>CM060197.1:35443653-40243653 GCA_030549335.1 Pontederia crassipes | reverse complement strand
TGGAGGACAGCTACAAGCTCTCCATTAAATGTCAAAGGAGACTCAACCTAACCATGAAGGAAGTGATAAAGAAAGAAGTATTGAAGTTACTGAATGCAGGAATCATATACTCCATTTCAGATAGTGAGTGTGTTAGTACAGTGCAGGTTGTGCCAAAGAAGGGAGGAATCACAGTGGTGAAGTCAGATTCAGATGAGTTGATATCTACAAGAACTATTACAAGTTGGAGGATGTGCATTGACTTTAGGAAGTTAAACAAGGCCACAAGAAAGGACCATTTCCTATTGCTATTCATTGATCAGATGTTGGAGAGGTTGGTTAGGCATTCCCATTTCTGTTATCTTAATGGGTATTCAGGTTTCTTGCAAATTCCAATCCACCCTCAAGATCAACACAAGACTACATTCACTTGTCCATATGAGACTTTTGCCTATAGGAGAATGCCCTTTGGCTTATGCAATGCACCTGCCACCTTTCAAAGGTGTATGATGTCTATCTTTTAAGACTTTATTGAAGAAATTATGGAAGTTTTCATGGATGACTTTTTAGTATATGTAGACTCATTTGATGCTTGCATAGAAAACTTGACCAAGGTGCTACAAAGATGTAGAGAGTCCAACTTGATTCTAAATTGGGAGAAGTGCCATTTTATGGTCCAAGAAGGGGTTGCCTTAGGACATGTGGTCTCAAGCAAAGGCATTGAAGTTGACAAGGCAAAAATTGAGGTGATTGAGAAGCTACCACCACCCACAAGTGTCAAGACAGTTAGTTTTTTGGGGCATGCAGGCTTCTACAGAAGGTTTACTAAGGATTTCTCCATGATAACTAGGCCCCTCACCAAATTGCTGGCCAAGGATGTTGAGTTTTATTTTGATGAAGAGTATATGAAGGCATTCAAGAAGTTGAAAGAAGCCCTCACCTCAGCCCCTATAGTGCAGCCACCTGATTGGACTCTTCCTTTTGAAATTATGTGTGATGCTTCAGACCAAGCTATAGGGGCAGTCTTGGGACAAACCAGGGAGAAAAGACACTATGTCATATGCTATGGAAGCAAGACTCTAGATGAAGCTCAAATCAATTATGCAACTACTGAGAAAGAACTTCTTGCTGTGATGTATGCATTTGACAAATTCAGGCCCTACTTGGTGGGATCCTAAGTCATTGTATTCACAGACCACCAAGCTGTGAGACACTTGATCAACAAGAAGGAATCCAAGCCAAGGCTAATCAGGTGGATCTTATTGTTTCAAGAATTTGATATTGAAATCAAAGACAAAAGGGGTAGTGAAAATCTTGTAGCTGACCACCTATCAAGAATGAAAGGAGTACAGGAATCATCTACACTTCCTATCAATGATGCATTTCCTGATGATAGTTTGATGGCTGTGGCAATTAATCGAGTTCCCTGGTATGCTGACTTTGTCAATTACCTTGCATGTGGAATTATCCCTCCTGACTACACATATCAGGAAAGAAAGAAATTCTTTCATGACTTGAAAGATTACTATTGGGATGATCCACTTCTATTCAGAAAATCCCCTGGTGGCATATATAGAAGATGTGTACCCCAATCTGAATTTCAGGAAATCTTGGAGGCATGTCACTCATCCCCTTATGGAGGCCATGGAGCCACACACAAGACTGCTGCCAAAGTCCTCCAATCTGAATTTTATTAGCCAAGTTTATTCAAGGATGCACACATCTTTGTGAAGGGCTGTGATCAATGCCAAAGAGTTGGTTCAATCTCCAGGAGGAATGAAATGCCACAGAATGGAATCCTAGAAGTTGAAATTTTTTATGTTTGGGGCATTAATTACATGGGGCTCTTTCCTAGCTCCTTTGGATACAAATTCATATTGTTGGCTGTTGATTATGTGTCCAAATGGATAGAAGCCATCCCCACAACAGTTGCTGATTCCAAGACTGTTATTAAGTTGTTTAAGGATGTAATCTTCCCAAGATTTGGAATTCCAAGGGTGGTTATAAGTGATGGAGGCAGCCACTTCATTGAAAAGTGTTTTGAGAACCTCCTAAACAAGTATGGAGTTAAGCATAAGGTCTCCACTGCCTACCATCCTCAAACAAATGGCCAAGCAGAAGTATCAAATAGGGAGGTAAAGGCCATATTGGAGAAAACAGTTTCATTGACAAGAAAAGATTGGAGTT
Source organism: Pontederia crassipes (assembly GCA_030549335.1). Classification (NCBI taxonomy): domain Eukaryota; kingdom Viridiplantae; phylum Streptophyta; class Magnoliopsida; order Commelinales; family Pontederiaceae; genus Pontederia; species Pontederia crassipes. The sequence goes on along the minus strand of CM060197.1, from coordinate 40,241,487 downwards.
TGAAGTTGAATGAAGCTCTTTGGGCATATAGGACATCATATAAGACTCCAATTAGTACTTCTCCCTACAAGCTTGTTTATGGAAAAACTTCCCATTTGCCAATTGAGTTGAAACATAAGGCCTATTGGGCAGTCAAGGCACTCAATTATGATATGCATGCATGTGGGCAAAAGAAACTTTTACAAATTGATGAACTTGATGAAATTAGGCTAAATGCCTACCACAATTCAAAATTCTACAAGGAGAGGACCAAAAGATGGCATGATGGTAGGATTCTGAAAAGGTATTTCAAAGTGGGAGACCTTGTACTACTTTTCAACTCAAGGTTAAAGATTTTTCCAGAAAAATTGAAGTCAAGGTGGAGTGGACCATTTAAAATTCATAAAGTCTATCCATATGGTGCTGTGGACCTTCTGAATGACAAGGATGACATATTTAAGGTAAATGGATAGAGGTTAAAGCTTTACAATCCCACAACCATGGACTCTGCAAAGGAGGAGCTGATTCTAGCTGATTTGCCACTACCACCTAGCTGATTTGCCACTACCACCTAGCTGATTTCACCTTGTATCAATGTCTAGCCAAAGACATTAAAGAAAGGCACTTCTTGGGAGGTAACCCAAGACATTATCAACCTAATCTTTCTATTTTTGCAGGAATAAGTGGTGAGGAACATGTTCAATTCACAAGTCTCAAATTCAGGGAGTACCCATAGCCCCTTATTTTTGATTTTTTTTCCACTGAAAACTTAATGATAACTGATAATATCTTTCTCATTATGCTACATTGATCATATCATCATCTGAATTAACATTCATTTCAGTTATCCCAATCTATTATAGCCCAATTTCAGTGAATTTCAGAAATTCCCAATGCATTGCTGAATTCTGCACTCAAAAATCTGATTAGTTGCAAATCTGCCATACCAATTGATATCCTTTGTTTCTCTACAGGATCAGTTGCAACTAATGAATATTAGACCACCCAAAGTTTCTGGATGAAGTGCCAAGAGAATTCAAATGCCCAATTTAATGCATTTCAATCCCACCCACCCCTCTCCCTTGCCTTTTATTTTCAACACTAGGGACAATGTTGAGAATAAGCTTGGGGGAGGAAACCTGGTGCTTTTCTAACCTTTACACCATGTTTTCAATTCATTTTAATGTTCATATCATAAATCATACTAGGTTATCAGTAGATTTTGCAAGTTATCATTGGGTTTCACAAGTTATCACTAGTTATCACTCGGTTTTTAAATTTTTGGACCCAACTCAATTCTGAATTCATTTTAACTCTGAAATGGGTAGAATACTTCATTTTGACAGTGGGTGCACTCCAATACTAAGTGGCCAACTTGGCCATTAGCCTTCTTGCTTTAATTGGCATTATGAATTCAGATGCATTTGAATGAAATTTTCAGCTGAAATTTTTTCCTTTTTTGTGGGTCACACTAGCTGATACTTATGGATTGAATTAGTAATATCAGATGTCTAGAAGGGAGTCAAGGCTCTTTCTGCCATGCTAAATAGGAAAACTTGACTTTTTGGATAAAGGGATCTAAACTATACTTGAGTTTGAACTATTGCTCACTTCATGAACATAATAGAAAAATGAGAAAAAGGAAAATTAAAAAGTTGCATGCATGCATAGAAAAAAGGAAGAGAGCAAAACTTCCAAAGGAATCTCTCTTCAATGCAAAAAAAAAAAAAAAATTAGGAGAGCAAAACTTCCAAAGGAATCTCTCCTAAAGAAAGCATGAATAAAAATCAGGTGCTAAACCTGTTTATATGCATTTCATGAATAAAAGTCAAGTGTTAAACCTGTTTAATCAATTGAAAATCTATTCATGAAGAGATTTGTAGTTCAACCCCTTTGTAAAGTTGACAATTCCTACAATTCAAACATGTTATTGCTAGTACTTCTTCCATGGCTTAAATTTGCTTTAGCCTCTGTGATTCCCTAGCTAGAAATTGAGTTTTTGGAAAGAATGAAGTGTTGGCAAAGTGGGAAACTCATTGGATTCAATTCAGCTAATCTTTGCTTCATTTGTGGACTTTTAATTCAAGTTTGTCCTTAATTTCTGAATGTTTTGCTTGAGGACAAGCAAAAGGCTAAGCTTGGGGGAGTTTGATCACTTGCTGATCACTATATGTTTCTAACCCATTTTAGATGCAATTCATACATATCGAGTCTCATTTTTGCCTATTTTTGGGCCAATTATACTTGGAATGCATACATTGTGATAACTAGTTGATATTCCTCATTTCATACTTAATTCCATGTGCATAGAGGTTCTGAAATGCCAAAATTCATTAATATTTAAATTCTATGCCAAGTTATCATTTTGAGGACAAGTTATCATTTCTAAGTGTCAAGTTATCATTATTCTAAGTGAACTAATTTTCAATGGTTTTCTTGCTCTAAATCCATCATTATCATGTATAAATCATATTTGGATAGTCATATCTCAGCTTGTGCAAAGTTTTAAATCCATTTGAACAAGTTATCATTTTTCAAGTGTCAAGTTATCGTTAAAGGACAATTCTATCATTTTGACATGCAAAACCATTAATTCTACACAGGGACCTTAAGCAATCATCTTGTTATTGTTTTAACTCATTGCTGGTCAAATTTCATTACATTTGGATAACCACAACTCAAGTTATCACAAGTTATCATTTTTAAGTCATATAAGTTATCATTTTTGGGCACCCAAGTTATCACTCCTTAGAAATCTCATTCATATATGAGCTAGCAACTATCATTATCCTAATCCTTATTTGTCAAAATACTATTCAAGAGCTTTGGTGCTTGCTGTTTGGGTTTTGTAACAGAGAAAAAAAGGTGACCAAAAAGTGAAAAAAGTAGGGGGGACCATCTACTTTTTCCTGTACAAAGGTACATACAGCAGCTGAAATTTCAGAGGGGATGACAGGTGGCTGCAATCAAAGGATAAAGATCATTCTGATGCTGATCCAAGGGTGGAGAGGAGTAATATTAAAGGTAGAATTTCTGGAGGAGGAAGGGGGGCTGGACATTGGGGGCTGGACATTGGGGGTTGGAGCAAGGGTTTGGAGCAAGAAAGGAGGGCTGCTGCTGGCCGAGAGCTTCAAGCATCAATGATTTGTATCTGTTTCTCATTCTCTTTGATGTCAAGATTTGTAAACATGAGGAGCTAAACTCCATTTCTTATAGGATAGGATAGTAGTTTAGATTAGTTTTGGATGGATATGGAATGGTTTATAATCCTGCACTGAAATTAATCCTGATTTCATATTTCAGAAATGTTCTATATTGATTCATGCTATGTTATCATTAGATCCATGTGTAATTGATGACTGAGAAGTTTTATTTGATTTAAACATCTTTCAGGAATGAATTAAGAGATAATATCATATTTCTGGGGTTAATTTTATTGCAAACTTGATTTCTGAATTCTGATTCCCTAGTTTCCTGAATTTCTGAATCTGATTCTGATTTTTTATGGCTGTTTGAACCTGCTCTTCACTCTAAATCTGATTAATTGAGTCCTTGGGAAGTTGCTATTGTTCCTATCTTGTTCAGGAATGAATCTAGATGCTTGGACAATCATGTGACTTAAATAAGATTGTTCCACTGATTTCTGAAATGAAAACTTGAATTCTGATTTTTTTTTTATTTCTTATTTCTTACTGAGTCCCCTGATTTCTTTCAATCATTGATAAGTGAACTTTAGGGATGTCTGCAGTCCAGAGATGGGTCAAGAATCAGTTGGTAAATCAGATTTTCATTGATTTAAAATTCTGATTTCTGAAATACTGATTTCCTGGTCTCTGGTTTTTTAAATTTCCTAAACCTGATTTTTGAACTGTTGAATCTGTTTGTCATTAAGGATTGGATTAATTGAATGGCTGAGAGGCTAATATTCCTCCCCTAATCTTATTCAGAAATGTATTAAGATGTTGACAACTTAAGATTCAAATCTATTTTTCCCCAAATATGATTTCTGAATTTGTTCAGAAATCTATTTTTTCCGATTTCTTTGGATTGGAATCTGATTTGTCAAGTGAGCATCCTCACTTCATCAAATCATTGAGAGGTGTACTCTGGGAATCTCTTGCAGTCCAGAGATGGATCAAGAGGCATTTGGCAAGCTTGAATTCTAAGAGTTTTGTTGCTGATTTTCCTTAATTGCAGAATTTTGTTTTCTAATTTCATTTGAATTCTGATTTCCATTGTTAAGTCTCATTTTAATCCACTACTGAGAGGTAGTTTTAAGGCCATTCTTGAGAGTCAGAGATGACCCAAGGAGCATTGGACAATCACTGAATTCCCCCCTTTTGATAGGATGTTTCTTAACCCCTTTAATTGGAGTTTTGTGTGGATTTCATTCTATTTTGCAACCGAGAGGTTGAAATAAAATTCCCCTGGAATTCAGAGATGAATCAAGGAGCACAAGCACCATATTTGGGTAGATTTCATCCTGGTTTGATTTATTAGAATGATTCCATCTTTTTATGATTGCAATTACAAGTTATCATTTCAAAGTTTCTTTGAATAGTAAAAATCAGCATTGAGCTTTCAATTGCATTCAATGATAACTTGATTTTCAGTGAGGATCCTCTTTTGATTCAACCTAACTAACAACTATATGATCATATATTGCTTGGTTAAAGGCTAATTGAGTTGTGAGAGCAGCTACATTTCAAGTTGAATCTAAAGTGGATATTTAATGGTAACTTGATCCTATCCATCCTTGATTAATCTAGATGAACCCCAAATCCTAGAAGAACCTTCCTCATAGATAGTTAAACATTTCTAATCATTAATTCAACATTTATAATTCAGTTTTGCAAGAATTTCTAAAACCCCAAAACCTGTTATCATTCTGCACTAGTTAAAAATCTATTTTCACTTTCAACTTAAAAATCTGTTTTTAGCCATTAGAGTAGAACTAATCTAAATTATTTAGGGTGTCTTAGACTTCAAATTCTTGTGGATACGACAACATGAGTCTACTACAACTTACCTGTGCACTTGCAGCTAGTGAGTTAGGAGATCAAAAATTGAAAAATTGACTCTTTTCTTTAATTTCAGCAAGTTATCACTACTCAATCTGAAATATCACTATCAGCCGCCCTCCGGTGAACCCTGCAGCGACCGTCAACTCCAACGACCGGTCGCATCCGCCGGCCACCGCCTCCTTGGTCGACTCTCTCTCCCTCTCTCTCTATCTCCAGCCGCTCTCTCCCTCTCACTCTATCTCCGGCCGCTCTCTCCCTCTCTCTCTATCTCCGGCCGCTCTCTCCCTTTCTCTCTCTCTGACCAACTCTCCGGTCGACCTCTCTCCGGACGACCGTCTCTTCGACTTCTCCTCTCTCCGGGCAAACTGCTCTGCCACCCCCGGCCAACCGTCCCATCGGCCACATCACTCTCTCTCGGCCAGTCTCTCTCTCTCTCTCTATCTCTCCTCTCCCACTGTCCGTCGGCAACACACCAAACTCCGGCGACCCGTCGTTCGCAGCCGCTGACCAACCGCCTCCATTCTCACCTCCATCTCACTCTCTCCGTCACCTCCTGCTCTTTCCGGATCTCCGCCCCTCTTCGTCTCGAAGCCCTAGACCTGTTCTCTGCAGCCCTCTTTCTCTCCTCTCCGGCACACTCCTTCTGACATTCGTCTCAGTTCAATTCCGACCTTCCATTCACTTCAGACCACCATTGTTGAATCCATGGCCGACGACGATGGGCATTCACATGTTCGGATGGTCTTTCGGTGTCGGCGTCGCTTCACCAGTTCCGGTGGTATCATTCATATCCTTCCACCAGAACCTGATTCGAAACTTGAACCCGAGCCTATCCGACATGGATGAGGCAGTGGACGAGGATGATCCCATGGACGTACTCGTCAACCATACTCTCCCGAGCCCACTGAGTTTGATAGTCATCTGTTTTTCACTAGGGACATCTTTGTCAGGTTCGAAGCCTTGTACACCTCTTGCGAAGTCCGGCGTGCCTATACCATTGAATGGGACGCTCTGAACATTCCAGAAGTTCAAGAGATGTTCGCATCCATCGGTTGGCTGCCACTTCTCTCCCTCACAGAGTGTGTGTACCCTCGTCTTATTCATCATTTTTATACGAACATGACAATCACTCGAGATGCCATTATTACCTATGTCATTGGTGTACCCATTCGGTTGGATCCTAACTATCTCTGTCGCATCTTTGACGTGGCGTGCCCCTTACCTGGCCTATTCATTTGTCACCCATGGCTGGTCTTCCGATTATCTTTCGATCGCAGATGGCATTCGTACAATTTTTGTTGGACAAGATGTCTAGTATACCGTCGAAATGGCCTATCGACATCTTCATCCGATCATGAAGATGGCTCATCACATCCTTAGTTGCATGATCACTCCCCGGGTCGGGCACTATACAGAGGTCACTCACTTTGATCTCTTCTTTCTTCACTGTCTCTGCATCCGTGATGCCTCATTTCTTCACTTCGGCCATTACTTCTTCTATGATATGAACTACACATTTCAGAAGATCTCCTCTGGTGCTCGTGGTCGGTACCACTTATATTTTGGTACCTGGATTACGAGGATTTTACTCCATTGTGGTGTCGAGATTCCTGTAGACGAGGAGTACATTCGACCTCGTCCCACTTACGTCATTGGTTCCGGGACTTTACACCGGAAAGGTCTTAGGTTTAGTGGGCAGGCAGCGCCAGATTCTAATGATAGAGATGATGCTATAGATGGCGAGCCAGCACCGATGGACACTCAGGATGCACCAGAGGCTGGCCCCAGCTTCCCGCCACCATCAGCACCCGCTGAGCAGGTTGGACCTTCCCAGCATGCTACCTCAGATTTCTATGGCACCTATGACTTCACGGCTCTTTCACAACAGGTGGCCGCCATAGACTATCGTATGACCCAGATGGATCGTCGTGTTCGACGGATGGAGTGTGACACTCGTTACCTTGTTGTCTCACTACAGGCATACTATGCATCACAGGGATTCATTCCGCCCGTGGCTCGTGAGGATGATAGTCCCGATGAGGAGTAGTTGGGTTGTCTCCCTCTTTGATGATGTCAAAAGGGGGAGAAGTCTAGGACGATATTATATGTTATGTGTCTTAGTATATTATGTGCTTACACTTGTATCATGCATATCGTGCATCATTTTGTAGTGACTTCAATCACATTTGTTAGTGCATGATTAACTATGTAATGTAATGACTTTTCTTATGTGATGACTTTTTTATTTCACCTTTGATTTCATATTTATTTCTCGTCATATGCTCATATCAATTATGGAAATATAAATGCCATCGATTTAGAGGGAGAAAAAGTGAAATACGCATAAATGTAGGGGGAGATTGTTCATTACTTTCTATGTAAAACTTACATTTCATTTCCTTTCTTTCTTCTCCTTATCGTCTAACTAATTTGCCATCATAAAAAGGGGGAGATTATTGAATCTTATGTTTTGATGATAACAAATTAAAATGGACATAAAAGTTACTAATCTATGCTCAAGTGGTGATAATGCAGGTGTAGAATTGATATGAACAAATTCGTCGAAGAAATTGCCAAATTTAAAGTTGGAAAAAAACTTTTTCAGCACGGCCGATCGACCCATCGGTCGACCAACCATAAGCACCGGTCGATTGATATTCAGTGGAAGGAAAGATGACATAATACCGGTCGATGTCGAAACTATACCGGTCGATAGACCGGTCGACAGCAATATAGATCGGTCGATGTCGAGACATTACCGGTCGTTGAACCGGTCAAAGAATCAGTCGACCAGATAGCGCCAAAGCGCAGAAATGAGACAACGGTCACATAGACCGGTCGACCGACCATTCAGTCAAATGAATAGTAACGGCTAAAATTTTGAGGAGAAATTTGGGGGAGACCTTTTGAACGAATTCTCACCCCTATGAGCCTATAAAAGGAGTGCCAAAGCTTGAAGAAAATTCATCCAAGAAAGGAAGAATATTCTAGAGCTTCTCTCAAGTTTTTTAGCATAGAATTGTAAATTTCTTCCCTTTTCTTTTCTTAGCCTTGAGTGTGAGAAAATTTTTTGTAAAAGCAAAGAGTTAGAGGGAACATTCTCTTTCTGAAATCTAGTGAGATTGAGAGCTCCTTGTAAAATAGGTGTGCCTTGCCTCTTGAGCGGAGAAGAAGGCGTGATTGTATAAAGATGGTTCTTATCTCCCTACAAGAAAAGAGAAAGATAGTGAATCTCCGGCGGTCTCGAGGTCGAGAAGTCGGAGCGGGGATGTAGGCCAAAGTGTTGGGGCCAAACCTCGTCAACATATCGTGTCTTCTTGTGTTTGTTCTTTATTCTTCATCTACACATTATCTTTATTTGCTTGTGATCGTTTTTATCTGTTTTCTCCGAAGGTGAATTTTTGAAAATTTAATTTTACTAATTCACCCCACCTCTTGGTGCTTTCGATCCTACAATAAAGAGGGCGAAGAGGAGCGCCCTACGACCCCTTCGATGGCCTAGCCAGCCGCCGCTCCTCCTCCTTCTTCAACTCCGACGATGGGTGCACGAATAGCAAAGCAGAGCAGGGATGACGCGCTGGACGATTCGACGCATAACCACATCCTGTCGATCTACGGCGACCTCCTAGCGGCACTCATGAAGATCAGGCGCCCATTCCCATCGGGCAAGATCGACTGACGGTCGATCGGACGACGCAAACCGTACCGGCGAACCCAAAAACCGACGAACAGAGGTACCTTAGATTTAAATCCCCCATAGACGAAGAATTATAGATCTAATGATGCGCATAAAGATGTCATAGTGATCATGGATGCCATAGATTTATTTTTCATATTGTGATCTATTTAATTCGACGACCGAAGGATCGTCGGAACCAAAAAAGACGATTGACGCGAATCTGCGCGTCAGGCACCCGGCCCGAGTCAATTACAACCCGGTCCGGGTCTTGCTTAGATACAGTCTGGGTCCAGATAGACCCGGACCGAGCTGCCTCATCGACATGTTGATGAGGTCACCACCCCAAAACCCGGCCCGAGTCCAAGTAGACGTGGACCGGGCCGTCTTGACGATGATGTCGCGGGAGTGCGGCCAGAAACCCGACCTCGCCGGAGACGGAGGAGGCGATCGGCGTGTACCCGGCCTGAGTTATTATCGACCCGGCCCGGGCCTCATTGAATCGGATCAAATACGAATCCGACCAGGTGGCGATCGGCGCACCATTTACAACCCGGCCCGAGTTGACCCTCTACTCGGCCAGAGTAATGTGCACTGACCCTCGATAGCGACTCGGCCGAGTTAGATCACAACTCGAACCGGGTCATGTATATTGTTTTCCTGACATCGACCCATCCCGAACCCTCCTCAACTCGGCCCGGGTTCTATTGGATTTGGTTCTCCGACCTTGACTCAGCCCAAGTTATCCTCAATCCGGTCCGGGTTCTGTCGGCCAGAAAGGCGAACTTTTCTGTTAAGTCCAATCCTTCGGAAATTGAGTCTAATTTTAAATCAAAATCACTTGAAGTATTGTCTAAGACTCTAAAGACAATGGTGAATCTTACCTTACCCGAAGGAAGGAACAATACATCGTATTAAGGACGAAGAGAATCCACATAATATTCTTACTTTCGAGAGGAGAAATCTGAGCTCTCTCTCTCTCCCTTTCTGATTTCCATGTCATATTAAGGACAAGCAAAGATGAGTAAAGCAGAGATTAGTAAAGTAAAGATAAAGATGCGGGATCGCTATGTGCCGCCCCAATGTATGGAATAAAGTATAGTATTGGGACAGGTAGTTAGCTGAGGAGACAACAAAAGCTACTGGTCTTCAATGACCACTGTTCATGAGATTACAGGTCCTCTTCCACCTGTATCTCGAAGAAGGGTGATGCAATGGTCACACTCATTCCCCCAGAGAATATAGTATCGAGCAAGAGGGAGAGGTAGCTAATTGAGGAGACAATGAACCTATATGTTCTTAAATGACCACTATTACCGGAGTGTAGGTTCTCTCCCACCTACATTCCAAATTGGGTGGTGCATTGTCACACCCCTTCCCCTTTATGAGCCTACTGGCTTTACTGATTTAGAGAGGCATCTCTAGCATCCCAACTAATAAAGTCGAGCTCGCATAGGATAACTAACGTTAAGGATATCATAGTCATATAAAAGACGTAGCACAACTCACAGCAAAGCAAATGCAAAGTAAAGTATTGTATAATATGGCATAGAATATAGTACAGTAAAGTAGGAAATATGGTATGGTAAAGATAATGTAGAGTATTGTAAAGATAAAGTATAGTTATAGTAAAGACAAAGTATAGTTATAGTAAAGACAAAGTATAGTTATAGTAAGGAACATAGTATAGATACTGATAATTGTTCTAGTAAGGAATAGAGTATGCTATGTGACTCATTATAGCCAAGGTACAGAAGTCAAGGAATATAATTGTTCATCACAGATATATTGTTTATATGATCATCATTCATTATTATTTCATCGTCTATGTTTCTATTGTACTGGGCATCTTTTGCTCACGGGTATTCCATTCCCCTGCATTGGGATTTTGCAGGTGAGAATGCTACTCAATGAGGTATGGAAGTACTCAGAGCTTGGAGAATGTTGCGCATGACTATTCCATTATCAAGTTTATCCCAATTGCATCTAGTGTCATGATTCTCCTTGTTATTCATAGACATTACGCTATTCCTCTCATCGAATTTATTCCACATGTTGAACATCTTGAGATTGTAGTCTTTTATTATTTTGTTAGCATGGACGAATTATGTCCTTTTATATTCTGACGTTTGAACTTCCGCATTAAAGTCTCCTATTATATTTCTTGTTATATTGATGTCACGTAAGCTACTTTGTTGAATGGTCATAGTCAATAGTGTAATAGGCAGTGTAGCGCTCCCGGGGTCAACCTGACTGCCTACGTGACAGGAAGGGCGATTTTGGGGGCATTACAATGACCGCCTTAGAGCGGAGCGGGCACCGTTTCCTCTGGGCGCTGCGCATGGACATGTCCGAACCCGACACCACGGGGTGCTTAGACAAGGTGCTGCCGGAGGGATTTTTGGACAGGACAAAATGTAGGGGACTGGTGTGACCGGCGTGGGCACTGCAGGTAGAGATCCTAGTGCATGGGGCGGTCGGGGGCTTCGTAACGCACTGTGGGTGGAACTCGACGCTGGAGAGCCTGTGTTATAGCGTGCCGATGCTGGGGTGGCTGCTGTACTCCGAGCAGCACCTGAAAATTAAGCGCAAATATACTAGCAAGTATACTAGAATCATATCAAGTAATAAAGAGTGAATAGAGTGTCGAACCCACGAGGACTAATCTAGATTCTTATCTTTCTAACTTAAGTTTATTAATCGAGAGAATAACAAGAATTGATTTGAGATAAAAGTAATCCGAATTGATGACAATCAGAGATAATGATGCATTTAATTAGTGTGAGAGAAAGTTAGAACTCAGACTTCGTACCCCTTTCGTATTCTCTTAATTATCAATAACTAAATATAGACTTCTTGTAGAAAATAAACGGATAAAAGGTATAGGACTCAAAAGCTTGAGGACCTAACCACCTTAGTAAAGAATATAGTCAAAGCACGTTGAAAACTCAATTCACTTTAATATATTCTAACTAAGATGCATTAATATGAAAGATTGCTTAAAGTAAATGACTCTAAAACTTGAGAACATAACTATCTTAAATAGAAGTAAAATCAAAGACGTCGAAAATTCGATCAACTTTAATCTACTTTATCTAAGATGCTTTAAGTTGCAGACCTCCGTTTACTGATATAATTGTTAGCAATTAAAACTAATTTACTAACAAAAATATCAAACTAACAGAACTCGGCCCGGGTTAGAAGGAACTGGGCCCGGGCTGACTCAAAACTTTCTATTTGACAAAAATAATGAAGGAACATGACCCGGGTTGTATCCAACTCGGCCCGGGTTCTTCACAAAGAAGAATTTCGATAGATTTCTCTTGCGGACTTTATACGAAATTATATGAAATTAATGCAAGAAACTGATAAACTCAGATTAAACATGAAATCCACATCATAACCATGTTCTCAGAAGTCTAAACAATAAAATATATTAAGAGAAAACTGAAGTTCAACGTAATCTTCCTCTAACAACTAAACTAATCCATAATCGGAAGAATTAACATCAAATTCGAGGGAGAAAATATAAAATAAATATGAGAAATTGTAAATCAAACTCCCAAGAAGTGGTGGACGTGTCTGGAACAAGCCTTGGCCGAAACTATGCTCCAAATGATCACCCAAAACCACGAAATCTCTACTTCTACGGTTGATTTGTAGTGGCATGCAATAGAACTTCGTCTCTCATTTCTAGTGCGGCTAGGGCTTCAAACTCCAAGATTGCATGCTCCTTGGCTTCGTGGTACATCCATATTTATAGGGGTGGCGGCCGTTTTGGGTTCCGAGTTGAGTTCACGATTTAAATCCAAGTTAAAGTCGGCCGAAAAACCACGCGATCTGCCAGTTTGGCTGATTTGTACTAACTCGGGCCGGGTCTGATCCAACTCGGGCCGGGTTCAGTTCAGATTTTATTTTCGTGCAAAAATCGATTCGGAATCGGATTTTAATGCCAACCCGATCCGGGTATGATGCCAGATCGGCTCGGGTTTCTCTTGAACTCAATCACATGTGCTCTATTTTACGTGCTATTCCGATCAGATCACTTCGCACCTCTAAAATGATGATCCTGAAAATAAAATAGACCAAAAGTGGGTAGCTTTGGACTCAAAATAAATTAAGAAAATAGATGCATGCAATGGTAAAGACTATGAAAAATAACCTAAATGATGCATGTAAAACATGTATGAAAATGCATGCATCAGCCAAGGAGATGAGGTGGCGAGTAGAAGGGCATTGGAAGAAGGTGGCGATTCTTTTGCTTGCATGGAAAAGCTGGTCAAAGAATTCTTGGCTTAATTAGTTGTCATCGTTCTCGTTCATGAATACTTTTGATGATTATTCACGGAAAATTTTTAAATAATACATATATATATATATATATATCTTGATTTTATTCTTTAGGAAGATATCAAATGATGAGTTTAAACTGTTTCTATTTTATCAAATTTAAGATATTTTTATCCCTCAAAATACAACCTCGCAAACGTCCTTCGTTAAATTTATGGCACTTCCCTGCTTGACTTGAGAACAAAGTCAGGGTTGACATCCTAGTTCTCACATTTTTACCAAACAGTTTCTTTTAACCCGGTGGTCTGTAGATCAATTAACGTGGGACTAAAGAAAAGTTAGAAAGAAAGGGCTTCTTGACATGGAGAGCGTCGTTGAATCCAAATGAGGATGGCCACGCGAAAAGAAATTGATTCCATCTTGACCTTTTTCTATACATTGGTTTTGGTGGTGAATACCCGAAGAATAAATTACACAAATTATTCTTCCAACTTTTGATAATGTGACTATCTATTTGTTTAATTTTAATTTACAATAAGAATATATTCGAAGTTTTATTTTGCAAGCATTGTCCTTCTAACAGATGATGATAGTAAATTTTTTTATTACATTATTGACGCGCCTCAACAAAAAGTAATAAATAAATATAATGTTCTAATAAAAAAAGAGGTTATTGTCCATCGTTGGATGGAGGACGGGGATGGCGCCCTAGGAAAAGAAGAGGGGAAGGGGACGATTGCCCCCCTCCGGCTCTTTGCCACGCACGCAGAGGAGGAGGGGAGTGGCTGACCCCTTCACCGCCTTTGCGATGTTCTTGAAGTTTGGTTCCGAGAGCCAGCAAGCGGTCATCCAAGGAGAGCGAGCTTGTAACACCCGGCAAGTTTGAGAAAAAGAAATAAAAATAAAATGATGGCATTGACACTTGGCAACCCTCTATTCCACCCCAAACTCCACCAAAAATCCTACTCTGCCTATATAAGCCCTCCCATAGCCCTCTTTCATTTATTTTCCCCATTTTCTTGATAAATCAATAAGTCTTCTCATGCCCTAAGCTCCATTCCGAGATTTGCTAAGATTCATATTCTTCTTGGAAGCAAATCAGCACCAGGGAACTAGGGATCTGGTGCAGGAGCAGGAAGCAGTTGGGCCAAGTTGGGAAGGGAGAAGAAGAAGAATAAGAAGAAACAGGGGAGAAGAAGCTTGAGGACAGATTTGGAAAAGAATGATTTTGAGCAAAATTTGGTATGTAAGGTGGATCCCCACCTTGGTCATAGGATCTAAGCCTAATTGTCTCTAATTCTAACATTAAGATCTGTCCTAGGTAATTTTATAGTTAGAAATCAGATTTGTGAAATGGAACTTAGATGCATGTGTAGGTTCATGGAAAACCTAGGCAATGCATGTTAGAATTTGCCTATTGAAAGCATGTTTGGTCCTGTTTGTGTGTCTAGCATGTTCTAAGATTGAATGATGAGTTGCTGTTGTAATGCATTTTGAAAAACGTAGGAAAACAGATAGATTTTTCATTCTACAACATACATTGGTCGACCGCTGGGCATGGCCGGTCGACCGGTAATAACAGTGTGTTCATATCGTAGGATTTACGATATGATCGATCGACCTATATATGAGGCCGATCGACCGATGATTTTATAATGGTCGGTCGAACTGATTATAGATCGACCGACCGATTTTCATAGAGTATCGGTCGACCGATCATGGATGACCGGTCGACCGGTAATATGTTGAACAGTCAGTCTGTTAAGGCTTGACCGGTCGATCGGTATTGTGACTGGTCAATCGGTCTAGCATGAATTGATTAAATTATATTTGATTGATAACTTAGTGATAACGATATGCATGTTCAGCCATAAATAGAACTGGTTAATGAAATGATGTATTGATTAATTGAATGAACCCGTCGAAGGAATTATCTTATGAGCCTGTCACATTGGGAGGTAGATGCCTCCACATTGCTTATTGGTCCTTCGGGACACCCATTTTTTGGGAAACGGATAGATTTCCTGTGGTCTAGCTAACCACTTGACTAAGGCAAGATTCAGCCCTCCGATCATTGTTTAAAGGCTCACATTGTTAATTATATTGAATTGACAAATTGGGTTGTCATATGATGAGAAACAAAGGATGGCTACATGGGGACCGAATAATGAAAGCTTTGATGCAAACTTTCACTCATCATATGATAACAAATAAGATAATTACTTTCATTGAGTAAGCATGAGCATTATTGGACCATGGGTCACATTGGGCATGACAATGCCATATTGATTGCATTGTTCATGCTTAATATTGACGAGCCTATCGATTGAATGAAAATTGATATCATCTAGGTTAAGGAAACACCTAGATGATCAATGGAATTGTATAGCATTGTTTATTGCTAATTGTTGTCCATTTTAGTGACTCATGGCATATTATGAAAACTGTTCATATTATGATTTAGATCTTATATACTCTAATGAAATGTATTTTTCCTGCTATGGATCCTGCAGAAAATCAAGGCAAAGGCATCACTGCTCATGAATGAAAAAGGTTGCACATGGCATGGCATGTCTAGGACTAAGTTAGTTTGTTTATGGCCAATTAGTAGGCCTTACCTTTATGTTTAGAACTATTTTTAGAGACTTGTAACATGCTGTCCATGCTGGGGTATGCTTTATTATGTGATCTTATGGATGTAACTTGAATGCTTAAATTCATTCATAATGAGTATGCTGTTGTCCTAGAACATGTCAAGGATTTTAATATGATTATGTCATCATATGGTGGTTGTTTGTCCACTCTAATTATGTTTTAAATTCCGCTGCGTTGATTTAATCCCTCCATTGTATAGATCGCAAGTCTTGTGACGCCGTCGTTGGGCCGGCTCCGCCGCGCATCGAATTGTGATTCAACGGTGCTGGAGGTGCTGCCTCGGTGGCGTGACAGAGCTCAGGGTGGGGGATTTGATAGCGTCAAAGAGGGTCTCGACGAGGTCAATTTTTGCCCTGATCAAGTCGATGTTATTGGCTATCTTGATGGGTGTCTTCAACATGATAGGGTAACTGAAGAAGAAGATAATGGCTTCGCTCAAGGTATTGTAAGGGAAGGATGAACCACTAATGATGACAACATTGTTTAGGATAGTGGTGGTGGCCCTTAAGGCATAAGGCTGATCGATTGGATTTATAGTGAAATGGTGGATCTTTTCTATGTTGTCGACGGAGTAGTTGAAGAAGACATTGCAATCAAGATTGAGCTTTGGAGCAAGGGCAGGAGCGGCGAAGGCCAGAGGTGGAAGGTTGAGGATGCACCGTCATAGAGGGAAAGACAAAGGGGGAGGGGAGGGGCACCCCCTTCTCCTCTCCTCTTCAGCGCCAAAGAGGAGAGGGGAAGGGGTCCACGTCCCCTTTCTCCGACTACGATGAGAAGCAGTAGCCGTTTCTTTTTTATTTTTTATTAATTGATTTTATTATCTTTTTTATATTATTTTATTATTTTTATTATATCACATCGGCAACTAATAAAAAATCCACTATCGACTGTGAGGAGGACAACACAGGAAAAAAATTATAATTTTGAGAATAATTTAGTTACACATTAAAATGAAATAATAATATAAATATCAATTTAAAATTAGATAACGATTTGTATCATTTCTCTTGTAGGTTATTATTGTGTGCATTGGAGAGGAGAGAGAAGTCACGTCAGCGTCATGTCAGTGCTGTGATTGAGAGATCGCCAATTGTAGGTAAGGAAGGCACCGAGTGAAATGAGTTAAAAGATGGAGAACATTCGTGTTACAAAGTAAAGTTAGAGGACGTCGCTGAGCAAACGTCAAAGTTGAATGACATTTGATGTAATTTTTCCCTCTCTCGTTGATATGAAGTTTGTATCAGAGAAAAAATGTTTGCCATCAATTTATTAGTCACAAATAGTTTTTCTTTAAATAAAAAAGTCACATTCATTTTATACCAACAAGTCGAGCGGATTGGATATTGCTTAAGTGACTCGAGTTCAAACATTTGTTAATTGAATGATAAATTAGTAGAGTTTGACGATGATAAAGACTCCAACTTAATGGGTCGATATTATTAGTGCGCATAACGGGTGAAATTGAACAGATTCTTTGGGGATTTTTTATTTTTTTAATTAATATTTTTATTTTTTAATATTATCACATCAACGCGAGAGAGGAGAATATGTCATGTCAGCGTCATATGTGCACCACGTCAATTTCGTAATCGGAAGGACTATAGTAGGTAAAGAAAGTATCGGGTGAAAAGAAGTAAAATTAAAAAATATTATTAAATAAATGTTAAAGTTAAAAGATATTTAGTATAATTTTTTATTAATGGATTCTTTTAGATTTTGGCTAATGGTTAAAACTAATTTTAACGGATTCTTTTGGATTTCGCCTCAGTGATAGCTGGCACGGGCCCGATTGTGACAGTACAATACAAGCATATGCATAGTTAATAAATAGCATGTTTAACCACATTAAGTAGTTTTAATTTTGTAAATATTTTTTATTGCAATAAGAAAGTAACGACAAAAATACCATTCCATGATTACTGAAAAAAGTTAACAAAAAGTTTGAACGGAACTTAACCAAAAAAAAGTGTACAAATTCACAAGATAAAAATTGTACATTTATAGTTTAAGATTAAATATAAAAAATATAATTTAGAGTGTTAAAAGAAAATATTTTAATACTGTTATTTATTATTTATGTTATTATACTAATTCTAACACCCTAAATATTTATTATTAATTAGTTCTTCCTTAAATAGTAGGTGGGTAATGCTTTTCGTTAAAAATAATATTAACTTTATAAATAGATTTCCATCAGGTTTTGTTGGAAATAGAAGCAACGCAGATAGTTCATTAAGGATAATAAAAAAAACATTACAAAACAATTCTTTTTTTAACACAACAAATTTTTTTATCCTGTGTCTACTTCAACATGAACTAAATCAAGCCCCTTCATTCCCTCTAGTTTCGTCAAACACGACAATCGAAAATTGTAATTCCAAAGGAACCAAAAGTTGAAACTGAAGCTTGACATGACCCGATGGAACCGAAGCACTTTAGCAGGTGTGTATTTTTTTTCTTTTTTGCCTGACAACTTTTTTTATTTGATTTTTTGTTTTTCTTTTCTTATTTTCTCTAGCTCACACCTTACTCTTATAAAATAATTTATCTATTATATATAAAATATTTACAATAAAGGATTAATGTAATATTATTTATCCCTTATTATTTTATGAAAAATTTAATATTTTATTATTTACAATTAATTTTTAATTTTTTTATATTTGAATACCCTATTTTATTCAAATTTTTCCAAAAAAATTTAAATTTTATTTTTATTAATAATAAAATTATACTTTATAATTATAATAATCATTTTAATTCAAAACTCATCAAAAACTCATTCATCACATCAATTTTTTCCTATCACAACAACTTCTTTCTTCAACATTATGTTCCACTCCATTTAAATACACTTTGAATTAATTTATCAATTCAACTATTCTTCGAGAACTTAAAATGAACTACGATCTCATTTTCAAACGCAACTCAAAAGTACTACCATATATTATATTGCAAAAAATATTCTTCGGATCCTTTTTACAACTACTTAATGAACAGGAAATAGGAAACTATGAATCTAAGCAGGCGTACACTACCCACCATTTTGCGTTGGAAAATTGCGATATGGATGCATTAAAATGGGTGATGCTATATCCTCCTAAATTAGGCCTTCTAACTCATTCATAATGGCATTGCATATAATTTTATTAACTTTATTGGATAATTTAAGGATGAGAGTATTAGGAGAATTTTTAAGCTAAACTTTTAAAAGGATTTAGCATTTTTGCATTAAAATAGATTGAAGATATTGACAGCACGCACAAAAAAGAGTTCAGTGCTCTTTGATCTCCGTTCGTGAGAATAGAGTCAACCTACAGTTCTGGAGAAGCAGTGATGTGGCAACCTACACTGCTAACAGACACGAAGAAGCATGAAATCGCGCAATCGGAGCTGCGAAATCGTTCGCCGTCGGAACGATGATGAGGTGACTTGCGATGCTGTTGGCAATGCAGCATTGATGTCGGAGCTATGACGCTGACGTCATTCGTTCATAAGAGTGTTAAGCGAGGAGAGAGAATGCGCGAGAAAAGAGGGAGTTCTGTTATTTGGTTCTGTGCCGATCCTGATGTAAAAGAACGAGGGGCTGAGATCTAATCCGCTGTCTGACATTACCATGTTTTAAAACTATTTCTGATTTCGAAAGAAACCTCGTTCGGGTCGAGTAGTTTTTAGGTCGAAAAAAAATTTATTTGAGTGGTTTCTTTTAGAGCGTCACTCTAATCTATTTCTTTTAGGCGCTCTCATTTTTTTCGAATCGAGAATCTACTTAAAATAATATTTTTTAAATAAATTAATAGATGTTAAATACATCACAAATTATGTTTTAAAAAATTAATATTTAACTTTAAATTTATAAAGAAACTAAATTAACATATTATCACATTATAGTTTAAAATATTATAATCAATTTTATACCAATTTTATTAAAATAGATTAATAACTTGATGATATTCAAGTTTAACTGTAACATATTAAGTCAATAACATATTAATCTAATAAATATGGGTAAAAAATGTAAAACTTTAAAATATTATTTGAAAATTAAGATAATATTTTATAAAATATATATTTGATTCAGGTCGGATCATTTTATTTTTTTTTATTAGGAGTCCTAATTTAAACAGATGATTTAAATTATTCTAAAAAACTAATCTAATTTTTAATCGGAGTTTACTATTTTTTCTGATCAATTTTTTTGACTTGATTAAGTTTGTTAGGTGGATAAATTTTTTCTTACACCCCTAAATTATCTCCATCTTATTGGCCTACTAAACTTTTTCCCATTTCTTATATACATTTATTTATTTTAAATATTCAGAAACGTGTTTCGTCGTTTACTCGTTTCAGCTGTTGCCTAGAGAACAACATCAAAGTTTTTTTATTGGAAAATAAGCCAATGGACAAAAATACAAAGCTGATAGATCTATCACTTGACCAAAACGACAAGGTTTTCAGAAGCACCCTGCGAGTGTCCCGGGGGCTTCTCCCCGAGGCACGTCGAGTTATCTTATCATGTATTTTCCTTTTCAATTCACTTTTGTACTTAGTTTATTTTTTAACTGTGATTGTGGTAGTTTTATAATTTGCACTCCAGAAAAGTGTACCCCCGGAGATAGTCCTCCACATCATACGTCGTAATTCTACCACCCGAAACGGTGGTATAGTAGGGGAGACCCGCCAGTCCTCCCCCGAAGCGTTGTAATCATTCATATTTACTCAACAAAGATTTCAAGCTTCCCTAAATCTAGCATCGTGTCTCAAGCGTGGGGTGGCAACCCACAAAAGAGCGTCCTAAAGCGTCCCAAGCGATCGAGCGTTACGCCGAGGTGCCCGTTTGTTCACAAACGCTTCCACCGAAGAAGCGTCCGCTCGGGACCGTGCGTCCCAAAAGTTGTGGCATACAAGAAGTGGCATATGCAAGCTTCCGCAAAGCGCTCAAAAAGAGTTTGCCTAGACGTTGGACACGTCTAGGCGCCGCACGGGTCGGTCGAGCGAAAAATGACCCCGTGATAAGTTGGTATCAGAGCAGCGTTTCTGGGACCGCTCAAGTTGACGTTCGGCGATCAAGGTGAAATGACGTCAAACTCGGAGATGACGAATGAACCCGTTGCACCGGAGAAGGGCCGCTAGGATTGAGGGCGCGCCTGCTCGAAGGACACCATGTCTGCCTTCGAGCAACGCCTCGGCCAAGTCCAATTGGACGTGGGTGAGATGCAAGACCAACTCGCAATGCACGAACAGCAGTTGGAGAAGACCGTGGATCTTGCCACTGTGCGGGAAGAGATGGCACCGTTGTATACGCGTCTCGAGTCCATGGAAGCGACAATCATGGACATGCGGGAGACCTTGGACAATGGTCTCTCAAACATGCGGTTCGAAATGGAGTAAGAGTTCTAGACCTTCCGGGAGGAGCTCAAGCGAAGCTACGGAGACGGGCGGCGCCCCGCATGAGACGAGAATTAATGTGCCAAAGCCGAGGCCCTACAAAGGTGAGCGGTCGGCAAGGGAGATCAACGACTTCCTGTGGAACGTCCCAAGGTACATGGAGGCCTTGGACGTGACGTCCGAAGTGAGGATGGTGAAGACCGCATCCTTCTACTTGCAAGATGCGGCGAGTCTATGGTGGCGGTGCCATTGCGACGACGTGGAGCGTGGCATTGTGGATCCCATTGAGAGGTGGGACGACTTCAAGAGGCAGCTTACCAACTACTTCTGCCCTGCCAAGTCAGGATTGGAGGCCAAAATTGCGTTGTTCAACATTTGCCAGAAGGGCACGTTGAAGGAGTACGTGAAAGAGTTCACCGAGCTCCGCCTACAGAATTCCCAAGTGGACGAAGACACGTTGTTGGCGGTCTTCGTGAAGGGTTTGAAGCCATGGGCTAGGACGGAGTTAGAGCGACGAGATTGCCCCAACCTCCGCTCGCTAGTCGCCGCTGCTGAATCGCTCGTAGAGTACGCCAAAGCGAGCACTCCACCACCAAAGTCCTCGGGCAAGGGCAATGGTGGGGGAGAGAAGTCCAAGTCACAAAGAGGCAAGCCGCATTATCAGGACAAAGGCAAGGGACACCAAGACGGAAAGTCCAACAATGGAAGATTCAAAAGGGACAGGAAGCCGCCAAAACCTTGCTACATTTGCAAGGGTCCACATTGGACGAGCGATTGTCCGCAAAAGGCGACAGTCAATGCCATGTATTGCCCCGACGAGAAGGAAAAAGAGAAAGAGGAGGCGTGTCTCAGCTCGATGCACGTCCTCAGCGCCATCAACGCCCCGAAGGGTCCTTCATCGGCTGCGCGACTTTATGCGGATATCGAGTTGAACGGGCATGTCTTTAATGCCCTCATTGACATGGGAGCATCGGAGTTGTTCGTGTCAGAAGTGGCCGCCAAGAAGCTAAAGCTGCCACTCCAGAAGACTAATGCCACGTTCAAGACGATGAACGCGAAGTCTATCTCGACCACAGGAATTTCTCCTGGAGTGAAGGTTCGCATCGGCAAGTGGTCGGGAAGTTTCGACGTGACGGTGGCACCAGTGGATGACTAGAAGTGGTGGCGGCTCTTTTCTGCGACACATTGCTGCATGTGTCATCCCGCTCACCAATTCGATGGTCATCTTCGATCCCAAGGGACCTTACAACGTCCCTGTGATGTCAGGCGGAGACCTCAAACAGAAGACCCTCTCCGCCATGCAAGTGGCGAAGGGGTTGCGCAAACAGGAGCACACCTTCCTGGCGACCGCCACCTTGAAAGATCCGGGGCCCTCCACTCCAACACCTCCCAAAGTCCTTGAAACCCTTGGATTTTGCGGACGTCATGCCCCCGGAACTCCCAAAGCGGTTGCCTCCGAAGCGTGAAGTGGACCATGTCATCGACTTGGTCCCAAGATCTAAAGCCCCACATGGAGTCCCCTATCGGCTCGTCCTTCCGGAACTCGCAGAACTCCGTAAGCAACTCACCGAGCTATTGGATGCAGGATATGTTCGGCCTTCAAAATCTCTATATGGCGCCCCGGTTCTCTTCCAGAAGAAGCATGATGGTTCCCTCCGGATGTGCATCGACTACCGGGAGCTCAACAAGCTTACGGTGAAGAACAAGTACCCCATCCCCTTGGTGGCGAATTTGTTCGACCAACTTGGTGGTGCAAGATGGTTTACCAAGTTGGACCTTCGTTCGGACTATTGGCAAGTCCGGATCGCGGAGGAGGATGTGCAGAAGATGGCGTGCGTCACAAGATACGGCTCCTACGAGTTCCTCGTGATGCCGTTCGGCCTCACCAACGCCCCGGTGACCTTCTGTACTCTCATGAATAAGGTATTGCAACCATTCCTTGACAGGTTCGTGGTTGTGTACCTCGACGACATCATGATCTACAGCCGCACTTTGGAGGAGCATATCGAGCACATTCGGCAAGTGTTCGAGGTGTTGCGGCAGAACGAGCTCTACGTCAAGCGGGAGAAGTGTGCCTTCGCTCAACCGGAAGTACACTTCTTGGGACATGTCGTCGGAAGTGGGAAGTTGAAGATGGATGGCGCGAAGATTCGGGCCATCGTGGAGTGGGAACAGCCCAAGCGGGTTCCCAACATGCGTTCGTTCCTTGGCCTGATGAACTACTATAGGCGGTTCGTCAAGGGGTATTCACATGTGACGACCCCTTTGACGAATCTTCTCCGGAAGAATGTGAAGTGGGAGTGGGCGCCGACATGCCAGGAAGCGTTCGACACCCTCAAGAGGGCCATGACGGAGGAACCGGTGCTCGTCCTGCCAGACCACACCAAGTCCTACGAGGTACAGACAGATGCTTCTGACTATGCCATTGGAGGAGTTCTTATGCAGGAGGGGAATCCCGTGGCGTTCGAGAGTCGCAAACTCAACGACACAGAGCGGCGCTACGCTGTTCAGGAGAAGGAGATGACCGCGGTGATTCACTACCTTAGAACATGGCGGCACTACCTTCTCGGGTCGCGATTTCACATCAAGATGGACAACGTCGCGACAAGTTACTTCGAGACACAGAAGAAGCTCTCGCCGAAGTAAGCAAGATGGCAAGATTTCATGACGGAATTCGACTATGTCCTGGAGTACAAACGTGGCAAAACGAATGTCATTGCCGACGCCCTCAGCCGACGCGCGGAATTGGCAGCCATGAGCTCCTCTCAGGCCGACCTTATCGAGAGGATCAAGAAATGATTGGAGTCAGATCCTATGGCAAAGAACTTGTTCGAGCAGGCGAAGGAGGGCAAGACACGACGCTTTTGGGTGGAAGATGGGCTGATCTTCACCAAGGAACGTCGCATATATGTTCCACTCTTCGACAACTTGCGGCGCACTATCATGCAAGAGTGCCATGACTCAAAGTGGACGGGACATCCGGGCATCCGCCGCACTTTGGCACTCATCGAAGACAACTACTTCTGGCCAAGGATGGAGGACGATATTGAAGCTTTCGTGAAGACATGCCTTGTTTGCCAGCAAGACAAGAACCTCAATCAAGCGCCCGGCGGACTTTTGGAACCCCTGCCTATCCCAGAGCGTCCATGGAAGGATGTCTCCATGGACTTCATCACGGGCCTGCCCAAGTCTGAAGGGGCAGGTACCATCATGGTGGTCATCGATCGGTTCTCCAAGTATGCCATCTTCGCCGCCGGCTCCGTAAGTTGTCCTGCTACTGAAATTGCGGAGTTATTCATGAAACATGTAGTGAAGTATTGGGGCCTACCACAAAGCATCGTCCGCAATCGGAAATTTTTTCTTCTATCCTAAATTCTTATGTTAAATTTTCAACTTGGACGATAATGATTATGTGCATTAATTATAAATTAAAATTTTGAACTACCATCAAATTATTTGTATTATGTTTAACTATGACAAATGAGATTATCAATAACTTTTTTATTTGTGCAAATCAAATTCGATATCTTTCTTAATCCATGAGGAGCTTACCCCTTCATCCCTATTAAAAAAATTGATAACAGTTTTTTATTCATAAAAGAATTCATAGATGACAACTAAGCCAAGAATTCTTTGGTCAGCTTCTCCAAGCAAGCGAAAGAAGAGCCTCCTTCCTCCAACGCCCTCCTGCTCGCCGCCTTCATCTCCTTGGCCTTGGCCCTCACCTTCTTCCCTTTTCCCTCTGCGTCCTCCATCAAACACCTTATTCCCCTCTCCAACTCCTCCGCCCTCACAAAGTTCCCGGCCTTTCTGTCCAGTTTGAGCTCCAAAGACACACCCAACTCCTTCGCCATGACGAAGGCGTTCAGGTGCTGCTCGGCGTACCGCGGCCAACCGAGCATCGGCACACCGTACCACAGGCTCTCTAGCGTCGAGTTCCACCCGCAGTGCGTCACAAAGCCCCCGACCGCCCTGTGCGCTAGGATCTGTGCCTGTGGCGCCCACGCCGGCCACACCAGTCCCCTCCCTTTCGTCCTGTCCAGGAATCCCTCCGACAGCACCTTGTCCAAGCACCCTGCGGCGTCGGGTTCGGACGGGTCCACGTGCAGCACCCACAGGAAACGGTGCCCGCTCCGCTCTAACGCGGCCGCTACCTGCTTCACCTGCGGAATTAAGAAGAACCCCCTGCTCCCAAAGCAGAGCAGCACCACCGACTCCGCTGGCTGCTCGTCCAGCCAACTCAGGCACTCGTGCCTCTGATTCGGGGTGTTGTCGTTCGTTGTTTCCCCAAGCATGAGAATTGGACCGACTGGGTACACGGGCGGCGTCGGACGATTAAACGTGCATCTGCCGACGACAATCGCTTCCAGTGAACGCGATTCAAGCGCCGCGAACGTGTTGATGATGATCCCGTTGGTCTCACTGAACCTTCGACCATGGTCGACGAATGCGGTATAGTTCCTGTCTCTCTTCATTAAAGGATCCGGCGTCGACATGGGCGGCACCGGAGGGAGCCCTGGAACTGCCACCTCGCCTTCCAGTTCCCAAACTCCACCGTTACCTTCTCATAGAGTTCTGGCAGATGGAACTTGAGAGCGAGTGCGAGGGCGTCGGAAGTGAAGTAGATGTAGCATGGGATGCCGAGCTCGTGTGCAATGTCGATGACGCTGGTGGAGAAGAAGTCGAGCACCAGAGCCGCAACACGCGTGGAAGAAGAGAGGAGCCTGGAAAGAGCGGACTTGACGTGGGGCTTGCAGCCGGTCATGGAGCGGGTGATGGTGTCCTCCAAACCGTCGGTGTCAGTGGGCGGCTCGATCGGCGGCAGCTCTTCGAACTCGATGTCGAAGCCCGCGGCGGCGACGGACTCGATGTAGGATGCGACGGCAGGTTTCCATATGGGGCCGGGGACAAGCAAGGTGGCGGAGAGGCCACGAGCGTTGGCCGCCTCATCATGCAGGTGGTGGCTGAGGAAGCGCTTGGCCATCTCCGCGATGGATATGAGGTGGCCGGGGCCGGGCGCTGCCATGAATACGAGCTTGGCTTTGGCCATCGTTGAGCTCGTGTCACGGGGTCGTTTTTCGCTCGACCGACCCGTGCGGCGCCTAGACTTGCCCAACGTCTAGGCAAACTCTTTTTGAGCGCTTTGCGGAAGCTTGCTTATGCCACTTTTTGTATGCCACAACTTTTGGGACGCACGGTCCTGAGCGGACGCTTCTTCGGTGGAGGCGTTTGTGAACAAACGGGCACCTCGGCGTAACGCTCGATCGCTTGGGACGCTTTGGGACGCTCTTTTGTGGGTTGCCACCCCACGCTTGAGGCACGATGCTAGATTTAAGGAATGGGCGATTCGTTGGCAACTTCTGGAAGGAATTGTTCAAGATGATGGGCTCCAACCTGCATTTCTCGACATCGCTTCATCCTCAAACCGACGGCCAAACTGAGAGGGTGAATTGTATCCTGGAGATCTACTTGCGGCACTATGTGAGTGCCAATCAGAATGACTGGGCGAAGCTACTCGACATCGCGCAATTTTCCTACAACCCGAAGCGAGTCGACCAATCGGAGTCCCTTCGAGATAGTGACGGGGCAGCAACCTCTGACGCCCCAGGCCGTTGCCACTTCGCAAAAAAGTTCAGAGAAAATTTACTAATTCTGCAAGGGAGAGAAAATATTATGAGAAGATAAATTTTTAAAAAGATGTAATAATTTAAATTTAATTATCTTATAATCCTAAATTTTCTTACGTTTATATAAGTACTCATTTACCTACAAGATATATGTTATTTAGAGTAAAACTCTACTGTAATTCTTAGAAATTAGGTTGTCATAACTGAATAAAAAACATGTAATAGTGTAACATCCGAAGGAAAATAAAAAAGAACGAAACTACTGTAGCCCAAAGCCGCCCCAGATGACCTCACTAACCTATGCCCTAAAAGCAAAAATCACTTAATGTAGTGGCTTCATTAGAGCTCGTGAACAACATCAACAAGGAGAGAGAAGAGACTAATTCCCTTGATAGAGGAAGAAGAGAGAAGAGAGGAAGAAGCTAGAGTTTAAGGCTTATTTAGCAAAATATATTAAGGGGATCCAAAATTCACCTAATGTTCTCTTAATGATGTGTGAATGTTTATATTAGGACATAGAAGAACAAATTGAAATGGAAGATTAGAGAATATTCATGTTTGTCTTATGATGATTCATGTTTCATTTAAATTATTATTCTATTGATAATCATATTTAGAACTATGATGTTTATTGTTATCTGTGTTTAGTTCATTATGAAGTCTCTCATTTGTTATATATGATGGTGATTAGTAAGCTAAATGTTCTTATGCAAACCCTTATTTATTTTATGATTATTGCGCTAAGAATGCTGATCTATATGATTATTGCGCTAAGAATGCTGATCTATATGATGATTAAAACAAAATGTGTGCTCAATGTATTGATGAATGTATATTTTGAGAAAAGGAAAATGTAGTGAAAATCATGTACCGACGCTCGAGACTGATCAACCGAAACCTTTTCGATCGCCCACTTTTGGAAAGTCCGAACTCTCGGACTTCTACGGATGCTGAAGTGGCCATTTCGATCGTCTGAAGCCTATGTAGCAATCATCCGAAATCTTTTCGGACGTTCGATTTAGAAAGTTCAATTTCTTGGACTTCTGCGGATGATGAACGATCAGTTGGACCATTTGAAACCCATGGACCGGTTGTCCGAAACCTTTCGTACGTTCAATTTAGAAAGTCCAATTTTCAGACTTCCGCAGATGATGAACGATCAGTTCGATCGTCCGAACCCCAATGAAAAGGTCATCCGAAAGCCCTTCGGACGTCCGACTTAGAAAGTCTGATTTCTCAAACTTCTGCGAAAGCTATGATGCCTAGTTCGTACGTCCGCAAGGTCCAAAGCGGTCGATCAAAATATGTTCGATCGCCCGATTCATGTCTCAACGATCATCCGAAACTAGATTGATCGTCCGCTCCATCACTAATGATTATGTGATGTTGATGTCTACACTTAGAATAATTTAAAATATGTATGACTTTAAATATGATTAAAAATGCAACATGTATTGAATGATTGTATATATTGATGAATGTAAAGTAAAAGATGGATTGATGAAGATGTCTTGCTATTGTCGTCGTACATATGAGGGAGACCAAGACACCACCCCCACCCCCCACCCCTCCTAAGGGAATAATATGTGGCTATCGGGGAAGACCAAGACCTCCTTGAGGGAATAAGGTGCGGCTTCCATGAGTCAAAAAGATCCTAGTCTTGTTAGCCTAAGATCGTCGAACCAATATGAATTTTTCAATCACCAAGATAAGAAATCATCTAATTAAAGATGAATGATGAATGACTTGGGACATAAAGATGAAGATGATGATAAAGTAAGCACCTAAAAAGAAGCAAATGAATGTCATTTTGTCATGCTATGAACGAAGATGTCAAAGTTAAGCAAAATAAGTTATGATATGTTTTAACATAAAGTTGATGATATTATATGTTTATCTTATCTTGCCATGATAACTTATTCACATGTTATGTAGTGTGCATATGCTCTATGTTTCTATGACAATGAAATGCATATGCCATGACCAAAGGCGGAGCCACATGCCTGTAGGTGCACATGTGAAATCCTATATATGTTATGTTTGTTCTAATGTGAACAAAAGTTAACAATTGTCCAGTTGGGGGCAACGCTCATACCTTGCACACCTAACCTAGGGTTAGAATCCTTACGCTAGCAGCACATCATTAGTTGATTATTCTTTTTTTACCATAATCTTGGTCAACAACATAAAATTTTGGAAGTATGTATCATTAATTTTTATTAAAGATCATTATTATCTAATAATCATCTTATTTACTATACTAATTTTTAAGCATAAATTAGTGGTGCTTAATATCATTTTTCATCTTTTATTAAGTTTTATGTACCTTTAAATATATTTTGTTAAATTTAAATATAATACAAATTTTATTAAAATAATTCATGCCAATAATTTAACTTCGGATCTTCAAAGTAAAATGTTTTAATATTTTATATATGATTCTTTTATATATAACTATGTGATTTATTGAAGTTATATGTCATTGGTTGTAATATATTTTTCATAGGATAATTATTTCATTATTAAAAGTTTTCTAACATTAAAATTTTATTACATCATTTTGTTTACATAATCATTTAATTTTATATTAAACATTATTATTCTTATTGTGATGATATGAATTATTAAGTATATATATATATTGAAAATTGTTATTAGTTTTTTAGTTTATCATTTAATATTCCTTTACTTATAAAAGTCTACATATGATTTAGCAGATATTTTTGGTAAAGAAAATAAATTCAAACTAATATAATAAAATTTACATGAATATAAAAAGTTTTTTTTATCATTGTTAATTAGTGAATCTAGTGAAAATTACTCTTGGCTCCGTCAATGGCCATGACATGTAAATATCATGTTATAGAATCATAGCATGCATGAGCCTCAACATATTCTAATAGAAGGAATCCTATGAACTCCATGGATCCGTGTAGGTATGAACGAAACATAAGCTCGGCGGTGAAGGACTCATGACGTAAAAATTGCACATGTGACGGTCGGGATATGTCCCAAGTTATTTTATATTATTTTATGTTATGATGATGGACTTGTTGGAGAGTCAAGTATATATGGCCGATGGGCCTTTAAGTCATGAACTCTTACATGAACTCATTTATATATTATGAATATTATGTTGGGCCCTATGTGGAACCTATGTGGCCTATGAGCTAGAATGTTATCTTAGAATTATACATTTAGAAGTCTTCTCTTGTTTTATGTTATTGTAGTTTATGTTATATTATTTTGTTTCCGCTGCGATATTTTATGAAATTAGGTTATGAAGAATGGGTGAAAGTAATGCCGCCTAGAGTTCGGTCACTAAATTAGGATCGAATTTTGGGAACGTTAAAAATAGGACACTGGATTTATCTGGATTTTCCAATGACTCCTCTCAAGATCCTTGTCCGGACAACAAATTTCCTATAAGGCTAGGATATTGCTATTAACAACAATTGACAACATATGTGCCTTCAACTTGATTAATCAATACTTAAAATATTTGATGATTGCTAACATTAAATTTAAGAATATTTGCTAATGTTATACCAAATTGATAGTTAATGGGTTTTAGTTTCAAGTTTGACTTCTGTGTTACGCAGTGTTTGACAGCTGAAACTTGAAGCTAAAACTAATCCAAGTTCTCTTTCAAACGAAGAACAAGAAAAAGAACGATAAGAACTTATATTTTGATTAAACCATTATGTGATCAAGAATTCGAGGACTTGAGTTATTTCTTTTAGCAAGAATTAGGTAAGTTCTTGATGGAAGCAAGAACCATGCATGATTTTTTTTTTTGTTTTTAGCAGGTGTATGCCTAAAAGTAGGTGGCATATTTTAGATCTCTCATCGTAATGTTCTAAAAATCGGATCACCAGTCTATTCAATCGATTTCAACCGCAATTGATGGCTAATGGCTCAATTCAACATCAAAAATCATTTTTATGTCAGATTGAGAAAAAAATCGGTTAAATAAAAAAAATGGTGAACTGATTGAACTAGTTCAACTAGGTTCAAACATAATTTTAAGAAAAAAACAAAGAAAATCAGTAAAATATGAAAGTTAAAAAAGAAAGTATTAAAAGGTAAGTTAATAAAGAGGAAAAATTATAGTTAAAAAATAAATAACAATAGAAATAAAAAAGATAATTGTTAAAAATTTAATAATACTAAAATGGAAATTATTAAAGGGCAGAAAATGGAAACAAAAAAGGAAAATAAAAATAAAAGAAATAAGTCATTGGAGATCAAATTTATTAATATAACATCCTCATTAAGTCTAAATAAAAAATCAATTATAAGCTATTGATATTTATGGATTGAAATTATTATTTACTATTATTATAAATTTTAATAAATAAAATTATTCATATACTTAAGGTGAATTTTTAATATTGAATTATTACTACATATTTGTACATTACATCATATAAATAATACTATATCTTTAAAATTACGTGGGTCCAATTCTCGAAACATTCCCTCATCTAGTTCAATGGTGATAAAAAATTTTAACCCTTGATTAGTGGACACGAGGGACCTAAAATTCATATTTGTGTGGAGTCGAACATAATAGGTAAAAAATTAAGTCCACTAACCAGTCAAGTTATTGTTAGGTAGCACAACCACCATAACGAGTCGAAAATTATGACATAATAATCTCTGTGTTGAAAAAAAACGGCGGCTAAAGCTTAGTTGTTTTTTTGCTTCTTATCCTTTGCCAAGTAAGCGGAGACTCGAAAGTCGGAGCACGCTAAAAAATATTTGAAGAGGGGAGGATTTGATTTTTTTTAATTCTAAATTTATACACAAATAAATATAGCTAATGCAAATTTGAAACTTTGGCTTCTCAAATACTTTGATCTTTGAATCTGCCCGTTAGCATTTTAGAAGAAAAAAAGTCAAGATGATATGTTTAAACTATTTTTTTCAAATTTAAGTTGTTATAATCTCTTCTAAATGGAGTTAGATTTTATGTTAGTTTGAGGGAAAATGTTTGGAGTAAATAGGAAACATAGTGGTCATTGAATGAGAGAAGGCTTTAGAATTGAAATTTAAAAATATTTGATGATTGCAATTGGAAATTTTAAAAAATGTTTCTGGTTTCACATTTTTGGAATATATCTGAAGGATGTATCAACGGCATTTTTTCCTATTGAAATTTAAGTTGTTCTTCTAAATTTCATTTAACTGGATTCGGGATGTAAAAGTTAGGTTAAGGGAAAATAGTTGAAGTAAATAGATGGACATCAATTAAGAGATGGTTAGATAATCCAATTTTAAAATATATGATTATTGCAGCCAAAAAAATTAAAAACATCTTTGCTTATTTGATTTTTTTGGAATATCGAGATGATGTTATTTTTTTTTGGAAACTTAACATATCTAATTTCTTCAAGAATCTAATTTAATTTTGGTTTTAGAGAAATCAATGCAGTAAATAAGAAATAGAGCTGTGAGTTGTTCTTTGTCCCTACTGCTCTTGGTGAAGTTAAACCAACCCATTCGGCCAACCCATCCAATTGTTGCTTTAGATAGTGTCATTTCATTGTTTTATCATTTTGAACCACTGTGGTGCCCCTTCTTCTTGTTTTGGATTGACCCAATTGTTATCATAAATAGGATAAATCAAAATTTTATCAAAACATTTAAAGTTTAAATACTTATTTCATGTTGGCTTTCAATGGAAGGTCTGACATTCTCTTACAGGGACTTCTCTCCCATTTATATAATAAAGTGTTGGATAAATTTCACGAAATACCTTTCAACTTTGGGAACTTTTCCAGCGTTATTCTCAACTTCATTTTGTAACAAGACTACATTCTATCTTTTAACTTATTTCACCTACTACCATTTTGACTTGAGATCAGCGATTTTCTGATCATGCTATTGACGTAATGTCCATGCGATAATTTTCTCTCTTCTTTGCGCATGTAGTCGTCTGACGTGACATTTCTCTCTCATCCATGTGTCTAATAATCTAACATGGCATGTTAAAATAATAATATATATTTTAAAAAAAAAATAAAAAATGATAATCCTCTTTTTCTTCCGCCAGTCAACGCTAGGAGGGGGCATCCACCCCTTCTCCAGTAATGGAGAAGAGAGGAGGAGAGCCCTCTGAGGCGAGCAGAGGAGAAGGGCACCCCTTCTCCTTGCCTTCTTTGGCAATGGAGAAGAGAGGGGGAGGGCCTCCTTTGTGCGCGATATGGGGGGCTCTCCCTCCCCCTCGCGTTGCCCCCTCCCCTTGCCTTCTCCGTTGTCAGAGGAGGGATCCCCTCGCTCTCAAAGCGGGAGGAGGCGTCGCCTTCTCCAGCGTTGGAGAAGACAAGGGAAGGCGGCTGTGCCCCCTCCCCATTTGAACACGATGGGGCAGCCGCCTCCTCCCCCTCCCTTCATTGATGTCGGAGAAGATAAGATGACACTCATTTTTTTAATTGTTTTTAAAATTTATATTGTTATTTTAATATATCATGTCAGACGCTTGGACACGCGAATGAAAGAGAAAATGACACCTAGATCATATTACTAGAAAATAGGCAATAGTAGATAAAAAGCGCAGCGGGTGAAATAAGTTCATAATTGGAGGATAGAGTTACAAAGCAGTCAAAATTGAAGAGCATTTAGTAAAATTTATTCATAAGGTGTCTATCCCAAAGATGAAGCTACATGGCTTCGCAGCCCTGCAAGTGCATGAGACTTGAATTTTTATCGTAGGTAATTAATTCACCAAGTGGCTAGTGATCCAATATAAGAAGCTACCTAATTTTGTTACGTTTTTCTTGAATGACTAATGGATCATAAGTTAAAATTATTTCATCTAAGTTAATTTTTATTATTTTAATTATACGTTATCTTTTACTTAGTGTAACATTTTTCTTAATTAAACTTGAAATTTAAATGGTGCATGATATTACTAATGTTAATTTAATATAACATGTTTGTTATATATGAAGATATACAATTTAATGGTGCATGATAGTTAAGGGTTCACAATTTCTTCTTTTTAGCTTAAGATGAATAGTTTGTCGATACATTCAACCCATCCAGGTCAACTCATGCAACCTGATTCTTGACCGAGTTTGACCTGACCAAACCGATCACATGGACGGATCAGACCGGCACCCGAATTTAACAACTATGCATTCAAGATGTAATTAACATTAAGACATAAATTGAAACACACTCTTACTTAATCCAACAATCAAAGGCTAACCTGCATAGGCAAGTTCGCAACAAGAGAAAATAAATCAAAAGAAAAGAAAAGGAAAAAATAATTTGTTCCTCAGAAAATTACAATCCCAATTTATTACAATAAAATTACAATCACAATGATCATAAAATTACAATTAAAAAAAAGAAAAGAAAGGGATGAAACAACATACAAGACTTTGTTCCTCTTCTCCTTCGGCTCATCTAGTGTGGCGGCCTATAATAATTTTCAATCCCAATTGATTCCTCAGCTCAAGGTTGATAATTGCTTTTTATAGCTTTTTCTCGACATTACCACGTGTCCTCCTGACCCTAGAGAAAGATTCCCTTTCCAAAATTTTTAAGTTCTTTTTTTTGTCACATTGATCCGACGCTCGTGTCCAGGATTATTAGTACTTGACTAATTCAATGTCGGGACTCAAGCGATAAAGGTAATACCACTAGTCAACGTGACAGTTCTAAAATCAATCTCGGACTACTAGCCCATCGATCACTTGGGACGAAGTTCGCTACAACTACGTCAACCTTTCATTGGTTAAAAAAAAATTAATTTTTACTAGCTATCTCGATTGTGAAGCAATGGTGTGAAAATTCCTGTTTTATTTTCTTAAGGGCCTATTTGGTAGTGATATCAGATTAAAACAGATATTGGTTCTAGTCTAGTTCCTCAAAGTGGCTTAGTTTTTTTGCGGATAGGGTGCTGGAGGAACCAGTCAACTTTTTTCCTTTTTTCACTTTTTTTTATTTGACCTTTCTTTTTTTTCAACTTTTTTCCATTTTCTTTTTATGCATTTTTTATATAAAATAATTTATTTATTAAATATAAAATATTTCTAATAAAAATATTAATATAATATTATCTATTACTTATTATTTTATTAAAAAATAGTATTTTATTAAATAAAATAATTTAAAATGAATTTTATATTTAAATAATATATTTTTAACAAATGTTTTCCATAAAAATTTTAATCAATACTTTTATTTATAATAATTAATAATTAATAATTAATATTTTATATTTATAAATATTTATTTTTTATTCAAATAATCATTAAAATTAATTTATCATATCTATTTTTTTCTATCATATCAATTCCTTGATTCTTCATCATCATCTTTCCCTCTATCTAAACACACTCAAACTAATGTATTAATTCAACTATTCACTTAAGAAGAACTACGATTCCTTTTTCAAATGCATCCTCTAACAAAATACATAACAAACAATAGAGATTGAGAAGACATAGGTAAGGGACACATTTTCGTTTAAATAGTGTTTCAAATTTAAGTGCCTGTGAATATAGAAATTTTATTGAGAGTCTTACTTGTTACTGCTATGCATGTCATACAAAATAATCTTATAAGATTAATTAAGCTTGATAATGAGTTAATTTTTAATATGAGAAGAGTGCATATAATCATTAATATCGCACGAATTAAACGTCATTAATTTTTAATATGAAAAGAGTGCATATAATCATTAATATCGCACGAATTAAATGTCACTTCTTAGAAGAGGCTAACTAAAAAAATTATATACGTGACAAAAATTGAGAAGGAGTCTTCCATGAGTGCAAATAAGAATTGATAGAGAAATGCCACGAGTTAAACATTAAAAAAAATATGTTGTCATATCTTAGTTTAATCAAGATATTATTCGTTTTAAGCTTTCAGTCCATATGAATTTAAAACACGTTGTGATAAGTAAAGATGATAGTTACATATAAGTCCATGATCACATCCGTATTTTTCTCATGTTAGACTATTCAATCAAATCTTGATCCTTAGACCTCATTACAATCTTTTTCTTTAGGGGCTCAACGTTCTTGTTGAATGATTTGTGTTAACTATGACTATATTTTTCATATGGCTCAAGTTTGCATGACCTAAAGTTTGCATAGTAGGTCAGCTTTAATATCGTAACACTACGGCCCAATTAAGATATTGTTTGTTTTGAACTTTCAGTCCGCACAAATTTAAAATACGTATAGGTGAAGATGGTAGCTACATATAAGCTCATGATCACTTATACTTTTTGCTCATGTGAAACTATTCGATCAAATCATCTCGATTTTTATTAAAAAGATATAATGATTGAAATCCATCACTATTGATAGGCTGACAATTCATTAGAAAAAAAAATGGAAGGGATCTTGTTATTCAAGCTCGCTCAGCACGCCTCATTCGTGACTTATCTTTTTGCACAGGTCCATGTCACCATTATTGATTTTTTTGTCCATCTCCTAGGCCATTGGAAGAATGCTACATCCCTATCATAATTTAATACAATTTCCACTACATTTAAACTTTTATTCTTGAACATTTTTTAGATTATAAATTTATTCTAAATACTTAAGTTTAGAGTAAACACAAAATAAGATAGACGTGAATATTAGAATTCGTACATTTTCATGACAAATATTTCAAAAGGAAAAAATTGCATTTAATTTACAATAAAAAAAAACATGTGCTTAGAGGTTAGAATATGAAACCGACATTTCTGGAGTCTGTTGGGGTCAAATAAAGTAGTTGATTAGGTTTTCGGTTAAAAAAATTAACCGTGGTCAATTTTTAAAATTAAAAAAATCACACTAAAAGTATTTTTAAAAAAAATAAAAATCACCCTATACTAGGTCATTTTTTCGAATGATTTTCTAGGAACCCTACTTTTATATAATTATATTTTAAAATAAATATATAAGAAAATAAAATTAATATAAAAATATTTAATTTTATATAAAATATAAAATATATTACTAAAATTTTAAAGTTACTAAATTAGAGTTTGATAATATGATAGAAAAGTATAAAATTTTATACAAAAAATATAATATTTATAATAAAAGAATTGATAAGATATGTATTAATTTTATAAATAAAAAATGAACTCTACGGACTTCTACGATTTTTTCGGATGAGGTTTTAATTTTAACGGATGGATTTTAATTTATTAAAAAATATTTTAAATCGTTCAAACTTCAATATTTTAATTTTTTTGATTCGATTTTTTCGAAATGAATAAATTTTTCGGTCAAAATTTTCTTACACCCTAATCTTTTTTGTACGTATATATTGTTTTCGGTAAGTTTTTTTTGGCATTTATATATATACATTTCTGGGGTCTGCCCTCTCAGCATGAATTAATTACAGCCCACGCACTTCGGGTTTCCTGTGCGAAGTTGACATCAATTGACTCGCACTTAGAAGCTAGAAGCTTTACTAAAGTTATTATAAAGATATTAATTGCACTTAGTTTGATACTACAGTGAAGTACTTATGACAGAAAGAAACATAGATACAGAAAATGTTACAAACCAAAGATATAATGACAATTATTTGTAGCTTGATTTTAAAAAAAAAGTATGCCTTTCATTAATTCAGCACAAATAATTTGAACAACTACATCTCGATAAAAATTAATCTCTAGTTAATTAATTAATTGATTTGAACGATACAGTTGCCCATTACTAACTTTTGTATATACGGGCGATTAGCTTTATTTATAAATGCTCCTTTGAGGGATTTGTTGTGAACTATAATTGGAGTTAACGAGCGTTTGCGTTTACTTTTCCATACTGTCTTTTTTTTTGTTATTTCTTTTTATTAGTATATGAAAATGTGTGTTATGCATGGCCAACTTATATAGAAAATAATTTTTTTTGTCTTGCACATGATTTATTTCTCGGACGTTGACAAAAGCTTTTCTCGTTTCCACCACCGTCTCCATCCTTCCATGCAACTTATCGCCTTTGAAACCCAATCAAAGTTTCTTGTTATAAAGTGAACCAATGAACACAAACAACACCACAAGGTGTGCAGAAGCTTCGGCGCTCAACAATGGCCAAGGCCAAGCTCGTGCTCCTGCCCATGCACGGCGTCGGCCACATCATATCCATGGTGGAGATGGCCAAGCGAGTCCTCCGCCACCACCTGCATGGTGAGACGGCCGACGCTCGTAGCCTCTCCGCCACATTGCTCATCCCGGGCCCCATGTTGAACCCTGCCGTCGCATCCTACATCGAGTCCGTCGCCGCTGCCGGCTTCCACATCGACTTCGAAGAGTTGCCCCGGATCGAACCGCCCTCCGACAGCGACGGCATGGAGGACACCATCACCCGCTCCACGACTGGCTGCAAGCCCCACGTCAAGTCCGCCGTTTTCGGGCTCCTCTCATCTTCCTCCATGCGCATCGCCGCTCTGGTACTCGACTTCTTCGCCACCGGCGTCATCGACGTCGCACACGAGCTCGCCATCCCATGTTACATCTACTTCACTTCCGCCGCCTTCGCGTTCGCTGTAACGCCCCCAAATCGATCAACGCCACATGGCGAGGATCTCTCCGAAGGCGCTAGAAAAAACTATAACTTTGACTATAGATTGACTCAAAACACCATTAAAATAGTGGCATATTAGCAATAGAAGTAAAGAGGGAAATATAATATCAAAATAGCGAAAATCTCAAAGTACTACAAAATCCTCATAATAGGAGTCACATCTGAATTACATCCAAGTTCATAAATGCGAAAAATAGGGAAAATGATAACTAGGCCCTTTGTCAGTTCATATGCTTTATTATTGCTCGTGCTGGTCGCGGCACACGATCTCAACACCATTACTGACTTGGCCCTGTGAAAATCAACACAGGGGAGAAGGTCCTCCCGTAAGCTATACAGCATAGTGGGGAATCAATATAGTACACAATGCATAACAATAAACAGAATTAGTCAAAATCAGTAATCACTTGTATCAAGATCAGGTAGAGAGCGTAAGATCATTCAATTTGAGATATCAATGGATAAAAGAGGATAGAAATCATGTATCAATCTTATAGTCATGAAAAGGATGCAATTATCATTCTAGATTAACAACCTTGCATCATTTACCATCATACTCATACCATTCATGCATTCTCTTTATTCTTGAACATTTTTCATAATCAGCCTTGTGCAGCCTATAGGTGATCAAGCCATGGCTAAGGGAGCGACCCTTCACTATAAGCACTTAGCATGGGTTGGCCATCCTCCCTTTTATCATTTCATCTTTCTTACTTAATCACTTTATCCATTCATCATTCTTTCATTCTATAAGAAGATTTGATCATTGGACAGATCAATACGAGACAAATGATTCAGTCATACAACTATTCAATCAGTAAGGAATAGCATATCACAATCATGGAAAGAATCTAGATCAATCAGCAAATAAAATGAAATTTGTTTAGGATCGGTCGACCGGTTCTCACTGATCGATCGACCGACTTCTGGGTACCGGTCAACCGATATCTTTGGATCGGTCGACCGATATCTTTGGATCGATCGACCGATATCGGTCGACCAATGGGGCTAATCCGGTTCAAAAGTTCTCGGTCTGCTGACTCCTAGGCACCGATGGATCGATATCTCGGAATCGGTCGACCGATAGATCTGGGTTCATGCAGTAGTCT
This sequence comes from Pontederia crassipes, assembly GCA_030549335.1. Taxonomy (NCBI): domain Eukaryota; kingdom Viridiplantae; phylum Streptophyta; class Magnoliopsida; order Commelinales; family Pontederiaceae; genus Pontederia; species Pontederia crassipes. The sequence continues at coordinate 40,202,190 of CM060197.1, read as the reverse complement.
CGGTCGGCCGAACTACGCAGCCCTGAAGGGATGATCGGTCGACTAGTCTGTTTCGGTCAGTCAATCGATTCCCACATCACCGGTCGACCGATATCTCTGGATCGATCGACCGGTCGACGAAGAACAGAAATCACGCAGAGGTAAAAAATGCAGGGATTTTCAATACTAAATGCAATCAAAGCTTACAATCAATAATCTAAACATGAAGTAATGATACAAACACATCCTTAGTAACAAAGAAGCACAAATCAGAGATCAAACATTAAGAATACAACCAATCAATCCATTTCTTCCAACTTTTTCCATTCGATACGATTGAGCACGAAAATCATTTTGGATTCATTCTATTTAAGTTATGAGGAGGGATTTCGAGTTCACCCACCTCTTTCCGTGGTTGATCCTTGCTTGAAACCCTTCCGGTCACCGGTGGTCGTCCTCCCCATGTCATTCTCCACCTATGAGGCAATTCGGTTGGAGAAAAGGTAAGAGAATGACGTTGCAAATCAAAGGTACTGCAGAAACAAAGAAGAACTTATTACTATGCTCGTGGATGGCACAAGGGAGAGCTTCTACAACAGCAATCTTTAATGGTAAGGAGGCAAATGGAAGGAAAGAATGGCTATCCAAGATGGAGGCCCTTTTTATAGGGGTTTTGGTGGGAGGAACTTCCCAAATTGCCCTTTTTGATCTTATCTAGAATCTTATCCATTCATAGCTGTCCACTCCATTTGATCTTATCCATTTGTTATCTATTTACTTATTGTTTTTCTGGGTGTTACATTTGCTCTCATGTTGCACCTACCAGAACTCTATGAGAAGGTAACGGTGGAGTTTGAGGAACTGGAAGGCGATGTGGCAGTTCCAGGGCTCCCTCCGGTGCCACCCATGTCGATGCTGGAGCCTTATATGAAGAGATACAGGAACTACACCTCATTCGTCGATCATGGCCGAAGGTTCAGTGTGACGGACGGAATCATCATAAACACGTTCCCTGGAAGCGATAGCGGCAGGCAGATGCCCACTTTATCGCCGTATGCCGCTCGTGTATCCGGTCGGTCCAATTCTCATGCTTGGCAAAACGAGGGACGACGACAGCCCGAAGCCGCGGCATGAGTGCCTCAGTTGGCTGGACGAGTAACCAGCAGAGTCGGTTGTGCTGCTTTGCTTTGGGAGTGCCGGCTCGTTCAGCGTGTCACAGGTGGAGCAGGTGGCCCGCGCATTAGAGTGCAGCGGGCACTGTTTTCTGTGGGCACTGAGCGTGAACCAGTCCGAACCCGACGCTGCGGCGGGCTTAGACAAGGTGCTGCCGGAGGGTTTCCTGGACAGGACGAAAGGGAGGGGACTGGTGTGGCCGGCGTGGGCGCCACAAGCCAAGATCCTGGCGCACGAGGCGGTCGGGGGCTTCGTGACGCACTGTGGGTGGAACTCGACGCTGGAGAGCTTGTGGTGCAGCGTGCCGATGCTCGGGTGGCCGCTGTACGCCGAGCAGCATCTGAACGCGTTCGTGATGGCGAAGGAATTTGGGGTTGCTTTGGAGCTCAAAGTGGAGAGGAAGGCCGGGAACTTTGTGGGGGCGGAGGAGTTGGAGAGGGGAATAAGGTGCTTGATGGAGGACGCAGAGGGAGAAGGAAAGAAGGTGAGGGCGAAAGCAAAGGAGATGAAGGCGGCGAGCAGGAGGGCGTTGGAGGAGGGAGGGACTTCTTTTATTTGCATGGAGAAGTTGATCAAAGCATTCTTGATTTAGTAATAATCGTTCTAATTTCAAGTATTATTTGATTAATTATGAGATTTTTTTTGAAGTATTATATATTGTTCAAAACGAATTAAATAGGAAAACAATACATAAATTGAATTAAAAGGATAAGGAGATATTTAGTTATTATGAATTAGTTATGATTTTATGATATCGACGGCTCAAATCGTCTTAACTCTTCATTATTCGACTGCTCAGTCTGCCAACTTGACCGTCGAAGATTTTGATGATTATGAGATAACCGTAAAAAAATAGTTTGCGACGCTTCATTTTCGCACGAATTTTTTGACGATTCTCGACAAATTACATACGAAATCGTCTATAATTGGCTTTTTTCTTATAGTGGATATTACAAATGAAGAAAACACTATATACTTATTAGTGATTTAAAATTAATATGAATCTTAAATTATTAGATCGTAATAATAATTTATTATTAAGGGGCCATATAGTTTGAGTGGCCTCAAGCCGGCACCGATAATGATATTTCCGTATCCAAATAATATCATAAATTTATGAATACATTTTGTCGGTAAAAAAAGTTCTTCATTATAAAATAAGAAAGTTAATGTTAAATCATGAGCAAAATTAAGAAATATTATTTGATTAATTATGAAAAAAATTGTTTGATGTACAATGGATTGTTGAAAACAAATTAAATAGGAAAACACTACATAAATTGAATTAAAAAAGATAAGAAGATATCAAGTCATTATGAATTAGTTATGATTTCGATTAATGATATTATATATATATATATATATATATATATATACCATAAATGAAAGTTAATCTTTGATTAGCTTAATTTCTAGCGCCTTAATTACTTTAGAGTCATGTTCTCTAAAATTTTATTCTGATTATAGCTCTTTATCTCTTTAATAGAACTAATGACTATATATATATATAGTTCAAGAGAACACTTCGAAATCTTTTAATCTTTACATAAATCTTTTTTTTCCTTTCCGTCTATATATTCTCACTAATATCTCATGATCTTTCCATAGTCTATACTCCACGCATCAATGTGTCAACCACATAAATTTATCTCACTTTTCTTCTGTTTTTTCTTAAATTATTCAATTCATTTTATAGATGTGTAATTAATAACAGGATATTCTTCTAACATACAGAAACACGCACCAGCAGTATTTTTAATTGCTTTCACCTAATTTTAAACAAAGTATCTCCGTTCTCAAGTAATATTCTTGGGATCCTATGTTTTTTCTTAACTTTATGCATTAAAAATGTATTTTTATTGTATGTTACTAAAAATGAGAGAAATCCCACAAACACAAAAAAACATACGAGATTTACGATATTCACTCTAAATTGAGCTACGTTTTCAAGCAGCGACGACAACTCTCTTTTATTATGAAATATTAATGATTATAAGAATATAAAATAAACTAATCGTCATGAAGTTTATATAGGAAATTTTAATATAAAATAAGAAACAAACATTCTAGAATCGTTTCAATTTCGAAAACTCCACCCGACCCCCTCACAGATCCCCTGAAGAGAATGGGTAGCTTTGTCGCCCCTTCTGCTTAAGTGTAACATAGAAGTTCTTCTAAGATTACAAACTTGATTCATATTCAAATCATTGTCAGCACTGTATATAAGATAAATAGAATAATTTATTTAATGCCATCATTTATAGTTCACATAAGTTTTCTTAACATGTAAATGATGTTAAGTAAATAGTTTTATACATTTATTTAGGAGGAATATTAAGGTGCTATCACAAAAGTGTGATAGCACCATGCGCTCCTACTTTTAGGATTGTTCAATTTGAGATGGGTGGACGAGATCAAGGCGCGCCAGTTCGAGCGTCCGGTTAGGGGTCCGCGACTATGCGAGTTGTTGGTTCATGCCCTTGCGAGTTCCTAGTTCGCGTCTAGTTCTCCCTGCATTTGACTCATTTCCTTCGTCTCCGTGTTGTTGGTCCCAATACCACATTCTATGTATTTTGATGATAACAAATAAGGAATATGATGTACTAATTATGCTTGAAGTGTTAAGTGTGAACAGGTTTAATATTTTTCGAAGAAAAAAGTCGAAATATTTCTCTGCAATAAAATGGTCGATTGTCAGTATAAATGGATGACCGTTATGGCATAAATGGACGACCGAAATGACAGTTGGAACGACCGATAATCACAGAAAGGAACGATTTCTAAAAATTGTGACCGATTTATTATCGGTCGACCGTTATGAAATATAATGGATGACCGAGATTACAGTTGGAACGACCGATAATTACAGAAAGGAATGGCTTCTAAAAATGGGCGACCCATTTATTATCGGTCGACCATTTTAAAAAATATAATGGTCAACCAAAATTGCAGTTGGAATGACCGTAGATCACAGAATGCATCGGACTTCTAAATCGGTCGACCGTTATGGAAGCAGGAATTATTTAAATGGCTATTATTCTTTACGGACTACGATCAACAGTAAACCGTCCAGAAAAGACAAAAGTAATGGATATAATTTTTTATTAAATGGACAATCGATTTTGTAATGGGCGACTGCTGAATATGCGACAAAACGAATAACGACTAGTTACTGTGCAAAACGAATGACCGATATTAAAAGTGGCGACCGTTTCAGAGTTGACAACACAACCTTTTTTGAATTACTTTACAACGGTCATATCTTCAAGAGAAGCCTATAAAAGGAATCCAAAAGATTGAAGAAAGGTTATCCAAGCAAGACAAATCACTCCAGAGCTCTCTTCAAATCCAAAGCATTTTTTTCTTGAGCCAAAGTTGCAAATCATCACTTCCCTCTTCTAGTTTCTTAGTGAGAACATTATTTGTAAGAAAAGTGCATTGGAGGGAATTCTTGTTTAGATAATCATGAGAGCTCCTTATAAGAAGATGTGTGCCTTACCTCTTGAGCGAAGAAGAAGGCGTTGTGGTGTAGAAAGTGTTATTCTCTCCTTATAAGAAAAGAGAAGACTAATGAATCTCTGACAGTCTCAAGGTTGGAAGTTGGAGACGTAGATCAAGGAGTTGGACCGAACCTCATCAATATATCACATCTTTCTTTTCTCTTACACTTCTCTTACTCTTCTTACTTATCTTTACTTGCTTGTGATCACATTTTCTATAAATTGACTTTAACGACTTTTTCGGTTTTAATTTTTATACACCAATTCACCTTCCTCCCTCTTGATGCTTTCGATCCTACAATTAGTATCATAGCCAAGTTGCTCTTATTTTTTAAAGATTTAAACATCTTTTGAGATATGTCATCAAATTGTTTTACCTTGGGTGAAGGTCAATCCACAAATTATCCTCCGCTTTTTAATGTTTCAAATTTTGCCTATTGAAAAATTGGATTGCAAGTCTATGTATGCTCTATTGATATTGATATTTGAGATATAATTAAAAATTATTTTGATTTACATGAAAAGTCACCTTTGGAATACACCGAAGGTGAAAGACTACTTGTGAAATTAAATTGAAAAATAAAAAATCATCTTTTTTTGTGCTTTACATGCAACGGAATTTAATCGTGTTTCTAATTGTCAAAGTGCTTATAAAATTTGGAGGAAACTTATCATTACACATGAAGGTGTCGATAAGGTTAAGGAGTCTAGACTTAATATTTTGAATCATCAATATAACTCTTTTAAGATGCATGCAAATGAGTATATAAATGAAATGGTTGTGCATTTTAATGATATTGTGAATGACTTAGCCTCCTTGGACGAGCCACAGATTAACTCTCAAAAGATGAAGAAATTTCTCAAGTCACTCTCTTCCAAGTGGCATACAAAAAGAACCGTGATTGAAGAGAAGGACTTGAACGAGCTAAATTTTAATGATTTCATAGGATCAGTCTTGACTTATGAGATTGAAGTCAAGGAAGATGAAGAAACAAGTATTTCCAAAAGAAAGACCATGACTTTAAAAGCAAAAATGGATGAAGGTGAAACAAGTGAAGAAGATGAAGATTTAGATGAAAAGAAGCTAACCTTGTATGTCAAAAAGTTTGACAAATATCTTAGATTTGTCAAGAAAAAGAAAAATGGTGGCTTCTCCAAAAGAAGATCATCAAGCAAAAATCAAGTGACTTGTTTTGAATGCAAAAAAGTTGGACACTACAAGAATGAGTGCCCAAATCTAGCTAAGAAAGAAATGGAAGGAGAAAACTTGAAAAAGAAAAATAAAGCTCTTCAAGCCACTTGGGATAGAAATGAAGATGAAGAAAATGACTCTAATATCTCCTCAAGTGATGATGAAAAAGTTTACATATGTTTAATGGAAAATAGCTATGAGGTATTAAGAAGGATAAAAAGATTTTATTACTTAAAGCATCACAAAATCCACATACAAAAACACATATTACTTATTTTCATTATGGTTATCAAGGACATTACTCTTATGAATGTAAAGTTAGAATGGGATTAAATAGTAGTACAAAAAAGATTTGGGTCCCTAAAAGGACCACCACTAACCAAATTGGACCCAAGTAAGTTTGGGTATCAAAAAGATGAGAATCTTAATGTCTTTCTTGTAGAGAGTTCCAAAGGATAATGAAGGCAAAGGGAATAGGATAGTGGATGCTCAAGACATATGACGGGTGACCCATCAAATTTCTTTACATTATAAAAGAAAAATGGAGGAAAAATCACATTTGGAGATAATAGCGAATGAAGAGTAATTGGTATAAGTAATGTTGGTAAGAATGACAAAGTATATTTGAAAAATGTTTGGCCAGTTGAAAACTTAAAACATAGCTTAATTAGTATAAGTCAATTGCTTAGTGAATTTTGAAAAGGACAAATGCTTGATTCTAGATGAAAGCAAAGAAGTTCTACATCTGGGTTTTAGATATAATAATGTATACAATATTGATTTTGAAAATTTAAAAAGTGAAAAATGTCTTAGTGTTATGCATAATGATATAAATATTTGGCATAGAAGATTAGGACATGTAAAGTTTAAGTTGTTAAACAAACTCTCATGTCATGAATTAATTAGATGTTTAGCTAAAATTAGATTTGAGAAAAATAATGTTTGTGATTCATGTCTTAAAGATAAACAAATCAAAAGGTCATTCAAATTAAAAAATATTATTAGTACACATAAGTCATTAGAACTTTTACATCTTGATTTATTTGGACCTATTGATGTTGTAAGTTTAGGTGGAAAGAAATATGTATTTATGATTGTTGATGTCTCTCGTTTTACTTGAACTATCTTTCTTACAAGTAAAGATGAAACTATAAGCATGTTTTCTAAATTTGCAAAAAAGAGTACAAAATGAACTTGAGTTAAGAATTGCAAAAATGACCATGGAGGTGAATTTGAAAACTACAAATTTGAATTATTTTGTGAAGAAAATGGAATTACACACAATTTTTCTACACTTAAAACACCTCAACAAAATGGAATAGTAGAAAGAAAAAATAGAACTATTCAAGAAATGGCTAGGACAATATTAAATGAAAGTAATTTGCCTAAGTATTTTTGGGCGAAAGTCGTAAACACATCATGCTATGTTTTAAATAGAAACTTACTTAGACCCCTTGAAAAGAAAACATATTTTGAAGTCTTATATGGAAAAAAGTCAAATATTTCATATTTCAAAGTGTTTGATTGTAAATGTTATATCTTGAATATTAAAGATAAATGAGATGCAAAATATGATAGATGGTGTGTTTCTTGGATACTCTAGTACAAGTAAAGCATATAAGGTATATAACAAAAGAACATTAGTTGTTGAAGAATCTATTAATGTTAAATTTAATGAAACTAATGATTTTTTGATGAGCAAGCAAGTGAATGATGATGAGGAAGAAATAATTGAAGTGGAAAGACACTTTGAAGACATGCAAATCCAAAATGAAAACTTGGAAGAAAAGAGAATGAATATCTCAAATGTGGAATAAATGGAAGAACTACAAGTGAAAGATAATCAAATTATTTCAAGGAATTGAAAACATGCATCATCACATCCACTTGATCAAGTTATAAGTAACATAAATGAAGTTATAAAGACTAGAAACTCTTTGAAACACTTGTGTTTTTTTAGCATTTCTTACTCAATTTGAACCTAGTAACATTGATGAAGCTTTAAATAATTCAAATTGGATAAATGCCATGCTTGAAGAATTAAATAATTTTGAAAGGAATCAAGTTTGGAAACTTGTAGAAAGATCAAAAGATTATCCAATAATTGGTACTAAATGAGTTTTTAGAAACAAACTAGATGAAAATGGCATCATAATAAGAAATAAGGCAAGACTTGTAGTAAAAGATTATTCACAAATAGAATAAATTGATTTTGAAGAAACTTTTACTCCCATTGCTAGACTTGAGGCTATTAGAATGCTTTTAGCTTTTGTTTGTTTTAAAGGATTCAAACTTTTTCAAATGGATGTAAAATCGGCTTTTCTAAATAGTTTTATAAATGAGGAAGTCTATGTTGAACAACCTCAAGGTTTTGAAAATTCAGATTTTCCTGATCATGTATTTAAACTTTCTAAAGGTCTTATGGACTTAAACAACTCCTAGAGCTTGGTATGAAAGACTAAGTACTTTTTTTTATTGAAAATGATATTCAAAAAGGGAAAGTTGATATTACATTATTTTTGAAGCATTTGAAAGATGATATTTTAATAGTTCATATTTTTGTTGATGACATAGTTTATGGTGCTACTAATGAATGCTTGTGCAAAGAATTTGAATCTCATATGTAAAAAGAGTTTGAGATGAGTCTTGTAGGTGAGGTCACATTCTTCTTAGGATTACAATTCAAGCAAAACAAAGATTGAATATTTCTAAATCAAGAGAAGTATACAACGGGGTTGCTAAAGAGATTTGGAATGGATGAATGCGAGCCAAGTTCAACTCCCATGATCAATACAACGAAATTAGATAAAGATGAAAAAGACAAATCCATTGATCAAAAGAAGTATATATGTATAATTGATAGTTTACTTTATTTGACGATATCTAGATCGGATATAATGTTTAGTGCATACTTGTGTGCAAGATTTCAATCCGCACCTAAGGAATCACACTTAGTTGTCGTTAAAAGAATATTACATTATTTGAAACATACTTGTGATTTAGGCATTTGATATGATAGGAACTCATACTTTAATTTACATGCATATACCGATGCGGATTTTGCTAGATGTAAAGTTGATAGAAAAAGCACTAGTGAGATGTGTTGCTTTCTTGGTAGCTCTCTTATCTCTTGGGCTGGCAAAAAGCAATACTCTATCGCACTCTCTACCACTAAGGCTGAATATATTGCAGCCGGTAGTTGTTGTGCATAAATATTATTGGTAAAACAACAATTACTTGATTATTGTATAAGTTGTTCAAGTGTACCCATGAAGTGCGATAACACAAGTGCAATAGAGATGAGTAAAAACCCAATTCAACATTCAAGAACTAAGCATATTGATTTGCACTATCATTTCATTAGAGAATGTGACACTTAAAGACATTGCTATTGAAGATATGTCCACAGAAATTCAACTTGCGGATATTTTCACAAAACCCCTAAGTGAGGAGAGATTTGTATGCTTAGACGTGAACTTGGAATGTTAGGAACCTAATTGCCTCTCAATTCAACTCATGAGTGATTTGGTTATGCAAGTATCGTTTGTGAATCGAATTGAACATAAAATTGTGTTGCATGACACATACATTCAAACCGGTCGACCGTTATAGGATCTAACCGGACGACTGTTAAGTTGTCAAACGACCGATTTTATTTTTGATAATACACACTCCCAGAACGGTCGCCCAAAAGTATTTCGGTCGATCGTTAGAAATAGTGTATTGACTATAATGTCTAAAGTGATAATGGTCGCCCGATATGCTATCGGTCGATCATTTTCAACACGATATAAAAGCAACCTCGAAAAATGTTTCCCCAAATCACGAAATTGGTCGACCTTTTTTTTCGCCCCGCTCGATTTCGCGATTCTTCTGACGATTTCTCCTGGCCAGTGACTTCCTCGGCGAGCCTTCTTCATCGTTGAGAGTCATCCCCGCCGCCACCATCGTCGAGATTCGTCCGGCGAACGTTGAAGAGACACACCTCACCACCGTCGTCGCTTCTCCGCTTCCCTCCTGTCAAGCTGCCACCGCCACAATCGCTTCACTCTTGTCAAGTAAGCGCCGTCATTGCCACCGCCTCTGCTCAAAGGAGACCGCCACCATCATTTCAATCGATCATCATCGATGGCGAAATTGATTTCGCACGATCTTTGGCAAATTCGATTTCGATGATCAGCGACCCGACTTGTAAGTCAAATTGTTGCCGGATAATATGATTCTTCGATTGAATGTCGTCTTATTCCTTTTCAACGCCATAAATTTGATTTGCAGGTACCTGCTACATGTGATTGAACCATAATATCAAATTGCACTCTCTCTCGACTCTCTTCTTTCAATCATGATTCACACAACAATGTCATGTTCAAACCTTGTCGTGAATCAGTTGTGAAATCGCTGTGAATGAATGTTTGTATTCATTTGTGAAATCGATTGAACAAATGATATCCTTTTGTGTCCTAGACAAAAACGGTCGACCGTTTCTCACAGTGGTCGACCGTTTCTTCGTTTCTGATTCTGTCTCAGTCGATTATCATTTTTGTTCCTTGAATCTGATCTTGTACACATGCCACCATAGAAGAAGAAGTGTGTCATTGGTCCTCGCAAGAGGAAGGAACCAGGGTCCTCTTCTCATCCATTCTCCGACTCTCCGTCAACGCCTCCTGAAGAATTTGATTCTTCTTTATTTGCTAACGTGTTCATTGCATCCACCTTTGAAAATCTGTATTCTTTTAGAGAAGTAGCACATGGCATGAGAGTAGATTGGACCTCTCTGAATATGAGTTTGGTACATGATTTGTTTGATGGCATAGGTTGACTTCCTCTTCTTAATGTTCAAGAACATGTTTATCCTAGATTGGTCCGACTTTTCTATGCAAATATGTCTTTCTCCGAGTCTAAATCTAATGTGAAATATCACATACTTGGGCGTATCATTAAGCTTATTGATTCCTTAATTTGTGAGATCTTCGATATCCCTGACCGATGACTCACAAACATTGTATCTTATAGGTGGCCTACTGATATTTCTATCATGGTTGTCAGGATCGCTTTTCGGATCGTAAGATTGTAAGATCCATCCAATAGTCGACTTGCGATCTCGATCTCATTCTGAAGATCGGAAACATAGGATCTTATGTGAATCTATCGCTGGATCGTAAGATCCCACCGATCCTATGATTTGGTTTTTTTAATTAATTTTTTATTAAAAAAACTAAAAAAATAGAATATTAAATTGGTAAAAAAAGAGGTAAGATCCTCTATCTATCATATAGATACTATGATTTTATTTTTTTAATTTTTAATTAACTTTAAAAGTGAGAAATCTAAAAAATAGAATATTAAAAATAAAAATGGCAAGAAGTAAATAAGGCTCCTCTCATTTTCTTTATTATTTTTTATGTATGATATAATTCTAATTAATAAACTTATGTGACAAAAATAATACTTAAAAGCTAAAAGTTGTCTATTTTTTTATAATTTAGATGAAGAAATTGATTTACTATTATTACTTATTCATAATTATTATTAGTCTAACTTTCTATATGATTATGAAGCCCATAAAAATATTAATTAAGTATAATGTGAGAGTAAAATATTTAGTTATTATTATTATTATTATTATTATTATTATTATTATTATTGTTGTTGTTGTTGTTGTTGTTGTTGTTGTTTGTTACCTTTTTTAAAAAAAATATTATTTTATTAATTTACAAGATTAACATCACAGAGTCCACAAACTGGTAATTCTGCTATTTAATCCGGTAAATCAAACTATCTTAAATTTAATCAAACCTAAAGTCCCACAAACTGGTATTCGTCAGATAAGATTAAAATTAAGATGCATTAATATGAAAATCCTAGACTATTAATCACTCCACAAACTGGTTAGATTAACAGACCACATAAACTTGATTCTCCACACACTAGTTATCAAATTTATGTCAATTATTAATTTCACATAAAATCAATTAATTTAATTAATGAATTCTGAAATTAAATAATCCACAAACTGGTAAGTACTCAACTCAGAAATCCAAATAATTAAATCAAAAGCATTAAGCACAATTAACTAATTGATCAGAAAAGATTAAAACAAATAATATAGGGTCCAAATAGTTTCCCTTCAATAATAATCTCCTAAAATGAAATAAATAAAAATATGGAGTTCATCCTAGAAATTCTGGAGAGATAATAACAAAGTAATAATAATTGGAAGAATTACACCCAAATAGACAAAAGTCGAAGCTTCGGATCACGGGCAGACAGTCGGGCAGCCTCTCGGACTTGATCAGGGTCGCGATCAACTTCCAGCCGTCGCACCTCTCTCCTCTTGGTCGTAGCCTGCAGAGCTCACGACTCGCCGTGGAAGAAACCTGAACTTCAGAGCACGAATTGAAACGATGGATTCTTCACGTATTTATAGGGTGCGGACGGCCTTCAATTTGATCTCGGCCGTAACATCGTATGGTTAACTTTAAAATTATAAGATAAACTCGACCAAAGATAAATCATTTTATCATTACGCCCAAAGAGATAAAATTTCTTATCTTTACACCTTCATATATCTTGTTACGCCCAAAGATAAACTCATTTTTATCTTGTTACGCCCAAAGATAAACTCGATTGATTATTACACCCTTCATCTTCATGCCATTACGCCCTCCAAATTTCGGCCGTAAGGACTTGGGATTTAATTTTTGTTACGCCCAAAAGATAAAATCATTTATCTTTACTCCTTCAAATCTTAGCCGTAACAAAGAATTAAATCTTGTTACTCCTTTTGAATCTCGGCCGTAACGACTTGGGTGTAAAGCCAAATCTCGGCCGTAAGAAATAATTTCTTTGAATTTCGGCCGAGATTCGAATTTTCCTGCAAAATAATTATCAAAATATAGTTAATCCATCCACATTTAAACTATTCAGAGAATTTAATAATTAAAATTGATAAATCCGGAATTACGATTAAAAGTGACTAAAAATGATGCATGCCATGAACAAATTACAGAAAAATTACTAAAATAATAATCTAAAATATGTTATATTTTGCATGCATCAAACTCCCCCAAGCTTAAAGTCTTGCTTGTCCTCAAGCAAAAATTCAAAGCAAAGCTCAAGAAAGTTCCATCATAGCCTCCACATTGTCAACTGACTAATTTTCTCACACAGTGCTTCTGCACACCTACTACTTAGTATCTTATCATTTTCTATGCACTTAGCTTTATAAAAGTTCTGAATGCTACACAAATTTAAACAATCTCAAATTCAGCCTTGTAGAAAAATAAATTGTCTATCAAATAATAGCATTGATATTGAACACATAAGTACAAATTGAGCTTAAAACTTTTTCTTTTTCAACTTTATTTTCAATCATTTTAAAAGTTCTAATCTTCAAGCAGGATTGCACAAGGAAGTCCATGTAGCGGACTTTGGACTGATGACTCCCAGACCAGATGATCTTAGGGCACCAGGTGATAAAGCACCCCTCGAGTTTACTTGCCCGAACAACCAAGGTTCTGAATGAAGAGTTCGAATTTAGCCATGATTCAGTACTCATGTGATTCTCCATATTCCACAAGATGGTCCATGTAGCAAGTTTTCGATCGACGGATCTCAGAGCAGTTGCCCTTAGGTCGCCAGGCATGAACCCCTACGGATCTAATTACCCGAACACACCTTGGTTCCGGATAACACTTTTGTACCTACACATAATTTTATTCATCATTTTTTTTTTCATTTGTTGGGGTTTAACTAACCCTTCTTTTCTTATTCACTTTCAATTTTTATAAGCTCAAAAAGTACTTGATATGATCAATAAGAAGGCTACTACTAATCAAGACTTAAAAGAAATTAATAAAAAGGCATGAATATGATTTTGTCGTCTAGTCATTCATAGTTCTACTTAGCATAGGCACATAGTCCATAAGTTTGATACTAAAATAGCAAGTGATAAGAAAGAAAAGTATTCAAATTTCATCAATTAACGACATGTCTTTGAACTTTTACTTAAAGATAATTAAAACAGTAAGACAAAAGTTAGTAAGATGGTAGCAAAAATAAATGCATGCAATGGTATTTTTTTGAAAATTTTCAAATTTTTTTGGATTTTTTTTTTATAAATAGATGCAGACATAAGCAAATAAACAAAAAGATGCAATGCATGGAATGCAAACTCCCCCAAGCTTGAACCAGACACTGTCCTCAGTGTTAAGTCAGCAAGGGAAAGTGATACATACTCAATAAAAAGGAAAATTTAAAGAAACAAAAATAAAGAAAAGGAAAAAGACACAACCGGATTTATTGTCTGCGGGGTGGCGATGGTGGATAGTAGCTGAGATTTCCTTGGCGCATATGATACTCATGGATGCGTCTCGTCATGCGCGCATGTTGATTCTGAAGGGATTCGAAGCGACCCTGACGATCATCCATATTTCTAAAATCAGCTCGAATGTTGGTCAGCTCTTGTGCTTGTCGAAGTTGCTCTTCCTGAATAGCGTGCAACTGCCCTGACTGACGAAGTTGCTCTTCTTGAAAAGTGTGAAACTCCCCTGCTTGACGAAGTTGTTCATCATACATTGATTCCCATAAGTTTTGCATGGAAGCATAGTCAGGCTGAGGTGGCGGAGGTGGATAGTAAGTCTGCTCTAGAGCTGAAGTAAAAGTGGGCTCTGGTGCTATATAGCGATTCTGCACAGGTTCTTGTAAAGGGGCAGATACTTCCATCGAATCGCGTTCCTCATAAGGAGTAGAAGGTATGAACGAGGAATCAGAAGAGCTCTCTTGTGCTGGAGATGGAATCGGAGAAGGTACCGGCATATAAGGTGAATGGACGGATGTGGCATATTGGGAAGCTGCCGGTGATGCAGCCTGGAATCCTTGTTGCTGTTGAAGGAAAGGTTGGGCTGCCGCATAATCAGTAGAATCAAACTAGGAGAAAGGTTCATCCTGGTGTAGCTGTCCGACAGAGGTAGATGGTCCTGCAGGTGGGATTACTGGAGCTATGACCTGCCTAAAAAGGAGCCAATTATTTGGATTAATCGGCGTAAAAGCATCTCGATCTGAGCAGGGCACCTCCTGATGGTGGCCTTTAAAAATAAAAACTTTGATCCCTGAGTTATTGGTCTTCACGAGACCCATAGCCTGAATGGTCCTACGAGTGAGGTGAGTGTTTCCTGGCACAGCTTCGAGATCATCCAAGTCAAGTTGTAGGTGTTGAGCGATAGGTGTGAGAAGAGCACCCATATTAATGCTACCGCCACGAATGAGGAAGGCACCCACATTAACGGGAGTTCTGTGAAGCATGCTGTGGATGAGATATAACTCTCCTTCTGAGACGGCACCATCATTATCACTGCGTCCACTTATGGTGTTGCTTAGCATGCGATGGACGTAGCGCAGAACAGGATTCTGAATTGAGTTATCTTTAGCGATGTTCCAAACCAATCGATCTTCTTCTGTTATCTATTTCCAAAAAGTTTCAGCATCAAAGTCAGCAGGTACAGAAAGAGATCCATGGTTGGGAAATCCATAGATATTATTAATCTCTCCTAGAGTGAGAGTAAATGGTCGTCCATAAAGTTGGAATGAAATGCGGGACTGATCATAGTTCCTGCCATCTAAATTAAAGATTTCCAGAGATGAGAGGAATTCCATAATTAGTACTTCATAAGTTGGCCACCAAGAATGCACAAAGTCAGATAGTCCAATTTGAGAAAATAATAGATGAGTATCTGCAAGTAAATTATACTCCCTCAGCAATTCAGTATCTGAAAATCTGGTGGCATGAATTTGAATATCACACATCCGTTCATATCGAGCTTGATACTCCGGCTTAGTCCAATAATAATCTCCGGGGTAGGAGATTAATTGTGAGGGTTGTGGGGTCGGCTGAGCATTCGGATGTCGTCGTTCGTGACGTCCCCTCCATATATTAGCAAATCGTCTCATCTTGATCTGGACAAAAATAAACAAAGAAAAGGTACCGGCTTGGTGGAAGCGGCTGAGGTTTCGACCGTAGTATTCGATGAAGAACCGGCTGAAGGTCGGAGGTGACGAAGAACTTCGGCCGTAATTGATGAAGCTCGGCCGGAGATTGGAGTTTGGCCGTAAGAAGTTGGAGGCGTGACTCGGAACTCGGCCGTAAGAAGTTGATGAACCTGTAGATTTCGGCCGTAAGGAATGGCGGTGTGGTTTCGGCCGTAAAGTGAAAAACTCGTCCGGAGTTTGGCCGTAAGAGAGCGGCGGAGATGGCGTGATTTCGGCCGTAAAACGAAGACGACGTGGAAGCTTGGCCGTAATCGCACTGGGCGTAAGGATCGGCGGTTGGCGTTTGAGACTTCGGCCGTAATAAATGTCGGTGTGCGGTGGAAGACCGGCCGTAACGCACAAGGAAGCGCTGGAACTTCGGCCGTAAGGAGTTGCTCGGCCGGAGTCGAGTGGAGTTTCACTTCGGCCGTAATTGATCTGCAATATACGAGAAGAGGTAAGTATTTTATAGATAAATTTATGGGGGTAACACCTGTTCCGACAGCGCGCAGTGAAAGGTCAAATCCGGGCGTAAAGGCATGCATTTTTCCAAGGTATGTCCATGGTCTTCTGATGTGACATCTCGGCCGTAATGGAATGGTGGAGGGCGTAATAGGAACCCGCAGCTCTTGTCATGTCTTCGGCCGTAAAGAGCATCGTAGGGCGTGATCTTCGGCCGTAACGATGTGGCATCTTGTCATGTCTGTTGGAATCTTTACGGCGTGGTCAACGAGGTGATTCTCGGCCGTAACGAGGAATGGTGGCAGCTTGTCTTGTCATGTCCGAGCTTGATGCATGTGTGACAACTCGGCCGTAATGCACACGTAACGAGGGTGGCAGGGCGTAATGTCTGAGCTTCGGCCGTAGAGAGAATCAATTCTTGAAATTTACGCCCATGCTTAGAGTTGACGCCCCTGAATTTATCTCTCCTTACAAACATTAAATATTAATTAAATTAAATGACTCCATAATACAATAAATGTCTAAAAAAAAAAAAAAAATAAAATAAAAAAAATAAAAATAAAAATAAAACTATCACCGAAACTAAGATATTAACAACTAATTAGACTAAAAAGGATAGAAATAGTTCTGATTTATAGTCGTCAGCTTGACTTTGTCAATTCGTCATTTAGATGGTAAACAGATTAATCATAGATAAATTTTGATAATATGTGTTATCATGATAGAGTTTAAGTCTATGTCCATTAATTTTAAATTTTTGTTTATGATCCAATGATTCAATTTCAAATGTTCCATAAGGTGAACTATTGATTATGATATAAGGGCCAGTCCACCTTGATTTGAGTTTTCCAGGAAATAATTTGAGTTTACTATTGTAAAGAAGCACTCGTTGACCAGGTAAAAATTCTTTATGTTTAATATGCAGGTCATGTAATTTTTTTGTACGTTCTTTATATAGTTTGCTGTTCTCATATGTATGATATCTAAATTCATCGACCTCATTTAATTGTAATAATCTTTCTGATTGTGATGATTTTAGATCCAGATTTAAAAATTTCGTTGCCCAATAAGCTTTATGTTCTAATTCCACAGGAAGGTGACATGATTTTCCAAAAACTAATCTATAAGGAGAGGTACCTATAGGTGTCTTAAAAGCGGTTCTATATGCCCAAAGTGCATCGTCTAGTTTCAAGGACCAATCCTTCCTAGATGAGTTCACAGTTTTCTCTAGAATTCTTTTAATTTCTCTATTTGAAATTTCCACTTGTCCACAAGATTGGGCATGATATGGGGTACTAAGAAAGTGGTTGACTCCAAATCGGTTAAGAAGAGTTGACATTATTTTATTACAGAAATGTGTTCCATTGTCACTTATGATAGTCCTAGGTGTTCCAAATCGAGTAAAAATATTTTTTCTTAGAAAGTTGGCAACTACCTTGGCCTCATTTGTTGGTGTGGCTACAGCTTCTACCCATTTGGAAACATAATCAACCGCAACTAAGATGTATTGGTTGTTAAAGGATTTAGGGAATGGTCCCATAAAGTCAATGCCCCAAACATCAAAAATATCACATTGTAAAATATTTGTGAGAGGCATTTCATCTCGACGAGAAATATTACCTGTCCTTTGGCATTTGTCACAATACTTACAGTAGTTTCTTGCATCTCTGTAAATGGTTGGCCAATATAGTCCACATTCAAGTACCTTAGCCGCTGTTCGTTTGGGTCCAAAGTGACCTCCAGCTTGTCCATCGTGGCAATGACTTAGGATATTATCAATCTCATCTTCGTGAACACATCTTCGAACTACTTGATCTGCACATAATCGAAAAAGATAAGGATCTTCCCAGTGATAATTCTTGACATTAGATAAGAATTTCCTTTTTTGATGAGTGGTCATGCCCTTTGGAATGTAATGTCCTGCAAGGTAATTAGCAAAATCAGCGAACCATGGTGTAGTGTCAGAAATTTGAAAAATTGTAGAGATAGAAAAAAGTTTCTCGTCTGGGAATTCTTCAAGTATGTTTGTGACTTCTCTTGGAGATGAGTCCAAACGAGATAGGTGATCAGCTAATAAGTTCTCAGTCCCTTTTTTGTCTTTTACTTCCACATCGAACTCTTGCAAAAGTAGTATCCATCGGATCAGTCTAGGTTTGGCATCTTGTTTGCTCATCAAATGCTTGATGGCTGCATGATCTGTGTATACAATAATTTTTGAACAAATTAGATATGATCTAAACTTGTCAAAAGCAAAAATAATAGCAAGAAACTCCTTCTCTGTTATTGCATAATTTAGTTGGGCAGCATTCAATGTTTGGCTTGCATAATATATGACATGAAATGTTTTATCCTTTCTTTGCCCCAACACAGCTCCAATAGCACCATCACTTGCGTCACACATCATCTCGAATGGTAGAGACCAGTCTGGTGCAACAACAACAGGTGCAGAAATTAGCATTTCCTTTAATAAATTAAAGGCAGCAAGACAATCTGAATTAAAATCAAATTTTGTGTCCTTAGCAAGAAGATTAGTTAAGGGTTTAGCCATTTTTGAAAAATCTTTGATAAAACGGCGATAAAATCCTGCGTGCCCAAGGAAGCTTCGAATGCCCTTCACATTAGTTGGAGGGGGCAGATTTGCAATAACATCTATCTTGGCCTTATCCACTTCAATTCCAATTGCTGAGATTTTGTGGCCAAGCACTATACCCTCCTTAACCATGAAGTGACATTTTTCCCAGTTAAGGACCAAATTCGTTTCTTCACATCGCTGCAAAACTAGAGATAAGTTATCCAAACAATTATTAAAAGAGCTACCAAATAGTGTAAAATCATCCATGAAGACTTCGAGTATCTTCTCATTCATGTCTGCAAAGATGGACATCATGCATCTCTGAAATGTTGCTGGAGTGTTGCATAGGCCAAATGGCATCCTTCTATAGGCAAACGTTCCATATGGACATGTGAACGTTGTCTTTTCTTGATCCTCAGGTGCTACTGCTATTTGATTGTATCCAGAATAGCCATCTAGAAAACAATAATAGCTATGACCTGCAACATGCTCCAACATTTGGTCAATAAAAGGTAATGGAAAATGATCCTTGCGGGTAGCATCATTAAGCTTCCTATAGTCTATATAGACTCTCCAACCTGTAACTGTTCTTTGAGGCACCAATTCATTATTTTTATTACTTACCACAGTGATTCCTCCTTTCTTAGGGACTACCTGCACAGGACTTATCCATGAACTATCAGAAATGGCATATATAATACCTGCATCAAGGAGTTTGATGACCTCCTTTTTCACAACTTCCCTTAAAGTTGGGTTGAGCCTTCTTTGATATTGAGCAATTGGCTTGACATTGTCCTCCATCAAGATCTTGTGCATGCAAATGGTAGGAGAGATGCCCCTGATATCTGAGATCGACCAGGCAATTGCTCTTTTGTGTTGCCTCAATACTTCTAAAAGTTGGTTTTCCATATCACCTGTCAAATCAGCAGATATGATAACTGGGTAAGTGTCATTTTCAAGAAAAGCATATCTTAAATGAGGTGGAAGTTCTTTAAGTTCAAATTTTGGAGAATAATCCAATTTATCATTTTCCGCCTCGAGTGTCTCTGTTGTTATTGGCGCATTATCGTCTTCCCCAATTTCTCTAGATTCCTCTATCATTTCCAAAGCTTCCTTAGCATATGGATCTGAGATAAAATCTGCAACAATATCATCAAAAACATCAATCGTGTCATTTTCTAAAGAATCAATGGCATAACAGGATGAGTAATCAAAAGGTTGTTTGAGAGAATTTTTTATATTGAAAGTGATGTCTTCATTGTTGACACGAAGTTTGAGCATCCCTTGTTGAACATCAATGAGTGTGTTTCCTGTCACTAGGAATGGTCTCCCGAGGATGATGGGGGTTTTTTCATCTGCCTTCATATCCAGAACAATAAAATCTGCAGGAAAAACAAATTTATCAACCTTTACCAAAACATCTCTTAATATTCCTCGGGGTCTCTTGCATGAAGAATCTGCGAATTGAAGAGTCATGCTTGTTTCTCCAAGTTCTCCATAACCTAGCTGCACAAATATAGAATGTGGCATTAAACTAATACTAGCACCAAGATCACATAAAGCTTGTGCACAAAAGAATTTTCCTATAGTGCAAGGTATGGTGAATGTTCCAGGATCTTTCATTTTTCTAGGTATATCTCGATCGTAAATGGCACTACATTCTGATGTCAACATTACTCTCTCAGTTTTTTCAAACCTTCTTCTTGAAGATAAAATATCCTTCATGAATTTAGCATAGCTCGGCATCATTTGTAAAGCTTCATGAAAAGGAATGTTAATAGATAATTGCTTCAGAATATCAAGAAAGCGAGAAAATTGCTTATCTAACTGTTCTTTGCGAAATTTCTGTGGATAGGGCAGATCCTTTATGTCAGTTTCTTTTTTCTTCAGATTGATATTTTCAGTAGTCTGATCTTGTGTCTTTAATGCTTCAGTTTCTTCTTTATGATCAATTATTCTTGGCGGGGAATCTGATCTCAGACTTCTCAATTGTTTCCCACTTCTAAGAGTCACAGCTTTGGTATCTTCTTTAGGATTTTTCTCTGTATTGCTTGGAAGAGTCCCTGGTGCACGACCTGCCATTATATTGGCCATCTGTCCTATTTGCATTTCTAAATTTCTGATTGTAGCATCTTGATTGTTTGCCCTTATTTCCATTGTCTTCTGCATGGTTTGCATAGTGTCAATAACTCTTGCCATCATCTCTTCCATAGGATTAGTCGATTGTTGGACAGGAGCTTCTTGTTGCTTTCTCAAAAGTGTATAATTTTGTGGATGAGCTTGATTCTGAAATTTCTCAAAAACTTGCCCTTGATTTGACCTGTAAGGAAACTTCTGATTGTTCCTCCAACCATAGTCATTATTCCTGAAAAATGGATTGGAGACAAAGTTAGCATTTTCAATATGATCAGGATTAGAAATGTTACCTTGAGGACAATAATTGCTCGCATGTCCTCCTCCACAGTTATTGCACACCATTAATGACATCATCTGCTCAAATTTTTGATTAAGTGACTCCAGCTGAGTCACTACTTCAGAAGAATTTTTACTTTCTGTAGCATGCACATCATGAGTTCGGCGAGGTGGTCTCCTTTCTTGACTTGATTTGAGTGCTACAGCTTCAATTATATCTTGTATCTCACTAGGACGTTTAGATCCCAGTACTGTCCCTCCTGCTGATTGATCGAGCTTATCTTGATCTGCAGGTCGTAATCCATGATAGAAATCTTCCATCACTTGCCACTTTGGAATTCTATTGTCAGGAACTCTGGCCAGCAGTTCCTTATATCGTTCCCAGGCTTCATATAACGTCTCGTTATCGTCTTGAACAAATGCCCTCAATTCTCTTCGATATTTGCCTGCCTTCTGTGGTGGACAATATTTTCCAACAAACTTTTCTACCAGCTCCAACCAAGAATGAATCGATCCTGCAGGCAAGGTTTTAAACCAAGTGGAAGCTTTGTCACGTAAAGATTGAGGAAATAATAATAAACGAATAACTTCAGAAGAAACATTATTATTTTTAAAGGTGCTCAGAGTGGCAAGAAATTTGTCAAGGTGATCGTGAGGGTCTTCATGAAATCCTCCTCCAAATTGGGATGCTTGTATCATCCTCACGATTGCGGGATTTATCTCAAAATTATTTGCGTTAATATCAGGCAGCACGATGCATGATTCTCGATCACTGTATCTGGCCGAGACATATTCTCTCATAGAAAGTTTTGCTTCATCTTCTCGCCGATTATTGTATGGTGGAACCAGTTCATTCTGTTGCTCCAGTCTCTGATTGTCGCGTGCTTGTTCCGCCATTTTTTTTATATTTCTTCGTAATCGACGATAGGTTTTTTCAATTTAAGGATCAAATTCCAACAGTGGATTTGAACTTCTAGTGCGCTTATCAGAAGATTCCAGGATTGGTTGTGATTTAATTTTCAATTAGTACCTGCAACAACTAATTTTCAGTAAGATAAAAGAATAAAATAAAATATATACAAAAAGAAAGAAATTCAGATAATAGGTCACGAAAAATGAGTTTTTTACTAATAAAGTCTTTCGGCACGATAGAATTTGAAAATTCGTCATTAAAATTAATTTTCGAGAGGAACTTTTCAGAAATTCTTCAAACCAATACGAATACCAAATATTAATATCGACCAAAAGAATTTATGATGATGTAAGAAATCACACAAAATAAATCCGAACTAATTTGCGGTCATAGAGTTAATAATCAGACATAATCAAAAATTATTTTCAGAGAAGAAATAAGATTGATCGGCCGTAATAAGGGTTTACGGTCGTAATTAATCCGAGGCTCGTTCGTCCGTAAAAATCGTAAAATAGTGTTGAAAGGGATTCAACGTGAAGGCGTAAAAATTAGCATGGTGATGAATTATCTCGGCCGAAAAAAATTGAATGAAATGTTGCCAAATGAATCATTACGGCCGACAAAGAATATAGTTCATATCGGCCGTAAAACAATGAGAGGTGAAACATCAACACATATAAATCGGCCGAAAAGGAGTAAAATCCATGTCGAATGATCCATTACGGCCGAGACAAACTAAATCGCTTCGGCCAAAACAAAGTCAAATCAAAAGTTCAAACTATTATAATGCTACGGCCGAGAATGAAAAAATCACAAATAAGTTGGGGTCGTAAGATGGAGTAAAAAAACAAATGTTCAGAAATTTTACGGTCGTAAAAAGAAAACATGAGTTCAATTCTCGGCCGTAAAAAAGATTAAATTGTCAATTAAGATGAGGTCACATCGGCCGAGATAACACGAGGCCGTAAAGAAAAATAGGGTTTCGGCCGAAATAAAAATTGAATCATTACAGCCGAAAGTGAATTAAGTCAATTCCTTACGGTCGTAAAACAACGAAATCAGATCAAATCCATATGAAAAGTTCAAACAAAAATGTTACGGCCGAGAATGAAAACTGATTCAAATAGGGCGTAAAAAATTTAAACCATCGATAAACCGGGCGTAACAAGGTCAAATCAATATCCATTACTCATGGCGTAAAAACAACGTTCGGATAAAAATATTACGGCCGTAAAGATTGAAAGTTTAGAATTCAGAAATCATTCATTGCGAGGCCGTAAAATTAATAAAGCCGACACATCAAATTAAAGTCATAAATCCATAAGTCGACAGTGTAATTTGGAAAAATCCAATCGGCGTCAGATTTTAAACCGAAAGTAGATAAATAAAAAAAATGTTGTGACCTTTATCTGCAAAAGAAAAAATGTCAGTTTATTCACAAAAATAATTAAAACAATTAATACATATGCACAGAGAATTATTTACAATTTATTTACATCTCCTAATAATTCATAAAAAATCAGAAATTAATTAATAAAATATTCCCCGGCAACGGCGCCAAAAACTTGATGCGTTTGAATTGTAATAATAAAATTTGCTAGCAAGTGCACTAGTCGCTCAAGTAATATAGTAAAAAGGAGTAAGAGTGTCGAACCCACGAGGAATATTATTAATTCAATATCTGGATTTATAAATTAATAAGAGAGGAAAAATATGAATTTTTGGAAAGAAGTTTTATGAAATGAAATAAAGAAAATAAGATAAAGATAAGATAATGGTGTTGAAGTTAGGCCTTAGGATGAAAATAGATTAGGATAAATATTTGAACCATAAAAGATAAATTTAATCTTTAAAGATGGATTAGGAATTTTCTCAAGTTATTAATTTACAAGATTAACATCACAGAGTCCACAAACTGGTAATTCTGCTATTTAATCTGGTAAATCAAACTATCTTAAATTTAATCAAACCTAAAGTCCCACAAACTGGTATTCGTCAGATAAGATTAAAATTAAGATGCATTAATATGAAAATCCTAGACTATTAATCACTCCACAAACTGGTTAGATTAACAGACCACATAAACTTGATTCTCCACACACTAGTTATCAAATTTATGTCAATTATTAATTTCACATAAAATCAATTAATTTAATTAATGAATTCTGAAATTAAATAATCCACAAACTGGTAAGTACTCAACTCAGAAATCCAAATAATTAAATCAAAAGCATTAAGCACAATTAACTAATTGATCAGAAAAGATTAAAACAAATAATATAGGGTCCAAATAGTTTCCCTTCAATAATAATCTCCTAAAATGAAATAAATAAAAATATGGAGTTCATCCTAGAAATTCTGGAGAGATAATAACAAAGTAATAATAATTGGAAGAATTATACCCAAATAGACAAATGTCGAAGCTTCGGATCACGGGCAGACAGTCGGGCAGCCTCTCGGACTTGATCAGGGTCACGATCAACTTCCAGCCGTCGCACCTCTCTCCTCTTGGTCGTAGCCTGCAGAGCTCACGACTCGCCGTGGAAGAAACCTGAACTTCAGAGCACAAATTGAAACGATGGATTCTTCACGTATTTATAGGGTGCGGACGGCCTTCAATTTGATCTCGGCCGTAACATCGTACGGTTAATTTTAAAATTATAAGATAAACTCGGCCAAAGATAAATCATTTTATCATTACGCCCAAAGAGATAAAATTTCTTATCTTTACACCTTCATATATCTTGTTACGCCCAAAGATAAACTCATTTTTTATCTTGTTACGCCCAAAGATAAACTCGATTGATTGTTACACCCTTCATCTTCATGCCATTACGCCCTCCAAATTTCGGCCGTAAGGACTTGGGATTTAATTTTTGTTACGCCCAAAAGATAAAATCATTTATCTTTACTCCTTCAAAACTTAGCCGTAACAAAGAATTAAATCTTGTTACTTCTTTTGAATCTCGGCCGTAACGACTTGGGTGTAAAGCCAAATCTCGGCCATAAGAAATAATTTCTTTGAATTTCGGCCGAGATTCGAATTTTCCTGCAAAATAATTATCAAAATATAGTTAATCCATCCACATTTAAACTATTCAGAGAATTTAATAATTAAAATTGATAAATCCGGAATTACGATTAAAAGTGACTAAAAATGATGCATGCCATGAACAAATTACAGAAAAATTAACTAAAATAATAATCTAAAATATGTTATATTTTGCATGCATCAATAATGAATGGGTCTTTTTCAAGCAAGATCAAGAGACTCAGGACTCGGACTCGGACTCTGATGATGAGGCAAGTACCGAGGTTTCTATGAGAGCTCTTGTGAAAAATACTAGACATTCTTGGGAGCAATACATACGTCCTCCACCTGAGCCGATGAGAGTTTGGGGCACATCCACAGTGTTATCAGGTGATGACTGGGATGGTATGATCACGCACATGGATGGGATGGTGACACACATGGACGAGATAGATCGGCGCTTAGATGATATGACTACTCACATGGAGCGCTTAGAGTTTGATCATTATTGCACCTAGGACTGCTTATTTGCATATTTCAGATCCCAGGGTTTTGATACCTCTCCTTATGAGCAGGTTGTGGCCCCACCCGACGACGCTCCGGACGTTTAATTTTCGTTTATTTTTTCGTTTTGTTTCCTCCTTTTTGATGGTGTCAAAAGGGGGAGAAGATATGTATGTAATGCTATGTATTGTATTTATGTATGACGGAGATTATGTCACTATGACTTTTGGATTGTTATGATATTGCACTTCTATGTCACTATGCTTTGTGGATTGTTATGATATTGCACTTCTTGTTTATGTGATGTGGATTGTTATGATATTGCATATGGAAACTTGTGAGTGATGTTCACTTTTATTTGTTATTAACCATGTTCTTAAACAAAGTATCATTATGATTATATCTTATAAAAAGAAGTTATGCTTTGATTAAGGGGGAGTAAATAATATCTTTTCATAATATAAGCATAAATTAAGGAGGAGGAATTTACACTTTGCTATTTATTTACCTCCTCGTCACCTTGTTTGCCATCATAAAAAATGGGGAGATTGTTGGTCCCAAGACCACATTCTATGTATTTTGATGATAGAAAATAAGGAAGATGATGTACTAATTATGCTTGAAGTGTTAAGTGTGAACATGTTTAATATTTTTCGAAGAAAAAAGTTGAAGTATTTCTCTGCAGTAAAATGGTCGACCGTCAGTATAATGGACGACCGTTATGGTATAAACGGATGACCGAAATGGTAGTTGGAACGACCGATAATCACAAAAATGAACGATTTCTAAAAATGGGCGATCGATTTATTATCGGTTGACCGTTATGGAACATAATGGACGGCCGAGGTTGCAATTGGAATGATCGATAATCACAGAAAGGAATGACTTCTAAAAACGGGTGACCCATTTATTATCGGTCGATCGTTATGGAATATAATGATCGATCGAAATTGTAGCTGGAATGACCGCAGATCATAGAATGCATCAGACTTCCACTACAAGAAAATGGGCGATTAGCGACCCAACACACGCGACGCTACGGAGGCGCTATTACGTGTCTGTTGTGAAGAGCGTCTCATTAGCGTCCAACTAGCGCCGCAAACGGGGGACGCTGAAAATTGGTTACTAGTGGTGTCGCAATAGCGTCAAAGAAAATGAGACGCTACTAGCGCCACGTGTTGACGCTATCTCGACGTTATTAAGATGCGTGTTTTTCGGTTGTGCGTACAATATGCGCGTCGCTAAGTCGACGCCGAATGGGCGCTAGATATGAGGCGTTATTCCGACGTCCACGAGTCGCTAGTTTAGGCGCTAGGAAGACGCTGAAGTGACGCAAAAATAATGTTGTACGAGTCGCCAATGAGACGCTAATATGGCGCTAAGTACGATATATTTACATCAGCGGCGACATCCTTTCCGACACAAATGCGACGCTATGGAGTCGTTAATTGCACATTTTTTTTACCCGTACCAGCCTCATTTTTTCCCTTCCCACACCATACAATTTATAATGCATCTCAAAATGCATTGATATTCATCACAAGCAATATAAAAGCATCATAGGCAATATAAAAGCATCACAGGCATAATATATAACATAAGAATATGAAAAGTAATAAACCGAACTAACAAACTATATGTATATCTAAGTCTATAAGTAACAAATGCATAGTTTATTTTCTATCCTAGGTTTGTGAGTCCGAACGTTCGACCCAGACGTGCTCGGTCCATGGCCTCGCGGGGATGGATTCTGTGTCGGGATCAATCCCTGAATCTCCTGCAATAGAAGAGCCAACTGTTGCGATATCTACGCCGATAACTGCTGCGATAGTTGCTGTGATAGCTGCATCATATCAGATGCAGCAGATGAGCTCGGAGCAGATGCACCTCCTGCATATGCTCTGATCCTCCTAAGTATCTGAGTGGCTGTGCCGAGGCCACGCAAGTATCCCCTCGTGTCGTGCGGCCACCTCCTCCCAAACAGTAATATATAAATTATACAATCATATAATATATAAATTATATATCAAGAAACACATAAATTAAAAACATGACTAAACCAACGAAGAAACATTACCTGGTGGCTGAGTACTCGGATCATCTCCATACTTTTCAGCCATTTTCGCATTATACTCATCCTAAAAAATTTAAACATTGTGTATTTCAAAAATAGTGCACTAACATCAAGAACCAAATGACCATGTCATGAGACTTATCAGAAGCTTAAGAGCAGTGGGCGTGACTAGGTCATTTGTCTTTCGGCTCTTATGTGTGGCCTCATAGACCGCGCGAAAGTCTACGGTACCGCCTTCTTTCTCCTCCTACGATAAAGTTTCAAATTTGATAACACAAGTATAAGTCAAAAGGTTTGATAAATTGAATTTATATGTAAATTATCATGCACCGTCGATACTCGTCAAATCAAATTGACCCCCCTGTGTGGATGTGTGCCTCGGGCTTCGAAAGACGGTTAACTCTTACATTTTTCGACTTCCTTTGCCATCGTTCATCCATCCTTTATGAACATCAAATACTTAGACTTTCAAAAACTATAAATTTAATAAAAAAATAATTTAAAAGTAAACATACTTACCATTTCTTACATAAGGACTCCCAAACCGAGCGCCTAATATGCCTTGGGCATCTTTGTATGCTCTGCTCCAAAGTGAGGCCAGCGGACGTGATGACCTTGCGAAACTTGTATAATCGATTTCGGAGGCGTTTCACAGTAACCTCCTCAAAAGCTCTCCGGATCGTCCCTAAACTAAGATCCGGATGAAACTGATTTGTCTCCTGCAAAATACGTTAAAACTTAGTACTTTTGAAATAATATAAATCCAATTATGTAACACAAATAGAAGATCGTACCGTAAAGGCTCGAAAGATGTCATTCTACACTTGAATTGGGACATCTTTCTAGGATCCTGCCCCTTTCGGCAAGTGGGAAAGAACGATTGAATTGGAACAATCGGAAAGTATCTAAATATTGCATTTGCCACAGTTTTTTTCGAACTTTGAGAATTCTTTTTCGATTTGAATCTGGGCTCGCCACAAATAGAACAACTCATAAGTGAGTTGTTTTCTTTGTAGTACAACATGCAATGATTACGTCATGCATCAATCTTTTGATATTCCAACCCTAAATCTCTCATCAACCGTTTGCACTTGTAAAAATGTCTCGGTAATTTTTCTGAAGCTAGAAGCATACTCTTAATAATGGCAAGCATCCAGTCAAAACAACATTTGCTCATATTAAATTCTAATTTTAAGTTCATTAGTTGTGCCACTGCAGAAAGTGTTGTTTGCTTCATGCATCCATCCCATAAAGGTTCATTTGCTTGTTCAAGAAGATTATAAAACTTAGAAGCCGAAGGATTCAGGTCTTCTTCAATCAATGTTTCGTCAACATTTTCTCCTAACATTGCATCTCGTATCATGTCCCTGTACGGATTGCTCGAGTCGCCCACAAAGATATCTACATTACTTGTTTCTTTAGCCCATCTTTCTTCGCCATGAAAGAACCAATTGGTGTATGTCAGTAAGAAACCGTTGTAATATAAATTCTTCTGCACATCATATCTTACTTTCCACTGATAACATTTGCACTTTTGGCATGGACATAAGATTTTGACATATGAAGAAGCAACACCTTCATTTTGATATGCCACATTAATGAATTCAACAACACCATCCTTATATTCTTCAGTTTTGACTCCATGTTTATCCTTCCAATGACGAATCCAACTACGATATGACTTTATCATTTCTGTAACGGACAACATTAAACCATATGTCAATAAATTCGTGTACTTCAAACGTGTGATTTTGAACTTACGAAGTCCAAAATCACATGTTTCAAGTACTTCATCGTCGAATCATAATTTCATTTTATCACCAAGAATGTGGAAGTACATCCTTAGTAAAATTTATGAAAACATGATCAAAAAGAGGTTCTAGGGTGGATGAAAAAAATAGTTTAACTTAACATGCATTACTAACTTAGTACATCCTAGTAACTAACTTAACAACAATAATTTCAAGTAATTAAGTAGTATTTAACTTAACATGCATTACTAATTAACTTAACAACAAAAAAATCAAGTAATTAAGTAGTATTTAACTTAACATGCATTACTTCCTAACTTTCAAGTAATTAAGTAGTATTTAACTTCATGCGTTAATAATTAACTTAACATCAATAGTTTCAAGTAATTAAGTAGTATTTAACTTAATATGCATTAGTTCCTAACTTTCAAGAAATTAATTAGTATTTAACTTCATGCATTAATAATTAACTTAACATCAAAACAATCAAGTAATTACGTAGTAGTTAACTTAACATGCCTTAGTTCATAACTTTCAAGTAATTAAGTAATATTTAACTTCATGCGTTAATAATTAACTTAACATGGTGGCGGGCTAGTACCTTCTTAACCGGTGAGGGATGGTGGCCGATGGCGGTGGAGTAGGCGGAGGGGCGCGTTGGAGGAGGCGGAGGCGGAAGTGGAGGCGGACGTCAGCGCGGTGGCGGAGGGCAGTGGAGGAGGCGGAGGCGGAGGCGGCGGTGGAGGAGGCGGAGGCGGCGGTGGAGGGGCGCGGTGGCGGAGGGCGGTGGAGGCGGACGTCAGCGCGGTGGCGGAGGGCGGTGGAGGCGGACGTCGGCGCGGTGGCGGAGGGCGGTGGAGGAGGCAGAGGCGGCGGTGGAGGAGGCGGAGGCGACGGTGGAGGTGGAGGCAGCGGTGGAGGGCGGTGGAGGGGTGCGGTGGAGGGGCGCGGTGGAGGAGGCAGAGGCGGAGGGCGGACGTCGGAGGAGGCAGTGGAGGTGGAGGGCGGCTGAGGGGCATAGTGGAGGAGGAGGAGG
The DNA here is from genome assembly GCA_030549335.1 of Pontederia crassipes. NCBI lineage: Eukaryota > Viridiplantae > Streptophyta > Magnoliopsida > Commelinales > Pontederiaceae > Pontederia > Pontederia crassipes. The sequence continues at coordinate 40,171,565 of CM060197.1, read as the reverse complement.
CAGAGGGGTGTGATAGAGGAGGCGGCAGTGGAGGTGGAGGGCGGCAGAGGCGGACGTCGGCGCGGTGGCGGAGGGTGGTGGAGGAGGCGGCGGAGGGCGGCGGAGGAGGCGAAGGAGGATGAGGGCGGCGGAGGAGGAGGAGGAGGAGGGCGAGGAGGACGTCGGCGCGGTGGCGGAGGGCTGTGGAGGAGGAGGAGGAGGCGGAGGCAGTAGAGGCAGAGGCGTCGGCGGCGGAGAAGGAGGCGGCAGTGGCAGAGGCGGAGGCTGCGGTAGCAAAGGCAGAGACGGAGGAGGCTGAAGGCGTCGACGGCGGAGGGCGGCGGAAGCGTCGGGCGAAGGTCGTCGACGTCGACGGGCATCGGAGGAGTCGATCGTCGACGTTGGTGTCGAGCGTCGGGCGTCGGGTGTCGCGCGTCGGGCGTCAGAGGTTGGTGTCGGGCGTCGGGCGCGGTGTAGAACAGTAATAGTGAAAATGAAGAAGCGGGGTTACGGATTTAAGTAAATTTTTTAGCGTCTCCCCAGGATGCGACGCTACGTAGACGCAATCTAGGTGCCGCTTCTATCAAAATTCGGCTAGTGCGGCGCTATGGAGAAGCTAATGTGTCGCTAAGATAGTGTAGCGACACCATAGCGTCGTAGGGGCATCGACAAAGATTTAGCATTCCAAAAATGAGACGCCAGTGAGATGCTAATTAGAAGTCTTTTTTAAATTTTCTAGTACGTATGTAATTTTATTTATCAATATAACGTCTCATGGTATTGTGCCCTATTCCAATTGTTTTATTTCCTTCCGACAATCTATCATGTATGTATATAAAATTATAAATCTATATGTATGTGTCTATACCAAAATTGTGTGTGTATATATATACATATGTAATATATGCGTATGTATATATATGTCTACGTGTGCGAGATTAAGTTACAACAATGTGTTTATCTATATGTATTATAAATATATACGTGTATGTATATGTCTATACATGTGCGAGTCAATATATATAGATAACGTGTATATATATACGTATTCGAAGTGAATATATGTGTATATGTTTATATGTGTGAGATTAAGTTATAATAATATGTATATATGCACTTTTTACATATAAGTATAAGAATATACGCGTATTTATATGTCTATATGTGCCCCGATTAAATGAGGGGGTAAAATGTCGGGTTAGGAGGCGCAATACAGATGCTATTGAGTCGCTAGTTACATTTAGCGACACTGTAGCGCGAACTAGCGTCTAATACTTTTTCGCGTCTCAAGTGTGTAACGCTATAGAGACGCCAATAGTGTCACCATAGCGTCGATATTAACGGCGGCTCTAGTTAGACGCGACGTGGATGCTATTGAGTCTCCACGGTGATGCTAAAATGGTAGCAAATCACTCTCTTAATTCAACCACCATAATTTCATGATTAAGTATATAATAATAATATATGCATAATTAAGATATTATATATATTATATGTATAGATAACATAAATAATATAGGTAACAAATTATATATTTAGGAACACTCCTATCATGTAAAAATACATACATACATATATATATATAATCTTGTAATTAATACATATATATGTTGATAATACATATATACGCTATTGATAATATGTTGATGATTGTGTAATTAATACTGATATAATATTTAATTAATTTATTGATTAACATATAGTATATATAATATATAGGGTTTAAATATAGAACAAATAGCGAGATAAATATAGATAAGTTATGAGTAACACGGTAGCGTCCAAATAGCGTCGCCTCTCACTAGGATGCCATATAGCGTCTCTTTAGAGTCGCAAAATGTGCGACGCGAGATTCGCGATGCGAGAATGGTGCTAGGTGCTGCCGCGCATTTTCCCTCCGTGGCACGAAATAATAGCGTCTACGTAGCGTCTCCTTTGCGCCAGCATTAGCGTCTATCTCTTGAATAGCTAAGAAGATGCTAATGCGACGCTATCGAGAGGCAAATAGCGTCCCACTTTTGTGACGCAAAGTAGACGCCATAACGGCGCTAGTGGCGTATATGTAGCGTCACTGCTTTAGGCGACGCTACTTTGCGTCGCTAAGCGCCCATTTTCTTGTAGTGTTCTAAATCGGTTGACCGATTTTCTTTCGAGCGACCGTTATGGAAGTAGGAATTATTTAAACGGCTATAATTCTTTTACGGACTACGATCAACGGTAAATCACCCAGAAAAGAAAAAAATAATGGATATATTTTTTTATTAAATGGACGATCAATTTTGTAATGGGCGACCGCTGAAGATGCGACAAAATGGATAACGGCTAGTTACTGTGCAAAACGGATGATCGATATTAAAATAGACGACCATTTTAAAGCTGACAGCACAACCTTTTTTGAAGGAAGGTTATCCAACCAAGACAAATCACTCAAGACTCCCTTCAAATGCAAAGCATTTTTTCTTGAGTCAAAGTTGCAAATCATCCCTTCCCTCTTCTAGTTTCTTAGTGAGAATATTATTTGTAAGAAGAGTGCATTGGAGGGAATTCTTGTTTAGATAGTTGGAGGAAAAAGGGACAAAAAGGTTTTTCGAGACTACTAATCCAAGTTGGCTCCTTCGTGGATCCAAGATCCAAGGTGCCAGGAGGCAGTAGCAGGAAGGAATAATGCATTTTGCATTGAAAAAGGTGCCAAAGGTTAAGCGACAAAGGGCACTGAAAAAATAAGTGGGTATTTGTTTCAAGATGGAGACCACAGAGGGAGCAAGCTGGATTAATAGTATTATCAAACAAAAGGATAGTATCTAATGTTGGTAGTTTGTTATGCAGTAATTTCCAAAGAAAGATATGGATCTTGGGAGGAACCGGAATCTTCCAAACGCAGTGCCACGGTGGCCCTCCAATGGGAGAAGGCGGCATAGGGCGGCGACTAATATGATGATAAACTGACTTAGTATTTGCGCATCCATAGGTCTCACTAACCCAGACCCACGCATCATCATTGGCAGAAGTGGAAATATATATGCATTTAATTTGAAGACTTAAGTCAAGCCCAAAAACATCCGCAAGCATAGAGTCGTTCCAAGAACCATTAGAAATAAAGTGATCAACCATTTTGTTATCGAGATTGAAGTCCATGTTAATGTATGTGGGAAAGCATATGAGTGGGATGGTAGAGATCTAGGGGTCAAGCAGAACAAAGGTTGAGGATCCAGAGCCAATACTCTTTCTGAAACCAGCCCAGAGGATGTGAATAGAGTTGAGTATTAATTTCCATGATTCAACATTATGTGCTGAGGGCATATCGTCCCAGATTCTGAGGGGGCCATACTTGGCGTGGATTAAATTGGTCCAAAGAGTATCATGCTTATTAAGTAGGGATTAAATTGGTCCCAGATTCTGTATGCGCTTTGTGATGAGAGAATGTCTAATAATCATAAAGTTCCTGATGCCCAGTCCGCCAAAGTTTTAGGGTAATTGGATGCTGTTCCAATTGATGAGGTGGGAACCCCGGCGACCGCCGCCATGGTCCCAAAGGAAAGTTCTTGACAGCTTCTCAATGGAGGCAATAGTGCCTCCAGAAAGATTGGTGACACTCAAAGCATGTATAGGGATGGAGGCTATTGTGGTTTTAATAAGAATAGTATGACTAGCCTGATTTAGTGTCCCTCGCCTCCAACCGGCGAGGCGAGAGGAAATTTTATCAAGGGGTGTGGTTTGGTCACCACTAGGGATGCGTCAGGGAAAGATAGCGGGTGAGAGAGGGTCATCCTGCCTAATACCCTTGTTGCTGGCGGCGACGGGAGTTAAGAGGGGGAGTAAAAGCTCAGATTTATGAGGGTTGACTTGCTGCTCAGTGAGATACTGAAAGATCTATAGGATTTTCTTAAGGTTCAAGCAATTACGCTTGGTTGCTTTAAGACAGATAAGCAAATCGTTTGCAAAAAGGAGATGAGTAAGGTTGAAGGAACGAATACGGAAAGGCTCGATGAGATCCGCAGCCACATGTTGCTTCATGACGGAGGAGAAAACTTGAGAGGTAATAATAGATAGGTAGGGTGAGAGAGGGTCACCCTGCCTAATACCCTTGAATCCATGGAAAGGTGGTGAGGTTACGCCATTTATAACACATGAAAATACCGGGGAGAAGACACAGATACGGATCCATTCAATGAAACTATTAGGAAACTTCATGAGCTTGAGGATGCAACAGAGGGCGAACCAGGAAACACGATCAAAGGCCTTTTCAAGATCGACTTTAAGGAGTATAAATTTTTGTCGACCAGAGTCAAGGGAGTGGGCTAACTCTTGGGTGATCAAAATGTTGTCGTGGATAGATCTCCCAGAATTAAACGTGGATTGATTATGGTCGATCAAGGAGTTGAGAGTGGGCCGAAGGCGATTAGCAATGATTTTAGATAATAATCTGTATAGGATGTTATATAGCGAGATAGGCCAAAAGTCTTTGACACGTTTGGCATTAGCAATTTTTTGAATAAAGATGAGAGAGGTTTTGGACCATTCTACAGGTAAGTTACCTGAGGCGAAGAAGTTTTGGATTTCATTAACAACCCTGTCGCCAATGATATCCTAGTAAGATTTATAGAACTCGACTGTGAAGCCATCAGGCCCAGGAGCCTTGCCCGGGGGCATGCTCCAAAGGGCACGAGTGACCTCAGCCCATGAGATAGGAGCAATAAGGGAATCATGCATGGAATTATCGAGGGACGGCAAGCAAGGACAACAGGCAGATGGTATAGTACGGGAGGGTTGTCGCTGCCAAAGTTGCCTATAGTGATCAACAAATAAGGAATTTATTAATGTAAGGTCAGTAATGCATTCATTATTGTCATTGATGATAGCTGAGATAGTGTTCTGTTTATGTCTGATGATGGTGGAAGTGTGGAAAAATCTAGTGTTCCGGTCCCCATGTCGGAGCCACATTACTCTAGACTTGCTCCACCACTTGAGACTGATCTGTCTAAGGAAGGCGGCGTGACGATGGTAAGCCGAGCGAAGAAGCTCGAGCTTAGCAGTTGATAGGCCACGATGGACGTCCAGATTTTCAAGTCTATTTATCTCTTAAAGAGCAAGGTCAGCACAAGATTCAAGCCGGCCTAGAGAGTCTTTATTCCATTTAAGGGTATCAAGCTTAATTTGGTTCAAGGCAAGGGAGATGGTGGAGGTAGAGGAGTTAAAGGACCAGTGTCGCTTGACAATGTCCTGAGGTTCAGAATAAGATAACCAAAAATGTTCGTATTTAAATGACTTCGGCCTCCGACGTTGGAAATCAGTCTGCAGGAGGCTTGGGGCATGGTCGGAAACACATCTCTGAAGCGTGGTCAGAGAGAGGTTAGGGAAAGATTCAAGCCAATGATAATTTACTAAGGCGCGATCAAGCTGGCAAAAGATGCGAGCCAAGCCCGCACGGTTATTACACTAGGTGTATGAGAGTCTATTAAGTCGGATATCTAAAAGTGATTGAGAGTTAATAAGATTAAAAGCACCCACAGGCCTAGTATGTCGAAATGGGGATCCACCCAATTTATCCGAGGGATTAGAGATGGTGTTGAAGTCTCCGATGAGGAGCCAGGGAAGGTGCGAGGTGTTAAGTGAGCCTAAGTCGTGACAAAGGCGAGTCCTAACTAAGCAAATGGTACTAGCATAGATAGCGGATACAAAAAGTTGAAACCATCAAAAGAAATAGCAGCATGTATCACATGCGTAGAGATAAGAAGAGAAGTCATCTGAGCCTCCTGATCGCGCCAGGCCAGGAGGATGCCACCGGAGGCACCGGCGGCTGCGCACAAGATGCCATCCCAATTGGGACCCAGGCGTCTGATTACCTGTTTAGAATTTACAAAACAAGTGTGCGTCTCTAATAAAATTACAAAGTTCGGTCTATGAGTTTTAATCAGATTACAAAGTTGATCCCGGGCTTTCGCACGAAGTGTGCCCCCGCAATTCTAGGCAAGAAGTCACATTTATCAACCGGAGGTGGACCCTCAGCCCTTGACAGTGGCGCCACCGTGTCCATAATCTGCAATGACGGGGAGGAGACAATTAGAGGGGAGTGGGTGGCGACAGGAGTAGATGTCTTACCTTTGAGGGCCGATTTCACTAGTCCCGCCGAGGACGGAGAGAAGGAAGGGGAGCCTACGGACGAAGAACCCGAGACTTCATCTTCTCCGAGCATGGTGGTGGAAGCAGATCAAGATCGTCAGCCTCCTCCTCAGAAGGCTATCAGGTTGGGATTCAGAGAGCACAGGGTCCGCTGAGGCGATACAACAACCTGCCAACGCTACAAAATCAGTGTGATTAAGAGACGAAGAGGAATTGGGGAGAACAGAAACCAGCAGTGAAGAAGTGGCCGGTGATGAAGATGAGGTTGCGGAAGAAAGAGGAGGGTGCGAGGCAGGGAAGCAGGAAGGAGCGTGGAGGGAGATAGACTGCCCAGAGGAGGGCGATGTAGGGTTGAGGGAACGGCTGGGAGGGAGTGGAGGGGTGAGAGAACAGCTGGGAGGGAATGAGGGTAATGATCTGGTCATAGTGCCGACAGGGGTTGAAGAGTGGGGATCCAGCTTTTCAACATCGGCGCGCCCTAGGGACTCCACGTGTCCATTTGCAGAAACATCATAGCTGTAGGATTGCATTTGAGGGATGAGGGCTTCCCTTGGAGAAAACACAATTGTGTTTCTATGCAGCGAATCATGACCATCCGCTGGGTGGATCGATGATATGTATTCCGGATGCCACAGGATAAGCGACCTGGATTGGTGATGTGGAAGGCAATGCGGGAGAGGGAGGCTCCGCACGTGACGACCACCTATCAGCCGACCGTTGGGGGGGAGCTTCCCGTTGCGGGGCCGCCACGCCAGCAGGCAAGCCCGTCCCCACGGTGGCCCGCGGCGACTCTGCTGGTGGCGCTAGGCAATTCAGGTCAAGACACGGGGGTGGTTGAACCTGGAGTACCGACGGCGCAGCAGCATGCGGAGCCACCAGGCCGACCTTCCGGCGAGGAGGGGGACGAGCCGCGCGCAACCAGGGCCCATACAACATAACGTCCCGCTCGCCACCTGTACTACAAGGAGATGGCCGCGAAGTGCAATGTTCGAAACGGTGGCCGACGATGACGCACCGGAAGCAAAAGGATGGAAGGTTTTCGTACAGGACCCGCTGAAGGTAACAATCCCCTGCTTTAGTGGTCTGGAAAGATCCAGCTCAATAAAAATTCGCGTCGGCGCTCCCTACACACCAGACTCCACCTGCAAAACAAGGTCGAAGGCCGCTGCGATTCGACAAAGAGCCCGCAGGGAGCGGAGCTCCAGGGGTAGGCCCGGCAGGTGGATCTAGGTGGGGGACGTGAGATCGCCATTGCCATCAAGTCGGAAGAAAGGCGCCACTTGCGCCACCGTGAGCAAACTCCCTCTGAACTCCCATGGGCCACCTGTGAGTACCTGCTGGCGGTACTCGGCGTTAGCGCTCTGATAGGGAGCATGGCTCAGAGGTACGCCAGAGCTCCGGGATAGCCCGCTCCAAGGCAGCAAGTCGCCGACATAATGCCCGAGAAGACACAGCCGCAGTGCTGTCAACTGATCATCCGTCTCGCAGGCAAGGATAGTGACCTCCTCAGTGATGACCTCGTGCAGTCCTCGGAGCTGCCTCGGGGAGATAGAGACAGGAGAAGGACGGGAAGCTCGAACAGCGGCCGCCCATGAACACGGCGGAGCTAAGGGATTTGGGGTCGGGAGCAGGGGGCCAAGCGGCCCATTATTGGGGAGTGGGGGGGAAGGATCCATGTTTGTAGGGGGAGGGGAGAGAGTAATAATCGTTGCCCCCGGCCGGTCGTCGGGGATGGAAGAGAGTGCGAGGGCCTAGATCGCCAGAGCGCACAGATGCTTTACTTCAGAATGCAGAAACCGCCCAGGGTTATTCTCTCCCTACAAGAAAAGAGAAGACTAGTGGATCTCCAATGGTCTCAAGGTTGGGAAGTCGGAGCGGGATGTAGGCCAAGGAGTTGGGCCGAACCTCGTCAACATATCGCGTCTTTCTTTTCTCTTGCACTTCTCTTGCTCTTCTTACTTATCTTTACTTGCTTGTGATCGCATTTTCTATAAATTGACTATAACGAGTTTTTCAGTTTTAATTTTTATACACCAATTCACCCCCTGGTGCTTTCGATCCTACACGTGCAACTTGTTGGATGGCAGCGATGGCAGCGATTAGGGCAGCGCGGGAGAACGGACAGCGTCGATGAGCAACCGGATGGATGGCAACGAGGTCATCTCTTCGAATGGCATTCGTGCGTGGAGGGCGATCAGACGATGAGGTTGTCTCTCTAATTGGCGCATGGAGGACGATCGAGTGGTTATCGTGCGTGGAGAGGTGATATTGATCCACGAGCACGAGCATAGTGAAAAAGGGCAATCAAGCGGCCACTATCTCTGGTTGTCAGTGGTCGCATCTATTCCCCCTCTCTCCTACGCGATATAACCCTTTTCTCCTTCTCTCCTCTCCTCCTTTTACCTCATTGGCGCGACATCAAAAAAGAGGGGCATTGCCCCCTCCGCAAGCTCATGGAGGGGGCCGACGCCCCCTTTTTTCGAACGCCGTTGTGCACACACAAAGAAAAGGGGGGCGACGCCCTCTTGGTCACCCCCCTTTTTCATGTTCACCGACGTGTGCAGCGAAAAAGGGACTGACGCCCACTTTTTCCTCGCAGATCCATCGTGCCACCGCCCTCCTTCGCCCACCTCCTCCACACCGGAAGCTGACGCTGTGCGTCCCGTCGCTGGCACCCTCCTTCTCCTGCCTCCTTGTGCCGACGCCGGAAGTCGAGCCAACTCGCCGCACCGCCAACCCTCCTGTCTCCCCTCCCCGCTCAACACGTCTTCCCTCTCACCCCTAGACGGTTCCTCCAAACCAGCGTTGAACCGCTCGAACCGATGCTGAACCACTTCAACTCTTCATCCGAATTGACGCGCACACACTAGGGCCATCCATCTCAAATCGGATGGCCCTCGAAGCATGGGCGCAGAATGCTAGCACAAAAGTGTGGTAGCACCCTAATATTTCTCTTTATTTATATATCATTAATTATGTATTTACGAGTTCTCTCAGGCTTAGTTTACATTTAGAAACGTCCTAAGTTTTGTTAGGAAGATTTTTCTAATCTTCCATCCTATATCAGTGCATGACATGTGTCATATCTAAAATAAAATCAACATTTTCTTTCGGTTACAAATAATATCAACTTTATGTGAATGTGATTAGCAAAGTACGTGCCATGACCATCTAGTTGAGACTAATCTTCTCAGGACCAGACCCACGTATTGAGTCGATTGTCGATCGGGCTCTTGGAACCGGACCAATGATCCGTCTAGTTATTGGATCAATTTCATCAGGTTCGAGCAAATTAGATCAAATTTTATTAAAATAATATTGTTAACATATAGTATAATATAATATATGAATATTATACTATTAAATATATAATAATAAAAATATTTTTATAATACAACTTTTATTTATTTAAAGTTTGAATGAAGATAAATAGTAATATTTATAGACCTATATATATTAATAGGTTATTATTGATTTTCTATTTATTATTTAACAATAATAGATGTTGCATTAATATATTTTATATTAAATTATTAATATTTATTTTCTTCTTTATTTTTTCTTATGAAATTTTCCTTTTTATTTTCACATTTTATGCCTTTTGATAATTTCCTTTTTAACATTATTCAATTTTCAATGTTTACCTTTTTATTTGTATTTTTTTCTTTAATTTTTTTACATCTCATTCTTTTCACATTACACGGATCGTCCTCCAAATTTAAGTCAATATCTCATTGGACCCCCAACTTCAATTTGTAATTAGATTATCCCCGAACTTTACTTTTCTTGCACGCTTCGTCCTCGTAATAATCAGTCTCCCGATTGTATTGATGATGTGGCACAGTAAAAATAATAGCATAATATAATAATCATTAAAAAAATAAATTAAAAAGGTGCCCCGGTGAGCTTCGCGCAATGAAGGTGAGAGGCGGGGGGAGAGGGAGGCGCGGCCACCCCTCCACCAAGCTTGCCCCACGCGAGGAAGATGAGGGGAGTGGCGGCTTTCCAGAGGGGGCCGTCGCGCCCTCATCACTCGCACGGGGCCGCCGCCTCGCATCATTTTTATTTTTTTAATTAATTTTCATAATTTATTTTTTGTGCCATATCAACATCGTAATCGGAGAACTGACTAGTATCGATCAAATGGATGACACGTGCAAGAAAATCAAAGTTTAGGGATAATCTAGCTACAAATTGAAGGTTTGAGACCGAGTAGCTACAATATCCAAAGTTGGAGAACGATGCGTCTAATTTACTCAACTTTACTTTTAATACTTTTTTTCTTTTTTTAACTTTCCTATTTTATTATTTTCTTTTTTTAAACAAGTTGAATCTGTTTCTCGACTTTTTTTTATTCAATCCATTTTTTACATGTTCAATTAGACCGAAATAGTTCAATCGATTGTACCCATCGATCTAATCTGATTTTAATAACATTAGTTGATATAGCTAAAAATATACTTGTTACCAAAATTCCGATCATTTTATTGTCTTTTTAATTATTTATTGCCTTTTTCGTTGATTTATTATATATTAATTCTAACACCACAAATATCTGTTAATCAAGTTTTTCCCTTAAAGAGCAAGGTTGGTTGGTGATGCTACATGGAAAAGATATATGATATGTCAAACTCATTATAAAAGCTACATGTAAACTTTTCTTTAAAAAAAGTTCAATGTTATCAACTTTTTTAGACAAGTAACAAAATTGATTAATAAAGTTGTACATGTACCAAATTCATGGGACCTAGTAGTGACTTAGGGGAGAGCAAACCCGGGTTCGGGTCCGGGTTCGGCTTGACCCGGTCCTGACCCGGTTCCGACCGATACCGGGTCCGGGTCGGTCCGGGAAAACCGAGAATAAAATCGGGAATGGAACCGGGTCAAAAAAATATTTAAAAAATATAAATAAATATAGAAAACTTGTGTGAATTAGCAAATTTAAATCATAATATAATCAACTAAACATCAACTTATTAAAATATTATGTCAATGTATCACATAATAATACAATAGAATTTTTTTAACACTTCAAAAATGGACAAGTAATGATTAAATTATCAATTAATTAAAACTATATAAATATTATTAATAGGCTTTTATTATTATAACTAGGTCAGGTCCCGAGTTGGATTTTTATATGTTGGACCCGGTCCCGACCCGGAACCCACCGGGTTTTTTTATTTTTGAACCCGGACCCGGTCCGACTTATAACCGGACCGAAAATATTTTCCGAAAATCTGGGTCAGTGCGGTCCGGGTCGACCACCGTGCTCACCCCTATAGTGGCTCAATTCCAAATTCTGCATTGCCAACTTGGAGAGGAGATAATATTTTTATATTACATACATTTATTTCTTGACGTTGACAAGAGCTTTTCCTGGTTTTCACCTACATGTGCATCCTTTACGCCTTTGTTGCCTTTGGACACCCATCAAAGTTTCTCGTTATATAATATAAATAAACCAATGGGCACAACAAAAAAAGGCCCTCACTCCCTTCTTTGACCAACACCACAAGCCGCAAGGTGTTCAGAAGCTTCACGCCGCTCTCCAATGGCCAATGCCAAGCTCGTGTTCGCCCGTGTACCCAATCGGTCCAATTCTCATGCTTGGCGAAACGACGAACGGTTGTTGTCGTATGTAATACTTTAGCAGTCGTGTAACGGTCGTTGGATGTCAGCGTAGCGGCAGTTAGTGTATATATCATTTTTTATGTAACGTTTTCAGACATTATAAAAACCTGTAAGAGACGAGTTGGTGTAATTGATTTTGGATCAATAAAAGTTCAGATCAGCTTTGCTCCCAAATCTCCATCGCGTCCTTCCTATCGATTGCAGATTCTGTTGATGCAGAAGGCTTTTCGATCCTGTTTCAACATGGTATCAGAGCTAAGTGTTCGTGATCTTTCTTCTTTCATCTGATTTGATCAGATTTGTTTTCTGGTTTCTGCTTTGAGGCAGTTTCTTGGTCCGATCTGAATCTGGAGTTTTCAGATCGTGGGGTTTTTACTCTTTGATATTGTCAGTCTGTATTCCTAGTGGTTCTTCTTCTGGTTCTTCACATAATATCAATATGTCTACCTCTGATTCAGCTGGATCTAGTTCTTTTGTGATAGATGTTCTAAATCCCCTCTTCTTGAGTCCATCAGACACTCCAGGTCTTGTAATGATTCCGATCCAGTTATTAGGGTCAGAAAACTATGCAGACTGGAGTGACGCCATGTTCAATGCATTGCTGGCAAAAAACAAAAATATGTTTGTTGATGGTTCTTACTCAATTGATAAAGTAGATCCGAGTCTCCACTTTCAGTGGAAGAGGTGCAATGCAATAGTTATATCATGGATTGTAAACACCACTTCAAAAGGTCTCGTTAGCAGAATTTCCTATGCACAGAGTGCTCATAAGGTTTGGACTGAATTAAAGGAAAGATTTCAGCAACATGATTCTGTACAGGTCTATTCTCTGGAAAATGATTTGTATCATCTACGACAGGATTCTTTGACAATATCAGATTACTTTTCCAAATGGAAAAACTACTAGGAGGAATTGAGCCTTATGACTCCGGAGTTACCTCCTGTAAGTCTGAATGACACTTATAAAAATTTCTTGGAGCAAAGAAAACTCTATCGTTTTCTAATGGGATTAAATGATGAGTTCAGTCACTTACGTTCTCAAATACTCATGATGAATCCATTGCCTTCTCTGTGTCAAGCTCATTCATTGTTAGCAGAAGAAGAACACAGAAAGAAAAAATATGTTGTACTGGACTCTGATCAAATTGCTTTAGCTGGTAACAGATTTCAAGGATCTTTTACAAAACAGAAAAGGGATGTCATAATCTGTGATCATTGTAAAAAGCCAGGGCACAAAAAATCTAATTGCTACAAGATAATTGGTTACCCAACTGGTTATAAATTTAAGGGTCATTTTCAAAATTCTGCAAACTCTTCTCAAATTCAGCAAGTATCAGAAACTGTAATTAATTCTGAAGACCAGCATAAAGTGGAAGAATCTGTAGTTGCAAAAACTAAGTCCACTTCTCCTTTTACTGAAGAGCAGCAAAAATATTTGATGAAATTCCTTACCAGCAATCAAGTGAAGCCTATTCAGAATCAATCTGTTAATATGGCAGGTATTGCTTCTTTTGCTAGTTCCACTAATTGGATAATAGATTCAGGGCCTTCTTGTCACATGACAACTCATCTAAATTGGTTATCAGATATTCAAGTGTTACAAACTAAAAATTTTTTCACTACCTGATGGAAGCATTTCTGTAGCTAGTCATTTTGGAACTCTCAATATTAATGCAGATTTGAAACTTAGTAATGTGCTTTGTGTTCCAAACTTCAAATTTAATCTTATCTCTGTGGGGCAACATGTTAAAGATCTAGGAATTATGGTATTGTTTACATTAGATTCTGTATTCATACAGGGCTCTATGAATGGAATGGGAAACCAGATTGGTGATTTTAAGGATGGTTTATACTACTTGAAAGGCACTAGTCAGAGCTGTGCAGCAATGCAGAAGACTGATGTGAATCAGTGGCATCAAAGGCTGGGTCATTTACCCTTTGATAGAATGCAACAATTACCTGTAATGAAGCATTGTAATATTCAGAATATTACTCATTGTATTGTCTGCCCTCTTGCCAGACATACTAAAATTCCTTTTCAGTCTTTTGGAAACAGAACTTCTGAACCTTTATGTTTGATTCATATTGATACATGGGGTCCTTTTAAAGTTTCCACATATAATGGCAACAATTATTTTGTTACAATTGTTGATGACTATACTAGGTTAACCTGGATTTATTTGATAAAATATAAGTCAGATTGTCTCAAAGTTCTTACTCATTTCCTGCATATGGTGGAATGTCAGTTTGGTGCCAAAGTGAAGTGTGTAAGAACTGATAATGGATCTGAATATTGTAACAGCAGTTACACAAAATTTATTTCAAAGAGAAGGCATAATTCATCAGAGGTCTTGAAAATCATTCCTTCCATCTTCTAGTTTTTAAGTGTGAGCATTCTTTGTAAGAGGAGAGAATTGGAGGAAATTCTTGTCTTCTTATTAAGAGAGTTTGAGAGCTCCTTGTAAGAAGAGGTGTGCCTTACCTCTTGAGTAAAGAAGAATGTATTGTGATTTAGAAATGATTATTTTCTCCCTACAAGAAAAGAGAAAGCTAGTGAAATCCGCAGTCTCGATGTCGGGAAGTCAGAGCGGGGACATATGCCAAAGAGTTGGGCCGAACCTCATCAACATAATGTGCCTTCCCGAGTTTTGATTTTTTTCTACTTGTCTTTTATTGTTTGTCATTGCATTTTTTAAAAATTGACTTTTACGACTTTTCGGTTACAATTTTTATACACTAATTCACCTCCCCCTCCTCTTGGTGATGTCGATCCTAGAGTTATTTCCTTCTCTCTTTACCAAACTTCTTTGTTTTTCTCTTCCTTCCTTAATAGCTCCAAGGCATCTTCTTTTCTTTGCCCTCGTGCAGCAACAATGGAGAGCTCTATGGCATTTTGGATGTGTCGATGACTTGTGGGGAGGTTTTGGTGAAAATAGCATTTGATTTTTGGTTTTTTATATTTTGTGGTTAATTAAGGATTTTAAAGCTGGTAAGAAAAAAATGTAGAAAGATCACTGTGAAACATACTCTTAATGAAAAATTTCGTCCGAACCATTATTTAAGGGCGGTCGAAATCAATTTTAACTTTAAAATTTATATATTTACATATGTAAGTAATAAAATTTTAAAACTTAGAGGGTCAGGCCCCCTTAAGATATATGTGGGTCCGTCCTTGAACCCTGCTTCATTTTTTTTAATACAATCCGACCAAGGATAGAAAAAATATTCAATTCGAGCTTATATTATCCGACTCAATAACCAAAATTTTCACTTTTTTATTTTAAATTAATTTATTTGTATTTAGTTTGAAGGTTTTATGTGATTAAAAATTATAAAAATTTTAAATAAAGCCCTTGAAATATATAAAAATATTTTAAAAAATAAAATGTTGTTGTGGTTTAAAATAAAATATTAAATATTTTTTATATTAAAAAGTTTAAAATAAAAAAGAAAAATTACATATGTAATCTTTTAAGAAAATTGTATCAAGAACTTAATAGCATGATTTTTTTATTTACATTCATAACTCATTTTCTCCTCACACTTATATAATCACATATTAAAATTTAACATTATTACTTTCTAATCGCATATCTCTTAAATAAAGTGTCTATTAATTAAATTATCAATGTCTCTTAATATTTAATTTCTAACCATCCAAAATCTGAAATTCATAATTGCTAAGTTCTTAAGTTACTACAAGGTATAAAATACCACACAAATGATTTTCACCACCCGAGTAGCAATCACCAAATGTTATCCTCATCAAATGTTATCAAACTTCAATTCTAAACCTTGTCTTAATTAATCAAGAGATCATAAAAAAACAGCTTAAATTTCGACCAAGAAGAGGGAGACTACTAAACATACCATCTTGATATCTTCTTCAAGAATAAAAACAGAAAATATTTATTATTCAAGGACAAAATGTATTCATTAATTAGAATGATGCCAAGAATTCTTTGACCAGTTTCTCCATGCAAGCAAAAGAAGAGCCTCCTTCCTCCAATGCCCTCCTGCTCACCGCCTTCATCTCCTAGGCCTTGGCCCTCACCTTCTTCCCTTCTCCCTCTGCGTCCTCCATCAAGCACCTTATTCACCTCTCCAGCTCCTCCACCCTCACGAAGTTCCTGGACTTCCTCTCCACTTTGAGCTCCAGAGCAACGCCCAATTCCCTCGCCATCATGAACGTGTTCAGGTGCTGCTCGGCGTACAGCGGCCACCCCAGCATCGGCACGCCGTACCACAGGCTCTCCAGCGTCGAGTTCCACCCGCAGTGCATCACGAAGCCCCCTACCGCCACGTGCGCAAGTATATCCGCCTGTGGCACCCATGACGGCCACACCAGTCCGCGCCCTTTAGTCCTGTCCAGGAACCCCTCCGGCAGCACCTTGTCTAAAGCCCCCGCCGCATCGGGATCGGAGGGGTTCACGCGAAGCGCCCACAGGAAGCTCTGCCCGCTTCGCTCCAATGCGGCTGCCACCTGTTTCACCTGCGACACGCCGAAGGAGCCCTGGCTCCCAAAGCAGAGCAGCACCACCGACCCCGCTGGCTGCTCGTCCAGCCAACCGAGGCACTCATGCCGCTGCTTCGAGACGTCTCCGTTGTTGAAACAGGATCGAAAAGCCTTCTGCATCAACAGAATATGCAATCGATAGGAAGAACGCGATGGAGATTTGGGAGCAAAGCTGATCTGAACTTTTATTGATCCAAAATCAATTACACCAACTCGGCTCTTACAGGTTTTTATAATGTCTGAAAACGTTACATAAAAAATGATATATACACTAACTGCCGCTACGCTGACATCCAACGATCGTTACACGACTGCTAAAGTATTACATACGACAACACTCCCCCTCAAGTTGGGTGTTTAAAAAGATTAAACATTCCCAACTTGGAAAGGAGATAATCGTGCTGATGTCTGCTCAAAGCTTTGGTAAGAATGTCGTCCAACTGATTTGCTGTAGAGATGTGTTGCAGTTTGATCAACTTCTGAAGCGATTTGTTACGAATAAAGTGACAATCAACATCCACATGCTTCGTTCTTTCATGGAAAACAAGATTCTCAACCATTTGTAAGGCAGCTTGACTATCAGTGAATACAGAAAAAGGATGATTTAAAGGTGTTTGCAACTCAGCAAACACTCTATTTATCCAGATTAGTTCTACAACTACCAAGGCAATATTGCGATACTCGGCTTCTGCTGAAGAACGAGCTACTACTGTCTGTTTTCTTGATTTTCAGGAAATTAAAGAATCCCCAACTTTAATGCAGTAAGCCGAAATAGAACGATGCGTGAGAATACATGACACCCAATTCGCATCAGCAAATGTAGTCACCTTGGTGTTAGCTGTAGCAGAAAATAGAATTCCCAATCCAGGGGCAGATTTCAAATAATGCACTACTCGAATTGCAGCCCGAAGGTGTGATTCTTTTGGATCATGCATAAATTGGCTAAGATAGTGTACTGCAAACGTGATATCTGGGCGAGTATGTGTAAGGTATATCAGTCTGCCAACTAATCTTTGAAAAGAAGGTATATCAGTCTGCCAACTAATCAGAAGCAAGCGAAGGATCTGCTACAGAAGGTGGAAAATATTTGTCATATTCCACCGTAGTAAGTTTGAGATTCTGCTCCATAGGTGTGGTCGCAGGCTTGGCAGCAGTGAGACCCATATCTGATAATAGAGACAATGCATATTTTCATTGAGTCAATAGAATTCCTGAAGAAGAACGCAAGATTTCCATTCCTAGAAAGAACTTTGCCTCTCCTAAATCTTTCATCTAAATATGTTGCTGCAATGCACCTTTAGTAGAAGCAACTAGTCTTAAACTATTGCTGGCTACCAAAATATCATCGACATAAATCAAAAGAGATATAAACTCGAGACCTTCTGACTTGGTGAACAAGGTATGATCATTGGGACTCTGCTGGAAACTAGAATTGATCAGTAACTCAGTGAGCTTGAGGTTCCATTGGCGAGAGGCCTGTTTAAGGCCATACAAAGACCTGAGAAGTCTGCAAACCTTTCCTTGTGTCTCCCCCTCACCTTTATATCCTTCAGGAAGTTGCATATATACCTCCTCATATAAGTCACCATTGAGGAAGGCATTATTGACATCCCAATGAAAAAGAAGCCAGTTATGTTTAGCAGCAACAGAAAATAGAATTCTGATAGTAACAGACTTTGCAACAAGACTGAAAGTCTCCTTAAAGTCAATACCCTCTTGTTGATTATAACCCTTTGCAACCAGCCTTGCCTTAAACCTTTCAATATCTCTAGTCGAAGTCATCTTGAGCTTGTAAACCCACTTGCACCCCACAGCCTTCTTACCAGGAGGAAGATCAACTACCTCCCAAGTTCCATTATCTTTCAATGCAAGAAGTTCATCTTCCATGACTTGTACCCACCTAGGATCCTGAACAGCGTGCTGAAAAGAAACTGGCTCCTGAACTGCATTAAGTACTGAAACAAATGTTGTATAAGTAGACCTGCAGGCTTGATAAGAAACAGCCTTGAGTGGGTACTTCACATTAATAGCAGAAGAGACAATATAATCCTTGAGCCAGGAAGGAGGTTTAGAAGCCCTTTTTGGCCTAGTAGAAATCAGTGGCATAATAGGTGCAGGAGAAGAGACTGAAGGAGATAAAGGTGTAAGTATCAATGCATCTGTTGAAGGAGAGGATTGAATATCAGGAGAGTCATTCTGAGATCCAGGAATATCACTATGAGAAGGAACTCGAGTAGAGACTGGAATGATATCATAGTCAGAGGAAACAATAGCATGAGACAAAGAGAAATTCTGGGAACTAGAAGAATGTTGTGAGAGGTCTGACTTATAAGGAAATATAGACTCAACAAATTTGATATCTCGTGAAACAAACACCTTATCAGTGCCCAATTCTGCAACTTTATAACCTTTGTGTATCATAGAGTAACCCAAAAAAACACAAGGTAAGGCTCTCTTATCAAACTTAGATGTGATCACCTTGTTTGTGATATAACATAAATAGCCAACAACTCTTAGATCATGTAAGTTTGGTTGTTCTTTAAAGAATAGCTCATATGGTGAGATGTTGTCAAGAATTTTGAGAGGAAGCCTATTTATAATGTGGACAGCAGCTTGAACAAGATAACCCCAGAATTTCAAAGGCAAATTTGATTGGAAATGTAGGGCTCGAGCAACCTCAAGTATATGTCTATGCTTCCTCTCGACCAAGCCATTTTAAGTTCAAGAAGAATGCTTTGAACTCGAAGGAAGCTTTAGAGTGATTTGTCTTCCTTAGATAATCTTCCTTCAGTCTTTTGAATCCCTTTTATATGTTTCTCTTAAAAATATGGCCATTGTAAATTAATTTAAAAATTATTGTGTTGTCACTTCTAAAATGTCTGATCGTTTTATATTCGGGCATCCGTTTTGCACAACGACTAGCCGCTACTCATTTTTCTCGTATGTCCAACGGCCATCCGTTATAATATCGGGCGTCCATTATGTATATAATAATAGCAGTTGCATTTATCTTTTCTATGCGGTTTTTCATTGATAGTAGTCCGTAGGAGGATTTTAGCCGTTTAATTAATTTTTTCTTCCATAACGGTCGATCGAAAATGACTCGGTCATCCGATTTAGAAATGTCTGTGCTCTTTGTAATCTGCGGTCGTTCACATAGCAACTTCGGTCGTCTGATTTTCATATTTTTTATCTTTATTGCCCAGAACGGTCGACCGTTAGAGTTTCAGTCATTCGATTTAAAAAGTCCGAACTCTCTGTAATCTACGGTTGTTAAGTTCAGCAGCTTCGGTCGTCCGATTTCCACATTTTTTATCTTTGTTGCCCAGAACGGTCGACCATTAGAGTTTCGGTCTTCCGATTAGAAATGTCCGAACTCTGTTACTTCTTTCATGTAACACATATAACGGCCGACCGAAAGTAAATTGGTTGCCCATTTTAAGAATGTCATTTCTCTATGTAATTAGCAATCGTTCCAACTCTATTTTGGTCATCCATTATAAGTAAAAAACGGTCGTCCGTGATAATTACGGACGTCCATTTGTTCTGCTGAAAATGTTCGACACCCTTTTTTTCATAAAAATATTTAACTTAATTACACTCCCACTTCAAACACAATTAGTACATCATCTTCCTTGTTTTCTATCATCAAAATACTTAGAATATGGTCTTTGGACCAATAGTAACAAGTGAGGAAGAAAAATGGTTTAATTTGAAACTCTAATCAAGATATGTTCAACAAGATACAAACTTTACTATCTTTCAATAATTATTTGTGTGACTCGGTCTGGATTATTTGTGTCACTCAGTCTGCACCTAACCCGATCCAAACTAAGTTTGGTCAGATCATCGAATTCATCGGGTCGAGCCAATCCGATGAACACCCCTAAAAACTTGATTATCTACTATTAGGATCGTGACCAACAATTCACAACATGTAAAAAAGAGTGCAAAAATATTTATCAAGGGTTGTCATTGATTTATAAGTTAACAGTGGGTCCACATTCGTGAATCCATTTTGGGTCCAGACATTTCTTAATCCCTTCATATGTGGACCCCCTATCTACATATCAATGGTAGTCTTAAGTTTATTATAAATCACTTTAAAAAATATTTATTAAATACTACTATTGATTTACGATGGATCCACACATTTTGTGAAATGCCTACTTTGAACTTTACCTCTATTTGTTCTCTACGGTCAAACGCAGTTGGACCGGACCGTAGCAATGTTATCCAAATCGGACCGGATCAACCAATTCAATCTTGAATCGACCGATGATCATCACATATCCAAATTGGTTTTGTCATTGAACCAGCCAATTAAGCAAGTTCACTTCAAATTTTGCGAAAAAAATTAAAAAAATGAGAAAAATAGGAAAGTTAAAAAAAAGGAAAAAAGAAATTAATATAAGAAAGGTTAAAAAGAGAGAATATTATATATATATATATATATATATATATAATTAAATAGGAATTGAAACTAAAAAATAAGTGTTTAAAATTAAATAACATTAAAATGGAAAATTATCAAAGGGCATAAATAAAGGAAATAAAAAGGAAAGTGTTAAAGAAAGAAATAAAAGAATAATTTGAGATAAAATTTATTTAATATAGAATCTATCATCATTAAATAATAGATATTAAATTAATAATAATCTATTTATATTTATATGTTAATCATTATTAAAACTTTTAATAAATAAAATTTATGTTATATTAATTTCTAAAATTATTAATAGGTTATTAGTATAATATTCATATATTATATCATATAACTTATATTATATCTTTATAATTATTATAAATAATATTATTTTAATAAAATTCAGTTCAATCCGATCGAACTCGATCGTCCAACTGCGATCTATAATGAGTCCGGTCCGATTATGAAAACATTGGATAATAGGAAGGATTTTCAAAATGAACCTTTGTATCAACTCTTTATGGGCAGACTGGGTGCAACCTCTTAGACCGTCATAGCCAAATGTTTAATGATTTATTTATACCTTAACATTCTTTGTTTGATGTATTATCATAATATAGGCATAAATTGCATAGACACTTGTAAATTTGATAAAATTTGTCACATACTTAAATGTACTGTCAATCTAAGTGATGGATCGTTAGATATATGATGTGCTTCATGGAATGATCGTGTGAGTCTTAATAAGGCTAAGTCTTTACTAATACGAATGCGACGATGTATCAAATGTTGCGAAAGTACAAATATGATGATATTAATGTTTTCAAATTTAAAGAGTCCACCATTAAAGAAAAGCAAACATAAGAGAATCAACTAGTATGAATTCCATGAAGTTTCAAGAACCCAGACTATTATAAATCCAGCATGGGCCCACCATTATCGAGATGTTCTTTTTTCGGTCATGATTAGTGACCCACAGGTGTTCGGGGCTATTAGTACCCGACTAGTCAGTGTTCCAGCTCAAGTGGAAAGATATACTCTAAACAACAAGGGCGACTCTGTGGATCAAACTTGGGGCTACTAGCACCTAGCGTCACTTATGTATCAGGCATATGTTGATGATGATTCGATCCACGCTCGGCAAGATGGATACCTTGACTTTGAAAAATAATCATAAGGAAGCTGACCTAGGTACAACAACAATGCACACCTTTATGTCTAATCATTAAATTGAAAACCAAATATAATCCTAGTGAATATTTTAAATGCTTTATATGTTGTTGTACCTATTTATGATGCCTCATGATCTTTTTTCTATGGGTATTATAATGCAACATCCCGAATTTTTCATAAAAATTTAAAACTTTTATTAATGCTGACGTTGGACTTTCGAGCGACCGAAATCCAAGCGAGCGCCTGATGTCGCGGCGAAGTTGGCAGCTCAATCGATGCACCACCGGATGATCGAGATACTTTTGGGCATCCGAAAGCGCGACAGACAGAAAACCATTGGAAGCCTAACTTCAGTTTTCTCATTCATTACTCTCTCTCTCCCCCTCATCCTCTCCCCTCATTCATTACACTCTCTCTCCCTCTTCCTCTCTCCTCATCATTTCACCGACCATTCATAAAATTGGAGACCAAGAGACGACCAAGCTAATAAAGCCTCGTCTCCTCCTTCCCTCTTCTCATTTTTCCTCGTTCTCCTCTCAACCAATTCGCGTTACTTGCTGTTGGTTGCGGCCAGAGGATGGGGAGACCATACCGGCGACATCCACAAGCACAAATGATGTCGAAGGGCAGTGATAGGGAAGCTGAGGACGAACCATCGAGGGACGAATCAGAAATCATAAAAAAGAGGTGTGTTTTCGGAATCTAGATTATGAGATCATTTCCATCTTTAATTTAGCCCATAAAGTATATTTTAATTCATTAGATGGAATAATATCCTTAAACTCCAGAAATATGTTCCAACTCGTGATGAGGTGAAGTAACTTATTTATTTTTATTGTTACATTACATCTTTAATTTAGCCCATAAAGTATCTTTTAATTCGTTGGATGGAATAATATCTTTCAACTCCATAAGAAATATGTTCCAACTCGTGATGGGGTGAAGTAACTTTTTATGGACTGACCATCGTCAATTCATCGTATTAGGATCTCCCCCCTAATCTTGTAAGGAATAGAACTTACCGAATAAGTGCAGGAACTCCTTGGGCATCTCAGACTCAAGTTCCCGTGTCACTTCCCTCTCGTGATGGTATTTTCAAACAACCTTGACAAGAGGTACTTTCTTGTCTTTTTGCTACTACATCTTACGCTCTAAGATCTTCGTGGGGTACTCTGCGTAGGCCACTTCAGATTGGGCTCTTTGATCCTGGCTACATTCGCATTGTCATGTTTGTACTTTCGAAGCATGGATATGTGGAAGACGTTGTGAACTCTTTCATAGGAAGGAGGTAGAGCCAACCTGCAAGCTCTATCGCCAACTAACTCCAGAACTTCAAAGGGGCCAACAAACTGAAGACTGAGCTTCCCCCATTTGTAGAATCGCATCATGCCCTTCATTGGAAAAACTTTTAGCAATACTTGGTCTCCAACATCGAAAATCAGCTCTCGTCGCTTCTTGTCGGTGTAGCTCTTTTGTCGGGACTGTGCAGCCATCATTTTGTGTAGCCTTCATTCTCTTTCGGATCACCTTAATTGTATTTGCATACTCTAGGCTCGGACTGTCACCTCCTCGTTCATCTCTATCCGATCGCCGACCTCTCCTTAGTGTGTAGGCGATCGGCAGGGTCTCTCATACATGGCCTCGAAAGGTGCCATGTCGATGCTGGAGTGAAAATTGTTATGTACGAAAACTCGATCAACGGTAGATGCTCGTCCCAGCTGTCGTGCTAATCCAAGGCACATGCTCGGAGCATGACTTCCAAAGTTCAGATCGTCCTCTCTAACTATTCTTCTCTCTGTGAATGGAAGGTTGTGTTGTAGCTCAGTTTGGTGCCGAAAGCCTTTTGCAGACTCTTCCAGAACCTCGATGTGAACTGGGGATCGTAGATTGACACGATCGAGACTGGAATCCCATGTAGACAGATGACCTATCATACGTATATCTCTAGTAAACTATCACTACCCTGAATTAAATCGGAGTTCACGACTAATTACAAACGATTGCGGAAACGATCAAATAAAATTTAAAGAGATTGCGAAAACGTGGTGTAATTTAATTTTTTTATATCATACATATGAATGAAAATATCATTAAACAACTACACAAATTTATGATGATCATTTCAGAGTAAACAGACACTCCTTAAGTCGTACATTTCACAAAATAACTTTATTTTTTTATACAACTTATTTTGACATAAGTAATAAACATGACTAGCTCTCTCGACATCTTAATAGAAAGATACAAAAGATATATTGTTTCTCATCATATCATCAAGGATGTTATAGAATCCTTTTAAGGCATCACCCCGCACAATCCCCAAAGAGCTATATGAATGTGAAAAAAATATTAAAAACAACATTATGAGCAAAAAATAGTTCAGTAAATTGATAACTCATACGCTATGTGTTATCATCTAATTAATTTGGAGAGACATGCAAAGAAATAAAATAATTATAATACTACAATCAATGTTTTCATATATTTGAAAATAATATATACAGTTTCCTAATCAAAATCATCACACTCTAATTGCAATTAATATCATTCAAATCATATCAAATAGATGTATGCAAATGCAACACTCTCATATGAATGCACGGATCATCAAATGACAAGTGGTCGGTAAGTGGACTCTAGAGGTGGCTCCCATCGTGATCAGCGATGTAGCACTTAGCTCCATTCTATCTCAACCCTTTCGGGGAATATATCATATAAAGATAGGTGGACTCTAGAGGTGGCCCCTACGAATTCTAGAAGTGGCTCTCATCGCAACTACTCATGGTGTGGCACTTAGTTTTGCATGGCACTTAGCTCTAGTCTATCTCATCCCATTATTGAAGAATAGAATGATGGTTTGGACTCTAGAAGTGGCTCCCATCGTGATCAGCGATGTAGCACTTAGCTTCAAGCATCATGTATGCAAATGCAGGCAAATGCAGATGTATGATTCATCATATAACAATTTCATATCAAATGATTAATCATGTGGTATAATCCAAATCTCAAAAGATGAATAACACTCATTCAAACGGAATAGGATTGTATTTCATGAAATCAATACATAACATACCACATATGGTTTTCAATTGTACAATATTTGATCAATCATTTCAACACACTTTTCATATAACAATTGTATCACAAATGTTAAAAGATGAATCATATCAAATACCATTTCAAATGGAATAAGATGGCACTTATCGTAATCCATTCATATCATATCACATTATCACATATACTTTTCAAATGTGCAATCATACAATCATTCATATATGCTTTCATAATTGCATTTCTCAAAATCAATTCATACTGTAACTAAAACATATTTAATACATATAATAATCAATGTCACACCGAATTCAAAAGAGGTGAATACATAGAGTAGGAGAAATCAACTTACCTGACATAAACGATCACACAGAATGTTTCCTCATTTCTTTTTCTTATCATTCATCTAACCTTATAACAATAATATAAGTCAATATTACTTTTACAACCATACCAACATAGAGATTGTATATTATTTACACATTCCATATATCTCAATATTCATCATAATTGATTATCTTATGCACCTAGTTAAGAAAATTCATAGCTCTTAAGGTAAATAGTAAATTCACATGATTCTGATTTTACTTAGCTTCATATTACATAAGTCTTAATTTGTAAAAATTTCAATTTTATTTCATTAAGCATCATTAACGGGAAAATCATAATTCAACCTAAGCTTTATGTTACCTCTGTGTTCTGACAAACTGAGTGACGTTCGGTTAATAATTATAACTTCCCCTAGTCATAACATTTTTTTATGATTCCAACTCTATATGAAACCTAACATCCTAATCTTTCCTACCCTAAAATATCAAATAATTCTATGATATATTAGATTTAATACATAATTTATAAAATTAGGTAATAATTTTGGAGGGTAAAGAGATAACACCTTAAAGACAAGGACATAACCCTTTCTAGAAAGCTCCAAATAATTTGATTCCAGATGTAAATGGTTTTGTATTTATCTATTTAATTATCTATTTATTCAATTTCCCAATAACTAAGATGTATAAATAGTTCTCTTTAGAATTTTACTTCCCTTTGGACCGTACGGTTCAGGCAGTGAACATAACTAACAAAGCCAAATCTATATGTCATTTTGAGATGATTTTACATACTTAGCAACCATGTTCAAGTCGAGCACTAGACTAGTAAATTTTATATCTTGTTGATAAGAATATAATTTACAATGCAATAACTAACTATATACACTTATTATCCTCAAAAACTAATATACCAATATTTGCTAATTGACATGTAACTTCGCATTCCCTATTACACTAATTATTTCTTCTGTGTAAAAGGACTTCCGTAAGATCATCCTAAATAACTTTCATTCTTTTCAAATTACTATGCGGCATTTTTTTTCCAACAAGATCAACAATAAATGCTAAAACTTGGAACACCAAGATAATTTTGCCTAATAAATTTTATAACTCTAACAATGGGTCTTCTTCCCTTATCACTCCAATCAATATCGTAAACAATTTATTACACTAAATCTTTCGTAGGTTTAAAACACAAAGGGTCTAATAAAACAAATTATTTGATTCCATCCTGCGTATCTTTTTCCTTTTTATTTCTTGCTTTCCTTCTTTCTTTAAATTTCCGCCAACAACATCCATGTCGCTTTTCTTTTCTCTTCTTTTCTTTCTTTTTTTTTCACTCTCCTGCTCGACCAGTATGCTCTTCTACATATATAATTATATATGTATATATATTTTTGTATGCATGGCGACAGGGCGGACCCACATATAGCTTGAGGGGAGCCCCCCCACCCCCATTTTTTAAAATTTTAATTAATTATATATACTTATGTATGATTTTTATAGTTAAAAATCAATCCGGTCCCCTTAAAATTGATTTCTAGGCTTCATTTACATAAAATCTCTGTTAGCCCAGTGGTCATGGGCCTCCTTTCCTTTTTTGGTATATATATATATAAAAGATTATAGATTTGTTGAGAGATCCTCGAATTGAAGCATGGCCCCCTTTCCTTTTTTGTATATATATAAAAGATTATTATTACCAATTAGGTGGTGACCTAATGTGGATGAGGTGGCTTGTAAGATTATGATTACCAATTAGGTGGTGATAGGTGAGTGGGGTTTTGGTGTGGCCACGTAAAAGATGATTTGATACAGCAGCAAAAAAATAAAACAAATATTAAATAATTTATTATAATCAAATATCTTCAATATGAGGTAAAGCATAGGCGAGAGAACATTAAATTGTTTGGTATAATTAATCAAGTGACTAATAATCTTTATTTTACCAAATCTCTTATATAAGTTAATTAACTAATAAAATTATGAATAATTGGGAATTAAAAGCACATTGAATGACTGACTAGTTGTCTTAAAATTTTCTCATGAGAATTAATTAATTTTAATCATTAATTCGTATACACTAGTATTACAATATAATATTTTGACATGAGTCACTTATTAAATACTTAATTAAGCTAATTAACTATTTATTATAAATTAATTAACTTATAACATTATAAAAGAAACCCCTAACTTAAATACTCCACATTACCTATGAGGTAAAAAAAATCTAGAGATATTACATAAATTGTCCACGGACTGCTTCCATCAAAATGAAGTGGACTGCCTTCGTCAACCTGTTGACGATAATCCAAATGACGTCGTGACCCTTCTGTGTCTTGGGCAGATGAGATAAAATTTATCATTATCTTCTCCCACTTTAATTCCTATACTCCTAGCGACTTCATCAATCCATACGGTCGATGGTGCTCGACTTTCACATGTTGGCATATAAGACATTTGGAGACGTATTCGGTTATCTCCATCTTCATGTCGTACAACTAGAAGTTTCATCTAACATACATGTACATCTTCGTACTGCTCGGATGTATAGCAAATTCTGACTTGTGGCCTTCATTGAGCACCTCTCGTCTAACCCAAAGGCGGTTCCGATATCTGATTCCTCCATCATTTTCAACCTTGAAATCTTTAGGCTCATTTTGGCACCTTTTAAACATCTTCCTATACTAAATGTCGGCCATCTCAGCAGTCATGATCCTACTAATCAGGCTTGGCTGTAGCTGGTGTATCATTAGTATCGTCTGATGCCCTACAACTCGAGGATTCCACTAGTTAAGTTCCTCGATCATCTCATACCTACGTAGTTGGAGGAACGCCATAGAAGCCTCCCATTTCTGACTCAGAGCGTCGACCATCGAGTTCGCCTTGCCGAGATGATAGTTGATCGCTGACTCATAGTTTTTTAGGAACTCCATCCATCGTCTCTGTCGTATATTTAGGTCCTTCTAGATGAAGATATATTTCAAGCTTTTGTAGTCAGTGAACACCTGAAAGTCTTCAACGTATAGGTAATGCCTCCAAATCTTTAGTGTGAACACGATCACTGCTACCTCTAGATCGTGTGTCAGATAATTCACCTCATGCTTCTCAGCTATCTTTAAGCGTAGACAACTACCTTCTTGTGCTGCATGAGGACGCATCCAAATCCGGTGCCGCAAGCATCGTTGTAGATGGTGTACCCTTCGCTCCCCGATAGAAGGGTGAAGATCGGAGCGAATGTCAGCTTGTTCTTTAACTCTTGGAAATTGTTCTCGGATTTGTTTATCCAGACGAACTTCTCATTTTTCTTCGTCAAGTGAGTGAGCGGGGCTGTAATCTTCATGAAATCCCAAATGACCGATAAAAGTGTGGATCTCTGTCACATTCTTCGGTATGACCTAGTTGGTCACTTGGTCCACTACTATGTCCCGTCTGAAACATCTGCTCCATTCAGAACTCGCACATCCTTAGATAACTTTGCGAATGGTCAATGTTGGCGCAAGGTCTTCAAGACTCACTGTAAATGCTTCCGGTGCTGCCTTGGGCTGAAGGAGTAAATCAGAATGTCTTCTACGAAGACTATCACAAATTGATTCAAGTGCTGCTTGAACACCTTGTTCATCAGATCTATAAACTCTACAGGGACATTTGTCAGTCTGAAAGGCATGACCGTGAACTCGTAGTACCCGTAGCGCGATTAAAAAATAGTCTTCGGCACATCCTCTTCTGCGACTCTCAGCTGATGATAGCTCCTCAAGTTGATCTTCGAGAACATTGATGCTTTGAACAGCTGGTCGAACAAGTCGTCGATCCTAACAACGGGTACTTGTTTCTGATCGTGACCATGTTCAATATTTGATAGTCGATGCAGAGTCGAGCATTAAAGAAAAGCTCACATAAGAGAAGCAATTAGTATGAATTCTATGAAGTTTCAATAACTCGGACAATTATAAATCCTGCATGGGTCCACCTTTATCGAGATGTTCTTTAAACAAATGACTTCTGCATCATGCACACGTTGATGATGATTCAATCCACGAGCGGCAAGATGGATACCCTAACTTCGAAAAATAATCATAAGGAAGAATTACTATTTCGAAGTCAGGGTATCCATCTCCGTTACGATTGATTTACTATTTCTTATGATTCTATACTTATGTTTCATATATTGAGCGTCAATACTCATCACATTGCAGGTTCGAACATCTTCAATAGCTGTTATTAATTCATTCTTCCTTTAATAGTAGTTTGGTGATGCTTTTAATTAGAACTAACGTATAACCAATTTATTCACTCCATAATATATTCATTCCGTAAGACAGGTCAGTTATACGAATGACAAATACTAATGCCAATTTTAATAAAAAAGATTTAACTTTACGTTGATGATATATACCTTATCAAGTTACTTGGACAAAACTAAATAATTAATATAGTTGATTAATAATTAATAAAACTATTTCAAATTAACAAACTGAACAATTACATTATTAATTAATAAAACTAAATAACTAGATTAATTAATATAGTTGATTAATAAATTTGTGTACTAAATTATAATACCTATTTCAAATTCTACATTCCCAACTTAGGGAGGAGACAATATTTTCTGATGAGGTTTTATGGAAGGCATTCGACGTTAGAGATTATTAGCACTTAACTAATTCAAAATTAAAAAAAATAAAATAATAATAATTTATTTTCTGACCAACGTAATAATTTTAAAATTTGAATATAAAACTAGTAACGCCCTTGCCACTCACTCTGCTATCAACCACTCTATGTTAATGAATTTATTTCTTGGATGTTGACAAAAAAATTAGCATGATTTCCACCGCTGCCTTCTTCCTTTCTCCATATCCCTTGAAAACGCCATCGAAGTTTTTATTATTATAAAATAAACAAACGGACATATAAAGCGATATCTGTCACTTGATCAAAACCACAAGGTGTTTTCGCGGCGCTCAACAATGGCCAACGCCAAGCTCGTGTTCCTGCCCATGACCGGCGTCGGCCACCTCATATCCATGGCGGAGATGGCCAAGAGATTCCTCTGCCACAACCTGCATGGCGAGACCGCCGACGCTCGTGGCCTCTCCGCCACGTTGCTCGTTCCCGGCCCCATATCAATCCCTGCCGTCGCCTCCTACATCGAGTCCGTCGTCGCCGCCGGCTTCAGCATCGAGTTCGAGGAGTTGCCGCAGGTAGAACCGCCCTCTGACACCGACGGCCCGGAGGACACCATCACCCGAGCGATGAGCGGCTGCAAGCCCTACGTCAAGTCCGTTATTTCCAGGCTCCTCTCATCTTCCTCCACGCGCGTCGCTGCTCTGGTACTCGACTTCTTCGCCACCGGAGTCATCGACGTCGCGCATGAGCTCTGCATCCCGTGCTACATCTACTTCACTTCCGGCGCCCTGGCACTCGCTCTCAACTTCCACCTGCCAGAACTCTACGAGAAGGTAACGGTGGAGTTCGAGGAACTAGAAGGCGAGGTGATAGTCCCAGGGCTCCCTCCGTTCCCGCCCATGTCGATGCCGAATCCTATGATGAAGAGGGACAGGAACTATACGTCATTCGTCGACCATGGCCGAAGGTACAGTCAGACCGATGGGATCATCATCAACACGTTCGCGGAGCTCGAGTCGCGTTCCCTGGAAGCGATAGCCGACGGCAGATGCACGCATAATCGTAGGACGCCGCCCGTGTACCCAGTCGGTCCAATTCTCATGCTTAGCGAAACGACGAAGAACGGCGGCCCGAAGCAGCGGCATGAGTGCCTGAGTTGGCTGGACGAGCAGCCAGCGGAGTCAGTGGTGCTGCTCTGCTTCGGGAGCCACGGCTCCTTCGGCGTGTCGCAGGTGAAACAGGTGGCGGCCGCATTAGAGCGGAGTGGGCACCGTTTCCTGTGGGCACTGCGCCTTCACCCGTCCGAACCCGCCGCCGCGGCGGGCTTAGACGAGGTGCTGCCGGAGGGGTTCCTGGACAGGACGAAAGGGCGTGGACTGGTGTGGCCGGCGTGGGCGCCGCAGGCGGAGATACTTGCGCACGTGGCGGTAGGGGGTTTCGTGACGCACTGCGGGTGGAACTCGACGCTGGAGAGCCTGTGGTACGGCGTGCCGATGCTCGGGTGGCCGCTGTACGCCGAGCAGCACCTGAACGCGTTCGTGATGGCGAGGGAGTTGGGCGTTGCTCTGGAGCTCAAAGTGGAGAGGAAGGCCGGGAACTTTGTGATGGCAGAGGAGTTGGAGAGGGGAATAAGGTGTTTGATGGAGGACGCAGAGGGAGAAGGGAAGAAGGTGAGGGCCAAGGCCAAGGACATGAAGGCGGCGAGCAGGAGGGCGTTGGAGGAAGGAGGCGCTTCCTTTGCTTGCATGGACATGCTGGTCAAAGTATTCTTGGGTTAATTATCATCTATGAATATTATCTTTCTTATTATCAAATTTCTTGAGTGCTTAAAATTCAGGTGAGAGAGAAAATTGTATGGACAAATAAAAATGCTTTACGAGATTTAATCTTTTACTGGACTTGCTTGGTTTCAGCGGCGATGCAGCAAACTTTGTCCTCTGCACCAAATCCAACTACGAATACCGTATATGCCAACTCTCGCAGCAATGCATAATTCGTGACTTCATCTTTCTGCGCTGATCCGAGTTAGAACTCAACTGTTGACAGTTTCTTTGTCCATCTACAGTAATTTACTTCTCTATCATTAAAAAAATGTTAAATCTCTAAAAAAAAATTGTTAAATTTCTACTTTTACATTATAATTTAATACACTTTTCATTGCGTAATCTATTATTCTTGATAATTTTGGACGTTATAAAATGTATTCTAAATGCAGAAGTTTAGTGTAAAATGCAAAAAAAAAAGATAGATATGAACAAGATTGTGTGTCATAATTCCTAAGGCATGCACTTAGTGCACCGAATCTGACGTTTCTCAGGTATTTTTTGTATATATTTATGTGCCCTCTCTGCATATATAAACTAAGTAGAGCTTTCCCACTTCTGGTTTCATGTCATCTTGACGTGCATGGAAATTAAGTTGACATTAATTGACATGCACGTAGAAGCTTTGTTAAAAAATATTAGAGACACATAATTGCACTTAGTTTGAGGAATCCCAAAGAAAGATATGATACAGAAATGTTAAAAATAAGTTATAATCAAAATTATTTATAGCTTTAGTTAAAGATAAGTATGCTGTAACACCCGGCCATTCAGGGGAAAAAATTAATTAAAACTAAATCAGAATCAAAATAAATTAAAATAAAACAAATCCTAGTGGGAGGTAAAAACTTATCTTATCTAAAGGTTGTAACTAACTCCCCCTATTTAAACATTTCATTCATTCCTCGTAACAAAGTTTAGTGCTAGTCGTTGCCTTCCTTACGTTCTCTCTTGTGCCACCACATCTATGAATTCAAGAACGTGCTGCCGGACGCTGGAGAGATCACCGGAGACGAGTTCAGAATAACCAAGGTAAACAACAACCATAGGTGCATCTTTTCGGCTGTTTTCGAGTGTTGTTTTGCTGATATGTTTCTCTCGGTTTCCTTCATCAAGACGCGCGACAATAGACGAAATTGAGTAGGGGAGAATGACCTTTGATGTTGGGGGTCCATCTAGAATGGCCGATGATGAGGACGAATGAAACGATCCCTGAGAGCCCTAGTATCATCTTCTATCCACTGAACTTGGCCCATGTTCCGACGGGAACCTTCCCCGTATTCCACCCGGACCGAGTTCGGATTACACTCGGCTCGAGTTGGGCCGAGGGAGTCAATCAGCGAAGAACCCGACCCGGGTTAGACTCAACACGACCTGAGTTCTGCCGAGACGTGACCTTGTGATGTGCTCTCATGTTATTGTTATTTTAATGTTGTTCCATGATGTTTGTTACGTTTGTGTCACTATAGATTAATCCATAGAATAGTATTACATTGCATGATCAGAAGTTCCAATCTGGGAGAAGACGAGAACGTAAATAATTAATAAAGTTAAAATCTTGGGTGCCCATGTTATGGATTGACGGGAGGCATTATTTTCATCGCATTGTTGGGGCATTGGCTCGGCCTTGTCCCCGTTCGCGATTGCTCTCCATCGTGTGACGAAAGAGGATACCCTCTCCTATAACGAGGGTGACTTGCCGTGATGTGCACCATGAGTGGCCTGATAAAATACATGTCACCTCATTGCAACTAAAACACTCATTGATCTTATTGCATAGATGACACTGATCCAGAGCATTGATTCGCCTTTCATGAGTTACTCAGAGCATCACATCGATCTTTTCTATTTACTCTGATATAGCATGGCTTTGATTATATTACCATTAATTCTCCTATTGCTACTTATGCCTATTTGATCCATGCTCATACATTGTTAATGTTTATCCATTAGTTTATTATTCACATATCCCCCTGTAGGTAATGTTGATAATCAAGGATAAGTCGTAACTGACGATGTTCGTGATGGTCCAGTGCACATGTGGTATTTTAATGTTGTTTCTTTTTTGTTGTTTTAGATAGTTTAAGTCCATGTATTGGGCTTCTGCATTATTTTGATATTCGGTAGTGTCATAGTTGTTTTTTAATTATATTCAAGATTATTATTTGAATATATATTTTTATTAATGTTATTTTAAAATTTTCACTTTTATTTTATTCGAGTCAAAGGACCAGTCAAAGTTAAGATTTTAGTCAAGGTATAACATTGTTATGAGCGACCCACGTTACATATGCCTTGCATTAATTCAGCACAACTTTGAACATTTGCAGTTCAAAGTGAAAATTAATCTCCAAACGCCTTAATGAGCTCATAATGTGCTTTAAACTTTTTTATTTTAGCTCAATTTGTATATAAATGAGTTGAATCTTTAAATTTTACGAAGTTGATGACTTCACAACGAAGTGATTGACTTATATATTTATTTTCAACCTTAAATTTGGCGATTACTAACTTTTCTATATATATATATATATATATATATATGGTTGAGTAGTTTTGTTTATGAAAATGCCTCTTTGAGCCATTTGTTGTAAATTTGGAGTCTACATTTGAGTTTACCTTTTCAGTTTTCTACACTGGCTATTTTTTATTATTTCTTTTTGTACGTATATTTGAGAAAAAAATGGAAAGATAAAATAAACACTAGCTAATTAATTCTTCACATCCTTTATTTCGGTCTATTTCACCGTGATGTCGAAATAAAATCAAACTTTTTCTTAAAAGAAATAAAATCAAACTTTTTGTGAGTGATATTGGTGGAAGTACTTGGACCATACAGTTGACACAGCTAAAAATTGACTCGTTACTACAATTATTTTTTAAGTAAATTTATATTTTATTTTTTATCTACTAATTCTAATACTTCAAATATGTATTAATCAAATTCTTCCGTAAATAGATGGTTGTCATGCTTTTCATTAAAACTAATGCTAACTTTACAGACATCTTTCCAGTACGTTTATTCACGCAAAAAAAAAACCATTGGGTAAAATAGGCAAAAACAAATAACAAATATCAAATGCAAATTTGAATAACTAAAATATTCAAATTTAAGCTAATAATACGTATTATCATCTTATTTGGACAATTAACACAATTGTTATGAGTTAATAAAGTTGTATCCCAATTCCCAAAGCTCATGGCGTTTCAAATTCTGAATCGCCAACTTGTATAGAAAATAATTTTTTTTATATTACATACATTTTTTTTAATATGCATTTATTTCTTGGATAATTGTAAAACACAAAATCTTCATCCTTCCCATTTTGTCGACGTGAATCCTTCAAAGTTTCTTAATATAAAATAAACCAAGGGACACAAAAAAATAAGGCCATCGCTCACTTGATCAACACCAGAAGCTGAGAAGCTTCGCGGCGCCCAACAATGGCCAAGGCCAAGATCGTGTTCGTGCCCACGCCCGGCGTCGGCCACCTCATCTCCATGGTGGAGATGGCCAAACGATTCCTCCGCCACCACCTGCATGGCGGGACGGCCGATGCTGGTGGCCTCCTCTCCGCCACAATTCTCGTCCCCGGCCCCATATCGATCCCTGCCGTCGCATCCTACATCGAGTCCGTCGCCGCCGCCGGCTTCGACATCGACTTCGAAGAGCTGCCCCCGACCGAACCGCCCGCGGACAACGACGGCCCGGAGGACGCCATCTCACGCTCCATGAGCGGCTGCAAGCACAACGTCAAGTCTGCCATTTCCAGGCTCCTCTCATCTTCCGCCACGCGCGTCGCCGGTCTGGTACTCGACTTATTCGCCACCGGCGTCATCGACGTCTCACACGAGCTTGGCATCCCCTGCTACGTCTACTTCACTTCGGGTGCCGTCTTACTCGCTCTCATGTTCCACCTGCCAGAGCTCTATCAGAAGATAACGGTTGAATTAGAGGAACTGGACGGCGAGGTGGCAGTTCCAGGGCTCCCTCCGGTGCCGCCGATCTCGATGCCGAATCTCGCTATGAAGAGAAACAGGAACTATACCTCATTCGCCGACCATGGCCGACGCTTCAGTGAGACCACCGGAATAATCATCAACACGTTCGCGGAGCTCGAATCTCGTTCCCTGGAAGCGATAGCTGCAGGCAGATGCACAGTTACTCGCCGTACGCCGCCCGTGTACCCAGTGGGCCCAATTCTCATGCTTGGCGAAACGACGAACGGCGACGGCCCGAAGCAGCGGCATGAGTGCTTGAGTTGGCTGGACGAGCAGCCAGCGGAGTCGGTGCTACTGCTCTGCTTCGGGAGCCACGGCTCCTTCGGCGTGTCGCAGGTGAAACAGGTGGCGGCCGCATTGGAGCGAAGCGGGCAACGTTTCCTGTGGGCGCTGCGCGTGAACTCCTCGGAGCCCGACGCCGTGGCGAGCTTAGACAAAGTGCTACCGGAGGGATTCCTGGACAGGACGAAAGGGAGGGGACTGGTGTGGCCGGCGTGGGCGCCGCAGGCACAGATCCTTGCGCACGCAGCAGTCGGGGGCTTCGTAACGCACTGCGGATGGAACTCGACGCTGGAGAGCCTGTGGTACGGCGTGCCGATGCTCGGGTGGCCGCTGTACGCCGAGCAGCACCTGAACGCGTTCGTGATGGCGAGGGAGTTGGGCGTTGCTCTGGAGCTCAAAGTGGACAGGAGGGCCGGGAACTTTGTGAGGGCGGAGGAGTTGGAGAGGGGAATAAGGTGCTTGATGGAGGACGCAGAGGGAGAAGGGAAGAAGGTGAGGGCCAAGGCCAAGGAGATGAAGGCGGCGAGCAGGAGGGCGTTGGAGGAAGGAGGCGCATCTTTCGCTTGCATGGAGAAGCTGGTCAAAGAATTCTTGGCTTAATTAGTTATCATCTATGAGTGTTATCTTTTTTATTATCAAATTTCTTGAGTGCTTAAAAGAAAATGGTATGGGCAAATAAAATTGATTTACGAGATCATTTTTTATTATTAGAAATGCTTTTGTACTGTGCAAGAACATTAACCAAAGAACTTAGAAGAGAATTATAATGGCTACCTTCCAACACTAACAGTTAAAAAGTTCATTAATTCAAAATTAGGTCGTATCACGAGAGATTCAAGTTAATTAGTAAAGGTGATGATAATTAAGCATGCAGTAAATTAAGCGCGGGAGTAAATAAAAATAAATAAATCTAGAAATCATAATTATTTAAATAAGCTAATGTTTATATGTTTATTTTAATAATAAATTAAGCATAAAGTGAGATCTTTTAAGATCAAAGTGAGCAAGAAATCAATAATTGGCCATGCAGCAAACTTTGTCATCTGCGCCAAGTCCAACTACGAGTATATACCGTACACGCCAACTTTCGCAGCAATTGCATAATCCGTGACTCCATCTTTCTGCACTGGTCCGAGTTAGAACTCCACCACTGCTGACAGCTTCTTTGTTCATCTCGAGTAATTTACTTCTCCACGGATTATACGCATTTGTCCGTAAGTTAAAAATCGATCCACCCTAGCCCATCTAATTCGGTATGATCACTTTACGTCATGTATCTAATAACGACGGACTCTTATAAAACAATTTCTACATTTATCAAGACTTAAACTCAAGACCTTACTTAAATGAAGAGGAACCAGTGTAATCTTTTATTTTTATAATTTTGGACGTTATAAAATTTATTCTAAATGCAGATGTAACATTCCTCACTAGCGTGTGATATTATCCGCTTTGGACTTTGACCTGCACAATTTTTTTTTCAAAACGCGTCACACCTAGTGAAAAACATATTCTCATATATACTCAGCATTTCTCCCATGACTTATGCATGTGGGACTAATTCAAAGCATGCCTCATGCATCCTTCCCCCTTTAGAGGACTCAACGTCCGCGTTGAGTGATCGCACCCCACCATGCACAGAGGCTCACACGAAGTGGCTCTGATACCATATGTAACACTCTTGCACTTTGCATAGGATATTGTCCGCTTTGAGCCTCGGTCCGTACGATTTTATCAAAACGCGTCCTACTAGGTCAAGGTCATGTTCCCATATATACTCAACATCTCTCCCGTGACTTATGCATGTGGGACTAATTTAAGGCATGCCTCCTGCATCCTTCCTCCCTTAAGGGACTCAACGTCCTCGTTGAGTGATCGCACCCCACCATGCACAGAGACTCACGCGAAGTGACTCTGATATCATATGTAATATTCTTGCACTTGCATAGGATATTGTCCGCTTTGGGACTAAACTCGTACGATTTTTAGCAAAACGCGTCCTCCAGTATCAGAGTAGTGCAGCGGCTCACTTCTATACTTGGCAGGATACTGTCCGCTTTGCCCTCACCCTGTACTCACGATTTTCTAACGCGTCCAAGTAACACTCCGAAATTTACCCTCAAATTATCAAGGATAATTTGGTCATTCGGTTGTGTTAGCCCATTCGTCATCACATAATCATAATAAAAATATGATTTTCATCTATTACAGCGGAAGCGTAAAACCAATTAAATATGATAAAATATTCTTTCAATAAAAATGCAGAAAACTTCATGAAATATAATGCTTATAGAATTGAAAACATCTTTAAACATCATTACTAATAGCAATTAAAACATTTCTTTAATAACATAGTCAAAAGACTCTACAACATTACGACTTGACATCCTAAATCATTGTGCAATCTTATTCATCATGAGCTGAGCTGTCATCCATCCAAATCACTATACACCTGCACGAATCTAGGGTGTTCCCTGTTAGAGTATGTAAAGGCTATGCATGCAATGATATGATCCTAATCAAAATACTACATGATATGCATCATCTTTATATAAAAGAAGTAATAATATGCATATCATGTCTTAATATATGATCTACATGTCAATCATTAACTTCATTCTATCATCATGTATATAAGTAGTTTTGTGGAAGACATGTAATCAACATCATACTTATAGTATGAACATTCATAACAATCATTCATTCAATTCATAGGTATATAAGTGAGATACACTTACCATATTGCCTTCATAACCCTCCTCATGATTGCTTTATAACCCTTTGGACTTCCATTTTCGTGGGACATCATTCTATAACTTTCCTCGACTTTCACTTTCGTGGGACATCATTACATTCGATCGATCATTGGCCCTTTTCTATTAATATTATATCTTCCGATAGTTGGGACTTATGTCGTTTCTCTCTCAATAGGCTAGCTAGGCCTAGGAGCTAATGCTCCCCTCTCACCCGAAGGTGATATCAGAATGCACACACTGTAGCCGATGCATGTAACGATCATTCTGGACTCTCATCCGAGGGTGACATTGGAATGACATACCGTTATCGATGTATGTAACGATCATTCCGGACAATTATCTAATAAAGGGCCATAGCGGGTCAACATGTAACACCATCCACAACTGAGTTCATTATGCTTTGCAATCAACAAATAATTTACGTTGCCTAGTCTTCAAATTTTAACCTAGTTACGGCTGTCCATTCATGTCGTGTATCTAGGTTCATATACAATCATCAATCAATAATACATAATAGTAATACCTTATAAATAACATAAATATAACATACATTAGTTTTCTGGCATGCCGCTAAAATATTAATAACTTAACATATACTTGTTCTTTTCAGATGATTCAAATTTTCACAGAAAGATAACACGGACCTTTAACTTGGAAATAAAACTCAATTCCTAATTCAATATTTCCAATTTACTATATGTTTTACAATTTGATCTCGCTGTTATCCGAGACAACATGATACCAGTCCGATATTTGGATCATAACGATTTGTCTACAACTCCAAATCATATGAAACTAATTTTTATGGAAACTAGACTTTTATAATTTTTCCATCCATGTATCATTTGTAATTATTGGATAAGTAAAACCTATTCAAATAATTGTTGCAAATACAGTCACAAATTTTTGAGATACGTGACACCAGTCTGATGTTTGGATCATAATTATTTGTATACAACTTCAAACCATATGAAATTAATTTTTATGGAAACTAGACTTCGAGACCTTTCCATCCATATGTCATTTGTAATTTTCGAATAAGTAAAACATATGTAAATAATTGTTACAAAATAGTCATAAATTTAAAAAAATTATGCAACATAAATGATGAAACTTTCAATCATGCAAATCCTTATTTATGCAACCCT
Organism: Pontederia crassipes; assembly: GCA_030549335.1. NCBI lineage: Eukaryota > Viridiplantae > Streptophyta > Magnoliopsida > Commelinales > Pontederiaceae > Pontederia > Pontederia crassipes. The sequence continues at coordinate 40,131,691 of CM060197.1, read as the reverse complement.
CAATCAAAATTCTTACAAGAACAGGGCGTACTCAATCCAAATAAAACATCATTAAGAGGAGAGAAAAGGGTTTGACCCCTTTACATACTTTGATATTAGATCTTCTCCTCTTTCTTTTTTTTCTTCTTTCTCTTCTTCCTCTTCTTCCTTCTTCCTAATCTCCTCTTTCTTCTTCCTCAAGTCCTAACCGTCAAGATGTGAAGAAAAGATGAGAAAGAAGAGAGACTTTATATGAAGAGAAACTTAGAATTAGGATATTAGAAAAGAATCCAAATTATTTTTTTAGAAAAAATTAGGATATTACAGCAAAAGCTTGGTGTAAAATACAAAAAAAAAAGGACAGATGTGAATAAGACTGTGTCATAAGTACTTTTTCACGGCAAATATATCAAAAGGAGAAAACAAGAAGACGCATTCAATTCACGGGGGAAAAAGAGAGATGCATTTAGACCACCGAATCTGACATTTCTCAGGTCTTTTTTGTATATCTATCTGCCCTCTCTGCATAAACTAATAAGTAGAGCTTTCCCAGTTCTGGTTTCATGCCAGTTTGACGTGCGTGGAAATTAAATTGACATGGACGTAGAAGGTTTCTGGCCTATAGTTATTATTAGAGACATAATTGCACTTGGTTTGATAAAGCCCAAAGATAATTATATAATTGCCTATATATTTTTTTAAACTTTCTATGCTTAGAAAAATAGTGGTTTATGAGGGATTTATGGGGTCATTCTTTTTCAGCTAGAAACCACGCGCATAACTTTTTTAATTTAAAATTTCTTTAACTTTTCCATTCTGACCTACTACTTGGACCATACAGTTGAAATAAAATCAACTTTATGTGATCAGTATTGGCAAAGTACATGGACCATACAGTTTAAGAGACATATAAAAATGAACTCGTTATACTACTAATTAGTCGTTACTCGTTACTACAATTGTTTTTTTTAGTAAATTAATATTTTATTTATTTATAATAGGATGGGTTAAGTTATATATATATATATGATCGGATTAATCATTTTTTGAAATCATAACTTACAAATTTTTATTATCTACAAGCTTAATTATCTTACAAATAAAAAAATTGCTCTTTATACTTTTTTAAAGTAAAACACACGTTCAAAAAATATCCATATATTTCCCGAGTTAACCTCAACCAAACGCCACTGAAATATCCATCCTTCCCATCTTGTGGCCGTGGACCCTTGAAAGTTTCTTATTTTATATGGACACAAAAAAATAAGGCCATCGCTCACTGTATCAACACCAGAAGCTGAGAAGCTTCGCGGCTCTCAACAATGGCCAAGGCCAAGATCGTGTTCGTGGCCACGCCCGGCGTCGGCCACCTCATATCCATGGTGGAGATGGCCAAACGATTACACCGCCACCACCTGCAGGGCGAGACGGCCGATGCTGGTGGCCTCCTCTCCGCCACACTGCTCGTCCCCGGCCCCATATCGATCCCTGCCGTCGCATCCTACATCGATTCCGTCGCCGCCGCCGGCTTCGACATCGACTTCGAAGAGCTGCCCCCGACCGAACCGCCCGCGGACAACGACGGCCCGGAGGACGCCATCTCACGCTCCATGAGCGGCTGCAAGCACAACGTCAAGTCTGCCATTTCCAGGCTCCTCTCATCTTCCGCCACGCGCGTTGCCGGTCTGGTACTCGACTTATTCGCCACCGGCATCATCGACGTCGCACACGAGCTTGGCATCCCCTGCTACATCTACTTCACTTCGGGTGCCGTCTTACTCGCTCTCATGTTCCACCTGCCAGAGCTCTATCAGAAGATAACGGTTGAATTAGAGGAACTCGACGGCGAGGTGGCAGTTCCAGGGCTCCCTCCGGTGCCGCCGATGTCAATGCCGAATCACGCTATGAAGAGAAACAGGAACTATACCTCATTCGCCGACCATGGCCGACGCTTCAGTGAGACCACCGGAATAATCATCAACACGTTCGCGGAGCTCGAATCTCGTTCCCTGGAAGCGATAGCTGCAGGCAGATGCCCACTTAATCGCCGTACGCCGCCCGTGTACCCAGTCGGTCCAATTCTCATGCTTAACGAAACGACGAACGACGACGGCCCGAAGAAGCGGCATGAGTGCCTTAGTTGGTTGGACGAGCAGCCAGCGGAGTCGGTCGTGCTGCTCTGCTTCGGGAGCCAAGTGTCACTCCTGCCCACTGAAGGGCGCGCCCCGAGCGGGCGTGGCCATGCGCGCGAGGAGGCGGGCGTGGCCGGGGCGATTCCTACTCCTAGTAGGAATAGGAGTCGTCCAACACTCCGAAGGTCCGACGAGGAGGGAGGAGCTTCTGGAGATGAAGACTTGGACTCCTATCGTGAGTAGGAGGACGAGCGCGTGGAGAAGTGCAGGATCGGAAGGATTCCTACTCCTAGTAGGAATAGGAATTCGGACCTCTCCTAGGTCGAGTAGGACTTGGGCGCGGACGGAGCTTCCTTCTGGATCGAGGGTCACTTGGAGATGAAGTCCTAATCATAGGAGGACTGAAGATGGGGAGAGGCCACAGGAAAACAGTCATAGTCCTAGTAGGACTAGGACTTGTTCCGGCGGGCGCACCCGGGGCGCGCCCCGGACATGGCAGGGCGCCAGGAGGGCGGCCTGACCAGTTTGCCTTCAAGATGGACTTTGAAGGAGTGCTGGCCGAATTCTTCTAGGACTCCAAGGTTGCTGGATTTCTACTCCTACTCCAAGGAGGTTTTTTCTAGAGAAGGGCTTGCATGCCTAATAGGATTAGGTCCTTAACTTAGACTAGGAGTTGTTTCTCTTGGGCACTATAAAAGGACATGTAATCAAGGCTTGTAAGACCATCCTGGACAATCTGAGATTGCTCAATAATATTCTCTAGTTTTCCTCTAAACTCTTAGCCTCCCTCTCTTCTTCCTGGGCGGGTGTTTCGTTGTGCATCCGGGACGTGTACGGCCGAGGTCCAAGGCACGTCCAAACGAGGGCTGATCGGCGACCGAGCAGGGTTCGTCGAGCCGCACGTCTGGTGTTTCATATCAGAAGCGTAAGGGCGTGACAACGTGGTATCAGAGCTTAGGTTCCGACTATGTCAGGAGAAGAAGGTGCTTTGAGCAAAGGCCGTTCGATGGAAGCTGAGGACATGACCCGGGGTCGAGTCCAAGGTGCGGACGTTGGGGAAAAGAAAAAGAATACGCGAGCAAAGTCCAGAGATCCCGGCAACCATATTGAGAAGAATATGGAGGCGCTGGAACGAAGTCTTCAGGAAACGGACGAGGCGGTCCGTATCTTGGAAGCCGCGGCAGGAGAACACAGCTTGGCACTGGAGCAAGAAGGAGCCTTACACCAGGAGCTGTCCAGCCGCGTTGCAGCCATAGAGGAGGCTATGGATGCAAGGTGGAAGGCCATGGAGACAGATTTGTTGCTGCTCAAAGGTCTTCTCTTCGATGTAGGAGGGCTGCGATCGAAGACCCCGGTGCCCAAATTCTTGGGACCGGAACCGAAGAAATATGATGGTGCGCGGGAGGCGACGACCATCGACGATTTTCTTTGGTGTCTTGAAAAGGGTTTCAAGACGAGCAAGATCGTGGTCGAGAAGGACCAGATCGACATGGCCGTGCGCTACCTGGTGGATGGTGCGCTCTTGTGGTGGCGTCGGATGGAGGAAGGAGACGAGACTCCGATAGAGTCTTGGGCAGACTTCAAGGTGGAATTGAAGAAGCAATTCTACCCCGGCAATGCACAAGAAGTGGCTATGAACAAGCTGACCTCTCTCAAGCAAACGGGTTCCGTGAAGGAATATATCGAAAAGTTCCAACCGCTTATGTTGGAGATGCCCGGGAGCATGGAGGAGTCGACATGGTTGTTCTTCTTCCTGCGGGGGTTGAAACCATGGGCGGCTCAGGAGTTGAGACGTTAGAGGATAACGACCATGAACGGAGCATTGGTCGCTGCTGAAGCTTTGGTGGAGTTTTTAGCAAACTGGGATCCTGGCGCGGGTGCTAAGGATCAGGGCAAGTCCAAGAAGGACGGAGCCCGAGCAGGTGGCAAGAAGAACGATAAGCAAGAGAAGAAGGCGACGACATCGAAGGGAGATGCCAAGAAGACGGTCAGATGCTTCCTCTGTGGAGGGCCGCACTACGCGAGAGAGTGCGACACGAAGAAGGGGCTCTCGACCATGGCATCTACCGTGGACACCGAGCAACGCGCTGCACACATGGGGTCTATAATGGCGCTGACGACTGCTGCCGCAACGCTCCCGACGAAGGAAGTGAAGAAGACCGCGAAGGGCCTGATGTTCGTGGAGGTCGCAGTGAATGGCCACACTTCGACCGCTCTGGTTGATACTGGAGCCACGCACAACTTCATGGATTCAAGGGAAGCGGCACGACTTGGCATACGGTATGTCAAGGAGCCAGGCCTGATCAAGACCGTGAACGCGGCCTCCATGACGAAGGTGGGCCATCGGTTCGTCCTGGGCAAGGATATCCACGCGAAGGTGGGGGAGTGGGAAGGAGCGATCACCATGACGATCGTCAACATGGACGACCATCGGTTCGTCCTGGGCATGGAGTTCATGGATGCGTTCCGTGAGGTGAGACTTTCCCAGGAGGGGATTCGTCTTTTATCTCAGGAAGCTTCGCATGAAGTTGCCACGACGAGGGCCAGCGTGAAGTCCAAGATGCTTTCGGCGATGCAACTTGATAAGGGCATACGTCGGAAGGAGGTCACCTACTTGGCTGCCTTGAAGCTCAACGAGACCGGACTCAAGGTTCAAGGCGTCCCAGAGGAAGTGGAAAGGCTTCTGGAGCAGTACAAGGATGTAATGCTGCCAGAGCTGCCGAGCAGACTTCCTCTTCGCCGAGATATCGATCACGCCATCGACCTGGTGCCAGGTGCGAAGCCTCCGGCTATGGGGCCGTATCGCATGGCACCTCCGGAGCTGGAGGAGCTTCGGAAACAACCGAGCGAGTTGCTGAAAGCTGGGTTCATGGGATCCTCAAAGGCACCCGGTGGGGCGCCGGTCCTACTTCAGAGGAAGCAGGATGGGTCAAGGATGAACAAGATCTTTCACCCACTATTGGACAAGTGCGTGGTGGTGCACTTGGGCGACATAGTGGCATGCTCAGAGAAGCTCGCAGAGCACATAGAGCATCCCGGGGAGGTGTTCAGGCTGCTGCGAGAGAACGAGCTCGGGGAATGCTCGTTCGCCCAACCGGAAGTGATGTTCCTTGGGCACCATATTAAAACCGGGAAGATCAGCATGGACAAGGGGAAGGTCCAAGCTATTCTCGACTGGGAGCCGCCAACGAACGTTCCGGAGATGCGATCGTTCTTGGGACTCGCCAACTACTACAGAAGGTTCATCGAGGGATACTCGCGACGGACTGCGCCCCTCACCGACCTTCTAAAGAAGAACGCGAAGTGGGTATGGTCAGAGAAATGCGTGAAGGCATTTGAAGGCCTGAAGAACGCAGTGGCGGAGGAGCCGTGCTTGCGTCTACCCGACTACGGGAAGCCGTTTGAGGTGCAAACGGACGCTTCCGACTTCGCATTGGGTGGTGTCCTCATGCAGGAGGGACACCCAGAGGCCGAGCAACGATATCCGGTCCATGATAAGGAGATGACCGCGGTGGTGCACTGCTTGCGCACGTGGAGGCATTATCTTCTTGGGAGCGCATTCGTTGTGAAGACGGACAACGTAGCAACATCCTACTTTCAGAATCAGAAGAAGCTGAGCCCGAAGCAGGCACGATGGCAGGACTTCTTGGCGGAGTTCGATTACGTCTTGGAATATAAGACGGGGCGGACCAACATGGTGGCCGATGCCCTAAGTCGCAAGGTGCAGCTTGCGACGATAAGCGCCATCCGCATGGACTTCAAGGATCACATCCGGGAGGGATTAAAGCAGGATCCTAAGGCTCTGGAGATGCTTCGACTTGTCGGGGAGGGCAAGTCACGACGATTCTGGACAGAAGATGGGCTGTTGTTCACAGTGGGACGTCGGTTGTACGTGCCACGATGGGAGGGTCTTCGACGATCGATATTGAAGGACTGTCATGACTCGAAGTGGGCGGGCCACCCGGGAGCGGCTCGTACCTTGGCGTTGGTTGAAGACTCCTACTTCTGGCCTCAGATGACAGAGGATGTCGAGGCATATGTAAGAACATGTCTCAAATGTCAGCAGGACAAACTTGAACAGAAGAAGCCGGCAGGGTTGCTGGAACCCTTGCCCGTACCGGAGCGTCCATGGCAGATGGTGACTATGGACTTCATCTCAGCCTTGCCTAAATCTGGGAGAGCGGGATCGATCATGGTGGTGATCGACAAGTTTTCAAAGTATGGAACCTTCATCCCGGCTCCAAAGCATTGCTCGGCGGAAGAGGTCGCCCGCTTGTTTGTTAAGCATGTAGTAAAATACTGGGGCGTACCTGAGATCATCGTCAGTGATCGTGATCCGAGGTTCACGGGTCACTTCTGGAGGGAGCTCTTCCGGCTCCTGGGGACGGAGCTGCGCTTCTCGACAGCTTTCCACCCCCAGACGGATGGCCAAACGGAGCGGGCCAACCATCTTCTGGAAATCTACCTGAGGCACTTTGTTGCAACCAATCAGGAGGATTGGGCAAAGCTCTTGGACGTTGCACAATTTTCGTACAACATGCAGAAGAGCGAGGCGACGCAACAAAGCGCGTTCGAGATCGTCACTGGGAGACAGCCAGTGACACCTGCAGGACTGGCGGCCAGGTACGCGGGGAAGTGTCCGGCGGCGTATCATGTGGCGCGTGGTTGGCAGGACAACCTCGAGACGTCGAGGGCCATCTTGGATAAAGCGGTGCGCAAAATGAAAAAGTTCGCTGATCAGAAGCGGAGGCATGTCGAGTTCCAGGTGGGAGACAGGGTTCTTGTGAAGTTACGAACACGTCAGTTCAAAGCACTTAGGAACCTGCACCAAGGGTTGTTGAGAATGTACGAGGGTCCCTTCGTCATCACCAAGCGAGTAGGCACGGTGGCCTACAAGGTGGATCTTCCCAAAGAACTGCGACAGATCCATTCAGTGTTCCACGTGAGCATGCTGAAGAGATTCTACGAGGATGCAGAAGACTCTGGGCGTGAAGTGGAGACACGTGGATTAGTGAACGACATGAGCACACCGACAAGTTCAAGAGGCGCACCGGAGTTGCCGAGGACGGCAACAACTTCGGTGGGGGAGGATGTCACTCCTGCCCACTGAAGGGCGCACCCCGAGCGGGCGTGGCCATGCGCGCGAGGAGGCGGGCGTGGCCGGGGCGATTCCTACTCCTAGTAGGAATAGGAGTCGTCCAACACTCCGAAGGTCCGACGAGTAGGGAGGAGCTTCTGGAGATGAAGACTTGGACTCCTATCGTGAGTAGGAGGACGAGCGCGTGGAGAAGTGCAGGATCGGAAGGATTCCTACTCCAAGTAGGAATAGGAATTCGGACCTCTCCTAGGTCGAGTAGGACTTGGGCGCGGACGGAGCTTCCTTCTGGATCGAGGGTCACTTGGAGATGAAGTCCTAATCATAGGAGGACTGAAGATGGGGAGAGGCCACAGGAAAACAGTCCTAGTCCTAGTAGGACTAGGACTTGTCCCGGCGGGCGCACCCGGGGCGCGCCCCGGACATGGCAGGGCGCCAGGAGGGCGGCCTGACCAGTTTGCCTTCAAGATGGACTTTGAAGGAGTGCTGGCCGAATTCTTCTAGGACTCCAAGGTTGCTGGATTTCTACTCCTACTCCAAGGAGGTTTTTTCTAGAGAAGGGCTTGCATGCCTAATAGGATTAGGTCCTTAACTTAGACTAGGAGTTGTTTCTCTTGGGCACTATAAAAGGACATGTAATCAAGGCTTGTAAGACCATCCTGGACAATCTGAGATTGCTCAATAATATTCTCTAGTTTTCCTCTAAACTCTTAGCCTCCCTCTCTTCTTCCTGGGCGGGTGTTTCGTTGTGCATCCGGGACGTGTACGGCCGAGGTCCAAGGCACGTCCAAACGAGGGCTGATCGGCGACCGAGCAGGGTTCGTCGAGCCGCACGTCTGGTGTTTCATATCAGAAGCGTAAGGGCGTGACACAAGGCTCCTTCGGCGTGTCGCAGGTGAAACAGGTGGCGGGCGCATTGGAACGAAGCGGGCAACGTTTCCTGTGGGCGCTGCGCGTGAACTCCTCGGAGCCCGACGCCGGGGCGAGCTTAGACAAAGTACTACCGGAGGGATTCCAGGACAGGACGAAAGGGAGGGGACTGGTGTGGCCGGAGTGGGCGCCGCAGGCACAGATCCTTGCGCACGCAGCAGTCGGAGGCTTCGTGACGCACTGCGGGTGGAACTCGACGCTGGAGAGCCTGTGGTACGGCGTGCCCATGCTCGGGTGGCCTCTGTACGCCGAGCAGCACCTGAACGCGTTCGTGATGGCGAAGGAGTTGGGTGTTGCTCTGGAGCTCAAACTGGACAGAAAGGCCGGGAACTTTGTGACGGCGGAGGAGTTGGAGAGGGGAATAAGGTGCTTGATGGAGGACGCAGAGGGAGAAGGGAAGAAGGTGAGGGCCAAGGCCAAGGACATGAAGGCGGCGAGCAGGAGGGCGTTGGAGGAAGGAGGCGCATCTTTCGCTTGCATGGAGAAGCTGGTCAAAGAATTCTTGGCTTAATTAGTTATCATCTATGAATATTATCTACTACTAAAAAAATTACGAATATTATCAATTTCTTTTAATGATCAGATAAAAATTTAAATTTATTATCATTCGACTAATCTGTATTATCGCTAAGCCATCAAAACTCGAGATCAAATTAATTATCACTTAATCTCAACTTTCATTGATTCATTATCAAATTTCTTGAGTGCTTAAAATTCAGGATGAGAGAGAAAATTCGCATCTAGTTAATTAACTGTGGGAGCGAATAAAAAAAAGATAAAGCGATAAATGAAAAAGATCTACACAGTAATTTTCACCGCTAGTGCGTTGACGTTCGCTTGATCCGTTTTAGTTTCGGAACTTTATTTTGTAACAAATCAATCTCTCAACTTATAAATTTGTAATAAAAGAGATCCTTTTAACCTACAATAATAGGTCATCAGGTTAATATATTGATTATGATATTAATATAGCATTAATATTATATATTATTTTTTATTAAGGCACATAAAAATATGGATATATAATATTAATTTTTTAATAAGACGCTAAATTGACATACTCTAAAATAAAATAGAATATATTTATTAAAATAATATATAAATATTATAAGAAAAGAGAAAAAATGTTGCACCCTCTCTACTTTTTTTTAAAATTTATCTTATGAATATTTATACATTAAAATATATTCCGTTTTATGTCAATTCAAGTTATAAATAATTTCAACATCCTTTTGTCCTCTCTCTTTTCTTATTTTTTATTACTTTAAAATAAATAATTATATATTATTTTTAATAAATATATAATATTTTAATTGAGTTTAGTGTCACATCAACCTTCTAATCAATACATTAACATGAAAACCTATTATTCTAGGTTAAGGGATTTTTTTATTACAAATTTGTAAGTCGGCGGACTAATGTGTTACAAAGTAAAGTTTGAAAATTAAAACGGGATCGAGTGGAAGTTTAGGAGACTAATGATGAAAATTATTCTCCTCTAGTACCAAATCCAACTCCGAATAACTGACTTCATCTTTCTGCACATGTCCGAATTAGGGCTCCACTGCTGACAGTTTCTTTGTCCATCTCTAGGAGGGGCGTTTAGATGAACCTAATGATCACCAAATTTAGGGACCCAGTCCGAACTCAATCCAACTTGGGTCGAATCTGCATAAATTAAGTAGACGCGTTCCCACATCTGGTTTCGTGTCGGCTTGACATGCATGCATATTAAGTTGACGTAAATTGACATGCACGTAGAAGCTTAACTCAGAAATTTATGTTATTTATCTCCCCTAATAACAAAATAATAGCCTGAGATTATCAAGGAGAAAAGGAGTAAATTTGCTTCTAATATATACCATATATACTATATGTATTAGGTCATAAAATAATAGATATATATATTAAATCATTAGAATGTAAAAATAATACAATATAGTATTTTATTAAATAATATTAAGAATCACATATAATATTATCTTATAAAAATAATAAAATATTATGATGTATTATTTTTATATTCTCATGATTTAATATATATATATTATATTTATAATTATTAATTATTTTTATAAATAAAATGATGAGAATTTAGAGTTCTGATGAGAAATCGAGAATCCGCAAAGATCGGGAGGGAGAATAAAATTAGTCTCGCTCTTGAGATCAAGGTCGGACTTGTTTTATCCCTGCCTCTATGATGGAATTGGGGACAGAGTTGGGGTTCAAGGGTGGGGAGGGAGTTATATCCTCATCCCAAATAGAATCGGGTGTTACCCCTAAATTGGATTCACGTCACCCATGTGATTATTATTTTTTTAAGGAAAGATCACTTATTATAGCAGCGTGAATTGTCAAAATACAAAAATTGAAGGGCTTCCGAAGGTGGATGGCCCTCCCAAAAGACGTCGTGCGACAGACGACGAGCATAGTGAGCAAAACAAAATGCGCTTTAGCTTTCCTATTACAAAATGCGCAAAAAATGGAAGTAAACTTGTAATGTCCTTGGAGATGTGCCTGATAGTCCAAGGCGTTGGTTTGGAGCCGCCAATAGTGTTCACCAGGGTTTGCGAATCCGTTTCTACGTGAAGGGTTGCGATGCCCATCCTAATACAACACTTGATTCCCTCAAGCATAGCCCAAGCTTCAGCCTCAAGCGCCCCCTACATCTTCGCAAGAATGCGCCTGCAGCCAGAAACGAGAAAATCGTGAGAGTGACATATCAAACCAATACCTCCAAGCTCACCAGAAATAGTGAAAGCGCCGTCAGTGTTAAGTTTAGTCCACCCCACCGCCGAGGGCTCCCATCGGGCCAAGGGTAGGCCATGGGGGGAGAGTGCCTCAGGAACCTCGCAACTGAGATAATCATCATAGATAGACAAGACCCTCTGTCAAACCGACTTTGCGATTGCCATCTTGGAATTAAAAACTGCCTCATTTCTAGCACACCACAGCCCACAGACACCAATAAAAGATCTCAATTTTAGTTTTGAACTAGGATTCAAAGTAGACCCTCAAGCAACCAGGAGTCATCAGACCGATGAGAAAATAGTTCAAAATTAAACTTGAGCTCAACTTGGGCAATGGACCAGAACCGAACAGAAAGAGGGCAAGCAAGAAATAAATGATCTACCGTTTCAATATTTTCTCCACAAATCTTGCAAATAGGATTTAGAGAATGAATAAAGCGTATTAGAATATTAGCAATGGGGAGCCTTTTAAGCAACAATTTCCAAAGAAAAGTTTTAACTTTAGACAAGACACAAAGTTTCCAGAGAAGATTCCAAGAAGGCATATTAGGCAGATGATGCATCCCAGATGGCCGTCCAAGCAGAGCCAGTGGTAAAGAGCTGTCCATCATGAATTTGTACACAGAATTTGCTTTAGCCACACCATGGGTATCCATTACTCAATGCCAGGAATCATCATAGGCAGCGAGAGGTAAATACACTGATAGAATGCAATTAATTAATTCAGGACCAAACAGCTCAGAGAGTGCAACATGATTCCATCCGTTGTTATTGATAAGATCTTTAACTAATAAACCTGGAGAAATGCAGTTGACATTTATGTATGAAGGTTTCAAAGCAAGAGGTACACTAAAAATCCAAGGATCATTTAAAACAGATGTGTCATTCCCATTACCAATCATCTTCATAAAACCAAGTTTGGTGCAATTCCTAGTATTCACGATAGCTCTCCAACACCAGGAAGTAGATATGAGAGGATTAGGTTGTGTCCACGAATGAGAAATACCATATTTATGCCTGACTAGCTGCACCCAAGGAACATTTTTATTGTTTAATAGGTCGAGGACTCTTTTTGCCAGTAAAGATGTGCGAATATGCTTGAGACTCTTAATGCCCAGCCCACCACTAAGTTTGGGCAGCTGGACAGTCTCCCAATTGATAAGATGGGTACCCCTCTTCCCACTACTTGAGCTTCAAAAGAAAATTCTATTATGTTTTTCAATGGAATCAATGATTCCATTAGCAATATAGGAGGAGCTTGAGGCATACACAAAGATGGAATTAATGACAAAATTGATAAGGACAGGTTTACCAGCTTGATTAAGAAGGAGTTGCTGCCAACCAGTCAACCTCTTAGTAATCTTATCAATACTAGTTCTTTGAGCATTAACTGGGATATACTTGTAGGAAATGTGAATTCCAAGATAAGAGAATGGGAAAGAACCAACTTTAAAATTTAGGATGTTCTGTATGGTATTTCTCCTGATAGCTGCCAATTTAAGGGGGTAGAAAATTTTAGATTTATTATGATTAACTCTTTGATTAGTCAGATCCTCATAAGCCTTGAAAGCCCTATTCAAGACAAAACAGTTTGACTTGGTTGCAGCAATACATATGAGAAGGTCATCGGCATACATAAGATGGCTAAGCTTGAAAGAGTTAATGGAGTAAGGAATCAAGGCTCCCATGTGGACTTAGTGATTAATCAGTGAGGTAAGAACCTGTGATACCAGGATAAATAAGTAAGGGGACAGGGGTCACCCTGTCTAATCCCCCTATGACTGATAAAAGAGGAAGAAATAGATACATTTATGTTGCAAGTGAAAGTAAGAGACTTGATACACGTAAGAATCCAGGAGATAAAGAGAGGTGTGAAATCCATTTCCATGAGGATAGTTTCAATAGCATACCAAGAAACTTTATCTAAAGCTTTTTTCATGTCTACTTTGAGCATAAGGAACTTCTTCCTATCCTTAGCAATAGAGTGGTAATTTCCTGAGCAACAATGTATTGACCTGAATTGATATATGAGATATGAAGGCAGATTGGCATTGGTCAATCAAGGAATCCAAAGTAGGTTTGAACCTTTGAGCCAGGACTTTAGAAGTGATCCTATAAATCACATTGCATAGAGATATAGGTCTGAAATCAGATACCCTGGTAGGGAACTCTTTCTTAGAAATGAAGATGAGAGAAGTGTGGGCCCAATCAGAGGGGAGGGAAGTAAGGGCCTTTCTAATGTGCTTGCAGATGCCAGGTCCCACAATATCTCAGTAGTTCCTGTAGAATTCAATAGTGAAACCATCAAGGTCTAGAGCTTTTCCTGAGCCCATGCTCCAAAGGCAGTCCCTAATTTCATTATCAGAAATTGGGGAGGTCAAGCTATTCCACCAGATGTGGTTAAGCTTAGGGAGGTCATGCCAAGTAGAAGGGTTAGGATTGAGAGATTCAGGTTGCTAGAGGTCCTGATAATGCTTAACAAAACAATTAGTTATCTGAGTGTCCTCCCCAAGAGAAGACCCTCATTAGATATGATTGAATCTATGTGGTTGGTTTTTGATCTAATGATGGTAGACATATGAAAGAACTTAGTGTTCTTTTCCCCATGATTTAACTAGTTGACTCTAAACTTGGTCCACCATTTGATACTAATCTGCCTAAGGTAAGCCAGGTGCTTATTGTAAGAGGCCTTAAGGGTAAACAATTCATGATCAGTAAGACCAGAAGTCTCATCCTTGTGCTCCAGGAAGGAAATAATTTCCTGGACCTCCAAGGCCTTGTCTTCAAGCCTACCGAGGTCATGCCTATTCCAATGTGTAGTCTTTTGTTTGATCCTAGCTAAGGTGTTGCTTAGGATATCCTATGGTGGGTGGCTGGCCCACACACTTTTAACAATTTCCAAAGGTTCATCATACTCAAACTAGAAAGCCTCATACTTGAAAGATTTGAGCTTACGAGGGAGGTTATCAGTAGTCATAAGCAAAGGGGAATGATCAGAAGCCGTTTACTATCATCTCAATACTATTATAACAGTAGTGGTATAATTATCATGCTGAAATAGATTGAAATAAAAGGATATCAAGAGTGAGTTAGCTAGTATTCAATTTTTATATTTTATCTTTTCATTTTTTCTAAAATATTGATTTTCTCAAAAAATAGGAGTTATAAAAGGAACAAAAAATAGACCGTGTAGAAAAAGTAAACGCGAACAAATCCCTCAAAAATTCATATTTTTATATACGTACAAATCCCATGGCCTTAGAAATCTTACCTAAACTTTCCATTATTCCCCATTGATCTACCAGACCCTCTTCATGACTAACGTCTTTTCCCTTATCTCTACTACTTTGCCGCTCTCGGCTCTCGTGGCTCTCCCTACTATTTCGGTGGGATGAGTCACACCCTTCCATATTTCTGAAATCAAAGTCAAAATTCATCATTAGATATTAGCAATTAATATATACATAAAGGATAACTTACCAATATGCATTTCTTATTTTTCGATGGCTGCTCATGACGATTGCACATGAACTTCACCTTTAGATAACTTAGACTTTAGCAATTTAAATAGAGCCATACTTAGGCTCTCATACCTAAGCTCTAATGCCATGAGGACAGCAATTCCCGCGTGCATGAATTAATATTGGACTACAAGCTTGCTTACAAAATTATGAACAATATAAATGCAGTGGAAACGATGTGTAACATTAACCAATATAACAACCATTAGATAAGCTCCATAATGACATTAAATTTCATAGTTTTGCACATGGTACACATGTTGAATGTTAACTTAAATATTCAAGTTACATTTCCAACCATATAGGACTTTAAGTCCCCCTCGGGCAGCTTAGTACTACAGTAGAAAGAGGTACTCCTAAAGATAAATATAAGGACTACTAATTAGCCAAGAACATAAACAATGTATTCCTAAATGAGTCATGTCATGTGCAATCTTATTTCTCATGAGTAATAGTTCCATCTAGCCTTGATTTCCTGTAGGATTCGGTGCAGTGAAAATCCAACCCATTAGAGTATATAAGACCCGAGCCATAAGATGATAAATATCATAATATAACACCTAACAATAAAACAAACAACTTTAACCATGAACAAATAGTAATAACAATGCATGCAGTTCCTAAATAAAACATTAACCTATATTCAATCAATATTCAATCCCTTAAACTCATCAATTTTAAGGATGAATGCTTCAATCAATATGGCATATAACATAATGCTCAATATGACCCAAGGTCCAATGTTATTCATGCTTAATCAATAAGGGTTATTATCTTATTTGTTATCACTGATGAGTGGAAGTATGCACCACAACTTCCGTATATCTTTTTCAATATAGCCTTCTCTATTTCTCATCAAGTGACAACTATAATTTCAATCAATAAATTAACAATCAATATTGTGAGCCTTTGACAATATGTTAGCTTCACCACCAGGATTCCTATGATCCAGAGAATCATTCCTAGAATGACTCCAATCCCACATCTAGGTCAAACCAATATGGTGGCATCTACTCCATCAACAAATTCCTTCCAACCTTTCAATTCAATCAATTCATGCATCAATACATTAATTCTATTTCTATTTACGATTGAGCATGCAATCTGATAGTATTAATGTTATCAAACACATTAATTTAAAATAATAGATAATCTATCAATATGCATGAGCGATCGTCTGGTCGTGTTCAAAAACTTGATCTTTCCTATTTGTCATTTAATCGATTGACTAGCGTCCTCCAATGGTTGATTGATCTACTACAGGCGATCGACCGACCTGAATTGGGTGGTCGACCGTTCTGGGCAGCCGAATCAAACGGTTGTTTGGTGACCCCACCAGGCATCCATTTTCGGGACATAAGAAAACATAGCTTTTGTTCCCAAATCTTCGAGCATCCAATTAATTGTCGAATGTCCGTTCCAAAGTGATTTGGGCTTCCGAAGGCCATTTCATACATTCGCTACAGCAAGTAATCCTACATGTTTTCTCTATGTTTTTCATTTCAATACACCGAGCAAGATGCTACTCCATTACAAAACATGAAGGACTCTAAATCAAGGCGAAAGCATGATGAACCTAACACATGATGTCTAGTTTTTGTTTCAAATTTGTCTTTTCCTAACAATATGCACTTAGGAGAAAAATAAAATCTACCAAAATCATTTCATAGAGCTCAGATCTACTAAGGTAAGGATCCACCTTACATACCTATTTTACCCTTCAAATCCCACTTTCACAAGAGTCTTCTTCCCCCCTCTTCCCTTGATCTCCTCCTTCTTCTTTCTCAGCTAGGACCAGTAGCCCCATGATCTTGTTCCAAATCTTTAGATCCTTACTATTGATTTGAAGCTGCAATGGAGGCACACTTCAACTCGTTTTCGGATTCCAAATTCAAAGGCACATAAACTAGGATAGAAATGAAGAAAATGGGGGAAAAGAGGGCAAAGTTTCTGTTGTGGGTCTTTATATATGAGATGGCTTGGGTTTAGGGGTCCATTGAGGTTCTGCAAGTTGACTTACTTCTCTTTTATTATTATTTTCTTTGCTTGGCAGATGTTACAGATGCACACTTAATTGTCGTACTCTGCCAGTGTACCTAGTTGGTCCAATTCTCATGCTTGGCGAAACAATGAACGACGACTGCACAAGCAGCGTGAGTGCCTTAGTTGGTTGGATGAGCAGCCAATGGAGTCGTTGGTGCTGGGAGCAACGGTTCCTTCCATGTACCGCAGGTGGAGAAGGTGGAATTTTTCATTGTTATAATATTTGGTATAGAAAATTGAACATTGATGTGTCTACATGATGGAATAGTACTTATGACATGCTTAAATTATGTATTTCATTTAGACATGCACTCAATAATTATATTTTAACTATGATGCAATGTCTAGTAGCTCGAATTATTGATTCAGAATGAGATGTTGCTAACACAATTATGAAATTGTTGCAAGGTTTCTATAATGCTACTTCAGAATTATTTGTCATTTATTCTTCTACTTCACATTTAATAATTAATTAACTTCATGAAATAACAGTTCATTTAATGAAAAATGTGAATTATCAAATGAATTTTTTGAAATAATTTATTTGATGAAATCAAAATTTTTAGAATACTGAAATAATTTACCTCTCATGAGAATTTAACAATGATGATGAATCCTAAATTTAATGGATCTGGTCCTACATGGTATATAAGAGAAATTAAAATTTGTTTTTTTGAACAATATATAAGAAATCATTCAGGATTACAAACTAACAATTTAATTAATCAAGATTATAATTGTGAAAATATAATAAATAATTTATATAATATTTATGAAGTAAAATTTGGTGTACATAGAGAGAGCATCTTCGTCACGTCTACTAGTAGCACCCAGATCTTTCAATACTAAATTATTTTTTAGATTCATGTATTCTATTAGAGGGGCATATCAAGAAGCTCATATCAAAGGTTCATCTAATTCAGCTGTCCCTTTGAACTGTAAGAGTACTTGCCACGTTCAAATGAATGTAATGATGAAATTGCTGTTTTGACCTGTTGGAGATTAAATGGACGTATGTATCCAATTCACTCCATCTAGCTCGAGATCTTGTAGTTGTTCTAATGTTTACAGTGACATTAGATCAATATTATTCTGCAGGTTCTATAATTTCGGATGAGAGAAAAAAACGAATGAACTCTAGGTCGATGGAGATTTTTATAGGGGAAAATGGATATGTAGAGCGGCCGCTCTACCGTCCATTTTAAGATTAGTGGATGGATTTGCAAAAGATGACCGTGGCCGTGCGTTTAAAGCGAACGGCTGGGATTTAGTGCTCGCAAATAAAACCTATGTTAAGCACGGGATTGAGATTTTTTGGACCAAAAAATTTTAGGTTCTTGTTCATCAGCGCTGTCGGCGTCCTCTCCTTGAAATCGAGTGCGCGCTGGACCTCTTCCCGGCGAACTTCTTCTCCGGCATGCCTCGCTAGATCGCGTTCTTCTTCTCCATCGGATCCATCGCGAAGGCCTTCCTCGTCGTTCCGATCTCCGATCTGGTGCCGTTGGACCTCTTCCCCAATTACGTGGTGTCATTGGACCTCTCCCCACCTACATGGCATTGCTGGACCAACTACTTGTCGATCGAAAAGAGCTCGCCGATAAGGACCCCTTCCTCAAGATCCAGAGCGACATTTTTTTGGCTGTGATCTTTATGGTCTTTATTCTACAAATTTTTTTTGTAAGTGATATTTTCCTATTTTTTATCCTCCTTGTTCTTATGCAGACCTCTTCCTTGTTCTTATAAATCCCTTCACGGAATGGATCTGCTTGGAAACTGTATGGCCATTGTTTTAATTTCCTTGTAGAAAAGATACTACTACCCAATCTTGAAAGCATACTGCAACTCAATCATGCTTATTCTTTCTATAGTAGTATACTATGTAAGGATGCGTCCCCGTCCGTGTCCATCTTGTCTCTTGCTATGTACTTTGATGTTTTTTTTCCTAATTGTTTAATTCCATATTCTTATATTTCTAGAAAATATTTCAGAAACAACATTATACTCAAGAAGATGAGCTTGTGAAAGTGGAGGAATATATTGCACAATTGAAGAAGGGTCTTGCTATGAAAGACAGAGAAACACAATGTACTAAATGAATTGGAGACGGCTAAAAAGATTGTCAACAACGTGACATTGAGATTGCAAGAAGAGAGCGTGAAGGCTATTAAAATGTGTTGTAATGTGATTTTTTTTCCTTGTTTTTGTGGTATTGTCACTTCTTTTGTAGAGGTAATGAATGTATCATCAGGAAGGGGGTATCTAACTTTCTTTTGAAACTCTGTGTTGTAATATGTCAAGTTGGTATCTTACGAATATTTTTGTGCATCAAAGCTGATTTTGTTTGTACATGCTCATGCAAGAGAAAATCTGTACATGAAAGTTGTTGTGTTTTCCTACAAAATTTTGGGAGTTCCCGAACAAAAAGCCATATTGCCCCTCAAGAAGAATGTTGGTTGATACCTTTCATTGGCCACCTAGGCATCTGCAGAGAGGATGGCGTAATTTTAGACTTTGTTGGGCCAAATTTTGTGTCGTTTGACAACTTTGCTTTTGAAGCAATAACACATTATTTGTGGGCAATATTTCGTAGCAGATATAGAATTACATGATTAGATATGGAACTGCACTTAAGAATATTGTATAATACTTAAAGAAGGTTCACAAATCCAACATTACACATAAGAATGTCTTTGGAGAATTTAAATGCTGGTAGTCTTACATGGCCAACAGCACACAACTTGGAATTGTTTTACATCATACAACATTACACATAATAATGTCTTTGGCAAATGGTTTTACAAGAGTGACAGAATCAAATTGTCCCAACAGCACACAACATCGATGCAGTTCCATTTACAGCACACAACGTTGAAGCTCCATTCAAGCTCACAACCTGTCAAAGAAGGCAAAAATTCAGAATAAAAAATCAATGCTCACCTTCCCTTTACTTATACATATTTAAGTTAATTTTGTACAAATTAACAATTGCCTTAAATCTGATAACCAACGAACTGAGTCAACTTGTGCAAGGATTCTTCAAAGAAGGTTGCAGTAGCTTGCTCTTTTATGGTCGAAGAGAGAAATGTGAGCGGTTGATACAAGATCGCAGCAGTGGCAAAAAGAAAAAAGCTCGATCCACATAGAACATCACAGAACCTTCCTTGATAGTCGGGGGATTAAATGCCAGTGGCAACCACAACAAGAAGATCTCAGCAGCTCGATCCACAGAGAATGTCGCAGCTGCACGCCCTAAATTTACTCGATAGTTGGGAGGAAGAAATGCCAGCAGCCAAAAAGAAGGTTGCAGCAACTCAATCCACAGAGAACGCCGCAGCAGCACACTATGGATCCCGCCTCAATCGTCAGAGAATGTCCACCAAGAACGTCACAGCAACACGCTCTGGATCCCGCCTCACGGAGAACGCCGATCGGGGAGAGATAAATTTTTTGGGGACAAATATGCCAACGGCCAAAAAGAAGGTTGCAGCAGCTCAATCCAAAGAGAACGTCACAGCAGCATGCTCTGGATCCTGTCTCAGTCGTCGAAGAACGTCCACGTCCACATAGAACGTTGCAGCAACACGCTATGGATATCGCCTTAAACGTCGGAGAACGCCGCTCGGGGAGAGTGAAATTTTTGTGGACAAAGTTTTTGGATCCCATCTCTAATGTAGGGCAAATTTTGCGCTTCATCATGATCGATCATATCGAATTGATGGCCGAGATGTAATCTTAGCCTTTCAACTTAAATTATGTCATATCCATCTGATCATCTTAAAATGGACGGTAGAGTGACCGCTCTACACGTTGGTGTAGAGCGGCCGCTCTACATATCCATTTTCCCCATTTTTATATTACTAAAAAATTAGTTTGATGCATATACTCGAACACAATGTTAAAAATTCATATTACTATACATGAAAGATGACGATGAAATGGACACCTCCTCCACTTGTAATTCTTCATAAAATAATTGTTGTAGACATGTAGTTTTAAATTCTTTATAAATTTGCATTTATTCTTATTCTATAATAATAAATAATAATAAAATTCTCATGGACGTAGGCTAAAATAGTCTAACCACGTAAATCTCGATGTCCACTACTACTTTTAGTATATATTAAATTAGTACTTAACTACCTATACTACTAATGTTATAGACTTGCACTATTATGAATTAGACAATAAATTATATATAATATATTACTATTTATTATTTAGTATATTTATTAAATACTAACCAATTAATTTTATGCATAAGATTATAACTTATAACTCAATTATTCATTTTACAAATTTATTTAACTAATAGTGAATTAATGACTCAAGATATTTAAACTTTTAACTATATAATTATTATATAATAATAAAAGTAGTCACTCCTCACTAAGTCACATATAGAATAATTCTAATTATATTATAGGGTTATTTCCTCAAACCACCCCTAAACTATCACGATTTTTCAGATCTAACTCCAAACTACAAACTTCATTTATTGGATCCTTAGACTATCATAATTTTTCAAATTTGATCCTTCCATCCAATTCTGTCAACTTTTCAATTATCTTTGATTTTTTGCATTTGTGAAAAGTCAAAAATCTCCCTACACGAAAAAACTCTATCTCCCTACGCACACGTCGACACAGGGAGAGAGAGAAGATGGAGGTCGCTCCCCTCTCGACCCTTCGTCCCGCGCGTGCGCAGGGAGAGGAGAGGGGGGGCGTCACCCTCTCTCCTCTCTCTCCCTATGCACACGTCGACGCAGGAAGAGGAGAGGAAGGGGGGGGGGGGGGGGGGGGGGGGGGGGGTCGACCTTTGTTCGGCGAGACAGACGTGTGAAGGGAGACAGGTTTTTTTTTGGCGGAGGGACATTTTCGATATTTTACAAATGCGAAAAATTAAAGATAACGGAGAAGTTGACGGAATTGGACGGAAGAAGGATCAAATTAAAAAATTATAATAGTTAAGGATCCAAAAAATGAAGTTCGTAGTTTGAGGTTAGATGTGAAAAATCGTGATAGTTTAGGGGTCGTTTGAGGAAATAACCTCATATTATATAATAAGTAATTTCAAAATTTTAAAGGAAAAAATGGGCCGTCTGACCCACGATCCAGTCCAGCCGGCGAACCATGCACGGACCGTGTCAAGGTTGTGTAATATAAATCTGGCATGATATGGCCCGCGACATTTTCAAATACGAGATGATCGGCACAGGCACGACAAGACACGACTCGTTTGTCCATCTTTACTAAATATTGGATATTGTATTAAAAATATTAAATTAAAATTTCATAATGTGATAGGAACATATTAAACTATATAAAAAACTATTATACCATTATAAAAAAACTAATTGTTTATAAATTAATTATATAAATAAAAATGAGCACTACGGATCTCTACTATTTTTTCGGATCGGGTTCAAGTTTAATTAGGTCAATATTGCTCTATTAAAGAATCGTCCTAAATAGTTGATGCGTTGAAATGATGTAGCAAAATAGAATAACTAGCAAGTGCACTAGTCGCTCAAGTAATATAGTAAATAGGAGTAAGAGTGTCGAACCCACGAGGAATATTATTAATTCAATATCTGAATTTATAAATTAATAAGAGAGAAAAACATGGATTTTGAAAATGAGTTTTAAAAGATAAAGAAAATAAGATAAAGATAAGATAATGGTGTTAAAGTTAGGCCTTATGATGAAAATAGATCAGGATAAATATTTGAACCATAAAAGATAAATTTAATCTTTAAAGATGGATTAGAGTCTCCCTAAAGTAATCTAACATGATTAACTTGTGGTCTCCACGACTGGCATCCCTCAATCTAATCATATATAATTATCTTAATTTAATAAGAATTGAAGTCTCCACGACTGGTACCCCCAAAATCATATTAAAATTAAGATGCATTAAATTGAATTCTCTAGACTATTAATCACTCCACAAACTGATATAGATTAATAGACCACACAAACTTGATTCTCCACACACTAGTTATCAAATTTATGTCAATTATTAATTCCAAAATAAAATCAATTATAATTAGTATAATAAATTCTAAAATTAAACACTCCACAAATTGGTATAGCCTAATTCAGAAATTTAATTAACTAACATAAAAGCATTAAGCACAATTAATAATTGATCAGAAAAGATTAAAGCAAATAAAATAGGGTCCAAACATTTCCCTTCAATTAATAATCTCCTAAAATAATAATCCTAAAAACATGGAGTTCATCCTAGAAATTTTGGAGAGATGATAAAATACAAATCATAAAAATTGAAAGAATTACACCCAAAATAGAGATCTCGAATCTGGCAAACAGTCGGGCAGCCTCTCGGACTTGATCAAGGTCGCGATCAACCTCCAACCGTCGCACCTCTCTCCTCTTGGTCGTAGCCTGCAGAGCTCACGACTCGCCGTGGAAGAAACCTGAACTTCAGAGCACGAATTGAAACGACGAATTCTTCACGTATTTATAGGGTGCGGACGACCTTCAATTTGATCTCGGCCGTAACATCGTACGGATGAATTTAAATTTACAAGATAAACTCGGCCAAAGATAAATCCTTTTATCATTACGCCCAAAGATAAATCTTTCTTATCTTTACTCCCTTTGAATCTCGGCCATAAGGAAAGAACTAAATCTTTACTCCCAAAGAGATAAAATTCCTTTTACTCCCTCCAAATCTCGGCCGTAAGGAAGGAATTTAATATTGTTACGCCCAAAAGATAAAATCATTCAATTGTTACTCCTTTTGAATCTCGGCCAAAAATCTTCATCTTCATGCCATTACGCCCAAAAGATAAAATTCTTTTATCTTTACCCCTTCAAATCTTAGCCGTAACAACGAAGATTCCATATCATTACCCCCTAGAAATCTCGGCCGTAAGGAACTATTTTCTTTGAATTTCGGCCGTGTTTTGAATTTTCCTGCAAAATAATTATTCAAGTTTAATTAATCCATCCACAATTAAAATATTCAGAGAATTAATAATTAAAATTAATAAATCCGGAATTACGATAAAAAGTGACTAAAAATGATGCATGCCATGATTAAATTACAGAAAAATTAATTAAAATAATAATCTAAAATATGTTATATTTTGCATGCATCAAACTCCCCCAAGCTTAAAGTCTTGCTTGTCCTCAAGAAAAAATTCAAAGCAAGGCTCAAGAAAGTTCCATCGTAGCCTCCACAGTGTCAACTGACTAATTTTCTCACAAAAATCTTCAACACACCTGCTACTCAGTATCTCACCATTTTCCATGCACTTAGCTTCATAGAGGTTCTGAATGCTACACAAATTTAAACAATCTCAAATTCAGCCTTCTAGAAAAAATAAATTATCTGTCCAATAATAGCATTAATATTGAACACATAAGTACTAATTGAGCTTAAAACTTTTTCTTTTTCAACTTTATTTTTATTTTCAATCATTTTAAAAGTTCTAATCTTCAAGCAGGATTGCACAAGGAAGTCCATGTAGCGGGCTTTGGACTGATGACTCCCAGACCAGATGGCCTTAGGGCAATAGGTGATAAAGCACCCCTCGAGTTTACTTGCCCGAACAACCAAGGTTCTGAATGAAGAGTTCGAACTTAGCCATGATTCAGTACTCATATGCTTCTCCATATTCCACAAGATGGTCCATGTAGCAGGTTTTCGATCGACGGATCCCAGAGCAGTTGCCCTTAGGTCGCTAGGCATGAACCCCTACGGATCTAATTACCCGAATACATCTTAGTTCCGGATAACACTTTTGTACCTACACATAACTTTATTCATCATTTTTTTATTTGTTTGTTGAGGTTTAACTAACCCTTCTTTTTTTATAAGCTCAAAAAGTACTTGATATAGTCAATAAGAAGGCTACTACTAATCAAGACTTAAAAGAAATAAATAAAAAAGGCATGAATATGATTTTGTCGTCTGGTCATTCATAATTCTACTTAGCATGGGCACAAAGTCTATAAGTTTGATACTGAAGTAGCAAGTGATAAGAAAGAAAAGTATTCAAATTTCATCAATTAACGACATGTCTTTGAACTTTTTACTAAAAGATAATTAAAACAGTAAGACAAGAGTTTGTAAGATGGTAGCAAAAATAAATGCATGCAATGGTATTTTTTAGAAAATTTTCAAATTTTTCAATTTTTTTTGGATTTTTTTTATAAATAGATGCAAACATAAGCAAATAAAAAGAAAGAAACATGCAATGCATGAAATGCAAACTCCCCCAAGCTTGAACTAGACACTGTCCTCAGTGTTAAGCCAGCAAGGGAAAGCGATACATACGCAATAAAAAGGAAAATTAAAGAAATGAAAATAAAGAAAAGGGAAAAGACACAACCGGATTTACTGTCTGCGGGGTGGCGATGGTGGATGGTAGCCGAGATTTCCTTGGCGCATATGATACTCATGGATGCGCCTCGTCATGCACGCATACTGATTCTGAAGGGATTCGAAGCGAACCTGACGATCATCCATATTCCTAAAATCAGCTCGAATGTTGGTCAACTCTTGGGCTTGTCTAAGTTGCTCTTCCTGAATAGCGTGCAACTGCCCTGACTGACGAAGTTGCTATTCTTGAAAAGTGTGAAACTCCCCTGCTTAACGAAGTTGTTCATCATACATTGATTCCCATAAGTTTTGCATGAAAGCATAGTCAGGCTGAGGTGGCGGAGGTGGATAGTAAGTCTGCTCTAGGGCTGAAGTAAAAGTGGGCTCCGATGCTATATAGCGATTCTGCACAGGTTCTTGTAAAGGGGCAGATACTTCCATCGAATCGCGTTCCTCATAAGGAGTAGAAGGTATGAACGAGGAATCAGAAGAGCTCTCTTGTGCTGGAGATGGAATCGGAGAGGGCACCGGCATATAAGGTGAATGGACGGATGTGGCATATTGGGAAACTGCCGGTGATGCAGCCTGGAATCCTTGTGGCTGTTGAAGGTAGGGTTGGGCTGCCGCATAATCAGTAGAATCAAACCAGGAGAAGGGTTCATCCTGGTGTAGCTGTCCGACAAAGGTAGATGGTCCTGCAGGTGGGATTACTGGAGCTATGACCTGTCTAAAAAGGAGCTAATTATTTGGATTAATCGGCGTAAAAGCTTCTCGATCTGAGCAGGGCACCTCTTGATTGTGGCCTTTAAAAATAAAAACTTTGATCCCTGAGTTGTTGGTCTTCACGAGACCCATAGCCTGAATGGTCCTACGAGTGAGGTGAGTGTTTCCTGGCACAGCTTCGAGATCATCCAAGTCAAGTTGTAGGTGCTAAGCAATAGGTGTTAGAAGGGCACACATATTAATGCTACCGTCACGATGAATAGTGTGGCGCTGAAATCGACGAATGAGGAAGGCACCCATATTAATAGGAGTTCTGTGAAGCATGTTGTGGATGAGATATAACTCTCCTTCTGAGACGGCACCATCATTATCACTGCGCCCACTTATGGTGTTGTTTAGCATGCGATGGACGTAGCGCAGAACA
Source organism: Pontederia crassipes (assembly GCA_030549335.1). Taxonomy (NCBI): domain Eukaryota; kingdom Viridiplantae; phylum Streptophyta; class Magnoliopsida; order Commelinales; family Pontederiaceae; genus Pontederia; species Pontederia crassipes. The sequence goes on along the minus strand of CM060197.1, from coordinate 40,105,745 downwards.
GGATTCTAAATTGAGCTATCTTTAGCGGTGTTCCAAACCAATCGGTCTTCTTCTATTATCTGTTTCCAAAAAGTTTCAGCATCAAAGTCAGCAGGTATAGAAAGAGATCTATGATTGGGGAATCCATAGATATTATTAATCTCTCCTAAAGTGAGAGTAAATGGCCGTCCATAAAGTTGGAATGAAATGCGGGGCTGATCATAGTTCCTGCCATCTAAATTAAAGACTTCCAGGGATGAGAGAAATTCCATAATTAATACTTCATAAGTTGGCCACCAAGAATGCACATAGTCAGAGAGTCCAATCTGAGAAAATAATAGATGAATATCTGCAAGTAAATTATACTCCCTCATCAATTCAGTATCTGAAAATCTGGTGGCATGAATTCGAATCTCACACATCCGTTCATATCGAGCTTGATACTCCGGCTTAGTCCAATAATAATCTCCGGGGTAGGAGATTAATTGTGAAGGTTGTGGGGCCGGCTGAGCATTCGGGTGTCGTCGTTCGTGACGTCCCCTCCATGTATTAACAAATCGCCTCATTTTTATCTGGAAAAAAAATCAACAAAGAAAAGGTGTCGGCTCGGTGGAAGCGGCTGAGGTTTCGACCGTAGTATTCGATGAAGAGCTGAAGGTCGGAGGTGACTCGGCCGTAAGGAACTGGTTGATGAAGAACTTCGGCCGTAATAAGTAAAGCTCGGCCGGAGATTGGAGTTTGGCCGTAAGAGAGCGGCGGTGTGACTCGAAACTTCGGCCGTAAGAGTAGATGAACTTCGACCGTAAGGAACAGGGGCTCGGGAGACTTCGGCTGTAATAAGTAACAGAGGTTCGGCCGTAATGCAGCTTCGGCATAAGAGGCGGCGTGAAAGCTTGGCCTTAATGCAGAGGGCGTAAGGAGAAGCGGTGACGGTGTTGAGACTTCGGCCGTAGAGAAGAAAAGGCGTAGTCATTTCGGCCGGAAAGAAGGAAGGGCGGTATTGAAGCTCGGCCGTAAAGAATAGGAGGCGTGGCACTTTGGGCGTAAGGAGCAGCGGTGACGGCGTTGAGACTTCGGCCATAGAGGCTTGGCCGTAATGCACAGAGGGCGGCGCGCAGTGTTGAGGCTCGGCCGTAACAAAGAAAGGGCGTAAGGATAGCGGAAGCACCTCGGCCGTAAGGAATGCGGATGGAGGCGGTGCTTGATCTGCAAAACGCGAGATGTAAGATTTTATAGATAAAACTTCGGGCGTAATCTGACCTATTCCCACGTGATGGCGCGCAGTGAAGGGTCATGTCGTGAGCTTGGCCAATTTTCAAGGTGATTCATCTGTTTTTCCTTGTCATGTCCGAGGTGAGGTGGCGGTAATGGGAACGGCTATGGTGGCAGGGTGTAATGTGGAACCAGCAGCTCGTCTTGTCATGTCCGAGCTTCGGCCGTAAAGAGAACAGGTGGCAGGGCGTAATCATTTTTTTTTTCTTTTGGGCCCGTGATATGTCTCATCTTGTCACGTGGAGGGAATCAATTCTTGGAGTTTACGCCCATGCTTGGAGTTGACGCCCCTGAGTTTACCTCCGAAGTCCTCTCCTTACACACATTAAATATTAATTAAATTAAATGACTCCATAATAAAATAAATGTCTAATTAAAAAATAAAACTATCACCGAAACTAAGATATTAATTAACAACTAATTAGACTAATATAAAAAAATAAAATAAATAAATAAATAAATAAATAAATAAAAAGATAGAAATAGTTCTAATTTATAGTCGTCAGCTTGATTTAGTTCTGATGAAAATCAAGGCCTATTTTGCTCTTCCTCCCTTGGATTTTTCTCTGTGTTGCTTGGGAGAGAGCCCGGTGTACGTCCAGTCAGTTGTGCCGCCATCTGGCCCAGTTGTCTTTCCAGATTTCGAATGGATGCATCCTGACTCGTGGCTCTAGATTTCATATTCTTTTGTAGCGCTTGCATTGTGTCTATGATCTGTGCCATCATCTCCTGCATATGATTTGATGATTGATATTGGGGAGTATCAGGTTGCCTTTTCAGTATATAATCTTTTGATGGACCAGAAGGTTGGCCTTGATTTTGATTATAGGCAAACTTCGGATTGTGTCTCCAACCATAATCGTTGTTCCTGTAAAATGGATTGGAAATAAAGTTAGCATTTTCAATTTGATTTGAATCCGAAGTGTTACCTGTAGGGCTATAATTACTGAAATTTCCCATTAGTGACATCATCTGCTCGAATTTTTGATTAAGTGACTCCAGCTGAGCCACTATTTCTTAAGACTATATTCCTTGTATAGCATGTACATCATGAGTTCGGCGAGGTGGTCTCCTTTCTTGACTTGACTTGAGGGCTACAGCTTCAATAATATCTTGTATCTCACTAGGACGTTTAGATCCTAGCACTGTCCCTCCTGCTGATTGGTCGAGTTTGTCTTGATCTGCAGGTCGTAATCCATGATAGAAATCTTCCATCACTTGCCATTTTGGAATTTTGTTGTCAGGAACTCTGGCTAATAGTTCCTTATATCGTTCCCATGCCTCATATAATGTCTCGTTATCGTCTTGAACAAATGCCCTCAATTCTCTTCGATATTTGCCTGCCTTTTGTGGCGGACAATATTTTCCAACAAACTTTTCTACTAGCTCCAACCAAGAATGAATCGATCCTGCAGGCAAAGTTTTAAACCAAGTGAAAGCTTTGTCACGTAAAGATTGAGGAAATAATAATAAACGAATAACTTCAGAAGAAACATTATTATTTCTAAAGGTGCTCAGAGTAGCAAGAAATTTGTCAAGGTGATCATGGGGGTCTTCATGAAATCCTCCTCCAAATTGGGATGCTTGTATCATCCTCACTATTGCGGGATTTATCTCAAAATTATTTGCGTTAATATCAGGCAGCGCGATGCATGATTCTCGGTCACTGTATCTGGTCGAGACATATTCTCTCATAGAAAGCTCTGCTTCATCTTCTCGCCGATTATTATGTGGTGGAACCAGTTCATTTTGTTGCTCTAGTCTCTGATTGTCGCATGCTTGTTCCGCCATTTTTCTTATATTTCTTTGTAATCGACGATAGGTTCTTTCAATTTCAGGATCAAATTCCAACAGTGGATTTGAGCTCCTAGTGCGCTTATTAGAAGATTCCAGGATTGGTTGTGATTTAATTTTCAATTACTACCTGCAACAACTAATTTTCAGTAAGATGAAAGAATAAAATAAAATAAAAAATATATATACAAGAAGAAAGAAATACAGATAATAGGTCACGAAAAAAATAAGATTTAAATTGATAAAAAGTCTTTCGGCATTATCGAGTATTCATTAGGTCGTCAAAATTAATGTCCGAGAGAAATTAACCTAATTACTGCCACCAAAATTCACAGAAAAATTATCAAATACGGCGAAAAATCAAAATTCGAAAACCAATTCAAATGCCAAACATTAATATCGACCGAAAGTAAATCACTTAGATGGTCGTAAAAATCAAGCACTCGTTCGACCGTAAAAACCATGAAACAGTGCCGAAAGGATTAATCAACTTGAAGGCGTAAAACTCATTAAATTACGGTCGAAACAAAATCATAAGATGGCGTAAACATTAACACGGCGATGAATCATCTCGGTCGAAATAGAATTAAATTGACTTCTGCGGCGTAAAGAATTAATCAACTCCTCGCATATGAAACTCTAGGTGTAAAGAATCGAAGGCAACAACCTTTGGCCGAAATAAAAATCGAACGAAATGTCGATAAATGAATCATTACGGCTGAGGAAGAGGACAATTCATATCAGCCGTAAATCGATGAGAATTAAGTTGAACGTGATCCTTGATGGCCGAGAAAGAAAATTCACAAATAAACTGGCCGAAAAGGTCGTGTGGCATAAAAACAAATGTTCAGAAATTTATCGGCCGCAAAACAATTCGATCGTGAAGTTTCAGCCGTAAAACTCAGATTAAATTTGCCAGCCGCAAAATATAAGCAAAGACTTTTGCGGTGTAAAAGATTTTTCGAAATTATTAAAGCCGAAAGAGGTCAAATCAATAATAAAAGGAATTTTACGGCCGCAAAACCATGAGATCAATTCTCGGCCGTAAAAAGAAAACATGAGATAATGGATTATCAGAGATTAAATTCTCATCTGCAAGCTTAATCAATCATATCACAAGAGAGAGAATTCAATTCGATCTGGATGAAGTGAAATACCGGCCGTAAAAAATTGGATAAGAGTTTGTCAGTTAAAAGCTTGCTGGCGTAAAGATTTATTACGGGTTCATTAAAGTCGAAACGCAATTGATCAAACGTGCACATTCAGAATATTTCAATTTCTACGGCCGTAAAACAAAAAGCTATCCAGGTCTCGGTCGTAACAGCAATTGAAATACGAATCCAACTGTTAAGGCGACAAATAATCATTACGGCCGAAACTGAATTAAGTCGATTCTTTACGGCCGTAAAACAATGAAATCAAATCAAATAGAACAAACCACTTTGGCCAAAACGAAATCAAATCCATGACGTAAAACAACGTTCGGATAAAAACATTACGGCCGTAAAAATTGAAAGTTTAGAACTCAGAAATCATTCATTGCGAGGCCGTAAAATTAATAAAGCCGACACATTAAATCAAAGTCGTAAAACCATAAGTCGACAGTGTAATTCGGAAAATCCAATCGGCGTCGGATTTTAAACTGAAAGTAGACAAATTTAAAAACGTTGTGACCTTTATCTGCAAAAGAAAAAAAAATAGATTATCCACAGAAATAAAAATAATTAAAATAAATAGTACATATTTATAGAAATTTATTTACATCTCCTAATAATTCATAAAAATCAGAAATTAATTAATAAAATATTCCCCGGCAACGGCGCCAAAAACTTGATGCGTATAGATGATGATGCAAAATAAAATCGCTAGCAAGTGCACTAGTCGCTCAAGTAATATAGTAAATAGGAGTAAGAGTGTCGAACCCACGAAGAATATTATTAATTCAATATCGGAATTTATAAATTAATAAGAGAGAAAAAACATGGATTTTGAAAATGAGTTTTAAAAGATAAAGAAAATAAGATAAAGATAAGATAATGGTGTTGAAGTTAGGCCTTAGGATGAAAATAGATCAGGATAAATATTTGAACCATAAAAGATAAATTTAATTTTTAAAGATGGATTAGAGTCTCCCTAAAGTAATCTAACATGATTAACTTGTGGTCTCCACGACTGGCATCCCTCAATCTAATCATATATAATTATCTTAATTTAATAAGAATTGAAGTCTCCACGACTGGTACCCCCAAAATCATATTAAAATTATGATGCATTAAATTGAATTCTCTAGACTATTAATCACTCCACAAACTGGTATAGATTAATAGACCACACAAACTTGATTCTCCACACACTAGTTATCAAATTTATGTCAATTATTAATTCCAAAATAAAATCAATTATAATTAGTATAATAAATTCTAAAATTAAACACTCCACAAATTGGTGTAGCCTAATTCAGAAATTTAATTAACTAACATAAAAGCATTAAGCACAATTAATAATTAATCAGAAAAGATTAAAGCAAATAAAATAGGGTCCAAACATTTCCCTTCAATTAATAATCTCCTAAAATAATAATCCTAAAAACATGGAGTTCATCCTAGAAATTTTGGAGAGATGATAAAATACAAATCATAAAAATTGAAAGAATTACACCCAAAATAGAGATCTCGAATCTGGCAAACAGTCGGGCAGCCTCTCGGACTTGATCAAGGTCGCGATCAACCTCCAACCGTCGCACCTCTCTCCTCTTGGTCGTAGCCTGCAGAGCTCACGACTCGCCGTGGAAGAAACCTGAACTTCAGAGCACGAATTGAAACGACGAATTCTTCACGTATTTATAGGGTGCGGACGACCTTCAATTTGATCTCGGCCGTAACATCGTACGGATGAATTTAAATTTACGAGATAAACTCGGCCAAAGATAAATCCTTTTATCATTACGCCCAAAGATAAATCTTTCTTATCTTTACTCCCTTTGAATCTCGGCCGTAAGGAAAGAACTAAATCTTTACTCCCAAAGAGATAAAATTCCTTTTACTCCCTCCAAATCTCGGCCGTAAGGAAGGAATTTAATATTGTTACGCCCAAAAGATAAAATCATTCAATTGTTACTCCTTTTGAATCTCGGCCAAAAATCTTCATCTTCATGCCATTACGCCCAAAAGATAAAATTCTTTTATCTTTACCCCTTCAAATCTTAGCCGTAACAACGAAGATTCCATATCATTACCCCCTAGAAATCTCGGCCGTAAGGAACTATTTTCTTTGAATTTCGGCCGTATTTTGAATTTTCCTGCAAAATAATTATTCAAGTTTAATTAATCCATCCACAATTAAAATATTCAGAGAATTAATAATTAAAATTAATAAATCCGGAATTACGATTAAAAGTGACTAAAAATGATGCATGCCATGATTAAATTACAAAAAAATTAATTAAAATAATAATCTAAAATATGTTATATTTTGCATGCATCAATAGTATTTGTTCCCCTAATATTTTTCTTCGATTTTTTCAGGTAGAATAGATTTTTCGGATTGGTCGAATTTTTCCTAAACCCCTAGATGACTTTTGTTGTAAGAATAGTTTAATGATTTATTTATAAGTTGTTGGAGAAAAGTTTTTATGTCCTATGTAATTATATTTTGATGATACAAATCTCGAAAGATTAGAGTTACATTTAAAATGTCAAAAAAAATCTAAATAAGAATGAGTTGCTTCATGCACTAAACTTTCGATTAATATTTGTTTATATTCTCACAAGAGTTACATAAAATGATTAATATCAAAGTTGTAGATAATTCTATTAGCTTTTCATAGAATAATAAATCATCTCATTTGAATAACGGTGCAAAATATTATGCTCAAAATAGTGCAGGACGGTCGACTCGCCGACTAGAATGCCGATCGGGCACACCGGTCGACCGGTCAGTGCAGAAAATGCTCATTTTCAGCAACCAGAATGTCGAGACTATACCGATTGAGGTAGCGGTCAACTGGTTGGTCGATCGGACAGTGCAGAATTTGCACAACAGTCATATTTTCAGAAAGAAACTATACCAGTCGATCGCTCAACGCGTAAAATGCACTATAACAGTCATATTTGAGCCCCAAACTTATGAATCAAGTTCCAATGGCTAAATGGAGTTAAGAAACCTATAAAAGAGGACCCAAAGGTGCATGAATGATCAAGACTTCCAAGTTATTGTGAAGTCTATTTGAGCTCCAAGTTGCAAATTTTTCATTTTTTTTCTTTCTCTCTTCTTTTCTTGTGAGTTTGATATTGTAAAAGAGAGAAACATTTTTCTTATAGATTTGAGTGTGAGCTCCTCGATAGAAGAGGTTTTATCTTACCTCTCGGGCTAAAGAAAATACAAGCTTCATAGTAGAGAGGTGCACCTTACCACTCGAAGCGGAGAAAAGGTGGTGTGGTGTAAGGGTTTCTTCCTTGCCCCATTTGGAACAAAGTGCTTAGTATAATCTTCGACAGTCTCGAGGTCGAGAAGACGAAGCGGGAACGTAGGCCAAGGTGTAGACGAATCTTGTCAACGAATCGCCTTGTGTTCTTGTGTTTGTCTTTTTCTCTCCTTCTCCTTCCTATTTCATTATGCATGTGATATGATTGCTTTTGTGTTGGTTTGAATATTAATGAATCGATTTTAAGCTTCCGTGACGATTTTTGTAAAATTAATATTTTCGGTTTAGCACCAATTCACCCCCCCCCCCCTCTTGGTGCCTTGTAATCCTACAATTGGTATCAGAGCAAGGATGCTCTTGTTTCTTTTTAAAAATTTAACCATATTTTAGAACATGACATCTATTTTTCAAGAAGGTCGATCAATTTTTCTTCCGTCGAGATTTTGTGACTTAATTTTTCACAATGGAAATTTGTATGCTAGCTTATTTATATTCTCTTGATTATGATTTATGGGAAATTGTTGAAAATGGTTTTGAAGGGCCTAAGAAAGTTATAAATGGTGTTTTCGTTGATCTTTCATTTTTTTAATACAATGATTTTCATGTTTCACTCGCCAAACTTGATTCTAAAGCTCGAGATATATTTTATGGTGCTTTAGATGTAGAAAATTTAAATATCATTTCTACTTGTTCTAAATCTCATGAAATTTGGCAAGTTTTGTTAGATAAGTATGAAGGAAGCAATTTTGATAAAAATGGCATATCGAATGTTAACAATGAAGACAATGCCAATTTTATATCCACGACATCCGACCAAAACATTGAATTATGTTTCATGACAAAAAGCAAGGATGATGAGGATCACTAGCTGATCATAGTATGTTTTTAACCCATTTTCTATTCAAATCATATATATCCAGCCCCTATTTTGCATAACTTTTGGCAAATTATATTTGGAATGCATAGATTGTGATAACTAGTTGATCTTCCTCATTCTATACTTAATTCCATGTGCATAGAGGTTCTGAATTACTAAAATCCATAAATATTTCATTTCGATGCCAAGTTATCATTTTTAAAGCATTAAGTTATCGTTTTTGGCATCCAAGTTATCATTCCTATGAAATCTTATTCATATTTGATTTTTGACTTCACTCACTTGTCACCCTAATCAATTTGATGCCTTCAATGCTCTGAACTATCCATATTTGGACATTTTCCAAGATATATTCAAAGTTATCATTCCGGGTATTGATAAGTTATCATTTTTAACCTTGGTTTGCAACTCTGCACAACAATAAATCCTACTTGATGTTTGAGCTGATCATAGTGGCTTACCTCATCCTTATTTGTTTATTTCTTATTTGAGGACTTTGATGTTTGGTGTTCTTTCTCTCCTAGCAGGTGAATGGAGCTGAAAAATATTGGAAAAGCAAAAGGGGGACCACTTACTTTATACTGCACAAAAGCTGTCACAGTAGCTGGATTTTCAGGCCCTAGACAGGTGGCTCACATCAGAGGCTAAGGAACATCTAGATGCTGATCTAAGGGTGATTAAAGGCCATATATAAGCTGAAGAAATCCTAAAATGGGAAGGAGGTCGGCCATTGCAGGGAGAACAGATTTGGGAGCTGGATTGAGCAAGAAGGAGCTGAAGGAGGGCAGATTTCTACCAGCAGCCCTGAAGTCAATATGATTTGCATCTGTTCTGCACTTTATTTTGTGTCTATGTTTGTAAACATGAGGAGCTAAATCCCATGCCTCCTAGGATAGGGTAGTAGTCTAATACATATTGTGGATGGATTAGGGATAAGTTCAAATTTCCTACATTGAATCATTTAAATTCCTTATTTCTGAAATCTGAACTGTTATGGATTTGATCTTGTCATTGGAAGACCCTATTTGTATTTACAAATGAGAAGTTATCATTTGGTCTAATCTTTGTTCAGGAATGAATTAAGGATCAATGCCAAGTTCTGAATTCCAATTTAGTTGATAATCTGATTTCTAATTTTTTCTAAATTCTGAACCATTTGATTTCTGACTTTTTTGAACCATCTGAATCTGTTGTCATTTGGGGGAGTTGATTAATTGAGCAACTGAGAGGTTATCATATGTCCCAATCTTGTTCAGGAATGAATTAAGAAACCTTGACATTTCTATGGTTCGGTTTTGTAATCACCATTGGTTTTCCCTATTTTCAATGTGTTGCTGATTTCTATTTTTTTCTGATTTGGTGGAAATCTGATTGTTCTTGTTAAGCCCTACTTTAATCTATCACTGAGAGGTGGTCTTATGGCCTTCCTTGAGATTCAGAGATGAACCAATGAGCAATGACAATTTCTGATTTCCCAACTTGTGATTATAAGCATAGTGTTTCTAATTAATTAGTGTTAAGTGTGGACTTTATTTTCAATTACAGCCGAGAGGTTGAATCAAGGCCCTCTTGTAGTTTAGAGATAAACAAAGGAGCATTTGCACTAATATTGGATTGATTTCATCCATGTTTAGTTGATTGAAGCATTCCTTTTATTTTCAAAGTGCAATTTAGAAGTTATCATTTCAGATTTTATTGAATTGCCAAAAAATTAACAAGTGACTTGAATTGAACTTAATGATAGCTTGGTTTTCAGTGGGGATCCTCTTCTAATTCAACTTGGCTAACAATTATATGATAATATGTTATTTAGTTCTGGTCTAATTGAGCTGTGAAAATAGCCATATTAAAGATTGAATCAGATTTGACTAAAAAGTGATAACTTGTCCCATTCCTTCCATAATCAAATTAGACGAACCCCAACTCTTAGAAGGACCTTCCTCATTGATAGATAAACCCTTGTAGCCTCTAGATTAGCATTTACAATCTAGTTTAGTTAACTTTTTAGAAATCTAAAACTAGTTATCATTCTGCATTCCTGAAAAATCTGTTTTCAATTCCATTTGAATTCCTATTTTTGCCACTTTAAATAGGATTAGTCTAAATTATTTTTAGGTAGTCTAGGACTTAAAATCACTATGGATATGACATTTAGGGTTACTACAATTGACCTGTGCACTGCAGTAGAGAGTGAGTTAGGGAGTTGAAACAAAAATTGAAAAAATTGATTTTTGACCCAAAAATCAGCAAGTTATCACTACACTCCTCAATATCACTTCCAAGTTTTTGGTGTCGTTGCTAGGGATTTGAGGTCAATTAGACTAACTTAGACAGTTTAGATTAGTTTTAGATTAGTTTTTAGTCCATTTATTAGGCCAATTTTCAGTTTTTGCAAGTTATCATTCCAAATTTTCCAATTTTGTCTAGTTTACTTTCTTTTCTCAATTTGATACTTCTGAATTCATTTATACAGGATTTGGACAATCAGGAAGACCATTACCAATCAGATCCTGAACCTGAAAGAAGATTCTTGAGAAGGAGAAAATTGCAAAGAATTGAGGCAAGAAGGAGAATTTTTGAAGAAGAGGAAGAGGAGCAAGTAAACATGGCTGCACCAAGGACCTTAAAAGATTGCTATTCTCCTAGTAATGTCAGAAATCAACAAGGTAATGGAGTCCTAACACCAGCTGCAAACTTTGAAGTGAATCTAGTCTTGGTGACAATGATAAGGCAATACCAATTTTCTGATTTAGGGAATGAAGATCCAGCCTCACACTTGGACAACTTCAAGGAGATTTGTAACACTGTCCACTTCAACAACACACCCATGGATGCTGTCTATATGAGGTTGTTTCCTTTCTCACTCAAGGACAAAGCCAAGACTTGGTACAAGACCCTCAAACCAGAAGAGATGGCTACTTGGGAATCTATTATTCAATTATTTCTAGCTGAATTCTTCCCACCTAGCAAAACTGATAACTATAGAGATCAGATTGTGAGGTTCTACCAATTGGATCAGGAGAATATATGTGATGCATGGCAAAGACTCAAAGGCTTGTTGAGAGCATGTCCACATCATGGTTTTGAGAAATGATAACTTGTCAACTATTTTCACAAAGGATTGAATTACCCCAGCAAGATTGCATTGGATACAGCTGCAGGAGGGATATTTGCATCAAGAAACATTGATGAAGCCTACCAATTGATTGAGAACATGGCCAAGAACCAATATTTCCTTACACATGACATGACAGGACAAGAAAGCCAATGAAAATCAAGTCAATAACATTGCTGTCCAGATTGAAGAAGGATTGAAAAAGGCATTGGAAAACCTGAATTTATCCACTAATGTAGGAAAGTCTTCAAATCAAGAATCAAGGTGTGATGTATGTGGAAACCAGAGCCATGTCACTGAGAGTTGCAACTTGATAATGCAGCAATACGAGCAATCCATAGATCAAGTCAATGCTGTGGGGAATTATGGAGTCAAACCACCTGCTGAATTTTATACTCCAGAGAATAGGAATCATCCCTACCTCTCCTACAAGGCCAATCACTATCAAGGGCAACCTATGCAGAATTCTAATTGGCAACCCAAGATTTTGCCAAGGAATCAACCTCCACCATACCAGCCTCCACAAGTTCAAGTGCAAAGACCTCCTTTTGAACAACCACCACCAACTCAACCTTCTCAATTATCAAAAATAGAGGAGATGTTGCAACAAATTCTGAAGAAGCAAGGCAATCAGGAGGAGGCAATTTTAAAAATTAATTCTAGACTTGATACTATTGAGAACCAAGTTGCCCAGCAACCTAGTACCTCAGCTAGACCTCCCACATTCTTCCCTGGATAACTTGAATTGAACCCCAAAGAGTAAGTCCAAGCTGTCCAGCTCAGGAGTGGGAAAATTATAGAAGAACCAATGAAAAATGTTGAGAGAAATCCAGCTGAAGTCAGTACAAGTTCAGGGTCTGCAGAAAAATCAAATGAATGGACTGTCTTGGAAAATCAGGCTCAACATCCTCAAGGTGAAGTCAGGGTTAGAATTTTTGATAAGGTGTCTTTCCCTCAAAGACTAATCAAGGTAAGGCAAGACCAACAATATGAAAGATTTATTAAAATCCTGAAGAAGTTGTATATAAATGTGCCATTTGTAGAGGCAATTCAGGAGATGCCTTCATATGCAAATTTTTTTAAGGAGATCCTTACCAAGAAGAGAAGAATTATGGAATATGATACCATTGCCTTGACTGAGAAAGCCTCTGCAATCATCCAAAACAAATTGCCACCCAAATTGAAAGATCCAGGAAGCTTCTCCATACCTTGTGAAATTAGAAATAGGAAGATTCAAAGGGCAATGTGTGATTTGGATGCTTCTGCGAGTGTCATACCATTATCTCTATGCAGGAAGCTTGAAATTGGAGATTTGAAGCTTACAAACATGTCTCTACAGCTGGCAGACAAATCCATCAAGTACTCACATGAAATCATTGAGGACATACCCCTCAAAGTTGGCAAATTTTACATACCAGTAGATTTTGTGGTACTTGACATGGATGAGGACTTGAATACCCCCATTCTTCTTGGGAGACCCTTCTTAGCCACTGCTGGGGCTGTCATTGATGTCAAGGAGGGCAGATTGACATTCTAAATTGGGGATGACAAGATAGAATTTAATTTGGCACAAGTTATCAGTAGGTCAAACTTTCATGAAAATGACTTTGAAGAGGGGCAGCTAGATCAAGTTGTTCAGCAAGTTTCTGTCATAATTTTCATTGAAGATCCATTGCAAAGATGCCTAATATTTGATCATTTGAAAGAACTAGAGGATCCAGAGGCTAAGGCATACAAATCTGAATTCTTCAAAATCAGTGGGAAATTCAGAAATTCAGTGTGAAGTGCAACAAGTTATCACTGCTGAACTCCAAGGTAATTCAGCTCAAGTCAATTCTTCCAAATTGGAGCTCAAGCCTCTCCCTAGCAACTTGAAGTATGAATTCTTGAGAGAGAATTCAACATTTCATGTTATTATCAATCAAATTTGTCAAAAGATCAAGTTGCTGAGTTGCTGAAAAAACTAAGGCTGTACAAGGAGGTAATTGGCTATTCTATTGATGACATTAAGGGTATCAATTCCTCAAATTTGCATGCATAGGGTCCCCATGGAGGACAGCTACAAATCCTCCATTGAATGCCAAAGAAGACTCAACCCAATTATAAAGGAAGTTGTCAAAAAGAAAGTGTTGAAGTTGCTGAATGCTGGGATTATTTATTCCATTTCAGATAGTGAATGGGTCAGCCCTGCCCAAGTGGTGCCAAAGAAAGGAGGGATTACAGTAGTGAAATCAGATACAAATGAATCGATACCCACCAGGACAGTCACAAATTGAAGAATGTGTATTAATTTCAAGAAATTGAACAAGGCAATCAGGAAGGACCACTTCCCACTTCCTTTCATTGATCAAATGTTGGAGAGATTGGCAAAACACTCTCACTTTTGTTATTTGGATGGCTATTCAGGCTTCCTGCGAATTCTCATTCACCCTCAGGACCAGCACAAGACAACCTTTACTTGTCCATATGGGACCTTTGCTTATAGGAGAATGCCCTTTGGTTTATGCAATGAACCTACCACTTTCCAAGGGTGTATGATGTCTATCTTTTCAGACTTTATTGAAGACATAATGGAAGTATTTATGGATGACTTTTCAGTATATGGAGATTCATTTGAAGCTTGCATAGAAAATTTGACAAGGATACTACAAAGGTGCAGGGAATCAAATATAATTCTGAATTGGAAGAAATGTCATTTCATGGTCCAGGAAGGGGTTGTTCTAGGACATATTGTGTATAGTAGAGGAATTGAAATGGATAAGGCAAAGATTGAGACAATTGAGAAGTTGCCACCCCCAAAGAATGTCAAGACAATTAGGAGCTTTTTGGGGCATGCAGGCTTCTACAGGAGGTTTATCAAAAACTTCTCAATGATAACCAGGCCTCTTACCAAGCTGCTGGCCAAAGATGTGGAGTTCAATTTTGATGAAGATTGCATGAAGGCCTTTAACCAATTAAAGGAAGCCCTCATTTCAGCTCCCATAGTGTAGCCACCAGATTGGGCATTGCCCTTTGAGATCATGCGTGTTGCATCAGATCAGGCTATAGGGGTTGTGCTGGGGCAAACCAATGAGAAGAAGTACTATGTTATATGTTATGCTAGCAAGACATTGGATGAAGCCCAAGTCAACTATGCCACCATTGAAAAGGAATTGTTAGTTGTTGTGTTGCCTTCATTGATCACCAGGCAGTAAGGCACCTGATCAACAAGAAGGAATTAAAACCAAGGCTCATAAGATGGATCATATTGCTACAAGAATTTGATGTTGAAATCAGAGATAAAAGAGGGACAGAAAACTTACTTGCTAACCACTTATCAAGGATGGAAGGAGTTCAGGATTCTAATGACTCACTCCCTATCAATGACTCCTTTCCTGATGATTTTTTGATGGCAATATCAACTGCCCCTACTCCTTGGTATGCTGATATTGTTAACTACTTGGCATATGGGATTATTCCTTCTGACTTCTCCTATCAACAGAAGAAAAAGTTCTTCCATGACTTAAAGGATTTCTATCGGGATGACCCTCTTTTATTCAAAAAGTCTCCTGATGGCATTTTCAGGAGATGTGTACCAGAAGCTGAATTCCAATCAATTTTGTATGAATGCCACTCATCTCCATATGATGGACATGGAGCCAATCAAAAGACTGCTGCCAAGTTACTATAATCTGGTTTCTATTGGCCTTCTTTGTTTAAAGATGCATATATGTATGTGAAGAGTTGTGATGAATGTCAAAGGGCAGGTTCAATATCAAGGAGGACTGAAATGTCTCAGAATGGGATTTTAGAAGTTGAAATATTTGATGTTTGGGACATTGATTACATGGGACCCTTCCCTAGTTCATTTGGATACAAATTCATACTACTTGCTGTTGACTATGTATCTAAATGGATAGAGGCAATTCCAACTTTATCTGCTGAGTCCAGAGCTGTAATCAAGCTTTTCAAGGAGATAAACTTTCCAAGATTTGGAATTCCAAGAGTGGTCATAGGTGATGGAGGCAGCCACTTCATTGAAAAATGTTTTGAGAACCTTCTAAACAAATATGGAGTCAAGCACAAGGTCTCAACTGCTTACCATTCTCAAATAAATAGCCAAGCAGAAATTTCAAATAGGGAAATCAAGGCCATATTGGATAAAACAGTTTCCTTGACTAGGAAGGATTGGAGTTTGAGGCTAAATGAGGCACTTTGGGCATATAGGACAGCCTATAAAACTCTTATAGGCACTCCTCCTATAAATTGGTTTATGAAAAGACATGTCATCTACCAATTGAGTTGAAGCATAAAGCATATTGGGCAGTGAAGGCACTCAATTTTGATATGCAAGCATGTGGACAAAAGAGGCTTCTACAAATGGATGAGTTGGATGAAATTAGGCTAAATGCCTACCATAATTCAGAATTCTACAAGGAGAGAACCAAGAGATGGCATGATAGCAGAATCTTGAAGAAAGAATTCAAGGTTGGAGACTTGGTATTGTTGTTTAATTCAAGGTTGAAATTATTTCTTGGAAAGTTGAAATCAAGGTGGAGTGGACCCTTCAAAGTCCACAAAGTTTATCCTTATGGAGCTGTGGATCTTCTGAATGATAAAGATGACATATTCAAGGTCAATGGACAGAGGTTGAAGCCATATAATCCCACAGCTCAAGATTCAGCTAAGGAGGTGCTGAAATTGCAAGATTTGTCAATTCTACCTAGCAGAATTCAAGTGGAAAAATGTCCAGCCTAAGACATTAAAGTAGGGCACTTCTTGAAAGGTAACCCAAGTCATTTTACACTTAACTTTTCTGTTTTGCAGGAATAAAGAAGGGAGGAATCAGATCCATCCACAAATTGACAAGAAGGGAGTATCCATAGCCTTAATTTTAATTCTTATCACTGAAATCCTATTGATAACTGATATTATCTTTTCATTCATGTTGAAATTATCATATTAATATCTGAATTATCATGCATATCAGTTATCCCAACCCATCTTAGCTGAATTTCAGTGCATTTTAGGGAATTCCATTGCATTGTTGAATTGTGCACCCTAAAATTCTAACATTACAAATTTCACTGATATCTCCTGTCTCTTTGCAGGAATTGCTGCAACCCATGAAGAATGGATCACCCTAAGCCCTAGATTGAGATGCAAGAACCATTGGAAGGGATCGAATGCACAAATTCCATTAATTTCATACCCTCCCAACACTCTCTTGCCTTAATTTCCAACACTGTGGACAGTGTTGAAGCTAAGCTTGGGGGAGGAAACCTGGTACTTTTCTAACCTTTAAACCATATTTTTAATTTATTTTAATACTTATAACATCATTTACCACCAGGTTATCATTGTTTGAACAAGTTATCACTTGGTTATCATTTTTTGGGCTCAACTCAATTCTGAATTTATTTTAACTCTAAAATGGGTAAAATACTTCATTATGACAGTTGGTACACTCCGATACCAAGTTGCCAACTTGGCCATTAGTTTTGTTGCTTTAATTTGCTATTGAATTTAGATGCACTTGAATCAATTTTCAGCTGAAAAATTTTCTTTTTGTGGGTAACACTAGCTGACATTCATGGATTAAATTGATAATATCAGATGTCTAGAAGGGAGTCAAGGCTCTTGCTGCCATATTAAATAGGAAAACTTAACTTTTTGGACCAATGGATCTAAACTATACTTGAGTTTGAACTATTGCTTTCTTCATGAACAGGATAGAAAAAGAAAAATGGAGAAAAGAAAATGTGAAAAGTTGCATTTTGCATTGCATGCATGCATAAATAAAGAGAGTGAAATTCCAAAAAGGAATCTCTCCTGAATAAAGCCAGGATTTTTATCATGTGACCAGCATGAATAAAAACCAGGTCTTGACATGTTTACTTGCATTTCATGAATAAAAGTCAGGTGTTAAACCTGTTTAAGCAATAAAAATCTGTTCATGAAGGGATTTGTAGTTCAACCTTGTAGTAAAGTTGACAATTCCTACAATTCAAACATGTTATTGCTAGTACTTCTTCCATGGCTTAAATTTGCTTTAGCATATGTGATTCCCTAGCTAGAAATTAAGTTTTTGGAAAGAAGTGTTGGCAAAGTGGAAACTGGTCTCAATTTAGCTGACTTTTAATTCATTTGTGGACTTTTAATTCAAGTTTGTACTTAATTTCTAAATGTTTTGCTTGAGAACAAGCAAAATGCTAAGCTTGGGGGAGTTTGATCACTAACTGATCATAGTATGATTTTAACCCATTTTCTATTCAAATTATATATATCGAGCTCCTATTTTGCATAACTTTTGGCAAATTATGTTTGGAATGCATAGATTATGATAACTAGTTGATCTTCCTCATTCTATACTTAATTCCATGTGCATAGAGGTTCTGAATTGCTAAAATCCATAAATATTTCATTTCTATGCCAAGTTATCATTATTTTGAGTGAGCTGATTTTCAATGATTTTCTTGCCCTAAATCCATTACTATCATGAATGAATCATATTTGGATGATCATATCTCAACTTGTGCAAAATTATCAATCCATTTGGACAAGTTATCATTTTTCCAATGCCAAGTTATCGTTAAAGGGCAAAACTATAATTTCAATATGCAAAGCTATCAATTCTACACAAAGGCATTAAGAAATCATTAAAACATTATCTTAACTCATTGCTGTTCAAATTTGATCACATTTGGATAACCACAACCAAAGTTATGACAAGTTATCATTTTTAAGGCATTAAGTTATCATTTTTGGCACCCAAGTTTTCATTCCTATGAAATCTTATTCATATTTGATTTCTGACTTCACTCACTTGCCACCCTAATCCATTTGATGCCTTCAATGCTCTGAACTACCCATATTTGAACATTTTCCAAGATATATTCAAAGTTATCATTTCGTGTATTGATAAGTTATCATTTTTAACCTTCTGCACAACACTAAATCCTACTTGATGTTTGAGCTGATCCTAGTGGCTTACCTCATCCTTATTTGTTTATATCTTATTTGAGGACTTTGATGTTTGATATTCTTTCTCTCCTAGCAGGTGAATGGAGCTGAAAAAGATTGGAAAAGCAAAGGGAGAACCACTTACTTTATGCTGCATAAAAGCTGTCACAACATTTGGATTTTCAGGCCCTGGACAGGTGGCTCACATCAGAGGCTAAGGAACATCTAGATCTGATCTAAGGGTGATTAAAGGCCATATATAAGCTGAAGAAACCCTAGAATGAGAAGAAGGTCGGCCATTGCAGGGAGAACAAATTTGGGAGCTTAATTGAGCAAGAAGGAGCTGAAGGAGGGCAGATTGCTACCGGCAGCCCTGAAGCCAATATGATTTGCATCTGTTCTGCACTTTATTCTTTGTCTATGTTTGTAAACATTATGAGATAAATCCCATGCCTCCTAGGATAGGGTAGTAGTCTAATACATATTGTGAATGGATTAGGGATAAGTTCAAATTTCCTACATTGAATCATTTAAATTCCTGATTTCTGAAATCTGAACTGTTATGAATTTGATCTTGTCATTGGAAGACCCTATTTGTATTTACAAATGAGAAGTTATCATTTGGTCTAATCTTTGTTCAAGAATGAATTAAGGATCAATGCCAAGTTCTGGATTCCAATTTAGTTGATAATCTGATTTCTGATTTTTTCTAAATTCTGAACCATTTGATTTCTGATTTTTTTGAACCATCTGAATCTGTTGTCATTTGGGGGAGTTGATTAATTGAGAACTGAGAGGTTATCATATGTCCCAATCTTGTCCAGGAATGAATTAAGAAACCTTGACATTTCTATGGTTCGGTTTTGTAATCACCATTGGTTTTCCCTATTTTCAATGTGTTGCTGATTTCTATTTTTTTCTGATTTGGTGGAAATCTGATTGTTCTTGTTAAGCCCTACTTTAATCTATCACTGAGAGGTGGTCTTATGGCCTTCCTTGAGATTCAGAGATGAACCAATGAGCAATGACAATTTCTGATTTCCCAACCTGTGATTATAAGCATAGTGTTTCCAATTAATTAGTGTTAAGTGTGGACTTTATTTTCAATTACAGCCGAGAGGTTGAATCAAGGCCCTCTTGTATTTTAGAGATAAACCAAGGAGCATTTGCACTAATATTGGATTGATTTCATCCATGTTTAGTTGATTGAAGCATTCCTTTTATTTTCAAAGTGCAATTTAGAAGTTATCATTTTAGATTTTATTGAATTGCCAAAAAATCAACAAGTGACTTGAATTGAACTTAATGATAGCTTGGTTTTCAGTGGGGATCCTCTTCTAATTCAACTTGGATAACAATTATATGATAATATGTTATTTAGTTCTGGTCTAATTGAGTTGTGAAAACAGCCATATTAAAGATTGAATCAGATTTGACTAAAAAGTGATAACTTGTCCCATTCCTTCCATAATCAAATTAGACGAACCCCAACTCTTCGGAGGACCTTCCTCATTGATAGATAAACCCTTGTAGCCTCTAGATTAGCATTTACAATCTAGTTTAGTTAACTTTTTAGAAATCTAAAACTAGTTATCATTCTGCATTCCTGAAAAATCTGTTTTCAATTCCATTTGAATTCATATTTTTGCCACTTTAAATTGGATTAGTCTAAATTATTTTTAGGTAGTCTAGGACTTCAAATCACTGTGGATATAACATTTAGGGTTACTACAATTGACTTGTGCACTGCAGTAGAGAGTGAGTTAGGGAGTTGAAACAAAAATTGAAAAAATTGACTTTTGACCCAAAAATCAGCAAGTTATCACTACACTCCTCAATATCACTACCAATATCCTCCGACTCCTCTTATTGCTCTAGTGCTAATAGTGATAATGATAATGAGGATGATAATATCACTTTTGATGTGCATAAAGAATTTTCTTTCTTAATCGAAAAATATCTTACTTTTAAAATGAAGAATGAAAAACTTATGGATGATTTCATATTATGAAAAATCACCTTGATATTTTGAAAAAGTAAAGAGATGCTTGTCTAGATGAAACCTTAATGAATAATCTTCATATTATGAAAAATGATTTTGAAAATTTAAACAATGAAAAGAATGCATGTTTAGTTGAAAATGAAAATTTGAAAAAGGAAAATAATACATGCACAAAAGAAAATAAAATTTTGAAAAACAAAATTATTACCTTATAAAAATTTTTGAATAATAAACTTGATGCCTTTGAAAAGCATTAGCAATGATGGTTTTCAAAAGTCTACAATTAATAGTTGCAAAGTATCTAAAAAGTCTATTGTCCATACATCATGTAAGAAAATTAATTTGAAATAAGATTACAAAAACTCACATGGATACTACTTAAAGTATTATTATTCTTCAAAATCAAAGCATGCTAATGATAATTATTTGAGGAATAAACATTCTTATAATCGTTCTTTTAATGTTAAATATTCTAATGCTTCTCATCATGATTGTTCGAAATTGAGATATGTTCATGATCATTTCATTATAACATCTACTACTTGTCATTATTGTGGTGTTCATGATCACTATGCCTTCGAATGCAAAATTAAGAATTCTACGAATATCGGCATGAAGATGATGTGGGTTCCAAAAGGAACCATAACTCATAATGTTGGACTCAATTAAGTTTAGGTACCAAAATGCTGATTTTTGTTTGTAGGTGTGCTTCACAAGAAATGAAGAAGAATGTCTTCAAGTAAAGTGAAGGCATACACTTTTTGATTGTATGACATGAAAAGAAAAACAACAATGAAGTTGAAATGAGTTAGGCATAAAAGTTTAAGGTAAAATTATTTTGATATATGTAAATGAAAATTTAAGCTTATTTTGATATGATGCATATTTAAGTTTTGAAATTGTCAATTT
The DNA here is from genome assembly GCA_030549335.1 of Pontederia crassipes. Classification (NCBI taxonomy): domain Eukaryota; kingdom Viridiplantae; phylum Streptophyta; class Magnoliopsida; order Commelinales; family Pontederiaceae; genus Pontederia; species Pontederia crassipes. The sequence goes on along the minus strand of CM060197.1, from coordinate 40,084,432 downwards.
ATTATCATAATATATGCATAAAGTTCATATGCGATAAAAGATTATGATTCTTGTGCATATACTAGAATTTTGTTGCTCATCTAATTTCGAAAATACCTATATTATTCATTTTTACTAAATGAGGATATGTCTATTTAATTGTGTATGATGATTGCTAAGTTGACATTTTTGGATTACCTTGCTAGTTAAATGTGGAAATCATATTTATAAAATATAAGGGCAATTATATCAATACTAAAGTTTGTATGTATGATTCTTCATACTCAAAATATGTTGATTTTAGCATGCATAATTAGTTTATATGACCCTTGTGTTATAAATCTTATTGTATGAACTTATTACGAATTTTGACTTATTACACTATATCGTTTAAACACACATACACATTATGATTTGGAATAAGATGATTGATCATATTGATGTGACATTTGAAAATTAATGCATAATACATCTGATTGCTAAGCTCTATGCTTATGCACATATTTGGAATAAAGCATATTATTAAAAAGATCATTTTCAACATTCTATATACATCTTCTATCAAAGTTGTTTTGTATGCTCATCTTTTTGAAATACTTTGATATGAATCTTATTATTTCATATTTCAAATTATCATGTCATGTAATGAAAGCTATTTCCTTCATTCTAATATCATTTTAAGAAAGAGGGAGTACGTAAAAGATTAAACTTTGAATATGTTTTTAGTTTAATTTCTTGTCACCATTTTTATTATTATCTTGTGACAAAGGAAGAAAAAGAACATTGGATTTGAAGAAGTGCAAATACAAATTTTAGGGTAAAAGTATTATGTTGAACGTAGAAATGCAAAATTAGATATACTTGTGTGTCACAATTATTTGTGTTTTATACTTGTCTATTAGTTATCATAATTTGTGCATAAGCTTATGATTGTTGAAAAATCAACTTTTGGGCATATTTTGATATGTTAAACTTTGGAAATGCCTATGCTATTTATGATGTTTATTTATTTGTCTTAGCATATGGACTCTTATGCTATGAGATTAATGTGCATAAACTTATACGGTCATAACTTATTATCATTTGAGTATTCCACATTTGACCATCAAATTTGAAATGATGCTTAAATGATATCTCCCTTGAACAAATGATAATATATATATATATATATATATATATATATATAATCTTTGACTTGTGTAATAATGTATTTACATTTGAGATATTTATGTCATACCATGAAATATATCAACTATATGACTTATATGAGCATGGATTTACATTTTCATAATTTGTAAATCATTTTATTATCATATCTTAGTACAAATAATTTAAGCTTAAAATTGTCATGTTATGAAAAATTAAGCACCCATCATTCATAACGTTATCATCTTCTTTGGAAGAAATGGGAAACAAATAAAGAACTAAAGGAAAAGAGAAAAAGAAAGACAATTGGCCATAGTGATAGAGGGAGCTTGTTAAAAAAAATGAAATATTATTTCATCCACCCAATTTGAATACGACTTTGTTATTCTTATTGTCAAATTCTTAATTATTTTACATAATTCAATTTAAATTTGAAATATCATTGTTGACTCAAAGTTTTATACAATATTTTGATTCCTTATACAATTTTTTGAGACGTGTTATTTATAACCCTTAAATCAATTTGATTTCATGTTCGGCTCTTATGAATCGGTCATTACCTTAGGGGGAATTATTTTTGCATATCACATATATTATACATGAAATAATTCTTATAGATGTGATAAAAAATAAATAAAAATTATTTTCATCTCTCTTATGACACTTTACATATTGTATCTTATGGGAGAATGAAAAATTTAGGAAGATGACATGATTAAGAGGGAGTTACATATTGTATCTCATATTGTTTTTTATATGCTTCATATGAAAACTACTTTTTTATGAAACAAAAGGGAGAAAAATATAGGAGAAATATGATAAGCACATGAAAGAAATTTATATATGAGAAATATATATAACCCTTGATTTATTATGTGAACTTTATGAATGTAAATCTATATGAAAAGTACTTTACAATTAAGACTTATGTGCATATTTATTATTGTAAGAAAAGCTTAGTTTTAGGAGGAATGAAATTGATTTTTTATCTTTTCCTTCTTAACTTATATATTTTTCATATTTTTTAGTTTGTCTTTATAAAAAAGGGAAAGATTGTTGGAGCAAAATTTTATGCCTTATGTAATTTATTTTGATGATACAAATATCGAAAGATTAGAGTTATATTTAAAATGTCAAAAAAATCTAAATAAGAATGAGTAGCTTCGTGCACTAAACTTTCAATTAATATTTGTTTATGTTCTCATAAGATTTACATTAAATGATGAATATCAAAATTGTAGATAATTCTATTAACTTTTCATAGAATAAAAAATCATCTCATTTGAATAAGCAAACCGTTATGCTCAAAATAATGCAGGGCGGTCGACCCGTCGACTGGAATACCGATCGGCACACCGGTCAGGAACACCAATTGACCGGTCAGTGCGAAAAATTGTCATTTTCAGTAATCAAAATGTCGAGACTATACTGGTCGAGGAAGCGGTCGATCGGACAGTGCAGAATTCACACAACGATCATATTTTTCAAAAAGAAACTGTACTGATCTACCGATGGAGCAAAACGATCGATCGGTCAGCGAGAATGTACTATAGCGGTCATATTTTGATCCCAAACTTAGATTATATTTTTAAAGCATATATGAACACCCTAATTTTTTTTAAAAAAAAGGAAATCGACCTAGGAGGTCTCACTTTTTTTTATCAAGACTATACTTTAAAATATAAAATTTTTAAAAGATTTTGAACATTATATATGTCACATATGATTTTAAAAAGTTAACTCTATATTAAAATTTTTATGTAAATAAACCAAAGTAACATATTATCACATTATAATTCAAAATATTCTAATTAACTTTGAATAAACTTTTTATCAAAATAAGTTAATAGCTTGAGGGTGATCAAATTCAACTACATCTTAATAAGTTAATAATATACCGAATAGAAAAAGTAAACTATAAAATATTATTTAAAAGTTGAAGTAATACTTTTTAAGATGTGTATATATATATATATATATATATATATATATATATATATAAGCATATTGATTTGTAGGGGTGAAATCGGTGCGGGTCGGGTGGATTTTTTTCGTGAAAAAAGACCACCATATATATTTTGATTGGGTTTTTAAAATTAAAATAACCTTATCAATTTTTTCGGATGGTTTTTTCAGGGCCCTATATTTTATACATTTTATATTTATATAAAAAATTATTAATGATATGAAGAGATATTTTGTTTCATAAATTAACTACATTCACATGTTATATATTGTAATAGTGCTATTTATGGCTTATATTAATTTCCTATTCATGTTATAGGATAAATAATATGTTTAGTGAGTAATTTTTTATATATTATAAATATTTAGAATATATTATTAATTTATATTTTATAAAATTTTAATTATGTAGGTCTCGATCGGGCTCCTCGGATGATTTATTTAATTTTAAAAACCGCCTAGGTTTTTTGAAAAAAATCTAAAAATTTCGTATCGGGTCGGGTCGGGTCAGTTTTTTAGGTTTTCTGATTTTCTATTTTTTGCTTACACCCCTATTGATTTGGGTGGTTGCTCGCATTATTTTGTTATTAATCTCTTTTTAGTTATTTCAAAAAACCAAACAAATTTTTAATCAGGGTCTAATTTTTTTATTCTATTTTTTTCGGCTTGAATAAGTTTTTCATATGCCTAAGTTTTTAGTTACCGGGGAGTCCTATCCTATCAATGTCTTTAAAAAAAATTAAGAATAAACAAACAAGATTTCAAGCGATTTTTTTTTTGGTTTACCAGACAATATCATTATTATTTGTGAAAATAGAAAAGAAAATCCACCGAGTCCTTAAATTTTAATTTCACATAATACTATTTAATTAAATTTAAAGAAAAAATGACTTGATCTTATTTTTTTATTGGTGTCCTATTTAAAAATATATTTTTTTAAAAAAATATATTGTATTTGATGTTAAAAAATTAAAACTTAATTCTACATTTAATTTTTTTAGTGTAAATATACACTAAAGCATACCAAATTATAATTCAAAATATTCAATTTAATCTCATATGTATTAAAAAAAATTGATAACTTGTTGATTCAAGTTCAACAAGTCAATAATACACCTAAAGTAATAAATATGGATAAGAGAAAAAATGGAAATATTATTTAAAAGTTGAAATAATATTCCGAAAAAAATATATTTGATTCATTCCTCCTCTCTTTTTTGCTATGAATTCTAATTTAAATAAATGGTTTTAATATTAAGAAATATCAATCAAATTTTTTAATGGGCTTAAAAAATTTATTTTTTAGATTTTATTTTTTTCAGGTTGAATAGATTTTTTAGGTGTACTAATCGTAAAAGAAGTAAAATAACGAACGAACCATAATATATTAGGAGTAAAATACGGGCGATTAATGAGATAGGGTTCTTGGAGTTCTACTCCTAATCTATTTAGGAAATAGCGTCTCTTATAAATAACGGATTGCGGCGAAGGCGTGCCGACGCGATCACCGGAAAAATGAAGATGGAGGAGGAGCAACCGCGAGCGCATGGAGAGGAACAGAGAGATGGCCGGAACTCGTGTCCACGACAAGCATCCGGAGAGGCAGAGGGCCGAGGGGACGGGCGGGAGAAGAAGAGAGAACGAGAGAGGATGAGAGATGATAAAAAGATCGGGGAGGGAGACCTCGACGAGCAGCAGCAGATGCAGAAGCGACGACGGCGGAGGGTGCAGGAGTGGCAGGACAGACGGAGGAAGGAGGAGGACGCTGTTCCTGCTGCTCGTAAGGAGGTCGCCGAGGGGGATAAAAATGAGGACGAGGGAGAGATCGACCCGCTTGATGCCTTCATGAACTCCGTGGTGCTGCCTGAAGTGGTGAAGCAGCTTCTGAGTTCTGAAATCGTTGCCGAACCTGATGAAGGGAAGGCTTGGCGAAAATTGTTAATGCAACGGGAAGAATAATTCAGGGCGAAGATTCTAATTACGAATCTTGCGGCCCTGTGAGCGAAGAAGATTATGCTGCACTGGAAGATGAAGACGACGACGATGAGTTCATGAAGGGGGCAAAGAGGACGAAGGTTGATAAGTTGGAGATGGTGGATCATTCAAAGAATCAGTACATGTAACGCCCTCAAAATTCGGCCCTAATTTTTAAATTTTTGCCGAACCTTGGACGGTGCTACTTTGACCTAGATTCATAAAACTTTACAGCGAAAACATAATATATTAACTTAAAACATTAATCATCAATAACAGCGGAAGACTTCATGGATAATTAAAATAAAAACCCAAGATAACATAATCTGGCACATGGGTCTAGTAGGCTCTAACGTATACCCAATCATGGGTTCTTACGACATAATGAGTTCAAGTAAATTACATGAGTCCATAAGGCCCATAAGTCATACATAAATGACTCTTACAAGAGTTCATCAACATGACATAATATAAGATAGATAACTTGGGCCATAGCCCGATTCGCCCATGTGCAATGTCTTCGTCAAGAGGCCCTTACCGTCGAACTTAAGCCTCATCCATACATGCACGGATCCATGGGTGCAGGGAATTTCTCCCGTTAGAGTATGTTGAGGCCCATGCATGCTATGACCTTATAACATAATCTCTATATGTCATGACATATGCATATCATCATCATGGAACATAAATCATATGGATGCTATGAGCTACTTATGCATACTACATGACATGTGATCATATCATCATGACAATATAAGATAACAAGTAACATCATAACCTTTAAGTCTTGCATATCATAACTTATCATCATGCTAATGCATACCATAATCTTGTCTTACTTTACTTTAGCATCTTTCATCATGTCATGATATGATGTGACAAGTGGACATTTACATGGCATCCTCATAGGTGCATACTTCATCATACTTCTTTAACATCTTTACTTTATGTCCAAAGTCATTCATCATTCATCTTTCATCTTTACTTAGATACTTTCTTATCTTGTTTGATTGGGAAGACCATGTTGAAGCTCAAGGAAAAATGGCTAGCTAGGCCAACATGTTGGGTTCGCGGGAGGCCAATAGAGACGCCACGCTTGGGGTGAAACTCACCTCCTGGTTCCGCGTAGGCCCAATAGAGACGCCACGCTTAGGGTGGAACTTACCTCAACTTATGAAAATGCCACGCTTGGGGTGGAACTCGTTTCCCCGAGAAATGCCACGCTTGGGGTGGAACTCATTTTCCCTTTCCTTGATTGCAACAAGTCACTTTCACGCTAATCCATCTTTTACTTGCTTTCATCAATACATACAATCAGTCACACATGTTGCTTGTTTTAACCTTATTTAAGGTCATACATACTTCAAATCATACTAGGTGTGGTCATTCAATCATAGCAAATCAGCCTCCAGAACGCACGACCATTTTGGGTAACGATCGACCATTGGTAGAGTATCGGTCGACCAATCAGATTATCGGTCGACCGTTATGGTTCGTTCGGACAACCGAAATCAAACTTCGGTTCGTCCGCTAATCACAGAATGTGACATTCTTCTAAATCGGACGACCGCTAGATAATCGTTCGACCGCTACTGGTCCTTTTGGACGTCCGAAATAGGCTTCGGAACGTCGGCTAATCACAGAATGTGATTGCTATTCAAATCGAACGACCGTTGGGTTAACGGTCGACCGCTACTTGGCTTTTTGGACGACCGAAATAAGGTGCTTGGACGTCCGCTAATCACAGAATGTGTTGAACATTTCGACAACACATATCGGACGATCGTTATTAAATCAGTCGACCGGTACTTAACTTTTTGGATGACCGAATCGAAGTGTTCGAACGACCGCTAATCACAGAATGTGTCGAATATTTCCGACCACCCATATCGGACGACCGTTAGAAAATCGGTCAACCGCTACATATCTTTCGAACGTCCGAAATAGGGTTTTCGAACGACCGCTAATCACAGAATATGTCTGCCCTTCCAGAACAGTCGACCGATTTAGAATCGGACGCCCGTTCTGGGACGGCAGACACCCGATTTTTACAAGGTTTCTTTTTCAAATTTTTTATACATTAACATATTGAACACATACATGATTCCAAACATCATATAGGACATTTCTAAGCATTCTTAGCATTTTAATCATGAATATCATAAGGTTCTCACATGAAGCATCTAATCATGCTAACTAAGTTCATACATGTACATAAGCATAAAACCATTTCATTTGAGCTAGCATAAGCAACAATGAACATCATATTTCCAAACATGATTAGCATTAGACCATAAAGCTTCATAAACACAACACATACAAGCACTAATATGCATAAGCCCTGATCATCCACTTCAAGAACACAAGTTGGTTCTTCATGCCCTAATCCATTCACACAATCATCATTAGGGAGGTGATTAAGGGTTTGGATCCCCTCAACATACTTTAACTATCTTAATCTTGAACATATGAAGGGATTTGCCTAAAGAACATTAAGAATTAGTAATCATTTTCATACTAACAAATAAAAGACATCATAATAGTTAAATCATGAATAGCAATGAACATTCTAATTCTAAGCATGATTAACAATGAAATTATAATATTAATAAAACAAGAAGCATCTTAATGCAAATATGGACTTTCCCTAATCATACTTTAATAAGACCTAGTTAGGTCTTAAAATCCTTTAATCCATACAAACATACATCATTAAGAGATGATTAGAATTAGGATCCCCTCAAACATACCTTTAGGGCTTAGATTAAAACCCTAATCTTAATCCTAATTTTTTTCTTCTTTCTTTCTTTTTCTTCTTCTCTTTTTTTCTTCTTCTCTTCTTCTTCTTTCCTCTTCTTTTTGGCTTGACTTGCTTGCTCCCTTTTGTGCTTGCTGCCGTGAGTGGAACAAGAGTGGGAGAGAGATGTGAGAGGTGCTATGTTTAGTTGGTGAGTGGAGAGAGAGGAAGAAGTGATGGAGTGAGGTGGGTTCTCTTTGCTTGTTGTGCTGCCGACAGTGAGAGGGAAGAGAGAGAGCTTGGGGTGGGTGATTAGATGGAGAGAGAGTGAGGGAGCTTGGGGTCAGCTCTTGCTGTGCAGCCGTGAGATGTGAGGAAGAGAGAGAGAGTGGTAGTGGGAGAGAGAGAGCTTCTTGTTTGTGGGGGTCTTGGAGTTGGCCGAGAGTTGATTGCGAGAGAGAGTGAGGGGAGAGTTGCTGAGAGAGAGAGATATCTGCCACCGTAGCATGGAGAGGGGGATTTGAGGTGCTTTCGACTGAGTGTGTTGGGGAAAAGGAAATGAGTTAGATGGGTAGGTTTAGGGCAAGTATAGATATTTATACTTTAAGTTTTAGGACTTACTAATGGATTTTATAATTGGGCTTTAGATAACTATAAGTTTCTTTTATTTATTTCATTTTCTTTTTTTCTATTTGATTTCTGAGAATATTACAATATATCCCCCCTTAAAATAAAATTCGTCCTCTAATTTTGTAGAATCTTATACAATAGGTCTCCTCATCTACGTTTTCGCTATGCAATTCTCATCATTAAGTTAGCCTTAAATGAAATTCCTCTCGTCCTTGTTATTTTATCCATCTTCAGTTCTTCATGTCCACCCATGTAATCTTCTTCATGAGTCTTCATTAGCATCGTTTAATAGTTTCTTGCTAACGATTCTTGGTCATGGTCCTAACTATGTCATCATATTATCTCGTATCTTAAAGATTCTAGTAGAATCTTAGATCCTTACTCCTCTTCGTGAAATGAAAATCGTTCGTGCGTCACGCTTCCGTCGCGCTACTCTGAACTTTAGCTTCATCTAAGTGTCAAATTTTTTGACTCAACACTTGACCACTTCATGTCATCTTTTAGGTCATGTGGGCCTAAGTAAAGCAAATCTCAATTTTCTTCACTTTTTAACCATCATTCGTATGATCTTGATGGTTTTTCTTAAATTCCTTCATACTTAAGAACAGTGATTGGTTTCTTATCTTTAGAATATTCCTCCGGATATTCTTTCTGATGTTCTTGGTGGTCTTTGTCTATCATGCATACACATTATAATTTGTATGATTCATTAAAACGTTAAGCGATGGTTACCTTGTGTCGTATCCGAAATTTGGTGAGCTTCTTTGACTTGCATGGCGTGAACTTGTCCCAACACCTTTGGAGAGTTGACATCTAGCTTCTCCGGACAATCCTTGACATAATGGCCCGCCTTGCCACACTTCAAGCAAGTTTCGACCTTGAAGCGACATTCACCTAAATGAAACCTTCCGCAATGGCTGCATTGCCATTTGCTCCTATGTGATTCTCCCCTCTTAGAACTCATATAGGATTCATTCCTTTGCTCCTTCCATTTTCCTTTCTTGGTCGTCTTCTTTGATGTGTTACCATTAGAAATTACAACTTCATCTTCGAGCTTCTTTTCTAGTTCCACAACTAACTCCAGCGCTTCTTCCATTGTCTTAGGAGCTTGACACAACATCCTAGCCTTCAATTCGGGCTTAAGTCCCTTCACAAAGCGATTCACTCGCACCTTTGCCGTCTTGACCAAGGTGCAATATCTCTCGAGTTGAAAGTACTTGACCGCGTAGTCGTCTACCGGCATATCACCTTGTTGGAGTTTAAGAAACTCCTCTTATTTTTTCTCACTCATACTTTGTGAAAAGTATTGATCCTTGAAATCCATCAAGAACTTCCAACATGTCGAATTTTCCTTATTGGCATACTTATACCTAAGGATAAAATCCCACCATTGCTTTGCTTTTCCTGTCAAGCTATGAGTGGCACAAGCCAGTTTACTTTTCCTTGGACATTTCATCATCTGAAGATATCCATGATGGCATCCAACCATGCCTCGGCTTCCTCCGGATCATCAATGCCATTGAACATAGGAGGATTGAGGTTTAAAAACCTCATCAAAGAATCTTGGCACAAGCCTTTATCACATTTCATAACTTCAGTCATGCCTTCGTTCGTTGGATAATTCACATCCATCTATCATCATACAATAATCGTGCATCAACGTATAACTTTACACAATTAAAGCAAAACACATATCTTTAGATTCGGTGGCACCTCATGACGATTGCATATGAACTTTACACTTAGACAGTTTACTTAGACATTTCACCCAACCAATGGCTTACAAATTCTAAAACCCTATACATACGAGCCAAACTATGGCTCTGATACCAACTGTAACGCCCCCAAAATTCGGCCCTAATTTTTAAATTTTTGTCGAACCTTGGATGGCGCTACTTTGACCTTGACTTTGACCTAGATTCATAAAACTTTGTAGCGGAAACATAATATATTAACTTAAAACATTAATCATCAATAACAGCGGAAGACTTCATGGATAATTAAAATAAAAACCCAAGATAACATAATCTGGCACATGGGCCTAGTAGGCTCTAACATATACCCAACCATGAGTTCTTACAACATAATGAGTTCAAGTAAATTACATGACTCCATAAGGCCCATAAGTCATACATAAATGACTCTTACAAGAGTTCATCAACATGACATAATATAAGATAGATAACTTGGGTCATAGCCCGATTCGTCCATGTGCAATGTCTTCGTCAAGAGGTCCTTACCGTCGAACCTAAGCCTCATCCATACCTGCACGGATCCATGGGGTGCAGGGAATTTCTCCCGTTAGAGTATGTTGAGGCTCATGCATGCTATGACCTTATAACATAATCTTTATATGTCATGACATATGCATATCATCATCATGGAACATAAATCATATGGATGCTATGAGCTACTTATGCATACTATATGACATGTGATCATATCATCATGACAATATAAGATAACAAGTAACATCATAACCTTTAAGTCTTGCATATCATAACTTATCATCATGCTAATGCATACCATAATCTTGTCTTACTTTACTTTAGCATCTTTCATCATGTCATGATATGATGTGACAAATGGACATTTACATGGCATCCTCATAGGTGCATACTTCATCATACTTCTTTAACATCTTTACTTTATGTCCAAAGTCATTCATCATTCATCTTTTCATCTTTCATCTTTACTTAGATACTTTCTTATCTTGTTTGATTGGGAAGACCATGTTGAAGCTCAAGAGAAAAATAGCTAGCTAGGCCAACATGTTGGGTTCGCGGGAGGCCAATAGAGACGCCACGCTTAGGGTGGAACTCGCCTCCTGGTTCCGCGTAGGCCCAATAGAGACGCCACGTTTGGAGTGGAACTCGCCTCAACTTATCGAAACGCCACGCTTGGGGTGGAACTCGTTTCCCCGAGAAATGCCACGCTTGGGGTGGAACTCATTTTCCCTTTCCTTAATTGCAATAAGTCACCTTCACGCCAATTCGTCTTTTACTTGCTTTCATCAATACATATAATCAGTCACACGTGTTGCTTATTTTAACCCTATTTAAGGTCATACATACTTCAAATCATACTAGGTGTGGTCATTCAATTATAGCAAATCAACCTCCAAAACGGACGACTGTTTTGGGTAATGGTCGACCATTGATAGAGTATCGATCGACCGGTCGGATTATCGGTCGACCGTTATGGTTCGTTCGGATGATCGAAATCAGACTTCGGTTCGTCCGCTAATCACAAAATATGACATTCTTCTAAATTGGACGACCGCTAGATAATCGGTCGACCGCTACTGGTCCTTTCGGACTTCCGAAATAGGCTTCGGATCGTCGGCTAATCACAGAATGTGATTGCTATTCAAATCGGACGACCGCTGGGTTAACGGTTGACCGCTACTTGGCTTTTTGGACGACCGAAACAAGGTGCTAGGATGTCCGCTAATCACAGAATGTGTCGAACATTTCGACAACACATATCGGACGACCGTTATTAAATCGGTCAATCGGTACTTGACTTTTTGGACGACCGAATCGAAGTGTTCGAACGACCGCTAATCACAGAATGTGTCAAATATTTCCGACCACTCATATCGGACGACCGTTAAAAAATCGGTCGACCGCTACATGTCTTTCGGACGTCCGAAATAGGGTTTTCGAATGACCGCTAATCACAGAATATGTTTGCCCTTTCAGAACGGTCGACCGATTCAGAATCGGTCGCCCGTTCTGGGACGGCAGACACCCGATTTTATAAGGTTTCTTTCCCAAATCTTTTATACATTAACATATTGAATACATACATGATTTCAAACATCATATAGGACATTTCTAAGCATTCTTAGCATTTTAATTATGAATATCATAAGGTTCTCACATGAAGCATCTAATCATGCTAACTAAGTTCATACATGTACATAAGCATAAAATCATTTCATTTGAGCTAGCATAAGCAACAATGAACATCATATTTCCAAACATGATTAGCATTAGACCATAAAGCTTCATAAACATGACACATACAAGCACTAATATGCATAAGCCCTAATCATCCACTTCAAGAACACAAGTTGATTCTTCATGCCCTAATCCATTCACACAATCATCGTTAGAGAGGTGATTAAGGGTTTGGATCCCCTCAACATACTTTAATCATCAATCAACACATAGGTCATACATGAGCATTTTACTATCTTAATCTTGAACATATGAAGGGATTTGCCTAAAGAACATTAAGAATTAGTAATCATTTTCATACTAACAAATAAAAGACATCCTAATAGTTAAATCATGAATAGCAATGAACATTTTAATTCTAAGCATGATTAACAATGAAATTATAATATTAATGAAACAAGAAGCATCTTAATGCAAATATGAATTTTCCTTAATCATATTTTAATAAGACCTAATTAAGTCTTAAAATCTCTTAATCCATACAAACATACATCATTAAGGGGTGATAGGGTTAGGATCCCCTCAAACATATCTTTAGGGCTTAGATTAAAACCATAATCATAATCTTAATTTTAATTTCTTTCTTTTTTCTTTCTTTTTTTTCTTCTTCTCTTCTTCTTTTTCTTTCCTCTTCTTTTTGGCTCGACTTGCTTGCTCCCTTTTGTGCTTGCTGCCGTGAGTGGAACAAGAGTGGGAGAGAGATGTGAGAGGTGCTATGTTTAGTTGGTGAGTGGAGAGAGAGGAAGAAGTGATGGAGTGAGATGGGTTCTCTTTGCTTGTTGTGCTGCCGAGAGTGAGAGGGAAGAGAGAGAGCTTGGGGTGGGTGATTAGATGGAGAGAGAGTGAGGGAGCTTGGGGTCAACTCTTGCTGTGCTGCCGTGAGATGTGAGGAAGAGAGAGAGAGTGGTAGGTGGGAGGGAGAGAGCTTCTTGTTTGTGGGGGTCTTGGAGTTGGCCGAGAGTTGATTGCGAGAGAGAGTGAGGGGAGAGTTGCTGAGTGAGAGAGATATCTGCCACCGTAGCATGGAGAGGGGGATTTGAGGTGCTTTCGGCTGAGTGTGTTGGGGGAAAAGGAAATGAGTTAGATGGGTAGGTTTAGGGCAAGTATAGATATTTATACTTTAAGTTTTAGGACTTATAAATTAATGGGCTTTATAATTGGGCTTTAGATAACTATAAGTTTCTTTTATTTATTTCATTTCCTTTTTTCTCTATTTGATTTCTGAGAATATTACAGTACCAGCCGTTCAGGAAGAAATTCTACATCGAACCGAAGGAAATTTCCAGGATGACTTCTGAGGAAATTGCGGTTTGCAGAAAGGAGCTCGAAGTGAAGATACACGGGAAGGGTGCTCCAAATCCTATCAAAAAATGGTGCCAAACCGGATTGAGCAGCAAAATCCTCGACACCATTAAAAAGCTCAACTTCGAGAAGCCCATGCCTGTACAAGCTCAGGCGCTTCCTGTGATCATGAGCGGTCGAGACTGCATTGGTATGTTGCAGGGGTACAGGTACGGTACCGATACCGAGTACGGGTACGGGATACGTTAAATTTTAAAAAATTAGGGTACGGGTACGACAATATATTAAATATATAATATATATAAAAAATAAATTTTCATAAGATTTCAAAATAAGTAATTAGTTATTCTCTTTACTATTATGTCTAAACGAGGAGTTATTAATAGTTTTCTTTCTCCTTATAACTTCTCATCTTTAACATCTATAAGTTTTATTGTTCATATTTGATAAAAACGTAGCAAAATATATGTGTATCATGTTCTCTAGTATTAGTGCTTTTATGATCATCAATCATTAATTATCTTTTTTAAAATTTTATCTGATAAAATTTTGATAAGGAGTATCCAGAAGCATAGGTACGAGTACCCACTGAAGTATTCATTTTCTAAAAAATATTTTATTATTGGGTACGTATGAGTACGAGTACCCATAAGTACTCATGAAATACCGATATCTGGTACGTACCCGGTACGAGTACGTTGAGAAAATTGGAGTACCCGCGCATCATAGCTGCATTGGGATCGCTAGGACGGGCTCCGGGAAGACTCTTGCTTTCGTTCTGCCGATGCTCAGGCACATCAAGGACCAGCCACCTGTGGAGCCCGGCGACGGACCCATTGCACTCATCATGGCTCCGACCAGGGAGTTTGTCAGACATACATTCCGACGTCAAGAAGTTTTCCAAACCTTTAGGCATCAACTGTGCCGCAGTTTATGGCGGCTCAGGCGTTGCTCAGCAGATAAGGGAGCTCGAGCTTGTCGTCAACTTCGACGTCCCCAACCACTACGAAGACTACGTCCACCGCATCGGCAGGACGGGGCGAGCTGGTCGGAAAGGTAGTGCTATAACATTCATTTCTCAGGAGGAAGAGCGATTTGCACCGGATTTAGTGAAGGCATTGGAACTTTCTGAACAGGGTCTACCCGAAGACCTGAAGGCACTCGCCGACGGGTTCATGGCGAAGGTCGACCGGGGGACTGAGCGAGTTCATGGGACCGGCTACGGCGGGAGTGGGTTCAAGTTCAATGAGGAGGAGGAGGAGGCAACGATAGCTGCCAAGAAGGCTCAGGCAAGAGAATACGGCTTTGAAGGAGACAAATCAGATTACGAACATGTAGACGAGGAACAAGAAGAAGATGTGCGAAAAGAATCTGTTTCTGTTGCCGGTGCCGGTGCCGGTGCCGGTGCCGGTGCAAATCTTCCTGCTGATGCTGCTGATGCGGCGGCGGCGGAATATTTTCCGCTGGGCAAGATTCCTGGCCAAGGAGAACGGAATCTCTACCTCCTCATTCAGGGCACCACGGAGGCATCTGTCAGAAGAGCCAAAGCACAAGTGAGAAGTGTCCTTGAGGCTTCCACATCTCAGGCTCTGAATCTTCCTGGTTCTTCCTAATCTGCCGGCGAGCACTCCATTATTTGATGAATCTTCTTCTCTCATCTGTTTCTGTTGCATCCGGCGATCGCAAGTACTTTGGAGCTCCCAATCCATCCAAACCTCTGGATGCAATTTTCTCTTTCTTTCTTCTATCATGGTCTCTCTTTCTTTGTTACAATTTTCAGATGCCAAGTTCAGTAATAATTCTTTGTATGGAGGGAACGCATACCAAATAGTTTGTCTTTATTCCTTGAATTATTTCTTGTGCTAAGCCATTGGATGTATTATTATCTTTATAATGGAGGAAAGAAATCTTTGTTAGCAATAATATGCAAGCTCTTATTTCTGTAATTGAATTGTAAGATGGGATGTCAGATGAATTAATCAAATATGACAACTTTCTAAATACATGGTGAGTCCAAGTTGGGCATTTCAATGATCATTTGAATGACGAAACAAACGAAATGAGTGATTAACAATTTAAGGGCTCTAGATTTTGTGTAATTTGGAACAATAAGAAATCAGTTATTCATTGAAATTATTTCGGACGTCCAATTTTTTAGAGGTCAAAATTGTTTACAATTTTCGAGGAAATTTGCGAAAGAATAGAAATATCGATTATAATAAGGTCAAAGGTTATCTATCAACTGAGAAAGCAATATTTTATCAATTATCAATCAGATATTAATATATGAATTATATAACTTGACACCAATAATTTTCACTTGAGGGTGACATATCAATCAATACACGAGTCATGTTATTCAATTCGGTAATAATTAACAATCAATCAAAGGCATCGATAGACATGGTAACCCGTAGTTTTCGATTTTTATCTTATTTAATTTAGTCTTTGTTTTTTTTTACTTTTGTATAACAAGACTCAATTAAAAAACATAGTCAAACATTAATAACATCAATAATAATAATAATAATATAACATAAAAAAATAAGTTTTCTATATCCAAAATTTGATTCGTGCTCCAAGAAAATCGGGTGTTCTTCCCTCAATTGAATTTCAATTCTAGGCCGAAAAAACTTGGACCACAACCTAGGCAAGCCCAATTCGTATTTTCACTATTGGGAGTCGTGAGAGTTGAATCGTCGGAACTTGAATCGAGTTCTGCAGCTTCTCACACAATCGTGTTTCGAGCACGAGAACAAGAATTCAAGATTCTTCCAATATTAATAGGTTGATTGTTTTGGTTCTATATCTTTCAAAGGGAAAAAATTTTCTAAGACTTATTTTATGGATCTGCATGAGAGTATTTGAGTTCTCCTGATAAGTTAAAAGGAAGAGTTCGCGATAGCGGAGGAATCGAATCGAAAAAATGAGAGATTCTACGTCGACGACGAAAGTCATCAATATAACAATCCTGCACAAATCTATCCAGAAATCAAAATACGGATCGCTTCAAGTTTCATACACGAATTATGAACTTCGTCTTGTGTCCACCTCTTTTGGGATGTTGTCCAATGTCACGACTTAGTTCAATTGCTATCGATTTCTCTATCTTGGTTTGCACGCATAAGAAAGAAGAAGAGGAAGACTTTTTGTGCATGCGAAGAAACTCAATACTTTTTAAAGTTCTATTTATAATTTTTTTGTGAACATCAATTAGGACTCTCAATTAAATTTTGATTCAATATCAACATTTCTGATTTAATTTAATTTTGATAAACAGCCCCAAAGGATTATTTTTGTGTTTTAACTTAATTCTTGTCTTAATCTAACTCCACTCAAATTTTTTTCTTTATCTATTAAACTCTATTTTAAAAATTAATTATTATTATTAGCATCCCATAATTTTCGGAATAAATAATTAAATATTATTATTTAATCTTCATGAAATAGATATTATTTTCCATTGCAATGAAACTGACAATGGTCACTTTTAAGATCATGCATATTATTTTCTTCACTTCTTATATGATATTTTTATAATAATCCTGCCTATGCCAAGTTCATCTATTTTACATATTTAATATTACAGGTACCAACTTAATTTACCTGACATTTATTTTCTTAGATGTATTTTAGTTATCATTTTTTAACCACTCTGACTCGTTTGATTCAAGGCCGGCCCAAGGCCCATTAGCTTGAGGCCCCCATAATATTAAGGCCCCATGTTCTATTTATATAGTACATATTATATTAATTCAAATAAGGATGAGTATATTTATTTTGATAAATTTCATTTAATTTATCATTCATTAATCATTATATATAATCACAATTAGGTACTATTCACTATATTTCCTTTCTTTCTCCAATTTATTAATTCTTCCAATAAATTTAAGAAAACAATATCTTAAGTAATCTTATTCAACCATATAATGGAAAAGTTTTTAGAAAAATTGCATTGACCTTGAAAATATTTACAGTATTATGATAATTACAACGTTCATATTTTAGTTTTTTTAATGATTATGATAGAAACGTACAAATTAAAAAACATCCTTATGAATACAATGAATTGTAAAATGTATTTGATATTTGTCAAATGCATGCATTGCCTATAGGATAATGTTGACAGTCTCCATAATTGCTATTTCAAACTAATAAAATTTTATCTAACGCCAATGTTGATTCAAGAAAATAAACCAATTATTTTATCAATTAAGAATGATGAAACATTAAATATTTGTTTGTATTTAAAAATAAATTTTATATACAATATCAAATATAAATTTATGTAATATTTTTTTATTTGGGCCTCGTATTGTGAGCCGGCCCTGTTTTGATAGTAACTCTTCTGCACAATATTTTTTTCCTTTTTAGCATTAAAAAAATTACCTTTAATCAATATGATGTTCATATAAAATGGTTTAATGAACGTGTAAAGCGTCTTTCGTGTGAAGCGATTTTAGATATATTTTTGTTTATTTTTTTCGACATATTTCTTCATTAATAATTTAGAGAGTCATTAGGGATAACAAATATATGATTCAAATCATTAATAATAACTTCTTTCATCATTTTTTAGTTTTGACGAACTTCTGCACATTATTATCCGTCATAATAGATATAATCATTTTATATAACTTTTAATCTTATAAAATTATTTTTCGTCATCATGAATCTTTTAAGTTATTAATAAAGAAATATATCAAAAAAAATAAAAAAAATATGTTTAAAGTCGCTTCACATAGAAAATGCTTCGCAAGCTTATTTTTCCTATATAAATAAGTATATATCATAATATAAATCCCTTTTGAGGTGTATTCTACTGACGGACATTACACATTAATTTATTAAGCATAAAAGAAAAGAGTCACTCTGCGCTCAATGCGTAGGTTCTGTTTTCTTAATTTCAAATAAAATTAATTTTTTTCCAATTTATTTGTCTGAGAAAATACTTATTTTATCGACATGTCTATTTAATATTATATATATTTAGCTCACTTGCAACAAATATAGAATATTAATAAGGCAAAACTTTTACAATTTGAAAGAAAGCCATTTTTCTCAATTTAATAAGGCATGAAATCAGATTGTAAATTTAACACATATATATTTTATTATTATTTAGTTCGATCAGTTGAACTGATCACATTTGTCTAATTCAAATCTGTATAATGATGTTTAATAATGTCATATTTTATCAAATATTATTTTTTATTTTTTATTTTTTTTATAATGTCATATTTCGAATGTGTTTAATCGTGCATGCGTCAGCATTTCTAAAACCTTCCGGTTTCATCCCCCACCTTCGCCAACCGAAACGTGGCCGCACCCGCGCCGTCACCTTGCATGCGTGCCGCCAAGGCACCCCGAGTGCGGCCGATGCTTCGTCGCATGCCTGCAGCCTGGCGCTGGCGCCTCGTCGCCACGGCGCGCGCCATGCATGCACCGAGAGGACACGCCACCATCCGTTTAAAGAAGACACTCCCCTCCGCTCCTCCATCCCCCAGGAGCTTCTGCAAGTAACATCTGACTCGGAAAGAACAGCGGCAGAAATGGCGGACAAGCAAGCTTGCAACGATGCCTGCGGCTGCCCCGTTCCTTGCCCCGGCGACGTCTCTTGCAGGTCTGGTCGTCTTCTCCGGCGTCCTTCCTTTCTCTTTATATATATGTGCAAACACCTCTAATCGTTTGTTCGCGCGTGCTGCAGGTGCACCAACGTGGCCGGAGCTGGGGCCGTCCAGGGGGAGCAGGGCACGCACTCGGTGTGCCCGTGCGGGGAGCACTGCCGCTGCAACCCTTGCAGGTGCGGAAGGACGGAGGTGCGCGCCACGGCGGGCAGCGGTCGCTGCAACTGTGGCCCCAACTGCACTTGCGCCGCCTGCGCCGCTGCGTGATCGACGTGGATCATGGCCAGTTCATGTTGGTGCATGCGGCTGTTTTTCTCAGGCCTCTGTGGATGGATGCACTGTAAACATTATAAATAAAATGTGGATGTGTCGAATAATTAATGAAAGGGTTTAGCCTAATTAATTACGTATATATATATGGTTTATAGTTTTAAGCACGTCGCCTACTTCTTATACGTATGTACCAAGGTGTGCTTTTGGAGCTTGTAAAAGTTGCAGTGATATGTTGTCCAGCTTCGTTTGGGTTTATGTAACGGCCTGCCAGAAAAAAAAAAAAAAAAAAAAAAAGATAAATAAATAAATTTGACCAATTCTTCTAACCACCCCCACGAAATCCTCTTCATATTAATATCCATAACCCTAGGCGCAATGGGATTATTCTCATCTTTGGATGCCGGCAGGAGAAGAAGGAAGTCAAGCGCCGAGGTCGAAGGAGAAGGGAGGCGTTGGACACTGAGATCACGTCTTTAAGGTACACAAAAATCCACTATCGTCAGTAGAGCTATTAAGAAATTTTGATCATTATTAGAGCCTTTAAAAATACATCATGCGGAGCCATTTTGTCTTACTTTCTTATCGTGATATGATTGATGTCAGATGGGATGATTTCTGGTGCTAAAGTCTGCCTTATTTATACTATTCCATGTGAATAATGGCCAATGTCCTATTTCAGGCTGTCAATTCGTATGAATATTTTTCTTTAATCACATTATTAGAGATGACATTAATTCGTATTTCGTGCCGAACATATCAACGTGTACAATCATATCTATCTTGTATGGTTCCACGCATCTTGCACATACAAACATCACTATGGGTGCAATTAATGCTCTGAAATGATGTTTTCATAAATTCAGTTAATGCTTTTAGCAGGCAACACACACCCTTAAATGTATTCATACGTACTCATCATGCCATCATGCCCGCTACAGCACCCACGTTAATACATCTTTACATCTTAATCATTCCATTAGTATATTATAGTAACCCTATTACAATACTCTCTACTGATCCACAAAGTCTATTTTTGCCGCTACTTATCAACGCATAAATATTCTGATGTATTTCTACAGATTTATATATTCTTATTCCACAATTTTATGGTCGGTCATTTTCTCACGTTGTCAAATGATCTCGGCATTTAAGTTAAAATGTTTACCTCTCTAAATTTCATCATCATATGCTTTTATTCCAAATCAAATGTTCTTATCGTATTACCTTTCAAATTTTTATTCTTAAACCTCAAAGATAGTTATAGAATAAAAAAAAAGATAAAAGACGGAAAAATGTTAAATGGAAGAGCTCTTCTTATGTTATGTTGACGACGGTCAATCTGGCCAAAAGGGAGTCGAAAGATACTCCACCGGCCCATATTAGGCGTTGAGATTCTCCGCCCTGGCCAAAAGGAAGTCGAAAGATACTCCCCCGGCCCTATTAAAGGGAGTCGAAAGATACTCCAAAATAAGTGTAACATAATGAAAATGTAAAGATGATAATGATTATGATGATGGACAATGCCCAATGATATTATGATCTTTTAATGATGATTATATTACTCTTGTTACACTTATCATATTATCATATTGGTTATGCCATTCTATGTCACATCACTTGATCATGATGTCATCGCACCAATTATGGTTACATGACTTTATCATTTATGATTATATTTATAATGTCATTACCGTTTATATGTCATATGACTATTATGTACTGGGCGTCAAAGCTCACAGGGAGGTTTACCTCCCCTGTGTATTCAATGTCACAAGTAATAACCTATCCCAATAAAAAGGATGATGGCGCAGGTGACAGATCGAGCTCGTGGTGATCTTTGCACATGAAATCGAGTCTCTTCAGCTTTCTTTTTATTTTCATCGAGTTGTATTTATTTATGCAAACTATCATGTTTAGATTATGTGAGACTTAGTTGTGTTATCTTGTTAAGACTTCCGCATTCATTTTAATTATTCCTCTTTTTAAACGGGTAATAGCTATATTTCCTTCCGCAATTATTCCTCTATTATGTTGACCAGTCAAAGTCTTGTTTTGGTCAAATTATTGTACACGTAAGCCAAGTCCCGTAACGTTCCCGGAGTGTATTCGTCCACGTGGCAGGGTGCATTTCGGGGGCGTTACAGTTAGGTATCAGAGCCTAAAGTCAGAACATTCTTATGTTCTGAAATGTCAAGTACGTAATCCATGTGCAAAGAGCCATGAGCAGTCGCCGCGCCAACCGATGCTAAATCAAGTAAGAAAGTTATGTTTTTACGATTTAAATGTTTTATTAAATGTTTCCATGATGTGCAATATTGTAGATGCCTCCACGACGCACTACCACTAGTAGAGGTCGTGGTCGACCTCGTCGTGATAGAGTAACCGATGTTGAACAAGAAGGGATGAATCAAAATGAGATTGAGTTTGGACAGCCTCCACCAGTGCAGCCCCCACCAGTTGAGCCTCCACCGGCGCAGACACCACCAGTCCATCCGCCACCAGTGCAGACACCGCCAGTTGAGCCTCCAGCGACGCAGGAGCCTCCACCGACGCAGACACCACCGGTCCAGCCCCCACCGGTGCAGACACCGTCGGTCCAGCCTCCATCGGTGCAGCCTCCACCAGTCTATCCTCCACATATGCAGTTCTTGCCTATGCAGCCTCCACTAGGGCAGCCTTGGCCGATGCAGCCTTGGCCAATGCAGCCTTGGCCGATGCAGCCTCCAATTGTGCAACTCATGCCAGCGCCACCGCAGGACACCTTACAAGAATTCTTGAGGTTGCATCCGCCACAATTCGACGGCACAGGTGATTTCGATAAGGTGGAGAGGTGGATCATAAGTATGACAGAAACTTTCCTCGCGATGCGTTGTGCTGAGGACAGAAAGGTCTTGTATGCCACTAATCGTCTGACTGGTGAAGCCCTTGATTGGTGGAGAAGTACTAAAGCAACTCAGTTTGGAGAGCAGAACGTGATTCCCTGGAATAGCTTTTATGAGGTGTTTGAGGCACACTATTTCCCAGAGCATGATCGCATTCAAAAGCAGCGGGAATTTCTACAGCTTAGTCAGGGGAAGATGACTGTTGCTGAGTACCACTTCCAGTTTATAAAACTGGAAAAATATAATACCATGCGCATGAGTGAGAAGCAGAGGGCAGACCAATTTGCTCAAGGTTTAAACACTACTATCAGGTCCAAGACCTTATCCGGAAAATTGCAAAATCTGAAGGAGGCAGTCGAGCTAGCGACTACTATGGAGCGAGACCACTTAAGAGAATTGGAAGAACAAAAAGGGAAGGCCCCTATACAAACCCTTGAGCATGGTCGTCACAGGTGGAATGACAAGCGTTCAAACCGGAGGGACCACCGACGTGATAATCGTGTGAGGCCATATGAGCCTCGCAACATGCCACGCCAGCCACCACAACAGCAGCAACCTTATCGTCAGGTGAGAAGTAAAATAAATAGTTATAGGTATGCAATGATGATGACTAATGAATAAATGATTTCAGCCTCAACAGCGACAGGCACCGCAGCAGCCCCAGCAAAATAATAAAGCATGCCAACATTGTGGGAGATTTCACCCAGGAGAATGCCGACGAAGAACAGGTGCTTGTATCCACTGTGGTCAGCAGGGACACTTTATCCGTGACTGTCCTAAGAAGGCAAGGGAGGAACAAGCTCAGCGTAGCGCTGGAAGTGCTAATACCTTGGTGCAAGGCAGAGTTTATAATATGCAAACGGATACTACACCAGCTGACGTCGACGTCATCAGAGGTACTTTACCTATAGCAGGCATGCCTACTACAGTATTATTTGATTCTGGTGCATCACATTCATTCATCTCTCAAGATTGTACTATGGCTTTGAATTTGCCTCTGCATGATATGACATGTTCCATGAGTGTGGCAACCCCTATGGGTACTCTCTGCACTACGAAGTACATCCCAGAAGTACCAGTGACGATCGATGGCAAGAATTTCTCTGCAGATCTGATCGTCATTCCCATGACAGATTATGATGTCATACTTGGTATGGACTGACTGTCATATCACGATGCTGTAGTAGTATGCAGGCAAAAGAAGATTATCATTGGTACTCAAGGCAAGCCGAAGGCTACTGTGAAGGGCACTACTGGCAAGGAAGACAAGGTGATCATTTCTGCAATGAAGGCACAGAAGATGTTGCATAAAGGCTGTAGAGGTTATCTAGCTAGTGTCGTGAAAACCGATGCCCCAGTTCCAGACCCACGACAGATGAAAATAGTTAGAGACTTTCCGGACGTCTTTCCAGAAGACGTCACTGGATTGCCACCACGACGGGAGATTGATTTCTGCATCGACCTCCATCCGGGCACTGCTCCTATCTCCAAAACTCCATATCGAATGGCTCCAGCTGAAATGCAAGAACTCAAAAAGCAAATCCAAGAACTTTTAGATAAGGGGTTTATCCGACCCAGTGTTTCACCATGGGGTGCACCAGTGCTCTTTGTGAAGAAGAAGGATGGCTCCCTCAGATTATGTATAGATTACAGAATGCTAAATAAGGTCACAGTGAAGAATAAGTACCCGCTGCCACGTATTGATGATTTGTTTGATCAATTGTCCAAGGCCTCTGTGTTCTCCAAGATTGACTTGCGGAGTGGTTATCACCAACTACGAGTTGCAGAAGAAGACATTCCGAAGACTGCTTTTCGATCGAGATATGGGCATTACGAGTTCTTGGTTATGCCTTTTGGGTTGACGAATGCACCTGCAGCATTCATGGATCTGATGAACAGGGTGTTCAAGCCTTATTTGGATCAGTTCGTCATCGTCTTCGTTGATGACATATTGATCTATTCAGAGAACCCCGAACAACACAGAGAGCATTTGAGGATCGTATTGGAGACACTTAGGCAGCACAAACTCTATGCAAAACTGTCGAAGTGTGAATTCTGGTTGGAAGAAATTATGTTCCTAGGACACATTGTATCTAAGAAGGGTATTTCTGTTGATCCAGCGAAGGTAGAGGCAGTGACAAATTGGGCTCGACCGAAGAATGTGACCGAGATACGCAGTTTCCTTGGATTGGCTGGATACTATAGGCGATTCATAAAGGACTTCTCGAAGATAGCCTCCTCAATGACGAAGCTGACAAAAAAGGGTGAGAAGTTTATCTGGTCACGACAGTGTGAAGATAGCTTTCAGGAGCTGAAGACTAGATTGACTACAGCACCGATACTCACCATCCCTTCTGGTAGTGGTGGGTATGTGGTGTATAGTGATGCCTGCGGTACAGGATTGGGATCCGTACTAATGCAACACGGTAAGGTGATTGCATATGCATCAAGACAGTTGAAGAAGCACGAGGTGAACTACCCGACACATGATTTAGAGTTAGCGGCAGTGGTCTTTGCTCTGAAAATCTGGAGACATTATTTGTATGGAGAGAAGTTCGAAGTGTTCACCGATCACAAGAGTCTAAAATACGTCTTCTCTCAGCGAGACTTAAACATGAGGCAACGCAGGTGGATGGAGTTTTTGAAAGACTATGAGTTTGCCATTAACTACCATCCAGGTAAGGCAAACACAGTTGCTGACGCATTGAGTCGTAAATGGGAAGGTTCATTAGCATTTATGAGGCTCCGAGTGTTTGAGATGACTGAAGAACTCAACATGTGGAATCCAAGGCCGGGCAGAAATAGAGTTATATTGATGATGCACCAGCTTCAGCTAAACTTGGTTGACAGAATCATCAAGGCACAGTCGGAGGATGCAGAATATGTCAAGATGGTCAGTAGGTGTGAGAAAGAAACAGAGGACTTCAAGATATCAGCCGATGGCGGAGTCAGATATAGGAACCGTTTGTGGGTCCCTAATGATGCTGAACTCAAGAGGGAAGTGATGGACGAATGTCATAAGTCAGAATTTGCCATCCATCCAGGCAGCACGAAAATGTACAAGGATGTACAACGAAGTTACTGGTGGCACGATATGAAGCGAGAGATCGCGGAATATGTCTCTACGTGTCTAGTATGCCAACAAGTGAAGATAGAGCATCAGAAGCCTTATGGCAAGCTTAGCTCTTTAGGAATCCCGAGGTGGAAATGGGAAGACATTTCCATGGATTTCATATCATGTCTACCTCGCACACAAAAAGGACATGATGCTATTTGGGTAGTGGTCGACCGATTGACAAAATCTGCACACTTCATACCGATCAAATGGAGACAGTCAATCGAGAGGTTGATGGATATATATGTGCAGGAGGTTATCAGATTGCATGGTATTCCAGTTTCTATAGTGTCAGATCGAGATCCTCGCTTTACAGCTAGGTTTTGGAGGAGTCTGCAGAATGCTTTCGGGACAAGACTGAACTACAGTACAGCTTTTCATCCCCAGACAGATGGTCAATCAGAGAGGACCATCCAGACGGTAGAAGACATGCTGAGGGCATGTGCCTTGGATTGGCATGGCAGTTGGGATGATCACTTGCCCCTGATCGAATTCGCCTATAATAACAGTTATCATTCCAGCATAGGCATGGCCCCATTCGAGGCCTTGTATGGAAGACCATGTCGATCACCAGCTTGTTGGAATGAGGTCGGCGAACGAAAGTTCCTGAGTGCTAAAGAATTAAAGGAGACTGAGGAATATGCCAAGAAGGTGGAGTTAATACAACAGAGAATGAAAGCAGCACAGACACGTCAGAAGACCTATGCAGATAAAGGCCGACGTGAGCAGATCTTTCATGCAGGTGATCAAGTACTGCTAAAAGTCTCCCCGACGAAAGGAGTCGTGAGATTTAGCAAGAAGGGAAAGCTCAGTCCGAGGTATGTGGGTCCGTTCGAAGTACTGGAGTTAGTCGGAGAGGCAGCATGCAGATTAGCACTACCCCCATCATATGGACGAGTGCATAATGTTTTTCATGTATCTATGCTCCGAAAGTATAAGCATGATGAGGCGAACATTATCAGATATGAAGAGCCAAATCTTAAAGAAGATCTGACATATGAAGAACAACCGCTGAGAATCTTAGAATCGAAAGTTCAGCGTCATAAGAATAGAGATGTACCACTGGTTAAAGTCGCATGGAGTCATCATCAAGGAGATGAAGCGACTTGGGAACTCGAGTCAGAAATGCGTCAACAATTTCCTAGATTATTTGGTAAGCCCTACATCGTACATAATTCGAGGACGAATTTTATTCTAAGGGGTTTATAATGTAACGGCCTGCCAGAAAAAAAAAAAAAGATAAATAAATAAATTTGACCAATTCTTCTAACCACCCCCACGAAATCCTCTTCATATTAATATCCATAACCCTAGGCGCAATGGGATTATTCTCATCTTTGGATGCCGGCAGGAGAAGAAGGAAGTCAAGCGCCGAGGTCGAAGGAGAAGGGAGGCGTTGGACACTGAGATCACGTCTTTAAGGTACACAAAAATCCACTATCGTCAGTAGAGCTATTAAGAAATTTTGATCATTATTAGAGCCTTTAAAAATACATCATGCGGAGCCATTTTGTCTTACTTTCTTATCGTGATATGATTGATGTCA
Source organism: Pontederia crassipes (assembly GCA_030549335.1). NCBI lineage: Eukaryota > Viridiplantae > Streptophyta > Magnoliopsida > Commelinales > Pontederiaceae > Pontederia > Pontederia crassipes. Next base: position 40,057,288 of record CM060197.1, on the reverse strand, counting down.
GATGGGATGATTTCTGGTGCTAAAGTCTGCCTTATTTATACTATTCCATGTGAATAATGGCCAATGTCCTATTTCAGGCTGTCAATTCGTATGAATATTTTTCTTTAATCACATTATTAGAGATGACATCAATTCGTATTTCGTGCCGAACATATCAACGTGTACAATCATATCTATCTTGTATGGTTCCACGCATCTTGCACATACAAACATCACTATGGGTGCAATTAATGCTCTGAAATGATGTTTTCATAAATTCAGTTAATGCTTTTAGCAGGCAACACACACCCTTAAATGTATTCATACGTACTCATCATGCCATCATGCCTGCTACAGCACCCACGTTAATACATCTTTACATCTTAATCATTCCATTAGTATATTATAGTAACCCTATTACAATACTCTCTACTGATCCACAAAGTCTATTTTTGCCGCTACTTATCAACGCATAAATATTCTGATGTATTTCTACAGATTTATATATTCTTATTCCACAATTTTATGGTCGGTCATTTTCTCACGTTGTCAAATGATCTCGGCATTTAAGTTAAAATGTTTACCTCTCTAAATTTCATCATCATATGCTTTTATTCCAAATCAAATGTTCTTATCGTATTACCTTTCAAATTTTTATTCTTAAACCTCAAAGATAGTTATAGAATAAAAAAAAAGATAAAAGACGGAAAAATGTTAAATGGAAGAGCTCTTCTTATGTTATGTTGACGACGGTCAACCTGGCCAAAAGGGAGTCGAAAGATACTCCACCGGCCCATATTAGGCGTTGAGATTCTCCGCCCTGGCCAAAAGGGAGTCGAAAGATACTCCACCGGCCCTATTAAAGGGAGTCGAAAGATACTCCAAAATAAGTGTAACATAATGAAAATGTAAAGATGATAATGATTATGATGATGGACAATGCCCAATGATATTATGATCTTTTAATGATGATTATATTACTCTTGTTACACTTATCATATTATCATATTGGTTATGCCATTCTATGTCACATCACTTGATCATGATGTCATCGCACCAATTATGGTTACATGACTTTATCATTTATGATTATATTTATAATGTCATTACCGTTTATATGTCATATGACTATTATGTACTGGGCGTCAAAGCTCACAGGGAGGTTTACCTCCCCTGTGTATTCAATGCCACAGGTAATAACCTATCCCAATAAAAAGGATGATGGCGCAGGTGACAGATCGAGCTCGTGGTGATCTTTGCACATGAAATCGAGTCTCTTCAGCTTTCTTTTTATTTTCATCGAGTTGTATTTATTTATGCAAACTATCATGTTTAGATTATGTGAGACTTAGTTGTGTTATCTTGTTAAGACTTCCGCATTCATTTTAATTATTCCTCTTTTTAAACGGGTAATAGCTATATTTCCTTCCGCAATTATTCCTCTATTATGTTGACCAGTCAAAGTCTTGTTTTGGTCAAATTATTGTACACGTAAGCCAAGTCCCGTAACGTTCCCGGAGTGTATTCGTCCACGTGGCAGGGTGCATTTCGGGGGCGTTACAGTTTACTACTTTTTTTGTTAAAAAAAAAAGGGTAAATGCAATCAGCAGTTGCATTGGAATTAAGATAATTTTGCAAAAATAATTGATTTGGACATTAATTAAGGAAGGTTTTCTTAGGCAACTCGTCTAAAATTTTGGTCACATTGGTGGAGTTGTTCGAATTAGTCCACTGAGTGACACATTGTAAGTGAGAAGCAATTGCAAAATGTCTCTAAAATAAATATTAAGAAAAAGATATTATTCTAGAAATCAGCATCATAAAATTTATTGCAGCAAACTTTGGATATGTTAATTGACATGCGATTTTAAGTAAGTTTAGAAATAATCATTAAAATAATAGTTTTGGAAAAAAAGTTTAGATGAGCATTAAAAGTGAATAATGTTTTATCTCTATTTCTTGTTGAACTAACATTAATAAAATGTAATAATTATGTGTAACACACTTAAATTTAAAACATTTCTGATATAAAATAAAAGCGACTTAAGCGATTAGGTTGTAAGAATATTCTACCTTTTTAAGCGAAAAGAAATAGCTTACCGCTCCCTCCAATTCTTATTAGCTTTATTAATTTTTATTATATTAAATTCATAAATTATTATTTTTATTATTATTAGAGGTTTTTATATAATGGTTTTGATTTATTTTATATTAATTTTAGTTTATTATATATTTTTAAAATATTATTTATTAAAATAACGGTTTGCATTGGATCGTTAGAGAAAAATAATTTTAGTATAATTTTTATAATTTAAAAAATTTGCTCGAAAAATAAAAAAAATTACCCAATCCAAATCACATTTATCCTTATCTAGAAGCGCATAAACACTAATAAATTATGTCTTAATATTTTATTTTATAAAATACAGGATGCTACTTATAGTCAGATTGTGATAATGGCAAGACGAGATGTGGCTCAATAACTTAATTAGTTGTGTCCTTTCTTTTCTTTAAATCAGTAAAGGTGATGCAATATAAAGCATCCCAACAGTCACATTAATAAAAAAAATTTATATTCAGGCTAAATGAAAAAGAATATATTGATACAAAAATGTTTATGATGATGGTATGATCCATGAAAATTAACTTTTTTGTTGAAAAAAAATATTTCTATTCTCTATAATTTAGCTACAAACTAAACAAAATATGAGGGAATAAAATTAATCCATAAACAGACCAAACATTAATTATTAATAATTTAATATGGTTAATATTAGTAAAAGGATGTATATTAACTATAATAAGCTAAGAGGCCTTAATTTATAGTGTTTGGGCCTCAAATCGTTACGCGGTTATTATTGTGCCTTTGGGACACAACTCAGATGGCATCACTATAACATATGGATTATGAGAGTTCTTGTATTGTAGTTAATAATATATAGGGACATGGAATAATTATGTTTTAATAAATATTTTACAAAGTATGATGCTAATTGTAATTATGTCTTTATTTTGTGACCAAGAAACGTCGTAGCAAAGGGTCATAATAAATGAACATTTTTTTGATAAAATGAGGAAATCTTCAAACTTGTTACTTTTTTTTCGTTAATTGCCAACATAGTTTAAACTTGTTTCATTAGTGCGTTTGGCAAATGAAATTAGCTCAGAATTTGAGCTTAATTATAATAGATTATGCTAAACACTGATAGAACTTACCATTCTTCTTTTAGATCTCATTCCATCCAAAAAAAACTTATAAAACCAGGCCCGATCCGTAAAGTTTGGACATGGTCAAACAATTTTTAAAATTTTTTTTTCTTAAAATTCTTAATGATTTTACTTATACAGCCATAAATACAAAAGAACACAAGCTATATAAATAAAAACAAAATTTATCAGGAGTTTCTCTCTCGTTCGAATTCATGTGAATAAAAAAAATCTTATTACGACAAGTATGCGACACATAATCATTAGCATCGCGCGATTAAATCATTGGCATCGCTTTATAGATACCGAGGAGTGGTTAAAGAATATTTCATCGATCGAATTTCCCGCATTACGTAAATATTTTTTCGAATAAAAAAGTTCCCCCTCATATCATAAATGAATTACGTTAAGGAAATTATATGATAAATAACACAAATCACTCATTTTTATCTTCTGTTTCTACTATATACCTGTTATATATACCACTATGTGTATATTAATTATCAACCAACACAACAAGCAAAGCACGTAAGCCAGTGAGGGTGGATATTTGTGAAGATATTTATGACAAGTAATAAATTATATATATTTCTCATAAAATTATGTACTTCATGTGACCCCTTCATCCTTATCCACTTCTCCTACGTGGCCATTCCTCTCCTTCCACCTAATAAAATTAATTTTGCTCTCTCCCTCTCTCTTCCTCTCTCTACTTCAGAAGACCATCTAGAACCAAAGTGGGGCTACTCGGATCTTAAATAATTAATGCTTGCTTGAGCTTAATTATTCAAAACTACCATTCATCTTTACTTATAATTAAGAGTAGACGTGTTTGGTATTTGTTTTCTTCATGTGCTATTAAACATAACATAAAGCTTTACTTAAATTATTACTACCTAAATAAATTGCGATGCAAAAAAAAAAAATCTATTTTTCAATTTTTTTTACCATTGTCACCAAATCCGACAAATATTTGATGGTCGCGTTTTTTAAGAAAAGTGAGATATGGAAAATTATTATCTTGACAAATAAAATATTATCCTCATAATCATTTTATTAGTTTCTAATTGTATTCTTCATTGGGCCCAATTCTCTTATAAATTTTGAAAAAGGAGGTTGTAATCTTTTTTAGTCTTGATTTCTTATAAAATATTTTATTCGACTTCAAATGATTTCTTTAGATTTAGATGTCCTACATTTTATTTCTTCAAATTTCGAGGAATATAAAACAAATGACACATCAATAATGAAATTTATATTGAGAGTTTCACTATTAAGTACACAATTTAAAATAATCTAATCAAATTAGTCGGGCTCGATCGATCTTCGATGAAAAAGAAAACAAAAAAAGACAATTAATATATTTTGTTCCAATAGTTAATTTGCACCTGATTAAACTACTTAGAAATTTTATTATTATGACCCGTAACAAATTTAATCAAACCTTCACAATAATTGGGATTTCGATTAGGATATGAAGTAAAACTAATTGGTGGCAGTCTTATCAGATGCATCACTATCATGTCATCCCTGTACGTCGTTGAAAAGTATACGACGTGCAAATCACGTATTTTTACGCTCCTTGTCTCCGACCTCCAAGACAGTAGTAGAAAGTTTCAGTCGTTTCTTGATAACTTCAGGATAAGACGAGAAAATAAATTTTCAATAATCAATAGATCAAAATATTATTATAACAGTTTTCATCAAGAATATATATATATATATATATATATTCCATGTATCTCAATGTTGTTATGGTATTATACATATTTGAGATGTTTGGCACACGAACAACACCCAAAATTATGACTTGTTATCGCTGTTTAATTCAAACACCAATTTATCATTGTGAACCCTAATGCCATCATGACAAAAACAGTACAAATATGAGAATTAATGTATTCTCACTGGACCTAAGAACATAACAGTACTCATTGAAACCCTGAGACGAGAACAAAGTTGGGTCGCTTTGACTCTCACCCCTAAGACAATGACATTGCAGTCAAACAGTCACGTTATGTGCTATCAATTGTTTTAAAAAAAAATTAAGTTGATATGAAATTATTCTTATACTTTTAAATAGTATATATAGATATATATTTAACACTATTGATTAACTTCAGAATTATTAACATATAATTAGCATGAAATCGAGTAACGAATAAAATGATGTTTTTTTCTAATTAAATGATGATTTCTCAAATCGAATTCAAATTATTAACTTGAATCCATCTTCCAAACCCACCAAAAAGTGTTGATGTTTATAAAATATTTACTTGCATCGGCCACGGGGAGATTTGAATTATTAAAAAATAGAAAAGAAATTGAGTCCTTGTAGCGATTCCTAATAAGAAAAGACTTTTAGATTTTTTTTTAGGAGATTTCCTCTCTTGAAAATAACTTGTTTTTTTTATACTATTATTATTATTTAAAACTCAAATGCTTATTTTTTTTGTCATTCAATTTAAAATTCTGATAAACCAATTTTAGATTAGAACATTAATCATCTACTGTTGTTATAGTTGATACGCTTTCAATAGTTGTACCTTAAGTTTAAAATATGCTAAAGTGAAAGTTATACTAGTTCAATAACCTAGGATTCCTATTACAAAAAAAAAAAATGAAAAGAAAAATGGAGAATATGTAAGCCAAGACAAAGCCAAAAGAATTCAACGTGCCTTTAAAATCTTGAAATAGATAGTTATTTTCGGATTTCCAAATATTTTAATTAATCCTATCGAATGTGCCTTTAATACAAAAAAATTAATTTTCTTTAATTATCATCACATAATTAGAAGATTAATTAAGTAGTGCATTAATGACAGTACGTGGAGGTTAACTCACCGGCGGGTCACAAGAACACTCGAGCTACGTGTGCGTTTTATAAATAGACCTCAATACACAACGGAGACCTGCAAACTTTTATATCCAAATATCCATCCCCACATATTATACAACAAAAGTGGTAGTAGTGTCGAGGTTTTGTGAGCAGAGAGAGAGAGAGACAGAGAGAGAGACAGAGAGAGAGAGAGAGAGGAAGAAAAAAATGGTGCTTCTTGAGAAGATCTGGGACGACGTCTTCGCCGGGCCTCAGCCTGAGAGAGGCCTCGGCAAGCTCAGGAAGATAACCACAAAGCCCCTTAACACCAAAGGTCTTACTGAACTCTCCATGCAGCAACTCAAAAAAAGAAACCTTTTTAGACATGTTATCTGATCAAACCTTTAGTCCTAACAATTGCGTAACTGTGATTTTTTCTTTCATTTCCACAAGTTTTAAGCTGCAAAACTGCGTTCCTGGTTTGAGCTTTAGGCTCAAGAACAACTAGATGGATTTATTAACTGAGAAGTTTTATATATGCTGCGCGGTTAAAGCGTGTATATTTTTGGTTTTTTTCTTTTGCTGATGCAGAGAGTGAGGGAGAAGGCAGTGGCAGCGGCAAGTACCAGAGGTCGATATCCATGCCGCCGACTCCGACGACGCCGGCGACGCCGACGGGCACCACGCCGCGCAAGGGCGACGTCTGGCGCAGCGTCTTCCACCCCGGGAGCAACATCGCCACCAAGACCCTCGGCTCCGACCTGTTCGACAAGCCTCAGCCCAACTCCCCCACCGTCTACGACTGGTACGCGTCTGCTTACCGTGATCAAGAACAGTTCTTTCTTTCTCCTGTTGCTAAATTTACAGCTAGATCTTGAACTGAGGGATGAACTGAGACATGCATGGATTCTTTGTGGGGATTTCTTTGCAGGCTTTACAGCAACGAGACAAGGAGCGTCCACCGCTGAGAAGAGGCCGATCCAGTCGTGCGCGCAGCTGCGCATGGATCTTGCAGGGTGATCTGTAAATAGGCTCTGGGGACGTCCAAGCTCTTTGGTGCTTTGTGCTGGTTATATATCTCTTAAGCATATGTTCTTAGCCTGATCTTGTTTTAGTTTGATCTAAGTGAGCATGGGGGGTTTAATTAAGGTTGTGTTTATTACTATGTAACCTTTTTTCTTTTGTTTTGTTTGTGGGAGATGTTGAGGTTGGATCTACTTCAGTTTGTGTAGATATGCCATGAAATCAAGCAGAGAACAGAGGCGTCTTTCTCCATAATTTTCCATGCTTAATTGTCTCCACTTGTGATTACTCAAGTTGTCTCTTGTTTTTAAGTCTGGAGCTTATCCTGTGAGCTAAAAGCTTTTGCAGTAATAAGAGAACATATATACATCAAGTAAAATGGACGTCCCTTTGTGACATTTTAATAATTAACAAAACAAAAACTTGTAGAAAAAGGACCAAAATGTTACTGTCAAAGAGTAACCATCAGCAGACAGGCAGGACAGAAGAGATGAGAAGTGCAGGAGGTCATGTCCTTCAACTTATTCCAAGTGATGAGGTGGACAAGGGAAATGGAGGGGGAGATATTATTTGTGAGAGGGCTACTAGGAGATAAGGTAGGTGGATGATTCCTTAATTTATTGATGTTAACAGTGCTGCTTCCACTTCTACCCGAGTGCCATGTCCTTCTCAACTCTAGTGGCTTCTTGGAAAAGTATAATGAGGTTCATGAGTAAAAGATAAAGCAGCACATGCAAAAGAAAAATAAAGAATAGAGCAGTACAATGACAATCAATACTTTCGCCTTGGATCATTAAACGTTCTTAATTATCATACTCTCACAGGAAAAAGTAAAAAACATACATCTACTTGAATAAGTATGTTCAGAACACATTGCAGTTGGGAAAGCATGACCTTTGAAACATCATTGAAGAGTAGTACTTTGTACAGAACAAGTAAAATTGGCAAGGTTGAGACAATTTGCATCAACGGCATCTCAGGAACTTTATCTCGAGTACACAGATTGAAGAAATACATAAAATTAACCTGATATTTGATTCATTCGTGAGAAAAGGAACAAGACATTTTATTCTACTAAGATAACTAATGTGTCAAACCCTGAAAGAGTAAAACAGCCAACGTTGCAAGTGTGGTCTACTCTGAGTCATGGACTTGTTCGTGCATCCTTGTTGATACTTGTTTCTCTACAAACGTATGGGAGAGCCTGATGCCAGTGTCAGGAGATGAAGACTTGTGCCATCTTTTGTATCTATAGTAGGGCTATATGCATTGTGCAGGAACCTAACAGTCGTTCCCGTTTGCATAGCACAAGGGAAAAGTAAACAAAGAACCTCACATTTGATCTTTTCCTAGCTTGGAATTTTCAGATTGTAAAACAAAACCTGAAAGAAGCAAAAGATGGGTGATGAGAGAGAGATTTGAAGGTTACAGATTATGAAAGTTTGGATAGCTCACCAGCTCCCCTTGATTGCTAGCGTAAGATGTCATCAGCGATCCCAAAGTTTCTTGTGCATCTAATACCTGGCCCTCTGGAGGATCAGACGGTGTGATATCCACTGAGGTTCCACCCAGAATTTTCTTTGCGTACAACTGGACTTCTTCCGCTTGTACAGATGTCTGCAAAGCAACAAACTGCAAACACAGGCATTCCATGGTTTATATTTAGTATCAGAGGAGAAACAATTTAACATAAAAAAAAGAAAAAAAATGGAGACGAGAATTCACTTCACAAATGTGTCTAATTGCCATGGTTGGCCGACAGCAAACATATGGTTGTTGCAGATTCAGTATATTCTTTTCATCCAAAGGAATTAAGCCCACGTGCACGTCAAACTGAAACAAAACCAAGAACCAGCTACTTTGATGCATACTCATGCCAAACTAAAGATAAACTGCTAGAAGCATACCTGATCAGTTTGACCTAAATTACGGATGTGGTCTACCAATCTGGTTATGCGCCCACCCTTCCCCATCCTACCAGATGAGCCACCAATACTACCATGTCTGGTCTGACTGCGAGTACCATTCTTGCCCCATGCAAGTATCTCTCCTGCTCGCAGGGGTGATGTTCGAATTGTTTCCTTGTTAACTTCAGTATCATCATTCTCTGTAGAACCAATGTCAGGGTTGCTTACTGCTCTAGCAGGTGAAGCTCTTGGTGCACCCCACCTTTTGTATCTTTTCGGTCCTCTCTCAGGAGAGGGTTCATCCGCAGAAGAGGATTCTTTGCCACCATCATTCGTGTTTGCTTCTAGGTCATCATCATCATCAGACGTTGCAAGTGCAGCTCCACGACTATAGTTTCTACCTCTCCCACGGAAATAACTGTTTTGCCCATGATTTTTGTAATTTCCATATGATCTTCTAAAAGGTGTAGATTTTGCTGTGGATCTTTTCCTGACAAGAGCTTCTGCTTGTCTTCGGAATGTCTCAGCTATAGCTGCTTGTATCTAAGATTAAAATAATATTGAGTGCCAGGAGGATAAGAGACTAGGAAAGAAAGAGAAGGTATGTCGTTGGAAATAATACCTTTTTATTGCGAGATTTCTCCTCTTCACGGAAAGCAAATTCCTGCAGTAGGGTATTATGCAAAAAATGAAGTGCTAGTTTATTGCCTCTTATTACACGTACAGAAACTCAAGAGTTACCAAGACTACCTCTTCCTCGTATTTGTCAATATCTGCATACACAGCTGAAATAAGGGAGTCATAATTTGAATCATCCCTTAAGGAACGCCTACTTGCACAATGAGTACGGCATGCAGGACACTCATTATTTCTGCAAGGAAATTGATATTTCTCAGCTATCATCATGAGTAGGCTAATAGATAAGATCCTGCTTTTGAACTGTGTGGTTATAGAACCCACTGCACTACTTAAATAAAAAATGACTATTGATTTTCATCATACCCAAGCCTCATTGATTTGTCAATGCATTCCCTACAAAACCGATGCAAGCATTCCATAACTGTTCTTGTCTTCCTGATTATTCCTGACACATAAGTTGTTCAAAGTATAAGTGAAGCTTCTCAACAAAATATCAGGGGGACGGTAAGAATTCTTTTCAGGATATATAATATGTTTATAGCATGGCAAGAAAATACTTTTCTCAAAGAAACATTTCTTTTTGTAAAAAGACATTTATAACCAACGGATTCAACTAGTAAGCAGCCTGGATAGTACAAGTAAGCTTTCGTGCACTGTCCGTCAGATCACCCATTGTTTGTTACATTTTAGAGTGATTGCATGACAACATGAAGAATGCACCATAAAATCTTGTTAATTGGAAATCTAATCAAAGCTTTATCTATTGTTGTTATCCATATATGACTTGCATTTTCTGCACGTCTTAACCATTCTGTACATACATGTTCACATGTATATATACGAACATATGCATGGATATAGTGGTATATTAGTTTTCTATTAGTACATAATAACAGAAACATCTTTTAGACACAGATAGAACTAGCATTAGATGGTCACCTTCATCTAAAAGTAACATGGCACTTTAAAGTGTGTCCTGAAGAGTGTACTTTGAATCCAGCATTGGATTATCCTATAAAATGTACTTTGAAGAGTGCTTAGAATTGTTTGAGGAAGTATTTTCACTTTCCTTGTTGAACAGTGTCCTTGAGATTTCAGCGATAACAATTGAAGATGATGCATTTGTAAGAGGCACTCGAAAGAGAAGTGAAAAATGATTAACTCAATCTAAGTGTAGAAGAAGCTTCATATTGTCGGAAAGTTGAAGGCACAAATAGGATGGATAGGACGAAGATAAGCCAGGTATATGCCTCAGAATGAATTGCAAACCACATAATGACACATGTGCATTAGAGAGTGGAATGAATATGGACGGATGATGGTATAAAGGTAAGAGGAAAAGAAGAAAAAGACACAACAACTGGATAAACATGTCTATTTTATGGTCATTAAAGGAAAGTCTAATTGTTAAGTGTTAGAAAAGATTTTTTTTAGGAGAGAAAGGATGACCACCAGGATTTGTGATTGCCATTGGTGTGCGTGTGCATGTGCGTGTGCGTGTGTATGTGTGTGTATATATATATTGATATGAAATGATCAAACATGTACAAGTGTGAACTCTCAAGAAGAGAGCGGCAAAAAAGGAAGATGCATAACTGTTAACCAAAACCCCACTCCCCAAGAAGAAAAGAGGTGTGGTGTACAATATCATCGACCTAACATCTCTCCCCACAAAAAATATATTTATAATTCACAAATCTCTCAAAAACTCGAAAATGTTCACTTTTTAATCCGCATATCCTTGTCTCCATCTGTATTTGGTCCTAACACTTGTTTCCAAATCATACTAATTAGACCAAAGAAAGAATTGAAGATTTACTTACTCCATAACAATCAGTAATGCTGATGTGGATAATTTATGAAGTAAATACTCATAAGATGGGGGAAAAAAGAAAAGTTCCATTGACCTAGTTGAACAAATTAAAGTTAACCTACAAACATAATCTACTTCTCATGAGCATGGTTACAGAAGTTGAACAAGCTAAAAGTAATTATGCATCAGTACTTGCACAAAAAATGAAAAGCAAGCACCACAGTAAATTAAATTACACCATGTACAGCATCCTGCTTTGTGTCATGTTAATCTTTTTAAACTGTCTTTTATTTCTTTATAACCAGAATAACATTATTTTCAAAACAGTAAAATTAATTAACTTGATATGCAAAGCAACCAAGTCAAAATGAACGTTTGAGTCTAGAGAAATGACTCAGAATCAGTTTCATGCCGGTAATTGCTTCACCCCATTTCTTCTTTTCTTATGAAGCTTTTCTAGGCAATCTGTAACAGATAAATTAAGTTTTTTTCTTTATCAAGTGCCCCTAAAAATGTTATCTAGCATCATGTCTCAAACTCCAGTTGCTGTGAACCTCATGTCAATCATAATCTTGCACTAGTCCAGCACAGCCAGTATTGGGCAAGTGACAGGAATTGCTTGCTGAAACAACCCTCACAAAAATGTATCAGTTGGCAGGTGATATCTGTTGTTTTTTTTAACATTTCCATTTAGGTTTCATTACCCACCTGTATGCTTAAGACTACATGTTCGCATGACCTGGTGCAACACTCTGCTAACAACCTATCAACATGATACATACAACCGGCTTTAAACCTCAATCTAGAATAGACAATCACCTATCTTCGATTATATCATCGTTCAACTGCACAGCTGTTTTGCAATTTATATTTATGTTTTATTTTCAGGTTGGCTGCATTAATTTCTTGATCATGGATGAAATCTTCACTGCACCTTAGATACTGCATAATATACAACATTTTAACATTTCATGTGCGAGCCCCAAGTACTAATATTTATAGTCAGATATTTATAACCACCTCCAAACACAGATTAAAACCATCTTCCAATTACCTTGAATGTTAAAGAGAGTAATAAACATGGTCTGACAGTAAATAAGGATTAGGAACAAGATTAAAATATAGGGAAAGGTTTACAAACAAAATAATGAAAAAAGAAACAGAGAAGAGTAAACCACAAAATTCAAATAGCTTCTACACCCTGGAGTTCTAGGCACTTTATCTGTGATATCAATCAATAACATAACATTCTTTTTGAGGGAAACCAATATAGCTTCTGTAAACATGATCCAGATTTGACAGAATACATTCCAACATAGCTTCTGTAAACAGCATACATGTATGTAATAGCAATTGATGTTGCCTTACAAGTCCATACCTAAGCAGATAGGGCATTGCACCTCTTTCCGTATGTCTGCTAATCTAACTGGGATTAGCCTGTACACAATGATCAAGAAACATAAATCAGTTTCACAGATTATCTGCATAAGTAGTCTTTAGAGAGTTGGTCTCAAGGTTAGATTGCACATTCTACAAAGAAGAATAGCATAAATAAGAAACTATACCACAAGACCAGACACAAATATATAAATGCATCTTTATGGTTACAGAACAGGTGTGTACATTATACAAATGCATTTATGTGCATATATTATATGCATATATCCAGTAAGGTCAAGAAGTTCACTTCTCAGCTCATATAGAAATTCAGGCTCTTAAAATTAACTAGCTAAGATTAACCAGGACTCAGCTACAAGGCCACAGCATAAGTTATACAGATATTCTCCTAAAAAAAGCTATAAAGATATTACAGAAAATAATTATCCCATCAAAATCAGTATTCAGAACTTACAGATTACTTACCAGGAACACTTCTAAATTGTAATTTCTCGAATTCCATTTCAAAAATAAATAAATCTGCCAACTTTATAAGTTTGTAAATCTTCCATCCATTTAAAAGTTAGATATCTCCATTTAATTCACATGTTACACTGGCAGTTCCGTAATTAACTCTATTATCTTAGATACCTTATATTATTATATACCCACTGTATCTTCCATCATTTTTCCTTCGAAAGGTAGGGTTCAACTTCATAGTATTCTTACTATCTCAACAACAACAGTCGACGTCACAGGCCATGTCAACGAGTTAATGAAGGATTTTAGCAATAATTCTATTACAATTACAAAGTTTAGTAACATAATCAATTTAAAAGTTCAAGATAGCTGGAAAGAGATAAAACATGGAAATTTGGCCTTCTCTTATTATATGGACAATAAGCATCTGAATAAAGAGTTGCAGCATATTAAACTCTTGCAACAAGATGTTAGATTCATTTTTTAGAGAACTCAATTCTACATCAGACTATCAAGTTAAATGGTACTTTAGTACGCCTAAAAGGATACAACAACAACAAAGCCTTATCCCACTAGGTGGGGTCGGCTACAACAACAACAACAACAAAGCCTTATCCCACTAGGTGGGGTCGGCTACATGGATCATACGACGCCATTCCGCTCTATTAGGTGGGGTCGGCTACATGGATCATAAAAGGATAGGTGAAATAATTTTAAGGTCTGATCAACTAAGAAAAAAATCATTCCTTCTCTTCCAGTAACAGGAAGCCTTTATGCATATAGGCAAATGGACATATGTTTTGCTAGCAATATAAGACAACTACAATGGTTAGAACATTTTGTGTGTTCTTATTGAATTTAAGGAAATATATTATAATATTAACACTACCATCTAAATGGACAAATATGCGGAATGTCTGTTATTATTTAGCATGTGCCAAAATTTGATAGACCAGATGTGCATACTGCATACTATATGACATCCTTACTAGATCTGATGTGGAGTAATGTATAATATCCAAAACAATGACCGTACATCTTTTTTTTGTTTCTGAAAGGAAAACCACATTATATTAGTTGTAACAGTTACTCTGAACCTCTACATGTGAAAACAGAGAAAATAAACTACAAAAAACAAAAATGAATGAGAATGTTGTGATTATTGATCTGTGGAAAAACATAAATAACATGAATCACAATTGGCTGAGGATTAGCAATTTCTAGGTTCCAGAAACTTTAATATGATTATTATTAGGGTGTCAACTTACATACATCAACAGAACCTCATTGATTTCATCAAAGAATTTAATTTAATTATTGATAAACTAGCGTCATGAGTATTATTGACTTTCAGAAGCATGGAAAGACAAAATGAGTGGAAGACAATGACATCAAGTTTCAGACAATAGCACCATACTTCCAGTATATATGATGAAATCAAACTTCAAATCTGAATACTCAATCCACTATCTTAGAATGATATTGTTTATAAATGCTGAATCCAACATCAGAATTGTTGTAAATATGTGAACTAGTCATCAACAAGATAGTCTGCAGTGAAACATCCGACAACAGTTTCTGCCTTTCCAATTTCACTACTCTCACATCCAACTGTCCTTGAATATCAAATTTTCTTAAACGATCATTCTCGATTTTTATATTGGTAAATCATTTAAAACGTATAGATCAAATTCATGAAGATATCTTGACGCAGGAACTTTTTTTTAAAATTAATTATTTTAATTAAAACTGGTGTTTTAGTTTATTAGTCATCAATGTGACCTTTTAATTAGTTATAAAGTTCATGATTAGTTATAACGGTCTTGATTAAAAGTGGATTAATCAAGGGTGGAGATTGATTAATAGTTTATAACTTCTTGTAACTCTAGTATTTAAGACTGCCAATAGGGTTTTCAGCCGTCATAATCTCTCTTTTATCAAAATTACAGATTTTTGTGGTTTTCTCATAAACCCTAATTGTTCCTCTATCAATCTTTCTCATCTTCTAGCCTGATTTCTCATTATTCTTGCTGATTTTCTCTCCTTACCGCATCAAATTGGTATCAGAGCTCTCGAAAGCATACAAATCTGAGACATTGAAAATAGGACTGATTTGCAAATTTGATGGAAGCTCAATGAAATAAGCATTCGAACTTATTTTCTTTAGTATCTTGCATGGTCCAAACTTCCTTGACTTGAGTTTGTGATAAGTACCCTTAGGAAACCTCTCTTGCTTCAAGTGTACAAGGACCAAGTCGCCTTCCTCAAAATCTTTAAGACGCCGATGTTGATTGGCTGCATTGGCATAAGTTTCATTACTTGATTTCAGGACAGCTTTTACCTCCTCATGCACTCTTTTAAGGGCCTAGAAGGTCTGAATTGTTGCCTTATCGCTTACACGAGGGATATCTTTTTAAGGGCAATCAACTTTGCATTCCTCAAGGTTCTTTGCGGGAGCAAATTGTGAGGGAACTTCATGGAAATGGACTAGGAGGTCATTTTGGAAGAGATAAGATGATGACAATGGTGGCAGATCATTATTTTTGGCCAAAAATGTTTCAAGATGTGAATAACATAGTAAGAAGATGTTCAGCTTGCCAACTGGGTAAAGGCAACTCACAAAATATAGGGTTATACACTCCTTTGCCAATACCTGAGACGCCCTGGATACATTTAAGCATGGACTTTGTCTTGGTTTTACCAAAAACAGCAAAGGGATATGATTCGATTTTTGTCAATAGAACAATCGAGAAGACACCTTTTGAAGCTGCTTATGGATTGAAACCACAACATGTGCTTGATCTAGTTCCTTTGCCACCAAATGCGAGAATCAGTGATGATGGAGAGGCCTTTGCTGAACACATTAAAAGAGTGCATGAGGAGGTAAAAGCTGCCCTGAAATCAAGTAATGAAACTTATGCCAATGCAGCCAATCAAGATCGGCGTCTTAAAGATTTTGAGGAAGGCGACTTGGTCCTTGTACACTTGAAGCAAGAGAGGTTTCCTAAGGGCACTTATCACAAACTCAAGTCAAGGAAGTTTGGACCATGCAAGATACTAAAGAAAATAAGTTCGAATGCTTATTTCATTGAGCTTCCATCAAATTTGCAAATCAGTCCTATCTTCAATGTCTCAGATTTATATGCTTTCGAGGGCTTTGATATGGAAACAACTGAAGTTTCAAATCAATTGGAACAAAATCCCAAAGTTTCTACTGAAGATGTGTTGGATGTCAAAGAGGTCAGTTCTCGTAGAGGTAACAGATATAGAAGATTTTTTATTAAATGGTTGGGTAAACCTGCTACTGAAAGCACTTGGATTAATGAAGATGAGCTCAAGAAGATCGATGCCGAAATGTATGCTGATGTGGAGCAAGTTTTTTTCAAGGAGCCAAAATTTTCAAGCTGAGGAGATTGACGCAGGAGCTTTTTTTTTAAATTAATTATTTTAATTAAAACTAGTGTTTTAGTTTATTAGTCATCAATGTGACCTTTTAATTAGTTATAACGGTCTTGATTAAAAGTGGGTTAATCAAGGGTGGAGATTGATTAGTAGTTTATAACCTCTTGTAACTCTAGTATTTAAGGCTGTCAATAGGGTTTTCAGCCGTCATCATCTCTCTTTTATCAAAATTACAAATTTTTGTGGTTTTCTCATAAACCCTAATTGTTCCTCTATCGATCTTTCTCATCTTCTAGTCTGATTTCTCATTATTCTTGCTGATTTTCTCTCCTTACTGCATCATATCTCAACCACTGAAATCAAAAGATAGACCATTAAATAACTTACACCAGAGAAGTGAAACATTAAAAATAAGACAATTTCCTCGACAACAGTTTTCCAGTTCTAGTTTTAATGAAGCTAGATGGCCACCAACTTGTTGGTCATCCTTTAAGTTTTCAAAAAAGATTTCCTCAACAGAAAAATGGTGTGTTTTATAAAGATTGGCAAGTGAAGCATTTCATAAAGGTTGGTATCAAAGAAATGAACCTAGATATTTCAGAATACAACATAAGGATAAAGCACAACAAGCAGACATACGAAATCTATCAGCTAAAGCATCAATGCTAAAATTCAAAAAATGAGCAAAATATGTATTATAAGAATTCCAGTATATGAATTGTTTGTTTGTCATAGCATCATGCCATTTCTTGTTATTTGAGGAGGATAACCTTATACATGTGTTAAACTACTTCTCTTATCTTTATGCTTTTCTATCATTTGAAACTACATTTGTTATACAAGTTCAACAGAATTAAAAAGATGAGACAGTTGGAAACAAACCACATGAATGGTTTTAGCTGTGGAGCATCCTAATCCAAAAGAAGAGATGGCTTAATGTAGAGATTACCAAAGAAAAACCAATTGAGGAATTTAGTTATGATAAGTTGAATACTCTGAGTTAGGATTTGGCTCTCTAAATGAAAAAAAAAACAAAAACCATGACAATTGTAATAGAATTTCAGTAACCCACACTTAAACGTCCAATATTATCCTCAAACTATGACGTTCAAGGGATAAAAGTCATTTATCAGAATATTATGACATGGAATAATCATGGTCGACCAGGATAACTTCATAGCCTGCAGATCCAGGAATTGGATTTGAATAGTGAAATTCATCACTTATGAAAAGTTTATTTGGTAAGGACATCAGTGGATATAAATTACCATAGTCCTGGTCAACCTTGTGAAACTTCAAGGAGGAACAGGAAGAATTATATTCTTCTGGAAATGGAAGAAAGAACAGAGGGCAGAGATCACTATCAACTTCAACAGAGAAAATTGCAAAACATCAAACTAAAAAAAGCATGCCAATAACTCTGGTTTATCGATCATATATCATTTTGCAGTTATGAGCTCTATCCTGATCTCCTCCATCAACGAAGCTTCAGCTCAATCCCCCAGGAATCTCTTTTATCAAATCATACTGATAACGTTACATTTTCCAGCATCTGCATATTTTCATCTCCATGGCCCAAAGTTTATACCTAACTGAAATCGAATACCAGAAAGAACACCCAGCTCTCCTTCCATCCATGTATCCAGGAATCAGCAGCAGCACCGTCATGATCATTCGAATGCAACAAGCACATTTAACAGTACGTACCATACGTGGTAGTTCAAGCATATCACGGCTAACGAAGCCATATCGCCACCCAACTCCGTTCATCGTTCCCATCGCGATACCAAGAACTCTAGAGCGACGCACTACAGCTCCCTAACATAACAACTACAGAGACTAGAGATAGAAGAGAAGAGCGCACGTACCGGTCGTTGTCGGCCGTTGCCTCGTCTTCCTCGTCGTCCTCCAAATCGACGTCACTGCCGCCACGGCCTGCGCCGCCGTCTCCCTCGGAATCTGACCGAAAGCAACGGGAACGAACGCTCAGGGAAGGATGACGAGATCGAGAGTGAATAGAGACGAGAAGCACGTAGAAGACCGCGAGAACGATCCCTCACCGTCCTGCTGTCCTTGCGGCAGCTCCGGCCGAGGATTCTCCCCTGCATCATCCCCCTCCTCCCCTTCTACTTTCACATCTTCGTCCTCCACGTCCTGCTGCAACTGCTGCGGCTGCGGCGGGGGTTGCTCGTCAACTTCGCCCTCCTGCTCGTCGGCGGCGTCGGCGTCCGCGGCCTCGTGGTTGACCACCTGATGCTGCGGCTGCGGCGCCTGCTCCTCGGTCTGGTGCTGCTCGACCGTCGATGGCGGCGGAGGGGAGGGGTCTTCGGCGGTGGCGGAGGCGGCGGCCGGGGAGGCGGGGGGCGGAGGGCGCTTCTGGGCGGGCATTTGGGTCGTTGCGGGAGCAAGCGGTCCCCCGAAGTCTCGGCGCGCGCGAGGAGAGAGAAAGAGGGTGGTGAGCGTGTAGGAGGAGACGCGAGAGAGGGGGCGAGGCGACCAAAATGGAGAGAAAGAGAGGAGAGAGAGAGGGAGAGGGAGAGGGGAGAGGAGAGAGGAGAGAGAGAGGTGGGCGAAGGAAGGGAAGAGGGCGGTAGGGGTGGGGTCGACAAGCGGATTAATGGATTGAGGGGCTTAATTTAAGTTAACTATGAAGATTAAGGAATAAAAAAACATACGTTATTAATTCCCTTTTTTAATTAAAATTTATAACGGCATAAGAGAAAAACAATTATTTCAAAAATATACGTAAAAATAATTTCTTTTCTCTGGTTAATATCTTTATGAAGCTTACATAAAATATTATTACTTGGTATTACAAAATGGTAATATTTTTATATTCGACCGAAGTTAATATTTTTTTTCAATTTGTCAATTTAATTATACATTTGCTAATTTATTTTTGAAAATGTCGGTAAGAAATTCATTTTTTTCTTATATTCAAACTTGAAAATTGCAATATAATAATAATTCAAGTAGCACGTAATTGTTCATTGAATAAATAGTTATTAGATTTGGGCGATTATTTTAACATACAGTTTTTTTTTCTGAAAAAAATTATCGAACAAAATATGACAGTTATTTTTATTAGAAGAAGTTATCTCTCCTCTAAATTCAATTGATTTTTTTTTGTGCTGGCCCAAACCTCGAATAGGGCGTGAAGGCATTCAACTCAATTCAAATAGAGTCGAATTAAATTGGACGATTTGATCATCATTATTTTAATTCTTCTTTTTATATTTTTAATATAAATATATTTAATATTTTATTTTAAATATAAAAAATATTATTTAAAATATTTTTATATTTTTATATATCTTTTAAATAATGTATTCCATATTTTAAAAAAATAAATTATATAAAAACATTTAAATTAAGTAAAAAAATAAAAAAACTAGATCGTTAATATGACTTACTTAATAGGTCGGATCAGATCAAATCAAATTTAGCACTCTTATCTACAAGAAATTTTCGATATTTGAAATTACAACTGTTCAACTAATTCGAGATCCAAAAAATAAAAATGGTAAAAGTTTATTCTCTAACCATGATTTCAAGAATTAGGTTAATTTTAACTCAACCCCCATCCAACCAACCATGATTCCTAAATCCAATTGATTTGACCGCATAATTTCAGCATTTGGGTGATCCGGAAAGGAAAATCTCGTGTCTGCGCCCGAACGTTGGGGAATATTACCATTTTAGCACTAACCACCGCTTCGGCTCTCGTGGGTTAGGTGGCCTTTTGTCATCTACTCGAGGCCAACGACAAAGCGAATAGAGGTGTAATAATCTCGTTCCGAAAAAATTAAATCGAAAAAATAAAAATTAAGGATTCGAATATGATTTAAAATAATTATAAATTAAAATTTATTCATCAAAATTAGGACTCCACTCGAAAAAATCATAAAGACTCGTGAAACTTATTTTTTATTTAAATAATTAATACATATGTTATTAATTTTTTTTATTATAGATATAACATTTTTTGTATAAAAAATCTTACTTGTAACATATTTTATATTTAATATAAATTTAAATATTATATATTAATTTTAATTTATTACATATATTTTTAAAATATAAAGTAAAGTCCTGAAAAAAAATCATTTGAAAGATTAACATGCCAAATGGTGGTTTTTATTTTTTTAAATAATTTTAGGATAACTTTTTTAATTTTAAAAATGATCCAAAAAAATATCGATTAATTTTTGTAGACGGAAAACCTCGACCCAATCCGAACTACTTTTACCCCTACGAGGGAAAGAGATTTTAAGTATTTAATTTCTTTTTTCTTTTTTTTTCTTGTTAAAACTCGTCTGCCTTGAATAAAAATCTTAAAAAATGTGTAACGACTTAAAAATTAGTGTCAAACCCCAAACTACCCTTACAATTATATTCTTTGTAACTTTCATATATGAACCCAAATAACATACATAATTTACAACGGAAATATAATAAATAAAAATTAAACATATAACATCACAACGAAATATTTATCTTAATATATAATACATAATATCATTCAACACATATTTTATCCTTTAATTACTAATTATGATTGTTCATATAATTCAGACTTAGATTTTAACAATCATAATTTAGAAAAAAATATCTTAAACATACAATATACTTTAACTTCAGAAATTCATCAGTTAATCACTCATAAATCTGTAAGCATTCATATAAATAAAAAAGTAATTATTATTTTGTTATAATCATTGATTCATTGTTTATAATGACTGTCATTGAAAAATGAATTAAGAAATGTGTGAACCCAAAATGAGTGATTTATAAATTAATAATGATTCTTAATTGTTAAATATTTTTTGAAGTGAATTTAATAATATGTGTCCACACAATTCTACACCCTTATCCTTATTTTCATGTTTCAGTGAAATGCCCAAGTATTTTGTATTGGATCAAATTTTCGATCCAGAAGAAATCATCCGTCATTTTTTGAGTCAATTTTTTAAATTAAAATATCATTTTAGAAAATAAAAAATCACCCTCTAACGAATCGATTTTTCGGATGGTTTTTACGATACCCTACTTTTTATATAATTATATTTTAAATATATATAATAAATTAAAATTAACATAAAAGTGTTTAATGTTATACTAAATATAAAATATACTATTAAAACTTTAAAGTTATGAAAGTAAAGTTAGAGAATGCAATAGAAAAGTATGAAATTTTATACAAAATTATATCTATAAAAAATAGTTTATAAATTAATTATATAAATAAAAAACGAACTCCACGACTCTATCATTTTTTCGAATGGGGCCCCTAATTTTAGCAAGTAAATTATAATTTATTAAAAATCATTCTACATCATATTCAGACTCATAATTTTCTATTCGAATTTTTTGGATCAAGTTGGCGGAACTTTTCTTCATTTTTCTTACACCTCTAGCAAGCAAGAGCACAAGAATTGGAACAACTGCCAAGAGAAGTAAATTGCAATTTCATTCAGCTTAAAAAAAATTATAGATATTATTCATTCGTGTCTTTATATATTATCCCATATATCATGTGGGTCCGGTACAAAAGTATAACTATCGCTGCTTATTGCTGGTGAAATCTTTTTTTTTTTTTTTGATATGTAAAACGATCCCCTTTCACACTCGAGCTTACCCACATGGTGCCATGGTGGAATATAAAAATAATAATATCGAGTCAACAATAAAATCATAAGCCCAAACCAAATTAAATTTAGGATTAGGGCCCACTGGGTTTGTCAATGCACATTTATAGCGACAATTTCGACCAAATATTGGGCAAAAAGAAACTACATTATATTCAACAGCCTCACCGTTAATACCATAAACATAGATTCGTATGTGTTTTGTGTGCACTTCAGCTCTAGATCTCAGAACCAACATGAAGTGACCCAAAAATTATATGTTAGCGTTGATGAACAAGGAATTTTGCTAATTTGATGTTCAAATTCTCCGAAGTTTAGCCTTGGGTTACGAGGTGAGAAGGGAAGTTCAACGGCAGAGTGAGAACTTACGAAGTTTTGGATGCACGCAAAAACTTTTTTTTTATGAACAAATAGCATTGATCGTGTTTGGCAAAAGTTGGGCAAATTCTTATCCAAGTTTTCATGCCAAACACAGTGAGGGAATGAAAGATTTGTGTGCATCTCATTTAATCTAAGAAGCTAGGCAAAAAATTTCGGAAGGGTCAAAACTAAGTTATTGAAACAATACAACAATCTTTCAACAATGATCAAATATGTTCCTCGGAGTTTGGAAGGTGTTGATTATCTTACCATTTAATAACATTTTCAAATAATTGTCATCACTTCAATCACCAGTAATTAACACTTTTAAGGAAAATACAATGTCAGCTGATGGGACAAGTCATGCAGGGAAGCTTATAAATATCATCAATGGCTGGTTCAACTTGCTAAGACAAGTACTCTTGGGCTTTATGTCATATTTCAAGTTAGCAAAAGTTATATATGATCTAATAAATATTGCTAATTTAATAGATTAAGAAGCTATCATTTTATTGTACTACTAAAATGACCATTAAATCACTTAGGCTCTATTGCCTT
Organism: Pontederia crassipes; assembly: GCA_030549335.1. Lineage (NCBI taxonomy): Eukaryota > Viridiplantae > Streptophyta > Magnoliopsida > Commelinales > Pontederiaceae > Pontederia > Pontederia crassipes. The sequence goes on along the minus strand of CM060197.1, from coordinate 40,034,077 downwards.
CTTCCAAATTCTCCATTTGTTAAGACTTTGATATGTTGGGTTCAAAATAACACTTCTATAACAATGTTAGCACAAAACAATTTCTAACTAAAATATTAAGATGAGTGAGGTCAAACATCTTAACAAAAAAGGTAAAAGTGTTTTATGTAATATTTCAAATTGGCATGAACCAAAAGAAACAAAGATGATGTGGAAAGTCATACAATAATACTCATCTATTTATTTTATTTTATTAGAAATTATTTTTCGGCTAAGATTGATTTTTATTATAGTCAAAATATCATTTGGAGCCAACCACACCAAAGGTAGGAAGAAGACAAAAAAGACTAAATAATTTGATGACACATTTGAACTGGATAAAGTGATAGTTAGGGTGACACTATTGTCACTTCTTTTTATTAAATTGGAGTAAAAATGTACACAACTCATGAACAAATGACTAATAATTTTTGGAGTCACAATAATGTCACCCTAATATGATAGTTTAAAATTGATCTACCAATATCAAGCTATCATTTTATCTAGTTCAAATGTGTCATCAAATCGCTTAGGTTTTTTTGTCTTCTCCCAAATTCTCCATTTCTAAGCCTTTGATGTGCTTGGTTCAAGATAACACTTTAGCTATAGTTAAAATCAATATTAGCACACAACAATTTCTAATAAAATAAAATAAATGAATGTGTATTCCTCTTTGTTAACCTATGCAGTCATGCCAATAAAAAATAAGAATGAGACCACACATCTTAATGGAGAACCAAGGAAGCATTTAAATCACCCCAGGATAATGCATTTTCCATCTCCCGATGACCGGAGTTCAATGCATTAAACCTCTCATATCATCAGCAAACATTCACCTGTGGCAATTATGACAGGAAAGTATTAGTTCAAAGTCGAGAAAATAAAATCATGTACAAGTTTTAAATGAAAAATCAATCAAAACTATACGTAGAAGGGAATTGAAATAATTATGTCCATCATCACTAACATTTATATACTACAACTGCCAACAGATCACCATACCTACAACTTCTTTGTTGCAATGGCAATGACTCGGAGGCATTTATTAAGTTTCGAATCATTTGGGATTATCATGTATTACTTGATTTCGTTTTTTATGGACATCAACTTTTTCACATAACAATTGAGTGATATCAAGTTAAGAAAAGTAATAAAGCTAATCAATCATAAAACACTATCTCGCCCGGATTTAGAGATGATCTTATCAATCATAAAGCAATAACTTCCGAGACCCATATTCTATGATTGTAATGGGTCAATAACACTTTCAAATTACTGTTCTCATATCTTCTTTTATTTAATACCATAGACTTTCTTAAATCATTACTGATTCAACTACAGACTAGAGATAATCAAACCAGATCTGAAAATTATTGTAGCTCATAATCTATTCCAAAAATCGGCATTGACAAGATGATGACACTAAGGGATAAAGGGATCGAGGTATATGCAGCGCACTGCACAATATTGTGCATTTAGACACGTTGAATTTGACAAAGCAGGCCATAGTTCAGATGTCGCCACTACTAATGCCCATTTTAGCCAAGAACAAATTGGAGACAGCAAACACGTCAAGTTGTTAAGAAGCACTATGTAATAATGTCACAACATATCAGAACCAAGCCTCTCGTGGATGGTGGAGATGGAAACAAGATGAAACATTTGTACAGCTTATTCAGGAGACAAGAACAGCCAAAAAGTGCTAGAAATTTGTGAAAAAATTTCCGACAAAATTTTCAAGAATGAAATTTTAGATAAGTACCACATTTTTGCCATCCCGGGAGAGAATGGGAAATAATTAAGAGTTGTGAGAACAGACAAAATGGATTGCTCATAAGATTTTATGTTAAGTAACAAATCGCAGAGCTGCTTACAAGAATCGCACAATCTAAACCGCATCCAAAATGAGAGCAAAAAGGCAATCTTTTGCACAAAAGATACCTTTTTTTGGGCAAAAGGTTGCGTCCATGTCGCTAATGAGAGACGACGCCCCACCGACGTGCCTCGAGGACTCCCTCCGCCAGGGGGACATGGTGCAAACCGCTGTCCCACGCTGTCGCCGTCCGTATTTCCAACTCTTACACCGCCGTCAAAACCGGTTTCCTCTCGTGCCCACTCTCGTGCCCATCTCAGATAGAGACCGAGCCCTCGACGCCCTCGTCGGCGATCTCAGGCGAACGGGGATGGACCTTCGTGTCGGATCTACTCCGGCGGTCGTCCACGCTTTCGCCGTCCGTATTTCCAACTCTTACACCGCCGTCAAAACCGGCTTCCTCTCGTGCCCATCTCAGATAGAGACCGAGCCCTCGACGCCTGAGATCGCCGACGACAGGCGAATGGGGCTGGACCTTCGTGTCGGATCTACTCCGGCGGTCGTCCGGGGAGTTCCAGATGCCTTCCGCTTGGACTTGGAGGCCAAAGGAGGTGTTGAATCTGCAGCTCCAGGAGGCGTGAGATGGAGATGAAGGAGATGCATTAGGGTTTACGAAGTTGTCGACGTACGGGCCCTTTCTGAAAGCCTGCAAAATCGTACTCCATGACCCGAAACCCAGCGGCTGTTATGTCATTTCATTGCATTCTTTTGTCCAACTCAAGAGGCGCTCAATTCAAAAAGTTTGGATAAGTTCACGCTATTTTTCCATTCTTATCTTTTAATTCATTTTACCAATTATTTATTTTTTTATTAAAATGTAGATGCGATGTCTCTTTCCTCCACGCAAGAGTTCATATCACGTGGCATCATTAAAAATAAAAATAATATTAAAAAAGAACGTTGTCGAAGGTCGACCTCCAATTAGGAGAGCGACCCTCCCTCCCCCCTTCTTTTGTGCTCTCCATGTGCAGCCAGTCAATCGACAGTTCCACTGAAGCTTCGTGTCAACAAGCATCATGCTCATGTGGGCGCTCTTCCTCGTCGTGCTGACCGCCTCCTACCTGAGCTTCTAGAGCTTCGCGGACATGTCGTCGATGTCAACAAAGTGGGGTGCCATGCACTAGGAGAACCACATCCGCGCGTCCGCGGTCCTATGTCGCCCGAAGGGCTTCTTCGTCCTCGTGACCGGAGCGGCGGGGTTTGTCGGGTCACACATCTCACTCGCACTCCACCACGAAGGCGTGGTGTGGCTCCCAGAGGCATGCAAATCTGCATAACACCATCCCACTGTCATTTGGGCCTCCTCCTCCTTCGTCTATGGCCTCAACGAGAAGTTCCCCTTCTCCAAGTTCGACCGACCACTAAAGAAGGCCAACGAGGAGATCACTCACACCTACAACCACATCTATGGCCTCTCCCTTTCGTCACTGCATCAAAGGTTGACAAGGGGACCCCCTCCCCTTCTCGCGCGGGGGGGCGGGGGGGCGGCATGTTTTTTTAATGTTATTTTTTAGTGATGTCATGTGGGACAGCCGCTTGCATGCAGAAGAGAAGTCTCCATGTAGACGTCACATAGACATTTTAATCGAAAAATAAGTTATCATAGTTAAAAAGTGATCCGTGAAATAAATTAAAAGATAAAAAACATTCTTATTACAAAATAAAATTAGAGGATAATACTAAGAAAATGTCTAAAGAATATTTAGTATAATTTTAATTTCAATATGAAAGAATTGCGATTCAAAATATCTAAATATTAAAAAAGACTATTTGATTTAGTGCTAGAATTTTAATTTAACATCTAAATAGATTAAAACAAAATACTTCAAATTTTTAAATATATATATATATATATATATTTGAGACATTTTTACCATGTTTTGAAATCAACATTAAATAAAATGCTTCATATTAAACATTTCAAAGCAAAAAAGAATGTTGGGTCACCCAACCATCAAACTTGATTAAATGCGTGAACAAGTTGTGTTGTTTATTTAAATAAAATTATAATAAACAAAAATATTATGTATTTATTTATTTTAATAATAATTACTATAATATAAAAAACATTATACATAATTATTAAAAAAAAGTTGTGTTGTGATATATTAACATTAATTTTGATTAAATTTTATGTGTTATTAATAATATAATTTATGTAAAGAATAAAATTTATTATTTTATGAGTCACAAAATTATATTTAAAACATTTATGCATTTATTTATTTAAATAAAAATATATAAAATATCATGTATATTTTTTTCTAAAACAATTGAAATTTTTAATTAGTAAAATTAATTTGAATGTAATAATATTTAAATTAATTTTATCAGGGAATTTCTTTAACTTTATTGTGCTATAACACTAAATTATATATATATATATATATATATATATTAATAAAAATACTTGTTTGTTGGATCTAATAAATTTATTTTATAAGCTTGATAATATATTAATATATATATATATATATACTAATAGATATACGGGCCTAATATTAACAGTAAATATTAATTAATAATATTTGTAATATACTATAATGCTAATTATATATATATATATATATAACATATGATATAACATATACTATATAACATATAATATATTGTGAAATAGGATTAGGTAAAAAAACAGATAAGTTCTTTCCTCGACAAGAACTATTTTTTAGAACTTTTGTTCTGGTCGATCTTTTTTTTATCCGATGTTTGACGAAACTTAGACAAGTGCTTACCCAACTTCTACATTCAAACGCAGCCTAAAGCTTTCGTATAATTAAGAATCAACCCATTCGGATAACAAATTAACAATTTATGTTTAAAATAGTGAAGTTCAAGAGGTTCAATTCAAAATGAATATTTTTATACACTAAACTTCCACTTAATATTTAATTATGTTTTCTTTGAATTTTGTAGAAAGTAAATATGAAAATTGTAAATAATTTTCTTAATATTTCAAAAAATACAATCATCTTAGAGAAAAAAAAGTTCGATCTAGTTATCAAAGGTGACTACCAAGGAGCATTTTGATAAAAATATCGAGGTTTGAATATTCAGTCAAAACTTTCCATGACAAGCTCAATGATTATAAATGGTTAGTAAAACGATTTGGACGTCAAAATGTTTCTAAAAAATGAAAAATAATATGTTTCAAATAACAATAGGGGGAGGTTGAATGTTATAAATGAAATTCAAAACAAATCAAAGAGGTCAAAACTTGCAAGTAAAAGAAGGAAGAAACCTTGTGAAGTATATTTGAACTCACTCCTATAAATTTTCTTTTTCTCTTACTCTTTTATGAATTATTTTAACTGTAAAAGAGAGATGATGATGCATTGTAAAATCTTTATAATACATGGTTGAACTTCTAGATGATTATATATTTTGTGTTATCTTTAGAGTAAAAAAATATGATGAGAAGTCATCTTTCCTCTCGGAATCGAGAATAAAATAGTGTAAAGAGTTTTTTCTTGTGCCATTTGATACTAAGAAATGGTGCACTTAAAATTTCTAAGAGTATCGAAGTTGAGAAGTCAAAATGATGATGTAAGAAATCTCAGCTTTTATATAATTTAAGCATTATTATATTAAATACTTTAAAATTCATCAATCCATTTTATATTTTCATAACTTTTTTGAAAAATTAATTTTATTAATAAAATACTAATTTACTCCCCTAATATTTTGTGTTCTACTATTAGATATGAAAATAACTATAGTTTTGTCAATGTTGAAACTCAAATAAATTTGAAGTTTGAAGACTTACTCTCAATACATCCTCCTCATGCGATTACTACCATCAAATCAATTGATTTATCTGCCTCCATTTCCATCCTCCTCTAGCTATTACTGCCACCAAATCAAATAGTTTGCACTGCCTCCATCTCTGTAAACATTAAACACAGCTAACAAACAGCATTTCACATTTATTATTTTATACGTGGAGATTGGATGCTGAAATGTGCAAGCAATGCTCCTTTTTTTTGTTTGACCAAATATGTGTTCCGTTTACACCCTTGTTTATATATATATATATATTGGATGCTGAAATGTGCAAGCAGTGCTCCTTTTTTTTTGTTTGACCAAATATGTGTTCCGTTTACAACCCTTGTTTATATATATATATATATATATATATATATATATATATATATATATATATAACTCTCATTGTTTATGATTATTACCATCCACCTAATTAATATGAAATGAAATAAAATAAAATAATATAATACTCTCCTGATCAAATTGTGACCGGTCAAGTTAAACTCAAAATTATTAACTTTTAGAAATTTATTTAGACATAATTCTTCAAACTAGTTGGGCTAATCAAACTTTAATTTTAAATTGATGGCTTAGTTTGGGGTTTTGGGGCTCTCAGTGACCGATGTGTCTCTTTTTATTTTTAGCATGGCATCTGCCCCCTTTAAATATGAAAATGTTTTTCTCGGTGTCTCTTTTGATTTTAAGTAGGGCATCTGCCACGTTTTATCTAATGGCACAACACATGGAAAATGTTTTCCTCAATTCTCTTTTTATGCATTTAATAAGTACAAATCAAGTCAATAGATCTATGCAAAAAGTTGGGAAAATGTTTCCTTGTCTTTTAGAAGAAAAAAAATATATTTTCCACATTTCGAGTGATATAAGTAATCTTTCACACAAAATTGACTCAATACCAATTTTCATACAAAATATTTTCCACATTTCTCAAGAGATAATCATCTGATATATATCACATGTATAGAACATACATAATTGACTCAATACCAATGACTATAACATGATAATTAAAATCACATTTTAAGTTTCCCACAATCTTTAATATAAACAAAAAATGGGATGGCATTCATATAAATAAATTGCATAGTGGATGCTTAAATCTTACACCTTAATTTTAATCATATGCATACATACATACATACATACATACATACATACATACGAATATTAGGATGTAGTAGCACCCTGCATCCCGCTTCCAGAGCCGTTCGATTTAAGATGAACGACTCTGTTCTTTGCGCGTCCAGTTCGACGATTCTCTCGTCTCATCACGTTCCAGTTCGAAGCACGTCTCCTCTCCTCTGAACCGCAGCGCATCTCCCCTCCCTCTAAACCGCAGTGTGTCTCCTCCTCCCCTTTGTCTGCACATATCGTCTTGTCCCCTCTCTACCTCTCCTCCCCTCTAGTCGCGTCGACGACTGCAAAATTGGGGGGCATCGCACCCTCTCTGCGAGTTCGCCGACGAGGGCACCGCCCCCCTTCACTCCACCTCCTCGATGCATCGATCGACGAGCGAGTGACAGAGTCTTCCTCCCTTCATTGCACCAGAGACGATCTGCCCGGGCGAGTCCTCCCTTCTCCGACGACGCCGAGCAACGATGTGATGAGATCCCTCCCCTTGGCGTCGGCGTGGCTACAAAAAGGGGGGGTGGTGTCGGCCTCCTCCATTAGCTTAGGAAGGGGGCCGACGCCCCCCTTTTCACATTCGTCGGTGCGTGCACCGCCTCTTTTCACATTCATAATTTGAATGAGTGTTTTTTTTTTCAAAGGCTTGCTTTAATATTTATTTTTGTTTGGTGACAATTTTTTTAAAAAAATTGTGCTTTTTTCATGTCAACAAAACTCTTTTTTGCAGTCTAAGTAACCCTCATAGATTTCTTCTTCTTGCAAACTTGTTAGTCACTATATTTAATTTCTATTCAAGTGGTGAAATATGGCTCCACTTTAGATTATTAGTGCTATTGATTGATGGCTTAAATCTTCACATAATAACAGTTTCATGATTTTTTTTATATCAATGTTTTTTTTAAAAAAGGTGGTGGAATATATGATTTTATCAAAGTTGGACGACCTAAAATATAATTTAATAGAAGTCTAATAACTTCTATATCGAAAATTAAATTTTAGTGATCGAAATAATAAGTCTGGGAAAAATTATACATTATTTTATAATTTAAATGGATGAGACGTCGACTTCGCTTTTCAGGTACGATGGGGTTTACTCAAAAAAATCATATTTCAAACGTGAATTTTCTTCCATGTATTCTCTCGTAAATTGGCCACCATCTTTCAATATTATTATCAGCATAATCTCCGTTTATAAATAGATAAACCGATTTTGGGACTTTGGATTATGGTTTCAGAGTGATGTTATCTTTCCTCTGCTGCACGAGCAACAGTGGCACGGCAGCAGCACCACCACCAAGGCCGTGCCAAAGAGGAGAGAGAAGAGGAGGAGGAGGATGGTGGTGGTGGAGGGTGATACTGACCGATGTGGAGGAGGCCAAGGCGCAGCTGCTGTTCGCCTCCTCATGATAATGACCAGCATGTCAATCTACGGCATCTTCCTCATTTCCGTCATGTTCGTCAGCCACCTCGGTGACCTCGAGCTCGTCGGCGCCATCCTCAGCAACTCCTGGAGCACCGTCTCTGGTGCCGCCTTCCTTGTAAAGAATTTGAACTGTGCAAGCCCATTAAGCTTAACTTATGCTGCTGCATTCTTTCCTCGGATTGGATTGACCGGATCACTTGAGACGCTCTGTGGCCAAGCATACGGCACGAAATTGTATAAGATGACAAGAGTATACTTGCAGTCATCATTGATGATATCACTATTCTTTTGAGTCATCGTTTCCGAAGGTTTTAATATAGTAAAACCAACCTTTTATAGTAGAATTACGAAGGATCTTTCACATTGATGTTGTAACGGGATCGAGTGTTCACAATCCAAATATGTGACATATTTAGGCAGAATTCTGATGTGATAATGACCTGCAAAATAGCACAATACCAACACCACACACCCTGCAGAAATCTAACTCTATTTATAGAGTGTTGTCTATAGTAGTTTACTGAAGTAGTTACATGCGTGCGTGCAAGTGTGGAGGGAGTTTGCGGCCAAATTACATCACAATAGTTATTCTGCTATTGCTCATTAAGGGCGCACGTCAAATAATCTTCCACTCGCACATAATGAACTATTTGTTATATTTGTGAATATCTGTGTATAGTAAATGGATCGTGTGATCAACGAATACATTTACAACATAATATGGGAGAACTGGGACCTATCAATGATACAATCACTTAATCACTTGATAGCATATATGACCTATTAGGAATATATAGTGCTCAATCAACATGAGAGCCAAGATTATAATTTATTTAAAAATTCAGAGTCACTCAATCAATATGCAAACCAGCACTATATTATCATATAGTCGCTCAAGCAATCATATTACTCACTGCACAACTTAGACTACTCACGTCTAACTCTGTAGTTGGCAAGCAACATATAAAATTTATGTAAACTTTATATGTATACTAGTTACTCAATTTTATATGTATACTTTATAGTTGGCAAGCAACATATAAAATTTATGCAACACCAGTTAATCTTTCTCTCGCCCTCATATTTCTTGACTATAAGTCAACTACTTTCCTAGACGTGACTCGACAGGCCGCATATTGTTAAAGTAGCAACACTGGCCTATTTTCTTAAAATATAGTCAAGAGTCTATAGACAATCTTCAAACTTATTCAGTCCATACTCAGTAATACACTCAAGTATTGCGGTGGAGACTCTCACTGAAGGAGCATATGCTTTTACTCAATAACACCGCACAAACTTAAGTCCAATCACCTATCTATGGCGCCGGGCCTAAGTCCTCACACTAGTCGCCCAAAATTTTGGCGCCTTAAATGAGGTCTCATATTTGGCTCCCCTTGTCAGTCACATGAAGTTTAAGTGAACTCGTGCTCGAATCCTCCTGAACAAATAGGGTGATTTTAGATCATATTATGAATCTAAATCATTTATTCACCGCTCGCTATGCATTAAATGCCGGAGGCGATTATATATCTGTGTGGTTTGATAATCTCATGCCTGACTGACATACTTTACTTGTGTATAACAACTCATAATAATTTAAACAAAGAAAATGAAATACTTTTATTAAAAATAATCATTTAAGTACAATTAGGATTACGTAATCCTCTAGCTTTTATATGCTTAATAAATACATCTCTCGGAATATGCTTCGTAAATGAGTCAGCCACATTCTGTTGTGTAGACACATATTGAATCATGATCCTTTTCTGAACGTCTTCATTTCGTACAAATTTATATTTAGTGTCAATATGTTTCCTTAACGGTGATATTTCTCATCTTTGACAAGCAATGACAGCTTGATTATCACATTATAGATTAGTCTTTGAAGCATCATCAGCTACTCTCAGATGACGAAGGAATTTGCCTAACCAAAGGCCTTCTTGCAGCTTCGGTATATGTCATGAATTCAGCTTCAATTGTTGACAATGCTATGCAATCTTGCTTCTTGCTGCTCCACGTCATAGTGTCATTGCTAAGCAGGAAGATATGACTGGAGATGGACTTCCGTTCATCAACATCGCCAGCCCAATCAACATCCATATATTCAGCTACTTTAGACTTCCTCCTTGATAGCATAGTGTGTAGTCCACTGTTCCCTTGAAGTATTTGAGAATCCTTTTTACAACATTCTAATGGTGGTGTCCTAAATAAGACTGATATCGACTGACTAGACCAATAGCATGACATATGTCAGGTCGAGTATGATAGCTACTTTTCTATAGAGTAGAAAAGTCCGACAAGTATACCGATCGCACAAGTAGTAAAAAGATATCGATCCCACAAGGACTTTTATCTCTCACTCTTACTAGATGACAATTCTTTAAGAGAAATGAATTATGAAGATAATCAGAGAGGAAACAAGAAACATATCCAAGAAAAAGAAATACCAATTAGAAGAAATGTTGGTTTTACTAAGCATTCCTCCACTGTTAATCGAATAAGAAAATCACATCTAAAGGAAATAATATAAATTAGGACTCTAACCAGATGTCCTATCTATTTTATCAATTAAATATTTGAAGAAAGTTTAACCAAATTGTTCTCCAAATATTTAAGGATTAAAACATAAGTGATTGATTCATCTCAAAGACTCTTCAACCGAGTAAGTCTAAGTTCACACCCCTCTAAATCTTACAGAGTAAATAGGGGAGAGATACAAGAAGTTAAAAATAAATTTGATTCAAACAGAACATTCATATTCAGAAAATAATCTTTCATCAAAATAACAGTGGAGTTCAACAATGTAAAACCAATAAAGAAATATTACTCCATTGCTGAAGAATTAAACATTATAAAGCCGAAATTTAGAGTACAAAAGATGAGCAAGAAAATAAAACTTTAAGATGTGACTCTAGACAAAGTAGCCACAAGACTCTCTAAATGGATGATTTCCTTCTCTGCTCTCCCCCTTTGGTGTGGAAGTGGATGTCATTTTATAGTCGTCCGTCGGTGTCAACACGGACCGTGTCACCCATGACACTACTCGTGTTGTCTTTGTTATCTAACGCGGTTCGTGTCAACTAAAAACGGACCGTGTTAATCAGGACGTGTCAGAAATTCCCTGACCGTGTTAGTGGTGATACGACATGATGAAAAATAGCCCGTGTCAACATAACATGGTCCGTTTTCTTCTCCTACACAGCAAACACCGTAAAAATTACAAAATAAACCAAAAGAATAATATTCTATAAGAAAAATAAGATAATTGATGCATGATCATTCAATTTTTAACTTCTTAACATGTTATAATATACAAAATTTGAGCATGCATCAGAGTACACAACATGATATACATTATACTTCCGATAGAACTGGCATAAGGAACAAGGTCATAGCACTATTTTTTTTTAAGTCTTTGGACACATATTAAGAGTTGAAGCTTCACCTTTTGCTACAGAAGTATTAATGGGTTTGCAATTATTCATTCGAAAACATTCGAGGACCTTTTTGATATAGGTTTTTTGTAAAAGAGCAATGAATATCTTTGAACGATCTCGATGAATTTTTATGCCATATATATACGATGCTTCACCCATGTCATTCATCTCAAAGATAAAGGACAATCATTGCTTAATGGTATTTATATAGCCCTTTTATTATTTCCAGATAGTAAGATATTGTCAACATATAGAGTTAGAAATGTCAACTTATCTTTGGAGCCATATATATACATAATGGTCTTCATCAATCATAAAAAAATCGATGAAACTTTAAATACCACTACTTAGATGATTGTTTTAATTTGTACATCAATCATCGCAGTTTACATACTTTGCTCTCTTAACCTTCTACAATGAAGCCTTTAAGTTACTTCATGTAAAATTTTTCATCTATTTCTCCATTTAAAATAGTTGTCTTTACATCCATTTGATGTAATTCTAAATTTATATGAATAACTATAGCTAGAAGTAAGTGAATTGAAGAAAATCTTGCAACTGGTGCAAAAGTTTTATAATAATATATGTCCTCTTTTTGGGTATCTTTGTGCAATAAAGTGAGCTTTATATTTTTCTATGTATCCATCCACATCATGTTTGACCTTGAGAACTCATTTATTCCCTATTGGTCTTCTATCGGGTGGGAGATCAATCAAATTCCAAATTTGGTTATCTTTCATAGACTTCATTTCTTCTTCCATTACCTTCATCCATTCTTCCTTCGCAAGATATGAGAGAGCCTCTTCAATTATTTTAGGCTCATGTTCACATTCAGGATCAACTATGAAAGGTTCCCCCAATCTCAAAACGATGACGTAGGATACTTTTTTTATTAGTCCGACGTATTGAACATTCCGGTATATCTCATTTTTGAGTTGGCGATGATTCTCTTTCACTTGAATCAGTATTTTGAGGTAAGGAGACATACTCCTTAGCTGATTGATCTGTCGGATGAGTCAACTCATGATCTTCTTTCTCTTCGAGATAAAGATCTTTATCCATTTCGCCTTGCTTAGGAAAATCATCTTCTAAAAATGTAGCATCTCGACTTTCTATCTTTGCTACAATTCCATCATCCTTTTCGCCTAAGAAAACATATCCTTTGAAGGTCTCAGAATATTTTATAAAGATACACTTTTTTTCTCTCGGACCCAACTTTTCATACCTATGAGAAGTATGAAGTACATAGCCTGCGCACCCCAGGGTCACAAATAACTAAGTTCAAACTTTTGACATGTTCAAAGTTCGTAAGGAGTGAAATCTACAGATTTTGATGGCACACGATTCAATATATAGGTCATAGTTAATAAGGAATCACCCCAAAAAGATTCGCTTGTGCCTTCATGAATCAAACCATATCAAGTAAAGTTCGGTTTCTTCTTTCCGTGACACCATTTTGTTGTGGAGTTTCCAAAATTATTAATTGCCTAACAATTCCTTTTTCATCATATAACTTTCTAAAGAGATTAGACACGACCATGATATGTATGCAAGATTTTAACTTTGTGATTCAATTGATTTAGCCATACGCAAGAATCTTTTGAAATACTCTAATGCCTCATATTTATGTGTGATTAAATAGACCACACCATATCGGGAATAGTCATCTATAATAGTGATGAAGTAAGAGAAACAATGTCTAACCTTAACATTCATAGGATCACAAATATCAGAATGAATTATTTCTAAGGAAGAATATGCATGTTTGCCGTCTCCAAATGGTTTTCTATTTGCTTTACTAGTGAGACAATCTTTATATGTGGACAAAATTACTTTAGCGAGATTGCCTAAAAGGCTTTCTCTAGCTAGCTTATTCATATGATCTTGTGTCAACTTTTGGAATCAACATTTTTTTTAGAAAATGATACAAATGAACAACTAGAATTTTGAAAATCTTTAGAGATTTCAAGAACATAAAAACCATTAGACTTGTAAGCAGTACAAATATAAACATTATTTAACATTATATCAACATAACTTGAACCAAATGTTAGGACATAACCAAGTTCATCTAAACAAGATACTGAAGTTAAATTTCTTCAAAATTTTGGAGCGTAGAGGACATCATGAAGATACATGACACGTCCTTCACAAAGGTCCAATTTACATGTACACATGCCTTTGACCTCCACATGGGCATTGTTGCCAATGTAAATCCACTTGGTTCTGGCATTGAATCAACAAAAATCCACAAATGAATTGTGTTCCTTTGCTATGTGGTCAGCTGCTTGTGTGTTTATAATCCACGAAGGATGAGTCAACGACTAAAGTGTTGGGTCAAAGTTTTAATGACATATAAAATTATATTTTGATGAAACAAACATCAAAAGATTAAAGTTAAAATGCTGAAAAGGTTTAAAGAAAAATGGATAACTTTATGCACTATATTTTGATTAATAAATTAACTATGATCCTATTACATTTGGATGAATCATAAATATCAAAACTGTAGAAAATTATGTTACATTTCCATAGAAGAAAAAATCATCTCATTTATATAATTGTGCAAAAAGTTATGCTTAAAATAGTGCAGGGCAATCGACCTGTCGGTTGGAACACCGGTCGACCTGCCTGGAATACCGGTCGACCGGTCCAGAACACAGGTCGATAGATTAGTGCAGAAAATACCTAATTTCAATAAGCAGAATATCGAGATTGTACCGTTCAAGGTACCGATCGACCGGTCCAAAATACAGGTCGACCAGACAGTGCAGAATTCGTCAACGACCGCATTTTTCATAAAAGAAAGTGCATCGATCGACCGGTCCATATGTGCGGTCGACCGGCATCCGACTCAAATGAACAGTAACGATCAAATTTGAAGGAATAAATTATTGAATGATTTTTGGACGACTTTCTCACTTGAAGAAGCCTATAAAAGGAATGCCAAAGCCAGAAGAAAGTGCACACATCCAAGCATTGAAGCAAACTTCAAGAAATCAAAAGAAGATCATTTCTTTTGAAATTATCATTTAGAGTTTTCTTTTTTTTTCTCTCTTCCACTCTTGTGAGTATAGAATTGTAAAAGAGAGAAACATTTTTATTCAAAAAAACTAAGAGAGCTCCAGTCTAAAAGAGGTTCAAAATCTTATCTCATAAGCGAGAGAAATATATTAGTTTCATAAGAGGAGAGGTTGCCTTACCTCTCGAAGCGGAGAAAAGGTGATTGATATAAATGATTTTCTTCCTTGCCCCATTTGGAACAAAGGAAGGAATTAGTGGAATCTCCGGCGGCCTCGAGGTCGAGAAGTTGAAACGGGAACGTAGGTCAAGGTGTGGCCGAACCTCGTCAACAACCACCGTGCCTTTGCGTTTGATTTTCTCTCTCTCCCCTCGTTCATATTATCTTATGATCCGAATTGTTTTATTTTAAAAGGTTTTAAAGAATCGATTTTGTGCTTCGACGATGATTTTTGTGAAATCAACATTTTCGATTGAACACCAATTCACCCCCCTCCTATTGGTGTCCTTTGGGATCCTACAATTGGTATCAGAGCAGATTGCTCTTGTTTTAAGATCTAATCATTTTTTATTATAAGATTTGATCGTCTTGTTTTAAGATCTAATCATTTTTTTTTGTTTTAAGATTTGATCGTCTTGTTTTAAGATTTAACAATCTTTAAGAACTATGGCATCAAGTGGAATTGGTTTTGCCGAATGGCAATCAATTAGTCATCCTCCCCTTTTAAATGCATCAAATTTTGCATATTGAAAAATTAGAATTCAAGCATATATTTGTTCTATTGATATCGACATGTGGGACATAGTTGAAAAATATTATTATGTTCATGAAAAATTACTTACTGATTCTAAAGAAAAAGAAAAAAAATTTCAAAACTTGATTGGAAAGTCTTTATTGTGCTTTGAATTCAACGGAGTTTATTAACTTGTAAAACTGCAACCGAGATTTGGAAAAAAACACATCACTACTTATGAAGGAACCGACAAAGCTAAAGAATCTAAATTGAATATTTTAAAACATCAATATGATTCTTTCAAAATGCGTAAAAATAAATCCATAAATGATATGGTTGCTCGGTTTAATGATATTTTGAATGGCTTAGCATCCTTGGGTGAGCCAATATCTAACCTCCAAAAAGTAAAAAAGATTCTCAGGTCTCTCTTCTAAATGGCATACGAAGAGGACCATGATCGAAGAAAATGATCTGAACAAATTGGATTTTGATGATCTTATTGGTTCATTTCTAACTTATGAGATCCCAATTCAAGAAGATCAAGAAGAAAAAGCCCCCAAGAAGAAAACATTGGCATTAAAGACAAATACAATAGAAGCAAATTCAAGTGAAGAGAAAGTGGATGAAAGAAAACACGCACTCTGCACAAGAAAATTAGATAAGTACCTCAAGTTGGTAAAAAAGAAAGACAAGAATGAGAAGCTAACAAGAAAATTATACAAACACCACAATGAAGAAAAATCTTAGAAAAATAAAAAGAAAAAAATATATGAAGAGTCTAGTGAAACAAGTAGTTCATCAAGCTCTTCTAGTGATGAAGCATACATATGCTTGATGGCACACGATGATGAGATAATTTCTAATCCTTCAAATTCAAATTATGACTCATTGAATTCTTCTGAAAAAAAACATTTCTTTAGATGTGAATAAAGAACTTTCATCCCTTATAAAAAGATATTTATCACCTAAAGAAGAAAATGAGAAATTAATATATGGGATTGAAAAATTAAAAGAAGAAAATGATATATTCCTTATGGAAAATGAAAATTTCAAAAATGAAATTGAAACTTTGGAAGTTACTAATGCATGTGAAATTGTCAAACTAGTATGTTCATTAGAAAAAGTAAAATAAGAAAATATTTTTTTGAAAAATACACAAAATAAGACTATTTCTCAACTAACAAAAAATAGTCTTAAAAATCATTTTGGGCATAAAAACTCTTATTGAAAATTTAATCGTCCCTTTAATACAAAATCTCATTTCAAATGTTCTTCATGTGGCTCTTATGATCATTATGCATATTAATGTAAAATAAGAAAATCAACACAACATGGCATAATTTGGATTCCGAAAGGAACATTATCTAATAAAACTGGACCCAAAGAAGTTTGGGTACCAAAAGTTACTTGATTATTTTCAGGTGTGTCTCACATGCCAAGGACATATGGAAATGAAAATGTGAAGGCACAAAGGTTATGGTAAAAGTATCATCTATTTTTTTTATGTCACTCAAAAATTCTAAACTACTATTTTTTAAAAAGAGGAACATATAAATAAATATTGATAATAATGATAGGGGGAGCATGATTAAACTTTATTTTGACATATCATGGACATCATTGTTGAATCAAAGTTTTATGCCATATTTTGATTCTTAATATATTTTTGTTTTGGCTTTTATAAAATTGTATTCAATATAAAATAACCATAAATTTAGAGGGAGTTATCTTTCAAAACTTGCTATACTCTACGTGTCTATTATATGACAAAAGGGGGGAGAATAAATTTTTTGAAAAATTGATTAAGGGGGAGTTACATATGAGCTCTTATATGATTCATTTACAAACTTCTTTTTGATGAAACAAAAGGGGGAGAATTATAGGAGAAATATGACCTGAATATACTTTATATGAAGATTATCTTACAATTAATATTTATATGAATATCTCCTATTGTATGGAAAGTTAGGTGTTAGGGGAAGTAAAATTATTTTTTTACAATAATTTATAACTTTTTTGCCAACTTATATATTTGTCATATTTCATGGTTTGTCTTCATAAAAAAGGGGGAGATTGTTGGGTTAAAGTTTTAATGACACATAAAATTATATTTTGATGAAACAACCTCAAAAGATTAAAGTTAAAATGCTGAAGGAGTTTAAAGAAAAAGAGATAATTTTATACACTACAATTTGATTAAAAATTAACTATGATCCTATTAGACTTTGGATGAATCCCTAAATATCAAAATTGTAGAAAATTCTGTTAGTTTTTCATAGAATTAAAAATCATCTCGTTTGGATAATTGTGCAAAACGTTATGCTTGAAATAGTGTAGGACGATTGACTTGCCGAGTGGAACACCGGTCGACCTGCCTGGAATACTGATGCACGAAAAATCATGCATTAATTTAGGCCATTTGATTAATACTTTAAAATTTTTTATGTTTAGAAAGGAAGAGTTTTGATTTGTTTTCATATCATTTCATTTAGATTTCTACCTAAATCTGAAAATTATTCATGACAGGATATGAGAAAACGTCAAAGAAAATGTCTAAAACAGTTCAAAAGACTGTCACGGCCGCGATAGTTTTTGTCATGGCCGTGAGAGAAAGATTCAGCACTCAGAAAATTGGCTAAGTTACTGTCACGGCCGTGACAGCTTCTGTCATGGCCATGACAGACAAATTCCAGCAGAAATTGGCAGTATTTTTCAGCCTTTTCAGTCTTCTGTCATGGCCGTGCCGAAGCCTTTCACGGTCGTGACGGCGGTCTGTTAAGCCATTTTAAAGTCATTTTATCCACTTTTTGAATATATTTTCGATTTTTTTAGAGAACGATAAAATCTACAAAAGGAGACAGAAGAAGGCCTGAAAAAACATCACTGGAGCATAATTTTAAAGCCTAAAAAGAGGAGAAGATCGAGGACAATAGCGAAGCTCTGTCGAAAACTCGAAAGAGGACGCGCTTAGCCTATGCTAGAGTTTTTATTTTCTTTTTCCAATCTTTTACATTAGATTTAATGTTATTATCTCAGATTTATTCTTTCATTAGGGCCATCTAGTTGAACCCTATTTATGTATTAGAACCTTTCTTGATATTAGTTTGATTTGAATCTTTAATAGCATTGTAATTTCATGTTTAATGCTTTCCTTTGATTCCATGATTTATGATTTGATTGCTATCTGAGAAAAAGTGATTATTTTCATAATAGTTTGTAGGATTGATTTCAATTATTTATTGCATGCCAAAATTAGGGAAATCGAAAGAGATCTAATTTGTGTAGTTATTAAGGTGACTTGAGAAAGCCCTTAATATTAATTCTGATTGAATGCATCTTATGATTTAATTAAGTAAATTAAAAACCGAAAGGATTGATTTATTTTAATTATTCATAAGATAGTAGTTAAAGCCTGAAATATTGGTTAACTTATTTTGGGAATTCACTTTATTATTGATTCAACTAATTCTAAGCTAAGAAAATTCATTACATTCTAGTGGTGATAATTAGGTTCCTTAATCATCAAATCATTATTGCTCTGATCATTTCTTTTATTTTTGTTATTTTCTTTTTATTCACATCTGAAAATCATATATTTTCTTAATTTTTCAATTAACAAGGTTAAAATAAAATCTAAGTTATTAACCATCCTCGTGGGAACGATAACTCTACTCATTCATTTTATTACTTGAGCGACTAGTGCACTTGCTAGCGTTTGCTATCAATTCTACATGCATTAAATTTTTGACGTCATTGCCGGGGACGGTGTTTAGTAATTTTTATTTTTATTTTACTTGTTATTTGAGAGCTTTTATTTTCTATTAAATTCCATGTAGATTCTTATTAATTCACATACTTTGATATATTTTTTATTTTGTGTGTCCAGGAAAAATTTTCGAAAGACAATTCAAAATGACAACAAAACCAAAGACTATGAGAGATTATTATTTGAAAACAGATGATTGAGGATCATGAAGTACAAATATCACAACTTGCAAATAACAGTATCTCACTCATTCCCGTGGTACAAGAAAATTCTTCTATTGAAGATAGAATGTTAAAGTTCATGACAATGGCTGAAGAAAAATTTCAACTTCAAGAAAGAGCCTTTATGAAGTTGTTGGGACAAGTAGAGCAATTGGAGACTAGGATCCAAATGAAAAATGATGCTGCTCCATCCACCCAATTAGAGTCAAATTCCAACATCGAGGAAAAGCTGTGCCAATTGATTGGAGTTATAGAGAAAAATTTATTCTACAAGATTAACTCATTAGCAATCTACAATCACAGTTGGCACAGTTGAAGGATCAACAACCAGTTAATTCTGCTTCTCCTCCTCAATTCCCAAATTTTAATGTTAAATTTGATATTATGCAGGCAAAATTTCAAGAATTAGAGAAGAAAGTGGAGTTGGCTTCTCAGATTGCTCATGCCTCGGGGGATAATACTAGAGACAACACTGCACCTATTATATGCCCCTGTCACTTGCAATATTTTAATCCAGGAAGAAGACGATCGAGGAAGAATTATTATCAGAAGACATGGACTACTCAATGGAGGGTCAAGGAGACAAGTGAATATATTATGGAAGATGGACAAGTGCGAAGAAGAAATCCGCCTCTAGAAAGTCCAACAATCATCCCACCATTACCTCAAAATCATTCATTGGTAGAAGGAAACACACTGTCATCACCTCAGACATCACAAAATTCAGTGCATTGGAAGCCCAATGATCAAGCTCCACAAAAAGAGCCAAGTACTTCTTTCAAAGTGGAGGGACAGTGCTTCGAGAATTACATCAGAGGTAAGATGAAAAAAAGGTCACTTTGAATCCCTTCCAGACACTTGAGGTAACAAAAGGGTAAAAGTCAAGCTAAAGACTATAACTTAGAACTATACTCTTAAACTTTTGTCCTCTTAGTTTTTAGTTTAGCTTAGTATTGAATTCTTTAATTTAAATTAGTTAACATTAAAATTTGTTTAGATTGAGATTTCTTCAGGAGGACACGGTCACGGCCATGTCTACATCTCTCACGATCGAGTCTATCTTATTGAGCGTCAAGGCCGTGACAGTTCTAAAATACAGAAGTCCAAATCATGCCGGAAGAAGCCTATGAACCGTCCAAGCAATGTGACCAAGATATTTTTAATTGCTTAGCAGAATCTAGAAATCATCAGGTTGTTTCTATTCCTTTTGCATTTTATTATTATTATTTCATAATTTTCATGTGCACGTGTCTAACACTGGGGCAGTGTCAGGTTCAAGCTTGGGGGAGGGACATAGTCTTGTTTCATTTGCATGGCATATTTATTTTGAACATTTTGAGTCTATCATCTTATTTTATTTGGCATGCATCTAACTATGAAAATTTTTGAGAAAAAAATTTTAGTGTCATCTCATTTCTCTTTGTTTACTATTTTATTGTCTTTAAGTTTATTTTCAGAACATCACTTAGTCTATGAAATTCAATCATTATTTTTTTTATCGGGTATCACCAGAGTATTGGGATTTGGATTGAGTTTTTGCTAAGTAGAAGGACTAGCTTTTAAATGATGAATTTCTCTATTATTTACTATGATGTTAGTCTTGATTATAATTGCATCTTTATTAAAAACATTAAGTCTTTTTGGAGCTTATAATTATGTTAATTAATTTTAATGTTAAAGTGAATGAAAAGATGGCTAGTTGAGCTCCAACAGTTAAATGAAAAGTATAAAATATCCTCTGAAACCTTGGTGTGTCCGGGTAATTAGATCCGTAGGGGATACTTGCCTAGCGACCTAAGGGCATATGCCCTAGGATCCGTCGGTCGAAATCCCGTTACATGGACCACTTTGTGCAATATGGAGGATTACTAAATTCATAAAGTAAAAAAAAATCTTAATGCTAGAATATGAAATGATAATAGTATGAAAATAAGCTCCTTAAAGACTTGTGGTTCAATATTGATACTCTTATGAGATTGACTAATATTATTTGTAGATATGCAGGAAAGACATGTTTGAATGCTAAGAATTCTGCAAGATTGAGTATTGGTTGAGAATAGATACTCTGGTGATGGTCGTGTAAAAGAACAGTGGGAGAAAAATATTGGTTTTGTGATGGAGCCCTGTGCCTTATCTAAAATTTGCTTGAGGACCAGCAAAATATTAAGCTTGGGGGTATTTGATACACGAAAAATTATGCATTAGTTTAGACCATTTGATTAATATTTTAGAATGTTTTTATGTTTAGAAAGAAAGAGTTTTGATTTATTTTCATATAATTTCATTTAGATTTGATTTCTATCTAAATCTGGAAATTATTCCTGGCAGGATATGAGAAAACGTCAAAGAAAAGGTCTAAAACAGCTCAGAAGATGTCACGGCCGTGACAGTTCTTGTCATGGCCGTGACAGAAAGATTCAGCACTCAGAAAATTGGCTAAATTACTGTCATGACCGTGACAGCTTCTGTCATGGCCGTGACAGAAAATTCTAGCAGAAATTTGGCTAAGTATTTTTCAGCCTTTTCAACCTTTTGTCACGGCCTTGTCGGAGCCTTTCACGGCTGTGACGACGGTTTGTTAGGTCATTTTAAAGTCATTTTTATCCACTTTTTGGATATATTTTCGGTTTCTTTCCTTGGGGAACGAGAAAACCTATAAAAAAAAGGCAGAAGAGGGCCTGAAAAAACATCCCTGGAGCATAGTTTTAAAGCCTAGAAAGAAGAGAATATCAAGGACAATAGCGAAGCTCTGCCGAAAACTCGAGAGAGGACGCGCTTAACCTATGCTAGAGTTTTTGTTTTTTTTTTCCCAATCTTTTACATTAGATTTGATGTTATTATCTCAGATTTATTCTTTCATTAGGGCCATCTAGTTGAACCCTATTTATGTATTGGAACTTTCTTGATATTAGTTTGATAATCTTTAATAGCATTGCAATTTCATGTTTAATGCTTTCCTTTGATTCCATTAGGGCCATCTAGTTGAACCCTATTTATGTATTAGAACTTTCTTGATATTAGTTTGATAATTTTTAATAGCATTGCAATTTCATGTTTAATGCTTTCCTTTGATTCCATGATTTATGATTTGATTGCTATCTGAGAAGAAGTGATTATTTTCATAATAGTTTTTAGGATTGATTTTAATTATTGCATGCCACAATTAGGAAAATCGAAAGAGACTTAATTTATGTAGTTATTAAGGTGACTTGAGAAAGCCCTTGAAATTAATTCCGATTGAATGCATCTTATGATTTAATTAAGTAAATTAAAAACCGAAAGGATTGATTTATTTTAATTATTCATAAGATAGTAGTTAAAGCCTGAAACATTGGTTAACTTATTTTGGGAATTCACTTTATTATTGATTCAACTAATTCTAAGTTAAGAAAATTTATTACATTCTAGTGGTGATAATTAGGTTCCTTAATCATCAAATCATTATTTCTCCAGATGATCATTTCTTTTATTTTTGTTATTTTCTTTTTATTCACATCTGAAAATCATATATTTTCTTAATTTCTCAATTAACAAAGTTAAAATAAAATCTAAGTTATTAACCGTTCTCGTGGGAATGATAACTCTACTCATTCATTTTATTACTTGAGTGACTAGTGCACTTGCTAGCGCTTGCTATCAATTCTACACGCATCAAATACCGGTCGACCGGTCCAGAACACAAGTCGACCGATCAGTGCAGAAAATGCTCAATTTCAATAAGCAAAATGTCAAGATTGTATCGGACGAGGTACCGGTCGACCGATCCAAAACGCAGATCGATCGAACAGTGTAGAATTCGCCAACGATCATATTTTTCATAAAAGAAAGTGTACCGGTCGATCGGTCCATAGGTCGACCGGCCTCCGACTCAAATGAACAGTAACGGTCAAATTTGAAGAAAAAAATTGTGGAATAATTTTTGAACGATTTCTCACTTGTAGAAGTCTATAAAAGAGTGCCAAAGCCAAAAGGAAGTGCACTCATCCAAGTATTGAAGCAAAACTTCAATAAATCAAAAGAAGATCATTTCTCTTGAAGTTATCATTTAAAGTTTTCTTTCTTTCTCTTTTTCACTCTTGTAAGCATAAAATTCTAAAAGAGAGAAACATTTTTATTCAAAATAATTGAGATAGTTCATGTGTAAAGGAGATTCAAAATCTTACCACTTGAGCGAGAAAAATAGATTAGCTTCTTATGAGGAGAAGTTGCATTGCCTCTCAAAGTGAAGAAAATGTGGTTGATGTAAAGGGCTTTCTTCCTTACCCCATTTGGAACAAAAGAAGGGATTAGTAGAATCTTCGATGGTCTCGAGATCGAGAAGTCGGAGCGGGGACGTAGAACAAGGTGTAGCCGAACCTCGTTAACAATCATCGTATCTTTGCGTTTGATTTTCTCTCTCTCACCGTTCATATTATGCTTATGATCTGAATTGTTTTATTTTAAAAGGTTTTAAAGAATCGGTTTTGTGCTTTCGCGACCATCTTTGTGGAATCGACATTTTCGATTGAACACCAATTCATTCCCCCAACCCTCCCCCTCCCCTTTTGATGTCATTTGGGATCCTACATAAAGCACAAGTAGAAACATAAATAAAATTTTTTTTAGAAAAGTATACTTGTGTTTTCTTCTTTGGCTCAGTGCACTCACGAGTGAAGTATTCACGATTGTAACATTTGTAACAATTAACTTTACTTTTATTAGATTTTCCACCGCGCTTACCACATTTGCGTTGGTTTTTATTTTTATTTTCAGTCTTATTTTTACCCTTCTAATTTTGCAGTTTTTTGCGTTATGAACTTTTACTCGCACCTTTGGTACTGAATTTAGTAACATATGCTTGACCGGAAGGCTTAGTTGCATCAAGGCGCTCTTCTTCCGATTCCAATTGACATGTAAGACCAGTAAAGATTTTGATATTATCGTCGTGAGCTAAGTTCAAAATCATTTGTTCCCAACACGTTGGAAGGAACGAATGTACTTGTTGGTTATCACTAAGTGGAACGCCTACACTTTTCAACTCATAAAAAATTAAACTTTTTTGTTATTCATTATGTACTAATTTCAACAGAAATTTAGTACAATTTTTTAATATATCACTTTCCCATAAAATTTTTCAAAATAAAATTGTTCTGCATGAACAGTGCTGCATGGCACTGTAGCGTGAACAGTGCCATGCGGCACTGTTGCACGCACTGCGCTGTCGGCCGAACGACGCGCGGGCCTCTAGCCCGCTGTGCCTCGCACTGTAGCACAATGCGGGCGGCTGCGTGCAGCACGGAGACATGGGCTGCATTGCAGTCCATTATGAACGGCTCCATTTTTTTTTGAAAAACCTTACGGGAAAGAGATATATTAAAAATGTACCAAAATTTTTGTTCAAATTAGTACATAATGGATAAATATGGTCACATAACCAAAGGTGAAAAAAATAAATTTTTTTGCACAATCCCGTATAAAAAAATAACGAAAAGAACCATTAATACTCTGATACCAATTGAAAATTTTAATATAGTAAAATAAACCTTTTTAAAGCGGAATTAGGAAGGTTTCTTTCGCATTGATCTTGTAATGAGATCGAACGACAATCACGTAGTGGAATGTCGATGATGTTCACAATCCAAATATGTGACTGATTTCAGCAGAACTCTGTCATGACAATGACCTGCAAAATAGCACAATACCAACATCACACACCCTGCAGAAACCTAACTCTATTTATAGAGTGTTGTCTGTGGTAGTTTACTGAAGTAGTTTCCATAACTACATGCGTGCGAACAAGTGTGGGGGGAGTCTGCGGCCGAACTGCATCTCAGCAATTATTCTGTTATTTCCCATTAAGGGCGCACGTCCAACAGTTTCCATCATCTGGTACTATTCAGAAGATATATTAATCTGACTTCACCAGGAACCAGAAGTATCCAAATTTGCATCAGTCTACCTCATACATTTGGTCCTGGACTCTTTGCTTTTGGTGCTCAGCAATGCCTTCAGAGGTTTCTGCAAACGCAATCCGTAGTCGGGCCTCTTGTCGTGTGTTCAGTTGTCCCACTGGTTTTACATGTAGGAACGACGTACTTGATGGTTCATGTCCTGGGCCTTGGGTTCAGAGGGGCACCAATTTCTGCTTCTGTAACAATATGGACATCCTTTCTTATGTTAGCGTTCTATGTCAAATACTCTAAAAGGTTCGAGTATACATGGCAAGGTTTCTCAATGGAATCACTACAGCAACTTATTCCTAGCATGAAGCTGGCTATTCCTTCAGCTCTAATGATCTGGTTGGTAAAAACTATTTTAGCTCTAAGATAAACATTTATCCTCTGTTTATAATTGTCATTAGTGATGATGATCTTGTTCATCTTCAGTCTTGAGTTCTGTGCCGCTGAAATTCTAGTTCTACTTGCTGCCGAGATCAGAGTTCAGTACTTCATTGATTGGAATGTGGTATGATCACATGGCCTTTCAGAACTTTTTTTCTCTCAGCATTTTAAAATAAAAAATCTTGTGCTCTCTACATTAATTGAAGTTTTCATATTATGGCATGAAACAGTGTCAACACAGAAGCAATTGTTTATAATATCACTTCTGGGTTCAGTGCAGTTGCAAGGTAAACTAGAATCTGTTGCACATCATATAGAAAAAAAAAGATTGTTTTTTCTTCCTAAAGATCTCTACTTGGATAAAATTTTCTTAATAGCACGAGAGTGTCGAATGAAATTGGCGCCGGAGATATCGAAAAGGCTAAGACCGCAGTCTCGGTAACTCTGAGGCTTGCAATCTTCCTTGCTCTGCCAATTCTTCTGTTGTTAGCTGCTAGTCACAATCTATGGGCAAGCCTTTTCAGTGGTAGCAAGGACATCAGCCAAGGGTTTGCCTACATGATTCCTCTCCTCATGGCATCCATATTGCTAGATTCAGCACAAGGAGTTTTATCAGGAAATTTTATCTGGCAGCTAACTTTCTTATTACATCCTTTGATGTTAAATCTGGTCTTTCTGAAAGTGCTTGGAACTGAAAACTGAAGGAATTTCCAGGGGCTGTGGCTGGCAACACTTGGCCGCACTGACCAATTTAGTAGCATTCTATGCCATTGGCTGTTCTTTTTGGGTTTAAATTCACACTTCATGATAAGGTAAGCAAGTTTCTCCCTTTTACAACTGCCATTATGTTCAAAATCCTTTCAGATATATAAGATCAATTAACAAATCTGACCTTTGTTTGGAACTCATCCTCCCTCTCTTTCATGGTGTTTTTTTTTTAATTTTCTCAGATTTTTTTTTCTGTTTCATTCATGATCTAGATGCAAACTTTTTTTTTTTAAAAAAAAAAGATGTTATGTATTATGTCAAACGCCACGAAATGATCAGCCGGCTGGTTTAGCTCATAGATATGCTTGATCTTACCATTTACAAAGGAAGCAACAAAAGATTTACTATCATGAATAATATTTCTGATCTCCCATGGGCAGTTGGAGTTGCCAGTAGCTAGTTGCACCAAGGTATCAGAGTCGGATTCAACAATGATGTTTGTGATTCCCAGCTGATTGCACATCTTGATCCCCATAAGCATGATCCAGATGTAAACTACATGTGCATGATGACCTTGTTATAATAAGATCTGAAATAAATGTTATTCTTGTGATCACTCTTCGCACAAAATGGGCAAAACTGGGGCTATCAGTGTCAGATGGGCAGACTTATATGACAACTTAAAAGTAACAAAGTAGCAAAGAGAATAAATTGGTCACATAATAAATAGGAACACTCAGGACATCAAGGACACAAGATTCTGATCTGTGTAATCTTACCCACTGTTAGAAAGAACACAACAACAAGGTGTCATGGGGAAAATGCGATTCCCTTGCCTCTGGAATGGTCAGTTCAATTATGGATGAACTTGATTAATGATGTTGTTGGGGGTGCATGAACACATGAGCTTCTTATCAGCTATTAACCTCGCACTGGAATTTGTAACACTTCAATATTTCAATAAGGGCGATAAAGTAATTTGACCTAATCTCAATTGTTAAAGAAAGATTAAGTCCTACTTGAACTAGAAATTATAATTAGAGTGGAATTAGATATTTTAATTTAATTTGAGGTTCAAAAGAATGTCTAATGGACATAGGACTTCCACATATAAGAGGATTGAGAATTTTAGATTTAAAAATATTTTAGTCATTAAAATAATATTTATTATTATTTAATTCAAAAATTAAGTGATAAAATATTATGAAATTAAATAATTTCGAAAATTAGATGATAAAATCTTATCATATTAAATAATTACAAAAATTAGAGAAAAGAAAGAAATATAAAGATAAAATAAAAGTGGAGTTTGATTGAAAGAAGTTATAGAAGAGATAAAAAGAATTTGAATAGAGATGATTTTTTTATTAATATGGTTATGGAATAATTAGTGAAATTTGGATTTAATTAATCCTGAATATTTAACAAAGGTTTAATTGATGATCAAAATTTATTCTAAAAGAGTTCTAAGGCCCAATAGAAGTTAGAATTCTTGGCTCTATAAATAGGGCATAAATGATGACCGCAAAGTGTTATTTGCCTCCACAAAATTTATGCACGAGAGCCTCTCTTTTCTCCTTCATTTTCTCACAAATCGAGGAACTTGAAAGCACGAGCGATATATCGTTTCAAAGCTCCGATAAAGGAGAACAAGATTGAAGTGGTAGTCGAAGATTTCTGAACATCAATAGTTAGTAATTGTCAGTCAAAGCGTCCGTATAGTCCACAGACAATATGAACATATTTAATTTTTCAACCAACTTAAGGTACGTAGGGGGATTTCCATGGCGTCGGTTTTTCGTATTATGGACCCATGACTCTTTTCCATTATACAAAGATTATATTGATATATTATTTGTATCGATTGGATATCGTATGACATATATAAAAAGGCAAGAAATCACGTCGACAAGGCGCCTTTCCAGTAGCGATAGAACCTGGCATGGGTTCCTAGGAACTCGGTGTGAATAGGATTGAAACAGGACCGAGTTCAATGAACTCGGCCTGGGGTATTATTAGCGCGGTTCGAGTTCTGCAACCCAAGACCAAATAGAAAGTGAACGACGTCGACCCAACCCGGGTTCTCTCATATCTAGCCTGATCTTTGACGGTCGTGATTGGATAGAAATAAACCGTCTGACCCGGCCTAGGTTCACCTAAGACCTAGCCTGAGTTTATCATTGGTCGAGGTTTGAACGTCGAACAACATAGAACCCGCCACTCATCCCGAGTTTAGTTATAAAAAATGTTATTGTTGAATTATTAATAAGGGTTAATTATGATAATTGTTATATTGATCATTTTTGGACATAATAGTATCATAATCGACCATGGATTATTGATAATTGAGTTATTGCTATGGTCGAATTATTAATATGATAATATATTATCATGAATTGTTATATAGAATTATTGTTAAATTGACTATCGATAATTGACCTATCGATAAGATTAAATTATGGACATGATGACATATCATCACATATTGTTATTGATAATTGACAATGGAGAATCGAAATTGATGAAAAAATGGTTATTGAGAATAGGTGTATAGATTTATTGATTGACACTTAATTAATATGACATGGTTGATATAGTCCATGATTGTACCCCATATTGAAAAGACGCCCAACACGAGACATCTCTAATGTTCTAGGCAGGACTTATAATGGATAAATTGATAAAGATAGACGTTGTAGGTAATTAAGATAAAAGACAAAAATTGTGGATCATCATGCTTTGCATATTGCGACCTTTATGGTTGATTAACCCCCACGCGACCTTATAGTTCACAATTGCAAATCGATTAATTAACGATCGTGACTTTTATGGTATTTAATGATTATATTGCACCCCGTTATGGTATGATGTAATGCAACTGATATGATTGATGGATAAGTGAATTGCACCCTAATGGCTGATGGATAATTGATTTCGCCATCATGGTTAATGAATAGTAGATCGTGGTCTTTGTGCGTTGATCGATAATTGCTAAATAGGGTCTCCATCGAGTTTGTCCAATTGGATAATTGATTAACGACAAACGATAATCGATAATTGAAGTGATTAATATTGATGGATCAATATTAAGTTGATGGTATGGATAATTATATAATTGATCAATTACTTATTATTAATAGATAATTATTATTGTATAAATTATTTATCGTTAATCATGACATTGTTTATAAATTATTGATTGTTCATAGAATTGAATAATTATTATTGATATTGATTCATGGTTCATATAAATATTATTATGGGTGACCCTACGAACTAAAAATTTTTATTGGCCTTTGCCCCTGTACTTGGATCCGTACAGGATGAGATTGATGGCGATGGTGAAACGGTTGATTATTTTTTTGACGAGTGGCATGTACATGAATATAGGTCTATTATTGTATAGATGTAGGGCCCATAAACTCACAGGTTACTGATTATGATATAAATAGCTTCCGCATATTATAATAGAATGTTGATTGATCAAAATCAAAATCATTTTTGTTTATTGATCAAAATCAAGGTGTAAAATTGAGTGGCTGTTAAGAAATAGTCTTCTGGACAAGTAAAAGAAAACAATGTATTGTGAAGATTGGGTGGTGAAATATGGTTCATTTTGGCTACACAATTTGATGATGCCTCTCGAGTGTAATGGGACAAAACATGGAATATATATAGTTTTCAGTTGTCGTGGTGCTTTTTAATAATTATTATTATTATTATTATTATTATTATTATTATTATTATTATTATTATTATTATTTAAAATTTTAGAAGTAGTCTCTTATTTTTGTGATTTCTCAATTGTATGATTGGAAAACAGTAAGAGTGACAGAAAAACATTCCATGCCATTATTTTCCCATCAAACAAAGATCCTCCATGTGATGGAGAACAGTTGTGTGTTGGATGCTCTTATTACTCCTTAAATTTAATCGTATGGATTTGTACAGATGTTAACGAATATGTAGAGCACTCTGCTATACTCTTTAATATAGAATGCTTATTTTTTATTATTTAATTAACCTAATAATTATATTTTATAATTAAATTACTTATATACTTCTTAGATGAAGTAATATATATTTTTTGAGATACTTTGATAGTAGAAAAGGTTAGATAAATTATAGCCGTTGAATTAATCATATTTGTTAAAATAATTTAATCATGATCATCAAATTTTAATCATATTTACTATTTAACACATACTTTAAATTTATATATATATATATTAATCTAATAAATAAAATAAGTGATCTACACCCATTCCATGCTCTATTCCTCATTTATATAAGGTGGGAACTGAAATCATTTAATCATTTAAAAAATACATTTTTTCCATTGGTATATAAATTATTCAAGTCTAGAGTTTGACTCTTTTGTAATATATCCATATATCGGAGACTAACAACAAAAAAAAATGGAAAATTTAATAATTGACTTTGGTTAAATTAACTAGAACCATAGTAACATGACTTACTTAGAAATGCAACTGTGCAAAAGCTTTCATTTGGATAGTTATAAAACCTATTTTGACCCTTTATTCATTTTGCCTTACAAAAAAAGATATAACTTTATGACACTGTAAGTAATAAATTGAAATAAAAAATACAATTAGAAAAGTTGATATTAAAGTTTTAACTTTCACTTATATAAAAAATTAATATTATTTTTAGAGAAGAATCAATTGATATTCCACAAATACTATTGGCATCAATCAAGAAAGTTACTCATATAGATAACCTTGAAAAACTTCTTATTTTAATTATCATTTTAAAGAATAAACACTTCAACCTCAAGAAGTACAATTGTTATTAGCAAGATCCACAACAGAGAAGAAATATAATGCCACATATCTTCAAGAACATAAGTTTGATAGTAGTATAATAGTTGATATCCAATCAACCTCCTTACGGACCATGGAAAATTCTAAACCTAAAAAATGAATGGATAATATGGTCAAGAAAATAAATTTTTTGAATAATAATAATAATAATAATAATAATAATAATTTCTCATTGGTTGAAGGTGAAAATGGGGACGGGCTCAAACAAAAATTCAGTGGACAAAATACATTAAAAATATTAAATATTGATAATAAACGATATATATATTAAATAATATGCCCTTAATTTTTATATAACCTAATTTAAAAGGGGATGGGGAACAAAGTTTAATCTTACTTATAATTATATAGCGTATATAATTATGTACTATACAATATGGATTTGTTAAAAAATGGATGTTTAAAATAAAAAAAATTAAAAGAAGGAGATAGAAAAAAAATGTAGGTGTATTGTAGAGTTAATAAGTGATGGACTATGCTAAGGAGTATAAGAAAATAAGCCAAGTCGAAAAATCTTGCCCAAAAAATTGAATTGAAAATTTTAAATTCAAGCGTGGATTCTATGTCCCTAAAAAACTTATACTCTCCCATTTATTTTATTTTTTCAAGGTCATCTCATTTCGTTTTGAACTTAAATTTTATTCGTTCAAATTTTTTAGTGACACATAGCTAATAGCTTTGTATTTGTATTCGATTTTCTGAAATTGTTATTTCGAGAATGTATATTCTAAATTAATTGAATGTTACTCGTCCTATATATTTGGGATATTGAAATAAAATAAAAAAACGAACCACTCATTATTATTACTTATTTTGTATTAACTCGTCTCATTTCATATTATTAATAAAATAATATTGTATGATTTAATGTTCTTCTATCATATTATACAATTTATATTAGATATATTCAAGCCAACCTTTTTTTCTGTACTAGGTCACATGGCAAACTATTTCTAAACTTTTTTCAATTGCCACCATAGTATTCACAATAGTGGATTAAAGATAGGAGTGTTCATCGAGTCGGGTCAACCCGATGATTCGACCCGACTTAGTTTTAGATCGGTAGTCGAGTCAGACTCGACCTGACTCGAACTCTTAAGGGTCAAGGCGGGTACGAGTTGAGAAAATCCAATACGAGTCGACCTGACCCGACGACCCGAGTTTTTTTTTTCTTTTTTATTCAAACTTAAATTTATATTTGATTAACAAATTAAAAAAAATAAAACAAAATATTTTAAATACAAAAATAACATCTAAATAGTTCAAAAAACATATTTTATGCTTTAAAATAAATATTTATTAATATTTTTATATTAAATAATTATAAAATAATAAGAAAAAAATTTAAAAAAAAAAGAAAATTAAGTGATCAGGTCGGATCAAGTTTGTTCACGGATCGAGTTCAATCCAACTCTTGAACACCCCTAGTTAAAGATCCAAATTCATTATACCTGATTAATTTGTGTCACTTCTATAACTATACACTTCAAACTCCAGATCTTAAGCAAGAACAAATCCTTTTTGTAACTATTCTTAAACTTGCTAACATTCAAACATGAATTCTCTTCCATACATCCTCGTGGTTTGTCCGATTGTCACCACCAGTCAGTCGTATCATCCGTATCATCTCCTCCGGCTATAATTAAATACACTCGCTTCTGGGATACGGAACCAGAGTTAATTCAGTGTTGTATTCTTTCACGGTGATGTTGTCTTCCACGGCTGCAACTCCTCATGGCATCCGTATGTGCTAGATTCGGCACAAGGCAGTGTTTGTGTTGGAGTTGGTAAATACTTCAGGACCCCTTGTTTCTCACACCGGGTTCGCCCACGTGAGCTTAGGGGAATCTGAGTATTATCCAATTAACACTATTGCTGGCGTACGAACGAAAGGGGGGGTTCGGGGGGCCCCGCCCCCCGACGGCGGTCCCGCTCTGTTTGGGGGCAGCGCCCCCGAAACCAAGACGGGTTTTGAGCTTTTGTTTAGCCGGCCCGTGTGATTCGGATTAGGTTTTTTCTCTGTTTGTTTGGGTTTTAAACCCGGTTTGGAGAGGCTATTAATAGCCTAATTTTTTGGTATAATCTGTGTGGCGGCTGTAAACCTAAACATATAGTGGAACCTCTTTGCAGGACGTAGCCCTCATCTCAAGGGTGAACCTAGGTAAATTTCGTGTATCTCCTCTATTTTTCTGCAATCTCTCTGCGATCTTCTCTCCTTGTTCTCGGATTTTCCCATCAATTGGTATCAGAGCACAGGTTGTTCAAGGAATTAGGGTTTATTCGAGATGTCAGGAGGGTCGCGAATCGAGATAAAAAAATTTGATGGAACACGGTTTGATCTCTGGAAGATGAAGAAGGAGGATCTCCTTTGTGATCGAGATCTTTGGACGGCAATCGAGAAGGAGAGACCATGCATGGAGGCGGCGAAGGTCGCGGACGAGGCCTCCTCCAGTCAGGCAGATCCAAAGGCGATCGAAGAGTGAGATCGAATTGATAGAAAGGCGAAGGGTTTGATTCGGTTGTGTCTCGCGGATTCAATTCTTACGAATGTGATGGGCGAACCTACTGCCAGAGATATGTGGAGGAAGTTGGAATCCCTATATCAAAGTAAGTCGTTGGTTAACAAGTTATTTCTGAGGAAGAAATTGTACAATCTTCGGATGCAGGAGAGTGACTCGTTTTCTACTCATCTTTATAACTTTAACACGGTGATCAGTCAACTTGTATCAATCGGTGTTAAGTTTCAAGATGATGATAAGGCAATAACATTGCTCTGTTCGCTATCGGATTCATGGGACAATCTGATTGTCGTGATTGGTGGCGGGGATAAAGAATTTTCGTATGAAAGTGTATGTGTTGCCTTGTTATCAGAGGAAATACGGAGAAAGGGATCGGCAAGTTCTGGTAAAGAGGCGCTGGCGGCCAGAGGAAGGCAACCAGAAAGGAATCAAAATCAGAGAGGAAGATCCAAATCTCGTGGGCGTTCGAAGAGTAAAGATAAGAAGGTGCAATGCTAGAGATGTCAAGAGTGGGGCCATCTGAAGCGAGATTGCAAAAACAAGCCGGTTCATAAGAAAGAAACTGAGTCAACCTCGGACAAAAAGGAAGCTGAGGCAGGAGATATGTATGTGGCTTCTGCATGTATGATACAGTCAGATAAGGATGTCTGGCTCATCGATACTGGTGCTTCATACCACATGACACCTCATAGACACTGGTTTTGTGAATATGAGGAGTATAATGGTGGGGATGTCATGCTCGGAGATGACACTACAGTTCAGATTGTTGGACGTGGCAGGGTGAAGTTGAAGATGAATGATGGCACGGTGAAGACTCTACCAGATGTGATGCATATACCACTTATGAGCAGGAGTTTATTATCTGTTGGTATAATGGCCGACTCGGGTGTTATATTCAGTTGCGACAAGGATTCGTGCAAGATGATCAGAGGATCGATTGTAATTGCACGAGGGGTTCGCTATGGCACGTTGTACAAGTTGCTCGGAGAGACAATATATGTGGGCTGCGGATTTATTTCTGAAGAGGCCAAAGAAGATGAAGACAGCAAATCTATGTTGTGGCATCGGAGATTAGGCCATATCAGTGAAAAAGGACTCTCCACTATAGCATCAAGTCAGATGGTAGAAGGAGTTCCGGATTGTTCTGTGGGCTTCGGGTTCTGTGAACATTGCCTCCATGGAAAACAGAACCGAGTCAATTTTCAACACACAGGTTCAAGAGCAACGAAGATTCTCGAATTGATTCATAGTGATGTCTTTGGACCAACTCCCACTTCATCTATTGGAAGGTTCAGGTACTATGTTTCTTTTATAGATGATTTTTCGAGATACAGTTGGATTTATTTTATCAAGAATAAATCAGATGTATTCGATAAGTTTCGAGAATTTAAAGTTTTGGTGGAAAATCAATTGAGCTGCAAGATCAAGGGCCTTCGTACAGATAATGGAGGTGAATTTTGTTCAGATAAGTTTGAGCAGTTCTGCGTGGACAATGGTATTGCTAGGCAGAAGACAACTCCATATACACCTGAGCAGAATGGAGTAGCTGAAAGGTTAAATCGGTCACTCATAGAGAAGGCCAGATGTATGCTGAGTTGGGCTGAATTGGGGCAAGAATTCTGGGCAGAAGCTGTAGCCACAGCAAACTACCTGAAGAACCGCTCACCGACCTCATCAGTGAAGGATCAGACACCTTATGAGGCAATGTTTGCGAAGAAGCCAAATTTGTCTCATGTTCGGGTGTTCGGATGTGACGCATATGTTCATATACCCAAGGAAAAGCGGGGTAAGCTTGACAGTAAATTTGAAAAGAACATATTTGTCGGATACAAGGAAGGAATCAAGGGCTACAAACTGTGGAATCCAAAGTCAAGGACTATTGTTTACTGCAGGGATGTTATTTTCCGTGAATCACGTTCCCAAGTTGAAGTTCAAAAAGGTGATGAACCTAAGAAAGTGGTAGTGCTTGAAGAAGATTCTGATTCTGAAACTTCAGAGATGGATGCACAAGATACTTCAGTTGAGTCTGTTACAGAACCGGATCAAGAGAACTCGGTTAATGAAATTGAATATGCAGATTCAGATGAAGACCCAGATATTGGTACTACCATACCAGTTCTCAGGAGATCGACACGAGAAAGAAGAGCACCTTTGAGATACTCTCTTAGTGCTCTGAGTTCGTTTCATGCTTTGAGCATCATCGGAGAAGAACCTAGTTCTGTAAAAGATGCAAGGTCTATGGATGATGCAAATCAGTGGGAGCTTGTTATGACAGATGAGATGCAATCACTGAATAAGAATGAAACATGGAGCTTGTGTCAATTGCCTAAGGATAGAAAGGCAATTGGTTGCAAATGGGTATTCAAGCGAAAGCTGAAATCGGATGGGTATGTAGAGAAGTACAAGGCGAGGCTGGTAGCTAAAGGGTACTCTCAGGTTGAGGGAGTCGACTATGATGAGATTTTTTCTCCCGTGGCGAAAATGACTTCGATCAGATTTGTTCTATCTCTGACAGCAGCATATAATCTTGAGGTAGAGCAGATGGATGTGAAGACGGCATTCCTTCATGGGGACTTGGAGGAAGAGATATATATGAGACAACCAGAAGGCTTTGAGATTCAAGGTAAAGAGAAGCTGGTGTGCAAATTGAAGAAGTCTCTGTATGGATTGAAGCAGTCGCCAAGGATGTGGTACCAGAAGTTTGATACGTACATGCTCGAACTCAAGTTTGTACGTTCAGATTCAGATCACTGTGTTTATGTGAAGAGAGTTGACGATCAATTTGTCATTCTTACACTGTATGTGGATGACATGTTGCTGATTGAAAACAGTATGAAGATGGTGAATTCAGTGAAGGGTTTGTTGGCCAAGAAGTTTGAGATGAAAGACTTGGGGCCAGCAAATTTTATTTTGGGTATGCAGATTAGAAGAGATCGTCAGAAGAGAAAGTTGTGGCTAGGACAAGAGAAGTACATAAAAGAAGTGTTGAAGAAATTTAACATGTCGGACTGCAAGCCAGTGGGTACTCCTATGTCTCTAGGAGCCAAACTTTCTGCAGAGCAATGCCCGAAGACGGATGAAGAAGCCGAAGAGATGGACCGTGTACCATATGCAAGTGCAGTGGGCAGCTTGATGTACGCCATGGTGTGCACGCGTCCAGATATAGCCCAAGCAGTGGGAGTCTTGAGTCGGTATATGTCTAACTCAGGCAGGGAACATTGGAATGCTATCAAGAGAGTTTTCAGGTACCTTCGTGGAACTTCAGATTTTGCTTTGTGCTTTGAAAGTGCGGGAAAAGGAAATATGCTTGATATTGTGGGCCATGTAGATGCTGATTGGGGTGGAGACATTGATAGTAGACGGTCCACTAGCGGTTATATTTTTACATTATTTGGGGCTGCATTAAGTTGGATGAGCAAGAGACAAAGCGTGGTAGCACTTTCTTCTACAGAAGCTGAATATATGGCTCTTACTCATGCTGCAAAGGAGGCCATATGGCTACGGCGGTTGTGCTTGGAGCTCGGATTTGAGCAAGATGTCATAGAGGTGAGATGTGATAATCAAGGTGCTATTCAGTTAGCTAAGAATCCTGCATTTCACTCACGCACAAAACATATTGACATCCAATATCATTTTATTCGGGAAAAGGTGAAAAAGAAAGAGGTTTAACTTGAAAAGGTTGATACAACAGATAATAGTTCTGATTTTCTGACTAAAGCAGTTACAGGTGTAAAGTTTGAGTGGTGCTCTACTGCTGTCGGATTGAAGAAAAATGTTGCTGGCAAGGCTCTAATTGGTGTGAAGTATCCACCAAGTGGGAGAATGTTGGAGTTGGTGAATACTTCAGGACCCCTTATTTCTCACACCGGGTTCGCCCACGTGAGCTTAGGGGAATCTGAGTATTACCCAATTAACACTATTGCTGGTGTACGAACGAAAGGGGGGGTTCGGGGGGCCCCGCCCCCCGACGGCGGTCCCGCTCTGTTCGGGGGCAGCGCCCCCGAAACCTAGACGGGTTTTGGGCTTTTGTTTAGCCGGCCCGTGTGATTCGGATTAGGTTTTTTCTCTGTTTGTTTGGGTTTTAAACCCGGTTTGGAGAGGCTATTAATAGCCTAATTTTTTTGTGTAATCTGTGTGGCGGCTGTAAACCTAAACATATAGTGGAACCTCTTTGCAGGACGTAGCCCTCATCTCAAGGATGAACCTGGGTAAATTTCGTGTGTCTCCTCTATTTTTCTGCAATCTCTCTGCGATCTTCTCTCCTTGTTCTCGGATTTTCCCATCAGTTTGGATCTCTAAATTTTTAGTTCTAATAAGTTCCAATGATGTGACATCTTTGTTTTGACAACTTGTTTGGACGATAATTCTTGTCGAGTCGGAACTTTTAAATTGATTGAACGCATATGTTTCGCCTGATTCTGAAGGTACCAAGGCAAGTTCTCGGCAAAGATGAGAAGTTCCAGCCGATCCGTGGAACATTTTTGTCAGAATTTTTCGAAACTTTTGCGTTTGATTTAAACTTTTGTTTTGATGGCCCCATCGAAAAGTAAGCACCTGTGTGGCAGAACTTTGTGAAGTAAAGTTCTGTCAAAAAGTTCTTAATTTTATCGAGTGAGTTTATCTGGCAGCTAACTTTCTTATCAAATCCTTTGATGATAAGTCTGGTCTTTCTGAAAGTGCTTGGAATTAACTGAAAACTGCAGGAATTTCCAAGGGCTGTGGCTGGCAGCACTTGGCCGCAATGACCAATTTAGTAGCATTCTATGTTCAACCTGTTCTTTTTGGGGTTTAAACTGATCACACTTCATGATAAGGTAAACAAGTTTCTCCCGTTTCAACTGTCATTATGTTCAAAATCCTTTGATACATATCAGATCAGTTACAAACTCTGACCTTTGTTTGGAACTTATCCTCTCTCTCTCTCTTTGATGGTGTTTTTTGTTTTCTCAAATTTTTTTCCAGATCTGAAATATATGTTAGTTTCTTTTGGACATGGACTATGGCTGGGTTTAACCTGTGGCCACTTTCTTGTCAAGCTTGCACCCTATCACTCTTGGCACAAAATGGGGGATATCAGTGTCAAGCTTAAAGGGTAACAAAGCAACAAAAAGAATAAATTGGTCACAATCTGAGTTGTGGAAGTGGTTTATCAGTCAGTCCTTTTTCACATCCAATGAAAAATAAATAGGAACGCACTCAGGGCATTATTCACGAAAGAGATGAGATTCTGATATGTCTAATCTTATCACTGTTGAAAGGAACAACAAGATGCCATGAGGAAAAATGATTCCCTTACCTCTGGAATGGTCGGTTCAATTCTGGACGAACTTGATTATGAATTTAGTTATTGATATGATGCATGGGTACTTCAATTTCCTCTATGTACCCGTATCGATATCGATACTTCGATAGTGTTTGTTTGCTGAACAAAGAGCAGAACTTCCTTTTGTTCTGCCAAACACGTCATGTGACGGAAACTTTCAAAGTTTTTGTCACGTGATCTCTGTTAGCTTATAAAATAAATTATAAAAAATTATTAATTAAAAGTTATAAACTAATGTTCGGACCTTTGTTCTACAAACAAACACTGCCCACTGGTACTCGTACTCATATGTATCTAATAAAAAAATATTTTTTAAAAAAATGGGGTTTTCAGCGCACTCGTACTTATGATTTTGGGTACATCATATTAAAATTTTGTCAAATAAAATTCAAAAGAGATAATAAATGATTGATAATCATGGAGGCATTAATATTAGAGAACATGATAAATGTATATATTTTGCTAAGTTTTTTGTCAAATGTGAACAATAAAATATATAGATGCTAAAGATGAGAAATCGTTTTCAATCTTGAAGAGAAAGAAATTATTAACAACTCATACATCGTCTAAATTTTATATGAAATACTTATTTTGAGAACTTAAACATCACATACATACTAAAAATCTTATGATAATTTATTATATATATATATTATATATTTAATATATTATCATATTTGTACCCTAATTCTTTAAAATTTGAGGTACTTATTACTCGTACCATTGCAACATAGAGTTGTTTGGGTGTGGTGAGATGTGGTCCATCGGGTGCAGAATTTGATGATGCCTCTTTGAGCGTGCCTTTTGATTTTGAGTAGGGCATCTTTGACGTTTATGTAATGGGACAAAACATGAAATTTCTTTTTTTTCCTGAGTCATGATGCATATATATATATATATATATATATATATATATATATATGTTTGGAAGTAGTCTCTTGTTTTTTTATTTCTGGATTGTATGGTTGGAAAATGGTAAAAAAAAATTCCATGCCATTATTTTCTCATCCAACAATAGAAATCAAATTATTTCCTTCATGTGATGGAGAACAGTCGCGTGTCGGATGCTCATATTACTTCCTAAATTTAATCGTGTGCATTGATATCAATCATTTCACACTTCGGGAGTTATTAATCATTTTGAAAAAAAAATTGCACATTCTTTCCCATTTATATTCAAGTGGTATATAAAAATATTTTAAAAATCAAGCAAGATCTCTAATTTAATTCTTTATGAATATAAAAAGCTTAAAATCTCATGTATCATTATCAAATATGTGAGGTGATACGAACTACCAAGTTAGTAAAATTCGATAGTAGATCAACTTCTAACTTTATAAATAACTAGCGTAAGATCCCGTGCATTCGATAGTAGATCAACTTCTAACTTTATAAATAACTAGCGTAAGATCCCGTGCGATGCACGGGGGCATAAGAAATTAATCATATAAAAATTTTAAAAATTATTAGTTGTATAAAAAACATGCAACTATAAACAAATAAAACATAATAAATGGAGAAAAAAGAAACGTATAAAATATTTATCATCAAATAATTTCTTCTTATCAACATTGGTTTCATTAAATAGCTGATATCTTCTAATACTGGTTATTTGGGTGAAAGTTGATTACACTTTATGTCTTGTATACTTCAAATACAAAATATTTGACTCACCACAAAATTTTTCATCATGTACACTCCCAGTACGAATAAATAATTTATTGATTTTCCAATTGTAGTATGAATGTGACCTCCCTGCATAATGGAAAAAAGAATAAATTTTTATAATATAATTATGTATTTTAATATAATATATTTTTGTTGATACTTTTTCATCATGTAATATCATTTTGATGGAGTATGTATTATTAGGATTACCATGATTGGATACATCTGACAATCTAATCATACAAAATTTAATATTTCATTACATCTTAGATATATTTGTATTAGAGATGAAGTCAATATTCTCGATCATAATTCATCAGAATAAACTTTAAAAAATATTGAAAGTAATATATGTTACTATCAATAAAAAATATCATGGTATATAGTGAAATCAATGTAGTCACTAGCTAGATCTCTTTTTCTCATTTTAACATTAAAAATTTTGCATGTACAATTATATACAAAATTGCTCTATCAATTTACTAATACTATATGCTTTCAATATTATGCCATGAAAAAGGATTCTATAATAACTTTAAATAATGCAATAGACATTATTTGTACCATAGATTTATTTATTTATTAATCATTGTTATTAATCAAAGAAAATATAAATAGAAAAAATCTATACTAACAAACACTCGATAAAAGATTCAAACGCTTAAAATTGTGACTAAAATTGTAAAAAAAATGAAAATAATTATTACTTGTGGTAACAATGTAAAAAATATGATTTTCATAGTGATGTAAAAAAAACTATTAATAACTAACCTTCCATCAAAAAAGGATAAAAATGTATAAATTAAGTGAAAAAAATACTAATATATGATGACTATGTGCATTTTTATCCTGCTTTCGGACATGTCTTCTTCTTGTTAGAGCTAATAACAATTATTATGGGTTTTATATGTGAGGTAGATAATGACTGAAAAAAAATTCTTTC
This sequence comes from Pontederia crassipes, assembly GCA_030549335.1. Lineage (NCBI taxonomy): Eukaryota > Viridiplantae > Streptophyta > Magnoliopsida > Commelinales > Pontederiaceae > Pontederia > Pontederia crassipes. Next base: position 39,992,348 of record CM060197.1, on the reverse strand, counting down.
ACTTAAAGTAGTTGAATAATTTGTTACGGAAAAGACTTTTATTTATAATTGTTGAATAATTTGTTATTCGTCCATTAGAATATCTTAATCTATTAAGAATATGTTAATAATAATAATAATAATAATAATAGAACAAATAAGTTTGGTAAAAAACTTTGTTATTATCTAATTATGTGTCTTATATTAGTTTATTACGAACATCCAATAATAATAACGTAATTATGGATCCTTGTTGTTTTATATTCTAAAATGATTGATATACTTAAGTCTTCTATAATGATAATTTGATAATAAAAATAATTGTATAAAACTAAAAAATGTTAGCCTAAGGCCCTAAAGAACATATGATTATAAATATTATTATCACAAAATTATATCATCTATTTCATATATGATTGATTACATAAAAAACTATAATTTATAATAGTTAAATAATTTGTTTAACCTCTACTTATATGTAGATATATAGACATATAGATATACATATAATAATAATTTAACAAATTGATAATAATAATAATAATAAATGATTAAGTTCGGTTGATTACTTTATTATTAATTGATTACATATCCATTATCGATTATAATAAACCATGACATATAGATAAACATATAATAATAAATTATGAAATTAATAATATTAATATTAATAAGAGAATGATTAAGTATGATTGATTATTTTATTAGTAGTTGTTTAAGTATCATACATCAATTTATAACAAACTATTCAATAATAAAAAATAATTATGAATTTTAATTGTTAAATGATTGATGCAGTTAAATCTTCTATCATTGTGATATAATAATAACTTGATAACAATAAAAAATAACTATATGCAATTAAAAAAATGTATTAGTAGAAATAATATATTATTAATATTATAACACTAAAATATATCATTTATTTCATACATTATTGATTATCATTATTAGTTATAGAAAAAAAAATCTTTCATTTTATATTAGTTGAAAATTTTGTTATTAGTTCATTAGAATATCTTAATCAATTAACAATATGTAATAGAATAAATAAGTTTAGTTGAATACTTAGTTATTAACTGATTTCGTATCTTATATTAGTTTATGTCCAATAATAATAACTTACTTATGAATCTTAATCATTTCATATCCTAAAGTTATTGATATAGTTAGGCCTTCTATAATAACAAAAAAAATACTTGTATACAACTAAAAAATGTTAACATAAATATTATATTATAATAAATATTATTATCACAAAATTATATCAACTATTTCATATATTATTGGTTACATAATCAACTTTAATTTATAGTAGTTCAATAATCAACTTTAACCTCCCTATTTCTCTCTCTCTATAACAAAATGATTAACTGATTACATATCCTATATTATTCATAATAAACTTTGACATATAGATAAATATATAATAATAAATCAACAAATTATTATTAATAATAAGAGAATGATTAAGTTTTGTTAATTAGTTGATTACGTATGATGAACTATCCAATAATAATAAAATGATTACGAATCATAGTTGTCAAATGATTGATATACGAAATTCTTTTATATCCTTAATAGAATAACAACTTAACAAACAATAACTATATACAATTAAAAATTATTAGTAGAAATAACATAAGATTATAAATATTATTAACACTATCATTTAGTTCATATATTCTTGGTTTTAAAAATCATTTAATATTTGAATAATTTGTTTAAAGTCTCTCTCTATATATATATACACATATAAATATATAAATATATATATAAGATGTAGATACATATTATCATAATAATATATTTAAAACTTTGATGATATTTATCATTATAGTATGAAATGCATATCTGTAACTCGAACTTTATAAAATTTGTCTTTCCTTATATAAAAATTATAATATTTAATTTTTATTAGACAAAGAAAAATTATATAAGAGTATTTTTTTTATTGTGCACATACTTATATTGTGGGTCCTTACATACTATTTGCCTTCAAAGAAAGCGTGAGTATACAAATGTAAATTAAAAGCTCCATATAATATTTAATATTTTTATTATAGGAGAAAAATTATATATAAATATTTTTTTTATCATGCACAAACATATATTTGTAGGCCCGCATGAACTTTTTCCTTCAAGAGAAGGCATCAAGTATGCAAATGAAATTGAAAGTCCCTCTATTTATAGTTACAAATATATAATTTAAAAATATAAATAAATAAAATAAAATTATATATATATTTAATAACAAACTTTTGAGTTTTCATGATTATATAATTAAAATATTATTCTTTTATACATTCAATTTATGAGAGCTCGACATGTGACACTTTCAATATACATATAGATATAGGTAGATATTTTCTAATAATATCCATGATTATATAATTATAATATTATCACTTTATATATTTAATTTATGAAAGCTCGACACGTGTCGCTTTCTACCTCTGCTTTTATATATATATGTACATATATATATATATATATATATATATATATATATATATATATATATATGCGCTCAATAGTGGAGTTGGATTTGAAAGCTGACAACTCAAAAAAATACTTTAAAAATTAATATTTGACTTTGATTAACTTAACTAGAACCATAGTAACATGAGCTACACAGAAACACAACTATGCAAAAGATTACATTTAGATATTTATAAAACTTATTTTATCCTTTATTAATTTTTAATTATAAACAAGGTACTAACTTTGTGGCAATCTTCCCCAATATTTAAACAAGTTTTAAGTAATAAACTGAAATAAAAAACATCTAAAAATGTTTGATATTAAAGTTTTAACTTTCATTTAGATTAGGAATATTCTTTCTAAGGAAGAATCAATTGATATTCCACAAATACAATTGGCATTAATCAAGAATGCCGCTCATATAGATAGTGTTGAAAAACTTCTTTTTTATTATCATTTTAAATGAATAAATTCTTAATCCACTAGATGGAGGAAAAAATATAATGTCACATGTCTTCAAGGACATAAGTTTGATAATGATATAATGGTTGATATCCAATCAACCTCGCAGGGACCGATTGATGATGATGATGATGATGATGATGATGATGATGATGATGATGATGATGATGATGATGATGATGATGATGATGATGATGATGATGATGATGATGATGATGATGATGATGATGATGATGATGATGATGATTTCATTAATTGGTCGAAGGTGTGAAAACATGGATGGACCCAAAAAAATTTAACGAGTGGCAAAAATATATTTAAAAACTAATAAATATTAACACGTTGATAATAAATGATAAATTAATATATTAATTAATATGATCTTAATTTACATTTAACTTAATTTAAAGGGGGACAAAGTTTAACTTTACTTTATAATTATATAATATGTATAATTATATACTATGTGAAAGGCATTTATTTTAAAAGGATATTTAAAATAAAAAAAATTAAAATTCATAATAGAAAAATAAGATGCTTTAAATATATTGTAGAGTTAACAAGTGATGGACTATACTAGGGGGAGTATTTTAAGAAAATAACCCAACTATAAAAATCTGACCTCAAAAAATTGAATTGAAAATTTTAAATTTAAATGCGGATTCTATGTCCCTATAAAGTATAAAGGGGTTGTTTTAACTTTTTACTCTCTCATTTATTTTATTGTATTTATTCAAGGCAATCTCATTTCATTTTAAACTTAAATTTTATTTGTCCAAAATTTTAACCAAATTTAGTGGTACATACCGTATTCGATTTTTTTTACATTATTATTTTGAGAATACATATTCTAAATTCCTTAAATATTAGTGGCCATATTAGTGGCCCTGTGTGTTGAGGATTTAAATAAAAAAAGTCAACCACTTCTTATTATTAGTGGTCATTTCATTTCATATTATTAATATAATATTGTATGATCCCATGCTTTTAAATTATCTTATAGAACTTATATATATTATTAATCCTCAACACACAGGGCCACTAATATTTAAGGAATTTAGAATATGTATTCTCAAAATAATAATGTAAAAAAAATCGAATACGGTATGTACCACTAAATTTGGTTAAAATTTTGGACAAATAAAATTTAAGTTTAAAATGAAATGAGATTGCCTTGAATAAATACAATAATATATATATATATATATAATATGCATTTAAGGCAACCTATTTTTTTCTGTACTATACTCACGTGGCAAGCTACTTTTAAACTTTGATAATATTCACACATGAATTCTCTTCCATACATCCTCGTGCCTCGTCCGGTTGTCACCACGACTCAACTCGTATCATCTCGGTCTATAAATAAAGGAATCTCTGCACAGAGATCAATCAAGTGTTGTATTCTCTCACAGTGATGTCGTCTTCCACCGCTGCAACTCCTCTACTGCACGAGGAGGGAGGAGGAGGAGGAGGAGGAGGGTGGTGGAGGAGGGTGGTAGACGTGGAGGAGGCCAAGGCGCAGCTGCTGTTCGCCTTCCCCATGATACTGACCAACATGTCCGTCTACGGCGTCTTCCTCATTTCCGTCATGTTCGCCGGCCACCTCGGCGACCTCGAGCTCGCCGGCGCCACCCTCGGCAACTCCTGGAGCACCGTCTCCGGCGTCGCCCTCCTGGTAGTGCATACATATTTGTAGTTTGTCATCATATCCTTGTTAATTATATAATGACCGCATGCACATAGTGGTCTAACTTTAATCAGGAGATGTGGATATTATAGACATGATAAATCTAATGATAGTGTGTGTTTTTAACTGTTTCTGTGAGTTAAATTTGTTTTTCTTTGTTTGTTGATCGAATGAACATCCTTCCCCACTGAAATTTAATGTTTTTGGAGGCACTGCTACGCTTGAATTTGCTGCTTTGTCATTATTTTCTGAGCTATAAATTGTATGATCCATGTAGCCCTCAAAGATAGAAATCTTGACGAAGTCAACTCTCAACAGTGGTTGGCATTTATGTTATCTACAGCCTTTATTGCGAGTATGAAAGATGGAAAGTGGTAAAACTTGGAAGGAAAAGAGCAGACGATAACTTTGAACAAGAATAAGAAAAACGTGCGCCAGTTCTCAAATGACTGTACAAAATAGAAGTCATTTGATCCATATCTGAATGGAAAATTTGTAATGTTCATAGCTTAGGAACAACTGAGTAAGAGCGTTTCATATTAGTTCCATAGGTACAACAGAGGTAGATATAAACTCATATTTTGGCAGAGTAATGGAATTATTCATTGTACCAGAGCTTTACAGGATATACTGATGGACGATGGAAATTTCACTTGTCAATCTGCTAACTGTGCGATACCAGTTTGAGAAACTTTACAGGCAATTAGATATTGATGCAACCGAACTGTAAAAAGAAAGATAAGAATGAAGCAGAAACTGTGTGCAAAATATATGCACTAAATGTTATTAGCAGCAACATATTCCTGCTTGTCATCATTTTTTAAACAGGTACTATAAATGTTCCATATCAAAACCAAAACTTGTAAGAAAAATATGAAAAATGCAATAAAAAGTATTTGAGAGGTACATATCCACTCAAGAATTTCAACATGTGTTATTACTCTATTTGACACTGTTTAGCTTGTAATTTATGCTGCTTCATTCTTTCCTCAGCTTGGATTATCCGGATCACTTGAGACGCTATGTGGCCAAGCATACGGCGCAAAATCATACAGGATGACAGGAGTATACTTACAGTCATCATTGATGATATCGATGTTTTTTTCGGTCATCGTTTCCATCATCTGGTACTATTCAGAAGATATATTAATCTGGCTTCACCAGGACCCAGAAGTATCCAAATTTGCAGCAATCTACCTCATACACTTGATTCCTGGACTCTTTGCTTTTGGTGCACAGCAATGCCTTCAGAGGTTTCTGCAAACCCAATCCGTAGTCGGGCCTCTTGTTGTGTGTTCAGTTGTCCCAATGGTTTTACATGTAGGAACGACATACTTGATGGTTCATGTCCTGGGCCTTGGATTCAGAGGAGCTCCAATTTCTGCTTCTGTAACAATATGGATATCCTTTCTTATGTTAGCGTTCTATGTCAAATATTCTAAAGTGTTCAAGTATACATGGCTAGGTTTCTCAAAGGAATCGCTATGGCAAATTATTCCTAGCATGAAGCTGGCTATTCCTTCAGCTGTAATGGTCTGGTCTGTAACTTTTGCTTCTATCACATCTTTTACTGTTATAAATCTATTTTTGTTATAAGATAAATGTTTATGCTCGGTCTGCAATTGTCAATAGTGATGATGATCTTTTTTACGTTCAGTCTTGAGTTCTGTGCCTTCGAAATTCTAGTTCTACTTGCTGGACTGCTGCCGAGATCGGAGTACAGTACTTCATTGGTTGCAATGAGGTATGATCTCATATCCTTTCAGAACTTTTTACTCTCAGCATTTAAATTCAAAGTCTTGTGATCTACATTAACTGAAGTTTCCATATCATCACATGAAACAGTGTCAACACAGAAACAATTGCATATGCTATCACTTTTGGATTCAGTGCAGTTGCTAGGTAAAACCATTAAAACTTTGGCCTCTCATATAAAATCAAACTTTCTGTTTCTTATGATCTCTACTTATAAAACTTTCTTAATAGCACTCGCGTGTCGAATGAAATTGGTGCCGGAAATATTGAAAAAGCTAAGACTGCAGTCTCTGTAACTCTGCGGCTTTCAATCTTCCTTGCTTTGGCAATTGTTCTGTTGTTAGCTGTTGGTCACAATCTATGGGCAAGCCTTTTCAGTGGTAGCAATGACATCATCCAAGGGTTCTCTTACATGACTCCCCTGCTCATGATGTCCATAATGCTGGACTCAGCACAAGGAGTTTTATCAGGTAATTTATCAGACAGCTAACTTTATTATCTCATTTGATGACAAAGCTGGTCCTTCTAAAAAATTGCATGGAATTAACTGAACTGCAGGAGTTTCCCGGGGCTGCGGATGGCAGCACTTGGCTGCAGTGACCAATTTAGTAGCATTTTATGCAATTGGCATGCCATTGGCTGTACTTTTTGGTTTCAAACTCACACTTCATGATAAGGTAAACAAGTTCCAAATCTTTTCAGATATATTAGATCAGTTACTACCTCTGATATTGTTTTGGAACTATCCTCTCTGTCTAGTTTTTTTTTCCTGTTTTCCTTGGTGTTGGATGTGTACACCTTGACAGAAATGAACAGTTAACTGGTAGTTAGTACTAGTCCTTGTCATATTATTAAATGAGATGGAATGCATGTATAGTGGACATAGCATTAATGTCTCATTTATTAATGACCTTGTTATAATAAGATCTGAAATATGTCATTTTCTTTGTACAGGGACTATGGATGGGTTTAATCTGTGGCCTCTTTTGTCAAGCTTGCAGTCTTCTTGTGATCACTCTTCGTACAAAATGGGTAAAACTTGAGCAATCAGCAAAAGATGGACAGAATTATATGACAGCTTAAGAGTATCAAAACTAACAAAAAGAATGAATTGGTCACATTCTGAGTGATTGCAGTGGCTAATCAGCCCGGTGTTCACATCCAAAGACAAATAAATAGGAACATTAAGGAGATCTCATTCATGAAAGAAACAAGATTGTGATATGTGGAAGGCTGTGGTACACTTCTGAAAGAATCAACAAGATGGCAGAAGGAAGAATGATTTCCTTGCCCCTGGAATGATCAATTCATCATGGACTGTTTTAAGCAAAAGGATCTTTCCACTTTTAGAACTAGGATAGATGGAGGATATATGTCCATGTGTATTCTTTACATTGAGGACCAGGAGCATGTGTAGTACATGCATTTTATCCCTTTACTAAGAAAAGAACAGCAAATATTGCAATGTTCTCAATCAATAATTTGGCTTCCGCCTCTTCTCTCTTCTGCACCTTTCTTCTCACCTTCTTCCTTTCTTCGTTTCCTCTACTAGCGAGTGAGCGGCGAGATGCTTCAGAACTCAAAATCTTAACACTATCTAGTTGTCAAAAGCTTCATAAAAGTTTCAAGTTCACATTTGGATGCAAGTTCTGACGAGGACAACACTAGAATTACCTGACGTGACATAAAGCAAGAGACAAAAAAATTAAAGCGCGATTAATACCAGCAACGAGAATTCAAGTTCTTGAATTTAAAAGAAAAACTCAAATTCTGATTTGACATAATTTATCAGAACTGGGGTATAATTCCACTAACTTCTGCCATCCAAAACGCAGCCGGGTTTTGAAGCCGCTTGGGATCGTCCGAAGGGAGAGAGGAACTTGCTGCTTTTGAGTGGAGGAAAACAACAAATGTGCGACGCTCCAATGCAGATAACCATTTAACGGCGCCAGTTTCCTTTTTTAAAAGATGAGACTGTGAGATTTTAAAAATGGAGGAACTTTGCTGCTTGCTGACCTCGCAGCAACAATGTGCGTACGCGTACTCCACCTCCGCAGCATCAGCTAAGGTGCTAAACCAGGTGAATGCGCTTTACTGTCTAGTGTCTACTTTCGCTCCACCTCTTTCTCTCTCTATCTCTCTCTCACTCTCTCAGCCTGTGTGTCTGCTTGGAGTACACTTCTGCCGGTGTTTGCAGGCTGCATCCTGGTAAAAAGCTGGCTTCTTGGCTTTGAAACTGTCTCCTTCTTTTGCTGGTCTCGCTGGTTGCAGGTGCTCTGGCCGGCTTCCTTATCATCTCCATCTTCGTGATGCTCGGCGACATGATCAAGCGCGACCACTTCGACGAGGTATCGGCTCTTTGTTCTTTCCCCTTACTTTTGGCAAGTTTAAACCTTCCTGGTATCTATTGTTGTTGTCGAATATTTGCTCAGAATGCTAGATTTATATGCACTTAAGCAGTGGGTCCAAATTGATTTTATAATAATAATAATAATAATAATAATAATAATAATATAATTTGATATAATATATTAAATTAAGTTTCATGTTTATGAATGAAATCAAAATTTAATTATATGTGAAATATATAGTAACAAATAAAAAATAAAAAAATAAATTTTATGATTTAGTGCACATATATTAGGTTCACAATTAAAATTTAATATATATATATATTTGATTTAATGCACGAGCAGCAGCAGCAGCAGCACGGCGGTGCCAAAGAGGAGAGAAGAGGAGGATGGTGGAGGAGGGTGATAGATGTGGAGGAGGCCAAGGCGCAGCTGCTGTCCGCCTTCCCCATGATACTGACCAATTCCTCATTTCCGTCATGTTCGCCGGCCACCTCGGCGACCTCGAGCTCGCCGGCGCCACCCTCGGCAACTCCTGGAGCACCGTCTCCGGCGTCGCCCTCCTGGTAGTGTATGCATATTTAGAAATTTTCGTTTGCCATCAAATCCTTGTTATATGGATATTATAGACATGATAAATTTATTGATAGTGTGTGTTTTAACTGTTTCTGTGAGTTAAATTTGTTTATTGATCAAATCACATAATAATGGAGATGTGCTCTTTGTTTACTCATCAAATCAAGATCCTCCCCCACTGAAATTTAAAGTTTTTGGAGGCACTTCTATGCTTATTTTTTTTTTCTCTGTCATTATTTTCTCAGCTATAAATTGCATGGTCCATGTAGCCCTCACAGGCAGAAATCTTGAGGAAGCCACCAGTAGTTAGCATTTATGTTATCTACTGCCTTTATTGGAAATATTGAAGATGGAAAGTGGTAGAACTTTGAAGGAAAAGAACAGACGATAACTTTGAACAAGAATAGGAAGAACGTGTGCCAGTTCTCAAATGACTGGACAAAATAGAAGTCATTTGATCCATATCTGAATGGAAATTTTGCAATGTTCATACTTCATAGCTTAGGAACAATAAGAGCTTTTTCAAATTAGTTCCATAGGTACAACAGAGTTATAAATAACCTTATATTTTGAACCTTCTACTTGCATTCAGAGTACAGAGTAGTGGAACCATTCTTTGTACTAGAGCTTTGAAGAATATAATAATTGACAATGGAAATTTCACTTGTCAAAAAAAATGAAAATTTCAATAAAAATATTTGAGTAGTACATATCCACTCAAGAATCAGCATCTGTTATTAGTCTACTTCACATTGTTTAACTTGCAATTTATGGTGCTTCATTCTTTCCTCAGCTTGGATTATCCGGATCACTTGAGACGCTATGTGGTCAAGCATACGGAGCAAAATCATACAGGATGACAGGAGTATACTTACAGTCATCATTGATGATATCAATGTTCTTTTCAGTCATCATTTCCATCATCTGGTACTATTCAGAAGATATATTAATCTGGCTTCACCAGGACCCAGAAGTATCCAAATTTGCAGCACTCTACCTCATATATTTGATTCCTGGACTCTTTGCTTTTGGTGCTCAGCAATGCCTTCAGAGGTTTCTGCAAACGCAATCCATAGTCGGGCCTCTTGTTGTGTGTTCAGTTGTCCCACTGGTTTTACATGTAGGAACGACATACTTGATGGTTCATGTCCTGGGCCTTGGGTTCAGAGGGGCACCAATCTCTGCTTCTGTAACAATATGGATATCCTTTCTTATGTTAGCGTTCTATGTCAAATACTCTAAAGTGTTCAAGTATACATGGCAAGGTTTCTCAATGGAATCACTATGGCAAATTATTCCCAGCATGAAGCTGGCTATTCCTTCAGCTGTAATGGTCTGGTCGGTAAATTTTGCTTCTGTCACATCTTTTACTGTTATAAATTCTATTTTTGCTCGAAGATAACTGTTTGTGCTCGGTCCGCAATTGTCATTAGTGATGATGATCTTATTTACGTTCAGTCTTGAGTTCTGTGCCTTCGAAATTCTAGTTCTACTTGCTGGACTGCTGCCGAGATCGGAGTTCAGTACTTCATTGATTGCAATGTGGTATGATCTCATATCCTTTCAGAACTTTTTCTCCCAGCATTCAAATCAAAAGTCTTGTGCTCTGCATTAACTGAAGTTTCCATATCATCACATGAAACAGTGTCAACACAGAAACAATTGCATATGCTATCACTTTTGGATTCAGTGCATTTGCTAGGTAAAACTAGAAAATCTTGTCCCATCATATAAAAGCAAAGTTTCTGTTTCTTACAATCTCCACTTGCATAAAACTTCCTTAATAGCACTCGCGTGTCGAATGAAATTGGTGCCGGAAATATTGAAAAAGCTAAGACTGCAGTCTCTGTAACTCTGCGGCTTTCAATCTTCCTTGCTTTGGCAATTGTTCTGTTGTTAGCTGTTGGTCACAATCTATGGGCAAGCCTTTTCAGTGGTAGCAATGACATCATCCATGGGTTCTCTTACATGACTCCTCTGCTCATGATGTCCATAATGCTGGACTCAGCACAAGGAGTTTTATCAGGTAATTTATCAGACAGCTAACTTTATTATCTAATTTGATGACAAAGCTGGTCCATCTAAAAAATTGCATGAAATTAACTGAACTGCAGGGGGTTTCCCGGGGCTGCGGATGGCAGCACTTGGCTGCAGTGACCAATTTAGTAGCATTTTATGCAATTGGCATGCCATTGGCTGCACTCTTTGGTCTTAAACTCACACTTCATGATAAGGTAAACAAGTTCCAAATCTTTTCAGATATATTAGGTCTGTTACTACCTCTGATATTGTTTTGGAATTATCCTCTCTGTCATGCTTTTTTCTTTTTCTGTTTTCCTTGGTGTTGAATGTGTACACCTTGACAGAAATGGACACTTGACTGGTAGTTAGTACTAGTCCTTGTCATATAATTACGAGATGGAAATGCATGTCTAGTGGACATGGCATAAATATCTCATTTATTAGTGATCCAGATGTAGGCACACTACATAATATGCATTATGACCTTGTTATAATAAGATCTGAAATATATGTCATTTCTTTTGTACAGGGACTATGGATGGGTTTAATCTGTGGCCTCTTTTGTCAAGCTTGCACTCTTCTTGTGATCACTCTTCGCACAAAATGGGTAAAACTGGAGCTACCAGTACAAGATGGACAGAATTAATTGGTCACATTCTAAGTTAATTCAGTGGCTTATCAAATCAACCCATTTTCACATCCAAAGGCAAACAAAAAAAAAGGAGGAACACTGAGGACATCATTCACAAAAAGGAGAAAAGATTGTGATATGTATAAGGCTAGTGGTAACTTTTGGACAGGGAGAAAAAGGTTTCCTTGCCTCTGGATGATCAATTCATCATGGACTGTTTCAACCAAAAGAAAAAAAATCTTTCCACCTTTCCACTTTTAGAACCAGGATTGATGGATGTGCTTATGTCTGTTATTTACATTGAGAACCAGGAGCATGTGTAGTACATGCAATCATGCATTCTATCCCTTTAACAAAAAAAAAAAGAACAAATATTACAATGTTCTCGATCAATAATTTGGCTTTGCTAGAGATTTTTATAATCACTTTTTTATTATTAAAGAAAAAAAAATCTAACGTGGGGATATGAAATTATTGCAGCGCATTAAGTTAAACTAAAACCTACCTAATTAACATTTTTCTCTCTCTCGTGGAGTTAAAGAAGCAGACTTGTGAAAGAGAAGGAAAAATTGTTTTTTTTTCCTTTTTCTCTCGGGTTTTGAAGCCGCCTGAGATTTACCAGATTACCGGTCGGAAAGGAGGGAGGAACTTGCTGCTGAGTGGAGGAAAACAACAAATGTGCGACCCTCCATTGCAGATAACCATTTAATGGCGCCTGTTTCCTTTTTAAAAGATAAGACTGAGAGTTTAAAAAATTAAAAATGGAGAAACTTTTGCTACTTGCTGAACCCTCACAGCAAGAATGTGCGTCCTCCACCTCCACAGCAACAGCTAAACCAGGTGAATGCGCTTTACTTTTTACTTTTATAATGTAATTGAGGTGTCGACGAGCTCTGTAGTCTCTCTCTCTCTCTCTCACTCTCACTCTCTCTCTCACTCTCTCTGTCACTCTCTGTGCGTGTGCCTGCAGTACACTTCTGCTGGTGTGTGCAGGCTGCACCGCCAGTAAAAAGCTAGTTCCTTGGCTTCGAAACTGCTCTCGCTGTTTGCAGGTGCTCTGGCCGGCTTCTTCGCCATCTCCATGCTCGCGCGCGACCACTTCGACACCATCGAGGTATCGGCTCCTTGTTCTTTCCCTGTTCTTTTCTTCGGTTTGTTCAATTCAGTGTCGGAGCAGGAGATTACTTGCTTCTGCTTAACTTCTGACAAGTTTACACATTTCAGAATGCAAGATTTATAAGTAGTAGGTCCAGTAAATAGTAATGTTTCTTGCAAGTATAATTCTGTTTGTACATTTTTTTTTTCTTAATGTTTGGCTTCTCAATGTTCTCTAGCGTGGACCTCCCCGTCTGTAAGTCTAGCACAATTTCAGACTGGTGGTTGAAAAAGCTTAACTTTTTTCTTGCTTTGTTCTAACTTCAAATTCCACAATATCAACTGAAACTGAAAACCGTCCTAGTTCAGCGTCTGATGCAAAGTAACACATTTTTTTTCTTTTTGACAAATAATAATGATTACATTTTTATCTGACCACTTCCAATGTTGGAGTAGTAATCAATCAATACATACAGATTACAAGACGCAAGATTGCATCTTTAAAGCAGCGCTAAATAAACGCTTATCAACATGACTGTCATATAGCGCCGACGCAAGCATTCCGAACAAAGACGCAAGATTACAAAAACACTGTTTTTTTTTTTTACCTTTCCAAACGCAGCTTAATAGATTGACGCAAAAAGAGGAGAAATACAACGTCGATCTGGCATCGCATGTCACCGCGACGCTGTGTTTGACACAGTAGTGTTGTCACGTGTCATCGCCAATGCGGCGTTTACCATGTATCTTCGAGTTTGTGCGCATATGAATAGTGACTCTGTAGCACCGAATGGACGATAGCTTTAGTGTCGACTTCTTGTAACTGTGATGCTAACTTAACGCTATTCAGAGACAAATGGAGTGTTTCAACTCTATTAGCGTTAATTTAGCATCGTCATTTTTTAGACGCTAACTTATGTGACGATTTGATATATTTCTTGTAGCGAATATTAAAAAACTTCAAAATGCTACATTATATGCAAGCATACACATGTGACATGATGTAAAGTAAATTACGAAAGAAATATTTTTCGGTTGCCACTCGAGTGTTCGGAAGGCTTCGTCTTGTTCGTCTAACTCATGCGGCACGCAATAACAATATGTTAAAGTCTCGATCCACCAAGAAGTCTGATTAATTTGGTATCATTTTGGACAACATGTCTTATTATAACGGGTGAAATTCATAGTAAAAAATTTTAATTCGAAATCTTTGCTTCAGGCACTATTATTATAGGTGGCATCGAGATAGATGTTTTTTTTTCCTTAAAAAAATGCACTGCTTGCTTCGTGAGCTAAAGATTAGTACATCTTAAAAGATATAAATTTAAAATATGATTTCGTTCTTGTAAGTAGACAACGTTTTGAATTATTGTATCAAACGATAATTGCAATAAGTGTAAGAAATTAATTGGTCATGAAAATATGCTCAACCCTGACAATGCACCCTAAGTATGCATACATATACATACATTTTATATATATATATATATATATATATATATATATATATATATATATTATGTGTGTGTGTGTATCAGTGAGCTACTAGTAGGTATGATGCAAGGTAAGTCTCACATTTTAGGCCAACTTTAACCTTAACTCAATCCATCGTACAAATAACTAACAGAACAAAAATTTAATAAGAGATTATCAAGATTAACATTCTCTCGATCTTGCTGTAATGAAATAAGGTATTAATAATATTATAATTTAAATTATTAGAATTGTACGTGTCATCATATTATAATTTTAATAACTTAACATTTCAGCTTTTCAGGAGATCATCAAATGTGTTAATTTCTTGCCATTGGGTCTTAAATTCTTTACAAAAAGTCATGAGTGTATACTTTATTCATTTTCAGTCATTTTTGCTTGCACTATGCCTATGGATTCTAGGTCTATTTGGCTAAGCTTACAAGAAGTTTTAAAGTTTTCTTCATATTTGATAACTAAAAAAAAAATTGGTAAGCACTTATTTTACCTGCTAAGCTAGGGGACTTATAAGCTTATTTTTAAAATCGGTTGCAGTCATTAAACTACTTATCAGCACTTCAACTTATCAGCTAAGCCAAATGGGATGTTAGTGCTACTTATAAGCTTTTATATTTTATTTTATGAACTTGTCAAATTGTGATATGTGAGTACGAGGAATATTAGGGTGCATATATTTTATCACAGTCATTGATAAGAAGGTTGAGATGTAATCATCTAAAAAATGATTTAATCATTGGTCAACACTTACAAAAACTCGGTGCAGAACACAAAAAGAAATTCGATTCAAGATGTCGCCTTCCTCCCTCATCACGCAAACGGCATCCGCGACCTCCTCCATTGACGGTTAGCAACAATCTATGTGTGGGCAACGAATGACGACTTCCTCCAACGACCTACGCATGGGACAACCTTCGTGACCTCCTCCATCGGCGGCTTCCGGCACTCACCGACGCGACAGCAAAAGGGGAGGTGTCGGGCCCCTTTGCAATCTCACCAGCAAGGTCGCAAAGGAGGGTCGATGTCCCCTTTCGTGCTCGCTAGCACGGCAACAAAAGGGGGGTGTTAATCCCACTCTGCAAAGTCACTGGCGAGGTTGAAAAAGAGGTGAGTGTCCCTCCCCCCCAACACACACTAACACCTTTTCGCTTGGAAGTGGAAGCGGAAGCAAAGGCCGCGGAATTGCAAAGGCTGCAGATCGCGGACGATGTTCGCATGCAACTCAAGTTCCGAGTTACAAGATAGAATTTTAATATTCTCAATAAGTACAAAAATATGTCATTCATATTAATATATTATCGATATGTGATAAAAATTATTGATGATAATTGATTAAGACACAAAATTTTTATGATGAAATTATGATAGATTAATACTTCTATGATTATATTTCCATCACAAAATCGACAAAAGATTGATTCTCACATTTTTGTCATCATCATCATCATCATCATCATCATCATCATCATCATCATCATCATCATCATCATCATCATCATCATCATCATCATCATCATCATCATCATCATCATCATCATCATCATCATCATCATCATCATCATCATCATCATCTAATTTTATTATAACAGATAGATTGATTCCAAATGAACACCTGCCATCAATGTCGCATTGGAATTTTATGATGCGCCCACCAAATTCTTGATTTTCTTTTTATTTTTTTCTCGGTTTTTCTTTTGTGATTAGATCCGTGTTTATGAAATGTTGACTGACGGATAAAGAAAGATCATGTGCAATAAATGTGTAATATCTTTTTACAAGTACATTATTAATTAATAAAATATATATATGTATATTTTGTGTGTATAACTTTTTAGCTGTAATGGTTTTTGTCGATTAATAGTTTTTGTTTATATACGGAATTTATAAAGGTTTCTAGAGGACCTATCACACAAACTTAAAGTGCAATTATACATTTATGATTGATTAATTTCCATACACCTGCCAGTTAGAGAAGTAAGTCCCTTTCTTATCAAAATTATTCTGCGAAATCTCAATAATTTATCATCTTGAAGATTCTAAAATTTTTAATTTGTGACAAAAAAATTTGAGTAAAGGCAAAGAATTAAGGTTACAATAATTAATTTTAAAATGCATTTTTTTCTTTCTTCTGCCAGGTCCTTTCAAATATTGCACAAAAAGCAAATATTTGTATGATTTGATCAAGCTGACTTTTTTAAACAATATATCAGAACTCTAATTACTTATATTCTACATGAACAACTCAAGTTGTGAGAACTTGACAGAGATCTCAGAGAACCAGCAAATCAAACTTGGTGCATGTTTTCAGCACACTCTACTGATATCAATATGCCTCCTTCAAACGCTGCAACTCCTCTGCTGCAGGAGCACCAGCACCATGGCGCTGCCAAGGATGAGAGGCGGTGGTGGAGGAGAGTGATCGACGTGGGGGAGGCCAAGGCGCAGCTGCTGTTCGCCCTCCCCATGATACTCACCAGCATGTCCATCTACGCCATCTTCCTCGTCTCCGTCATGTTCGCCGGCCACCTCGGCGAGCTCGAGCTCGCCGGCGCCACCCTCGGGAACTCCTGGAGCATCGTGACCGGAGTCTCCCTCCTGGTATAATTAATACGCCTGCATGCATGCATGCATGCAATGTAAACTTTTCCGCTGCATTCCACATGAACTAAATTACTTGTTCTTCAGATGGGATTGAGCGGGTCGCTTGAGACTCTCTGCGGGCAGGCGTACGGCGCGAAGTTGTACAGGATGACAGGAATATACCTGCAGTCGTCGGTGATGACATCGACGTTCTTTGCGATCCTTCTCTCCGTCTTCTGGTACTACACGGAAGCTGTGTTGGTTTGGCTTCACCAAAAGCCAGACGTGTCCAAGTATGCCGCGATCTACCTGATACATTTGATCCCCGGACTCTTCGCCTTCGGTGCTCAGCAGTGCATCCTGAGGTTCCTGCAAACTCAGACCATAATAGGTCCTCTGGTGGTGTGCTCGGTTGTGCCACTGGCCATACATGTGGGAATGGCGTACGTGATGGTTCATGTCCTGGACTTTGGATTCAAAGGGGCGCCCATTTCTGCTTCTGTCGCGCTGTGGATATCATTTCTTATGCTGGCGATCTATGTCAAGTTCTCTGAAAAATGCAGGCATACATGGCAAGGGTTCTCGACGGAAGCATTTCAGCAGTTGCTTCCTAATCTGAGGCTCGCTCTTCCTTCAGCTCTGATGCTCTGGTCAGCAACTTTTGCTTTCTTATCAACTATGTTAGACACTGTTATCAGTTCTCTCTTTACCATGGAGTTTACCCTGATAGGTTTACCATGTTGGATGACATGTTGAGAATTTTGTTTGCTCTCTTGCTTTTACTATAACTGGTGCTTGAATCTTGACCGACTTGCATAATCCAGATCCACCAGGAAATGAAATTTTCAGTGGAATATGAACTATCAGAGTGGCCCCATATAGTTTCCTAACACCAAAGAGATGTACAATGGGCACAAATCATATCTCCCTATTGGCCCAAATCATAAATATTTATCATTCTCCTGAGAATACAAACAGGGCCAAGATAGGGATGAACAGGTTCTACAGATTTACCATTGTGCAATCGTATTGCCCTCAACATGGAGGGGAAGAAAAAACAAACTGCAGTGTAGATCTTTATGTTTAGTCTCTGCTATAATGTCCAGAAGGTTTGCTTGATCAATTATATTATCGTGTTATTGATGGGAAAATCCGAAAACAAGAAGAGAAGATCGCAGAGAGATTGCAGAAAAATAAAGGAGACACGCGAAATTACCCAGGTTCACTCTTGAGATGAGGGTTACGTCCTGCAAAGAGGTTCCACTATATCGTTTAGGTTTACAGCCGCCACACCACAAATTACATCAGAAATTAGGCTATTAATAGCCTCTCCAAACCGGGTTTAAAACCCAAACAAATAGAGAAAAAACCTAATCCGAACCACACGGGCTGGCTAAACAAAAGCCCAAAACCCGTCTAGGCTATTAATAGCCTCTCCAAACCGGGACCGCCGTCGGGGGGCGGGGCCCCCCGAACCCCTCCTTTCGTTCGTACGCCAGCAATACTGTTAATTGGGTAATACTCAGATTCCCCTAAGCTCACGTGGGCGAACCCGGTGTGAGAAACAAGGGGCCCTGAAGTATTCACCAACTCTAACAGTTATAACTATAACAATTACAAGATTTTGACATCTGATTTCTCTTTATTCTATCTTTGCACTCAGCCTGGAGTGCTTGGCCTGTGAAATCCTAGTTCTTCTCGCCGGATTGCTTCCGGATTCCGAGTTGAATACTTCAGTGATTGCAATGTGGTATGTCCTTGCCGGCTTTCCAATTTTCCATCTCATTTCCATCAAATTACAATGCTTTAACTAAAGCTTCCATCACGTGAACCAGCGTGAACACTGAAGCAGTCGCATTTATGCTCACCTGGGGGCTCAGTGCTGTTGTGAGGTGAGCTGAGCAGCCCTTGCAAATCACATAAAGATTTCTGCTTTCACTTGTGATATGTATGCAGATGAAATTTTCTCAACAGCACGCGTGTCTCGAATGAGATCGGCGCCGGAAACATCGAAAAGGCCAAGACTGCCGTTGGGGTTACTCTGAGGCTCTCATTCTTTCTTGCTCTGGGAATGGCTCTGCTGCTAGGCTTTGGTCACAATGCATGGGCAAGCCTTTTTAGCAGTAGTGATGACATCATCCATGGGTTTGCTTCCCTGACTCCCCTGCTCATAGTGTCCATAGTACTAGACTCAGCTCAAGGAATTCTATCAGGTAACTAAACTTAAGGGCCATCTTTTTTTCCTCATATTTGTGATGATATATCTGTTTTTTGTAATCTGTTTAGAATTAACTGAAATGCAGGAGTTTCCAGGGGAAGTGGATGGCAACACTTGGCAGCATGGACCAATGTAATTGCATATTATGTGATTGGAACCCCATTGGCCATCCTCTTTGGGTTCAAATTATCACTTCATGCTAAGGTAATAATATCCTCCATGGGTTTGTTCATGAGTAGTATTTTCAATGCATGTATGTTTCTTTTGATTAGTTTTAGTCTTCCAGGTTCTGCAACAATTTTCAGATACATTTTTGTATTGCTCCTCAGAAACTGATCAGAAATAATCCACTGTGTGCAGGGACTGTGGTTGGGTTTGATTTGTGGACTCTTCTTGCAAGCCTCCACTCTTCTTGTAATCACTCTTCGCACAAAATGGACGAGAGCCGACCAATCAGTTGCAGATGTGCAGAATTCCATGGAAGTTTAAGAGAATCAATTAGCACTGCAAGAAAAACAAAACGGGGCACATTGTTGTTTCATTCAAGAGGTCTATGTCATGAAAAGGATCATGAAAGCAGAAGAAACATTTTCAAGTGCAAAAGAACAAGAACACGTAATTCATCTGATGATGAAATCTTCAGCAGGCTGTGATGTTTTGGGGATGATGAATGTTTTCAGTATCTCTATGTGTAGCTTCTGAGTTAAAGACATGAGTAAGCAAAAAGTACATTGCAATAGAAAGCTCATAACTTTTGAATTGCTTACAGCTTGCAGTATTCTCAAACTTTTGTCATAATTCATTTGATGGACAAGCTCTTGCCATAAGTCATTCCTGTTAATTGTCAGAATTTTGCATCATTCAAATATATCTCCCTTATTCACTCCACTCTCTTCATATCAAACACTCATATTGATGTGGTGAGATGAGGGTGATAATTAAAAGATATCACTTTGGGTCGGTTGGCGCATTACCGATTTAATTAACCGATAATTTAGATCACTACTTAGATAGATTGTCACAATTTAAATTTTCGATAATATCACATTATAGTGTTTGGCAAGTATTGATAATATAAGTTATGATTAAAATAATTATAAAATAAATTACCAAAATACCCTTAAAATTTATTTTAGATTTTCATCACATGATATTATAAATAAACATAGAAAAAATGTATATATTAAAATAAGATGAGGCAAAATTAAAAGTTATTTATAAAGAAATTAAATAATAAAGAAGGTGAGATTGGATGATATTTATTTATTAATAAAATATTTAAAATTAATATTTTTTATTGATTGGACACTATTGTCAAAATGCATATCAAGCAACTGGTAATCTGGAAAGTCATCTCCCCTCCTTGCTATCTGGATTATCAGTGAGGTGGTAATTAAGATTACTGATGCAATTAAAATTACCGATAATCTATCGCAGCCAAACGAGATAATGTGGTGGGCCGTGAGAATTTTAAATAAAATAATCGGTAATCTATCTGGATTACCTTATAGTTAAAAAAAATAGTGAGTAGTTTTGTTATAATTATAGTGATTGCATTTGAGTGTTATAAATATATGTATGAATCTTGCATTTAATGTAGTCTTTAAAATGTGTTTATCAATTATGTAATTTAAGTTTTATCCACTCCATCCACACTATTTACTATAAAGATTCTTATCTGGAATATAAAAAATTATTATTAATGATTGTATTTAACTTTTTTGCACTTTTACTATTAACAATAGATATCCTATTTTTTATTTTCATAATAATATAATTAGCTGTATTTTTAGTTTTTATTAAGGCTGGCAAGTTAAGAACTATAATATAGAGGGTTAGTTAGACATTAATTTGAAAAAGGTATATCGGTATTTAATATTTATTTATGATAAATTTTCATTTTCCTTTTAAAGTGTGTTCTTTTTTGTTCTTCATATATAATAAATCTTATATAAAATGCTAAAAAGAAATAAATCTAATTAAATATTACTTAATTCAACATTTATTAAATTTTTATTAGATAAATTAATCATTATTTAATTATTGTCTTGGAGGAGGGGGAATTTGCATGAAGTTTTGAAATCTATAATACATAATGTCACTATAATGACATATATAAGTTTTGAAATCTAGTTATTAAAGTTAATTTGGTTATCTGACATTTCAAACCTTTCAAATTAGTGATTATAAAGTTAATTTTTAAAATTTAAAGAATATGTGGATTCAAAATGAGTTCATATACATGAATCTATCATTGATTGATAAATAAGTGATAATCATTGATAAATATTTGTAAAAATATAATGAATTTAGGACTACCACAAATATACAAATAAATAATAGTCCACCTATATGAACTAGCTTTGGATCCTCGTAATCCTCAATCTCTATTTTTTTACACTCTAAATAAACATTGTGCATGAAACAACAAGTGACATGGAGTAAATAAATAAATGAAGGGTCAACCATATGCTAATAGAATCATAGTGATTCTATCATTGTTATTTTTGTCCACTAATATTCCCCATTAAGTATTTAGGATCAGGAAAAACTATAAAAGTTAATTTATTGTTTTATAGCATATGAATTATCTTTTTAGCATTTACGAGAAATTCACGACGAAAATTCATCATCAAATGTAGGGCATTTTTGTAGGAAAATGTGAGGAATTCTTACTAATCAACATCAGTATTGTGACGTTTCGTACATATCAAATAATAATAATATAAAAGAAAAATCGAAACGAGCGGTCGGTAGGGGAGGCGTCTGGCCTTCCGCTGTTTCGCCTTCGGCCGACCAAGGGTCGGTAGGGGCGTATAAAGAGGGGGGAGAGGGTCACTTCTGCGCCCTCTTGGAACCCGACCACCGCCTCCCCCTCCCTCGTCTTCTATTCGTCCGGCGAACGACGACTCGAGCGCGAGCAGAGCAGCAGCGAGCGGCGGCGATCGACGACCCTCGACGCCCAACTTCAGCCTCCCTCACGTGCGCAAGGATCGGGCGACCTCCTCGCACCGACCAGAGACGTCGACGACTACCGGACGGCGACAACCGCGACCGGCAGAACCAAACTTTTCGACGATAGAGGTACCTTAGCATTTTAATCCCATAGACGAAGAAATATTGATCAGTTGCTGCACATAAAAATGTCATAGTGATTATAGATGTCGTAGGATCATTTTTCATATTGTAACTTAATCGATTCGACGATCGGATCATCGTCGGAAATCCAGAACTTTTCCGGCGAAATCCTACTCATCGAGTACCCGGCCCGAGTTACTCTCAACTCGGGGGTCCCGTTCGATTGCAGTCCGGGTTCAATAGACCCAGACCGAGCCAGAACTTCGGCGTAATCGTCGAAGGCACGACTTCAGAACCCGGCTCGAGTTCTAGTACACCCGGACCAGGCTGCCTCGCCGACGATGTCGCGAGTGTTCGGTTGAAAGTCCGACCGGAGATGAAGAAGACGATCAGCCGCATTCAGAACCCGGCCCGAGTTAGCTGTTGACCCGGCCCGGGCTTCACCAAGAAGAATCGGATTGCAACTGACTCGATGTCATCTGTACAGTGTCAATGACCCGGCCCGAGTCCGATCCCAACTCGGACCGAGTCATGTGCACTTATCCCCCGACAGAGACTCGGTCCGAGTTCATTATAACCCAGCCCGGGTTCTGTCGGCCAGAAATCGAACTTCTCCGTTGATTCAAATCCTTCGGAAGTTAAGTCTCTTCTTTTTTATCAGAATAATGTAAAACCTTATCTAAGACTCTAAGGATCATAATAAACCTTACCTCGTACTACGGAAGGTCTAATTCCTTAGAGAAAAGGGATCTCTTCCTTACTGATTCTGAATCATATCAAAGATAATTACAGCAAAGCAAAGTAAAGATAAAGATGTTGTATTGCTATGTGTCGCCCCTAAAGTAAAGCAAAGTTCAGAGTTAAAGCAATAGGAGGATAGGTAGTTAGCTGAGGGGACAGCAAAGCTACTGACTTAGATGCCCACTATTCCTGATATTTCAGGTGTTCTCCCATCAATATCTCGAATCGAAGGGTGATGCTATGGTTACACATATTCCTTTAAAGATTAAAGTATTATGCCAGGAGGACAGGTAGCTAGCTGAGGAGACAGCGAACCTACAAGGTCTTGTAACCGATCATTGTTCCTGGATTGTAGGAATTCTTTCTTCTACCTTCCGAATTGGGGTGATATTGTAACACCCACCCTCTTTCCCGTTTACGGGTTTACTGGCATCAATGAATCAGAGAGGCACCTCTGGCATCCCAATCTAATAAAGTCGAGCTTGCATAGGACAATAAACTCTAAGGATATCCTAGTAATGTAAAAGACGTAGTACGACTCATAGTAGAGCAATGCAAGGTAAAGTAAAGCAAAGTATTGAAAGGCAAAGCGAAAGTAAAGTAATGTAAAGCAGAGTAATGTAAAGACATTGCACTATTATAGTAAGGACAGAGCACTGATATGATTAGAAATTTACTCATTGATTTTCTTATCATCACTTATCCTTATTTCACGTCTATTGCTATTGTACTGAGCATTCTTTGCTCATGGGTATTCTATTCCCCTGCATTGGGATTTTACATGTGAGAATACCAACTGACGAGGAGTGGGAGAGCGCTGAGCTTGGAGAATGCTGCACATGACTGAAGATCTGCTTCAAACCTGTTTACTGCATATCTGCTTCATCATTTTCATTGTTCAGAGACATCACGTTTTCTTCCGCATATTTTTTATAGTACAAGACATCATGAACTTCCGCATAATTCTATCATATTATGAGACATCATGAACTTTCGCATTAAAGTCCTTCATTATGACATCTCGACTATTGAATTTCCGCATTTTAAGGTTCTCTATTTATTATTATTATTTTATCAGTTCCACGTCAGTCGTTTTGTCGAATGGTCAAAGTCAGTAGAGATAGTGTAGCGCCCTCGGGGTCAATCCGACCACCTACGTGGCGGGAGGTGCGATTTTGGAGGCGTTACAAGTATATTTGATAAAGATACGTTTCATTAGGTTTTCTATAATAAGATCAAGTGACATCACTTTCACTATTTTTTGTCATTTTCGTTATTTTTATTTTTTTTACCAAAAAAATCAAATCTAGCTTATATTCCTTAACATTAAATTACTATAAACAATAAAATTAATGAATAATATAAAGTTGTACTTCATATCATTTGTAATTGGATGAAATGGTTTCTTCTTTAACTATTTTTTCAATCTTTATTCTCTATTCTAAATCACACCCACCCTCTAAAAAATGAAGTAAAATAAAAATAACCTAATCATAAATAAACTCAATGATTGTTTAAGGGGCATAATATATACAAGCATAATAGTTGTATCTACTCAATTAAATTAATTTTTGTTTTTAATAAATTATTGACATCATGTTTGATGTTTCATATTTCATAACAATCATCTAAATAATAATAAATGATCAAAATGAATATTAAATTAATGCAATAACTCATGATCAATGAATATTAAATTTGTATGAAGAATATGGTTATATTCATGGTTGTAAAACTCGGACCAGACCGGTCGATTGATCCGGGTCCTTAAACGATTCATGGGTGGGTCTAAAATTAGAAGAATAAATGATTGAATTGGTCAAACTCGGTCAAAATTCGATTGAACATCCACCCGGGTGATTTTCTTCCAATCCATTGAGCATAATACATGCAAGCACAATAGCTCTATCTACTCAATTAATTTTTTTTTGCTTTTAATAAATCATTTACATCATATTTGATTTTTATATTTCATAACAATCATCTAAATAATAATAAATGATCAAATGAATATTAAATTAATGCATTCGTTCATGATCAAAACATTAAATTTGTATGAAGAATAATGATTATATAACTTATATTTATTCATTCATAAACCTAATCAAAACTAATGTCTCATAAATTTAGTAAACTTCATTAGAAGAACTAAATGTTACAAAACTTATTTACGCATCAGCAAAAATTACAAATAAACATAAAAAAATTGCAAAGCACACATGTTTAAAATAATTATTGCCGATGTTCAACCATAACTTATTTACAAACACTAAAGGTAGTTTATAAAATATTATTGGTGACATTTGCGCATCAATAATATTTGTGACTCTTGGATGTCAATAAAAATTATTAACTTTGTTTCATGACAAAAATTATCAACATTTTATGTGTATTCTTATTAAGCAATTAAAAGTATAAGAACATACCTTCTAAGTAGAAAAAAATTTGTACCCAATAGAGATCCAATGTACAAAATTATTAGTTCGTCAATTTTGTGACATAATTTTGCTAATCAATTGTGGTAATCAAACTTAATTTCAAATTTATAATATTTTTTAAATATCCTCAAGTTAGAAAAATGTTCATTCAAATGTTTAATCATTTAAAAAATTAAAAATTCCAGTATTATAGATGTGATATGAAAAATGAAAGAAAGAGTAATGCATGGGAAAAACATTTATATATACATACTACATCTCTCACAAATAAAGATCTACATTTTTGTTGTGCACCTTAACTATATTATTAGTATGATGAAAGTCTAGAGTCAATTAGAGGGTTAAACTAAAATATTTCCATTTTGAGCTTTAATTATAATATTTGAAATCAGAATTAGGATTTTGAATAGCAACCACCTATACCTTCAAGACTCCCAACTTGGAAACAAGAGAACATGATTGATCTCTCCCAAGTGCCTTTGTGAAAGGATCAACTCATTGGAATCATGAGGGAATATATGAACCTACAATTTCTTGTCCTTAAAATGATGTCGAACAAAAATAAAAATCCATTTGATGAGATTGGTGCACTCATGAAAAAGTAAGATTAATTTATTGGAATGTGCAAATTGGCATACTATCACAATAGACTTGCATCACAATAGTATGAGAAATATCAAGTGATGAGAGAAAACTTCATAGGTAGAGAAGTGAGGTGCTTGTGGCAAAATCTCTATAGTCGGCTTATGTAGAACAATGGAAAAATCATAGATTGTTTCTTAATTTTCCAACTAATTGGACTTTCACCAATTCTCATGAAGTATTGGCAGCAATGTGTCATTGAACAACTGGCCTATTCTGAATCAAAGTATGCATGAATCAAAAGAAAAGAAGGATGCAGGTAAGTGCCTTGAACTGTTACTTGTTTCAAATAATGCAAGACATGAATGACTGTAGTAACATCGCTTGGGAACATGAAAGAAATGAGACATAACATCTACAAAATAATTTAACTATGGATGAGTTATACTTAAGTAGACAGAATGACCAATCATGTGTCTTTATCATGTAAGATCAAATAGCAAAATATCATAAGTATTGAACAATTTATGATGTTGTTGTCTCATTGGGAAAGAAGATATGGTTTACAGCCAAGCATCCCACACTCTCAATAAATATTGAGAGTATACTTTTGTTGACATAGAAAATCTAAATTTTGTGAAGACTATCAAGTTCTTTGGCACAAAAGTGCGTATGTAAATAGGCCTAGAACATTTGCGAATGAATTTTATTATTGTTGGCCAATATAAGATCAACATAAGTCAATGTTGTCATGATTGTGAATGAATTGCATTACTGTTGGCAATATAAGATCATCAACATAAGTCACTGTTGTCATGAAAATATCATCATTTGAACAAGTAAATATAGAATGAAGATCTATAAAAAAAACTAAAATTCACAAGTGCATATGTGAATTTAAAAACCAATTTTGTGAGACTTGTTTTAGGTGATATAGAGCTTTCTATAACTTGCAAACAAATCCTGGTGAAGTAGAATGAAAACCTCATAGCAAAATCGTATGAACTTCTTTGTCAAGTTATTGAATATCCATTTTTTTATGAATAGCCACAACCAATAAGGAACACATGGTTACAAGTTTGGTCATTGAAGTAAAAGTTTCACGGTAATCAATGCCTTCAACTTCAGCACATCCTTTAGAACCTATACTATGAAACGTCCAATTCTTCCATCTGAATATCTTTTAATTTTGTACATGCATAAAAAAGAGGCCTAGTTCCCTACTAGCAAAGTTTGAATCTTCCAAGTGCCATGAGTTCTAAGGCATCAATCTCCTCTGCCATTGCTTGCTTCCACCTATTGTATGTCATGTCTTAGCTAAAGAATTGAGGCTTTGATTCAACATGTAATGCAGCTAAGAAAGCTATGAACTTATAAAAAAAGTTATTAGAGTCGACAAATACAGCAAGTGGATAAGGTGAAAGGAACTGATTGGAGTTGTGGAGTTAAAGAGCATCATCATGGGTAGAATGACATACATAGGAGTTTTAAGTATGTTGGTGGATGGAAATTACATGGAGGTTGGAGAATTAAAAAATGGAGATGTTGCATATTTAGTAAATTTAGTAGGTTCTAAATGGAGAGAAAATGAACCATTGAAATTATTGTGTTCCTACATTGTCTAAATACATTAAGAAAAAATCATGATTAGGAGATTATATGGTGATGAAGCAAAAGGAAAAGTATTTTCACAAAAGCGAAAAAATCATGAGATATTTTAAAAGACCCAACCTCGTTTCGTGTAGGGATAACCAACAAAGATACATTTACATATTTGTTGACATGTGTATTTACAAAATATTGATACGATGGAGATTTGCCAAAAAGAACTTCATATGGTAGAGCCTTAATATGGGTGCAATTAATTAAATGCACACGTGTAAATAGTTTCTCCTTAAAAGGTTTTCAAAGAAACTTTTGAATGTATATAGCACTTTTATATTAAAAATTTGGATTAACACTGATCGTTACAACGATGATACACAAATCTCTAACAACAAGAAAAAAACTAGAGGAATTAATGTTCATTACAAACAAATGAGATGTCATAGCTAAAAATGTGATTAATTATTTAAACTTGTATAAAGAATAACATCATTAATTCCTTGTATGACTTTCTTGCCGCATCCTTCACTTTTTTGCCTCTTGCACTTTCTTGCTAACTAATTTTCATGTATTATATAAATAATAACATCACATAATCATTGCAAAATTTTCTCTATATTTCCTTCTAAAGCAATAGGTCTATCAGATTTTTGCTAACTAATTTGCAACCCCATCTCTTTTTTTATTGATGATACATTATACTTCATTTGTCATGTCATTCATTAGAGATTAATGAAATAAATGTTTCTTTCTCAAATTGTGAAGGTCAACAAATTGAAGGAATTAAAGTTGCAAGTGATGACAAGTGAAATGCAAAAAAGATTAATGAAGAGCATACACATAAATTAAAAAAGATTAATGAAGAGCATACACATAAATTAACTTCACAATTACCCTCCCATAATAAATTAACGACCCCTTCTAAAGAAGCTATGAGAGATGTAAAAAATATTGGGGTTGAACCTTTTAAATAGCTAAACATCTCAATATGATTGGGGGTAAATTACATGATTGGTCCCCCAACTTTCAATCGCTTTTCAACTGGTCCCCCAACTTCAATTTGTAACTAGATCATCCTCCATCTTTCATTTTCTTGCACGATTAGCCCTCCTGACCGGTGCTCATGGGTTTCCCGATTACGTTGCATACGTGGCCGCCTTTCTCTCTCATTCATGTTAGCTTAACTCATCCACGTCATTATAAAAATTTTAAAAATAAAAAAAAAGATGAGGTTGTCCACGTCATTATAAAAATTTTAAAAAATAAAAAAATGGAGAGATAAGGAGGGGGGCGATCGCCCCCCTCCCTCTCTCTCCATCTCTCTCCTGTGCGTGCGGGAGAGAGAGGGAGGGGGCGGTCGCCCCCTATGGTCGAGCTCGCCGGAGCGGGAGAGAGAAGGAGGGGGGCGATCGCTCCCCTCCCTATCTCTCCTGCACGCGAGGGAGAGAGGGGGAGTGATCGCCCCCCTCTGGATGAGCTCCGACAGAGAGAGGGGGGCAACTCCCTCTCTCTCCCGCACGACAAGCACGAGCGGGCCGATCTCATTTTTTATTTTTTATAATGACTTGGACAACCTCATCTTTTTTATTATTTTTTAAAAATTTTATAATGACATGTATGAGAGAAAAAGGCGGTCACGTATGCAACGTAATCGAAAAACCTATGATCACCGGTCAGGAGGACTAATCGTGCAAAAAAATGAAAGATGGATGACGATCTGATTACAAATTGAAGTTGAGGGACCAGTTGGAAAGTGACTCAAAGTTGGGGGATCAATCGTGTAATTTACCCATATGATTGAAGAATATAGAGTATATGAAAGCATTACGAAAAATTAATATGGAGGATGATGAGTGTGTTAAATTATTTTCAAAAGAAAGTAGTTGATGATGATGATTTCCTTTTTAGAATGGTGGTTGATAAAATGATGTAGTGAAAAGTTTCTTTTGGGCCGGAAGTAGTTCACAAGATTATATGAGATTTGGTGTTATTTTAGTCTTTGATACATAATATTATATGGATAAGTTAAAAATGTCATTTGCGTCATTTACAAAAGTGAACTATCATAAATAGTCAAATTTTCTTAATTGTGCATTATTAGTGTAACTACCCATATTTTCGTTAAATAAATAAATAAATTTTATTCATTTATAATATCTGGAAAATCATTTTCTGAAATTCAAGAATTATTTAATTCCAAAATTCAAGGAAAATTGGAAAAGATGGTTAAAGAGATAAAAGGGAATTTGAGAGAGATTGGATTTAATTGAATTATTATGATAGGAAAATAATTAATCTCGGATTTAATTAAATTTGAGAAATTATGGGGTGATAAATCATTGATGGATGGCCAAGATTGATTTTAAAAGAATCCAAGGCCCAATAGAATTGAAAATACCAAGTCTGCACTATAAATAGACATTAAGAGGTGGCTGAAAATTTCCTTTCAGCAAAACAGAATTTCTGCACCATGAACATCTCTTTTCCTCTCATTTGCACGTGAACCGAGGCACCTCCAAGGGTACAAGATGGCTGGTTTTGAAGCCGGCACATAAAAGAAGAAGTTCCAGGTGGTGGTCGCGAGTTTCGGAACAAGGACAGAGAGATAACGCCGGCCAAAGTTCGGCGTCTGGGCAGTCTTTCCAGAGAGGGAATTCAGTTGGTTTTTCAGCCAACTTTAGGTACTTAGGGGGAATCCCTATATCGTTGGTTTTCCATGACATAGATCCCTAATCTCTTCTCCTTTGTACCAGGATTCCATTGATATATCATATGCATAGTTTAGATATTGTATGGTATAGTTATGATGGTCGAAAAATCGCATCAGAACGCGCTTCTTCGTCGGCGGCAGAACCCGGCCCGGATTCTGCTGTGTCCGGCCTGGATGTGGATGAATCTGGACCGAGTTAGAATCGGAACTGGATCGGATTGTCCAACCCGGTCTGGGTTCCTATTGACCTGACTCGGGTTTTGGCTTCGGCTCGAATCGGATCGCGGTGCGAATTGGATTGAACATGAACCGGTCGACCCGGCCCGAGTTCACTGTGCACCCGACCCGATTTTGTCCTGGCCGAGGTGATATCGGTCATTTCCGAACATGGCCCGGGTTTCACCCGACGCGGGTCGGGTTCTGGGGACAGAAATTATGATTTTGGATAAATTGTTATGGATAATTGTATGGCTATCATAGTTTATTGTCATGATCGTCCCTGATCATATCACACACAGATCTGACCTTATCATATCTTTTAGATTTGATTTGAGATTTATATCATTGTTATCATGTCATATTGGGTCCTTATCTAACTTAAAGTGAATTGTTAAAGATAGGTCTTTAGGTTAAACAAGATAAAAGATGAAAACTGCTGGGTCTCCATGTCCTTCGATTGTCTCTAAGCCCCCTGGGCCATTATTGTTATAGTATTGTATGGGGTAGATAGTGTACCTAGAGGTTTGAGACGTCATCCTTTAGGAAAGTTATGGCTGTCCTGTGATGGCCATGGTCCCCCGTCATCACGAATATATTGTTAGCGCTATTATTAGAGGGCGACTTGCCGTGGCACTGATCCCCCACTGGCCTACATGAAAGAGACATGGAGTTTTCCATAATTGGTTGAGCGCTCCCTAACTGAATGGAATTGAATTGAATTGAATATAATAGAATTGAATTGAATTAGAATATAATGGAATTGTACTTAATTGAATTGAACATTGGTCATTTGAATTTTGACGTTGATTGGCTCTGTCGCCTATTGAATAGAATAGAAATTGTTAATTGACCAATGACCACAGATATTGATAATAGAAAAATTGTCTAATTGGATAAGTGCCATAGTGATCAGGCTTAATTAATAATTGATATTGATTAATCCCTTGATCTCTTACCTGATCCCCTTTATTGATTCATGGCCTTACTGATATATATTGTTATTATTGAGCTCTTCTTATATTGTCCTATCTTGTGCTCTGTTGATTATTGTTCATTATTGATTATTGATTTTCGAGCACTATTGATCTACTTATTGCTATAATTAGACCTTACGTACTGAATATCTTTATACTCATGGGTTTTTCCCTACATCTGGATTCATGCAGGTGAGATGATAGAAGATGGTGATGCAGGTGATCAGGCTCAGTGACAGAAGTGTTGCACATGGTGTAGGATTTAGTCCTACTAGATTATTGTATTAGCTTTTAGTTTTCGCATATTTAGTATGGTGAAGTCATGGACGTTTCTAGCTCCTTGATATGATCGTTTGTTAGACGATCTTACTATTATTTTCGCATTTTATAGAGTTCATTTTCCGCAAAAAAAATTATTTACATAGAATTGCGTAGCGCCTTTGGGACGACTCTAAGCACGTGATAGTCACGTGGATCTCGGGGCGTTACAATTAGTCAATGAAATTAAAATATATTTACATTTCATACTTGATTAGAATATATGAAGAGAAAGAAACCTCATTGTATTATCACTTACTAAGATATTAGCAAAGTGTTTTCTAAAACTCAACATATGTTCTGCATTTTGCACATAGTAAAAAATGTTATGACTCAACTTCAAGACTTATATGCATGTGACATTCTTAAAAAATATATTTCTATATGGATTAATAATTCTCTTGAGTATGGAGGAATTTGAAGACAAGTGTTGAACTTTTAAACAAGAGTATGATATTCCATAAGGTAATTGGTTAGAGCATATGTACAACAAGCAACATTAATGAGTTACAATTTATTTAAGTGATACATTTCGTGTAGGCATGCAATCAACTCAAAGAGTTGAAAAAAGTCATTTTATGTAGGCATAAAAAAGCATACTCTTGTTGATGATGCGAACATTTTTTCTTAATGATGCCTACATAAAAAAATCATTTTATGTAGGCATCAATGTTCTTTGAGGATTTGTGAATTTTAATATTTTATTGTCTGATTTTGTATACTAATATGATTTGACCATTTGTACTTGTTGTGAGGCTGAAGAGCAAGAAGATTTTAAAAATCTTAATAGCTTTCTTAGTTATACTTAAAAAAAGTCCTTTGGAAATTCAAGTAATAAAGGTGCAAAAAAATGTGTTCAAAATCTTTTAAAAAGAATTTAAAAATATTGTCGAAAACAAATCTATCTTGCTTGAGAAGATTTTGTATTTTGTATATGAGACAAGATCCGAGGACAAAGAAAATATTATCGTAGAGTACAATGCTCGATCAAATATTTCAATAAAATGTTCTTACAAAATGTTTGAACAAAGAAAGAATCATGCTTTGCTCATTCTCAATGGAAATAGAGTTATATGCTTACCTGAACAATATATTCTCCAACAGTAGATAATAAATGTTCATTATTCAACTACATAAATATTATATGAAGAAGGGTCTCTTAAAATGGTCAACATGTTATCAAAATTGACTAAAAATAAATGCACTAAAATTTTAAAAAGTGAGTTTACATTCACCATAACACACCCTTCGTACAAATGGTCAATATGTTATCAAACTTCCCAAAAATTCAATAAAAAGGAATGCACTAAAATTTTAAAAAAAGAGTTTATGTTCACCATAACATTTAGAAGTTGGTTTTTTTACTTTTGAAGGTAGGTGTTATAAGTAAAGGATACAAGAAATATGTGAATGAAGGAAAAAGTTGCTTCATAAATTTTAAAACCACAAAAAATTTGAATTGTTTATGATTAAATTACAACATAATTAGTCCAAATTATAAATACCTATGAATCATAAATTAATTAATAGAGGAGTAAAAAGTTGTGCTAACGAGCATATACATGTGGATGTAGATAACACAAGAAATATAACACTACAAAAATTCACCCCAAACATGTGTTATTAGGGAACTTCGTCTAACATCATTATAATAATTAAAACTTCAATATATAAAAACTTTATTTAAAATAATATCCAAATTGTACTAAATATTGAAAAAAGTTATATAACATTTGAAACATAAAAATCATTCTTGAATTAATATAGTGGACTATATCTTTTCCATACAGAACTTCGAAAATGTGTAAAAAATATCACGAGTTAAGCTGACTCCATTTATTGTGATGGTTTGCATGGACCCAAAGTATAAAAGTTTCAATTAAAGTATGTAAAATGTCATATATAACATGATTTGTCACATGATATTATGATATACATTAGTCATCATAAAAATAACAAACATGGATGTTATAAATTATTTCATAGGCCTTATATGGAATAAACATTTTTAATATAATAATATAAAACATTCATAATATGATACATATTTATACATCATAATCATGTGTACATTTTATCATTTGTCTCCTTTCTTTACTTCATCATATAATCTTTTAAAGAGTTGCTTCATAACTTCATAAGATTACTTGTTATATGACATTGTTAATTTCTTCCTTTCTTTCATCATCAACTTACCATCTCTTCAAAATTTCTTCATAGTACTTTGAACATTTTTCATCTTTCTTTCTTTATCATATGAGACTAAAGTGGTGCACTTCAAGTTTATTTTATCTTTTCATATCATATCATTATTTTTAATATTAACATAATTGAAGAATCATTTTAACATCATCATATGAGTTAACTATTTCACAAGAGTCATTATACTCTATGCCCCAATAGTATACATCTTCAGGACTTGCACATCACGACGGCAAGAGACTTTATTTATGGGCATTCTTATGAACAAACACTATTCTTTATGAGGGATTTTCTTCTCGATAAGTAAATACATGTGGTGCATGATTTTATTTCAAGAGACTTATTTTTCATAAATCCAATATGCCAAATACAATGCTTTACTTTTCAACTTAACTTTGATGTTTTACAAAGTTGTATTCATCAAATTGGGTGCATTATGTATAATCAATAAGTAAAAATAAATATGTCATGTGGTCTTTATTTTTGAACATATTTATTGCTTAGCATGACAAATCAATATCAAAGTAATCATCTACATCAATCATGGTTTCCTAAATAATAAACATAACACCAATATAATAAGCATACACCATCAATAACATACATATTGATAATCCAATAATTAGTCTATACAATTTATAAGACATTAAATTATTTAAAATTATTTCAGATATATTATTAGTGCTATTAATGCTCATGACTTTGAATCCATTTCATGTCTGTAACATATCTCATATGCTTTGTTTCTTGGGGCTTACTATTGTGAATCCCATGTTAACACACCTATGATGTGTCTTTCATATTTCGTGAAATATTTCACGATAATGAATGAGAACCAAACTTCTTATTCTTCTCATTCACTCAATTAATGATCGTGACATGGTATTCATGCTTGTAATGTGAATGGTATGGTTCCCCTCTTTGCCCCTTGCCAACTGCTAGGTTGGGATGGTAGATTCGACCTAAGGATCTCTATTGCTTGTCGATTTTCTTGGCCTTGCTTTTGTTTTCTGATGTAGTATCGATATCTTGTCACATGGTAGGTATATCTCAAATTTCATGCGTCATTCTTCCTTGTGAAATCCACGACAATGTGGGTAGGGTGATCATCCACATTCTTCTTCATTCCTCTTAAAGGGCTAGAGTCTTTAGTCCCCTTTTTTTTGTGATACCTTTATTCCTTTTTGAACTTCTTTACTTTTATTTAGTTTCTTCTATTATTATACTCCTTGGTGAGGTTATAGACACATTAAATAGATTTTGTCATAGATTATGAGTCATCATCACACATGACCCTTAACCCTGAACTTAGTCTTAGCCCCTTGATGAACTTTTTGACCATTGTTCGTTTAGTGTTCTCTAGATGGTTATACACCTCCAATGTCAAGAACTTATTGGGAGATTCCTCCACTATCATCCTTCCTTATTGTAGATTTATGAATTCTTTTGCTTTTACTTCTGGACATGTAGAGGGAGCTGTTGATCATAATTATGTTTACATTTTATCATTTGTCCTTTTTCTTTACTTCATCATATAATCTTTTAAAGAGTTGCTTCATAACTTCATAAGATTACTTGTTATATGACATTGTTAATTTCTTCCTTTCTTTCATCATCAACTTAACATCTCCTCAAAATTTCTTCATAGTACTTTGAACATTTTTCATCTTTCTTTCTTTATCATATGAGACTAAAGTGGTGCACTTCAAGTTTATTTTATCTTTTCATATCATATCATTATTTTTAATATTAACATAATTGAAGAATCATTTTAACATCATCATATGAGTTAACTATTTCACAAGAGTCATTATACTCTATGCCCTGATAGTATACATCTTCAGGACTTGCACGTCACGACGGCAAGAGACTTTATTTATGGACATTCTTATGAACAAACACTATTCTTTATGAGGGATTTTCTTCCCGAGAAGTAAATACATGTGGTGCATGATTTTATTTCAAGAGACTTTTATTTTTCATAAACCCAATATGCCAAATACAATGCTTTACTTTTCAACTTAACTTTGATGTTTTACAAAGTTGTATTCATCAAATTGGGTGCATTATGTATAATCAATAAGTAAAAATAAATATGTCATGTGGTCTTTATTTTTGAACATATTTATTGCTTAGCATGACAAATCAATATCAAAGTAATCATCTACATCAATCATGGTTTCCTAAATAATAAACATAACACCAATATAATAAGCATACACCATCAATAACATACATATTGATAATCCAATAATTAGTCTATACAATTTATAAGACATATTAAATTATTTAAAATTCTTTCAGATATATTATTAGTGCTATTAATGCTCATGACTTTGAATCCATTTCATGTCTGTAACATATCTCATATGCTTTATTTCTTGGGGCTTACGATTGTGAATCCCATGTTAACACACCTATGATGTGTCTTTCATATTTCGTGAAATATTTCACGATAATGAATGAGAACCAAACTTCTTATTCTTCTCATTCACTCAATTAATGATCGTGACATGGTATTCATGCATGTAATGTGAATGGTATGGTTCCCCTCATTGCCCTTTGCCAACTGCTGGGTTGGGTTGGTAGATTCGACCTAAGGATCTCTATTGCTTGTCGATTTTCTTGACCTTGCTTTTGTTTTCTGATGTAGTATCGATATCTTGTCACATGGTAGGTATATCTCAAATTTCATGCGTCATTCTTCCATGTGAAATCCACGACAATGTGGGTAGGGTGATCATCCACATTCTTCTTCATTCCACTTAAAGGGCTAGAGTCTTCAGTCCCCTTTTTTTGTGATACCTTTATTCCTTTTTCAACTTCTTTCCTTTTATTTAGTTTCTTCTATTATTATACTCCTTGGTGAGGTTATAGACACATTAATTAGATTTTGTCATAGTTTATGGGTCATCACACATGACCATGAACCTTGAACTTAGTCTTAGCCTCTTGATGAACTTTTTGACCATTGTTCATTTAGTGTTCTTTAGATGGTTATACACCTCCAATGTCAAGAACTTATTGGGAGATTCCTCCACTATCATCCTTCTTTATTGTAGATTTATGAATTCTTTTGCTTTTACTTCTGGACATGTAGAGGGAGGTGTTGTTCTTTGAATGCCTCCTTAAAATCCTTCCATCATACATTATTATCCTAAAAAAACTTAGTTTTCATTACGTCTCCATGAATGTCGGGCTCAATACACAAGTTAGTCTATGACGAAGTTTTGCCTTTTTGTTTATTCTCATTAAAAATTGGAGTATTCAACTTCAAAAAATTTCGATGAAGGACCAAATACATTGCTCAATATTTCTCTCCATTGCAAGAACCAATTCATGCTCTTAGTAAGCTCTCATTAATCTCTAACGACGGATGAGTCTATTTCATCCTTTTTAAGACAATAATTAATACATATTATGAGGTCGTTTGGTTCAAGAATAAATGTTAGAATATTATCATATATCGAGAATATAGGCAAACACGAGATAGAATAGAAATATTTTGGTCAAACATCGAAAAACGTGCAATTTGTATTCTCCTTGTAAGAATATACATATCAGAGTCGTTTTTTACCTTTTCTATTATATATTTTATTTCTTTTATTTTTAAATATTTTATTATTATATTAATATTTCTATCATTATTATATTATTAAACATAAACTATTTATAATAAAATATTTTATTTAAAAATATTAAATTTTAAATTTTTATCCTTTTCTATTTAAAGACGAGCGAGAATAATAATATCTATACTTTTTCAAAAATACGATATTATGCTACTTTATTCTTCTAAAAAATATTCTTCAATCAAACTGTCCTACTTGGTCAATTATGAATAGGTATAGAATAACTTACATATTGTATACTTTTGATTTCTAATGATTAACTTAGACTTTTTTGTATATTACTATTCAGACTTATAATCTTATGACCTAATTTTATTCCACTGATTAGCTGCACGAATTTAAAGTGTAAAACTTATTAATTAAAATATACAGATGCCATACATATTATTCCATTAATTACATAATAATAATAATAATAATAATTATGAAGTAAATCAATTTATAATCATCAACTTAAATTAACTATTCAAAATAATATTTAAGAAAAAAAAATAAAACATTTAATTGTAACTGTCGAATAACACAATCAACATAATTACAATAATATTTTTATTTAATTGATGGAATAATTAATTTTTCCCTTTACATTATTTAATTTAATTTTGTTCAGAGAAGACTATTAGATGCGTCAGTAAGAAGAGTAGATCAAATAATCTGGAGTCCGATTAAAAGAGGGAGAGGGAGGCTAAGGCGGACACTTGACGAACTAATAGAGCAAGATCTATTGGTGAATAATATACCGAAAGGTTTGGTTACTAATAGAGCGGAATAATGTTGTATGATCCATGTAGCCGACCCCACCTAGTGGGATAAGACTTTGTTGTTGTTGTACATTATTTAATTCAATTCAATTTAATACTTCAAAATTAATTTCTTTTACTTTTCTTCTTTTTTAAAAATATTCCGACTCCCCTTTTTGTTTTCTTTTGCCCTCGCACTCATTCCGTTTTTTTTTTTATTTCTGTTCGTTCCCCTCCGGCCATTGCCGCCGCCATCATCGCGGATTCGACGGAAGCAGCGTTGTCGCCCTCCCATGTCGGCGGATCCCGATTCTTTCGTCGGACTTCCCGGCCACGCGACCGGGGGCAACAGAGATGCCTTCCCTCCCAACGAGATTGGAGAGGATCCTGATGACAGCGACTATGAAGATGTGGAGGAGCTCTTCGAGGAAGAGATGGAGGACGTGGAGGAGGAGGACGAGTTTGAGTTGGGCGGGGAGGGGGAGGAAGGTGTCAAGGACGAGGTTGAGGCGGAAGAGGAAGACGGGGATGTGGGGATGGTCGAAGTGGTCAAGGAGGTGGAGGTGGTGGAGAAGAGGGTTGAGGAAGAGGAGGTGGTGGCGACGAAGGTTGACGAGCCTCGCGTTCAGAAGGCGGAGGCTGCCGATGGTTTGTGCTTCGCTTACTCCTCAAGTCTTCACTTTTTGCCTTACGATTCTGTAACTTCTTTTACTCATCATTAATATAGTTTTTGTAATGCTCCGATGCTTGTGCCCTGTTAGTGGACGATGCAAGTTGATCCCTTCTCGTAGTATTGCTCGTTTCTTGCAGAGGATCGAGATGAAGAGGAGAAAGGAAGGACAAAGGGGGTTAGTTGAGTGCTAGATAAATTTAGGGTTCTTGTTTTCAATGTGAATCCACGTTCCAGATGCATGCTGCATCATAATATCATTTTATTATTTTGCTCTTTTCTGCTGCAAGCAGGTGGAGAGAAGCCTAAAGAAGGAAATAAAATGTATGTACCTAGATAATCAAATAGAAGTGTAGGCATGGATCTGAAAGGGGGTTTAAGTTGGAAACTACCAAGTTAGGTTTTAGTTCTCACCACATATAACTAAAATTAGCTTTTGATGCATGCTTGGTCTCATATTTTGTTGATGTTTTTATGAGCTTGCTGTGAGAAAATTGTGGCTTAGCAACAT
Organism: Pontederia crassipes; assembly: GCA_030549335.1. Taxonomy (NCBI): domain Eukaryota; kingdom Viridiplantae; phylum Streptophyta; class Magnoliopsida; order Commelinales; family Pontederiaceae; genus Pontederia; species Pontederia crassipes. Next base: position 39,952,594 of record CM060197.1, on the reverse strand, counting down.
CTGAAATGAAGATGAGTTAGAAATTGCTATGTCTCTCATTGTGATCCATTAAGCATGTGTACTTGATTTAATATTTGGATAGAAACTTGGTTTTTGGATAGAAGAGAATAGGTCCATCAGTTTCATGAGACTGTAAATCATTGTCTTTCCATCAAAGCTTTCCTATATGTTGTGGCATGCGTGTAGTTATAAAATATATGGATCAAAGTGATATAGCTTATATAGTTGCCCTTGAATGAAATTTTGTTTATGGAAAATGGTAAGGCATTGTTTGGATTAAGGGATTGGGGGGTAGTTAAGTGGGATATGCTTTGCTTGGTTGGAGTTTTAAGTGGAGGGAAGGGGTTTCAAGGTTTAGGAACCCCTCCGAATTGATTCCGCCAAATCGGCAGAGTTGGGAGACATTGAGAGATTTTTACCATTTTATCCATCTCAAACACTTGTATTTGTGCCCTCTGCCTTACCATGTAATTGAGGCCATTGATGCTGGATATTTTCGACCGTGGTGTAATTCTTGTCTGATCTTACAACAACTGAGGAAGAAGATGAGTGGTGATTTGAGAAAACTACGAAGATAACTTTAAAAGGGTAAAATTGTCTTATAAGTACAAGGTATCCTTCACCTTCTTTCAACTTTCCCCATCCAAACATACTTTTTGTTATCCTACCCCATCCTTTCCTTCCCCTTCCAATTCTTTCCCACCCTTTACTATTTGTTTACCCAAACAAATCCTATGAATTATAAGAAAATCAAAATGGAAAATACTCCATATGGACCCTCATAAGAGAAACTCCTAAATATGCAAACTAAAAAGGGTTTATTCTTGCAGGAGGCAGCAATCTCTCAGTTTGCATGACACCATGGAAACATATAGTATTAATTGTGAAATTGTATTTCTTAATGTGGTAACATATCTCATGTGGTCCTATCAGTAATGCAATTTGTTTAAGATGGCATATGATATTCACTTTGTTTTCGCGACATATTTTGATGGACTCTACTCTAACCAATGGTGCAAGAATATAAAATCTTCCTATCAATGAATATTTATAGCTACACATGACACTCCTAGAAAGAAGAGATTCTTTGCGGTAAATGTTAAGTTTGCCTATGCCATCTGAGAATTAATTATTTAAACTTTTATTTATTTTTTCATTTTTTTGAGGAAGAACCAAGTGTCAACATATTTAACATGGAAAGTTCTCAATTCATTGTCAATCTTAAAGCTTCTAGCTGGTGCTAATGATTTTCTTCACGTCATCCTTTCTTTTTGCTTTTGTATTATACTTCTTCCTATGAAACTAGAGAAATTTGCTCATAACGATGAAGATTGTGGGGAAAAAATGTCAGCTGAGAAGAATGATGCATGTGCTGTAGATGGTGGGACACAGCTAGAATAGGTAATCTGAAGAGCATGTTAAGTATCATTTTGGTCATAATTGGATCATGCTGGACACTGGTTGATGTTTTAACCTTAATCACATTTAATTCGTACATGCTCCCTACATCCTTTAGCAAGGTCCACGAAAAGTTGGAGTTCTCTGTAGAGCCCACACTGATTTGTAGATTTCTTTTCCTTTTCACACTGTACAACCATAGTTTTTCATAATAATACAAAATGGATGGTTGCCAAAAATTGGTAACCATGCCTCCTCTCAGAAAAGGCCCACAGAAAGTTTAAGTTATTCATCAGCTATTATTTTGTTGACAGGGAAGATAGTGCAGCAGATGAACAGTGTCGTTCTTTACCTTTTGTTTTCACACAAGATTATTTACATTAGCACTTGTGATTTAATGACTCAAATCGTCATACAACGAATAATCTTATTTATGCCTAAGGTCAAATTTGGCGTGTCTGTTAATTGCTTCTGTACAAAGACATCATATTTTATTTGTGACAAGGAAGCAGGATGATGAGCCATATTGCTAGTCATCCCAGGAGTTTTATTACTACAAAATGATATTTAAATAGAACTAAGCGAAAGCAAAAATACTGCTTAAACTCCTTATATACATTTTCCCAACCCTTGAATAACACCCAGGTACACTTAGCAGCGGTTTCTTTGGAAAATCACTGCATTCTTCTGCAGCCAAAGTGCCCATAGGGAAGCAAAAGCTATGTATCTCTCTTTTTTGGATCAACATTGCCGCAACAGTGGTCTCTTGTGTGCCAAAATGCCACCACTGATTGGCAGCAAGTCAAGGAGACATGGGCCTGGCACCAAACCTCCTGAGCTATCTGATACCCAAGGAAAGGGTTGTCAATGTGCTGTCTGATATCCGAAGAAAAGATTGTCAGTGGCATCACCCCTATCCCCATGTAAGCAGCAAACCATCAATACACCAAGGGAATTTCGAGCACGCGAGCAGCGTGTAATGGAGTTTTTTTTTGTGGAGAATTTAAAGGGGAAAGATCTTAATTTCTAGAGAGGCCTTGGTCTGCGAAATTAATCTGCCATCCAACAACAGCTCCACGTACCTAGGTCATCTGGTTCAAATGTAACTGGGTCATTTTTTGGATGTCAGTTGAGAGTATTGTACACCAAATCTTTTTTCTTCTCCGTAGTGAGGTTTTGGCTAGACATTGCACATCTCTCCTTTTTTTGTCACTCTCTTATTGAGAGCCTGATTTTGTACATGACATCCATTTCACACATACACACACACACACGCTTGGATGGCAACCACAACCTTGGTTGTCATCCTTTTTCTCCTCAAAAGAAAAAAAAACAGCTCTACGTCTGTGTCCACAGTTGGATTTCACAACAGTTCATATGTCTGTTTGATGCTGTAAGTAACCCTGGACTATAACCATCATGGAGTTATCAATGCTGAAAGGGCCAATTGGTTCCCGAGGGCCCAGCAGTTCACAAAAGTGATTATCGGATATGTTTGATGTGAAGGGGTCCAGCAATTGTCTTTCATGTACAATCTTCTTCATTTGTCTTTCATGCTAATTGTGGATTTATGGAGAAAGCAAGATCACTCATCGGGCATTTACAATGAAGGTCCTATGGATTAGAAGCAACTGTTAGGCAAGGTTTCCCTCAAAAAAAAAAAAACTGTTAGGCAAGGTTTTCAAAGATCGTTGTTTTATAGGATCTGTGGTTTTGGATAAGAAAATGTTTTTTTTTTGAGAGGGCTAGATTTCCTCGATATACCCTTGAAATTCATCCTCCTGCCACATGGCAATTGGGTTCTTTTTGGTCCGCATTACCTACAATTATTTCTTCTTGTCTTGATCAGTCAGCATAACAAAATTAAATGATAGATAACTAACTCTCTAACCTAGAGTGCAGAAGCAGACAATTTTCTAACTTTCTTGAATAGAATATGAAAGCAAATTAACTTACTAACTTTATTTTCCTACTAATACTCCAAAGGTTAACTAACTTTCAAATAATTATTGCATAAAATATTATAATAAATTCTGATGACTCGGTCCCATGTGCAACTTAGCATTATCACGAACTTCGCTGCTGCATGCACCTTCGTCCTTAGCAGACTTCTGTTATATAGTGACTTTAAAAACCTAACTTTTTCCAATATGTTTTCTGATATCTGTATCTGCTTGGGGATGGATGGTCATGGCCTGAGGGCCAGTTCTCAGCACAGCGCCTCTATCTTCACTTCTTCCCGGAGTGTGCACTGGATAGGCTCAGGACGGACTGTCATTTCATTTGGATTTCTTGTGTGCTGCTTAAAGTCAAGGCCTTGCTTGTCTCATGAGGCTGGGGAGGATCCTCACTCGTGTTTATTGAGTGTGATGGATGCCCAACTCAGACATATCATTCGCCTTGTGTGGTGGGGCTGAGGTGGACGCAAAGCATCTTTTCTTTGATTGCGTAGTCACACGGGAGGTCATGAGACAGATGCACATCACGAATGTGGACCTTTCTAGCACTGACACTTTTTGGCGTTCATTGAGAGCTCACGACAGATGAGGCAGACAGCATTGATGGGACACCTGGGCCATTTGGCTCTAGGGGAACCACATGGTCTTCAATGCTGAGCGATGCCATTTAGAGAATGTTGTACATCATGATGCATTCCTCATCTAGGAATGGGACTTTGGGTGAACTTTTTGGGCCTTGTGTTTTTGAACCGTTGACTTTTGTATCCCCTTTTGTTTACACCCACACTTGTAAACTCATTATAAGTATTAATACACCTGCGTGTCTAAAAACTGGTTAGACATCCTTATTTCTCTCTCAAAAATAAAATCTATACCTGCCTAAATAGCAGCCTAGACCTGCATTTTCCTAGTCCTTCCTTTTGTACTTTAAAATAAAAAATAGTGGCCAAGATAACTCCTGTTGGTGATATATGGTAATGGATGCCAAGAGAACTAGGTTTTGTCGATGAGTGTTAGTGATAGACATTGGTGAGTACCTAGACATGCATGCATATAAGGGCATAGTGAGATAGAGTTAGTCTTACTCGAGGATATGTTCAAGGATACTCTTAATATAGATGGATGACAACCACAACCCTGGTAGTCATCCTTTTTTTTTTTTCTTCAGGTGTCATCCTTTTACTTCTAAAAAAAAGGATACTCTTAATAGGTTGTTCTCAATCTAGCTATGATTGACTTTTGGATAACATATGAGATGCTTAGTCAATAATGTGGGTTTTTAGTTCTGTTTTCAAGTTCCCTGATTATAAGGAAATGAATTTTTTTTCAGGTGTCTTTTTGGATGCCTATGAAAGTGTTGTGAAATGATTTGTAGTAATATTGTCATCAATTTTTCCTTCCTGCTGGAGAGTATTGTTAGTGTCCTTTTTGGCTGGTACCTGGGCCATAACGCAACTGGACAGTTTTTTTGTGGGGAGCGATTTCAAATGGAGGGTATTGTTCATCATGCTTCTTTTCTTCTTCGATACGGATCTTTTTGCCACTCTTATCTTGAGAGCTCACACTTGTACATTTTGACCATTTCATAGTTATATATATACATGGATGGCAACCACAAACTTTGGTGGTCATCCTTTTTCCCTTCAAAAAAAGAAAAAAAGCTGAATAAAGGTTTGGCAGACAAGCTTTTGGTTCTTCATGAATAACTTATGTGATTTTCCGAGCATTTTATATTTTTAGCACAATTTCTTATGAATTGGACTCATATTTTGGCTAAGAAACAGTGAGTTAAGCATCCCATTGTGGAGTCAGTATAGCTTCTATGTTCCTTCCAGTTCCTTCCAGTTTATTCTATGCTTTATTTTAACATGAGTTTGAAATTTCACATGAGGTCTGGAAGTTCTCCCACAAGAGCTGATCGACAGAACTAGTATTTGTCTGATTTTATGTATCTTCTATGCAGATGAGACCAAAATGTCTGAAGTTAGTGGTAGTGTTGTTATCCATGTGTCTTCTACTCCTCAGAAGTCTGAAACTAATCCATCGTCAAGTTCTCAAGCAAGGTATTATTATGTTTTTGATATTTTACCTACATGCAGGTAGCATGCAACTATAATATCATCCATCATTAATGAGAGATATTGAGATGGCAGGGATTCCACTCAGAGCACGTACTTAATTGCTTCCAAAGAATGCGTCCTTGCGAACTCTAGACAAGTCAATAGAAAGATTGGCAAAAACAAATCTAAGAAGAAAGCCAGACATAAGAAAGCATCTCATTCTAAGGCTCATGCTGTTCTCAGGTTGCCTGGAGTCTCCAGCAATTTCTTAATTGTTCTTGCAATGTTTACCAGATACTCTTAAGCAAAGATGAATGAAATAACAAGTGAGAATTTGTGGTCACAGGAATAAGAAGCCGGATGATGCTGTGCGACCTTTGGATAAACTCAACAAAACTGACTGTCAAACTGCAAAGTGTTTTGATGCGCTAAGGTATGAAGATACCTTTTATTGAATCTATTGCTTATTCAGAGATCTATATGACAGGGTCTTATAGTCTTGCATTTTTATGGGGTCTTTAGTACAGAGTTTACATAAACTCAGTAGAGATACTGAAAATAATTAAGTAGCGTGTTTAATGTTTATGTATAAGTGAAGTTTGTATTGACAATGAGTTTTGACTTGTAACACGTAGATATTTTTACAGTGATAACATTAGCAAGTGATATTGAACATGTTTCAGTATCTCAATAAACAATACTAAAAGTTCTTTCAGAAGAAAAATAATACTGAAGATGTGATGATATTCCAAAAATGATGTATCCTTGGCATGCTCAACAAAATAGCTGAAACACATTATTTTACCCTCTTTTCAAAAGTCCGAATGATTATTTGATGACCATAACATTGCGAGGTTAAAGAGAGGAGTGATTCGATATACCAACAACAACAACAACAAAGCCTTATCCCACTAGGTGGGGTCGGCTACATGGATCATACGACGGATTCGTTGATCCATGTTCATGAGATTCGACAGGGTTTTACGCTGGTTGTCGGGGCCTAACACAACCCTCCTTCTTTATCCGGGCTTGGGACCGGCTATAAAACATAGGCGGAGTTCCATGTTCATGTTGTTGTTGTTTTATAAATTACCACAAGCAAGTTCACATTATCTCATCATAGACACAATTAACTTGTAGAGACTTACGCCAAGTCTGCAGCAGCCTCTGATTTATTAATAGCCTTCCCTTCTGCAAGTTCGAGGCAAGAGTGATGCATTATCATCTCCTTCAGGGTGTGCTTTGTACTTTTAATATCATTGTCCCACAGTATGCTTAGGTGAGGTCGGCTACATATATAGTTTTAAATTTTCTCTTATTTGTATGTCAACATAATTTCTCTTTTTTTCAAAAAATCAAAATAATCATATATGAAATTTGACGATGAGCCTTGTTACAATTGCTAAACTGCCATTTCTTTTAGAAATGGGCTTTAGGTCTGGAAATAGTCTCTTTGTCAAATGTGCGTGGGCGCCCTTTTTCCCTGTATATCTGACAATTCATCAATTAGATTTCGTTAAACTCCTCAAAAGGTCATTAAACTATTGATGCAATAGATTGACACTCCCCCTCTCAAAAATAGATGACGTTCCTTCTCAACATTGTCTGTCTACACATTGATATTTAAAATATTGTTTCCACTAAGGTTTTGAAAAAGTGAAAGCTGACTCCATATTCAAAAAGTCTTGGATTCCTAAATTTGTAAAAATGTGAAATAAACTAGCTGATCTTACTGAAATATCTAAAAGAAACTATAATACAAGGTAGTTAGGTAAATTATTATCCATCCCTAAAAAGCATTAATTGGTCATCCAAATCACCCTGACTGTTAGTTGCATTTAAGGGATTAAACATAATCAAACTTTTTGAATCTGGAAGTGGCCAGTATGTAATTGCAGTCAAAACATGGGAGTATTTTATCAATAAACAATGAAAAAAATGTCAAGGCTCTCTTAATGTGCTTTTCTTGAACAACAAATGAGGGTTTGTTGACTGTTTAGTGGCTTTTGCGTCAGCAACTGACTATTATCATTTTTTGGAGGAGACTGTTATCATTAATTAAACACATTGGATGTTGCACTAGGCTTGTTGTGTTCAACTATAACCTTCAAGTAGATATTTAAACATGGCATGTATTCATCAATGTCTTATGTTATCAGTTGAAAGTGGTGTCTTATGTTTTTGAGGGGTGCTAATTGTTTAGTCTTGCCCCAGTGCTCAAACTGCTCCAAGGAGACCAAGTAGTTCTCTTGGTATGGATGAAACTGCACTCAAGAAACCTGCAGTTACTTGTGATTTTTTCGCTAGAGGCTGGTGCATCAAGGGAAATGCTTGTAGATTTCTTCATGTCAAAGATGGGGCTGCAGTTGCTGGTCAGTCAACCAAGAATACATCTATGCTTATTAAGAATGATGAGTTTTTATAATTTTTTTTCTTCTAAAAAAAGAATGATGGGTTTTGATTATCATACTGGTACCATGAGACATAAATATCATTATCTGACATGTTGTTAAGGTTGCTAATCCTCAAGATAGTTCTTTTCAGGTTCCATCAGAGAAATAAAAAAATCAAAGCAGTCCACATCATATGAACCCTTAGGTTTAGGAAGTGATGAAAGTTCAAAAAATTCTAATATTCGACAACGAGCCCTTGTACAAGCATATGGTGGAGAATTCCATGACTCAATGGGGTCATACAGTGTATACCACCAAGGAACTCCAGGAATGAGGCCATATGAGTATCAATATAGACAATACCTAAAAGAGGACGTGGGTTATCAGGAAGCCATAAAAGGAAGTACTCATGATGCACAATTTCCTAGAATGTCTTATTTGACAGGGAGTTCTTTGTTTCATGACAGAAAATATTATACTGAGGGGCCATCAATTGTAAGGGATCACTACCATAGTGGCAGCAGTGATTACACGTATGGAAATATTCGACGATATGAACAACACAACTATTCTCCTTATGAGTATAGATCATATAGCTTGGCAAGCTCCATGGACTCGAGTTACAGTAATCCTCTTAGCTCTCTTCACAGTTCACCTCCAGTTCATGCATTTGCACAATCTGTTAGACCAGTTCATAGCTCTGTAATCCTAGAGTCTGAGCATGGTGATATCCAAAGAGTTGACTGTGACAGAAGATATGATGGTTCAAACTATATTCCAAGGATTTCCTCTCCATACCATTCTAAGCTTCATTCTAGAACCTCAGTGGAGAAGGATATTTCTGGTGATGTTCCACCTTCCATTGAACAAAAAACAGCATTATTGGAGAATACTTGGGAAACATCTATACCTTTCCGTTCCTCATTTTGTAGTACAAGTTTAGATAATTCATTTCTGGGTGGTCAACATGGTCTTCTTGTTGATGGTGAGCCTCAGAAATTAGTTGCAACTCCAGCTTCTCTTAGGTCAGTTGATCACAAGAAGATGGATCAACATGTGAATGATGACCTTTCTGGTGAACATCTTACTTCAGGGCATAGGGAACTGAAACCTACTAATTCTTTTTCCAGCAAGTCCGGTGAAGATGTTTTTGACAAAACATCACTGCATGGAGTCAATAGCTATCCGATTATGCCATCCGTCTCTCAGAATGGTTCAATTAATGAGGTAAAGATCTCCATACCTGAAAATAAGACACACAAGATTCACAGTCCACATGATGATTTAAGTATTACGGGAAGAAACATTAGTTCCAGAGCAACAACTGAAGTAGAAAAAGGTAGCAGCAATATGGAATCTAAAGCTCTTAGAATATTCCGCGTTGCATTGGTGGATTTTGTTAAGGAAATGGTAAAACCTGCATGGAAGGATGGTCAATTAAGTAAGGACGGTCATAAACTTGTTGTAAAAAAATCAGTAGGTAAGGTCATTAGTACCTTGCAACTTCACGAAGTTCCACGAGATGCAGAATCTATTAACAAATTTTTTACTACATCACGGTCAAAGGTTATGAAGCTAGTTGAGGTTAGTTCATTTGTCCATATATTTTATTTAAATTTCATCTTTCAACGTCGTTATTATATCAGTTTTTCATTTTAAATTCCATTTGCAGGCTTATATGGAAAAGTACGCAATGTATTCAAATGCCGAAGATAACAAGCTTCTATAATTGCTGTGCTGCAAAGTTTTTCTTAAGAAGTTGCTGTTCTACCACTTCATTAGTTCCAAAGCATTAAGGTGCTCTTATGGCTGTCCCTCTCAAAAAATTATTATTGTGACCATTTATCACAGTAGTGTTTTCCTCTACAAATATTGCAGTTGCAATGACATTTCTCTAGGCCTCTCTGTTGCATGAATAAATTAATTTTCACAACTACTTTTTTCAAGGAAAATTTCTTCAACCATTGTACTTGAATGAAGTGGATTTTGACAAACATTTCCCTTGGTTGCGCAAAGTAGGTCAACTATGAAAATATACAATGCTGCTGAGTTAAACATGAGATATCTTTCACTGTGCTCTTGCAAACATGCATATACTTCTTGCATGATGTTTATTCTTTCATTCACTAGATCCATACCTCAGGAGCAGTTAGGGCTTTCTTTCCTCAAAATGTCAGATTACAGTTATATTAATTTCCAGTTCTTCAGTGCTACATACAACAACAACAACAAAGCCTTATCCCACTAGGTGGGGTCGGCTACATGGATCATACGACGCCAATTCGTTGATCCATGTTCATAAGATTCGACATGATTTTATACTGGCTGTCGGGGCCTAACACAACCCTCCTCTTCAGTGCTACATACATGCATACATATTTGCATACTTCAATAAATGGTTCAAGTAACCCCAACTATATGGGGCTAGTCTCTCTCCCAAGGGGTCCTCCCCCCTGTAAGGGGGGAGGAACCCCCTCCCCCCATCCGCGCCCGTCGGATGGAGATCCGACGGGCGCGGGTTTTTTGGACGGTTTAGGGTAATAAACCCGGTTTTTTTGTCAAAATCGGTTTTTTTCGGCTTTTTGTTTTTCTCGTGCCCTATTTCTCCCGAGCTCCATCGCCCGTGCCCTATTTTCCCGAGCGCTGCCGCTGCCGAGGTCGCCGTCGCCCGAGCGCTTCCTTGGCTGCTTCCTCGCCGGGATCTACTTCCCCGACTGCTTCCTCGCCGGATCTGTGCCGGATCTACTTCCCCGACTGCTTCCTCGCCGGATCTGCGTCGTCGTCAGTCGGTTCTACTTCCCCGATCCGACGCCGCCCCGGCCGTGACCACGCTCCGACACCGCCCCGCCTGATCCACTCTTCGACACCGCCCCGCCTGATCCACGCTCCGACACCGCCCCGCCACAACCACGATCCGACACCGCCCCCCGCCGCCGCTCCCGACGCACGCCACCGCCGCTCTCGCCCACTCGCAGCCTCTGCCGCCGCCGCCTCGCCCACTCACAGCCTCCGCCGTCGCCGCTGCCTCGCCCACTCGCAGCCTCCGCCGCCACCCGCCCTATCGCCGCCTCTGCTGCCGCCGCCGCCTCGCCCACTCGTAGCCTCCGCCGCTGCCGCCTCGCAGCCTCGGCCGCCTTTCCCACTCGCCGCGATCACCGCCTTGCCCACTCGCAACCGCCGCCGCCTCGCCCACTCGCCGCTGCTGCGTAGATGATTTGGATGTAATCCGACAAAGTCACTTGTAATCCTAATAAATTAGTTAAGCTTGTTTGGAATTGGTGCACTTTTACATGTTTTTTCGTGTGTCGTTTGTATCACATATTCGCGGAACGACATGTTTGTATCTCGTAAACGACGTCGAGCTCATAACCCTCGGAACGACGTTTGTATCTCGGATGTTTGTATCACATATTCTCGGAACGATGTTTGTATCACATACTCGGAACGACGTCGAGCTCATAACCTTCAGAACGACGTTTGTATCTCGAAACGACATCGAGCTCATAACCCTCGAAACGACGTATGTTTATATCACATTACAACATCGACATGAATCAATTACATTTCCAAATGTAGAACACATTACAAACACATTACAATGAAATCACATTTTTCATGAATCAACATCGACATGAACACATTACAAACACATTTCAATGAATCAATTACATCGATACGAATCAATTACATTCTCAAATTACATTTTTCATGAATCAACATCGACAGATGAACACATTACAATGAATCAATTACATTCCCGTTCTCGGCGAGGCTTCTCGATGCGATCACAAACTTCGACAATATTCATCGTAAATAAATAAAAAAATCACACAACAGGCCGGCGTGCGGCGGCGACATGCGAGGGTCTGGCGATGTCGGTGCGTGGTCGCGGCGGGGCGGTGTCGGAGCGTGGTCGCGGCGGGGCGGTGTCGGATCGTGGTCGCGGCGGGGCGGTGTCGGAGCGTGGATCCGGCACGGCGATGTCGGAGCGTGGTCGCGGCGGGGCGGTGTCGGAGCGTGGTCGCGGCGGGGCAGTGTTGGGTCGTGGATCCGGCACGGCGATGTCGGAGCGTGGTCGCGGCGGGGCGGTGTCGGAGCGTGGTCGCGGCGGGGCGGTGTCGGATAGTGGCACGGCGGGGCGGTGTTGGGGCCGCCAGGCGGGCGCGGAGTCGGAGCGCGGCGGGACGGGGGCGGTGTCGGAGAGTGGCGGGGCGGGTGCAGTGTCAGAGCGCTTCAGGGCGGTGTCGCGATGGGGTGGTCACAGCGGGGCGGGAGCGGTGTTGGGGCCGTCGGGTGGGTGCGGAGTCGGAGCGGGGCGGTCACAGCGGGGCGGGGGCGGTGTTGGGACCGCCGGGCGGGCGCGGTGTCGAAGCGCGGCGGGGGGCGGTGTCGGAGCGCGACGGGGCGGGGCAGGTGTCGCGGCCGAGGGGCGGGGCCGGTGTTGGGGCCGCGGGGCGGGCACGATGTTGGAGCGCAACGGCAAGGGGGGGTGTCGGAGCGCAGCGGGGCGGCGTGGATGGAGATCCGGCGAGGAAGCACGTGGGGAAGCAGATCCGACCGACGACGATGACGATGCAGATCCGGGCGGTGTCGGATGGAGATCTAGCGAGGAAGCATATTCGGGCGGTGTCGGATGGAGATCCGGCGAGGATGCGATCTCGGGCGACGCCAACCTCCTGGAGATACGACGGGGAAGCAGATCTCTTCGCGGTCTCCGGCGACGTTCGTTGCGAGAGGAGGGCAGGGAGAGAGAGAAAACAAAATAAAATATGCGAATTTTATTCGCGTGTGGCTTTTATACCCCCAGGCCGGACCGGACGAACATCGAACCGCCCCCTACGCCCATCTCGGTCTAAAGCTCGAAAAACCGGAAACAAAATAAAAAAAATTGAACAAACCGCGCCCGTTGGATCTCCATCCGACGGACGCGGATGGCGGTAGGGGGGTTCCCCATTATATGAACATGGATCAACGAAGCGTCGTATGATCCATGTAGCCGACCCTACCTAGTGGGATAAGGCTTTGTTGTTGTTGTGTGTGTATATATATATATATATATATATATAGGACAAAATGGAGGTCAGGACGATCCCATTCTTCCCGACCGTCCTGCCTTCATCGCGCTCCTTCCGATTGAGATGGAACGGCAGATTCGACATCTCTTCGAACCGGCGATTTGTCCTCACAAAAAAAATCGGCTGCGTCTGATGATCTGGTCCATCCGTTTGAGCAGAGGGGCGAGCGACAGCGGAGGTCGTCAGGCGATCGTCGGAGGGGCAGCGGCGGCGGTCAGGCGAGCGTCGGAGGGGCGAACGACGGCGGAGGGCGAGTGATAGTGGCTAGGCGAGCATCTGCAGGGTGAGCGGCAGAGGGGCGAGCAGCGACGTCAGATCCGTCATTGCCCTAGCGAAATCCTCCGTTTGAGCCGCGACAAGGCGACGGCGGCGGAGGTCAGATGAGCAGCGGCCAGGTGAGAGTCGAGTCGGAGGGGCGAGCAGCGACGGTCAGACGGGCGTCGGAGGGGCAAATGACGGTGGAGGGTGAGCGGCGGTGGTCAGACGAGTAGCCACAGGGCGAGCGACAGTCAAGCAAGTTTCAGAGGGGCGAGCAACGACATTAGATCCCTACGTTCGAGCAGCGGCAGGGTGAGCGGCAGACGAGTTAGCGGCGGCGGAGGTCAGGCGAGTGGCAGCGGTCGGGCGGCCCCTCGGAGGGGCAAACGACGACAGAGGGCGAGCGGCAGTGGTAAGGCGGCCAGCGGCAGGACGAATGGAACGTCGGAGGGGCAAACGACGATGACGGGCGAGCAGCGATAGGTCGAGCAACGGTGAGGCGTGTTGGAGGGTCGAGCAGAGACATCAGATCCGTCATTGTAGTGGAGCTCGCGATCTCTCATGATCCTCTGTTCGAGCAGCGGCAGAGGTCAGGCGAGTAGCGATAGGATGAGCGGCGATCAGGCAAACGTCAGAGGGGCAAGCAGTGGAGGCAGGGGCGAGCGGCATGTGATCGTGACGTCAGGCGTCCTTGAGCGGCATCGCGCAGCAACAATGGCGACTGGTCTCAGGCCATCGGCGAGCGGGATCAGGGCATCGTCCCCACTGGCGTCAGGGGAAATCGGTTTTTTTCGTGAGAAAAATCGCCGGTTCGAAGGGATGCCGTTCCATCTCAATCGGACGGAGCACGATGAAGGCTGGACGGTCGGGACGAATGGGATCGTCCCGACCTCCATTTTGTCCATATATATATATATATAATGTAAATGTATGGGGGGCAAGTATAGCCTGTGCGATGTAGTTGTATAAGTTATCTTTGATATTCTTTTTTTTGAAACGAGCTATCTTTAATATTCTAGATATCACCTTTGATAAATCAGTAAAAGAAAGAACATAATGGCATAAAGTACTGATGAATGTCATTTTGTTTTTAGCTTTTGATTGTGATACATTCCTTGCATATGCAATGCCCAAAAGGAAAAACATTAATTTGTAAAGCAGCATATTTCTTTCTGAAGTTGTGTGCTGTAATTTCCCTTTATATTTGATATTTTAAGTTTATTTTTTGCGTTCCTATTTACTGTTGTCAAGACTATTTTAGAAATCCTAGCTGTACATAATGTGTCCAGTTCTCTGATACAAACTGAAAGTACAACTACAAATATGACAGAATAAAAGTAGGATAACTATTATTAGTAGTAAAAGTGCAAGTTACAATTACGACTACTAGCTTGTCATTCTGAGATGACAAATCTCCCATCATAAAATAGTTCGTATGGAGTGGATCAAACTCCATTACATAATGGATCAACACATTTTCAAGGCTGCCCTAAATGTAAAACCCATGCATGTATTTATAATATGCAAAGGTAGCTACAATAACTATAACTAATCTACAAATAAAACTACCCACTACTTTTTTTTAACTAACCCACTAACTAGTACAAAGTGGTGGTATCTTATCAGTACACCCCTCCTTAAGGCAATGAAGAAAATAGTAATAATATTCTGCAAGTGCAGTTCAAGCCTCCAAACTTGATTAACTCCATCTTTGGGCCAAGAGAGAGATTTTTGAACCAATATGAGCTTTAAGCTTTTCTTCTTATGAACTGAGCTTTCCCTCGTAATGTGTAAAGCTGATTTCTCCTGAATGAATGCTGCTTCTTTGTGCTTTTCTATTAGGATCTTTGTGGCTCTGATACCAATTGATAAAAATTAAAAATAAAACTACAAATATGACTAAAAATAAAAGTAGGATGACTATGATTAGTAGTAAAAATGCAAGAATCTTAAACACAATTACTATTAATAACTTATAATGACAAATCTCCGTAATAAAATAGTTCATGGAGTGGACCAAACTTCAGTTACATAATTGATCTACACATTTTCAAGGCTATACTAAATGTAAAACTATGCATGTATTTCTAACATGCAAAGGTAGTTACAATAACTATAACTAAACTACAAATAAAACTACCCAAGAAAAAAAACAAATAAAACTACCCACTCCTTTATTTTGATTAACCCACTAACTAATACAAAGTAGTGGTATCTTATCATATTCACCCAAGTGTCTTGAATATGCATGCCTCGGATGGTAGGTACTAGTTGATCTCTATTATTATGGCTTTATGTCATTTACGTTGTGAGTCATCCTTTTCCCTCTCCAACAACAATAACAAAGCCTTATCCCACTAGGTGGGGTCGGTTACATGGATCATACGACGCTTCGTTGATCAGTATTGAGAAGTTATTTAATTCAATATGAATCCTTTTCCCAGACTATACTGAGTGACAAAGGGAGGGGAATTCATTTGGCTGCTCTATTGGTTGCATGCTCCATGTAGTTGTCAAACTTTTTGTTGTAATGGTGCTATCTTAATTTTGTCTTCAGGAGCATGATTTTTTTGGGTAAAATATAAGCAATAATTTAGTATAGAAAATTATTCTAGACATGATAATGATCTTACTCTTAGCTTTAGACAAGAACCTTTTTTTTAGGGGAAAAAGGATGACCACTAGGTTATGTGGTTATCATCCAGGTATATATAGACAAGAACCTTAGCACATACACTTCGCCACTTATTGATGTATTGAACACTTGAAACATATGTCTGCTGTAACATTGATATTTTCTCTTTCAACAAAAAACTATCATTTATATATATGTATAACACAAAAAAGGTGATCAAAAGAATTTTTTATTTATTTATAGCATTTTCATTTTACTTACCAGTCTATCATACTGTCTTGGATGCTACTTATTCAAGTAATAATATAAACAACCAAATTGAAGTACATTTTCCACTTTTTGGTTTTCTGGTTGCCTTCCAGCTAACAGGAATGCATGTCCTGACAATAGGGAGAAGACAATGAAAGATGTAGAAGAAAGGAAGAGAAAGAACTAGGGGTGAAAGTTAGAGAAGAAAATGCTTGGGCAACTAGTATGATTCCATTTCATGCTATTTTTGTGCCTCTGACATTTCTTTTTTTGCAATAATTTAATGCAGACGTGTAAAAAGATTATTGCATATGAAAACTTTATCAAATGTATATTTCATTGTAATTATTATTGTTTCATGTCTGATAACTAGTGTTGCTTGTTTATGCCTTATAATTATTTTAATGCGTACAAGAGAGACCCTTGTACTTAGGATGTTGCACATAGTTTTCTCTTCAGGAAACTTTTGCCCTCCAGATCATCAGGAACCACTCGGGGCCGCCATCAACCCAACATTGTCACCGCTGGGAGCCCCTCCTTGATTATGCCTTCTTTTTGGTGTTGAAAGATAATGCCTCTTTATTCAAACTACCAAAAGCACCAAAGAAAAACCTTGAAGAGGAGGACCACTGACATCCATTCAACCTGGCAGCCTCGTCACCCATTGGGTGATAGCTTGCCACGAAAGGTGGTTAATTTTTTTATGTACCCTCCGCCACACCATTTGGTGTTTGAGCCAACTATGTTATGCCTTTGGTGTTCGAGCTTTGATTCGAGCAATGCATTGGCTTCTCTTAGTCCTTCTTGACAAGATTTTTACACTCTCAATATCCCACCCCACACCCTCTCACATTTTGGTGAGGAGACGATGACTTGGCTTGCTTGAAGTGATGGCTCTACACATGCTTTATTGGCACTGACTTAATTAGGTTCTTTGTTTCAAATGTGGGTTCCAAGATCACCTTTTTTTTACAAGAAAAAGGATGACTACAAGT
The DNA here is from genome assembly GCA_030549335.1 of Pontederia crassipes. NCBI lineage: Eukaryota > Viridiplantae > Streptophyta > Magnoliopsida > Commelinales > Pontederiaceae > Pontederia > Pontederia crassipes. Next base: position 39,935,573 of record CM060197.1, on the reverse strand, counting down.
TTGGTAGTCGTCCACTTTGTATTTAGAGCAAAATCCCATGAAATTTACAAGTGTATATAAAAAGAATTAAGTCCATAAGGTGAAGAAACTAAATTCCTGAATGGGTGTGGAGGTCCCTGAAAAGATGCAAGCCATCTCGCCACTACGGATATAGAAAGGAGGTGTAGTACAGTATTCTCTATACAACATCTCTTTACTCCCCCCTCTCTGTCAATGTCTTCTTAGGGCTCAGGGATAGCGAAATTTCTCCAGCGTAATTGGGTGATCTTTTGTGGGGTTTGTACACCACATCTCATTTTTTTTCGGGAGTGGTATTTTGGTTAGCTGACATTCTTTCTCTTTCTCTCTTGCTCTCCCTTTGGAAAGCCCACACTTGTATATATTCCTCATTTCATAGTTATATATATACATGGATGACAATCACATAACGTGGTGGTCATTCTTTTTCCCCTAAAGAAATTAATAGCGAAAATTGATTTAATCTCTCAAATCCCTGGTTGCCGTTGGAAAATTCATGCATAACGCAATCAACTACCAGTTATAACTCCAGAGGCCATCCTGAGACTAGCTGCACTCGTAGCTGGTTCCTTGTTTCCAGTTGGCTTGTCAGATTGACACTTCACACAGCTACTTGCTTTACTAAAGTGGATTTTGGAGTATTCCCTGATGGGGCTAGGGAGGATGGTTGGGTGTGGCTCCTGGGCACTTTTCATCACAGAGGGTCTGCATGCACCTACTGCCAGCTTGTACAGTCACATTTGAGTTCAGAGCAGGACGCTACAGCTTATTTGGTGGTCTCTCCACCACTCAAGGTCGAGATTTTTGCTGAGGCATGGCAGGGTTCTCAGAGTGCAATCACCAACATCTCATGTCTTGTGCGGGGAGGCAGAGGGTTCTCAGGTCACCTATTTTGAGGTTGTCCCATAGGAGCAGAGGTTTATTGGCAGATGCATGAGCGGACTTTGATGCCTCGACGATGGACATGCTACGGGGGTCACCACAGGCTACCTGTATACCAGGGCACTATGGTTGGAGGAATCCGTGGATGACAGCTCTAAAGGTCATGTCGGCCATATGGATCCAGCATAACTGCACTTTTTTTTAAGGCAAATGGTGTTGAATGGAGAAAATTGTATATCGCATAGCATTTCTGTTGAGAGAGTCTGGAGACAGTTAGTTACTTTTGTGGGTAGGGGAGATTTCCTCCCCACTCTTTTTGCTTGGTTTGTCTCTTTTTGTCTTTATACGTATTTGACAGCATTGATTCCTGCTAACATTGTTGGTGGGAGTATGGAACCTCATTTGAGGAGACACAATATCGTAGTTATTCATAAGTAATGACTTACAATCAAGTTTATTGACGCTAAAAATGTCATGGTTGTTCAGAAGGCACTGTATTGTTGGTCTATATTCTACTCATTCCCTCTAACATCAAGAGATTTGAACTTCTTGCAGATTCTTAATACATTCAAGAAACAGGTGGTACCACCTCTTGTTGTTGTTGTTGCATATATACTGTTGATATGGTGAAAATGTGATAGTTTCACTTAACCTATGAATGAAATTTGTATGATTCCTTATTGTAATCCTTTTCAGATGTGCAAAGCTTTGAAAGATGTCAGCTCTCTGGAGAACATTAATAAATTTCACTATTAAAAGGAAATTGTTTCTGACTCCCTTAAGCTATATATGGTAGTCAAAGTAACAGAGAGAGCCATCACTTCATGCAATAGAAGAATTATAGAATGCTTGTGGTTTCCCTAAAAAAAAATAGATTGCTTGTGGTTTGATGTCCTACACATACAATGTTAGCATCTGTTTATATTATTTCGCATTCTTTTCCAGGATTGGCATTTTGGTGTCATTGTCATTATTGAATGGAAAATGGAAACAACATGCCTCTGTGCATTTTTTATATCTTTTAAATGACATAATTGGTTGTAGAATATTATGTTTACCATTTTTGTGGGAGAAAATCATATTATCTTGGCTTGATATTCTTTTTAAAAAAATCATTGGCTTGATGTTTAGTATGTTATGGCATATGTATTATCGATGTCAAATATGATGATCCATAAATTAAAAACCTTCTTTAGTTTGTCAGGTTTACTTCGAACATTCCAGGGAATGGAACTAATAATTTGGCTACCTTGAAACTACTTTAAGCCATGCATGAACCTGTGTTATTTTTTGTTCATTTGTAGTAATTTGAAGTTGATTGCTTTGGTATGATCTAGAAAGTCCGATTAAATTTGATTTGGTAGCTCAGTTGATAAAATTGTTTTCTTATATGATCAAACTCAAAGGTAGAACTGCGATTGCAAAATGAAATGTGGTTGTAATTATACAAAATTGAAAATGATTTTGCTACCTATAAGAAGAAAAGGAACATTATTTGCTTTTAAACCCGGCTGTCAATAAAGATTACGAATCTGTACATGAATTTTGAACTTTCAGTTCTTACATCAATATCTGTTTGCCTAAACATGTCTATAGCGATGTTTTCGTTGGTCTTTCTGTCACTCTTTGTTGCCATGTCCTCTTTTGAAGTCTCATTCTCATTCATAATTTTGTTCGCTACAACTCATTTTATTCTGGAGAACTTTTGGTGGTCTTGTCGCCCACTTATTTGTATATTGGTTGAAAGAAATGCATGTATAAGCTTACAAGTGTTGTGGGATGGGATTATTTGGTTGTAATAACACATGTATAATGTTTTGTATGCATTATTGCCACCTCTTGTTTTGAGATGGATTCTCCTTTCAATTGTGACTGACATGTAGGACAAGAAATCCGACAGGAGGAACAAGTATTTACTGTTGAATGTTTGATAGCTTTTAAATAATTTTGCTCGTTGTAAGGCTAAAACAAAGCCCAGATAAAAACAATTGTAACAGCGATGGATGGGTTTATCTGATAGATCGTTCACTGTACATGTGAGCTGTGAATTTGTTTTGTGAGTAAAGATCTCAAGATTATATTTTGTGGAACTTTTATGCTAGATTCCTTCCTGATATCACGATCACAATTAGCACTTTTCTGGATGATCGTGCTGTCGAAAGATCAGTCGCACAGAAGGGTGAAAGTAATTCGGATTGGGTGGGTCGAATTTTTAATTTAAAAAATTAATCATTATTGTTTGGATTTGTTTTTAAAATTAAAAAAAAATCATTTTTAAAAATAAAAATCATTCGGTTCATACTTTTATATAATTATATTTTGAAATATATATAATAAATTAAATTTAATATAAAAATATTTAATTTTATATTAAATATAAAATATAATACGAAAATTTTGAAGTTATTAAATTAGAGTTTGATGATGTGATAGAAAAAGTATGGAATTTTATACAAAAAAATATTACATGTATAATGAAAGAATTGATAATATATACATTAATTATATAAATAAAAAATGAGCTTCATGACTACGGTTTTTTTGGTTGGATTTTAAAAAATCACTTTAAATCATGTTCGGATTCTTAATTTTTTATTTTTTTTTTAATTCGATTTTTTTGAGTCGGATATATTATCCCTAATAACTCTTTTATTGTTGTGGAAGTACGATGGAGCGAAGCATCTCGCATACTCAGTTTTTGTCAGCGGACTCCGAATTGTAGTTCTTTAACTAATTCTGATCGATTCAGTATTAAGATTATTAAACTTTGGATTGTATATTGTACTCTGCTGTCGAGGATTAAATATGCTTTATTATTGAGCCAATTATTTTATTGCTGTGGGCCTGATCTTGACGAGCCAGCTGGTGATAGTTACCTGAATAGTTGAACTCCCTTTTTTTTTTTTTTTTTGTCTCCCCATAAATCTTATGCGGTGATGCATAGGGCGACTAGTCTCAGATTTCATATCAAGTGTCAATCATTTAGTTAGGAAAATATCGTTTCATTTTGATTCTAGATTACTAGTCTTTGACACCGGAGAACTTCAAGGGGTTGCTCAAAGTACCATGCCATGGCACAAGCAATCTTGAGAGATCACTTTGGAGATCAAGAGTGTCGTTTGGCTCGAGAATATAAATATGAGAATAAGTTTATTTAATCTGACGGGTTCATTTTTGTGGACTACGTTATCTCTATCAAAAGCGTTATTTAGAAGGTTATATATTTTTAAAATGGCAATATTGCCCCTTTTTTTAGAATACATGTGATGTTTGGCAATATTTTATAGAATATTCTTCTATTCCACTATTTAATTTCCAATCAAACGCCGCCCCCTCGGTGTTGAAGATTATTAATCCGAGAATAAAATAGAGGGAGGTTACTAGCTCATCGATTATTTAGAATTCAACTCCGTTTATTAGCACGAGCCACTCTTTGAGATGTGAAATCTAAGTGACGTTTGGTTGTGGGTTAATTGATGAATTAAGTAGATATTTCGCGGATTATAATCAGAGTTGTCATTTTAAAAAAAGCTAATTTCGTAAATAATAAAAAAAATGAATGTTAACGTATTTTTTATATTAAGTGGAATAAAAATAATCCGACGTAAATTTCAAAAATTAATTAATCTATTAAATTATATGTACTAATCCGATGCAAACTTAATCCGGAACCAAAGGGTGTCCTAGAGACTACCGTGTGCCCCCTTCCGTGGAGCAAAAACTGTTGCAATCGTCAGGTAACCCCACGCGCACCGTGCAAGCCACCCGTAGCAGCTCAACAATACTCCACGCCTCATGACATCTCTCTCTCTCTCTCACGTATGCTTGCACAGAAGCTTGAATTACTCGACCTTGGTAATTTCCGATGGACCAAAATTGAAAGGGAATAAGATTTTGGTTCGCTCACAACAAGAGGTCGCTTACTGGAGAACATATATTTTTAAAATATTCTTTTATCTTCAATTACACTAGCTACTAATATATATATTTTTCGGATTCTTAACATTATAAAATTTGTGTTCTCGTTTATTTCTAATTTGTTGTGTCAAGAAAAAAGAAAACAGTAACCGAGAGGGGAATGGAATTTGGGGCTACCGCGTATGAATGAGAAATGTATGGTTCCCCACCTCCTGTTGTTGTTGGAAAGTTGCGAGCAGCGCCCTTTTGGCACGTCGCCTGAGCACGAAATATTCCCACCACCACCCTTCACCCACTTTTTACGACATTTCTCTCTCTCTCTCTCTCTCTCTCTCTCTCTCTCTCTCTCTCTCTCTCTCTCTCTCTCTCTCTCTCTCTCTCTCTCTCTCTCTCTCTCTCTCTCTCTCTCTCTCTAACCCGCAACCACCATTTAGCTTCCACGCCGAAATCGGATCAATTAATGGGTGGACTCCAAGGCAGATCCCCACTTTGCTTGCGGTCGTAGGGCGTCGGCGTGTGAACTTTTCTTAGGATCATTATCGTCTTGGAGGTGTTTGGGAGAGAGAGAGAGAGAGAGAGAGAGAGGTATTATAATATTACATTAAATAACTGACTGCATGGAGGGGCACCGACGACGACGTTACTCCCCGACTAGCAAGTAGCAACACACGGGATATACAAAATATTCTTCTTCTTTTTCTAAGGTGGAACACTAATTTTAGTGGTTGGCTTCAATTTATTAAAAATCAATCTAAATAATTTTCGGGCATTTAATTTTAAAATTTTTTATTCAATATTTTTTCGGACCGGACCTAAAACAAATATTGTTTATATTATTAATTTTATTCTAAGAACTAATTTTCACTATTAATCCCTCTCCATTTTGATCTCCAAACTTTATTTCATAGCAAATCAATCTCGCAACTTATAAATTTGTAACAAAATATGTTTCCATCTTAATTTGGTAACTAGAATGCTGATGTGGCATTCATATAAATTGAACTTAAAGAAAATATTATATATTAAGTTATTTATTTAAATAATAAAAATTTTAAAAAGTAGAAAGGGGGTAAAAGGATGTTGAAATTATTTAAATTGAAATGAAATAAATTTTATATTTAAATAACATATAATTATATATTTAAAAATAAAATATAAAATATAAAAATAAAGGAGGGGATGTTGACGTGTATTTAATAAATATTTTATTTTATTAAATATATAAAAAGTAATATATAAATATTTTATTTAAATCAATTTTAAAAACAAAAAAAAGAGAGGAGGCGTTGCATCCCTCCTCTGTTTTTTTTTCCTTAAAATTTAATTATTTTAAAATAAAAATTCATATATATATATATATATATATACATAATAAATATATTATATTTTACTTGAGATCGGATTTTGTCGCGTGAGTTACGGTCAGCAAATTAGGGTGACTTTTTTTGTTATGAATTTATAAATGAGGAGAGAGAGAGAGAGAGTGGGAGAGATGTGAGAGATTCAGCGTTGAAGTGGACTGTCACGGCTCGGGTCCGTCGATCGCTGGCTGTAAGTTTGGTAGACAAATCAACAACGCCATTAACGCAGAGAGAGAGAGACGGCTACTGCTGCCTGTCCGAAACGTGAAGTGGAGCAAGCTCAAGCTCAAGTAGATGGCAAATGCAGAGGCAGCAGCACTGCCGGGGAACAGCGTCGCCATCGTTCGGGCAGAAGCCACATCATCTTCTCATCCCCTCCTCCTCCTTAGTCGTTATTGGTTTTCTTCTATTCTTCAATGTTCTCACCCGTTGTCAAGATTGTCAATATTGAAATCTTATATAAAATCGAAAGAGTCATAAGATCGAAGATCAAATCGAGCATCGTAAAATTCTATTTGTTAATAAAATAATATATTTTTGACAAATTTTTCACATTAAAATTTTAAAAACATAAATAAAAGTATATTTAACTTCATATGAACTAATTCTTATTATCATAAATATATTTAAATTTTTATATTAATTATATGAGATCGTATAAAATCATAAGATCGTGTGAATAAAATTGAGATCATACTAATATTCATAAAAATCTCAAGATAAAATCAACACTGAAAAGGATCTGTAAGTGTCACGGGGTCATTCTCGGACACTAGACCACGTGCGGCGACTAGGCGGATAGGTACCTAGCCAAGCCTGTTTTGAGTTTGCAACGGAAGTTTTATGGTCGAGACGACTATGTCGAGAGTCGCTCTTATAGGCATTCAATCACAGACATGACTAGAGTGTTGGACTACTCATCACGAGACCGTAGCATTAGCGCGTTACGGCACTAATGTAGGCGCTTAAAGTCCGAAGGGGCGACGAAGGGACCACGGGACGCCACGAAGGGACACCGACGTGGGTTGCCACCCCACGCTTAAGGCCATGACACTAGAATTAAAGGAAAGCTTACTTGTATTAAATATGATGAAACATAACATACAATTGGGCCTCGGAAGGCACTAGTGAACTCCTCCCAGTGTACCGTAGGTATATGAGTCTTGTTACATATTGAAGATGCAAAAGACGTACCCTACGGGAACGTCACCTACTTGGTCATTCATAAGTACGGCCTTACAAGATAAATGCCATAAGGGCGGAAAACTTGATACTTCACAATATTACGCAGTGCGGGGCGGCTGCATGTATTCCATGTTTTCGGCGCTATGCGGCCGAGGGCTATAAGTTGAGCGGCACTGGTGCCGCGAGGCTTCACGCTTCGTGTCACGGGAAACGTCCCGTGACATTCTCCCCCACCAAAGTCGGCGACGCCCCCGACACCGTTGTTCGGGCTTCCTCGAGGTCTTCGTCTTGAGTTTTGACTTCGCTTGTCCGTTCAATTCTGCCTTCTTTGCCTTGACTTCAACTTCACCAGCATCACGCAGCGCCAGGAATGCCTGCTCCTTGGGGTCTCACTGAGGACTCTTCCCTCAGGCCTGCTTCACTCGCTGATCCTTCGTCCAATCCGGGGTCATCACTTGTGCAGCGCCAGTGGATTCTGCCATGTGCGGTCTGACTTCATCAAGTAACTATCCGTCCATCAAGTCTCTGTTGGCTTCACTTCTCTTCGACTTGCGCAGCATCAACTTGTGTGGTTTGGCTTCTTTGGGGGTGAAACAACTCTTGTATGCCTTCAGGAATAGCGCGGAGAAGAGTTGTCTCAGGGTCGTGTAGAACACGATGAAGAGTCTCGCCATTCGACCTGCATGACTTGACTCGATGCCTTCATGTTGCGGATGGCCGCAACATAAGATCTCCCTTCCGTCGAATGCGAAGTACGTGACCATCTCACCCTCGATGATTATTCTTGAATTTCGATGGCTTGAAACAACACAAGCTCTCCGATGTCGACGCTTATAGCTTGTCTGCTTCGAGTGCCTGGGGTCGCTATGATGAGCGACGAGAGTCTTTCCACGGATACTTTGGGACGCTTCAGGTCTCTTTGTGAGCTTGACTCAACGTCTCCATGTTGCAAATGATTGCAACGTAGAGTCTTCCATACCTCTGCCGAACGAAAAGCGCATGACCCCTCCTCCTTGGTGATCACCTAATGTCTCGACAGTCTTGAGGTGGGACAAGGTTCTTTGATATGACAATCCTTGCCATGTTCATCCAAATCGCCATAGTGGGCGACGAGAGTCTCCCCACGTTCTCTTGTGGTTCAACTCGCTATCTCCAAGTTGCAGATGGCTGCAACGTTGAGTTCTTCGTCCGTCGAGCGTTGAGAACAGCTCCACCTTACCCTTGGTGGGCAAGAGATGTCTCGACGATTTGAGGTGGAGCAAGGTTCTTTGGTATAACATTCCACACCTTGTCCACTCCCAGTCGCTATAGTGAGCGACGATGAGGGTCTCCCCACATGTGCATGTGGTTCGACTTGCTTCTCCTGCTTCGATGGGCGATCTTTGTCTTCGACATAAGTAACTTTCTCCTTGCGACTTGAGCTTCTCTCCCCCACCATTGCCCTTGCCCAAGGGCTTTGGTGGTATGGCACTTGTCCCGATTGACTTGGCAGCGTCGACTAGTGAGCGGAGGTTGGACGATCCGGTTGTTCCAACTCCTTCCTAGTCCAAAGCTTCTAACCCCTCTGCTTGAAGAGCACCAACACTGGGTATTCATCCTCCTGGGAACATTGTAGGCGGAGCTCGATGATTCCTTTCACTTCCTCCTTCAACATGCCCATCTGGCCGATGCTGAACAATGCGATCTTGACCTCCAGTCCCAACTTTTCAGGGTTTGCATAATTGATGAACTGTCACTTCTTCCGTCCCATGTCTGGGATGCATGTTTGCCACATTCTACATTGTCGCGATGGCAACGCTATCCTGAGTTTGCCACATATTGCAGGATTCTTGGGATATGCCTTCTTCCAATTCTGGAACCTCCTTTGAAGCTTTGACAATCCCTTTGGGGTATGGACGGGGCGAGATCGTTGTGCTCGTTCACGAAGATGATGCACCTTAGATGCTCGTCCGTCCGCACCTTGGACAAAGTAATGCCACTGTGCCTGTCATTCTAGATCATACACCTTTGACATACTCGTTCACCGGGCGGCTCGACCCTTGCGAAAGAGTAATCGTTCTAGGCCTTCACTGATCCGTGCGGATGCTTGTGAAGACGCTCTGCTTAGATAAGCGAACTGCGGTTGGTGAACTCGTGGCATGGGCTCCCAACATTACCTCCATCTCTATTCGAAGGGACGACATCGCCAATGTGTCCTTAAAAAATTTCGCATTGCGATCCTTGGAGGCCGCTTCGATTACTCGAGGCGATGTCCAAAAGGAAAGGGTACTCCTTCCTTCGGTTGGCGGTAGAATGCTTGACAGTAGCATGCCAAGGTTCGCCGATGCTCGACGCTCAGACCATTTGCCAAATTGATCGCTGAGTTGAGGCATCGATTTACGTTAGCGTGTATCAGGTTCGTCCCACTCCTCGATGGATGACATCGCGCCGCTTGCAGAGCGACACTTGACGAGGCAGGCAAGGCTGACAGCTCGTCCGCGAGTGTTTGCAAGTAATCAACGCTTTGCTCCATTCCTGAAAGTCATCGTGGCGTGACAGGCGATGGTGCGACACGACAAGATGCTTATGATTGATGCTCCTTGGCCGAAAGAATGATATTCTTTGACCGAAAAAGGACCATGAACCTTGATATTTGTCTTTAAGCCGACTTCTCTCATAAAGCGGTTGTGCACTTCACGTTGCATGACTGGGCATGCGATGCGACGTCACGAAATACCGAGCAGCGTCAGGTCGCCATGATAGTGCATGACCGACAGTCCCTGAATGTGACACGGGTCCTCCGAGTTACATGACGCTCGTGTAAGCGAACTCATGATATGAGCAGCGCAAGACCATCATGCGGAGCATATGGCCACTCTTTGACGCAGCGCGACACTTCAGGATTTCCGATTGTATACCTGTGGTGGTTGATCTGTTTGAGTGAGCGACGCATGACCGTCCCGATTAGGCGGGGCGATCAATCCGTCATCATGATGCATGACGGACGTTCCTCGACACGACACGGGTGTATGAGGAACATACTGCGGGGCACGACTGAGCGTGCGGCGAGGAGACTTGCCATGCATTCCTCGTTGGCGTCCACGATCAAAGACCATGATACCAGTGCGCCTGGGGATGATGGAGTATTTGAGCGGAAGCGCATTTCCTACGTCAGGGCACATTGCGACGACACAAGCGAGTCATCGTCGCTGGGTAATCCGAGCAAGAAGAACTGCTCTGATACCACTTATCATTGGGTCATTCTCGGACACTAGACCACGTGCGGCGACTAGGCGGATAGGCACCTAGCCAAGCCTGTTTTGAGTTTGCAGCGGAAGTTTTATGGTCGAGACGACTATGCCGAGAGTCGCTCTTATAGGCATTCAATCACGGACATGACTAGAGTATTGGACTACTCGTCACGAGACCGTGGCATTAGCGCGTTGCGGCACTAATGTAGGCGCTTGGACGCTTAAAGTCCGAAGAGGCGACGAAGGGACCACGGGACGTCACGAAGGGACACCGATGTGGGTTGCCACCCCATGCTCAAGGCCATGACACTAGAATTAAAGGAAAGCTTACTTGTATTAAATATGATGAAACATAACATACAATTGGGCATCGGAAGGCACTAGTGAACTCCTCTAGTGTATCGTAGGTATAGGAGTCTTGTTACATATTAAAGATGCAAAAGACGTACTCTACGGGAACGTCATCTACTTGACCATTTATAAGGACGACCTTACAAGATAAATGCCCTAAGGGCGAAAAACTTGGTACTCCGCAATATTACGCAGTGCGGGGCGACTGTATGTGTTCCATATTTTCGGCGCTAAGCGACCGAGGGCTATAAGTTGAGCGACATTGATGCCGCGAGGCTTCACGCTTCGTGTCATGAAAAACGCCCCGTGACATAAGCGCCACCACCGTCACGGTCACTATTTTCCACGTACCAACCCTAAAATGATCAAACGGTCCACGGAGTGCTTTCATTCTCTCTCATCAATATCAGTCTCGGCTAATAGAAAAGTGGCGAGAGAAACAAGGGAAAAAAAAGAAAGAAAGTCCTATAGTTCACACTTCACACCTCCACCGCAAGTACACCAATCGCCTCGCACGCCCTTTATTAATCGTGCGTGCGACACGACGAGGATACAAATAAATAGATTCAATTATATTTTTATAAAATATGTACACACCAAATGAATATGTATCTCGTTTCACATTTGAGATATACTAATTAATAAAAAATATATATATATATATATATATATATATATATATATACATTTGGATTGAAGAGTTTAGAGTTCGGTTATATCTTTAAACTTTTTTTCTACACTATTACGATTTTACACAACTAACCACAAAGCATTATTATTACCTTATGACATTTTTTTAATTTTATCACATTTTTCATTTTAATTCTTTACTTTGATTTTCTTAATTTTTTTTATTTTTCCTATTTGTAAAAAGACTAAAATATTTTCACGGCCTCTTCTTAAAAAATAATATAAAAACTACAAAATATAAAAACTTTCGCCCAAATGAGGGCATTAATTAATATATAATAGTTAAAGTGAAAAATACGATAAAGTTCAATATATTAAATTCATTCTATATGAAATATCCTAATAATTTATCAAGGATAATATTAAAATTAAATAAGAGAGCGCGCCAACTGCTCATCCCAAATTCAAGTTATATTCATTATTATTATTATTATTATTATTATTATTATTATTATTATTATTATTATTATTATTATTATTATTATTATTATTATTATTATTATTCTTTTCTTTCTTTTGGGCGATCCGTCGGGATTCGTAATCTTTTCGCTTTCAAGTATGGATTCGAAAAATTATTTATGACTGCCAAGTGCCAACAATCGTTATCAATTTAGTTCCACAAGATGGAGATGTTGGTATAATTAAGTAGTAATATATTATTCCCATATTTGATTGTCCAACTAGCGGTCACGTCTATAATTCCTAATTCACATTAGTTCATATAAACATTCTCTAATATTAACGATTACTTACAACTAAAATTCTTAGCAAAGTTTATTCCTAACGGGACCCTCATTTCCTTGTCTTGATGAAACTTGTTTTCTTTTTTTTTAAAAAAAGAAATTATTTGATTAGACTAATAATTTGTCTTCTTTGTTTAAATAAATTTGGAGTTAAAATAAATAGTGACTATATAGCATCAATTACGATATAAATTTGTTTATTGTAAATATAAGAGTATTAATTCCATTTTGAAAAAATGACTGAAAATGTCAATTAAGAAAAAAAAATCTATTTAGTTATATATTGCATCGAATTAAATTTAGAATGCAATTTTCCCTTCATTAAGTAACAAATCAGAATAATTTGATTTATACATTATTATCTTATATATATATATATATATATATATATATATTGCCCCTCCCCCGGCAATTATTTCTTTTGTTATTTTTGAGAAAAAATTGGCAATCTTCACATTTTTTATTAATTGATGTAGTCGTTTTTATCATTTTTCTATAGTTAGCTCTTAATATAGTCTCGATGATATTAATAATTATCTGTTAGATTCACGATTCAACTCATTATCGAAGTTAACTAATTTCATAAAATCATTTTCTCTCAACTCCATACAAATTTTCTAAAAATTATATTCAAAATCTTACTTGAAATAAATTTTTGTGGACAGAATCGTCCCTGTCGGGTCCGTATTCAGATCAGACCGGAAATCATATGAGATGAGATCACATTGTTAGTGTGAGCACATGTGCCGGCTAATAATTGTGGTTCCCACGTGCGGGGACCGCTCCCCATCCCGACCACACGCTTCACGCCTCCCTCTCTCTCTCTCTCTCTCTCTCTCCTTCCTCCTCCTCTCTTGACCCTCCCACCACGCGTCGGCCGACCTTCGTACGAGCTGTCGGTCCAGCCCCCACCCGCCCGGGCCCCCCACCCGAAATGGCAGCACGAGCGTTTCACTGCTCGGCCGCTGCTCCACGCGGACCCAAGCACGCTCCCGAGTCACACGGCACACTTTAACAAATCGGTCAAACCCCTCGTTGACTGCACCCCAGTTAAAATCTTATTAATTTATTTCTTTATTATTATTATTATTATTATTATCTCTTTTTAATCTCAGGCAAACGCTGCCTAAATTATTATTAGTATTATTATATTATAATAATTGCTATCGTTATCTTAATACCAAACAAATGTGTCGCGGTGTATTTAAGATGGCTCCGCACCCGCAGCGCTGCCTCATCGAGGCGCCTTCCGCGGCCAGAAAAGAGGCAACAAGAAACGGCGACAAAAAAGTCGCGAGACAAGAAGAAGAGAGAAACCGAAACGAACAAGACAATTTAGGAGCAGAGAGGGGCATCTGTAACGTACCATGGCTCCCAAGGAGAGGATGGCCGCAGTCGCCGCTTCCGCCGCCGTCGCCGGAGGAGCGCGGGGCGGCGCAGCGGTCGCCGTCGCGGGAGGAGGAGCAGGAAGGAAGGAGATGCATTTTCGCGGCGTGAGGAAGCGGCCGTGGGGACGCTTCGCGGCGGAGATACGGGATCCGGGGAAGAAGAGCCGGGTGTGGCTCGGCACCTTCGACACCGCCGAGGAGGCCGCGCGGGCCTACGATGCCGCCGCCCTCGAGTTCCGGGGATCGAAGGCAAAAACCAACTTCTCCTACCCGGATTTCCTCCCCGCTCCCCCGCCCGCCGCGGGAGCTGCCACGCCCGTCCGCTGCGGCGGCGGAGGTGGCGGGAGCTCTGCCGGTAGCCCCAGCAGCCACAGCAGCACGGTGGAGTCCTCCGGCCGCGAAGTCGAATTGCCGCCGCTCGCCACACCGTTGCCGCCTGCTTCGGCCCTCGATCCCAGAGCTGTCGTCGGCCGCTTCCCATTCCACCCGTACGCGACCGCGGGACATCCGTTCTTCTCGTTCGACGCCATGTTCAGATCCGACAGGGCTCCGCTGCCACCGTCGGCGGCCTTCCACGAGTTCTACCCTCAACACATGCCTCGCTGCCCTCCGGAGGAGTTGATGGTGGCCAATTTCCAAGCGCCGACCGGGGCAAGTGTCCAAAGCGACTCGGACTCCTCGTCAGTGATAGATCTACAGCGGCCACCGAGGACCCCGCCGGCGGCGTCCCCGCCGAAGGCTCTGGTTTTAGATTTGGACCTCAACCAGCCGCCACCGCCTGAGGTTGTTTGATCTCTCCAAGTTCGCAACCACCGGCGTCTCCACATAGCTCACCCCTCCGTCGCCGGCCGATCAACCGATCGTCGCAAGAGCTACTTTTGCAGTTCAATTTTTGTTCTTATATTTTGTTCGAATTATTATTAGTTTCTTTTTTTTTCAAGCTGAGAAATATAAAATTTTGTATATATTACGATCCGAAAAATGAGAACTTATGAATTTGTGTTTAATTATCTTATTTATCAGTACAAAATATTTATATATCTCTATTTTATTATTATAAGAAATTAATGTTGGATTTCCATGGGACAAAGAAAATTCCGGATCTGCGACATCGCACGTGTAAGACGGTGAGTGGTGGCTACGGTCCAAAACACGTTTTGTCCTGTTGCTTCCTTCTTTAACTATTTATAATATTTAATTTTGTTATTCATATACTTTTATAATTTTCTTTTTGCTCTTTGGAAAAAGTGTAAATAAACGCCGAGACATGCAGCATAAACAAATAAAATAAAACCATAATTTTGAATTAAAATTTTTTATTTGATCAAATATTTTTCTTTCTATTTTTGGAAATATATTACTCTAACAATATATCAATAAATGTTCCTAGAGGCTTGTTTGGTTAGGGATAAAAAAGAGAAAATAATGAAAAAAAAGAGGAGAATTGATTTTCTCCTCTTTTTATTATTAAAAAATATATGGTAAAGATATAACATTTATGAATTATATTTTATCTTGAGTTGTGGTAAGGATATATATTATTTTCGGCACAAGTAATATTATTTGTTATATAATACACAATAAATATAATAATGTAATGGGAATACGAGTGGCAGGAGAGGGATCCCACGCTTAGCTGGTGGGCGGGGGCGCACGGGCACACGCACGTGCGATGACCTGTTGTGTTAGAGAAGTTGGGTCCCGTGGTTCTTGATCCACCGACCGTTATGGCTGCTTATCCAACTTATTGCCTACTACTACTACTAATATATTATTATTATTATTATTATTATTATTAGAAGATAAAAATAGGAATAAATAAGTGTGTAAGAAAATTTTGAGAAATCTGAAAATTTTATCCCATTAAAAATTTTGAGTAATTAGTCTATAAGTTATCAATTTTTTTATTACAAATATCACAATTTTTGCATTTATTTTCATATTGTTCTCTAATATAATATGAAAAATAATTATTTTTATGTTAATTTTATTTGTCATAATGTTTTTTAAAAAATATAATTATAGGCCCCAAAAAAATGGGCCCATATTTTTTAAATTTCAAAAATTGACACGAATGGATGATTTTATGAAAAAAAATCATTCGATCCGCATTACTTTTGCCCTAAAAAAATGATATTACTATCTTAAATAAAAAGTTAAAATTGAATTAAGCAAAATTGAAATTCTAGCCTTATGCAGGAAAGAATAAATTTAAATATTTTGTTGCATAAAACAATGTACAAATTGCGTATAACACATTTTACAATTGAGAATTGTTAAATCTTTCTTTCTATTTTGTTTCTAATCACTTAAAAAAATAGGAATTTTCCTTTATAATTTATGCTTTTACTATCTCCATATCATTTTTCCGATTGTAAAAGACCAAGGTTATCAGAAACATCTGTATTGTAACGATTCCGACAAATAACATACTTAAATGATGCTAGATGGATCAACGATCCAGATGCGCTCAACATCCCCAAGACCAGAGGGGACTCCGAAGGTACATTAATCATATATATATATATAAATTAATAAAGCTTGAGAGATTAAAGAAACTAACCTTTTCATATGAAGATGAATGCAACATGAAATGTATGAACTTGCTGTGCTGAAAACGAAATTTTTCCTGACTTTTAGCAATGATCGAATTCGAAATGGTACG
This sequence comes from Pontederia crassipes, assembly GCA_030549335.1. Lineage (NCBI taxonomy): Eukaryota > Viridiplantae > Streptophyta > Magnoliopsida > Commelinales > Pontederiaceae > Pontederia > Pontederia crassipes. Next base: position 39,919,142 of record CM060197.1, on the reverse strand, counting down.
AGAGGAAAAGACTAAAGAGAGAAAACAATAAATGTTAGTGGTATCGAGGAATTTTTTTTTTCAAAATGAATATTTCAATTACCCCACCTCATTTTTATTTGACCATTTTGCCATTGTATTTATTTCTTTTTACTCCTCTCTTAATTCATCTCAAAAAAAATTTCCGAATTTATCTTCTTTTCGTATGCTTTAGTAATTCATTTTTATTTATCATGAAAGATTGGTTAATTAATATAAATAAATGTCAGAAAAAAAAGAGGTCTAGCATTCATTTGTATTCATATGAACTATAGACAAATGTAAAAAATAAATTAGGTGTTCTCGCGTTGCGTACTTGACAATGAGACTTCTAATAAAAAATTTTCGTATTCATATGAACTCGAAGTGAAGACCCGTATTTTCTTTTTGATCAATTCAGTATCGAACATTTGAAAATATCACTTGCCTATACACAATTTAAATTTTAGGCCTTCGGCTATAAAATTTCCTCACCTTATGTTTTAAACTAAGTGGGCCAGGCCCATAAGATATTTATGACATGGGCCAGAAGAAATACAAAAGCCAATTGTGCATTTTTTTTTGTATTCTTGCTCTTTATTTGTCAACAGAAAAAAAATAAGAAAGATAAAACGAAATACAATTGAATAAAGTGAAAACATTATTTATATGATTAGATAAGTTTCTAATATAAGAGTTAAAGAATCATATAATTTCAATTATAAAATAATTCATAATGCCATCCTACTAATTTGAGTTTGGTAAAGTTTATTTTAATAAGACATAATATATATCGTCATCTTCCAAATTCTATAAAACTGTTGCCATAAAACTAAAAATATTTTTTTAAGATGCACAAAAAGTAGTTACTGCACCTATTACTTTGTTTCATTTGGTATATATATGCATACTAATATTCTGTTCCATAATCCATCAACATAATATATATATATATATATATATATAGAGAGAGAATAAGTTCTATCTAAATTGAAGAAAATAGAATCTGAATCATTATCTCTGATAAAGATATATATAGAGAGAACAAATTATTAGATCATGAAGAGGGATTCAAAATATAATTCATGCAAGGTAAAAAAAAAAACAACATAGCTAGCGTGATAATTATTCTATAAATCAATTTCACATGAAATAAATAATAGTATACGTATCTAACACTATATTATACATTCTAGTGCAGTAGGGAGATGCCACATCATTCAGAAGTAGCAATCAGTGTTAAAAATATGATTGAACATTTTGGTAGAAACCGAAGAAAAGTGGAGAATAAAATAGTCACTTTGAAGTGGCATTAATCTTTTGAAGAGCGGCACAACTACCATATCATGACTGCATGATAGGGTGAGGTGAGCATTAAACTTAGGCATTATCTTGACCTAATTATATTATGTTTATATTTATATTAGATTATATTTAGTTCTATAATAATTAAGACTTGGATATAGGATTACATATCTTAAACATGTAATATATTCCATCCTATGTAATGTAATAAATAGTTATTGTATTACATTATTGAGCATTTACTACTAATTTTTGAACAAATTTTATTATGTTAATGTTAAATGGGGAGAATTGAATTTTTATTTGTGTCAGTTCAATTGGGACATCCTTGATCAAATCGTGATATAGACCACAATCATGATCGATTTCTAGAAGCCCAATAAAAATTGGGCCGACTCGAGAATGAGATAAAATGGTCATAGACATTAAACTCTAAAGCTTAAATCGTAATCCAAAATTCTAAAATGTAAATTCTAAACCTATTAACACAACAATGTTAGCTTAATTGGAAGAATTTTAGCATTATAGTAGAACTAAATGACATTTTATGTCTGCCCAACATCACTAGAATTTTAAATCTTCAATTAAAATATAGATATTGAATATTATCCAAAAGTTTGTTGTGAAAAAAAAAGATGAGTTAAGTTAGCGTGTTGCATGCTCGAATTTTTTGAATGAGAACTGATGGTACAAAACATATTAACATATATTGTCGGATCAAAATAATGTGGATTTAAAAGCTCAAAATCTATTGGTTGGACAAGAGGGGTGAATTGATGTTTTATAAACAATAATGATTTTACAAAATATGTCACGAAAGCACAAAACTTATTCGGTAAATTTTAAACTAACATAATAATAATAATAATAATAATAATAATAATAATAATAATAATAATAATAATAATAATATAACATGCACAATAGAGTAAGAAGGACATGAAGAGACAAAGACAACACATAAGAACACAAAAGTGGTTTATTGACGAGGTTCGACCATATCTTGACATACGTTCTCACTATGACTTTTTGACCTTGGGACCAATTCACTAATATCATTCCTTCTTAGAGCAAAGAAGAAATCATGTACAACTATTTTCTTTTATGCACTTAGAGAGGTAAAGACACACCATTTATCAGTCTAAGAGCTCAACCACCTATACAAAATACTACAACACTTTTCAATCTATCTTTACAATTTTGAAGCTCACACAAGAGAGGAAGAGAGAAGATTATAATATTTGCAACTTTTGACTCAAATGAACTCCACAAGTGTTCTTTCTAAGTTTGTTTAGAAATCTTGAACATTCCTTCATATTTGGGACATCTTTTATAGCCTTCTTAACCTCGTTTAACCCTTGGTTCCATTTTTTTGAGTTAAAATATGATAGTTATAATGTATTCACTCATATAGTCATTGAAAAAATATGATCATTGGTGGATTCTGAAAACTGATCGATTGAAGTTTTCTTCTCGACCCATCGATCGATTTTCAAATGTTGGTTGATTTCTACATTTTTTACGCTGACCGATTGACCGATTCACTTAATCGATTGACAATACCGACCATCCTATACTATATTTGTATCATTATCGGAATAAAATGATTTTTTATTAGTTTATATACGAACAAAACATATTCAACTATTAATTTCAAATTCAATACATAAAATAGCTCATTTCTATTTGAACTTTTTTTATACTTTAAATATATAATCTGATTATTCAAAATTTATATCATCAAAATATTATTAGGACATAAAAAACATTGTTCTAAAGCTATGCCTAAAAAAATTATGATATTTTACTTTGTTAAATTTAATGAATTTCTAAATCCATTAATTAAGGTAAGATATATGTCAGTCACAGGATTCTTCCTAGTCAAATGAAATGGATGTCTCTTCCAAGAAAAAAGCGGCCCCAACATTCTGGGTGTGGTTATAACACCTCCCAAAGGCCAAACACAATTTTTCTTCCCCCAAAAATCTTTACACACCAATGGTTGCTCTCACCTCCCTCCACCACTCCCTCTCTCCCCTCTCTTTTCAATCCTCCTCAGCCTTCTTCCTCATCAAACATTTTTTTGTGGCCTTCATTCCACTCTACATTGGCTTAATTATCCACTATCTGCGTCTCCCCTTCTTGTGAATCTGATGACTACTGTCAAAATTACTCGGAAATATAAAATATGCTCAGAACACTTCACTAAAGCACAACAGGACATGTTCTATACCAAAATATGAGGAGGATACTGTTCGCCACAAACATTATCCCCTTCACGAAATGATCAAAATCTAATTTTTCTTTTTCTTTTTGCAGAATAAAGCAGACAACAAAGTCATATTATAGTATCAAACTCTCTGTCACACTCCTTTGCCTACTTTTCCTCCCTTTCCAGTTTCTGGGCTCCAACTACTCCCACCAGACGCGAACAGGTGTCTTACTTGTGCACGATCTGATCTAATCCATTCTTTGGTGGATGGAATCGGATTAAAGGAGGGATTTTTATTGGCCTTTTAGAATTTACTTGGTCCTTTTTCCATTTTTCAGTGCTTGCTTTGCGCCAGTGAAGGAAGCGGCCATGGCCCCGAAACCCTTGGACCATGAGTCGCTGAACGAGAATGTGAAGAAGGTCGCATACGCCGTCAGGGGAGAGCTCTATCTGCGAGCCTCCGAGTTGCAGAAGGAAGGAAAAAAGGTCTGAATCCCTCTTCCGACGCATGATTCCTGTTTGGTTTGATTAGGTCGTGCTTAGATATGCAACTTAGATTGAAGGTGTTGGCGAATGATGGACAAATGATATGCTTGTAAGGATAGATGATGCACCAATTTAATTGCTTTTCGTTGGAAAAAAAAATCTCATTTTGATAGAGTCATAGAGGTGTCACATAAATGACTGCATAATGATGCAAAACATGAATCTTTTAATATCTAGATAAACATATTTTCATGAAGGTTTGATTAGATAATTGAAATGATGTTGAGGATCATCCTTTGCATTCCAATTGACAGTGATGTTCTTATTCATTGCAGATTATTTTCACAAATGTTGGTAATCCCCATGCTTTAGGACAGAAGCCATTGACATTCCCCCGGCAGGTTTTATATCTTCTTTATATTCCTCTCATTCGCCTTTTCTTGGACATGTGCCTTGAAATGTGTGTATGCTTAATTCTTTTGAATTATGTGTCAGTCTTCATGATGTACCTTCTTTCTAGGTGGTAGCATTGTGCCAAGCTCCATTTTTGTTAGATGATCCCAATGTTGAACTTATCTTCCCAGCAGATGCCATTGCAAGAGCCAAATATTATATCTCATTAACTTCGGGTGGTTTAGGTAATGGATTCCTTGTTCTACATAATATTTTTCCTTTTGCTCATTGTATTTAAGAATTAAACCTTACATAAACATTGAGATGCTTTATATGCTTTGCATTGCTTATCACACATATCATATGGAGGAAGCTAAAGGCTGGTGCTTTGTAATGACAAATATTTCATAATCATCTAATGCATTTTAGGTGTATATCCTTTGTGAACTAGGGATTTCTGACGACAGATATCATTTTCGAAGTATAATACATGACTCCTCTATATGTCATGCTTTCTGAAATTTGATTGCTGTTTACAAAAGCTTTATCTATGTGAATTGAAATAAACATCACATAGAAAAGAACTCGGCACAAGTGAGAATGTAAAGAAAAGAACCTCCTAACAAAGCCAAAATATTTGATCTTGTTAATTCAGACTGAACACTGAGCACACAGTTTTTAAGGGTACATTTTTCATGCATGCTACTTTCAGTGTCAATGGTAACCCATTCTAGAGTGTAAAATGTTTTTCTATCATAAAGAAAAGTCAAATGATATATGTAAACTGTTGTTCTATCAGTATGATGAGGGACATGTGATACATATATTTGTGTCCCTATTCTAGATATGAAATAAAAGAATTATGACAAAGATTCTCAATGATATTGGCCAACCAGGTGCGTACAGTGATTCTCGAGGTCTTCCTGGAATCAGGAAAGAGGTTGCTGAGTTCATTGAAAGGCGTGATGGCTACCCCAGGTAATGAGGCCATTGCTAACAACTTCTGAAACACTGAAACTAAAGCACAAAGTACTGAATATTATTAACATGTTGAACTATGTGTTCTGCAAATTGTAGTGATCCAGAGCTTATTTTCCTAACTGATGGTGCCAGCAAAGGTGTTATGCAGATTTTAAATACTGTGATAAGAAATGAGAAGGATGGGGTGAGTTGATTTCCGAAAATTCATATACTATTTTCTCTCTGAAATAACCATATATTCTTCTGATAAAAAGCCTAATACATCAACATGCGGACATCTTTTATTTTTTTTATGCTACTTTACTACCTAGTGGGATAAGGCTTTGTTGTTGTTGTTGTTGTTGCTACTTTACTACCTCTGATATTGAATTATCACATTTCATTGCAGATCTTGGTCCCAGTTCCTCAGTACCCTCTTTATTCAGCAGCAATATCGCTGTTTGGTGGTTCTCTTGTTCCATACTATTTAGAAGAGGAGGCAAATTGGGGCCTTGATTTTAATAACCTCCGCCAGTCTGTATCAACTGCAAGGATGAATGGAATTACTGTAAGTTTATGCTTTTTTAGGCACTCCCATTAAATTGCTAAAAATGATTTTCCTCTTTTCCACGTGAATGCATATTGTAAAGTCCTAATTGCCATTTCGGATGGGTTGTGCTTTTGTAGGTTCGAGCTATGGTGATCATAAATCCAGGAAACCCTACTGGTCAATGTTTAAGTGAAGCTAATCTAAGAGAATTGCTGAAATTTTGCTACCAAGAAAACCTGGTCCTGATGGCTGATGAAGTTTATCAGCAAAATATATATCAAGATGAAAAGCCATTTGTAAGCGCAAGGAAGGTCAGGATACCAAAACAAAGTCCTTTATGTACTGGTTGTGCCAAGTAGCATATCTTTCTATTATAATGGCTATTTGATTATGCCAGATTTTGTTGGACATGGGCCCACCTATTAGTAAAGAGGTCCAACTTATATCATTCCACACTGTGTCAAAAGGATACTGGGGTGAATGTGGGCAGCGTGGAGGATACTTTGAGATGACTAACCTTCCTGCAAAAGTAATTTCTTCCCTATCCTCTTCTTATATACATCCAATATCCATGATAATATTGCACAATGCACATTCTAATCAGTTGAAAATTTTGTGCTGCCGGTGTGATTAGTTCTTTGAGAAGAAAAGAAAAGCTTTGTCTCAACATAAGAGATTAACTAGAAATGATCTTTCCTGTCTCAATTATTTCATCTCAAAAGAAATGTAGAAAATTATTGGTACTTGAAGTGCATGTATCTCAAAAAAATATTAGGTGATCTTTTGTTTCAATTTCTTGTAAGTAGCCTTTGATGCAATATCATGTATAACAATTTAGTGAAGTAGGAAGTCTGCAAAAGTTAGGCATCTTTCTTTGCCTTAAAAGAATGCATGTATCTGCCTCATGAATTGCTATTCTCTGAGCTCCACTACGACATTGTAATTCACAGAAATATTTTGGAAATTAGTGAACCTAACCTTTCCATGTGCCCTTGAAACAAATTTAGCTGTGTAGCTAATGGTTCTTTATTTTCAGTATTGATCGTAAGTTCCCCCCAAAAAGAATATTGTTCATAAGTAATACAATTTTTTGGGAATAAAATCTACAAGTCTTATACTTTCAAAGTTGGATAATTTAATATCTAAGTGTTATTTTTCCTTTAAAGCCAAATCTAGAAGTATGCACAAACTTTTTATTTTTCTATTCTTTAATTTGTGGGTAATTGATGTTCTTAGAAATTTAAACTTGTTGCAGACAGTAGAAGAGATCTACAAGGTTGCATCCGTTTCGCTTAGCCCTAATGTCCCTGGGCAGATCTTTGTAAGTTAAACTGTCCTTGGGATGGTTTCCATCTTAAGTTTGAACTGTTCTTTTGTGGCTTGTATTACTAAAGTTATATGGTTGTTACTGTTTTTTTCTCTTCTTTGGGACTTGAGCTCAAGTGATACACCTAATTCATTCGTCTTTATCATGTTTCCTGAAACAAAAAAAGCTTTTTTTTTTCAGTTAGGCTTGATGGTTAATCCCCCAAAACCAGGAGATATCTCATATTTGAAGTTTGCTGCAGAGAGGTATATGTGATCAAAAGTAACATCTACTGGCATCATGCATTCTATTTTGAAATTTCTATGAAATATACATCCCAAACAGAACTAGATAGACTTACCAATATGACTTGCAAGATGCACAGCATAATTGTCATTGTATATCCTACTCGTCTTAATCTAGAAATAGATATATAACCTAGATCTGTCTCAAATACCTACTATTTTCACAGGCTATCTACTTAATTTATTATGTTTCTGGTGAGGCTTTTCAACTTTTGTATCAGTGAAATGAGTGTCTATCCTAAGATAATCTTTTCAATGTATTCTGTAACATAATGCAATACATTTGTTTCTGGTTTTTTCAGCTTTGAATTGATGCATTATTCAATGTTTGGAATTATGCATCCAGTAGTCATGACGCCTCCTGTTATTTGGATGTCATTCGATTATTTGCATAGTAGTAATGACACCTGCTGTTTTTGGATTCCCATTCAAAAATCACTGGTGCCTAATTAGGTGATAACATAATTAGAATAAATCACTTCTCGTAAAAAAAAAGAATAAATCACTGCTACTCTCAACTAAAATGTGTTACTGTACACTGCTTTCCTGCTAATCAAGTTATAGTACATATCATTTTGCTAATAGGCATGGCTCCTTTTACACAAAAATCAATAAGTTTTATTTTCTTCTGAAACAAGTACTTTACATCCATGTGCTCTATTTCCCATTTTCATTCACGAATTTTACTATGTTACATGACTGTTTTACAGCAAGGCAATCCTTGACTCTTTGAGGAAAAGAGCTCATATAATGACTGACGGATTTAACAGCTGCAGAAATGTTGTTTGCAACTTTACGGAAGGTATAGTTTTTGAAAGAAATATATATGGCAACTGATATTTACTTTTGCACTAGCTTAAGAGCTTGACTAATTTGAATTATTGTTTCAGGAGCCATGTATTCGTTCCCACAAATACGCTTACCACCTAGAGCAATTGATGCTGCTAAAAAGCTTGGCAAGGCCCCTGATGTATTTTATTGCTTGAAACTCTTGGAGGCTACAGGAATTTCAACAGTTCCAGGATCTGGTTTTGGCCAGAAAGAAGGGTATTTACTTTGTGCACATATTTAGGCATATGTTTTTTCCTGGTATTAGTGATGAACATAAGCATAGATATTTTATTAAATAGGAAAGAATATCATGATAAAGTTCTCATCTTTTACAGTAACTATGATGAATTTTAACTTCACATATATTATATGAATAAACTACCTATAATATATATATATATATATATTTAAGAAACATATGGTTTTTGAACTTCATTTTAAGACTCGGAAAATTTCTTACAAACTCTATGTTTTCATAGCAATATCCTACACTTTGGATCATATTATTGATTATGATATATTATATTGGATCATATTATCGATTATTGGATCATATTCTTTAAGAAATTCATTGACATAAAAGTTCGATGCACTAGGCTATGGCTTGACTATATGATATTGACTCAGACTTCAATAGGAGATATACTTCAGCTTAAGATGCCTGTCATTATGATTTTTCATTGATAACAGAATAGTGTAACTTTGACAAATGGATGAAAAAGTGGAAGATACTCATGGGATCTTTATTAGAAAAACTTTCCGCTTTGTTGATCTTGTTATTCATGTCATTCCTTGGTGCATCTATAAGAATTTATCAATCTTCAGAAATCATATAATGTATGTGTTCCAAGCATCTAAGTATTATTACAATCAAGCTCTGATCTTGGACAGGGTTTTCCATCTGAGGACCACAATCTTGCCAGCAGAGGAAGACATGCCGGCTATCATGGCCAGCTTCAAGAAATTCAATGATGAGTTCATGGAAGAATATGAAGACTACAGAGGTTACTCACGGATGTAGGCTCTATAAATATTTGCTGAAGGATAGTGAAACAACGAGGCACCGGAATAACTTACAGCTCCTTTGAGCTTATTTGTGTTAATGACTCTCATTTAAAAGGCCGACCGCATAGTATTATTGATGTAAAGGTAACATATAAATGTAGTCTGTGCCATGTAATTAAATTCAGGAAAAAAGTCAGTTCATGGTTATTCCTGCTTGCAGCTTGTATGGATGCCAATACTTTCTATCTCATTATTAATGTTTGCTTCTTGATATTGGAGATAGCTGCTTGCATATAGGCATTGCTCCTGACCTGAACATAGTCTTTTCAGTACCAGATGTGCTAAGTTTTACTCTGTGGATGGCATGACATAAGAAACTAGATATAGTGATAAAACAATAATCAAGGTTATATGGGGATTATGATCAAGCTTGCATCAAGATATTCCTGGAATGAATTCTGACTGAAGCTGCATGATATTGCTGAACTGATTTCTGTTCCAGCGCATGTAATTGCTGTCCAGTCTAACTCCATTTGGGATGATCTTCTTTCATGAAGTCTATTTATCCCTCCCAAGTGGGTTAATTTAATCATCTTGGCAACCACTCCAACCTCTGTTTGCTCTTCCTCCCCTAGCCAGCTGCGAGGCCTCGAAGAGACTATCACGAATAAGGCTGTGATCCCGGAGGCCGAGAGACTTGGGATGTTGTTTAGTAATTTGCTCCAATTGGAATACATTTATATTTGTTCTATATGATGTTAGTGTCTAACATTTATGTTTGAGAATACTGATGACAGGTTTCAAGTACCCACTCACAGCCCTTGGAAACTGTGTAACCATGTTTTGGTGTCTCACAAAACAAACCAAGATCACAGTCCACATCCTTCAACTTTTGAAATCTTAAATACAGTCTTATCTTCTTACAAATCAAAACAACATGGAAAATATGAGGTCTACCTTCCACCTTAACTATGCACTAGGAGGAAAGTGGCAATTAAAAGGATTCTAGGCATTAACAAAAGGGGTTTTCTATGGTCAACCAACAATAAGCATTCAAGGTGCTCACCTTATTGGTGGTGGATAGAGTAGATTTGACATCATAAATCTACATCATATCAGGACCACTCCTTGCTAAAAAACCATTGGAGATGCTAAATTGTAATCACAACTTTCTTCGACACAACTTGGCATGGAATAGATATGATGTTGGAAAATGATGCATCAAAGGCATATGATGTTGAACTGCCCTTACAATTGAAACCTATCCATCTAAATGTTAATTAATTGTAAATGGAGCTTGCCTCTACTTCATGATTGTTTTGGTGAGCCTCTAGCTTCTGCTGGCTAATGTCAAGGATGACATGATTTTGGGTAATGGATACCTTATGAGGAAGCTACAGCTAAATTTCTTTATCAATCCAACTAATCTAATGCAACCATGTGGTGGTAATTTCGCAGCTCTGTGTTGGCCATTCCAATTGCCCCCCTAAATTAAGAATTTACTTCTGGAAACAAGGACTTGATCAACTTCCTACCAATGATATGCTTTAGCTATTTCTCCCTTATGCTCTTTATGCAATCTTGAACTTGAAATGAATAAGTACCGTTTTCTTTTGCTGTCTTGCTATTGTCAATCTTGCAGTCAAAACTAAAGATTTCTGTTTTATGAATCTTGCACTGATGGTACGTGGGCCAATGAATCTTGCACTGTTTTATAAATTTGATTTATTTTTTTCCCTTTGGAAAATATGGAAGGCTAAGAAAGATTCCCACTTTACTTTCAGATGTGCAATCATGTTTGTTTTATGGATTAGGACTTTGGCCTGTTATAATGACTTAGGATTGGATCCTATATGAATACGGCAGGAAGGTTGCAAACTTTCTCATAAATGACACTAATGAAAAATTTGTTACCATGGAAACATTTAGGTGGAACTTTCATTCAGAGTTGAGGTTGAGGCATGGAATTTATTAGGGTAACCCAAAAGACAAGGAACTCAGGCAAATTTGCATAGTAAAAAAAAATAGTACAAATTGTCACCAAGAAACCTAAATGTTTTTCAAGATTATGGAGTTTTTCTTTACGATCGATCGACGGAGTTCAAAATTATTAGCGCTTGACTAATTGAATGCTCGATCAAGAGTGATACGAATAAATCATGATCAACATGATGATTTTAAAAATTGAATCTAGAGCTAGTAATATCCAATGACTATAGGATAAAACTCAAAGCTATTCCGTTGTGTCGACCATCGTTGGTTAAGATTACGCAACATTTTGACTGAGATATGACGCGATATATCGTTCTTAGCATTTTTAAATGCAAGCATGTATATCACCAGTCAAACAATGCCGCGGTAATTTAGGATGATTAAGCATTTTCACTAAAAAAAAAGGGACTCTGTTATCAGCTTATTTAATTAAAATTCAAATATCACACTACAGAAAGCTAATTATATATTTCTTTTTTTGAAAAATTTATCCTATATAGATATAAAATGATGTTTCTAAAGGTTATATATATACGGTGTTAAAGAGAAAAACCAAGCAACATATAAAGTAAAAAAAAAAAAGAACAGAAAAAGGTAATGCAACCACATAAATAATCCTAGGTGCTTGGTGCAAATTAGTCATGATAAGTTAATGATAATTAATATTGTCAAAGGTTAATTAAGTTGATAGCTGAGTCAGCTATTTTTTTGTTGAACCAGAATCAGTTATTTTGCAAATGAGATTTTAATCCAATTGTTTTTATCATTCAAAATTATTTGCTTTCAAATATTAATTTATTTAAATTTTAGTTTCTTACATATTCTTTTTTTCCTGTATGGTCGACAGAATGCATATCAATTTGTTTATTAATTTATTTTCTTTTTTAGTATTGCAGATCAATTTAAGATTAGGTGTAAAGAAATTCCAATTGGAGCTTAATTTAGGATTAAATGTGTCAACATTTATAATTGAAAGGCTATTAGAAAATCTCCATAACTTCCTCATAAGACTGATTTGATAATTAATTATTAATTAATAATAATGCGAATAAAATGTTAGTAAATAAATCCATAGGTCATTAGGTCGAAATGGAATATGCCCTGCTTTGAACTACCGGTCCGGTTGGATCCGGTCGGAGTGAGCCGAACCGGGCCGTAACACTGTAAACCCTAATTCGGTCGTATAAATCACTTGAAACCTCTCTGCTCCAATTCCGTCCGTCTCGTCGTCTCCCAATCCACAGCGCCGTCCGTCCTACTTCGAGTAATCCCCATTCACTTGGCATGTGATCCTTTCCAGTGCTCTGATCTCGTTTCCTTAGTCAAAGTTTGTTCCTTTTTGCTTTCTTTTGCAGATCTGTTGAAGGCGGCTCTCAGATCGAAGATACGATGGCGCTGGTGAGTTCTTCGTCTGATCGTGATTGGGATATTGTTGAATTTTCTTTTTTTATAGTATGGTTGGGTTGAGGGTTTAAATCTGAACCCTAAAAAGCAGTAGGATTGATGCCTTTGGTCATCGCGTGCTATAGAAGTGCACATAAACCATTTCATTGCAAATGCTTCTCTGATGTGGCATTTGTTGGATCGATTTAGGAATCCTTTCTGTTGTCTCCAGATCGGAAAATTGAAGATTTTGTGTTGCTTCGTTGGTTCTACTTGTATATATAATGATGTGCTTAGGTGACCGTACCGCTTACTGGCGTGTATATGATCATGAATATTTGCTGGTTTCCTCTATTCGCTCCTCAGGTGCTACATTCTGGCAGCAACAACAAGAATGCTTTCAAGGCACTCATTGCTGCAGAGTACAGTGGGGTCAAGGTAGAGCTGACCAAGGACTTTCAGATGGGTGTTTCGAACAAAACACCGGAGTTTCTTAAGATGAATCCTATTGGCAAGGTATGAAGCTCTAAGTTTGCGTTAATTATGTATGTTTGCACAAACCTTATGCACTTGTGATACCTTTGTTTCAGGTACCTGTACTGGAGACACCCGAGGGGCCTCTTTTTGAGAGTAATGCTATTGCTCGCTATGGTATGAAATCATTCCTATGTTCTGTGATGTGAATTTAAGAATCTGTGCTTATATTTTTTATCTGTAGTTACTCGCTTAAAGGCAGACAATCCTCTTTATGGCTCTTCGGTTATTGAATATGTACGTTTTCTTATCTAAATTTGTTGTTTTAGCTTGGAATTTTTTTTACTAACTTCTAGCCGTGTTGTCAGGCTCGCATTGAACAATGGATTGACTTCGCAACTACAGAGGTTGATGTTAATATCGGACGCTGGCTTTATCCTAGATATGGTTGTGCTCCTTATGTTGCTGTGGTTAGTATAACATTCTTACAACCAAGGAATATATCTTTCTTATTTTGGATTAATTTCCTTTTTCTTCTTTGTGTAGTCTGAGGAACACTCAATCTCTGCTCTGAAGAGGTCACTTGGAGCTCTGAACACTCATCTTGCCTCAAACACTTACCTTGTTGGTCATGCTGTGACTTTGGCTGATATCATAATGACATGTATCCTATATTTCGGGTTTATTTACGGCATGACTAAGACTTTTACTTCAGAGTTTCCTCATGTGGAAAGATACTTTTGGACACTGGTTAACCAACCAAACTTCCGCAAGGTGCTGGGTGAGGTGAAGCAGGCTGATGCAGTCCCTCCTGTACCAAAGAAGCCTGCTCAACCCAAGGAGCCTGCTAAGCCAAAGGAGGCAAAGAAAGAAACTAAGCCAGAGCCTGCCAAACCTAAAGCAATTGAGGCTGTTGAAGAGGAGGAGGAGGCTCCAAAACCCAAGCCTAAAAATCCTCTGGACCTACTGCCTCCTAGTAAGATGATATTGGATGAGTGGAAGCGTCTGTACTCTAACACAAAAACCAATTTCCGTGAGGTTGCCATAAAAGGTAGGCATCTGTTGTATCATTTTATGTTTGAATTTTGAATCATAATTTTCTTGATAACTGCTTATTTGATTGCCAACATATGAAAAGAAAGATATCACATTGCAAGTTAACACTAACTCTGCAAACAATATTTCTTTAAATGTTTTAAGAACGATTTGTTCAAGCCTAAGAAATAGTTTTCCAGTTGTTACTCTTGTCATCTTCTGCTGCGCTATAATTATGTTTATCTGTTTTGTGAAGTTACGAACAAATGATGTATTAAATGTTCTATCCAAATAGCAGTTACCTTATTATCAATTGCTGGTGGTTTCAGGCTTCTGGGATATGTATGACCCTGAGGGCTATTCTCTTTGGTTCTGTGATTACAAGTACAATGACGAGAACACAGTGTCGTTTGTGACCCTTAACAAGGTCAGTGGATTCCTGCAGCGTATGGACTTGACCCGGAAATATGCCTTTGGAAAGATGCTTGTGATTGGTTCCGAGGCGCCTTATAAGGTGAAAGGTCTCTGGCTGTTCCGCGGAAAGGAAATCCCACAATTTGTGCTCGATGAGGTCTATGACATGGAGTTGTACGATTGGACCAAGGTTGACATTTCTGATGAAGTACAGAAGGAACGGGTGAATGCCATGATTGAAGATCAGGAACCCTTTGAAGGAGAGGCCCTTTTGGATGCCAAGTGCTTCAAGTAGATATGCTTCATCCCATTAGTTTTCTTTAACCATTTTAAGAGGTTGAGTTAATGTTGGTCTCTTTTAGTCTTCCGTTTTTCAGAGTCCTCTCTGCAGTATTTGGGCATTTAACTTGATTATCTATGTAACTTTGTTCGTGTAATTTTGAGGGAAACAAGTTTTTTGAGATTGTCTTCTAAAGTTTTGAGTTTGTCCTATTAAATTTTAGTCATACTTGTGGTTCATTTGGTTTTTATTTTATAAAAAATCATATCTTATAAAAAAGGTTATTATGTATTTTTTAATTATAAGATTATTCATTATATATATATATATTTTCAGGTTGTTGAATCCATATTTATTTATACGCAGATCGACAGCATGAGATCAAAATTAAAACTGCGTCTGCCTTTGCTGTGTAAAATGTTTTTTTTTTCAAGTTTTCCCCTCGCTTTTGTGATAAAAAGCTTTGCCAATTTAAAGTAATTTTTGGTTGTTCAAACTTTTAAAGTGATGCTAAAGAATAATTTTAATTTACATTTATGTTTATATGTAAATTACTTTTCACTAACGGCTTGATTGGCAAATAATTAATGGGTGATGAGGATGGGTGGAGTGATGGCTGAAGTGTTGTAGGTAATTAGTAGTTGGATAATAAATTATAAAAGATTGAAAATTTTATTTGTACAAAAGTTATTTTTTATTATATATTAAATTACTTATAATATTCAAGAATGTATCATATAGTTTCTATCACTTATTTTATTTTTTTCTTTTAGATCTATTTTTTCTATTTTTATTATATTATTTATTTTTATAATTATTTTATTCATCTATTTTAAAATATTAAAGATAAAAGATAAATATGAATATGAATTAAATAAAATTATTTTATGAGAGAAGAAGACAAAAAAGAAAAGTACGGATAAGATTAATTTGGTTAAAATTATTATTTTTTTATTTCACTGATTTGATGAAATAAAAAATATAATGTTAAGAAGATTTAATTATTTTACTCCCTCCTTTCTAATTAATATAGAATAATTATAATTCACATTTTCATATTTCACCTTCACCCCTCCATGTAATGTAATAGAAAGAAAAGAAATCAAATAGTCTAGACATGTTTTAGGTATATGGTGTTTTCTTTTATGTTTGATACAAATAAACAAATTTATTCGGTTTTTTTTTCTTGTATGATGCTAGCCAAAAATATCTTAAACATAACCCTTTGATTGATTGGATTTCAAATATAATCTTTTTTATGCCCACTCAGATTTATTTGAAACCATTAAAGAGAATTGTTAATCGATCAAATTCTGTGGAAGTTTTTATAATGCGATATTTTGAAATATATATTTTATAAACCCCAAATTTTGAGTGTTTCAAAATCTTTGTTCGTGCAAGACTAGGGCCCGTTTGGTTTAGCTGATATAAAATAGCTGATAAGTTGAAGTGCTGATAAGTAGATTAATGACTGAAGCTGATTTTAAAAACTAAGCAGTTACGTATTTGGTAATAAAAAAACTTATAAGTTATTATTTTAGTAAAATGACCAAAAAGTTCTTAATATTATGATAGATAGAATATATGAAAAAAGTTATATATATTATAAGGGCAAAATAATACATTCATTCATCAAATTAATCAACTTTTTCTTTTCTCACACAAAATAAGCTGGATCCCCTAGTTAAAATAAGTGCTTATCAATTCTTTTTGTTAGTTACCAAACAAAGAGATTTCTTAAAAACTACTTAAGTGACTTATAAACTTAGCCAAACAGACCTTAAGAATTTCATTTCTCATACCATGAAGATTAAAAAACCCAAATTAATCACCTTCTAAATCGGGATGTTTTTGAACACCGCGGATGAACCGAATATTAGGTCGGAGTACGTATTGAATTTTTTCAACTCGACGACTCGAACTTTTTTATTTAGACTTAAGTTTATATTTGATTTAAAAATTTTAAAAATTAAAATGAAATATTTTAAGTACAAAAATAATACCTAAATAGTAAAATAAACTTATTTATGTTTCAAAACAAGTATTAAATAATATTTATTATATTAAATAAATGTAACAGTAAGAAAACAATAAAAAATAGGTGGTTAGGTAATCCTGCCATCCGATTTGACCTGACTCGGATCGGACGAATTTGACCCCTAAAAGGATTTTGACTGAGTCGAATCAAATTTGTTTACGGATAAATTTTCATAGACATCTGTCACATGAACTCGGAAGCTTCATATTTTTTTTAAAAAGCAGATCATGTTATAAATGAGAATTAGAAGAGTCTTCGTACAAAATATGAAGAAGGCCTAATAATTATCGCCTTGCGACTGCCGAGCATAGCTCGTCAAAAAATGAGTTGTAGAGTTATTTTCTCGATAAATACGTTTGCATGAGAATTCTCATATGTCCTAAGGCTCGTATTTAAGTAGCTAAGGCTCCTTATGTAAATAGTTAAGGGATTTGGGGGACCCCCTCCCTCAAATTTTTACAACCAAAGTAGATTTTTTTCCTGAATATCTATGCATATTTTTTTAGTTTGCTTCCTCCAGAAATATTAACTTGGCTCTTTTATATGAGGAAACAACAATAAACATGAAATTCATAGCACATAAGAATCATAACGAAGTAGATATTATTATCATATTGATATAGATATTATTGTATTTTAATTTCATCAATATTTAGTTAATTTTTAAAAATCAACTAGGTAAATAAATGACTCTAAACAAGTGTACATTATATATATTTGAAATCTTGTTATTATAATAGATGACTTCATAGGGAACGCTTCCTACTCTAAATTGACGCTCTTATTGGGAAAGCTAGAAGGCAATTTATCTATCAGTAATATGCATTCTTTTATTTAATATCCTAGATAATCTGAGTTAATTTTATTAAATACCTTCAAACTTTACCTCTTTCCAACTTTATTTTCTAATCAAATTGCACTTTGACTATTGACTTATTTAACTAAATACTCTTTTTACTTAAGATCGTCCGTTTTCGAACGTGCACGCGATACTTTTGTCTCTTATTGACATGAAAAAAATAACAAATAACAAAATATAAATAACTAATAAAATAAAATAATAATATGAAAATAAATAAAAAAATATAGAAACAAAAATGGTCAAGCCCTTAATATTTCCTTACCCTTTTTTGACTCGAACATTGTTGCCCTCAGCATCTCGCTGCCACACTAGCTCTACTTCTAACCCGTTGAGGGTGTCCATACGATTGGTATCCTAATGCATGATTTCTCCATGATCTGACAAGTTCTCCTCCTTTGCTTGCTACCATTGAGAAATTGAAAGTTTTACTTCTGGAGTCTTGGAGTGTTCATCAATGTGTCAAGGCTTCGTGGGTGTTCGCCAACTCCTTCAAAGAACTCGAGCACGAGATCATCGAGGAAATCTCTGACTAGGTGCGACTCATCCCCGAGAATGAGGACAATGGGAGCTGCGGACGTCGAGCATAAAGGGGGACTTAATTAAAGTGTCGTACGACTGCCACAAGTGGCTCGATGTGTAGGGATCCCACGTCGGTCATGTATGTTTTTATCGACAACGTGATGAGATGGCCGAGCTCTCTAATGGCCTATGGAGCTCCGGCCGCCCATTCCTTTGGATGGTCAATGGCGATCAGAAAGCTACACTATCAGAGGTGTTCATCGAAGAGACCAAGAAAAGAGACATGCTGGTGGAATGGAGCCCACAGGACCACGTGTTCATGCAAAGGGATATGGCATGCTTCGTGATGCATTGCGGATGGAACTCGACGAGCAGCTTGCCAAACCACCTATCATCACTCGTCGGGCTGAGCCGCCTGGAGGAGAGCGAGGCATTTGATGTTGGTGGCAAAGTTGGTGACTGCGAGGTGATTGTTGGGGAAAGAGGTGGAGAGAAAACTACGGACGTGATCATCGAACCACCATCGAGCATTGGAAATAAAGTTTGAAGAAGTGCAAGAGAAAGAGGAGCTAAAATATGAGAATGTCAAGTTGCAGTAAGGCATCTCGACCATCTTGAACAAGATCAAAGTGAGAAATGCATTGTCACTTTTCATGATAACTCTGATGAGCAAACCAATCAAATTTATTGTTCTCTCTCAAATCATTTGCAACATTAAGGACAATCTATGATAGAATAACAATCGTAATATAGTATCTAATAGAAACAATAAGCCTAATCATAAAGTGAAATTAGTGTACAAAATAAAAATTAATGCGGAAGACTCGAAGATAGACCAAATAAGAATCCAACAAAATGGAAGTTCAACATTGTTATGAAATGAATAGTCTCATCAAGTGCGAAAAATAAAGAGTCAAAATTGTTATAACTCAAAAGGTCCATGAATGAAATAAATGACAATGTGATACAATGAAATCAGTCAAGGACCACCCTATATGCATATTGTCATAACTAGTAATTATGTCAATTTGGCTCATCCTTCCATGACTTATTTACTTGCAACAAGAGAAATAATATCCCGTTAGCTTCGCAATCAAATAGAAAAATAATAAATCAATGAATAATTAAATCAACACTGAATAAACATGAATAATTTGAAAATATTAAGTTGCCCAGTCCAGGTCCAGTAACTTGAAGACCCTCTGGGTTTCGGGTTAGTACCGGATTCACAGCGTAGAAACCTGACCCGAGTTTATATATTAAAATTAAATCTATAAACTCGACTGCGACCATGACCTATGATCGACGACCCGTTAACCCATGAGATGAAAAATGCCTTAAGGGCTAAATCCCTAATCTCGATCGTGCTCAGCCCTAGAATGCGTCGGCCGCTCCTTTGTGTTGCAGTCGTTGGTGACGGACTGTTGTATTGCCGTCGTGGCATCGCCGTCGCCACTACCATCGCACTGGTGTGCAGCCGCCAATTCTCTCTCCCTCTCCTTGTCTCTTTCTCTCTTTCTTCCCCTCTCTCTGCGCAAGGTCACGAGAATTCGAGCAACGAGCAGGGTGCTGTAGCCGACCTTGATAGGTTCACTGGCTCAGTCTGCTCTGTTGCAGTCATTGACGCTACTCCATTGTGTCAATGTGTTTCTGTCATCGCCGTCGCTGTGTTGCCATCGCCCCCGCTGGTGTGTTGTCGCCGAGCTTGATAAGTTCTCTCTCCCACTCCTTTTTTTTCTCTTTCCCTTCCTCATCTTCTCCCTTGTCCTCCTACTCCTCCGCAGTTGCCACTGTGTTGCTATCGTCGGTGTGCTACCGCCAGCCTTGATAATTTTCGGTCTAAACCTAGTCTCGTTCTTGATTTGTCAGGTCAGACCCGGTCTCGGTATGGTCGGGATAGGGACTGGTACTGGGTCAGAATTTTTCCAACCCTGGTAGAAGTTGGGTCGGGACCGGGTCCATTCGAATCCAGACCCGATACCGAATTTGCTGAGCCCTAGTGCTTTATTGTCATCGCCCAATAACCTTAACTCATATGAATAACGTTGACACTGCTTCATAATGTTGTCATATTATAAGGGTCTATTTGGATTAAGGGTTTTGAAGGAGTGGGATGAAATATGGAGAAATGAGATTAGATACACTTTCTTTGATTACATTTTTCATTTAAGTTAAGAGGGGTGAGGCGGAATAGTTAAGTTCTCTAAACATTACATTTTTCACGAAGGAATAGACAAATTTAGATCAAAATAACCCTCTTTTATAACTAAATAAAATCATTTCTCTTATTACTAAATTAAATCCCTTCTCCCTCTCATTAGTAAATTATCTTTATCAATATATATATATATCATTTTCTACTTTTAAAAATAGATGAATAGAATAGTTTAAAAAATAAAAATATAATAAAATAGAAAAAATAGACAAAAAAAATAAAGGTAAAAATAAATTGTGGTAAAGTAATAAATATTTATTACTCGTTAGATATTATAAATAGTTTATATATATAATAAATGATAAAAATGACTTTTTAATAAATAAAACTCTCATTCCACGTACTATATTTTTCATAATTTACATACAAATATGAACTTTCTACCAACACACCACGCTCCACCATCTCATCTCTTCCTACACCATCTCATTCCACCCCTTTATTAGTTAATTACCAAACAGACCCTATGATTAATCTTCATCACGTTTGAAGTCTTGTTTATGCAGGGATTCAAATGGATCAAGTTACATTATCCTCATGAGTAATCAGCAAATAAATAGTCATGATTCAAACATGGATCATATTGGCACCACACAACTCTTATAAACCTTTTAAGAATGAGCCTAATAGCATTGATCTTGATTATCAGCTCTAAAACACTTAAAAACCAATCATGTTCATTCAGCGGGTACATTTGGATGCAAATCATACGACAATCACATATGCATAAGAATAGCACCACACATGGCTCGATTGAGATTGTAAGGACCTTATTACGCTTCCTCTTTTGACATAGGAGAAATGACAGCAACATTTCATACATGAACAATAGTGGAATAACAAGGAGGATCACATTATAATTGGGTTGATCATGCACTTAACTCCTTTTGATGCCATAAAATTGGCTTTGATGGCAGAGGATTAATGCCTCCAAATTTTCTCTGGTATCATTTTTTTCTTGCTGGATGTTACATATTAGGCTCTTGAAGAATTGATGCATTCAATGTCAGAAAGGTAATTTCTTTAGATGTTTTCTTCAATGATGTAAGACCCGACCCGACCCGACCATTGACCCATCATACCGGATCAGTTGAATCAGATCAAACCGGATAATATAAATTAATAAACAATAAAAGTTGAAGTGACCATTGCAATATCATTAATATGTAATATCTTATTTAAGAGTATATAATATAATATAATATAAAATAAAATAAAATAATATTATAATTCAAATAAAATAATATAATAAAGTAAGCATAATTAAAGCATCAATCGAATATTTTCTAAATAAAAATCTCGTGAGGTAACTATAAGAAATAAAAATATCGATAAAATTTTATATGTGTTGAAAAAGAATGTTGAAACATAAATTTTAAATAAAGATATATATATACACACATAATACTTTTAAAAAGTTTTAATATTTTTGTATATTTTATTTTTTTAATATTTACAATTTGACTTAATCGGATCGGTCGATTGAACTCGAGTTTTGACGAATTTAATTGGGACAAAACGAGTCAACCATATGGTCAAGTTTTGAATGACCCATAGGTCATTTTAGTGTCCGAATCTGACCGACAGGGCTGGCCTGGCCTTAAGCACTAGTTTTCTTATGCACATTAGAGCACATTGCATCAGTTTATAATAGTAATCTTCATTTACTTCTTGGCTTCGTGAATTTCTTTTCATTGGACTTTGATTGGAAACCTTAAAGGGTCATTTGGAAAAAGAACCAAGTTCCTCCTAAAGTTTTAGTGTATAGTTAAATTGATATATTAATTCGGATTGTGTTTGGTTGAAGTGAAATTTGATGATGATGAATAATGTGGTTGATGTAATAGAAAAAAGTAGATGTGATTGATGAATTTTTGGTGGTTTTTGAATTAAAAATTATTATTATAATTGTGAAGTATAATTTTATTATCAATTAAAATAAATTTATAAAATAAAAAATTTAACATAAAAATTTTGTTAGAAAATATATTATTCAAATGAAAAATAAATTTTTAAATAAATTAGATTTAATAAAATATTAATTTTTAATGAAATAATAAGTAATAAATAATATTATATTAATATCTTATTAAAATTATTTTATATTTATTAAATAATTTATTTTAGAAAATATATGGTGTGGGAGAAAAAAAAGAAAAAAAGAAATGAAGTTTGAAAAAAAACCATCACGTCAAGGTCAAATGAAAAAAAATTGGAGCACCTTCCGATTCCACGATTTTGGAACTGGGTCCACCTGGTTCCACCATTTTCTGTGGAACCGAGAGAATGGAACCAGAGTCACGTGATTCCGATTTCACCATAGTTGTTCCCGCTCTAAAACCTAGTGTCGGAGCGGTGTTTGGTGGAATCGGATGGAACAAGAGCGCAATTCCCAAGGGCGCAATTCCCGCCAGGGAGAATGGAACCAGAGTCACGTGACTCCGATTTCACCATAGTTGTTCCCGCTCTGAAATCTAATTTCGGAGCGATGTTTGGTGAAATCGGATGGAACAAGAGCGCAATTCCCGCCCGCTAACATTTTTTTCGTCCGTGGAGGTTCAAATTAGTAAAGTTAAATTACCAATAAAAGAACACGAAATAATAAGTGTAAAAAATGGAGAAAATGTGCTGGTAATTCTCAAATATTAACTTAAAATCGAAAATTAGTAAAGTTAAATTACAAATAAAAGACTAAGAAAGAGTTAAGTGTGAAATATGCAAAAATGTAGGCTTGTGGATTCGAACAAGAGTCCTCATGAGTGCACACAAGCAAGTTACCACCACAGCAGACATCGAGATTTGATAACAATCACTAATTAGTTGCTTATAACTGATATTTGATATTTTTCAATGGGACCAAACCCACCGCTGGTTCATTTTCTAAAACTAGGTCAATTTTTTTTAAATTAGGTATATTTCCTAAAAAAATTTAGGAGAGAGCATAAAAAGGAATAACTTATCAAAGAAGACTAGAAATATATGAAAACACTTTATAAAGGGGAGATAAATAAATGTAAAGTAGAAAGAAAGAAATTAGAGAGGAAGAAATAGAATAATTAAAAAAAGGCGCTAAAATATAATACATTAGAAGACAATTATAATGTTAAATATTAGAAATGAAATAAAAAATGGATAGAAAACAAACGAAGAAAATAAACCGACAGCTATTAAGACCAAAGAAGACCGAACGAAAAAAAATAAAAGAAAATATGTTAACGGGATAACAAATGAGAAGAGAATTATAATGGAATAGAAAACATTAAATATGAAATTTATGTAGTGGAACGAAATTAAATGGAGAAAATAATAGAAACAATGTTAAGAGGATAACAAGAAAGGAAGAACTGTAAAAAAAAAAAAATAAAAGAAAAATATGAATTAATGTATTGGAAAGAAATTAAATGGTGAAAAAGATGTTAAAAAGGAAGGACCGTAAAAAAAATAAAAGAAAATATGTTAAGGCGATAACAAATGAGAAGTTGATTAAAATAGAATAGAAATATGGAAACAGAAATAGAGAAGCGGAAATAAATTATAATGGAATAGAATACAAATAGATATATGAAAAAAAAAGAGAAGTGGCTATTAAAAAAAGTTTATTACCACATCAAATGTCCACACAAATATGTTGATGGCCAATAATGTTTTCAAATAATTTTTCATGCAACCTTTGATCCGAACAAATTCATTTCTGTAAAATTCATTTTAGAGTCACGTCGAAGCTGCTTTTTGTTTTTTTCTAAAATTATCTCATTGATATTTTTGCATCTGCCATTTATTCCACTAATCAATTAATAGCACTCCCTCACTTGACTTGCACGTATGCTCTCTTTATAAATGCCAACTACATACTCCTCAATCTCTCATTTATTTCTTCCTCCTCCTCCTACTCTTCCTTAACTTCCATTATAGAGTTTGTGATTAAGCTTCATTATAGAGTTCTTGACAATCTTCGGATTCGTTCCAGGGATCATTTATGATGTTTACGCCATCACAAAGAATTAAAATATGTGACATATTACGGGTAACTTAATTTTATTTTTTTCTTCAAATAATTTCTCTTTGGAATGAATTGAAGCCATTTTGAAACGATTTTCGAGTTAAACCTGTGAAGTCATTTGGTAACTTTAACTAATTTATTAATCAATTAATTGTAGGTGAGGCATGGATTTGGTTTGATGACCTGTTTGAAATGTCCACTGCAAAGCTGTTGGTCCTCCTCTAATGGCGTATCTGATAGTTGTATTTAACTCTCGTTTAATTTATTTTCTGCGGCTAGTAAATAATTCATGTTGGATTAATTGTTGATGGTGTTCATTCTTCCAATTTAGCTGGTTAAGACTTGTGGAACATGTACTTGATGCTGCGGCTGGTTGTGTTGTTTTGTGACCTCTTGTAGTGGGATCATATTTTAGTTTGATGTTATATAATTTTTCCAAATGTCGTTGCATATTGATCGTTCATGGATGATTTCAACCACACATGTTAATTGAGGAGAGAGAAATATTAATTAATGTAGCTGTCACAAATTTGCAAATTGGTTTCTTACAAGTAAATGGAGCAAAATAAAGTAACTAGATGATACTCACTTTCACTTTCACTCTCTCTCTCTCCCTTCTCCCCTCCCTCTCTCTCTCCTTATAATATATAAATTTTAGAGTTAAAATTAATTTTGACCCCATTTAAATAGGGACTAATGTGAAATGGGGGGCAACCTTGCACCCCAACCCCACCCCACCTAATTATATATATATATATATATATATTAGAGTTATAATTAATTTTGACCCATTCAAATAGGAGTTGGGGAGAAATGGAGGACAACCTTCATCCAAACCTTCGCTTGAGTAATAAAGTGTAAGAATAGAGTGTCAAATTTATGAGAAATTAATGCAGAAAATAAAAAAAATTTAAAGATTCATTTTTTTTATAAAAAAAGAGACACACCAATTTGTTATGCTTTAGTCCATTTATCTCAGTGTTCTACCTATGATAAAACAATGACGTTTAAAATATACTTTATTATAACATTTTAGTAAGAATTTACAAAAGAGAACAATAGTAGCAGCCGTTATTTTAGTATTACTTGTAATCAGAAAGATTTAGAGATGAATAAATGATGATATTAAGTCATCGCGTGCAAGCATAGTATCAGAAAACGATATAAACCTCCCGCACCCGTCCCCGCTCTTCCCTCCTCCGCCAACCGTTATATATCCTGCCGCCTTCCCCCTCACTCTACTTACCACTCTCTCTCTCTCTCTCCAGAGACGGACCTGGACGAGCTCTTTCCGAGGGGAGGTACCGCTGCGAAACAGCGGAGGCGGACACCGGCGGCATGGATGAACTCGGACCGGCTCGGCAACCGTGCGCCCCAACCCAGACCAACTGTGCGCCCCAACCCAACCCAACCCACGACCACGAGACAGGAGTTCCCTGGCCGTTGTGGTGGCGGCGATTTTACTCGTTGATTTGCCGTAGTAGTCCGAAGAGAGCGAGGTTGCGAGGCGTCAGAGTGGTGGTGGGTCTCATTGCACAAGTTCTTTTTGTCCGAGGAGTGGCGAAGGCCTTATCGTTGCTGAGGTTGGTGGAGGTGGAAACACTGAACGGCCCAGTGTTATGCATACTACCGTCAGGGGAATCCGAGGCTGCCGCTGTTCATGTTGTGGTCCGCGATGGGATCTCCAAGGTGGAGAAATTGGCAGGCGCCAGGGGTCCCCGTTCCTCCGATTTCCCTGCAGGGCGAGGAGTCATCGGCGTACGCTGCAGCCATGTCAAAGTACTTCGAAACCATCTTCTAGTTCTCCTGGGCGATGCTTCGCTCTGTAGTCGATGGTTGGGTCCAATATGACGACCTCAGAGCTGATCGAAGACCTGCAGCGGGGGAGTTGAAGGCGCCTTTGGAAGGCTCAACGAGGGAGGAGGCGTCGAGCGACAGGGTGAGTCGCACGCTGCTTGTGGGGAAATGGAAGAGGTCGGTGGAGGAGAGCGCCAAGTCCTGCGTCAACTCGCATGAGTACTTAATGCTGCTTTTATAATCTTTTTTGCAATATATTATAATTATTCACATATATTTTTATAATCCCTTTTTTTTATAATATTTGTAAAAAATGTTATCATTAATATAAAATTGCCAACTCTTACAAGCAGATATGTGTTGGGATATACAAACCCCACATCAAATAAGATAAAATTATGAATTAGTTCTTTACAGGCCAACTACGATGTGTTCTTGTTTGATTTATAGGCATGACTATTAATCTCGTAAACCATTTCAGTGTTATCTATTGACCAATACCAACATGCTTTCTGGTAACATTAAGCGACCAGTTAATCACAAGTAAAATAGGTTTCTTATTGCATTCCTCATTTCCAGAAAGAGAGAAAATGCTCACAGTCTCATCACTTCTTCTAGTCTTGGTAACATTAAGTGAGCAGTTAATCGAAAGTAAAATAGGTTTTTTTTTATTGCATTCCTCATTTCTGGAAACAAAGAAAATGCTCAGAGTCTCATCACTTCTTCCAGTCAGCTTAAGATATTGCAAGGTGACATGATCAACAGGGAAGAAGGCCATGGTCGCTCCATACTCAGGTGATATGTTTGCAATTGTTGCTCGGTCTGCCAATGATAACTCTCCCATGCCTTCACCTGTATAATTTAGAACATAGATTCATTTAGAATAAGAATCTTGTTTTGATATCATATTTTGAAGCTGGGATTTATTTTTTTTATGAGATTTGAAGTTGAGATTAAGTACCATAAAATTCTACGAACTTGCCAACAACACCATGTTTCCTCAGCATTTGTGTGACAGTTAAAACTAGATTAGTAGCAGTAATACAGTTCCTCAATTTTCCTGTTAATTTAAACCCAACTACTCATAGGCTGCAACAGAACAATGCATCAGAAGAATACAAGATACAGAGAAAATCATTATTAACCTTTGAACAGCAAGCCTGATTTATGGACAACGTTATAAGGATCAACAATTTACATTCACATTTTCAGGATTGCAAGAACAATCTAATACCAGTGTCCACGAACTTTCTATTTTATATGTATATAACGAGTTAATGACATAATTTTGAATTCCACTATTTTTTCCACATATGAGACTGTACAAGATAAAACAAATAATCACCCAGAAAACTGTCTTGAAATAAAACCTAATATATTCAGGCATTTAACATTTTGGTCTGGGTTTCAAAGATACGTCAAAAACAAATATATAACTGAGCAAATGTTTGATAACTGTAACAAAAAGAAAGAAAGAAAGAAAATAAACAAATGACAATAAATGACAATCTAATAAGAATTTTGGTTTTCCTCAAAACAATACATAACAACTCTTGGAGGGTGAAAGCTGCCCAAGTAACAGGAAAAAAAAAAGCAAAAAGCAGAATATTTACATACTGAAGTAATGCTACTCTATCAAATTGCTTTCATGTGTAGCATCCCCATTGTGCATTGTTTTCTTGACCATAAAGGAAGTTTAATAGGCAGTATTTACCTGTCCAAGCATCGCAGCCTCTGCTTCAGTTCCACCAACCCCCCAACCAGCAACTCCCAATCCATCAATCATAGTTGTGTGAGAGTCAGTTCCTACCACGCTATCTGGATATAAAAGGCCATTGGTGTTGAAAACGACACGACCAAGATATTCAAGATTAACCTGAAACATAAAAATGACATCAACCTGACTGAGGTAAACTTGAAATAGACAAGAAGGAAAGCCAATCCTGCTAAAAAAAACTCTTTTCTGAGTTCTGTAGTACATATCTAACCTGGTGAACAATTCCAGAACCTGGAGGAACAACTAACATATTGCGAAAAGCAGTTGAACCCCACTTTAGAAAACCAAATCTCTACTGGTTTCTCTGGAATTCGAATGCCATTTTTCTTTGCAGTGCATTTTCAGATCTTGCAACATCTACTTGGACCGAATGGCCAATTACAAGGTCCACTGGAACCTGCATGGCAAAATAACATATATTAAAAGCACAAAAGCAGCACAATTTTATAGATGAGATAATTGAAGCATATAACTTTTCTCAAAAGCATACATCAGCAGGA
This sequence comes from Pontederia crassipes, assembly GCA_030549335.1. Lineage (NCBI taxonomy): Eukaryota > Viridiplantae > Streptophyta > Magnoliopsida > Commelinales > Pontederiaceae > Pontederia > Pontederia crassipes. The sequence continues at coordinate 39,890,506 of CM060197.1, read as the reverse complement.
GAAAAGGTGTGAAAGAAAGAAGAAATTCAATTTCATGTCTTAGATAACAGAAATATGGACAAGAAGGTTAGGAAATGAAATCTTGCTTACCAAGGGGTTGATTTTATTAGAATCACCACCCAACTTATTCATGGCATCACGCATGCATGCCAGGTCAACAACTGCAGGCACCCCAGTAAAATCCTACAATTAGCATACCATATGAAGCAGCAGCAATAATATGGTAAATGATGACCCAAAATGACTTTACGAGACAAACCTGCAGAAGAACACGAGCAGGCTTAAAGGGGATCTCTACCAGCTTAGGAGAAGTGTTCTCCCAGTCACTAATCTTCTCAACATCGTTCTTGTTGACCTGGAAATTGTCACAATTACGGATTGCCGACTCCAGAAGAATGCAGATTGAATATGGAAATCTATCTTCCATGCAAAACATCGAAGTGAAGCATTTATCTTCAATCGACTATCGATCACAGAAACACAGAAAGGTGAGTTTCGAGTAGAGAATCTATATATCAAGGTTCTTTGCCATGTTACTTTTGATTTGTTCAGAGTTCTTAACTTGATGAGTGATGACTATCAATTTGCATGTAGATGGCTGCTATTCCGACGTCCCATTTCGTTTCCAAAAGTGCATGCATTGAGCCGAAGAAATTCGAGAATAAAAGGATTCCATGCTTCAGCAAACGCAGCATTGGTTTCGAGGGCCTGAGATATCAGTATTGGATACACTTCAGATGCTAAACAACATGAAGTCCAGTTCCCCACGAGCTAATCAATGAACATTACGAAAAAACCACTTTAAATAAAAAAAAAATTCGAATCACATTTCTAAAGAACGAAGGAACAAACAAAAAGTCGAATACAGAAAACTAATAGATAGTAAGATAGGTCTAAAACCAAGAGCTTCATATGCATTATAATTGCTTCAGAACTTCCGTCCCTGTAAATCACATTAGCTTGCAGTATGTAAATCATGTTACTGAGTCCGGCGAGCACACTAGGACCAAACTCCCAAAACCACTCTGAGATATCAAACTTCATAGCTCCCGTAGGTAATAAACGAGAAACACCAAGATTACTGGATCTACAAACAAAATTCATGCACATATATTACCGATTCTTGGATCATTAAGGGCTGGTAAGCTGTAGAATTTTCCGTATTCGCTACCTCCAGGCTTCGGAAGGCTGGTCAAGATGTCCTTGAACACGTTCTCAGCAGCTGCAATTAGAAAGAGTACAGTACAGAAATCATACCAAATACTTCAAACTTCTAATTAACCAACAAGAAACGACAGCTATGTAAAACTTTACGGCGACCGAAACTCCGAAGGCCGCAAAATATTCGAAACCTAGAGAGAGATCCCTTGCCAATGGTGGCCATCTTCCTCTTGGAACACGAGAGCGCAGCGTCGGAGCTCTTGATCTGGGCCTCTTGGAATGCCTCCAAAATCGTCCCTCCTACACTATTCACCATCATATCGAATATAATAATTAAATACTTAAAGAATTTTATTGTTAAGACCATAATATAGAGATGAATTATTCAAATAATACAATTACAAATGAAAAATATTATTGAATGCAATGAGTCATGTGCAGCAACTCTTGAACATTGTGTTTTTCATCACTCCTCTCTAGGCAAGACTCTCACCTGCAAAATTTCAATTGCAGGGGCATCGAATACCCGTGAACGAAAACGTCAATCAATAACAGATAAGCAATGCCATATTTTGCTATGAACATATAATCTCTTCTTTTCTCATTATAATTAATACTTTAGTTGCACAAGGCAATGAATCATCATAACTATATTTTATTCCTTACTCTGTTCATGCTCTACTCTCTTCTATAACTTTGTTTTGTCACTACTATGTCAAACTATGTACTTTGCTATATATTACTTTGACATACTTTGCTATACTTTTCAATACATTATTTTTCCATGCTTTATTATATTTTGCATTGCAATACTTTGCTATGCTTTACTTTATCATGCTTACTGTGCTTTATTTTACTATGCTCTATAGTACTATACCATACTGTACCATGCTTTACTTTGCTATGTTTTATTTTGCCATGCTTTGCTATATTTTTACATAAGGCAATGAATCATTATGTCCATTCTGTACTATATCCATACTCTATTCCGTTCTATAACTTTGCTTTGTTTTTACTATACCATACTTTGTACTTTATCAGTAGGTTCGCTGTCTCCTCAGCTAACTACCTGTCCCTCTCTATACAATGCTATGATACCGTCACAGTGGGGCTATTAATTCCCACCTCATGACGTTGGCCGTGGTGAGGCTATTAATACCCACCTGTTGGCTTCTGTGATCTGTACTTTGAGGCGGCACATGACTATCTCGTAATTTCACCTTTGCTTTACTTACATTGTTAATCATCTGTAAATTTAGAAATCATGGATCAGAGAAAAAGGGTAAAGTCAAACCCCTTTTCCTGAGTGAGAAAGGCTCATTACATTCTGTACTATATTGGACATGGTTTCAAGTGGGCCTAACAAAAAGTGGGGCCCAACTATGAAGTTCGAATCCAAAAAGGTCATTTACGTCTTTTGTAATAGAGTCCGGACCGGGTGAGGGAAATCCGGTTCGAGTTTTTTGTTTTAGAATTCATGTACGTGTCTCGGGTCGAGTTGGGGTTCAACTCGGGCCGGATCAGTGTTTGTACTTTGAAATCGATTTGTAATTCTCTCTATCCTTGGACCGGTCGACCGCTCCCATTGGCCGGTCGACCATTTTCTTGCACTAATCGATTGACCATCCACAATGGACCGATCGACCGTCATCGGTCCGGTCGACCGCTCGCATTAGACTGGTCGACCGCTCTCCTAACAATGTGCGCTGCCGGATCGGTCGATCGATTTCCTTGAATCGGTCGACCGTTCCCGACGGCACGCTTGTGCCTTACAAATCCGATCGACCGTTCTTGTTGAGCCGATCGACCATTCTTCTGTTCGGTCAATTGTTCTCATGGGGCCAGTCAACCAATCTTGCTGTCGGTCGACCGATCCTGCGGTTGGAAACAGAGTCGCCCGTCGGTTTCTCCTTTTCCGACCGACTTTCGGCCGTCGGATCACGACAGTTATAATACAAAAGTTGTAAGTTATGGTCTCTAGATCACTATGACATCATCACACACATTATATGATCAAAGATTTATCGCCTATGGGGATTAAACATCTAAGGTACCTTTTTCGATCATTTTCCATTCGTTGGCGATCCCTACGTTGTCTTCTCTGGTTTCAACTGTTCCGAACAGGCAATGGGGTGCGGCTGACCTTCGAGCACATCGAGGGAGGGCTGTTGTGCGTCGGATCTTCGTTGGATCGTCCCTGTTCGCCGCTCCTGTCGCTCGGTGCGCGCGTCTCATCGGAGCAGGGGAAGAGGAACGGAGGAGGCGATGGTTGTTAATGGCGGCCGTTTAGGGGAGAGTCAATAGGAGTCCAAGGGCTTCTCTTCACGCCCTTTTATAGTTGCAAGTCGGCCTAATTCGAGGCATAAATCGAAGGGCGAAATCAGAGAGGAAATCTCTCCTCTGATTTATTGTTCATCATTATTATTTGATTTCAAATCTCTTTCCTTTCTTGCTCCTCCCATTTTCTGAATCTGATTTTTTTCGTTTAAATTATTTTCATGTTTGTGTTGATCCTTGACAGGCGTTACACAATGCGTGTTCGAATTCAAATCCCTTTCCTATTTGGATCCTTCTGCGCTTTAATTCTATTTATTTGATTTTGGATTGAATTTTGAATTCCCTTCCTCTTTTGGTCTTTCCTTGTCCTGAAATTAATTTTCATTCAATTCCTTTCCATATCTATGCTTACCAAACGTTACACGATTTGTGTTCGAATCCTTTTCCCTTTTGTATTCTTCTATCTTTTGATTATGAATTGAATTTGAATTCCTTGCATTAATTGCCATTTGATTCTTGATTTCCTCTCATTAATGTTATTTAATTCCTTGTTTTTGAATTCATTTCCTTCTTTAAGAATTGATTTCAATTGATTCATCATTAAATTCATTGATTTCATATTTTGATTTCTTTCATTAATTGCATTAAATTTGAATTTTGAATCCTTTTTCCTTATATGGAATTTTGCATACGTTATATTATTAACCCCTTAAAGGAAAATTCGTGCTCGAATTTTGATAATAGTTAGAACTTACTAAACAGTTCAGGGAACTTTTCGTGCATCTTCGACTCTACCTCCCGTGTTGCTTCTTTTCCATGGTGATGCTTCCATGTCATCTTGACTAATGATATCTTTTTCTTCCCTTGTTGGTATTCTTGATACTCTAAGATTTATGTGGACTACTCCTCTTATGTTAGATCCTTCTTGAAGTTTGGTTTCTCAATTTGGGTCCTGTTGGCGTAGTCATGCCTATATTTCTGGAGCAATGAGACAAGACATTGTGTACCCTGACATATGTCGGAGGTAGAGCCAACCTGCATGCTGAGTCTCCGACTATATCTAAAAACTTCGAAAGGGCCTACATATGGTTCAACTTTTCTTTCTTACTAAATCGCATCACTCTTTTAATTGATGAAACTTTGAGTAGAACTTGATTGTCAGCCTTGAAAGTGTGCTCTCATCGCCTTTTGTCTGTATAGGCCTTTTGTCGACCCTGGGCCGACTTCATCTTTTTACTTACTAGGGGAATAGTCTATACAAAGTCTTAACGGAGGACCGAAACGTCCCAAGGTGAGATGTTGGGCCTAATGAAACCTTGTCCAATAACTTTAGAATATGGGCCTTTAACGTTTTCATTTTTGTCGGAGCTATGCGGTATGGGGCTTTGGAGATTAGGACTGTACCAGGCACTAACTCAATATGAAGATCTACCACCCTCATGGGTGGTAGTTTATCGACGTCTTTTGGGAACACATCAGGGAATTCTTTCAATACTTTTATATCTTGTAGAGTCTTAGTAGGTACTTCGGTCTTAATTACACTTGCCAGACATCCCCGACTTTCTATTCGAAGGAGTCTATGCGCTTTGATGGCGGACACAATGATCTTTGATTCTTTTTGAGCTATATCTCTTACTATAACTTTGTCTTTACCATGGGTTCCTATGGTGACCTTCTTTTACTTGCACAGTATAGAAGCATCATGGATGATTAACCAGTTCATGATCGATATTTCATCATAATCCTTCGTAGGTATTATAATTAAATTTATGGAGAATTCCTCTTTCCCTATCTCTATTGGAACATTAGGTAAATATCTTGAATGACTTCAGCGTCATACTGTAGAGCCTCTTCTTCTAAATTGAAAAGTCTTCCTTGAACCATTTGTTTACCCCGTGGATAATTCACTTCTATGTGGCCAATTTTTTTCCACACTGGAAACATGCTCTTGTCTTCAGGCGACATTCGCCTGCATTAGTCCTCCACAAAATTTTCGCAAGACACGTTCAGCGAATGTAGGCGGTGGTCGTCTAGGTAGTTGCTCGTAGCGGGGACGGTCAAGTTGTTGCGGTGCTTGGTATGGACAGAGTCGGTTGTCCCGTCGTTGTTGGTGATGGTCGTCCCTACGAAAATGTTATTGTTGTGAGCCTTGTCCCACATCCAACTACCCTCTTCTGTTCTTTTGCAACTCTTGATGGTCTCTTTCATCGTGGTGGCTAAGCAAATTGCCTCTTTCAGATTTTTGCAGTTGTTGGGTCGTGTTTGAGTCCTCAGGTTCGGGTTCAACCCTTCCATGAAGCGATTGGTCTTATCTAGCTCGTTCATTGTTAGCTTTGAATATTTCTTTAAATGAACAAATTTGGTCAGGTATTGAGACACCGTCATCGTCCTTCGCTTCAGGCTCAAAAATTCTTATTGCTTTAAATCCCTTTGGAAGGCAGGGAAGTAACATTCCTTAGAGAATTTGTGGAAGTCCTCCCAGGGCAATAACCTTGACTTCCTAAAATCCAGTTGCTTTTGTCATCTTCCACCGATCTTTAGCGTCTTTATTGAAGGTGTCAGCGACAAACAACACCTTCTTGTTCCCGGCGCGATCCAAAAGTTCGAATTTATCCTCGATAGTCTCTATCCATTGTTCTGTTATATCAATGCTTCCTTCGCCGTTATAGGTCAGATGTTTCGACCTCCAAAACTCTTGGATCGTGCACGGGAGAGGATGTTGTCGCCCTTCTTGTGCTAGTTGTTCCGGTCGAGGAGGAGTATTGTGAACATCCTCCTCGTTACGACCATCAACCTCCTTATCGAATACATGCATTCTCCTAGGGGGACACTACAAGAAAATCACGATTTTTCGACGGGCAATTTCCGACGGTTCGAAATCCGTCGTAATTTGCGACGGATTTTTTGACGGTTTCATTTCCGACGGATTTTTCGACGGTCATGACCGTCGAAAATAATTTATATTATTATTTAATTTTTCAACAGGAATGTCGATATTTCCGACGGATAACCATCTGTCACAATTTTCGACGGATTTTCCGACGGTCACGAGCGTCAAAAATAAAAAAATAAAATATTTAATTTATTATATTATTATTTAATTTTTTCGATAGATTTTTCGATGGTTACGACCGTCGGACATAAAGAAACTAAATTATATATTTTTTATATTATTATTTAATTTTTTGACGATTAGGAACGTCGATATTTTCGACGGCCCGTCGCAAAATCCGCCGCAATTTCCAACGGTCGTAACCGTCGGTAAATGTATAATAATATCATATGACGAGTATTTTATTAATGTAACTAGCGACGGTCCAAACCGTCGCAATTACCGACGATTTTGACCGTCGGTAACGATTACCGACGGTTCAAACCATCAGTAAAATAAAAAATAGACATTATATATAACTAAATATATTTTCGACGATCACAACCGTCGGTAATTTTAAAAATAGTTAATATTTACATTTTCGATGGTCGGAGCCGTCGGTAATTAAAATTTCGTTATCCCGCTTTTTTTTTCCTTTCCTGCTTTCTCTCATCTTTTCCCCTTATATATAATTCCTCCTCTCCTCTCTCTCTCCCTCCTCTCCTCTCCTCTCCTCTCCTCTCTCTCTCCCCCCCCTCTCCCTCTCCCGGCCGACGACCCTCTCCCGCACCGGCAATCCTCTCCCGCACCGGCGACCCTCTCCAGCGCCGGCGTCTCTCTCTCTTTCTCTCTCCGACCGGATCCGGCCCCAACGGCCGGATCTAGCCCCCAACGGCTGGATCTTGCCGTGGGCGTTCGGATCCGGCCCCTGGCGGCCGCTGTCGAATCCAGCCTCCAGCGGTCGGATCCGGCCGCCCGATGACCGATCCTGCCGCCTGGCGACGGATCCGACTGCTGGGGCCACGGCCCGGATCCGTCCCCCAACGGCTCGGATCGGGCGTCGGCGGCCTGGATCCGACCCCCAGCGGCCTGGACCCGGCCCCCAGCGGGCTTGGATCGGGCGTCAGCGGCCGGATCGATCGCCTGGAGGCCCGATTTGGCCGTGGCCGGAGCTTGCCGCGGCCCGATCCGGTCGCTAATTTTTTTATATTTAAAAAAACCTTTGCGATGGTTGCGACCGCCGAAAGTTTTGACAGTTGCGAGCGTCAAAAATTATCGACGGTTCGAACCGTCGGCCTTTTCTGGTGGTTGCAACAGTCGGAACTTTCGACGGTTGCAATCGTTGAAAGTTTTCGACGGTTCGTACCGTCGGGACTTTTTTCGACGGTTCTGACCGTCGATATTTCTGACGAATTTTTTTCGACCGTCGCAAATCGATTTGCGATGAGCGTTTTTCCGACGGATCATTTTCGACTGTAAAACCATCGGTAATCGCGTTACCGACGATTTTTGAGCTAATTACCGATTGTTCGGACTGTCGGTAATTAGTGTTTTTCTAGTAGTGGGAGACATCTATGAAAAAAAATTTCATAATTGTATGAGTTCCGAAGAATGATATTACTAATTCGAAAATGAGGTTCAGTCATTCATTAACCAAAGCCCCTTGGGCAATAATATTCGCCAATACTCTACTAAAATCCATTACGACAATAAGTTTCTTATTGTAGGAAGTAGCCATTCAACTAAGACTAGGACTAGGTGACTTTAACGTCTTTGATTCTAATGTGACATGCACTACTTATTTGTGCTTAGCAGTTTCTCCTACATCCTTCTTTTGAGGTGTCTCTGCATTCCTTAGCATCCGGAAGAAGCACTGTCAGAGTTCATGCCCGCTCTGCTTACAATGGGTGCAGTAATCAGGTTCTTCTATGGTCAAGCAGTGACGATGTTTGCGAAGCGGCGAACTCTCTAGCTTTAGGTCTCGCAGTTTCGTATATTCTTAAACAATATCTTTAGAAGATCCTACTAGTGATGGAGACATCCTTGGTTGGTTACTACCAACACCTTCCTAGTCAGAGTGTTCTAATTCTTTTTGTATTGCGGGAGGGGCTACGTTACGTCTGCGACCTTGACCACGACCTTGGTCGTGCGCTTGCCTTCGCTCCAGCTCTTAGGGAGTTGGGGCCAGATCATTTGTTTGCATCACTTAGAAGATTCTTTGCCCTCCTTGTACAACTCACACACTAATATCTCAAGGAGGCATCTATATAACAATGTGACTAAATAAAAAGTTTATAAATAAGAAATTCATTTGGTACTTACTTGAGGAGTGGAGTCGCGGATGCTCAGGAAGCTTGCACATGACTTTACTGTGACAATGGAATACTATGAACAATAAATGACAATGCATTGATCTATACCCTACTATGATCAATGGGGAGCCAAGAACTTAGGCCCTAATACCAAACTGTAATGCCCTCAAAATCGCCCCTCCTGCCACATAAGCAGTCAGGTTGACACCGGGAATGCTACACTGCCTGCTACACTATTGACCATGATATTATCTTGACTATTCAACAATTTGTATACGTGGCATCGAATATAATAATCAAATACTCAGGAACTTTATTGCGGAAGTTGGGAGGTCAGAATATCAAAGGACACCAACATCTGAGGAAGTCCATAATGAGGTGGAAAATGACAACAATATCCAATAACTCTAAGCAAATGACTACATGCTCAATAACAACGAAAAAGACCATAATAATCTTCTGATGTAGAGATGAATTATTCAAATAATGCAATTACAAATGAAAAAATATTATTGAGTGCAATGAGTCATGTGCAGCAACCCTTGAGCATTGCGTTCTCCATCACTCCTCTCTAGGCAAGACTCTCACCTGCAAAATTCCAATTGCAGGGGCATCGAATACCTGTGAGTGAAAAAGTCCAGTACAATAAAATCATAAACTATAAATTAATAATCAAAATATGCTTAAATCAATAATAGATGAGCAATGACATATTTTACTACGGACAGATAATCTCTTCTTTTCTCATTATAATCAATACTTTGGTTGCTCAAAGCAATGAATCATTATAATTATATTTCATTCCTTACTCTGTCCATGCTCTACTCTTTTCTATAACTTTGCTTTGTCATTACTATGTCAAACTATGAACTTTGTTATACATTACTTTGACATACTTTGCTATACTTTTCAATACATTATTTTTCCATGCTTTGCTATACTTTGCATTGCAATACTTTGCTATGCTTTACTTTATCATGCTTACTGTACTTTACTTTATTATGCTCTATAGTACTATGCCATACTGTACCTTGCTTTACTTTGCTATGCTTTATTTTGTCGACTTTTACATAAGACAATGAATCATTATGTCCATACTTTATTCTGTACTATATCCATACTCTATTCCGTTTTTTAACTTTGCTTTGTTTTTACTATACCATACTATGTACTTTGCCATACATTACTTTGCTATACTTTGTCATACAACTCTTTGCTATGCATTACTGTACTTTACCATAATATACTTTACTGTACTATACTTTACTTTACCATGCTTTACCGTGCTTTACTTTATATACTTTGCCATGAGTTATACTACATCTTTTATATTACTATGCAGTCCTTGAAGTTCGTTGTCTTATGCGAGCTCGACTTTATTAGGTTGGGATGCCAGAGGTGTCTTTCTGAATCTCTGAAGTCAGTAAGCCCAAAAAAGAAAAAGGGGTGGGTGTTAATGCCTCACCCAATTCGAAATGTAGGTGGAAGAGAACCTACACCACATGAACAACGATCAATTAAGAAACCTGTAGATTCACTATCTCCTCAGTTAACTATATGTCCCTCTAGCCTAATACTATAATATCCGGGGGAGTGTGACCAAATTATGTGGAAGTCTTTATAATGCAATATTTTGAAAAATATATTTTGTAAACCCCAAATTTTGAGTGTTTCAAAATCTTTGTTCGTGCAAGACTAAGAATTTCATTTCTCAGGCCATGAAGATAAAAAAACGCATCTAATCCATGGAATAAATTAACCACCTTCTAAATCGGGATGTTTTTGAACCTGACCATTCGATTTTTTTTATTTAAACTTAAGTTTATATTTAATTTAAAATTTTTAAAAATTAAAATAAAACATTTTAAGTACAAAAATAATACCTAAATAGTAAAAAGAACTTATTTATGTTTCAAAACAAGTATTAAATAATATTTATTATATTAAATAAATTTAGTAGTAAGAAAATAATAAAAAATAGGTGATTAAATAATCCGACCATCTCACTTGCCTCGACTCGGATGAGATGGATTTGACCCCTAAAAGGATTTTGACTGAGTCAAATCAATTTGTTCACGAGTCGAGTCTAACTTAACAATTTGAATTTAGCACTATTAATAAGTATAACAATTGGTAAGAACAAGATTATTAAGATTTGGATATCTTACGATCTATTATAACACAATTAGTTCTCCTCTCTCTTGATATGTGATGCTACAATTCTCCTACCATTCTAGTTAAATTCCAGATTTTAACGACGTTTAATACGAGTACGCACTTACTGCTTATGAATTAAACATGTTCTACCTGCATAGTCCATTCAGCATAAATAGCAGATAAGGATTAGTATTGAAGAAAGTTAATAGCCTCAAATTTAATATCTAAAATGGATAATTTGAACAGAATTTATATTAAAAAATGCTAGGAATTCTGAACGTTGATGAATTTATACATTTTTTTTTGAGAAATGCGAACCTATTTAATTAGGACTTTCTACAAAGATAGTTTTGAGTGGTGATAGAGCTCCTTTGTGCTTGCTAGGAGGCACACTCATGGCCACACATGAAGCATGCAAGAAGCAACAGAACAAACAACTACTCAGACGTTCCTTTCAAGGGAAAGAAATATCAGACCTCATCTTTAAAGGAGTGTTCACATCCATTTGAACTTCCTCATGTCAGCGAGATGGTGTTCATGGATCTTTCATACTTCTTTAAAGGGTGGGGCATCCTGAAATGGAGAATGATATCTACCTCACACACAGAAGATGCACAAACCGGGTGTTAATGAGCATGGAATTGCTGGATAACAACTTATTAGCAAAAATACAGGTGAATGTAGTATGAAATTCATTCATTAATGTAATTACGACAGTCCGTCGTGTTGCGTTATAAAAGCGGAGTCGCAACAGACAATTGCATCACCACACTTGCAGATCGAGAACCTTGTGAGCTGTTAATTGCCATCGGCATCACTTCCACTTTGGCATGTGTCGATGAAGAATTCCGCATCAGTTTCATCAACTATTCTACCCCTGGGGAATCAGATGCTGAAAAGTCAGTTTGTCTGCTTTGCCATAGATTAATGTAAAACTTCAAAATGATAAAATTCACCTCTCTAAGACAAATTTTCCTTCCTTGTACTTTTGGTTCTTTTCATGAGCCGACTCCTGCATGCGACAACATCAGCTTTATTATCCGTATTTTTTGTAAATAATAGCATTTGAACAGACAAGCAAAAATCTAACTTGAACATACTTGAAAATTTTGTGTTCAAAGTTACCAATTGGAGCTTTCGTTCTAGTGAAATAGTTTAAATTGTGCATAAAATAGACACACAAGAAAACGCCAATACCAGTGATCATTATTATGCTACAGATCTTAGAGTGTTAGCATAATTAATCTCTAAGAAATCAAAATATCAGGCCAAAGATAAAAGTCTCAAATCGGCAGTATGGCATTTTGTCGAATGGTGGTGGGTGTGGAAATATGCCATTTGAAAGAACAAAATGTGAGAAAGAATATCATCTGATTGATCATGTCTATACTGAATACTGCGCTAGAAGCCCACATGGGACAACTTTGCTCTGAAATGTCAGTTACAGGCCAGTGTGATGTTACTTTATCACTCCTAAAGTAAGCCCCTGTACCAGTACAGTGGATGTAAGGACATTGACTTGTAAAGCCTTAGTAGTCAACATTTAACAGTATCAAACAAAAACATGTAGGCTTAGGAATTACAACGGAACTTACATATTTCCATCCTACATTTTGACCACAAGAACAGCAAAATATGTCGGCAACAGTGTGCATTCCTGAAAGTAGCATCCTATCTTCAAACTGCCCTGGAAAGATATTTACTCTGGAAAAAATGGAAAAAAGGAATTGATACACCAATGGTAAAACAAACTGCATAATGGAAAACAAATAGTCTTATCGGCTTTGATTGGATTGTGGTACAAGATACTTGCTTTGTCGACCGCCATCACAAAGAAACTCACCCATATATAAGCAAAGTAAACAAAAATCTAAAGCAAACAGCCAGCTTGTTGCATAGTTTTCTTTTGAAATGTAGACACCTCGTAATTCATGAAAGATGGATCATTTGAGAGGTCCTCTTGCAAACACAAGGTAGAGGGGAGGAAGTGTTGAATGCCGTTGGTGATGTGTGCAAGGAGAAGGGTATAGAAGTTGGATAGCTTGGCAAAACATCACAAAGGGAGAGTGAGAGGTGAAAAATTATGATTAGAAGAAAGTCTGATGCAAGAGAATAATTCGAGATATCTTTTTTTACTCACGTCCAGTATATAGGGTCATCTACAATTAAGATTTAAATCGAAATCTAATTAAGATCATTTTATGAGCTTGGGAAACAAACAATTCCAGATCAAGATTTTAACTTCTATTACATTGAAAATGTTTTGCTAGAAATTAGTAAGTGGACAAGGACATAAAGATAACTTTCCACAAAGAGTTATGTGATAAAGACTGTGTCGTAATACAACCCTCAATTTTGATAAATGCCTGAATAACCTAATAAGAGTGAAATACATTTTTGTCAGCAGTAAACTTCAAAACATTTGATATGACAACGAACTCAAAATGGAACTCTTACTGATGTTGGAAATGACACTGAATAAGGGAGAGGTCAAGACATGAGCAAGGGCATTATGTACATGGTATATTTATAATCAGTCAATTAGATTCAGGGTAAAGTTGCAATAAGTCGACATCAGAGATCCAACATATCTTATCCTACCGAATCAATCAAAGATTCAAAGTAAAGTTGGTTATGTTTAGTTCACCTTAAAGAGATGTTTCAGAACTTAACCACTCACAATTATTTTCATTCTTATAATGTTGAAAATCCCTCATCACTAATGGGTGGATGTGCATTTATGTCGCTCACGTAGAGACAAGCTTATAAAGTATTTGTTTATGCATGGAGTGATTAATAAAGCATGTTAATCTTTACCCAAAGTAAGACTTGTTAACACACTTGTATCATTGTGTAAAGAAACTGAAGCTTGACTTACATTACTGATTACAATGTTGCTCAAGATGGAGAAATGTGAAAAACAAAGAATTATTGATCTGCCATAGTGAATACAAGGCAGTTTATTAAGTAATACTTACACGCTATTGAACAGGTATGCATTTCCATGCCGGCACTGGAAAGACTGCGAAATGTAATTTGCAAACTTAGATGTCATTATTAAGAAATTACATAACAAAGAAGTCAGTAAAATTTCAGACTCTAATCATCAGCAGCAATGCCAAGTCATTAGCAGTTCACGATCTTTCTTACCTAAAAAAAAATATATTTATAGAAACATAAATGCGTAGAGCAAGCTACAACCAGTGATTTTGGTTTTAAATATGCTGGCTCGATTGTAGCCAAATTTACTAATAATTTTAAGCAAAATGTCACTTACACATCCGTTTTTCTTTTATTTGGGAAGTACCAAAACTAGCTACAGAGTGATTCTTTGTTGCACAACACTCTTCTTGTTAAGTCATGCAAAGTAAACTTGGCAACATCAATCTCTCATAACAAACTTTAAACAATACAAAAATGGAAAAACATCAGCTCATGTTCTTGGTAAATTTGCCACAGGAGTAGTATAATCCTAATAATTCTGTATTCCAAGCTTAGAAGCAGCATATGCCCACTTCATACATCTCACAATCAAGTTACAGAAATATCAGCATATGTGTCGTCCCCCTGGTATTCTTACCCAGCAAACTTTCCAGAAAAAAAAGGGGAAAAGACCTACACGGTGAACAATCATTCAAGGAAATAAGGAGACTAAAATGAAAGATTTCTACTGAAGATTGTAGCAGGAAAAGTATCCTGTGAAAAGGTCTGCATACCTTGGAGATGACTTCTTCAGCAAGGGCCAACTGCGTCCGGCAGAACATGCACCTGTACACCCTCCCCTCCAACTCCACTGTAAAAATTCTGCCCATGGTCCCTCCTCCCCGCCTGCACCCTCCTCCCACCGCCGCCCCAAAGGAGTTCGCTGCTGTTCCAGACCACTAAAAGCTCAAGCTCAGGGTTCCTCCCGTCCGTGGGACCGAGCTCTGCTGTTGCAGTGACACATGGCCCCGGAAGAAACCATGGGATGGACAAAAATTATTCCAAGGCTCGGAAGCAACGTGTTCAGCATTCAACTTTAGAGCCATAAGAATATAAATACGAAGGTGATGAAAGGTACTTGTTTTTCTGAATTCTGGTTATTGCTGGATTGGATTCTCTCTTATTTGTAGTTAATAAAAATATGGATAGAATTTGGCTTGGAATTGCGACCCAAACCATATGTTTCATGCATATAATTTCTTTTTTCTATTTTTAGTTAATAGGGAAACATATTTTATGATTTTTTTTTGTGAAAGTAATTTATAAGTAAAATAAATTAAGAAAAACATAAATACGAAAAAAGGTACTGAGGGTAGTCTATGAATTTAATTAAATAATTTTAAATGAAAAGTAGTGAAATATGATTAGGGGTGAGAATAGTTGGGTGGGATCTAATTTTCGGTTCAAAAATATTATCTAGCTACTTTTTAGATCGATTTTTAAATAAAAAATACCATCTTAAAACTATTTTTTTAAAAAAATAAAAGCTACCCTCTATCAAGTTGGTTTTTTCGAATGACTTTTTTCGAACCATAATTTTATATAATTATATTTAATATATATAATAAATTAAAATTAGTTTTAATCTATTAAAAACCACTATAAATTACGTTTTCTTACACCCTAAATATGATATCTAAATTTTCAATCCAGTTAATAAAAAAATAAACGATACTATGTTCTTTTTATTATTTTTTTCTAAAATAAGTAAAATAATGTTAAAAATGGTAAAATAGATGTATCAAAATCCAACAACTCTAACTGCAATATTATTAACAGGATTGTACAAGTTGAAGCATCCGAAATACCTATTGGCACAACTTAATAATGAGTTACATTGGTAAGTGGAAATAGTTTGGGGAAGATTATTTAAATTGTTAGTTCACTCGCATAGTTGAACTTCATTAATTAAGAAAAAAACTAGGATTAAATCGCATACTAAAATAATAAATTTGGTTGCATCAACAAGCTTGGTGATTGAATCATAAGTTGTGATACAAGAAATTTAATTAAAATTTAGCAACCTTCTGGATATGAAAATTGGCATACAAAAAGGTCAAATATCCTACTATATAATTCCACATTAATTGTTACAAAAACCTTATACTGGTCATTTCTTTTACTTTTTGTCCTCACAGCTTCAGCATCGCCTTGTGTGGAACTTGCTTTCTCAGTGTTGCAGGAGTCAAGAACATAATATTTAACCAATTTACTGGCAAATTAATAACATTGTGCAAGCACATATTTGGCATATTCTTCCCATGCCTGAGCCCTTTGATGCACTCGTTAGTTTCTTTCTCCTTATGGTTTACAGACATCATATTATACAAAACTCTTTAAAACATACAGCTTGAAGGCACAATGCAGGCACAGGTCTGGCCTCATGACTAAAAAAATGTAAGCCCCAAGAGCAAGAACAAATGTGCACAAGAACATTTTTGTTCTGTACAATTGTTGACTATTTAGAAATAAAAAAAAGAAAAAAATAATTATTCTTCTGCTGTTCCTCCGAATAGCAAGAACAGCTTGCTCTTACTACTTCAATTATCGAGGCAAAAAACACTTGACCCACAAGAATTTTCTTTTGTCTCTTTAACTTGTTCTTGTTCCAACTTTGTTTGAATGCAAATGTTGGAATAGTCTTCCTCTTGCTGCTAACCAGATTCCAAGCAGCCCGCCAGAAGTTGTCCTAGACGCGTGGAATGTCAACCCAGAGAAGTTGCAACTCCACTTCACCACTTTCTACATTCTTAAGCCGAACAATGGCATCTTGGACAAGCTTGCCATCCTTCCAAACGATGGGGCTCTCATCAGACAAGCAGTTATTCCTGCTGGGCTGCAAGATCTTGAGTATGGTACCATTCGGCATTCCGCCCAGCCCCATGTTCACCACCTCCATGAAAGGTTGAATTTCAAGCTCTGCTTCGCCCATTTTGTCGTCCCGGCTGAATAAGTCTTTGTCGTAAACCTCCTGCAACCCACAGTACAGATAAAAAAAGCATATCCCAATCAGTTTAAAATTTAGTATGTGTAAAACGAGGTCCACAAACACAAGCATAACAGATAACAGCTATATACATATCAGATGCAAGAAATAGAGAAATGGCTGGTTGTATATCCAGGTTTCATAACCTTGTTTCATTGCCCAGAAACTAGATCTCTGTTAATGCATTATATTGATTAATGGGGTAATCTAAGCTAGGTAACACCTCATGAAATCACTTTCACTTTCACCCATTATTATGTAACATATGAATAATGACAAGATCCTCAACATCTACCTGTCGTTGCATATCTGAAAGACTTTTGATTGAGGTGTTTAGTACTAATCAAGGTTATGCGTGATGTAAATTGATAAAGCTCAATAGAAAGGTAGAGATGCCCTCATTCTAATTGCTGATGAATAATTTATCACATTATACAGCAAATTTAATACCTATAAAAGGAATCAAAGAATGTTCCTTTGGATGATAAGGTTGCTACAGAATCACTTAATTTCCCAAATACTACAAAACCAAATAGAATTCTGGTATACTACAAGTGAAAAAAGTAGGTGCTCACAAGCTTAATATGCTGATTAGGATCGGAGATAGAAAGGGTCAGATCTTCATTCCAGAATGGATTTACATTCTTCTTCTTCACGCTAGTCTTTAGTTTCTGCACAGCACAATGACAAATGATAGATAGTCAAATGGAATGAATAAGGTATTGATAAACCTAAAATAATCCAAATCTACACCAAGGCATCAAGAAGGGTTGAATCCAAAAAAAACATGGAGGAAGGAAAATGGAAAAGAATTCAGCAGTATTGATTGGTCGAGGGCTAGAGAGAAATCCTATCATCCAAACAAAATGATTTCACAAAGGACTGAGAAAACTGCTCCTTAAGATTCGATTTACTGGCCTTTTGTAATGATCGCTCAGCATAATTTAGAACGAAACCCTCAAATTTTCCCCAATTATATCGAATTGCAAGCATACAATGTCAAACTTGGACGCCATCACTAAAACAGGAAAAAAGGAAAAAAAAAACATCAAAAAGAATCCACTCAAGCACAACCTGAATTCTAAACATTATATGAGAGCCAAATGGAAGGTCCATTTGACACAGAAAAAAAGGGAACAAATCTAAATGTCACAATGTACCCCATGCATGTTCGGTCAAACCTGGAAATAATCATAAATAAAAGAAAAGAAAAAACTGCAGAACAAAGCTGCCTAAACGCAAGTTTACAGAGACAGAATCGAATCCTATACATTATCACAAAGAGAAAGAAAGCAAAAACAAATATTTTGGTCAGGAACAATGACGAATTTCGATCAGGGCTGGTGCGCGATACCTGGCCGCCCATCTTGAGGACGACGTAGGGGTCGCTGCCGCGGGCGTCGCGGTAGGCGAGGTTGAGGCCTCGCACCACTCGCACCCGGAGAAGGCCCAGCAGATCCTCCATCTTCTTCCCTGCGTCTCTCTCTCTCCTCTCCTCTGCGTATTCTTCTTCTTCCAGCTACCACTTCGTCGGAGGAGACGAAAGACGGATCAAATAGAAGGAAACCGAGAGGCCTTCGAGGGTTCAATTACAGAGACGGTTATTTTATATTTATATGCTGCTTTTGGTGGTTGGTGGTGAACGAAACCAACGTGCGGTTGACAACGACGAAACGGTTAACAGCTCTCAAATATATTATTTTTTCTTTTTTCTTTTTTTTTTTTGACGGGAGAAGGCATCAGTTATTTTTCCATAGCTAAATGATAATTTTTGAATAAATTTGATTATTTCAAATATTGAATTTCATGTTGGGATACAACTAGTATTTCTATTTTTGGTTCGGGCGAAATATTTTCACAAATAATTATAAACTAATGTTAACAAAAATTTATAGAAAATATTAAGTTTTCCATTTGAATATTAGGTTATTAAAAATAAAGTGAAATATTGAAAAAATATCAGCTATTTAAAATTTTATATTTAGATTATAGTTTTATCGTGGAGTTTGACTTGGTCAATAACTCTATTTTTTTTGTTTTAATCACTAAACTTCAATTATTAATTTTGGTTTTCTATGCTTTTAATAATTTTATTTGGACATGTGAAAAGCTAGTAATTATTATATATAGTTAAATAAGAAGAAAAAAGTGAATTGCATAAGAATAAAACTAAATATATCTCTATTTGTATAAATACACAATTTTATTATAGACCCTTAGCACATTTATGCAGAGTAGCATACAATGCAAAATAATTAATAGGATGAACGAGCATCCGCTGCTACGTGCTATTACTATTTAATTATTATTGATACACGAATCCAGACGACTGGAAGATGTAGTCTTGCACCGCGCACTGCTTGTGGCATGAAGAAGACAGCGGGGACGTGACCGTGTCGCGGCCGGTGAGAAGGAAGCTGGCTACGATGTCGCGCCGGTAGTCACCGTCGGTCGTCGCCGGCAATAGTCATGAAGCGGGAGAGAAGGTCGTGGCCTCCCTCTCCGCGTCCCAGTTGAACAGCCGCTTGGCTCCCTTCCTCACAGCGCCAATCCGACGGCCTCGTAGCCGTATCAAACGCGTTCGCGAACTCCAATATCGGCGAATTATCAACCGGAGACGGATGCTCAAATGGCGGTGGCAATTATCAATCGGAAAACTTTTTGTCCGTGGCGCGTTATAGAAATTGTTAATAATATTTGGGTCACCAATTTGTCAAATTTTATTTGTAAGCATGTCAACAAGAACTTCAATATTGAGGCTGATAAGTTGATGTCTTTTGGTAGGAGATCCGAAATCGATCATTTTTGGGAGGATACTCCACCTCCGGAGTTCCTCTAGAATCTATTTATAAACGATATGCTTTTGATTTCTTAATGCAGTTTATTATCCTTTAAAAAAAACTCCAACATCAGCATCGACAGCCTAATAATGGATCAACAGGGCAAATACAAGCCGGTGCTAA
This sequence comes from Pontederia crassipes, assembly GCA_030549335.1. Taxonomy (NCBI): domain Eukaryota; kingdom Viridiplantae; phylum Streptophyta; class Magnoliopsida; order Commelinales; family Pontederiaceae; genus Pontederia; species Pontederia crassipes. The sequence goes on along the minus strand of CM060197.1, from coordinate 39,870,796 downwards.
TGTAATCTTTTGCTGCACATGCACTGGATTCTGGCAATCTTCTTTGCATGTGCAGGCGTGGTCAAGGTAATGACAATGGTCGTCGTCCTCCATCGTAGGCTGTCTTCATCCAAACTACACACAGCATTAATAAACAGAGACGCCATTATTAATGCCAGTCTGAATTAAGGATGAACGGAGGAGGGGGCAATTCGAGGACCTTGGTGTTCTTATCAAAATCGGATCGGATCGATCGGTTCAGTTGCGAACGGATTGATAATTTGGTTCGGTTCGATATCAAAATCGTTTTTGATGTTGAACCGGTCAAAATCGGTTGACCGATTTAATTCAAGTTTTGAAAAATAAAATTGAAAAAATAATAAAAATAGAAAAGTTAAAAAAGGAAAAAGGAAAAGAATGTAAGAAAGGTAAAAAAGGAGAAAGTATAATATATATAAAATTAAATAGAAATTTAAATAAAAAGATAAGTACTAAAAAAAGATTAACATGAAAAATTATTAAAGGGCGTAAATAAATGAAATAAAAAGAGAAGTGTTAAAGAAAAAAAGAATAATTTAGGATAAAATTTATTAATATAGCATCTATCATTAATAAATAATAGATACTAAATTAATAATAATTTATTTATATTTATATGTTAATCATTATTATTTATCATTATTAAGATTTTTAATAAATAAAATTATGTTATATTAGTTTTTAATATTTTTATTAGGTTATTAGTATAATATTCATATATTATATTGTATAACTTATATTATATTCTTATAATTATTATAAATAATATTATTCTAATAAAATTTGCTTCAATTCAATCGAATTCGATTAGATCGATTAATGACGACCCAGTAAAAAATTCGATCGAGTCGTCAGTCCGATTATGAAAACTCCTCCTCTTGGGCCATTCTTTCGCTCATCTTGCTGCTCTCCTCAACGCTTAAAGGTACTCTCTCTCTTTTTCTTCCTGCTTGTTAATTGTAAAGCTTCAAGGTGAAATGACTAAGGGTGAAGAAAGATAATTCTAACAAAATACGAAGATGATCATGAATTTATAAGTGTTAATATGTGTTTTAAATTCGTACGAACATTCGGCCCAAAATGAACAGTATCTTGACGAAACTAAGGGAGTGTTACAAATGGTATCAGAGCCGACCTCGCGTGCTCACTTGAATCATGTGAGAACCAACCCGATCCACGGGGCACTCAACGATAACATTGAGTCCCTTAGGAAGGTGATTGTAAGATTCCAAGGTGAAATGACTAAGGGTGAAGAAAGATAATTTCACATGGTCAAAATACGACATGTTTTAACATTCGTACGAACGATTCAAAATGAATAATATCTTAATGGAGCTAACAGTACCTTGGCGACGGAGCTAACGGGATGTTACGTTAATTGCAGCGCATGATGACCGCGCGCATGGCAGGGAACGACGATCACTGTCAGCACCTTGACGACTTGATGACCTTGCACATGGAGAGAAGAATACCACGGGTCCACGATAAGTGCTCGGCGCAAGACTACGTCAGCGGCTGGATTTTGTCTCTAATCAGTGATCAGGCATGCGGGTGTAACTTAGTTGGTAACTTGGTAGGCTACCTGGCACGATGCGTGTAAAAATGCAATTTGTATTAAAAAAAAAGATATAGATACGTTTAGTTGTAACTTTATATTCCCAATTTTAAGTAATTTTTTTATAAAACAATTTATATTTCCATTTAAATAAAGACAATTTCTATTCACAAAAATAAGGATATATTTAGCTTTAATTTTATATTCCCGTTTTAAATAAACAAATATTTTTCAATAAAATAATTGAAAAATCCCAAAATATATAATATTTACGCTTAACTCTTTTCTTATCCACTAATTATATTTTTCAAACTCTTCTATTATCTCTTTTAATCATTTAGTTTTCAAATTTATTTCATAAAACAAATATTATTCTATTTTATTTTTTTATGATATGGATTTGTTACATGTGATGCCGTCTACGCTGTGTGTGGATTGAGCGTGGATGCTCAATACTGACCTAACAAAAATTCTAGTCCGAAATTCGGAATCTTTGAGTCTGTGCTCAAGAAATAAAACTAGTATAGGACATAATAACAATATGTAGTTAAACATATAAAATATAATTTCAATATGCTAAGTTTTTTATTTATTTCGTAATCTTCTGTTTTATTTGCCATCATCAACAGAAAAAAATAGTTTAAATGTTCAAATAATAGTTTAAAAAATGGCATTTTCAAATTAGTGTACACAATAGTTAAATCTTGATAAGTTAATTTCTTCTACAGAAAATATCATTTCAAATGTAGTCCTAAACGCCAATGAATTGAAATTTTATTTACAAAAATATCATAATAATTTTTAATATAATTATTACTTTATCAAAACACAAATTTATTGACTTAATAAATGCGTGTTATGAAATTATGATATTTGCGATGGAGCTTAAATTAGTTATTTTTTCTTTATAACCCTTTTTATTTGCATCTGTAATTTTAACTTTCCACATTAGTTCAAATCAATGTATATCATGTGTTTATGATTATTCAATATGGAGCTTTAGACTTAAAATAATTCATTAAAGAAAGAAATTAGTTTTGCTGATAGTAAAAATGTGTTAAACTTTTATATATTTTTTGTAATTACCAGTTTATTCTCTTATCAAATCTATGCAAGCGAAAAGTCCTCAAAATCAAATTAGAATGTTTACATTCCACGTTCAAGAAATAAATTTGCATGAATATTTTGAAATAAACTATTATGAGAACGTGAAAGACATCTAAACAATAGGAAAAATATATTTTGAAATAAGTACTATAAAGGGAGTTTATTATCAATGACAAAATAAATATATTTCATTACCCCCAAAATTTAAACGCAATATAAATTGATGGCATGGAATGCATGATAGTTTCTAAACTATTGAATTTCATTGTAAAACAATGACTTATGGTTTGATAGTTCAAAGGGTACAAAAATTTAGATCACAATGTAAATAAAGACTATAAATATTTTTATCTTAAAATGTTTTAAAAAATAAAAAAGCATAATGAAGTTTTATTACTTCAAATCTAACACTTAAATTTACTAATTTTAGAAATAAATAATGTTATAATGACACATTAATGTTATAATGAAATAAATTTACTAATCAATATGTAATCAAGCTTTAGATTTAAAGAAATAAAAGTAAACAATGAAAGATAATACTTAAATGTTCAGTTAATTTTTTTCATAAATAACTGATATATAGTTTGTTAATATTAGCATATTTTTCTTTTTAAAAAATATAATCATGCATGCCTACCCACGTAGATCTAAATAATGAGAATGTTAATAATTAAAATATAATAGCACTAATAGTGTAATCGGAAAAGGATACTATGAAATGTCCATTTGCAATGTGAAAATGAAAACTAATCCATGCTATTGAGACCATGCAATCAAATTAAGTAATTAACAATCTATATCTATCTATCTATACTATATCTATACTATATTAAAAGTAAAGAAGTTTACAAGTAGAAGTTGACACTTGGCATGATGAGGTGTTGACAAGTGTTCTTAAAATATTAATTATAAAAAATTAAAGTAGTAAATTAACACTTATTATTATGAGATATGATAATTATATATGTAGTTATAATAACTATATAATTTTTATATGTACACGGTTATATATAATAACTATAGTTTATAATAATATAATATAAAATTTATTAAAAAATATATAACAAAACTTTTGCATCAACCTACGTGTTGGATAAATACAATTATTAAAAAATTTAATAAAATATAGATATTTTATTACAAAGATCATGATAGAGAGGCGAAGGAAGAAAGCCCAGCCCAATTAAACCCAGCCCACACGATGGTATTGTTGTAAAATTAAACCCCACCGTTCTCTCTCTCTCAATGTTCACTCATTCTCCGTCCACTTGCTCTACTGCACGTCCAGCAACCAGAAAAAAAAAGAGGAGAGAGAAAGAATGCAACCATTCGACAAGGAGAACACCAACAGCGATAGAAGATAACTCGAGAGAAGACCATCTCGGCATCTCCCTCTCTCCGGCCATCTCCCTTCCGCCGCCGCTGCCGCCATTTCCATGGCCCTCTATCTTCCATATCCTGCCTCCGTCTCCAGCTCCTCATTCCGCCGCTCCACCATCGCACATCTCCCCGCTTCCCTCATCCCCCACCCTTCTCCCTCCTCCTACGCTACCTTCTCCACCCCATTCTTGCGTTCACTGCGATGCCGCCGCAGCCGGGGTCTCGTTTTCCGCGCCCTGGGCAAGGAGGACACCGAGCTCGGCGTCGTCTCCGCGGCGGAGGAAGAGAAACAGCAGCAACAACAGCTGCAGAAGCAGGAGGAGGATGCTACTCCCGAGGATTTGGAATGCGTCGGAGAGATCCAAAGGGTTTCTCCTTCTCCCTCTCCCATATTGGAGCTGTTCTTGGTTTCCGGCGATAAAGGAAGCGGCTTTTGATTGCTGATGCTTCTACTTCCTTGGCAGGTGGTGGAGCTGCTGAAGAAGAACCGAGACATGACCTTCGGCGAGGTGAGGGACTCCCCACTTCTATGCCGTTCACGACGTTTAGTAATTTTACGCTTCTTTGTACCACTTCGCTTATGTGAATATTCCTGTCACGACAAGTCGTTTGTTAGATGATTTTTCGTTCCTGGTGGTGTTTTTGCTGAAACCATTATTTACATGGTGGGATGTAGATTTTGGGCAATTCATGTAACTGTATTAGTGGAAGGGTTTCATATTTGGGCCAAAATTTTAAGATAAGAGTTACTTGTTCAACAGAATGCCCTAGAATTGCATGACTAATTATGGAATCCTAGTTGGTTAGGCAGTCCATTAATTTAGAGCATTCAGCTTTAGGGATCATCTTCACCGATGAACCTGAACATAGTGGCAAGTCTCCTCATTGATCGCCCCCTGTGAACCATGGGTACTTCCAAGTCCTTGGCGTACCAGTACCCATTACTTGTTGGGTACTCCTTAACCATGGGTACTTCCAAGTCCTTGGCGTACCAGTACCCATTACTTGTTGGGTACTCCTTAGCATGCACAATATTTTTTTGAGAGGAAAAAGGATGATTAATCTGGGTGTTAATCATCCAAAATCATATATTAAAACACAAATGAAGGCTTGGAGATTGCAGTTTGTGAACTACAAGTGTGTCACATAGAACATCACTCATTATACAAAAAAGTATGCTTGATTCAGAATGTTCTAAGTGTAGCATCTATGATTCTGGGAAAAAAGCTTATTCCTCTGTGGCCATATAGCCCAAAGAAGGGTGATGAGAAGGACCTGACTTCTTCGTGAATGGTAGGTGATGAGCTGTCCAGAGACTCCACCACAACGAAATGCAGTCCAGAAATCCAGTCAATTTTTTGCTTAATTCCAGACCTCTCTTTCGATATCACATTTGAAAGATGATCTGTGTCTTCCATGGAATTGTTAATGCACATCTTGCAGGTAGGTGTCATCCCAGTGAGCCAGCGAGAGCAATATGATGCTGTTGGTAGCCGATTTCTTCGTCGGACCCAAATAAACATCTTGATTTTTAGAAGAACCTTAATTTTCCAGATTAGCCTGCAATCAGTTAGCATGTCATTATTTTTGAGATGTCGTGGTGTATTCAGCATTCCATAGGCTTGCTTGATCTGAAGACACCCCTTAACCGGCTATATGTTTAGTTTGTAGGGACAAATGAGGTTCAATAATCCCAACAGCTTAGCGAGTTATTGAAGGTAGGATACCAGCAGCCATTCCCCATACCCGAGAGATCCACCCAAACCTCAGCAAGAGTGGCATTTTTATTTTGGGCAATAGCAAATAGATGGGGAAAATGGATAGCCAACGGCCCAACAGAAAGCCGGTCATCATGCCAGAAAGAGAACCGATTGCCCGATCCCATATCAGGGTAAAAAAGAGGCCTTAATTGAAGAAGTATCAAAAAAGGTATCTGAGAGATACTTCTCCAAAAAGAAGAGGCACCCTGCTGTAGCTAAATAGTTCTCGAATGCCAGGACAGTGAGTTACCATGACAGGCTGAAATAGTACACTTGAAGAGGTCACAACCAGAGTCGGAAATGCAAAAATATTTTTTATATATAAGAAATCTAAAAATGTAGCTGCACTTCTGTACAAACTTAAGAAATTGTTACCTATTATAATAAAACATTGATATATTGTTCTTTATTTTATCTTTCAGTGTTTTATTTTGTAAGTCTTAATTTTTGGCATTTGTAGAATATGTCCTTGTAACCATACTCTAGATTTTAGAAAATTGACGGACCTTGCACCAGTACCAATGCCCATGCAACCTAGATATCCTTTGACTATTGATTAAGCAAATGAAGGAATTGGGTTCCAGGTCATATAATTGTCTTAGTATTAGGGCTTGTGATGATTTGCATGCCCTTAATGCTATGGTTGACCTCAGATTTGAACTCTGTTAATAACTTCTGATGAGGGGTCTTATAACTATTTTCTCTCCATAAGATTTGGAAGCCTACCCTAATAACCAGGTGTTGATGGGGCAGCATGGGGTTTCCTGGCAACCTGCCAGCACAGTGCAATTGCCATATTGGCACATGATACATCCTGTTCTTCGAGCACCATTACATATATGTATGTATATCAAATCATGAATATATAAAAAGTTAAAAAAAAGATAACGCCAAAAAAGAAATCAGCAAGAAGGCAAGTGCATCACCCATGGTTCCTTGGTATGCTCAACTCAACATATGTAATACAATAAATTTAACTGAAAGCGTAGCAATAATGTTTATAGGAGAGGTCTGCCTTGTAGAATTGTTTAGTATTCTCAAAATTTTATTCTTAAATTTTTTCTAGGAAACCATCCTCAGCCCACTTATTCTCCAGTTCCCTTTTGACTTATTATTTTGTATCTTGTATAGAGTTTGCTCCATTTGCAGTCTTATGCTATTTGCTCTGTTATCAGTTACCTTTTTTTTTATCTTGAATCAAACTCCATAACCTTCATTATTATTCTTAAAAAATTGCAGGTTAAGTTAACTATACTAATTGAGGACCCTAGGGATATTGAACGCAAGAGATTACTTGGAGTAGATCCTGATGATATCACGAGGGAGGACTTGGTTGCTGCACTAGAGGATGTATGTGAGTCACCTTTGTAAGATGCATAACTTCAATCGTCTCTTTAGTATGTTAAGAATGTATATCACTTTGTCTTATCTGAAACTAATGACTATTTCTTTTCACATATTCTAACAATCTGTGAAATCAAGACCCGTTGGCACAACAGAAGTTATTATGCAGATATTGGCTTCGTCTCTATTTCTGTTTAAACGATGGAATAAGATAGACTTTTTTTTTGTTTTGAATCAAGTAAGGATAACTCGCGAGATATATGATTACCACAATAGTGTATATATTGCGTATCATGCTTTCTTTCAAATGTGTGGAAATCACTGTAACATTTGATTCTGAGAAGTTCTTAAGAAAGTTTTCTTCATGTGTCAACCTGATGATTTGTCAAAACTGTTAAAGGGAAATGATAGATTTTTGTTCGGTAAACTTTTATCGCCTCTCCTAAAAAAAAAGCTTTTATGGGCTCTTGAAATATTGGGTTCTTAGCTTTCATTTTGATTGAAATGTCAAAATAGTTCAATTAAGCTTTATGATCAGCATGCTTTAAGGGTTCTATCATCCTTTGATGTTACTAAATGGCAAAGCTTGGTGCATTCTATTCTTGTGGTTGAAAATGGAGTTTTGACGACCTGGATTCTAAGATTAGTATGCATCTGCTGATGCTTGGATTCAAGATTAAATTTTTGTCAATCCAGTCTAAGATTAATATGATGATTCTGAGCCCAGTACACCCTCATAAGGGCTTGGTGAATTAAATTTTAGTCATCGGACTTGCACAGTGCTGAGCTGAGTGGCATGTTTCGTGTCTTCATTCTTATCTTCACAGAATACTCAACTCATTTCAGCCACCAGAATCCATATAGCCTGTATGTTCTGGTAAGGAGTCTTCTTCTCCATAATAACCAGGCAAACACACTGATTTTTATGGTACCCTAAGTTGCCTGATCAAGACACAGTCCACTCTTAATTCCTCTATTAGAGGATCGGCAGCCCCTAAAGTTTTATAAACTTGACTGACTTTGAATCATCCAGCTGACCAAATCCATCCATCCCATCTCGATGGGTCATTCTTCATGTTAGATAGGCTATCCAAAAGATGAAGCAGCTTCATCATTCATTGATCAGATAAAGAGATCGAAATAGTGGCATCCAGTTTCCAAATATGACTAATATCATCCAGTTTCCACAAGGAAATTCACATCCGTGATTTGAGATTGTCCTGTGTTTTATTCCATATCCGCCCACCCCTTTTTGAGTTGTCAGGGAGATTATACAACAATCATGTTTAACGACTGATTGAAAATCGTAACTAGGATGCAAAAGCATGGTTTTATGCATTTCTACTTGTGGTGTTCATAAAAGTCCTGTCCATATTTCGGTCTCTTTTTCATTTGACTGTTATGATTCCAGGTGAATGACGGCAGAATCCCAGAGAATCGTATGGCTCTTCAGTTGCTTGCTAAAGAGTTGTCTGAGTGGCCTGATCTTGAGGTGTAATACTTTCTTTTGCATAGAAGATTTTTTTTTTCATGATTTTGACAACTGCATTTGAGTAATATGGATTTTATGACGGGTTAGTTTTCTGGTGGGAACAAATGAAATGGGTCACAATCACACATTGAATATGTGGGAAAATACATATGTTTTCGTCCAATCACAATAACATTAGAAAGTAATTATGATATAGGCTTTGTTTGACAAAGTTAGTGTATTGATTAGCGGATATGAGTAATGGATAGCAATTTGTTTGCAAATTTAATAAAAACTATGTGATAAATATAGTGATTGAACTAATGTATAGTTATAAAACAACAAAAAATGCATAAGAATATAAGTTACACTCATTTTGATATACATCTTATATTCATAATAAGTGGTTTATGATATTTTATTTGGTTAATAATGTTTTACTAATTTTTTTTATAAAATTGTTGATTATTTTAAATAAAATCTTATTTATGTTGATAATTAAATTTAAAGATGTGAATATTTAAAGTAAAAAAATAGCAAATGATGTAAAAAAATTATATTATTATTTTTATATTAGAAAGAATGAGGGTATATATCAGGAATAAAATGTTGAATCACTACTATAGGTTAATAAGAGTAGTCACTACTATAGAATTTTATCATTAAATTGTTAAACTCTACTTTATGAAAACATTTACCAAATTCTTTCACAAAATATTTACCAAACACTTAAATTAGAATTTTGATTTGGTCAAAACTCTATCTGCTACTTCATCTTCTTCTTTTAGAACATTCCAAACAGTGTCATAACCTTTTTCGAATTTCAAGTTAAGGTCAATTCTAGATAATACATGGATTACCAAATTTCCGCAAAATTAATAGGCCATAATATTTGTCCACTAATCCATCATCCTTGTGGTTCTTTTATCTAATAGTATAACTCTTCAGTTCTTTGATGTTTTCTTTCCAATTGGAAGTTTTATGAAGGTTGATAATCGATATCATTTATAATAGAGTTATGTCTTTCTTGTTGATAATTTGTTGAAGCAATAAATTTAACTCCACCTAATGAATATTAAATTCTGGTTATAGCTTAGTACAACTGTAGCAAGCCTTTTGGAAAAGGGTTTTTTCCGTTAACCTCTCCTGAACTATAAACTTTTTCCGCGTCTACCCACGACTTTCGAATATTCCGCTGACCCCCTTGAACTATACCGCTTTTTCCACTTAAGTCCATTCGTCAACTTTTTCGGATTTATGAAATGACCAAATTGCCCTTCTCTCATATTATCTAATATTGAAAAATATAAAATAATTTATTATAAAAACAAAAAAGTTAAAGGCACACTTGAACCGAGACATCTAATTTTTATTTTTATAATATATTTTTTATATTAGATGATACGAGGGAAGGGCAATTTGGTCATTTCATAAATAAAATAAAAATAAAAATTAACGGAAAAGTTGACAGAGGTTGACGGATGGACTTAAGTGGAAAAGGCGGTATAGTTCAAGGGGGGTTAGCGGAATATTTGAAAGACGTGGGTAGACGCGGAAAAAGATCATAGTTCGGGGGGGGGGGGGGGGGCGGAAAAAACCATTTGGAAAATTGATTGTCTCTGCTTTGCATGCATAATTATGCTAGAATGTTCGACAGAAAATTGTTATGCATTGAAATATGTATATAGGTTTTCTATGAAAAAAACATTTGTCAATCTTTTTCCTCTCTTTTGAAGGGGAGAAATCTTTTATCTGTTATCTTTAGGTTACATTTCATTTTGCATATGCTCTTTGTCATGACTACTGTAAACTTATTCAATGCTTGCAAATGTCTAATAGGTTGAAGCACCAAAAACATCTAGGCCTAGAAAGTCTCTTTATGCAAAGGCCACAGACACTGGCGTTGACCCTCAGGTAGCTGCAAAGAGACTTAACGTAGATTGGGATTCAGCTGCTGATATCGAAGCCGAAGATGATGATGACGAAATAGATGTGCCCCCAGCTGTGGTAAATATTAATATCCATCAGGACAAAAAAACATTATATATGTTTTGAGAAAACATTATATACACTGAGCACTGTTTCAAGTTTCAACACAACAGGTTTATAGAAGTCATTAAACAAGAAAACCTTCACCATGGTTTCAAGTTCATGGTTCAACGCAACTCAATTAACGTTAATAGTCAATCGAGTTTTCTGCATGCTTATTGTATCTGTTGATTGCATGCAGGGATATGGTGCTCTTTACTTGGTGACCGGATTGCCTATTCTGATAGTAATATCAGTTGTGTTGATCCTATTCTACAATTCTCTGCAGTAGTGTACTCGGGGCTCATTTTTTGTACAATATTATTTTCTGTAAAGTGAACTTGTACTACGAGATGAGAGCATTTAAGTAGCATTATTCCCTTAACATTCTTGAAGCGAATATATCGACATCCCATATTAGTTTGTTTTGGGGTATATGCCTTGCTTGTATACTAATTGTTTACCATATAAACAGTACAAATACAATGATTCTTTTTTTCAAACTTGTGGCTGAAACTGTGTTGATGATACTCATTATACTCTGCAATTATTCTATGAACCTCGTGCGTTCGCCGTCCCCTTGTTTTCTTCAGGAATCGTTCGTCTCATTCAAGGCAGGCACAACATCTGTAACACTTCGAATTTCACCTTCAAATTGTCGAAGACATTTGGGTCATTCGGCTTTGTTAGTTCATTCGCCATCATATAATAAAATATGATTTCTTATAAACTCAGTGGAAGCATAAATTTATTAAATAAGATAAAATAATTCATTTGAAAACATAACGGAAGACTTCGGTAAAATATCAAAAGTAATGTTATAGAATTTAAACCGTCATCGATAACCAATAAAATATCTTAAAATTATAATCCAAAACATCGCTTTCAAACGTAGTAAAAAATTCTAAGATAATTGACTCTTAACACCTTAGATCATTGTGCAATCTTATTCGTCATGAGCTGAGCCGCCATCATCCATAATTTTATTCACCTGCATGGATTCAGGATGCAGGGGTTTTCCTGGTTAGAATATGTAAAGACCATGCATGCGATGGTATAATCCTATACATGATACTACATGATATGCATCATCATCTTTATATAAAGAAAACAAACAGTATGCATGTCATGTCTTAACATATGATCTACATATCAAACATCAACATCATTCTATCATCATGCACATAAGTAATTACATGGAAGATATACAATCACATCATCATACATAAAGTATGGATATTCATATCAATCATTCATTCAATTCATAGACATATAAGTGTGATGCACTTACCATAATCATTGCCTTCATAACTCTCCTCAGGGTTGCTTTATAACCCATTGGACTTCCACTTTCGTGGGATATCATTCCATAACTTTCCTTAGGGTTGCTTTATAACCCTTTGGACTTCCACTTTCGTGGGACTTCATTCCATTTGATCGATCATTGGCCATTTCCTATTAATGTTATATCTTCAGATGGTTGGGAGTTATGTCGTTGCCCTCTTAATAGGCTAGCTAGGCGTAGAAGACAATACTTCCCTATCACCCGAAGGAGACCTCAGAATGCACACATCGTTGCCGATGCATATAACGATCATTCTGAACTCTCGTCCGAGGGCGACATTGGAATGCACACACCGTTGCCGATGTGTGTAACGATCATTCCGGACTCTCGCTCGAGAGCGACATCGGAATGCACACACCGTCGTCGATGTGTGTAACGATCATTCCGGACAATTATCCGATAAAGGGCCATAGAGGGGCGACATATAACATCATCCACAACTGGGTTCATTATGCTTTTCAAACAACAATCATTTACGTCGTTCGATCTTCATATTTTAACCTAGTTATGGCTGTCCATGTAATTCGTGTATCTAGGTTCATATACAATCATCAATTAGTAATACATATTAGTAAATATCTTACGAATAACATAAATATAACATAAATCAGTTTTTCGGACTATCAAGATCGTTCCGGGACTGACACGGCCGTACCAATGTCCTGAGGGTCCGATCTTTCACCCGAAAGTCATGATTTTTGAGATTTCAATTCCAATAAACATAGTTTAAAACATCATGAATATTTCAGATATGATCTCTTAGCATTTATGCATTATAAAACACATTAAGACATGCGATTTTCATTCATTAACAAGAGTTGAGACTTTTTCTTAAAAATTCATACGACTACTAGAATTTATTCTCTGCACAATATTCTGGCAACAGTCACTAAAATATTTATAACTTAACGTATACTTATTCCTTTCAGATGATTCAAATTTTCGTATTTTTTGTTTGAATAATCTCTCTAAGATTTTACCAAAGATGATGAAAACGTAAACTCTGGATCAGTATATAGATATACATCAAAATATAGATTTAACTTCCGTTCCTCAATTTCAATCTTGATTCACGCAGAAATTCAGAAATTTTGATACTAGTAAAATTGGGAGGGGCCAAAACCCCACGGGCACAGGCATCGCCCTGACTCATAGTGATCATTTATCAAAGAATCCGTTCCATGCCTCATTTCATAGGAAACCTCAAAGTGGCTCTATTTTCTCTAATGGGTGGTTTTGCTAGAATAGGTAATAATGAGATTTCCTAAAAGATAACACGAGCATTTAACTTGGGAATAAATTTCGAGACCTACTTTAGTATTTCCAATTTACTACATGTTTTACAATTTGATCTCGCTGTTACCCGAGACAGAATGATACTAGTCCGATTTTTGGATCGTAACTATTTGTATACAACTCCAAATCGTATGAAATCACTTTCTATGAAAACTAGACTTTAAGGACTTTCCATCCTATGTTTATAATTTTTGGATAAGAAAAACCTATCCGAACAATTATTATAAAACAATCGCGAATTCTCGAGACAGTATGACACCAGTTCGGTGTTTTGATAATAACTATTCGTACAGATCTTCAAATGATACGGAACCAATGTCTATGGAAACTAGAGTTCGAGAGCTATTCATATATTATTTGTAATTTTTGGATAGGAAAAACTTATCCAAATAATTATTGCAAATACAGTCACGAATTTAGGCGGATTATGCAACTTAAATCGTGCAATCCTAACATCTAGATCAAATCATGAATAAAAAAAATGATCTCAAATATGATGAAAATCATAAATTCCTCAAACAAATCTCTAATAGGAGCAAGGTGCCCTATTACTCTCAATCTAATCAATAAAACCTTGAGATGAGAGAGAGGGGTTGCATCCCTTTTACATACTTGATCTTAGATCTTCCTCCTCTTTCTTTCTCTTTCTTCCTTTTTTTCCTTCTCCCTATCTCCTCTTTCTTCTTCCTCAAGTACTAACCGTCAAGATGTGGAGAACAATGAGAAAAAGAGAGAAAAGAGATGCCTTATATAGAAAAAAATCATGAGGGTTTGGACAAAAGTCCAAATTGCCCTAAAATAAAAATTTAAAAAAATTTGGGATTTTACATTTTTCCCCCCTTAAAAGAAAATTCGTCCTTGAATTTCATAGAATCTTATATAATAGATCTCTTCATCCCCTTTGCTCAACTTATCTTTTGATTCTCGTATACACCGACATGACCTCTCTTTTTTTGACGTTCAATGCATATTCCTCGGTGATCTCACCTTAGCGGCTTTTGCATTTCGTCTTCATTAGTCGATCACCATCACTTACTATTCTTACGTCACGCTTCCGTTGCGCTGCTCTAATTCTTATCTTAATCTAAGTGACAAACTATTTAGCTCAACACTTAATCATTTCACGAAAATTTGAGGTTTTATAACATCTCAATATGTAAGATCGAGTTTTAAGTAATATCGATTAGCATGGTGTCTCTCGAATAATCGTAGACATGTTTAATACGTGATTATGCTATTAGTACTCTCGTTTGGATTAGTAGGAATAATTTATCGGTCTTTACAAGAATGAAACAACTCTCTTAAGGCTTTAAAATGGTGCCAATCTACAGAAGAGTAACATTTTTCGATTACATGATATGGATGCATGAGATGAGTTGTCTCAATCTGTGAATCCACTACAAAACACTAAAATCTTTCGCCCGTCGCACGAACGAGAGAGTCAACTGTCGAAACGTCATGTTTCACCGACATATGTGCACGCACGACGACCACTAATTAACTTGCTTTCGTGCCCCGCATGTCCGAAAAGGTCAGCGCCTTAATCCATCGCCCCCTTTAAAATGCCTCCTATCGCCTCCGCGTTACAGTCGCAGTACGTCTCTGTCCATCGATCTGTTGCCCCCCACCTGCGCGCGCGCACCATGCCGGACTATGACGGTGACGGCGACCTGGTGACCGTGGAATCCGAGGGCGAGTACCATTCCTTCACCGATCAGGACGGCTTTTCGGTCTCGGAGTCCTTCCAACTGGGTTCCCTACCGCCGGAGAGGGAGCGCCAGATCTCCGTGGATCCCCTCTCGCTGAGGCAGCCACCGCGGCCGGCGGCGAGCGGCCACTTCTTCTCCGCGCGGCCAAAGTTCGTCAGCTGCAGCCTTCCGTCTTCGGCCGTGTCGTCCCCAAAGTTCGGCTCCGGCGTGATCAAGAGCTTCAAGAAGTGGAGCAATCCCGCTCCGATGGTTCACCCGGCTGCCCTCAATTCCTTGGCTCGCCAGCACTCGGCGGCCCTCTCCCGCTTCGCCCTCGAGCAGAAGCCGTCGCTACGCCGGAGCAAATCTTGCTGCGAGGGGAGGTCCTCCGCGCCCTCCGACGGGTTCGTCGACATCCTCTCGAGAAGGCCGAGCATTCGTCATGCAGCTGACGACGACGACGACGACGAGTACACAGCCTACTATTCCGGCGACGAACGAAGCAGCGTGATGGAAAGCATGAAAGAACCCCCCGAGTTGCCCACTTCGAGAGACGACAGTTTCAGATGCGGCTGTGTGTTTCTTCCCGGTTTGTCCCACAAGAAGAAGCAAGTGAGGCTTCAACCAGGGCGAAAGGCGCCGCCGCTGCAGAAGAAGACCCAACTGCGCGCCGATGACCAACTAAGAACCACGCGTTCGAGCTCGGTGAAGCATCGGCCGAGCATGTACGAGAGGGAGTCGATAGACAACGGCAGGATCAGCATCGTGTCGAAGGCGGCGTCCCTCGAGAAGTTCGACTGCGGATCGTGGTCCCCGTCGGGATTACTTGACGACAGCGACGGCGACGGCGGCGATGACGAGGAAGAGGGCCTGCACTCGTACTTCGACCTGCCGCTGGAGCTGATAAGGAACGGGCACAGCGACACGGACTCGCCGGTGCGGGCCGCCTTCGTCTTCGAGAAGGACCTGAAGGGCGTGCTGAAGAAGAGCGGGTCGAGGTTGGCGCCCAGGCAGTCGCACGAGCTGTCGAACCGCCACGTCCGGTTCTCGACATCGATGCCGACGTCGTACCCGGCGTCCCCGTCGTCGTCCTCGGCGTGCGTGACGCCTCGGCTGCGGAAGGCCAGGGAGGAGTTCAACGCGTTCCTGGAAGCGCAGAGCGCGTAGCTCTCCATGCACGCATTGCATGGTGCATGGCCCCGAGTTGCTCAGTCAGCTTCTATTTGTGGCGGACGTAGGAGATTCGCATAATTGCATGCACATTGTACACAATGCATAGTAGTGTAACTTTACTTGAAGGGTTCTAAACTTAGGTTAATCTCATCATATATCATTATTAACTTGCACATTGGTTTCTTTTAACTCTTCGATTATTTGAATATTATATTTCGGCTATATTTCATTTTGAGTTTTAGTTTCTGTAATTTTTATCTTGAATTTATCCATTTCGCTTCTATCCTAATGCCAAATTTAGTTTAAATTTATAGACCAAGTAAATTTGAAGAAATTAACACGATTTGGTCATATTTTAATTTATATTTATATTGGGCTTGAGTTTTTGTTGAATTTAAAATTTACGTTTTTTTTAAAAATATAAATATAATGATGGTGTGATAAGAAGTCTTAAAATACATAGACCAAGTATGAAAATTAATTATTCATTACTTTAAATAAATGTAAAATAAATTATTTCTTCTAAATCTATGAATACTGATAGTATTGGCTCGGATATAATTTATGAAACCTAATATATGTATATCCTAGTCGAATTAATCGAATAGTTCTTAAATTAAGCACCTATAAAGCTAGCATTACCTAATTGAGAGAACAAATGGATAACAAATTTGGATGAAGGTCCCAATACCTGTAATTTAAGACGCTCATCAATGCTGTATTTTTCAGTATTTTTAATTTAAATTGTGTAACAATAAAGTTGATGGACAAATGACATCATAATTACGAAAAAGGGCAATTGATATTGATATTAAATGCAGGTCATCTCTTATCTTCTTCCCTATTCCAAATATGGATTAGACAAATGGCAAGTGACCGATATTATCAACATATATCCACACAAAATCACAGAACAAATTAATCATCATAAAACCAAAGATTTAAGATGCATTATTTATGAAATGAACCTAAAATTCTCAAAATTAAACCACCAATCCACTTTTCCACTTCCAGATAGTTCAAGATAACAGTCCAGTAAATGCTTCCCCATATAAGTTGCTACTATAAATAAGCAATGACCACATGCACTCATACAACCCACACCATCACAAATCTCTTTTGCTCTCTCTTCCATCCTTTTTAGTTATATTATCATGGAGGCCAAACGAATGCTTGTGTGCTCGTTGCTTATGCTGCTACTCATCTTAGCTCCAGGTCCTACTCTATCTATCTATCTATCTATCTATCTATCTATCTCATTTTCCGAAATATTTTAGGAGATAATATATTGATATGTCTATATAACAATGATTTATGTATTTGGTTCTCATAAATTGATGAATATATTATATTATTTGTTTTGGTACTCTAGCAATTATGCCAAAAGTTCATATATGTTTTTTTCACTATTTTTTCGAACAAAAGAGGAGAACAAAAAATCAATGATCTCCATCACCTAATTAATTACCGGAGAAAAGAATTGATTAGCTATTTTCATTACTTAGTTGCCATGAGATTCTCCATGCCAATTGGATAATATTGCAATAGAACCAAGATTTATGCCTTACAGTTCATTGTCTTTTTTACTTAAGATCTTTTATAAATTATTAAAAGTATACGTATATGATATTTTATGACATTTCGTAAATATATAATATTTTATGAAATTAATAAAAGTGTATATATATAATATTGTGTTCTTATTTTGTTCTACCACATTTTGTACATTACCCTCACAGATGTACGTGTGAATTATTTCTTTTGATTTTGATTTGGATTTCATGGATTTATATATCAGCTCGAAAAGTTTGACATGTAATATATATATATATATATATATATATATATATATGTTCACCTTTTTTTCTTGTATATTTACTAGGGATGGTGCCACAAATTGAAGCCAAAAGGTGTGACAAAGGAAGCAGGTTTTTCAAGCGGACGTGCGTTTGGAGCAGAGTCTGTGATTTGATGTGCAAGGCAGAAGGCAACGAAGGGGGGCGATGCAAATGGAAGATATTTAAACTTAGTTGTGTGTGTTACAATACTTGCAAGGAATCAAGTATTGATCTCCCTAACTAATATGTTATATTTGTTGCATGCTCTCTCTCTGTGTATTTGCATGCATCTTAGCAAAAAAATAATGTGATCGGATCCAAGGCATGCGCCCTTAATGAAACTAATTTAATTCTTCGATCGAAGTTTGGACAAGTTAAATAAATTATTGGAACAAAGTATGTATTTA
The DNA here is from genome assembly GCA_030549335.1 of Pontederia crassipes. Taxonomy (NCBI): domain Eukaryota; kingdom Viridiplantae; phylum Streptophyta; class Magnoliopsida; order Commelinales; family Pontederiaceae; genus Pontederia; species Pontederia crassipes. The sequence continues at coordinate 39,852,383 of CM060197.1, read as the reverse complement.
ATAATCCCTTCTCTTTTATTTATGCACTACAAAAAAATTGAGCTACTGTGATGAAAATTTCTATCACAAAATAGTGAAAATTCATCACTAATAATGATTTACTGTAGATCACAATTGATTAAGCCACAATTATTTTTGACAAAATTGTGATAGATCAAATATTTTATAACCATATTTTAATCACAAAATTGACATTAACATTTTAAAAAAATTTAAAAAATTGATTCCTCATGATCATGTGATTATTTTATCATATTTTGTGATGAATTTTTTCAGTTATAATTTTCCGTCGCTTAAAGTAATGAATTCACAATATAGCTATTTCATTTATAAATTCATGTATGGGGTTGATTAAGTAACATGGACAAACTCAAATTTAATGCGTGGAGACTCCATAGTTTTGGTATGCATGCTACTTATTCTCGTACGTCATATATATTATGTATGTACTCTCTCATGAGGTCCAATAAGGTGCAAATTAAAATTCATTGTACAAAAAGCTGCTGGGGTGGGATTATGATGTGATCCTTGCTAGTCTTTCAAATCTCAAATTTTCACCTTAATATATAAATTTATTATAACGTCCCCTTAAATTATATCACAATTTTTTACTTTAGTCCATCCATTGTATCATATTTTGCTATAACTTTTTCATTATTTTTTGCTTTATTAAATAACTAAATTACCCTCAATAAAGATAAAAAGTGGACGCCTATTTCAAATCGCAGACGGCAGGTTAGTCATTTAATTAATAAAAAATAAAAAAATAATGAAAATGTTAGACGAATGGATAAATGTGAAAATTACAATATAATTTAGTGGGGCGATAAGTTCATATATTAGGATGAAACGTAACCAGAGGAGTTTAATGAATTAATCTTAACCAAATATGTAATTTTTTTTTTGTCGGGAATTTCGTTTATCATAATCAAACATTCGACTCGGGATGATAATGAACTTGAAGCGCGCGCGCAAGGCTTCTTGTGCATGAAAACGAATCGACATGGGGAATGCAATCATCACCATGGTGGCCACGAGTCTGACGCTAGAGAGAGAGAGAGAGAGAGAGAGAGAGAGAGAGAGAGAGAGAGAGAGAGAGAGAGAGAGAGAGAGAGCTGCCACAGGGACGGTGGATGTGTTGGCGTGGCCTCGCCTGCTCGTCCTTGTCATTTGAGGGGCCTTCGTCGGAGCCTCGCTGGCGAGGGCGACACCACGAAGCTAAGCAAATATAATTATAGAAATGCTTTTAGGACTAATGAACAGCGATTCCATCATTCCAATCCTATTTAATTTGATCCCCTATCTTATTTTTCTCTTTCAGTGCATTCGTATTGAAAGAGGAGAAACAAAAAAAGCAACTAGTGAAAAAGAAGAACAATCAAAGAAAAAGATTTTTTAGACAAAAAAAAAACGTGTTCCTAATGATAGAAGCACGATTTAGGTTCATGTTAGGGTTCTAAAAATGATAGTACACGATTAATAATGATGCTCTTATGTTTAATGGGTAACTTGCTTAGATTAGATTTTTTTCTTACTTATTATGACTTAATCTTCATGCTTAGTGATGGGTTTTGTGCTCAGTTTGTTTTGCACGAGTAGAATGTCTTTTTGATGTCATATAGTGGTGATTGGTGGTTGAGATATATGTATTTCTAGAGATCTGGAGGCCTAAAGCGAAAATATAGTACAAAATTTAATAATTAATATTATATTTTACATTCTGATTAAAGTTCATGCAGTTAATATATAAGTAACAATAATTTCTGAATTTAACATGTATGAGAAAGTTTAGTTTTAGAATAGGGTTAATTGCCGAATGAAAAGAAATAAACGGAATGCAAGATGGGCCACAAAATTGAAAGTAAAACTTAGATGCATTATTAATGAGAATAAAAGAATAAGTTGGCCAGTTGGATTTAGAAATGGAAATAAAACATAAGTATTGATATCAATGGCATTAGTAGTTAACACACTAATTAAAAATTAAGATATACTAACACTGACTTGCCTCTTAATTGGTAGGTTGAAATATCTTGATATTCTTATTGATGAAATGTATATAGTTTTGTTTTTAATTTACCTATTTTTACAATACACTACTGTTTTCATATTAAAAAGATATATAATTCACACACTATATATATATTCCTAATTAAAATTAGGGGGCCTCAAATTAACCGTACGCCTAAGGCAATGGCTTTACTAGCCTTGCCCTTGAGCCGGCAGTGATATATGATGATAATGAATAGAATCCAAACTAGACCTAATTTACTAGGGATGAAGAGATCAAATTCATGATTTTCGAATTCAAGTGCGTTTTTCCTTTATTCAAGTGCGTTTTAGCCTGATTTAAACCCATGATGTTTACTGTGATATTGATTTTGATGACATTTGGACTTGAACTTGGTGATTTATCCATTGTTATATGTAGGATGTTATCCTCTAAATAGAAAGGGATTTGCTCTCTTACAATGGTTACTTGAAGGTTATGAAAAGAAGAGTGGAAAAATGGACTTTATGTGGATTTTGTGCATGGATAAATTGATTTGATGCTCTTAGTAATTTTGAACGCCTGAAATCATGCTGTATGATAGTTAAATGTTTCTCTTATACTATAAGAATATCTTGATTCGGAGCATTTGGTTGAAAACCTAAGGACTGAAATATTTGCTGGAATTTTCGGACGATTGATTAGTAAGTTCATATGTCCGAAAACTCAGCTGTAGTTCAGACTGGAACAGGATCGAATGTCCAGATGGTTCAGACCGGACTTTCAGACTAGTCAGATTGGATGTTTGAAAAAATGAATTGCCTAGTATATATTGATGAACTCTCGAAAGATCAAATGACCTACTGTCCAAACTAAATGTTCGAAAACTCAAAACGGCCATGACGTAATTTCTGTTCAAGAGAAGATCAGACGTTTGATCTTTAGATTGAACAATGGAAAGTTCTAACCATCAGAAATGATCGAATTATAACAATTGAACCCAACGTCCAACCTCCAAGTTCAGAACTTAATTTAGACCGAACGTTCGCAACTTGGACATAATAAATGCATGATTCTCTTCTCAATTTGATTGGTATTCAGTCAAAGTTCTATCAACTATATACTTATTGGAATAATTATTATTGATGATTTGAAGCCACCCTTACTCTCTCATGATATGTCTCAATCATTGTGACTGAAAGATAGATATTATTGTTATGAAAAATGTCGGGCCCTTTCTTTGTACCTTTGTGTGGAGAACCAAAAGAATGATATTTAGTGGAGGGATAGGTAGTGAAATTGAAGGCAACAAAATGAAGCTAAGCAATCTAGTGATGGCAAAATATCACATGCTATTGTTCCTAAAGCCACTTCACCCTAAAAAATGAAGATGATTCCACCTTAGGAGTAATGGATCCTCCCCTCATAATAGGGCACTCGTCGTAACGATCACTTGGCATGTGTTGTATTATTTTTTAAAGGCATATCCTTAAAAGTGGTGAGCTCTTCCAATTAAGAAGATAATCATTAATTATGTTATGATGATGATGCTAAAGATGGAGGAGTTCTTAATGTTATCACGATGATGCCAAAGATATAGGGACTAAGTTCACAATGTTATGACGATAATGTTAAAGATGGGGGAAACAAAGTTTTTAATGTTATATACGAAGGCTTATTATTTCACAACAACGAAAGCACTTTTTCATTCTTTCTTATACTAAGGGATTTCACTTGGAAAAGAAAATGAAAGAAAGATGTGACATTTATCTTGAAGAAATGATGACTCCATGTAATTACTTTTCCTTTATACTGCTGTCCAAAAGGACTATGATGTTCCTATAAAATCTGTTACATGATTATGCCTCACTCCTATGTTATATATTTTTATTTATGTACCACTACAAGAAAAAGTATATTTCTGACGGTCGCACATCCCTCGCAATTTCCGAAGGATTTTGCAATGGTTAGTGTGATCCTTTGGAAGTAGAGACGCAAACGTTTCCCACGGCTTGAACCATCACAATTTTCGACGGCGTAAAAACCATCGCAAGTTTCAGCGGCTACGACCGTCGAAGCTTCCCATGGTAAGTTCACCATCACAATTTCCCATGGCTTGAGCCATGGGAAATAGGAAATAATATTATATAGCCGTGAGTACAATACTTCATATTATATTACATGGCCTTTACGACGGCTATGACCGTCGGAACTAGCGATAGTTTTGTAGCTATCGAAACTTGTGACGGCTCTAGCCATGTGAATTCAAAAAAATATTTTATATTACATAATAATAAATATCTATCCCGTCGAAACTTCCCATGGCTTGAGTCATTTGAACTCCCGAGGGGTCCGCCAGCCGACGGAAGTTCCCACGGATGAAGCCGTGGGAATTCAAAAAAACTATTTTATATTTTGGAGAACGTAATGTTACTATATATATATATGTATATATATAATAATATACATATATATGTATATATATATCCGACGGGTATAGCCATCGGTAAATTCGTCGAAAGTCTTCTAATAAATAAGAAGGCCCCCTATTGTCCCATTCATTTCTCCCCCGGCGCGACTCCTCATCTCCTGTGGACTCCGGCACGACCAGCAACTGAGCTCCGGCGATCCGTGGTCACGCTCAAGCTCCGGGAAAGCCGTTGCTGCTCACGCTCCGTGGATACTTCTCTCGCTCTGGCGATCCCCCTTCGAATGACGCGCGCACGCCTTCGACGTTCCTGCACCCGCTCTGGCGAACCCCTCGGAAGACGCTTGCATGGTACACCCGCGCCTTCCCATCTTCTCATTTCGGCCTCCCCCTCTCAACCCCGGCGGCCGAGCCACGTCGGGCTACGGGATGTGGTGGGTGACGCTGTTGCAAGGTAGATCCGGCTTGTTGCAGCCGTCACTGTCATGGGAAGTTCAATTGGGCTGTTTGCACCGGCCGCTACAAGCCGGATCCGACGGCCGCTGCCACAGTAGGAAGTCCAATCGGACTTTCTGTGATCGTCGTCGGCCGCTACGAGCCCGGTCGGGCTTGCTGTGCGACTGCAGAAGGCTGCCACTGTGAGCCTGAATTGACTTTCGACGGCCACCCCTCGCCAATTGGAGCTTCATCCAGCACTTCACAACCTCCGCCTGCCGGTTCTAGGCGGATCCAAGCTCTAGCACCTCTAGGCGGCAATGTTCATGGGCGTACGACCGATGAGCAGGTTATCGCCGCCCTGAAGTGCCCGATCTGGGCAGTAACAGCCTTTTTCTCATGTCCACTCATTTAATTGTAGGATGTTCTAATTTTGATTTCAATTGTAGGAGTAAGACATGGGTAAAACACTCACAGAAGATGAGATTTTTCTCAAAATTCATCAGAAAAAAATTATGAATGGATTTCATCGTTTGCTCGGGAGACATATGTAAGCTTGTGCTTTAACTTTTATTACACATGAATGTCAAAATATCACTTTGTAAATGTACAGGAGAGTTACAAAGCAAAAGAAGCTAAGAATCATTCATAGGTCACGCGGGGGGGGGGGGGGGGGGGGGGGGCAACACCATTGACCGCTCGACAATTATGGACGGATCAGAGTGAAGAAGGGACACATTTACGATCTCGGATCGTCCGTTAGTCATGTAGATATTGGATATGGGTGAAAATCAATATCCGATTATCCAACTCAAGATGTGCGACAAGTATTTGATAACATGTGGAAACAACGACTATCGGAAGTCCAACAAAATGTCCGAGAAGAGGTTCGCCAAGAATATGAACAACGACAACAAATATTTGAACAACGACAACGAAAAAAATGAAGAAAATGATGCGTGGCCAGCAAGACGACGACCAAGAAGAAGAACCCAAAAATTAGGAGTTGTATTTGTTGTTGGAGCAAAGTTTTAATGCCATATAAAATTATATTTTGATGATATAAACCTTGAATGATTAAAGTTAATGCTGAAAAAGTTTAAATAAAAAGGGACAACTTTATGCATTAAACTTTGATTAAATAATTGACTTTGATCTTATTAGATTCTGGATGAATGATGAATATCTTGTAGAGAATCCTGTTAGCTATCCATAGAATCTAAGATTATGTAATTTGGATAACTGTGCAAAAAATTATGTTCAAAATAGTGCAGGTTGGTCAACGATCGAAGCAAAGAAGGCCGATCGAGATTACATCGGTCGACCGATCCGAGATATCGGTCAACCGGTCAATGCCCGACTTGCCCAGTTCTACGTCAAAACTATACCGGTCGATACACTAGCTGACCGATCAGCTCAGCAGGCAAAATAAAAGATGTCGAGACTATACCGGTCGACTGGCTGGTTGATAATCCGGTCGACCGAATCAAGTGCAGAAGCTAAATCATACAACGATCACATAGACCGATCGACCGATCTAGATGTGCGTCCGACAGGCCTCCAAGTCAAATGAACAGTAACAACTATTTTTGAATGAGAAAATTATGAAAAAAATTCTGGACGAATTTTTCACACATTGAAGCCTATAAAAAGAGTGCCAAAGCCTGAAGCAAGAGCATCCATCCAAGCTAAAAATTTTAAATTATAAAAAAGGAGATTCTTTTCTTGAAGTTATCATTCTAGTTTCTCTATTTCTCTCTTCTCTTCTTGTGAGCATCCAATTGTAAAAAAGAGAAATAATTATTCAGATAAATTAAGAGTGCTCTTATATAAAAGAGGTTCCATATCTTACCTCTTGGGCGAGAGGAAAGATAAACTTTTTAGGAGAAGAGGTGTGTCTTGCCTCTCGAAGCGGAGAAAAGGTAATTGATGTAAATGGCTTTCTTCCTTGCCCCATTTGAAATAAAGGAAGTGTTTTAGTGGAATCTCCAGCCGTCTCGAGGTCGAGAAATCAGAGCAGGGACGTAGGCTAAGGTGTGGCTGAACCTCGTCAACAACCACCGTGTTCATCGTGTTTGATTTATTTATCTCTCTCATTCTCATGTTGTGCTTGTGATCTGATTTAACTTGTTGTCATTTAAAGATTGCTGAATCGATTTTAAACTTCCGCGATGATTTTTGTGAAATTGATACTTTTATTTTTAAAACACCAATTCACCCCCTCTTGGTGCCTTTGAGATCCTACATTTGTATTTTTATTTTTTATGACAATTAATGTATTCAGATTAATTAATCATCAATTAATGTATTTATGGAAATAATTAATTTTTATGGATTATTTTTTCTGTTAAAAAAATTTCTCACGGTTGAAGCTGTGGAAAATTGCCACGGCTGTAGCCGTGAAAATTTGCCACGATTGAAGCTGTGACAACTTCCGGGCCATGAGAAACTTTTCCACGAGCTATAGCAAAAGTTTCCCATGGTTCGGCCCGTGGGAACTTCCCATGATTAGAGCCGTGGAAAATATTGCCATGGCTCCGCTCGTGGGAACGTTCCCACGGTCCAACCCATAGGAACTTTTCTATGGTTTTAGTCGCGGGTAGTTCTGACGGATTGTTATCATTGAAAAATTTGCGACGAATAATTTTATGACGGTTCGATCCGTCAGAAAATCCATCGTAAAATAAAATTTTCGACGAATTCTTCAAATTTTGCAACTGTTCAATCCGTAGAAAATTGACATTTTTCTTGTAGTGTACATAATATAAGTTATGCCTTTCTATGCTTAAGCCAAAAGGACCTATTTCATTGGCTTATTGTTATCACATACGGGATAATTGTTATACCCAGTGTTGATCCCCACGGGTGCTAATTATCTTGCATGGATGATAAATTGTTTTACCCAGTGTTGATCCCCCCACAGGTGCTAATTATCTTGCATGGATGATGGCGTGTGTGGGGGTGTCAAAGATCGAATGACGGTGTGCCTACATATGGGCCTTATGTTATGCTCTATGTATGCCTGAATTTATGAAGAATATGCCATGTACTGTACTTGAGATTAGATATTGTTTGTATCATTTATTATGGGATCCCAAGCTTTAAGTTTATTAATTATGTCTTGTTAGCTTTCACATTTAGCTATTTTATTACTATTTTATGATTGAATGAGTTATGTAATTCCAAGTAGCACCTATGAGAGAAGGCTTCATCACTCTAAATTTCATTTTAGATTTCTTATGAATTTCAATGTTAGATGATATTTTTTTATCTTATAATAATCGAAGAACCATGACACTGTCATCACAATTAGCTAGCTAGATTGTATGCGTCTATTTTGCACTCCAATTACACTATCAATGAGCATCCCAAGGAAGTACAAACACCATTTTGCAGATGTGAGGATAGTTACTTCATTTGAAGTACATATATCTCTATAGACATGAGGATATCTACTTTTTATCAATTGATGATGTGTTGAGAACTGATTCTTCATTTGACATTTTATTCATTCAACAATATATAAAAAATATGTGTCATATTTGTGTTAAATTTGATGTGCTAACCAATTTTCTAAAATATTAAGCCGTTGGCAGATCAACATTATTTATTTTATATTCTTAACACTTCTTCTCACGTGTGAGTTGCTGACAACTTTGGTCTAGCTCAAGCCCACTTCGTAGGCAACAAAGGGAACAAAGGGATGAAAATACATTTTTTAATAAGAGCTTAACGAGGTTTGAACTCTTCATATTAAATTTGATGTGCTGACCAATTTTTCTAAAAACTTAAGTCATCAGGAAGAACAACATCATTTATTATATATTCTTAATAGTCTCCTTTCAAACATAATTATGAGTTAAACATACATGATCTATGTCTAAATATTCACCAAATATCATCCAAGATTTTAAGTTGACTATGTTCCAGTGAAGTTCCCTATGGATGATTCATGATCCACTACTAATTGTCATGTGAATTGTGAGGAAGGCTCACTATCCTCTGCCCTGCTACTTAGCATAATACAACAAGAATCCAATGCGAGGTTGTTGCAACTAAAAAATCTTGTACTATGGTTTTGTAGAACGCAATGCGAGCGTATTATGATCATGCCAATGATCACTATGATTGTGGAATGTGAACTAGAATTTGAATCTTTTACATAGTTTATATCAATGTTGTAAGACCCGGACCGGACGTCGACCCGGATAAGTCTTCGGGTCAGGTTGGACCGGTCAAACCGGTTAACCCGGACGGTCGGACCGGATACTAATAAAATAATATAAAAAGATAAATTGTAATACTTATATATTCTTATCAATAATTAATATATTTATACAACAAAGTACATATGATTAAATCATTTTAATTAAAAATAAAAAATCAAATGTGATATATTTAACTATTGATATGAGTTTGTGATTTTAATATATTCAATTACAATTTACAAATTCATTTTCTCAAATTTAACTTTACTTAAATTAGAAAAATTATTGTAGTTTCTATTTTTTAATTTAATTAGGTAACTAATCTTTTCATATCTAATTTTTGACATTTAAAATATTATAAAATTTCTTATCAAAGAAAATAATTTGATAAATGAGTGATGATAACTATTGTATAATATAAAATAACTTGACATTCAAATAAATAAATATAGCACAGTGGTATATACACATAATTTGGTTTCAGGAGGTCTTGGGTTCAAAACTCAGTGTCCACATTATTTTAAGATATTTCCATTTTTTGGACCGACGGGTTCCTGCAAAATTGCCGGTTCAATTCAGTTTTAGTCGGGTTTTGACCGGTTCGAAGCGGTCTGAATCCCAGTCCAATTTTGGGGTCGAACCAAACCCGTCCAGAGTGACGGTCGACGGTTGGACCGGTCGGACCGGTCGGTCCGGTCCGGCCGGTCCGGTCCGGTCCAAACTACCATGGTTTATATATACAAGTCTAATTTCATATACTTTTATATAATAAAACATAAAATGACACTTATTTCGTAGGGATCATCATAAACATATGTTTTTATGTATGAAAAAATAGAGGTGCCATCTAATAACTTATTAAAACCCTAATAAAAAAATTTAAATGCAAATTATTACATTAAAAATTATAATATAAAAAGAACCAAACATAGTTAAATAATTATCATAATTACTGGCGGAGGCAAGATGGAATATGAGGGAAAGACAAGATAGAAATGTGTGGAAAACTGTGAAAGACAAATAAATGTGGGAGAAGAAGAATCCATATGTTTTTTCTTCCCCAAAATATTTATATTCACAATGTACAATAAGATAATATTTGCTATTCAATCTATTAGTTACAAATGAATTGAACAGATGATATTAACATAAATTGTTATCTAATTTGATCTGTTTGTCTCAATATCAAGATGAGTAGATAAGAATGGTGAACTGCATCACTCAATAATCACTCAATAAAAATGCTTGGCACAATTTCAAATGGCACAAACAGAACTACATATAAGTAGGAGAACCCCTCAATATTTTTTATCTAGAATAATGTTTTATGTATATACATATATTTTTAATATTCTGACTCTAGCACCCCTAAAATGATTAATTCTTTGAAATATTATTTTATTTAATCATGATTATTTTAGATATTAAATATTTATTTTATACATACATACATACGTATATATATATATATATATATATATATATATATATATATATAAGTCACTAATGCAAGCACAATAGAGTTTAAAATTGGATTTTTCTTATATGAAGAATTTTCGAAACCTGGATCAAGAAATGATCAAAATTTGACCAAAACTTGGAGCAAGACTTCCCTGTTTAAAATCAAGAATAAAATAGAAAAACCTTGATTATATTGGTTTGCACCATTTTTTGTAAAAAGAACAAATAGTACTACATACTGTAGATGCATATATGCTCTAAGATAGATTATATTTATTTAAATATGACATATAGCATATTACAACTGATTTTAGAAAAAATAACGTATTTAAATAGATATAATATATTATTTAATTGGATGGGGAAGCCATTTGAATTTGAAACCTAGATGCAATTTTGATTTATATTTTTATTGATAAATTGTATTTAGTATGGGTAAGGATCTTCATGCCTAATCTTGTTCACTTTGAGATATTTTTATCTATCTTTGTCCCTTTCTGGTCAGGCTAAAAACAAGGAGAATTATGTGGGTAAAAGCATTTGGAGTGTGAAAAGTGGAGATTTTCCTGTTCAGAAATCTTATGGCTCTAGTTCGATTGGTTTCTCTTGAATCTAGTAATGAGAATTTGCCACCACATTTTAATAATTGGGGAAAATTAATAGCAATTACTAAGTTGGATTTGTGATATCACAATCATGCTTCCAATACAACTTACTTACTATAAATATGCAATTACTATATACACTTAAAGAAATCCATCATCATCAAGGCTTTCTTGATCTTGTGCTTTCCCGGGATTTTTATTTATATTAAATTGTATTGTGCTAAATGACTATGTTGATACTCATCTAGACACCTAGCTAGCTCCACTCTATCTACCTTATATTTTGAAATTTAAATCTGCCAACTCATAGAACCCATCTCACTAAGACCCATAAAAGTAATATTGTAATAACCGACAATCAGAAAAGATAAAAAAAAGGAATTTGAGTTCAATTGTGAACAGCCGGTTGGAGATAAAACCCAAAAGCCCAAGTTGAGTTGGACTAGAGAGATAAAATTTTATCTCATTAATCAGATTAAAAGGGGATTAGAAGAGGAGGATTAGTGGAAAACCCCCTTTTTCTCTCCCTTGGAAAAAAAAACCTCACGAGGCCTTGTTGGAATTCTGGACACCGCCGGGCTGCTGGGCATTAGCGACCAATCCCTCCTCTCTTTCATCTCAATTGCAAGTCGTGCAGAAATCCACTTGTTCTCCTATCACCTGTCGGGTGCTGTTCTCCTTACGCCCTTGTTGGAATTTTTGCAGAGAGCGGCCAAGAGGAAGAACAGGGAGGAAACAGGGGAGGGCATCGTTAATAAATTTTTCGACGAACCGAGGAACGGATTAATCGTGATAGGAGGTGAGTGAATCGAAATCACCTTGCATGACCTCTGAATTATCCCAATTCATGCCCTAATCGTTATGAAAAGAAAAGAATATGAATAGGGTTCAAATTATCGTTTTCAATTGTTTGATTTCTTGAATTATTTGATTGGTTGATTGTTTGCATGCATAGTTATTTTTGTTTGTTCTATTTTTGTGTTATTGATTGCTAGGATGTAGGATTTAGAGTAGGGCGAAAGTACGTTAAGGATCCATGTAATTTTCGGATCCGACTGGAACCGGCCGCCGTCACGGCCGTGCCACTCTCTAGCACGCCCATGCCATTATAGTTACGGTCGTTCCACGCCATGTGCACGCCCGTGTCATCACTTGACAGAACCTAAGTAAAAGGTCGACCAATGCCGTTTGACCGAGCGCTCAAGCGGTCATGGCCGTGCCACCCTTCTGGCACGGCCGTGCCATGACTAGCCTAGCCGCATGCAGGATAATAGATCGACAGACTCTTGAATCGATCGACCGATCTCACCCTCTGTCACGGCCGTGCCCTCTTATGGCATGCCCGTGCCACTTTCTATGTAGAACCCGTTATTCAGATCGGCACGGCCATGCCACTATGTTGTCACGGTCGTGCCAGGCCACAAAATAGCCCTTGATTTTCTACCCATCAGCCTTTCCTTATTTTGATATGAACGTTATCGATAGTCTTATGATTCCAACATGAACCCTTTGTCCTGATTTACCTCATACCGATCATATCACCTTCATCATATGATACAAAGAATGACAAGTTACTAAAAGTGATTAATAAGTTCAGATGAAAGATTAACGATGGGTTGCCAGTCCAAGCCATGTGCATCAAGATAAGGGTCGCTCCCTTGGTCATGGTTTGATCATCCATTGACCCACACAAGGCCGTATCGTTTGCTGGGCATATCTCAAGATTTAAAGGCACCTAAAATCACTCTGATTGCTAATTAATAACCAAGATCAAGAAGCATGTTCAAGTCAAGTCAAGTTATCGTCATGATTTTCAAGTATGCATGGTTTCAAATTTACTAAGCATCATTGATTCTTATGATTTATGATATCCTCTGATTCTTATTATGATCTATGATGCTGCCATGTTGTCCTTTCAAGTTCAAATTAAGCATTATTATTTATCTCTGATTATTCTATTCATGTTATGTATTGTATATCATGTAGTTTCCCACTAGGCTGTAAAGCTTACGAGAGGACCTTCTTCCCTGTGTCTGATTTTCACAGGATCAAGTCAGTGACGAGGTGGAGTAGGTGTGTGGTGACGAAGCTCTAGCGACAAGACAGCACATGAACCACATGACTTATTAGTTTCCTTTTTCCTTCTGCATTTATAGCTTCATGATGTAGAACCTTATTATATTCCTTAGGAATGATGTAGCCACTTTTTAGACTTCCGTATATTTACGTTATCTTCTTTTATTTTATTATTTTTCTGCTGACGTATCTCGGTTCTTGACTGAGATATGATCAACATTATGATCAAAGTCATAGCATACCGTATAGTCTCCAAGTTGGTCTTCGCCATGTGGCGGGGGTCGATTTGGGGGCGTTACAAATATTATCATGGAGGCCAAACCAATTGTTGTGTGCTCCTACTCATCTTGGATTCGGGTTATACTCTACTATAGAGAGAGAGAGAGAGAGAGAGAGAGAGAGAGAGAGAGAGAGAGAGAGAGAGAGAGAGAGAGAGAGAGAGAGAGAGAGAGAGAGAGAGAGAGAGAGAGAGAGAGAGAGAGAGAGAGAGAGAGAGAGAGAGAGAGAGGAAAATAATTTTCCATCTTATTTTCTTCCTATATATGCAGGAAAAAAGAATATTTCAAACATTATAATATGTTGATATTTGTATGTATCGAATCCATAACATGTATTTGAATCTCACAATTAACTTCATGAATGCAATTTTTATTGTTATGGCTAAAAAAATATCATTTTTTACACATGACGAACTTGCCTCGAGGAACATTTATCTTTTATTATGCTCTCTTTCATATTTGGTATTTTTTTAAAAGAAATTATTGTTCTCATTTTTTTGTATGACTTCATAGATGTTTGTATGAACTATTTCTTTTGAATTTTGTGACACCAAAAGTTTGATGCACATGATAATATATATTATTCTTAACAAAACATTTTTTATTTTTCTATCTTGTATTTTTGTTAGGGACAGTGCCATAAGTTGAAGCCAAGGAATGTGAGATGGAAAGCCCCATTTTGACGAAGTGGTGTGTTTACTCTCCGGCCTGTGACTTGTTTTGCAAACTAGAAGGCAACGATGGTGGGAAATACAAATTCAAGCTATTTAAACTTAAATTAACTTGCATGTCTTACCATGCTTGTGATGCCTCAGAAGTTGATGTGAATCTAGTAAACTAATGTTTGTATTAACCCACCTCAAACGTTTTCATAGGGTCTTAAAACAAATACATGATCCAAGGCTTGCACACTTTAGTAATAAGAGGTTATTTAACTCTTGCATCAAGTTTGAACACAATCTGCAACAACCGACAAAACAAAAAGGATAAAAAAAAGAGAATGTGATGGGCCGCTTAGAGAAAGGAATAAAAGCCCAATGCCACTCAAAGTTTGTAAAGGAAAGAGATTTAAATATGATCTCATCACATTTAATTAGGAGAGGAGACCTATATAAGATAAAATAGAATTTCGTTAAACCCTTTACTCTCAAACCTCACGACCTCCCTCTCCCTATCTTGGCCTTTCTTCGTCCCCTCTCGTGCGTGAGCAGAAGCAGGAACACCTGCTCGTTGTTCTTGGTGTTAGGGTAGGCAGTCTCTCTCTCCTCTCCTAATCAAATCCATTTACTTTCCCTCACGTCGCCTCTGCACTGATTGCAGGCAGAGAAAGAGAGGAAGAACAAGGGCAGAAAGCGTAGGAAACAAGGGCGCCACTGTTGATCGATTTTCTTTGACGAATCGAGGAAATGATTAATTGTGATAACAGGTGGGTGAATCAAAATCACCTCGCATGACCCCTGAATAACGTTGAATCATGCCCTAATCGTACATGTAAAGAAGAAGAGATAAAGAGGGTTCAAGTTTCTTGTTTTGCCTTGTTTGATTTTCTTGAATTCATTGATTGGTTGATAAATTTCATGCATAATTCATTTCCTGTTGTTCTATTGTTGTGTGATTGATTTGCTAAGAGATAGGAACTAGGTTAGGTTGAGATTGCATTAAAAAATTGATGAAATTCGAAAGTTTTGTAACTTCCTGTACGCTGACCGGTCGACCGGTCTGCAAGTATTGCCAGCAACCGGCCGACCGATAACATGACTATAGCCAATTTCCGCATATGTCGACCGATCGACCGATCCTTACCCACCGGTCGACCGTTTAACTGAACGGATCGACCGATCCTATTAGCCCAAATCATCCAACCGGTCAATCGATCTAAATAGACCAGGCGACCGATCCGCAGACAACCGGTCGCCCAGTCCTTTAAACCGGTCGATCGATTTTCAGGAACCCTTTTATTAGATTTACTAATTATTTTCCCTTTTTAATCCGAATATTGCCTATGTACAATTGATTCTATTTTTTTTGACCCTACAAAGATCCCCCATTGATTTACAAGATCTACTCTTTTATTGATTCATTTCTTATTGATCTTATCATATTCATTGAGCAAAGAACAAAAAGACACAAGTTATTAAAAGTGATTAATAAGTTCAGATGAAAAATTAATCATGAGTTGCCAGTCCAAGCCAAGTGCAACAAGATAAGGGTAGCTCCCTTTGTCATGGTCTTATCACCCACTGACCCGCACAAGACCGTATCGTTTGCTCGGCATACCCCAAGAACTAAAAGCACATAAAGTCACCTTGATTCTAATAGTAATCCAATATCAAGAAGCATGTTCAAGTCAAGTCAAGAATATCATGATTCTAAGTTTACTAAGCATCATTTGATTCTCATGATTCATAATATATTTTGATTCTTACTCTTATTCTTATTATGATCTATGACATTGACATGTTATCTTTCACGTTAAGCATGATTATTTATTGCTGATTATTATATTCATGTCATGCATTGTATATTATGTAGTTCTCCACTAGGCTATAAAGCTTATGGGAGGACCTTCTTCCCTAAAGGTCAGGTCAGTGACGAGGTGGAGTAGGTGTATGGTGACGAAGTTCTCGCGGCAAGAAAACACATGAACCACATGACTTATTAGTTTCCTTATTAGATTTTTTTCCTTCCGCTTTTATAGATTCATGATGTAGAACCTTATTTTAATTCTTAATAATGATATAACCACTTTTAGACTTCCGCAATTAAAGTTATTCTTTTATTTATTTCTTTTATTTTGTTATCTTTCCGCTGACGTGTCTCGGTCATTGACTGAGATATGATCAATATTATGGTCAAAGTCATAGCATGTCGCAGCGTCTCCACGTTGGTCTTCACCATGTGGCGGTGGTCGATTTGGGGGCGTTACACAATCGATCATTGAAGTGGAAATAAATATTTAGTGTTAAAAAAAGAACACTAAATTTTATGTGTTTACATTAATTTTATATGACCGTCTTATATGTAATACCCAGTTTATTTAAAAATAATAAAGTAAAATAAAATAAATAGAAAATGAAAATCAAATTGTAAAGACTATAGCCCAATTAATGAGCCCATTAGCATATTAAGCCCCAAAACTAACCTATAAAAGCATTAGATGCCTTAAGCACATCCTTGCCACCATTTTCCTCTCCCTCACTCCTCTCTCTTCCTCCGCATTTCATCCAACAAGAAATGGGTGCTCCAGCAAGGTTTGGCATCAAGGTTTACCTTCATTTCTGCATCCTTTAATCTCTAGGTCCATTACTCACTCCATCTCCCCCATTGGAATGCTTCCTAGGTGGAGAACAATAAGGAGAAGTGATTATCGGTGATAGGAAAGATTCAAGCTAGGATCAATCACGAAATAAGGTGGGTGATACCGAAATCCCCTTGCATAACTTGATTAGCAATTGATTTGAATTAGGATTCTTATTATGGATTGTGTTCTTGATTGATGAGAAGGAATGGAAATGGAATGATTGATTGTGTTTCTTGTGTTTGATGCATATTTTGTGATTCATATGCCTATAGATATATTCTGTATTAGTCCTCCATGCTTAGATGATTGATTGTATGTCTTGATTGCATTTCTAGATTGAAAATCGCTGTTTTAGTGATTCTGTGCGATTTCTGTTTTCATGAGGACCGATTGACCGATCCTGTATATCGGTCGACCGGTGATGAGGATGTCGGTCGATCGATCCTTGGAAACCGGTCGATCGATCGTACCTCTCGAGCCTTGTATCGGTCGGCCGATCGAAGCTCTTGTTTGATCAAGTACTATCGGTCGACCGATCCAGAGATATCGGTCGACCAGCACTCATGACTTGCCCATTGTACTGATTTACAACCCATCGGTCGACCGATCCAGAGATATCGGTCGACCGGTGCTCGAAAATCGGTCGACGACCAGTGAAGACCGATCGACCGATCCTTGGCCAGATTGCATTTTGATTGCTGATTTGATTGCTGATTTGATCTATATTCTTTCTATGAGTGTGTTGTGCTACTCCTTATTGATTGGAATGTTATGTGATTGAATCTTTGATCTTGTTTTGATCTAGCCTATGATCCAATCCTATCATGATATACAAGTATGACAAAGTAATAAAGTGATTAAGTATGAAAGATGAACATGTTTATAGGAGTGGTGGTCAGAGCTTAAGCTGAGTGCTCATCGGTAGGGTCGCTCCCTTAGCCATGGCTTGATCCCCCATTGGCCGAACAAAGCTGTATCGGTCGCTCTGACGTAAATCCCCCAAGTTAATGGCAGCCAAGAGCCCAAGGAGTATGGACAAGTTAAGGGCACCCAAAAGCCTAAGGAGCATGAAAATGTAATATGAACATGATGAATGAAATATGATTATTGAGCAAGCATGATTACTGAAATCCTTCATGATTATAAGATTGACTCATGATCTCTATTTCTATCATCCATGGATATCTCAATCAAATGATCTTATGTTCTTAAATCTGATATTTTTACAAGTGATTACTAATTCTGTCTATTACTATTTATTGTTATGCATTGAGTACTTTATTGATCCCCATTAGGCTGTATAGCTTACGGGAGGACCTCCTCTCCTGTGTTTGATTTCCACAGGGCCAGGTTTGAGATCGTGTGCTGCGACCAGCGATACTAAAGCACATAAACCGACAGAGAGCTTAGTTATCATTATTTTTATTTTCTGCATTATGAGCTTTGATGTAATTCAGACATTATGACTATTATGGAACCTTGTATCTCTTGAGACTTCTACTTCTATGATATTTCTATCTTTTCTTCTTTGTTTCTATTATTGGCATGCCATTGTTTTTAATTGTGTTTGGTCAAGTTTTAGTCAATGTTATAGTGTTTTCATAGCGCTTTCGAATAGATCCTCGCCACTGGCGTTGGTCGATTTGGAGTATTACATTATGCATTTCATATTTTGAACCTTGAACTATTTTAGTTTGAAAATTGTACCTTTTCTTAAGCTCTCATCAGATAAGACTTTGTTACATTTTTGGCATTTTGGAATTGCACGCGCAATGGCAGAAACTCATCCTATGACGCAGTATGGGGAATTTTCAAACACGGATTTTTGTTTATGTTTGCATTTTGTGACTCAATCCGCACATTAACTTGTAAGCATCAGGTGGACAAACAAAAATCCAAAAATAAGAAAACTTAAAAATTAGCACAGTCGGACATAAAATTATATTTTATAGGATTTTAAGAAGCTTAACGACTTTTGGATAAAAAAGCTCTGAGGAACATAATGGAGAATAATATTAAAATATTAAAATTTATTTTTATATTTCAAATGTTATATATATATATATATATAATTAGTCCATCAACATAAGATTTTAACTAGATATGTATTCATAAATTTACTTTTTTTTTAAAAACAAATAGTAACATTAAAAGATAACACCAATTGATACAATATATATTTGTCATTACATGCATAAAGTCAATAAAATTAGTGAATTGAGGAAAAATCCATAAAAAAGGGAAATACAATTTGAAAACACATAGAATGATTTTAATTTAAATATCATCCAACCGTTATCATTTTGACTCGTAAACTTTTTAAAATTCTAGTGTCTATTCATGCCTTAGGGGATGTGAATATAATCATATAGCATATTTAGTTGAAAATGTTAAGGTGAATCCCATCACAATGATACGATTGAAAAAAAAAATATTAAGCTTAAATAGAATACTATAACCTATATGTTTTGCCGGTTCTACCTGCTCATCATTTATACCTTTTTTTTCGTCTCTTTTGTTAAATTAGAGGCATCATTTCTTTTTTAATTAGTAACTTGAGGAATTCATCAAACAATTGTTTTATCTGTATTTCATTAAATTTTAATTGGACATATAAAGTTGAAGGAAAAATGGCATCATCATTAATGAGGAAACTGTATTTTCATTTCGCTTATGAGTATATGTATCTCATCACTTATCACCTCGATCCATCACTACAAAAACATCTGAGAATTATCAACACAAAGAATAGTGTCAAATGTGACATTGATTCGACGCTAATGTAGACAAACAACATCTTAGCGTCACAGCAACGCCATTAGAATCATATGGTCACGCTAATGCTGTGTTCGGGGTTAGCGAGGCACTACATTGTAATTGGATGTTTGGCAAAAGTATATGCTACCACTACAAGAAAATTATCATTTTTCGACGAACAATTTTCGACGAATAGAAATCCGACGCAATTTGTGACGGATTTTGCGACGGAAATATTTTCGACGGAATTTTCGACGGTTACAATTGTCGAAAATGAAAATAATAAATTATGTAATTTGTTATATTATTATTTTATTTTTCAATGATTAGGAACGTCGATATTTTCGATGGATATCCATCCGTCGCAATTTTTGACGGAATTTCCGACGGTTATAACAGTCGGAATGAAAATAATAAATTATGTAATTTTTTATATTATTATTTTATTTTTCGAGGATTGGGATGTCAATATTTCCGAAGGATATCCATCCGTCGCAATTTCTGATCGGAAATGAAAATAATAAATTATGTAATTTATTATATTATTATTTTATTTTTTGACGATTATGAATGTCGATATTTCCGAGGGTCGTAACCGTCGGTAAATGTATAATAATATAATATGTGAGTATTTTATTAATATAATTAGCGACAGTCTAGACCGTTACAATTTTCGACGGTTCCGACCGTCTGTACGTGTTAACGACATTTCAAATCGTTGGTAAAATAAAAAAATAAATATTATATATAACTAAATATAGTATTTTATTTTTATAATTAAATAATTTGCGACGGTGACAATCGTCGGTAAATTTAAAAATATTTAATATTTGTGTTTCCCGCTTTCTCATATTTCCACATATATATATAATATATATATATATATATACATATTTCATTATCCCATTTTTCCACCCTTTATTTCTTTCCCCCTCTCCTCTCTCTCTCCCTCTCCTTGCCGGCGAGCTTCTCGACCGGACGTCGACCGCCGGCATCCCTCTCGCCTTCTTTCTCTCTCTCTCTCCTCCCTCCGGCCGCTGGCGGCCTATCGGCAGGATCCAACAGCTGGCGGGCGGATTGGCCACTGGCGGCCGGATCCTGCCGCCTGGCGGCAAGATCCAGCAACTGGCAGCTGGATCCGGCCATTCAGCCGGCTGGCGGCTGGATCCAGCCGCTCGGCCGGCTGGCAGCCGGATCCGACCTCGGCCAGCTGGCGACTGAATTCGGCCTCTCGACTGCTTGTAGGATTCACCGTATCTGGTCGCTGGCTGCCGGCGGCGGGCTAATTGTTTTTATATTATAAAGATTCTTTGCGACGGTTTTGACCGAGCCAAAAGTTTCGGCCGTCGCGCGATGACCGCCGAAAGTTTCGGCACGTAACCGTTGAAGTTTCGACGGTTTTGTCGACCGCAACAAATATTGGCGGTCACGACCGTCGAAGTTTCGACGGTTTTGTGGACCGCCGCAAATATCGGTGGTCATGACCGTCGGAATTCCGTCGAAATTTTCGATGTTTTTTCTCGACCGTCGATAATTGATTTGCAATGACCATTTTTCAGACAAATCGATTCCGTCGAACAAATCATCGAAAATGACGTTTCCGAGGGTTTTCGATGAAATTACAGACGGTTTTGACCGTTTGTAATCCCCATATTTCTTGTAGTGTACTTCGACCCACTTCCGATAAAAGAGGAAATATTTAGCATCATGACTCTTGACGCCAAGGAGATGCTAAATATTGCATCGCCATACTGACACTATGATGACGCTAAGCTTAGCTCCCCCTATGTTGCAGCACTATAGTGTCTCTAACAATGTGCGAATAGACACTACAAGAGAAATGATGTTTTTCGATGATTTCTCCCGTCGGGAAATCTAACAAAACAGTCGGAAATGAGGGTTTTTGACGGATTTACCTACGGAACTGATCTGTCAAAAAATTAGTCATCACAAAATGATTTTTGACGGTTGAAAAAAAACTCATCGAAAATTTCGTCGGTTGTAACCATCCCAACGGTCCGGTGGCCGCAACTGTCAAAAAGTCCGACGGTCGCATCCGTCGAAACTTTCGACGGTTCGTCGCAAACTGATGCTAGATCTTAGGCATTAAGTCGATGTTATTGTAGGATCGAAGACATATTGTAATTTAGAACCGCGGCAGTGCTAAAACATCTCTAATATGGGGCTAATTACAATATATTTTTCTGAATTGTACGCTCTATTGTTCTCTTCCCTCTCAAGCAAATTTACAATGCGCACATAATAAACATCATCAAAGTATATACTAACCACATACATCCACGTGCATACAAAAAAACTAATGACATCATAGTCAAATAATTAAAAATTATGTTAACATCACAGTCAAATAATTAAAAATTATGTTATTTTACTGAAAAAAATTTCCTTACACAACTTAATTTGAAATTTACATAATAGTCTATCTTTAATGGCTAATTGTGAGTAATTAATAATATTATTTTTTTAAATTTATTCTAAAATATTATAAAAATCATGTAATAAATATGTATTTTTACCAATAAAAGCCAATTTAAGCCATGTTCCCTTTCTCTCAGCAATAAAATTTTATGTGAACTTTTTCTTTCAATTTCTTTCGAATTTTGTGGCACCAAAACTTTGATGCATATAATATATATAAATATTATACTTAACAAAATAATATTTAATTTCCTATCTTGTATTTTGTTAGGGACGGTGCCACAAGTTGAAGCCAAAGAATGTGAGACGGAAAGCCCCATTTTGACGATGTGGTGTGTTTACTCTCCGGCATGTGACTTGCTTTGCAAACTAGAAGGCAATGACGGTGTAATACCCTGATTTTTCTATCAAGGATAATTTGGACTATTTGTCCAAACCCTTATGATTTCCCCTTATATAAGGCCTCTCTTCTTTCTTTTTCTCTTTTTAATCCACATGTTGGTGTCTAGGGCTTGAGAAAGAAGAAAGAAGAGATCAGGGAGAAGGAAGAAGAGGAAGAAAAATGAGGAAGCTCTAAGATCAAACTATGTAAAGGGGATCCAAACTCCTCACTCCTCTCTCAATGGTTTTCATAATTGGATTGATAGTTTGAGGGCACCTTGTCCTCAAAATGAATTTCGATTGAGGTTTTTCGCTCTAGACATATATAGGTATAGGGTTCCATGATTAGATCTATGCCATATGAAAGGATTAGAATCAGATTTGTTATTAGGGTTCATGTTCTTCTTATTGTTCAGGTTTTGGGGATGAACCCTAGATCTGGAAATTTGAATATTTTTACATGTTTTTCATGCCCATTTTGGTCCTAGAAGGCCTAGGAAACATATATGTATTGATTCATAACGTTGTATATGTATGGAAAAGTCGAGGGGCGTCGTAGTTCTCCAGCCCTCGGTCACGGCCGTGACACACATGTCACGCTTGTGACAGAAAGCGTCTAAAAAATGACTAAGGCAAGGCCTCTGGTACGCCCGTGACAACATATGTCATGGCCATGACAAAGTAGGCACGACCTGACGACTGGAGGCACGACCATGGCAAAATGGATGATGTTTATAGGCTTCTGTCACGGTTGTGATGGCCTGTATCACGGCTGTGATTGTGACAGAAACTTATTATATTATTTTAAATGTTATTTTGTGGGTATTAAAGCATGCATTGATGCTTGATGATTCTATATGAAACTACATACGCATATATACATGTTCTCCACGTAACTAGGTTAAAACCTGAAGATTGAGTGACATAAATATCTAAGTTTTGTAATGCATAATGAACTCAGTTTTGAATGATGTTACATGTCGTCACTCTATGGCCCTTTATCGGATATTATCCGGAATGATTGTTACACACATCGGCAATGGTGTGTGCATTTTGATGTTGCCCTTGGGTGAGAGTCCATAATGATTGTTACACACTTTAACAACGGCGTATGCATTTCGATGTCGCCCTTGGGCGAGAGTCCAGAATGATTGTTACATACATCGACAATGGTGTGTGCATTCTGATGTCACCTTCAGATGAGAGAGGAGCATTGTCTCCACGACTTAGCTAGCCTATTGAAAGGGCAACAACATAAGTCCCAACTATCAGAAGATATACCATTAATAGGAAAAGGGTGAATGATCTATGGAATGGAATGATGTTCCACGAAAGTGGAAGTTCGAAAGGGTTATAAAGCAACCCTGAGGATAGTTATGGAGGCAATGATTATGGTCAGTGTATCTCACTTATATGCCTATGGATTGAATGAGTGATAGTTATGAATGTCCATACTATAAGTATGATGATGATTACATGTCTTTCATGCAATTACATATGTGCATGATGATAGAATGATGTTACTGTTTGACGTGTAGATCATATATTAAGATATGTCATGCATATTATTACTTTTTTTTATATAAAGATGATGCATATCATGTAGTATCTTGTTTAAGATCATCACATTGTATAGCATGGCCTTTATATATTCTGACCGAAGAAACCTCTGCATCCTGAATCTGTGCAAGTGCATAAAGGTGGCGATGATGGCGGCTCAGCTCATGACGAATAAGATTGCACAATGGTCTAGGATATTAAGAATCTATTATTTTAGAATCTTTTTACTATGTTTTTAAAGAGATATGTTGGACTATGGTTTTAAGATCTTTTATTGGTTATCGATGATGTTTTAAGTTTTATAACATTCTTTTGATGTTTTCATGAAGTTTTCTGCATTTAATGAAAGATTCTTTTATCTTACTTTATGTATTTATGCTTCCACTATAATAGATGAAAATCATATTTTTATTATGATGATGTGATGGCGAACGGGCTAACACAACAGATTGAACTAATTGTCATTGGCACTTTGGGGGTGAAATTTGAGGTGTTACAGTTTGGTATCAGAGCATGCTTGGGACTTATGTTAAGTATGTTATAGAATTGTTTAAGTGTCTAAGTCCATGTGCAATCGTCATGAGCAGCCATCCAAAGTTGAGTATGTAAGTACTGTGCCATTGATGGTATTGTTAAATTAACTAACTTATGTTAGTCGATTATTGTTATGTTAAGGATGGAAGGAAAATAGTCTTCTAATGAGAATACTAATTATTGCATTCATGATTAATAGTATTGTCAAATTGACTATGGAAAATATGTAACAAGAGAGATGTAAATCTCATTGTGAATTGTAAGAATGATAGACATATGATGAGAAATTGCCCAAAATGGTATGCATATTTGATCATGACAAATGAAAATTTCTTAATCCAAAGACTACAAAATGACTAAAGAACCGATGGTGAAATTTAATTTTCACAAGGACAAATAGAAAGTTAATAGAATGTTAAGATGAGAAGTATGAAGTGGCAACGCCGTTAGGGAGAATCTTCATTAGTTGGTTTCTCCTAGAGATCCAATGATGATAGAAAGAGTAAACTACTCAACTGATCTCATAGTGCTACCCATGGTAGACTATGATGTAATATTAGGCAAGGATTGGTTATCTTACCATTATGCCTATTTGAGATGTCGAGAGAAGAAATTACAAATAGACAAGAAAGATGGAAGTTCTGTGATTTTTTGTAGGATTCCATCAAAAGAGAAGAAGATGATGATTTCCTTCATGAAGGCAACTAAGTTGCTAAACAAGGGATGTCGAGGATTTCTAGCAAGTAATGTCAAAAGTGACTTTCAACCCAAGCCATTAGAAAAACTTGAAGTAGTGAAAAACTTTCCTGATTATTTTCCGATGAGCTTTCGAGATTACCTCCGGAAAGGGAGATCGATTTCCACATTGAACTCATGCTAGGGACAACTGCCATCTCAAAGCCTCCTTACAGAATGGCACTAGCAGAAATGAATGAGTTGAAGGCTCAACTGCATGAACTACTGGACAGAGGATTCAGGCCAAGTGTGTCCCCATGGGGTAGGTGCACCTATCCTATTTGTGAAGAAGAAGGATTGGTCAGTGAGGTTATGTATAGATTACAGAATGTTGAACAAAGTGACCATCAAGAACAAATACCCTCTGCCTAGAATTGATGATCTTTTTGTTCAATTGTCCACAACATCGGTCTTCTCAAATTAGTTGATGAAGACATTGCAAAGACGACATTCAAGTCAAGGTATGGCCATTACAAAATTTTGGTTATTCATTTTTGAACTAACAAATGTTTTTGCAAGCATTTATGGATTTGATGAAAAGGATTTTCAAACCCCATCTTGACACATTTGTAATCATGTTCGTAGATGATATATTGATTTATTCATCAAGTCCTAAAGAACACCAAAAGCATTTGAGAATTATTTTGGAGACTTTGAGGCAACACCAATTTTATGCTAAATTCTTTAAGTGTGAATTCTAGTTAGAGCAAGTAATGTTTTTGGGCCACATAGTGTCAATAGAAGGGATCTTAGTGGATCCAAGCAAAGTAGAGCCTGTCATCATTTAGGAGAGGCAAAAAAATAGTGATAGGTATCAGGAGTTTCCTTGGATTAGTCGACTAAGGTTTATCCAAGACTTCTCAAAGGTTGCTGCTCCCATGACAAAGTTGACTAGTAAGAAAGAAAAGTTCAATTGGACACAACAATGTGAAGAGAGCTTCCTGAAGCTGAAGAAGAGATTAACCACTCCACTTGTACTAACAATTCTCACAGGAGTTGGAGGCTACATAGTGTACAGTGATGCTAGTGGAACTTGTTAGGCTGTGTGTTAATGCAGCATGAAAGAGTTGTAGCTTATGCCTCAAGACAACTCAAATCATATGAGAGGAACTATCTTACTCATGACTTGGAGTTGGCAATAGTAGTGTTTGCTCTAAAGCTATGGAGACACTACTTATATGGAGAAGAATTTGAAGTTTTTACTGACCACAAAAGTTTCAAATATGTGTTCACTCAGAAGGAACTGAACATGACACAAAGAAGGTGGCTGAAATTTCTCAAAGACTACGAGTTTGCTATTCTCTACCATTCAGGGAAAGCCAATTATGTAGCAGATGCCTTGAGCAAAAAATGGGAAGGATCATTGGCATGCTTAAGAGTTTACAAATGGATTCTTGTCGAAGAAAGTACTCAGAGAAAGTTAATGATGCATTATGTCATTCAACTTGATCTAGTGGAAAGGATAGCACAAGCATAGAAGGAATACCCATATTACAAAGATATGAAGGTCTTGTGTAAAAAGGGCACCCAGACTACAAGATGGAAGAAGATGGAACCATAAGGTTTCAAAGTAGATTATGAGTACCTAAATATAAAGAGCTCAAGGAAGAAATTTCTAACTGAGTGCCACAAGTCAGAATTTACTATCCATCCTGAAACTACCAAAATGTTCAAGGACCCGCAAAGAACATTTTTTTTCCAGAATTATTGAACCCAATGCCCATACCACAGTGGAAGTGGGAGGAGATCACAATGGACTCCCAAAGATGCAGAAGGGTCACGATGCCATCTGGGTCATCGTTGACAGATTGACTAAGTCAACTCATTTCTTACCTTATAATGTGAGATAATCAGTTGCAAGTATGCTGAAGCCGATTACATGAGATTCGTATTTTCATTTTATCGGTTAGAGACCCAAGGTTCACAACAAGGTTCTAAAGAGGATTGCAACATGCATTTGGTACAAGGTTGCACTACAGCACTGCATTTCACTCTTAGAGTGATGGACAAAATGAAAGAATGATTCAAACCTTGGAAGACATGCTAGCATGCACAATAGATTGGATCTCACTTTAGCTAAGTTTGCCTACACCAATAGTTATCACTCCACCATAAAAATGACTCCATTTGAGGCACTATATGGAAGACCTTACATGTCTCCTACATGTTGGAGTGCAGTCAGTGAGGAAAAGCTATTAGGACCAGAACTAGTAGAGAAGTATGCAGAGAAGGTGGATTTGATAAAGAAAAAAATGATGGCAGCTCAGAGTCGTCAAAAAAAGATATGCCGATAAGAAAAAAAAGAGCAAATACCAAGTTGGAAATCATGTGTTGCTGAAAGTATCTCCTACAAAAGAATCATGAGGTTCAGCAGAAATGACAAATTGACTCCTAGATATATTGGTCCCTTTGAGATTCTGGAGAAGGTGGGTGAAGGAGCATACAAGTTGGCATTGCCTCCTTCATATGTTAGAATCTAATTTTGGAAATGGTACTTTCATTTCTTCTTCTAATTCCCATATCGCTTCAGTTCCATTGTGGTGTTTTCATGCAATCTTCACAACTTTGTTCCTAAATCGACGTTCACCATACTCTAATATCTCGGTAGAATACTCCTCATAGCTGAGGTCTTCCTTGATGGTTGGCTCTTCAATCACCACCAATGGGAACTGTGATATGTGTACTTGTGAAGCATTGACACATGGATTTTATTATAGTTTAAAATTCGAGGATGAATTTTCTTTTAAGGGGGGAAGGATGTAATACCTTGATTTTTCCATCAAGGATAATTTGGACTATTTGTCCAAAGCCTCATGATTTCTCCTATATAAGGCCTCTCTTCTCTATTTTTCTCTCTTTGGCGGCTAGGGCTTGAGGAAGAAGAAAGAAGAGATTAGGGAGAAGGAAGAAGAGGAAGAAAGAGGAGGAAGATCTAAGATCAAAGTATGTAAAGGGGATCCAAATCCCTCTCTCCTCTCTCAATGGTTTTCATAATTGGATTGAGATTTTGAGGGCATCTTATCCTCATAATGCATTTTTATTGAGTGTTTCCGCTTTAGATCTATATATGAATAAGATTTCATGATTAGATCTATACCATATGCAAGGATTAGAATCAAATTTGTTATTAGGATTCATGTTCTTCCTAATGTTCATGTTTTGGGGATGAACCCTAGATCTAAAAAATTGAATTTTTTTACATGGTTTTAATGCCCCTTTTGGTCCTAGAAGGCCTAGGAAACATATATGTATTGATTCATAATGTTGTATATCGATTTCTCAATGTTTTTGATGAAAAATCGTGGAAAAGTCGAGAGGCGATGCAATTTTTCAGCGCTCGGTCACGGCCGTGACACACATGTCACAACCGTGAAAGAAAGTCTAGAAAACGGCTAAGGCAAAGCCTTTGGCACGCCCGTGACAACATATGTCATGGCCGTGATAGAGCAGGCACGACCTGACGACTGGAGGCACGATCGTGATAGAGTGGATGATGTTTATAGGCTTCTGTCACGGCTGTGATGGCCTGTATCACGGTCATAGAAACTTATTTTATTATTTTAAATGTTATTTTCAAGGTATTAAAGTATGCATTGATGCTTGATGATTCTATATGAACCTAGATACGCCTATATGTATGTTCCCCACGTTACTAGGTTAAAATATAAAGATTGAGTAACATAAATGCTTGTGTCTTGCAATGCATAATGAACCCAATTGTGAATAATGTTATATGTCATTCATCTATGATCCTTTATCAATGATTGTTACACACATCATCAACAGTGTGTGCATTTCAATGTCGCCCTTGGGCGAGAGTCCGGAATGATTATTAGACACATCGGCACTAGTGTGTATTCCGATGTCGCCCTCGGGTGAGAGTCCAAAATGATTATTACATACATCGATAACGGTGTGTGCATTCTGATGTCGCCTTCGGGTTAGAGGAGAGCATTGTCTCGATGATTTAGCTAGCATATTGAGAGGGCAATGACATAAATCCCAACTATCGAAAGATATAACATTAATAGAAAATGACCAATGATCGATGGAATGGAATGGAATGATGTCCCACTAAAGTGGAAGTTCGAAAGGATTATAAAGCAACCCTGAGGAAAGTTATGAAGGCAATGGTTATGATAAGTGTATCTCACTTATATGCTTATGGATTGAATGAATGATTATTATGAATGTCTATATTATAAGTATGATGATGATTACATGTATTCCATGCAATTACGTATGTGCATGATGATATGATGATGTTAATATTTGACATGTAGATCATATATTAAGACATGGCATGCATATTGTTACTTATTTTATAAAGATGATGCATATCATGTAGTATCCTATTTAGGATCATCACATTGCATAGCATGACCTTTACATACTTTGACCGAGAAAATCCCTGCATCCTGGATCCATGAAGGTGCATAAAGTTAGCGATGATGGCAGCTCAGCTCATAAGGAATAAGATTGCACAATGGTCTAGGATATTAAGAGTAAATTATTTTAGAGTTTTTTATTATGCTTTTAAAGAGATATGTTGGACTATGGTTTTAAGATCTTTTATTGGTTATCGGTGACATTTTAAATTCTTTAACTTTCTTTTGATGTTTTCATGAAGTTTTCCGCATTTAATGAAAGATTCTTTTATCTTACTTTATGGATTTATGCTTCCTATATAATAGATGAAAATCATATTTTTATTATGATGATGTGATGATGAACGGGCTAACAAAGCCGAATGACCTAACTGTCCTTGATAATTTGAGGGTAAAATTCGACGTGTTACAGACGGTGGGAAGTGAAAATTCAAGCTATTTAAGCTTAAATTAACTTGCATGTGTTACAACACTTGTGATGCATCATATGTGGATGTGAATCTCGTTGAATCTGATTAACTAATGTTATTTTAACCCACTCACAAGCCTTTGCATATGGCCTTAAAACAAATACATGATCCAAGGCTGCAAACTTTAGTAATAAAAGGTGATTTAACTCTTGTATCAAGTTTGAACAAAATAAATAATTGAAATGGAAATAAAATATTTTCTTAGGCTCTTATCAGATAAGGCTTTCAGATAAGGAAATAAAATCCTATCATGCAATATGGGAAATTTTCAAACAAAGATTTATGTGTGTGTTTGTAGCATCAGGGGAAGAAACATAAATTCGAAAATAAGAAAACTTAAAAATTAGTACAATCGGACATGAAATTATATTCTCTAAGGTTTTAAGAAGCTTAACGGCTTTTGGATAAAAAATCTATGAGGAACATAATTGAGTATAATATTAAAATTATATAAAGTATAAAATTATTTTTTATATTTTAATTGTTATATATATATATATATATAGTCCATCAACATAATATTTTAACTAGATATGTATTCATAAATTTACTTTTTAAAAAAAAACAAATAGTAACATTGAAATATAACACCAATTTATAAAATATATATTTATCATTACATGCATAAAGTTAATAAAAATAGTGAATTGTGAAAAAAAAACATAAAAAGGGAAATACAATTTGAAAAATTTATAATGATTTTCATTGAAATATCATCCAATCGGTACTATTTTTGCTTGTAAACTTATTAAAATTCTATTGTCTATTCATGCCTTAGGGGATGTGAATATAATCATATAGCATATTTAGTTGAAAATGTTCAGGTGAATCCCAATGCAATGATATGATTGAAAAAAATATTAAACTTAAATAACATACTATTACCTATAAGTTTTGTCAGGTTCTATCTACTCATCATTTATAACTTTTTTCCTCTATTTTGTTAAATTGGATGCACCATTTCTTTTTAATGCGTAGCTTGAGAAAGTCATCGACAATTGTTTTATTTATATTTCATTAAATTTCAATTGGACGTATAAAGTTGAAGGACGAATGTCATCATCATCATTAACAAGGAAAATGAATTTTCATTTTGGTTATAATCGTATATGTATCTCATCAATTATCATCTCGATCAATTACTACAAAAATTTTGGCAATTATCGACACAAGAATAGTCTCTTATGTGACAATTGATTTGACGCTACTGTAGACAAACAACACCTTAGCGTCACAACAGCACCACTAGATTCCAACTCTCAACACTAATGGCGTCACGCTAGCGCTGCATTCGGTGCTAGAGTGGCACTATGGTGACACTGGATGTTAAAGTAGACTCTATTGTGGCGCCAATGCAGGTAAAAGAGGGAATATTGAGCATCCTGTCTAACCATCCAGATGACTACGCAAAAAAGACAAAATAATAACGACTATTTTTTTATATATTGGATGCTAACGGTCGCCCACTTCATATAAAATAAATGCATAACGGCTACTTTTTGTGCAAAACGGATGTCCGAAATTGAAACGGACGACAACTTTAGAATTGGCAGCACAAGTTCAACTTTTTCAAAAGAATAACAATGACCATAATTTGAAGATGAGCCTATAAAAGGGATGCAAAAGCTTAAAGAAAGATCATTTAAGTAAGGGAAATCACTCTATAGTTTTTTTCAAGTCTAAAGCATCTGTTAGAGATCTAATTGGCAAATCATCTCTTCCTTCTTCTACTTTATAAGTGTGAGCATTTTTTGTGAGAGGAGAGAATTGGAGAAAATCTTTGTGCTCTTGTTTAGTGAATTTGAGAGCTCTTTGGAAGAAGAGGTTTACCTTACCTCTTGAGTAAAAAAGAAGGAAGTGCAATGTAGAAAGAGTTATTCTCTCTTTACAAGAAAAAAGAAAGATAGTGGATTTCTGACAATCTCAAGGTCGAGAAGTCAGAACGGGGACATAGACCAAGGAGTTGGAGCGAACCTCATCAACACAGCGTGTCATCTTGGATTTGATTCTTCTTACTCACTCTTTACTTTTATATATTTTCTTGCGATCATTTTTCAAAAATCATTTTTAATGTTTTCGATTGAAATTTTTATACACCAATTCACCCCTCCTCTTGGTGCTTTTGATCATACAGGAGACGCTAAATGTTGCATCGCCATAATGACACCATGATGATTCTAAGCTTAACTCCCCATGTGATGCTTGCATCGACACTAGAATGTCTCTTACGCTGCATGAATATATGACACACTATGTCGATGCAAAAGTGTCGTTAGATATGTGGCGTTAAGTCGACGCTATTGTAGCATCGAATTCATCTTGTAATTTAGCACCATTGCATTGCTAAAATAAATTTAATATGGGGCTAATTACGATATATTTTTTCAAATTATGCCTCTATTATTCTCTTCCTTCCCATACAAATTTGCAATGCGTATATAATACATACAATACACATATACGTTCACACAAAAAAGACTAATGACATTACAGTCAAACATTCAAAAAACTTGTTATTTTGCTGAAAATATTTTTAATTTTTCCCTCTATAAAATAATTTGAAATGTACATAATAGGCTATCTTTAATGATTAATTGTGAGTAATTAATAATATTATTCTAAAATATTATGAAAATCATGTAATTAATATGTATTTTCACTAATAAAAGTCAACTTAAATATGTACCTTTTTCTCTTACTAAAAATTTATGACCCTCCAATAAAAGTTTGACTTAAAAAACAATTTAAAGTTTCTCCATATTTTATAAGAAAATAATTGAGAACATAAGCGCCAACTTATATATATATATATATATATATGGTTATTTCCTCTAACCACCCATAAACTATCGCGATTTACAACATCTAATCACAAACTACGAACTTCATTTTTTGGGTACCTAAACTATCGCGATTTTTTTAATTTGATCCTTCCATCAAATTTCATCGACTTCTCCGTTATTTTTTATTTTCGCATTTGTGAAAAGTTCATTATACCCTTGCTCTGAATTAAATTCTATTTTTACATAAAGGAGGGGGGGGGGGGTCGCCACCCCCCTGCGTCATCATCAACGACGACGATGAGGTGGCGATCCCTCTTCCCCCTCTCTCTTCACGGGCGCAGTTTTTTTAATTATTATTATATTCATTGTTATATATTATTTTATGTAAAAATATAATTCAATTTAGAGCAGGGGTATAATGGACTTTTCATAAATGCAAAAAATAAAAAATAACGGAGAAGTTGACGAAATTAGAGGGAAGGATCAAATTGGAAAAATCGCGATAGTTTAGGTACCCAAAAAATGAAGTTCATATTTTGGGGTTAAATGTGATAAATCACGATAGTTTAGGGGTGGTTAGAGGAAATAACCCATATATATATGTATATATATTCTTTTCCAATTCTAACTCTAAATCTCATTAATTGAATCATGTAAGTTTTTTCTGTCAAGTACACTTAAGAATTCTACTTATTAATTTAGGTATTAAAAGTTTAACATCATGGTTAATTTTTATAAATTAAATTTTGACATTTCATATTTGTAGGATCCCAAGGCACCAAGAGGGGAAGGGGGAGGGGGTGAATTGGTGTTTAAATTGAAATTATCGATTTAAAAAAATACGTCATGGAAGCTTAATATTGATTCAACAATATTTAAATCAAAACAAATTAAATCAGATCACAAGTACAACATGAGAAAGAGAAGGAGAAAGAAATCAAACACGATGAACACGGTGGTTATTGACGAGGTTCGGCCACACTTTAACCTACATCTCCGCTCCAACTTTTTGACCTCGAGATCGCTTGAGATCCCACTATAACTCTTCCTTTGTTCCATATGGGACAAGGAATAATGCTTTTTACACCAATCACCTTTTCTCCGTTTTGAGAGGTAAGGTATACCTTTCCTCCTAGGAAGCTTAGCTTTTCTCCCGCTCAAGAGGTAAGATATGAAACCTATTTTACACAGGAGCTCTCTCAATTTTTTTGAACAATTTTTTCTCTCTTTTACAATATCATGCCCACAAGAAGAGGAGAGAAAGAAGAGAAACTAGAATGATAACTTCAAGAAGATGATATTCTATTGATAACATGAAGTTTTTCTTCATTGCCTGGATGGATGCCTTTGCTTCAGACTTTGACACTCTTTTTATAGGCTTCAATATGTGAAAAATTCGTGTAAAAAATTTTCCACAAATTTCTCCTTCAAAACTAGTCGTTACTGTTCATCTCAGCCGTGGACCGATTGACCAAATGAATGGACAGGTCGACCGGTCTATATGACCGTTGCACGATTTTTTTAGCATCAACGTTTGATTGGTCGACCGGACTATCGACCGGTCAATCGATCGATATAGTCTCGACATTTTGATTTTCACACCATTGAGTTGATCAATTGGCCGATGCATCGATCGGTTTATTGACCGGTATAGTCTCGATGAAGAACTGGGCAATCTTTGCATTGATTAGACGATCGGTATCTCAGATCCGGTCGATCGGTATAGTCTTGAGCGGCCTTCATTGTTTCGACTGGCAAGTTGATCGACCTGCACTATTTTGAGTATAACGTTTTGCACAATTATCCAAATGAGATAATTTTAGATTATATGGATAGCTAACATGATTCTCTACAACTTTAGTATTAATAATTCATCCAGAATCTAATGAGATTATAGTCAATTATTTAATCAAAATTTAGTACATAAAGTTGTCCATTTTTGTTTAAACTTTTCAGCATTTAACTTTAATATTTCGAGGTTTGTATCATCAAAATATAATTTTATAGGACATTAAAAATTTGCTTCAACAATCCCCCTCTTTTTGATGAAGACAAATCGAGAAATATGAATAATATATAAGTGGCGAAAAAAGTGTAAAATCTTGTAAAATCAATTTTACTTCCCCTAAAATTTAGTTTTTCTTACAGTGATAGATATGCACATAAGTACTAGTACTATTCATATAAAGTTATATTCATATCATAATTTTCCTATATTTCTCCTCCTTTTGTCTCATCAAAAAATAGATTGCAGATGAAGGACATAAGAAACCATATGTAACTCCCCTTTAATCATGTTGTCTTGAAAACTTTATTCTCCTCTTTTGCCATATAATGAACATGTAAAGTATTACATCATAAAGAGTTATAAAATATGCAAAAAATAACTCTCCCTAAATTTTTGTCTATCTTATAATGGAAAAATGAAATCGAATCGATCTAGAGGTTGTGAGAAGCCACAAGTCTAAAAAAAACTGTATCAAGAATTAAAATATTGCTTGAAACTTTGATACAACAATGATATGTTAAAATAAAATTGGAAGATTTTAACATGCTCCCATCACTATGATCAATTTTATTTTTCAATTTTATACGTTCCTCTTTTCTTTAAAGAAATAGTAATTTTGAAATTTTGAGTGAAATCAATAATTAAATGATATTTTTACCATGACCTTCATGCCTTCGCATTTCCACTCGTCCTTTGCTTTACATGTGAGGCACACCTGAAAAATAATTATTTAACCTTTGGTACTCAAACTTCTTTGGGTCCTATTTTGTTAATCAAGGTTCCTTTTAGAACCCATATCATCCCATGTTGAAATTGTTTTCTAACTTTGCATGGATATGTATAATGACCATGAATCTACATGCAAAATAAGTAATATGTGAATTTATGGACTTTTCATAAGAATGTTTAGATCTCTAATAAGTATTTCCTAAAATTATTTTCCTTTGCATAAGAGCTAGTCTTATCATTATTTTGTGAATTTTTCAAAAGAGTATTTTTGTTCTTTACTTTTTCTAAAGAACATGCTAGTTTTACAATTTCACATGCATGTGTAATTTTCAATGTATCAAGTTCAATTTTCAAGTTTTCATTTTTCACAAAATAAGTATCCTTTTCTTCTTTTAATTTCTCAAATTCATTTAATAATTTTTTTTATTTTTCTCTTTAAGTGAAAAATACCTTTTTATAAGAGAGGAAAGTTCTTTATTCACATCGAATGAAAGGTCTTCTTCGAAAGAGCTTGATAAGTCATTATTTGAAGTTGAAGGGTTAGAAATTACCTCAATATTGTGTACCATTAAGCATATGTTTGCGTCCTCACTAGAAGAGCTTGAGTCACTTGCTTCAGTTGACTCTTCATACTTTTTCTTCTTCCCCTTCTGAAATATCTCTTCTTTGTAAAGTTTATATGGTCTTCTCTTTGGCTTCTCATTTTTTTCTTGAGATATTTGTCAAGTTTTCTTGTATAGCGAGCTAATTTCTTTTCATCTACTTCCTCTTCACTTGAATCTTCTTCCATTTTGTTTGCTTTCAATGCCAATATTTTCTTCTTGGGGGATTTTTCTTATCTTTTGGATTGCTATCTCATAGGTTAGAAGTGAACTAATAAGATCATCAAAATGCAGCTTGTTCAAGTCATTTTCTTCAATCACGATCCTCTTTTTATGCTATTTGAAGGAGAAAGACCTGAGAATTTTTTCCACTTTTTGTGGGTTAGTTCTTGACTCGTCCAAGGAGTCTAAGCCATTCACAATATCGTTAAAATTGTACAACCATATCATTAATAGATTCATTATCATGTATTTTGAAGGAATCATATTGATAATTTAAGATATTTAATTTGTATTCCTTGACTTTATCCATTCTTCATAAGTAATAATTAGTTTGTTCCAAATCTCTTTTGCACTTTCACAATTAAAAATCTGATTAACTCCATTGAATCCAAAGCACAATAAAAAGTAACTTTTACCTTCCAATTAAGTTTTGCAAATTTTTTTTCTCTTTCAGTATATTCTAAAGGTAATTTTTCGTGTAAATAATAATCTTTTTCAACAATATCTCACATGTCAATATCAATAGAACATATGTATGCTTGTATTCAATTCCAATAAGCAAAATTGGATGTATTAAAAAGCGGAGGACGACTAATTGATTGCCCTTCGGAAAAGCTAAATCCACTTGATGTCATAGCTCTAAAGATGTTTAAATCTTAAGATGATTAAATCTTAAATAAGAGCAATTGTAGGATCCCAAGGCATCAAGAGGAGGGGGGGGGGGGGGGTGAATTGATGTTTAAATGGAAATTATCGATTTCAAAAAATATGTCGTGGAAGCTTAAAATCGATTCAACAATCTTTAAATCAAAACAAATTAAATTAGACCACAAGCACAACATGAGAAGGAGAGGGAGAAAGAAATCAAACACGATGAACATAATGGTTATATGAGATTCGGCCACACCTTGACCTACATCCCTGCTCTGACTTCTCAACCTCGAGACCACTGGAGATTTCACTATAACTCTTCCTTTCTTTCAAATGGGGCAAGGAAAAAACCCTTTACACCAACCATCTTTTCTACACTTCGAAAGGTAAAGCGCACCTCTTCTCCTAGGAAGCTTATCTTTTTTATTGCTCAAGAGGTAAGATATGAAACATCTTTTACACATGAGCTCTCTCAATTTTTCTAAACAATTGTTTACCTCTTTTACAATATCATGCTCACAAGAAAAGAAGAGAGAAAGAAGAGAAACTAGAATGATAACTCCAAGAGAATGACATTCTTTTGATAATTTGAAGTTTTTCTTCAATGCTTAGATGGATGCTTTTGCTTCAGGTTTTGGCACTCCTTTTATAGGATTCAACATATGAAAAATTCGTCCAAAATGTTTTCCACAATTTTCTCCTTAAAAACTAGTCGTTACTATTTATCTCAGCCGGGGACCAGTCGACTGGATGAATGGACCGGTCTATATGACCATTGCACGATTACTTCAACGTTAGCACTTGATCGATCGACTATCGACCGATATAGTCTCGACATTTTGATTTTCGCCCATTCAGCTGATCAGTCAATCGGTGCATCGACTAATCTGTCGACCTAAATAGTCTCGACGTAGAATTGGGCAATCTTTGTATTGATCGATCGATCGGTATTTTGGATCGATCGACTGGTATCTTGGATCGATCAACCAGTATAGTCTCGATCGACGTTCATTGTTTCGATCAGCAGGCATTGCACTATTTTGAGCATAACGTTTTGCACAGTTATCCAAATAAGATAATCTTGGATTCTATGGATAGCTAACATGATTCTCTAAAATTTAATATTCATCCGAAATCTAATGAGATTATAGTCAATTATTTAATCAAAGTTTACTTCGTAATGTTGTCCATTTTTGTTTAAACTTTTTCAGCATTTAACTTTCATCTTTCGAGCTTTTGTAACATCAAAATATAATTTTATAGGACATTAAAATTTTGCTCCAACAATATTATACTTCATTAATAAAAAATGACTATTTCCAAATGCATCCATAATTAATGAGTATTAAATGTATAACATTCCGATTACATTTCATAAATTATATTTTATTAATAATCAAAACAATTTTAGATTTAAAGTATGTTTTATTAATAATCAAAACAATACTATTCCGACAATATAGTATTAGATGGTCTTGATGTGGCTACCAAAATATTACTCTCTTTTTTTTATTGTGTTTTAAAGAATGACAACTTATGTTATTGGGAATATGAAATTTCTTCATGTTATAATATAATCAGGAATATTTCAACTATTATTATGTATTACATATAATAAAATTAGTCATAACATAATTAGGCATTTACATTTAAGAATATTATAGGATCATATGCTCTTTATATTTTATATTATTTTAGCAATTTTCATTTATGACTAGTTTATATTAAATTGCATTGTACTCAGTGGCTATGCTGGTATTTATCTTGACACGTGGATCCACTCTATCTATCTTATATTTTGAAACTAAGATCTGCCAACTTATTTCAATAACTACGAGAAGTTAATAAAATTTTTCAGGTTGGATTTGGGGTGTTACAATTAAAGTGATAGCCTAGTAAATGCTTCTCATACAACTTAATTACTATTATAAATAATTCATAGGCAAATAAATGCGTCTATAAAACTTATTTACTACTATAAATAATTCATAGCCAAAATTCAACTTGATTACTACTATAAATAATTCATAGCCAACATTCATCTTAATTATTGCTATAAATAATTCATAGCCAAGTAAGCATGTCTCATACAACTTAATTACTACTATAAATAATTCATAGCCTAATAAATTATTCTCATGCGACTTACTACTACAAATAAGTTATTACAATATACGTGAACTCATAGAACCATCTCACTAAGACTTTAGTTTAGTCTCTTGCTCTCGCTGCATTCTTAGTTATATTATCATGGGGGCCAAGCCAATTGTTGTGTGCTCAATGCTCCTACTACTCATCTTGGCTTCAGGTTATACTATACTACTACTGCTCTCTCTCTCTCTATCTATCTATCTATCTATCTATCTAACTATCTATCTATCTATCTATCAAAGTAGATATATAAAGAGTAAAAATCAGTTTTCCATCTCATTTTCTTCATATGTATGCAAGGAAAAACAATATTTCAAATGGTATAATATATTGATATTTGTATATATATGTATTTGAATCACATAATTAACTTGATTAATGTAATTTATTATTGTTTTAGTAATCTAATATGTTATAATTATAAAAAAAATCATTTTTCACAAATGCTATCTCACTATATAATTATTGGCAAATCTCTTCGAAGACATTCGATAAAATTGTAATCATTGTTGTTTTTTCGTTAATGAACTTGGCTTGGGGAAAGTTTTTTTTTGTTTTCCTCTATTTTATATTTGGTATTTCTTTAAAATAATATTTTTTTCTTATTTTTTGTATGAGTGTTTACATCTTGCCTCATAGATGTTTGTGTGAACTAATTCTTTTGATTTCTTTTGAATTGTTTGACACCAAAAGTTTGATGCATATACATGTACATATATATATTATTGTTCATAAGAAAATAATTCTTAAATTTCCTATCTTGTATTTGTGTTAGGGATGGCGCCACAAGTTGAAGCCAATGAGTGTGAGACGTAAAGCTCAATTTTCCCACCGATTTGTATTTTTTCGCCTGCCTGTAACTTGGTTTGCAAATTAGAAGGCAAAGAGGGAGGGCATTGCAAACGTCAGAAATTTAAACTCAGATTCATTTGCACGTGCCGCTATGCTTGCGCTGTATGTGGATGCAAATCTCGTTAACTAATGTTTGTATTCATCCACCGCATGCTTTTGCATAGTCTTTATTAGACAAATACGTGATAGAAGGATTGAACACCTTAATAAAAAGGTGATTTAATTCTTGTATCAAAATCTATCATTGAAGTGGAAATAAAATATTTAGTGTTAACTTTCTCATCATTTGTATGTTTACATGAATTTTGTATGACTGTTTTATATCTACCAACAAGTTTCGAGTTACAAACTTTCAGATTTGAACCATGAACTATTTTGGTTTGAGAATAATATATATTCTTAATATAAAAATAATAATTAAAAAATTAGGAGGCTACATGTTGTCCCATGCTGAAGTCATATTGATAACAATAATTAAAATTTTGTCCATGAACACGTCACCTCAAAGAAGATTGCTCCTATTGTTTGTTTCCGAACTAGTATCTAGCTAACATATTTACCAAAGCTCTTATCAGATAAAGTTTTGCTACGTTTTCATTTTGGAATTGAGTACCAGGTGAACCCCTCCTCCTATGGTGCATGCACTATGGGGAACTTTCAAACATGGATTTTTGTCTACTGTTTGTTTATGTTTGCATTTGTGATTCAATCAAAATATTGTCTTGTAAATAAGGAGGGAAATTAAAAAATCCAAAAATAAAGAAACTAAAAAATTAATCTGTTGGACACGAAATTTATATTTCTTAGGTTTTTAAAAGCTTATCTATTTTAGTTAAATCTCCGAGGAACATAATGGAGTATAATATTAAAATAATATAATTAGAAATGTTTGTATATATAATTACTCCATGAAAATAAGATTTAAGTATATGTGTATTTATAAAGTTTTTCACCAACAAGTGGTGAGCATGAAGTGAATAAAATATAGAATCTCAAAAAAAAATCTATCTAAAGAGGGAAATACAATTCAAAAAAGCATAAAGTGATTTTCCATTGAAATATTGTCCGACCAGCATAATATTTACTCATAAACTCTAAAAAATTCCCTTTTGTATTCGTGCTTTTGGGGATGTTAAAATCATATAGGCATGTTTAGTTAAAAAGAGTTCAGATGAATCCGATCACAACAATATGATTGTAAAAAAAATGTTAATCTTAAATTGGCATATTAGGAGCGATAAGCTTTTCCAATTCTATATATTCTCATCATTTTGTACTTTTTTCCTCTCGTTTGATATTATGCAATGTCATTGATTAACTTATTAAGGTATTCATTGCAATGAGGTGCCATGTACTTCATGAGTCCAATGATTGTGCGCATCACGAGGATCATTTTCTCTAAAGGAGATGGGGAGAAATCGTGTAACGAGGATAAATAATGCCCCAACACTGACTGTGATGTTATGCCATGAGCTCCCATTTAATTCATAACATGAGTACCCAAGCTTTTATCTCTAATTGATTAGGTTTTCATCTTCGCCTTAATTGGGACTTAGTCATAACGATGCCATGACCACAATCAAGATAATAATGTCAGGTGATCAACATAATCAAATGGGATTTAAACTTTGGATTTAATCTATGAAATGACAATGCTCTGAATATGCATAATCATATAATAAATGAGAGAAAAAGAGTTATAAACCCTTGGATATAATCTATGAAACGAGGTATAATTAGTCAAGATTAATCAAGCAATAAATCCAAATGATAATTCGGGATAGTCATTAGATTTAGATCGTGACCTATAAATCAGCAATTAGTAATAAAATATGATTAATCATTCCCTACTAGGACAATATTATAGGTCATGATATCAGTGGGGTCAGATCAATGATCAATTAGAAATAATTAATAATACAATGATAAATGATGATAGTAATATAACCTCTATGTTTTTGATAAATTAGATTATTAACAAATTATGGATTACACAACAAGAAATCATGATATAATACATTCTATCAAGATGTCAATGTACTTGGATGGATCATAATCCATGAAGGAAGGACCAAATAACAATTAATATAAAACATAACCATAATATAACTTTATAAAAATTAGACGTATCATATATCATGAATCAATATTAAAATAATAATAAAATAAAGATCACATCATAATTAACTAACATAATAAGTTGAAATAGCAACATACAATACGATCTGGCAGAACCCGGGCTGGGTTCTGTGCTATGGACATCCTAGGCTCGGCCGGGATGGACTCTGTGATTATTTGCAATAATTTGGACATACAAATTTTGAATTCAAATTAGAAATTTTGAATTATTCATTGGATCATTGCAATACATATAACAAGTAATATAGATTTCATTTATGATGAAATATTTATTTGAATATATTTGATACTAACATATAAATTTAAATTATTTAATTATTGTATTAAATTAACAAATGGTTTTTTTAGGTAGTATTAATTTGCATGTAATATTTTAAAGTTAACACAAAATTTTATAAGAAACATACACTTTCTTCTAAATTTATGAAATTTGAAAACATGCATTTTCTATTTTCTAATAACTCTAATTTTCTATAAAAATCCCCAAAATTCTATTATTTTCTATTTAAGTTTTTATTATTTATAAGCGAATTGGTTTAATTTTGAGAAGAACACAAAATTCAGCTTATTAATTATACTGGATTGATCTTGAACCTACACCCAACTGGCACATGATCAGGTATGATGTTGTACAAGATTGAAACCAATAAAAGGGTAGTGATTGTGAGTTAAACATTTTTGAATTAAATTATTTTTATCATTTTGTTTTTATTTCGAAAATGGATTTGGTTGGATGTTAATAATCTTGAGTGAAAAAGAGATGACCCAACAGATTTTTCCTTTGTGTATATATAATCACCATGTGAGCATATCGATGTTAATTTTCATGTTTATGACATCCTTATTATTATTTTAACAAAGATAAAAAATTGTTAAAAACTAAGAGCTTTGTTGACAATATAGTATTGGATGGTCTTGATGTGACTACCAAAATATTACTCTCTTTTTTACTCTCTTTTTTTATTGTGTTTTAAAGAATGACAACTTATGTTATTGGGAATATGAAATTTCTTCATGTTATAATATAATTAGGAATATTTCAACTATTATTATGCATTACATATAATAAAATTAATACTAGTCATAACATAATTAGGCATTTACATTAAATTCTTAAGAATATTACAGGATCATATAATCTTTATATTTTATATTATTTTAGCAATTTTCATGTATGACTAGTTTATATTAAATTGCATTGTACTCAGTGGCTATGCTGGTACTTATTTTGACACGTGCCTTATATTTTGAAATTAAGATCTGCCAGCTTATTTCAATAACTACGAGAAGTTAATAAAAATTTTCAGGTTGGATTTGGGGTGTTACAATTAAAGTCATAGCCTAGTAAATGCTTCTCATACAACTTAATTACTATTATAAATAATTCATAGGCAAATAAATGCGTCTGTACAACTTATTTACTACTATAAATAATTCATAGCCAACATTCAACTTGATTACTACTATAAATAATTCATTGCCATGTAAGCGTTTTCATACAACTTAATTACTACTATAAATAATTCATAGCCAACATTCATCTTAATTACTACTATAAATAATTCATAGCCAACTAAGCATGTCTCAAAAAACTTAATTACTACTATAAATAATTCATAGCCTAATAAATTATTCTCATACGACTTACTACTATAAATAAGTTATTACAATGTACGTGAACTCCTAGAACCATCTCACTAAAGACTTTAGTTTAGTCTCTTGCTCTCGCTGCATTCTTAGTTATATTATCATGGGGGCCAAGCCAATTGTTGTGTGCTCAATGCTCCTACTACTCATCATGGCTTCAGGTTATACTATACTACTACTACTACTCTCTCTCTCTCTCTCTATATATATATATATATATCTATCTATCTATCTATCTATCTATCTATCTATCTATCTATCTATCTATCAATCAATCTATCTATCTATCTAACTATCTATCTATCAAAGTAGATATATAAAGAGTAAAAATCAGTTTTCCATCTCATTTTCTTCATATGTATGCAGGGAAAAAGAATATTTCAAATGGTATAATATATTGATATTTGTATATATCAAATCCTTAATATGTATTTGAATCAAATAATTAACTTGATTAATGTAATTTATTATTGTTTTAGTAATCTAATATGTTAAAATTATAAAAAAAAGCATTTTTCACAAATGCTATCTCACTATATAATAATTGGCAAATCTCTTCAAAGACATTCGATAAAATTGTAATCATTGTTGTTTTTTCATTGATGAACTTGACTTGGGGAAAGTTTTTTTTTGTTTTGTTCTGTTTTATATTTGGTATTTCTTTAAAACAATATTTTTTTCTTATTTTTTTTGTATG
Source organism: Pontederia crassipes (assembly GCA_030549335.1). Lineage (NCBI taxonomy): Eukaryota > Viridiplantae > Streptophyta > Magnoliopsida > Commelinales > Pontederiaceae > Pontederia > Pontederia crassipes. Next base: position 39,807,856 of record CM060197.1, on the reverse strand, counting down.
AGTGTTTACATCTTGCCTCATAGATGTTTGTGTGAACTAATTCTTTTGAATTGTTTGACACCAAAAGTTTGATGCATATACATGTACATATATATATATTATTGTTCATAAGAAAATAATTCTTAAATTTCCTATCTTGTATTTGTGTTAGGGATGGCGCCACAAGTTGAAGCCAATGAGTGTGAGACACAAAGCTCAATTTTCCCGCCGATTTGTATTTTTTCTCCTGCCTGTAACTTGGTTTGCAAATTAGAAGGCAAAGAGGGAGGGCATTGCAAAGTTCAGATATTTAAACTCAGATTCATTTGCATGTGCCGCTATGCTTGCGCTGCGTCAGATGTGGATGCCAATCTCGTTAACTAATGTTTGTATTCATCCACCGCGTGCCTTTGCTTAGAGTCTTTATTAGACAAATACGTGATAGAAGGCTTGAACACCTTAATAAAAGGTGATTTAGTACTTGTATCAAAATCTATCATTGAAGTGGAAATAAAATATTTATTATTATCTTTCTAATCATTTGTATGTTTACATGAATTTTGTATGACTGTTTTATATCTACCTACAAGTTCCGAGTTATAAACTTTCATATTTGAACCATGAACTATTTTGGTTTGAGAATAATATATTTTCTTAATATAAAAAGAATAATTAAAAAATTAGGAGGCTACATGTTGTCACATGCTGAAGTCATATTGATAACAATAATTAAAATTTCGTCCATGAACACGTCACCTCAAAGAAGATTGCTCCTATCGTTTGTTTCTGAACAAGAATCTAGCTAACATATTTACCAAAGCTCTTATCAGATAAAGTTTTGCTACGTCTTCATTTTGGAATTGAGTACCAGGTGAACCCCTCCTCCTATGGTGCATGCACTATGGGGAACATTCAAACATGGATTTTTGTCTACTGTTTGTTTATGTTTGCATTTGTGATTCAATCCAAATATTGTCTTGTAAATAAGGAGGGAAATTAAAAAATCCAAAAATAAAGAAACTAAAAAATTAATCTGTTGGACATGAAATTTATATTTCTTAGGTTTTTAAAAGCTTATCTATTTTAGTTAAATCTCCGAGGAACATAATGGAGTATAATATTAAAATAATATAATTAGAAATGTTTGTATATATAATTACTCCATGAAAATAAGATTTAAGTATATATGTATTTATAAAGTTTTTCACCAACAAGTGGTGAGCATGAAGTGAATAAAATATAGAATCTCAAAAAAAAAAAATCTATCTAAAGAGGGAAATACAATTCAAAAAAGCATAAAGTGATTTTCCATTGAAATATTGTCCGACCAGCATAATTTTTACTCAAACTCTAAAAAATTCCCTTTTGTATTCGTGCTTTTGGGGATGTTAAAATCATATAGGCATGTTTAGTTAAAAAGAGTTCAGATGAATCCTATCACAACAATATGATTGTAAAAAAAATGTTAATCTTAAATTGGCATATTAGGAGCGATAAGTTTTTCCAATTCTATATATTCTCATCATTTTGTACTTTTTTCCTCTCGTTTGATATTATGCAATGTCATTGATTAACTTATTAACGTATTCATTGCAATGAGGTGCCATGTACTTCATGAGTACAATGATTGTGCACATCACGAGGATCATTTTCTCTAAAGGAGATGGGGAGAAATCGTGTAACAGGGATAAATAATGCCCCAACACTGACTATGATGCTATGCCATGAGCTCCCATTTAATTCATAACATGAGCACCCAAGCTTTTATCTCTAATTGATTAGGTTTTCATCTTCGCCTTAATTGGGACTTTGTCATAACGATGCCATGACCACAATCAAGATAACAATGTCAGGTGATCAACATAATCAAATGGGATTTAAACTTTGGATTTAATCTATGAAATGACAATGTTCTGAATATGCATAATCGTATAATAAATGAGAGCAAAGAGTTATAAACCCTTGGATATAATCTATGAAACGAGGTATAATTAGTCAAGATTAATCAAGCAATAAATCCAAATGATAATTCGGGATAGTCATCAGATTTAGATCGTGACCTATAAATCAGCAATTAGTAATAAAATATGATTAATCATTCCCTACTAGGACAATATTATAGGTCATGATATCAGTGGGGCCAGATCAATGATTAATTAGAAATAATTAATAATACAATGATCATTGATGATAGTAATATATCCTATGTTTTCGATAAATTAGATTATTAACAAATTATGGATTACACAACAAGAAATCATGATATGATACATTCTATCAAGATGTCAATGTACTTGGATGGATCATAATCCATGAAGCAAGGACCAAATAACAATCAATAAAAAACATAACCATAACATAACTTTAATAAAAATTAGATGTATCCTATATCATGAATCAATATTAAAATAATAATAAAATAAAGATCACATCATAATTAACTAACATAATAAGTTGAAATAGCAACATACAATACGATTTGGCAGAACCCGGGCGGTTCTGTGCTATGGACATCCTAGGCTCGACCGGGATGGACTCTGTGATTATTTGCAATAATTTGGACATACAAATTTTGAATTCAAATTAGAAATTTTGAATTATTCATTGGATCATTGCAATACATATAATAAATGATATAGATTTCATTTATGATGACATATTTATTTGAATATATTTGATACTAACATATAAATTTAAATTATTTAATTATTGTATTAAATTAACAAATGGTTTTTTTAGGTAGTATTAATTTGCATGTAATATTTTAAAGTTAAAACAAAATTTTATAAGAAACATACACTTTCTTCTAAATTTATGAAATTTGAAAACATGCATTTTCTATTTTCTAATAACTCTAATTTTCTATAAAAATCCCCAAAATTCTATTATTTTCTATTTAAGTTTTTATTATTTATAAGCGAATTGGTTTAATTTTGAGAAGAACACAAAATTCAGCTTATTAATTATACTGGATTGGTCTTGAACCTACACCCAATTGACACATGATCAGGTATGATGTTGTACAAGATTGAAACCAATAAAAGGGTAGTGATTGTGAGTTAAACTTTTTTGAATTAAATTATTTTTATCATTTTGTTTTTATTTCGAAAATGGATATGGTTGGATGTTAATAATCTTGAGTGAAAAAGAGATGACCCAACAAAATTTTCTTTTGTGTATATATAATCACCATGTGTGCATATGGATGTTAATTTTCATGTTTATGACATCCTTATTATTATTTTAACAAAGATAAAAAATTGTTAAAAACTAAGAGCTTTGTTGACAATATAGTATTGGATGGTCTTGATGTGACTACCAAAATATTACTCTCTTTTTTACTCTCTTTTTTTATTGTGTTTTAAAGAATGACAACTTATGTTATTGGGAATATGAAATTTCTTCATGTTATAGTATAATTAGGAATATTTCAACTATTATTATGCATTACATATAATAAAATTAATACTAGTCATAACATAATTAGGCATTTACATTAAATTCTTAAGAATATTACAGGATCATATGCTCTTTATATTTTATATTATTTTAGCAATTTTCATGTATGACTAGTTTATATTAAATTGCATTGTACTCAGTGGCTATGCTGGTACTTATCTTGACACGTGCCTTATATTTTGAAATTAAGATCTGCCAGCTTATTTCAATAACTACGAGAAGTTAATAAAAATTTTCAGGTTGGATTTGGGGTGTTACAATTAAAGTCATAGCCTAGTAAATGCTTCTCATACAACTTAATTACTATTATAAATAATTCATAGGCAAATAAATGCGTCTGTACAACTTATTTACTACTATAAATAATTCATAGCCAACATTCAACTTGATTACTACTATAAATAATTCATTGCCATGTAAGCGTTTTCATACAACTTAATTACTACTATAAATAATTCATAGCCAACATTCATCTTAATTACTACTATAAATAATTCATAGCCAACTAAGCATGTCTCATACAACTTAATTACTACTATAAATAATTCATAGCCTAATAAATTATTCTCATACGACTTACTACTATAAATAAGTTATTACAATGTACGTGAACTCATAGAACCATCTCACTAAGACTTCAGTTTAGTCTCTTGCTCTCGCTGCATTCTTAGTTATATTATCATGGGGGCCAAGCCAATTGTTGTGTGCTCAATGCTCCTACTACTCATCATGGCTTCAGGTTATACTATACTACTACTATCTCTCTCTCTCTTTCTCTCTCTCTCTCTATCTATCTATCTATCTATCTATCTATCTATCTATCTATCTATCTATCTATCTATCTATCTATCTATCTATCTAACAAAGTATATATATAAAGAGTAAGAATCAATTTCCCATCTCATTTTCTTCATATGTATGCAGGGAAAAAGAATATTTCAAATGGTATAATATATTGATATTTGTATATATCAAATCCTTAATATGTATTTGAATCACATAATTAACTTGATTAATGTAATTTATTATTGTTTTAGTAATCTAATATGTTAAAATTATAAAAAAAGCTTTTTTCACAAATGCTATCTCACTATATAATAATTGGCAAATCTCTTCAGAGACATTCGATAAAATTGTAATCATTATTGTTTTTTCATTGATGAACTTGACTTGGGGAAAGTTTTTTTTTGTTTTGTTCTATTTTATATTTGGTATTTCTTTAAAACAATATTTTTTTCTTATTTTTTTTGTATGAGTGTTTACATCTTGCCTCATAGATGTTTGTGTGAACTAATTCTTTTGAATTGTTTGACACCAAAAGTTTGATGCATATACATGTACATATATATATATATATTATTGTTCATAAGAAAATAATTCTTAAATTTCCTATCTTGTATTTGTGTTAGGGATGGCGCCACAAGTTGAAGCCAATGAGTGTGAGACGCAAAGCTCAATTTTCCCGCCGATTTGTATTTTTTCTCCTGCCTGTAACTTGGTTTGCAAATTAGAAGGCAAAGAGGGAGGGCATTGCAAAGTTCAGATATTTAAACTCAGATTCATTTGCATGTGCCGCTATGCTTGCGCTGCGTCAGATGTGGATGCGAATCTCGTTAACTAATGTTTGTATTCATCCACCGCGTGCCTTTGCTTAGAGTCTTTATTAGACAAATACGTGATAGAAGGCTTGAACACCTTAATAAAAGGTGATTTAGTACTTGTATCAAAATCTATCATTGAAGTGGAAATAAAATATTTATTATTATCTTTCTAATCATTTGTATGTTTACATGAATTTTGTATGACTGTTTTATATCTACCTACAAGTTCCGAGTTATAAACTTTCATATTTGAACCATGAACTATTTTGGTTTGAGAATAATATATTTTCTTAATATAAAAAGAATAATTAAAAAATTAGGAGGCTACATGTTGTCACATGCTGAAGTCATATTGATAACAATAATTAAAATTTCGTCCATGAACACGTCACCTCAAAGAAGATTGCTCCTATCGTTTGTTTCTGAACAAGAATCTAGCTAACATATTTACCAAAGCTCTTATCAGATAAAGTTTTGCTAAGTTTTCATTTTGGAATTGAGTGCACTATGGGGAACTTTCAAACATGGATTTTTGTCTACTGTTTGTTTATGTTTGCATTTGTGATTCAATCCAAATATTGTCTTGTAAATAAGGAGGGAAACTAAAAAATCCAAAAATAAAGAAACTAAAAAATTAATCTGTTGGACATGTAATTTATATTTCTTAGGTTTTTAAAAGCTTATCTATTTTAGTTAAATCTCCGAGGAACATAATGGAGTATAATATTAAAATAATATAATTAGAAATGTTTGTATATATAATTACTCCATGAAAATAAGATTTAAGTATATACGAATTTATAAAGTTTTTCACCAACAAGTGGTGAGCGTGAAGTGAATAAAATATAGAATCTCAAAAAAAATCTATCTAAAGAGGAAATACAATTCAAAAAAGCATAAAGTGATTTTCCATTGAAATATTGTCCGACCAGCATAATTTTTACTCATAAACTCTCAAAAATTCCCTTTTGTATTCGTGCTTTTGGGGATGTTAATATAATCATGTAGGCATGTTTAGTTAAAAAGAGTTCAGATGAATCCTATCACAACAATATGATTGTAAAAAAATATTAATCTTAAATTGGCATATTAGGAGCGATAAGTTTTTCCAATTCTATATATACTCATCATTTTATACTTTTTTTCCTCTCGTTTGATATTATGCAATGTCATTGATTAACTTATTAACATATTCATTGCAATGAGGTGCCATGTACTTCATGAGTCCAATGATTGTGCACATCACGACGATCATTCTCTCTAAAGGAGATGGGGAGAAATCGTGTAACGGGGATAAATAATGCCCCAACACTGACTGTGATGCTATGGCATGAGCTCCCATTTAATTCGTAACATGAGCACCCAAGCTTTTATCTCTAATTGATTAGGTTCTCATCTTCGCTTGAATTGGCACTTAGTCATAATAATGCCATGACAACAATCAAGATAACAATGTCATGTGATCAACAGAATCAAATGGGATTTAAACTTTGGATTTAATCTATGAAATGACAATGCTCTGAATATGCATAATTGTATAATCAATGAGAGCAAAGAGTTATAAACCCTTGGATATAATGTATGAAATGAGGTATTATTAGTCAAGATTAATCAAGCAATAGATCCAAATGATAATTCGGGATAGTCATCAGATTGAGATCATTACCTGTAAATAAAAAATAGTAATAAAATATCATTAATCATTCCCTACTAGGACAATATTATAGGTCATGATATCAGTGGGGTCAGATCAATGATCAATTAGAAATAATTAATAATACAATGATAAATGATGATAGTAATATAACCTCTATGTTTTTGATAAATTAGATTATTAACAAATTATGGATTACACAACAAGAAATCATGATATAATACATTCTATCAAGATGTCAATGTACTTGGATGGATCATAATCCATGAAGGAAGGACCAAATAACAATTAATAAAAAACATAACCATAATATAACTTTATAAAAATTAGACGTATCATATATCATGAATCAATATTAAAATAATAATAAAATAAAGATCACATCATAATTAACTAACATAATAAGTTGAAATAGCAACATACAATACGATCTGGCAGAACCCGGGCTGGGTTCTGTGCTATGGACATCCTTGGCTCGGCCGGGATGGACTCTATGTGCAGGATATCAGATGGATAATAGATCATGGATCAATGAAAATGGATCATGCTATGCAATACAATACTCTAGCTAATAACATCAATATGCCATTAAATTTTAATTGGATATATAATTAGACGCTAAGTAGGCAACTTCCGAATTAAATATTCCTATATATATATGTTACCTACATATATATGTATTCCTACACTTACCTACATATTTATTCCTATATTATATTTTACCTATATTATATGTACTCGTATACTATATGTTAGCTACATCATATGTATTACCTACACATGTGATCCTATACTGTATGTTACATATACGTATTATTGATATTTTTTTATATTCTTAATCATGGAATTATGATGGTTGAACTAAGTGAAATGATTTTACGACATTGTGTTACAAAAGTGTTGACATAGCGTCACATTATCGATGCAAGTGAACGTCGCTAATTTAGAGCCACAACCGCATCAACTTAGAGCCGCAATACGCCGATGTTTCTTTGGCGTCTCTAACCATTTTTGCCACGACATAGCACCAAAATAGCGACGTTGTTTTGTGTCGCTAACTATATATATATATATATATATGTACGTACGTACGTATGTATGTATGTATAAACTACATATGAATATAGCCTTATAGTTTCAATAGACCTAACAAGCATACATAAATATAATATAAACTTATAATATAATATGAACTTATAATATAAACCTATTTGTAAGAAGAGGTGTGCCTTACCTCTTGATAAAGAAGAAGGCAGTGTGATGTAGAAAGGATTATTATCTCCCTACAAGAAAAGAGAAATATAGTGGATCTCATACGGTCTCAAGGTCAAGAAGTCGGAGTGGGGACGTACATAGATGCATGCATTTTATAACATTTAATTTATGTATCATTTAGGTTTATTTCCATAATTTTCTCATCGCATGCATCCATTTTGTTCTATTTACTACATTAATTTTCTTGAATTCTCCTATTACCTAGGTGTACGCTATTTCACAGGAAAATCTCCTACTTTTGTGGAAATTAGTAAAGAAACATATGCGAGCAGCAAAGAAGGAAGAAATGAACCTTAGAGGAGAAAACATATTTTTTTCTCACGGCCTGTAATGCATTAAATAATGCCCCTTCAGATATTTCTCATGGACCGTAATACGCAATTCTCGGCCCTCACAAAAAGATTATCAGACATATTTGTATTCATCACCGGCCGTAAAATATCTATAACTCCCCTATATATTGAAGATACAGACCGTAAGAAAGAATTCATGGATCGCGCAGAGAGACATTCACACCTCAGAAGCGATTTCACGGGCCGTCATGAAGTTCTCACAGTACTCACAGAATTATTGTGTAAGAGAGCCAAAACATATGATAGGTCATAACGCAAATCTAATGGGTCTCATAGAATGAAGATTCCAGCCAAGGAAGATTTTAACGGGTCATCATCCGACATTACAAACCATATCCAAAGTCGATTCCCCTCTTTACCAGTCGTGACATTTATCTAACGGCCCATACAAAATCAGACGAATATTTGGCAAACTTATATTATGGGGTGTGATGAAGTTATAACGATGCATACAAAAAGGTGTAAATTCTTGTTAGAATTATTACAGGTTGTAAGAGGCATCTAACGACTCGTTATATTAGCAGATTTATCAACCATCACGAATTACACCCGCAAAAGAACAAGCCGAAGTCATTACAGGTCGTAAGACATATATTACGTTGGGGCCGGATCCGAACGCCAACGGCCGGATTCGGCCGCCAGCGGTGAGATTCGACCGCCAGAGGCCGGATTCGGCAGTTGGGGGTCGGATCCGAATGCCAACGGCCGGATCCGGCCGCTGGGGTCGGATCCGGCCGCCAGCGGCGAGATCCAGCCGCTGGTGGCCGGATTCGGCCGCTGGGGGCCGGATCAAGCCGCTTGGTGATCCGGCCGGAGAGAGAGAGAGGCGCCGGCAGAAGAGGGTCGCCGACACGCTGACGTCCGGTAGTGGCTCGCCGGCCGGGAGAGGGAGAGGGAGGGAGAGAGAGAGAGGGGGGAGAGGATGGAGGGGCATTATATATATATATATATATATATATATATATATATAGGTGGAATGTTGAGAAAGCAGGAAAACGAAAAAAAAGCGGGATAACGAAATTTTAATTATTTTTAAACTTACCAACGGTTAATTGTAAAAATAAAATACTATATTTAGTTATATATAATATTTATTTTTTATTTTACCGATGGTTTGAACCGTCGCTAATTATTGCCGACGGTCGAAACCGTCGAAAATTACGACGGTTTGAACTGTCGCAAATTATATTAATAAAATACCCCTCATATTATATTATTATAAATTTACCGACGGTTACGATTGTCGGAAATTGTGACGGATTTTGCGACGGATGGATATCCGTCGGAAATATCGATGTTACTAATTGTCGAAAAATAAAATAATAACATAACAAATTACATAATTTATATTTTCATTTCCGACGTTCGTAACCGTCAGAAAATCCGTCCGAAATTGCGACGGATGCATATCCGTCAGAAATATCGACGTTCTTAAAGGTCAAAAATTAAAATAATAATATAACAAATTACATAATCTATTCTTTTCATTTTTGACGGTTGTAACCGTGGCAAAATCCGTCGGAAATGAAACCGTCGCAAAATTCGTCGGAAATGGTGCGTCGAAAAATGACAATTTTCTTGTAGTGGAAACCGATTCCATCAAAATATTAAGGGTCCATGTGGCTCTTGTTTTATTTATAACGTATGTTGAAATGAAAATCTGCCAACTCGTTTATTAACTAGAGAAGTTAATAACAATTGTCAGATTAGATGTAGGGTTAGAATCATAGCCGTTGCCCAGTAAATGCTTTTCATACAATTATAAATAAGATTTTCATAAAACTTTTATTACTATAAATAAGCAATTACAATTTACTTGAACTATTAGAAACCCATCTCACTTAATTTTAGTCTTTTGCTCTCGCTGCCTTCTTGTTATATTATGATGGAGGCCAAACTAATTGTTGGTTATATTATGTTCGTTATATTATACTCTTCTCTGTCTCTCTGTCTCTCTCGCTCTCTCTCTCTCTAGGAAAATCATTTTTCCATCTAACTTTCTTCCTATATATGCAGGAAAAAGGAAACGTTTTTTTGAATCTCATAATTAAGTTGATGAATGCAATTTATTATTGTTTTAGTACTCTTAACTGCTACGGCTAAGAAGTTATAATTTTTCACGTATGATTTTCTCACTATACAATTATTTGCAATACAAAATCGTTACTAATTTTTAATTGACGAACTTTGTTTGAGTATGCTCTCTTTTATACTTGGTCCTTTTTTTTATAAAAATTATTGTTCTTACTTTTTGTATGTCTTTTACACCTTGCCCCCATAGATATTTGTGTGAACTATTTCTTTTGATTTATTTCGAATTTTTTGGCACCAAACGTTTGATGTATATAATATGATATATATATATATATATATTATAATATTATTCCCAACAAAATATTTTTTTAATTTTCTATCTTTTACTTTTATTAGGGACTTGCTTTGCATACTAGAAGGCAATGATGGTGGGAAGTGCAAATTAAAGCTATTTAAACTTAAATTAACTTGCATGTGTTACCATCAATGTTATTAAAACCGGACCGGTCACCCAACCGGACGACCAATTGGGTCGTGGTTAGACCGGTTTGATCGGATTCAACCGAGTTCAATCGGATTTTATTAAATTAATATTATCTAAAATAATTATATATAATAAATATTATATAATGCTTATACTTCATAATAAAATATAATAATTAAATATAATGTTCAAGTTTGAATTTTTATTATTAATATAGTATATTAGTTCTTTTATTTTATTCTTCAATACTATTTTAGGGTGATAATATATTAATTAATTTTGACATATATCACTCTCATGTTTATTTTTTTTCTTTACTTTCATTTTAATATTTTTGTTTTTTTATTTCCATTAATTCCTCTCTCCCCATTAATTCCCATATTTATTTACATTTTTATAATAAAAAGATATTAAAAGTTTTAATATTCATAAAAACTATGAGTTATTATTATTGATATACTATGTTAATTATTTTATACTATTTTGTGATGATAATAAATTAAATTAATTTTCCATACATCACACTTACTTCCTTTTATTTTCTTCTTTATTTTCATTTTAATGCTTTCCTTTTAATTTCCATTAATTCCTCTCCCACATTGATTTCCCATATTTATTTCCTTTTTGATTTTTACCTATTATTAATTCAAATACTTTCTCATTTTTTACCTTCCTTTCTAATATTTTATTTCCTATTTGTACTTTTCTTTTCTAATTTTTTTCACTTTAAATGTTGAACCGGGTTTTTTCGATTTAGTGGTTGAACCGGTTTTTACCGGTTGAACTAGTTTTTGTCCGGTTCAATTGTAATTCCATTTTTTAAATTAATTCGGATCGGACCAACTGCCGATTCGTGGTTGAACCAGTTGAACCGATCGGTCCGGTCCGATTTTAATAACCATGGTTACCATGCTTGTGATGCATCAGATGTGGATGTGAATCTCGTTAACTAATGCTGTTAATCCACTCTCAAGCCTTTGCATAGGGTCTTAACACAAATACATGATCCAAGGCTTGCACACTTTATTAATAAAAGCCGATTTAACAAGTGTGAACAAATCGATCATTGCAGTGGAAATAAAATATTTAGTGTTATAAAAAACACTAAATGTTATGTGTTCACATTAATTTTATGACTTATTTATACCTAACATGTTCCGAGTAATAAAACTTTCAGATTTTGAACCTTAAACTTTTTTATTTTGAAAATTGCATCTTTTCTTAAGCGCTTATTAGATAACATTTTCATACATTTTGGTAGTTTGGAATTACACGCACAATGCCAGAAGCTCATCATATCATGCACTACAGGGAATTTTCAAACACAGATTTTTGTTTGTGTTTCCATTTTGATTCAATCACAACATTATCTTGTAAGCATTAGGGGAACAATAAAAAATTCAAAAAATAAGAAAACTTAAAAATTAATACAATCGGACATGGAATTATATATATAAGTTTTTAAGAAGCTTAATTGTTTTTGGATAAAAAACCTCAGAGGAACACAATGGAGTATAATATTAAAATAATATAAATTTCATTTTTTATTTTAAATGTGGATATATATATATAATTAGTCCATTAACAAAAGATTTTAACCAGATATGTATTCAAAAATTTACTTTTTTAAAACAATGAATAATGATATTAAAATATAACACCAATTTATTCAATATATATTTGTCATTACTTGCATAAAGTTAATAAAAATAGTGAATTGAGAAAAATAGCAAACCAAAAAGGGAAATAGAGTTTGGAAAACATAGAATGATTTTCATTTAAATATCATCCAACCATTGCCATTTTTACACGTAAACTTGTTAAAATTATATTGTCTTTTAATGCCTTAGGAGATGTGAATATAATCGAATAACATATTTAGTTGAAAAATGTTCTGGTGACTCCCAATGCTAATGATACCACTGGAAAAAAAAATCTTAAGCTTAAATTACATACTAGAACGTATAAATTTAGCCTGTTCTATCTGCTCATGATTTATACCTTTTTTCCTCTCTTCAGATAAATAGGGAGGCATCATTTCTTTCTTGAACTCTAACTTGAGGAATTCATCAAACAATTGTTTTATTTCTATTTCATTAAACTTTGATTGGGCATATAAAATTGAAGGACAAATGGAATCATCATTAATGAGGAAAATGTAACGCCCCCAAATCACCTAAGCCGTGATCCAACGTGAGGGTCTATTAAAAATAATACCTTGATCAAAATCATGACTTTGACTAGAATGAAATAAAACCATGACTTTTACTTGAATATAATAATTTATTCACAAATTTACATCCACCCACATTAGGGGTATTCACGAGTCGGGTTGGATCCCATCCGACCCGTCCAAATTTGGTCGGGTCGGGTTGAGCCTCCTTTTATTTTAATATTTGTAATATTTTAAATTAAATATAAGCTTAAAATTAATTTAAAATTGTAAAAAAATTAATAAATAAATAAATAGCCGAGTCTTCGGGTCGGGTCGAGTCCATTCGGGTTGGGAAGACCTGACCCGACCACCCTTCAAGTTGGGGTCGGGTCCGACCTGACCCGTGACCCGACCCGACCCAACCTAGGTCGGGTCGGGTCGAGTCATCGGGTTCACCGGGTCGGATCGACCCGGTAAACACTCCAAACCCACATGCAAGTAGGCTCCCTAGTTGGATTCCCGATTCGCCTTTTCTTTTTCGCATTTCGATTTGTACTCTTAGATCACTTTCCTAACAATTTGGCCCAAACAGCTTTAGGGACTCAATTGGATCGTTCTCCTGCAACTCGTGCATCTGAGAGCATTGAGGACAATCTCTTTGATCACCGAGAATTAAAAGCCTTCCACATTTGCTCTGTGTGCTCGGGATCCCACAACACATCAATCTTCAACCAAACATAAAAATAAATTAATTAATATGAATACAAATTCAAATGACCCAAATTGGCGTATGAGGATACCTGAAATTCTCTAAATAACTTGTGGCATATGAAACTTCCCTCCATGTAAGTCATGCTTGAGTATTCCTATGCCGTATTCCTTTGATACAAGCGGCTACCATGGATTTCAATGGTACAAACCTTTAAAAACATAAATTTATAAATGAAAAAAATATTATATGCTATAAATGTTGTCTAGTAATATTATATGGTACTTACCCTAAATTACCACCGTATCTATGCACTATAATGGTCATATTTTGGTCTCAAAATTAGGAAACAAGTTCCAACAGCTAAATGGAGTTAAGAAGGCAATAAAAGAGGACCAAAAGGTGTAGGAATGATCAAGAATTCTAAGAAAAAGTGGTAAGAACATTTGAGAAGTTCATTTGAGTTCCAAGTTGCAAATCTTTCGATTCTTTCTCTCTTACTCTTGTGTGAGGTTCCAAATTGTAAAAGAGATATTTTTTAGTGTTCTTGTGATATTTTAATAGTTGTTTAGCTCATGAGTGAAAATATGTTGTGTTTTACCTCTTGAGCAAAGAAAAGACAAGTGAAAGCCTAGGAGTGAAGGAGAAAATGCAAGAGTTGTAAAGGGTTTCTTCCTTGACCCATTTGGAATGAATAAATTGTATTAGTGAAATCTCCGACGGTCTCGAGGTCGAGAAGTCGGAGCAGGGACGTGGGCCAAGGTGTGGTTGAACCTCATCAACAAATTGCCTTTGCGTTTATGTGTTTATTTTTTTCTTTCCCTCTCCTTCCTACTTCATTATTCATATGATTTGATTACTATTGTTTTGGTTTAAATATTAATGAAACAATTTTAAGTTTCCTCGATGATTTTTGTAAAATTAGTGTTTTTGGGTTTAGCACTAATTCAACCCCTCCCCTCCCCTCCCCCTCTTGGTGTCTTATGATCCTACAATTCGTATTAGAGCCATGATGCTCTCATTTAATTTTTTAAGATTTAACCATCTTTTAGAGCATGACACCATTTTTTGGAGAAGGATCTTCCATTTTTGACCCACCGAGTTTTAATGAATATTCTTTTTCTTCTTGGAAAATTAGAATGAAAGCATATTTATGTTCAATTGATTTTGATATGTGGGAAATTATAGAAAAATATTTTGAATAGCCAAAGAAGATTTTGAATGGTGTTTCCATTGATATTTCCTACTTTGAATATAATGATTTTCAAATTTCATTTGCCAAAATTGATTCTAAAGCTTGAAATATATTTTATTGTGCTTTAGATAAGGAAAGCTTAAATCTCATTTCTAAATGTTCTACTTTTCATGAGATTTTGCTAAAGTTCTTATTTAGATATGAAGGCAAGGAAAATGAAAGATATGACACATCAGATGAAGGTTAAGAAAAAATTGTCAATTCTACATTAACAACATCCGATCAAGATTTTGATCTATGCTTAATGACAAAAAATGAGGAAGATGAGGTAACATCAAACTCTTCTTATTGTTATACATCTACTAGCAATGATGATGTTGATATCACTTTTGATGTTCATAAAGAATTTGTTTCTCTTAGTTAAAATCATCTTTCTCTCAAAAAGAAAAAGGAAACTTTAATAAAAGATTTTCATATCATGAAAGACAACTATGATTCTCTATAAAAGCATTATGATGCATAATTAATTCAAATAGACACCTTAAAAAGGAAAAATGATTCTCTTTCAATATCTTGTGCATTTTATGAATCTTTAAGAGTTAAGAATTCAAAATTGAATGTATTGCATGATGAGTTACAAAAAATATATATATATATTTCTTCACAAAAAATTCTTAGATAAAAAATTACTAATACTTGGAAAAACATGTAATGTTAAAAAGCCTATTCATGTTGTCAAAACTCCTATAAACAATATTTCCCATGCACCACACAAGAAAAATGATTCAAACAAAAAATTTAAAAATGCAAATGGATATTATTTGAAATATTCTTATTCTTTGAAACCTAAGCATTCTTATTATTATCATTTGAAAAATAAGCTCTCTTATGATAGTTCTCTTGGTGCTAAAAATCCTCATGTCTCCCATAATGATTCTTTGAAGTTTGGATATCATAATCTGTCCATTAGACCATCTACTATTTGTCACTATTGTAATTCTTACGGTCATTATTTATTTGAATGTCAAATTAAAAAATCTATCAATATGAGCATGAAATTGATGTGGGTTCCTAAAGGAACCAAAATTAATCATGCTGGACCCAAACATGTTTGGGTACCAAAATGCAAATGATTTTTGTTTGTAGGTGTGCTTCACAAGGAATGAAGAATAATGCTTCAAGTAAAGTGAGTGCACACACTTTGTGGTTGTGTGACATGAAAGAAAACCAACAATGAAGTTGAAATGAGTTGGAGGCATTAAAGTTTGCGGTAAAAGTATTTTGGTATATGAAAATAAAATTTTGATCTCATTTTGATATGATGCATATTTATGTCTTGAATTTGTCAATTTATTATTATGATATATGCATAAAAATAATATTTGATTATGATTGCATGTTATAATTATGTTGCTCATTTAATTTTTAAAGTGTCTATATTACCGATGTTGCCTAAATATGTTTGATGGGAATACTAAAGTTTGCATACATAATTTTTCACACTCAAAATATGTTGATTTTGACACTAAGCATGTATAATTAATTTATATGAATATTGTGTACTATTTTGCATCTTGATATTTGTAATTCAATGTGATTATATGTGGCCTATGATTTTAAAGTATAAAAGAATCATATTTTTATGAGTGAAAAATAGTAAATGACTTTATTTGTTTGAAATTTGATTCCCACATACTTTTTGTTAATGACACTTGATATTCTAAGATCTTGAGATAATAATTGAATATCTTTCGAATATTTCAAAATGCAAATTTATGGAGAATTTTGAAATTAATACATAATATCTTCTTTTGACTTGTAATAATATACTTGCAAAATTTATTTTATTCACATACCAAAGAAAGAGAAATATATGCTTATTTTTACCTTTGACATGCTTATTATCATGACTATTCCTTGAATTTGGCAAAAAAAAAAGACAAATGAAAATATGAATGTGAAGTCTTCTAAATTTGAATAATTCTGGTTTATCTATAAAGAAGATTTCATATTTATAATAAATATGTTTGACACAAGATTTATATTACTCTTTTGTTATGAGCCTGTGTATGAGCTTATTATGAATTTCGACTTATTACACTATATCATTTGGACACACATGCACATTATGATTTGATTGATCATATTGATGTGCCATTTGAAAATTATTGCATAATACATCTAATTGCTAAACTCTATCACTACAAGAAAGTTGGGATTTTTCAACTGGCAAATTTCGATGGATAGAAATCCTTCGCAATTTGCGACGGATTTTGCGATGGATATGGATCCATCGAAATTTCCGACGGTTACAACCGTCTGAAATTAAAATAATAAATTATAAAATCTATAATATTATTAATTTATTTTCTGACATCTATGAAAGTCGAAAGTTTCGACGGATACCTATCGATCGAAAGTTCCGAAAACTATCGGTAAGTGAAAAATAATATAATATAAGTGGTATTTTATTAATATAATTATCAACCGTTCAGACCCTCGAAATTTTCGACAGTCTAAACCATCGATAACAAAAAATTAAATACTATATATGATGTAAGTATACTTACACAATTAACTACGGTCCGGACCGTCGGAAGTTTCAACAGTCAAAAATGTACCGACGGTCTGGACCATCGGTAAATGTTTCATACGATCTTGACCGTCGATAATTAAAAAAATAACTCTCCCGCACCTTTTTTTTTCCGCTTTCCCTCTTTAATTTGTACCCCTATATATATATATATATGTATGTCACCTTATATCTCCTCTCATCTCTCTCTCCCTCTCCACGACTATCTCTCCTCTCTCTCCCTCTCCTATCTTGCCGGCGCGATGAGTTCCCGAACAATGACCCATCGGCGACACTCCCTCTCTCTCTCTCGTGCTGTGGCGGATCGGCCGCCAGGCGGCGAATCTAGCCGTCGCCGGGCGGCCTGATCCGCATCTGGTCGTTGGCCGTCGAATCGGCCACCAGTGGCTGGCTAATTCTTTTATATTATAAAAATTCTTTGCGACAGTTGTGACCGCCAATAGTTTCGATAGTTGCGACAACTGCCAAAAGTTTCGATGCTTGTGACGACCGTCGAAAGTTTCAACGGTCGCGATCGAAGAAAGTTTCGACGGTTTGGACAACTGCTAAAACTATCGACGGTCGCGACCGCAAATTGCAACCGCCAAAAATTTTGATGATTGCCGCCGCTGAAAGATTCAACGATTGCGGCCGCCAAAATTCCGTCAGAAGTTCTGACGAGCTTTTTCCACCCATCGAAAATCGGTTTGCGACGACCATTTTTTTATGGATCAGTTCCGTCGAAAAACTCGTAAAAAATCATTATTTTCGATAGTTTTCAGAATATTACAGACGGTCTATACTGTCTGTAATTGGCTTTTTGTTGTAGTGCATGTTTATGAACTTGCTATATCACTAAAGTAATCATTTTTAACTTGCTATATACATCTTCTATCAAAATTGATTTTCTGTGAAATATTTTGACATGAAATCTTATTCTTTCATATTTCAAATTATCATGGCATTTAATGAAAGTTATTTGCTTTATTCATAATTTGAAATAGCTATTAACATTTTAAGAAAGTGTAAAAGGCTAAACTTTGAATACCTTTTTAGTTTTATTTCTTACCACCAATGGATTTGAAGGAGTGCAAACACAAATTTTATGGTAAAAATATTATTTTGAACATAGAATGAAAAATTGGATATAATTGTGTTCACAATTATTTGTATTTTGTACTTGTCTACTAATTATCATAATTTGTGTATAAACTTATGATTGTTCAAAAGTCGATTTTTGGACATATTTTAATATGTTTAACTTTGGAAATGCCTTTGCTATCTATCATGCTTATTTCTTAAAAATTGTGAGTATGAATATTTATTTGGCCTTTACTACTTATCACATTCAATGCTTTGTGAGTTTGAAATTGAAAGAAGGCAAAGTTTTAAGATTTTAATCAAAATTTGAAAAATACTTTTTTTTTTTCATATGTTTCATTTGTAGTTGTCTTTCCATATGGAATATTATGGTATATAATTAATGTGCATAAATTTATGTGGTCATAATTGTTATCATTTGAGTGTTCCTATATCATATGACATTTGAACATCAAATTTGAAATGATACTTAAATGATATCTCTCTTGTACAAATGAAAATTTATATATGTATTTACATTTGAGATTCTTATGTCATACCATAAAATATATTAATTATTTGACTTACATGTGCATGAATCTACATTCTCATAATTTACAAAACTATTTTATCATATCTTGGCATGACCCTTATACTTTAGGCTTAAACTATTCATGTTATGAAAATCAAGCTTTGACTTTTTATTGATAATTTATAGTGTTATTGGTTCTCTGAAAGAAAAAAAGAAACATATAAATATCTAAAGAAAGATAGAAAGAGGACGAAAATTGGTTATAATGATAGGAGGAGCTTGTTCAAAAGTTTGAAATATTATTTCCTCCTTTCACTTGTTATCCTTATTGTCAAATCTTTGGTTACTTGATATTATTTAATTTAAATTTGATATATCTTTGGTCACATCTTTGGTTACCTCATGAATATAACTCTATATGAAAAATGTCTTAGAATTAAGACTTATCTGCATATTCATAATTGTAAGGAAAACTTAGTTTTAGGGGGAGTAATATTGACTTTAATTTTTTTTACTTCCCAATTCATTAGTTTTTATTCATAAAAAGGGGGAGTTTATTGGAGCAAATTTTGTATGCCATATATAATTATGTTTTAATGATACAAACCTCGAAAGATTAGAATTATATTTAAAATACCCAAAAAATGTTTAAATAGAAATGAGTTGCTTCGCGCATTAAACTTTGGATTAATATTTGTTTATATTCCCAAGAGATTTACATTAATGGGTGAATATAAAAATTGTAGATAGTTCTCTTATATTTGTAGAGAAATAAGAATCATCTCATTTGGACGCTGGTATAAAAAGTTATATATAAAAGAGTAAAGGTCTAAACTGTTTTATTTGAAATGGACAATTTTGTATACTAATATTTGAATCAATATTTGATTATGATCTTATTAGATTTTGGATAATGATAAATACCAAAGTTGTTGAGAATTTTGTTAGCTTTCCATATAATAAAAAATCATCTCTTTTGGATAACTGTGCAAAATGTTATACTTAAAATAGTGCAGGATGATCAACCAGTCAGCGCGCAGAATGCACTGTAACGGTCATATTTTGGCCTCAAAATTATAAACAAGTCCCAATGGCTAAATGGAGTTAAGAAGACTATAAAAGAGGACCTAGAAGAATATTTGAGAAGTCCATTTGAGCTCCAAGTTACAAATATTTGAATTCTTTCTCTCTTACTCTTGTGTGAGTTCCAATTTGTAAAAGAGAGATTGTTGAGTGTTCTTGTGATATTTTAATAGTTATTTAGCTCCTGTGTGAAAAGATGTTATGTCTTACCTCTTGAGCGAAGAAAAGACAAGTGAAAGCCTAGGATTGAAGGAGGTGTGCCTTACCTCTTGAAAAGGATAAAAGGCAAGAGTTGTAAAGGGTTTCTTCGTTACCCCATTTGGTATGAAGGAAGGGTATTAGTGAAATCTCCGATAGTCTCGAAGTCAGAGCGGGGACGTAGGCTAAGGTGTGGCCGAACCTCGTCAACAAATTGCCTTTGCGTTCGTGTGTTTGTCTTTTCTCTCCCTCTCCTTCCTACTTCATTATTCATATGATATGATTACTATTGTGTTGATTTAAATATTAACAAAATAATTTTAAGCTTCCGCGATGATTTTCATAAAATTGGTATTTATGGGTTTATCACCCTCCTGTTGGTGCCTAGTGATCCTACAGCTACATCTTGTGTCGCATCTTCAGGAATTGAATTGTACATATAACTCAAGAACCAATTCCTAATATCCGGATGTGCTTTTGAAAAAGAAACAAATTAATTCACTTATTGTTTCATTTCTAAATTTGTGGTCATTATTTTAAACACTCACGAGTGATGGGAAAATTCGAGAACAAGGAGAGAAGATCGCAGAGAGATTGCAGAAAAATAGAGGAGACACACGAATTTACCCAGGTTCACCCTTGAGATGAGGGCTACGTCCTGCAAAGAGGTTCCACTATATTGTTTAGGTTTTTAGCCGCCACACGGATTACACAAAAAAACTAGGTTATTAATAGCCTCTCCAAACCGAGTTTAAAACCCAAACAAACAGAGAAAAAACCTAATCCGAACCACACGGAACCGCTGTCGGGGGGCGGAGCCCCCCGAACCCTCCTTTCGTTCGTACGCCAATAATACTATTAATTGGGTAATACTCAGATTTCCCTAAGCTCACGTGGGCGAACCCGGTGTGAGAAACAAGGGGACCTGAAGTATTCACCAACTCTAACATTCTCCCACTTGGTGGATACTTCACACCAATGAGAGCCTTGCCAGCAACATTCTTCTTCAATCCGACAGCAGTAGAGCACCACTCAAACTTTACACCTGTAACTGCTTTAGTCAGAAAAATAGAACTATTCTCTGTTGTATCAACCTTTTCAAGCTGAACTTCTTTCTTTTCCACCTTTTCCCGAATAAAGTGGTATTGGATGTCAATATGCTTTGTGCGTGAGTGAAATGCGGGATTCTTAGCTAACTGAATAGCACCTTGATTATCACATCTCACCTCTATAGCACCTTGCTCAAATCCGAGCTCCAAGCACAACCGTCGTAGCCATATGGCCTCTTTTGCAGCATGAGTAAGAGCCATATATTCTGCTTCTGTAGAAGAAAGTGCTACCACGCTTTGTCTCTTGCTCATCCAACTTAGTGCAGTCCCAAATAATGTAAAAACATATTCGCTAGTGGACCGTCTACTATCAATGTCTCCACCCCAATCAGCATCTACATGGCCCACAATATCAAGCATCTTTCCTTTCCTTGTACCTTCAAAACACAACGAAAAATCTGAAGTTCCACGAAGGTACCTGAAAACTCTCTTGATAGCATTCCAATGTTCCCTGCCTGGGTTAGACATATATCGACTCAACACTCCCACTGTTTGGGCTATATCTGGACGCGTGCACACCATGGCGTACATCAAGCTGCCCACTGCACTTGCATATGGCACACGGTCCATCTCTTCGGCTTCTTCATCCGTCTTCGGGCATTGCTCTGCAGAAAGTTTAGTTCCTAGAGACATAGGAGTACCCACTGGCTTGCAGTTCGACATGTTAAATTTCTTCAACACTTCTTTTATGTACTTCTCCTGTCCTAGCCACAACTTTCGCTTCTGACGATCTCTTCTAATCTGCATACCCAAAATAAAATTAACTAACCCCAAGTCTTTCATCTCAAACTTCTTGGCCAACAAACCCTTCACTGAATTCACCATCTTCATACTGTTTCCAATCAGCAACATGTCATCCACATACAGTGTAAGAATGACAAACTGATCTCCAACTCTCTTCACATAAACACAATGATCTGAATCTGAACGTACAAACTTGAGTTCGAGCATGTACGTATCAAACTTCTGGTACCACATCCTTGGCGACTGCTTCAATCCATATAAAGATTTCTTCAATTTGCACACCAGCTTCTCTTTACCTTGAACTTCAAAGCCTTCTGGTTGCCTCATATATATCTCTTCCTCCAAGTCCCCATGAAGAAATGCCGTCTTCACATCCATCTGCTCTACCTCAAGATTATATGCTGCTGCCAGAGATAGAACAAATCTGATTGAAGTCATTTTCGCAACGGGAGAAAAAATCTCATCATAGTCGACTCCCTCAACCCGAGAGTACCCTTTAGCTACCAGCCTCGCCTTGTACTTCTCTACAGACCCATCCGGTTTCAGCTTTCGCTTGAACACCCATTTACAACCAATTGCCTTTCTATCCTTAGGCAATTTACACAAGCTCCATGTTTCATTCTTATCCAGTGATTGCATCTCATCTGCCATAGCAAGCTCTCACTGATTTGCATCATCCATAGACCTTGCATCTTTTACAGAACTAGGTTCTTCTCCGATGATGCTCAAAGCATGAAACGAACTCAGAGCACTAAGAGAGTATCTCAAAGGTGCTCTTCTTTCTCGTGTCGATCTCCTGAGAACTGGTATGGTAGTACCAATATCTGGGTCTTCATCTGAATCTGCATCTTCAACTTCATTAACCGAGTCCTCTTGATCCGGTTCTATAACAAACTCAACTGAAGTATCTTGTGCATCCACCTCTGAAGTTTCAGAATCAGAATCTTCTTCAAGCACTACCACTTTCTTAGGTTCATCACCTTTTTGAACTTCAACTTGGGAACGTGATTCACGGAAAACAACATCCCTGCTGTAAACAATAGTCCTTGACTTTGGATTCCACAGTTTGTAGCCCTTGATCCCTTCCTTGTATCCGACAAATATGTTCTTTTCAGATTTACTGTCAAGTTACCCCGCTTTTCCTTGGGTACATGAACATATGCGTCACATCCGAACACCCGAACATGAGACAAATTTGTCTTCTTCCCAAACATTGCCTCATAAGGTGTCTGATCCTTCACTGATGAGATCGGTGAGCGGTTCTTCAGGTAGTTTGCTGTGGCTACAGCTTCTGCCCAGAATTCTTGCCCCAATTCAGCCCAACTCAGCATACATCTGGTCTTCTCTATGAGTGACCGATTTAACCTTTCAACTACTCCATTCTGCTCAGGTGTATATGGAGTTGTCTTCTGCCTAGCAATACCATTGTCCACGCAGAATTGCTCAAACTTATCTGAACAAAATTCACCTCCATTATCTGTACGAAGGACCTTGATCTTGCAGCTCAATTGATTTTCCACCAAAACTTTAAATTCTCGAAACTTATCGAATACATCTGATTTATTCTTGATAAACTAAATCCAACTGTATCTCGAAAAATCATCTATAAAAGAAACATAGTACATGGACCCTCCAATAGATAGAGTCGGTGTTGGTCCAAAAACATCACTATGAATCAGTTTGAGAATCTTCGTTGCTCTTGAACCTGTGTGTTGAAAACTGACTCTTCCGTTTTCCATGGAGGCAATGTTCACAGAACCCGAAGTCCACAGAACAATTCGGAACTCCTTCTACCATCTGACTTGATGCTATAGTGAAGAGTCCTTTTTCACTGATATGGACTAATCTCCGATGCCACAAAATAGATTTGATGTCTTCATCTTCTTTGGCCTCTTCAGAAATAAATCCGCAGCCCACAGATATTGTCTCTCCGAGCAACTTGTACAACGTGCCATAGCGAACCCCTTGTGCAATTACAATCGACCCTCTGATCATCTTGCACGAATCCTTGTCGCAACTGAATATAACACCCGAGTCAGCCATTGTACCAACAGATAATAAACTCCTACTCATAAGTGGTATATGCATCACATCTGGTAGAGTCTTCACCGTGCCATCATTCATCCTCAACTTCACCCTGCCACGTCCAACAATCTGAACCGCAGTGTCATCTCCGAGCATGACATCCCCACCATTATACTCCTCATATTCACAAAACCAATGTCTATGAGGTGTCATGTGGTATGAAGCACCAGTATCGATGAGCCAGACATCCTTATCTGACTGTACCATATATGCAGAAGCCACATACATATCTCCTGCATCAGCCTCATTTTTGTCCGAGGTTGACTCAGCTTCTTTCTTGTGAACCGGCTTGTTTTTGCAATCTCGCTTCAGATGGCCCCACTCTTGACATCTCCAGCATTGCACCTTCTTATCTTTACTCTTTGAACGCCCACGAGATTTGGATCTCCCTCTCTGATTTTGATTCCTTTCTGGTTGCCTTCCTTTGGCCGCCAGCGCCTCTTTACCAGAACTTGCTGATCCCTTTCTCCGTATTTCCTCTGATAACAAGGCAGCACATACACTTTCATACGAAAGTTCTTTATCCCCGCCATCAATCACGACAATCAGATTATCCCATGAATCCGGCAGCGAACAGAGCAATGCTATTGCCTTATCATCATCTTGAAACTTAACACCGATTGATACAAGTTGACTGATCACCGTGTTAAAGTTATAAAGATGGGTAGAAAATGAGTCACCCTCCTGCATCTGAAGATTGTACAATTTCTTCCTCAGAAATAACTTGTTAACCAACGACTTACTTTGATATAGGGATTCTAACTTCCTCCACAGATCTCTGGCAGTAGGTTCGCCCATCACATTCATAAGAATTGAATCCGCGAGACACAGCCGAATCAAACCCTTCGCCTTTCTATCAATCCGATTCCACTCTTCGATCGCCTTTGGATCTGCCTGACTGGAGGAGGCCTCGTCCGCGACCTTCGCCGCCTCCATGCCTGGTCTCTCCTTCTCGATTGCCGTCCAAAGATCTCGATCACAAAGGAGATCCTCCATCTTCATCTTCCAGAGATCAAACCGTGTTCCATCAAATTTTTCTATCTCGATTCGCGATCCTCCTGACATCTCGAATAAACCCTAATTCCTCGAACAACCTGTGCTCTGATACCAATTGATGGGAAAATTTGAGAACAAGGAGAGAAGATCGCATAGAGATTGCAGAAAAATAGAGGAGACACACGAATTTACCCAGGTTCACCCTTGAGATGAGGGCTACGTCCTGCAAAGAGGTTCCACTATATTGTTTAGGTTTTCAGCCGCCACACAGATTACACCAAAAAACTAGGTTATTAATAGCCTCTCCAAACCGGGTTTAAAACCCAAACAAACAGAGAAAAAACCTAATCCGAACCACACGGGCCGGCTAAATAAAAGCCCAAAACCCGTCTAGGTTTCGGGACCGCCGTCGGGGGGCGGGGCCCTCCGAACCCCCCTTTCGTTCGTACGCCAGCAATACTGTTAATTGGGTAATACACAAATTTCTCTAAGCTCAAGTGGGCGAACCCGGTGTGAGAAACAAGGGGCCCTGAAGTATTCACCAACTCTAACAACGAGAAGGTAAAGGGTATGGAATCGAATCATCCCCGTCACACATTCATCGTTCTGAATGATCGTCAGTATGCATCGCAAACTATGTTTGAAATTTAAAAAAAACTCTTATAAAACCATTTGATAAAAGAGTAATAAATTAAAATAATGGATAGTAATAAATTACAACAATCGGTAACAAATTACAACATAACATCACTCATCATTATCCGAATTATTACATGATTGATATTCAGCATCATCATCCTATGAAGATGAGGTAGTTTCAAGTTCATCTTCCTCCTAGCTATCATCATCAATTTGTACATCTACATTATCAAAGTTTTCAAATAACTATTCCGAATCTCTTAGCTAACTCGGTGTCTACAATTGCCTCCACCTATGTATGCGAGTCATCTTGGTATGCAGCTTGCAACGCACCATCAACTTCTATCCTACTTCTTGTTTTTGTTCTAATAGCAACACACCATTGAGCTTTGTCCCTCGTCTTCTCTAGATAATTTACATAATATACCTGCCTTGTAGATGATAGAATAATAAATGGATCAAATTGTTTGTAATGCCTAGTATGACGTACTCAACTATTTTGAAATCTCTATGAATTAGTGTCCCTCTTTTTTCCTTCGGATCAAACTAGTTACACTCAAATAATGTCACTCTATTACCTCTAGTGTATTCTAACTCAATTATGAATTTAAGAATACCGTAATAGTCACGCTCATTTTCTCCATCGATGGATCCTTTGACACAAACGCCACTGTTCACTGTTTCCTTCCCTCGCGACCAACTTTCTGCATGAAACTTGTAACCGTTCACCCGCCAACTTCTGACTTCTCCACTCGGTTTCCATGCCAAATCATGGAGATTTGACATAGTAGAGATTGTGCTACTGAGAATCTAAATACATTAAAAATAAAATGTCATGATATCATCGTCGACAATTGTTACACCAACGTAGGAGTTACCTGATTCTTAAAACATGTCGCAAAATCATTCTCGATTCTAACTTGTATATGTTCTTCAGGTATGTTGTAGTACTACAAGAAAGCACTACATACGAAATGATAGGTTAGTTAATTAATAGCATTACGATATTGCACTAATGTAGCATTCAACGTAAACTTACTTAATGTAGCTTTCATCTCTTATGTGTTTAAGAGGACATGATTCATCACCGATTTGAATTTTGTATCTTTCAACCATCTACTTCTTGACTTTCCATAATGTCGTCCCAGCTGATTAAAGATCGACAGTGTTACCCCAGTAGACCTTTCTTCCGGAACTTCATCGTTGAGATGAACCTTGGTCCTTGCGCACCTAACATGAGATTCGAAGTAGTATGAACAAAAATACGACACCTCTATAATTATATATGCTTCACATATGGAGCCTTCGACACGAGCTTTATTCTTAACCGTCCTTTTAGTTTGATTAAGATATCTCTCAAATGGATACATCCACCTATATTGTACCGGTCCACCTACCCTTACTTTGTATGGCAGATGAATAGGCAAGTGTTTCACGAAATCAAAAAAGCTTGGTGGAAATATTCTTTCTAATTTACATCAGGATATTACGTTCAAATTGCCTCATATTCACCACAATCAGTGTTGACGATTGACTCAGTTCCGTGAGTGGCTTCCATATCTTCTCCGACAAAGATGAAAATGCAATAGGAAGCAATGTTTTAATAAAAATATGATAGTCTAACAATCTCCCCCTTTTTTATGAAGATAAACTGAGAAATATGAAAAATATATAAATTGTAAAAAAGTTGAAAAATTCTTGTAAAAATAATTTTACTCCCCCTAACACATAGCTTTCCTTACAATGGTAGATGTTCACATAAATATTAATTGTAAGGTACTCTTCATATAAAATAATATTTAGATCATATTTCTCCTATACTTATCCCCTTTTGTTTCATAAAAAAGAATAATTTATATATATGAAGAATATAAGAAATCATATGTAACTCTCCCTTAATCAATATTTTGTTTTTTTTAAAAAAAATTATTTTCCCCCCTTTTGTCATATAATAGTCATGTAAAGAATATTTCAACATAAGAATTTGAAAATATGACTCCCCCTAAATTTATGACTACTTTATAATGATAAAAATAAAGACAATTTGATGAAATCCAAAAAGAAATTTATGGATATGGCAAACTAGAAGGCAACGAAGGTGGGAAGTGCAAATTCAAGCTTTTTAAACTTAAATTAACTTGCATGTGTTACCATACTTGTGATGCCTCAGAAGTTAATGTGAATCTAGTCAACTTATGTTTGTATTAACCCACCAAAACAAATACATGATCCAAAGCTTGCACACTTTAGTAATAAAAGGTTATTTAACTCTTGCATCAAGTTTGAACAAAATCGATCATCGAAGTGGAAATAAATATTTAGTGTTAAAAAAAGAACACTAAATTTCATGTGTTTAGATTAATTGTTTATGACCGTCTTATACCTACATGTTCTGAATTATGAACTTTCAGATTTTGAACCTTGAACTATTTTAGTTTGAAAATTGTACCTTTTCTTAAGCTCTTATCAGATAACACTTTGTTACATTTTTGGCACTTTGGAATTGCACGCGCAATAGCAGAAACTCATCCTATGACGCAGTATGGGGAATTTTCAAACGTGGATTTTTGTTTATGTTTTCATTTTGTGACTCAATCCGCACATTAACTTGTAAGCATCAGGGTGACAAACAAAAATCCAAAAATAAGAAAACTTAAAAATTAGCGCAATCGGACATAAAATTATATTTTATAGGATTTTAAGAAGCTTAACGACTTTTGGATAAAAAACCTCTGACGAACATAATGAAGTATAATATTAAAATTATAAAATTTATAAAACTAATTTTTATATTTCAAATGTTATATATATATATATATATGTATGTATAAAATTAGCCCATCAACATAAGATTTTAACTAGATATGTATTCAAAAAATTACTTTTTTAAAAAACAAAGAGCAACATTAAAAGATAACACCAATTTATACAATATATATTTGTCATTACATGCATAAAGTTAATAAAATTAGTGAATTGAGGAAAAATCCATAAAAAAGGGAAATACAATTTGAAAAACAGAGAATGATTTTAATTAAAATATCATCCAACCGGTACCATTTTGACTCGTAAACTTTTTAAAATTCTATTGTCTATTCATGCCTTGGGGGATGTGAATAATATAGCATATATAGTTGAAAATGTTAAGGTGAATCCCAATGCAATGATACGATCGAAAAAAAAATATTAAGCTTAAATAGCGTACTATAACCTATATGTTTTGCCGGTTCTACCTGCTCTTCATTTATACCTTTTTTTTCGTCTCTTTTGTTAAATTAGAATCATCATTTCTTTTTTAAATAGTAACTTGAGGAATTCATCAAACAATTGTTTTTATCTTCATTTCATTATATTTAATTGGACATATAAAGTTGACAGAAAAATGGCATCATCATTAATGAGGAAAATGTATTTTCATTTTGCTTATGAGTATATGTATCTCATCACTTATCACCTCGATCCATCACCACAAAAAATCTGACATTTATCAACACAAAGAATAGTGACAAATGTGACGATGATTCGACGCTAATGTAGACAAACAACATCTTAGCGTCGCAGCAACGCCATTAGAATCATATGGTCACGCTAACGCTGTGTTCGGGGCTAGCGAGGCACTACATTATCATTGAAAGAAATATTTAGCATCATGACTCTCGACGCCAAGGAGATGCTAAATATTGCATCGCTGTACTGACACTATGATGACGCTAAGCTTAGCTACCCATGTGTTTCTTGCATCAGCGCTACAGTGTCTCTAACAATGTGCGAATAGACATTACAAGAAAAATGATATTTTTCGACGATTTTGTCCGTCGAAAAATCTAACGAAATAGTCGGAAATGAGGGTTTTCGATGGATTTACTTACGGAACTGATCCGTAAAAAAAATAATCGTCGCAAAATAATTTTCGACGGTCGAAAAAACTCGTTAAAAGTTTCGTCGGTTGTAACCGTCCCAACGATCCGATGGCTGCAACCGTCAAAAAGTCTGATGGTCACAAGGCACTAAGTCGATGTTATTGTAGGATCGAAGACATATTGTAATTTAGAACCGCTGCATTGCTAAAGCATCTCTAATATGTGACTAATTACAATATATTTTTATGAATTGTGCGCTCTATTGTTCTCTTCCCTCTCATACAAATTTACAATGCGCATATAATAAACATCATCAAAGTATATACTAACCACATACATCCACGTGCATACAAAAAAAACTAATGACATAAAAAAAATTCTTTAATAGTTAATTGTGAGTAATTAATAATATTATTTTTTAAATTTATTCTAAAATATTATAAAAATCATGTAATAAATATGCATTTTCACCAATAAAAGCCAATTTAAGCCATGTTCCCTTTCTCTCACCAATAAAAGTTTATGTGAACTATTTCTTTCAATTTCTTTCGAATTTTGTGGCACCAAAACTTTGATGCATATACTATATAAATATTATACTTAACAAAATAATATTTAATTTTCTATCTTGTATTTTTGTTAGGGACGGTGCCACAAGTTGAAGCCAAAGAATGTGAGACGAAAAGCCCCATTTTGACGATGTGGTGTGTTTAATCTCCGGCATGTGACTTGCTTTGCAAACTAGAAGGCAACGACGGTGTAATACCCTGATTTTTCTATCAAAGATAATTTGGACTATTTGTCTAAACCCTTATGATTTTCCCTTATATAAGGCCTCTCTTCTTTCTTTTACTCTCTTTAATACACATCTTGATGGCTAGTGCTTGAGAAAGAAGAAAGAAGAGATCAGGGAGAAGGAAGAAGATGAAGAAAGAGGAGAAAGATCTAAGATCAAACTATGTAAAGGGGATCCAAACCCCTCTCTCCTCTCTCAATGGTTTTCATGATTGGATTGATAGTTTGAGGGCACCTTGTCCTCAAAATAAATTTTTATTGAGGATTTTCGCTCTAAATCTATATATGAATAGGATTCCATGATTAGATCTATGCCATATGAAAGGATTAGAATCAGATTTGTTATTAGGGTTCATGTTTTGGGGATAAACCCTAGATCTGAAAATTTGAATATTTTTACATGTTTTTCATGCCCCTTTTGGTCCTAGAAGGCCTAGGAAACATATATGTATTGATTCATAATGTTGTATATCGATTTCTCAAACTTTTTGATGAAAAATTGTGGAAGAGTCGAGGGGCGTCGCAGTTCTCCAATGCTCGGTCACGACCGTGAAACACATGTCACGCTTGTGACATAAAGCGTCTAGAAAATGACTAAGTCAAGGCATCTGGCACACCCGTGACAACATATGTCATGGCCATGACAAAGTAGGCACGACCTGACGACTGGAGGCACGATCGTGACAGAGTGGATGATGTTTATAGGCTTCTATCACGGCTGTGATGGCCTGTATCACGGCCGTGACTGTGACAAAAACTTATTATATTATTTTAAATGTTATTTTCAAGGTATTAAAGTATGCATTGATGCTTGATGATTCTACATGAAGCTACATACACGTATATACATGTTCCCCTCGTAACTAGGTTAAAACCTGAAGATTGAGTGACATAAATGTTTGCGTTTTGTAATGCATAATGAACCCAGTTTTGAATGATGTTACATGTCGTCCCTCTATGGCCCTTTATCAGATATTATCCAGAATGCGACAACGATGTGTGCATTTCGATGTCACCCTCGGGCGAAAGTTCGTAATGATTGTTACACACATCAGCAATGGTGTATGCATTCCGATGTCGCCCTCGGGCGAGAGTCCAGAAGTGTGCATTTTGATGTCACCTTCGGGTGAGAGGGGAGCATTGTCTCCACGGCTTAGCTAGCCTATTGAGAGGGCAATGACATAAACCTCAACTATCAGAATATATACCATTAATAGGAAAGGGCGAATGATCTATGGAATGGAATGATGTCCCACGAAAGTGGAAGTCCGGAAGGATTATAAAGCAACCTTGAGGAGAGTTATGGAGGCAATGATTATGGTAAGTGTATCTCACTTATATGCCTATGGATTGAATGAGTGATTGTTATGAATGTCCATACTATAAGTATGATGATGATTACATGTATTCCATGCAATTACGTATGTGCATGATGATAGAATGATGTTAATGTTTGACGTGTAGATCATATATTAGGACATGTCATGCATATTATTAATTTTTTTATATAAAGATGATGCATAACATGTAGTATCATGTTTAGGATCATCATATTGCATAGCTTGGCCTTTATATACTCTGACCGGAGAAACTCCTGCATCCTAGATCTGTGCAGGTGCATAAAGTTAGCGATGATGGCGGCTCAGCTCATGACGAATAAGATTGCACAATGGCATACGATATTAAGAATCAATAATTTTAGAGTTTTTTTACTATGTTTTTAAAGAGATATGTTGGACTATGGTTTTAAGATCTTTTATTGGTTATTGATGACATTCTTTTGATGTTTTCATGATTTTTTCTGCATTTAATAAAAGATTCTTTTATCTACCTTTTATGGATTTATGCTTCCACTATAATAGATGAAAATCATATTTTTATTGATGATGTGATGGCGAACGAGCTAACACAGCAGATTGAACTAATTGTCATTGTCACTTTGGGGGTGAAATTCGGGGTGTTACAGTTTCGTATCATAGCATGCTTGGGACCTATGCTAAGTATGTTATAGAATTGTTTAAGTGTCTAAGTCCGTGTGCAATCGTCATGAGCAGCCATCCAAAGTTGAGTATGTAAGTATTGTGCTATTGATGGTATTGTTAAATTAATTAACTTATGTTGGTTGATTATTGTTATGTTAAGGATGGAAGGAAAATAGTCTTTCATGATTGATAGTATTGTCAAATTGACTATGGACAATATGTAACTAGAGAGATGTGAATCTCATTGTGAATTGTAAGAATGATAGACATATGATGAGAAATTTCCCAAAATGGTATGCATATTTGATCAGGACAAATGAATAAAAATTCTTAGTCCAAAGACTACAAAAGAATATTAAGATGAGAAGTATGAAGTGGAAACGTCGTTAGGGAGAATCTCCATTAGTCAGTTTCTCCCAAAGATCCAGTGACGATAGAAAGAGTAAACTACTCAACTGATCTCATAGTGCTACCCATGGTAGATTATTATGTAATATTAGGCATGAATTAATTATCTTACCATTATGCCTATTTGAGATGTCGAGAGAAGAAAGTACAAATAGACAAGAAAGATGGAAGTTTTGTGATTTTTCGTAGGATTCCATCAAAAGAGAAGAAGATGATGATTTCCTCCATGAAGACAACTAAGTTGCTAAACAAGGGCTGCTGAGGATTTCTAGCAAGTAACGTCAAAAGTGACTTTCAACCCAAGCCATTAGAAAAATTTGTAGTAGTGAAAGACTTTCTTGATGTATTTCCCGATGAGCTCCCGGGATTACCTCCGGAAAGGGAGATCAATTTCCACATTGATCTCATGCTAGGGACAGCTCCCATCTCAAAGTCTCCCTACAGAATGGCACCAACAGAAATGAATGAGTTGAAGACTCAACTGTAGGAACTGCTGCACAGAGGATTCAAGCCAAGTGTGTCCCCATGGGGTGCACCTGTCCTATTTGTGAAGAATTGGTCACTGAGGTTATGTATAGATTACAGAATATTGAACAGCCAACCATCAATGAAGACCTCACCTATGAGGAGTATCCTACCGAGATAGTAGAGTATAGTGAACGTCGATTGAGGAACAAAATGGTGAAGATTGCATGGAAACACCACATTAGAACTGAAGTGATATGGGAATTAGAAGAAGAAATGAAAGAATCACTTCCAAGAATATTTGTTAAGTATTCTTTATTATGGTTTAAAATTCGAGGATGAATTTTCTTTTAAGAGGGGAAGGACGTAATATCCTAATTTTTCCATCAAGGGTAATTTGGACTCTTTGTCCAAACCCTCATGATTTAACCTATATAAGGTCTCTCTTCTCTCTTTTTCTCCATTTACTCCACATCTTGGTGGCTAGGGCTTGAGAAAGAAAGAAAGAAGAGATTATGGAGAAGGAAGAAGAGGAAGAAAGAGGAGGAAGATTTAATATCAAAATATGTAAAGAGGATCCAAACCCCTCTCTCCTCTCAATGGTTTTCATGATTGGATTGAGAGTTTGAGGGCACCTTGTTCTCATAATGGATTTTTATTGAGGGCTTTCACTTTAGATCTATATATGAATAGGATTCCATGATTAGATTTATACCATATGCAAGGATTAGAATCAAATTTGTTATTAGGGTTCATGTTCTTCCTAATGTTCACATTTTGGGGATGAATTAGAGAACTGAAAATTTGAATGTTTTTACATGTTTTTCATGTCCTTTAGGTCTTAGAAGGCCTAGGAAACATATATGCATTGATTCATAACATTGTATATCGATTTCTCAAAGTTTTTT
Source organism: Pontederia crassipes (assembly GCA_030549335.1). Lineage (NCBI taxonomy): Eukaryota > Viridiplantae > Streptophyta > Magnoliopsida > Commelinales > Pontederiaceae > Pontederia > Pontederia crassipes. The sequence goes on along the minus strand of CM060197.1, from coordinate 39,773,502 downwards.
ATGAAAAATCGTAGAAAAGTCTAGGGGCAATGCAATTTTCCAGCACTCCGTCACAGTCATGACACACATGTCACACCCGTGACAAAAAGTCTAGAAAACGGCGAAAGCTGGGCCTTTGGCATGCCCGTGACAACATATGCCATGGCCGTGACAGAGCACCTGACGATTGGAGGCACGATCGTGATAGAGTGGGTGATGTTTATAGGCATCTGTCACGACTGTGATGGCCTGTATCATGGTCGTGACTGTGACAGAAACTTATTATGTTACTTTAAATGTTATTTTGAAGGTATTAAAGTATGCATTGATGCTTGATGATTCTACATGAAGCTACATACACGTATATACATGTTCCCCTTGTAACTAGGTTAAAACCTAAAGATTGAGTGACGTAAATGTCTATGTTTTGCAATGCATAATAAACTCAGTTGTGGATGATATTACATGTCGTCCCTCTATGACCCTTTATCAGATATTATCTGGAATGATTGTTACACACATCGGCAATGGTGTGTGCATTTCGATATCGCCCTCGGGCGAGAGTCTAAAATGATTAGTACACACATCAGCAATGATGTATGTATTCCGATGTTGCCCTCGCATGAGAGTACAGAATGATTATTACATACATTGGCAACAGTGTGTGCATTCTGATGTCACCTTCGGGTGAGAGGAGAGCATTGTCTCCACGACTTAGCTAGTCTATTGAGAGGGCAACGACATAAATTTCAACTATCGGAAGATATAACATTAATAGGAAATGATCAATGATCGATGGAATGGAATGGAATGATGTCCCACGAAAGTGGAAGACACAAAGGATTATAAAGCAATCCTGAGGGGAGGAGTTATGGAGGTAATGGTTATGATAAGTGTATCTCACTTATATGCTTATGGATTAAATGAATGAATGTTATGAATGTCTATATTATAAGTATGTTGATGATTACATGTATTCCATGCAATTACGTATGTGCATGATGATATAATGATGTTTATGTTTGACATGTAGATCATATATTAAGACATGACATGCATATTGTTACTTATTTTATAAAGATGATGCATATCATGTAGTATCCTATTTAGGATCATCACATTTCATAGCTTGGCCTTTACATACTCTGACCGGAAAAACCCCTGCATCCTGATCCATGAAGGTGCATAAAGTTAGCAATGATGGCGGCTTAGCTAATGACGAATAAGATTGCACAATGGTCTAGGATATTAAGAATAAATTATTTTAGAGTTTTTTTATTATGCTTTTAAAGGGATATGTTGAACTATGGTTTTAAGATCTTTTCTTGGTTATCGGTGACGTTTTAAATTCTATAACATTCTTTTGATGTTTACATGAAGTTTTCCGCATTTAATGAAAGATTCTTTTAACTTTATGGATTTATGCTTCCGCTATAATAGATGAAAATTATTTTTTTATTATGATGATATGATGGCGAACGGGCTAACAGAGCCGAATGACCTAATTGTCCTTAATAATTTTGGGGTAAAATTCTGGATGTTACAAACTTTGGGAAGTGAAAATTCAAGCTATTTAAGCTTAAATTAACTTGCATGTGTTACAACGCTTGTGATGCATCAGATGTGGATGTGAATCTCGTTGAATCTCGTTAACTAATGTATTTTAACCCACTCACAAGCCTTTGGATAGGGTCTTAAAACAAATACATGATCCAAGGCTGCACACTTTAGTAATAAAAGGTGATTTAACTCTTGTATCAAGTTTGAACAAAATAAATAATTGAAATGGAAATAAAATATTTTCTTAGGCTCTTATCAGATAAGGCTTTCTTACATTTTTGGCATTTTTTAATTACACAACACAATGTCAGAAACTCATCCTATCATGCAATATGGGAAATTTTCAAACACAGATTTATGTGTGTTTTTGCATTTTGTGATTCAATCCAAACATTATCTTGTAAGCATCAGTGGAAGAAACATAAATTCGAAAATAAGAAAACTTAAAAATTAGTACAATCGGACATGAAATTATATTATCTAAGGTTTTAAAAAGCTCAACGACTTTTGGATAAAAAATCTCTGAGGAACATAATTGAGTATAATATTAAAATTATATAAAGTATAAATTTATTATTTTTATTTTAAGTGTTATATAATTAGTCCGTCAACATAATATTTTAACTAGATATGTATTCATAAATTTACTTTTAAAAAAACAAATAGTAACATTGAAATATAATACCACTTTATACAATATATATTTATCATTACATGCAACAACAACAACAACAACAACAAAACCTTATCCCACTAGGTGGGGTCGGCTACTGATAGTGATATTTGGATTTTCTAGTGATAACTTGCTGAAATTAAAGAAAATGTCAATTTTTCATTTTTTTTGGTCTCCCAACTCACTAGCTGTAAGTGCACAGGTAAGTTGTAGTAGACTCAGGTTGTCGTATCTACAAGAATTTGAAGTCTAAGCACCCTAAAACAATCTAAATTAGTTCTACTTTAATGGCTAAAAACAAATTTTCAAAGGGAAGTGAAAACAGATTTTTTATGAAAAGTGAAATGATAACAGATTTTTGGGTTTTGGAAATTTATCAAAACTGAATTATAAATGCTAGAATGAAGTCTAAAAAGGTTCAACTATCAATGAGGAAAGTTCTTCTAGGATTTGAGGTTCATCTAAATTAATTAAGGATGGAATGGAACAAGTTATCATTAAATGTCCAACTTTTGATTCAACTTGAAAATGGTTATTCCCACAGTTCAATTGGCCTCTAACTAAGCAATATATGATTATATAATTGTTAGCTAGGTTGAATCAAAAGAGGGTCCTCACTGAAAATCAAGTTATCATTGGGCTCAAAAGAAAGATTCAATGCTGATTTTTTGCAATTCAATGAAGTTTGGAATGATAACTTGCATTTGCAATCATAAAAAGATGGAATCATTCCAATCAACCAAACTAGGATAAAATATACTCAATAATGGTGCTTGTGTTCCATGATTCATCTCTGAATTCAAGGGAGATTTAAAATCAACCTCTCGGTTGCAAAATAAATTGAAATCCACACAAACACACTCAGTTGGAAATGCAAAACATATGGCCATATGAGTTCACAATTTCCATTGCTCCTTGGCCCATCTCTGGATCTCAAGGAAGCCTTAAGACTACCTCTCAGTAGTGGATTAAAATGAGGGTTGACAATGGAAATCAGAAGTTAGAAAAATGAGAAATCAGAAATCAGCATTTCAGGAAAATCAGCAATGTGGATTGATGGAATTCAAGTTTGCCAAATGCCCCTTGACCCATCTCTGGACTGCAAGGGATTCCTAGAGTACACCTCTCAGTGATTTGAATAAAATAGGGATTAACAATTGGCAATTCAGATTCCAAACAATCAGAAAATAGAATTTAGAATCAAACTAAGAAATCAGATTTTGGAAGAATCAGATTTGAATTCTGAATTGTCAATGATCTTGATTCATTTCTGAACAAGATTGGGATAGATGTTAACCTCTCAATTGTTCAATTAATTCAATCCCCAATGACAATCAGATTCAAACAGCCCAGGAAAATCAGAAATCAGATTGTTCAAAAATTAGGAAACAGAAAAATCAGCAACAATTACAAATTAGAACCTTAGGAACGTCATTGCATCTTGATCATTTCTGAACTAGAATGGAACCATAAGATAACCTCTCAGTTGTCAAAACAATTGTGGCTCCACAATGACAAAACAGATTCTAAGAATTCAAAAATCAGGAAGGCATTCAGAATTCATATTTCAAAAAAATCAGATTTCAGAAAGTAGAAATCAGAATTCTAATTGGGTTTGTATCTAGAACTTGGCATTGATTCTTGATTCATTTCTGAACAAGGGTTAGACCAAATGATAACTTCTCAGTTATAAACACAAATAGGGTCTTCAAATGACAAGATCAGATTTATAATACTTCAGATTTCAGAAATGTAAAACCAGAAAAATTAGAATTCTGATTTCTGTTCAAGAATTAGTGGAAAATCTGGTTTGAGTCAAATGATTGCCCAAAAAATCTTGATTCATTTCTGAACAAGATAGGGACAATACCAACATCCCAAAGACTCAATTAATCAGGTTGAGAGCGACAAACAGATTCTGCAGTTTAGGAAATCAGATTCAGAAAAAATAGGAAATCAGATTTTCAGGAAACCAAATTTAGAAATCAGATTTGCAACTAAATGGAATCCAGAAATCTGACTTTATCTCTTAATGCATTCTGAAGGGTGATTAGATCAAATAACACATCTCAATCAGTGCAGAAAAGTTCTAAAATCTGAAAACCAGAATTAATTTCAGTGCAGGATTACAAATCAGTCCATATCCATCCAAAACTAATCTAAACTACTACCCTATCCTAGAAGAAATGGAGTTTAGCTCCTCATAATTATAAGATTTAACATCAAATGGGATAAGAAACAGATACAATTCATGGCTGCTTGAAGCTTCTTGGCCAACAGCAGCAATCCAGCAGCAGCAACCTCCTTGCTTGCCTTCAAACCCTTGAATGACCAGCCTCCCCTCTCCTCCAGAAAAATCCCTGGCTTTTATATCACTCCTTTCCACCCTTTGATCAGCATCTAAATGTTCTAATCCTCCTGATTAAGCCACCTGTCCATCTGCAGAAATTCCAGCAGTGACAGCTTTTTGGACAGCCAAAAAGCTAGTGGTCCCCCTCCTTTTTCTTCCTTTTAGCCACCTTTTCTTCTTGCTACAAAAACCCAAACAGCAAGCATCAAAGCTCTTGAGTAGTATTTTGACAAATAAGGATTAGGATAATGCTGATAACTAGTTCAAATATCAGATGAGATTGTGTGTTGTGCAAGAATGTAAACTTATATCGATATGAATGAATTCAAGGGCCCGGAATGATAACTTTATGGAAATCTTGCAAAATGTCCTAATATGGGTGGTTCAAAACATTTCAGGCATCAAATTGATTAGAGTGACAAGTGAGAGAGGTCAAAAATCAAATATGAATGAGATTCCTAAAAGTGATAACTTGAGTGCCCCAAAAACGATAACTTATATGGCTTAAAAATGATAGCATGTCGTAACTTGAGTTTTGATTATCCAAATGTGATGGAATTTGACCAGCAATGAGTTAGAACAATAATAAGATGATTGCTTAAGGTCCTTGTGCAGAATTAATGGTTTTGCATGTCGAAATGATAGAATTACCCTTTAACGATAACTTGGCACTTGAAAAATGATAACTTGTTCAAATGGACTTAAAACTTTGCACAAGTTGAGATGTAACTATCCAAATATGATTTATACATGATAATGATGGATTTAGGGCAAGAAAACCATTGAAAATAAGTTCATTCAAAATAATGATAACTTGACACTTAGGAATGATAACTTGTCCTCAAAATGATAACTTGGCATAGAATTTAAATATTAATGGATTTTGGCATTTCAGAACCTCTATGCACATGGAAATAAGTATGAAATGAGGAATATCAACTAGTTATCACAATGTTTGCATTCCAAGTATAATTGGCCCAAAAATAGGCAAAAGTGGGACTCGATATGTATGAATTTCATCTAAAATGGGTTAGAATCATATAGTGATCAGCAAGTGATCAAACTCTCCCAAGCTTAGCTTTTTGCTTGTCCTCAAGAAAAACATTCAGAAATTAAGGACAAACTTGAATTAAGAGTCCACAAATGAAGTAAAGATTAGCTAAATTGAATCCAATGAGTTTCCCACTTTGCCAACACTTCATTCTTTCCAAAAACTCAATTTCTAGCTAGGGAATCACAGAGGCTAAAGCAAATTTAAGCCATGGAAGAAGTACTAGCAATAACATGTTTGAATTGTAGGAATTGTCAACTTTACAAAGGGGTTGAACTACAAATCTCTTCATGAACAGGTTTTCAATTGATTAAACAGGTTTAACACCTGACTTTTATTCATGAAATGCATATAAACAGGTTTAGCACCTGATTTTTATTCATGCTTTCTTTAGGAGAGATTCCTTTGGAAGTTTTGCTCTCCTAAATTTTTTTTTTCTTTTTGCATTGAAGAGAGATTCCTTTGGAAGTTTTGCTCTCTTCCTTTTTTTCTATGCATGCATATGACTTTTTACTTTTCCTTTTTTCTATCCTGTTCATGAAGTGAGCAATAGTTCAAACTCAAGTATAGTTTAGATCCCTTTATCCAAAAAGTCAAGTTTTCCTATTTAGCATGGCAGCAAGAGCCTTGACTCCCTTCTAGACATCTGATATTACTAATTCAATCCATAAGTATCAGCTAGTGTGACCCACAAAAAGGAAAAAAATTCAGCTAAAAATTTCATTCAAATGCATCTGAATTCATAATGCCAATTAAAGCAAGAAGGCTAATGGCCAAGTTGGCCACTTGGTATTGGAGTGCACCCACTGTCATAATGAAGTATTCTACCAATTTCAGAGTTAAAATGAATTGAGAATTGAATTGGGTACAAAAATTGATAATCGAGTGTTAACTAGTGATAACTTGTGAAAACCAATGATAACCTTGTATGAATTATGATATGAACATTAAAATCAATTGAAAACATGGTGTAAAGGTTAGAAAAGCACCAGGTTTCCTCCCCCAAGCTTATTCTCAACACTGTCCTCAGGGTTGAAATAAAAGCAAGGGAGAGGGGTGGGTGGGATTGAAATGCATGAAATTTGGAATTTGGATCCCCTTGGCATTTCATCCAGCATCTTTGGGTGGTCTAACCTTCATTAGTTGCAACTGATCCTGCAGAGAAACAAAGGATATCAATTGGTATGGCAGATTTGCAACTAATCAGATTTTTGAGTGCAGAATTCAACATTGCATTGGGAATTTCAAGAGGTGAGATATGAAACCTCTTTTACACAGGAGCTCTCTCAATTTTTCTGAACTATTGTTTCTCTCTTTTACAATATCATGCCCACAAGAAGAGGAGAGAAACAAGAGAAACTAGAATGATAACTTCAAGAAAATGATATTCTATTGATAACATGAAGTTTTTCTTCAATGCTTGGATGAATGTCTTTGCTTCAAGCTTTGACACTACTTTTATTGGCTTCAACATGTGAAAAATTCGTTTAGAAAATTTTCCACAATTTTCTCCTTCATAACAAGTCGTTACTGTTCATCTCAGCCGTTGATAGTGATATTTGGGATTGAGTAGTGATAACTTGCTGAAATTAAAGAAAATGTCAATTTTTCATTTTTTTTGGTCTCCCAACTCACTAGCTGCAAGTGCACAGGTAAGTTGTAGTAGACTCAGGTTGTCGTATCCACAAGAATTTGAAGTCTAAGGCACCCTAAAACAATCTAAATTAGTTCTACTTTAATGGCTAAAAATAGATTTTCAAAGGGAAGTGAAAACAAATTTTTTTTTATGGAAAGTGAAATGATAACAGATTTTTGGGTTTTGGAAATTTATCAAAACTGAATTATAAATGCTAGAATGAAGTCTAAAAAGGTTTAACTATCTATGAGGAAGGTTCTTCTAGAATTTGGGGTTCATCTAAATTAATTAAGGATGGAATGGAACAAGTTATCATTAAATGTCCAACTTTTGATTCAACTTGAAAATGGCTGTTCCCACAGCTCAATTGGCCTCTAACTAAGCAATATATGATTATATAATTGTTAGCTAGGTTGAATCAAAAGAGGGTCCTCACTGAAAATCAAGTTATCATTGGGCTCAAAAGAAAGATTCAATGCTGATTTTTTGCAATTCAAGGAAGTTTGGAATGATAACTTGCATTTGCAATCATAAAAAGATGGAATCATTCCAATCAACCAAACCAGGATAAAATATACTCAATAATGATGCTTGTGTTCCATGATTCATCTCTGAATTCAAGGGAGATTCAAAATCAACCTCTCGGTTGCAAAATAAATTGAAATCCACACAAACACACTCAATTGGAAATGCAAAACATATGGCCACATGAGTTCCTAATTTCCATTGCTCCTTGGCTCATCTCTGGATCTCAAGGAAGCCCTTAAGACTACCTCTCAGTAGTGGATTAATATGAGGGTTGACAATGGAAATCAGAAGTTAATTAAATGAGAAAACAAAAATCAGCATTTCAGGAAAATCAGCAATGTGGATTGATGGAATTCAAGTTTGCCAAATGCCCCTTGACCCATCTCTGGACTGCAAGGGATTCCTAGAGTACACCTCTCAGTGATTTGAATAAAATAGGGATTGACAATTGGCAATCAGATTCCAAACAATCAGAAAATAGAATTAGAATCAAACTAAGAAATCAGATTTTGGAAAAATCAGATTTGAATTCTGAATTGTCAATGATCTTGATTCATTTCTGAATAAGATCATGGCATATATTAGCCTCTCAACTATTCAATTATCCAATCCTTGATGACAATCAGATTCAAAAGCCCAAGAAATTAGATTTTTAAATTCAGGAAACCAGATTCTGAAATTCAGGAATTTTAGGTTCCAAATCAAACTTAAGGTAATGTTGAGAATAGATTTGAATCATGGAATGCCCAAATATTCATAACTCAATTCTGAACAAGATTAGGATGAAGACCAACCTTCCAATTGCTCAATTAATCAAGTTCAGAATGTCAAATAGGTTCAAACAGTTCAGAAATCAGATAACCAGAAAATCAGAATTAGAAATCAGTGGAAAAAAAATCTGATTTGAGTCAAACGATTGTCCAAATAATCTTGATTCATTTCTGAACAAGATAGGGACAATAGCAACATCCCAAGGACTCAATTAATCAGGTTAGAAATGAAGAACAGAATCTGATATCCACAGAAATTAGAAAATTCAGAAATCAGGAAATCAGAATTCAATTTTTAAAAATCAGATTATGAACAATGAACAGATTTGAATCATAAAGAATGCCAAACAATCTTGATTCATTTCTGATCAAAATTTGGGACAATATCAACCTTCTAGTTGCTCTATTAATCAGATCCACAATGGCAAATAGATTCAAAGGTCCAGGAATTCTGGTTCAGGAAATTCAGAAAAACAGAAACCAGAAATCTAAATTTCAGAAATCAGAACTTCAATTAAATTGGAATTCAGAACTTGACATTGATTTCTAATCCATTTCTGAACTAGGGATAGATCAAATGATAACTTCTCAGCTATAGATTACAATAGGATCCAACAATGGCAAGAACTAACATTAGAAAATTTTGAAATCTGAAAATCAGCAAATGATTCAGTGCAGGAGTTATAAAACAGTCCATATCCATCCAAAACTAATCTAAACTACTACCTATCCTAGAAGAAATGGAGTTTAGCTCCTCATATTTACAAGATTTGACATCAAATGGGATAAGAAACAGATACAATTCATGGTTCTTTGAAGCTTCTCGGCCAGCAACTCCAAAATCCAGCAGCAGCCCTTGCCTTGCCTTGCTCCAAACCCTTGAATGACCAGCCTCCCTTCTCCTCCAGAAAAATCCAGCTTTTATATCACTTCTCCCCACCTTTGGATCAGCATCTGAACATTCTTTGTGCTTTGATTGCAGCCATGTATCCCCTGGTCCTGAAATTCCAGCATTGACAGCTTTTTGGACAGCAAAAAAGCTAGTGGTCCCCCCTCCTTTTTCCACCTTTTGGCCACCTTTTCTTCTTGCTACAAAAACTCAAACAGCAAGCATCAAAGCTCTTGAGTAGTATTTTGACAAATAAGGATTAGGATAATGCTGGTAACTAGTTCAAATATCAGATGGGGTTATGTGTTGTGCAAGAATGAAAACTTATATCGATATGAATGAATTCAAGGGCCCGGAATGATAACTTTATGGAAATCTTGGAAAATGTCCTAATATGGGTGGTTCAAAGCATTTCAGGTATCAAATTGATTAGAGAGACAAGTGAGTGAGGTCAGAAATCAAATATGAATGAGATTCCTAAAAGTGATAACTTGAGTGCCCAAAAACGATAACTTATATGACTTAAAAACGATAACTTGTGATAACTTGAGCTTTGATTATCCAAATGTGATGAAATTTGACCAGCAATGAGTTAGAACAATAATAAGATGATTACTTAAGGTCCTTGTGCAGAATTAATGATTTTGCATGTCGAAATGATAGAATTGCCCTTTAACGATAACTTGGCACTTGAAAAATGATAACTTGTTCAAATGGACTTAAAACTTTGCACAAGTTGAGATGTGACTATCCAAATATGATTTATACATGATGATGATGGATTTAGGGCAAGAAAACCATTGAAAATAAGTTCATTCAAAATAATGATAACTTGACACTTAGGAATGATAACTTGTCCTCAAAATGATAACTTGGCATAGAATTTAAATATTAATGGATTTTGGCATTTCAGAACCTCTATGCACATGGAATTAAGTATGAAATGAGGAATATCAACTAGTTATCACAATGTTTGCATTCAAAGTATAATTGGCCCAAAAATAGGCAAAAGTGGGACTCGATATGTATGAATTGCATCTAAAATGGGTTAAAATCATATAATGATCAGCAAGTGATCAGTCGTGGACCGATTGACCAAATGAATGGACCGGTCGACCGGTCTATATGACCATTGCACAATTTTTTCAGCATCAGCGCTTGATCGGTCTACCGGACTATCGATCGGTCAATTAACCGGTATAGTCTCGACATTTTGATTTTCGCCGGTTGAGCTGATCAGTCGGCCGGTGCATCGATCGGTCTGTTGACTAGTATAGTGTCGACATAGAGCTGGGCAATCTTTGCACTGATTAGACGACCAGTATCTCAGATCGGTCGATCGGTATAGTCTCGAACGGCCTTCATTGTTTCGACTAGCAAGTTGACCGCCATGCACTATTTTGAGCATAACATTGTGAACAATTATCCAAATGAGATAATTTTGGATTACATGGATAGCTAATATGATTCTCTACAACTTTAATATTCATAATTCATCTAGAATCTAATGAGATCATAGTCAATTATTTAATCAAAGTTTAGTTCATAAAGTTGTCCATTTTTGCTTAAATGTTTTTAGCATTTAACTTTAATATTTTGAGGTTTGTATCATCAAAATATAATTTTATAGGGCATTAAAAATTTGCTTCAACAATCCTCCCCTTTTTTATGAAGACAAATCGAGAAATATGAAAAATATATAAGTTGCGAAAAAAGTGTAAAATCTTGTAAAATCAATTTTACTCCCCCTAAAACTTAGTTTTTTCTTACAATGATAGATATGCACATAAGTACTAGTACTTTTCATATAAAGTTATATTCATATCGTATTTCTCTTATATTTCTCCCACTTTTGTTTCATAAAAAATAGTTTGCACATGAAGGACATAAGAAACCATATGTAACTCCCCTTTAATTATGTTGTCTTGAAAAATTTATTCTCCCCTTTTGTCATATAATGAACATGGAAAAATGAAATTGAATTGATCTAGAGGTTATGAGAAGCCACAAGTCTAAAAAAAATTGTATTAAGAATTTAATTATTGCTTAAAACTTTGATACAACAATGATATCAATGATATGTTAAAATAAAGTTGGATGATTTTAACATGCTCCTCTCACTATGACCAATTTTTTTTTAATTTTATATGTTCCTCTTTTCTTTCAAATAAATAGTAATTTTGAAATTTTGAGTGAAATCAATAAATAAATGATATTTTTACCATAGACTTCATGCCTTCGCATTTCCACTTGTGCTTTGCTTTACATGTGAGGTACACTTGAAAAATAATATTTAACCTTTGGTACTCAAACTTCTTTGGGTCCTATTTTGTTAGTCAAGGTTCCTTTTGGAACTCATAACATCCCATGTTGAAATTGTTTGCTAACTTTGCATGGATATGCATAATGACCATGAATCCACATTCAAAATAAGTAATATGTGAATTTAAGGATTTTTCATAAGAATGTTTAGATCTGCAATAAGTATTTCCAAAGTATTTCCTAAAATTATTTTCCTTTGCATAAGAGCTAGTCTTATTATTATTTTGTGAATTTTTTAAAAGAGTATTTTTCTTATTTACTTTTTCTAAAGAACATGCTAGTTTTACAATTTCACATGCTGTGTAATTTTCAAAGTATCAAGTTCAATTTTCAAGTTTTCATTTTCCACAAAATAAGTATCCTTTTCTTCTTTTAATTTCTCAAACTCGTTTAATAATTTTTTATTTCCTCTTTAAGTGAAAAATACCTTTTTATAAGGGAAGAAAGTTCTTTATTCACATCGAAAGAAAGGTCTTCTTCGGAAGAGCTTGATAAGTCATTATTTGAAGTTGAAGGGTTAAAAATTACCTCAATATTGTGTACCATTAAGCATAGGTTTGCATCCTCACTAGAAGAGCTTGATGAGTCACTTGTTTCACTTGACTCTTCATACTTTTCCTTCTTCACCTTCTGAAATATCTCTTTGTAAAGTTTATATGGTCTTCTCTTTGGCTTATCATTCTTTTCTTTAGATTTTACCAACTTGAGATATTTGTCAAGTTTTTTTATATAGTTCTTCCATTTTGTTTGCTTTTAATGTCAATATTTTCTTCTTGGGGGCTTTTTCTTCTGTATCTTCTTGGATTGTTATCTCATACATTAGAAGTGAACTAATAAGATCATCAAAATTCAGCTTGTTGAAGTCTTTTCTTCAATCGCGGTCCTCTTTGTATGTCATTTGAAGGATAAAGACCTGAGAAATTTTTTCACTTTTTGTGGGTTAGTTCTTGACTCGCCCAAGGAGTCTAAGCCATTCACAATATCAATAAAATCGTACGACCATATCATTAATGGATTCATTATCATGCATTTTGAAGGAATCATATTGTTGATTTAAGATATTTAATTTGGATTCCTTGACTTTATCCATTCTTCATAAGTAGTAATTAGTTTGTTCCAAATCTCTTTTGCACTTTCACAATTAAAAATTTGATTAAACTACATTGAATCCAAAGCACAGTAAAAAATAATTTTTGCCTTACAATCAAGTTTTGCAAAAAAAATTTCCCTTTCGGTATATTCTAAAGATATTTTTTCGTGTAAATAATAATATTTTTCAACAATATCCCACTTGTCAATATCAATAGAACATATGTATGCTTGTATTCAAAATTTTCAATAAGTGATGCGTTATGTTTGTAACAATAAAATTTGCTAGCAAGTGCACTAGTCGCTCAAGTAATATAGTAAAAAGGAGTAAGAGTGTCGAACCCACGAGGAATATTATTAATTCAATATCTGAATTTATAAATTAATAAGAGAGTAAAAACATGGATTTCTGGAAAGAGGTTTTATGAAATAAAACAAAAAAATAAGATAAAGATAAGATAGTGGTGTTGAAGTTAGGTATTAGGATGAAAATAGATCAAGATAAATATTCGAACCATAAAAGATAAATTTAATCCTTAAAGATGGATTAGAGTCTCCCTAAAGTAATCTAACATGATTAATTTGTGGTCTCCACGACTGGCATCCCTCAATCTAATCATATAGAACTATCTTAATTTAATAAGAATTGAGGTCTCCACGACTGGTACCCCCAAAATCATATTAAAATTAAGATGCATTAAATTGAATTCTCTAAACTATTAATCACTCCACAAACTGGTATAGATTAATAGACCACACAAACTTGATTCTCCACACACTAGTTATCAAATTTATGTCAATTATTAATTCCAAATAAAATCAATTATAATTAGTATAATAAATTCTGAAATTAAACACTCCACAAACTGGTATAGCCTAATTCAAAAATTTAATTAACTAATATAAAAGCATTAAGCACAATTAATAATTGATCGAAAAAGATTAAAGCAAATAAAATAGGGTCCAAACATTTCCCTTCAATTAATAATTTCCTAAAATAATAATCCTAAAAACATGGAGTTCATCCTAGAAATTCTGGAGAGATAATAACAAAATAACAATAATAATCGAAAGAATTACACCCAAAATAGAAGTAGAGCTCTCGAATTGGGCAGACAGTCGGGCAGCCTCTCGGACTTGATCAGGGTCGCGATCAACCTCCAGCCGTCGCACCTCTCTCCTCTTGGTCCTAGCCTGCAGAGCTCACGACTCGTTGTGGAAGAAACCTGAACTTCAGAGCACGAATTGAAACGACGGATTCTTCACGTATTTATAGGGTGCGGACGGCCTTCAACTTGATCTCGGCCGTAACATCGTACGGTTGACTTTAAAATTATAAGATAAACTCGGCCAAAGATAAATCCTTTTATCATTACGCCCAAAGATAAATCTTTCTTATTTTTACTCCTTCATATATCTTGTTACGCCCAAAGATAAACTCGGCCAAAGGAATGATTTCATTGCCATTACCCCCTCCAAATCTCGGCCGTAAGAAATTCTTTTATCTTTACTCCCAAAGAGAAACTCTTTTTTCTCCCTTCGAATTTCGGCCGTAAGGAAAGAATTTAAACTTGTTACGCCCAAAAGATAAAATCATTTAATTGTTACTTTTTTTGAATCTCGGCCGTAATGACTTGGGTGTAAAGCCAAATCTCGGCCGTAATGATGAATTCTTCATCCTAATCTCGGCCGTAATGATAAATTCTTCGAAATTTTGCCGATATAGCACAATCCATTTTAATGTCAATTTTTCTGTAAAATAATTATCAAAATTTAGTTAATCCATCCACAACTAAAATATTCAGAGAATTTAATAATTAAAATTGATAAATCCGAAATTATGATTAAAAGTGACTAAAAATGATGCATGCATCAAACTCCCCCAAGCTTAAAGTCTTGCTTGTCCTCAAGCAAAAATTCAAAGCAAGGCTTTTTTTAAAAAAATTCCATCATAGCCTCCACATTGTTAACTGACTAATTTTCTCACACAGTTCTTCTGCACACCTACTACTCAGCATCTTATCATTTTCCATGCACTTAGCTTCATAGAGGTTCTGAATGCTACACAAATTTAAACAATCTCAAATTCAGCCTTGTGAAAAACATAAATTGTCTACAAATAATAGCATTGATATTGAACACATAAGTACTAATTGAGCTTAAAACTTTTTCTTTTTCTTTTCATTTTTCATCTTTATTTTTAATCATTTTAAAAGTTCTAATCTTCAAGTAGGATTGCACAAGGAAGTCCATGTAGCGGGCTTTAGACTGATGACTCCCAGACCAGATGACCTTAGGGCACCAGGTGATAAAGCACCCCTCGAGTTTACTTGCCCGAACAACCAAGGTTCTGAATGAAGAGTTCGAACTTAGCCATGGTTCAGTACTCCTGTGCTTCTCCATATTCCACAAGATGGTCCATGTAGCAGGTTTTCGATCGATGGATCCCAGAGCAGTTGCCCTTAGGTCACCAGGCATGAACCCCTACGGATCTAATTACCCGAACACACCTTGGTTCCGGATAACACTTTTGTACCTACACATAACTTTATTCAACTTTTTTTTTATTTATTATTATTTGTTGGGGTTTAACTAACCCTTTTTTTTTTAAGCTAAAAAAGTACTTGATATAGTCAATAAGAAGGCTACTACTATCAAGACTTAAAAGAAATAAATAAAAAAGGCATGAATATGATTTTGTCATCTAGTCATTCATAATTCTACTTAGCATAGGCACATAGTCCATAAGTTTGATACTAAAATAGCAAGTGATAAGAAAGAAAAGTATTCAAATTTCATCAATTAACAATATGTCTTTGAACTTCTACTAAAAGATAATTAAAACAGTAAGACAAGAGTTTGTAAGATGGTAGCAAAAATAAATGCATGCAATGGTATGTTTTAGAAAATTTTCAAAATTTTCAATTTTTTTGGATTTTTTTATAAATAGATGCAAACATAAGCAAAGAAAGAGACATGCAATGCGTGAAATGCAAACTCCCCCAAGCTTGAACTAGACACTGTCCTCAGTGTTAAGCCAGCAAGGGAAAGTGATACATACTCAATAAAAAGGAAAATTAAAGAAACGAAAATAAAGAAAAGGGAAAAGATACAACCGGATTTATTTTCGGTGGAGAGATGCTTGGCCTCAATATATATATCGATAAAGGTGACGGCAGCAAATGGTGTCGGTGAGAGGAGATATCGGCCGATAATTGATGGATCTCGGCCGATAATGGAGAGTCTCGGCCGTAAAAGCTTGGCCGCAAAATTTTGTTGATGAAGATCTCAGCCGTGCAATCTTCGGCCGTAAGAAACTGGCCGTAATGGTGAGACGTCGACCGTAAGGAGTTGGTTCGGCCGTAACGAATAGGTGGTGGCGCTGGTGTTCGGGCGTAAGGAGTCAGCTCTGGTGGAAGCTTGGCCTTAACGCACAGGGCGTAATGGTGAGAGGGGCGGCGTGAAAGCTTCTCGATCTGAGCAGGGCACTTCCTGATGGTGGCCTTTAAAAATAAAAACTTTGATCCCTGAATTGTTGGTCTTCACGAGACCCATAGCCTGAATGGTCCTACGAGTGAGATGGGTGTTTCCTGGCACAGCTTCAAGATCATCCAAGTCAAGTTGTAGGCGCTGAGCGATAGGTGTGAGAAGGGCGCCCATATTAATGCTACCGCCACGATGAGTAGTGCGGCGCTGGAATCGACGAATGAGGAAGGCACCCACATTAACAGGAGTTCTGTGAAGCATGCTGTGGATGAGATATAACTCTCCCTCTGAGACGTCACCATCATTATCACTGCGTCCACTTATGGTGTTGCAGAGCATGCGATGGACGTAGTGCAGAACAGAATTCTGAATTGAGCTATCTTTAGCGGTGTTCCAAACTAATCGGTCTTCTTCTGTTATCTGTTTTCAAAAAGTTTCAGCATCAAAGTCAGCAGGTACAGAAAGAGATCCATGGTTGGGAAATCCATAGATATTATTAATCTCTCCTAGAGTGAGAGTAAATGGTCGTCCATAAAGTTGGAATGAAATGCGGGGCTGATCATAGTTCCTGCCATCTAAATTAAAGACTTCCAAGGATGAGAGAAATTCCATAATTAGTACTTCATAAGTTGGCCACCAAGAATGCACAAAGTCAGATAGTCCAATTTGAGAAAATAATAGTATCTACAAGTAAATTATACTCTCTCAGCAATTCAGTATCTGAAAATTTGGTGGCATGAATTCGAATATCACACATCCGTTCATATCGAGCTTGATACTCCGGCTTAGTCCAATAATAATCTCCGGGGTAGGAGATTAATTGTGAGGGCTGTGGGGCTGGCTGAGCATTCGGATGTCGTCGTTCATGACGTCCCCTCCATATATTAGCAAATTGCCTCATCTTGATCTGGACAAAAATAAACAAAGAAAAGGTACCGGCTCGGTGGAAGCGGCTGAGGTTTCGACCGTAGTATTCGATGAAGGGCTGAAGGTCGGAGGTGCCTCGGCCGTAAGGGACCGGTTGACGAAGAACTTCGGCCGTAAGGAATTGGTTGATGAAGAACTTCGGCCGTAATTGATGAAGCTCGGCCGGAGATTGGAGTTTGGCCGTAAGAAGTTGGAGGCGTGACTCGGAACTTCGGCCGTAAAAGTAGATGAACCTGTAGATTTTGGCCGTAATGAATGACGGTGAGATTTTGGCCGTAATGAAGTCTTGATGCGCGGTGTTGAGGCTCGGCCGTAACGCAGATGGTAGGAGCGCGGTGGAAACTCGGCCGTAATAAGTGTCGGCCGTAAAAAGAATTCGGGAAAACGCTGGAACTTCGGCCGTAAGGAACAGGCGTGGCGCTTTTGGGCGTAAGGATCGGCGGTTACGGCGTTGAGACTTCGGCCGTAGAGAAGAAAAGGCGTAAGGGTAGCGGAAGCACCTCGGCCGTAATGCACAGAGGGCGGCGCGCGGTGGCTTCGGCCGTAAAGAAGATTGATCTGCAACATACAAGAGGGTTAGGATTTTATAGATGAATTTTCGGGCGTAATCTGACCTGTTCCCACGTGATGACGCAGTGAAAAGTCATGTCCGGGCGTAAAAGCATGCATTTTTCCAAGGCACGTCCGTGGTCTCCCTGTCATGTCGGAGCTTTGATGATTTCCAAGGCACGTCCGTGGTCTGCTGCTGTGACATCTCGACCGTAACGGAATGGTGGCAGGGCGTAATGTCCGAGCTTCGGCCGTAGAGAGCACAGGTGGCAGGGCGTAATAGCCTCGTCTTGTCACGTGGAGGGAATCAATTCTTGGAGTTTACGCCCATGCTTGGAGTTGACGCCCCTGAGTTTACCTCTCCTTACAAACATTAAATATTAATTAAATGACTCCATAATAAAATAATTGTCTAATTAAAATTAAAAATAAAACTATCACCGAAACTAAGATATTAATTAACAACTAATTAGACTAATCTAAAAAAATGAAAAAAATAAAAAAAAGGATAGAAATAGTTCTGATTTATAGTCGTCAGCTTGACTTAGTTCTGATGAAAATTAAGGCCTATTTTGCTCTTCCCCTCTTGGATTTTTCTCTGTGTTGCTTGGGAGAGAGCCCGGTGTACGTCCAGTTAGTTGTGCCGCCATCTGGCCCAGTTGTCTTTCTAGATTTCGAATGGATGCATCCTGACTCGTGGCTCTAGATTCCATATTCTTTTGCAACGCTTGCATTGTGTCTATGATCTTTGCCATCATCTCCTGCATATGATTTGATTATTGATATTGGGGAGTATCAGGTTGCCTTTTCGGTATATAATCTTTTGATGGACCAGAAGATTGGCCTTGATTCTGATTATAGGCAAACTTCGGATTGTGTCTCCAACCATAATCGTTGTTCCTGTAAAATGGATTGGAAATAAAGTTAGCATTTTCAATTTGATTTGAATCTGAAGTGTTACCTGTAGGGCTATAATTGCTAGAATTTCCCATTAGTGACATCATCTGCTCGAATTTTTGATTAAGTGACTCCAGCTGAGCCACTATTTTTGAAGATTGTATTCCTTGTGTAGCATGTACATCATGAGTTCGGCGAGATGGTCTCCTTTCTTGGCTCGACTTGAGGGCTACAGCTTCAATAATATCCTGTATCTCACTAGGACGTTTAGATCCCAGTACTGTCCCTCTTGCTGATTGATCGAGTTTGTCTTGATCTGTAGGTCGTAATCCATGGTAGAAATCTTCCATCACTTGCCATTTTGGAATTCTGTTGTCAGGAACTCTGGCCAGCAGTTCCTTATATCGTTCCCAAGCTTCATATAACGTCTCGTTATCGTCTTGAACAAATGCCCTCAGCTCCCTTCGATATTTGCCTGCTTTTTGTGGTGGGCAATATTTTCCAACAAATTTTTCTACCAGCTCCAACCAAGAATGAATCGATCCTGCGGGCAAAGTTTTAAACCAAGTAGAAGCTTTGTCACGTAAAGATTGACAAAATAATAATAAACGAATAACTTCAGAAGAAACATTATTATTTCTAAAGGTGCTCAGAGTGGCAAGAAATTTATCAAGGTGATCGTGAGGGTCTTCATGAAATCCTCCTCCAAATTGGGATGCTTGTATCATCCTCACGATTGCGGGATTTATCTCAAAATTATTTGCGTTAATATCAGGCAGCACGATGCATGATTCTCGGTCACTGTATCTGGCCGAGACATATTCTCTCATAGAAAGTTCTGCTTCATCTTCTCGCCGATTATTATGTGGTGGAACCAGTTCATTCTGTTGCTCCAGTCTCTGATTGTCGCGTGCTTGTTCCGCCATTTTTCTTATATTTCTTCGTAATCGACGATAGGTTCTTTCAATTTCAGGATCAAATTTCAACAGTGGATTTGAACTCCTAGTGCGCTTATCAGAAGATTCCAGGATTGGTTGTGATTTAATTTTCAATTAGTACCTACAACAACCACTTTTCAGTAAGATAAAAGAATAAAATAAAATAAAAATATATACAAGAAGAAAGAAATTCAGATAATAGGTCACGAAAAAATGAGATTTTAACAAATAAAGTCTTTCGTCCTGATAGAATTGAAAATTAATTTTCGAGAGGAACTTTTCAGAAACCTAATTACGGCCGCAAACGGAGGTTCTTCAAACCAATACAAATATCAAATATTAATATCCACCAAAAGAATTTATGATGATGTAACAAACCGCACAAAATAAGTCCGAACTAATTTGCGTCCGTAAAGTTAATAATCAGACATAATCAAAAATTATTTTGAGAGAGGAAATAAGATTGATCGGACGTAATACAGAAATAGATTTACGGCCGAAATTAGATTAGTAATTCGAAGCTCGTTCGGCCGTAAAAATATTGAAACAGTGTCGAAGGCGTAAACCAATTAAATTACGGCCGTAACAAACTAGTTATCATGGAATTTCGGCCATAAGACAGAAAACTAAACAGGGTGTTCGACCGAAATAAAAAAATGAGAACGCAACGTCAACGATTTTTTTACGGCCGAAGACGAGTAAGATTCATATCGGTCGTAAATCGATGAAAATTAAGTCGAACGTGAGGTAAAACATCAACACATATAAATCGGCCGAATTGAAGTATAAAACATCAACACATCAACACATATAAAACATCAAACTTATTCGTTCAAAAATATATTACGGCCGAATTGAAGTTGACAACCTTTGGCCGTAAAACAAAACTGGGTCTCGGCCGAAACAAAAATAGAATTAAACTTATTCTTCCGTCAAGAGAAGAATCGTTACGGCCGAAAAGGAGTAAATCCATGTCAAATAATCATTACGGCCGAAACTGAATTAAGTCGATTCCTTATGGTCGTAAAACAACGAAATCAGATCAAATCCATATGAAAAGTTCAAACAATTAAAATGTTACGGCCGAGAATGAAAGTTGAAACTGATTCGAATAGGGCGTAAAAAGTTTAAACCATCGATAAACCGGCCGAAACAAGGTCAAATCAATATCCATTACTCATGGCGTAAAACAACGTTCGGATAAAAATATTACGGCCGTAAAGATTGAAAGTTTACAACTCAGAAATCATTCATTGCGAGGCCGTAAAATTAATAAAGCCGACATATCAAATTAAAGTCGTAAATCCATAAGTCGATAGTGTAATTTGGAAAAATCCAATCGGCGTCAGATTTTAAACCGAAAGTAGACAAATAAAAAAAATTATCGTGACCTTTATCTGCAAAAGAAAAAATGTCAGTTTATTCACAAAAATAATTAAAACAATTAATACATATGCACAGAGAATTATTTACAATTTATTTACATCTCCTAATAATTAATAAAAATCAGAAATTAATTAATAAAATATTCTCCGGCAACGGCGCCAAAAACTTGATGCGTTATGTTTGTAACAATAAAATTTGCTAGCAAGTGCACTAGTCGCTCAAGTAATATAGTAAAAAGGAGTAAGAGTGTCGAACCCACGAGGAATATTATTAATTCAATATCTGGATTTATAAATTAATAAGAGAGTAAAAACATGGATTTCTGGAAAGAGGTTTTATGAAATAAAACAAAAAAATAAGATAAAGATAAGATAGTGGTGTTGAAGTTAGGTCTTAGGATGAAAATAGATCAAGATAAATATTCGAACCATAAAAGATAAATTTAATCCTTAAAGATGGATTAGAGTCTCCCTAAAGTAATCTAACATGATTAATTTGTGGTCTCCACGACTGGCATCCCTCAATCTAATCATATAGAATTATCTTAATTTAATAAGAATTGAGGTCTCCACGACTGGTACCCCCAAAATCATATTAAAATTAAGATGCATTAAATTGAATTCTCTAAACTATTAATCACTCCACAAACTGGTATAGATTAATAGACCACACAAACTTGATTCTCCACACACTAGTTATCAAATTTATGTCAATTATTAATTCCAAATAAAATCAATTATAATTAGTATAATAAATTTTGAAATTAAACACTCCACAAACTGGTATAGCCTAATTCAAAAATTTAATTAACTAATATAAAAGCATTAAGCACAATTAATAATTGATCAGAAAAGATTAAAGCAAATAAAATAGGGTCCAAACATTTCCCTTCAATTAATAATTTCCTAAAATAATAATCCTAAAAACATGGAGTTCATCCTAGAAATTCTGGATAGATAATAACAAAATAACAATAATAATCGAAAGAATTACACCCAAAATAGAAGTAGAGCTCTCGAATTGGGCAGATAGTCGGGCAGCCTCTCGAACTTGATCAGGGTCGCGATCAACCTCCAGCCGTCGCACCTCTCTCCTCTTGGTCGTAGCCTGCGGAGCTCACGACTCGCCGTGGAAGAAACCTGAACTTCAGAGCACGAATTGAAACGACGGATTCTTCACGTATTTATAGGGTGCGGATGGCCTTCAACTTGATCTCGGCCGTAACATCGTACGGTTGACTTTAAAATTATAAGATAAACTCGGCCAAAGATAAATCATTTTATCATTACGTCCAAAGATAAATCTTTCTTATCTTTACTCCTTCATATATCTTGTTACGCCCAAAGATAAACTCGACCAAAGAAATGATTTCATTGCCATTACCCCCTCCAAATCTCGGCCGTAAGAAATTATTTTATCTTTACTCCCAAAGAGATAAACCCTTTTTTCTCCCTTCGAATTTCGGCCATAAGGAAAGAATTTAAACTTGTTACGCCCAAAAGATAAAATCATTTAATTGTTACTTCATTTGAATCTCGGCCGTAATGACTTGGGTGTAAAGCCAAATCTCGGCCGTAATGATGAATCCTTCATCCTAATCTCGGCCGTAATGATAAATTCTTCGAAATTTTGGCCGATATAGCACAATCCATTTTAATCTCGATTTTTCTGCAAAATAATTATCAAAATTTAGTTAATCCATCCACAATTAAAATATTCAGAGAATTTAATAATTAAAATTGATAAATCCGGAATTATGATTAAAAGTGACTAAAAATGATGCATGCCATGATCAAATTACAGAAAATTTAATTAAAATAATTAACTAAAATATGTTGTATTTTGCATGCATCAATAAGCAAAATTTGATGCATTAAAAAGCTGAGGACGACTAATTGATTGTCCTTTGGAAAAGATAAATCCACCTGATGCCATAGCTATAAAGATGTTTAAATCTTAAAACAAGACGATTACATCTTAAATAAGAGCAACCCACTCTGAAATCAATTGTATGATCCCAAGGCACCAAGAGGAGGGGGAGGGGGTGAATTGATGTTTAAATGAAAATTATCAATTTCAGAAAATATGTCATGGAAATTTAAAATCAATTCAACAATCTTTAAATCAAAACAAATTAAATTAGATCACAAGCACAACATGAGAAGGAGAGGGAGAAAGAAATCAAACATGATGAACTCGATGGTTATTGATGAGGTTCGACCACATTTTAACCTACATCCCCGACTTCTCAACCTCGAGACCGCTGGAGATTTCACTAGAACTCTTCTTTTGTTTCAAATGGGGCAAGGAAGAAAGCCCTTTACACCAACCACCTTTTCTATGCTTCGAAAGGTAAGGCACATTTCTTTTCCTAGGAAGCTTATCTTTTCTCTTGCTCAAGAGGTAACATATGAAACATCTTTTACATAAGAGGTTTCTCAATTTTTCTGAACAATTGTTTATCTCTTTTACAATATCATGCTGACAAGAAAAGAAGAGAGAAAGAAGAGAAATTAGAATGATAACTTAAAGAGAATGATATTCTTTTGATCATTTGAAGTTTTTTTTCAATGATTGGATGGACGCCTTTGCTTCAGGCTTCAGCACTCCTTTTGTAGGCTTCAAAATATGAAAAATTCGTCCAAAATGTTTTCCACAATTTTCTCCTTAAAACTAGTTGTTATTGTTTATTTCAGTCGGAGACCAATCGATCGAATGAATGGACCGGTCGATCAGTCTATATGACCGTTGTACGATTTCTTCAACGTTAGCGTTTGATCGATCGACTATCGATTGGTATAGTCTCGACATTTTGATTTTTGCCCATTGAGATGAACGGTCAGTCGGTGCATCAACCGATCTGTTGACCGGTATAGTCTCGACGTAGAACTAGGCAATCTTTGTATTGATCAATCAAATAGTATCTTGGATCGATCAACCAGTATAGTCTCAATCGTCCTTCATTGTTTCGATCGGCAGGTTGACCGCATTGCACTATTTTGAGCATAACGTTTTGCACTATTCTTTGAAGCCATGAATGTGAGAAGACTCAAAAGGATTGTTGAGAAGATTTCTACTAGGCTGTTAGTTGACGAGAATCAAGCTGCAGCTCATCAGTTATTCCCAAAGAGTATTATTTGTTCTATTTAATGTTAGGATTATGTTAGATATTTATTTTGTCATTATTTCTTCTATAGTTTAGGGTTTTAGTTATCTTTCTACTTAGACGATTTGTAATAGTTCTAATGTTAAAGGCGAACTACTAGACATTCACTTTTTAATTAATCGAAGTTCAGATTCTTTGATTACATGTTGTTATTAATGTTTTCCTGAGACTAATTATCTTTCTTAATTGGAGATTATCCCTGTGGGAATAGTTAATTATGTTTGCATGATGTTTGTGGAATTGATTTAAGAGTATTTTGTCGAAATAGTGCAGAACACAACTCGTAGGATCCTCAAATGTGTGCATGTTGTGCGGTCTATTAAATGTTACCATCGTATGGATGTTAATAGCTTAGAATCTACAGTTTAATGCATCTAAGTCCCTGTTTAATTTGGTTATAATTGAAGATGGAGTAATTTTGATAAACGTGAGATTGAGATAGTTTGATTTATTCTGGTAGGAGATCAAAACTTGAAGTTGTTCTGATCCATCAATTGAAATGAACTTAATATTCTCAGGCGCTATCAGTTTGTTTATTTTGTAACTTATCATCCTAAGGACCTATGCATCGGTAATTTAATTTAGACTTAGTTTTCTTTATCTTTCTGCAATTTTACTTTCCGCACATCTTTTACGCAAAACTTTATGTCGCCTCCTATTAGCCACTAAGATTTGATAGACAAGTAAATTAGTTCCTCGTGGGATTGACAACCTATACATTTCATTTATTACTTGAGCGACTAGTGCACTTGCTAGTATTTAATTACTATCAATTCTCGCATAAAATTTCAGCGTCCAAAAGACTCGACTGGAGTTGCAAGGCATGACCCGAGTTGTGTAGGTGTCTGGCCCGGATTGATAAAACGCTACCCGTGTTCAATATCAAACAGAATTTGGCAATATTAAAATCCATTATCATGTACAAAATTCACACGCAATTATTATAAAGTAGCTAATAATGAACATGTAAATCTAATAAAAGCATTAAGTAAAGGCTAAACTTTGGTTCACAAAAATCTAAAATCTTGAATAATTCAAGAGCAAAACCATGGGTTCAACTTCAGTTTTCCCCTAACGATAAAACTACTAGCAATTTTCATTTATCACTAGTTTATATTAAATTGCATTCTACTCAGTGGCTATGTTGGTACTTATCTTGACAGGTGGATCCACTCTATCTACCTTATATTTGAAATTAAGATCTGCCAACTTATTTCAATAACTACGAGAAGTTAATAAAAATTTCCAGGTTGGATTTGGGGTGTTACAATTAAAGTCAAAGCCTAGTAAATGCTTCTCATACAACTTACTAATATAAATAATTCATAGCCAACATTCAACTTGATTACTACTATAAATAATTCATTCCCATGTAAGCGTTTTCATACAACTTAATTACTACTACAAATAATTCATAGCCAACATTCATCTTAATTACTACTATAAATATTCATAGCCAACATTCATCTTAATTACTACTATAAATAATTCATAGCCAAGTAAGCATGTCTCATACAACTTAATTACTACTATAAATAATTCATAGCCTAATAAATTATTCTCATACGACTTACTACTATAAATAAGTTATTACAATGTACGTGAACTCATAGAACCATCTCACTAAGACTTTAGTTTAGTCTATTGCTCTCGCTGCATTCTTAGTTATATTCTCAATGCTCCTACTACTCATCTTGGCTTCAGGTTATACTATACTACTCTCTCTCTCTCTCTATCTATCTATCTATCTATCTATCTATCTATCTATCTATCTAAGTAGATATCTAAAGAGTAAAAATCAGTTTTCCATCTCATTTTCTTCATATGTATGCAGGAAAAAAGAATATTTCAAATGGTATAATATATTGATTGTTAATATATTATTTTTGTTAATATATTATTTTTGTTAATATATTATAATATATTTCAAAGAATATTTCAAATGGTATAATATATTGATTGTTAATATATTGATTTGTATATATCGAATCCTTAATATTTATTTGAATCACATAATTAACTTGATTAATGTAATTTATTATTGTTTTAGTAATCTAATATGTTATAATTATAAAAAAATCATTTTTCACAAATGCTAACTCACTATATAATTATTGGCAAATCTCTTCGGAGACATCTGATAAAATTGTAATCATTATTAGTTTTTCATTGATGAACTTGGCTTGGGGAAAGTTTTTTTTTTGTTTTGCTCTTTCTTATATTTGGTATTTCTTTAAAACAATATTTTTATCTTAATTTTTTTTGTATGAGTTTTTACATCTTGCCTCATAGATGGTTGTGTGAACTAATTCTTTTGATTTCTTTTGAATTGTTTGACACCAAAAGTTTGATGCATATAAATATATATATATATATTATTGTTCCTAAGAAAATAATTCTTAAATTTCCTAACTTGTATTTGTGTTAGGGATGACGCCACAAGTTGAAGCCAATGAGTGTGAGACGCAAAGCTCAATTTTCCCGCCGATTTGTATTTTTTCTCCTGCCTGTAACTTGGTTTGCAAATTAGAAGGCAAAGAGGGAGGGCATTGCAAAGTTCAGATATTTAAACTCAGATTCATTTGCATGTGCCGCTATGCTTGTGCTGCGTCAGATGTGGATGCGAATCTCGTTAACTAATGTTTGTATTCATCCACTGCATGCCTTTGCATAGAGTCTTAATTAAGACAAATACGTGATAGAAGGCTTGCACAGCTTAATAAAAGGTGATTTTGTTCTTGTATCAAAATCTATCATTGAAGTGGAAATAAAATATTTAGTGTTATCTTTCTAATCATTTGTATGTTTACATGAATTTTGTATGACTGTTTTATATCTACCTACAAGTTCCGAGTTATAAACTTTCAGATTTGAACCATGAACTATTTTGGTTTGAGAATAATATATTTTCGTAATATAAAAAGAAAATTAAAAAATTAGGAGGCTACATGTTGTCCCGACTCCCATGCTGAAGTCATGTTGATAACAATAATTAAAATTTTGTCCATGAACACGTCACCTCAAAGAAGATTGCTCCTATCGTTTGTTTCCGAACTAGAATCTAGCTAACATATTTACCAAAGCTCTTATAAGATAAAGAGGTGAGGGCAATGACCTAAGACTACTCCTTGTGCACATCACCATCACGAACATCGTCAGTCGGTTGAGCTCATTCTTCATTATTCTAACCTCCAGGATCAATGTAGGGGCAATAATAATACATGACTTCGCAGTCTAATAGGTGGATAATAAACCAATAGATAAATAGTAACAATAAAGAAGCATGACATTAGCATAACCATAATTATCATCATCACTGGAATAATCAATGATAAGAAAACAAAACCTTACTTAAATAAGAATCAATGAGACATATCAACGAAAAAGAATATTATACTTGGGTAAAATTAATAGAGTAAATCAGATAGTATGCTTTGAATAAAATTAATAGGAGAATCAAGGCTATGCTCTAAGTGAACAATACCATCGATACGATGTCTATGAGTAGAAATTATAGTCTACGATACTCACTACCGAAGATCCAATGGAAGAAACAATACTCTAATTATCGATGGTAGATGTCAATGTGATGTCTATAGGTAGAATCAAGTTGAGTCCGAGCAATGCTATAAAACACGATGTAAGGACAATAACAATCAAACATGATGACGAAGGTCGATGAGATAAATCAATTCAATGCCCCAGATTACTTTGCTCTGTATTTCAATGTGATATGATATGCTCTGAATCAATGTGCATATTTCTATGCTTTAACTATGCTCTGATTGTATTTTCAATGTTCTGTTTGGAAGTTGTAATCAAGTTGTTATTATTTATCCTTGTTATTAATTGATTAACGTATTCATTGCAATGAGGTGCCATGTACTTCATGAGTCCAATGATTGTGCACATCATGACCATCATTCTCTCTAAAGGAGAGGGTATCGTCTTTCGTTATGCGATGGGGAGAAATCATGCAACGGGGACAAATAATGCTCCAACAATGACTGTGATGCTATGCCATGAGCTCCCATTTAATCTATAACATGAGCACCCAAGCTTTTATATCTAATTGAACAGCGTCAGGCGGGGACATTATGGGTCTCTCATCACCTTTCCACTGCCGCCATCACCACCTATGGAGTTGACGATTGTCTCTTTCCATTTCTTTATGATCTATCATTTTCTTTCAAGCATGCTTGTATCCCTTTTACGAGTTTGACCTTAAACACTGAGGTAGTTTACATTTTCATGCATAATATTTTCTTTTCCACTTTGTATTTTGTCATCTTTCCTTAGTTTGCATCTACTTTACATATTGCATCAGAAAAAGAAATTAAAAACCCATAAATACCATAACAGATTTCCCCTTGTCTTCATTGTTGCCTATTTTCAAGCTTTATTCAAGGACATCATGTTCATTACCAAATATTCGAAGTATCTTATGTTTATCATTTATCGCCTTAGTGTAGGGTTTATCGATTTGCAGAATGATGCTTAGTGAAACTATGAATATTTTGATGACTACTCCCTGTTCAATTATTTTATATATGTACTCCATTTTGATAGCAATTATATCCCTATTGAATATTTAAGTGTGAAATCAAATAAAAAAGGGTTAGTTGAACCCCAAAAAGTATAAAAAGGTATAAAGGTGTTACCCAAAATCTGAGTGTGTTCGGGTGATTAGATTCATAGGGGATTTGTGCCTAGTGATCTAAGAGCAACTGCTCTGGGATCCGTCGATTGAAAGCCTGTTACATGGACCACCTTGCGCAATATGGAGAAGCACATAAGTACCAAATTAGTGAAATAAGAGAAAGTTAAATGTGTTATCCGGAACCTTAGTGAGTCCAGGTGATTAGACCCGTAGGGGATTCTTGCCTGACGACCTAAGGGCAACTGCTCTGGAATCCGTCGGTCGAAATCCCGTTACATGGACCATTTTGTGCAATATGGAGAAGCATGAATCACTACGCATGGAAAATAAAAAGAAAAGAAAAATAAAGCTCATCCCACACTTGTCTATGCAACATTGATATTTTTATTATCTAATGCTTATTTTTTTACTGCTTGAAATTGAACTTGGAGGAGTTTAAAAATGCCTTATATTTAGAACTTTCACAAAGCTAGGTTGTTTTAGAATGCGGTGAGACACTTTGACGATGGATGAATAAACAAGGTGCTGAGAAAGTAGCTGAGAGACATGGTGGAAAGGATGGTGAGATGATCGCTGCATGAGTTTTGCCTTGAACATTGCTTGAGAACAAGCAAATATCTAAGCTTGGGAGAGTTTGATGCATGCATTTTACAACATATAATTGGACTTTCATTTAGGCTTATTTTGTGTAATTTGCTAATAGCATGCATCTATTTTTACATTTAATTCTGTAAATTCTTTGAAGTAGCCATCTACCTCTAGTTGGTGTATTTTGCAGGAATTATTGATGAAAATGGCGGAGGAACGGAAGAAAAGAAGAATAACTAAAATGAAATCTAATTAGCTTCTGAAAAATTCAAGAGTGTTCTTCACGGGCCGTTATACACTTCTCATGGCCGTGATAGGTTTATCTCACACCTCGTTATCCAACATTCACGGCTCCTACAGAACCGCTTTTCATAAGAAAATGGATATCACGGGTCGTGACCATCTCTTCACAGGCCGTGGTATACGGTCTCACGCCTCAACCGTCCGACCCCACAGCTCTGCTAGAAGTACTTAAATGACTAAAGCATGATTTCAGGGGTCGTTACATACTTATCACAACCGTGAAGACCAAATCTCATGTCTACCATTGCATTTCACGAACCGAGCAGCTTTCAGTTCACACGAAGATAATTTATGGGTCGTGACATATATTTCAGGCCGTTACAATTGATTCTCATGGATTGCATAGGTCTCACGGCTCCTACAACGAACTAGATATGGAAGAATTATCATGGGCCGTGAGCGAAGATTAACGGGCCGTTGTGCACCCCAGCAATCCTATTATCGACCGTCACATAGTTTTCACGGACATCACAGAGGGTTCGGAATCGACAAACATCAACTAACGGGTTGTGATGTATGCTTAACGGGTCGATCAGAATGCTCCAGGTCAACATATCAATCTTCATGGGTCGTTAGCAATCCGTCACCGACGTGAAATCACATAAGTCGCGAAGAAGAAATCCACCAAATCACGGCTGTGAAACCCTTCTCATGCCCTTTGAAGGAAGTAGAAAACTCCTATTCCGACTCTGATTGAGCCGTTAAACCAATTATAGAGGGCGTGACAGATACAGAGTTTGACTCGGTTTATTTTTTGAAGAATTCTTAATGCACAAGGACTTCAACTCCTACCATATGTCCGAGGGATCAATTAGTAACAAATTGGACCTGAAATTTCAGAACTTTACAAGGCAAAACTTTTAGAATCAACAGGACTTCGAATTTACCTTATTTTGCAAGGAAAAGATTTTCGTTTGTTCCCAAACCACATGGAAATCTGAGCCTTTATAAAAAGGGATGGCTGGCTGCCATAAATAATCATGCTAGGGCCTGCAACCTATTCTTTGAAGCCTTGAATGTGAGAAGACTCAAAAGGATTGTTGAGAAGATTTCTACTGGGTTGTTAGTTGACGAGAATCAAGCTGCAGTTCTTCGGTTATTCCCAAAGAGTATTATTTATTCTATTTAATGTTAGGATTATGTTAGATATTTATTTTGTCTTTATTTCTTCTGTAGTTTAGGTTTTTAGTTATCTTTCTACTTAGACGATTTGAAATAGTTCTAATGTTAAAGGCGAACTACTAGACCTTCACTTTTTAATTAATGGAAGTTCAGATTCTTTGATTATACATGTTGTTATTAATATTTTTCTGAGGCTAATTATCTTTCTTAGTTGGAGATTATCCCTGTGGGAATAGTTAATTATGTTTGCATGATGTTTGTGGAATTGATTTAAGAGTATTTTGTCGAAGCAGTGCATAACACAACTAATAGGATCCTCAAATGTGTGTGTGTTGTGCGGTCTATTAAATGTTACCATCGTATGGATATTAATAGTTTAGAATCTACAGTTTAATGCATCTAAGTCCTGTTTAATTTGGTTATAATTGAAGATGGAGTAATTTTGATAAACTTGAGATTGAGATAGTTTGATTTATTCTGGTAGGAGATCAAAACATGAAGTTGTTCTAGTCCATCAATTGAAATGAACTTAATAACTTATCATCCTAAGGGCCTATGCATCGGTAATTTAATTTAGTCTTAGTTTTCTTTATCTTTCTGCAATTTTACTTTCCGCACATCTTTTACGCAAAACTTTATGTCGCCTCCTATTAGCCACTAAGATTTGATAGACAAGTAAATTAGTTCCTCGTGGGATCGACAACCTATACATTTCATTTATTACTTGAGCGACTAGTGCACTTGCTAGTATTTAATTATTATCAATTCTCGCATAAAAATTCAGTGCACAAAAGAATCGGCTGGTGTTGCAAGGCATGACCCAAGTTTGTAGGTGTCTGGCCCGAATTGTTAAAACGCTACCCGTGTTCATTATCAAACAGAATTTGGCAATATTAAAATCCATTATCATGTACAAAATTCACACGCAATTATTATAAAATAGCTAATAATAAACACGTAAATCTAATAAAAGCATTAAGTAAAGGCTAAACTTTGGTTCACAAAAATCTAAAATCTTGAATAATTCAAGAGCAAAAACCAGGGTTCAACTTCAGTTTTCCCCTAACGATAAAACTACTAGCAATTTTCATTTATCACTAGTTTATATTAAATTGCATTGTACTCAGTGGCTATGTTGGTACTTATCTTGACATGTGGATCCACTCTATCTACCTTATATTTTGAAATTAAGATCTGCCAACTTATTTCAATAACTACGAAAAGTTAATAAAAATTTCCAAGTTGGATTTGGGATGTTACAATTAAAGTCATAGCCTAGTAAATGCTTCTCATACAACTTAATTACTACTATAAATAATTCATAGGCAAATAAATGCGTCTCATACAACTTACTACTATAAATAATTCATAGCCAACTT
Organism: Pontederia crassipes; assembly: GCA_030549335.1. Taxonomy (NCBI): domain Eukaryota; kingdom Viridiplantae; phylum Streptophyta; class Magnoliopsida; order Commelinales; family Pontederiaceae; genus Pontederia; species Pontederia crassipes. Next base: position 39,741,254 of record CM060197.1, on the reverse strand, counting down.
TCAACTTGATTACTACTATAAATAATTCATTCCCATGTAAACGTTTTCATACAACTTAATTACTACTATAAATAATTCATAGCCAACATTCATCTTAATTACTACTATAAATATTCATAGCCAACATTCATCTTAATTACTACTATAAATAATTCATAGCCAAGTAAGCATGTCTCATACAACTTAATTACTACTATAAATAATTCATAGCCTAATAAATTATTCTCATACGACTTACTACTATAAATATGTTATTACAATGTATGAACTCAAAGAACCATCTCACTAAGACTTTAGTTTTGTCTATTGCTCTCGCTGCATTCTTAGTTATATTATCATGGGGGCCAAGCCAATTGTTGTGTGCTCAATGCTCCTACTACTCATCTTGGCTTCAGGTTATACTATACTACTCTCTCTCTCTCTCTCTATCTATCTATCTATCTATCTATCTAAGTAGATATCTAAAGAGTAAAAATCAGTTTTCCATCTCATTTTCTTCATATGTATGCAGGAAAAAAGAATATTTCAAATGGTATAATATATTGATATTTGTATATATCGAATCCTTAATATGTATTTGAATCACATAATTAACTTGATTAATATAATTTATTATTGTTTTAGTAATCTAATATGTTATAATTATAAAAAAATCATTTTTCACAAATGCTAACTCACTATATAATTATTGGCAAATCTCTTCGGAGACATCTGATAAAATTGTAATCATTATTGTTTTTTCATTGATGAACTTGGCTTGGGAAAAGTTTTTTTTTTTGTTTTGCTCTTTCTTTAAAACAATATTTTACTCTTAATTTTTTTTGTATGAGTTTTTACATCTTGCCTCATAGATGTTTGTGTGAACTAATTCTTTTGAATTGTTTGACACCAAAAGTTTGATGCATATAAATATATATATAGATTATTGTTCCTAAGAAAATAATTCTTAAATTTCCTATCTTGTATTTGTGTTAGGGATGACGCCACAAGTTGAAGCCAATGAGTGTGAAACGCAAAGCTCAATTTTCCCGCCGATTTGTATTTTTTCTCCTGCCTGTAACTTGGTTTGCAAATTAGAAGGCAAAGAGGGAGGGCATTGCAAAGTTCAGATATTTAAACTCAGATTCATTTGCATGTGCCGCTATGCTTGTGCTGCGTCAGATGTGGATGCGAATCTCGTTAACTAATGTTTGTATTCATCCACCGCATGCCTTTGCATAGAGTCTTAATTAAGACAAATACGTGATAGAAGGCTTGCACACCATAATAAAAGGTGATTTAGTTCTTGTATCAGAATCTGTCATTGAAGTGGAAATAAAATATTTAGTGTTATCTTTCTGATCATTTGTATGTTTACATGAATTTTGTATGATTGTTTTATATCTACCTACAAGTTCCGAGTTATAAACTTTCAGATTTGAACCATGAACTATTTTGGTTTGAGAATAATATATTTTCTTAATATAAAAAGAATAATTAAAAAATTAGGAGGCTACATGTTGTCCCGACTCCCATGCTGAAGTCTTGTTGATAACAATAATTAAAATTTTGTCCATGAACACGTCACCTCAAAGAAGATTGCTCCTATCGTTTGTTTTCGAACTAGAATCTAGCTAACATATTTACCAAAGCTCATATCAGATAAAGAGGTGAGGGAAATGTCCTAAGACTACTCCTTGTGCACATCACCATCACGAACATCGTCAGTCGGTTGAGCTCATTCTTCATTATTCTAACCTCCAGGATCAATGTAGGGGCAATAATAACACATGAGCTTTGCAGCCCAATAGGTGGATAATAAACCAATAGATAAATAGTAATAATAAAAAAGCATGACGTTAGCATAACCATAATTATAATCATCACTGGAATAATCAATGATAAGAAAACAAAACCTTACTTAAATAAGAATCAATGAGACATATCAACGAAAAAGAATATTATACTTGGGTAAAATCAATAGAGTAAATCAGATAGTATGCCTTGAATAAAATTAATAGGAGAATCAAGGCTATGCTCTAAGTGAACAATACCATCGATACGATATCTATGAGTAGAAATTATAGTCTACGATACTCACTACCGAAGATCCAATGGAAGAAACAATACTCTGATTATCGATGGTAGATGTCAATGTGATGTCTATAGGTAGAATCAAGTTGAGTTCAAGCAATGCTATAAAACATGATGTAAGGACAATAACAATCAAACATGATGATCAAGGTCGATGAGATAAATCAATTCAATGCTCCAGATTACTTTGCTCTGTATTTCAATGTGATATGATATGCTCTGAATCAATGTGCATATTTCTATGCTTTAACTATGCTCTGATTGTATTTTCAATGTTCTGTTTGGAAGTTGTAATCAAGTTGTTTATCCTTGTTATTATTATGCAATGTCATTGATTAACTGATTAACGTATTCATTGCAATGAGGTGCCATGTGCTTCATGAGTCCAATGATTGTGCACATCATGGCCATCATTCTCTATAAAGGAGAGGGTAACGTCTTTTGTTATGCGATGGGGAGAAATCGTGCAACGGGGACAAATAATGCCCCAACACTGACTTTGATGCTATGCCATGAGCTCCCATTTAATCTGTAACATGATCACCCAAGCTTTTATATCTAATTGAACAGCGTCAATCGGGGACATTATGGGTCTCTCATCACCTTTCCGCTGCCGCCACCACCACCTATGGAGTAGACGATTGTCTCTTTCCATTTCTTTATGTTCTATCATTTTCTTTCAAGCATGCTTGTATCCATTTTACGAGTTTGACCTTAAACACTGAGGGAGTTTACATTTTCATGCATCATATTTTCTTTTCCACTTTGCATTTTGTCATCTTTTCCGTAGTTTGCATCTACTTTACATATTGCATCAGAAAAAGAAATTAAAAACCCATAAATACCATAATAGATTTCCCCTTGTCTTCATTGTTGCCTATTTTTAAGCTTTATTCAAGGACATCATGTTCATTACAAAATATTCGAAGTATCTTATGTTTATCATTTATCGCCTTAGTGTAGGGTTTATCGGTTTGCAGAATGAAGCTAAGTGAAACTATGAATATTTTGATGACTACTCCCTGTTCAATTATTTTATATATGTACTCCATTTTGATAGCAATTATATCCCTATTGAATATTTAAGTGTGCAATCAAATAAAAAAGGGTTAGTTGCACCCCAAAAAGTATAAAAAGGTATAAAGGTGTTATCCGAAATCTGAGTGTGTTCGGGTGATTAGATTCATAGGGGATTTGTGCCTAGCGACCTATGAGCAACTGCTCTGGAATCCGTCGGTCGAAAGCCCGTTACATGGACCATTTTGTGCAATATGGAGAAGCATGAATCACTAACGCATGGAAAATAAAAAAAAAGAAAAGAAAAATAAAGCTCATCCCACACTTGTCTATGCAACATTGATATTTTTATTATCTAAGGCTTATTTTCTTACTGCTTGAAATTGAACTTGGAGGAGTTTAAAAATGCCTTATATTTAGAACTTTCACAAAGCTGGGTTGTTTGAGAATGTGGTGAGACACTTTGACGATGGATGAATAAACAAGGTGCTGAGAAAGTAGATGAGAGACATGGTGGAAAGGATGGTTAGATGATTGTTGCATGAGTTTTGCCTTGAACATTGCTTGAGGACAAGCAAATATCTAAGCTTGGGAGAGTTTGATGCATGCATTTTACAACATATAATTGGACTTTCATTTAGGCTTATTTTGTGTAATTTGCTAATAGCATGCATCTATTTTTACATTTAATTCTGTAAATTCTTTGAAGTAGCCATTTACCTCTAGTTGGTGTATTTTGCAGGAATTATTGATGAATGGCGGAGGAACGGAAGAAAAGAACAATAACTAAAACGAAATCTAATTAGCTTCTGAAAAATTCAAGTGTGTTTTTCACGGGCCGTTATACACTTCTCATGGCTGTGAAAGGTTTATCTCACACCTCGTTATCCAACATTCACGGCTCTTACAGAACCGCTTTTCATATGAAAATGGATATCACGGGTCGTGACCATCTCTTCACAGGCCGTGGTATACGGTCTCACGCCTCAACTGTCCGACCCCACAGCTCTGCTAGAAGTACTTAAATGACTAAAGCATGATTTCAGGGGTCGTTACATACTTATCACAACCGTGAAGACCAAATCTCACGTCTACCATTGCATTTCACGAACCGAGCAGCTTTCAGTTCACACGAAGATAATTTACGGGTCGTGACATATATTTCAGGCCGTTACAATTGATTCTCATGGATTGCATAGGTCTCACGGCTCCTACAGCGAACTAGATATGGAAGAATTATCATGGGCCGTGAGCGAAGATTAACGGGCCGTTGTGCACCCCAGCAATCCTATTATCGACCGTCACATAGTTATCACGGACATCACAGAGGGTTCGGAATCGACAAACATCAACTAACGGGTTGTGATGTATGCTTAACGGGTCGATCAGAATGCTCCAGGTCAACATATCAATCTTCATGGGTCGTTAGCAATCCGTCACCGACGTGAAATCACATAAGTCGCGAAGAAGAAATCCACCAAATCACGGCTGTGAAACCCTTCTCATGCCCTTTGAAGGAAGTAGAAAACTCCTATTCCGACTCTGATTGAGCCGTTAAACCAATTATAGAGGGCGTGACAGATACAGAGTTTGAGTCGGTTTATTTTCTGAAGAATTCTTAATGCACAAGGACTTCAACTCCTATCATATGTCCGAGGGATCAATTAGTAACAAATTGGACCTGAAATTTCAGAACTTTACAAGGCAAAACTTTTAGAATCAACAGGACTCTGAATTTACCTTATTTTGCAAGGAAAAGATTTTTGTTTATTCCCAAACCACATGCATATCTGAGCCTTTATAAAAAGGGATGGCTGGCTTCCATAAATAATCATGCTAGGGCCTGCAACCTATTCTTTGAAGCCATGAATGTGAGAAGACTCAAAAGGATTGCTGAGAAGATTTCTACTGGGTTGTTAGTAGATGAGAATCAAGCTGCAGTTCATCGGTTATTCCTAAAGAGTATTATTTGTTCTATTTAATGTTAGGATTATGTTAGATATTTATTTTGTCTTTATTTCTTCTGTAGTTTAGGGTTTTAGTTTTCTTTCTACTTAGACGATTTGTAATAGTTCTAATGTTAAAGGCGAACTACTAGACCTTCACTTTTTAATTAATGAAAGTTCAGATTCTTTGATTATAAAAACATTTTGTTATTAATGTTTTCCTGAGACTAATTATCTTTCTTAGTTGGAGATTATCCCTGTGGGAATAGTTAATTATGTTTGCATGATGTTTGTGGAATTGATTTAAGAGTATTTTGTCGAAGCAGTGCATAACACAATTCGTAGGATCCTCAAATGTATGCGTGTTGTGCGGTCTATTAAATGTTACCATCGTATGGATCTTAATAGTTTAGAATCTACAGTTTAATGCATCTAAGTCCCTGTTTAATTTGGTTATGATTAAAGATGGAGTAATTTTGTTAAACGTGAGATTGAGATAGTTTGATTTATTCTGGTAGGAGATCAAAACTTGAAGTTGTTCTAATCCATCAATTGAAATGAACTTAATATTCTCAGGCGCTATCAGTTTGTTTATTTGTAACTTATCATCCTAAGGACCTATGCATCGGTAATTTAATTTAGTCTTAGTTTTCTTTATCTTTCTGCAATTTTACTTTCCGCACATCTTTTACGCAAAACTTTATGTCGCCTCCTATTAGCCACTAAGATTTGATAGACAAGTAAATTAGTTCCTCGTGGGATCGACAACCTATACATTTCATTTATTACTTGAACGACTAGTGCATTTGCTAGTATTTAATTATTATCAATTCTCGCATAAAAATTCAGCACACAAAAGACTCGGCTGGAGTTGCAAGGCATGACCCGAGTTGTGTAGGTGTTTGGCCCGGATTGATAAAACGCTACCCGTGTTCAATATCAAACAGAATTTGGCAATATTAAAATCCATTATCATGTACAAAATTCACATGCAATTATTATAAAATAGCTAATAATAAACATGTAAATCTAATAAAAGCATTAAGTAAAGGCTAAACTTTGGTTCACAAAAATCTAAAATCTTGAATTATTCAAGAGAAAAAACCAAGGTTCAACTTCAGTTTTCCCCTAACGATAAAACTACTCCATAGGCAATCTTATTGACATCAATACGAGAAAGATAATCATGAAAGCTGAACTACAGAGGAAACTCCAAGGAGTTGATTGATTCTTCTTCTCTACTCCTCGGTCGAGTGAAAGTCACATAAGATCACTCCATGGGGAGAAACCTCTGGAACGCACAACAGCAAGCGAACAATCCTCTTCTCAGTGGCTAGGGCACGAAAGTATTTATAGGAGAGAATGTCACCCTAGGGTTACACTTTAATTACGTGTTAAAAAAGGTGAAACTTCGAACCATCTAATAAACAAACTCGGCTCGAGTTTTCTTCAACCCGGCCCGGTTAGAACATCGTGTATGATATGGACCCAACCTGGGTTCTACTAAAACTTGGAATTTTCCCTTTTTTCATCTCGTTTGTCGTGCTCTTTCATGTCGGACACCTTGCACTGCTAAATTGATGATCCTGGTAATAAAGTAAACTAAAGAGTGGGTAGCATCAAACTATAATGAATTTAGAAAAATAACTGAGTAAATAGATGCATGCCATAGTAAAAACTATGAAAAATAGTCTAAATGATGCATGAAATATATGTATAAAATTGCACGTATCTGTCATGAACTGCATGAGCTCATCCTTGATCATCATCATTACCTGCAAGATCAATGCAGAAGAAACAATAATCCGTGAGCTTCGCAGTCCAATAGGTGGATAATAAACTAGTGGATAAACTTTAACAATATATAACCATGGATTAAATTAGTCATAGGTAGCAATGGAATAATCGATGTCATGCTATATTAGAATCAATAGAGTAGATCAATGCTATGTTCTAGGTAAGGTCAATCAATACAATGCTCTGAGTGAGATCAATGTGTCATATGCTCCAGATCAATGTGTCATATGCTCCGGATCAATGTCAACTATGCAATGTTATCAATGAGCGTGTTGGTTACAATGAGGTGTACTTCATGAGGCCAGTGATTGTACACATCATGACAAGTCATCCTTGCTATAGGGGAGGGTATCCTCTTTCGTCATACGATGGGGAGAAATCGTGAACGGGGACAAGGCCGACTTAGTGCCCCAACAATGCGATGAAAATAATGACATGAGCGTCCATCAATCAGTAAGTAACATGGGCACTTAAGCTTTTATCTTTATTAATTACTTAGGTTCTCATCTTCGTCCAGATTTGGACTTCAGATCATGCAATGCAATACTATACTATAAATTAATATCTTGAATAAATCAACGTAATAGATATCATGAATCAATATTAAAATAATAATAAAATAAAAGCACATCATATTATAACATCATGATAGAACTCTGGTCAGGTTGGGTCTGACCCGGGCCGGGTTCTTCAATGGTCGATTCCTCGGCCTAATCCAAGATGAGTATCACTCGGACCCAGATCACATGCGGTATGTCGGTGCCGAAACTCGGGCCGAGTTCAGTGGAACCCGGACCGGGTTCAAGTGTTTGTACGCGCGTTGGGTCTGCCTAGTGGGGTCATACCTAGCAGTTAAGCGAAATCGTGATTGCGACTTCACGATTTTCCACGCAATTTTGCTGGAATAAACCTCTTAAAAATAAGCATAAACACATGGAATGTTGCAGGGTAGATAGGATAAGATGTTATGGTTCTAAGTGGGTCCTTAAACATGCAAAACTATTGTTAAGATTGATACAAAGGTTAGATCCAACAATCCACCTACCTATGTTTGCTTTTCCTACGATTTTGATCAATTTTTCTAGATTCGTTCCGTTTGTCCTCGACACTAGCCGTTCCGGATGGACCCCCAACCTCGAAGGTCATTCTCCCCTATCACTTTCGTCTGCTAGCCACGTGATTGGAGGGAGAAAATTTAGAGCAAATGAGTCAAGAAAACAGGCCGAAAACAACAAAAGAGGGCATCCATGGCTGCAGTCCTTCACTTGATGTTTGGGCTTGATGCACGAAAAATCATGCATTAGTTTGGGTCATTTGATTAACATTTTAAAATGTTTTTATGTTTAGAAAGGAGGAGTTTTGATTTGTTTTCATATAATTTCCTTTAGATTTGATTTCTACCTAAATATGGAAATTATTCATGGCAGGATACGAGAAAACGTCGAAATGAAGGCAAGAAAAGGTCTAAAACAGCTCAAAAGACTGTCTCGACCGTGACAGTTATTGTCATCGTCGTGATAGAGACAAATTCCAGTAGAAAATTTGGCTATTTTTCAATCTTTCAGCCTTCTATCACGGCCGTGCCGGAGCCTTTCACGTCCGTGACGGCTGTCTATTAGGCCATTTTTATCCACTTTTTGGATATATTTTCGGTTTCTTTCCTTAGGGGACGAAAAAACCTATAAAAGGAGGCAGAAGAAGAATTGGAAAAGTATCCCTGGAGCATAGTTTTGAAGCCTAGAAAGAGGAGAAGATCGAGGACAATAGCGAAGCTCTGTCGGAAACTCGAGAGAGGACGCGCTTAGCCTACGCTATAGTTCTTATTTTCTTTTCCCTACATTTTTATTCTAGATTTGATGTTGATTTTATCAGATTTATTCTTTCATTAGGGTCATCCTAGTTGAACCCTATTTATGTATTGGATTCTTCTTGATATTAATTTAGTTTGAATCTTTAATAGCATTGCAATTTCATGTTTAATGCTTTCCTTTGATTCCATGATTTATGATTTGATTGCTATCTGAGAAGAAGTTATTATTTTCATAATAGTTTCTAGGGATTGATTTTAATTATTGCATGCCACAATTAGGGAAATTGAAAGAGACCTAATTCGTGTAGTTATTAAGGTGACTTGAGAAAGCCCTTAATATTAATTCCGATTGAATGCATCTTATGATTTAATTAAGTAAATTAAAAACCGAAAGGATTGGTTTATTTTAATTATTCATAAGATAGTAGTTAAAGCCTGAAACATTGGTTAACTAATTTTGGAAATTCACTTTATTATTGATTCAACTAATTCTAAGTCAAGAAAATTCATTACATTCTAGTGGTGATAATTAGGTGCTCTAATCATCAAATTATTATTTCTCCAGGTGATCATTTCCTTTATTTTTGTTATTTTCTTTTTATTCACCTCTGAAAATCATATATTTTCTTAATTTTTCAATTAACAAGGTTAAAATAGAATCTAAGTTATTAACCATCCTCGTGGGAACAATACTTTATACTCGTCACTTTATTACTTGAAAGATTAGTGCGCTTGCTAGTGTTTCTAAGTTCGCATCAGGGCTCGTTGCCGGCGATGTCTCTGGCAAACAGCGGCGGCCTCGAGCTCTCGATCAGGGTTTCGTTCACAATAGGGGGAGGATGAAATTATAGGGGTTAGAGGTTTTTTTGATTGAGGAAAAGGTTTATATTGGTGAAGTTAAAAGATAAGTTGGTTACAACCTTTCCACACGGACTTCTCTTCTAACTTGGTTTCCAAGATAGAAATCTTATTTTATCTTTGATTGATCTTTTTTTTATCTATTCGGATGTTACATTATAAACCTCTTATAGAGACTTATCAGAAAAAATTGGGAACTGTTCACGTATGTCTGACTCAAGTTTCCATGTAGCCTGAACATCTCGATGATGGCTCCATGTGACTCTAACCATTGGCACCTCTCTATTCCTTTGTCTCTGAATTTTATGCTCGAGTATCTCTACTAGTTGTTCCTCATAAGTGAGGTCTTCCTTTAGGTTGGGCTCTTTATATTTTATTATGTTGGCGTCATCGTGCTTATATTTCGTCAGCATGGATACATGAAAAATATTATGTACATGCTCATAGGAAGGAGGCAGTGCCAATCTGCATGTTGCGTCGCCAACAAGCTCAATCACCTTAAAAGGACCTACGTAATGAGGTCTCAACTTCTCCTTCTTACTGAATCTCATAGCTCCTTTTATAGGAGAAAATTTTAGCATTACCTTCTCGCTAACCTGGAAGATTTGCTCACGTCTACCTTTGTCTGCATAACTCTTTTATCGCGACTCAGCAACCTTCATTCTTTCTTTAATTAGTTCCACTTTGTCGGCGCACTCCTGTGCTTCTAGCACTTCTTCCTTCTCCATTACTTTTCTTTCTCCAACATCATTCCAATGAGCCGATGAGCAACATGGCTTCTCATACAGTGCCTCAAATGGTGCCATGCCGAAGCTTGAGTGGAAGCTGTTATTGTAGGAGAACTCAATAAGTGGAAGTTTCTCATCCCAACTCACATGCCAATCCAATGCGCAAACTCTCAACATGTCTTCAAATGTCTGAGTGGTGCGCTCTGACTGGGGGTATAATGCAGTGCCGAAATTCAGCCTTGTACTGAAGGCTTTTTGTAAATTTCTTCAAAATCTAGCCATAAATCTAGGATCACGATCCGAAATGATGGACTTTAGAATTTCGTGGAGTTGGATGATCTCCCGTACATATAAGTCCAGTAAGCTTTGAATTGACTACTTCCACTTGATGGGGAGAAAGTGTCTAGTTTTCATCAATCGGTCCACTATTGCCCAAATAGTATCGTGTCCCTTTTGTGTTCGTGGCAGGTTGGACACAAAGTCCATAGTATTCTTCTCCCACTTCCATTTTGTGATTCCCAAGGATTTCAGCGATCCATAAGGCCTCTTGTCACGGACGTGCTCCACAAATATTATTTTTACATATTTATGCATCTAATTAGCATATTAAGTTAGTTTAGATGCTCATATAGTCATAGTTGCATGTAGCAATTAACTTTTGAATTAAAGCATAATGATAATTAAATTATCGATAAGCATTATAAAGAAATTATATAATATCATTAGGAATAAATTTTATAACTAAACACTACGGAACTTTAGAGTCTAGAAAAATTAGGATCTCGTCATATGGATAACAATTGTTAAAGATATAAATTAATCATTCAATGATACACAGTCTGCCAGAACAGAAATCCTAGGTCATATTGCCTTGAATTTTGTGACTTATTCTCTTGGAATTAGCTAATGATATTTTGGATTTGGAAACCTTAATAAGTCTAGTGTCTAATTTAACTCAAATCATAAGATTTGCACTTAAGTTTAAGAAGTTATGAATTATTTATTGACATACACTCAGACTGGAATCCTGAGAGAGAACCTAGTTAAGATATGAAAGATTGAGAAGTTCCAAGTGTGAAGTAGCATATGAATATAGACATCTGAAATTATACATTAGTATTAGAATAGATTATATGCATTTTAAGGTGAACAAGTGTTCATGTATCATGAGCATGCATTGCATATTATTATTATTAGTAATTGGAAAGTGAAATAGCATCATTGCTTGCTTGTAGGAAACCAATAAGCTACAAGCGAAAGGAGGAAAATCTAGTAAACCTCTTTGAAAACATAAAGTACAAGGTGAGTGAATAAATTTACAGCACAGCAAAATGATATATGTTACTTCTTTTATTTATGGTATTATCTCAAACTAATATAACTATTGTTATTATTGAAACATATCTTGAGCTATGAAAAATATTTATGATATGTTTCAAGGATTTCATATGAGATAGAGTAACCTCTTACATGAAAATATATTCAGGGAAACAATGCATGTGAAGTTAAAATAAGTTTTACTTGATAATGATATGTGATTATGACATGTGTATTTTGATATTGTTAAACTTCATGTGTTCATTAGCCATGCTGTTTGAAAAAGGTCTTTGGGATCACATTCGATATACATGAAGCCTTTGGGGCATATATCGGGTGTCTTTACCCTTTTGGGGGCTGCTCTGCGTGCACGTATTGACTCATGATATGCTCTGGGTGTCCCAGATGAAGGGACACATATTGACTCATGATTTGCTCTACGTATCTGATACTCTTTGATTGTGAAGCTTTGCTTAACTATATGACACACAATCATGGAGGGATACGTATTGATCCATAATTTGCTCTGTGTATCTGATACTCTTTATTATGAAGCTCTACTTAACTGTATGAGACATGATCATGTATTAACCCGTGATGAGTATGTGCGATGACACATGTGTGGAGTTTAACTGTGAATATGATAATATGTTGAATAATTTTTATTTATGTAAAAGTTCATATGATTTGGAAAATTATGTGATATGAGTTATGCTTTAGATGTTTTCTAATATGAAAGAAATGTGATTATTTAAATGTTATATGCACTCTTATTGTTCCCCTATGTTATACTTTTATTTCACTCACTGAGCAAAGGATTACTGCTCACATTACCCTTGTTGAATTTTTCAAATAATTTTAAGTTCTTGAATTAAGTCGACTCGAAGCTTGCTTTTGATGCATATAGAAGAGGTCGAACCGCCGGAGCACTTTTATTTTTCTTTCACTTTTGTTTGAAAGCATGCAAGTAATAGATAAACTCGAGAGTTGTACTATAGTTTATTAGAATAATTTTGTAAGGTTGTATAAAACTTGATCATATGGGGTGTTAAATGTGAAATGAGTTGTGAAATAATGTGATAATATGTGAATGTGATGTTTTATAACTTTTTATTAAACATTGATGGGTATATATATGCATCTATTGTATGTATTGACAAATGACATAAGATAATTAAGGGAGGATGTTTTGTCAATTTTATTTTTAGAATTTCTAAATAAGATTAAAGAAAATAATAATTATGATTAAAACTTAGTCACAGAGTTGGGTGTGACACCTCTGGTGCTCTATCTTTACTTGCTAGCATACAATGCATTTGAAGACATAATCAGCTATCGCCCTTTTCATATCATTCCACCAAAAGCTACGTTGTATGTCCTTGCACATCTTTGTACTATCGAGATGGATGGCAAACTCTAATTTATGACACTCGTCCATAACTTCTCGCTTGAGAGCTACATCATTCGGGACCCATAATCGTCCTCGGAAACTAAGTCCTCAATCAATGGCAACTTTGAATTCGACTTGCTCATTCTGGCATCTCTTGATTAAGTCGGAGTGCTGAGCTGCAATGATTCTATCTATCAAACTGGGGTGAAGCTGATGTACCATCCATAATATCCCATTATGCTCAATTCTGGGGTTCCACTGGCTGAATTCTTCCAGCAGCTCGTGCTCTCACAGTCTCATGTAGGCCAATAATCCTTCTCACTTGCGGCTTAGTGCATCTGCTACAAAGTTTGCTTACTAGGATAGTAATTTATCGCAAACTCGTAGTCCTTTAAAAATTTCAGCCATCTACGCTTCCTCAAGTTCAAATCCCTCTGCTAAAAAATGTGCTACAAGCTCTTATGGTTAGTGAAGACTTGAAATGTCTCACCGTAGAGATAGTGTCGCCATAATTTCATTGTAAAAACCATTACATCTAATTCCAAGTCATGTGCTGGGTAGTTGACTTCATACTTCTTGAGCTGCCTAGAAGCATAAGTAACTACCTTGCCATGCTACATAAGTACACAGTTGAGTCTTGTGCTACATGTGTCACTGTATATTTCATAACCACCACTACAATACGAAATGGTAAGTATTGGTGTCGTCGTCAATCGGGTCTTCAGCTCCTGAAAACTTTGCTCACACCTGGGGGACCATATGTACTTAACTCCTTTTCTTGTCAAGTTCGTCAATGGCGCTACTATTTTAGAGAAATCTCTGATGAAATGACGAGAATAGCCTATTAGTCCCAAGAAGCTACGAATCTTTGTGGCATTCGGTTGTGACCAATTTTCCACTTGTTGCAAGTGAAAACGTAATTGTAGGTAGTGTAGTGACAGAATATGTATCAATGAATTTATGATATGCATGCTTCCCTATGGAAATCGATATTTAAATACTAGATACAGATATGTGGAGATCAGATTCCCTTTTATAGAAATGTAAACAAGTTTTTTGATAAAAACAGAACTAGAAATTCAAAATTAGGTCATAGAAGATGTTAACTATCAAGACTAGGGAATTTTCCTTAAGGATGAACATTAATTAGCTATGCTTGAGAAATTCAGTTCAATTAGATGCAAAACAAATTAGCAAGTCATGAAAATGGATCCTAGTATTCTCGCATTGAGGATCGCTTTAGCATCTCCAATCTCACTTCAAGACCACATATTCAAGCACATATAGGACTACTCCCCTGAGCTCTCCCCTCTCGATTTGAGCTTAGTCTCCCTTATCACATTTGCTAGTTTCCCTAATACAGGTAGCTAACCTCTCACCTCATTGCTAAACTGTCCCACAACAAATACCTTTCTCAAAGTCTCATTGCATAAGTAAGAGAAAACATACATGAAGAAGGGAGATGGGAGATTACAAATAAATCATCAAAACATCAAATATAAGTTCCCATCACTCTCGTGTTAGGGTCGTTCTAGTTTCTCAGCTTTCACTTTGAAACTACTGGTTCAAATATTCAGAATTGACTCATGTCATTCCAACATGAGATTCACCTCTCGATTCATTTCACGTTGAAACAGCTTGCCACTGATTAGTCCACTATGACCAACTAGTCTCTCACCTCATCATTGCACTATTTACAACGAATGCCCTCTCTCAAGAGTCTGTTGTATGAGGAATAATCAACTATCAACCAAAGTAAACGAGATTTAACAAGTAAAATAAGTACGCAAAACAAGAAAATATGCATACAATCCATAAGTGACAACAATTTTGATCCCATCAAGATGTTGAATCCTATGTTTTGATGATAACAAATTAACTTGGACATAAAAGTTATAATATATGCTCAAGTGATGATAATGCAAGTGTAAGAATGATATGACTTCATTTGTAGAAGAAACCATCAAGTTAAATGACGAAAATAAAAATTCTACAACACGACCAGTCGACCCATCAGTCGATCGGCCATGGCGATCAGGATTGATATCGAGCAGGAGAAATAACGAGACTACACCAATTGATGGTCCGATCGTTGCACCGGTCGACCAATTAGTGTAGAGATGAATTCCAAAAATGTCGAGACTATACCGGTCGAAGGTACAATCGTTACACTGGTCGATCAACCAACAGAAGTACGCATTCAAGAAATGTTGAGACTATATCGGTCGATTGTCCGGTCGTTTATAACGATCGACCGGACAATAGATAAAATCGTAGATATGACACAATAATCATATTGATTGGTCGACGGGCCCATTAAAGCGGTCGACCGGTCACATTGACAGATGAACAATAACGATTATTTTTTAAGAAAAAATTATGGAAGAAGAGAGTTAGAGGAAAACATTATTTCTGATCTAGTGAAGTCGATAGCTCTTTGTAAGAAGAGGTGTGCCTGCCTCTTGAGCGAAGAAGAAGGCATGTGTTGTAAAGAGGGTTGTTCTCTCCTTATAAGAAAAGAGAAAGATAGTGGATCTCCGACGGTCTTGCAGTCGAGAAGTCGAAGAGGGGACGTAGTCCAAAGAGTAGATGTCGAACCTTGTCAACATATCATGTCTCTTTGTATTTGTCTTTTATCTCTCACTTACACTTTATCATTATTTGCTTCTGATCAATTTTATTGATTTTCTGAAAGTGATTTTACAGAAAGATTTTTATACACTAATTCACCCCCCTGGTGCTTTCGATCATACACTAGAAATATCCTCAAGCCTTGATGCTGATTCGTTATACATAACTATGCGGACAACAAGAAACATCATCAAACTACTATTAAACATTATTCAGCAAAGAGATCCAGAAAGCAAACAAACTAAAACTAGCAAAAGGCAGCAGCAATGTAGTAGAGTTCTAGCCTCCCTTCTCAGTTGGGCTAGTTCTCTCTCCTCTCAAAGGTGACATGCCCTGCCCTCAGGCTGCTTTCCCTAGTTGCTCTCCAATGTTGCCTCTCGATCATTGCTGGCCCCTCAATTTTTTAAAATATTCTTTCTTTTCATATCTCAGCAAGACTCTTGTCCACCATACAATCTTTAACACTTGTCTATTGTACAACATGAACCTTTTGTCTAGCCATTTGATGTGTAACACCTGTCCAGCCTGGTATACCACATTCCCTTTGATTCTTCTCATTTACCATCAGGCAAATGGATGTGTTACACTTGTCCTAGTGCTTTTATATTTTTCTGCAGACTCTACTTTTGTTTCCTAATTGCGTCAGGTGGCAGCTACCATTTTGTCTTTTTCTTCCAGCTCCGCTTTTGGTCTTAGCAGCGCCAAATAACCCAGGGACTCTTTTAACTTGGCTGTCGGACACCTCAATGCAACGTTCGTTGCAAGGGTACCTGCTGAAAGATGTTTATAAATTTAGAAGATTTTAAAAACTTTATAAATTTAGAAGATTTTATCAGCAAAAGAACTAAGATGATATGGAGATTTCATATAGCAAGTAAAAGATTAAAAATGTAGATTTTATGTTATTTAATTACAGTGTAAATTAAGAAAATCATGCTTCTACCCTAACAATAATGAGTAAAAAATTCATGTTATCACCACTGCTTCTACTTTGGCGGGATCTACAAAAATACCTTGCTTTAACACGATGTGACCAAGGATCATTATTTCCTTTAGCCAGAATTCACACTTAGATAGTTTAGCATAGAGCTTATACTGCCTCAATGTCTCCAACACAATTCAAAGATGTTGTCGATGCTCCTCTAGGCTCGATGAATAGATCAGGATATCATCGATAAAGATGATGACAAACTGATTGAGATAAGGCCTGAATACTCTGTTCATGAAATCCATAAATACCACAGGGGCATTTGTTAGTCCAAAAGGCATAACGAGAAACTCTTAGTGTCCACACCTGGACCGAAAATAGTTTTTAGTACATCCTTTCCAGCTACTCTAAGCTGGTGATAGCCACTCCACAGATCCATCTTAGAAAATATCGATGCTCTGGATAGCTGATAAAAAAGATCGTCGATGCGCGGGAGCAAATACTTATTCTTAATGGTAGCCTTATTTAGCAATCTGTAGTCGATGCACAATCTAAGTGAACCGTCTTTCTTCTTTACAAAGTGCATCTCAAGGTGAGACACTCGGTCAAATGAAGCCTTTTGTCCATTAGTTCTTGTATTTGTTTTTTGAGCTCATGGATCTCTGCCGGTGCCATACGATACGGTGCTTTCGATATGGGGGCTGTCCCTGGTATTAACTCGATGTTGAAGTCAATTTCTCTCTGAAGTGGTATTCTGAAGATGTCTTTTGGAAAGACATCCGAAAAATCTCGGACAATGTGCAGCTGATGTAGATCCTTTACAGTGGACTATGTGCTGAGCACACTAACTAGGTACCCTTTGCACCCCTTCCAAAGCATCTTTTATGCTTGCATTGCAACGATCAATACCTTGCGCTCCCCTGGTGGAGTAACTCTAACTATGATTTGTGGGTCATTCTGGGCATTTATAACCAGTTGTTTCTTCTTGCATAGCAATGAGATATCATGATGGGATAGCCAGTCCATACCCAGGATGATATCATAATCCACCATGGGTATAACCACTAAATCTGCCGAAAACTCTTTACCTTCCACAATGATAGGAGCATTAGCAATATATTTCATAGCATAAAGTGTGCCCATCAATGTGGTCAAATTCATGCGACATATTATATCAATGAGTTGAAGGTTCAATGTCTTGTCACAGCTAATAGATATAAAAGAGTGTGTGGAACACGAGTCAAACAAAATGATAAGTAGTCCAAAAATAATGAGGGTACCTCTGATGACGTCAACATCATTGTACTCCGCATCATTCTGTATGTTTTATATGCGGCCTTGGACGAGTGCATTCATGCCTCTCATACCTCTTTGATCTCTACCACCCCTCCGACAATCTGGGCAGTCGTGGATGTAGTGGCCGAAGCCACCACAATGTATGCATGCGCTAGTCTTCCTTCTGCACTCCCTAGGATGGTTCAGCCCATAGAAGTCGCAAGCACCTTCATTCTAAGAGGTGGTTGCCATAGAGGCGGAATCTATCGCAACGTCTGTAAACATTGTTTAGTAGTCTCTTTAAATCTTTCATTACTTAATGCAATGCTATGATACAATGCTTTATTTACCACTTGTGGAGGGCGATTCTGTGGTGGTGGATGATTCCTTTGCTGAGAGCTCTTTCAACTGTTGCGGCAAATTAACCAATCATCTCTAGAAGTCAGAAGTTGATGATTTAAATTTGAGAATTGATGCCATGTCCTCATCTGACTTCCTGTTGTGCTGCCTCATGTTGTGAATTAGTCTCTCCAAATTTTCGATTTGATAATTTTGTGTGGAGATCTTCTTCAACAAAGAATCTAACACTTCTGCGATCGTGGTAGATGGGTCTCAAAATATATCTCCCTTCTTTTCTTGTTCAGGCTTCTTCTTTATGCTTTTCCTTGATGATGATGCCTCGATTTGAAACCCATCTTGCTGGACAGCGATGTTGTTTTCCTCAACTTGATGGTTCATTGTCATTTTATTCTTCGTTCGTTGACGTGTCAAGATGTGCTCATGATAATCAAGTTGTGTACAAAGTATGTCACCCGAAAAACTTATACAACACTAAAAGAAAAAGTGATGTAAAACACAAAATAAAAATTTTCAAATTAGTTTATACAAGATCGACTAAAAGTTATTAACAATAGTTCCTCGGCAACGGCGCCAAAATTTGATGCGTTAAATTTGTAACAATAAAATTGCTAGCAAATGCACGAGTCGTATCAAGTAATAAAGTAGAGAGTAGAGTGTCGAACCCACGAGGAACTAATTAAATCTAATCTATCTCAATAGTCTACTAAGAGAAGAAAAGGGTGTTGTAATATAAAAGCAAAAAATAAATGTGCAGAAAATTAAATAATAGAAAATAAAATAAATTGATGTTGAGCCTAAGGATTGTAGATGATTAATGATGATGATTAACTAACACGAACAACTATGAAGATTGATTTATAACGATGATGAATAGATTCAGTTCTTGAGACGAATTATGATTACTTAAATTATTGATCTCTACGATGAGTAAATCAAACCATCTTAAGTCTTGCAAAACTTAGGATCACAAACGATGAGTTAATCTTCAGTTAAGAAAAATATTAAGATGCATTAAGTTGTAAGTCTTAAACTAACAGTTATCCTCACTAGGTAAAAATTGATAGACCGCACAAAATCTAGTACAAGCAATGAGTTACTAGTTTTGTGTTATGATTGCTTCAACTTTAAGTTAAGAATCAATTCGCTAAAAATTATTAAATCCTAAAACTAACCACCCCACAGCTTGTTTATAGTTTTATTTCAGAATATAATAATCTTAGTTAAAAACATTAAGCACAACAATCATAATAAAAAGAATCTGAAATAATTAATTCAAATCTAACAATCAAGTTTATGTTGTTTTCTCAGAAAGATTAATAATCTCTATTACAGAATTAATTAAGCATAAAAAGTATGGGTAAAGAGCATACAAACAATGAATAGAAGACTGAATTCTCGCCTTCGATGATCTCTGGATTGGTGCAGAGTACACGCGCTGAGTTGCTCCACTGTTTCTTCCGAGCAAACACCGAATAACTCTGAAATTCATTCTCTATAATATAGCACAGCTCTCAGGTCTCAAGCACTTCCAAGCACCACAAGCACACGTTTTTCTATCTTCTAGGACCTTTATTTATAGCCTCCAGGGATCCAAGGGTTTTCGTAGAGTTTTAGTTTGATTCGAAGTCTTTTAATGTTAAAACAAGTAAATTCATAATAGACTTTGATAGATCTTTAAAACCATCCAAAACTCTTTCAAATCTGAGTAAATATGTTTTCTAATCATCCCTGAGACTTACGATAAAGTTTGGGTTCAATCTGGACTTAAATTTGTAGGACCGAAAGCACCAAGAGGGGGGTGAATTGGTGAAATTAAAATTTCCAAAAATTCACCTTCGGAGAAAAATGATAAAACCGATCACAAGCAAATAAAGATAATGCATAGATGAAGAATAAAGAACAAACACAAGAAGACACGTTATGTTGACGAGGTTCGGCCTCAACGCTTTGGCCTACGTCCTCGCTTCGACTTCTCGACCTCGAGACCGCCGGAGATTCACTATCTTTCTCTTTTCTTGTAGGGAGAGAACAACCCTCTTAATACAATCACGCCTTCTTCTCCGCTCAAGAGGCAAGGCACACCTCTCTTACAAGGAGCTCTCAATCTCACTATATTTCAGAAAGTGAATATTTCCCTCTAACTCTTTTCTTTTACAAATTTTTTTTTTCACACTCAAGGCTAAGAAAAGAAAAGGAAAGAAATTGCAATTCTATACTCAAAAAACTTGAGAGGAGCTCTAGGATATTCCTTCTTGCTTGGATGAATTGGATGAATTTTCTTCAGGCTTTGGCACTCCTTTTATAGGCTCCTAGGGGTGAGAATCCGTTCAAAAAGTCTCCCCCATTTTTCTCCTCAATATTCTAGCCGTTACTATTCATTTGACTGAAGGGTCGGTCGACTGCTGGGATGGGCCAGTCGACTGGTCTATGTGACCGTTGTCTCATTTTCGTGCTTTGACGCTGTCCGGTCGATCGGTCCTTCGACCGGTAATGTCTCGTCGTCGACCGATCTTTTTACTGTCAACCGGTCTATCGACCGGTATAGTCTCGACGTCGACCGGTATCTTGTCGTCTTTCCTTTCACATAATATCAGTCGACCGGTGCTTCTGGTCGGTCGACCGATGTGTCGACCGGTATCTTGTCGTCTTTCCTTTCACAGAATATCAATCGACGGATGCTTCTGGTCGGTCGACCGGTCGTGTCTGAAACTTTTCTTCCAACTTTTAATTTGCCGAATTTTTTTGCGAATCTGTTCATATCAATCCTACACCTGTATTATCATCACTTGAGAGTAGATTAGTAACTTTTAGGTCCATTTAATTTGTTATCATCAAAACATGGGATTCAACAATCTCCCCCTTTTTTATGATGGCAAATTAATTGGACGATAAAGAGAAGAAAGAAAGGAATGAAATGTAAGTTTTACATTGAAAGTTATAAACAAGCTCCCCCTGTATTTATGCATATTTTACTTTTTCTCCCCCTAAATAAGTGGCATTTATATTCTCATAATGAACATATGGCAAAAAATAAATATGATATCAAAGGTAAAATCAAAAGGTCATCACCTAAGAAAAAATCAAAAGTCATCACATAATAAAAATCATTCCATTAGATAGTTAATAATACATCGTGCACTAACAAATGTGACTGAAGTCACTACAAAATGGTGCACGATATGCACAATACAAGTGTAACATACTAAGACACATATAATATCGTCCTAGACTTCTCCCCCTTTTGATATCATCAAAAAGGGAGACAACCCAACTACTCCTCATCGGGACTATCATCCTCACGAGCTACGGGTGGAACAAATCCCTGCGATGCATAATAGGCCTGTAGCGATCCAACAAGGTAGCGGGAGTCACGCTCCATCCATCGAACACATCGATCTATCTGGGTCACACGATGGTCCATCTGTGTCATACGATGGTCTATGACAGCCACCTGCTGTGAAAAAGCTGTGAAGTCATAGATGCCATGGAAGTCGGAAGTGCTATGCTGAGAAGGTCCAAACTGCTCAGCGGATGCCGATGGTGGCGGGAAGCTAGAGCCAGCCTCAGGTGCCTCCTGAGTGTCCCTCGGGACTAGCTCGCCATCTGTGGCATCGTCTCTATCATTAGAATCTGGTGCTTCCTGCTCACTAAACTTAAGACCCTTCCGGTGCAGGGTCCCGGAACCAATGACGTCAGTGGATCGAGGTCGAATGTACTCCTCGTCTGCAGGAATCTCGACTCCAAATGGAGTAAAATCCTCGTAATCCAGGCACCAAAGTATAAGTGGTATCGACCACGAACACCAGAGGAAATCTTCTGAAATGTGTAATCCATATGATAGAAGACATAATGGCCGAAGTGAAGAAACGAGGCATCACGGATACAAATACAGTGAAGAAAGAAGAGGTCGAAGTGAGTGACCTCTGTATAGTGCCCGGCCCGGGGAGTGATCATGCGATTGAGAATGTGATGTGCCATCTTCATGATCGGATGAAGATATCGATGGGCCGTTTCGACGGTATACTGAACATCCTGTCCAGCAAAAACCGTACGAATGCCATCTGCGATAGGAAGATAATCGGAAGGCCAGCCATGGGTAACAAATGAATAAAGGCCAGGTAAGGGACATACGATGCCAAAGATGCGACAGAGATGGTCAAGGTCCAATCGAATGGGTACACCAAGGACATAGGAAATAATGGACTCTCGAGTGACTGTCAAGTTCGCATAAAAATGACGAACATGACGAGGATACACACGATCTGTGAGTGAGATAAGTGGCAGCCAACCGATGGTTGCGAACATCTCTTGAACATCTAGAATGTTCAGAGCGTCCCAATCAATGGTATAGGCACGCCGAACTTCGCGAGAGCCGTACAAGGCTTCGAAACTGTCAGAGATTTCCCTAGAGATAAAAAAATGGCTATCAAACTCAGTGGGATCAGTGGAAGGTGGCTGACGAGTACGTCCACGGGATCATCCTCGTCGACGGCTACGTCTAGTGGGCTCAGGTTCATGTTCAGGTTTAGGTTCACGTCGGAGGACATGAATGGTGCCACCGGAGCTAGAAAGGTGACGACAACGCTTAAAGACCAACTTAGTACGCAAATAGCCATCATTGTCGGCCATGGATTCAACAATGGAGGTCAGAAAAAAAGAGACTGCCAAGAGAGAGAGACTACCGAGAGATAGAAACTGCCGAGAGATAGAAACTGCCGAGAGAGAGAGAGAGGGACTGTCGAGGGAGAGAGAGGGAAGGCTGGCGGGACGTTCGGCCGCTAGTGGTAGGGCGGCTGGCCGGAGAGAGGGGGGTCGAAGATAGAGAGAAAGAGGGGTCGGTCGGAGAGTTGGCCGGAGAGAGAGAGAGCGAGAGAGCGGCTGGCCGGAGATAGAAAGGAAAGGAAGAGGCGGCGGCCGACGGATGGGTTGACCTAGGAGGTGGCGGCCGGCGGATGCGGTTGACCTAGAAGGCGGTGGCCGGCGGATGCGGTTGACCTAGGAGGCGGCAGTCGGCGGATGCGGCCGGTCGCTGGAGTTGCCGGAGGGCGGCTGTCGAAGGAGGGCAGGAGCGGCGGTCGCATGAAGAGAGAGGTTTTTTATTTTTGGTCGACCGATTCGAGCGGTCGATTGCTTATATCGTGCGATTTTGGCATATACAGGTCGACCGATCATGTCCCGCGGTCGACCGGACACTTCATTTCATATGGCGCAGCCGGTCGCAGTAATATACCGGTCGATCGGTTGTATCATATCGGTCGACCGATCGTTCGTATGCGTTCGACCGGTCCTTCCAGTCGGTCGACCGATCTATTCTGTAGATCGACCGATCCCTGTATTTTTCAAAATTTGAACCATTTAAACTCATTAAAAATCATAAAAATCATATTCCAAAAAGGATCATACAAATGTAAGTGTTGTGCAACACTTTTAATGTTCAATTCATGTCAAAAGTGATATTGTATAACCAAGTCACTTTTAATTTGAATTGATATGCAATCAAGAGTTAATCATTCCTAATTCCCTTCTAAGCATGCAAAATCGTTCTTCACTTAAGGGTTTTATAAATATGTCTGCAAGTTGAACTTCAGTTGACACATATTCAATGGCAATGTTCTTAAGGGACACATGTTCTCTAATGAAACGATACCATAAATCAATATGTTTAGTCCTAGAGTGTTGAATTGGATTTTTGGTCATTTCTATAGCACTTGTGTTATCGCACTTCATGGGTACATTTGAACAATTTACACCATAATCAAGTAATTGTTGTTTTACCCATAGTATTTGTGCACAACAATTACCGACGGCTATATATTCGGCCTCGGCGGTAGAAAGTGCGATGAAGTTTTGTTTCTTGCTAACCCATGAAATGTGAGAACTACCAAGAAAACAACACATCCCACTAGTGCTTTTTCTATCAACTTTACACCCGGCAAAATCCGCATCGGTGTAGGCATGCAATTCAAATGGGGAATTTCTATCATAACAAATGCCTGTCACTTGTATGCTTTAAATAACGCAATATTCTTTTTACAGCAATTAAGTGCGATTCTTTGGGGGCGGATTGAAACCTAGCACACAAACACACACTAAACATTATATCCGGCCTAGATGTCGTCAAGTAGAGCAAACTACCAATCATACCTCTGTACCTTTTTTGATCAATGGACTTGCCTTTTTCATCTTTATCTAATTTTGTAGTAGTGCTCATAGGAGTTGTGCTCGGCTTGCATTCGTTCATCCCGAATCTTTTGAGTAGTTCCCTTGTATATTTTTCTTCATTAAAAAAAATACTTTCCTTGGATTGTTTTACTTGTAGGCCTAGAAAGAAGGTGAGTTCTCCTACAAAACTCATTTCAAATTCTTGTTGCATAAGAGTTTCAAACTCTTTGCATACACATTCATTAGTAGCACCATAAACAATATCATCAACATAAATGTGAACTATTAAAATATCATTTTTAAAATGTTTTAAGAACAATGTGGTGTCAACTTTCCCTTTTTGAAAATCATTTTCAATTAAAAATGAATTCAATCTTTCATACCAAGCTCGAGGGGCTTGTTTCAATCCATAAAGAGCTTTTGAGAGTTTGAAAACATGATGGGGGAAATCTGAATTTTCAAAACCTTGATGTTGTTCGACATAAACTTCCTTATTTATAAAATCATTCAAGAAAACCGATTTAACATCCATTTGAAAAAGTTTAAAACCTTTATAGCATGCAAAAGTCAAAAGCATTCGAATTGCCTCAAGTCTAGTAACAGGAGCAAAAGTTTCATCAAAATCAATCCCTTCAATTTGTGAGTAACCCTTGGCCACTAATCTAGCCTTGTTCCTCACAATGACACCATTTTCATCTAACTTGTTTCGAAAGACCCATTTGGTTCCAACGATAGGATGGTCCTTGGGTCTTTCTACAAGTTTCCACACTTGATTTCTTTCACAGTTATTTAATTCCTCATGCATTGCATTTATCCAATTTGGATCTTCAAGTGCTTCATCTATATTGTTGGGCTCACAATTTGCAAGAAAAGCCGAAAAAGCACATAGATTTTTTAAAGAATTTCTAGTTTTTATGCCTTCATTTAACTTACTTGTAACTTGATCAAGTGGGTGTAATGAGGCATGTCTCCAATTTCTTGGGATGATTTGATTCTCTTCTCTTTGGGGTACTTCCATTTCTTCCGCCTTTGGAGTGTTATCATTTGCTTCTTCTATGTCCACAACTTCAAGTTTTCTTTGTACCTCAACTACTTCTTCATCATTATCCTGTGCTTGTTTGCTCAAAGAATCATTAGTTTCATTGAATTTAGCATTAATAGACTCTTCAACAACTAATGTTCTTTTGTTGTATACTCTATAGGCTTTACTTGTATTAGAATAACCAAGACATCATCACATTTATCGTCAAATTTGCCTAGTTTATTTTTAATGTTCAAGATATAACATTTACATCCAAAAACTTTAAAATAGGAGATGTTTGGTTTCTTACCAAATAATATTTCAAAACAAGTTTTCTTTTCAAGAGGTCTAAGTAGAATTCTATTGAGAACATAGCAAGATGTGTTTACAGCTTCCGCCCAAAAATATTTTGGTAATTTGCTTTCATTTAATATTGTTCTAGCCATTTCTTGTATAATTCTATTTTTTCTTTCTACTACTCCATTTTGTTAAGGTGTTCTAGGAGTGGAAAAATTATGAGTAATTCCATTTTCTTCGCAAAATGATTCAAATTTATGATTTTCAAATTCTCCTCCATGGTCACTTCTAATTTTTGAAATCTTTTGTTCAAATTCATTTTGAACTCTTTTTGCAAATTTGGAAAACATGTTTAGTGTCTCATCTTTACTAGCGAGAAACATTGTCCAAGTGAAACGAGAGAAATTATCAACAATTACAAATACATATCTTTTTTCTCCTAAACTAATCACATCAATAGGCCCAAACAAATCAAGATGTAAAAGTTCCAAGGCCATATGCGTACTAATAACTCCTTTTAATTTAAAAGAACTTTTGGTTTGTTTATCTTTTAAACGTGAATCACAAACATTGTTTTTCTCAAATTTGATCTTAGGTAAGCCTCTAACCAATTCATGATTTGAGAGTTTATTTAGCAATTTGTAATTTGCATGTCCTAATCTCCTATGCCACAAGTTTAAGTCATCATGCATGACACTAAGACATTTTTCATTTTTCAAGTTATCAAAATCAATTTTGTATACATTATTGTACCTAAATCCTATGTGTAAAACTTTGTTATTTTCATCTAGTATCAAACATTTCTCCTTCTCAAATTTAACTAAATAATTTTTATCACAAAGTTGACTTATGCTAATTAGATTATGTTTTAGATTTTCAACAAGCCAAATATTTTCTAAATACACTTTGTCATTCTTACCAATATTACCTATACCAATTACTCTTCCTTTGCTATTGTCTCCAAAAGTGATTTTACCTCCATTTTTCTTTTCCAAATTGATGAAATTTGAAGCATCGCCGGTCATATGTCTTGAGCATCCACTATCCAAATACCATTTACCTTCATTGAAGCTTCCTACAAGAAAGAAGTTAGTAGTTTCATATTTTTGGTACCCAAACTTGCTTGGGTCCATCTTGGTTAGTCATGGTCCTTTTCGGGACCCAAATTTTCTTCATTCCTTTACTTATTCCTTTCCTAATTCTGCAATCATAAGAATAATGCCCTTTATATCCACAATGAAAACAAATAATTTGTGATCTTGTGTAATCATGTGATGCTTTAACAAAAATAATTCTTTTGTCATTCTTCTTTTCAAAAGAGGTGAAACCAAGTCCCTTTTTGTTTGAAGATATTCTAGATCCACTAAGCATTGCGTCTAATGTTTTACTTCCATTTGAGAATTTTTCAAGTTCAAGTTTCAATTGATTAATTTCTTTGTTCAAACATGCACTTTCTACAATTTGTCTTTTACATATTGATTTTAGTGCACTATTTTTCGTTTTCAATTCTTCAATTGAAAGTTCTAATCTAGAGTTTTCTTTATTCAATATATCACACTTTTCACATGCTTTAACATTCTTATTTTTCTTTTGCAAATTTTCAAACTCTATTTTTATCTCATTGTATTTCTTTTTTAGGCATCCATATTTATTAATTAGACCTCTAAACTCTTTATGCACATTGAAAGATTCACTATCATTATAGTTAGAGGAGTTATATGATACCTCATGGCTATTAGCCATTAGACATATGTAGGCTTCCTCGTCATCATTGGAAGAGGTGTTGGAGTCATTCTCTTCATCTTCACTTTCGTCCCAAGTGACTTGGAGAGCCTTTTTCTTCCTTCTTGAGCTTTCTCCATCTTTCTCCTTTTTGATCAAATTTGGACATTTATTTTTGTAGTGTCCAATCTTTTTGCATTCAAAGCAAGTTATTTGGCTTTTGCTTAATGATCTTCTCTTGGAATAGCCTTTCTTCTTCTTAGCGAACCTGAGATATTTGTCAAACTTCTTTACATATATAGAAAGCTTCTTTTCATCAAGATCCTCATCTTCACTTGTATCTTCCTCATCTTTGTTTTCTTTCACAAGTGTTTTTCTTTTTGGAGTGTTTGCTTCTTCATCCTCCTTGATCCCGATCTCATAGGTCAAGAGTGAACCTATAAGATCATCAAAGTCCAACTTGTTTAAGTCATTTTCTTCAATCACCGTCCTCTTTGTATGCCACTTGGGGGAGAGAGACCTGAGAAATTTTTTCACTTTTTGAGGATTAGTCCTTGGCTCGCCCAAAGTGGTTAAGCCATTTATAATATCATTGAAGCGAACAAACATCTCATTAATAGATTCATTTTCAAGCATTGTAAAAGAATCATATTGATGATTTAAAATATTTAATCTATACTCCTTAACTTTATTTGTTCCTTCATGAGTAATAATGAGTTTTTTCCAAATATCATTAGCACTTTCACAACTAGAAATACGATTAAACTCCGTTGGATCCAAAGCACAATAAAAAATATTTTTAGCTTTCCAATCTAGTTTTACTAAAAATTTTTCTCCTTCGGTATATTCTGAAGGCTTTTTCTTACTTAAATCAAAACCATTTTGAACAATATCCCACATATGAATTTGAGGCATTGAAAATGGAGGACGATTAATAGATTGACCTTCAGAAAAACCGAAACCACTTGATGCCATAGCTCTAAAGATATTTTAAATCTTAAAGCTAGAGCAACTTGGCTCTGATAACAATTGTATGATCGAAAGCACTAAGAGGGGGGTGAATTGGTGAAATTAAAATTTCCAAAAATTCACCTTCGAAGAAAAATGATAAAACCGATCACAAGCAAATAAAGATAATGCGTAGATGAAGAATAAAGAACAAACACGAAAAGACACGATATGTTGAGAGGTTCGGCCTCAACGCTTTGGCCTACGTCCCTGCTCCAACTTCTCGACCTCGAGACCGCAGGAGATTCACTATCTTTCTCTTTTCTTGTAGGGTGAGAACAACCCTCTTAATACAATCACGCCTTCTTCTCCGCTCAAGAGGCAAGGCACACCTCTCTTACAAGGAGCTCTCAATCTCACTATATTTCAGAAAGTGAATGTTTCCCTCTAACTCTTTTCTTTTACAAAATTTTTTTTTCACACTCAAGGCTAAGGAAAGAAAAGGGAAGAAATTATAATTCTATGCTAAAAAAACTTGAGAGGAACTCTAGGATGTTCCTTCTTGCTTGGATGAATTTTCTTCGGACTTTGACACTTCTTTTATAGGCTCCTAGGGGTGAGAATCCGTTCAAAAAGTCTCCTCCATTTTTCTCCTCAATATTCTAGCCGTTACTGTTCATTTGATTGAAGGTCGGTCGACCGCTGGGATGGACCGGTCGACCGGTCTATGTAACTATTGTCTCATTTTGTGCTTTGACGCTGTCCGGTCGACCGGTCCTTCGATCGATACAACGACCGGTAATGTCTCATCTTCGATCGATCTTTTTGCTGTCGACCGGTCTATCGACCGGTATAGTCTTGACGTCGACCGGTATCTTATCGTCTTTCCTTTCACCTAATATCAGTTAACCGGTGCTTCTGGTCGGTCGACCGATGTGTCGACCGGTATTTTGTCGTCTTTCCTTTCACAAAATATCAATCGACCGGTGCTTCTGGTCGGTCGACCGGTCGGGTCTGAAATTTTTCTTCCAACTTTTAATTTGCCGAATTCTTCTGCGAATCTATTCATATCAATGCAACACCTGTATTATCATCACTTGGGAGTAGATTAGTAACTTTTAGGTCCATTTAATTTGTTATCATCAAAACATGGGATTCAACAAAATTTCCCAAGAAAAGTCGAAGAATCTCGAAAATAGTCTTCGTAACGGCCCATAACAGCTCTGTAAGGGCCATAATATGAATTTTCACTGCCGTAACACTAATTTCACGGCCCTAACAGTGTCGAAATCGGAGTAAAAGTTCAGTTTTTACGGCCCGTAACATTCTTGTCATGGCCTGTAACTCGGACAACTTTCTGGGTGAAAATTGGGATTTTAACGACTCATAACGAACTTTTCAAGACCCTGCTGCTACAGTCGTTACGGTAATATAATGACTTGTTATATTCAATTCAGCCCTGATAGCCTCCACTAATTTGCGATTTTTGGCTCCGTTTTAACTTTGATTTGAGCGTGGTTTGTATCTATGGCTACGTGACTCGAATCTCTTGCTTTTTCTATAATAAAACACAGAATTTGGGTAGATTTTCAATTTTATAAAATTAAAGTAAATAAGGCCCAAAAGTGATGCATGCTATATGAAAATGAATCATAATATGATTAAATGCATGGCTAATTATATGTTTTATTTTGCATGCATTAAACTCCCCCAAGCTTAGTTACTTGTTTGTCCTCAAACAATGTTCAAAGCAAAGCTCCAACAAAATGATTAATCATCGCTTTCACCCTGTCACTCAACTATTCTTCTTAGCACTAAATTTTATGCATCCATCGCCTAAGTGTATAACCACTTTCCATAATAACCCGATTTTGTGAAATTTCTTTTTGAAAGACATTTCTAAACTCCTCCAAATTCATCTCTGAGTAATAAAAAATAATTCTTGAAAATAAAAATATCAATGTTGAATACACAAATGTAACATGAGCTTTTATTCATTTATTACTTTTATATTTATTCAGTTAGAAACTTTTCATCATCATTCTTCTTTTTCACTTCTTTTTTTTTCTGATTTGGTACTCATGTGCTTCTCCAACTAAAACATTAAGAGAATGTATTCTTGCAATGCAATATAAAAAGATGTGGCATGATGTATGAAATTGCAAACTCCCCAAAGCTTGAACTCAACACTATCCTCAGTGTTGGAAATCAAATTTGTAGGACTTCAAATATGTGATAATGAAAAATATAAACATAGAAGAGCGAACAAACCTGATTTGTCTCGAGTTGATGGATGTTGTAGCTGTAAGAAGAATCCTAGTGTCTTTGGCCGATATAAATTTGGGCGTCTCCGTTTCCTACTTTTCTTCAATTCCAAGGAGGCAATTTTGTTTTTCTTTCTTTCTTCCTCTTCTTTTCTTCTTCTTTTTTTTTAATTTTCTTCCATGCTGTTAGGGGTCGTGAAGAGCAAGTTACGGCCCGTAAGATGACTCCAATGGGTCGTTACGAATAAGGCATAGCTCTTCCGTACAATTTAACGGATCGTTATGCGGGGGTCATGATCCTTTTGTGTGATTTAACGCGTTGTGATCGAGAAATCACGACCCTTGCAGTAGCGATTTAGCATAGGCCCAAATGTTCACGGGGCGTGATAGCTTGCTCACGGCTAGCAAAAGTGTCTCACAGGGCGTAAGATGTTGATGACGTCCGTAACAGATATCAGCTAGTGAATTTCTGAGAGAACATGGGTCATGATCTGGAAGTCATTACCTGTAAGAAATCGCCTCCTTCGTAGTTGATGGATTCGTCGGCATTGTCGTGAATCAGTATCATGGACCTACAAAAATAAATTGATGAGAGAAAATATGGGACGTTGCATGCATGTTACGGGGCATGATGTCATATGGCTTTGTGTTAGGGTAATAACTTGAAAGTGTAACAAGCTAGATGGTTTTGGGGTAGGGTCACACTATGATTCTAACGGGTCATGAGTCACATGTAACGACCCGTGAAATAATGAAAATTCTCATGACTCGTGAAAAATGAAGCCCCGTGAATCGTAAAATTTGTCATCTTCATGGGGGCGACTAGACAACTTACGTCCTGTTATCGGTGGTTAATGACCCATGATGTGTAGACTAAAGTTTGAGAGCTACTGTGACACCCGTGAGACAAATCTAATGCCTCGTAAAAACCAAGAGGACAAAAGACTGGCCACTGAGCGACCCATGAAAGGTATATAATGACTCGTGAGATATCAAAAGTTTAAAATATAAGTCATTGTGAGGTGCGTGACGGTCTTCCTACCCCCCGTGAATATTGCAATTAACTGATTGGTGTGGATCGTAACGGGTCGTGAAAACAATGTTGCAACCCGTTATGAAACCTATGTGTTAACATATCTTGTGTGATGGGTTGTGACTTGAGTCGATGATAGATGGGATTTAAGAAGTTACGGTTCATGAGATAGAGTTTATGCCCGTGAGATATATGTAATGCCCGTGAGAAGTAAATAACGGTCCGTGAAGAATGGAAATTTTCAGTTTCAATAAAATTCAGCTTGTGATGTGTAGAGACCGATTAAAATAATGAATAAAAAAATAACAGAAGTAAGCTAAAGAGACTAAGAAACTAAGATAATCAAACTAACTAATCTAACATAAACTAAATTAATTTAAACTAAATCATGTGAAAGATCTAAATTTTAAGTTTAAGGATTGAGAATGAGTAGTTCTAAGTTTTTTAGCTCGACTTTGATATGGCATATGTTAAGACTAATCAGAAATTATCAAGATATGAAATTAAGGAACTATCTCACCGGGTTTGATTGTGATCGTGAATACTCGTAATGGTGAGGCCCAGCACATGCTATGTTGGATGACACCTACGTTTGCAATTTGATGTCATCATCAGACGGTGGCGGCTCTTCATGTACAGCAACCATTCGAAGTTGAAGTTGAGAGGCATGTTGCTACTGAACTTGGATTTTCGGATGATTCTTTGGTCGCCACTAGATTATTGTAGCTGGAGAAGATCGTGTTGGTGTCGACGAAGTAGTTTTCTCCTTCAAAGATCATACAGATTGCATGGAGGAAATGTGGGGTGATTTGCAGCCAACTGAGGGTGATTTTCTCTTCTCCTTCAGTGGTGGCTGAATTGGAGACAACAATGTAAGAGTGACAAGATCTTCCAAAGGCGGACCCCTCCTTTGAACCTTCCCATCTTTCATGATGTATTTACTTGTCTCCTTGACATGTCATTGAGTCGTCGTCGTCCTTGCTGAAAAATTTACTTCTTGGTGTCATGAATATTGATAATGGCACGAGCATAAGATGACCTTCGGATTCTCTTCGATGTACCTTGGACGTTCAGAAATTAAAGAACTCAGTTTTGCAACTTCATTCTCCAGCGCATGAAATTTTGATTCCAAAGCCTCGAACTTGAGTTCGTTGTCAAATAGTTGAAGTGGATCATCGACTTCAATTTGCTTCTGAATTTTGGAAAACTGAGACTCCAAGGTATATTGGTCTTGCATTGTTAATCTTCTTTCAACTGTTGTGGCAAATTGACCAATAATCTCTAGAAGTCAGAAGTTGATTTAAATTCGAGAATTGATGCCACGTCCTCATCTGACTTCTTGTTGTGCTGCCTCATGTTGTGAATTTGTCTCTCCAAATTTTTGATTTGATAATTTTATGTTCAGAGCTTCTTCAACAAAGGATTTAACACTTCTATGATTGTGGTAGATGGGTCTCGAAATATATCTCACTTCTTTTCTTATTGAGGCTTCTTCTTAATGCTTTGCCTTGATGATGATGCCTCTATTAGAAACCCGTCTTGCTGGACAGCGATGTTGTTTTCCTCAACTTGTTGGTTCATTGTCATTTTATTCTTCGTTCATTGACGTGTCAATATGTGCTCATGATAATCAAGTTGTGTACAAAGTATGTCACCCGAAAAACTTATACAACACTTAAAGAAAAAGTGAAGTAAAACACAAAAAAAAATTTCAAATTAGTTATGAACAATAGTTCCCCGGCAACAGCGCCAAAAATTTGACGCGTTAAATTTGTAACAATAAAATTGATAGCAAATGTACCGACAAGTAATAAAGTAGAGAGTAGAGTGTCGAATCCACGAGGAACTAGTTAAATCTAATCTATCTCAGCAATCTACTAAGAGAAGAAAAGGGTGTTGTAATATAAAAGAAGAAAATAAATGTGCAAAAAATTAAATAATAGAAAATAAAATAAATTGATGTTGAGCCTAAGGATTGTGGATGATTAATGATGAGGATTAACTAACATGAACAACTATGAAGATTGATTATAACGATGATGAGTAGATTATGTTATTAAGACGGATTAGGATTACTTAAATTATTGACCTCTACGATGAGTAAATCAAATAATCTTAAGTCTTGCAAAACTTAGGATCACAAATGATGAGTTCATCCTCAGTTAAGAAAGATATTAAGTTGTAAGTCCTATACTAATAGTTATTCTTGCTGGGCAAAAATTGTTATATCGTACAAAATATAGCACAAACAACGAGTTACTACTTTCGTCTTATGATTTCTTCAACTTTAAGTTAAGAATCGATTCGCTAAAAATTATTAAATCCTAAAACTAACCACCCCATAGCTTGTTTATAGTCTTATTTCAGAATATAATAATCTTAGTTAAGAGCATTAAGTACAACAATCATAATCAAAAGAATCTGAAATAATTAATTCAATCAGAATTAATTAAGCATAAAAAGTATGGGTAAAGAGCATCCAAACAATGAATAGAAAACTGAATTCTTCGCCTTCGATGATCTGTGGATTGGTGCAGAGTACACGAGCTGAGTTGCTCCATAGTTTCTCCCGAGCAAACACCAAAAACTCTGAAATTCTTTCTCTGCAATGTAGCACGGCTCTCAGGTCTCAAGCACCTCAAAGCACCACAAGCACTCATTTTTCTATCTTCTAGGACCTTTATTTATAGCCTCCAAAGGTCCCAAGGGTTTTCGTAGAGTTTCGGTTTGATTCGAAGTCTTTTCAAGTTAAAACAAGTACATTCGGAATAGACTTTGATAGGTCTTTAAAACAATCCAAAACTCCTTCAAATCTGAGTAAATATGTTTCATAATCATATTTGAGGCTGAGGATAAAGTTTGGATTCGATTTGAACTTGAAATTCCCAAGAAAAGTCAAAGAAATTTCGAAAATAGTCTTCGTAACGGCCCATAACAGCTCTGTAACGGCCCTAATACGACTTTTTATGGCCCGTAACACTGATTTCACGGCCCTTACATTGTTCAAATTGGAGTAAAAGTGCAGATTGCGGCCCGTAACATTCTGGTCACGGCCCGTAACTCTAACCATCGTAATGGCCCATAGCAGCTCTATAATGACCCTAATACGACTTTTCATGACCCTAACACTGATTTCACGGCCCTAACATTGTTCAAATCGGAGTAAAAGTTCAGATTTCACGACCCATAACATTCTGGTCATGGCCCATAACTCGGGCAACTTTCTGGATGAAAAGTTGGCATTTTAACGTTCCGTAATGGGCTTTTCATGCCCCTGCTGCTATGGCTGTTACGGTCATATAATGACTCATTATATTCAATTCAGCCCTGCCAGTCTCCACTAATTTGCAATTTTTTGGTTCGATTTGAGCGAGATTTGTTTCTATGACTTCGTGACTCGATTATCTTGCTTTTTCTGTAATAAAACACAGAATTTGGGTAGATTTTCAATTTTATAAAATTAAAGCAAATAAGGCCCAAAAGTGATGCATGCTATATGAAAATGAATCAAAATATGATTAAATGCATGGCTAATTATATGTTTTATTTTGTATGCGTTAAACTCCCCCAAGCTTAGTTACTTGTTTGTCCTCAAACAATGTTCAAAGCAAAAGCACCAACAAAATGGTTAATCATCGCTTTCACCTTGTCACTCAACTATTCTTCTTAGCACTAAATTTTATGCATCCATCGCCTAAGTGTCTAACCACTTTCCATAATAATCCGATTTTGTGAAATTTCTTTTTGAAAGACATTTCTAAACTCCTCCAAATTCATCTCTGAGTAATATGAAAATAATTCTTGAAAATAAAAATATCAATGTTGAATACACAAATGTAACATGATCTTTTATTCATTTATTACTTTTATATTTCTTCAGTTAGAAACTTTTCATCATCATTCTTCTTTTTCACTTCTTTTTTTCTGATTCGATATTCATGTGCTACTCCATATTGCACAGGGTAGTTCATGTAACGGGGTTTCGACCGACGGATCACAGAGCAGTTGCCCTTAGGTCATCCGGCAAGAATCCCCTA
Organism: Pontederia crassipes; assembly: GCA_030549335.1. NCBI lineage: Eukaryota > Viridiplantae > Streptophyta > Magnoliopsida > Commelinales > Pontederiaceae > Pontederia > Pontederia crassipes. The sequence goes on along the minus strand of CM060197.1, from coordinate 39,705,640 downwards.
TGGATCTAATTGCCCGAAGTCACCAAAGTTATCGAAAACATCTTTTTGTACCTCCTCAAACTTTTTGGGGCTCCACTAGCCCTCTTTTATATATGATGACAATTTTATATGTACTTATTTATTAATAAGCTCAGTTACACTTGAATGTTCAACAAAAATATTATTATTATCAATGTAACATATATAATATAACAAAAACTTGAGCATGAAAAGGACTTGTCGTCAAGCATTCATAATTTCACTAAACAACTTTCATCAAACCAATTACCCAACACGAACGCGATAAATGATAAAATATTAATGCTTCAAATTTCATTAATTAATAGGATGACCTTGAATAATGCTTGAATAATTAGTAAATACTAAGACATGAAGAAATAAGATACAATTTTCAATTTAGCAAAACAATTTTTTTATGATTTTTTATATGAGATGCAAGCAAATATACAACCGAAACATTAAGAGAATGTATGCTAGCAATGCAATATAAAAAGATATGGCATGATGTATGAAATTGCAAACTCCCCAAAGTTTGAACTCAACACTATCCTCATTGTTGGAAATCAAACTTGTAGGACTTCAAATATGTGATAATAAAAAATATAAACATAGAAGAGGAAACGAACAAACCTGATTTGTCTAGAGTCGATGAATGTTGTAGCTGTAAGAAGAATCCTGGTGTCTTTGGCCGATATAAATTTGGGCGTCTCCATTTCCTACTTTTCTTCCATTCCAAGGAGGCAATTTTGTTTTTCTTTCTTTCTTCCTCTTCTTTTCTTCTTCTTTTTTTTATTTTCTTCCATGTCATTACGGGTCGTGAAGAGCAAATTACGGTCCCTAAGATGACTCCAATGGGTCGTTATGGATAAGGCATAGCCCTTCTGTGCAATTTAACGGATCATTATGGAGGGGTCATGATCCTTCTGTGCGATTTAAGGGTCATGATCAAGAAATCACGACCCTTGCAGTAGCGATTTAGAATAGGCCCAAATGTTCACGGGCGTGATAGCTCGCTCACGGCTAGCAGAAGTTTCTCATAGGGCATAAGATGCTGATGACATCCGTAAGGCATATCAGCTAGTAAATCTCTGAAGGAACATGGGTCATGATATGGAAGTCACCACCCGTAAGCAATTATTTGCAATAAAGTTTGGACATAACAATTTCAAATTCAAATTCAAAATTTTAACACTTAATCAAAATTTTAGTAAGGTAATTATTTGCAATAAAGTTTGGATATACCAATTCCTAATTCAAAAAATTTTGAATTATTCAAATGTCTTACACAATTAAATTTGGATCATAGCAATAAATATCATAAATGATATAGATTTCATGTACGATGACATTTATTTGAATATATTTGATACTAACATGTAAATATAAATTACTTAATTATTGCATTAAATCAACACAAGGTTTTTTTCAGGTAGTATTAAATTGCAAGCAATTTGTTAAAGTTAAAACAAAATTTTATAGGAACCATACATTTTTTTTTCTAAATTTATGAAATTTGAAAACATGCATTTTCTATTTTCTAATAACTTTCATATTCTATCAAAATCCCAAAATTTTGTTATTTTCTATTTAAGTTTCTATTATTTATAAGTTGATAGGTTTAATTTTGAGAAGAAACACAAAATTCAGCTTATTAATCATACTGGACTAATCTTGAACCTATGCCCAACTGGCACATGATCAGGTATGATGTTGTACTAGATTGAAACCAATAAAAGGGTAGTGATTTTGAGTTCAACTTTTTCGAATTAAATTATTTTTATCATTTTGTTTTCATTTCGAAAATGGAGTTGGTTGGATGTTAATAATCTTGAGTGAAAAAAGATGATCCAACAGATTTTTCTTCTGTGTATATATAATCATCATGTGAGCATATGGATGTTAATTTTCATGTTTATGACATCCTTATTATTATTTTAACAATGATCTGTTAAAGAATGACAATATAATATTGGATGGTCTTGACGTGTCTACCAAAATATTACTTTCTTTTTTACTTCTTTTTTTGTTGTTTTTTAAAGAATGACAACTTATCTTATCGGGAATATGGAATTTCTTCATGTAATAATATAATTAGGAATATTTCATCTATTATTATAAATACATATAATAAAATTAATACTAGTCATAACATAATTAGGCATTTACATTAAATTCTTAAGAATATTACGGGATCATATGCTCTTTATATTTTATATTATTTTAGCAAATTTCATTTATGACTAGTTTATATTAAATTGCATTTTGCTCAATGGCTATGTTGGTACTTATTTTGAAATTAAGATACCAACTTATTTCAATAACTACGAGAAGTTAATAAAAAATTTCAGGTTGGATTTGGGCTGTTACAATTAAAGTCATAGCCTAGTAAATGTTTCTCATACAACTTAATTACTACTATAAATAATTCATAGACAAGTAAATGCGTCCCATACAACTTATTTACTACTATAAATAATTCATAGTCAACATTCAACTTGATTACTACTATAAATAATTCATAGCCAACATTCATCTTGATTACTACTATAAATTATTCATACCCAAGTAAACATGTCTCATACAACTTAATTACTACTATAATAATTCATAGCCTAACGAATTATTTGTTTAAAACAATATTTTTTCTTAATTTTTTGTATGAATGTTTACATCTTGCCTCATAGATGTTTGTGTGAAGTAATTCTTTTGATTTCTTTGAATTGCATGACACCAAAAGTTTGATGCACATCTCTCTCTCTATCTCTCTCTCTCTATATATATATACATAATATTGTTTTTAAAAAAAATAATTCTTAAATTTCCTACCTTGTATTTTTGTTAGGGATGGCGCCATGAGTTGAAGCCAATATATATACATTGGGGTGTTCACAGGTCGGGTTGGTCCAACCCGACCCTGAACAAATTTGACCCTTCCCGACCAAACTGGTCGGTCGGTTTGGGTCGGGACGGGTGGTCGGCTTACCCGACTACTCAATTTTCATTTTTTTTAATTTTATTATTGCTATTTTTTATATTTTATTTAATATAAAAATATTATTTAATATTATTTTAAAAGTATTAAATAAGTTTCCTAACTATTTAATATTATTTCTCGAATTAAAATATTTTATTTCAGTTTTTATAAATTTTTTAAATCAAATATAAACCTTAAGTGTAATTAAAAAAGAAAAAAATAAAAAGTCGGTCAATCAAGTCAGGTCAGGTCAACTCGGGTTGGATTTTTTCATCCCGTACCCGATGGTCGGGTCGAGTTCGAGTCGGGTCAGGTCATCGGGTTCACGGGTCGACCCTACTCGGTGAACATCCCTACTCATACAACTTATTTACTACTATAAATAATTCATAGCCAAGTAAGCATTCTCATACAACTTAATTACTACTATAAATAATTCATAGCCAACATTCATCTTAATTACTACTATAAATAATTCGTAGCCAAGTAAGCACGTCTCATACAACTTAATTACTACTATAAATTATTCATAGCCTAATAAATTATTCTCATACGACTTACTACTATAAATAAGTTATTACAATGTACGTGAACTCATAGAACCATCTCACTAAGACTTTAGTTTAGTCTCTTGCTCTCGCTGCATTCTTAGTTATATTATCATGGGGGCCAAGCCAATTGTTGTGTGCTCAATGCTCCTACTACTAACCGTGGCTTCAGGTTATACTCTACTCTACTCTCTCTCTCTCAATATATATATATATATAGATATATATGTAATTCATATATAAAGAGTAAAAATCAGTTTTCCACCTCATTTTCTTCATATGTATGCAGGAAAAAAGAATATTTCAAATGGTATAATGTATTGATATTTGTAATATCATAATTAACTTGATGAATGCAATTTATTATTGTTTTAATACTCATATGTTATAATTACAAAAAATATCATTTTTCAAGCATGCTTTTCTCAATATAATTATTGGCAAATCTCTTCGGAGTCATCCCATAAAATTGGAATCATTATTGTTTTTTCATCATTGGACTTGGCTTGGGGAAATTTTTTTATTTTGCTCTCTTTTATATTTGGTAGTTCTTTAAAACAATATTTTTAAAGTTTGATGCATATATATATATATTATTGTTCTTAACAAAATAATTCTTAAATTTCCTATTTTTGTATTTTTGTTAGGAATGATGCCACAAGTTGAAGCCAATGAGTGTGAGGAGGAAAGCTTATTTTTCAGGCAGTTTTGTGTTTTTTCTCCTGCCTGTAACTTGGTTTGCAAATTAGAAGGCAAAGAGGGAGGGCATTGCAAACTTTTCATATTGCAACTCAGATTCGTTTGCATGTGCCGCTCTGCTTGTACCGCGTCAGATGTGGATGAGAATCTCATTGCATCTGACGAGAATCTCGTTAACTAATGTTTGTATTCATCCACTGCATGCCTTTGCATAGAGTCTTAATTAAGACAAATACGTGACAGAAGGCTTGCACACCTTAATAAAAGGTGATTTAGTTCTTGTATCAAAATCCATCATTGAAGTGGAAATAAAATATTTAGTGTTATCTTTCTCATCATTTGTATGTTCACATGAGTTTTTTTAATATTTCCAATTCTTAACTCTTCATCTCATTAATTGAATCATGTAAGTTTTTTTCTATAAGTACACTTAAGAATTCTAATTATTAATTTAGGTATTAAAAGTTTAACATCATGGCTAATTTTTATAAATTAAAATTTGACGTTTATTATACTTCATTAATAAAAAAAATGGCTATTTCTAATTGCATCCTTAATTAATGAGTATTAAATGTATAACATTCCGATTACATTTCATAAATTATATTTTTATTAATAATCAAAACAATTTCAGATTTAATTAAAGTATATATGAGCAAATGAATATTAGGTTTTCATATTTATGGGTGTATAAAAATCCAACAACCGGACAAACTCTCGATTCAAAAAAATCGAACCCGAAAATTAAGAAAATTACAATGTAGGATGAAGTTTTAATAAAAGAAAACCGATTTGATCAAAATCTTAAGGGTCCATGGGGCTAATTTTTTATTTATAACATATTTTGAAATCAAAATCTGCCAACTCGTTTATTAACTAGAGAAGTTAATAACAATTGTCAGATAAGATTTGGGGTTAGAATCATAGCCGTTGCCCAGTAAATGCTTTTCATACAATTATAAATAAGATTTTCATACAACTTTTACTACTATAAATAAGCAATTACGATTTACATGAACTTGAACCGCTAGAAACCCATCTCACTGAGGCTTCCTTTTAGGTTCTATTTGGCAACATCAAAAATAACGTTTCAAGTAGCATTTAGCGGATGAAACGCTATTTTATCTGTTTAGTTGCACACATAATCAAATAGAGTTTAGTATTTTGAATGAAAAAAAATTGAAAAACTACTTCTATTAGCATTTAACTTTTAGCGTTTAGAAGTTCATATCCTTTTTTCGATTTTATTCTTATTTAAATATATTATTTCTTTTTTTAATTTATCTTATTATTTTATAATTTTTGTTTTATCACCATTCAACATTATTCCTTTTATATTCATATTTAATTAATTACAAAATATTTATTTATTAACAATGGATATAAAAATTAATTTAATAATTAATATTTTTAGATCATATATGAACTATATAAAATGTATTATAAATATATCTTAATAAAAGATTTACTTGTGAAATTTTATTTTATTTCATTGAGATATTAATTATTTATTTATTAAATTTTAATAAAATGTGAATAGCGATTGAATTGAATAATTTATTGTATGTCCAATTATGTCATTTTATATTCATCCGCTAAATTTATCAAACGTTTATTTATTAATATCTTAAATGAAACGCTAACCACTAATTATATCTGGTATCCGCTCGTCAAACCGTTAATTATGCCAAACATAGCCGTTATCCGCTCGTCAAATCATTAATTATGACAAACATAGCCTTAGTCTCTTTTTTTTAAAAAAAAGGACTGTCATCTATTAATATAACAACCAGAGGTGTCCGAGTACAAGAAACTTTGGAGGTCCAAGGGAGGATCTCTCATCCAAAAAACATCCGAAGTGAAAGTGCGATCAATGTTTGGGTAACAACCGACGACAACCACAAGATAAAAAAAATGAAACAAAATCAGAGTTGAATTGGGAAGCCGGGGAGAGCACGAGAGAAAACAAATATCCAATCCGATTCAAAGTTTAAAAGGAAAGGGATTAAATCTGATCTAATCAAATTTAATTAGAAGAGGAGCTTAGTTAAGATAAAAACAAATTTTTTGCATTAACCCCTCTTCCTCAAAGAACCCCGTGACTTTTTTTTTCTTTTCTTCCGGTGCTGTTGTTCGTCCACGATCGGAACAGAGTCCTCTCCATCGGTTGGACTGCAAGTCGTGCCGAGGTCTCTTCCGCCTCTGATCGACTTTCGAGTGCTGTCTTCCTTATGCCCTTTGCCGGAATTTTTGCAGAGGGTGGCCGAAAGGAGGAACAGGGAGATCAGGGGAGGGCGCTATTAATCAAATTTCCGACGAACCGAAGAACGAATTGGCTGCGAACCGAGGTGGGTGAATCGAAATCACCTTGCATGACCCCTGAATAACGTTAAATCATGTCCTAATCGTACAAGTAGAGAAGAAGAGGAAAAGATGATTCAAGTTCCTTGTTTTGCCTTGCTTGATTTTCTTGAATTCATTGATTGATTGATTATTTGCATGCATAATTCATTGTTTGTTGATCTGGGGTTGTGTGATTGATTTGCTAGGGATAGTAATTAGGTTAGATTGAGATTGCACCGAAGAATTTACGAAATTCGAGTGTTCTGCAAGTTTTTTGGACGCCGACCGGTCGACCGGTCCATATGCATCGCGGCTATCGGTCGACCGATAACTTGCATGCAGCCGCTTTCTGCACATGTCGACCGGTCAACCAATTTCTATCACCGGTCGACCGATCCTTCCCCATCAGGTCCGTTCAACTGAACAGATCAACCGACCCGCAGACAATTGGTCGACCGTTCCCCTAAATCGGTCGACCGATTCCCCAAAAAATCTTTTATTATATTTATTAATTATTTTCCTTTTATCCAGATATTATATATATATGATTGATCCTATTTTCTGACCCCACAGAGATCCCTCACTGATTTACATGATTTACTTTGTTATTGATTTATTTCACGTTGTTCCGATCCTATCGGTTGAATCAAGAACAAAGAGCTACAAGTTATTAAAAGCGATTAATAAGTTCAGATGAAAGATTAATGATGGGTTGCCAGTCCAAGCCAAGTGCATCAAGATAAGGGGCGCTCCCTTGGTAATGCTTTGATCACCCATTGACCCGCACAAGGCCGTATCGTTTGCTGGGCATACCCCAAGAATTAAAGGCACCTAAAGTCACCCTGATTGCTAATTAATAACCAAGATCAAGAAGCAAGTTCAAGTCAAGTCAAGTATGCCATGATTTCAAGTTTAATATATATTATTGATCCTCATGATTCATGATATCTACTGATCTTATTCTCATTATGATCCATGATACTGATATGTTATCTTTCACGTTCAAGTTAAGCATGATTATTTACCGCTAATTATTATATTCATGTCATGCACTGTATATCATGTGGTTCTCCACTAGGCTGTAAAGCTTACGGGAGGACCTCCTCTAATGGCGCTCTAGCGGCGCGGCCTCTACCTCTTCCGCGGCATGGCGCACGACCTCGGCCACGTCCGCGACCCGGCTGGGCCCCCATCTCAGGAAGTGGGCCTTCCGATGCCTCATACAGATTCCGATCCGCTCTGGCCATTTGCTCCTGAATATGCTCTGACCGTCGTGACATGCTTATCCTCTCTTCATACAATAAAATCATGCATCAATAAATCATAACTTATCTTAAACATAAACTTGACTTACATTACTTTTCGGTGGATGAGTTTGCTCCACCTGAGGGTAGCCAGGCAGGAGACAGTCCACCGGCATCAAGGCGTCGTAATAAGAGGGCACGCCATGTAGTAGTAGAAGACACCATTCAGGCTTTCCTGAAGTTGCATCTGCCTCATTATGATGGGAAGGCGGACTTTTTCAAAGCTGAAGAATGGATTGAGACCATGGATCGGATTTTTAAACTGATGAGATGCACTGATGAACGCAAGGTCCTGTATGCCACACATATGCTCACTAGTACTGCGATGGGCTGGTGGAAGACTACAAGAGCCATCAGGTTCAGAGGGATGGAAGAAGAGGACATAGCATGGGATGAATTTAAGAAGGCCTTCATGGCGCGCTACACTCCTGAACATGACCGCATCAACAAACAAGAGGAGTTCCTGCAACTACAGCAGGGAACTATGTCTGTGGCGGATTACCACACCCAGTTCATCCAACTGGAGCAATATTGTCCGATGCCATTTGAAGGGCGTATTAGAGCTAACAGATTCATTAATGGACTACAGCAGGCACTGAAGACTGAAGTCTTGTCTGGGGATTGTTAAGATCTAGAGAAGGCTGTGAGGTTGGCCACACGTATGGAAAAGGATCAAGCTGAACGCAAGGCCAAAGCTCCAGCCAAAGCAATAGAGCAGCCTAGGCCTTGAACGGATGATCAGCGGCCATTTAGAAGGAACGATCGCCGCGATTACCGTTACAGGCCATATCAGTAGAGAGAAGCTCCAAGACAGGCTCAAGCTCAACTACGCCCTGCGTCAATGCAAGCACAGCCACTGAGACAACTTCCACCGCCACCACGCCAGCCACAAGTGCCACAGAAGCCTTTATGTCCTCACTGTGGCCGTCACCATGATGGAGAGTGTCTTAGACTGAGCGGCGCATGCATTCAGTGTGGACAGTTTGGACATTTCATCCGAAATTGCCCACGGCTGCCAGAGGAGGCTGAGACAATCGAGTAGCAAGAGGTGCAAATTCTATTGTGCAAGGTCGTGTGCACAACCTGGAAGCTGATGCAGCCCAAAATGACAATGATGTCATTAGAGGTACCCTCCCGATCGCCAACTTGTCTGCTACTATTTTATTTAATTCTGGGGCTACACACTCGTTTATTTTAGAGTTGTGTGCCCAAACTCTTAGCCTACCTCAGAAGCAGATGCCCCATGCTATGCGTGTGAGTACACCTATGAGTACTCTCCATGCTGTCAGGTACATCCCGAATGTACTTGTCAATGTAGACAAGAAAAATTTTTCTGCAGACCTCATAGTCATCCCCATGGTGGATTACGACGTCATTTTGGGGATGGACTGGATTTCGTATCACGATGCAGCCTTGCAATGCAAACAGAAGAAGATTGTTATAGGGACGCAAGGCAAGCCTAAGGCAGTGATCAGAGGCACTCCATCAACAAAGAACAAGGTCATTGTCTCAGCGATCAAGGCACAAAAGTTATTGCAGAAAGGATGTTGTGGGTACTTGGCTAGTGTGGTCAAGACGGATGCACCTGTCACTGAGCTCCAACAGATAGATGTGGTGCGGGAGTTCCCAGATGTGTTTCCTGAGGACACATCCGGATTACCACCGAAACGGGAAATTGACTTTAAAATAAAGCTCCTCCCTAGGACTACACCCATCTCTAAAGCACCCTACTGCATGGCACCTGCTGAAATGCAGGAACTGAAAAAGCAGATACAGGAGCTACTGGACAAGAGATTTATCAGACCGAGCGTCTCACCCTGGGGCGCACCGGTCTTGTTTGTCAAGAAAAAGGACGGCTCCATGCGGCTCTGCATCGACTATAGGATGCTCAATAAAGTGACAGTGAAGAATATGTACCCCCTGCCTCGGATAGATGACTTTTTTGATCAGTTGTCAAAATCATCGGTGTTCTCTAAGATAGACCTACGTAGTGGCTACCACCAGCTGAGAGTGGCCAAGGAGGACATACCGAAAACTGCTTTTCGGTCAAGATATGGCCACTACGAGTTCTTGGTCATGTCATTTGGACTGACGAACTCTCCTGCCGCGTTCATGGACTTAATGAACAGGGTCTTCCGACCATATTTAGACAAGTTTGTCATCGTGTTCATGGACGATATTCTGATCTATTCTTCCAGTCCAGAGCAACACCGAGAGCATCTCAGGATAGTATTGGAGATCCTGAGACAACACAAGTTTTATAGCAAACTTTCAAAGTGTGAATTTTGGCTGAAGGAGATCATGTTCTTGGGACACATAGTCTCCAAAAAGGGTATTGCAGTAGACCCCGCAAAAGTGGAAGCGGTGACGAATTGGACTAGGCCGAAGAATGCTTCTGAGATTCGCAGCTTCCTTGGTTTAGCGGGTTATTACAGGAGGTTTATCAGGGACTTTTCCAAGATTGATGCACCCCTCACGAATCTCACAAAGAAGGCAGAAAAATTTATCTGGACAGATAAATGTGAGCAAAGCTTTCAGACTCTGAAGGATCGTCTGACTTCGGCACCAATTATCACCATACCGACAGGCAGTGGAGGTTTCGTGGTCTACAGTGATGCGTGTGAAACAGGATTGGGCTGTGTCCTGATGCAACACGGTAAGATAGTGGCCTATGCTTCACGGCAGCTGAAGAAGCATGAGGTCAATTACCCCACACATGACTTGGAATTGGCGGCAGTGGTCTTTGCCTTGAATATCTAGAGACATTATTTGAATGAAGAGACGTTTGAGATCTTCACTGATCACAAGAGTTTCAAGTACATCTTCGATCAGAGGGATCTTAACATGAGGCAACGACGATGGCTTGAGCTCCTCAAAGATTATGAATTTGCTATCAATTACCATCCGGGTAAAGCAAATTCAGTCACCGATGCATTAAGCAGGAAGTGGGAAGACTCGCTAGCATATATGAGACTACGAGAGTACGAGATGCTACAAGAAATTGAGCAATGGTGCCCCAAGCTGGGAACAAATGGAGCTTTATGGATGATGAATCAAATGAAGCCCAGCTTAATTGACAGGATCATAGCAGCTCAAAAGGTAGATCCTGAATATCAGAAAGTTCTGAGGTGTCAAAATGAACCAGCGGATTTTCAGATCTCTACAGATGGAGGGATTAGATATCGGGACAGGTTGTGGATTCCCACTAACGCTGATGTCCGACGAGGGGTACTGGATGAGTGCCACAAGTCGGAGTTCGCTATCCACCCCGGTAGCACCAAGATGTATAAGGATGTCCAACGCAACTACTGGTGACCGGACATGAAAAGAGAGATAGCGGAATATGTATCCCGATGCCAAGTGTGCCAACAAGTCAAGATTGAGCATCAGCGGCCATATGGCAAGTTGAAGCCTTTGGAAACCCTACAATGGAAGTGGGATAAGATCACTATGGACTTTGTATCCAACTTGCCTAGGACTAAGAAGGGTCATGATGTCATATGGGTAGTCGTGGATCGTTTCACCAAGGCTGCACATTTTATCCCCATCAGATGGAAACAGTCAGTGGAGAGCTTGCTGGACCTGTATGTGAGAGAAGTGGTCAGACTTCATGGTATTTCAGCGTCTATAGTGTCTGACCGAGACCACAGGTTCACAGCCAGATTTTGGAGGAGCATGCAGGAAGCCTTTGGCACAAGGCTCAACTTCAGTACAGCTTTCCACCCTCAGACAGATCGGCAGTCTGAGAGGACCATCCAGACACTAGAGGATATGTTAAGGACCTGTGCACTAGATTGGCAGGGTAGCTAGGATGAGCACATTCATCTGATTGAGTTTGCTTATAACAACAGCTACCATTCTAGTATTGGTATGACACCATTTGAAGCCATGTATGGACGACCTTGCCGTTCACCTGTCCACTGGAGCGAAGTAGGCGAGGAAAAGATCATGAGTAAGGAAGAAGTGAAAGAAGCAGTGGAATATGCTGAAAAGATAGAATTGATTAAGCAAAGGATGAAGACTGCTCAAGAAAGGCAAAAGAGTTATGCTGACAAAGGTAGACGAGAGCAGATCTTCCAAGCGGGGGACCAAGTTCTTCTGAAGGTATCTCCTATGAAAGGAGTCATGAGATTTAGCAAGCGAGGAAAGCTCAGTCCTCGCTATGTAGGCCCATTTGAGATACTCGAGCTGGTAGGCGAGGCAGCATGCAGACTGGATCTACACCCATCTTATGGGAGAATGCACAACGTATTTCATGTATCCATGCTCAAGAAGTACAAGCACGATGCAGCAAATGTTTTGAGGATAGAGGAGCCAGATAGAGCTGCAAATTTGACTTTAGTTGAGTATCCAACGCATATAGTGGATCGTAAAGTGCAACGTCAGAAGAACAAGGATGTCCCCATGGTCAGAGTAGCTTGGCGTCACCATAACGGAGATGATGCAACATGGGAGCTCGAGTCGGAAATGCGTCAAGAATTTCCTCATCTTTTCGGTATGCCCTCTACTTAGTGCAAAATTCGTCGACGAATTTTCTTTTAAGAGGGTAAGAATGTAACAACCAACAACAACCACAAGATAAAAAAAATGAAACGAAATCAGAGTTGAATTGGGAAGTCGGGGAGAGCACGAGAGAAAACAAATATCCAATCCGATTCAAAGTTTGAAAGGAAAGGGATTAAATCTGATCTAATCAGATTTAATTAGAAGAGGAGGCTTAGTTAAGATAAAAACAAATTTTCTGCATTAACCCCTCTTCCTCAAAGAACCCCACGACTTTTTTTTGTTTTCTTCCGGTGTTGTTGTTCGTCCACGACCGGAGCAGAGTCCTCTCCATCGGCTGGACTGCAAGTTGTGCCGAGGTCTCTTCCGCCTCTGATCATTTTTCGAGTGCTGTCTTCCTTATGCCCTTTGTCGGAAATTTTGCAGAGGGTGGCCGAGAGGAGGAATAGGGAGATCAGGGGAGAAACACGGGAGGGCGCTATTAATCGAATTTCCGACGAACCGAAGAACAAATTGGCCACGAACCAAGGTGGGTGAATCGAAATCACCTTGCATGACCCTTGAATAACGTTAAATCATGCCCTAATCGTACAAGTAGAGAAGAAGAGAAAAAGATGATTCAAGTTCCTTGTTTTGCCTTGCTTGATTTTCTTGAATTCATTGATTGATTGATTATTTGCGTGCATAATTCATTGTTTGTTGATCTGGGGTTGTGTGATTGATTTGCTAGGGATAGTAATTAGGTTAGATTGAGATTGCACCGAAGAATTTATGAAATTCGAGGGTTCTGCAAGTTTTCTGGACGCCGACCGGTCGACCGGTCCATATGCATCGCGGCTATCGGTCGACCGATAACTTGCATGCAGCCGCTTTCTGCACATGTCGACCGGTCAACCAATTTCTATCACCGGTCGACCGATCCTTCCCCATCAGGTCCGTTCAACTGAACAGATCAACCGACCCGCAGACAATCGGTCGACCGTTCCCCTAAATCGGTCGACCGATTCCCCAAAAAATCTTTTATTATATTTATTAATTATTTTCCTTTTATCCAGATATTATATATATATGATTGATCCTATTTTCTGACCCCACAGAGATCCCTCACTGATTTACATGATTTACTTTGTTATTGATTTATTTCACGTTGTTCCGATCCTATCGGTTGAATCAAGAACAAAGAGCTACAAGTTATTAAAAGCGATTAATAAGTTCAGATGAAAGATTAATGATGGGTTGCCAGTCCAAGCCAAGTGCATCAAGATAAGGGGCGCTCCCTTGGTAATGCTTTGATCACCCATTGACCCGCACAAGGCCGTATCGTTTGCTGGGCATACCCCAAGAATTAAAGGCACCTAAAGTCACCCTGATTGCTAATTAATAACCAAGATCAAGAAGCAAGTTCAAGTCAAGTCAAGTATGCCATGATTTCAAGTTTAATATATATTATTGATCCTCATGATTCATGATATCTACTGATCTTATTCTCATTATGATCCATGATACTGATATGTTATCTTTCACGTTCAAGTTAAGCATGATTATTTACCGCTAATTATTATATTCATGTCATGCACTGTATATCATGTGGTTCTCCACTAGGCTGTAAAGCTTACGGGAGGACCTCCTCCCCTGTGTTTGATTTCCACAGGACCAGGTCAGTGACGTGGTGGAGTAGGCGTGTGGTGATGAAGTTCTGGCGATAAGACGGCACATGAACCATAGGGCTTTTAGAGTGTTATTTAATTTTCATTTACCTTCCGCATTTTAAATTCATGATGTAGAACCTATTTTATTTTCTTAGTAATGATATAGCCACTTTTAGACTTTCGCATAATTATGTTATCTTCTTTTATTTTATTATCTTTCCGCCGACGTGTCTCAATTTTTGACTGAGATATGGTCAATATTATGATCAAGTTATAGCATGCCGTAGCGTCTTCAGATTGGTCTTCGCCACATGGCGGGAGTCGATTTGGGGGCGTTACATGCCAAGTGATCCGCAACGCAGTTAGTCTCCCTATAGCAATGGCAGAGTTTCTATTGCTCAAAAAATGAAAGAAGGTATATGTCGTTTACATTGTGTTTGATTTTCCATAGCCTTAGTCTCTTGCTCTGGCTGCCTTGTTGGTTATATTATTATGGAGGCCAAACTAATTGTTGTGTGCTGAATAGGGTTATACTCTTCTCTCTTTCATATATTAATTATTAAAGAGAGAGAGGAAAATAATTTTTCCATCTAATTTTCTTCCTATATATGCAGGAAAAAGGAAATATGTTTTTGAATCTCATAATTAATTGATGAATGCAATTTATTATTGTTTTAGTACTCTTACCTGCAATGGATAAGAAATTATAATATTTCACGTATGATTTTCTCACTATACACTTATTGGCAATGCAAAATCGTTACTATTTTTTAATTGACGATCTTTGTTTGAGTCTGCTCTCTTTTATAATAGTAAATAATTATATATAAATGTATCCTTAATTCATTTGTATTAGATTTAACATCATGTTATATTTTCAAATAATAAGTTGGATCTTTATATTTTAATATATTTTTAATCTTTAAAATAATTATGTATAAATACATATTTATGTGTATTAAAATTTTAATACCATTATTAAATTTTTCGTAAATTACATGCATATTGACTCTTTATATTTCATTATTTTTGTAATAAAAAATAATGATATGCAAATACTGCATACATCATTAATTAATGTGTACTAAATTTTTAGCATTTAAATTTTCTTAATTTTAAGATTACTTTATATACAATTATAGTTTTTATTTTATATAAATATGTGCTTAAAAGGAATTTATCATGCTTAACAAATTTGGACATGCCAATTTCAAATTCAAATTCAAAATTTTAACACTTAATCAAAATTTTAGTAAGGTAATTATTCGCAATAATTTGGACATACCAATTTCGAAATCAAATTAAAAATTTTGAATTATTCGAATGTCTTTACATAATTAAATTTGGATCATAGCAATGAATATCATAAATCATATAGATTTCATGTACAATGACATTTTATTTGAATATATTTGATACAAACATGTAAATCTAAATTATTTAATTATTGCATTAAATCAATAAATAGTTTTTTTCAGGTAGTATTAAATTGCATGTAATATTTTAAAGTTAACACGAAATTTTATAAGAAACATACAATTTTTTCTAAATTATGAAATTTGAAAACATGCATTTTCTATTTTCTAATAACTTTAATAGTCTATAAAAATCCCCAAAATTCTATTATTTTCTATTTAAGTTTCTATTATTTATAAGTGAATTGGTTTAATTTTGAGAAGAAGCACAAAATTCAGCCTATTTATCATACTGGACTGATCTTGAACCTGCGCCCAACTGGCACATGATCAGGTATGATGTTGTACTAGGTTGAAACCAATAAAAGGGTAGTGATTTTGAGTTCAACTTTTTTGAATTAAATTATGTTTATCATTTTGTTTTCATTTCGAAAATGGAGTTGGTTAGATGTTAATAATTTTGATTGAAAAAAGAAGAGAGCAAGAGTAAGAAGTGCAGGAGAACAAACGATTCAAAATGAGAAGGATGAAGAAGATGAAGCATATTTGAGGCATTTATATAGAAAGCAATTTGAACGTGCCTATTTGTCTTCTCTATTTGAACTTCTGCGTGCGTGCCTGCATCTTGCTTTAACAGAGAGCTATTTGCAACAGAGGTGCGTGCCTATCCTTTCCTTAACGGGAGAGAGGCTGCACAAGCCGGAGGTCTCAGATCGCTTGCTCAGGTATGCTTGCCTATCACGCGCATCTTGCCTATTTGATACCTGCATTTTAGGCGTGTTGACGGATACAAACCCCGTGAACAAATTCGATCTGATCCGATCAAACTTCATCGGATCGAGTCGGGTCGTGTTTGTCAATTTTCTCTCATGCAACCCGACCCCGCCCGGGTCGGTATTCTTTTTTTAATTTTTTCTTTTAATTTTTAATAGAAAAAACATTTATTACTTTATTTTTAATACTAAATAAAATACTTTTAAATATCAAAACATATTGTTTTAAATATTTATATATTTTTTTACATTTAAAATAGTTCATTTTATATTATTTTTAATTTTTAATTTAATGATATAAAACTCTTAAATTAACAAAAAAAATCATTAAAAATAAAAATAAAAAACCGGGTCATCGGGTCGGGTCGGATCAACTCGAATTAAAATTCTTCGAGCCCGACCTGACGAGTCATAGTCGGGTCGGATCTTCGGGTTCACCAGGTCGGGTTCTTCTCTATTTGAACTTCCGCGTGCCTGCATCTTGCGTTGACAGAGAGACATTTGCAACAGAGGCGCGTGCCTATCCTTTCCTTAATTTCCTACAATTTAAAAACTTGAAAATAAGAATTCAATGCATTTTATTTTCAAAAGAAAGTCAGGAGATCAAACTACGAAATGGCTTTCATTTTCAGACACTATTTAATCATTTACTAGTAACCCATAAATAAGCACCCTTACACCTCAACAAAAAATTAATAAATGTCTTTTGCATTCGGTGGATTACATGGAGTACTCTCATTATCCTTTGGTTCAAATAAACTTTTATTCAATATATAAATATTGTTTTTATTATTGTTTTCCTTTCTTTCTATACATATGTCCTGATGTCCAGTTGGAAAATAAATATATGCTACAATATTTATATGACTATATTGATAAAATGAAGAAAAAATAAATAAACTTATTAGTCTTTATGTAATGATAATTAATGCAAGTAACTAAAAATTTGTAAGTGCTTATCCATATATATGGGTCTGTATTGCTCCACATAGTCCCCTTATCCCTGGTAGGGAGATCGTGATGCAGAGTTCGTGTTCACGCCAATTTGCGAAAATTTGTAAGTGCGTCACTAACATGAGTTTGCTACATTTTTTCCAATTGCTTGCCATAAGAAAAGCACGAACAACCGCGAAGTGGAGAGCATCAAGGGCACTGACCGCAAAGTGAAGGAATGTCTGCGCTCCGTCCAGGGAATGACAGCCAAGCACGAACGACTTACAACGAATGATGACTCTGTCTAGGGCTTGGTCTAGCAAAGAACTCGTCTGGCAGGGATGACTTCACAAAGAGGAGAACTCGTTTTGCTGATCACGAAACAAACATATAGGAAAGCACCGACAGGTGAGAAAGCACCCCTCACACAACATTATCAAGGACCGCCAGATCTTCTTCCTCCTGCAAAAGTTTGATCAACACAGCCGACTGGGCTGCACGTTAGAAAATCGAGAGGGCCGATCACAGGCCAATGAGTTGTCGGAAGTGGAAAAAAAAAAAGGAAAAGAAGAAATACACATCAGAAGAAGGAGAAGAAAGTTGTTACTATTCAAATAAAAAGTTCATTACAACACACCACACCAGGGTACATTTATACTAAAAGTAGACTAAAGACACAAAAGGAAGATAACAGTGGCGTAAAGAGCCTATGCGAGAGAGGTAGACGACATACCACGTCTATTTGGTGATGGCGTAAAGAGCGAACACTATCCTCGTGATGTATCCCCACCCATAGTGTCAAGAAGAGGCAGACCCAGAACTCCACCTGCAAAAGAAGAAGAAATTATAAATATGTGACATGGGGTACTTAATTGAAATCTATCGATACCTTGCAGCTAAACTTTATTAACACTCCCAATGGAGGAAGGACGATCGCCAGGAGTATGTCTACAAAGAAGAGCAAGAGTAAGAAGAATTGCAGAACTAAGAAACGAGAGTAGAGTAAGAAGAAACGAGTCAAAACATGAGTAGGGTGAATAAAATGAAGCTAGGAGATGCTTGGCATTTATATAGGGATAGAGAGAGAGAGATATAGAGAGCGAGAGAGGAGGGCTCGCGTGGAGATTTGAATTGCGGCGTGTGCCGTCATGCTTGTCTATTTGAACACGAGCTCTGCATCATGATCTCCATACGGTATGTGTATTAATTAATGAGGATAAGGATTATGTGTGCAAAACTGACCCATATCGCTGGATGATCATCTAACAATCCATAGTCCTTATCCCTATTAATTAATACATGTATTTGTAGGGAGATTGTGATGCAGAGCTCATTTTCATGCCAATTTGCGAAAATTTATAAGTGCGTCACCAACATGAGTTTGCTACGTTTTTCCAATTGCTTGCCATAAGAAAAGCACAAACGACCGCGAAGTGGAGAGCATCAAGGTCCAATCATATTATTTTGTTAAAAATTAGTGGTATACCTCTAATTAAAAATATTAAAATTTATTACTAATAATTTTATATAATTTCTTTATAATACTTATCGATAATTTAATTATCATTATATTTTAATCCAAAAGTTAATTGCTACATACAGCTATGACTATATAAACATTTATACTAACTTAATATGCTAATTAGATGCATGATTAGATAAAAAATAATATTTGTGGAGTACGTCCGTGATAATAAATGTTCAGCATTTGTGCTACTTTTTTAAGGGTAGCACCAATCTCTATCCATCACCATGAGATTCATGATGGGTGGTGGATCTCATAATTAATTTTTTTATCAATCAATCATCATGAATCAAATTGTGATGAGTGGGCATTTGATGGTGCTGAGGCAGCTCAACTATTTTTTCAGTTAGATAAATATTTATTAATTGTCAGTAGAAAAATTCTAATATATTTTTTAACATACTTTCATGAATGTAAAATAATACTAATTCTAATGTTATGAAATACATAATACTTTCTTTTAGTCATCTTTAATATTTTAAATTCTAAATATGTTGTATGTTATTAAAATAGAACTTGTATAAAAAGTTATAATAAAATCTAAACTTCTATTTTAAATATATTCAAAGAGAGTAAGTAACCTAGTTTAATAGTTATGTAGTTTAATAGTTATATTTAACCAATCATGGATACTTCAAGGAAGGCTCATGATATCATGAACATGCAAAATGAAATATGAAATATATTTTATATGGACGATAAATATGAGATATTTATTGATTCGTAGTTCAGGTTTTGCAATGATGATGAATGATAAGGAACATGCAGAACATCAAACTTTTGCTACTATTTCTCCCTTATCTAGTTTTTTTATGGCAAGTTATTACAAATATATTTGTTTACATGCATGAACAATTTGTAACACCCCAAGATTTCAATAGGGGTAATAAAATAATTTGGTAATTGAATTAGCAAATATTAAAGGATTAAAAGAGATTAAAGGAGAATTTGAGAAAGAATAGGAATATATGTAGATAAGAAATATGAATAGTGAGAAAGATTAATCCTAATTGGAGAAGGAATAAAATTTAAGTAGAATAAAATGTATGATTAGTAATGGAAAAGAGAAAGAAAGAGAAATTAAATCCTATTGAGAGTAGGAATTATAATTATATTGAGATTAGGAATTTCAATTTGATTTCAGATCCAAAAGAATATTTTATGGATATAGGACTTCCAAGTATAATAAGATTGAGAGTCTTATGACTTAAAAATATTTTAACCATTAAAAATATTATTTTTTATTATTTTAATTGGAAAATTAGATGATAAAATATTATTATATTAATTAATTCTGAAAATTAGATGTTAAATAAATAATAGGATAAGATAAAAATATAGCTTGTTTGAGATTAGTGACGGTTAGAAAAATATTTAGTTACATTTTAAATTAATTAAATCTGAATATTTAACAAAAAATGATTAATGATCGATGGTAAAGATTAATTAAGAATTAGACCAAGGCCCAATAGGAGTCAAAAATCCTAATTAAAAATCATAAATTAGGCCTAAAGGATGGTTGGAAATCTTTATTAGTCACCATAGAGTTTCTATTATCGTGGATAATTATTCTCGATCATTTGATCATCATCTTTAATCATATTGTTATTATATTTGGTCATATTGTTATTTTTATTGAATTTGATATTGATTATATTACCCCATCTGATTATCTTAGTATAATCCTATCTGACCAAATTATCATTATCATTGATTTTATTGTTACATCCCATCGTGATATGGATTATAATATTGATATACTAATCTTATCATTGATCATTCCTAATTAGATTATTATTGTAACGCCCCCAAATCGAACCCCACCACGTGGTGAGAATCCAACACGGGACAATACTGACTATGCAATGAAGTTGACCAATAACTTGACTTTGATGAGTTTCTTCATTAAATAAAATAAGTGAAGAACTAATACTCTGATTATAATGAGTGAAGAAATCAATGCTCTGATCTTTGTGTTTCAATGCGATGCATCAATAGGATAGCTCTGCAATGTAGGAAGTTGCTTTCAACTTCTGAATAATTAATCTTTCTATGCAATGTCGGTCTTTAGCATTTTCATTGCAATGAGGTGTCATGTACTTCATGAATGGCCTATGTTTGTGCACACCATGGCAAAAAGTCATCCTCACTATAGGGGAGGGTATCCTGTTTCATTACACGATGGGGACCAATCGTGCAACGAGGACATGCTTGAAGCTATGTCCTAACCATGCGATGAATAGTACTATGCAATGAACTCCCGTCAATCCGTATCATGGACACCCTGACTTTTATCTTTATTTATTTAGGCTTTCGTCTTTGCCCGATTGGGACTTTGGATCATAACCATGCAATGTAAATGGGTACAATTCATATTTGGATCAATGTGATGGAAATAATTCAAGCTGAGAGTTATTGTACTTGGATCATAGTGTGAGAAATAGAAAGATTTGATACTATGGGTTTTTTGAATATATCAGCACTCTAACTCATGAGAGGATGATTCCTTTGGTATCTTACATATTCACTTCTTAGCAACCGATCTCCTTCTACTTCATGGCATAGTAATAGGCACACAACCTTTATAGTCCAGCCCAAATTGAATATTCACTCATTAATTCCACCATGGATCCTAACAGTATTGTACTCATGAAATCAGTAAACACTAGAGCATTAATTTAATCATGTGGACAGTAGTTTTATGTTCATGAAGTCAGTAAGCAATAGAGCACTAATTTGATCATGTAGACGGTAAGGTTTCTGTAATGTAGAATCATAATACAACATGCTATCCAAATTCCAGCAGTCTATCATTTGTCCTTTCTAATCTATGGACAATAGGATGACTACTAATAAACCTCTTAGAGGTTTACCAATATGTGTACAACAGCAACCTTTTAACTCTGTAGCTATAATACATCTTTCCACTACAAGATGGCTCGTTAGTACTAATGTACATCAAATTAAACTAACCCTAAGTTATTTTGGGTAATCCATTATGGAGCATAACATGATGATAATGTGAAAATAAGAAATACCCTGTTATCACATTTCTACCAATCTTAGGAGGAATACCAGTCAGTCGCACATATGACCAGTAATACATTCCCCAAAACTTAGTACAAAGGACATCACGATTGGCCATATTCAGCCTTGCAGTATATGAACTTGAATACACAAGTATATGATTTACTTATCAGATCTTTAAAATCATGAAAGAGTAACTCAACATAACATTACAATATTCCTAAACCATGGACATCATGCTTACAGTAAGGGAAAACTAATTAAAATCCATTCCTATCACCCTGTCCTTATTGCAGATGATTACTACAAGCATATGGATGATAAGATTTGTATAAGAATTAGTAGGACATGTTGTTATTCGATCTATAGAGCTCTTGAGGCATTCCAGCAAACAGTTGGGACTCAATCACCATTAGCATGAAACTAAAACCCATATTGATCCAACTTGTCTTTATTCATTTAAGCACAACCATTAATCATCTCACTATTATTTTAGTCAAATGTATTGAGGATTTGATCATGAACAGCAGTGAAAACATGGGAAAACAGATTAAAATCAAAGCCCATTTGTTGTCCATAGTTGGTTTGGTCATCCAAAGATCAATCCGAATGATTTTGAGCATGATCAGTAGCAACTCAAGATGATATCAGATTTAGATGTGTGGGACATGCCGCCTAAAATTAATCTATTCATCCAATGGTCGATCCGACAGATTCACCTACCTTAGTGTGTTGTATGTCTCCTTCCAAGTGCTCTCCCCTTCACGATCAGGTCTTCCTTCCCTCTCCTGTAGTTCCAGATGGTCCAGGGGAATATGAATCACATTGCCCTTGAACACCTGTGCCTTGACGAGTGAGGAAAAGTGGTTTATGTTTCTGAACAGTAAGGAAAAAGAGGAAAAATCTCATGTTAGGATCACATGGCATCCCTTCTCACCTTGATGGTTTCTTCTCCCTGTTAAGTACTCTGCTTCTTGCTCTCTTTCAGACGTTTGGTTTCGATGCCCTAGCTGCCCTGCAAGTCAAGTGGAAGGAAGGAAAAGAAATGACAAAGGCTGTCACGTTGGGTTGTATGAAAGAGGAAAGTGAGGTGGGGTAATCAATTATATTTTATTCTAATGCCAAAATAATAAAAATAATGTGATGCCCATTTTGGTTTTTGACTAAACGGATGTCAGCAACCTTTAGCGGATGTCCTATTTTTTTCAGATGTTACATTATAATCCTCTTAAAAGAAAATTCGTCCTCGAATTTAAAGACGAAGTAAACGCTTACCGAAAAGTGTCGAAAACTCTTGTCTCATCTCCAAATAAAGTTCCCATGTGGCATCCGCATCTCGATGGTGGCTCCATGCTATTTTCACCATCTGTACAACCTTGTTTCTCTGTCGTTGAGTCTTATACTCTAAAATTGCCACTGGGTATTCCTCATATGTCAAATCTTCTCTTAAATTCGGCTCCTCAAATTCGATGACGTTAGCATCATCATGATAATATTTTCTAAGCATAGAAATAGAAAGACGTTGTGCACACGCCCAAAAGATGGGGGTAGTGCCAACCTGCACGCTGCCTCACCAACGAGCTTGAGAATCTCAATGGACCCACATAACGGGGACTCAACTTCCTTTCTTACTAAACCTCATAACACGTTTCATTGGAGAGACTTTCAGTAATACTTTGTCGCCAACTTGGAAGATTTACTTGCGTCTACCTTTGTCCGCATAACTTTTCTCTTGGGCTTGTGCAGCTTTCATCTTTGCCTTGATCACTTCTACCTTCTCCGCATATTCTTGAGCTTCTTTAATAGTCTCTTACTCCATGACTTTTCTTTCACTAACTTCATTCCAATGTGCTAGGGAGTGACACGATTTCCCATATAATGCTTCAAATGGGGCCATGTCAATACTTGAATGGTAGCTATTATTATACGAAAATTCAATCAGAGGTGGATGTTTGTCCCAACTACCCTGCCAATCAAGTGCATAAGCTCTTAACATATCTTCCAATGTCTGGATATTCCGCTCGGTCTCTCCATGGTTTGCGAGTGGAACACTGTACTAAAATTGAGCTGTGTGCCAAAAGCTCTTTGTAAACCTCTCCAAAATCTAGACGTAAAGCGGGGGTCTCGATCTGAATCTATGGATACAGGGATCCCATGGAGTCGGATAATTTCATGCATATATATGTCCAACAAACTTTCCACAGATTTCTTCCATTTGATTGGAAGGAAATGAGCCGACTTCGTAAGTAGATCAACGATCACCCAAATGTCATCATGTCTCCTTTTTGTCCTAAGCAAATTGGTTACAAAATCCATAGTAATTTTTTCCCACTTCCATTCTTAAGTCCCAAGTGACTTAAGTGATCCGTAAGGCCTTCAATGCTCAATCTTCAGCACACTAAGCATTTTGAAACATAGTCCGCTATCTCTCTCTTCATATCATTCCTCCAAAAGTTGCGCTGAATATCTTTATACGTCTTGGTGCTGCTAGGATGTATAGGGAACTCAGATTTGTGACACTCATCTAGCACTTCACGCTTAAAAGTTGTGTCACTAGGGACCCACAATCGACACCTATATCTGATTCTACTGTCGGTGGCAACATTGAAGTCGTCAGTCTCATGTTGACATCTCTTGATCATATGCATATACTCCTCATCTGTTGGTTGAGCAGCTACAATCCTGTTCACCAAACTGGGTTGGAGTTTGTGTATCATCCATAGTGATCCATTTCGACCAAGTACGAGATGTCAACTGCTGAATTCTTCTAGTATCTCCTGTTTATATTTTTTTTTTGCCAGATGTTACAATTATGGTTAATTGCTTCTGATGATATGATCTTTATATCTGGCCAAAGTGTAATCATAGTTGAATTGATTGTCATCGTACTGATCATAAATTATGTTCAAACATTTTATTGATTATAGAATTTATCCAATAGTTTTTACCTGTTTGCATCCTTATTTAACCTAAGTCAAATTGTTAAAGACAGATGTCATAGGTAAATAAGATAAAACTTGAAAGCTACTAGTTATCTATGTCCTATTGTTTCCAAGCCCTAGGCCATATTGTTATTGAACTGTACGGGACAAATAATATACCTAAAGGTTTGAGACGTCTCGCCATGGTGCCCAGTATCCTAGGCCATACAAATAATATACCTAAAGATAAATTCATGAACCATTGTTAGAGCTATTATTATCCTATTGATTCGACTTTTGCGCAACATTAATTATTATTTAGACTCATGGATTTTTCCTGTACGTGGATGCACACAGGATGCGATGATGATGATGATAACATGATTGTGGATCTTTGACGGGTGACATGCACATGAATATAAGGTCTTTATTATATAGATGTGGGCTCTAACCCATAGGTCATCGACCATTATATAGTTAGCTTCCACACATTGTATAAATTAAAGTAGTCTGCAACTGATGTAAGCTAGTATGTTGACTACTCAAAACTAGGAAAATAGTTAAGTCATTGAATTGGTAGCGCCATTGTGATAGCTTTCTGTGCAGGAAAAGAAAAAGAATCTCAAGGTGTTACACAATTTCTTTTGTCTTTGTGAATATTATATCAAACATTACCATAGGCCATAGCTTGAATCAAATATGTCATTGCCAAATCCTAGACACCGATGGCCTGCAAAGGTATAAAACAATGCCATTGCTAATGTTTTTGTGTGTGTGCCCAGCTTTGAGTGATTGCTTCTAAGCATTTAAATAGAAGGATCTTTTGAAGCCATTTTAATTAATGTGCAAGGAACATGTTGCTAGAAGACTCTCAAAATGTATGTCTAATTTATTAACCAAACACCCACAATTTCCTTCTGATATGTCTTGCAAAATAATGTTTTAATAATCGGATTGGCCACTGAATGAAACGATCATTGGGCTGCAGTAAGATTAATTTGATGGGATTCAATAGAGTTAAATTAATATTATTAATAATAATTTTACAAATATTTGAATAATCAATATTATACTATGCATAAGAAAGTTAGTCATAACCTAGAAGTCATAATCAAATATAAATAAACATAATTTAATATTCATAAAGTGTTAGAATTATTATTTATATATTATATTAATTCTTTTATTTTATTCTTCAATACCATTTTATTGTGATAATATTATTTTTTTGACATATATCACTGTCATATTTATTTTTTTCTTTACTATCATTTTAATACTTTCATTTTTTCTATTTCCATTAATTCCTCTCTCCCTATTAACTTCCATATTTATTTCCTTTTTATAATAAACAAATATTAAACAGATTAATATTCATAAAAGACTTTAAGTTATTATTATAGATATACTAATTAATTATGTTATCTTATTCTTTGATACTATTTTGTGGTGATAATATGTTAATTTAATTTTCCATACATCACTCTTCCATTTTATTTTTTTCTTTATTTTCATTTAATACATTCTTATTTCCATTAACCCCTCTATCCTATTCATTGTTCACATTTATTTCGTTTTTCATTTTTACCAATTCCTAATTCAAATACTTTCCCACATTTTTTTACTTTCCTTTCTAATCTTATATTTCTTATTTTTAGTTTTATTTTCTAATTTTCTTACTTTAATTTGTAACCAATTTTTTTTGGTTCAACAACTGAACTAGTTTTTATCACATGAATTGATCTCCAATTTTGCTTTTGCACTGAATCCGACCAGTCAAGGGTTCACAGTTGAACTAGTTGAACCGATCGGTTCGGTCTAGTTTTAACAATAGGAGCTTAGTTGAGAATATAATATAGGATGCCCTTAATATGACTACCAAAATATTACTATCTTTTAATTTTTTTAATCTTTTTTTTAAAGAATGACAACCTATGTTATCTTTCTTAATGTTATAATTTAATTAGGCTTATTTAAATTATTATTATGTCTTACATATAATAAAAGTATAATAGTAATAATATAATTTCATATTTACATTAATTATTAAAGATATTACGGACAATATGCTCTTTGTAGTTTATATTATTTTAACAATATTCATTCCTGGCTACTTTATAGTAAATTGTATTATACTCGCTACTCATCTTGACACCTGTCTCCACTCTATCTACCTTATATTCTGAAATTAAAATCTGCCAACTCATTTATTAATTACGAGAAGTTAATAACAATTGCCAGGTTGGATTTTGGGTGTTACAATGGAAGTTATAACCCAGTAAATGCTTCTCACACAACTTAAGTACTACTATAAATAATTCATAGTCAACAATCAACTTGATTACTACTGTAAATAGTTCACGCCCAAGTAAATTCGTCTCATCCAACTTAATTACCACTATAAATAATTCATAGCCTAATAAATTATTCTCATACAACTTACTACTATAAATAAGCGATTATAATGTACGTGAACTCCTAGAACCCATCTCGCTAAGACTTCTGTTTAGTCTCTTGCTCGCGCTGCCTTCTTAGTTATATTATCATGGGGGCCAAGACAATTGTTGTGTGCTCAATACTTCTACTACTCATCTTGGCTTCAGGTTAGCTACTATTTATCTATCTATCTATCTATCTAAATAGATATATATAGAGGAAAAATCAGTTTTCCATCTCATTTTCTTCATATGTAGTATGAAGGAAAAAAGAATATTTCAAATGGTATAGTATATTGATATTTGTATATATCGAATCCTTAATATGTATTTGAATCTCATAATGAACTTTATTAATGTAATTTATTGTTGTTTTAGTAATATAATATGTTATAATTATAAAAAAAATCATTTTTCACAAATGTTTTCCCACTATATAATTATTGGCAAATCTCTTCGGAGACATCCGATAAATTTGGAATCATTATTGTTTTTTCATTGATGATCTTGGCTTGGGGAAAGTTTTTTTGTTTTGCTCTATTTTATATTTGGTATTTTCTTTAAAACAATATTTTATTCTTATTTTTTTGTATGAATTTTTTTATCTTGCCTTATAGATGTTTGTGTGAACTAATTCTTTTGATTTCTTTTGAATTGTGTGAAACCAAAGTTTGATGCATATACATGTACACACAAATATATATATATATATATATATATATTTGTGTGTACATGTATATGCATCAAACTGATAAAAAGAAAAGAGAGGAAAGAAAATTGAAACGAAATAATGAAATAAAAACAAAGAATAAAACAAAAAAAAGTAGATAGAAAAAATAAGTAGAAGATAGAAGAGCCCAGATTCGAAATGAAAAAATTCAAACTCGAAAAGGATCTTTCTGATTCTCGAAGAATGAGGGGCAAGGGGATTGATTGAGAAAGATTTCTTGTTCTTATTCTAATTAGATAATTACAAGATCGTGATTTGATCCGCATATGTTTGTTAAAAAGAATAATCTTCCCCTTTGATCATAAATGACACAAATATATATATATTATTGTTCTTAACAAAATAATTCTTAAATTTTCTATCTTGTATTTTTGTTAGGGATGGCGCCACAAGTTGAAGCCAATGAGTGTGAGACACAAAGCTCAATTTTCCCGCCGATTTGTATTTTTTCTCCTGCCTGTAACTTGGTTTGCAAATTAGAAGGCAAAGAGGGAGGGCATTGCAAAGTTCAGATTTTTAAACTCAAATTCATTTGCATGTGCCGCTATACTTGTGCTGCGTCAGATGTGGATGCGAATCTCGTTAACTAATGTTTTTATTCTTCCACCGCATGCCTTTGCATAGAGTCTTAATTAAGACAAATACGTGATAGAAGGCTTGCACCCCTTAATAAAAGGTGATTTAGTTCTTGTATCAAAATCTATCATTGAAGTGGAAATAAAATATTTAGTGTTATCTTTCTCATCATTTGTAAGCTTAGACGAATTTTGTATGACTATTTTATATCTATAAGTTCCAAGTTCATGAGCTATTTTAGTTTAAGAATAATATCTTTTCTTAATATAAAAAGAATAACTTAAAAATTTAGGAGGCTATATGATGTCCCATGCTGTAGTGATATTGCAACATTAAATTTTTTTTTTCATGAGCAAGTCACCTTAAAGAAGATTGCTCCATCGTTTTTTTCCTAACTGGTATGTAGCCAACGTGGTTACCAATGTTCTTATCAGATAAAGTTTTCTTACATTTTGGCATGTTGGAATTAAGTACCAGATGAACCTCCTCCTATCATGCATGCACTATGGGGGACTTTCAAACACTTATTTTTGTCTACTGCTTGTTTGTGTTTGCATTTTGTGATTCAATCCAAATATTATCTTGTAAACAAAGAGGGAAACTAAAAAATAAAGGAACTCAAAAATTAATCCATCGGAATGAAATTTAAATGCTTGTAGATATAATTAGTTCATCAAAATAAGATTTAAGTATATATGCATTTACAAAAATTTTCATACAAGTAGTGACATTAAAATATAACATTGATTTATACTATATATATATATATATATATGCTCATCATTATGAGCATGAAATGAATAAAAATATAGAATCTCGAGAAAAGCTAACCGAAGAGGAAATACGATTTGGAAAAGCTTCGTTGAAATATTGTCCGACCAATACCATTTTTAATTATAAACTTTCAAAATTACATTGTGTCTTGATGCCTTAGTGGATCTTATAGGCATATTTAGTTGAAAAATGTTCAGATGAATCTCGTCACAACAGTATGATTGTAGAAAATGTTAATCTTAAATTAGCATATTAGGAGCCATAAGTTTTGTCGATTCTATCTACTCATTATTTATACTTTTTTTCCATTCTTTTGATAAATCGGAGGTATCATTTCCTTTTTAACTTGTAATTTGAGGAACATAATTACTTGTTAGATAAGTGAGGAAAAGGGGTTTCTATTGCTGAACAGTAAGGAAAAAGAGGAAAAATCTCAGGTTAGGATCACATAGCAGCCCTTCTAACCTTGATGGTTTTTTCTCCCCCTTAAGTACTCTGCTTCTTGCTCTCTTTCAGACGTTTGGTTTAGATGCCCTAACTGCCCTGCAAGTCAAGTGGAAGGAAGGAAAAGAAATGTCAAAGGCTGTAGGAAAGAGGAAAGTGAGGTGGAGTAATCAATTTTATTTTATTCTAATGCCAAAATAATAAAAATAATATCACACCCATTTTGGCTTTTGACAGAGCAGATGTCTGCAACCTTTAGCGAATGTCCTGTTTACAATTTTTTTTGCCAGATGTTACAATTATGGTTAATTGCTTCTGATGATATGATCTTTATATCTGGTCAGAGTGTAATTATAGCTGACTTGATTATCATCTTACTGATCATAAATTATGTTCAAACATTATATTGATTATAGAATTGATCCAATAGTTTTTACCTGATTGCATCCTTATTTAACCTAAGTCAAATTGTTAAACACATATGTCATCGGTAAATAAGATAAAACTTCAAAGCTACTAGTTATCTGTGTCCTCTTATTATTTCTAAGCCCTAGGCCATATTGTTATTGAATTGTATGGGACAAATAATGTACCTAAAGGTTTAAGACGTCATTATTAAAAGAAGCTATGACTATCCTGCATTTCGCCATGGTGCCCTGTCATTCATGAACCATTGTTAGGGCTATTATTGTTCTATTGATTTGATTTTTGAGCAAAATTAATTATTATTTCGACTCATGGATTTTCCCTATTTCTGGATCCATGCAGAATGAGAGGATGGCGATGGTAACACAATTGGTGGATCTTTTGACAGGTGACATGCACATGAATATAAGGTCTTTATTATATAGATGTGGGCTCTGACCCATAGGTCATCGACCATTATATAGTTAGCTTCCACACATTGTATAAATTAAAGTAGTCTTCTATTAATGTAAACTAGTATGTTGACTAGTCAAAACTAGGAAAATAGTTAATACACAATTTCTTTTGTCTTTGTGAATATTATATCAAATGTCACCTTAGGTCATAGCTTGAATCAAATATATCATTGCCAAACCCTAGACATCGATGGCCTGCAGAGGTATAAAATAAATGCCATTGCGAATGTTTTCGTGTGTGTGCCCGACTTTGAGTGATTGCTTCTAAGCATTTAAATAGAAGGATCTTTTGAAGTCATTTTAATTAATGTGCAAGGAACATGTTGCTAGAAGACTCTCAAAATGTACGTCTAATTTATTAACCAAACACCCACAATTTCCTTGTGATATGTGTTGCCAACTAATGTGAAGCTGCTTTATTATTTGACCACAATCCACATTTTATGTTCTATCTCTATTCATTGTTTCAAGTTGGATAAAAAATCTTGATGGTCCGCGGAACTTCTCATGAGAGAGAGCCGTCGAAAATTCCAAAGGGGACTCCCCTTCAGAACTTTCCAATGGAAAGCCGCTGTTGGAAGCTTCGAAGGGAAACTCTCTTGGGAAATTCCGACAGATGCAGTCGAGAGTTCTTGTAACCGTTGGAACTTCCGAAGGGCATCTCCTTTTACCCGTCGAAACTTCCGATATGTTTACTCGTCAAAATTTCTGATGATATAACATCCCATTGATGATCATGACATCAACCTTATCCGACCCTTTATTTTTATTTTTTTCAATTCTAATCATATATTTAATTTAAATTTTAAATAATATTAAAATAAAATATTTTAAGTATGAAAATGATATTTAAAGAATACTTATTTTATACATATTTCTTATATTAAAAATGTAAAAAAATAAGGAAAAACTTTTTAAAAAATGATGATCAAATTATCCACTCATCAGACCAAATTAGATTGGATCATATCCGTGAAGAACTCTACTCCTCTAAAAGAGAAGGAATACCAAAATGAGTATTTCATGATCCTAAAACACACGTCCTTGATGTAGGTTGAGAACACTAAGCATAACACAGAGAGGAAGGAGATCAAATTAAAATTTACAATTTAGGCCAGAATTGATAATAATTAACACGTTGACTTATCTCCTTATGATTTTGCAGATATTTGGTTTCCTTGATATATGCAGCAAACACTGTTGCAGTTCTTTTGAAGTGGAAACAGCTCAAAACGAAACTAAAAACAAATTTCATTATACCTTTTAAAGTTGATAATTATCTTAAATATTAGTTGCTCTCTCATTGAAATTAAGATTAGCGATAAAAAAATAAATAAATGTAAAAGGATCATATGTTCTTGTGAAAGGAATATAATATTGTCATCTTTCTCTTCGGCCAGTAGATTATAATCCGGAAATTCATTCAGGCTGCCGTATGTTTTTATTACTAGATCTATATAATTATATTTGTTTATATAGAATAATAACAAAATTAAATAATACGTATAAATTCTTTATTAGCTTCTTGTAGTAATTTAATCCGTCGTGATTATATTTACAGGTCTATAAAGTCACTTCTTAAAAAATTCTCGCACGTCCCAGAAATTAAATGTGCAGAATCTAATATTTTCGTAATAATTAATTATTAAAAAAAAAGATGGTTTGATAATTAGATAGGCGCACAGCTTCTTGGACATGACCCAATGAAACACATAATGGGCCTTTGGACTCTTTATTATCGTTTTAGTCTTGGTTAATTTAATTAGTTAAATAAACACTTGGACTAAACGTTTAATTATTTTACTAAGTCATGAACATTATTGAAGTTTTTTATAACTTTAAATTTGATAATCTTTATTTGTTATGTTCTATTTTTTGTTTTACCTTTTTTTCTATTTGTAACTACCTTTTTACTTCATTAGTCCTAAATAATAAATGAAACACTTGAATTCATAGTTGGGCTAATGTGTCAACGATTCGGACTAAACTTTTCTACTTTTTATTTCTGTTTATTTTTCTATTGTTCAACTATTCAAGTCGATTTTGGGTTTAAGTCAAATTTAATTCGAAATATTTTAACAATGTAAGTAAATCTATTGACTTTGATCCAAAATTTGTATCTCATCTTATTCGACTCGAAAGCTTTTGAATTTGATCGAAATTAAAGATGCATCTCTGGACACGTTTTCGTTAATTTGTTATGTTTCTTTTTAACAAAATAAATACTCTATTTCCTGTGCTATATCTTTTCCATATCTAGTATTAAAAATATTTTATTGTATATATAAGATAAAGTTTATACTTTTCTTTATATGGAATAATAACAAAGTTAAGAACATATATCAAAGCTCTTCGTTAGCTCCTCTAGTAATTTAATAATTTGTGATTACAAAAACAAATATCATATTTATATTATTAATAAATAAAAAGGATTAGACGGAAAAAATATCTAAATTCTTCATTAGCTTTCTCTAGTAATTTAATAATTTGTTATTATAAAAAAATATCATATTTATATTATTATTAAATTAAAAGGATTAGACGGTACACAATCTAAAATTATTATCAACAAGGTTGAATATCATTCACATCAATCCATTGTCCCTGCTTAAGTTACAAGTCATCGCTACACAGCTCGACAATGACTCAAAATACCAAACAAGTTAATAATAATTGTTTAATAATAAAAGTTAAAAATGTGGGACTAAATTCTACTCACATATATCTACCAATAATTAAGGCCCGTCAATCACATATATGTGAGCTTAACGTACTATGCAACAATAATGTAAAACCGATTTAAAGATCAAAATAAACTCAATCCAATTATTTATTAGAATTGGTAAATGATAAATTTTAATTTTGGTTTTATTAAATACAAAGCCGCCGCCACAATTAGAACTTCACAGCCACCACTTTGTCCGTCGAGAAAAAACAAAAAAAAATCATAATTTAAAAAAAATCAAAAAACAAAGATGTTTATTTAAACTTCTAGTAGTCGGTAGATCTAATTTATTCAAATATTTAGAAAAAATAATCATAATCACAGCATAATTTTTTTTAGATATTTTAAAATTCAAAAATAATAAAACCATGAACAAATATAAAATTTTTTAACAATTTAAGTAAAGCTTTCGACTTTAATCCAAAATTTATGTCTCATCTTATTCGACTCGAAAGCTTTTAAATTTGATCAGAACCAAAGATGCATCTCCGGACACGTTTCCATTAATTTGTTTTGTTTCTTTATAACCAAATAAAATATTATATTTCCTATGCTATATCTTTTCCATATCTAGTATTACAAATATTTTATTGTATATATAGGATAAAGTTTATACTCACATATATCTAGTATTACCATATCTTTTCTCATCCAACTTAAGTACATGAACTCGTAGAACCCATCTCGCTAAGACTTCCGTGTAGTCTCTTGCTCTCACCGCCTTCTTAGCTATCTATCCATCTATTTATCTATCTATCTATCTATCTATCTATATATATATATATATATATATATATATAGAGAGAGAGAGAGAGAGAGGAAAAATCAGTTTTCCATCTCATTTTCTTCATATGTATGAAGGAAAAAATAATATTTCAAATGGTATGATATATTGATATTTGTATATATCAAATCCTTAATATGTATTTGAATCTCATAATTAACTTTATTAATGTAATTTATTATTGTTTTTGTAATCTATAATTAACGTTATTAATCATAATTTATTATTAATGTAATTATAAAAAAATCATTTTTCACAAATGTTTTCTCACTATATAATTATTGGTAAATCTCTTCGGAGACATCCAATAAAATTGGAACCATTATTGTTTTTTCACTGATGAACTTGGCTTGGGGAAATTATTTTTGTTTTGCTCTATTTTATATTTGGAATTTCTTTAAAACAATATTTTTTTCTTATTTTTTTATATGAGTTTTTACATCTTGCCTCATAGATGTTTGTGTGAACTAATTCTTTTGATTTCTCCTGAATTGTTTGACACCAAAAGTTTGATGCATATACATGTACACACACACATATATATATATTATTGTTCGTATGAAAATAATTCTTAAATTTCCTATCTTGTTAGGGATGGCGCCACAAGTTGAAGCCAATGAGTGTGAGATGCAAAGCTCAATTTTCCCACCATTTTGTATTTTTTCTCCTGCCTGTAACTTGGTTTGCAAATTAGAAGGCAAAGAGGGAGAGCATTGCAAAATTCAGATATTTAAACTCAGATTCATTTGCATGTGCCGCTATGCTTGTGCTGCGTCAGATGTGGATGCGAATCTCGTTAACTAATGTTTGTATTCATCCACCGCATGCCTTTGCATAGAGTCTTAATTAAGACAAATACGTGATAGAAGGCTTGCACACCTTAATAAAAGGTGATTTAGTTCTTGTATCAAAATCTATCATTGAAGTGGAAACAAAATATTTAGTGTTATCTTTCTCATAATTTGTACGCTTACTCGAATTTTGTATGACTATTTTATATCTATAAGTTCCAAGTTCACGAGTTATTTTAATTTAAGAATAATATCTTTTCTTAATATAAAAAGAATAAATTAAAAATTTACGAGGCTACATGATGTCCCATTCTGCAGTCATATTGAAAACATTAATAATTAATTTTTTTCATGAACACGTAACCTTAAAGAAGATTACTCCATCGTTTGTTTCCTAACTGGTATGTAGCTAACATATTTACCAATGCTCTTATCAGATAAAGTTTTCTTACATTTTGGCATGTTGGAATTAAGTACCAGATGAACCTCCTCCTATCATGCATGCACTAAGGGGAACTTTCAAACACTTATTTTTGTCTACTGTTTGTTTGTGTTTGCATTTTGTGATTCAATCCAAATATTATCTTGTAAACAAAGAGGGAAACTAAAAAATAAAGGAACTCAAAAATTAATCCATCGGAATGAAATTTAAATGCTTGTAGATATAATTAGTTCATCAAAATAAGATTTAAGTATATATACATTTAGAAAATTTTTCATACAACAAGTAGTGACATTAAAATATAACATTGATTTTATTATATATACAAATATATATATATATATATATATGTTCATCATTATGAGCATGAAATGAATAAAAATATAGAATCTCGAGAAAAGCTAACCAAAGAGGAAATACCATTTGGAAAAGCTTCGTTGAAATATTGTCCGACCAACACCATTTTTACTTATATACTTTCAAAATTACATTGTGTCTTCATGCCTTAGTGGATGTGAATATAATCTTCTTGGCATATTTAGTTGAAAAAAGTTCAGATGAATCCCGTCACAGTATTATGATTGTAGAAGATGTTAAATCTTAAATTAGCATCTTAGGAGCCATAAGTTTTGCCGATTCTATCTACTCATCATTTCCCTTTTAACTTGTAATTTGAGGAACATAATTACTTGTTAGATGAGTGAGGAAAATGGGTTTTTGTTGCTGAACAGTAAGGAAAAAGAGGAAACATCTCAGGTTAGGATCACATAGCAGCCCTTCTCACCTTCATGGTTTTTTCTCCCAATTAAGTACTCCGCTTCTTGCTCTCTTTCAGGCGTTTGGTTTCGTTGCCCTAGCTGCCCTGGAATCAAGTGGAAGGAAGGAAAAGAAATTGCAAAAGCTATCGCGTTGGGTTCTAGGAAAGAGGAAAGTGAGGTAGGGTAATCAATTTTATTTGATTCTAATGCCAAAATAATAAAAATAATATAACACCCATTTTGGTTTTTGACTGAGCGGATGTCTGCAACCTTTAGCGGATGTCCTGTTTACAATTTTTTTTGCCAGATGTTACAATTATAGTTAATTGCTTCTGATGATATGATCTTTATATCTAGTCATAGTGTAAACATAGCTGACTTGATTGTCATCTTACTGATCATAAATTATATTCAAACATTATATTGATTATAGAATTGATCCAATAGTTTTTACCTAATTGCATCCTTATTTAACCTAAGTCAAATTGTTAAAGACAAAAGTCATAGATAAGTAAGAAAAAACTTCAAAGCTACTAGTTATCTATGTCCTCTTATTGTTTCTAAGCCCTAGGCCATATTGTTATTGAATTGTATGGGACAAATAATACCTAAAGGTTTGAGACGTCATTATTAAAAGAAGCTATGACTGTCCTACATTTCGCCGTGGTGCCCCGTCATTCATGAATCATTATTAGCGCTATTATTGTTCTATTGATTTGATTTTTGAGCAAAATTAATTATTATTTAGACTCAGATTTTACCTGTACATGAATCTGTGCAGGATGAGATAATGACGATGGTAACACAATTGGTGGATCCTTTGATGGGTGACATGCACATGGATATAAGATATTTATTATATAGATGTAGGCTCTGACACATAGGTCATCGACCATTATATAGTTAGCTTCCACACATTGTATAAATTAAAGTAGTCTTCTACTGATGTAAGCTAGTATGTTGACTAGTCAAAACTAGGAAAATAGTTAAGTCATTGAATTGGTAGCGTCATTGTGATAGCTTTCTGTGCAGGAAAAGAAAAAGAATCTCAAGGTGTTACATAATTTCTTTTGTCTTTGTGAATATTATATCAGATGTCACCATAGGCCATAGCTTGAATCAAATTTTTCATTGCCAAACCCTAGACACCGATGGCCTGTAGAGGTATAAAATAATGCCATTGTTAATGTTTTCGGGTGTGTGCCCGGATTTGAGTGATTGCTTCTAAGCATTTAAATAGAAGGATCTTTAGAAGTCATTTTAATTAATGTGCAAGGAACATGTTGCACAACAAGACTTTCCAAATGTATGTCTAATCTATTAACTAAACACCCACAATTCCCTTTTGATATGTGTTGCCAACTAATGTTTTAATAACCGGATTGGCCACTTAATGAAACGATCATTGGGCCATAGTTAGATTAATTTGACTGGATTCAATCGAGTTAAATTAATATTATATCGCTTATGTAGCTTATCCTTTAGACCTTTTTGAACAAGCTTCGAAAGAATCCTGCTAGTTCCCCTAATGTAGTGCATACATTTTTGTTCAAATACCCACGCATACCAATGTGAAGAAGACGCTGAAGAAGAACATGACAGTCATGGCTTTTTAGACCTAATAGTTTTCCATCTTTGATGCTCACACATCTTGAGATATTTGCTGCATATCCAAGAAATTTTACTAACTTGATGAACTCACAAAACCCTTGCTTTTTCCATTAGGGATAAATTGTAACATGCTAGTGGTTTAATGATTTTATCTCCAAGCTATTGTAAATGCAATTCCTTTCTTATTTTCATATCACTTAAATCAAGATGATCTTTCTCTGTATCTTTATTATTATGCTCAATATTCAATAAGGTGCCCACAATGTTATCACATATATTCTTTTCTATATGCATAACGCCAAGATTGTGACGAAGTTTCAGTTTTTCCCAATATGGCAATTCAAAAAAGATACTCTTTTTAGTCCAGTTTCTTTGATCAACTGGTCGTTTTCTCTTTCTATTATTTGGATGCTTTCCTAGTTTCACATTCTTCACATATTCCAATTGTTCTAAGAGTTCATCTGTTGTTAATTCTTTTGGTTCAATTCGTGTTTCTAATTTCCCATTAAACTTTTTACTCCTCCAAGGGTGTCCGAGTGGCATGAAACGTCGATCACCTGTATAGGCAATCTTACTTCTTAAATGCTCAGAGCTAGTCTCCTCTTTGCATATAGGACATGCAAGGTAGCCTTTAGTATTCCATCCTGATAAGTCACCATATGCTGGAAAATCATTTATAGTCCATAAAATTGCTGCATACATAGTAAAATTTAATTTCACAGTAGCATCATAAGTTTGAACTCCAGTTAACCATAATTCTTTATGTTCGTCAACTAAGGGACTTAAATAGACATCAATGTCCTTTCCAGGAGCACGAGGACTAGGGATAAGTAAAGACATAATGGAAAATGGTTCTTTCATACATTTCCACGAAGGTAAGTTGTAGGGCATAAGAATCACTGGCCACATACTATATGAGTTATTCATGTGACCAAAAGGATTGAATCCATCGGCTACTAATCCATGTCGCACATTTCTAGGATCTTGTTCAAACCAAGGATGTTGTTTGTCAAAATATTTCCACGCCTCTGAATCAACAGGATGCCTCATAACTCTTTCTTTTTCAACCCTACTTTCTTTGTGCCATCGCATATAGAAAGCAGTCTTTCTAGATATAAACAAGCGTTGCAGCCTACTTTTCAAAGGAAAGTATCTTAACACCTTGTAAGGGATTTTCTTCCCCTTACCATCATTTATTTTCCATCTTGACTCTACACATTTAGGACAATTTTCAAAGTCTCCTAATTCCTTCCAAAATAGAGCGCAATCATTCTTGCAAGCATGAATACATTCATATCCTAATCCTAGGTCTCGCAACACCTTTCTTGTCTCGTAATAAGAAGAAGTACCTCACCCGCTGGCAAAATTTCCTTAATAAACTCAAGCAGCATATTAAATGATTTAATGCTCCAATGATTTAGAACTTTCATGTGAAGCAATCGTACAATCGCTGACAACAATGAATGTGATGCATGCAAAATATAACATATTTTACTTTATTATTTTAATTAATTTTTCTATAATTTGATCATGGCATGCATCATTTTAGATCATTTTTAGTCATATTTTCGGATTTATCGATTTTGATTATTAATGCTCTGAATATTTTAAATAAGGAGGGATTTACTTATTTTTATAATTATTTTGCAGGTAAGCCGAATTAATGGATGGATCGGCCGTAAACCACATTATTTTGGGCAAAATACGTATAAAGTTATCACATGTTGGCCGAGATGATCACAACGAGCCAGGGCGTAATCCATACACTTTGGGCGTAATGACTTATCATTTTGGCCGAGATTCGAAGAAGGGTGTAAAGATAAGAAGAGTTTATCTTTTTGGGCGTAATGATTAGAAGAAATTATATTTTGGCCAAAATCCGAAGAAACTTATTGGTCAACAATATGTAGTTTTGGGTGTAAAGAAGAAAGGAATTTATCATTTTGGCTGAGATTTGAAGAAGGGAGTAAAGATAAGAAGAGTTTATCTTTTTGGGCATAATGATTAAAAGAACTTATCTTTTTGGCCGAGACCGTATCGATTTAAATCCAGCCGTAGGATTTACGCCCATAATCAACATGAAGACTCATTCACACCTATAAATAGAGGACGAAACCAACAATCCAATTCGTGTTTTGAAGTGTGGTTTTCTTCTACGGTGACTCGAGAGTCTGCAGGCTTCGACCAAGAGATAGATTTGATCGGACGGCTGACCCACACATTCCAACGACATCCGAGGATCCTATTTTATTCTTGGTGTAATTCTTCCAATTATTATTTTTTTGTTATTATATTTCTGCAATTCTATGATGAACTCCATATTTTAATTATTTTATTTTAGGAGATTATTATGGAAGGGAAATTCTGTGAACCCTTATTTCATTATTATTGAATTTCTTTTGAGCAATTTTTAATTGTGTTTAGTGCTTTTGATTTAATTATTTAAATTTTTGAGTTAAGTAATTACTAGTTTGTGGCCTACTTGATTTCAAATTTTATTTAATTAAATTAAATGATTTATTGTGAAATTAAAAATTGACATAGGTCTAATAACTAGGGTGTGGAGAATTAGATCTGTGTGGTCTGTTAATCTAAACCAATTTGTAGAGTGATTAATAGTCTAGGATTTTCATATTAATGCATCTTAAATTTAATCTCATCTGCATGAATACCAGTTTGTGGGACTTCGGTAAATATGTATTGTTGTACTATTTGAAATTTTAATTATTTTTATCGGTGTAAATAATCTAATATTTTTCTTTTGCAGATAAAGGTCACGACATTTTAGATTAAAATTTGTTGACTTTCGGCCGATGCTCTATTTTAAAATTCTAACGCTGATTGAATTTTTCGGATTAATTGGATCAACACTATCGACTTATGGTTTTACGACCTCGCAAAGTCATTATCAATTCTAGAGTTCTAAACTTTCAATTTTGCGGGTGTAATATTTAACTGTTTGATGTAACTATCGGCTGAGAACTACTTTTTGTTTTGCGGCCGTAAAATTTTAATCTTCAGAACGTATAAGTTTGCCTCGTCTCGGCTTTAATGACTTTGAAAAAAAAAGTTTACGCCCGCAAAAGATTATGTTTATCGACAAACTTTTATCTTATATTTTGCGGCTGACAATTTTATCTGTGTTTTACGGCCAAAATTTCACTTTATCCATATAATCGAATTGATTTCTTTCTCTTGCGCTAAGCATTCGATTATTGGTTTTGCGGCCGATAATTTTTTGAAATTTTCTTTGCGACAGGTATGATGTTGGTTAAATCTCCCGCAGAACATCTCGTGTTATTCTTTTACGCCTTGGATTTTCATCTCTGTTAATCCATTAGTGCATGACTTTTGCGGCCGACTTTGATGACTTTG
Organism: Pontederia crassipes; assembly: GCA_030549335.1. Classification (NCBI taxonomy): domain Eukaryota; kingdom Viridiplantae; phylum Streptophyta; class Magnoliopsida; order Commelinales; family Pontederiaceae; genus Pontederia; species Pontederia crassipes. Next base: position 39,664,700 of record CM060197.1, on the reverse strand, counting down.
TTTTAGCCATAATTTGGTTCCTAAGTAGCTTTATCTGAATTTCTCAGAATTTGTTTTGCGATGATACAAATGTTAATTCTACTTTATATCGGTCGTAATCTAACGAGTTTTACACCACCATACAATGATGATTTGACCTTATTTCGGCCAGTTTATTTGTGGTTTATTCTTTTTGATGCCCTATTTGAATCACGTTTCATTGGTTAATGACCAATTTACGCCCGGTATGACTTTTATTCCTTCTCGGCCGTAATGATTCATTTTTTGACGTAAGAGTTGGGGTAATACATGATTCTCAAGTTTCATTCGATTTCTATCTCGGCCGAACCCTGATAGTTTTCTGTTTTGCGGCCAATTGAATCAGGTTGTAAACTTCATTTTGGATCTTTACGCCTAGAGTTTATGCAAGGAGTTGATTAAGTTTTACGCCCAAGTGTCGGTTTAATTCACTATCGATCGTAATGATTCATTATTAATATTTTTTGCCATTTTAATCTCGAGTTTCAGTTTGGGCCCAATCGCGTATACAATTTTATTTTACACCTTATCGAGTTTTATATTTGACAGTTAAGAAATTGAATATAATTATTTTCGGATGCTGTTTGATGACTCTATTGTTTGGAAATTTTGTCAGATGGTTTTCTAAAACATTTGAACAAGTAATTTGCGTTTAAATTTTTTTAAACATTTCGATGTTATTTGTTATTCTTGGATTCAATGAAGTTATATCTTTTTATTGAATTTCGGCCAAAATTTATTTTGATTTACATGAAATTTAATTTCAGTCAAACGATTCATATTGAATTTTTTTCATATTTTCGACTCATTTTGTATATCACGAAAATAGTCATTGCCAACAAGTTAATTTTTTATTGATTAATTGTGACTCTTTATTTGTGTGTATTATATTTGTGTATATATATATATATATATATTTAAAAAATATTTTATTTTATTTATTTTTGTTATTGTTATTTTTTATTTTTTCTGACAATTAGTTGTTGCATGTACTATTGAAGATTTAATCACAACTAATCCTGGAATCTTCTAATAGTTCCAGACATCGCACCAGGAGTTCAAATCCACTTTTAGAATTTGATCCTGAAATTGAAAGAACTGCTCGACGATTAAGAAAAAATATCTGAAAAATGGCTGAACAAGCACACAACAATCAGAGACATAAGCAACAAAATGAACTAATTCCGCAATAAAATAATCATCGTGAAGAAGATGAAGCAGAACTTTCTATGAGAGAGTATGTCTCGGCCAGATACAATGACCGAGAATCATGCATTGTGCTGCCAGATATTAATGCAAATAATTTTGAGATCAATCCGGCAATCGTGAGGATGATACAAGCATCTCAATTTGGAGGATTTCATGAAGACCCTCACGATCACCTTGAAAGATTTCTTGCGACTCTGAGCACCTTTAGAGATAATAATGTTTCTTCTGAAGTTATTCATCTATTATTATTTCCACAATCTTTACGTGACAAAGCTGCTACATGGTTTAAAACTTTGCCGGTAGGATCTATTCACTCATGGTTAGAGCTAGTAGAAAAGTTTGTTGAAAAATATTGTCCGCCACAAAAAGCATGCAAATATCGAAGAGAGTTAAGGGCATTTGTTCAAGATGATAACGAGACATTATATGAAGCCTGCGAATGATATAAGGAACTATTAGCCAGAGTTCCTGATAATAGAATCCCAAAGTGGCAAGTGATGGAAGATTTCTACCATAGATTGCGAGTTGCAGATCAAGATAAGTTCGACCAATCAGCAGGAGGGACAGTGTTGGGATCTAAACGCCCTAGTGAGATACAGGATATTATTGAAGTTGTAGCCCTCAAGTCAAGCCAAGAAAGGAGACCACCTCGTCGAACTCATGATGTACATGCTACACAAGGAGTACAATCTTCGAAAATAGTGGCTCAGTTGGAGTCACTTAATAAAAAATTCGAGCAAATGATGCCACTAATGGAAAAATCAAGCAATTATTGCCCTATGGGTAACACTTCAGATTCAAATCAAATTGAAAATGCTAACTTTATTTCCAACCCATTTTTAAGGAGCAACGATTATGGTTGGAGACACAATTCGAAGTTTGCCTATCATCAAAATCAAGGCCAACCTTCTGGTCCATCAAAAGATTATATACTGAAAAGGCAACCTGATGCTCCCCAATATCAATCATCAAATCACATGCAGGAGATGATGGCACAGATAATAGATACTATGCAATTGTTACAAAAGGATATGAAGTCTAGAGCCACTAGTCAGGATGCATCAATTTGGAATTTGGAAAGACAATTAGGTCAGATGGCAACACAACTGACTGGACGTACATCGGGCTTTCTCCCAAGCAACACAGAGAAAAATCTAAGGGGATAAGAACAAAATAGGCCTTGATCTTCATCAGGACTAAGTCAAGCTGACGACTATAAAATCAAAACTATTTCTACCCTTTTTCTTTAAATTAGTCTTTAAGTAGTTGCTGATTAATATCTTAGTTACCTTAAATTAGTTTGGGTGTTTTTATTTATTTATTTAGACATTTTATTCTTTTTATTTTTATTTTTGGAGACATCTAATTAATATTTCATTTTGTGCTACGGGAGAAATTCGGACATGCCAATGAGACACATGCATGCATCAAAATTCTAGAATCATGTACGTGTCATGCATACACATTTATTCTGAATGAAATAATAATAATAATATAAAAGCAGGGGCGTAAGACCTAAAACAAGGACATACATCAAGACGCATGACAGGGCGCAAAAATCGGAAAATTTACAGCACCACCTGACACCGACATGAAATGACTCATCAAGGTAGCTATTACGCCCTGCCACTCTCGTAAACGCCACCTATTCTTCTTACGGCCGAGCTTCCACACAAACACCATGCAGGACGGTGGACATGACAAGGCGAAATGAACGAATCGCCTTTAAAATCGACCGATCTTTTACATAGATATTGTCAGATTTGGTGCTCAAATTCAATCGACATGGCCGTTCACTGCACGCCATCATGTCGGAACAGGTGAGTTCATGCCCCATCTTTCTTCTATAAATTCTTACCCTTCTTTGTGCCCTTGCAGATCCAAGCACCGCCACCCTTACGCCCATACCGGAGCCGACCCCTTACGCCCCTATTCCTCTACTCGGCCGCAATCTTCACGATCATCGACTCGAGCCAATACTCCACCGGCCGAGGTTCTTCATCAACTTCATTCTTACGGCCGAGACTTCAGCCACCAACTTCAGTGAAAACAGCACTGCCCAGTCCATTACCCTCTCTGCTTTGCGGCCGAGTCATATGCTCTTCATCAGATCACGGCTGAGACACTTCATCTGAACGAGCCCTCTTCATTCATCGAGTAGCTGTTCTTCTTACGGCCGACACATATTACGGCCGACAATCTAGCCACCAAGCTCGCCGAGTCGACATTTTCCTTTATTGCCCGACAGTCCAATCAAAATGAGGCGATTTGCTAATATATGGAGAGGACGTCACGAACGATGACATCCAAATGCTCAACCGGTACCACAGCCCTCACAACTAATTTCTTATCCCGGAGATTATTATTGGATTAGGCCTGAGTATCAAGCCCGATATGAACGGATGTCTGAGATTCAAATTCATGCCACCATATTTTTGGATATCGAATTGCTCAGGGAGTATAATTTACTTCCAGATATTCATCTATTATTTTCTCAAATTGGACTCTCTGACTTTGTGCATTCTTGGTGGCCAACTTATGAAGTACTAGTTATGGAATTTCTCTCATCCTTGGAGGTCTTTAATTTAGATGGCAAGAATTATGATCAGCCCCGCATTTCATTCCAACTTTATGGGCGACCCTTTACCCTCACTCTAGGAGAAATTAATAATATTTATGGATTTCCCAATCATGGGTCTCCTTGTGTACGTGCTGACTTTGATGCTGAAACTTTTTTGGAAACAGATAATAGAAGAAGACCGATTGTTTTGGAACACAGCTAAAGATAGCTCAATTCAGAATTCTGTTCTGCGCTACGTCCATCGTATGCTAAGCAACACCTTAAGTGGATGGAGTGATAATGATGGTGCCGTCTCAGAGGGAGAGTTATACCTCATGCACAACATGCTCCACAGAACTCCTATTAATGTGGGTGCCTTCATCATTCATCGATTCCAGCGCCGCACTACTCATCGTCGAGGTAGCATTAATATTGGCGCCCTTCTCACACCTATTGCTCAGCACTTACAACTTGACTTGAATGATCTCGAAGTTGTGCCAGGAACGTAGGACCATTCATGCTATGACTCTCGTGAAGACTAACAACTCAGCAATCAAAGGTTTTATTTTTAAAGGCCACAACCAGGAGGTGCCTTGCTCAGATCAGGATGCATTTACACCAATTAATCATAATAATTGGCTACTTTTTAAGCAGGTGGTTGCTCCACTAATTCCATCTGCAGGACCATCTACCTCTGTCGGTCAGCTACACCAAGATGAAACCTTCTGTTGCTTTGATTCTACTGATTATGTGACAGCTCAACCATACTTTCAATAGCCACAAGGCTTCCAGGTTGCATCACCGGCAGGTTCCCAACATGCGACATTAGCCTCTTCACCCTATATTCCGGTTCCTTCGCCGATTTCGTCTCCAGAACATGAGAGTTCTTCTGATTCCTCATTCATACCAGCCACTCCTTATGAGGAATGAGATCAGATGGAAGTGTTTGCCCCTCTGCAGGAACCGAGGCCACTTATTAGTCTCCACATGAGCAAACATATTTCACACCTCCTCCGCAGCCTCAACCTCTGCTGAATCACTTTCTAGCACCAGAGCCCACTTTTACTTCACCCCCGGAGCAACCTTACTATCCGCCTCTGCCACCTCATCCTAACTATGCTTCCATACAAAATCTATGTGAATCTATGTATGATGAGCAGCTTCGCCAAGCAGGGGACATACACACTATTTTAGAAGAGAAACACCGACAGACTGACCCAAGAGTTGACCACGATTCGAGCAAACTTCACAGATATGCAGGAGCGCCAGGGCCACTTTGAATCCCTCCAGAATCAACATGTTCTCATGTCGAGGCGCATCCACGACTATCATATGCGCCATGGACATTTCGGCTACCACCCACCTTCGCCACCCCATAGACAATAAATCCGATTGTGTCTTTTCCCTTTTCTTTATTTTTCATTTTTTTATTTTTTCTTTTTATTGAGTCTATATCTCTTTCTCTTGCTGGCCTAACACTAAGGACAGTGTCTGGTTCAAACTTGGAGGAGTTTGCATTTCATGCATCGCATTTTTCCTTATTTTTCTTTTTATTTGCTTATGTTTGCATGTATTTCTAAAAATCCAAAAAAATGAAAAATTGAAAGACTTCTCAAAAATACCATTGCATGCATTTATTTTTTCTACCATCTTACTAACACATGTCTTACTGTTTTAATTATCTTTAAGTAAAATTTAAAGACATGTTGTTAACTAATGAAATTTGAATGCTTTTCTTTCTTATCACTGCTACTTCAGCATTGAACTTATGGACTATGTACTTATGTTAAGTAGAATTATGGATGTCTAGACTACAAGATCATGTTCATGCCTTTTTATTTATTTCTGTTAAGTCTTGATAGTAGTAGCCTTCTTATTGATCATATTAAGTACCTTTTGAGCTTATAAAAAAAGAGAATAAAAAGAAGGGTTAGTTGAACCCCCGCAAAAAATGAATAAAGTTATGTGTAGGTACAAAAGTGTTATCCGGAACCAAGGTATGTTCAGGTAATTAGGTTCGTAGGGGTTCATACTTGGCAATCTAAGGGCAACTGCTCTGGGATCCGCCGATCGAAAACCTGCTACAAGGACCATCTTGTGGAATATGGAGAAGCACAGGAGTACCGAATCATGGCTAAGTTCGAACTCTTCATTCAGAACCTTGGTTGCCTTATCACCTATTGCCCTAAGGCCATCTGGTCTGTGAGTCATCAGTCTAAAGCCCGCTACATGGACTTCCTTGTGCAATCCTGCTTGAAGATTAGAACTTTTAAAATGATTGAAAATAAAAGTGAAAAAAAAGAGAAAAAATTTTTTAATCTCAATTATTACTTATGTGTTCAATATTAATGCTTTTATTTGACGGACAATTTTTTTCTACAAGGGTGAATTTGAGATTGTTTAAATTTGTGTAGCGTTCAGAACCTCTACGAAGCTAAGTGCATGGAAAATGATGAGATGCTGAGTAGTAAGTGTACAGAAGAATTGTGTGAAAAAATTAGTCAGTTGACAATGTGGAGGCTATGATGGAACTTTCTTGAGCCTTGCTTTCAAATTTTTGCTTGAGGACAAGCAAGACTTTAAGCTTGGGGGAGTTTGATGCATGCAAAATATAACATATTTTACTTTATTATTTTAATTAATTTTTCTATAATTTGATCATGGCATGCATCATTTTAGATTATTTTTAGTCGTAATTCTAGATTTATCGATTTTGATTATTAATGCTTTAAATATTTTAAATAAGGAGGTATTTACTTAATTTTTATAATTATTTTGCAGGCAAGCCGAATTAATGGATGAATCGGCCGTAAACCACATTATTTTGGGTAAAATACATATAAAGTTATCACATGTTTGCCAAGGTGATCACAGCTAGCCAGGGCGTAATCCATACACTTTGGGCGTAATGACTTATCGTTTTGGCCGAGATTCGAAGAAGGGGAAAAGATGAGAAGAGTTTATCTTTTTGGGCATAATGATTAGAAGAAGTTATATTTTGGTCAAAATCCGAAGAAACTTATTGGTCAACAATATGCAGTTTTGGTCGAAAAGAAGAAAGGAATTTATCATTTTGGCCGAGATTTGAAGAAGAAAGTAAAGATAAGAAGAGTTTATCTTTTTGGGCGTAATGATTAAAAGGACTTATCTTTTTGGCCAAGACCGTATCGATTTAAATCCAGCCGTAGGATTTATGCCCGTAATCAACATGAAGACTCATTCTCACCTATAAATAGAGGACGAAACCAACAGTCCAATTCGTACTTTGAAGTGTGGTTTTCTTCTACGGCGAGTCGAGAGTCTGCAGGCTTCGACCAAGAGAGAGATTTGATCGGACGGCTGATCTAGACGTTCCAACGACATCCGAGGATCCTGTTTTATTCTTGGTGTAATTCTTTCAATTATTATTATTTTGTTATTATCTCTCTGCAATTCTAGGATGAACTCTATATTTTAATTATTCTATTTTAGGAGATTATTATTGAAGGGAAATTCTGTGAACCCTTATTTCATTATTATTGAATTTCTTTTTATCAATTTTTAATTGTGTTTAGTGCTTTTGATTTAATTATTTAAATTTCTGAGTTAAGTAATTACCAGTTTGTGGACTATTTGATTTCAGATTTTATTTAATTAAATTAAATAATTTATTGTGAAATTAAAAAATGACATAGGTCTAATAACTAGTGTGTGGAGAATTAGATATATGTGGTCTGTTAATTTATAGCAGTTTGTGGAGTGATTAATAGTTTATGATTTTCATGTTAATGCATCTTAAATTTAATCTCATCTGCATGAATACCAGTTTGTGGGACTTTAGTTTTGATTAAATTTAAGATAGTTTGAATTGCCACATTAAATAGAGAATTACCAGTTTGTGGACTCTGTGATTTTAATTTGTAAATTAATAACTTGAGAAAATTCCTAATCCATCTTAAGAATTTCAATTTATCTTTTCTAGTTCACATATTTATCCTTAACTTATTATCATCCTAAGACCTACTTCAACACCATTATCTTATTTTTTTATCTTATTTTCTTTATTTTACAATTACAAAACCTATTTCCAAACATTCATGTTTTCCCTCTCTTATTAATGTATAAGATCGGATATTTTATTTATAATATTCCTCGTGGGTCCGACACTCTTTACTCCTATTACTATATTACTTAAGCGACTAGTGCACTTGCTAGCGATTTTATCTTATTACATCATTTTACGCATCAGAATGCTTTGTACAACCAGGATAAAGTTGATATCGTGCATCCTTTAACAATCCATCAAATATGTTCAACTCCTCATTATGGGACGAAGATCTGACTTCAAATCTAGAAGATCCTTCAAGGTCCACATTTACAAAATGTGTCACTTGGGCATCTTCCAATATTTGATTCACATCATCAATATTTACCTCAACTTCATTATTCAAAATGTTCTCATCTTCAATATTGTCATTGACTTCAAGTCTTCCATGAAATACCCATCGAGTATAAGTGGTATCTATCCCTTTCATAATTAGATGATCTCTTTCAACGTTTTTTGATTGGAAGTACACATTCAATCAATATCGACATGGACAACGAATATTAGAGTCCGTTCCCAAGTGAAATTCGATAAGTTTCATAAATGAGTAAACGCCAAGAAGATAATCTACTGAAAATCTATCATGGATATTCATCCAACTCTTATCAAGATCATTGAAATTGTTATCCATCTGACACCACCTATATAGTATTAACACTTAGACATTAGACACTCAATGGATGAACACTTTAGGAGAAGGGAAAAGGAACAGAAGCAAGCAACAAAAAAAATATTGAACAAAAGGATAACAATTAAAAAGGTAGTTTTGGATCTGCTAAAATAAAAAGTGACAGGGGAGAATCATGCAACGAAGGCTAGAAAAATGAATGAAATATGTAAAATTCTAGAAAAACCTGTATCGTTCACTTGTAAAATGCTGCAAAGTCAGATCTGCACCAACCACCGACACCCCTTCAAAATGGCAGCAAATGAAATCTCTAGCAAAAAAAAAAAAATGAGATAAATAATAAGATAATCAACACATACCCAAGTATCAAACTTTGATCCCTTGCAATCGTTCCTACTCGGCATGTTTTGCAGCCTTCACTGAAAGACATTGTTTGCAATCTTAGAATCCAGCGTTCACTTTCCACTAAAAAATTGAAGCATAAATGGCAAACGAATGCTTTTCTATTATATGGAATCAGTAATGATTGTACCATTGATATAAACCACAGAATTAGCCTCTCGTCCTTGAAAACTGACTATAGTCGCAGTCTCCACACCAGAAGCTTCTAGAAATTTATCAAGCCTCTCTCAGAGAAGTTGTACTTGAGCAATATAGGGGGACTGAACATCAATACTTGACGAAGAGCCTCCTGTGATGTATCAATTAAGAAGGATTAAGCACAAATAGAGGTCTCGCGTTTTCAATGGAAGCAGATCGTGTGGAGAAGGTAGCAGTAGGTCACAACGAATCCTAGCAAGGCAAGCGGGTTGCATTAGACACAAATTAATTTTTTGTCTCTAAAAATGTGAAACATTTGGGTCCACTTTCTCGTTGGACCCAAATAAATATTTTTTAGGACTCAAAATTAATTGGTCCCTATATTATAGTCCCTAAATGTTAATTTTGTTGTAGTGATCCTATTCATTGTCCACATTTATTTCGTTTTTGATTTTTACCAATTCTTAATTCAAATACATTTAGTTTTATCTTCTAAATTTTTTACTTTAATTTTTGAACCAATATTTTTGGTTCAGCAACTGAACCGATTTTTATCGCATGAATTGATCTCCAATTTCAATTTTTCACTAAATCCGACCAGTCATGGGTTCACGGTTGAACTAGTTGAACTGATCAGTTCGATCCAGTTTTAACAATAGAAGCTTAGTTGAGAATATAATATAGGATGCCCTTAATATGACTGCCAAAATATTACTCTTGTTTAATTTTTTTAATCTTTTTTTAAAGAATGACAACCTATGTTATCTTTCTTAATGTTATAATTTAATTAGGCATATTTAAATTATTGTTATGTCTTACATATAATAAAAGTATACTAGTAATAATATAATTAGGTATTTACATTAATTATTAAGGTTATTACCGACAATATGCTCTTTGTAGTTTATATTATTTTAACAATATTCATTCCTGACTAGTCTATATCTATATATATATAAAGATGATCATAGAAGAAGCTTATGTTGCACCATTCCTTCAATAGAAGATTTTCTCTTTCGTGTAACTTCCGTCTTTCCAACCCTCCACGTTTTTTCTTTTTCATGTAACTCTCATTCAACTAATGTACCCATTTAATGCTTAGTAATTGACATCAGTTTTGTTCTCATTTTTTTCAGACTCCAAACGACAGTCGTTTTACTCAAAGGAGAGTTTAAAATCACGCAGCCAACTGCCCCCTCCTCTCCCCGCTCCTCGCCCACTCCCCAGCCCTCGAAGCCCCTGGTCCTTCTCTTTCCCGATCCCGACTACCCTTCATTTTTTCCAGACCTCCAGAACATCAAGGACCTCACAGTCCCGCCTCCTGCTGCACGCCGTCGGCGATCTCCGCGAGCCCCTCCTCCGCTGGGCCCGTGCGCATCCGAATCCACCATCGGCTGTCATGTCCGACGTGTTCCCTCCGTGCCGCCCGCTGCACTGCCGCAGCCCACTCCGGCAAGACTGTCGAGTATTAAATTGCCAAGGGGGAAGCTGCTCGGCGGTGGGGAGCGGGCTGTGTTCGACATCGACGCGAGGTTGCCGGGTGAGAAGACTCGTAGTTGAACTGCCTGTGGCTGCCCACCACCAGAGTCCTCCCCTCAGGTAATATTTGGTTGGACACGTCCAAGGTGTCCTTTGCGTCAAGGGATTCTCCTACGTAGGCACTCGGAGGCCACAAGTCGAACCACCGGAGGCCGGCGTCATTCGACACGAGGCCCATTTCTTGCACTAGCGGATGGTGATGATTGACAATGACGATTGGCGGCGTTTGGCCCAGCGCAGCAGTGCAATGTCTGCTTCAAGATGTTTGCGACGAGGCTGGTGCTTGGCGGGCACAAGAGGTTCCACTACATGGACGAGACGTCGTGGAGTTTGGTGGACTATGACAATGGCGTGGAGTGCAAGGGGTTTTGACCTCAACCTGCCGCCGATGACGAATGAGGAGGCCGGTGAAGTGATGAGTTCATTAGTTGTTCGTACACGCCCTTGCTAATTAATTAGCCATTGCAATTTGTGTTGTTTTCCGTATGGAAAGGAATTAAACGATGTTCCGCTGTTGTATTATATTTTTTCCTCCTCACTCGAATGTACATTCTTTCATTATTTTAGGAGCTGCTATAATTTGTAATTATTAATTAATAATACACCTAAATTTTTCGTACTCTTTATACTTCAAAAACTTTTCTTTACAAGAATTACAATATGTGCATACTTGTAGGTTTATACTTTATATATGATTGCTGGCCTGTAGAGATAGATATAATAAATTAATAACCAATATAATATGCAAAACAAAGTTATATCTAAATTATAAATCTAATTATGAGTATCCTTTTAATTATATAAGGCTTTACTACAGAATACTCTTATCTTTGAATAATTATATTATTAATTTTATGATATTTTTTATTGCCATCATACTATTGAAAGTGGCGAACATGTAATGAATAAGACTCTTAAAAAAATAATTTAGTTAATTGAGAATAAATTGTTTATGTAACAACCGACACACGAAAAAAAAACAAATAAATAAATACAAGTTGAATCAAACACGGCGTGTTGGAAAGATGAAAATTCAAAATTTATCTTCATAATAAGATAACAACAGGGGTAGATGTTATATAAAATTTAATTAAGAGATGATTAGATAAGACAAACCTTTATAAATCTTTATCCCCTAACCTCTCAAAATATCTCTCCCTCTTGATTCCTGCGGGTATGTTGCCAACATCCAGAAGACAAATCGAACAGGATTAAACCATCCCTTTCTTCTCCCTCTCACGTATGCCTCTTGGTGCTGGAATCCATAACGAAGTCGCTGATGTTCCTTAATTGGATTTTAGAGGGCCAACCCCAAGGAGAAAGAGAGCAGACGTAGGAGGAACAGGGAGGATATGACCAGTAGAAACTTTCCGACAAATCGAAGAACGAATTAATCGCGAACAGGTGGGTGAATCGAAATCACCTTACATAACCTCTGAATTTCTCTAATTCATGCCCGAATTGATATGGAAGGAAAAGAATAAGAACAAGGCTCAAGTTATCATTGATTTTGTTTGATTTTCTTGATTTCTTTAATTGGTTGAACTACTATTTGAATTGTTCTGTTCTGTTGATTGCTTGATTGATTGCTAAGAGTTTGCACTAAGATTTTAAGGAGTTTTCGTGATTAGGGTTTCTGTAGGACGCCTACCGATCGACCGATTCTAGTGCAGGATTAAACACCGGTCGACCGATATTCTGATATCCCTGACGGTTCATTTTGCATGTTGATCGGTCGATCGATCCTTGTCATCGGTCGACCGATCCTTACCCACCAGTCGACCGTTCAACTAAACGGGTCGACCGACCTATTTAGACCCGACTTGATCCACCGGTCGATTGATCTTAACAGACCGGTAGACCGACCCGCAGACCACCGGTCGACCATTCCCTTGAAGTGGTTAACTATCTTTTTATTAGATTTATTAATAATTATCTCTTTTATCCAGATATTATTTATACATAATTGATCCTATTTACTTGACCCCACGGAGATCCATCACTTATTTGCAAGATTTATCCTTTTATTGATTTATTTCTTATTAACCCCATCGTATACGTTGAACAAAGAATAAAGAGCCACAAGTTATTAAAGTGATTAATAAGTTCAGATGAAAGATTAACGATGGGTTGTCAGTCCAAGTCAAGTGCATCAAGATAAGGGTCGCTCCCTTGGTCATAGTTTGATCACCCATTGACCTGCATAAGGCCGTATCGCTCGGCATATCCCAAGAACTAATGGTACCTAAAGTTTCCCTGATTGCTAATTAATAACCAAGATTAAGAAGCATGTTCAAGTCAAGTCAAGTTACCATCATGATTTCCAAGTATGCTATAAATTCATGTTTATTAATCATCATGTTACTCTCCTGATTCATGATACCCTCTGATCTTATTCTTATCATGATCTATTGTTCTGCCATGTTATCCCATTGCATTCAAGTTAAGCATGATTATTTATTGCTGATTACTAAATTCATGTCATGCATTGTATATCATGTGGTTCCCCACTAGGCTGTAAAGCTTACGGGAGGACCTCCTCCTCTATGTCTGATTTTCACAGGATCAGATTAGTGACGTGTAGAGTAGACGTGTAGTGATGAAGCTCTGGCAATAAGACAGCACATGAACTATAGAGCTTTTTAGATTGTTTTTTAATTTCCTTTACCTTCCGCATTTTAGAATCCTGATGTAAAACTTATTTTATTTCTTGACAATGACATAGCCACTTTTAGACTTTCGCATATTAAAGTTATCCTTTTATTATTTTTAAATCTTTATTTTCTTTCTTCCGCTGACGTGTCTGGATTCTTGACTGAGATATGGTCAATATTATGGTCAAAGTCATAGCATGCCGTAGTGTCTCCAAGTTGATCTTCATCACGTGACGGGGGTGGATTTGAAGGCATTACAGTTTATCACTCAATTTAAATCCAGAATTTTTTAGAATTTTTTTGTTGCCAGTTGATTAATTATTCATTGCAAAAAAATACTATATGAAGAATGGTTAAGTTACAGTTTAGCATCAAATGCATGGAGATATCGAACCTCGTGATTTCGTGAACTACTTGAAGGATAAGAGGCAAATGGTGTTGTGACAGTTGTCATTTGTCAAGTACGGATACAATACAGAATTAATGGTCGCCTTGTGAATCTCCATCAATTTAATTAGAATTATTATATATATAATTATGAGAATCTAGAATAAATCTAAAGTCGCCATTTTTTTATTTTTTTTTCTATTTTTAAATTATACATATAATATCTGTAGCATCATAAAAACTATTGTCATTTCATTCTTAGCACATAAACATTTGATATTCCCAATACTAATTTATGTACTAAAATTATAACATCATAATAAATTATTTATAAAATTGTCTCTTCATATTCTATTATATCATTTGTAAAATAAAGTAATTATATATAAATTCACCTCACAAATTGTATCTTTGTTTAAGTTACATGTTGTCTCTTTGCACTACAAGAAAATTATCATTTTTCGACGGACGGCCGTCGTAAATTGTATCTCATTATATTTTTATTCATAGCAAAAAGTAGTTATATATAAACACATACATAATTATTCATATACAACTTATATATTATATTATATTATATTATAATTTTTTTATAAAATAAATAATTAATATATCCTTAATTTACTTATAATACATTAAATGCATTATTAATTAGTGTGTATTAAATTTAGTGAATTATATGTTGACTCTTTAATTCTATTATATTTTCACATAATAAAAAAATATGAAGAGGGTGATGGAAAAGCACTAGGTCTTGCAGCGCTTGCTACTGATTCTGGCGGCTGCGACAGAAAGCCGCCTTCGAATACGACGGCGTGCAAGGTGAAGAGGGTACTAGAAAAGCATTAGGTCCTGCAACAAGCGCTGATTGTAGCCTTGATTGGGACGTGCATGGTCATCAGCTATGACATCCTCAAGCCGACACTATGACTTTGATTCCTTTTAACGATTTTGATGATGTTGGATGGCTTTCTGAATTTCAACTCCTGGTGCTAATTGTTTTCGTAATGCTTTACAGTTTTCTCGATAATTTTAGGGCTTGAGCTCTCTGATGTCTAAGTAGGGCAAGAATAGTAGCCCTACAAATCACAAATTGTTGCAGAACTTAGCATTCCAGTTTATGTATCGATTATCAATATGAAAGGTTAAAATGACATCTATTGCATTTTTTACATCTCTTCTTTCTGAAATGGAACTCAACATTTGAACTTCTCAACTTCATAACTATGAAATACCTGGAGCATGAATATAAGTATTTCATAACTAAGAAATACCTATAATTTCTAGGTTCTCTTATAATTGATTGATCTGATATGTCCAAGAACTTCTTAATTTTCTCCGTGTTATGCACCTACATCATATGGAAATCCTCTTTGCACCAATTGTCATCACTTGGTTCCTCTACCTCAGCATGATTGGTGTTTACAACATTCCCCATTGAGACCCTCAGATCTACCAAGCACTCTCTCCTTACTCCATGTTTAAATTTCTAAAGGAAACCCAAAGTAGGGATTGGATGTCATTGAGCGGAATAAGTGAAATAACAACTATTTCATTCAAGGTTTTGTTGAAATTGTGAATGTATTTATCTAATGAATATATTTAAAGAATTACATGGATAATTAAAAATAATCTCATAGAACATATTTAAAGTTTAACATGGATGATTAAGTTTCAGTTAATAAAAAATGAATATATTCAAATAATTAAATATATAATTAATAATCCAAAAGGGCTGATAGTTATGGGAATACTTGATTTAATAATATAAAACCAACCACATATATAATGTAGGAAAATTGGCAGAAACAAATATAGGGAAAGAATTTCAAATATTAAATCTAAATAATCGATACTAAATATTTAAATCCAATTTTCAAAAAAGATACTTTAGAATGTATTCAAGGTGTCATTGAAATTACGAATATGTTTAAAGAATTAAATATCTATATTGTAATAACATACAAAATTCATTTTCAGTAGCAAAAAATGAATATATTTAAAGAATTAAAGATTTAATTAATAATCTACAAAGATAGTTATGAGAATAATGAAAAATTACAATATATAGCCACCCACATATGGAATGTGCCGAGCACTAAACTAAGTACCTTAATTATGATCAATTACAATAATGATTAAAATCAACGTCATGTTTCTATCCATAGTTTCTCAACAATTATATAGTACTTTGGTAAAATTATTTAACTTTGTCTAATTTATATGAAAGATGAAGTGTTTTTAAGTATCTTTTGTTTAGTTTTGTTTCATGTCAAAAGCATAAAAATTATAGTTTTTTATACTATAAATACAATAGGGTAGGACAATTTGACATATGGATATGTTGCCACATGTTTAAAGTTGGTTAACTCAATAACCATTTTGAATGTAATTATGTGAGTCCAACTGACCATAAACTAAAGGAAATACTATCACCACTTGAATCAACTGAATCAATTTCATTACGACATATATTTATTATTGTTATTTTTTTATTGTACAAAACTCTTATTCTTCCATTTTATGGTGTTATAAAAATACATTATAGTATACGTTTCTTAAAAGAATTGTAATGTCACTTAATCTCTCACCTTGGATATTATTATTCTGATTTTTAAAATATTTTCAAAAAAATTGTGGAGTTGCCACGTGGCTCTTTATTGTTTACCATATATATATATATATATATATATATATATATATACAAATATTCATGTATTTTATTTGGCTAATTGGTTTAATTTTTATTTTGTTAACGAAAATGAATATATTCTTAAACCAAGGAAAGATGAAGCCATAATAAAAATATTCTTCAAAATCAGTTTAAAATATTTCAAAATACAAATTTAATTAAATTTATTTTTCAAAATTTGAACATATTCATGAATTCATTGTAATTATAATAAAAAATATATAATTATATTTTAAAAAATATTTAACTTGTGCGAAGCGCGAGTATGTTACCTAGTTTATAGTAAATTGTATTGTACTCGCTACTCATCTTGACACCTGTCTCCACTCTATCTACCTTATATTCTGAAATTAAAATCTGCCAACTCATTTATTAATTAGGAGAAGTTAATAACAATTGCCAGGTTGGATTTTGGGTGTTACAATGAAAGTCATATCCCAAAAAATGCTTCTCACACAACTTAAGTACTACTATAAATAATTCATAGTCAACAATCAACTTGATTACTACTCTAAATAGTTCATGCCCAAGTAAATTCGTCTCATCCAACTTAATTACCACTATAAATGATTCATAGCCTAATAAATTATTCTCATACAACTTACCACTATAAATAAGCGATTATATTGTACGTGAACTCATAGAACCCATCTCGCTAAGACTTCTGTTTAGTCTCTTTCTCTCGCTGGCTTCTAAGTTATATTGTCATGGGGGCAAAGCCAATTGTTGTGTGCTCAATGCTTCTACTACTCATCTTGGCTTCAGGTTAGTTACTATCTATCTATCTATCTAAATAGATATATATAGAGGAAAAATCAGTTTTCCATCTCATTTTCTTCATATATATGAAGGAAAAAATAATATTTCAAATGATATAATATATTGATATTTGTATATATTGAATCCTTAATATGTATTTGAATCTCATAATTAACTTGATCAATGTAATTTATTATTGTTCTAGTAATCTAATATGTTATAATTATAAAATTATCATTTTTCACAAATGTTTTATCACTATATAATTATTGGCAAATCTCTTCGGAGACATCAGATAAAATTTGAATCATTATTGTTTTTTCATTGATGAACTTGGCTTGGGGAAAGTTTTGTTTTTTATTTGCACTATTTTATATTTTGTATTTCTTTAAAACAATATTTTTTCTTATTTTTTTGTATGACTTGTTACATCTTGCCTCATAGATGTTTGTGTGATCTAATTCTTTTGATTTCTTTTGAATTGTGTGACACCAAAAGTTTGATGCATATACATGTTCTTAACAAAATAACTCTTAAGTTTCCTATCTTGTATTGTTGTTAGGGATGGCGCCACAAGTTGAAGCCAATGATTGTGAGACGCAAAGCTCATTCCCGCCATTTTGTGTTTTTTCTCCTGCCTGTAACTTGATTTGCAAATTAGAAGGCAAAGAGGGAGGGCATTGCAAAATTGATATATTTAAATTCAAATTCGTTTGCATGTGCCGCTATGCTTGTGCTGCATCAGATGTGGAAGCGAATCTCGTTAACTAATGTTTGTATTCATCCACCACATGCCTTTGCATGGAGTCTTAATTAAGATAAATACGTGATAGAAGGCTTGCACACCTTAATAAAAGGTGATTTAATTCTTGTATCAAAATCTATCATTGAAGTGGAAATAAAATATTTAGTGTTATCTTTCTAATCATTTGTATGTTTACATGAATTTTGTATGACCGTTTGATATCTATAAGTTCCAAGTTCATGAGCTATTTTAATTTGAGAATAATATCTTTTATTAATATAAAAAGAATAAATTAAAAATTTAGGAGGCTACATGATGTCCCATGCTGCAGTCATATTGACAACATTAATAATTAATTTTTTCCATGAACATGTCACCTTAAAGAAGAATACTGCTCCATCGTTTGTTTCCTAACAGGTATGTAACTAACATATTTACCAAAGCTCTTATCAGATAAAAGTTTTATTACATTTTGGCATTTTGGAATTGAGTACCAGATGAACCTCCTCCTTTCATGCATGCACTATGGGGAACTTTCAAACAATTATTTTTGTCTACCGTTTGTTTGTGTTTGCATTTTGTGATTCAATCCAAATATTATCTTGTAAACAAGGAGGGAAACTAAAAAAATAAAGGAACTAAAAAAATAATCCATCAGAATGAAATTTATATTTCTTAGTTTTTTAAAAACTTAGTTGTTTTTAGGTAAAAGCTTAGAGGAACATAATGGAGTATAATATTGAAATTATATAATTATATATTAAATGCTTGTAGATATAATTAGTTCATCAAAATAAGATTTAAGTATATATGCATTTATAAAAATTTTCATACAACAAGTGGTTGTTTGCTGCTGAAAGACCCACTGAGATGAATATTCATACAGGAGGTCGACAGAGCTCGATGATGGGGTAGAGTAGGTCGGATACCACGCACTGTTTCTACATCAAGGGAGGTACTTTGCTTCAAGGCAGTGATGAAGACCGATTGAACCAACAAAAAATACTAACCGACACCTAAAGACCAGCCAACTCCTCCACCTACTCGAGTGAGGAAGCTTCCTTGGAGAGAGGGGATCACAACAACAGTAGGGAGGCAAAAGCTGCGGCGGCGGTAGGTGCAGAGAAGGACGAAAGGAGAGGAGCATATAAAAGAGGAAGGAGAGCAATGAAAAGAGGGGGAGATACTTTTCTGATTCTGGAGAATTCTATCAAGAAGAGAGGAGAGAACCGAGGGTTGGAAGAACTATGAGAGAACAATGCCTTGCTTGATTGCA
The DNA here is from genome assembly GCA_030549335.1 of Pontederia crassipes. Taxonomy (NCBI): domain Eukaryota; kingdom Viridiplantae; phylum Streptophyta; class Magnoliopsida; order Commelinales; family Pontederiaceae; genus Pontederia; species Pontederia crassipes. The sequence continues at coordinate 39,645,609 of CM060197.1, read as the reverse complement.
ATTTTGTGGGATGTCTGTTAATCCTGGACAAATTATAACTAATCAACCCAACGATATTTTCATAGACCAAACAGAATGTCTAGCTTCGCTTTCAATGAATGTTATTTGTCTTTGATCCTAGTTTTATCGCGTATCTTTACTCCTTTGGATTGATGAGTGATTGAGATTTTGAATCATGTTTGTCATGCACCCCCAATCGTAGGGATATTCTAGACTTTGCACGATCGTACGTAGAGACATCTTGCACCGATGAGACGATTCCCTTCTTGGTTTCTACGACTTCCTTGTAGCTAGAGTTGGAGGAGGCTTTGAATCACTATCACCTCGCACCCACGATCGTAGGGATATTCTAGGCTCTGTGTGATCCTACGTAGAGACATCGAGCATCGACGATAGTTATTCATAGTTCAAATTTGTGTCGCAATGGTGATGGTCGTTCTTTGCTATTTGGTATAGACATCATGCATTCTTTAACCCGACGCCCAAGAGGGACACGCGCATTCTACTCATTCCACTGAGTCAAGTGCAAGCTGATCGTAACTGTCTTGCCGTCAGGTTATTAATTTTGAATGCTCGGATACTTAGTTGTCACGGAGCCTTGGCTCAATTCTAGGAGGAAAGGCCGATTTATATGTTCAAGCATCATACATGAGAGTGACGGTTGCATTGGACATGTGAATCCCTTCACGTGTGTTAACTGGACTCGCCACGAGCACGTGAGTGTCATGAACAAGTCGAGTATTCTTTATTACGAAGTTACCCTAATACACACATTAAGGACAATCTATCATCTTTACCCTAAATTGAAGCTCAGAAAATGTAAATCCTAGGCAGAGACACCTCTCTAGTCCTAGCATTTAGCTACACTAATCTCTGTCTATTTTTGCATTAAAACCCATTTAAAATAGTGTAGTCTAATTTGTTGTGATTTCTACTTTATAGCATTTCACTTTCTTATTTTGAGCAACACCTATAGACTTGGCTTTTCCTTCAACTAGTTTTAATTAAGTGTAAACATTTCAACTTTGTCTCTATGAATCGACCCTCAAGCACTACAATGATATGTCGTATACTTATGATTCTCGTAATAATAGTGTAGAGGATTTATAAATTTCAAACTTCGTTCGACATTTTTTGTGCTCTTTAGCTAAGTCTTGTTTATATTTCATCTTGATGTGAATGTCGTACTTGCTTTTAGCTTAGCTGATTTTTTTTTTGTTTAGGAAGATATTAGCTTTCTGCAATTCTTTACTTGTTTATAGTAATTTTCACTTAGATTCTATAGTTGTCATCTTCAACATTCTATTTCTGCATTTGTGATTATCTATTCTCAAAGTTCATATTCTGCTCATGCTACCAAATACCTCCTGAAATTTTATAATGTAGAGTCATTGTTGAATCGTGACTTTATATTCTAGATTTTGAATTCCATGTTATGTACTTATGCTACAAGGTCTCTACCCTGTTTTCATGGTGCTAAATCTTGCTAAACAACATTGAACACACCTTGTTGAACATGCTAGCTATTTTTAAATTTTTTATTTCTAATTGCTGAAATTTCTGAACATTTATATTCTGAAATTTCTAGTTTCTGATTGCAGAAATCTAGCTGAACAATTGTACCTTGAAATTGCTAATATGCACTCTTATACACATTGCTGAATTTGACAGTTTCTTATTTCCTTAACATTGTTGAATCTGACAATTTCTTGATCATTGTATGCTATAATCACATTTCTGATTACATATCTCTGATTTAAGTTTTCATATTTCTGACTTTAGTCTATAAGTTGTATTCTAGCTCTCCATTGAGCTGAAACATTTTAGATTTCTAATATTTTATTTCAAATTTCATGTTTTACTTTTAAGATTTCAATTCTCTACAGTATAATCTAAGCTTCTATTGTGCATAACCATTGCTGAACATACTTGCTTCGTGATCCTTGAACATTCGTATTAGATTTCTGATTTTCGATTTTAGATTTCTCATTTCGATGTCATATTGCAGATTTCAAATTCCAAATTTTAAATTTCAATTTTCAATTTTCCACATGATCCTAACCTCCTATCGTGCTGAAACATATCTGAACATGCTTTCTTTTAATTCTTGGATGTTCATATCATATTTGACATTTCAAAATTCATATTTTAGGTTTCAAACTTCATAATTCAAATTTTCAAATTTCAAGTTCCAGATTTCAATATTTAAGATTTCCAATTTAATCTCATATTTCAAAATTTTGATTTAATGTTTCAGTTTTTTGAATTTTTGCACCTACTTTATAGACTTTCTCTTGATATTCAATTGTGCAGAAAACATTCCAGATTTAAGAGATGGATTGGAATTTCCAAAGTTGATTATTAGATGAGTAAAACTCTTATAATTCAAGTGAAGTTTCAAATTTTGAATGTTGTAACAGCTTAACTTTTAGAATTGAAAAGGAAATGCATATGCAAAGTTCAAGCTAAAACCTCCTACAACTTCTCAAGTCTATTACAATGTTGTGAGGGCCAGACCGGACCGGCCGGTTTGACCGGTCTAACTGTCGACCGGCCCTCACACTGGTCCATTACAAGCCTCAAAATCGGGCTTGTAGTTGGACCGGATTGAACCGGTAAAAAACTAGTCAAAACTGGATAAAACCGGCTAAAATCGGATTAGACCGGATTGGACCGCATTTCAAATGAACCAATCGAATTTAAATTTTTTTTTGTTATAAAAATAATCTAATAAAATTATTATTTTAAATTTAGAAAAGATTCAAAATGGACCTTCACCATAAAACTCTATATTGGCCCATTAATCTACTCCTCTATTAATACTTGTTTCTTTGCTCACATCCTACTAGTATAATAAATGTGGGACTATGTTTCTATACATACTTATTCTTTCCTTCTTTTATTTAGTCAGTATTTGTTATACTTTCAACTATATCTTATATATTATGATCTTATTCAATATTTTTAATATCATACATTATATTATAATATAAATTAATTTTATATTATTGTAATATATAATATATATCATATTAAGTAAATTTTTAATGAATGAAGGATACAAACTTTTTTGTCATATGTATAACATACAATAATATTATAATAGTTAGTATAGTATACAACAACAACAACAAAGCCTTATCTCAGTATGTGGGGTGGGTTACATGGATCATACGACGCCATTCCGCTCTATTAGATTCGTTGATCCATGTTCATAAAATTCGACAGGGTTTTACACTGGCTGTCGGGGCATAACACAACCCTCCTCCTTTATCCGGGCTTGGGACCGGCTATAAAATATTGGCGGAGTTAATAGTTAATATAGTATAGTTATATATAATATTATAAATACGCAAATTTTAATTTTCTTTTATTTAGTATCTAATAATTAATATGTTCACATTAAATAGTTAACCACCAATTATATTATATATCTAGTTATTTATAATCATAATATTACTTCTAACATAAAAGAAAAAGATATGTAATACAAAAAAATTAATAAGAAGAAAAAATATATATAAAATTTTAATTTCATAAGATTTTAATTTATTAAATGTGTAATGATTTTAACGTTAGTTTTTAATGATTTATTATTGTTATTTTTATATAATTAATTTTTAAAATCATTAATATGATAACATAATTTAATATATCATATTAAATATATTATTTTATTCTTATTCGGTCCGACCGGTCCAACTTGAAATAGACACTTGTCCGGGACATTGTCCAATCCGGTTCGGACAACATTGGTCTATTGCACCCAAGTGCCCTCCTACATTCAGCATGAACCATATGTTCAATTTCTTAAGGAAAATCACACCAGCCAATGGAAATCAGTCTTCTATTTCGTATGCCCAAAATCCAAATCCATGGAATTGTCAAGATCATATTTTTCATATGGACAACACTACCATCCTGCAACTTTTAATGAAAATCAAATGGTAGATGCACATTCTCAATTGTACAATCATGTGGAATCACATCTTCTAGCTGCATTTACCAATGTCACTCCACCTGATTATCAACAACAACACCAACACCAACCAGTAACTTATTTCGAAGTTTTGAAATTGAAGACTATGATGCAAAACATGATCGACCAGCAAAAGAAGCAGAACGAAGAGATGGAAGAGCTATCTGTCAAGTTGGAAGGTCTGCACACATAAAGAAGGTGACTAGAGGTTTAGCTTTAGCATGTTGTTTATCTAAATCTGCTAGAACAGAGCTTCTGAATTATAAAGAACCACATGAAGAGAAGTCCAAACATGGAGCTTGATCACTAGCTTATCATACTACGTTTTTACTCCATTTTCAATCAATTTCATATGTATCGAGTCCTGATTTCGCCCTACATTTGGTCAATTATGCATAGAATGCAATAAATTGTGATTACTAGTTGACCTTGCTTATATTGTACTCATTTTGTATTCAATTCTATGTGCACATAGGTTCTGAATTGCTCATATCTGCAAAGTTATCACTTCTGTGCCAAGTTATCTTTTTTGGGCAAGTTATCATTTCAATGTGCAAAGTTATCATTTCTACATAACACCAATGTGCATTTGCTAATTGAGCTGATTTTTAGTTGCTGTTTTGTCCCAAATCCCTTGTTGTTCTGAATTAATCACATCTGGATAATCATGATATAATCTGTGCAAAGTTATCATTCTAATGAACAAGTTATCATTCCGGTGCACAAAGTTATCATTTCTGTGCAGTATTAGCATTCCGGGGCATAAAGTTACCATTTCTGTGCAACATTATCCATACTTAATAATTGAGTTGATATATATGATGTCCTAATCCATACTTGTTTAATTTTTATTTAAGGACTTTGATGCTTGTTGTTCTTGTCCCTCTAGCAGGTAACATAAAGCTGCAACAGGCTGGAAAAGTAGGGGGGACCACTCATTAGCTGTTCAAAAAGGTGGAGAATCTGCTGGATTTTTTGAGGCTTGGACAGATGGCAGAATTCCCAAGGCTATAGAAGCTTCTGATTTACATCAAAGGGTGCAAAAGCCACATATAAAAGCTGGAGAAATCAGGATGGAAAAGGGGGGAGCCTCCATTGCAGGGTTTCTGGACCAGGAGCTGAAGGAAGGAGCTGAGGAGAACTACTGCAATCTGATCAGTTGTATCAGGCTTTCGACAGTCTTCATTGCAATCTGATTTCAGGATGTTTTGTATCAGCTTTCTCTTCTATTTTGCATCAAACCTTGTAACTATAATGAGCTAAATTCCAGCTCTCATAAGATAAGGTAGTAATCTAGTTCAGCTGTGGATGGAGTATGAACATTACTAAATTCCTTCTCTAATGTTAGAACTTTTTTGTTTTCTAATTTCTGATTATCTGTTCTTGACATTGTGAAATCCTAATTGCATTCGCAACCGAGAGGTTGATTTATGATTTCTTCTTCAGAAATAAATCAAGAAACAATGCTAAGTCCCTAGGTCCCAATCTTTGGTCATGAATCTGATTTCCTGAATTATGATTTTGGAATCTGTTTTGTCATTGTAACCCTGATTTCATTAACCACTGAGAAGTGGATTTATAGTTTTCTTGATGTTCAGATATGGACCAAGAAGCAATGACAATTGTTGAATTCCAATATGTGATTATATGCTTTGTATCCAATTAATTGATGTTGATGCGGATTTCAATTTAACGAGAGAATGATTCTAAATTCTCTTGATGTTTAGAGATAAACCAAGAGGCACTAGCAATAATATTGGGTTGATTGCATTCCTGCCTAGTTAATTGAAGTAATTCTCTCATTATTATGAATGCAATTGGTTGTTAATTTTTGAACTACTGAAATTGCCAAAATCTGAGAGGATTTGGTAAAATCAGTGAGGTGCTTATATATATGCTTAATGATAACTTGATATTAGTGAGGATTCCTTTCTCATTAAACTTAACTAATCTTCTATATGAGAATATGATGATTATTCTTGGTTTAATCATGCTGTGATTGCAAGATTTGACTTTGTCCCTTAGGCTTAACTTCAGCTTGTTCAGAGAAAGTATCAAGTGACTGCTCAAAATATTTGATTCAACAAGGTGATAAAAAATGTCTTGGTTTAATCATTCTGAATGTTCAACAAGGTGTTCAACAAGGGATTCAACAAGGTGTTCAGCAGCAAGACAAATGGAATGGCATGAATCCCTTGTTGAACACCTTGCTGCTGAACACCTTGTTGAATTTGACATTGAAGATGCCAAAAAGATTAACTTTGACAATGTAGAGAAGAAGGTTGAAAAGAAGGCTGCAACTCAACACATAAATCCAATCCCAAAGGAGAGCTATGAAACTGAATTTGAAGCTAACAATCAGAAAATCCTCCGCAGCTCAAACCAATTCCACAACTGACCACATCTATCCAGAGGCTTGATCACTAGCGGATACTAAATTTCTACTCATTTTTCATCTTAATTCATGTGCATATTAGTCCTAAAATGTTAATATTTTGATAATTATGTTTAATATACATGCATCGATCTTCTCAGCATAATGTTATCTTACATTTGCACATTGGAAGTGGATAATATGTCAATTTAGTTCTTATTTGTCTAATTTTCATTTGAGTAATTGATTCTTGTTGTTCATACTATAGCAAGATCAAAATTAGGTAGAAAAGACAAACAATCTTGCTGGAAAAAGAGAAGGGGATCACAATGCAGGCTACCAAAGGGAAGAAATGAATCTTTTTGAAAGAAGAGGGGACCATGACAGATGGCAGAAATCAGAAGGAATAGAAGCTTCTGATGGGGATCAAAGGGTGATGAAATGCCATATAAAAGAGGGGATTCCAGGAGAAGAAAGGGGTCTTCCACCATTCTGGAGGGGCTGCACCTTGGAGCTAAAGGAAGGAGAAGAAGGAGCCAAGATGAGACTTCAAGCTCATTCTGCTAGTTTGATATTTTAGAATGTTTTTTAAATCTTACTCTCTTAGGGTAGGGTAGTAGTCTAATTTCTGTTATGGATGGATGATGAAATAATACTTATTTTATCACTGATGTTAATATAGTTATGAATGTTTTGGAATCTATCCTTATCAATGTGAATCCTATTTTGTAATGGCATTTGATAATTATGTGTATGATTCCAATATATTATTATGAGATTTGATGCATCCATTTAGCTTTTGTTAATGTGAATCTCATATTTAAATGACAGCCGAAAGGTCGATTATAGATTCCCTTGATGTTTAGAAATAAATAAAGAGCATTAGCATTGGTTTGTGAATTTGATTGTGTCTATGCAATGAGTTGAAGGTTTATGAAATTCTGTTATCAGTTGTAATGCTTTTTAAGTCAACCTAACTAACATCCATATGGAAGTGTGATATTAGTTATACTTTAATGTATTGTGAGAGCAGTTTTTATAGGTTGAATCTGGCATGATTTATATTGCTGAGTTGTTATAATTCATCCATAGTAGATTTAGATGAACCTCGTCCCTAGGAGAATCTGTCACTAATTGTTAATCCACTTTAGGGCTTTCAGCTAAGTAGTTAGTTTACATTCTATATTAATCACTTTAAAACATAAAAAAGAGTTAACTTAGTTATAGTTCGATTTTGTGTCTTTATCTTTCCCTTTTTGTTTACTTATTAATTTAGCCTTTTTAGTTTAGGATTAATTTAAATTAGTTAGTGAATCTTTAGATCTCAGATCTTTGAGGATACGATACCCCGGGCGATCTATACACTTGCAGATTTGTAAAGACTAAGGGTTCTTAGAACTTGTTTGAGACCATCCATCATTTTTTCATATTCTTTGGATTTCACTTGATCCACTCACACCCCTATAGATCTACACTCATCAAGGCTGAAGACATCTTCTCCACAAACCAGCAAGAGACCATACAAGCTGAAGGATGCCAACATATCAAGACACAAGACACATACTACCTTGAAGAAATCTAGAATTTAGAAGCTGAAGAAAATTATTCTACCATTGGGCACAAGATGTAGGATCAAGTACTCCAAGACATGACAACAACCACACATAAAAAGAGGAAAATCAAGAAGTAATTGTTGAAACAAGATGGAGGTCCCGGAGAATCTGAACTCTCAAATTCAGAGGAAGAATTTCTAAAGGAACACAGCACCTTAAAGTACAAGTGTCAAACTGAAACTCAACTACTCAAAACAAAGCTCAAGCTGTTTTATAAGAAGTGAATTCTATTTGGTTCAAACTGTTTAGAGTGAAACATGGGCCAAGGACTTTTACTGAATTCTAAACCAGACAAAGTCTCCATCCGATCAAGATCCAACTGGAAGATCACTCCTAAACACTTGAGGAAGAGTAGCGACAAGCTGACTGAACCAACGATAGGGCGGGACGACGACCACTCCTCCGGCGTTGCATCACCAACCTCCAGAAAATAGAAGTTTCCTGAGCCAGAATCATCAACTAATGATGCCCCTGAGCCAAACCTCTCTGACCTTCAGCAAATTATTTCTGACCTCTCTTTGTAGGTTCACAAACTACGATGCAACAACATCCGCATAAAGCATATGCTCCAAAAATTAGACTGCTGCCTTCCTACGAACTGAAGCAAGTCTGGGGGAACATGTTGGTTCCCCACGCACTCGTCTTCCTCTTAAGAGGCACTCCCGCCCCGGCTTGAATACACTGAGGATGGTATTGTGTTTAAGTCTGGGGGGAGTACAATGGTATGTTTTCCACCCATATCTCCAAATCTCTTTAGCATACCATTGTACTTAGGTTTCTAGTTCTATTCCTTTAAAATGTCCACGTTTAAAATTTTATTGATAAAAAATTTTGAAAAATTTTAATGATATGTTGGCACGCATCATTCGAACCCTTGCTGAAAAGTTTGAATTGCCCTCTAGTCCTTAGCTAAAAAACATCATGGAATGCATTTTTTAGCCTTCATCTTGTATACCTGACGTGTTTGAATGTCGATACTTCAAAGACTCTACAAACTTTAAATTAGTTACCCTAACATGGCATCAAGGCCCATCATGCATTTAATGACCTGTCACTTGCTTGAATCTCTCTGACCAACTTTCTAAAATGTGTTTAATGGGTCTGTATAGGTCTTCCTTTGCATAATGGGAACTTTACTTTTCTTTTCTTTTCAATAAAATCCCAAGTGCCCCATTCTAGTATTTTAGGAAGAACCGGTGGGGAATGTTGGGGGACCCTATAAAAAAATGTGTTCCAAATAAATAAAGCACCAATAACTACTCCGCTGTCTACCTAGTTTGGGGAGGACAAGAGAATGCCTCCAGGGCACCACTTGCACCCTATGCCCAGCATTCCAGGAAGAAAAGCTAGGAACTGTCGAGTGGAACCACTTGTGCTAATGTTTTACTTTACCCCATCATACAACTGAAGAGCTATCGCATTTAAATCCAATAAATTTTTGAATGTGAATAAGTTGGTTAGTCTTCTTTCAGCACGAGGAAAAGAATTGTTGTATGAACATTCTTAGGCAATTTGTATGTAGGTGACCATCCAGTATGGGACTTGTGTATCCCATTAGTACAAGAGTTTTAATGGTGACATTATGAGGGCAGTTTTAAAACAAACTATAAAAGGTATTAAAGGCAAACAAGTGATGTTAGGAAAGAAGGTGGGGAATTATGATGCATGCTCATGATGTGTTCCAAACCTAAGTTCTTAGCTGATTGCTTGAGGACAAGCAAAACTTCAAGTCTTGGGAAAGTTGATATGGAGAATTTTGGTTTATATTTTCACTATAATTTTGCATACATACAACACCTATTACGTGATTATTCCTTTACGTAAACACATGCAAAGCGCAAATTCAATACATTTCAAACATTCTCCACATCAACGTTTATTCATATGTCACCTTGATTTATTTATGCTAGCCTGAAAAATCACATTTGGATAAATATCTCTTTTTGCAAGGAGATGATGAGCTCCGAGAGATGAGGTAGAGTGGCCGGACCACACACTATCATCTGTACAAATGAATGGTGAACTACTCTCGCGCTGCAAAAGAGGCCAAATAACCAACAACAAACACCAACTGTGATTTGGGACAAGCCAGCTCCCTCATCTCCCTTATGCAAGGAAGCCTCTAGAGAGGGGACCATAGAAGCTGCAGGAGGCAAGAAAGCTACAGGCGGCAGAAAAGTTGCAGCGAGGCAGGAGAAGACAAACAGAGGGAGAGAGGGGAGGAGCCGATATCAAGGAGTGGGACAGATACGAAAAGGGAGGAAAGGGCCGAAAAGAGAGCGAGTCAATTCTAAGGAACATAGGGGGAGATTGAAAGAGAGAACTGAGAGTGAGAGGAGAATGATGCCTTTGGCAATTCATGGAGAGATGTGTATTCTCCACATGAATGATAATTAACCATCCTGCTGAGGCCGGGAGGTGCATTATTTGCTTTGGATTCATGTTCTTTATTCGCGCTTTCATCTGTTTGTTTTCACGATCTAAACCGAATGTTGAGGTTTTTTGTGCTCTTAATGATATCTGCTTGATCCCTGTTTCATCCTTTAACTCCTTGCTTCTCAGATCTGTATTTAGGTTTGAACTCGTGAACTGTCATCGCCTTGCACCCCTGACCATAGGGACATTAGAGGCTCTACACGACCGAACATAGAGAAATTGAGCTTTGGTGAAGATAGTTCCCTGGGTGTCCTTCCTGTTTTCCTCGTAGTTGTAAGCTAAGGGATGTTTCTGTATCATTGCCACCGAATGTAGAGATATTAGAGGCTCTATGCGACCGAACGTAGGGAAATAAAGCTTTGGCATGCAAATGGTTTGTAAGTCTGGGTTTTCACAGAGTTTGTAATAGCAGTTCTTCGTAGTTTGGTTTAGACATCGTTCACTTTTTGATACGCGACTTAGAAGGGTTGTGCATATTTCGGGTTCTTGGAAATAAATGACTACATTGAGTTGGGGATTCATAACATCTTAAACGAATTCAAAGAGTGTTTGTGTATCTCTTATTCGCCATTGCTATTTTTTATTCTGGAAAGTTTTACACCAAAGAGGACATTCTTCCATCATCAGTATTGAGTGACCCGAGGAGGGCATATAGCAAATGAATTATTTCTGAAGAACTTTGAGTAATCTTAAATCGTATTTTCTAAATAGATCTCCCCCCACTTTAAATCATCTAGATAGTCTCGGAGATACACTAATGACTTGTATTCAGCCCGAAAAGGGTCGTCCGTATTCATCAAGGCATGTGTGAGTCGACCGCAGCCTCCTTGCCTTAAGTGTATTTCCCGTGAATGCCTGAGACTTAGTGGACATGAGAGCTTAACTCAAATTCAGAAAGAAAGAAAGCTCAATCTGTATCCTAGGACATCGCACACGAGAGCGATGACTAAACCCATCTTATGAATCCCTTTCACGTGTGCGACACAGGCTTCCCACTAACATGAAAGTGTGGTAGTGAAGATGAGTGTTTTCCCCGTAAGACTAACTACATACACACGTGAAAGGGCATTCGGTTGTTTCATCTGTATCATTTTAAACTAAAGAATTTTAAGTCGTGTAATAGAAGCACCTCCCATAAGTCCTCAACATTTGTTTTTAATCGATTCTCTCGCACTTTCCTAAGACCACCCAGTACTATTCTTTTTACAATCCCAAAAACAACAAAAACAATTAGTTAGTTTTATGTTACATCGTTAAAAATCTACTTCGATTTTCAGCACCTTCTTTACTTACCGAGTTTGTTCCGAAGAATTCTTCGAGGATTTCGCAGACACCGTGTACCTTATGGATCGAATCTCAAACACTAATGCACCATACACTTGTGGATCACATTTCGATAGTGTAGAGAGATTATAAATTTTAAAGCTTCATTCGATGTTTCTTTTGTGTTCAAGAGTAACAGGCCGAAGTAGAGGGTAGTCCTATGTATTAGAGGCATAAGCTTCCCCTTACATGCGATATTCTCTATACACACTTTATGTGAGTCAATGCTCGGGAGTACTTATAGACAATTTGAAAAATAATCTACATGGTGAAGCTAGTTGCTCATGTTTTAACGCAGTTCCTAAACTTTTAGGGAGTTAGAATAATTAATGATAAGTTATGAAGTTAAAATAACTAATACTTTTCTATTAATGTATTGATTAGTTAGGTAGTTAAAATAAATCCTATTTTTATATTGGTAAAAGACATGAAATTAGAATTCCTAACTTTATTTTTTAATTTAAAATAATAAACACAATTAGTTTTTAAAAATATATTACTAGCATCAAATAAATTTGCTACATTCAAATTAAAGCCACCGATTTTTTAGCCTTTGGAATATAATGCATAAATTCTATTATTTAATTACTAATACTTTATGTCTTTGATAGCTAAAACTATATTATCTAGTTAGTTAATCTTCTGATATTAGAACCAATTTTTTGCATGCATCTCATTCAAATTACTTTAGTCCTATAATTTGGGAAAAAAATACTTCAAGCTTGTACAATGATTTTAAAATAAGTAAAAAATAAATGTGACTTATAACAAAAAAAATATACTTCTATGATTTACTACTTTTGAAATGATGATTAACTAATATCATAAACTGAATTGTAAGAGGTAATAGAGCACAAATAAAAAAGTCCACATGGTGCTTGTAATAACCGAGAAAAAAAATCAAAATGGTCAGCTAGAGAGATAGACGTTAGGAGTATCATTAATGTAAGATAATGACCGAATAAAGGGGGGAGATAATAAAGTAAAATCCTGATTTCAATGATTAAGAGAAAATCAAAGAGATTAATACTGATTCCCTCTTCTGATATCCTCTCTTCCTTTCTTCTTTCGGCCTGGATTGTGCATGTCTTTTAAGAGAAATTTCTCCATGTCATTCCCAATAGCAAGTGGTATGAGAGCTCCCTTTCTTCCTATGGCGTTCCCTGACTTCTACACCTTCTCAGCCCTCTTTATCCGGATGACTTGAGGGCGGTGATCGGCCAAAGGAGGAGGTGCAGAGAGGACAGGAAGGATGCGGCCAATAGAGTTTCCGACGAATCAATGCAGGGATCAAACGCAAAAAAAAAAGGTGGATGAAATCTGAAATCACCTTGAGTGACTTTAGATACATCTAATCAATACCTGCTATGATCTGATCATGTTAAACCAATGAATAATATGAAGAAGAAGGTATGAAGAAATGAATCTATCAATTGATATATTTATCTATTTTCTTATTGCACAGTTGTATGGTTGATTGCATGTAGGAATCTCATTGTTATTCTAATTTATTTGCTTTGATATTTTCTATGTATGTAGTGGTTAATCTATTGTGTTACTTTATAAATGTAGAGTATCTAATCTGCATGTGTAAAACATTATATTTCTTTCACGTCAATACTTTCAATTTTCTGTACTTCACAAAACCTGGCTCGGGTTCTTAAGAACCCGGTCTGAGTTAATGTTGAAACTGACCGTGAACCCCACCTGCACACTCTTGCTATCCCGCACGTACATCCATGCTACACCGCTTTCACGCTCGTGCTCTGTACTCGACCGGACGAACTTGGTAGGATTAGTAAGCCATAAACTGGTCGACCGATTGACTGAACCAGTCGACCTCTCCACTACCAGACCTGCTACAGACCGGTCGACCACTTAACAGAGCCGGTCGACCGCTTAACAGAGCCGGTCGACCGATCTAAAACTCGACCCTAGTGTTACTTAACACGGACCAGATTGCTCCTTGTTGAACCCGATTGGCCCGAGTCTAAGCTATGAAGTCAGCACGGGTCACCCTGTACCTAGCTCGGGTTATAGAAATTCGTGACCATTTATCGCATTTTCTAGTGATTCTTGATTCTGACCTAAATGTTATATGTTCCTATTTTGATCAATCTTTATTATGACTGGATTAATGACATGTGATCCATTCCTGATTTAAGATATGACCCTTATGCTGATTCATTCTATTATTGATCCAATTGTTCCCACATTATGAATAATAATGAATAATAAGATTCTAAAGGGATTAATAAGTTAAGATGGAAGATAAATAATGGGTTGCCAGCTTATGTCAAGTGCCTCATGGGTCGCTTCCTTGATCATGGTTTGATCAATCACCTGTTGTATCGTTTCACTCGGCATACCCCATATTTAATAATTTAAGGTCACCTAAAGTCATTGGATTTCTAAGATTCATGATTAAGAAGCATGGTTAAGTAAAGAAAGTATGGATACTAAGACAAGTTATTGTTATCTTTTATGGTCATGATTATCAAGCATACAAGTGTTCCCAAACCTATCATGTGTTATGTGATGTTATTGATTATCCATCTTTATTGATTTTCCTTTATTCATGATCTATGATGATTCCATGTTCATGACCAAGATAAGTTATGCATTATATACCATTATTGGTTCCCCACTAAGCTTTAAAGCTTACGGGAGGACCTCCCCTCATGTCTTTGATTTTCATAGGGCCAATGTTGAGTTGGTGTGCTGTGATGATGCTCAGGCGGTTGTAAAGCACATGAACTACATAGCCTATTTATCTATTTATTTCCTTCCACATTTATGAATCCATGATGTAGACTTATGATATTTATTCAGGGCTGACGTAATCATTTTTTAACTTCTGCAATTAATGTTATTTTTTCTACAATCCTCCTTTATTTTATTCTTTCTCTTACTGATGTGTCTCTAGTCTAGACTGAGCTTTGGTCAATTTGATGGTCAATGCCACAGTATTTATAGCATTCTCAGGTTGATCTTTACCACGTGGCGTTGATGAATTTGGGGTCGTTAGAATGCTTGTGTACAATTGGTTTTGTTATAAATAAATCTAGAAACCAACTATGGAAAAAAGTATGAAATATATATAATGCCTAATACAATTAAAGTTGTCTCATAGGTCACATATCATTGTGGAAAGGAAAAAATAAAATACAATCACGAATTATTGAATGTTGACTTTTACCATTTAATTGTATGAAGTGGTGATTGATGTTGGTTTCCAATCCTATAGTTGGTTTCTCCATGAAAATGAAGTGATCAACCGTTGACCCAATGCTTCCTTGTATAATCATAATTTTTCATCATAATATTACAAAAAAAAACTGACTCAAGTGCAATTTACAACCTAAATCATGATGCATATTAATATTATTCGACATTATAAACTAGAAGATGAATCATGGAAGGGAGCACATGGTATAACACCACAAATTTTTATCAGGGGTAATTGTGTCATTTGGCCTAAATCCCTAACCTCCCTATATAAAGACCAAGGACTCCCTTGTTTACCTTTTTTTCTCCATCTGGACTCTTAACGGCTAGGGCTTGAGGAAGGAGATCTTGAGGAACAAAGAGGAAGAGGAAGAGGCGGAAGAGGAAGGAATAAGAGGAGAATCAACTAGAGAGATCAAGATATGTAAAGAGGATCCAACCGCTCTCTCCTCTCTCAATGATTTGATTTGATTGTGATGGATTGAGAGTTGAGGGCACCTTGTCCTCATGATGGATTTTGGACTCTCATTAGATCTGAAAGATTTTGATGTGTTTCATGTTTTTTAATCATGCTTAGACTCACATGTTAAGATTTCATATTGCGAGATTTTGATGAACCCGATATTTAAAACAATGGAGGATTTCATGTGTTTTTAAGGTACTTTTGATACCCATTGGTTTATAGATCATGCCTAGAAACTTTAGGATGCTTTGTATTATGTTTCTACAAAGTTTCATGAAAAACATGCAGAACGCTAGCTCAATACGGGCAAGAGGGCTTTTACGGGCAAGGAGGAAACACTACGGGTTGTCAATATTTTCTAATGTGAGCTCAATACGACTTGAAGGTCAAAAATATGACCTGAAAGGGAAAAATATGGCCAGCCGTATTGAACTAGCAGATTGGCAAAAATCCTATCTCACGGCCGTGACACTATTGGGCACGGTCGTGACACTAATGGCAACGGTTGTGACACTGAGGGGCATGGCCGTGACCAACACTTGGAAGCGAAATATGATCGTTTTATAGTATGATCATGGGCGTGACCACTCCGTCACGCTAGGGACCGACCGAAAGAAGTATATATGATATATTTAAAGTTATTTTCAAAGTACTTATACTACGTATTAATGCTTGATAATTGTATATGAACCTAGATACACGAATTGCATGGGCAACCATAACTACGTTAAAATCTGAAGACTGAGTGACGTAAACTGTATTGTTGATTGTGATAATAATGAACTCAATTGAAGAATACTGTTACTTGACGCCGCTCAAACTGATGACAGGAAATACTGTGCCCTGCTCCATTGTGCTAGAATTTCCCTCAGAAAATTATTGTGTCCTGCACTTTGCAGTTAGCATTTCTTGGGAGAATAACTGTATCTTATCAGCAACGATATGTATATTCCCATTCACCCTCGAGTGGCAAAGTCTCGACTCCAAGGCCTAGCAAGCCTACTGGAGGGCAATGACAACTGATGACCATGAAAGTGAGATCCAATGGGTTATGAAGCAATCCGAAGGATATTACTAAAGCAAGGTAATGACAAGTGCTAGTCACTTGGGATGCTTACTGATACTGACCGACTGTTACATGACTGACCATTATAGTACTCTTACTGGTGACCTTTTTATATTAATCAATGACATGTATATCTATGAATATGACATGACATACATGCTCCTATTATTATGAAACTATTAAACATGTGTCATGTGGTATCTTGCTTAAGATGCATTTTACTCCATTGGCCTTTACATACTCCAACTAGATCCGTGCAGGTAATTGATATGCTTGGATGGATGGCTGACTCACCTAATGACAATGAAGTTGCACATGGCATAAAACTAGATGGAGTCATGAGTCATTTTAGTTTGTTTAAGATATGAATATGAATAATGTTGTTATTATGTCCTATGACATTAATTATTGATGTTTTAAATTGAAGTCTTCCGCTAAACAAATGATGATATTATTCTCATTTTAAATGAATATTAGTTTCTGCTGCATTATTATTAAACCATATTATTGTAATTAAGTGATGAAAATGGTCTAGCACTTCCGAAATAACCTAACTGCCCTCTAGCTTTTAGGGTGGAAATTTCGGGGTGTAGCAGTTGGTATTAGAGCCATGTTATAACCTATGTTAAGTGTGTCATAGAACTGTTAAGTGTTTAAGTCCATGTGCAACTGTCATGAGCAGCCATCCAAGGTAAAGAGTATGTATGTTTTGTGCCATGTGTTTGATTGTTTATATTAACCATCTAGTGTTGGTTGGTTAATGTTTATGATGGATGGAGATAGGAGGTCGTACGAATGCTTTAAGGGATCAAAGGGAACTGATCGAGAGCATGACCCGCATGGCTCGTGCTATGGAGAGGAACGCGGAAGCCACTCGAGTTCAAGAATTAAGAGGTTCCTGAAATCCCATCCCCTTACCTTCAATGGGGAGAGGAACCAGACAAGGCTGAGGCTTGGCTGGATATTATCACTGAGAAGTTCAGAGCCATGGACTGCTCTGACCGGCATAGGGTCAACCTGGCTACTCATCAGCTAGTTGATCATGCTCGTCACTCGTGGAAATCAGTGACAAGGACTCAGTTCGATGAAGATGATGAGTCACCTAGAGGGATTTCAAGAAGGCCTTCAGGAACCACCACTACCTTCCTCCACATATCAGTGGGAAGAAGCAAGCTAAGTTCATGAATCTACAACAAGGCAGCTTGACTATAGAGGAATACCTCAATAAGTTCCTTGAACTTAATGAATGTCAAGTGTGGTGACCCTGAGACGATGGCCAAGGCGATCTCTTTAGTAACCAAGTTAGAAAGAGAGATTGACATGCAAAAGAAGTATGAGCAGAACAAGGAGTCAAGGAAAGAACAAAAGAAAGACAAGCAAAGGAAGAACATGAACTCCAAATCGTACTTTAAGACTAAAGGAGGACAAAAAGACAAAGTCTGTCCTCACTAACACAATTTCCATCCTGGAGAGTGCAGGTTCAAGATTGGAGCATGCCTGTATTGTGGCAAGACTGGCCACTTTGTCAAAGACTGTCCTGAAGAGAAGCCCGAGTATTAGAACAAAAGCAAGGTCAAAGCAGAGAATCAATAGAGGGCACCAGGCAGGGTCTACACCATGCAGGTGGATGAGGCCCAAAAGTCCAATGAAGTGATCCAAGGTAACCTCCTTGTGGCTTATCACCATGCAAATATTTTATTTGATTATAGTGCTACTCATTCTTTTATATCGTCTGCCTTTGCTAACTTACTGAATGTTGAGAGAGAAAACATGAAGTGGCAGCTACAAATAGCAACACCACTAGGGAGGGTCTCCACGAGGCAATACCTCCTAGAGACACTAGTAATGATAGAGAGTCCTCGTAGTACTACCCATGGTGGAATATGATGTCATATTGGACATGGATTGATTGTCATACTATGATGCCTACATGATATGCAGGCAAAGGAAGATCATGATCAACAAGAAGAATGCTAGTTCTGTAATTTTCTGCAGAATTCCATCTAAGAGAAGGAAGATAATGGTTTCTTCAGCCAAGGCAACCAAGATGCTGAACAAGGGTTGCCAAGGATTCTTGGCGAGTATGGTTAAGAGTGATTTCCAATATAAATCACTATAGGAACTTGAAGTGGTGAAGGACTTTCCATATGTGTTTTCCGATGAGCTCCTAGGACTACCTCCGGAAAGGGAGATTGATTTACATATTGAGCTGATGCCAAGGACGGCTCCAATTTTCAAACCTCCCTATAAGACGACACTAGCAAAAAAGAAGGAACTGAAGGCTCAACTGCATGAATTGCTGGACATAGGCTTTATCAGACCAAGTGTGTCCCCATGGGGTGCACATGTCCTATTTGTGAAGAAAAAGGATGGGTCACTGAGGCTGTGTATAGACTACAGGATGCTCAACAAGGTGACCATCAAGAATAAGTACCCACTACCTAGGATAGATGGTCTTTTTTGTCAGTTATCTTCTACATCAATCTTCTCAAAGATTGACTTGAGGAGTGGATACCATCAGATCATAGTGGTTGATCAGGACATAGCTAAGATGACCTTCAAATCAAGGTATGACCATTATAAATTTTTTGTTATGCCTTTTGGACTAATAAATACTCGTGCAACATTTATGTATTTGATGAGCAGGTTATTCAAGCCTCAGTTGGATAGGTTTATAATTGTATTTGTGGATGACATTAATCTGATATATTCATCAAGTCTTGAAGAACACCATAAGAACTTGCAGATTGTTCTAGAGACTTTGCGGCAACATGAATTGTATGCAAAGTTCTCTAAGTGTGAGTTCTAGTTAGAACAAGTGATGTTTCTGGATCATATTGTTTCAAAGGATGGCATTTCTGTGGATCCAACAAAGTTTAAAGCAGTCATGAACTAGGAAAGACCAAAGACTATGAAGGAAATCAGAAATCTTCTAGGATTCGTTAGCTACTACTGAAGGTTCATCCAGGATTTCTCCAAGATATTACTTCGCCAATGACCAAGTTAACTAGGAAGGGGGAAAATTTTAATTGGAACCAGAAATGTGAAGAAAGCTTCCTAGAACTAAAGAAGAGATTGACTTTTGCACCAGTGCTAACAATTCTCAAAGGAGTTGTAGGCTACACGGTGTACAACGATGCTAGTGGCGTGCACTGGACTGGGGTGTGTTCTTATGCAATATGGAACAGTGGTTGCATATGCTTCAAGGCAACTCAAAACTCATGAGAGGAATTACCCCACTCATGATTTGGAACTGGCAGCTATGGTGTTTGCCTTGAAAATATGGCACCACTATTTGTATGGGGAAGAGTTTTAAGTCTACATTGACCATAAGAGTCTCAAATATGTGTTCTCCCAAAAGGAACTCAACATGAGACAAAAGAAGATGGTTGGAGTTTCTGAAGGATTATGAGTTTGATATTCTTTATTATACAAGGAAGGCCAACTCAGTGGCAGATGTTTTAAGCAGGAAATATGAAGGGTCAGTGGCATATTTTGAGAGTATATAAATGGACCCTAATTGAAGGAAGCACACAGAGAAAGTTGAAGGAAGCACTCAACATGAGACTGATGAAGATAGAACTATCAAGTTACAAGGTAGACTATGGGTACCTGAAAAACAAAGAGTTTAAAGAGGAAATTCTTACGAAGTGTCACAAGTCAGGGTTTGCTATATACACAGGAACTACCAAGATGTTCAAAGATCTTCAGAGAACATTTTGTTGGAGAGAAATGAAAAGAGAAGTAGCTGAGTTTGTCTCCAAGTGCTTGGTAAGCCAATAGGTCAAGATTGAGCACCAGAAGCCACTAGGACTACTGAACCCACTGCCCATACCTCAGCGGAAGTGGGAGGTGTAGGATCCTAAAAGCACCAAGAGGCCAGGGGGGCAGTGATTTCTTCAGCTTCTATACTTGGTCGGTCGACCGGACTGTCAATCGGTAAGTTGACCGGTATCATTTCGACGTCAATCGATACAAATCATATATTGATCAGTCGACCGGTATCTCCAGATCTGACGACTAGTATAGTCTCGACCGACTTTCTTTACTTCGACCGACAAGTTGACCAATTTGCACTATTTTGAGCATAACTTTTTGTACAGTTATCCAAATTAGATAATCTTGAATTCTATGGATAGCTAACATGATTCTATACAACTTTGATATTAATCATTCATCCAGAATCAAATAAAATCATGGTCAATTGTTTAATCAAATTTAGTGCATAAAGTTATCCCTTTTTCTTTAAACTTTTTTAGCATTTAACTTTAATCTTTCGAGGTTTGTATCATCAAAATATAATTTTATATGGCATTAAAACTTTGCTCCAACAATCTCCCCTTTTTTTATAAAGACAAACTGAGAAATACGAAAAATGTATAAGTTGCGAAAAAGTTGTAAAATCTTATAAATTCAATTTTACTCCCTCTAAAACTTAGCTTTCCTTACATAAGTACTAATTGTAAGGCACTCTTCATATATAGTTATATTCATATCATATTTCTCATATATTTTTCCCTCTTTTGTTTCATCAAAAAGTGGTTTGAACATGAAGCATATAAGAAACAATATGTAACTCCTCCGTAATCTTGTCATCTTTAAAAATGTTATTCTCCCATTTTTCCATATAAGAAACATGTGAAGTCACAAAAAAATGTGTTTCAATTTTGTTAGTAATGGTTCCTTTTAGAAACCCATATCATTCCATGTTGATATTGTTTTCTAACTTTGCATTGATTTGCATAATGACCATTAAATTCACATGTAAAAACATTTAAAATGTGATTTTCGATCATAGGAATGATTAGAATTTCAATAAAAGTTTTTATGTCCAAAATGATTTCTAAGATTATTTTTCGTTTTTTTTGTACAATCTTTTTTTAAAAAAATATTTTCTTGTTATGCTTTTTCTAAAGAACATGCTAATTTTACAAATTCACATGCATGTGTAATTTTAAAAGTATCAAGTTCATTTTTCAAGTTTTCATTTTCCATAAAACAAGTGTCCATTTCTCTTTTAATTTTTTAATATCATGTATTAATTTCTCATTTCCCTCTTTAAGTGAAAAATACCTTTTTATAAGTGAAGAAAGTTCTTTGTGCACATCAATTGAAATATCTTTTTCAGAAAAGTTTGATGAATCATTATTTGAATTTGAAGAGTTAGATGTTACCTCATCGTTGTGTACCATTAGGCATAGGTATGCATCTTCACTGGAGGAACTGGAGGAGTCATTTGATTCTTCATACTTTTCTTCTTCCCTTTTTGAAATATCTCTTCTTTGTCATTCTTTGTGAGACTTGAATTTCTTTGTTGGTGACGTCGATCGGGACAACTCACGTATTGATCAGTCGACCGGTATCTCCAGATCGGTCTACCGGTATAGTCTCGACCGGCAGGTTGACTAACTTACACGATTTTGAGCATAACATTTTGCACAGTTATCCAAATTAGATAATATTGGATTCTATGGATAGCTAACATGATTCTCTACAATGTTGATATTTATCATTAATCCAGAATCTAATAAAATCATTGTCAATTGTTTAATGAAATTTAGTGCATAAAGTTATCCCTTTTTCTTTAAACTTTTTCAGCATTTAATTTTAATCTTTCGAGGTTTGTATCATCAAACTGTAATTTTATATGACATTAAAACTTTGTTCCAACAATCTCCGTCTTTTTTATGAAGACAAACTGAGAAATATGAAAATATATAAGTTGCGAAAAAGTTATAAAATCTTGTAAATTCAATTTAACTCCACCTAAAACTTAACTTTCCTTACAATGATAGATATTTACATAAGTACTAATTATAAGGAGCTTTTCATATATAGTTATATTCATATCATATTTTTCCAATATTTCTCCCTCTTTTGTTTTATTAAAAAGTGGTTTTCACATGAAGCATATAAGAAACAATATGTAACTCCTCCGTAATCATGTTATCTTTAAAAATGTTATTCTCCCATTTTCCATATAAGAAACATGTACAGTCACAAAAAATGTGTTTCACATATAAAATATGTGATAGGCAAAAATAACTCCCTCTAAATTTATGACTATTTTATAATGGTAAAATGAAATCAAATTGATCTAAAGGTCATGAAACCCACAAGTCTAAAAAATTGTATTAAGAATCAAAATTTTGCATAAAACATTGATGCAACAATGATATCAAATGATATGTCAAAATAAAGTTAGAAGATTTTAACATGCTCCCCCTATCACTATGACCAATTTTTTTTTCTATTTTATATATTCCTCTTTTCTTTCAATGAAATAGTGATTTTGAAATTTTGAGTGAAATCAAAAAGTCAATGATACTTTTATCATGACCTTCATGCCTTCACAATTTTAAATCCACTTGTCCTTTGTTTTGCATGTGAGGCACACCTGAAAAAACAATCATTTAACTTTTGGTAACCAAACTTCTTTGGGTTCAATTTTGTTAGTAATGGTTCCTTTTGGAACCCATATCATTCCATATTGATATTGCTTTCCAACTTTGCATTGATTTGCATAATGACCATTAAATCTACATGTAAAACATTTAAAATGTGATTTTCTATATCATAGGAATGATTAGATTTTCAATAAGAGTTTTTATGTCCAAAATGATTCCTAGGATTATTTTTTGTTATATGAGAAATAGTCTTATCGTTATTTTGTGCATTTTTGAAAAAAAAAATTCTTATTTTATTTTTTCTAAAGAACTTGCTAATTTTACAATTTCATATGCATGTGTAATTTTCAAAGTATCAATTTCATTTTTCAGGTTTTTATTTTCATAAAACAAGTGTCCTTTTCTCTTTTAATTTTTTAATCTCATGTATTAATTTTTCATTTTCCTCTTTAAATAAAAAATACCTTTCTATAAGAGAAGAAAGTTCTTTGTGCACATCAATTGAAATATCTTCTTAAGAAAACTTGATGAGTCATTATTTGAATTTGAAGAGTTAGAAGTTAGCTCATGGTTGTGTACCATTAGGCTTAGGTATGCATATTCACTGGGGGAAGTTGAGGAGTCATTTGATTCATCTTCACTTGACTCTTCATACTTTTTCTTCTTCCCTTTTTGAAATGTCTCTTCTTGTCATTCTTTGTGAGATTTGATTTTTTTCTCGGTGATGTTTATGTACTCGTCTTTTTGGCTTTTCATTCTTTTCTTTATTTTTCACCAACTTAAGATATTTGTCACGCTTTCTTGTGTAGTATTGGAGTTTCTCTTCGTCCACTTCCTCTTCACTTGAGTCTTCTTCTTTTTTGTTTGCTTTCAATGCTAATGTCTTCTTTTTGGGAGCATTTGCTTCTTCTTTTTCCTGGATTCCGATCTCATAGGACAATAGTGATCCAATTAGATCATTGAAATCCAGACTATTCAAATTATTTTCTTCAATCTTGGTCCTCTTTGTATTCCATTTGGAGGAAAGAGACCTGAGAAACTTTTTCACTTTTTAGGGGTTAGTTCTTGGTTCGCCCAAGGAGGCTAAGCTATTCACAATATCATTAAAATGAATAAACATATCATTAATGGATTCATTTTCTAGCATTAATGTTTAATTTAGATTCTTTAACTTTATCCGTTCCTTCATAAGTAGTAATGAGTTTCTTCCAAATCTCATTTGCACTTTAACATCTGGAAATCCGATTAAATTTTGTTAAATACAAAGCACAATAAAAAATATTTTTAGCTTTCCAATCTAATTTTGAAAAAAACTTTTGTATTTCGTCATAGCATGAAGGTAATTTTTCATATAAATAATAGTCTTTTTCAACAATGTCCCACATGTCAATGTCAATGGAACATATGTATGCTTGAATTCTAATTTTTCGGTAAGCAAAATTTGATGCATTAACAAACGAAGGATGAACAAATATTGATTGACCTTTGAAAAAACTAAATCCACTTAATGTCATAGCTCTTAAAGATTGTTAAATTTTAGAACAAGATGATTAAGTCTTAAAAATGATTAAATCCTAAAACTATTTGATCTTAAAATAAGATGATCAAAATAAGAGCAAGTTGGCTCTGATACCAATTGTAGGATCCCAAAGACACCAAGAGAGGGGGTGGGGGTGAGTTGGTGTTTAAGCCGTAAATGTCGATTTCACAAAATGCATTGTGGAAGTTTAAATTCGATTCGTTAAACCTTTTAAATCAATGCAAATCAAACTATATCACAATCATAATATGAGAGGGGGAGAGAGAGAATGCAAACACAAAGTGCACGGGTGGTCATTTACCAGATTCGGCCACACTTTGTCCTACGTCCCCGCTCCGACTTCTTGACCTCGAGATCATCGAAGATTCCACCAAAATCTTCCTTAGTTCCAAATGGGGCAAGGAAGAACCTTTTACATCAACCACCTTTTTATCCGTTTCGAGAGGTAAGGCACATCTCTCCTCCTATGAAGCTTATCTTTTATCTCGCTCAAGAAATAAGATATGGAACCTCTTTTACACAAGAGCTATCTCTATTTTTCTGAACAATTGTTTCTCTCTTTTACAATGACAAGCTCAAAAGAGTGGAAGAGAGAAAGAAGAGAAAGACTAAACTGAAAACTTAAAGGAAAGGATCCTTTTGATAACTTGAAGTTTTTCTTCAATGCTTGGATGGGTGCCCTTGCTTCTGGCTTTGTCACTCCTTTTATAGGCTCTATATGTGAAAAATTCGTTCAGAAATTATTCCACAAATTTTTCCTTCAAAATTGACTGTTACTGTTCATTTGAGCCGTGGATCGGTTGACCGCATTAATGCCGGTCTATACGACCGCGATTTCTTTAGCTTTTGCACTTAGTCGGTCCGCTAGATTGTCGATCGATAAGTCGACAGATATCATCTTGACGTCGACCGAGACAGCTCATGTATTGATCGATCAACTGGTATCTCCAGATTGGTCGATCGGTATAGTCTCGACCGTCTTCTTTGCTTCATTTGACAGGTTAACCAACCTGCACTATTTTGAGCATAACGTTTTTCACAGTTATCTAAATTAGATAACCTTAGATTCTATGTATAGTTAATATGATTCTCTACAACTTTGATATTTATCATTCATCCAGAATCTAATAAAATCATAGTCAATTATCTAATCAAATTTAGTGCATAAAGTTATTCCTTTTTCTTTAAACTTTTTTAGTATTTAACTTTAATCTTTCAAGGTTTATATCATCAAAATATAATTTTTTATGGCATTAAAACTTGTTCCAACAGGAGGATATTACAATGGAATTTATTGTGGGTCTCTCAAAGACATAGAAGGGTCACTGCCATCTGGGTCATCGTTGACAGATTGACGAAGTCAGCTCACTTCTTACCGTACAATGTGAGACAGTCAGTTGCAAGCATGGTGAAATTGTATATGGATGAAATAATCCGATTAAATGAAATTCTTGTTTTTCATTGTATCGGATAGGAATATATGATTCACAGCAAGGTTTTGGAGAGGATTGCAACATGCATTTGGTACAAGGTTACACTACAGCACTGCATTTCATCCTCAAAATAATGGGCAAAGAGAAAGAACAATCTAGTCCTCGAAAGACATGCTCAGAGCATGTGCAATTGATTGGCAAGGCAGCTGGGATGATCACCTCACTCTAGCTGAGTTTGACTTTAATAATAGTTATCACTCCACCATAAATATTACTCCATTTTAGGCACTATATGGAAGACCTTGCAGGTCTCCCACATGTTAGAGTGCAGATGGTGAGGGAAGACTACGAGGACCTAAACTAATAGAAAAGTATATAGTGAAAGTGGATCTGATTAAGGAAAGGATGATGATAGATCAGAGTCGCCAGAAAAGTTATGCAAACAGAAAAAGAAGGGAACAAATCTATCAAGTTGTGGACCATGTACCATTGAAAGTGTCTCCTACAAAAGAGTCATGAGATTCAATAGAAAAGAAAAGTTGGCTCCTAGATAATTGGTCCATTTGAGATTCTGAAAAAAAGTTGGAGAAGGAGCATACAAACTGGTATTGCCTCCTTCCTACACCAGGATCCACAATGTTTTCCGTGTGTCCATGCTTCACAAGTACACATATGATTGAAGAGCCAACCATGTAGTGGTGATTGAAGAGCCAACCATCAAAGAAGACCTCACATATGAAGAGTACCCTACAAAGATACTTGAGTATAGTGAGTGTCATCCAAGGAACTAAGTAGCGAAGATGGTAAAGATTGCATGGAAGCACCACAATGGAACTGAAGCAACATGAGAACTGGAAGATGAGATGAATGAACAATTCCCAAGATAATTCGGTAAGTGTTCTACTTTATATTAAAATTCGAGGATGAATTTTCTTTTAAGGGGGCAGGATGTAATACCCCAAATTTTTATCAGGGATAATTGTGTCATTTGGCCTAAATCCCTAACCTCCCTATAAAAGACTTAAGACTCTCTTGTTTACCTTTTTTTTCCATCTGGACTCTTGATGGCTAGGGCTTGAGGAACAAAGAAGAGGAGGAAGAAGAGGAAAGAAGAAGAGGAGAATCAACTAGAGAGATCAAGGTATGTAAAGAGGATCCAACCCTTCTTTCCTATCTCCATGATTTGATTTGATTGTGATGGATTGAGAGTTGAGGGCACCTTATCCTCATGATGGATTGTGATGGAGGGTTACTCTCATTAGATTTGAAAGATTTTGATGTGTTTCATGTTTTTGAATCACCAATCTTAGATTCACATGTTAGGGTTTTATATTGGGAGATTTTTATGAACCCTAGATTTGAAACAATGGAGGATTTTATGTGTTTTTAAGGTACCTTTGATGCCTATTGGTTTATAGATTATGCCTAGAAACTTTAGGATGCTTTGTATTTTTTTTCCAAATTTTCATTTAAAAATGTGCAGAACACAAGCTTAATATGGGCAAGAGGGATTTAATACGGGCAAGGAGGAAAAATACGGGCTGCTAATATTTTCTGGCGAGAGCTCAATATGACATGAAGGTTAAAAATACAATCTAGAGGGAAAAATACGGCCATGCCATATTGAACTTGCAGATGAGCAAAAATCCTATCTCACGGCCATGACACTATTGGGCACGGTCGTGACACTAATGAGAACGGTGGTGACACTGAGGGGCATGGCCGTGACCAACACTTGAAAGCGAAAATAAGACCATTTTAGGTCATGAGCGTGACCACTCTATCACGGCCGTGACCGACCAAAAGAAGTATATATGATATATTTAAAATTATTTTCAAAGTACTTCTACTATGTATTAATGCTTGATGATTGTATATGAACCTAGATACATGAATTGCATGGACAACCATAATAAGGTTAAAATTTGAAGACTGAGTGACGTAAATTGTATTGTTGGTTGTGATAATAATGAACCCAATTGAAGAATATTGTTACTTGTCGCCCCTCAAACTGATGACAGGAAATATTGTATCCTACTCCATTGTGTTAAAATTTCCCTTGGGAAATTATTATGCCCTGCACTTTGGAGTTATGGGGGAATAATTGTATCTTACCGGCAACGATGTGTATATTCCCATTCACTCTTGGGTGACGGAGCCTTGGCTCCAAGGCCTAGCCAACCTACTAGAGTGTAACGACTTGATTATTCAATTATTGATAAGATCAAAGATTAACTAAATGAACTAAAGGAAGTAATGACCACGAAAGTGAGATCCAATAAATTATAAAGCAATCCGAAGAATATTACTGAAGCAAGGTAATGACATGTGCTAGTCATTTGGGATGCTTACTAATATTGATCGACTATTTTATGACTGACCATTCTAGTACTATTACTGATGACCTTTTTATATGAATCAATGACATGTATATCTATGAATATGACGTGAGATACATGCTCCTATTATTATGAAACTATTAAACATGTGTCATGTAGTATCTTGCCATTTTACTGCATTGGCCTTTACATACTTTTGACCTGGCAACCCTGCACCTTGAATTCGTGCAAGTAATTGATATACTTGGATAGATGGCTGACTCACCTCATGATGATGAAGTTGCACATGACATAAAACTAGATGGAGTCATGAGTCATTTTAGTCTTTTTAAGATATGAATATGAATAATGTTGTTATTATGTCCTATGACATTAATTATTGTTGTTTTAAATTGAAATCTTTGGCTAACAGTGATGTTATTCTCATTTTAAATGAATATTAGTTTTTGCTGCATTGTTATTAAATCACATTATTGTGGTTAAGTGATGGTAAACAGGCTAGCACCGCCGAAATGATCTAATTGCCCTCTATCTTTTAGGGTGAAAATTTCGGGGTTTTACACATGGAATGACCGGACTTTTTCATTGCATTTATAGCGCATAATAATATTATTTGTCTTATTGTTTTTATAAAATCTGATCATACATTTAGTTAATTGAATGTGAATAACTAAATGCTACGTAATTGTTGTTGGACTGATAATTAAGTATTAATATCGATCAATTTACATGTTATTTGAAAATTTAAATATTAATTTTAAGAAGATAATGCTCATCAATTCGATCAGTTTTAATTTAAAGTTATTCACATTATGAACGACTTGACTATTTTCTTTTAAAATTCTTAGATTGTTAGCTAGTGAATTAAGGGTTATTATTATACCTTTTTATGTTGAATTATATATATATATATATATATTGCATTTACTATTATTACATTTCTACTATATAAATACTTTTAGTGGAATACCTAATTAAAAACTTTTATCCATGATTAGTTTTTACTTTTAATTGAACGGTTATACATTCTAATTACTCTGCACATTAACCAGTAGGTGGTGGAGTACGCGCATATACACATTAATTAGTATTTATATTTTTGTCAAAAACCTTTTAAGGACACATGGCATAATATTGTCATACCAAGTTAATATTTATTGATAGTGAGTTACACGATTCCACATTCTAATTACTATACATATTTATTAGGAATAATTAATAGTATTTATTGGTTGTTAGTTACAGGGTTACACATTCTAATTACTATATATTAATTAGTATTATACACTATGCTGTCAAACATATTATAAAACAAACTATTTTATTTTTGCATTGTATATTAAATGGAGACGGTAGCAAGTGGGAATGATTGCTAACAAATAGATTATGCAATCATATATAGAAGTAGAGAAAATTGCTAATTAACTGTGCTAGTTACTAATTAATCATCACTAAAAAAATATTATGATAGATTAGTTACTATTTTGATTATTGCGATATAATATACACAATTAATATTATAATTATTATAATATATATGTATGTATGAATATATATATATATATAGCTCATGACTCTACATAATTGCTTATCATTGAAATAATGATTTATGATTAATTTGTGACATGTTTATTAAAAGATAATTAATCAACATAAAAAGTTTTACAATTTGGACACTTTTCAACATCCTCTCATTCAAAACTATCCTCCTTTTAATAATATATAGATATAGATATATATAGATTATTCATCAAGTAAATAGCAATGAATCTTTTGTCTTTCCCTTAATTTCTCTCACTCTTCGAGTATACATATACAACTATCTCCATCTATGTCTTTACTGACTTCAAGATGATAGTACATCTATGTGATTTCTGTAGTTACATCATATCACAAGCCTATGTTTCATAATTCACTTCTATTGTTTCAGAGAAGCCATTTTCGTGTAGGAAAATTGCAAATATGAAATATATTAAACAAAATCAATCTCATTTTCTTATAAATATATGATATTTTGTAGATAAAGGTTCAATATTTGTGCTACTTTTTTAAGGGGTAGCACCAACATCTATCCATCAACGTGAGATTCATGATGGATGGTGGATCTAGTAATTACATTTTTTTTATCAATCAATCATCATGAATCATATAGTGATGAGTGGGCATTTGATGGTGCTGAGGTAGCACAACTAATTTTTCCATTAGATAAATATTTATTAATTGTCAGTAGCGAAATTCTAATATATTTTTAACACACTTTCATGAATAAAATAATACTTATTCTATTGTTATGAAAGACACAATATTTTTTTTAGTCATGTTTAAGATTTTAAATTGTAAATATGTTGTATGTTATGAAAATAGAACTTGTATAAAAAGTTATAATAAAAATCTAAACTTCTATTTTAAATATATACAAAGAGAGTAAGTTACCTAGTTTAATAGTTATATTTAACCAATGATGGATACTTCAAGGAAGGCTCATGATATAATGAACGTGCAGAATGAAATATGAAATATATTTTAGATGGACGATAAATATGAGATATTTATTGATTCCTACTTCAGGTTTTGCAATGATGATGAATGATAAGGAACATGCGGAACATCAAACTTTTGCTACTATTTCTCCTTTCTCTAGTCATTTTTATGCCAAATTATTACAAATATATTTGTTTACATGCATGAACAATTTGTGACACCCCAAGATTTCAGTAGGGGTAACAAAATAATTTGCTAATTGAATTAGCAAATATTAATGGATTAAAAGATATTAATGGAAAATTTGAGAAAGAATAGGAATATATGTAGATAAGAACTATGAATAGCGAGAAAGACTAATCCTAGTTGGAGAAGGAATTAAAACTTAAATAGGATAAAATGTATGATAGTAAGGGAAAAGAGAAAGAAAGAGAGATTAAATGTTATTAATAGTAGGAATTATAATTATATTGAGATTAGGGATTTCAATTTGATTTCAGATCTAAAAGAATATTTAATGAATATATGACTCCCAAGTATGATAACATTTAGAGTCTTATGACTTGAAAATATTATTTATTATTATTTAATTAAAAAATTAGATGATAAAATATTATTATATTAATTAATTCTGAAATTAAATAAAAAAGAAATAATAGGATAAGATAAAAGTATAGCTTGATTGAGATTAGTGACTGGTATGAGATAGAGATAAAATTTGATTGAGAAAAGTTATGGATTTAAGATAAGTATGGTTAGAAAAATAGTTAATTAAATTTGAAATTAATTAAATCTGAATATTTAACAAAAAATGATTAATGATGGATGATAAAGATTAATTGAGAATTAGCCCAAGGCCCAATAGGAGTCGAAAATCCTAATTAAAAGATCATAAATTGGGCCTAAAGAATGGTTGGAAATCTTTATTAGCCACCATAGAGTTTCTATTCATGACCCTCAACTTCTCTATCTATTTGCACGCACACCGAGATGTTCGAGAGGACAACCAATGGAGCATTCCAAAACCTTCATGTAGGATCAAGATTCAAGTGTTGTTCACGGATTTCCGGACATCCATTGGGAGTCATCACCAATCAAAGTCTAGCATTCGTGCAGCCTGTAGAACCAGAGAAGCTATGTTGGTTTTTTAGTCAACTTTAGGTACATAGGGAGGATTCTCATGGCTCTGTTTCCCATGACATAAAACCTATACTCTTCCCCTTTGTATAGTGATTACATTGATGTAAATTTTACATCATTCGGATATCATATGGTAGAGTTATGGTAGCTAAAAAATCATGTCGGAGCATAATTTATATCATTGGCAATAGAACTCGGCCTAGATTCGTCCAACGGGGCATGGGTTCCATTGAACTCAAACTGAGTCCATTTTGGACGCAGACCGCATCTTTTTTAGACATGGATCGAGTTAGAGAAAGCACGACCCGAGTTCCATGGCAACACGACCCGTGTTCCATCGATGCGGCTCATGTTTCCGTGCGTGCAAACCGGCGCCTAAGTTCAAAGTACACCCGATCCGGGTTCACACAGGTCAGGGCTATTTTTGAATGCGGGTTCACCCGTGTTCCATGTGACGTGGGCCAGATTCTAGGAATGCGGGCCTTGTTCTAGGGTCATAAATTTTGGATATTTTATTGCAGATTATTGGATGATTATTGTGGATAATTATTCCCGATCATTTTATTATCATCTTTAACCATATTGTTATTATATTTAGTCACCTTGTTACTTTTATTGATTTTGACATTGATTATATTACCCCGTCTGATCATATTATTGATCTTAGTATAATCTTATTTGACCAAATTATCATTATCATTGATGTTATAGTTACATCCGATCGTGATATTGATTATAGTATTGATATACTGACTTGTAATTGATCATTCCTAATTAGATTATTATGGTTAATTGCTTTGGTCATAGTGTAATCATAGGACTTGATTGTCATCATACTGATCATATTATTATGTTCAAACATTATACTGATTATAGAATTGATCCAGTAGTTTTTACCTGATTGCATCCTTATTTAACCTAAGTCAAATTGTTAAAGAAAGATGTCATGGGTAAATAAGATAAAACTTGAAATCTACTGATTATCTATGTCCTCTTATTGTCTCAAATCCCTAGGCCATATTGTCATTGAATTGTATGGGACAAATAACGTAGCTAAAGGTTTGAGATGTCATTATTAAAAGAAGCTATGACTGTCCTGCATTTCGCCATGGTAATCCCCGTCATTCATGAACCATTGCTAGCAATATTATTGTTCTATTGATTCAACTTTTGAGCAACATTAATTAGTATTTAGACTCATGGATTTTCCTTGTACTTGGATCCGTGCAGGATGAGATGATGGCGATGGTAACATGATTGGTGGCTCCCTTGATGGGTGACATGTCATGGATATAAGGTCTTTATTATATAGATATGGGCTCTGACCCATAGGTCATCAACTATTATATAGTTAGCTTCCACACATTGTATAAATTAAAGTAGTCTTCTACTAATGTAAGCTAGTATGTTGACTAGTCAAAACTAGGAAAATAGTTAAGCCATAGAATTGGTAGCGCCACTGTGATAGCTTTCTGTGCAGGTGGAAAGAAAAAGAATCTTGAGGTGTTAAACAATTTCTTTTGTCTTTGTGAATATTATATCAAACGTCACCATAGGCCATAGCTTGAATCAAATGTCATTTCCAAACCCTAGACATCGATGGCCTATAGAGGTATAAAAGAATGCCAATGTTAATGTTTTCGTGTGTGTGTCCAGCTTTGAGTGTGATGCTCTACTACTTCTTTTGGCGCCACAAGGGATGAAATAGGAAACCAATCATTTAAATCAAATTCAAATCTTCAACGGAAAACTAATGTTTCAAAAATAAAATAACTCTGAAAATTTCTAAAAATTTTGGCATGACGTATGCGTAAATTTGTCTATACATCATGTACAACAATTTATATATATCTGATTTCAACAATTAACTTCAAAACTTTAAACATCACATGCAGTTATAAGGACATTACTGGCAATTCATCATATAGCTAAAATGGTGGGACACATGCCCAAATAGTGAGTCTCAAGCTCACTCTCGAATCAAAATCACTAGCCAGATGCTCGTAAACAATATAACGTGAGCATCCTTCGCTCCACACAATTATCCAACATTTCCAAAATCTTTCAAAGCGTTCATCAAATAATAAATCCGTATAAGAAAACTTAATGAAACGCAAAGTTAGCTATTCAATAACCACGCCTCTCACACATGCTCATTTCCTAGCTCCTTTACATTTCTTATTTCATGCTATGCAAGCTTTCATTCATTACCTGAAAAAAATAAGCAAGATGAGTGAGCATTAAGAAGCTTAGTGAGTAAAACAACTATCTCAAATATTAAAATAGCGAAAGAAATGCCAACCTCTTTATTTTAAAAAATCATTCTAACCATTTTCAATTCTTCAAGGAAGTCCATTTAAATAATTATCATACCAAAATGAATGCCATGAGTGAACATGCATGATAATAAAATAACATCATAAGATTTGGGGGAAACATCATCAAACATGGATATCCATACCACTCGTAAATCAAGTGCTTCTTCACACACCCCTCGTGTCACTATATCGTCACAGGACGTTGAACTACTCCTCGTGTCACTATATCGACACAGACCTTGTTTCATTTCTTTTTCCATTCCATCCCTCGTGACACTATATCGCCACAGGATGGTTGTTCTAATTCCACCCTTCGTGTCACTATATCGACACAGGGTGTTGAACCTGATCCTCGTGTCACTATATCGACATAGAGCAAACTGGACTCCAACCGGTCTGCTCGGGGTTGGCCAATCCTCTGAGGTGAAAACACTCCGCCTTATGCGGGTTTTTACATGGAATGCACATGATTCATAAATGCAAATTTCAAATAGAAGTTTAGGATTGAAACCATCATATAAACTTTCCTTTCAAAAATCAAATATTCACTTCAATTTCACAAAGAGTAAACTTCGACGGATTTCTAAAATTCATAATAAAATGGCACAAGTCATATGATGACACACACATGAAGCATACAAATATATGAATATGCTTGAAGGAAACTATCACGAAAATCCATTCCACATCGGGTGGAATAATGTCATCACTTCGAAGAGTTTATCAATTCATATCAATTGAGATAAGTTCCCTCACCTTAGATTCGTCGTTTCCCCAAATTATCCCCTCGTCCGAATACAATCAAAAGTAAACACAACCTATCACATTCATTACTTATAAATTAATATTATAAAAATAAATTTGGTAATTCACTATTCACAACCACTCGGCGTACTTATCATAAACCAAGTCCTATTATACACTTGCTATAATACTTACCAAGAAAGAAGTGAAGGCCTCGTCGTCTAGTAACCGCCTAATCGAATCTAAACAACCGAACCGTCGCCTCCGATTGACAACTCCTATAAGAGAAGTTCAAATCAATTTTAAATAAATCATAATTAAGACCTTAACTATATTATAATAATTATTTTCAGCTATCTGACATTCATACCACAACCATTGTAGTCGTCGCTCTCAGAACCACAACCGCACCCGCCGAAACGTCAAAACATCCGTCGAACATCTTCTTCATCACAAATAAAATAAAGTTGCTTTAAATTTGTTCACATAACTGAAATCTAATCAAATGCATATTCTTATTCGCTTACCAATCACGATACGAGAACGAGTCGTCGATAATGTCGTCGGAGAACGATCGGACTTCGAAACCTATGAACCTAAAAAGGATTAACGACTAATTATTGTACGGACAACAATCTGATTTCTTTATTCCTCACGTGTGTACCTACCAGAATGTTGAGATGAGCTTGACTGGAGTTCCTCGTTGGTTCACCGGAAAGTTCGCTCGAAAAGTTCGTCGGAAAGCCCCAATTTCGGCCTCATATGTGATTTGGAACAAAGACATGATTAAAACCCCTCAAACTGATCTTAATCAACCTGAGGATAATGTAGAACTCACCAAGAGAAGGATCGGTGTGAATCAGAGCCGGAATCGTCGCCGGCGGATTTTTCATCCTGCTCACGTTTTTTCCTCACTGCGTCGCGCACTGTGGACCGATCATCTCATACCATATGTCGAAATGTTCGTATCATCGTCCTCTTTCCAATGGTACCTCACACGCGAAAAATGAAGGTCAAATGGAGGAGATCCGGGCGTCAGAAGTAGGGACGGCTGGGGCCGGCACTATAGCAGTCGTGTGAATAGTGGTGGTGGGGAGAGAAGATGCTATCTTCTCTCTCCACCTTTCCACGTATATACTTTTTTTTATTTTTTTCCTTGCCCAAAAGACCAATTTGCCCTCTCCTTTTAAAAGATTTTACACCTTTTTTTTAAAAAAATTGACGGGATGTTACATTGAGTGATTGCTTCTAAGCATTTAAATAGAAGGATCTTTTGAAGTCGTTTTAATTAATGTGCAAGGAACATGTTGCTAGAAGACTCTCAAAATGTATGTCTAATTTATTAACCAAACACCGACAATTTCCT
This sequence comes from Pontederia crassipes, assembly GCA_030549335.1. Taxonomy (NCBI): domain Eukaryota; kingdom Viridiplantae; phylum Streptophyta; class Magnoliopsida; order Commelinales; family Pontederiaceae; genus Pontederia; species Pontederia crassipes. The sequence goes on along the minus strand of CM060197.1, from coordinate 39,609,359 downwards.
TTTGATATGTGTTGTCAACTAATTTTTTATTAACCGGATTAACCACCGAATCAAACGATCACTGGGCTGCAATTAGACTAATTGATCGGATTCAATCGAGTTAAATTAATATTATTAATAATAATTTTACAAGTATATGAATAATCAATATTATAATATGGATAAGAAGGTTAGTCATAACCTATAACTCATAATCAGATATAAAAAAAACACAATTTAATATTCATAAAAAAATTAGAATTATTATTATTTATATATTATATTAATCTTTTATTTTATTCTTCAATACCATTTTATGGTTATAAATATTTTTTTTTACATATATCACTTTCATGTTTATTTTTTCTTTACTATCATTTTAGTACTTTCATTTTTTTCTATTTCCATTAATTCCTCTCTCCATATTTATTTCCTTTTTATAATAAATAGATATTAAAAAATAAATATTCATAAAAGACTTTAAGTTATTATTATAGATATAATATATTAATTATGTTATCTTATTATTTGATACTATTTTGTGGTGATAATATATTAATTTAATTTTCCATATTATTTAATTTTGTGGTGATACTATTTCCATTAATTCCTCTCTTCCATTTTATTTTTTCTTTATTTTCATTTTAATACATTCCTGTTATTTCCATTAATCCATCTATCCTATTCATTATCCACATTTATTTTGTTTTTCATTTTTACCAATTCCTAATTCAAATACTTTCCATGTAGAGTATTGCAACATAAAGATTTGAAAATAATACTCCCCCTAAATTTATGACTATTTCATAATCGTAAAATGAAGACAATTTGATGAACTTCAAAAATATATTTATGAATGGAATAAAACTTTGATATAACAATGATATCTACGATATGTCAAAATAAAGTTTTAAAGTTTTAACATGCTCCCTCTATCATTATGACCAATTTTCTTTTGTTCCTTTCTTTTCATTCAAAGAAATAGTCATTTTGAAATTTTTGAATGAAATTAAAAGAATAGGCCTAATCACTTAAGAAATATAAGAATGCAACCAATGATACTTTTACCATAAACTTTGTGCCTTCACATTTTTAATTCCACTTGTCCTTTGTATGTGAGGTACACCTGCAAAAATGATTATGTAACATTTGGTACCCAAATTTCTTTGGGTCCTATTTTGTTAGATGTTGTTCCTTTGGAACCCAAATCAAGCCATTTTGTGAAGAATTTCTTACTTTGCATTGATATGCAAAATGGCCATTAAATTCACATGTAAAACATGTAATATGTGATTTTCTATGATATGTACAATTAGATTTCCAATAAGAGTTTTCATGTCCAAAGTGTTTTCCAGGATTATTTTTGTTACATGAGAAATAGCTATATTTTTCAAGGAGGAATTTTCTTCTTTTCTTTTTCTAAAGAGCCTGCTAGTTTCAAATTTTCAATTTCAATTTTTAGATTTTCATTTTCCATAAAATATGTATCATTTTCTACTTTCAATTTTTCAATCTCATTTTCCATAATATGAAGATCATTTCTCAAGGTTTCATTATGAATTAGACAGGCATCTCTTTCCTTTTTTAAAATATCAAGGTCATCTTTTATAATATGAAAGTCATCCATCAATTTTTTATTCTTCTTTTTAAGAATAAGATACTTTTCAATTAAGAAAGAAAATTCTTTATGCACGTCAAAATTGATATTATCATCCTCATTATCATTATCACTATTAGCACTAGAACAATAAGAATAATTGGAGGATACCTCGTCATTATGTGCCATTAAGCATAGATATGCATCCTCACTGGACGAATTTGATGAGTCATTTGATTCATATTCACTCGTCTCTTCATACTTTTTCTTCTTCCCTTTGTGAGATCTCCTTTTTGTCTTTCTTTATGAGACTTGAGTGATGTTTACATGATCCTCTTTTCGGCTTCTCACTCTTTTCTTTAGATTTCACCAACTTGAGATATTTGTCAAGCTTTCTTGTATAGCGGACGAATCTCTTTTCATCTACTTCTTCTTCACTCGATTCATTTTCACTTTCGCTTGCTTCCGAAGCCAATGTCATCTTTTTGGGAGCATTTGATTCTTCTTGAATTTCGATCTCATAGGTTAGTAGTGAACAATTAAGATCATCAAAATCCAATTTGTTCATATCCTTTTCTTCGATCACCGTCCTTTTTATGCCATTTGGAGGAGAGAGACCTGAGAATCTTTTTCACTTTTTGGGGATTAGTCCTCGGCTCGCCCAAAGAGGCTAAACCATTCACAATATCATTAAATCGAGCAACCATATCATTTATAGATTCATTTTCATGCATCTTGAAGGAATCATATTGATGATTCAAAATATTTAATCTAGATTCTTTGACTTTATCCGTTCCTTCATAAGTAGTAATGAGTTTCTTCTAAATTTTTGTTACACTTTCACAATTAGAAATCCGATTGAAATCCGTTGAATCTAAAGCACAATAAAAAATATTCTTTGCTTTCCAGTCCAATTTTGAAAAAATTTTCTGTCTTTCGTCATGTTCGGTAGGTAATCTTTCATGAATATAATAACATTTTTCAACGATATCCCACATGTTAATATCAATAGAAATGAATGCTTGAATCCTAATTTTCCAATATTAAAAATTTGATGCATTTAAAAGGGGAGGACGACTAATTGATTGTCCTTCGGCAAAAACAAATGCATTTGATTCCATAGCTCTTAAGATTGTTAAATCTTAAAAAATATGATTGAATCTTAAAAATGATTAGATCTGAAAACGAGAAGATTCAAAAGATCAAAATAAGAGCAACTCACTCTGATACCAATTGTAGGATCCCAAGGGGCATCAAGAGGAGGGGAGAATTGGTGTTTAATCCGAAAATATCGATTTCATGAAATTCGACGCGGAAGCACAAATCCGATTCTTCAAACCTTTGCAATTCAGATTATAAACACAATATTAGAGGGAGATAGAATGAGAGAAATCAAACACAAATAGACGCGGTGGTTGTTGACAGGTTCGGCCACACCTTGGCCTACGTTCCCGCTCCGACTTCTCCACCTCGAGACCACCGGAGATTCCACTAGCATTTCCTTTGTTCCAAATGGGGCAAGGAAGAAAGCCCTTTACACAACCACATTTTTCTCCACTTCGAGAGGCAAGGAAACCTCTCCTCCTAGGAAGCTAATCTATTTCTCTCGCTCAAGAGGTAAGATTTAGAACCTCTTTTACACAGGAGCTCCCTCTATTTTTCTGAACAAAATATTTCTCTCTCTTTACAATGCTAGGCTCACAAGAGTGGAAGAGAGAAACAAGAGCACAACTAAAATAATAACTTCAAGGAAAAGATCTTCTTTTGATTTCTTGAAGTATTGCTTCAATGCTTGGATTTGTTGCTTTTGCTTCTGGCCTTGGCACTCCTTTTGTAGGCTCTGATATGTGAAAAATTCATCCAGAATTAATTCCACATTTTTCTCCTCGAAATATAGTCGTTACTGTTCATTTGAATAATGGACCGATCGACCGCATTTATGGACCGGTCAACTGGTCTATATGACCGTTGGCTCATTTTCCTCATTTGTCGTAGCTGATCGGTCGACTGCATTAATGAATCAGTCGACCGGTCTATATGACCATTGCGCTCATTTCTGCAGCTTCAGCACTTGGTCGGTCGACCGGACTGTCGACCGATGTCTCGACCGTTATAGTCTCACAGTTTTGATTTCTAGTCGTTGAGCTAATCGGTCGACCGGTGCTTCGACCGGACTATCGACCGGTATAGTCTCGACATGAATTTGGCAGCTCATATATTGATCAGTCGATCGGTATCTCAAATTGGTCGACCGGACTATCTCGACCGGCCTTCATAGCTTCAACCGACAGGTTGATCACCATGCACTATTTTGAGCATAACTTTTTGCACAATTATCCAAATTAGATGATCTTGGAGTCTATGGAAGCTAACAAAATAGAATTCTGATGAAAACTAATAAGATCAATGCCAAGTATTTAATCAAAGTGTAGTGCATAAAGTTATCTCTTTTTCTTTAAACTTTTTCAGCATTTTATCTTTAATCATTCGAGGTTTGTATCATCAAAATATAATTTTATATGTCATTAAAACTTAGATCCAACATAGTGTATCTCCGAGACTGGCTAGATGATTTAAAGGGGAGGAAAACATTGATTCAGAAAATACGATTTAAGATTACTGGAAGTTCTTTAGAAATAACTAATTTGCTATCTGCCCAGCTCGGGTCACTTATTACAAATGAGGATGGAAGAATGTCCCCTCTCGGATAGAACTTTACAGAATAAAAAAGAATCGAAAATAGCAATGGCGAAGAAGACATACACGAACACTCTTTGAATCAATTTAAGATGATCCGAATCACCGACTCAATGCGGTCATTTATTGCCAAAAACTCGGAATATGCACAACCCTTCCAGGTCGCGGATCAAAAAGTGAACAATGTCTAAACCAAACTACGAAGATCTTCTATTACTAACTCTATGAAAACTCAGACGACGAACCATTGCATGCTAAAGCTTGATTTCTCTATGTTCGATCGCATAGAGCCTCTAATATCCCTACGGTCGGAGGTGCAAGGCAGTAATGATTTAGAAACTCCCCTTAGCTCACAACTACGAGGAAAATAGGAAGGCCACGTCGGGAACTATCTTCTCCAAAGCACGATTTCTCTACGTTCGGTCACGTAGAGCCTCTAATGTCCCTATGGTCGGGGGTGTAAGGTGAAGATAGTTCACAAGTACAAATCCAAATACATATCCGAGAAGGAGTGACGATCGCACGAGAGTGACGATCGCACTAGTTCTATAAACACCTTCACGTGTGCAACATAAATTTCCCACGAGCACGAGAGTGTCGCGGGTAAGTCGAGTATCTTCCCCATCATGATTGACTATATACAAGCGTGAAAGGGCATTCGGTCATTTTTTTTCTAATTGAAATTCAGAGGACGTAAGTTCCAAGTGAAAACATTCCCCCAACCCTAGTGTTTAGCTACACTCTTCTCTGTCTACTTTAGCATTAAAAACCCATAAAAATTAGTGTAATATTATTTGTTGTGATTTCTAGTTTATAGCATTTCACTTTCTCATCTTGAATCCACAAATATTTCATTTTTCATTTTTACCAATTCCTAATTCAAATACTTTCCCACATTTTTTAGTTTCCTTTCTAATCTTATATTTGTTACTTTTAGTTTTATATTCTGATTGTTTTACTTTAATTCTTGAACTAGTTTTTTTTTTGTTCAACAACTGAATCGGTTTTTATCGCCCAACCGGTCATGGGTTCATGGTTGAACTAACTGAACTGATCGGTTCGATCTGATTTTAACCGTTAACGGAGGAAAAGAATGTTGATTCATCGTTTAGGAGCTAATTTACATTAATTATGTATCCACAAGTTCAATGCATTTTCATTTGCGGGTGAGGAATCTAATTTATCAACTAATATGAGTAAGATCGGAATGAGCCTAATCAAAATTTATTTTTAATGTGAATTTCAAATCATGGATCAACATTTCAAAATATTGAAGTAATCTCCAAAGATTAAAAATATTTTTAATTCATATTATAATTAAAAATAATTTAATAAAGTCGGAACAAGATGCAAAGAAGGTTATTCAAGAGTTCTCATCCCGTCTGAAATAGAAAGCAAGTTGACTAATCTGTAACCTACATCACATGATCAGGTCTGATATTGCATGTAAGTTGTGTCTGTTACCAGTCATGAACTTCTGCGGCATGCGACGTTGGTCGACGGTCGACGACAGAACGCTGAATGTTATGGAAGTCCCAAATCACTTTCGTTATATTTCATTGTTATTACAGTATATAATATATGCCTGTACAACTTGGAACTAACAACACACAAAATATACAAATCGATAAAATTATTTATTGGGATTGTTTCTAATGCTTGATGAAAGGGTAATAATTTTGACTGCATTTTTATTAAAATTAAAAAAATTATTATTATTTTTAAATTGAAAATGGAATTAGTTAGATTTTAATAATCTTGTGGGTAAACAAATATGATCCATACAGATTTTTCTTGTGTACTATGTTATTCTCTTTTAACTTTTTTAATCTTTTTTTTAAAGAATGATGACCTATGTTATCTTTCTTAATGTTATAATTTAATTAGGCATGTTTAAATTATTATTATGTCTTACATATAATAAAAGTGTACTAGTAATAATATAATTAGGTATTTATATTAATTATTAAAATAATATAGTTTATACTAAATTGTATTGTACTCAATGCCTATGTTGCTACTCATCTTGACACCTATCTCCATTCTATCTGCCTTATATTATGAAATTAAAATCTGCCAACTCATTTATTAATTAGGAGAAGTTAATAACAATTGCCAAGTTGGATTTTGGGTGTTACAATGAAAGTCATAGCCCAGTAAATGCTTCTCACATAACTTAAGTACTACTATAAATAATTCATAGTCAACAATCAACTTGATTACTACTATAAATAATTCATAGGCAAGTAAATGCGTCTCATCCAACTTAATTACTACTATAAATAATTCATGGCCTAATAAATTATTCTCATACAACTTATTACTATAAATAAGCGATTACAATGTACATAAACTCATATAACCCATCTCGCTAAGACTTCCATTTAGTTTCTTGCTCTCGCTGCCTTCTTAGTTATATTATCATGGGGGCCAAACCAATTGTTGTGTGTTCAATGCTTCTACTACTCATATTGGCTTCAGGTTAGCTACTATCTATCTATCTATCTATATAAATAGATACATATAGAGGAAAAATCAGTTTTCCATCTCATTTTCTTCATATGTATGAAGGAAAAAAGAATATTTCAAATGGTATAATATATTGATATTTGTATATATCGAATCCTTAATATGTATTTGAATCTCATAATTAACTTGGTTAATGTAATTTGTTATTGTTTTAGTAATCTAATATGTTATAATTATAAAAAAAATATCATTTTTCAGAAATGTTTTCTCACTATATAATTATTGGCAAATCTCTTCGAAGACATCCGATAAAATTGGAATCATTATTGTTTTTTCAGTGATGAACTTGGATTGGGGAAAGTTTTTATATTTTGCTCTATTTTATATTTGGTATTTCTTTAAAACAATATTTTTTCTTATTTTTTTTGTATGAGTGTCTACATCTTGCCTCATAGATGTTCGTGTGAACTAATTCATTTGAATTGTGTGACACCAAAAGTTTGATGCATATACATGTACATGCACGCGCGCACACGCACGCGCACGCATATACAAAATAATTCTTAAGTTTTCTATGTTATATTTTTGTTAGGGATGGTGCCACAAGTTGAAGCCAACGAGTGCGAGACGGAAGGCTCACTTTTCTCACGACTTTGTATTTTTTCTCCTTTCTGTAACTATATTTGCAAATTAGAAGGCAGAGAGGGAGGGCATTGCAAAGTTGACATATTTAAACTCAAATTCGTTTGCATGTGCCGCTATGCTTGTGCTGCGTCGGATGTGGATGCGAATCTCGTTAACTAATGTTTGTATTCATCCATCGCATGCCTTTGCATAGTCTTAATTAAGACAAATACGTGATAGAAAGCTTGCACACCTTAATAAAAGGTTATTTAACTCTTGTATCAAAATCTATCATGGAAGTGGAAATAAAATATTTAGTGTTATCTTTCTCATCATTTGTATGTTTACATGAATTTTTTATGACTATTTTATATCTATAAGTTCCAAGTTCATGAGCTATTTTAGTTTGACTTTTCTTAATATAAAAATAATAAATTAAAATTTTAGGAGGCCACATGATGTCCCATGCTGTAGTCATATTGACATCATTAATAATTAATTTTTTCCATGAACACGTCACCTTAAAGAAGATTGCTCCATCGTTTGTTTCCTAACTAGTATGTAGCTAACGTATTTCCCAAAGATCTTATCAGATAAAGTTTTCTTACATTTTGGCATTTTGGAATTGACTACCAGATGAACCTCCTCCTATCATGCATGCACTATGGGGAACTTTCAAACACTTATTTTTGTTTGAGTTTGCATTTTGTGGTTCAATCCAAATATTATCTTGTAAACAAAGAGGGAAACTAGAAAATAAAGGAACTCAAAATTTAATCCACTAGAATGAAATTTATATTTCTTAGTTTTTTAAAAGCTTAGCTGGTTTTAGGTAAAAGCTTAGAGGAACAATATGGAGTATCATAATGAAATTATATAATTATATATTAAATTCTTGTAGTTATAATTAGTTCATCAAAATAAGATTTAAGTATATATGCATTTATAAAAATTTTCACAAACAAGTGGTGACATTAAAATAAAACATTGATTTGTACTATATATATATATATATATATATATATATATATGCTCATCATTATGAGCATGAAATGAGTAAAAATATAGAATCTGGAGAAAAGCTAACCAAAAAGGAAATACGATTTGGAAAAGCTTCGTTAAAATATTGTCCGGCCAACACCATTTTTACTAATAGACTTTCAAAATTACAACATCTCTTCATGCCTTAGTGGATGTGAATATAATCTTATAGGCATATTTAGTAGAAAAAAGTTCAGATGAATCCCCTCACAGCAGTATGATTGTAAAAAATGTTAATATTAAATTAGCATATTAGGAGCCATAAGTTTTGCAAATTATATCTACTCATCATTTATACCTTTTTTCCATTCTTTTGACAATTGGAGGTATAATTTCAATTTTAACTTGTAATTTGAGGAACATAATTACTTGTTATATTTGTAGCCATTAAATTTTAATTAGATATATAAATTAAGTTGAAAGACAAATTGCATCAACATTAATGAGTAAATGTATCTCGTCAATTATCATCCTGATCAATAGTCCTCATATGGCATCGATGAATGGCAATACCCCTAAAACTTATCATGATGTATATCTACATGAAGTCACAAAGCTTTGGGATTTTATCATGATGAACAAAAAAAACTTATAGGTAGGATTTTTTGCCATGGCCTTCATGGAGCATGAAAGTTAATTTTTTTTATCTAATATTGACCCAATAATGCATCCCATGCAACTCACTGCTATAAATAAGCATTAATGATTACTAGCACTCATAGAACTCAACATCTCTCTCTCTCTATATATATATATGTGTGTGTGTGTGGATATATATACATATATATGTATATATGTCATAAAATGGAGATGAAACACCCTTGATCTCAACCATTGATTTTAAATCAAGGGCTCATATTAAAGCTACTAGGTGGACTTTAATATAAGCTCATATACTCCTCCTAAAGCAGAAAGAAGGATGTGACCAAGAAAAAAAGTGATACTTTCCTTCTTCCCATTCTCTGCCGATTCCACTGCCTATCTAATCGATCCCACTACTTATTACTGGATCCCACATGTTAATAATGCTTTGAATCCTCCCCCCAAGTGGAAATTCATCTTCTTCACAAGACACACCGACGTAAAACGCCCTCCACTATGGGGTCTCTCTGCTCGATTCAAAATTGATTTATTTTCTTATCAGAGATAGGTGTCCTGATTTTGAGGGATTAATTCAGAGTTCCAATCGGTATATAATTCCTATCATAAGTAAAGGGAGTGATTATATAAACTCGAATGGGTCTGAATAGAAAATACTTTGAATTGTAATCTTCATCTATTTTCATCTAATAAAATTTGTCGTCATCTTAAATTTCTTCGGTATATAATTTCTCTCATGTAGAAATCCTAACTACTGGTATCATAGCGAGATTTCATTGTCGACCGTTCGTCAAGCGTAGAGATGGCATCGCAACATGAAGATCAAGAAATTCACAGGGAGTAATATTTTTAATCTCTAGAAGATCAAAATGCGGGGACTTCTGAAATAATAAAGTGTCGCACTACCGCTCACGAACATGTCAAAGAACAAATCAAAGGAGGAAGACTCGAAAGGCAAAGATCGACCTCACAAATTTGGCAACACCTGGGGAGATGGCACACTCTATATAAATTAGCATATTAGGATCCATAAGTTTTGCCAATTCTCTATACTCATCATTTATACCATATTTTCCATTCTTTTGATAAATTGGAAGTATCATTTCTTTTTAACTTCTAATTTGAGGAACATAATTACTTGTTATATTTGTATGCCATTAAATTTTAATTGGATATATAAATTAAGTTGAAAGACAACACTACAAATAAACACATCATTAAAGAAGCAAAATCCGGTCATTAATAATCAAAATCCGGTCATTATTGATCATTAATAATCAAAATCCAATCATTATTGGTCATTAGCGACCAGCATTCCCGTCGTCACCGGTCGTTATAGATACCGTCGTTAAAAGTCAATAACAACGGCTTAAAAATGTCGGCCGTTAAATGTCATTAACGACCGGAAGACATCCGGTCATTAAATCCAAATAAGGACCATTTAGTTGGCCGTCGAATACATTAATGGAGAGAAATATCTTTGTCGTTGATAATCTTCAGCGGCTAGTGATAGTGAAATTTAGGGTTTGAGCGATAACTTGCTGATTTTTGGGTCAAAAGTCAATTTATTTAATTTTTGTTTCAACTCCCTAACTCACTCTCTACTGCAAGTATACAGGTCAATTGTAGTTATCCAAATGTCGTATCCATAGTGATTTGAAGTTCAAGACTCTCTAAGCAATCTAGATTAGCCTTATCTAAAGTTAAAAATCCAAGAATTTGAAAGAAAGTTAAAACTGATTTCTAAAAAGGGCTAAAATGAAAACTGATTTGGGATTTTTCAAAAGTTATCTAAACTGAATCGTAAATGCTAAATTAGAGGCTAAAAAGGTTTATCTATCAATGAGGAAGGTCCTCCTAGGAGTTGGGGTTCATCTAATTTAATTATGGTTGGAAATGGACAAGTTATCATTTTTTAGTTAAATTCAATTCAAACTTTAATATGGCTGTTTTCACAGCTCAATCAGACAAGAACTAAACAATATATTGTCATATAATTGTTAGCCAAGTTGAATTAGAAGAGGATCCTCACTGAAAATCAAGTTATCATTAAGTTCAATCCAAGTCACTTTGCTGATTTTTTTGGCAATTCAATCAAATCTGAAATGATAACTTCTAGATTGCACTTTGAAAATGAAAGGAATGCTTCAATCAACTAAACAGGGATGAAATCAATCCAATATTAATGCTAGTGTTCCTTGGTTATCTCTAAACTACAAGAGGACTTTGATTCAATCGCTCAACTGCAATTAAAAATGAAGTCCACACTTAACATTAGATAATTGGAATCAATATGCATAGAATCTCAAGTTTGGGAAATCAGAAATTGTCATTGCTCCTTGGCTCATCTCTGAATCTCAAGGAAGGCCTTAAAATCATCTCTCAATGGTGGATTAAAGTGGGGCTTAACAATGGCAATCAGATTTCAGGAATTTCAGGAAAATAGATTTGAAAATCAGATTTGCAAATCAGTAATGAAAAGTTGCAACAATTCAGGGGTTAAAACTTTGTAAACACCATTATCTCTTGATTCATTTTTGAACAAGAAGAAAACCATAAGTAACCTCTCAGTTATAAATCAATTAGGGCTCCATAATGATGAAAATAGATTTGGGCAATTCAGAAATCAAAATTCAGGAAAAATCAGATTTAGGAAATCAGATTTGGACCTAGAACTTGTCATTGATTCTTGTCTCATTTCTGAATCAAGAACTGATCATAAAACAATCTCTCAGTTGTAGATATAAGCAAGATCATACAATGCCAAGAGTAGGATAGAAATAGATGAGTTCTGAATGCAGAATCAAGAACCAGAAATTATGAAATCAGTGCAGGAAATCAGCAATGTCCATATCCATCCACAATTAATCTAGACTACCACCCTATCCTAGGAGACATAGAATTTAGCTCCTCATGATTACAAACTTAGATACAAGATAGAAGAAAAAATAGAAGTAAATCATCCTTGAGGGTTGTCGACAGAAATCTAGATTGCAGCACTTCAGCTCTTCTCCTTCAGCTCCTCCCCCTTGCTCCTGGTCCAGCAGCCCTCCCAATGGAGGCTCCCCTTTTCGCCTAAGGTTTTTTAGCTTATATATGAACCTTAATCACCCTTGGATGCAGGTTAGAATGTTCTTTCATTCCCTGATAGTGCCATGTGTCCATCCCTAAAATTCCAGCAGAAATCAGTAGCTTTTTGGACAACTGTGCAGTAGTCCCCCCCACCTTTTACAGGTTTTGCAGCCTTGATTTCCTTGCTACAAAGACCAAAACAACAAGCATCAAAGTCTTTGGATAGGATTTGAACAAATAAGGATAAAGGAAACCATTATGATCAGCTCAAACATCAGGTATGATTAAGTGTTGTGCAGAATTGCAAATCAAGGTTAAAATGATAACTTATCAATGCCTGGTATGATAACTTTGCATAAATCTTGGAAAATGATCAAATATGGATGGTTCAGAGCATTGAAGGCATCAAATGGATTAGGGTGGCAAGTGAATGAAGTCAGAAATCAAATATGAATAAGATTTCATAGGAATGATGACTTGTGTGCCAAAATGATAACTTGAATGCCTTAAAAATGATAACTTGTCATAACTTTAGTTGTGGTTATCTAAATGTGATCAAATTTGAACAGCAATGAGTTAGGACAATAATATAATGAATGTCTAAGGCCTTTATGAAGAATTGATAGTTTTGCATGTCGAAATGATAGTTTTACCCTTTAACGATAACTTGGCATTGAAAAAATGATAACTTGTTCAAATGGATTGATAATTTTGCACAAGTTGAGATATGATCATCCAAATATGATTCATTCATGATAATAATGGATTTAGGGCAAGAAAATCATTGAAAATCAGTTCACCCAAAATAATGATTACTTGACCTATAGAAGTGATAACTTGTCCTAAAAATGATAACTTGGCATAGAATTAAAATATTTATGGATTTTGGCATTTCAGAACCTCTATGCACATGGAATTAAGTATAAAATGAGGAATATCAACTAGTTATCACAATCTATACATTTCAAACATAATTGGCCAAAAGTTGGGCAATTAAGGAGCTCGATAGGGGTGAAATGCATCTAAAATGGGATAAAAACCTATATTGATCAGCTAGTGATCAGCTAGTAATCTCGCCGTTAAACGTCATCAATGACCAAAAAAAATCCGGTCGTTAAATCCATATAAGGACCATTTAGTTGATCGTCAAATACATTAATGACGAGAAATATCTTTGTCATCCATGACCAGAAAAAAGCCGGCCGTTAAATCCATATAAGGACTATTTAGTTGGTCATCGAATACATTAATGACGAGAAATATCTTTGTCATTGATAATCTTTAGCGGTTAATAATCCCGTCGTTAAAAGTATCAACAACCAGAAATAATCAAATCGTTAAATCCATATAGTGACCATCTAGATCATCGTTTAACGCATTAATGACCATCATAATCTTTGTCATTGATAATCGTCTATGGACATTAATCCGATCGTTAAAACCCAATAACGGTCTTTAAAGTTATTAATGACCATGAACTTTATCAAACATTGATTTAAATGACACATGATCTACAACGCACTTTCTTAGCAATCATTCAACTAAAAACAAACTCACAAATTATAATACAAAAGTTAAATTAATTTACCAGAATGGATTGTTCATATAACTTAAAAAAATAATAATTATCCATGCCAACAAATGTTCATAGTAGTAGTCAAGATCAATAACATTTAGCATTCAAATTTTTTAACCCATTAATCTTCTTCCTTCCCTCCAAAAAATGCTTACACTATCCTAAAAGCAAAATAACTTGTTTGAGCTTTGAATTGCATCTCTTTCTTTCCATATCTTCAAAATCTGTAAAGTTCACAAAATACATAGATGTTTTTAATAAATGTCCAATGACTATTGAATTAACAACAAAATGAAAAATAATAATTTATAAATAAATAAGGCAATTTAAGAGAGAACATAAAATAAACCATTTAGTTTTCATTGTCTGATCCCTGTGTTGCTGGAATTTGCGCATTAGATTGTCAAAAGCAATATTGCATTACTTGTTGCATTTGAATTTCCATAGAATTCAAGCAATTCTTCAAAGGCTCATTCTCCTCTCGAAAAGACTTATTCTCTTGTCGAGTGGCTCGCAACTCATTTAGTAGTGCACTTTTTTAATTTGTTCCTCTCAAATCTTTTGCCTTTATCCCACCTCCAAAGCCAACGACGGCTACGATTTTGAAATCCAAAACATCTCTCTACTACTTCTATAGGTGTAAGTGTTGGTTCCAATCGAACAAGTTCTTGAATTTCAGCCTACAAATGAACAAGAAAAAAAATAAATGCAACTTTTTGCCAAGAAATCAAGTGAACCTACATGAATAATTAAATGTACATGTCTTTCAATTGCCGCGAGAACAATGAGCCTATTATCCTTTTTCCGTGTTTCAAAGAAAATTGTTCCTACATCTGGCGCATTACCATCTTTGCCTCCCTACATGTTTAAAAAATCAAACAATATCAAATAAGATATAAGCACACATTGTTAATTAACTATAAGTAGTTCACCTGTTGATATATAATTTCTTGAATCGGCATACGCATACTCCCATATCGATGAGGCATGCTCATCTTAGCTCTATTTCTAGCATTCCTCTCACTTGATTCCTAAATTAACAAATCACAAAGGATGCCATTTAAATTTATAATAGTCTTATAAAAGAAAATATACATACTAAATACATGCAAGCATTTTATCAACATACTAATAGTTGATATTGATACAAACCTTAAAACTTTTGCTATGGTAGAACTCTTTGACCAACCATTCCCAATCTCTCTTTTCTATTCCATCCGGACTATTTTTTACTGCATCTCCAATTGTCTTACCTTTTACGTACTTGATATGCATACCACCTCTCCACTTGTTCCATAATTCTTTCATATGGTCAAAAATATTTTTTTTATGCATATCCATTTCATCACTCTCGAATTTATCCTAAAAATTAATACATATATTTAATTAGTTGATTTGCACATACAATAATCTTATATAAACTTGCATAACAAATAAAATAACATAAATTGAATATGTTAGATAAATTACCACAATAGTTGCCTACATGTGTTCTTTCTCAATTTCTCCAATTTCTTTCCATGCACGTACATGCAATGGGCATATATTTTGGTCACAGATAATTTTTCCCAAATGTCTTGAAAATGACTTATGATTTTCCCTAACTGCGTGGTTGTTATAAAATGTCACTGTCAATTTCTTACCACTAGGAAGACTTGCTACATCTTTGCATTTATTTTTGCCTCTCACTTTTCTCTTTTTTTTATTAGCACTTGAACCTGCACATGCTTAGATGATACGAACACAATCAGAGAGGAAAAATCATGTTATCTCAGTTAATTGCTATTGATAATAAAAAGAACATCTAATACATTTCACGCAGGATGATATATAATTATGACTATGTACTTATATAAGTTTGATTGATAAGTTTGACAAACTAAGATCTGTCGTGAGCACGACTAGACCACCTACGAAACACACTATGGTAGTCAAGCTCACAAAGCGGAATTAACTAACCAAGAATGAAAACAAAGGATATTGTATATAAGTCACGATTAGCCCACAAAATTTGTTATTGCTGTGCTGCTAGCATGGTGCTTGTTATTTATCTAAATTTACTAACTACAATAGTATAAATTTAACATGAACTAGAGTAGCCTTTTAATCTGTTTCTTGTGGCACACCAATTAGGAGCAGTAGCATTTACATCGCCAGTTCAATACTTCAATATTAAAATCTAATAGTTGTGTTAAAACGCTGTCCCTCTGTCCCCTTTTAGACCCATGTGGAATGGAACATAGGACATGATTACTGGTCCCTTCTTTCTGGTTCTGGTCCATGTTTTATGTAATAAAATTGTAAAGGTCCAATAGTTTCTGAAAGTGGAGTACGAATTCTACCTGTGATTGGAGGGGGATTTCTGTTAAGAAGCATGACACCACGTATCACTTTCCACGACCACCAGAAAATTTCAGATTAAAAAAAAGAAAAGAACTATGCACATGTTTTAGGAGCCTCCGCAAGACAAATTTATTGGGTCCAGGTCTGTGTGTGCATTTGTGCTATTCATGCTCAGGTCTTAATGATTGATATTAAGCATGCCTGCAACGTGTTAGTGTATTGAATATCAGCTGGACCATTAACAAAAAATTAGATTTGGATGTCTGAATTGTCCTCAGAAGTAATTAGAATCTATGTTTACTTGCACAATTTTGTCCATGGACATCCAAATTATGACCATGTCTTGGAACATTATATCCACTTGCATTCAGGTTCCGTTGTCTGCTTCAGTGAACAACACAAGCGTTTGCTGCTTGCCGGCTATGTTTGCAATTCAAAATCATTTTTTTTGTTTGTTGGCTTCCTGAATGATTGGCATGAAGTGCTAGCTCTGTTTTTTTTTCTTTTTTCTTTCTTCCTATACTGTGCATAAGTGGCTGCCTCTTGGGTATATATATGGTTGTCCACATATGTGGTTTTGTTTCTCCAAAAAGTATCATTAATATGAATGAAATCAGCAGAGAGATTAGGTCGCCACTTGCCAATATGGCAATCTTGTTGTCATTTTCTTTACAAAATCAGACCTATTGTTTATTCCCCAAATTCCTATTTCTTTCAACACCCTGTGTTGGATCCTAATATCTTGATACTGGGGTTTTGAAAATTTGAATCATTTGAAAAGAACAAGTATAGGTTAAGTTATTAATATTTTAGTGACATAATGTTATATTTATGTTATTTATAAGGTATTATTATTATGTATTATTGATTGATGATTGTATATGAACCTAGATACACGACATGCATGGACAGTCGTAACTAGATTAAAATTTGAAGACTGAGCGACGTAAATTGATTATTGATTGTAAAGCATAATGAACCCAGTTGTGGATGATGTTACATGTCAACCCTCTATGGCTCTTTATCGGATAATTATCCGGAATGATCGTTACATACATCGATAATGGTGTGTCATTCCGATGTCACCCTTGGGTGAGAGTCCAGAATGATCGTTACATGCATCGGCAACGATGTGTGCATTTTGATGTCACCTTCGGGTGAGAGGGGAGTATTAGCTCCTAGGCCTATTGAGAGGGCAACGACATAAGTCCCAACTATCGGAAGATATAATATTAATAGAAAAAGGCCAATGATCGATCGAATGGAATGATGTCCCACGAAAGTGAAAGTCCGAAAGGTTATAAAGCAACCCCGAGGAAAGTTATGAAATAATATCCCACGAAAGTGGAAGTCCAAAGGGTTATAAAGCAACCCTAAGGAGAGTAATGGAGGCAATAGTTATGGTAAGTGTATCTCACTTATATACCTATGGATTGAATGAATGATTGTTATGAATGTCCATACTATAAGTATGATGATGATTACATGTCTTCCACACTACTTATATGCATGATGATAGAATGATGCTAATGATTGACATGTAGATCATATATTAAGACATGGCATGTATATTGTTACTTCTTTTATATAAAGATGATGCATATCATGTAGTATCCTATTTAGGATCATATCATTGCATTAATGACCTTTACATACTCTAACAGGAAACCTCTGCACCCTGGATCCGTGCAGGTGTATAGTGATTTGGATGGATGGCGGCTCAGCTCATAACGAATAAGATTGCATAATGGTCTAGGATGTTAAGAGTTAACTGTCTTAGAGTCTTTTGACTATGTTTTAAAGAGATGTTTTTGTATTATGGATTCCCAATGTTTTAATCGTTATTAGTAATGATGTTTAAAGATGTTTTCAATTCTATAATCATACTTTTGATGTTTCATGAAGTTTTCCGCATTTTTATTGAAAGAGTATTTTATTATATTTAATTGGTTTTATGCTTCTGCTATAATAGATGAAAATCATATTTTTTATAATTATGTAATGGAAAACGGGCTAACACATCCGAATGGCCAAATTGTCCTTAGCAATTTGGGGGTGAAATTCGGGGTGTGACAACAAGTAAGTGATAGTCTGAGCGAGGTTACTAATCAAACATACATTACTCACAAACATTAGAACATGGACATAATGGAAAAGGAGAAAAGATAAAGAGAACGATTTTTTTAGGGTAATAAAGAGAACCATTTTGAAGAATAAGATCTGGAAAGAAAAGATAAATCTAAGACACCAAATGTTGTTTGGGAGTCCTGGGCAAGAAAAGAAGTGGATACCTGCGGGAGACGCATGCAGTTGTTTGGCACAATTTCCAAGTAATGTGGGAGGAACATTGTCCTCATTTTCTGATGGCCGCCTGAGTGGCCTCCTCTCGTGCATAGGTGGCCGCCGGGGTCGCCTCTCGTGTAGAGGTTGTAACTACCCTAATTTTTAAGATTTAATAAATAGATATTATTATTTTATTTTATCTTGGGAAATATATTATTAATATTAGTGTATTTAATCATTCCGAAAATAAAAATAAAATTGGGGAGGAGTTTGATTAGTGATGAGGTTATTTAATTAATTTCAGAATTTATCTATTTAATTATTAGAATAAATATGAATTGGTTAAGTAGATAAATTTGAGGATTAAATTTGGGTGGAATTAATTAATATAGTTAGAGTATAATTTAGAATCTATAAACTCCATAAATAAAGAATTGGAGCCGGCCATCTCAAGATATTATTTTTGCGTGCGTGTGTGGTGTCCCTTGTGGCGACGACGGACGCAGTTCCTCGACGAAGCAGGCGAGACTTTCAGGGACAACAACAAAGGGGCGACAGGCAATGTTTTTAAAATCGGACCGGACATCGAATCGGCATGCCAACTGGGTCATGGTTCGACCGGTTTAACCGGATTCAACCGGATTGAACTAGATTTTTATTAAAATATTATTTATCTATTATTTCAAAGATATATTATGAATAAAACTTTGAAAAAAATATAAAAAATACTCACATTTTTTATTAATATTGAACATTAATTTAAATACTTTCTAAATGATTTAATTAATAAACTCATCCAAAATGTATTGTAATTTTATATGATTAGTATACTTGAATGCAAATAGAAACAAAAAAAAGACTCATTATATTAAAATAATATGAATATAAAATTAAAAATATTTCAATTCTTGATTCATATCTATTATAATTAAAAGGTAGTAAGTTGAATGATTTAATTTTAATTACATTTAATATTCTAATGTATATGTTATAAAAAATTGAATAAATTAGTTAACATCAAGAAAATGAAATTGATCAATATTCTTTATATTTATAAATATTTTTATTCTTTCATTGCTGTTGTTAATATATATTTTAATTTAATTATAGTTTATGTAAATAAATTTTCTTTTGTATATCTTTTTATTAAATTATTTCTTTTTTCATTCAATTGTTTCCATTTTATTTTTTCTCTCACTTCTTTTTTTTTTCGCCTTACATTTCTCCCTTCATTCTTCTCGTTAATTTTCTCACTTTATTTATACTATACACCATCACCTACCTTTTTCTCCTTTCAAAATTCCTTATTTTCTTTCCTTTTGTACTTGATTCTATCATTCAAAATTCAAAATTTACATGTTTTAATACAAAAATAAAACAAACCGAATTTTACCTTTAATAATGATTGATTGCTTTCCTTTTTTGTTTCATTCTATCATTAAAAATTTCCAAATTTACATTTTTTAATACAATAATTAAAAAACCGGATTAAACCGGTTCAATTGGCCGGTTCAACCCGGTTCTATCCGGTTTTATATCATTTCTGGTTTTGAAGAAAAACTAAACCGGACTGACGGCCGGTTCGCGATTGAACCGGTCGAACCGGCTGGTCCGGTCCGATTTTAAAAACATTGGCGACATGTACGGAGGGGATTCTGTTTGCAACTATAACGTCATTTTTCGGTCTAATCTGCATAAATTTATTATGCCCGCAAAATTCTTTTACCGAGTGGCATCCGCACCGAATGAAAAAAAGAAGAAGAAGAGATGTTTCCGGCCGCCAAAGGGGAGTGGTTTCCAGCAGCCAAAGGGGTAGGGAGAGAAGAGGAATAGAGAGAAAGAAATAAAAAAAAGAAAATCAAATTGCGGCAGCAAAATAACAAGTAGATAAATTTGGAGGGAAGATTTGAAAAAAAAAATAAAATAAGGGAAAAGGGGGGGGGGGGGGGGTCTTACGCCCGCAAGAGGAGAGAACTGTAAGAAAAAAAGGAACATGTCCGTATCACGGCCGAGAGAAGGTGAAGAGAGAAAAGAGGGAAATAGTATGGAAAAAAAAGTTGAAATGTCCTGCGGCCGAGGAAGAAAAAAATAAAGTACACGGCCGCCAAAGACATAAAGAGAAAGGTAAAAGCAAACTGACGTTGGAGTGAATTAAGAGAGAGAGATACGAATAAGAAAAAAATAAAAAAATAGAAAAGAAAGGGAAATCGTGAGAGGGTAATGTATTATTTATGTTTATTGTTTTAATGTTAGTATATTGATTGATTAAATTATTAATTGTCTTGGATATATAGATAGGAACCGAGAGTATATGTTATTGATATTAGTAATTTAATTATTTATCTTACTGTGAATTTATGGATTGTATTAATTATTAATTTTTTTGATTATATTATTATAATCTTTGATCTTATTGATGATTGTATTGTTGGCCTATTCAGTCTTTGGTTCAGGTCTTGTCTAACCTAATTGATAATTTATCAAAGATAGACATTTAGGTAAACAAGATAAAAGTCGAAAGCTATTGGGCTCATGTCTACTAATTGTCACTAAGCGGGAACCAATTGAATTGAATTGAATGAGGCAAATAGTTTAAAAACTATGACTGTCCCGTGTATGGCCACTCGTCTCTCACCATACACGAACTCATTGAATCATATCTGTAACGACCTCAAAATTTAGCCCCAATTTAAAACTTTGTCGAACCATAAGCGACGTTGCTTCGACATGACCTTGACCTAATTTCATAAAACTTTGCAGCGGAAATATAATATAATAAACATAAACAATAAGATAATGAAAATAGCGGAAGACTTTATAAAATAACCCAAGATACACGATTAGCCCATGGGCCACATAGGCTCTAACATCAAGACCCAACAAAGGGTTCATAATACATAAATGAGTCCAAATAAAAGTAAAAGACTCAAAGGCCCATAAGCCATACATACTTGACTCTTATAAGAGTTCATCATCATAACATATGTAAGACAACTTGGGCCATAGCCCGACCGACCCATGTGCAACATGTCCGTCATGAGGCCCTCGCCGACGAACCTAAGTCCCATCCATACCTGCACGGATCCATGGGGTGTAGGGGATTTCTTCCGTTAGAGTATGTTGAGGCCCATGCATGCTATGATCCTATGACATAATCTCTACATGTCATGACATATGCATATCATCATCATAGAACATAAGTCTTATGCATGCTATGAGCTACTTATGCACACTATACGACATATGAACATATCATCATGGCAAGATAAGATAACATGTAGTATCATCATCATTATGTCAAAACATATCGTTACTTATCATTATGCTAAGGCCTATCATCATTTATCTTACTTGATTTTAACATCTTCTTTCATACTATCCTCTGACGTGGGAACATACCTTAGCAACCGATTGGAGCTACATTATCATCATCTTTATGTCCCAAGTCATCTTTTGAAAGTAAGTACATGTTTGTGAGACTTTACTTTCCACTTTACTTCATCTTTTCATCTTCTATCTTGATTAAGATAGTTTATTATCTTGGTGATTGGGAAGACCATGTTCATTCGTGAGACTTGGAAACCCCACCTTTAAGGTGTGATAGTTTCCTATGAACGAGCCCCTCATATTAGTGAGTGACAACGTGTTCATCTGTGAACGAGGCACTTAGATTAGCTAGTGACGACGTGTTCATTTATGAACGAGCCACTTAAACTAACTAGGGACGACGTGTTCATCTGTGAATGAGCCACTTAGATTAGCTAGTGACGACGTGTTCATTTATGAATGGGCCACTTAAACTAACTAGTGACGACGTGTTCACTTAGGAACGAGCCACTGAAGCTAGCTAGTGGCGATGTGTTCCCCTCCACGGTTACAACAAGACATCTTCATGCCAATCCATCTTTTATTTACATTCATCAATACATTCAATCATTCATCACATGTTGCATGTTTTAACCCTATTTAAGATCATACGTACTTCAAATCATATTATGTGTGGACATTCAATCATAGCCAATCAGCTTCCAAAACGGACGACCGTTTTGGGTAACGGTCGACCTCTGGTCCTATATCGGGCGATCGGTCAGATTATCGATCGACCATTTTGGTCCTTTCGGACAACCGAAGTTATGTTCAGGTTCGTCCGCTAATCACAGAATGTGATGACATCTCTGAAACGGACGACCGCTCGTATATCGGTCGACCATTATGGGTCTTTCGGATGACCGAAAATAGATTTCGGATCGTCCGCTAATCACAGAATATTTCGACTGTTTTGGCTACACATAACGGGCGACCGTTTGATTATCGGTCGACCGGTACTTGATTTTTTAGACGAACAAATCGAAGTGTTCGGACGACCGCTAATCACAGAATGTGTCGAATGTTTCGACCACCCATATCGGACGACCGTTAGAAAATTGATCGACCGCTACATGTCTTTCGGACGTCCAAAATAAGGTCTTCGGACGACCGCTAATCACAGAATGTGTCTGCCCTTCCAGAACGGTCGACCGATACAGAATCGGTCGCCCGTTCTGGGATGGCAGATACCCAATTTTACAAGGTTTCTTTCCCAAATCCTTTATACATTAACATATTGAACCAATCTTGACTTCCAAACATCATATAAGATATTTCTTAACATTCTTAGCATTCTAATCATGAAACCAAATGAGATCTCCACATAAGACATTCAACATGCTAATCACACTTATAAATTGTACATAAGCTTTACCAGATTTCATAAAGAACTAATATAAGTGATAATGAATATCATAATCCTAAACATGATTAGCAATGCGACAATAAGCATAATAACAATATATGAAGCATCTTGCGTTCAGATCATGATTAGCAATAATATATATAGTAATCTAATGAAACATGAAGCAAGAAATGCATAATCCCTAATCATACTTTAATAAGACCTAGTGTGGTCTTAAATCCCTTGATCCACACAACATACATCGTTAAGGAATGATTAAGTTTAGGATCCCCTCAAACATACCTTTAGGGTTTAAGTTAAAACTCTAATCCTAAATCCTAATTTTCTTTCTTCTTCTCTCTTTTTCTTCTTCTCCTTCCTTCTTCTTTCCTAGCAGCTGACCTCTCCTTGTGCTACTCTATATTGCTTCTTCCTTGTGTGCTGGCCGTGAGATTGCAAGAGCGAGCGAGAGAGAACTTGCTGCCCCTTGATGTGAGTGGAGAGAGACAACAAGGGTTGATGAAGTCCCTTATGCTACTGCTGTCCGAGTGCTGCTGGAGGGAGAGAAGGGTAAGAGAGTTGAGTCCTCAAGGTTGCTTCTTCTTCTTGCTGTGAGTTGACGTGAGAGAGTAGGAGAGAGAACATGAGAGGGTGGTGTCATTGAGGGCTCTTCGTGAGTTGATGGAGAGAGGGTGTGAGTGAGTGGGAGAGAGGAATGGAGTGGGGAGAGAGCTCCTTTGGGTGCTGCCGGCAGGGAACTTGGGGGAGAGAAGTGGGGGAGGTAAATGAGTGCTTTAGGGCATAACACATGGTATTTATACTTGGATTGGGGATTTGTTAGGCTAATGGGCTTTAAGTGACTTTAGCTTTTTTTTATTTATTTATTTTCTTTTCTTTTTATTTTACTTTCCATTTAATTTTTGAGGATGTTACAGTATCGGGCTTGTCGTGGCACTGATCCTCCACTGGCCTGCATGAAAGTGGCATGGTGTCCCATAATTGATCGAGCGCTCCTTATTGAATTGGTTAATTCCGAACATTTAAATTTAATGGAATCAAATTGAAATTGAAATTGAATTGAATAGAATTGGATCATGGTCATTTAGATATATTAGCATTGAGTTGGCAATTATTATTGCCCTATTGAATCGAATTGTTATTGGCCAATGACCATTGATTATTGAATTGAAATTGTTAATTGAATATTGATTTATTGATCAAGCAATTGATAATTGTTTATTAGAAAATTGTTATTGATTTATATTGGTCCTTTGACCATAGCCTGCTATATTGTTCGTATTGATAAATTGTTAATTGATTATTGTATTGACTGCTCAATTGACTCATCATTGATTATACCTTATTTTCGATCGATCAAATTGATTGTCTTTTAGACCCTACGTACTGATTATATTTTTATACCCATGAATATTTTCCTATACCTGGATCAATGCAGGTGAGGTCTTGTAGGTGGCTATGCTCAGTGACAAATAGATGTTGCACATGACATTAGATCTAGTTATTTAGTTTTATTATTTCTGCATTTATTAGAATTGTAAACTTATGGATGCTTTAGCATTTTGATTATTATCGACTATTAGTTATCATTTTTTAAAAGTCTTCCGCATTTATAATTTATATTTTGCATTTATATATTTTATTCCACAAAAATATTTTATGAAAAAAATTGTGTAGCACCTCTGGGACAACTCAAAGCATGTGAAAGTCACGTGGGTCTCGGGGCATTACAGAAGGTATCGGAGCCTAAGGAAAGACACTTCTTAGCTGTTTCTAATAGATAGAATTGAGTCCATCTGCAACTATCATGAACAACCACTTCAATCATCAAGTAGGGTGAAGTAAGTATTGTATTGTGATTTAGATTATGGAGCTCACACTAATAGAATTGTTATTGTTATTGATGTATGAAAACAGCTGCTATGGCTTTCCCGAGCCATATTTCACGCGCTCCCAAGAGCGAATTGTAGTGTGTCATTCAGTAGGTCTTAGGTTCACAGACCATAAGCGGCAGGCTTGGAGAATATAGAGCAGGCCCGAGGTCCCTAATTGAATGAGGTTATGGCAAGGATGGTTATGGATCCCATTTAACTCATACGGAGTACTCTCACCCCTAAATCTTGCATGATAGTTTGGATACGATCGTAGGGACACTATAGAGGTTCCTGAAGTTGCAGCCCCTTCAATTTGACGAGAAGGGCGACTTCGAGGACGTACAAAGATGGATGGAGGAAGTTGAGCAGATCTCCCTCGAGACGGATTGCAGCGACCGCAAGTTAATTTATGCCAATTGAAAATTGGTTAGTGAAGCCACGGATAAAGTGAGGGATAACATAAATCCTTAAATAATAGAAATGGAATTAATGGTATAATGAAACGTCTAAGGAGATTATTCTGAAAGATTTCTAAGGTTAAATAACCAAATGCCCAAGGAGGTTATCCTTAAAGCATCATAAATTAAGATAAAAGTGAGGTCGATGCAATGAGTACAGCATGACATCTATTATCAAATAGTGAACTAAAGTAGACATCAATGGATTCCTAATTTAGGAAAGATTATGAATTCAAATTGGAAAGTTGATCTCTAACTTAGTTGAGAATGCTACCTATGAGAATAGCAAATAACAAAGGCACCCATATCAAAGGCACCATACGGAATGGCTCCAGCAGAGATGTTGGAATTGAAGACCCAAATCCAAGAGCTATTGGATAAGGAATTCATCTGACCGAGCGTCTGCCCATGGATGCTCCGGTGCTATTCGTAAAGAAGAATGACGGGTCTATGAGACTCTATATAGACTACTGAATGTTGAACAAGGTCGCGATAAAGAACACCCACTACCAAGAATCAACGACCTCTACGACCAATTGTCTTCGACAAAGGTGTTCTCTAAGATTGACTTGAGAAGCGATTACCATCAGCTTCGGATAGCTAATGGCGATGTGCCGAAGACAACTTTCAGGACAAGATATGCACTTGCTGGGTGAATAACAATCCCTAAGTGTCCTAGGAGAAGCCATGTTTTGATTGGTAGCCTCTTCCTCAAAGGTTCTTCTCCTAGCCTCTTCTCTTTGCAAATTCCTTCTCTTATTGAATCTTCTTTCAGTTCAGGATCAGATAGGTAGAGGTCTCCTTGAATGTCCAAGTCCTGCATAAATGAATTCAGAAGTGTCAAATTCAAGAAAGAAAAGAAAACTAGACAAAAGAAAAAAATTCAGAATGATAACTTGCAAAAACTGAAAATTGGCCTAATAAATGGACTGAAAACTAGTCTAAAACTAATCTAACTATCTAAGTTAATCTAATTGACCTCAAATCCCCGGCAACGGCACCAAAAACTTGATAGTGAAGTTGAGTGTAGTGATAACTTATTGAATTTTGAGTCAAAAGTGAGATTTTTCAATTTTAGTCTAACTCCTTAATTCACTCTCTACTGCAGTGCACAGGTCAATTGTAGTGACCCTAAATATCGTATCCACAGTTATTTGAAGCATAAGATTCCATAAATAATCTAGACTAGCCTTAACTAAAGTCAAAATTTCAAGAAATTGAAAGAAAATGCAAACCGATCTCTAAAAAGTGACTAAAATGATAACTATTTTTAGATTTTTGAAAGGTTATCAAAACTGAATTGTAAATGCTAAACTAAAGGTTCAAAGGGGTTAACTATTAATGAGGAAGATTCTCCTAGGAGTTGGGGTTCATCTAACTTAATTATGGATGGAATGAACAAGTTATCATTAAATGTCAATTTTAACTCAACTTGAAATAATCTATTTTCACAGCTTAATTAATCCAGAACTAATTATCATATTCTCATATGATTGATTAGCTAAGTTGAATTAGAAGAGGTCCTGACTGAAATCAAGTCAACATGAAGCTCAAATTTTAGTCTCTTTGCTGAATTTCATTAATTTGGTGAAATCTGAAATGATAACTTGCAATTGCACTTTGAAAATGATGGAAATGCTTCAATCAATTAAATAGAGATGAAATCAATCCAATATTAGTGCAAATGCTTCTTGGTTTTTCTTTAAATTACAAGAGGATTTTAAATCAGCCTCTCAGTTGCAAATTCAAATGAAATCCACATTTTCACTAATGAATTGGATAGAAATCAGCACCTAATCACACATGGGAATTCAACAAATGTCATTGCATTCTTGGTCCATCTCTGAACATCAAGACAACCTTATAATCACCTCTCAGTGATGAAATAAAATCAGAGGTTTACAATGACAAAATAGAATCCCAAAGATCCTTGAAATCAAATTTGAATTCAGGATTGAAAACCAGAAATCAACATTGAGTGATTTTCAATAATTCAGGGATTAAAACTTTGAAATACCATTGCCTCTTGATTCATTTCTGAACAAGAATGAAATCATAAGTAACCTCTCAGTTATCAATTAAATCAAAGCTCAACAATGATAGAAAATAGTTTAAATCAAAATTCAGAAATCAGAAATCAGATTTGGGAGAAAACAGATTTCAGAATATAGGAAATCAGATTCTTAATTAGATTAGAACTTAGAAACTTGACATTTATTCTTGGATCATTTCTGAACAAAATTAGATCAAATGACAATTTCTTAGTTGTAAATAAAAGTAGGACGTTACAAAGACAAGAATCTGGTTTATATGAAACAGGAAATCAGAAATCATGATTGAAATCAATGCAGGAATTAAGACTTGTTTACATCCATCTACAATTAACCTAGCTACTATCCTATCATAGGAGACATAGGATTTAGGTCCTCATAATTACAAAGCTAGATACACAATGGAATGAAGAATAATAGCAATCCATCCTGAAATGAGGGTTGTTCTACAGAAATCAGCAAGCCTTTCTCCACACTTCAGCTCCAATCAGCTCAATCAGCTCTACCCTTTGCACAATGGCCGGCTCCCCTTGATTCCAGGGTTTCTTCAGCTTATATATGTCCTTTAATCACCCTTAGATCAGCATCCAAATGTCCCATAATCTCTTATGTCAGCTACCTGTCCTCTAGAGCAAAAAAATATCCCAATGATAGCTTTTTTTTGGACAGCAAAAAGTAGGTGGTCCCCCCTCCTTTTTGGCTCAATTCACACTTCTTTTCCCTGTTAGAAAATCCACAATAGCAAACATCAAAGTCCTCTAATAAGAAATAAACAAATAAGTATTAGGACAGCAAGTAAAATTAGCTCAATAATCAAAAGGAGTTTGGTGTTGTGCAAGAATGGAAATCGATATGAAAAATTAATAGTTTTGGAACCCGAAAATGATAACTTTGCACTAATCATGAAAATTATCCAAATAAAAGTGGTTCAAGGCATTAGAGGCATCCACGGGATTAATGTGGCAAGTGAATGAGGTCAGAAATCAAATGTAGATACAATTTCATAACATTGATAACTTGATGACCCGAAAATGATAACTTGTCATAACTTTGGTTATGATTATATAATAAGATCAAATTTGAACAGCAATGAGTTAAGATAGTAAGTTAATGATTGCTTAATGCCTCTGTGCAGAATTGATGGTTTTGCATATCGAAATGATAGTTTTGCCCTTAAATGATAACTTGGCATTGAAAAATGATAACTTATGAAATGGATTGATAATTTTGCACAAGTTGAAATATGATCATCCAAATATGATACATTCATGATGGCAATGGATTTAGGGCAAGAAAATCACTAGAAATCAGCTCAAATGAAATAATGATAACTTGCACATTGAAATGATAACTTTGCATAGAATTGACATATTTATGGATTTTGGCAATTCAGAGCCTCTATGCATATGAAATCAAGTATAAAATGAGAAAGATCAACTAGTTATCACAATCCTTGCATTCCAAACATAATTGGCCAAAAGTTATGCAAAATAGGGGCTCGATATGTGTGAAATGCATCTAAAATGGGATAAAAATCTATTGTGATCAGCTAGTGATCAGACTGACCAATGTTCTGATAGTCTTTATGGATTGGATGAACCGGGTGTTCAGGCCATACCTGGATAAGTTCGTAATCGATTTCATTAACGGTATTCTCATCTATTCATCGGACCAAGAGGAACATGAGGTGCATTTACGGGTCATGCTACAGACCCTACGAGAGCATAAGTTGTACGCCAAATTCTCAAAGTGCGAGTTTTGGTTGGAAGAGACCATGTTCCTCGGACATATCATCAGTAAGGATGGGATATCAGTAAATCCTGCCAAAGTAGAAGTAGTTGCTAACTAGGAGCAACCAAAGAAGGTATAGAAGATCAGGAGCTTCCTCGAACTTGCAAGATATTATTGGAGATTTATACAAGACTTCTCTAAGATTGCATCGCCATGTACAAATCTCACAAAGAACGGCGTCAAATATGAATGGTCACAGAGGTGGTGCATTGAGTTTCTAAAGGAATACGAGTTTGCTATCAGCTATCATCCGGGAAAGGCAAACTCAGTTGCTGATGCACTTAGTAGAAAATGAGAAGGATTACTTGCATGCCCAAGAGTGAGTCATTGGAACATGATTGACTGCATCATCCAGTCAGTCCAGTGACCAGTAGCGACGATATACGAATTATGCCACACATCAGCATGCGGCACGAGCTACTATTAAAGATAAGCAAAGTACAACCAAACGATAACGAGTACAACCACCTACTCAAGTTGTGCGAAAAGATTCCTGCAGATTTTTCTGTCACAGATGGAGTGATCAAGTATAGGTGACGATTGTGGGTCCCTGAGTATGAAGCACTGAGAAGATAAGTGTTGGATGAATGTCACGAGTCAGAATTCGCCATTCATCCTAGAAGCACGAAGATGTTCATGGACTTGCAACGGACCTTCTGGTGAAATAATATGAAGAAGGATGTGGCTGAGTACATTACAAGATGTCTAGTATGCCAACAAGAGAAAGTTGAACATCAGAGACCTTACGGTGTACTACAAGAACTTGGAATCCCACAATGAAAATGGAAAAATGTGACTATGGATTTCGTCACTGGGCTTCCAAGAACTCAGCAAGGCCACGATGCAATATAGGTGGTGGTGGACCGATTTAGCAAAGCGGTCCATTCATCCCCATCAAATGGAAGTAGTCCGTCAAAAGCGTGATGGACATTTATATTAAGTAGGTTATCCGACTACATGGAGTGTCAGTCTCCATTGAGTCGGATAGAGATCCACGATTTATGACCAAATTTTGGCGGAGCATACAGAGTGCTTTTGGAACGAAATTGAATTTTAGTATCGCATTTCATCCTCAGACAGATGGACAGCCTGAATGAACGATTCAGACACTAGAAGATATGCTCCGAGCATGTGCATTGGACTGGAGTGGCAGTTGGGACACACTCCCATTGATCAAGTTTGCATATAATAACAGCTACCACTCCAGCATTAGTATGGCACCATTTGTAGCCATGTATGGAAGGCCTTGTCGTTCTCCATCTGTTGGAGTGAGGTGGGAGGATGACAAATCTTATCATAAGAGTTAATGAAGCAAACCATGGAAGATGCTGAAAAGGTTCGTCTTATTAGAGAGAGGTTGAAGGCAACATTCACAAGACAGAAAACATATATGATAAGAAGAGAAGGGAACAAATTTTCAAAGTGGGAGATCGAGTTATGCTAAAGGTTTCTCCGATGAAAGAGGTAATGAGGTTCAGCAAGAAGGGTAAGTTGAGCCCAAGATATGTTGGCCCCTTCGAGGTACTTGCATTAATTGGGGATGCAGCTTGCAGGTTGGCATTACCACCATCATATGGACACATGTATAATGTCTTCCACGTGTCAATGTTGCGAAAGTACCAACATGATGATGCTAATGTGGTGAATATGGAGGAACCAAATTTAAATATAGACCTAACATATGCTGAGCAACATATAGAGATCTTAGAGTACCAAACCAAGCATATGAAGAATAAAATGGTACCTATGGTGAAAGTAGCTTGAACACATCATAGAGATGAAGATGCCACTTGGGAACTCCAGAATTATTTAGATAAGATAATGCAATTTCTTTTATTCAAATTCGAGGAGGAATTTATTTTTAAGGAGGTTATGATGTAACAACCCTGATTTTTCAAGATTTACTAAATAGATATTTTATTGTTTTATTTTATTTTGGGAAATATTATTATTAGTATTTAATCATTCCGAAAATAAAAATAAAATTGGGGAGGAGTTTGATTAGTGATGAGGTTATTTAATTAATTTCAGAATTTATCTTTTCAATTATTAGAATAAATATGAATTGGTTAAGTAGATAAATTTGAGGATTAAATTTGGGTGGAATTAGATAATATAGTTAGAGTATAATTAAGAATATATAAACTCCATAAATAAAGAATTGGAGCCAGCCATCCCAAGATCTTATTTTTGCGTGAGTGTGTGGTGTCCCTTGCGGCGACGGCGGACGCGGTTCCTCGACGACGCAGGTGAGACTTTCAGGGACAGCATGAAAGGGGCGACAGGTACGTAGGGGGATTCTGTTTGCAACATAGATTTATTACGCCCGCAAAACTCTTTTACCGCGTGGTATCCGCACCGAACGAAAAAAAGAAGAAGATGAGATGTTTTGCGGTCAAAACTTTTGACCGTAAAAGAAATAAAAAAAGAAAGCGGAGTGGTTTCCGGCGGCCAAAGGAGGAGAGGAATAGAGAGAAAGAAATAAAAAAAAGAAAATCAAATTGCGGCCGCAAAATAAGAAGTAGATACATTTGGAGGGAAGATTTGAAAAAAAAATAAAATAATGGAAAAGGGGTCTTACACCCGCAAGAGGAGAGAACTGTAAGAAAAAAAGGAACATGTCCGTATCACGGCCGAGAGAAGGTGAAGAGAGAAAAGAGGGAAATAGTATGGAAAAAAAAGTTGAAATGTCTTGCGGGCGAGGAAGAAAAAAATAAAGTATACGGCCGCCAAAGACATAAAGAGAATGGTAAAAGCAAACTGACGTTGGAGTGAATTAAGAGAGAGAAATAGGAATAAGAAAAAAATAGAAAAATAGAAAAGAAAGGGAAATCGTGAGAGGGTAATGTATTATTTATATTTATTGTTTTAATGTTAGTATATTGATTGATTAAATTATTAAATTGTCTTGGATATATAGATAGGAACCAAGAGTATATGTTATTGATATTAGTAATTTAATTATTTATCTTGCTGTGAATTTATGGATTGTATTAATTATTAATTTTTGTGATTATATTATTATAATCTTTGATCTTATTGATGATTGTATTGTTGGCCTATTTAGTCTTTGACTCAGGTCTTGTCTAACCTAATTGATAATTTATCAAAGATAGACATTTAGGTAAATAAGATAAAAGCCGAAAGCTATTGGGCACATGTCTACTGATTGTCACTAAGCCAGGACCAATAGAATTGAATTGAATTGAATGGGGCAGATAGTGTAAAAACTATGACTGTCCCGTGTATGACCATTCATCCCCCACCATACACGAACCCATTGAATCGTATCGGGCTTGTCGTTACACTAATCCTCCACTGACCTGCATGAAAGTGGCATGGTGTCCCTTAATTTACTGAGCGCTCCTCATTGAATTGGATAACTCGGAATATTTAAATTTAATGGAATCGAATTGAAATTGAAATTGAATTGAATAGAATTGGATCATGGCCATTTGGATATATTGGCATTGAGTTGGCAATTATTATTGCCCTATTGAATTGAATTGTTATTGACCAATGACCATTATTGAATTGAAATTATTAATTGAATATAGATTTATTGATCAGGCAATTGATAATTGTTAATTGAAAAATCGTTATTGATTTATATTGGTCTTTTGATCATAGCCTGCTATATTGTTCGTATTGATAAATTATTAATTGATTATTGTATTGACTGCTCAATTGATTCATCATTGATTATACCTTATTTTTAATTGAGCATATTGATTATCTTTTAGACCCTACGTACTGAGTATATTTTTGTACTCATGGGGTGCATTTGGCACGGGAATATTTTAGAACATTTGTTCTCTAGAACTAATTGATGTGATGGAAAAATTTGGGTTGGTATTTGGATGAAAATGTGTAATGATGGGGATTTAAAAAGTTGATGTGATGGAAAAGTTATAGTGGGTGTTTGGATAAAAAGTAAGAACTAAGAATATAATTTATTATTTTATGAGGTATAAAATTATAGTAAATAAGAATATATTATTAATATTATAATTTACGTTAATTGTTATATTGTTAATATTATTTTTATAATACATTTTAAATATTATTAATAGTATAATTTACGTACATTTTAAAATCCAAATATAATAAAATTTTTTAAAAAATAATTTAATAGTTTAATTAATAAAATATTTATTAATAATTAGACTAATTATTTTATAGTTTTTAATTAATAACATTTAATAAATTATTCTATAATATCCTTAATAACGTATTAATATATTATAAATTATATATACATATAAACCAAAATAATTAAAAAATAGATGAAATTAAAAAAAAAGATGGTGGTTCGAAAACAAAAAAAGGGCAAATGTTCTCGCCTTCGGTGTTCTCGCCGAAGGTGAGAACATTTCTCAAAATATTCTCGCCCAGCTCACGATTTTTGTTCCCGTCAGTTGCGTTTGGCAGAAAAAAAGGAATGTTCCGATTGTTCTGAGTTGCTAATAGTGATATTTGAGTTTTCTAGTGATAACTTGCTGAAATTAAAGGAAAAGTCAATTTTTTTTATTTTTTTGGTCTCCCAACTCACTAGCTGCAAGTGCACAGATAAGTTGTAGTAGACTCAGGTTGTCGTATCCATAAGAATTTGAAGTCTAAGACACCCTAAAACAATCTAGATTAGTTCTACTTAAGTGGCTAAAAATAGATTTTTAATGAATAGTGAAAACAGATTTTTTTATGGAAAGTGAAATGATAACTGGTTTTTGGATTTTGGAAATTCTTGCAAAACAGAATTATAAATGCTAAATTGAAGTCTAAAAAGGTTTATCTATCATGAGGAAAGTTCTTCTAGGATTTGGGGTTCATTTAAATTAATTAAGGATGGAATGGAACAAGTTATCACTAAATGTCCAACTTTTGATTCAACTTGAAAATGGCTGTTCCCACAGCTCAATTGGCCTCTAACTAAGAAATATGTGATTATATAGTTGTTAGCTAGGTTGAATCAAAAGAGGGTCCTCACTGAAAATCAAGTTATCATTGGGCTCAAAAGAAAGTTCAATGCTGATTTTTGTAATTCAAAGAAGTTTGGAATGATAACTTGCAATTTCAATCATAAAAAGATGGAATCATTCCAATCAACCAAACCAGGATAAAATATACTCAATAATGGTGTTTGTGATCCTTGATTCATCTCTGAATTCCAGGAGGATTTAAAATCAACCTCTCGATTGCAAAGTAAATTGAAATCCACACAAACACAACTCAATTGGAAATGCAAAACATATGGCCACATGAATTCACAATTTCCATTGCTCCTTGGCCCATCTCTGGATCTCAAGGAAGCCCTTAAGACTACCTCTCAGTAGTGGATTAAAGTGAGGGTTGACAATGGAAATCAGAAGTTAATTAAATGAGAAAACAGAAATCAGCATTTCAGGAAAATCAGCAATGTGGATTGATGGAATTCAAGTTTGCAAAATGCCCCTTGACCCATCTCTGGACTGCAAGGGATTCCTAGAGTACACCTCTCAGTGATTTGAATAAAATAGGGATTAACAAATGGCAAATCAGATTCCAAACAATCAGAAAATAAAATTTAGAATCAAACTCAAATCAGATTTTTGAAAAAATCAGATTTGAATCCTGAATTGGCAAAGATCTTGATTCATTTTTTAATAAGATCAGGGCATATATTAGCCTTTCAGCTGTTCAATTAATCCAATCCTTGATGACAATCAGATCCAAAAGCCCAGAAAATTAGATTTTAGAATTCAGGAAATCAAAAACCATGAAATCAGTATTTTAGAAATCAGAATTTTAAATCAATGGAAATCTGACTTACCAATTGATTCTTGACCCATCTCTGGACTACAAGACATCCCTAAAGTTCACTTATCAATGAATGGAATAATTTAGGGGACTCAATTGGTAAAAACAGATTCCAATGTGGAATCAGAAAAATCAGAATTCTGATTTCTATTCAGAAATCAGTGGAAAATTCTGGTTTGAGTTAAATGATTGCCCAAACAATCTTGATTCATTTCTGAACAAGATAGGGACAATAACAACATTCCAATGACTCAATTAACCAGGTTAGAAATGAAGAACAGATTCAACATTCATAGGAATCAGATTCAGAAATCAGAAATTCAGGAAACTAGGAAATCAGAATTCAGAAATCAAGTTTGCAATAAAATTGAATCCAGAAATCTGATATTATCTCATAAATCATTCCTGAAGGATGTTTAGATCAAATAAGACCACTCAGGCATCAATTACAAATGGGTCTAATGACAACATAGCACAAATCAATATAGAACATTTCTGAAATCTGAAAACTGAAATCAGGATAGAATTCAGTGCAGGATTATAAAACAATCCATATCCATCCAAAACTAATCTAAACTACTACCCTATCCTAGAATAAATGGAGCTTAGCTCCTCATATTTACAAGGTTTGACATCAAATGGGATAAGAAACAGATACAATTCATGGATGCTTTGAAGCTTCTCGGCCAGCAGTAGCCAATCCCAGCAGCAGCAACCTCCTTCCTTGCTCAAACCCTTGAATGACCAGCCCCCCTCTTTCTCCAGAAAAATCCAGCTTTTATATCACTTCTCCCCACCTTTGGATCAGCATCAGAACATTCTTTGTGCTTTGATTGCAGTCATGTGTCCCCTGGTCCTGAAATTCCAACAGTGACAGCTTTTTGGACAGCCAAAAAGCTAGTGGTCCCCCCTCCTTTTTCTCCCTTTTGGCCACCTTTTCTTCTTGCTACAAAAACCCAAACAGCAAGCATCAAAGCTCTTGAGTAGTATTTTGACAAATAAGGATTAGGATAATGCTGGTAACTAGTTCAAATATCAGATGGGATTATGTGTTGTGCAAGAATGAAAACTTATATCGATATGAATGAATTCAAGGGCCCGGAATGATAACTTTATGGAAATCTTGGAAAATGTCCTAATATGGGTGGTTCAAAGCATTTCAGGCATCAAATTGATTAGAGTGACAAGTGAGTAAGGTCAGAAATCAAATATGAATGAGATTCCTAAAAGTGATAACTTGAGTGCCCCAAAAATGATAACTTATATGACTTAAAAACGATAACTTGTGATAACTTGAGTTTTGATTATCCAAATGTGATGAAATTTGACCAGCAATGAGTTAAAACAATAATAAGATGATTGCTTAAGGTCCTCATGCAGAATTAATGGTTTTGCATGTCGAAATGACAGAATTGCCCTTTAACGATAACTTGTCACTTGAAAAATGATAACTTGTTCAAATGGACTTAAAACTTTGCACAAGTTTAGATGTGACTATCCAAATATGATTTATACATGATAATGATGGATTTAGGGCAAGAAAACCATTGAAAATCAGTTCATTCAAAATAATGATAACTTGGCACTTAGGAATGATAACTTGTCCTCAAAATGATAACTTGGCATAGAATTTAAATATTAATGGATTTTGGCATTTCAGAACCTCTATGCATATGGAATTAAGTATGAAATGAGGAATATCAACTAGTTATCACAATGTTTGCATTCCAAGTATAATTGGCCCAAAAATAGGCAAAAATGAGACTCGATATGTATGAATTGCATCTAAAATGGGTTAGAATCATATAGTGATCAGCAAGTGATCAAACTCCCCCAAGCTTAGCCTTTTGCTTGTCCTCAAGCAAAACATTCAGAAATTAAGGACAAACTTGAATTAAATGTCCACAAATGAAGTAAAGTCTAGCTGAATTAAATCCAATGAGTTCCCCACTTTGCCAACACTTCATTCTTTCCAAAAACTCAATTTCTAGCTAGGGAATCACAGAGGCTAAGGCAAATTTAAGCCATGGAAGAAGTACTAGCAATAACATGTTTGAATTGTAGGAATTGTCAACTTTACCAAGGGGTTGAACTACAAATCTCTTCATGAACAGGTTTTCAATTAATTAAACAGGTTTAACAACTGACTTTTATTCATGAAATGCATATAAACAGGTTTAGCACCTGATTTTTATTCATGCTTTCTTTAGGAGAGATTCCTTTGGAAGTTTTGCTCTCCTAATTTTTTTTTTCTTTTTGCGTTGAAGAGAGATTCCTTTGGAAGTTTTGCTCTCTTCCTTTTTTCTATGCATGCATATGACTTTTTACTTTTCCTTTTCTCATTTTTCTATCATGTTCATGAAATGAGCAATAGTTCAAACTCAAGTATAGTTAGATCCCTTTATCCAAAAAGTCAAGTTTTCATATTTAGCATGGCAGCAAGAGCCTTGACTCCCTTCTAGACATCTGATATTACTAATTCAATCCATAAGTATCAACTAGTGTGACCCACAAAAATGAAAAATTTTCAGCTAAAAATTTTATTCGAATGCATCTGAATTCATAATGCCAATTAAAGCAAGAAAGTTAATGGCCAAGTTGGCCACTTAGTATTGGAGTGCACCCACTGTCATAATGAAGTATTCTACCCATTTCAGAGTCAAAATGAATTCAGAATTGAGTTGGGTCCAAAAATTGATAACCGAGTGATAACTAGTGATAACTTGTGAAAACCAATGATAACCTGGTATGAATTATGATATGAACATTAAAATCAATTGAAAACATGGTGTAAAGGTCAGAAAAGCACCAGGTTTCCTCCCCCAAGCTTATTCTCAACACTATCCTCAGGGTTGAAATAAAGGCAAGGGAGAGGGGTGGGTGGGATTGAAATGCATTAAATTGGGCATTTGAATTCTCTTGGCACTTCATCCAGAAACTTTGGGTGATCAACCTTCATTAGTTGCAACTGATCCTGCAGAGAAACAAAGGATATCAATTGGTATGGCAGATTTGCAACTAATCAGATTTTTTAGTGCAAATTTCAACGTTGCATTGGGAATTTCTTAAATTCACTGAAATTGGGCTATAATAGATTGGGATAACTGAAATGAATGTTAATTCAGATGATAATATGATCAATGTAGCATAATGAGAAAAATATTATCAGTTATCATTAAGTTTTCAGTGGAAAAATAAAAAATAAGGGGGTATGGGTACTCCCTGAATTTGAGACTTGTGAATTGAACATGTTCCTCATCTCTTATTCCTGCAAAAATAGAAAGATTAAGTGTAAAGTAGCTTGGGTTACCTCCCAAGAAGTGCCTTTCTTTAATGTCTTTGGCTAGACATTGATACAAGGTGAAATTCAGCTAGGAGCTAGTGGCAAATCTTGTAGAATCAGCTCCTTGGATAGCCTTAGTTTTTTCAGCAGTTCATCAACTTGATTCTTGGGCAGGTTTGCATTGATGATAACTGGAAATGTTGAATTCTCCCCCAAGAATTCATACTTCGGGTTATTGGGGGGAGGCTTGAGTTCCAATTTGAAAGAATTGGTTTGAGTTGAGTTGCCTTGCTCAGCAATGATAACTTCTTGCAATTGGTGCTGATTTTCTGAATTTTCTATTGATTTGGATAAACTCAATGCAGATTGATATGTTGCAGCCTCTGGAGCCTCCAATTCTTTCAAATGATCAAACATTAGACACTTTTGCAATGGATCTTCAATATGAATTATAGCTGAAGCTTGCTCTACCACTTGATCTAACTGTCCTTTCTCAAAATCATTTTCCTGAAAATTTGGTCTACTGATAACATGTGCCAAATTAAATTCTATCTTCTCCTCCCCAATTTGGAAGGTCAATCTGCCCTCCTTGACATCAATGACAGCCCCAGCAGTGGCTAAGAAGGGTCTCCCAAGAAGAATGGGGGTATTCAAGTCCTCATCCATGTCAAGTACCACAAAATCTACTGGTATGTAGAATTTGCCTACTTTGAGGGGTATGTCCTCAATGATTCCATGTGGATACTTGATGGATTTGTCTGCCAGCTGTAGAGACAAATTTGTAGGCTTCAAATCTCCAACTTCAAGCTCCCTACAAAGTGAAAGAGGTATGACACTCACTGATGCACCCAAATCACATATTGCCCTTTGAATCTTCCTATTTCCAATTTCACAAGGTATGGAGAAGCTTCCTGGATCTTTCAACTTAGGTGGCAATTTATTTTGGATGATTGCAGAGGCTTCCCCAGTCAAGGTAATAGTGTCATGCTCCATAATCCTCCTTTTCTTGGTTAGAATTTCCTTCAAAAACTTTGCATAGGAGGGCATCTCCTGAATTGCCTCCACAAATGGCACATTGATATTTAACTTCTTCAGGATTTCCAAAAACTTTCCATATTGCTAGTCCTGCCTTGCCTTAATTAGCCTTTGAGAGAAAGGTACTTTGTCAAAGACCCTAGCTTTTGCTTCAATCTTGGGGCCTGAATTCCTGATTTCCACCTCAGGTTCTTCACTTGGCTTTTAGCAACTTTTAAATCTGAATTGACTTTATCATCCTCAACTTCCTTCATTGGCTCCTCAACCATTCTTCCACTCCTGAGCTGGATAGCATGGACTTGTTCCTTTGGGTTCACTTCTGGCTGTCCAGGAAAGAATAAGGGAGGTCTAGTGGATGTACTAGCTTGTTGAGCAATTTGGCTTTCCAACAATTTTTTATTTGCATTCATGGCATCCAATCTAGAATTGATCTTCAATATCTCCTCTCCTTGGCTGTCCTGCTTCTTCAGAATTTGTTGAAGCATCTCCTTCATTTCATTTTGGAATTGTGATGCTTGGACTTGAGGTGGTGGCTCATACAGATTTCTTTGAATTGGTGCACTTTGGCCTTGATTTCCATAAGGTGATGGTTGATTCCTTGGCAGGATTTTGGGCTGCCAATTTGAATTTTGCATAGGAGCTCCTTGATAGTTGTTGCCCTTGTAAGAAAAGTATGGATGATTCCTATTTTCTGGAGTATAAAATTCAGTAGGAGGTTTGATTCCATAATTGCCCACAGCATTGATTTGATCCACAGTTTGGTCCACTTGCTGCATATTTAAGTTGCAAATATCTGACACATGGCCTTGATTCCCACATACACAACACCTTGTTTCAGAATTGGAAGCCCTATTGCCATTGGGAGTCAAGT
The DNA here is from genome assembly GCA_030549335.1 of Pontederia crassipes. Classification (NCBI taxonomy): domain Eukaryota; kingdom Viridiplantae; phylum Streptophyta; class Magnoliopsida; order Commelinales; family Pontederiaceae; genus Pontederia; species Pontederia crassipes. Next base: position 39,569,190 of record CM060197.1, on the reverse strand, counting down.
TCAACCTCTCCAAAGTCTTGTACAGCACCTCTTCAAGTTGAGTTGACAATTGATTCACTAAATTGTCCATGAGTGGCCTTCTGGTTCTGTCATGGGTAAGGAAGTGGTGATTCTTGGCTATGTTTTTAATGAGTTGATAAGCTTCATCAATATTTTTAGATGCAAAGATGCCTCCTGCAGCAGTATTCAATGCCACCTTGCTAGGGTAGTTCAATCCTTTATGAAAATAGTTGACTAGCTGCCACTTCTCAAAACCATGATGGGGACATGCCCTTAATAATCCTTGAAGCCTTTGCCAAGCCTCACAAACATTTTCTTGGTCCAACTGATAGAACATCACTATTTGATCCCTGAAGTTATCAGTTTTTGAAGGAGGAAAAAATTCTGAAAGGAACAATTGAACAATTGATTCCCAAGTGGTTACCTCTTCAGGATTCAATCCTTTAAACCATGTCTTGGCCTTATCTTTGAGTGAGAAGGGAAATAATCTCATATACACTGCATTCATGGGGATATTATTGAAGTTTACAGTGCTGCACATCTCCTTGAAATTGTTCAAATGACATGCTGGATCTTCAGTCCCAAGTCCAGAAAATTGACTTTGCCTAATCATAGAAATCAAGGCTGGATTAACTTCAAAATTTGCCATAGGTGCTAAGGCTCCTCCCCCTTGTTGATTCCTTGCATTGCTTGGTGAATAACAGTCCCTAAGAGTCTTAGGAGCTGCCATATTTTGATTCACACCTCTTTCCATTTCAGGGTTGTATGCCTCTTCCTCAAAAATCCTTCTTCTAGCCTCTTCTCTTTGGATTATTCTTCTTCTGTTAAAGGCTCTTTCTGGTTCAGGTTGTGATAGGTATAGATCCTCTTGATGGTCCAAGTCCTGCATAAATTCAATTCAGAAGTATCAAATTCAAAGAAGAAATGAAAACTAGACAAAAATGAAAACTTGCAAAAACTGAAAATTGGTCTAACAAATGAACTAAAAACTAATCTAAAACTAATCTAAACTATCTAGGTTAGCCTAATTGACCTCAAATCCCCAGCAACGGCGCCAAAAACTTGATAATGATATTTGGGTTTTCTAGTGATAACTTGCTGAAATTAAAGGAAAAGTCAATTTTTTTCATTTTTTTGGTCTCCCAACTCACTAGCTGCAAGTGCACAGGTAAGTTGTAGTAGCGCCTATGGAACAACTCAGAGCATGTGAAAGTCACGTTGATCTCGGTGCATTACAGAGGTAGTCCTCGGCGCGCCTCTTGCGCCGAGGCGGCCGCCGAGGCCACCTCTCAGGCAGAGGCAGCTGTCGGGGTCACCTCTCGCGCAGAGGCAGCTGCGTGAGTTGTCCAATCGTGTTGAGGCGGCCATCAGGTGTTGCTGCCGAAGTCGGAGGGATTAAGAAACGAGAGGGAGACGATGGGTGAGTACCGTGCCGTCCGCTACTGAGGGATGAGGAAGTCGTCATCCGGTGGAGGGAAGAAGACGATCCGCGCGCGAGGAGAAGAGAAAAAGTAAAAAAAAAATTAGGTTAAGTTTAATTAGTTATAATCTAATGGCTTAATGATTATTAACAAAACTATGGTCGTAAAAGTAATTTTTTAGTTTTCATCTTAAAATAATAAATATTTTTTATTTTTGTTTTCATCATTGTTTTAGGAAATAAAAAATAATATATATATATTAAATTCTACTCAAATTAAAAAAAAAGAGAAAAAGTTAAACATACATAAAAATAAAAAATGTATAATTAAATATTATTAATTATTATAAGTAAAGAGACGCTCATTAATAAAAATAAATATTAAAAATGAAGAGAGAAGATATTTGTTTATTTTCTATTAATGATATTAAAATTTGAAAATAATATTAAAACATAAAGTATAATTTCAATATTGTTTTAAATTTAAAATAAGAAAACAAAATAAAAAAGTATATCTTCTAAATATCACAAATATCATTTTAAGAGATATTTTTTATTTGACTCGTCATATTTTTAATGACAAGATGATGAACGTTAATTTGAATATTAAGGGCCAAATTTTTTTTATCCTTATTATTACTTTTAACGGCCTGTCATAAAAATATTAAGGGCCAGATTTTTTCTAGTCCTTATTGCTGACGTCTAAATTTTTTTTTGTCATTAATAACGATGTTTAACGATCATATTTAAATCTCTTCATTAATTATGGTCGATAAAAGTTATTTTTCTTATAGTGTGAATCCTTCAAGCCAAGAACAAAAGAGCACTTCTGAAGAACGATTGAGAAGACTGCGCAGTAGACTCGTGCGAGGATTGTGCACTAGCTTGTCATCATTTCTACAGAGTACTTCTTGTTCTATGTTATGTTGGGATGATATTTTGGATTCCTTGTTTTATCTATCTCTTATAGTTTATTAGATTATTAGTTATAGTTTTACTTTTCTATTTTTGTTGCAAAAGTTCTATTGTAAGAGCAATTTCTGATTTTTGGGTAATCAAATACTTAATTAAGTTTAGTTTCTATGAACATGATTGTTGTATGTAATGCTTTTTTCATAATTTAATGATTTCTAGGATGGTTATTAACTATGTAGTGTGATCAATCTGTAATTCATCAGTTTTTGTTGAATTGATTCTTAACTTTATGTTGAAGCAATTCGTGTCGTAATATAGTAGAAACCATGAGGCATATTAGATTATGCGGTCTGCATGAATTGACCTGTGCGGGCGATTTTGTAATTTAGGGGTTACAGCATATTGCATCTTGAGTTCATAATAATTGAAGGCATATCCGTGTGGAATATTTTCATATTATTAATGTCTTAAGATAATTGATTTACCTGTGCAGGAGATCACATTTTCGGTGGCCTTAATTCGTCTGAAAATTAAATTTGAGCTTTGTATTCACTTATAATTTTACAGAAATTATAGATTGTTCTTATCATTATAAAACATCCTAAGGACCTACGCATCGTTAGTTATAGAATCTACTTTTCTGTTATTTTTACTTTTTGCACAACTTTTACCCCAAAATCTTATATCGTCTCCTATTAGCCTCTGAGATTTGATAGATAAGTAAATTAGTTCCTCGTGGAATCGACAACCTATACTTTTCACTTTATTACTTAAGTGATTTGTGCACTTGCTAGCTTACTGTTATCAATTTTCACATCAGCTGTGCAGCGAGGGCGTGATGTCAATTTGGGCGAGAAGGTTGTTGTCGACTCTCTCCTCTTTCCCCTCCGACGGCCGACGATGCTCGATCGATCCAATCTCTTCCTTCTTCTTTCCCTTTGATCACTGGCAACCGACCTCAGCATTGGAGAATCATTTCTCATTGCACGTAAGGAGAAGCGCTTGATCATGACAATCCCAAGCCACTGGATCATCCAATACTGGCTCAAACATGCACACACAAATCCCAACAATCGAAGCAAAAGGCATGCAATCCGAGGGCTATGAATGAATGATCGCACCTGTGTGCACCTAAGTGTGTATGCACCTAATATTCCTCATATATGCACCTAAGCGAATATTAGGGTACATACACACTTTTGTAATATCGAAGTACAGGTTGTAACGCACGAAAATATATCCAGTCACATGGTCGGATACACTCCGGGGATGTCATGGGACATGAATTACGTGTATAATATTTTGACCAAAATAAAACTTTGACCGGTCAACAAAAATGGAGACAATTGTGGAAGGAAACATAGTTAAAATTGATTAAAAAGAGATATAATCAAAATGAGTGCTGAAGTCTTAACAAAATAACATAACTAAGTCTGAAATAATATAAACATAAGAGTTTGCATAAGATAAATGCAACTCTAGTCATGGAGGTCGATGGGGAAATCAGTATGGAGCCTTGGACATAGGAGCGGTTCCCGGATGGAGGTCGATGCGAAATTCGATCTCCCGTCGTGGTTTGGAAAGACATATGGAAAGTCTCTAACTATGTCCATCTATTGTGGGTCTAAAACTGGAGCATTTGCTTTCACAACACTAGCTAGATAGCCTATGAAACCCTTATGCAACATCTTTTGTGCCTTCATTGTAGAAATAATCACCTTTCCTTGCTTTTCGGTATTGCCCTTCACAGATCACGATTAAATTTGCAGAGAAATTCTTGCTATCAATCATCACTAGTACTTCTAGGATATACTTCGTGGTGCAACCTCATGGAGTATGTGATATCATGTAGAGGCAAACTCAAAGCAGTAGTACAATCTTGAGAGAAATGAATGCGATGCACCCGAATCAAATAATATCGTACTATGAATGCCTACTATAGGTAAAGTACCTACGACGTCGCAGTGTGCTTGTTCCTCCCTTGCCTTCCTAGGATAATCATGGATAAAGTTGTCCTGTAGACCATATGAATGCAAGCACCTACGTCGGCATTCCCTTGGATTAAACTTTCCACAATGTTGGCAGGCTCTATTACTTGCTAGGGCTACTGTGGTGCATGTCGTATTATTCATTAATCATCATCATTGCATACTTATAATTATTTATTTACTTTACTTCTCACCTGAAGATAGGGTTGTTGTTGTGGTGGTGGCTGACGTGGAGTGTTAGAGGCTCATATGGACTCACACGATTATCGCGTCAGTGGTCCCTCCGGTTTGAACTTTGTCATTCCACCTGTGTTGATCATGCTCAAGAGTTTGTGGAGGGGCCTTCCCTTTTTGTTCTTCCAATTCTCTTAAGTGGTCTCACTGCATGGTAGCCACTAGCTCGATTGCCTCTTTGAGATTCTGCAATTTACGAGATAAAGTCTTGGACATGATGGTGGTGTGTTTAAACCGTGGGCAAATTGATTTGACCTCTACTTCCCATTAAGGCGCATGGTGTTATAACTTTCCAGTTTTATGAACTAGATGTGGCACTCAACAACGGTCATCTGCCCCTGACTAAGATGTATAAACTCTCATTATTTCTGAAAGCGTTCATACTATGGAAAATAGTATTCTCGAACGCCTCATAAAAGCTATTCGAGGGAATCACGTTCTGGTTACCAAACTTCGTCACTTTGGTACTTCTCCACGAATTAAGGGCCTCACCAGTCAAACAATTAGTGGCGAACAAGACCTTTTGGTACTCCCCACAACCCATTAGGAAAATTTTCATTATACTGAGGACCCACCACTCCGCCTTATCAAAATCACATATGCCTTCAAATTGTTGTAGATGTAATTTCAAGTATTCTTGTATGGTGTCCTGGGGTGGCGCTAGTATGAGTTCCACAATCAGAGGCTGCATCGGCCAAGGCTGCCTCAGCGGAGGTTGCATCGGCAAAGACTGCATTGATGGTGGTTGGACCAGTGGAAGCTGGACTGGAGGAGGCTCAACTGATGGGGGCTGCACTGGTGGAGGTTGGACCCATGTATCTGTACCGGCGGAGGCTGTCCAAATTGTACATCACTCTGGTTCGTCCCTTCTTGTTCAGCATTAGTTACACTATCACGACTTGGTTGGCCTCGGCCATGACCTCTACTAATGATAGTGCATCATGGAGGCATCTACAATATTACACATCATAGAAACATTTAATAAATATTTAAATCATAAAAACATAACTTTCTTACTTGACTTAGCATCCGTTGGCGCAGCGACTGCTCGTGGCTTTTTACACATGGATCATTAGACATACTTAACATTTCAGAACATAAGAATGTTCTAACTTTAGGCTCTGATATCAAATTGTAATGCTCAAAATATACCCCGCCATGTGGCCAAATACATTGCAGGACATCACGAGACATGACTTACGTGTACAAAATTTTGATCAAAATAAGACTTTGACTGGAGACATAATTGTGGAAGGAAACATAACTATCATTTGATTGAAAACATACATACTTAAAATGAGTGCGGAAGTCTTAACAAAATAATATAACTGAGTCTCAAATAATATAAACATGAGAGTTTGAGATATAAAAATAGAAAGGAATCTGAAGAGACTTGAGTTCATGTGCAAAAGTCACCACGAGCTCGACCTGTCGCCTGTGCCATCATTTTTTTTTCTGTGACATTGAATACATAGAGGAGATGAACCTCCCTATGAGCTTAGATTCCCAGCACATAATCATTATATAGAAATATAAACAATGATGACATCATAAAGATAATCAAATGAACATAATCACAAATGATAGAATCATGTGGACATAATCGGCATGATAATATCATGACAAAGATACATGAAGATTGAGTGGCATGAATGATGATAACGTGATAAGTGTAACAAGAAGGATAACATAATCATCATTAAATTCATATGGCATAGTTAATCATGAGATTTAGAATCATCATCATATAAGATCATAACATCATGGGCATTTCCCATCATCATATGAATCTTCATATTTTCATTTTAAATTCTAAACATATAAAAAGATGTTGAAATTTTAAAATTTATAATCTCTCTCCACTATCGAAATGCGATCCGCAAGCGTACGGTGCATTATTATAGTATTTGAGGTTCGATTCATTAGGAACGATGTCTGCAAAATTTTTGAAAGACTCTTCGAAGCAAACTCGACAAGTAAAAGAAATGCTGAAAATGAAAGTAAAAAGGGATAGCAATGTAAGGTAAAAGAAAAATAGATATTTTTTTTGAGATATAAAAAGAAATAACATGGAAACAACGATTAAATCTAGAAAAGTGTGGGACAACCAATTAGAAATGCGTGTTGAGGACTTACGGGAGGTGCTTATGCTACATGACTTTAGGTTCTTTAATTCAAAAAGATATGGATAAAACATATGTCTAGCTCTGTCAAAGTTATATGCCGCATGGAGTTAAATCTAATTGCTACCTTCTAGCGCCTAACTTGAGTTTTCAAATTGTTCGCTCTTATATAGTGTCAAGTTTGAATTTTACATATGTCCTCTCTCTTAATTGAGCAACATTGAGTTACTAAAACTCATGTTTTAATATAATTTTAGAATTACATTATGATTCACACATTTTTTCCCGCTCGCTATCTTCATAAGCGTCGGAAAGCATTTGTTAGTGTGAGAGAGCAATGTAACACTTGGCCATTGATCCATTGTTGTAACCGCCCACTACTCCCCTATAATTGCAATTACATCGAATGTGAACGGCGAAGTGTGTTGCTCATTCTTTTACTGCAGCAGGAGAGGAAGAAATACGTGAAGGAAGAGAACATCATGGTCTAGGAGACGTAGAGGCTTCTAATAGCAACATTCGATTCATTTTCCTTAAAAGGTACGAAAAATGTTACGCAACTAATCTGCCATCAGTACATGATTTTGTCATCTGCAGAACTTTTCGGTGCGTCGGCAAAATGAAATTTTATGTACCTACCGTGCATACTTTCTCATAAGAAAAATGCTAAATCCTCCTAAAAGTTTAGCCTAAAAATCCTCCTAATACTCACGTTTTTAATTTGCCCCCAAAAGTTGATAAACTTACATCTAATGTCATTGTCAGAGGAGTAGAAGAATATATCTTCCTAATTATGAGGATATAGCATCTCCCTTCTCATAAATGACAACATCTTTCAGATCTATTGGCCCATCTCTGGAGTTACGTGAACAAATATTACTCTTTCTGATGCATCGTTTCCCATGTATGAAATCATTATATTTCATTCCGGGTGCATTAATTCAGGTGCAATAGTGATGTTAGTGATGTTTTTTTTGTTGCCACCTCAGTATCTGGGAAGCGGAGCCGATCACCCAACTTAGCGCGGCACTAACGGTTGTGCACATCAATCGCGAATCGAGATCTCGGCCCACCATGGCCCCGACTAATCTGATGCCGTCGCGGGCAGCATGCCTGGATATGGCAGGTGAAGCTCCCAGCGGAGATTTTCTGCACTCGCTGAGACTCGAACTCGAGACCTGATCACTAGCTGATCACTATAGTCTTTTACCCTATTTTAGATGCATTTCACCCCTATCGAGCCCCTAAATTGCCCAACTTTTGGCCAATTATGTTTGAAATGCATAGATTGTGATAACTAGTTGATATTCCTCATTTTATACTTAATTCCACGTGCGTAAAGGTTCTGAAATGTCAAAATCCATAAATATTTTAATTCTATGCCAAGTTATCATTTTTAGGACAAGTTATCACTCAAATATGTCAAGTTATCATTATTTTGAGTCAACTGATTTTCAATGATTTTCTTGCCCTAAATCCATTACTATCATGAATAAAACATATTGGGATGGTCATATCTCAACTTGTGCAAAATTTTAAGTCCATTTGAATGAGTTATCATTTTTCCAATGCCAAGTTATTGATAAAGGGCAAAACTATCATTTCAATATGCAAAACTATCAATTCTGCACAAAGGCATTAAGAAATTATTATATTATTGTCCTAACTCATTGCTGTTCAAATTTGATTACATTTAGATAAACACAACAAAAGTTATGACAAGTTATCGTTTTTAAGGCAATCAAGTTATCGTTTTGGCACCCAAGTTATCAATCCTATGAAATCTTCTCCACATTTGATTTCTGACCTCATTCACTTGCCATCCTAATCCATTTGATGCCTTCGATGCTTTGAACCAACCATATTTGGACATTTTTCATGAATTATGCAAAGTTATCATTCCGGGTTTTATATGTTATCATTTCTTATTTATGGTTTTCATTTCCTGTACAACACCAAATCCCATTTGATGTTTGAGCTGGAAACTATCATTATCCTAATCCTTATTTGTTAAAATCTCATTTAAGGATCTTGATGCTTGCTGTTTTGGGTTTGTAGCAGGAAAAACAAGTGCAAAACGGTGGAAAAAGTAGGGGAGGACCACTGCACAGCTGTCCAAAAAGCTGCTGATTTATGTTGGAATTTCAGGGATGGACACATGGCACTATCATGGAATGAAAGAACATTCTAACCTACATCCAAGGGTCATTAAGGGTCATATATAAGCTGGAAAACCTAGGGAGAAAAGAGGAGGCCTCCATTGGGAGGGCTGCTGGACCAGGAGAAAGGGGGAGGAGCTGAAGTGCTGCAATCCATATTTCTGTCAACAGCCCTCAAGGATGATTTACTTCTATTTTTTTCTATCTTGTATCTAAGTTTGTAACTATGAGGAGCTAAATCCTATGTATCCTAGGATAGGGTAGTAGTCTAGGTTAATTGTGGATGGATATAGACAAATCTGAATTCCTGCATTGATTCCAAATCTATTTGCTGATTTTCTGTACTTATATGAATCTGTTCTTGCCATTGTAAGGTCTTATTTGTGTTTGCAACTGAGAGGTTGTCATTTGATCTTATCTTTGTTCAGAAATGAATCAAGAATCAATGCCAAGTTTCTAGATTCAATCCTAATTAGGAATTTGATTTCTAATTTCTGAATTCTGATTTGCTGAAATCTGTTTCTTGATTTGCTGAAATCTGTTTAGCATTGAGAGCCTCTGAATTCTAAGTAGCTGAGAAGCTAACCTTTAGGTTCCTCCTTGTTCAGAAATGAATCAAGAGGCAATGATTCTTCCTAAGATTTCAACCCATGAGTTGTTGCAAAACATTTGATTGCTGATTTCTGATTTGTAAAATCTAATTTCCTGAACTCATGGATTCTGCCTTGCTGCTGTAAACCCCTGATTATACCATCCACTGAGAAGTGCACTTAGGGCTACCTTGTTGTTTAGAGATGACCCAAGGAACTATGGCAGGTGCTGAATCCCATTGAGTGACGTGCTGAATTCAATTGTTAGTTAGGTGCTGATTTCTAAATTTTTTTGGTTGCTGATTTCCTGAATTTGGGGGAAATCTGATTTTCATTGTTAAACCCTATTTTAACCTACCACTTAGAGATGGTCTTATGGCCATCCTTGAGATTCAGAGATGAACTAAGGAGCAATGAAAATTTGTTGAATTCTCATGTGTAATTTGGTGCTGATTTCATTCAATCCTTTAGTGAAAATGTGGATTTCATTTGAATTTGCAGCTGAGAGGCTGATTTAAAATCCCCTTATAGTTTAGAGATAAACCAAGAAGCATTTGCACTAATAATGGGTTGATTTCATCCCTGTTTAGTTGATTGAAGCATTTCCCGCATTTTCAAAGTGCAATTGAAAGTTATCATTTTAGATTTCAGTAAATTTCTAAAATTCAGCAAAGGGACTAAACTTTGAGCTTAATATTGACTTGATTTCAGTCAGGACCTCTTCTAATTCAGCTTAGCTAATCAATCATATGAGAATATGATGATTGGTTCTAGATTAATGAAGCTGTGAAAACAGATTATTTCAAGTCGAGTTAAAATTGGCATTTAATGACAACTTGTCCATTCCATCCATAATTAAGTTAGATGAACCCCAACTCCTAGGAGAACCTTCCTCGTTGATATTTAAACCCCTTGAGCCTCTAGTTTAGCATTTATAATTCAGTTTTGATAACTTTTCAAAAATCCAAAAATAGTTATCATTTTGGCCATTTAAAAAAATCGGTTTGAACTTTCTTTCAATTTCTTGGAATTTTAACTTTAGTTAAGGCTAATCTAGATTGTTTAGGGAGTCTTGGACTTCAAATCACTGTGGATACGACATTAGGATAACTATAATTGACCTGTATACTTGCAGCAGAGAGTGAGTTAAGGAGTTGAAATAAAAATTGAAAAAAATTGACTTTTGACCCAAAAATTAACAAGTTATCACTAAAACTCCCAATATCATTATCAAGACCTCAGCGGAGCGGTATGAAGCTGCTTTCCACTCTACCCATCCCCCGTTGGTAATGTTAGTGATGTTAAGCCGTCCAACCCTGTGTTTGATAAAATGCATTAGAGATATTGCATCACATGTGCATTTCATGCACATTCCCAGGTGTAATGCAACAAGACGTAAGTGCATTCAATGCACTGAGATGGATGTATTAAAGGTGCTAATGGCATGTGGTTTATGGTACACACCCACCTTACTTTAATTGAAACATCTGTTACCCATTCTTGTATTTGACACTTTAAAATATTATTTAGCCCCGACTGCACCTTTGATCCTAGTATTAAAAGATACTTTTTCTCTAGTATGTGACGCCTCAAAAATGTATAACTGTAGCATAAGTGCATGCATGCTTTAGTGATTAGTGTTCATCTTGTTATTTTATTATATGCTCTGATTTTGACAACACCAATTATTTTATTAGTTGTATAAAGTTAATCTTCTTCTTTTAGTCAGTAATCTTTTAAATATGAAATCTAGATACCATTGAAATTTCCTTGGTGTTAATCGTGTTCCTACTCAATTTATCAGATGTCTATATTTTTACCTTTTCTATATGATGATTTATGTTATTTCTGACATTCTTGATCTTATTATTCATGAATCATTGGTCCTTAAACTCCAAAGATAGTCAGAGGTATCAATAAGATAAAAGATGAAAAATATAAATGAAAGAGGTCTTATATTTTGTTGACGACGGTCAACTTGGCCAAAAGGAAGTCCAAAGATACTCCATCGGCTCATTTTAGGGAGTTGAAACACTACAAGAAAGATACCGTCTGTAACTTTTTGAAAACCGTAAAAAATGATGATTTTTTATGGGTTTTTCGATGTAATCGATCGGTCGAAGAAATGATCATCACAAATCGATTTTCAACAGTTGGGAAAAAACTTTCGATGGTCGCGATAAGAAGAGAGTGAGTGTTGCCTACATTAAGGTAATACAAGATATGTACGATGGGGCATTGACTAGGGTTAGGACACCCGGAGGTGAGACAAATGAATTTCCTATAGGAATTGGCCTACATCAAGGATCAGCTTTAAGCCCGTATCTATTTAACTTAGTTATCGATGCTATAACCGAGAGTATCACAGAGGAGGTACCTAAGTGCATGCTATTTGCGGATGATATAGTACTTTTAGCGGATTCAAGAGAAGAGATTAATACAAAATTAGAAATATGGAGAAATACGTTGGAGTCAAAAGGTTTTCGTTTAAGTAAGAATAAAATAGAATATATGCATAGCAATTTCACAAATAAACAGCTTAGAGACGATTTGAAAGTTAGGCTAGGGGAGGATATAATTCCTCAAGTGACAAAGTTTAAATATTTAGGATCAATTGTAAGACAAGATGGCGAGATTGATGACGATGTTAATCATAGAATTCAAGCTGGTTGGTGTAAGTGGAGGAAAGCCACTGGAGTTCTTTGTGATAGAAAAGTACCCAATAAAGTTAAAGGAAAATTCTATCGTACTGCTATAAGGCCAGCAGTGTTATATGGTAGTGAATGTTGGGCTATGAAGGGACAACATGAACGTAAAGTGGGGGTAGCCGAAATGAGGATGTTGAGATGGATGTGTAGTCATACAAGATTAGATAAGATTAGGAATGACCATATACGTGAACGAGTCAGAGTGGCTCCTATTAGTGAGAAAATGGTAGAGAATCGTTTGAGATAGTTTGGTCATGTTCAGAGAAGACCATTAGATGCGCCAGTAAGAAGAGTAGATCAAATAATCTGGAGTCCGATTAAAAGAGGGAGAGGGAGGCCAAGGCGGACACTTGGCGAACTAATAGAGCAAGATCTATTGGTGAATAATATACCGAAAGGTTTGGTTACTAATAGAGCAGAATGGCGTCGTATGATCCATGTAGCCGACCCCACCTAGTGGGATAAGGCTTTGTTGTTGTTGTTGTTGTTGTTGGTCGCGACCGCCAATATTTTCCGCGGTCGATGAAATCGTTGAAAGTTTCAGGGGTGGAGACTGCCAAAAGTTCGCGACCGTCAAAACTTTCGGCGGTAGCAACCATCGAAACTTTAGGCGGTGTGATCAAAACCGTCACAAAGAATTTTTATAATACAAAAAAATTAGCCGGTCGCTGGCGGCCGAATTGCTCGCGGTCGGATCCGGCCACCAGGCAGCAGCTCCAGCCGGCCGCCAGCGGCAGGATCCGGCCGCTAGGAGGTTGGATACGGCCGCCTGGCGGTCCGGGCTGTAGAGAGAGAGAGGGGGGAGAAGGTCGCCGGCGGGAGAGGTTCGTCCGGAAGGGAGAGGGTCGTCGGCGGGAGAGGCTTGTCATCTGGTTGGAGAGGGTCGCAGGCAGGGGGAGAGAGAGGAGAGGGGAAAGATTATATATATATATATATATATATATGAGAAACTAGGAAACGAAAAAAAATAGCGGGATAGTGAAATTTTAATTACCGACGGTTATGACAGTGAGAAACATAGCAAATATTAATAATATATATTATCATGATATATATATGAATATGATATTAATTATTTTTAAAGTTACTGATGGTCGTGACCGTCGAAAATTATTTAATTATAATAATAAAATACTATATTTAGTTATATATAATATTTATTTTTTAGTTTACCACAGTCCAGACCGTCGCTAATTATTATCGACGGTTGGAACCGTCGAAAATTGCGACGATTCAGACTGTCGCTAATTATATTAATAAAATACTCCTTATATTATATTACTTTTCATTTACCGACGGTCAAAACCGTCAGAAATTGTGATGGTTTAAACTATCACTAATTATATTAATAAAATACTCCTTATATTATATTATTTTACATTTATCGAGGGTCCGGACTATCAGAAATTGCGACGGATAGATATCTGTCAAAAATTTTGACGTTCCTAATAGTCAAAAAATAAAATAATAAGTTAACAAATTACATAATTTATTATTTTCATTTTCGACGATTGTGGCCATCGGAAATTCTGACGGATCGTTATCCATCATAAAATCCGTCGCAAATTGCGACGAATTTCATTTTCTTGTAGTGAAAGACACTTCCCCGGGGAGTTGAAAGACACTCCAAAATAAGTGTAACATAATGAAAATGGAAAGATGATTATTAGTATGATGATGGGCAATACCCAAGGATGTATGATCTTTTATAATAAATGATTGTTATTCTTCTTGTTACACTTATCATGTTATCGTTATTCATGCAATGATACTCTACTCCATGTCTTTTGATCATGACATTAGCACACCAATTATGTCTATATGATTCTATCATTTATGATTATGTTCATTTGATTATCTTTGTGATGTCATCATTACTTATACTTCTATATGATTTTTATGTACTGAACGTCAAAGCTCATAGAGAGATTCATCTCCCTTGTGTATTCAATGTCGATAATAACATGTCCCAGTAAAAAAAAAAGATGATGGCGTAGGCAATAGATCAATGCTCGTGGTGACTTTTGCACATGAAGTCGAGTCTCTTCAGTTTTCTTTTCTACTTTTATCAAGTTTATTTATTTTATGCAAACTCACATGTTTATATTATTTGAGACCAAGCTATGTTATTTTGTTAAGTCTTTCGCCCTCGTTTTGATTATCTCAGTTTATTCAAATGATAGCAATTCTCTATTTTGTTGAATAGTCAAAGTTCTATTTTGGTCAAAATATTGTACACATAAGTCTTGTCCCGTGATGTCCCCGGGGTGTATTCAGTGACATGGTAGGATACATTTTGGGGGCATTACTGCTTGGTATCAGAGCATAAAGTCAGGACTTTCTTATGTTCTGAAATGTTGAGTATGTCTAATGATCTATGTGCAAAGAGCCGCTGCGCCAACTGATGCCAAGTCAAGTAGGAAAGTTATGTTGTTATGATTTAAATGTTTTACTCAATGTTAAGTTATGTCTAATGATCATACATAATATTGTAGATGCCTCCATGACGCACTACCACTAGTAAAGGTCGTGGCCGAGGTTGACCTAGTTGTGATAGAATAACCAATGTTGAACAAAAAGGAACAAATCAAAATAAAGTTCAATTTGGACAGCCTCCACCGGTGTAGTCCCTGTTGGAGCCTCCAGAGGTGCAGACACCACCGGTCCAGCCTCCACCGGTGCAGACACCACTAGTTGAGCCTCCACTGGTGCAGCCTCCACAAATGTAGTTCTTGCCGGTGCAACCTCCACTAGTCCATCCTCCACAGATGCAGTTCTTGTCGGTGCCTCCATTGGGGCAGCCTTGGCCAATACAGCCCCCGATTGTGCAGCTCATACCAGCACAGCCACTGGACACCATACAAAAATTCTTGAAATTGCATCCACCACAATTCGACAACACAGGTGATTTCGATAAGGCGGAGAGGTGGATCATCAATATGATGGAAATTTTCCTTGTGATGCATTGTGGGAAGGACCGAAAGTCTTGTACGTCACTAATCATCTGACAGGTGAGGCCCTTGATTGGTGGAGAAGTACTAAAGCAATGAAGTTTGAAAACCAGAACGTGATTCCCTAGAATAGCTTTTACGAGGCATTCGAGGAACACTATTTTTAGAGTATGAGCGCATTTAGAAATAGTGGGATTTTCTATAGCTTACTCAGAAGCATATGACCGTTGCTGAGTACCACACCTCGTTCATAAAACTAGAAAGATATAATACCATGCACTTGAGTGAAAAGCAGAGGGCAAACCAATTTTCCCAAGGTCTAAACACCACCATCAGGTCCAAGACTTTATCTGGTAAATTGTAAAATCTGAAAGAGGCAATCCAACTAGAGAATATATTGGAGCGAATAAGAGAATTGGAAGAACAAAAAGGGAAGGACCCTACACAAACCATTGATCATGATCAACACAAGTAGAATGATGGGCATTCAAATCGGAGGGACCACCAGCATGATAATCGTGTGAGGCCATATGAGCCTCGTCACACTCCACGTCAACACACCACAACAGCAGCAGCCCTATTGTCAGGTGACAAGTAAATTAAATAAATAATTATAATGCAATGATGATGACTAATGAATAAATAATTTCAGCCTCAACAGTGACAGGAACCGCAGCAACCCCCGCAAGGGATTAAAGCCTGCCAACACTGTGGAATGTTTCATCCAGGAGAATGCCGAAGGAGAACAGGTGCCTGTATCCACTATGGTCAGTAGGGCCACTTTATCCATGTGATGCATACTTAATTCTACATATTATATTGCACTTTAACAAGTTAAATTAAATGAGGATGCATCAATTTTCTAATATATCTTTTTGGAAATATTATTTTCCTTTTAATTTTGTGATTTTTCATGGAATTTACTTGTCACGAGAAGAAGACCGCCCGCATCCATGTGACACGGGCCGTGTTTATCCAAGTCGCGTCAACACCGACACGGACCGGGGAATTCTGTCACGTGCTAATCAAAACAGACAGTTTCCTGTCAACACGGGTCGTGTCCGATAATAACGTCAAGATTCCTTCCGCTATTTCAGAAGACAACATGGTTCATGTTAGTTATATCGGAGGATTCATTACGCCATGTAATTACAACATTAATCAACACGGCCCGTGTAATTGATGACACAATCCGTGTTGAGCTCCGGATTTTTTATGATCGGAGACTATAAAAAGACCCATTTTCCAACCTATGAAGGTATCCAATCTTGAAGGAAACATCCACTTTCAAAAGGAGAGTCTTGTGGTTACTTTGTTTAGAGTCACATTTTAGAGTTTTATTTTCTCGCTCATCTATTATATTCTAATATTTGCATTATGATGTTTAACTCTTCAGCAATGGAATAGTCCTTTTCTATTGGTTTTACTTTGTTCAATTCCACTATTATTTCATTGAAAGATTATTTCTTTTATCTGAATATGGATGTTGTATTTTTCTTGTGAATCTAATCCCTTTTTAACACCTCATATCTCTCCCCTATCTACTCATTGAGATTTAGAGGAGTGTGGACTTAGATTTACTCGGTTGAAGAGTCTTTGAGATGAATTGAATTACTTTATGTTTTTTCCACAAATATTTGGAAATAATTGAACTTTCTTCAAATAATAAATTTAAAAAAAATGTCGAACATCGGGTTAGACTCCTAATTTATATTTTAATTATTTCCATCAGATAAAATTTTCCTACTTAATTTAAATAATAGTGGAGGAATGCTTAGTAAAACTAACATTTCTCCTATTTCATATTTCCCCCTTCTTGGATCTGCTTCTTATTTCTTTCTCTAGTTATTTCTACAATTCATTTCTCTTAAAAATTCTCGTCTAATAAGAATAAGAGATAAAAGTCATTGTGGGATCGATATATTTTTACTACTTGTGCGACCGGTACACTTGCCGTCTTTCCTACTCTATAAAAAAATCGCATCAAGTTTTTGGCATCATTGCTGTGGACTTTTTCTATCTTTTTCTTATTTGAATATTCTCATTTTATTTCTTTTTGAATGTATTTTGCATTCGAAATGGCCCACGTTTCAATTGACACACTCCGTGCTTAAAATAGACTATCTTTAGAAGATGACCCATGTCGACACTTTTGAAATAGTCCGCGTTCAAAAAATGTCTCGCGTTCACTTTTTGTCAGTGATTTTTGGAAGGCAACAAATGTCGACTTTTCCAAAACATCACTTTTCTTTTTTATTTTTTCAATATTTTCTTTTAAAATGGTTGATTTAATCGCACTTTGGAATCTTCGAGCAATACGGTAAAATGATATAACACCGGAAGCTCGAAAAAACCACTTCTCTTCGATCCTGAAATAGAAAAAATTTTCTAAACAGCAAAGAAAATTAATAAGGTTCAAAGAGATGGAGGAAAATCAACAACAACAGCAACTAGGAAATCAAAATCCAAATCTGAACTATCGGACGTTGAGGGATTACACTATTGGTCAAATGAATCATGATCCATGGAGCATAACTCTTCCAAACATCTATACCAATTTTCAGATACAACATGAAACCTTTCAAATGGTGCAAAATGATCTATTTAGCGAAAATCAAGATGAAGATCCTTTTTGGGCATGTTAGAAAATTTCTTCAATTATGCTCTATTTTTAAATTTCATAATGTTTGATGATGCAGTTAGGTTGAGGCTCTTCCCTTTATCCTTGAGAGGGAAAGTAGCCACTTGGCTACATACTGTACCCGAAGGAACCATCACAGATTAGAGATAGATGCGGCAAAAATTCATCAACAAATATTGCCCGCCTAAAAAGTAGCTCGATTAATCTTCAATGTCAAAGCATTCTATCAACAAGATTCAGAAACCATGCATGAAGCATGGGAAAGGTCTAAGAAACTTGTATCTCATTTCCCTTATAATGTACCCCTCCATGAACAAATTTAATTCTTTTATAATGGCACTACTTTCACAGTAAGATTATCACTTATACAGGAAGTTTCATGAATGATAAATCATCCGAAGAGATTTATAATATTATTGAAAATCTTTCTATGAATCATCGGAAAAATAACAAAAATATGGAGCCACCACAAAAGACTCTATAAGGTAGATGGCAACACTCAACTTACGGTACAACCAAAAGCCATGAACCAAAAATGGAGACATTGATAAGTCGCATCTATGAAAAGGCCTCTGTTAAGGTTGTACAACAAATTTGTGATTTTTGTAGTGAAGGGCACTCTACTTATGAATGCCCAATGGTCTCAAACTCTAACCCTTCTTCTTCCACTTCTTTTGAGAATGCTAATTATGTATTGATAGTGATAATTGGGTTTTTGAGTGATAACTTGCTGAAATTAAAGAAAGGGTCAATTTTTTAATTTTTTGGTCTCCCAACTCACTAGCTGCAAGTGCACAGGTAAGTTGTAGTAGACTCAGGTTGTCGTATCCACAAGAATTTGAAGTCTAAGACACCCTAAAATAATCTAGATTAGTTCTACTTAAGTGGCTAAAAACAGATTTTTAATGAAAAGTAAAAACATATTTTTAATGGGAAGTGAAATGATAACTGATTTTTGGGTTTTGGAAACTTATCAAAACTGAATTATAAATGCTAGATTGAAGTCTAAAAAGGTTTAACTATCAATGAGGAAGGTTCTTCTAGGAGTTGGAGTTCATCTAAATTAATTAAGGATGAATTGGATCAAGTTATCATTGAATGTCCAATTTTAGTTCCACCTAAATTATAACTGCTCTCACAGCTCAATTAGCCTTCAACTAAGCAACATAATATCATATAGTTGTTAGTTAGGTAGAATCAAAAGAGGATCCTCACTGAAAATCAAGTTATCATTGGGTTTAAATGAAGGTTCAATGCTGATTTTTACAATTCAAAGAATTCTGGAATGATAACTTGTAATTGCAATCATAAAAAGATGGAATCACTCCAATCAATCAAATCAGGATGAAATCTACCCAAATATGGTGCTTGTGCTCCTTGATTCATCTCTGAATTCCAGGGGGATTTAAATTCAACCTCTCGGTTGCAAAGTAAAATGAAATCCACATAAACTCCAATTAAATGGGGTTAAGAAACATCCTATCTAAAAGGGGGAATTCAGTGATTATCCAATGCTCCTTGGTTCATCTCTGAATCACAAGGATGACCTAAAGATTACCTCTCAGTAATTGATTAAATTGAGGTTTAACATTGAAAATCAGAATTCAATTAAAACCAGAAAACAGTAATCAGCATTTCAGGAATTCAGGATTATTAAATCAATGGAAATCTGGCTTGCCAATTGCTTCTTGACCCATCTCTGGACTGCAAGACATCCCTAAAGTTCACCTCTCAATGATTGGAAGAAATCAGGAGATTCAATTGGTAAAACAGATTCCAATAGGAAATCAGAAAAACATGAATTCATGAATTCAGTTCAGAAATCAGAAGGTCAATCTGATTTGAGTTAAAATAATATGCCTAACATCTTGATTCATTCCTGAACAAGATAGGAGCAATAACAACATTCCAATGATTCAATTAATTAGGTTGAGAATGAAAAATAGGTTCAATCAGTTTTGGAAATCAGACTCAGAAAATCAGGAGATCAGAAAATTGAAAATCAAAAATTAGATTGCAAATTAAATGGAATCCAGAAACATGATATTAACCCTCAATTCATTTCTGAAGGATGATTAGGTCAATTGATACTTCTCAGATATAGATTACACAAGGATCTAATGATAACATGAATCAATGCATAATAGTTCTAAAATCTGAAAACCAGAATTGTTGTAGTGCAGGATTATAAATCAGTCCACATCCATCCAAAATTAATCTAAACTACTACCCTATCCTAGAAGAAATAGAGTTTAACTCCTCATATTTACAATGCTTGACATCAAATGGAATGAAGAATAGTTACAAATCATTAATGCTTGAAGTCTCTCGGCCAGCAGCTCTAGCAGCAACAGCAGCTCCATCCCTGGTGCAGAAACCCATGCCCCAAACCCTCAATGTCCACCCCCCTCTCTCCTCCAGAAATTCCAGGTTTTATGTGATTCCTCTCCACCCTTTGATCAGCATCAGAATGTTCTTTCCTTTTTTATTGCAGCCACCTGTCCCTGCTCTGAATTTCCAGCTACTGCAGATACTTTTTGTGCAGGAAAAAGTAGATGGTCCCCCCTTACTTTTTCCACTTTTTGGCCACCTTTTCACCCTGTTACAACACCCAAAACAGCAAGCATCAAAGCCCTTGAATGGTATTTTGACAAATAAGAATTAGGATAATGATAGTTGCTAGCTCAAATATCAGATGAGATTAAGTGTTATGTAGGACTGATAACTTATATCGATATTAATTATTTTAGGGGCCCGGAATGATAACTTCAATTATATCTTAGAAAATACCTAAATATGGATGGTTCAAACCATTTCAGGCATCAAATGGATTAGAGTGACAAGTGAGATAAGTCAGAAATCAAATATGAATAAGATTTCAAAGGAGTGATAACTTGGGTGCCAAAAATGATAACTTATATGCCTTAAAAATGATAACTTGTGATAACTTGAGTTGTGGTCATCCAAATGTGATAAAATTTGACCAGCAATGAGTTAACAAGATGATTGCTTAAGGCCTTTGTGCAGAATTAATGGTTTTGCATGTCGAAATGACAGAATTGCCCTTTAACGATAACTTGGTAAAGGAAAAATGATAACTTGTTCAAATGGATTAAAACTTTGCACAAGCTGAGATATAACCATCCAAATATGATTCATACATGATAATAATGGTTTTAGGGCAAGAAAACCATTGAAAATCAATTCACTCAAAATAATAATAACTTGACATATAGAAATGATAACTTGTCCTCAAAATCTTATCCACATTTGATTTCTGACCCCATTCACTTGCCACCCTAATCCCTTTGATGCCTTCAATGCTCTGAACCACTCATATTTCGACAATTTTCATGATATGGTGCAAGTTATCATTCCGGATTTTAGAAGTTATCATTTTTAATTTTGGTTTTCATTCCTGCACAACACCAAACCCCATTTGATATTTGAGCTGATAATTGTCATTGTCCTAATCCTTATTTGTTAAAATCTCATTCAAAGACTTTGATGCTTGCTGTTTTGGCCTTTCTAGCAGGGAAAAAAGAGCTGCACAAAGAGAAAAAAAGAGGGGGGACCACTTGCTTTTTTGCTGTCCAAAAAGTTGGCACCTGCAGATATTTTCTAGATAGGACAAATGGAACAATCAGGGAGTGATGGAAGCTTCTGATCTACATCTAAGGGTGTAGGAAGGTCATATAAAAGTTGAGAAACCCTGGAGAGAAGGGGGCGCTGGCCATTGCAAGGGTTTGAGCAGGGAGGAGCTGAAGAACTGCAATTCTGATTTCTCCTATCGACAAATTTGATTCAAGGATGTTTTGTATCTGCTTCCCCTTCTATTTTGTATCAAACTTTGTAACATTGAGGAGCTAAATCCCATTTCTCCTATAATAGGGTAGTAGTCTAGTTTAATTGTGGATGGATATGGACAAATCTATTTTCCTCCGTTGATTTCTGAATCTATTGCATATGAATATGTTCTTGACATTGTGAGGTCCTATTAATATTTACAACCGAGAGGTTGTCCTTGGATCTATTCTTGTACAGAAATGAATCAAGAACCAATGGCATTTTCTAGGTTAAAACCCAATTAAGAATCTGATTTTCTGATTGTTGATTTTTGATTTCCCATTTCTGATTTCCTGAATTCATAGAATATGTTTTATCATTGTGAAGCCCTGATTGTATTGACAACTGAGAGGTTGCCTTATGGTTTCATTCTTATTCAGAAATGAATCAAGAGGCAATGGTACTTTATGATATTTCAACCTCTGAATTGTTGCAAAACCTTTTAATTGCTGATTTCTGATTTCCAATTCTGAATTCCTGAGTTCTGTGGAATCTGCCTTGTTATTGTTAAACCTCTGATTTCATTAATTACTGAGAAGTGAACTTAAGGATTTCTTGTTGTTCAGATATGGACCAAGAAGCAGTGACATGTGTTGAATTCTAATGTTTAATATGTGTTGATTTTATTCAATTGATTAGTACTAATGTGGATTTCATTTCAATTTGCAGCTGAGAGGCTGATTTAAAATCCTCTTGTTGTTTAGAGATAAACCAAGAAGCATTAGTATTAAGATTGGACTCGTTACTTTTTTTATTAGTTGATGCATGAATGTGAGCTGAATTGTAATGCCAAACTGAAATTGCCAAAATTTGAAAAGAATTGGCAAAATCAGTGAGGGGTTTGTGAATATGCTAATGATAACTTGACATTCAGTGGGGATACTTATCCAATTCAACCTGGCTAACAATTATATAATAATATATTGATTAGTTTTGGATTAATTGAGCTATGAGAGCAGCCATGTTTAAGGTTGAATCAAATTTGATTAAAAATTGATAACTTGTTCCATTCCATCCATAATTAAGTTAGATGAACCCCAACTCCTAGGAGAACCTTCCTCATTGAAAACCCCTTTAGCCCTTAGTCTAGCATTTATAATTCAGTTTTGATAAACTTTCAAAAGTCCAAAAACAGTTATCATTTGGTCACTTTTAAAAATCTATTTTCTGAAATCCTTAATTTTCTGAAATTGTAACTTTAGTTAAAGCTAGTCTAGATTGTTTTAGGGAGTCTTTGGCTTCAAATCATTGTGGATATGACATTTAGGGTTTACTACAATTGATCTGTGCACTACAA
Organism: Pontederia crassipes; assembly: GCA_030549335.1. Taxonomy (NCBI): domain Eukaryota; kingdom Viridiplantae; phylum Streptophyta; class Magnoliopsida; order Commelinales; family Pontederiaceae; genus Pontederia; species Pontederia crassipes. The sequence goes on along the minus strand of CM060197.1, from coordinate 39,546,318 downwards.
TAGAGAGTGAGTTAGGGAGTTAAGACAAAAATCGAAAAATCTAAAATTTGACCCCAAAATCAGCAAGTTATCACTATACTCCTCAATTTCATTATCAAACAGAGCTCAGGTAACGACAAAGCACAAGAAACAAAGGTCCTAATTATTTATTTTATGTTCCTTCCGCATTTCGAACTGATGTATTCATTATTATTATGTCAAGACTATATAGTGACTCTTTGATTTCCACAGTTATTTATCACCTTCTCCCTTTTTTCATTATTATGTCTTTTCTCTTGCAGACATGTCATATTTATTGATTGAGTTTTCCACAGTTTTGTCAAGACTATATTATTATGTTAAGACTATATAGTGTTTGAGCGTCTTCAGGTCGATCTTCGCCACATGACGTTGGTCGATTTGGGGGCATTACATGAAATGCCATTGTGTTAGGAAGGAAATAAAGAGGGAGAAATCCTACTATTCATGAAATTAATTTCAACAGCTAATGCAGACAATAATTGTAGAGATGAAAATCTTTTTATTTCCTCATCAATCGTGGATTCTGCAATGGACAGTCACGATGCGCTTTGGATGGATGGGTGCTCTCGAGATGCACTATATATATATATATATATAGTCGGGCATTATGATAGACCTATCATTTCAGCATTCATGAATTCTGTTTTCTCCATTTTTTCCTATTTTGTATTTTTTTTTCATCTTATATGGTATCATATGGATGGTCAAGAGTTGTCATTATCTAGATTTTAAGTATCTTACTTTGAATTTGGATGGTCATCATTTATCTATTTGGCTACATCAAGTTTGGAACATCAATAATTATTTATTAACATAAAATGGTATTAATCTTATTGGAAAAGATATGTAAAAGATTAAATGAGCAATCTTCTTATTATATATTTTTTTGAAATTTATATAAAAAATAAAAAAATGGCACATAATTGTTCTTTCATTTATCTAGAAATGATAAATGGATTGTGCGACCTACAAGTATAGACATGCCTCTTTATAGGAGTAGAAAGCGACTTATTAGGGTTCCCAATCGCCCAACTATCTTTAGAGTGTATGCCATGCCCATTAAAAATTTATATCAACTCACATATGAGCCAACATATGCTCAAATAACTATATAATTTCTTATGCCCTAGATATGTCTTACAACATAGTCAAGACAACATATGTCTTGAACCGCGATAGTTAACTTCATATATAGTATATTTTCAACATAAGAAAAAAAAAGTCGGTTGATTGTATATGATAGTTTAATGCAGCTCTTAACAATTTTTTTCTCTCGCATTCATGTCTTTCAATAGTGAACTAGTTGCTTTTCGCCTTTGAGTACCTCTCTAAAATAACAAGCACAATTTTTCCCTAATACTTATTCAAGAGTCTAAGGGCATATGAAGATGCATCATATGTTAGAAACTCACACTATGATGACAATTGAAGTAACCAATTGATCATATCTCTAGGTGCTCTTAGCATAATTGGTACTAAACATAAGTACTACGGTGGAAACTTCCACTGAAGAAACATATGTTTAGCTCTATCAAAGTTATACACCGCATAGTGTTTAGTCTAATTCCTACATTCTAGTGCCTAACTTGAGTTTTCAAATTGTTCGTTCATATATAGTGCCAAGTTTAAATCTTACATATGTCCTCTCTCTTAATCAAGCAACACTGAGTTAGTGATACTCATGTTTTAATATAATTTTAGAATCACATTATGATTAACACATTTCTTTCCCGCTCACTATCTTCATAAGTGTCGGAAGCGTTTGTTCATGTGAGGGAGCAAACTCAAGCCTCGTCGACGAACTTTCATGTGTATAAGAAAAAATTCAATTTATAAAAATAATTTCCATTCATCAAATTTTTTTAGTACAAAATTACATTTAAAATCTATGCAACCCTAAGGGCTTTACATGTCTCAAAAATGCCTCTAAGCAATGGTTTAGTGAACGAATTGACAACCATTTTGTACGTTCATATATACTCAACTAAGATCTCTTAGTTGTCACACTAAAGGATAATTTTTTTTCATTGCATTCTCACGAATCTTCAATTTTTTTTAAAAAATGTTTAACTTGTTAAGCCTATTGTATTGCCACTGAACAAGCTATGAATTCAGTCTCTATAATTGATAGCGCTACACATTAGTCATATAACAACACCATTGCTGGCTCAATTGGCGAGTTGCGGATTTCCTTCATGATAGCATAATACAAGATCTATGGTACCATTAAGGTATCTATTCTCTTTATCGTCTTCCAGTGTTGGCATCTTGGATTAGTCTGATATCGACTAACTAGACTCATGATGTAACATATGTCTGACTGAGTACACACCATAGTGTACATAAGACTATCATCCACACTTGTATGAAACATATGTTTGTCCGTACTTAAATCTCGCCTTTGATAATAGGAGTATTAATGAGTTTGCAATCATTCATATGAAAATATTTCAAAATTTTCTTTACTTATGATTCCTATGACAAATCAAGGTGTCATTTGGAATATTCTCATTGGATTTTCACACTCAGTATTTTGGTCATTTCACTCATTTCCTTCATCTCAAACATGGAGGAAAATATTTTTTTAATGATGATGACAAAAATTTTATTATCTCCAAATATGAGAATGTTGTCTACATATAGTGTTAGAATAATTCTCGGGCTTATGACAATGATCTTCATCAATCATCTTAAAATCGTACGAAATGATTTATTGATGAAATTTAAGATACCATTATCTAAATTATTATTTGAGTACATAAATGGTTTGTCATAAATTTTGCGCTCTTCACCTTTTACAATAAAGCCTTAAAGTTACTACATGTAAATTTGATGTCTTTATAACCATTTGATGTAATTCTAAGCTCATATGTGCGACAATAACTAATATTAGGTGAATTGAAACAAATACAAGAGGTGTCAATGTTTCTTCATAGTGAACACCCGTTATTTGGGTGAAACATTTTGTTATTATGCGGGTTTTATATTTTTCAATTGATATATCCATTCTAAGTTTAATTTTGCACTTGTTCCCAATAATCTTACCGCCTGACAATAGATTACCAAGTCTCAAACTTGATTTTTTCTGCATGTACCTTAACTCTTCAATCTTAATCCATTATTCCTGAGGAAACGAGAGAGCCTCTTTTACATATTTGAACTCAAGTTCATCTTCCAAACATATTATGGGCTTCAGGTGGCCCATGTTCATGCAAGTCTTCTATTTCGAATTTTTAGCGTGGAACATGTTTAACAATAGTTCGTCAAAGTGAACTTTTAGGTTCCTCAATTAGTTGTTGTGAGTCTCTCCCACTCTGATCAAGATGCAGGATGAAGAAGACAAACTCGTTAACATGTTGCTTCGCTTGTGTCGCTAACTCTTATCTATCTTGCCCTAGTTATGGAAGACATTTTTTTATTAATGTTACATCTCTACTTTCGATTTCCATCACTCCACCATCTTTCCTTTCACCTATAAATACATAGCTCTTTCTGCATCTTCCCAATACAAAATCAGATGATTATCTTGCGCCATCATGGAACGAATAATACCAAATAATGTATGATTCATCTTTCTACAATACTATTTTGTTACGGAGCTTTTAGTGTTGTTAGTTATGGAGATCTCACATCTAAGGAAAGGGGGAGAGGGTCGCCACCTGCTCTTGGGAATAGTTTTTTGCAAAAAAAAATCAAAAAATATTTAAAAATATTAAAATATATTATGGTATGGTTTCATCCATATATTCTTGCGACAAAGACCACTTCTTACGTTTTCTTTATTTCTTCCATCTCATAATTCTTTTTTGACTTGTTACATTTACAAAATTCTTACATACTATTTTTTATCACTAATTTCTTCATTTCGGACATATAATTGCATTATTTTTTTATTCTATCATATGTCATCATTATATATATATATATATATATATATATATAACAAGAATTCATATTTTCATGGCATTTTATTCCTGGTGCCTGATGTCATGTTCTTCTTTTATTGTATTTTAGGTTTTTTTAATCTATTTTGCGAATTTATAGTTAATATAAGAATTTCATAAGCATCATTCTATAGAACTTATATGACATTAATTTAAATTCATATCTGAGTAAAATATTTTAAGATTTCATATCATCATCATTATCATTATAATTATTATTATTATTATTATTATTATTATTATTATTATTATTATTATTATTATTATTATTATTATTATTATTATTATTATTATTATTATTATTATTATTATTATTATTGCAATTATTAAAGTTGCATGTCATTACTAAAAAAATAAATTAAAAGGAAAACCTCGCTAAACCAATTTTTTTTATATTAAACACTATTAGTTCTTATTATAGTTATCTAGTATGAGATTGTTTGGTTACCATAATAGCTTCTAATGAGATATGACTTCCTGAATCTATTTTATTTTAAAAAAATTTATTTATACTAGTTTATTAATTAGTCTATTTAATTAGTTTTAAACTTTTATTTATATATATAGATAATTTGAATTAGAGATTCTAGGACACAAAAAAATTAAAATATTTTATTATATGTTAATTAGTCAACCCGCTACGAATTTATCATTGCTCCGCCATTGTTTCTACCACCCCCCTCCTTTCCCTACACTCGCCGGTGTCAAGGGAGAGGAGAGGGGCCCTCCCCACTCCCCTGGTGCCGATGAGCGTAGGGATAAGGGGAGCGGGTCTCCCCTCGCTCTGTGACCTCTAGGAATAGTTTTTTTTTATTTTTGTCTTTTTATTTATGTGACACATGCAAAATATTTTGAAAAAATATCTAAATATTAAAATATATTATAATATATATTCATCCATAATATATTCTTGTGACAAAGACCACTTCTTATGTTTTCTTTATTTCTTCCATCTCATAATTGTTTTTTTACTTGTTACATTTACAAAATTCTTATATACTATTTTCTTTATTTTGGGCATATAATTGCATTATTTTTTTATGTTGTCACAAGTCATTATATATATATATATATATATATATATATATAACAAGAATTCATATTTTCGTGCCATTTTATTCTTGGTTCATGATGCCATGTTCTTCTTTTATTGCAAATTTAAAGTTAATATAAGAATGTGATATACATCATTCTATAGAACTTATATGGAATTAATTTAAATTTATATCTTTTATCAGGGTAAAATATTTTAATATTTCATATAATTATTATATATATAATTTTTACAATTATTAAAGTTGGATATCATTACTAAATAAAGTTAATTAAAAGGAAAGCTCGCTAAACCAATTTTTTTAAAAGAATCATCAAATTTTTTATATTAAACACTATTAGTTCTTATTATATTTATTTAATATGAGATTGTTTGGTTACCATCATAGCTTCTAATGAGATGTGACTTTTTTGTTCTATTTTATTTTTAAAAATTTCATTTATATTAGTTAATTTATTTATTTAGTTTTAAAATTTTATTTATATATATAAATAATTTGAATTAGAGATTCTAGGACACAAAAAATTTTGAAATATTTTGTTATCTATTAATTAGTGAACCCGCTAAGAATTTATCCCCGCTCCGCCATTGTTTCTAACGTCATATGTTTACTTTAGGGCCAACCTCAAATCATATTATAAATGCCTAAAAGCATATTCCAGAATTTATACAAACAACTTAATTGACAATTATGTGCTTTATAAAAATTATAAAAGTAAAAACAACCAAATGTAGTTAAATACTTGTAGTAATTATTAGCGATGGAAAAGAAATCCATGTAGCGTGGAAAACTACCGCACGATTTTTAGAGGCACTCACGAGCTACACATAAGTGGGGTTAACTTCTCACTTTTTTTCCTATAATAATATTATATGTACAAATATACAATACTACATATAGTTTTAATATTATATGATACTTTGGCTGTAACAATCAACAAAAAGATAAAAAAAAAAAGAAAAGAAAACAAACCATGATGGGCCGCCGAGCAAAGCACAAGCGAGATTAAAAATCAAATCCCACTCAAAGTTTGAAAGGAAAGAAAATTAAATTTAATCTCTTCATATTTAATTTTGAGAGGAAGATTAAATTAGAACAAAACCTTTTATAAAACCCCTCTCTCAACCCTCACGATCTCTCTCTCCCTCCCTGTTCGTCCCTTCCAGTCGTGAGCAGAGGTAAGGAATTTGGTCCATCGTCTCCAGGTGCAACGGCAAGTCGAGCGGCCCTCTTCTTGCTGTCATACCTGGTTATTAGTTCTCTCTCACACATCATCCTTATCTGATCATGTAGACGAACAAGCACCCGGAGAAAGAGCAGAGGGAGTGCAGAGGAAAATACAGGAGTTCGGCCGATAGCTTTTCCGACGAGCCAAGCGAGTATCAATTGCGATTACAGTTGGGTGAATCGAAATCACCTTGCATGACCTCTGAATTGTTCAAATCCATACCCTAATTAATTATGGAACGAAAAGGATCAAGAAGAAGTATTAGGGTTTTGTTTTATTATTGATTGATTGTTTGAATTGTTTGATTCTTGAATTACTCACTGCATGAATTAATTTTGGTTGTTCTATTTTGCCGTGGTGATTGCTAGGATGTAGAATTTAGAGTAGAACAAAAGTATGTTAGAGATTGATGTGATTTTCGGATCAAAACCGGCTGGAATTCGCCGTTGTCACGACCGTGCCACCCTCTGGCACGCCCGTGCCATTAGTGTCAGGGCCGTTCCACGCCATGTGCACACCCGTGCCATTACCGGCACGGCCGTGCTACCCTGCCGGCACGCCCGTGTCACGACTCGACGAAACCGAAGTAAAAGGTCAGTCGATGCCGGTCGACTGAGCGCCCAACTGGTCATGGCTGTACCACCTTTCCGGCATGGCCGTTCCATGAGTAGCCTAGCCGGACGTAGGATAATCGGTCGACTGACTCTTGGATCGGTCGACCGATCTCACCCCTGTCACGACCGTGCATTATTTTGGCACACCCGTGCCACCCCTTATGTACTTGTCGTCCAGATCGGCATGGCCGTGCCATGTCACATCAGCCTTGATTTTCCACCCGTCTACCCTTATTTTGATATGAACATTATTGATTTTCTTATGTTTCCAACATGAACTCTTCGTCCTGATTTACCTCATATCAATCATATTACCTTCATCCTATGATACAGAGAATGACAAGTTACTTATAGTGATTAATAAGTTCAGATGAAAGATTAATGATGAGAAGATTAATGATGGGTTGCCAGTCCAAGCCAAGTGCATCAAGATAAGGGTCGTTCCCTTGGTCATGGTTTGATCACCCATTGATCCGCACAAGGCCGTATCGTTTGTTGGGCATACTCTATGAATTAAAGGCACCTAAAGTCACCCTGATTTTAATAATAATCCAAGATCAAGAAACATGTTCAAGTCAAGTCAAGTATGTCATGATTACAAGTTTACTAAGCATTATTGATTCTCATGATTCATGTTCTATTATGATTCTTATTCTTATTCCTATTATGATCCATGACACTGACATGTTATTTTTCACATTCAAGTTAAGCATGATTATTTATCATTGATTATTATATTCACGTCATGCATTGTATATCATGTGGTTCCCCACTAGGCTGTAAAGCTTACGGGAGGACCTCCTCCCCTGTGTCTGATTTCCACAGGACCAGGTCAGTGACGTGGTGGAGTAGGCGTATGGTGATGAAGCTCTGGCGATAGGACAGCACATGAATCATAGGATTTTTAGAATGTTTATTAGTTTTCATTTACCTTCCGCATTCTAGATTCATGATGTAAAACTTATTTTAATCTTAGCAATGATATAGCCAACTTACGCATATTTAAGTTATCCTTTTCTTCATTTCTTTCTTCCGCTGACGTGTCTCGATTCTTGACTGAGATATGGTCAATATTATGGTCAAAGTTATAGCATGCCGTAGCGTCTCTAAGTTAGTCTTCGCCACATGGCTGGGGTCGATTTGGGGGCATTACATTTATGGTATCAGAGCCTAAAGTCAAGACTCTCTTGACGTCTTATCGTATAAGATAGTATAGTATTGGTTCATGTGCTATCGCCGAGCAGTCGCCACACCCTCCACCGTAAAGTACAAGTAAGATCTTTCTTAATTTGAGTTATTCTTTATTGATGTATTGATACGTGTTTCACATGAGTGGTTGATTCCTAAGGAGGTTATTCTGTATGATAGGAATCAACTTAAATGTTATTAGTGATTAGACAAAAAGGATCATAAAGGTTACGAACAAATTGGAATAGAATATATAATAAGCATGTGGATAAATATACTCACGTGAAGTCTTACATATATTTAAAGAGTAAAATATAAGAAACGATTATGTTTCTTGTAATTCATGTTTTCATCTCTCGCTCTATTCACGGACTTCTTCTGCTGACTACAGCAGTATGAAGAGGAAAATGAATAGGCATATCAGTTGCAAAGAGATGTAGATTTAAGAAAGAAATGAGGGAATTATAAGAGTAATTAAAGGAGTCGATTCACATAACATGTAGGTGTAAGATGATTTCAAATAATAGAAGTGAAATCAATCATAACTAAGTTATGATTTATCGTTATGACTTATGTGGTTCCATGGGTCTACCAATATAGGGGTTTAATGAATTATCTTATATGTTTATATAGATAAGTAGGGACCCATAACATTTTTTTGCGCCTTAGACTTCATATGACCCTTATATTATGTTGATAAAGGTCCTAAGCAAATCCAAACTAGTTATACAAATTTCTAGTTAGATTCTCTTATACTGAAAATAGGAATTAGAATTATTAATCATGTTCAAGTATGTAATAATGATTAGACAAGAATCTAAGTATTAGTGAGCTGTCCAAGAATCATGTAGGGATGGGCAAATATAGAAGTTTAAAAGGTTCGGAGGTCACATTGATGTGAATAAACATTAGAAGAAATTTTCAATAAGTAAGCGACCATTTGAGTTAATCGAACATTTAGATCTAGCATACTCATACACATATGCACATATAACATAGCATACTTATAAATATATATAGATCAATAAATAAATAAACCTAATTAACTTAGTTTAGTATGTAGTAGATTTGAAAATTTAGTAATATGAAGTATATGTTTTGTATAGCCATTATTATAGCTCTATCATCGCAAAGCAAATACATTTTCAAAATAGACTAATATGGTTGATAAAAGAATTATATAAGAACAAACAAAACATGAAAGGGTTAAATGAATGTGAGAAAAATTTTAGAAAAGTATGAGGGGTTAGGGTATGAGGAATTTTATAAGTCCCCTACAAAGTTACTAGGAAAAGCAAGTTATGCACCCGAGAGGGATGATTACGCAAGTTTTAATTGATTTAGCTTGATTATTGATATAATTATAGTTTTCATAATCATGTCAAAACGTATAGGGTATTTAATCATATAATCATAGTTGAGGGTACACGAGGGAAAATAAAGCATATATGTCTTTAGATAATGGGTTAAGTAAGTCACCAGTTGATACATGGAATGTTCTTAAGATGCATGATGTAAGATGATATATAGAATGTTCACTAAGATGCCTCTACATCAATATGATGAAAAATGTCCAAGATTTGTCTTGATCAAGTGGACCACTTATGATTTAATCATAAGTCTTATAAAATGGATTAGTTCTCCTTTACAACCTTAAAGTTATTTCGACCCTCTCATGTGCTACAGAATATCGTTAATGCAAAGGACCATGAAATGATGCGCAAGGAAGAAAAATGATTGCTTGTCTTCTGTTTGTTGATTGTTTTGTTTTCCTGTCTTATTGTTTGATTTTATTCGATGTGTTCATTTGCATTCATGATGTTTTACTAAGGACTTATGGTAGAGGATGTACACAAATGGTTTTATTCATTAAGAACTAGATTGTACTATATGATCGACCCCTCAGCATAGATATCATTCGACCTTAATATTAATTCAAAGTGCTTCAAGATACTCAAGAAAAGGACTTATTGCGGTCATATATAACCACTGGCCTCCCATGAAATTATATGACCTGACATTGCAAGAAACAAATCAATGTAAGCCAAGAAGTTAAGATTGAGGGTAACTCCCATGATAACCATATCAAATAAAGCATTGGCACAATGTGTCAAGACATAAAAAAGATAACAAATGACATTGATTAAGAAACCACCCTATTCCAATGACATAGAATGCCAAGAATGATTCGTCCTCAATTGATTTATAGGACTCTTGATTGATACCAAACATAATTGTCTCATTTGACAATTATTCATTTCTTTACTTTGTTTAATCCCTTAAGATATCTGATTTAAGATGAAGATCAAGTGACCATAAAGTCCATGCTAGTGATATTAATGACGATTGAAGATAAGATCTATTTTTCACATCGGCTAGAAACTTCTTAGGAAGATTACGATGAGATTCCTATTCAAATCTTCCTTCTAAGATGTATAAGCATTATAAAAAAAGGAAGAAGATAGTGGCCAGTATTCAAAGTTCTAAAAGTTATAGTTAGAAGTTGAGTGTCATATCGACCTCCTTTCACCTTGATTTTCAAGGCCCCATGACAATGAACTAAAAAGACAAATCTAATAATCGTAAGATGAGGGGTTTATGAGACGGAAGGTCTCATTTTTAGATGTTCCACTTCCTTTGTAAAGAAAAAAAAATGATGACTCTATGAATCTAGAAATTTATTAATGAGTTGTTAAATAAAACAACTATCAAGACATAATTGTCTTTTACTAGGCAAATGAGGACATATTTAAGACTAGGTGCTCTCAAGATCGATCAAAGGAGTCTTAGGTATACTTTCTTTTCGTAGTACGCTAATATATAACAATGAAGATGACATGAAGTTTGAAAGATTCGGAGTTCTCCATGAAGCACCAATTTGGTAAAAAAAATGAACTCCGTTGCACATACACTCAGACACAAGTGATGCTCGCTAGGCTTCATGAGGCTGCGTATGGAATATTGGATGAACAAAGCATGTGGAAACCAAATGATAAAGTCCTAAAGAGAGCAATACTAGATGAATAACATAAGCCTGGGTTGCGGTCCATTTAGGAATAAGTCTTATAAGAAAAAGTATTAGTTGAATATTATAAGTCTGGGTTGTGATCCATTTGGGAAGTACACAGATGTATAAGAATGAACAAATAGTAATGACATGAAACATGAAGATAAAAAAAAATATGTCCTAAGTACCCAGCATGTCAAGGAGGAAAAAGTAGAGCATAAAAAAAATCCTGTGAGATGATGATGCATGATGTTAAGACTTCGTAGACTTGACCTGTGTTGAGTATTCAACGCATATAGTGGAACGAAAAGTGCAACATCAAAAGAACAAGGATGTCCCCATGGTCAGGGTAGCTTGGAATTACCATAAGGACGATGACGCGACATGGGAGCTCGAATCGAAAATGCGCCAAGAATTTCCCCACCTTTTCGGTAAGTCCTCTACTTAGTGCAAAATTCGAGGATGAATTTTCTTTTAAGAGGGTAAGAATGTAACAACCAACAAAAAGAGAGAAAAAAAGAGAGAAAAGAAAACAAATCGTGATGGGTGGCCGAGCAAAGCACATGGGAGATTAAAAATCAAATCCCACTCAAAGTTTGAAAGGAAAGAAAATTAAATCTAATCTCTTCAAATTTAATTTTGAGAAGAAGATTAGATTAAAACAAAACCTTTTATAAAACCCCTCTCTCAACCCTCACGATCTCTCTCTCCCTCCCTGTTCGTCCCTTCCAGCCGTGAGCAGAGGTAAGGAATTTGGTCCATCGTCTCCAGGTGCAACGGCAAGTCGAGCGGCCCTCTTCTTGCTGTCATACCTAGTTATTAGTTCTCTCTCACACATAATCCTTATCTGATCATGTAGACGAACAAGCACCCGGAGAAAGAGCAGAGGGAGTGTAGAGGGAAATACAGGGGTTTGGCCGATAGCTTTTCCGACGAGCTAAGCGAGTATCAATTGTGATTCCAGGTGGGTGAATCGAAATCACCTTGCATGACCTCTGAATTGTTCAAATTCATGCCCTAATTAATTATGGAACGAAAAGAAACAAGAAGAAGTTTTAGGGTTTTGTTTTATTATTGATTGATTGTTTGAATTGTTTGATTCTTGAATTACTCACTGCATGAATTAATTTTGGTTGTTCTATTTTGCCGTGGTGATTGCTAGGATGTAGAATTTAGAGTAGAACAAAAGTATGTTAGAGATTCATGTGATTTTGGAATCAAAACCGGCTGGAATTCGCCGTTGTCACGACCGTGCCACCCTCTGGCACGCCCGTGCCATTAGTGTCAGGGCCGTTCCACGCCATGTGCACACCCGTGCCATTACCGGCACGGCCGTGCTACCCTGCTGGCACGCCCGTGTCACGACTCGACGAAACCGAAGTAAAAGGTCAGTCGATGCCGGTCGACTGAGCGCCCAACTGGTCATGGCTGTGCCACCTTTCCAGCACGGCCGTTCCATGAGTAGCCTAGCCGGACGTAGGATAATCGGTCGACTGACTCTTGGATCGGTCGACCGATCTCACCCCTGTCACGACCGTGCATTATTTTGGCACACCCGTGCCACCCCTTATGTACTTGTCATCCAGATCGGCACGGCCGTGCCAGGTCACATCAGCCTTGATTTTCCACCCGTCTACCCTTATTTTGATATGAACATTATTGATTTTCTTATGTTTCCAACATGAACTCTTCGTCATGATTTACCTCATATCAATCATATTACCTTCATCCTATGATACAGAGAATGACAAGTTACTTATAGTGATTAATAAGTTCAGATGAAAGATTAATGATGAGAAGATTAATGATGGGTTGTCAGTCCAAGCCAAGTGCATCAAAATAAGAGTCGCTCCCTTGGTCATGGTTTGATCACCATTGACCCGCACAAGGTCGTATCATTTGCTGGGCATACCCTATGAATTAAAGGCACCTAAAGTCACCCTGATTTTAATAATAATCCAAGATCAAGAAGCATGTTCAAGTCAAGTCAAGTATGTCATGATTACAAATTTACTAAGCATTATTGATTCTCATGATTCATGTTCTATTATGATTCTTATTCTTATTCCTATTATGATCCATGACACTGACATGTTATCTTTCACATTCAAGTTAAGCATGATTATTTACCGTTGATTATTATATTCACAGCATGCATTGTATATCATGTGGTTCCCCATTAGGCTGTAAAACTTACGGGAGGACCTCCTCCCCTGTGTCTGATTTTCACAAGACCAGGTCAGTGATGTGGTGGAGTAGGTGTGTGGTGATGAAGATCTGACGATAGGACAGGACATGAACCATAGGTGTGTGGTGATGAAGATCTGACGATAGGACAGGACATTCTAGATTCATGATGTAAAACTTATTTTAATCTTAGCAATGATATAGCCAACTTCTGCATATTTAAGTTATCATTTTCTTCATTTCTTTCTTCCGTTGACGTGTCTCGGTTCTTGACTGAGATATGGTCAAAGTTATAGCATGTCGTAGCGTCTCCAAGTTGGTCTTCGCCATGTGGCTGGGGTCGATTTGGGGGCGTTACATTGGCATCCCTAAAATAAAATATAAATGATTACAAATCACAAGCATTTTGTTAATACCATTATGATTGTCTTCTATTATCACAAGTATTTTGTTATTTATCTTAAAATATTTATTTTTTCACATGATGGTGAGTCGATTTATCATGGGGGTCGGTCAGTCTTGAAATATGAAATTAGAATCAATCAACTTATGTTAATAAATTGTAAAAATTAATAATAACCATTAGGTTGGATTTGGAATGTTACAATCATACTTTTCTTACTACAAGTAATTAAAATATACACTCATTGAACACACGATTCGAATCACGGTTCTTTTGAGTTCTCAATGAATAGTTGAACTGATAGATTAATTTGAAATGTGTTTTAATTTGACAAAACGTAATTGTAATGATGAGGAACTTGATGTGATAGAAAAAAATAAATATGATAGATTAATCTTAGTGGAATGTTTAATAAAATAAGTACTATAAATATAAAATATAATTTTATTTAAAATAAAAATATAATTATAAATTATTTTTTTATCAAAATAATTAGCTATAAAATATTTTTCTAATAATTAAAATATATCTATATTGGATCTTGAAACTAAAATCTACCTAGTCATTTTAGTAAGTAAAAGTTAATACTACAAATAACTAATAAATACACCCATTTTAGTAAGTAGAAGTTAATACCGAGTCATCATTAATTATCTTTTGCTCTCCCCGGCAATTTTACTTGCATTGGACTGCAATGGTGTTTAATGTTGCTTCCCATCTTTGGCCCCTGGTTCGACCTTATCTACTTTATATATGTTTTGAATTAAAATCCGCCAAGTCATTTTAATAAATGGGAGAAGTTAATATTAAAATTGCCAGGTTGGATTGGAGGTGTTCAGGTCATATTCCTATAATGCTTCTCATGTAACTTTCCACTATAAATAAGCATATACTTAGGCTTTCTTCTATTTCCCTCTGGTCTTGGAGCCTTCATTATTCATATTACCATGGAGGCCAAACGAATTGCTGCGTGCTCCGTGCTGCTACTACTCATCTTGGCTTCCGGTTCTGCTCCACTCTACTTGATTTATTTATCTATATATCTATTTATCTATCTATCTATCTTTACATATAAATGCACACATACAGATAGGAATAAAAGTTTGACATCTCCTTTTAATTATATATATATATATATATATATATATTTCGAATAGTACAATATATGGGTATGTGTATGCATCCAATACTTAATGTGTATTTGAATCGCATATCTATCTAACTTGATTAATGTAATTTTTTACGTATAGTTATGTTATTATTTCATTATCGACAAGAAAGCACCACAATTTTTTCGTTGACAAACTTGGCTTGAGAAAAACTTATCCTTTATTCTTTTTCTTCTCTTTATTCGCTATTTCTTAATTTTCTTTTGTAAAACCTTTTAGACTTTGCCCTCATAGATGTTTGTATATAAATGTTTTTTTGTTAGTTCTATAAATTACCTTTACACTATTTCCACATCTAACTTCAAACAGCGAATTTACTTTTTTAAATCCTTAAACTATCGCGATTTTTTTTAAACTATCTTGATTTTCCAGATCTAACTTCTGTTATCTTCATTTTTTTTCATTTATGAAAAGTAAAAAATATTCCTCCTTTTGACTTTATATTTTCGTTTTGACATCTACAACTCCGACTGTGAAGAGAGGGTTATTTTTTATAAATGAAAAAAAAATTGAAGATAATAAAAAAATTGACAAGAGTCGACGAAAGGATTAAATTAGAAAAATCGTAATAGTTTAGAAAAAAATTAATTCGTAGTTTGATATTAGATGTGAAAAATTTTAAGAGTGAAAATAATCTTTTTTTTTCAAATATTGTTCTTTTTGAAAATATTACTCTAATTTTTTTATGTTGTATTTTTTATTAGGGATGATGCCACGAGTTGAAGCCACCATTTGTTATACCGAAAGCCCGGTGTTGACAGAATGGTGTATTTGGACTCCGGCGTGTAATACGTTATGCAGAAAGGAGGGCAACGAGGGAGGGAAGTGCAAATTTCAGTTGACCCAACTAAATTTGATCTGTATGTGTTACCACACTTGCAATGATGGAGAAGTGGATATTGATCTCATTAACTAATGTTGTACTCCTCTGCGTGCAAGCCTTTGAATTAACCAAAATATGTGATTCAAGGCGTGCACCCTTAATAAAAAGAGGTTATTTCATATATATCTCTAATAAAGTTTGGAAAAAAATTATTATTATTGAAGAGGAAACAAATTATTTAATGTTGCCTTTGCCTTTGTTTATATTTACATGAATTTCATATAGTCGTTTACACCTACAAGTTCCTTTTTATGTGTTTGCAATCCAAATGTTATCTTGAAAACATCAGGGGGGGTTAAATGAAAATAAAAATAAAAATATTTACATCAGTGGTAATAAGAAAGACCCTAGGAAATCTATGTATACATACGAAGTCATTCTCATCCTGTACTTTATTTAATCCTTTCTCACATAGGGAGAACATAAGTCATTGTATAAATTTTTACTTTTTAGATAATTAATAATTATTTGACATTTTTATTTCCAATGTCGTATGATTACTTTAGGGTCATCCCCAAATCACATTATAAATACCTAATACAACACTCTCGAATTCCTCCGAAATAATTTAGATGAAAATTGTGCACTTTAAAATTTTGAAATTGGAATCTGCCAACTTATTTTAATAATTGAAAAATTAATAAAAATCGTTAGGTTGGATTTGGAGTGTTAAAATCATGCTACTCTTAATTACTACAAATAAATAATCATAACGTACACTAAAAAAATCCCATCATCCGTCATCGTCAATGCTTTATTTTTTTGCTCTCCCTATCTTTTTTACTTATATTGGATCACAATGTGTTCAATGCTTATGTTAGCTTCCCATCTTGGCCCTGGTTTGACTCTATCTACTTTATATTTTGAAATTGCAATAATTGGGAAAAGTTAATAATATAAATAAGCAACTAATATATACACCCATAGATCCCACCATCATCGATGGGGTATTTATCTTTTGCTCTCCCTGCCTTTTTACTTTTATTGGACTACAATGTCTTTAAATGGTTATGTTTGCTTTCCATCTTGGCTCCCCGGTTCGACTCTATCTCGGTTATATTTTGGAATTACCAACTCATTTTAATAACTGGGAAGTTAATAACAACAACCAAGTTGAATTTGACATTTTCATAACCACATCGGCGACCGGACAGGACTCATCATTGGATCACAATTAGACCGATCTGATCGGATTCGATCGAATTGATCCAGATTTTATTAAAATAATATTATTTATAATAATTATAAAGATATAGTATAAGTTATATGATATAGTATATGAATATTGTATTAATAATTTATTTAAAATATTAAAAAAATAATATAACATAATTTTTATTAATTAAAAGTTTTATAATGATAATTGAAATAGATTATTAATAATTTAATATCTACTGCTTAATGACGATAGATATTATATTAATAAATTTTATCTTGAATTATTCTTATTTTTTTTAACACTTTCTTTTTTATTTCATTTATTTTATGTTCTTTGATAAGTTTCTATTCTAATATTATTCAATTTTAAATACTTACCTTTTTATTTCAATTCTTATTTAATTGTATACATATGATATTCCATCATCTTTAAGTTTTCTTATATTCCTTTCCTTTTTTTCAACTTTTCTATTTTTATTATTTTTTAATTTTTTTTCAAAATCTGCATTGAATCAGGTTGAACCGATTCAACCGTCCTGGTTCAACCGGTTTAATGTCAAAACGAATTTAAACACCTAACTGGACCGGATCACAGCCGATTCATGATTGAACCGATTGAGTAGGTCCGATTTTAACAACCAGTTGTAACGCTCCAAAAGTTGATCCTCTAGACCACCCTCGAGGACACGATGGGAACACTATGCTTTGACTAAATACGTAAGACGGACCTAGAGACAAAAACAAAGGAGGGGCTAAGTTTTGAACCTATGACCTCTTGAACCTATGACCTTTGAATTACTCAAGACGGACCTTAACCACTACAGCAGTAGACAATTAATGTTGGAGCAGCACACTACACTATATTAAGGGGCCCAAAACGATTTTTAACATTAAAATTTACCTATAATCATATATAACTAATTAAATTTTAAAAATTTAGGAGGGGCAGGGCCCCTCTAAACTCTACGTAGGTCCGTCCCTAACTTAACCAAGACCAATCAACATGACACATTAGCATGGTGAAGATAAAATGATAAAAATAAAGAAGGTAGTCATAAGCGGTGTTTTTAAAATCGTACTGCACCGGCCCATCCGACAGGTTTAATCGTGAACCGACGTCGGTCCGATTTGATATTAAAATTCAGATTATAAAAAAACCTAATTGAACAGGGTCAATCCAACTAAAATTGGGTTGAACCGGAAAAGCCGATTCAATTCTTTTTTTTTTTTTTGAAAAAAGATAAAAAAAATCTGAACTAATAGAAAATAAATAAAAAAAGAAAGTATATTATTATAGTATTAATGGTGGAAGAATAGGAAGAGGAGAAAAACAAGGATTAGATTTATAAGGGGAGAAAGATAAGGGATTAGAGTTTATAGAATGAATGCAAAAAATGATATTAGTAATAAGAAATTAAATTTGAATTTGAAAATAAAAGGTAAGAAGGTAATAATAGAGTCAAATTTAAACAAAAGAGAATATTTTCATGAACTTAAATAAGATGATAAATTTTAAATAGGTATGAATAATTTATATTAAAAATTAAAACATAAGTAATATAATAAATTTTATAGGATGAACATGAAAAAGGAAATAGATAATTATTAAAAACATGGGAAGACAGTAATAAACAAAGATTTAAATAAAAAAAAAGTTATTCATAAACTTATTAAAAAATAAAATAAAATTATAAATAATATAATTCGACGAATTTAGGCTATGACCAATGCCCCACCTAGCTGAATCGGCATAACAAACCTACCTGAAAAAAGGCAAAATGCACCTTGGCGACGCTCCGGCTTTCGAACCTTGTTCCTTAGCGCGCTCCGACTTTCGAGCTCCTTTTGTTCATGCCAAACATCGGAGAGATTTGAATGTTTGGAACAGATTCGTTGACCATAGTTTTAGCTTGTATATATATTTGAGAAATGAGCGCGCGGCACTTGAACTAAACCCCTTATTAGCTCAAGTCAACGCCCAGCTTTCAAGACGATTCAAAAAAGTAGATTTTTTAAAAAAAATAAAAATAATTTATTACTATTTGATTAATTTAAAATAATGATTAATATGATTTTTATTTTATTATTTATAACCTTTTATACTTTAATTTATAATATATTTTCTTGAAGTAATACAAATAATATTATTTTAATATAAATTTTGTTCAATATGGTCGATCCCAATTGAATCGATTCAATTTGATTCAATCGATCCAGTTGGCCGACCGGTGATCCGATTTTAAAAACATTGGTCAATAAGGAGCGGAACTCAAAAGGTTAGTACAAGTCTCAAATAAAAATTTCTAATTATTACATTAGAGTTCATGGGATGACCTAAAGAAAAAGGCATCCCTAAGTTCAAGTGGGTTTGCCATCACCACACTCAACCTAGATCACAGGACCGCTTTCCTTGTGAAATCTCGAAGGATGGTGGCTGGCCTTGGATCTACCCCGAATCGAAACTCAATAATATGCTTTCGGTGATCACGATCGTGGCCACGTTAGGGATGAGTGTTGTGAACTAATAAATTGCCTTCGATGCAATCGCCTAGGTCACTGATACGCAGCTCCTACCTGTTGCGGCGTCAAAACAAATCTTGGTCAGAAAGTGGATTTCTGTCACAATAGATCGAGCCGAATTGATTTGATGTGAAAAAATTGATTTGATAAATTAATTTTAGTAAATATTTAAATTAAATATAAGTAATATAATTTTTAAAATTTATAAAAATATATATTTTATTTAAATATAATATATTATATTTAACAAAATATTAATTTTTTTATGAGATGACGAGTAATAAAATGATATTAAATTAATACTTTAATAATAAATTTATTAATTTAATAAATAAATTATTTTCTGAGGGAAATGCAAGAGAAAGAAAATAAGTAAAGAAAACATAATTGAAAAAATAACTGTCACGTCAAAGAAAAAAATTTGAAAAAAGTTAAAAAGATGTTATAGTGTCCTGATTCTAGAGAGGATGGAAACCGACCTCACGTGACAGTCGATTCTCACCTCGGGTTTCGGCCTTAGTTTTCTCAAACATCCTACCGTTTGACGGAATCAATGAAAATAAGATCGCATCATAGTTTCGGTTGAGAGAGACTTGTATACCTTTTATTATCTTTGGAGCATTAAATACACAATCTAATTTTTTTAATCTCTTCTTGATCTCCTTCTTCATCATTTATAATTCTATATATTTTCTTGCTCTTGACCTAACGATTTTCTATTTTCTAATCATTAATTCTAATAATTTTTTGAAGAGGAGAGAGAGAAAAGAGGCGGCACTTTTTTTAGGATAAAACTAATAAATTCGAACCATGTTTTTGTAATCGATTCGGAGATTTTATTGGATTAGATTCTTATTAAAATAATATTTTATATATAAAAAAGAATAAAATATACAATAATATATACTAATTTTGTTTTCGATGTGTAGCATAATATGAATGCACACGCTAATTTCTGCAAGTAGAAAATTCATTCTAATGAAAAAAAAATCAAAACATAAGATGATAAAAAAATTATAATAAGTGGAGTTTAAACACAAGTTAAGTATCAACAAATCAAGTCTTCTCGACATAATTGTGTCTTTGATTGCAGATCAGCCACTCAGGGACTATGGTGGATGGACTAAAGAGCAGTTGCTTGGCAAAAGAAATACTTGTTGGATAATGCCCGCATGGGCATTACCACGCAACGTGCGTGGACAGTGAGACGCGCACGGAAGCACGCATGGACTGCACCGTGCGCTCGCGGACTGCGCATCTGTGCACGCAGACCGCGCCATGCGCACACGGAAGGCATGACTATGCGCGCGGGCCACGCCTAGCTCACGTGGACCGCGCTCAGACGTGCACGGACTGTATTGTCGCGCAAAGATCGCACAGATCGTGTGATCTGATATTTGCGTAGTGAGAAAAGAGGTCGGCGCAGACACATCATTACACATTGTAACGTATCGTATTCCAAAAAAAAAGGAAAAAAAGAAGTCGAACGACTGGCAGGGGAGGAATTTGCCTCCCCTGATTCACGGTCGTTTCATCTCCGGCCGACCAAGGGTCGGCCGGGGCTATAAAAGGGACGATGGGGAGCGCCCGTGCGCCCCCCTTGGAATCCCGACCGATCACCTCCTTCCTTGTCTCGTTCTTCCTCTCGTCCAGTGACCGACGTGCACGAGCGGCAGAGCAGAGACGACCGACACGCACACCACTCGACATGCGCAAGAGCAAGGCGACTCTCCCTCGCCGATCAGGAACGTCCGGTAACCCCACGGACGACGAACAGTGACCGACGAATTCAAAATCCGACAAAAGAGATATCCTTAGCATTCTAAATCCCTAGACGATAAAATAGCGATTGTTTAATGCGTAGGATTAGTTCATTATGATCCAGAGGAGATTTCCTACGTTTTTCGTATTGTTGTCGGCATCATTTGACGGCCGGAAGGTCGCCGGAAACGGAGAAGAAATTCGGCGGCCCTATTTTATCGTAGGGACCGGTCGACCGATTTTATCAACGGACGACCGATTTGCGTACAGAACTCATACGAGTTTTTGTTGATCGGTCAACCGGCCTCATTATGGCGATCGACCGATCTATCTGTCAACAGACAGGTCTGACCTCACGATCGGCCGACCGGACATCCGATCGGTCGACCGATCCGACGCGCAGTACACGTCCACCTGATTTTGCAACCAGTCGATCGGCCTATGCGAGCGGTCGACCGATCCTCTGATCAACCATGAACACGGCTGACCGATCCAAGAGGACCGGTCGACCAATACTAGAGAAACGATCGATCGGTCCATTAGGAACAGTCAACCGGTGCTAGAGAACGATCGACCGGTCCATCAGGGACGGTCGATCGGTCCGACAGTCAGACCCATTGGTCTGACCTGATCGGATTGACCCACTCCAAATCATAACCGAGACTCTAACCAGTTCATCTATGCTGGCTGAGTCCTATTGTATAAAGATTAATACCCAGTTGGGTCCTAAATCATAAATTTCACAAATGACTAAAGATAAATAAAATAAAGATAAAGACATGAGATTGCTATGGGCCGCCCTCAAAGTTTAAAGTAAATATCAGAATTAAAGCAAAGGAGGGGTAGGTAGTTAGCTGAAGGGACAGCGAAGCTATTGTCTTCAATGATCACTATTCCAAAGATTTCAGGTCTTCTCCCACCTGCATCTCGAATGAAGGGTGATGCAATGGTCACATTCCTTCCCTCAGAGATTATTGTATTGTTCCAAAGGGACAGGTAGCTAGCTGAGGAGATAGTGAACCTACAGGTTTAATTGACCATTGTTCCTGGATTGTAGGATTTCTTCCACCTACCTTCCGAACTGGGTGAGGTATTAACACCCACCCCTTTTTCCTTTATGGGCTTACTGGCTTCAGAAATTTATAGAGGCACCCTTAGCATCTCAACCTAATAAAGTCGAGCTCACATAGGACAACTAACTTTAAGGATATTATAGTAATGTAAAAGACTTAGTGTAACTCACTGTAAGTAATGTAATGTAAAGCAATTTAAAGTAGAGTATTGTAAAGTAAAGCAGTGCAAAGCAGAGTACTGTAATGTAAAGCAGAGTACTATAAAGTAAAGCATAGAGTATGATAAAGTAAAATAAAGTAAAGTACTATAAAGTAATGAATTTTCTTCTGCTTATTGAACTCCTTGAGATTTATGATCTCTTATCATCTTGTTATCACATGTATGGGTGAACTATGTCTTTGATATTTTGACTATCGAACTTCCGCATTAAAGTCCTTTTCTTATAATATTTCGACTATTGAATTTCCACATTAAAGTCCTTTACTATAATTATTATTATATTATTGCCACATATGCTATTTTGTTGAATGGTCAAGGTCAATAGTGTAGTAGACAGTGTAGCGCTCTTAGGGTCAACCTGATTGTCTACGTGTGATTTTGAGAGTGTTACAGGCGTGATGCATTCTGCCTAACTTCTCGTCCAAGTTTTCCTCCCCTACAAAAAGGGACCCATAGCAGAGAATATACTTTCGAGAGGTTCTTCCAGAAGCACTTGTGCTATAGAAAAGAATTTCGTTCCCCATAGGTTCGGTTCTCGATCCTGAGGTGTAAGTGCGTTCGTCAAGAGTTCGTGAAAAAGCCACGACGATCCGCTTTTGCTACAAGAGGTATTCCGCAACCTTTAGAATTTATATTTGTTATAAATTTCAACATTGGTATCAGAGCCTTTTAGGTTTTTCTCGAACTCGTGATTGTGCCAAAAAACATATTTATTATTATTTTTATGATATGTGCACCTCTGTTGTATGATCACAACAAAAGGATAAAGTAGACTTTGTTATCACAAATATATTATGGATGAACTCAGACCATAATATATTTTTTTGGATTTTATTTTATTATTTTTGGCGAATTTTTTGGCTTTTTTATTCTGCATACGTTGCAGAAAAAAAGAAAAATTATTCCAACAGGCACACGACCCGCTCGAAGGCCAAGTTTTGGGTGCAAAGGAGTTACACACAAAATGATTGGCAATTGGACTAGCTGAGAGGCTCAGTTTATTTTTCTTTTCTTTTCTGATTTTCGCCAAAAATTTTAAAATAATCCAAAAATAGAAAATGTCTATAAAAAATATCAAAATTTTTTTTCTTAGAAAATTTTCTGTAATATTGCATGCAATTTAGTATTATTAAAAGGAAAGCATTTGTTGATTTAAAGCATTAAATTAAATGATTAGATTTGCATGTCAATATCAAATATTGCCTATTAAATGTGTTATCATGAATGAAATAAATATTTTCATTTATTTATGTCATAATGATATTTATTTCTATGATTAAAATTTTAACTGTGTTAAAATTAAAATTGGTATGTCCAATCTTGTTAAGCATGATAACTTAAAATTAATTTCTTTGTGAGAATTAATTAACATGCCAATATTATTTTTGGCGCTCCGCAATAAGCATGTGGGTGGCGCACCGCAATAAGTATGGGATCACCACGATCACCAAGCGTCGGATGCTCACGGTCTTATCGGAAGCGACTAAATCATACGATGAGTGAGCATATCTAGGAGATGTCTAACATGATCCGTGAACTCAAAACTGTGGGACAAGTGCTCGATGATGAACAACGGGTGCAAGATCCTCTCTCTTCCAAAATGTTGGGAACATATGCGTTATAATTTAATGCACAACGTAGGTGTCAAAACTTTTGACCAAGCAGCTCGCCACATTGAAATGAAGGATGGGGCCCTTTAAGCCATGAATCAATCCTCTGAAGCATTAATTGCTGAAAATGATGGACAAAGAGTTAGTTCCCAATCTAAGAGAAAAAGGTCGCATAAGTTGCAACCCAATTAAAAGATCAGAGATGCTGGACAAAAGAAAGCACAAGGTCACCAGCGCAAACGTGGCAAACGTGATGACAAGATAGACATGAATAAAGTCAAATGCTATAACTATAGTAAACGTGGTCACTTTGCTCGTGATTGCACTGAGCTGAAGAAGGTTTGTCCTAACCACGATTCTTTTTCTTATGTCTCTAGTTGTGCCTTAATTACTGAAACTCATCCTTCGTGGATTGCAATATTCAGAAGCCACTGACCATGTAGCAAGAGATCGCGGGGCTTTCGTGAAATTTCATTGAATAAGTGTGGGAAGTAAATGGATTTTCGTAGGAAACAACGAAAGAGTTAAAGTTAAAGACATTGGATCGTGCGAGTTAGAACTTTACAACGGTCAAATTCTTTATCTTCACGACGTTCTATATGCTCTAGTTTTTAGATGAAATTTACTTTTTGTGTCAGCATTAGACAAGCTTGGTTATGTAACAAGTTTTCAGAGGAAACAAATGACAATATGTCTTGACAATGTTCTTCTATGCAATAGTTTTCTTAATAATGGTTTCTATATTTTAAATATAACATCTGTTGCTGATAGTTATTCTTTTATGTCATCTATTGATATGAATAAAAATGTCAATATTTGACATGCCAGATTAGGACACATTGGTTGAGATCGAATGAATAGGCTTGCTAAAGAAGGCCTCTTAGGGACTCTCGCAAAAGTTGATCTTTCAACTTGTGAGGAATGTATAGCTGGCAAGAAAAGAAAAATACTATTTGGGATGGGAAAACGCGTAGAGTACCCATTACAATTAATTCATTCGGACATATGTGGTCCGATGAATGCTCAAGCAAGACACGATTTTTCTTACTTCATCACATTTATTGATGATTATTCACGTTACAATGTTGTATACTTGATTTCTTATAAGTTTGAAGCCTTGAATTATTTTGTACGATTCATGAATATGGCAGAAAATCAAGCGGATCGCAAGATTAAAGCCTTGAGTACCGACCGTGGACGCAGATATCTCTCTGACTTATTCAAAAAGTTATGTGATGAAAATGGTATAGTTAGACAACTAACAGCACTAAGAACTCCGCAACAAAATGGTGTTGCAGAAAGACGGAATCGTACCTTATTTGATATGGTTCAATCCATGATGGCGCAAGTCAATTTTCTAATTTCGTATTGGGAAGATGCACTATTGTCTACTACCTATATTTTAAATCGTGTACCATCGAAATCCATTTCTACCACGCCTTATGAAAATGGTGCTGCAGAAAGACAGAATCGTACCTTATTTGATATGATTCGATCCATAATGGCGCAAGTCAATTTTCCAATTTCGTATTGGGGAGACTATTGTCTACTACCTATATTTTAAATTGTGTACCATCGAAATCTATTTCTACCACGCCTTATGAACTTTGGACAAGTTGAAAGCCTAACCATAATTATTTGCGCTCTTGGGGTTGCACTATGTTCTAAACAATTCCCATAAGTATAGGAAGTTGGGTCCTCCAAGGGATATGTTCTAAACAACTCCCATAA
This sequence comes from Pontederia crassipes, assembly GCA_030549335.1. Taxonomy (NCBI): domain Eukaryota; kingdom Viridiplantae; phylum Streptophyta; class Magnoliopsida; order Commelinales; family Pontederiaceae; genus Pontederia; species Pontederia crassipes. Next base: position 39,520,546 of record CM060197.1, on the reverse strand, counting down.
GTTGCGCAGCCTATGTTCTAAACAACTCCCATAAGGCAGAAATGTATCTTTATAAGATATTGTGAAACCTCCAAGGACTATGTATTCATAGGAGAAAGAGAAGATGATACGGTAACGAAAATTAAAAGTAAAGATGTGACATTCATAGAAAATGATTTCCCAAGCAATGCAAGATACACAAGGGACTTCTCCTAGATGAAGAAGAAGATCCCGAATTGGCAGCACAAGCGGATCAACCGTTGAGGAGTTTGTCTTCTCCGTCCCACAACTTGAACCGAATTGGAGAGATTCGCATCCACCAACTGACCAACCTGAAAATTCTCTTCGACAGACTACTAGAAAACGTGTTCCGCGCCGACAATTTGAAATCGAATGGCCGTATGAACATGGACCACATGAGGTCAACATAGTAAGTCTGAAAGATAAACTTGAGTCAAAATCTATCAAAGAGACTCTCACGTCCTCTACTAAGGAAGAATGAATTAAGGTAATGGAAGAAGAGTTAGGGTCCATGCAAAATAATCAAATCTTTGATTTAGTTGATTTCCCGCCAGGTCGTAAGGCAATTGAGAACGAATATGTTATCAAAATTAAAGTCCGCCTAGTAGCGAAAGGTTTCACTCAAATAGCGGGTGATGAGTATGAAGAAACTTTTGCACCTGTTGTAAGGTTTGCTTCAATTCATCTAATATTAGATATAGTCGCACATATGGACTTAGAATTACATCAGATGGATGTAAAAATCGTATTTCTCAATGGAGAACTAGATGAGGAAATTTACATGGAGCAACCTCAAGGCTTCATCATAAAAGGTGAAGAGCGCAAAGTTTGCAGACTGTGTCGATCCATTTATGGACTAAAATAATCATTTAGATAGTGGTACCTTAAATTTCATCAATCAATTGTTTCATACGATTTAAAATGATTGATGAAGACCACTACGTGTATGTTCATAAGTCCAAAGATAATTTTCATATCCCGACATTATATGTGGACGACAATTCTGATAGCTGAAAATAATAGAAATTATGTCATTACCATTAAGCAATAGTTGTCCTTTATGTTTGAGATGAAGTGTTGTGAAAATCTAACGCGACCGTTCCAAACGATTCCTTACTTTGTCGCAGGAATCATATATAAAGAATGATTCCACATGGATGGCTGCAAACCCCTTGAGACTCTCATTATAAAAGGTGAGGTTTTAAGTTTGGACATATGCCCTAAAACTCTAGAGAAACAGAAGGAAATGTCCAATGTTCCCTATGCGAGTGTGGTCGGTAGCTTGATGTACGTTATGAAATATACTCGGCCGGACATATGTTTTGTCGTGGGTCTAGTTAGTCAATATCAGACTAATTCGGGATGCCAACACTGGAAGGCGGTGAAGAGAATAATGAGATACCTCAAGGGTACTGTAGATTTTGCATTGTGCTATCATTAAGAAAGTCTATGACTTACTGGATTCACCGATGTCGATTGGTTGGTGAAGTTGATGAACTAAAATTCACCTCTGGATATATTTTCTTGCTCAGCAATGATGTTGTTACTTGGAGTAGCAAGAAACAAGATTGTATGACACTATCAACTATGGAGGCAGAATTTATAGCTTGTTCAGTGGCAGTATAAGAGGCCTTATGGCTTAGAAGATTCCTTCAAAACCTGAGGATTTCTGATAATGCAATGAAGAAGATGATCTTTTACTGTGACAATGAAGCATCGATTGCTTATGTGAAGGACGAGAAATATCATTACAAAGGAAAGCATATCGATACAAAGTACAAATTTGTACGAAATCAAAAAGTCAAAGAGGAGATCTCAGTTGAGTACATATTAACGCACAATATGGTTGCTGATCTGTTCACCAAACCGTTGCTAAGAGAGACATTCTTGAGACATGTAAATGTCTTAGGGTTGTGTAGATTATAAACATTATGATATACTCAAATTTTCAATGAATAAAAAATTATTTTTTCTTTGATAAATTCATTGTTGTGAAGTTTTGTTATGCATGTGAAAAGTATGTCGATCAGGCTTAAATTTGTTCACTCGCACAAACAAATGTTTCCGACGCTAACGAAGAAAGCGAGCAGAATGAACCATGTGAGTCATGGTGTAATTGTTAAAACATGAGTTTTAGTAACTCAATGTCGTCTGCTTAAGAAAGAAATGACAGATACGAGATTCAAATTTGGCGCTATAAGATATCGAGCACTTTAAAAACTCGGGTCAGACGCTAAGAGGTAGTGATTGGACTTAAGTCTGTGCGGTGTATAATTTAAACAGAGCTACACATACGCTCCTTCAGTGGGAGTCTCCACCGCAGTACTTGTGTTTAGTACTAAGTATGCAAAGTCGACCTATAGAGACATGATGAATTGATTAGTTCGGTAGTCACATGGTGTGAGTCTCTAACAGATGATCCATCTGCACTTGCTCTTAGACTCTTGACTATGTCATAAGGAAATTAATTAGTGCTTGCGACTTTAGTAGGATACTCAAAGGTGAAAAGTAAAGTAGCATGTCGAGCCACATTTAGAAAAGCAACTAATTCATTATTAAGAGACATGAGGACGAGAGAAAGAACTGTTATGAGCTACATTAAGCTTTCAAGTACAATTGGCCAATCATTTTTTTTTTATGTTGAAAATAGTGTATGTGAAAGATAGTTACCGCAGAGTAAGACATGCGTTGTCTTGGCTATGTTGCAAGACAGATCTACGGCATAACGAGTTACATTATTTGAGCATTTGTTGGCTCATTTCTAAGCTGTCATGAATCCCTAACGGACATGACATACGCTCTAGAGATAGTTGAGGGATTGAACCTTAACAGGTATTTTTTTTACCTCTTATAAAAAAGCGTGCTTGTACTCATGGTAGCACGACATATTTATCAATTCTGGACGAACGAAAGAACAATGTCCAATACGAACAAGTGGGAGATTGTTGGATAATGCCCGCATGGGTATTACTGCGTGACGCGCGCGCGGACCACGAATTTGTGCGCACGGACCGCACCACGCGCACATGGATCTCGCCACTGTGCACGCGGGCTGCGCCTAGCCCACACGGACTGCGCGCAAGCACGCGTAGACCATGTTGTCGTGCAGAGATCACGCAGATCATGCAATCTGATATTTGTGCTGCGAGAAAAGAGGTCTGCGCATATACATCATCACGTGTGATGCGTTCTGCCTAACTTCTCGCCCAAGTCTTCCTCCTCTGTAAAAGAGACCCATAGTAGATGTTCCAAATATGCTTTTGACAGAGGCACTTATGTTGTGGTAAAGAGTTCTGTTTCTCAGAGGTTTGGTTCCCGATCCCGAGGTGCAAGTGTGTTCGTCAAGAGTTCGTGAAAAAGCCCTGACGATCCGCTTTCGCAAGAGGTATTCCGTAACCTTTAAAATTTATATCATTTATAAATTCCAACAATACTCATGAAACTGCTATTTGATGTCAGAAGATGATACATTTAATATTCCATACTCATGCTAAAACCAAAATCTTAAATTAAAACAAAATTACAGAGGACATACTAGAAAAGGAATGAGTTCTATTCATGTGGAAATGGGGATTAAAAGGAGATAGAAAAACCTCTTTTTTGACAAAAAGGAGATAGAAAAACCTCTTCTTTGACAAGAGTTCAAGGCTTACCGAGGATCAGCCACATCAAAGAAAAAAAAAACACATGGAAAAAACTGAACATTTTAACTCGGTCGTGGATGTTTTGAGAAGTGAGAAAACACTTATGAAGAAAAACGTCGATCTCCACTGTTCACCTTCTTTTTTTTTAATTTTCTTCAACATTTATCCTCAAAAGTTAATATATGTACACAAGTTTTAATGCCTGACAAAAAAATTATTAAATCGAGTTGAACTAATTTGAAGGGTCCAATCCATTTTCGCCAGCCCAATCCAATTATGATGTCAAATTAAATTTGATTTGTGATTGAACCGAAACAATCGATAGGACCGGTACAATTTTTAAAATATTGGATTTGAGTGTTCGTTATCCTTTTTATATTTACCGCATGGAAGAAATTTGCATTAAGACATATCTCTCTAAAGAAATGAGAATATTGCACAATATTATTTTAGTTATGGATGCATATATATTTTCTTAAAAAAATCCGACTCACTAATTGAATCAACTAGTCGCCAATTTAAAGTAAGATTCAATCATCATGATAAATGAGGTGGGAGCAACACTCTCATCGTTGTGTTTCATATGGCAAACCACTAATTTTGTATAGGACTTTGTTCTTTGACATAATATAATATAATATAATATAATATAATATAATATAATATAATATAATATAATATAATATAATTAGCTTTCTTAAAAAAAATATGGCAAACCAGAATCCTCACGTAGTTCTATATTTGTATTCACATATTCTGGGACAAGCCATGTGGCAATCTAGGTGTCATTATCTTACTCACGATGACATCTGAACCCCCATAGAACGAGAGAGAGAGAGAGAGAGAGAGAGAGAGAGAGAGAGAGAGAGAGAGCAGCCAAATTGGAGTGGTGGGATTTAAACAAAGAACTGGTACGTCTGGCAAGGGATGAGTGGTTGGGCAGGCCATGTCCGAGGAATGACGCGGTTCTGGTCACGGTCGAGTCCAGCAAAATTAAACCACTTGACGTCGTTTGATACAAAGAAAAAAATATTCATCATCTCTAGATTTACTTTAAAAAATTCCTACAAAATTGTTTAAGAATGAAAAATCAGCGGATCGATTTTTGAATTTTTTTTTGGACTTCGTTTTTTAATACTGTAATATTTTAAAATATTTAATGTTAAAATAAAATTTCACATGCATACATTTAGTATTGTGAGCAAAATATAAAACTTAGAACTAAACTTTGAAATATATCAGATAAGAATTTCTAACTTTAATAAAAGAATATTAAAAACATACAAAATCATTTTTAAAAAAATAATATAAATTAATTAATCTATAATATAAATAAGAAATGGGCCTCTGGAATTCTTAAATCGGGGGACGGCTGGTTTATTAAAAAAGTTACCTTAAAATGAATATTTTTATTTGATTTTTTCAACCGAATAAATTTCTTGACTTTAATATCCAGGCTCCTAAGTACTTGTAATCTTACTTATCCTCTGTTTTGTCATCAAATTTCACTAGCATTTAAATTGTTGTGTTCATGCTACGAGTATTCTACGTGCAAAGAAAGTTTTGGCAGAATTGAAAATTTTGAAAGAAAATCTAACAATAATTAGTCTTATTTATTTAAATATTAAATAACAAGAATATAAAAGCGAAAGTATTTTTATTAAGAATATAAAATCACGTTACTCTTCTTAGTAGTTTAAACTTTTAGGAATATTGATCAGTATATTAAATATTAATATGATATAAGATCAAAAGTTTAAACTTCATTAAGATCTTATTAAAAATAATTTCCTTAATTATTTTTTCCTTATTAAAAAATTTTAAACGACATAAGAATAATATATACACACACACGAAAGGTTATGCTCAAATGTTTTTTCTCAACTATTGGTTTTTTTTAGAAACTATTGTTAATTATAATAAAAAATATCTAAAATGAATTGTAATAAATCACTTTTTTTTCCTTTTTATCGTTTATTATTGATGAGAACTTTCAATTTTTTTTATCATAGTTACTAATGCCTGCAATTAATTATCACCAATTCGTTACACCTTTCATAGAAACAAGTAAAAAAATATCAATTAGTATTAATAAATATTTTAATTATTAGAATCAATAATTTTATATATTTCTGATTATTTATTTAATATTTTGTTATTGAAAATATAAAATTTATTTGGACTCCTACATATAGATATCAAACATATTCTTAACTAAATGCACGGTGAAGCTCCCCTCCTTTCATCGATTGCCCTACTTTTTTGTGATTTCCTCAACTTTTTTCTTTTTGTCATTATTAAAATCCGTTAAAAGTTGGAATCATCTTCCCATTCGTATTATGATTTATATTTTTCTTTTATATCTATGATTAAGTTATTAAAATCCAAAGTTGGACTCCTCGTCCCATTCATATTGATATTGTGATTATTATTTACCGATTAGAATTGTTAATTGATTTATTTCACATAATCTGATTAAGTACGTTAATATGATTTATTGATTAAGTTTGTTAAAACTGAATTGTTATTATTTTTTTTCTAATTATTAAAAAAATTGTGGGGATGCCACAAATCTGTTTACTCAAAAAATTGTGGGGATGCCACAAATCCGTTAAAAGTTGGATTCAAATATTTTTCTGTTATGTTTATGATCAAGTTATCAAAATTTGAAGTTGGACTCCTGGTCCATTCAGATATTTTAATATATTATCGGATTTTATACGGTTATATTTATGATTAAGTATGCTAATATGCTGATATTTTATCAGATTTTCAATATTATTATGTTTTTTAAAATATTTTTTACAAAAATTTTGTGGAGTTGGCACGTGGCTCTTCATTGTTTACCTTTTATATATATATATATATAGATATATGTGTGTGTATATTAAAGTTAAGCTCCAAGCGTTCCTTTTCTTTACATCATTGGCCTTATTTTGAGATTTTTCAATACGAGTGCAGAAGAATTAATGGCATGACCTCATCTGGATTTTAGAGTGTTATAACCACTATAGCAAGTTGTTATCTGTATTTTAATAGCTTAATATAAATATTTTAATGGTATCCAAAGTCAAATCTTTATTTAAATTTTTTTATATAAATCATACCATCACGATGTTTCACAAACAGACAAGAAAGTACACAATATTGTCGACTACTTTTTGGCGCAAAACCACTGTGTATAGCAGACCCATCTCTCTCACACACAAAAAAAAAAAAGGGATGATTTCACACAACTCTCCCAAAGTATAGCAATTTTCTACGTCTAAACTTGAAATATGAACTTACCGTATGACGTTCGTAAATTTTATCGCGATTTTTATTTAGGTCTTGTCGTATTCTATTAACTTTTTCTATTATTTTTTATTTTTTTCTATGTATGAAAATACTAAAATGCCCTCTCATTGTTTTGAATTTTCAACGGTACGAATGAAGCACAAAAAGAAAGATATTTACTTTAAATCATGGGAAAACATTTTAGTCTTTTTATAAATAGGAAAAAATAAAAAAAATAATAGAATAGTTAACAAAATATGATGAAAGGATTTAAGTGAAAATCACGATAAAAATTAGGGACGTCATACTAATTTCCACGTTAGACGTGAAAAATCACTACAGTTCAAGGAGGTTTATGAAATTAACCCAAATAAGAATCAAATATATAAGTAGGAATTGGTAATCATGCTCAACTGGAAATTTTAAGAGAAAGATCAGTAGTGCCTACATCATTCATAGTCTTAACAACATTATAGGAAAAGTGTTTTCACCAAATGAAATATGTGAGATCATATTAAAAGTTGAATGATAATTATCTTGCAAAATAAAATATATAGATACATCAAAATTTCTCTTTGCAATACTGCAGAATCTAAAGTTTTCGGAAAAGCGCACTTTTACATAAGTCTAATTTATTTTAGAGAAGGTACATTGATCTTTTTCACAAAATGCATTAGTTAGTTGCTTTTCCCAATTTGTTTTCATCAAAGTTCTTTACTAATGATGGAGTTTACTTAACAATAACCAGATTAAATTGTATCTGAATTGTGTCATTATTATGTATAGAATTATGTTACATTTTTTATTTCTATTCTTCTCGAGAATAACTTCTATTAGAATCTGAGATTGAGATCATTTAGACTCTTTTTATAGGGTTTTATTCACTTATCACTAATTTAATAACATGTTGGTGTATGAGTTGTGTCTTTAATAACATGTTGCTTTACCATAAAATTTAATTCCTTAATATTTGAGCCACAAAAAATAATCCTATACTTCTTTTGTAAGTTAAACAAAGGGGTATTATATATGACAATAAAAGGCATTAATGATTAATGAGATAAGTTCAACATCAACTTTTGCTTTTATCAGGACTTGTGCATTTGGTTCCCTAATCCATTACTATTAAACTGCTTAGTATCCCATTTCTTTTCTTTGGCTCAAAAAGCTGTTAATATATATGATTAATTTTGGCTCATATTCATCACGAATTATGAAGATCTTAGGAGCTTTATGAATCAAGTAAGATTCTGCATACATTAATCTTGCCATGAGGAGTTCTTAGATCCACTAAGATCTTGGATAAGAGATCTAGATATCTTTGAAGGATATGACCATAACTCAGTAATAATGGATCATCAAGACATTATGGTTTCGCTGAAACATTTAATTCTGTTCCTTCTCCACAAACATAAGATATGGACAGAACATTTTTATTCATTAAAAGCCCCAAGATGAATATAAAAGATGCTACTTTCAATTTTGTTCTTTTTGCAATGAAGGGCCTTTCACAGAGCATGAATAAATTGATAAAGTTATGTATGAAACTAATCAACATAGTGAAGCAAGCATGATGAATGGTTTATGCCTCGGGTTTATGTGCCGTATGGACCAACATGATTTCATGCATCAAGAAAACTAATCTACTGCTTGTTTTGTGTAGGCCACACAGACTGGTGGCACTCAAGTTGCAAATGAACTTTATTGCAGGATCATGGGAGTAATAGTTATGATTATTTACTGGGGAAGTCCATGTGTGCCTGTTGCTTCAGCATTCATGCTTGCATCCGGATTAGCATTGATAAAAGTTGTGTGAAACTAATTAACATAGTGAAGCAAGCATTATTAATGGTCTATGCCTCAGGTTTATGTGCCGAATGGACCAACATGATTTTATGCATCAAGAAAACTAATCTACTTCTTGTTTTGTGTAGGCCACACAGACTGGTGGCACTCAAGTTGCAAATGAACTTTATTGCAGGATCTCGAGAGTAATAGTTATGATTATTTACTGGGGAAGTCCATGTCTGCCTGTTGCTTCAGCATTCATGCTTGCATCTGGCATAGCATTGATCAGCCAGTGGATAAGATTACTTTTTGCAGGCATCAAAACTGTGCATGCGTTCCTATGGATTTATCTATGTCATGTCTCCCTCATTGTTCTCCTTTTCTTATGATGACTTTTTGGTTATATTCTTTTCAGGTGGGATTGGTCTCCTGCTCCATTGGCACATTATGGGACAGGGCCTGAATTATCATCTCCTGCTAGGTTAACCGGTTCTGAGAAGTTGGAGTTCCACTTAGCAGAGAAGCCAATAGTTGTTGAGGTAAATGCAATTTCTTTCACTCATGTCATTCAGTGGCTTATGTTTATATCCTCTGAAGTTCCTGCATATATGGATGCCATAACATTTGACACAATGTAAAAAATATTAGTTTTAACTGTGTTTCTAACACGTAGTTTTGATTTCGATCCTGGGAAATAACTGATGAAAAACTTATCTTTCCTGTAAACTTTAACATTTTAATATGACTACTTGTTAAATTCTCGTTCATCATACTGATGAAGACTGCGTATTGAAGTTCATAAACTGGCAAGTGATTCAATCAGTGGAGCAGAGGTATTCCACTTTCTCTTTCATATAATTGTACTATCATGGCAAAAGGACACAGTGCAGTGGGCAACGTATAGCCGCATTAATGTTCAAGCCCTCTATTATGAGTTGTATGTTGTCTTAAGTTAATAGGATCAGGTGACATGGCATTTGAGCCAACACAGGCTTCAGTTTTGTACTTTCTGTAACACTGTCTGACAACAATAATTAATTAGGGCATAAGATTTTGTCTGAGTAATGTTCCTGCAGAGATAGGCTCCCAACAGTAGATATGCTCCACTCCACATGCCATGTTCCCCTGCATCTCGGTGGAAGTTCCCTGGCACCAATCTGAAAGAGGAGAGAAGATTAATGTCAGCAATGGTGAAAACTGACCTCTGAACATAGTGCTGTTGGTTTTCAGAGAATTACGAAGCAATGGGATTCTGCAGAGTCTTTGCCAGGAAATTTCTGGTTATGGCTGCGATTCTATCGGAATCCCACAAAATTTTATTACGGCAGTAGATGTGACAATTCTAGATTCAGACAAATATGTGGTTTAGTTTCAAAATTCCACGTACACTAATAGAATACTAACAAGACCCTGGCCTCCGTAAGATTTTTATTCAAGCAATACATGTAAATTTTGGAACGAATACATTAAGATTCAATGTATTGACTGTATGATTAATGATGGAGGTTTGCATGATGTCAAACAAATTACAATCAATATTGCTTTTATGAGAAAAGCTATTACAAGCTGTCTTCACCTAGACCTAGTTGGCAGATGCTTTCTCCTTTATTATCAGGTCATATAATACAAGAGCTTTACAGCAATTGCAGAATCATATTATAGAAAAGATCCCTCCTTTTAAGAGCTCTTGGCCACATTTATGAGCAGAACGAATCCCCACAGGCATGTCCAGTGGACAAAATCCTAGAACCAGCTTGGCTTTGTTTCCACATTGTGTTTGGTCTCCTATCAGCATTTGCACATTGCTGTTTAATCAGAAAACTATGGTCATGAGAGAAGCTCACAGGTTAGGAAACAGAGACAACTGTATCATTAAATTCACTTAACTACAGAGGAAAGTGTTTCAGTCTACATTAGTTAAAGATTAGTTAAGAATTTATGTTAACTTAAAGACCAAATAATGCTTATACGTTAATACCTGTTCTTTTATTTTATTTTTTCCTTTAATTAGTCAATAAGGTGGAAAAGGTCATGGAAGAAATGAAAAATGAAAAGATTTTTCAAAAAAGAAAAAGAGAGGAATTGTCTCTTTCAGAAGGGGTACATGCAAGATGTCAATGCATACAAGTAGACATAATAAAATAATGGAAGGATCAGCTTTTGGAATATTAGCCCTCTTGCCTTTTGTGTTCATGTTTCAATCCTTGTGAACTCACACATTCTATATATTCCAAAAATTTGATTTATATTGTACATATGATCACTAGTAAAACAACATTGACGTGCTGTTTTTTTCTTTTGCAAGAAACAGGTGACTGAATATTTTGAAGTAATTTTTTAGTTAAGTCAGCCCATTAATGCATGAATATGATTTTCTCATCAAGGAAGAGAAACATAATCATATATATAGAAATTGGCTTGCAATTTAAGATGGCAATGATTAGGTATCTCATCAATATATCCATTTTGCCTATTTCATGCATTCCTAGGTTTCACAATAATTTGAAGTAGATGACAGATATTATATCTCTTAAATCTTCTACTTGAATAGTATGCGTATCATGCATATGCATTATAAAATGAACATAAAGAATCTGATTAGAGCTTATGCAAAAGCTTCATGAGTTTTTTTCTTCTAAACATGAATCTATTATTTAAGTAAAAACATCTTGCATTCTGATAGTAGGCCTATTGTTAAACTCCTATTGTGCATGGGGTTTTATCTTAATAATTTTTTATTATTACAAAAATATATAGCTGACTGACTTGCACTGTAAGAAAAGAAAGGAAACTTGTTAATTTATAAGTTTATAGTTATACACAATGATGCTACTTTATGCTGAAGCAGCTGACCAGAACCATGGATGCAAGTTCCTTAATGTTAGTTATAACCATCACATGCCATGAACAAACTAAAAGGGGTTAATTTGACAGGGACATGAAACCAGAAAAGAACATGGCTTCTTAATCTTTTTCATTAACTACTTGAACCTAATAAACAGTTCTAACTGGTTGTTATCCCCTAACAAATTACTTCGAACCAAGTGTGTGTTATCTATATCATTAATCAGAAAACCAAGGCACAGACCTCATGGTTTGTCTTCTCAAGCACTCTGTGGTCCAAATCAGAGATTAGCCACTAAAGTACTTTAGCCCCTATGCACAGGGGCATGGACCTGGACAGGACTCGGCCATGGTTGGTGCATGTTCATGTGCATGCTATGGCAATAATTAAAGACCTCTGGAAGGTGAATACAGTTGGTGGCAATGACCTCTTAGAGCCCTACATATAACTGTCACTACTCCACCCCCAACTTGCCTATAATCAATGTCAGTAATCAATGATAAATATATCTTACTTACCCCTAAATCAGTACTCATGTGAAATGCCCCATGTGTGATTCAAGTGGTAAATAGTTCAAACCTCAGAAACAGTGATAAATCTATCTTATACACAAACCCCATGGTTGATTCATCTGGTAAATGGCTTAAACCTCATATCCTAGCAGAATGTAGATTTCAATCTTAGAAGCATCATAATCGGAATAGAAGATAACCTGTAACACCACACTGCTGGGGATCGTGCCAATTTGTCGCAGCAGGAAAATGCCCAAAGAGATTATGTACCTAAAAAAGAACAATCCTAGGTCAGACAATGTAGTTTCACCTATTGACAGCTAACTAAAATAATGTATAAATACATCCAATTTCCCCTTCTGAAAGCAAACAAGGTATACCCTTCAACAATCTATGGAGCCATGCGTGCATTGAAAAGTACAGCCACATCCCAAACAATCCATGGCTCAAAAAGAGTACACAATCGTCTCAAGTACTTGGGTACACAACAACATGTGCTCCATGTAAACTATTCTGTGGCATCACAACAAGCTTGATTCCCTGCGCATGTGGGTGTGTTCTTATGCATCAGAAAACTCCACCCACACATGATCATGGAGATTATGAGATTCCTGCCAGCTAGAAAAAAAGAGAGAAGAGGCCAAGTAAATGATTGAGTTCCCTTGCCTACCAATCCATTGCTCTAACCCCTCCTTCTCTCCATATGGACATAAAGAAGCAGTGAAACAAAACATAGATTCGTGAGTTCTCACAAGTGGAATTTTTCGTACTCATTTTATTTTCATATTTTAGGTACTTCTCACGGGTTCATGAGCCTGTTTCTTGCAACATTGACAATGATCATCCAACCCTAATTATCGCCTTGACGATTCTCGTCGATCTTGATCTCTTGGATGGATTGTTCTCACAACTCTGAATGAGTAGAACACTAAAATCTTGATACTTTCATATATAGTTGAACTTTCAATCTTTCTTTATTTTTCGGCGTAAATTTTGACATTTGAAAGATTAATAATAAACCCTGTACATCCTCAATTCACCGGGTTCCAACTGCTACTATTTTAGAGATGACCCAAAACATTGAGATGAGTCCTGAGGAAGGGGAGAGGGAGATTCTGAGTCCATATCAGGTCCCATGCATGCATTCATATCCTCGTGCCAAGGATCCCTAACTCTAACCAAAAGGGACTGCAGGCAACAGTTTTTGTAGGGCAGACTCCCCTTTATCCCTCCCTATCTATCCCCTGCATGTTCCATATATATCCCCACCCCCCCCCCCCCCCCCCCCCCCCCCCCGTTCCGTGTACCCACCACCCTGTTACTTGTCCCCACCTCCCCTCCCCTCCCACTCTACCCACCATTTCCTCTCCCTTTCCCTACCCTTCAGTGCATTTATATATACCCCTCTATTGCCTCCATCTTTCCACCTCTCAAGGCCACCTTAGCAGTTAAGTGCACCTCCCTTCAACCCCTCGGCTTGCGACGTACGAGCTCGTGCAACGAGAGCATGTGCAGCTCAAAGATCAAACCCGGCCCTGCCGTCGTCATGGCGGCGGACGTGGCCGAAATCAACGGTAGGCCGGTGCTGCAGCCGGCGTGCAACCGCGTTATGGCGCTGCAGACCGCGCGGCCGTTGAAGAAGACGCTGCAGAAGTCCATGTCCTTGCCTTCGTCGTACACCAGGGCCGCGGCCAACGCTGACGCCCCCGTGGCCCACGACGCCAACTTGGCGGCCGCGCGTAGGATCTCACCCCCCGTCTCGCCCACGTCGCGTCTCCCCAAGCCCGTGCTCAAGCGGAGCAACTCCAACGGACTCACGTCGAGCACCGAGAGGCTGCTGCTCCCCAAGTCGCCGTCACCGAAACCGCCGTCGGTCCCGACACTGAGGAAGAAGTCGAAGAGCTCGGGCAATGGGGGTGGCCAAGTCCCCCTGGCGCCGCTGGATTCCTTGTTCTTCTCGGCCGAGAGGGCGCCCGGGAGCATCGCGGCGGCACAGAGGGAACAAACCATGCTCATGCAGGCGCAGAGGAAGATGCGGATCGCTCACTACGGCAGGACGCCGGCGAAGCTGGAAGAGATGGCTCCCGTTGATGCGTCCAGCGATGGTGCCCAAGAGGAGAAGAGGTGCAGCTTTGTGACACCCAATTCAGGTACAAATATTAAGTTGTTTATGTGTTTTGCGCTTAAAACTCACAATAACTTGTTTAACTTGATTGTAACGTTGATGCACAGATCCTCTCTATATTGCCTACCATGACGAGGAATGGGGAGTGCCTGTACATGATGACAAGTCAGTCTCTCTCTCTCTCTCTCTCTCTCTCTCTCTCTCTCTCTCTCTCTCTCTCTCAGTCATTAACAAGATTGGTGATGTTGCAGGATGTTGTTTGAGTTACTATCACTGTCAGGAGCTCAAGTTGGCTTGGATTGGACCACAATACTGAAGAAAAGAAATGAGTTCAGGTAACAAATATTTGTATTCTTTCCTCAAGTCATTACAGATGAATAAATTCATTGCAGGGAAGCTGTTGAAGTCGTGGGTTTATAGATTTGTATGATTTACTATTATGTGTATGCAATTGCAGGGAAGCATTTGCTGATTTTGATGCAGAGGAAGTATCAAAGTTCACAGAGAGACAGATGGCTTCAGTTAGTGCAGAATATGGGCTGGATTTGGGGAAGGTCAGAGGAGTTGTGGACAATGCTAACAGAATTCTAGAGGTACACAACCCCTTTAAATGTAATATTGCATTCCAACACAAAATAACAATGCATTATTATGTATATATAAGTTATGGCCTATTATTTTAGACTTTAGTAGCTTTCACAAGTCATTTATAGTTACCCATGTTAGAGAGATATCTCACAGGAAGTTAATGGAAGTGGGTCACAATGTCATTTCCAGCTCAATCATTCCATGCAACTTGGCATTATAAGTTGGCAAGTAACAGTACACAAAATATATGACACCCAGTGCTTACTGCTTAGTTTCCTTTACTGTCATTAAGGAGAGCAAATTATTGTGATATATGAGACAAATATATGAAGGCTGTATGCAACGTGAAGCAATTGTAATGTCACAGTCCCAGAAACAGTTACTTCTGTAAAACATTCAGAAATCTGTGGCAATGATTTAACTTCTGAAAAGAAGACTGAGAAAGCCCTCTTTTCTGACTAAACGAAAAGCTGAATAAATCTGGCGTAGCCAATCTGACATTTGTCTCTTTAATCTTTCTTCATTCTGATTTCTAGATTATTGTACATTATATTAATAATCTATTAATCATGCAACATCTGTGACTCTTGATTGCAACAGGTTACGAGAGAGTTTGGCTCCCTGGATAAATATCTGTGGAGCTTTGTGAACAACAAGCCAATCATCACCAACTACAAGTCATGCAGGAAGATTCCGGTCAAAACCTCCAAATCCGAGTCCATCAGCAAGGATTTGGTCCGCCGGGGATTCCGCTTCGTCGGCCCGACAGTCGTCCACTCGTTCATGCAGGCAGCCGGCCTGACGAACGATCACCTCGTCTCCTGCCCCCGTCACCTCCATTGCTCCTCCCTGGTTACATCTGCAAATGAAAATTAATCTAGTGCAGCTTCCTCCTTTAATTCTAACAGCTACCATATAAAAAAAGTTGGTGAAACTTTAGCATCCCTTAGCTTTGCCTCCACTTCTTTGGCGTGGAGGAATCTAATGAGTTGTAACCCTGTGACCACTTGGTTGTATAGTCCTTTGCTTTGTGTGAGATTTGGATTGGAGTTAGTTTTTTCTTCAAGTGATAGCAATGGATGACTAGATGAGGGCAAGGGATGGGGCACAATGAAAAGAGATGGCTTTGCATGATTGCATTATGGTAAGGGGGAGGAGGAGACATGGCATGTGGATTTGGAAAGCAGCTGCCATGTGTGTTGTGCCAGGGTCCAAAAGCTCCTTTTGCCCCTTTGGCCATGTGACCACTAACTACATGCCACATTATTCCTTGAGTGATACCCCCACCAAAGCCTCCCTTTCTAAACAAGGGCATTACAAGAGGAAGGAAAGATTGTTTATACTTATCAATTATCATGCCCTCAATTGACTCATGGAATTAGTCTTCTATGTATTGTTGTATTTTTTTTTTCTTTTCTCAGGGCATTAAAGTTGTGAGTTTTTGTAAGAAGAAATCTAATGACTTGGTACTGAGCAGAATGAAAACTATGTGATGAGGAGAACCCCTAGAAGAAAATGGGCTCTTCCTTGTTATTTTTAAGCGTGGGTCACCATACACAGTTTCATTATGCAATGTGAAGATTGCTTAACAATGGTGTATACTTTTTCAGTTCCTTTTCTTTGTTATGTGACAACCGTAAGAGAATCTTCTCCATGTGGACTAGTTCTTGTTTGTCTTTTTTTCAATACTTGCTATGATGTTTGTTAGAATGTTGATTTGGGGAAGATCATGTTTCTATTAGTTAGGCCAATGTTATCACAAAAAGATGGTGTACTGGATTGCTGTTGGTGCTGCCAGCTTATTATTACTTGGGTGCTGGCTACCACATGGTTGACAGATAGTTCATACACTTGAAAATCCCAAGTTAATGTGTGCCTTGACATACATGGACTTGGCAGAAAAGATTCTTACAACAATCAACTTTCTGAGAGGAAATAATTACAGATCATATGCAATGTTTTTTCTAACAAAAAAATATTAAGTCACTGCAAGATGGAACTATTTATCAAAGGTCATCTATTCAAAAAATCGTTGTGTACATTTAGAAAGAAAGAAATGATTGGTCTTTGGAAAACATCACCACAAATGTGCACTAAGTTCCTTGCAGTTAAGTATGTTGCTTTCAGTATTAAATGCACTTTTTTTGCAAACATGTCTTTATCATACACAACATTTAGGGAAGTTCTGAGTAATCGCAAGATAAAGACAAGAACAAATGTGATCAGTCCTTGTATTCAAGGGAATTGAAGTAATAGACAAACTAAAAACTACTGAACTTTTAACCTAGATCATGTATGAAAGTTGCTTTCGATGAAAATTAGAACTTGAGAATTTAAAAGAATTTAAGATTGAAAAAATCTATAGAGGAGATGGGAGAGAGAGATAAGGAAGATGTTCACAGGTTGAGGGTAAGTTTTAAACGATTCTCTGAATCAATGGTGGAATAAGAACTCCTAAACAAACAATTTAAGAGAGCAAACAAAAATTTAGTCATATTAAGAGTAAGAACTTTTGTGATAATTTTTTTTCGACCAAAAATAAATTAGAATTTGGCTTCCTGAGGACATCTAGGGAACCAAACATGATATCACCTTACTCCAAATATATCATGCAGTATTCCTAATATTATTTTCCTTGAGAGAATTTTGAACCAAACCACACATGACAATATCAAATCTGTCTTTTTTCTCTTTTGAGGGAGATTATTAAATTTATACCTGGAACAACATATTCCGCAATCTTCCCTAAGAATCTTATCATCTGGGTTGGTTGTGGATAGGAGTATTCAAGGGTCGAGTTAGACCCGATCTCGACCCGTGAACAAATTCGAACTGACCCGCCCAAATCTAATCGGGTCGAACCTCTTTTAAAAGGCAAATCCGACTCGGGTCGAATCCAACCATCATTTTTTCTTTTTTAAAAAAATTCTTACTATTTTTATATTATTTAATATTTATTTTAAAGTATAAATAGGTTTTCAAATATTAAATATTATTTTCATACTTAAAATATTTTATTTTAATATTTTTTTACATTTTAAATTGAATATAGACTTAAAATCAATTAAAAAAATAAATAAATGATCGGATCTTCGGGTCGGGTCCACTCGAGTTGGAAAATCCCAACCCGTACCTAAACACGACCCCGTCGTGGTCGGGTCGGGTCATCGGGTCGGATCGACCTGGTGAACATCCCTAATTGTGGCATTGGATGATGCTAAGCTAATGAACCTTGCAACAGCGTGAATGCTACATAGCTCTGTAGACGTTGACACTCTAATATAAAGCAAACTGTTGCCATAACCAAACATATATGAATATTACAAGGTAAACTTAATACAGAAACTTACAGAACTACTTGTGTGCGAATATTCCAAGACAATTCCATTGGCTAAACTTAAAAGTCAATGACAGGCATATATTCCAACAAAATAACCTCAATGACAATAATGGCACTGCTCAATAGAAGCTCCACTTGGCTAGGAACTTTATTATCTATTCATATTTCTTACATCTA
The DNA here is from genome assembly GCA_030549335.1 of Pontederia crassipes. Taxonomy (NCBI): domain Eukaryota; kingdom Viridiplantae; phylum Streptophyta; class Magnoliopsida; order Commelinales; family Pontederiaceae; genus Pontederia; species Pontederia crassipes. Next base: position 39,502,251 of record CM060197.1, on the reverse strand, counting down.
CATCTCTGAGCACATTGAGTTCGGCTCATCAAGCATCACGTTTACTCCTCAACTTCACTGACTCCTTCACTATCATCAAGTACCTAATATTAACATCATATCAAGTTATAGATCAAGAAGCAAGAATAAGATTGCAATGTTTTAGATAATTTAATTTATAAGAGCATTTAGCAAAGTCTAGAATGGCATATGTCTGCGTGACATTTTTGAGAAGGCATTGATAAAAATACATGAGATCTGTGACTTTTCATCTGCAAAGGCACCACATCTAGGAACTAAATCAGTTTATGCAACTTAGGATAAAAGCACGAGAAGAAGATGAGTAGAATACAGAGTATTTCAAGTGTTGCTATTTCCAAGTAAATCTGATCAGACTACAACCATGCATAGCCATGTTTCTATCACAGGTCCAAAAATGGTACTGTGAAGCAATATCATAACTTTCCTCACAGCTTATATATTACAACCATACCATAAACAAGTTATTACAACATCCAAAATCAATTCCCTTTTTCCCTCAAAAAGAAAACAAAATTCATTGTCGCATACATGGTTAATTTAACTGAAGCTAATAAAGAAAGGCTAGCTGTATAAAAGGCAGAAATTGAGGATGCTAGAAGATCACACACTTGGAGAAAAAGCACGAACTGCAGAAACCTGAGGGCCTCAGTTTTCCATAGACTACCAGTTCTCTAGTAGAAAGTCTTCAAGAATGATCACTAATTGCTCTACTACTTGTTGATGACAAATTTATCTATTAATAAGCAAGAGTCGCTAGAAAACAAATTTAACCCAAATTCAAATGGCAATGCAAAGGATGAATTATGCATTCCACATATTTGATCAGTTTAGGTTTTAGGTTAGGTCGTTGAACATTCTTAACACCCAATAGGTATCTTGAAATCACTCTAATGTTCTTGCAAAACAGTTTCTTCAGGCTAAAACTTAAGTAACGCTTCTCGTTTGATATTATTGTTCTTTAGTGGAATTAATATATGCAGATTTCTATATTGAAAATATAGTGTCCATGGCGCGTATCTACATTTCAGAATGGTCTAAATATAGTTATATATATATATATATATATATATATAAACAGATTTCTAGGAATTAATATATCCTTTAATTACTTTGAAAGGACTTCACTGTGGCACTCTCATAGGAGAACAAAAAAGATGAAAAATAATGTGAAGTTGGTTATGCAGACAACTATAATTGTATCTACTAATGATTTAAGTGCTTATACATATGAGTTCCAAGCGGTCATGCATTCTGGCGTAATTTTAAACCACAAATTTGATGTTAGATTCATCAAAATTCAATGAGAGGATGAACATAGCATCCATTATAACTTAGAACTGTTACAAATAGCACAGAATACTGCCTCCAGGCTACTATGCATCCTTGATCCCTGAACTGAATGAAGTGAAGCACGTTATTTGCAAAGCACGAATTCAGGTCAACGACATGCCTAAGAGGGAAATTAAATTAAGGAATCAATGAACAATTATCATCTTGAGGAACAAACCCAAACATTTCGCAATCATACAGAAAGGTTTAGATGATAATTTCTATCTACTTTCGTATCCAATTACTAAAATCGTACAAGTGGAGTGGTAACATGTCTTAAAACTTCGATCGAACAAAATTTGGAACTTTCCAAGTTGCAAGAACCGCCGGAAAATAACTACAAGCCGAGAAATTTGCATATAAAAAAATTCTACTGGAAAAAAGTAATGTAAAATGAAGATTCTGACAAGTTGAAGGAACAATGAAGAAAGTGAACAGTTGCATAGAAGATCGCATCAAATACTAAACATTGGTGCAAATTTTCTGTAAAGATCGAATTTTTACCAAAATCTGAAAGGGAATTCAACACAACAAAAGAAACGACGATCTAAAGGGCTTAAATCCTAAGCAGTTAAGAGGAGGAAGAAGCTTCGACCTCTGGGTCCAACGGAACCCTGGATATTAAAGGCGTGCTCGTCGGAAAAGTCCCTGCCGACGGAACCTTTCGCCCAGAAGCGAGAGCGACACAGCGGCAACGCACCAGGGTTCCATCACCTGCGGTAACGCTGGGTTTTAGAGAACAAATGAGTAAAATTTTGGGGTTTACATTTATTTTGCAAAATTAATAAATGAAAAAATAATAATTTCTTCTTTTTTATGGTCCGCCCTTGACGTTAAAAGCTCACTAATCATAAATTAAAGATCGACCTACACTCAATTAATCCGATTAGTCTTATATTGTATAGGAACAAAAATTGAAGCAGAATAAATTAACAACATACAAATTGAATCTTTTTTACGTCATCTTCAAAGAGAAAATACTTTGATGGAATTCTACATAACAAAAACTTTGTAAAATGTAAAGTCTTTTTTTTATATTCTAAATGCTTATATATAGGGGTGCAAGAAAAATCCGACAAACCCGAAAAACCTACTCAATCCAAAAAAATCGATTAAAATTTAGGAGCCCGAATATGATTTAGAGTGATTTTTTATAAATTAAAAATCATCGGTTAAAATTAGGACCTCACCCATAAAAATCATAGGAGATCATTTTTATTTATAATTTTTTTATAAAATTAATTCATAAATTATTTAATTTTTTTATTAGAGAGATAATATATTTTTTATAATTCTCATACTTTTTATCACCTAGGCGGCTCGATCGACCGCTACCGGCCAGATCGACTGCTGCCGGCCAAATCGGCCGCCAAATTTTTTATATATTTTAAAAATTGTTTGCGACGGTCGAAGCCACCGAAACTTATCGACAGTTCAGCAACCGCCGGAATTATCGACGATCGCGACCGCCAGAACGTGACGGTCGGAAGTTCGACGGTTGCAACTGTCGGAAGTTCGACGGTTGCAACCGTCGAAGTTTCGACGATCGCAGCTGTCGGAATGCCTTGATGGTTGCAACCGTCGGAAGTTTCAAACGATCGCAACCGTCGGAAGTTTCAAACGGTCGCAACCGTCGAAACTTTTGACGGGTGTTTTCCAAATCGTCAGAAACAGTTTGCAACGTCACTTTTTTCGACCGATCGTTTCCGTCGATAAATTCGTCAAAAACCTCTATTTTCGACGGATTTTTTCAATTTTTTGACAATTTTGACCATCGAAAAATACTATTTTTCTCGTAGTGTTTGACTAGTCAACTTAACATCATATAATGCAGAAGTTTAATCATCATTAAACAATACGAAAAAGAAAGTAACATCATAATATGCGGAAGAATGATAAAGAATATCATATGAGTCCAACATCACTCTAATATTGTGGAAAGAAAAATCTACAACATGAATATAAAGGACTCAAGACACCATGTGCTGCCACCACGAGCTTAATCTGTCACCGTTGGCCACCTTTATCATTAAGATTTAGTCCTGCATTTAAGAAGATGCAAGAGAGAACCTCCCTATGAGTTTTACAATTCAACATGGAAGTAAGATAAATATCATCATAAGATCATGATACTAGACAAGAATCATATGAATATCATCATCATATAGAAAGAAAATAGACATCATCATCATATGGGTAAAAGAAATCCTACAACTTGGCATATGGATAGGAAATCCATAAATTGTCATCTTCTTGTATCAAAGATCATGATAGATCATGATAAGTCGTCATAAAGGATGCAAAAACAATCATGAAATCATCATATAAAGAATCATAAGGGATTATTATACGATAGATAATCATGAATTGAATTATCTTTATTAAAGCACATTAATAATAGATCAAGAGATCATGCAAACATCATCGTACAAGTGGTAAGAGCCAATAATTATCATAAAGATATTTCATTATTAATATGCTTCATCATATTATTATTCATCTTTGATTTATAATGGAGTATATTTCAACTCACGGGGAGGTCTATCTCAATTCGTCCATCAACATCATCATAACTAGCAAAGTCAACCCATAACTGATCGTAATCAGCCCATAACTGATCGGAGTCAGCCCATACCTGATCATCACCAGTTCATCATAAAAAGATCTCTTCATTTAATATTTTTCATCTTTTATCATGTAGCTTTTCATTTATCTTTATTAGGACATAAGGATCATGATTATCATAAGAAAGGATCAATGAATCATACTGATCAATGGTCCTAATCATCATCATTATATAAACTTAATCAGAGCTATAAGATAGGATCATGGAGAGAAATCAGAAATATATAAACATCATAATCATCATCATCATAAGGTAGATCAAGATCGATGGATATGAATCAGTGTCGTCATAGATATAATTGGATCTAAATTAAGTCATCATAAGGTCATAATAGACATCATCATTATTAAAGACGTAAATAGCATAATCATATCATGACTTAGATCAGGATTACGCACGTGGATCAGGGGTCAAAAGATCATAAAAATAATATAAACAACATCAGAACTCGGGCCGAGTAGGAGTGGAACCAGTGTCGAGTTCATAGAGCATCGTTCTCGGAAAATTGGGTTCAACCCGTGACGGGTTCGGGTTACACCCCGACCGGGTCGGGTCATCGTCGAGTCGGGGCTATCGTCGTGCCTGACTTCTTCATCATGGGTGGAACTCGGGTCAGGTTCGTCCGATTGCAAAACTCAGAAAGCGCGACAATGGCAAAATCCGGGTCGAGTTCTCATGAACTCGGTCGACGAAGGACCTGCCCAAGCCAAGTTCCTCTTACGCAGAACTGCACGGACACACGGTGTGCATTCCATTCGTCTTTTCCGACGACAGCCGATGTCCAGAATCATCATAAAATCAAAGGACTAATATTATGGATCTATCATAGCATGCTTCAAGTTTAAAATCATGATTTTAGAAAGAATCTACCCTAATTCCATACCTTACAAATTTTTGTCCAAGAAACTAATCTTGTAGTCTTCTTCTTCCTCTTCCTCTTCTTCCAGTCGTTCTCCTCTATTCAGGAGCGTTGTCCATGCCCTGAGGTTCCTCTCTTATCGTTCGACAGCAACTCAGCGTAAGATGAGGAGATAGAGACGCACAAAAAATTGGAGAAAATTAGGGCCGGCTTGTAAGGAGAAAAGAGACTGATTTGTTTGATTTGACCTCATATTTATAAAGGAGGAATTTGAGAACAATTGAGACTCCAGGATTTGATTTAATCCTCTCAAATTTTAAAATTTTGTTTCCTATTTATCTTTTCCTCTATTTGATTTTTATCTTCCAATTTGTTTTAATAATTTCCATCCTCTTCTTTTCCTTATACGGTTTCAAACTTTTTATCTTTTTTTTTTTTCTTCTTTGCCCAACCGTATCGGGCGTTACAAATATTGTTAGAATATTGACGCCGGTAAGATTTTATGAATTTACTTTCGTTCGCAAAAATCTTAGCTCGACTACTAAAAATTTTATGATCTTGATTTTATCTTGAAAGATAATAAATACAAAATTTATGTCGGATTTATAACCTGGTAGAATGTAATATTAACTCTTTTAATTAAAATAAAAAAATAAATGTAGATAAAAAATGCCTCAAGTACTTTTACTGGTTTCATCAGAATTGAATTTTAATTTTTCATGTAAACAGTAAACTAATTGTTGGACGTATATTCTACGCATTATTTTGATATTTTGATCGATCATTAGACTGACAACGTAGTAATGACTAATTTCGAGGTACCACGCCGATAAATTTCTGTTGTCAAATTCTTTTTGGACCTTTATTTAAACCTGTCTTATAAGGATTTATTTGTTAAATATTCAAAAATATTATTTAATGGACTTTTTTCGATCGAGACCCACTAGTATTTAGGGTTATTAACATTTGATGATGATTTTAATAAACTAACCTAGAACTATTAGCACCATATAATCTCTCTATGCCCATCCTTGTATTTTCTTGCTATCTTAGCTTGGAGAGAAAAAAAGATGGGGATGAAATAAATAAAAAGAAAAAGATATGAAAGAAGAAAAAAAAGAATATGCTTTTATTATTAAATTCTTTGTATTTATATTAAATCAATAATATAACCATTTGCGTCAAGGGTCCTAGATACGTAACCGCCCAAGATATCATCTCTGTGGAGATTTTTTTTGGATGTAGGTCGAAGTGTCAATTCACATAAATCTTATTTGTGCTACTTGTTTTCCTGTGTATTTTCTTTCTTAATAGACTATTAATTCTGTGAGCTATTGTATAATTGGTCATTATCATTATTTTATATTAATTGGCATCAATTGTTCTGATGCCCTTTAAACTATTTTTAAGCCATAAAATAAATTATTCAAATTATTATTAGGACCGGATCGGACAACGACCTGGATAGTTGTCTGTTTCATATCGAACCAATTGGACCGGATAGTAATAAACTATTATATTTAATATGGTATATTAAATTAAGTTATTATATTTTGAATATATACCTATATCAAAATGTAATTATACAAAAAATAACAATCATAAATCATAAAATTAAGATTTGATGTTAAAATTATTACACATTTGATAAATGAAAATCTTATTGAATCTCATTATTATATATAAATCTTCTATTCTTTAATTTTTTTATAAATATTTTTCCAAGATATTATGAAAAGATTATATATTCTATAAATAAATAATATAGTATAATTAGTTATTTATTAAATTTGAACTTATTAATTAAATAGTAAATTAAAGAAATTTTAAATTTGCGTATATATATATTTATATATATAATACTATATTATATTAAGTATGTTATAGTTTTATTGTATATCTATCTATATATAAAAACAAAGGTCGAAAGTACCACGTGTCAAACTCTCATAAATTAAATATATAAAATGATAATATTTTATTATATAAACATGGATACTTAAAAATTAGTTATTAAAAATATACAATGTTATTGATTATAATTTAAAATTCTATATTTGTAACTAGAAATAGAGGAACTTTAATGTTCATTTGCATAGTCAACGTCTTCTTTGAAGGCAAAGAATATGTGTGAGCTTACAAATATAGGTTTGTGTGTGATAAAAAAATTTACTTATATATAATTTCTTTTCATCTAAAAAATATTATAAAAAAAATATTTATATGTAATTTATTTCTGTCTCAAAAAAATGTTAAATGACATGAGGGACTTTCAGTTTTCATTTGCATACTCGAAAGAATATATGCAGACCAAAATATTATGTCATGATATGAAGTTGGAGTTAACAACATACATTTCATACTCTAATGAATATAAACACAAGTTAAAAACATTATTCAACTACTATAAATTAAACATTTTTTCTATAACAAATAATATATGAAATAAATTATATACTTTTTGACTTATTTATAATCATATGTTACTTTCACTAATAATTTTGTAATTGTATACAGTTATTTTTATTGTAATCATTTTATTATTGTGTCAAGGGGATAGAAAGTTTACATATATCAAATATTTTATATTGGATAGTTTATGTAATCAACTAATAATAAAATAATCAACCAAACTTAATCATTATGTAATTATTATTAATATTTTGTTAATTTATTATTATATGTATATCTATATGTCATACTTCCTTATAAGTATGTAATCACCTAATAATAAAATAGTCAACAAAACTTAATCATTTTGTTATTACTATTAATAGTTAATTTATTATTATATGTATATAAAAAATATTGTGTTAATAATATTCATAAAAATATATTATTTCTACTAATAAGTTTTAGTTGTATATAGTTATTTTTTTATTGTTATCATATTGTTATTCTACGAAGGAGATAAAATATTTATCTATATCAATCATTTAACAACTATGATTCTTAAGCATTTTAGTATTATTGAATAGTTTGTTATAAACCCATATAAGATATGTAACGAACTAATAAGAAAATAATAAATCAAACTTAATCATTATGTTATTATTATTAATAATTTATTAATTTATTATATGTATATTTATATGTCATAGTTCGCTATAAATTGATATCGAATACGTAATTACCTAATAACAAAATAGTCAATCAAACTTAATAATTTTGTTATTATTATTAAAAATTTGTTGTGATAAGTATATCAATATGTTTGTTTACATATATATTTTTTGTGTTAATAATATTTATAAAAATATATTATTTATATTAATAAGTTTTAGTTATATATAGTTTTTTTTGTTATCAAGTTGTTATTCTATCAATGAAATAGAAGACTTACATATATCAATCATTTAATAACTATGTTTTGTATTCATTTTATTTTTATTGAATAGTTTGTTATAAATCGATATAAGATACACAATCAGTTTAAAACAAAATATTAAACCAAACTTGATCATTTTGTTATTATTATTATTGATAATAATTTATTAATTGATTGAGATATTCTAATAAACTAATAACAAATTATTCAAAAGCTATCATATATAAAGATGCATGAGTCAAAAGCTTGAATCTAATTATATATATATATATATATATATACTGACAGTTAATAAAAGAATCATCAATATTTTAATTATTATAATATTATGATAACAATTATAATGAACTAATATTCATTAAAATAATAGTTTAATAATTTTAATATGTATAACATCATTTAATGCTAACAATTTTTTTGTTAAAGTTAACACATATATAATTCATTTACATCCATATTTATATATCTATATAAAAGAAAATGTAGAATATGCGACTATTACTCTATCATTAAGTTACGTGTCACTAAAATTAGTTTTTAAAAGAAAAATGATAAAGTATGTTAGCTATGATAGATAATAATAAATAAAGTAATTTATAATAATGATTAATATAAGCAGAGATTCAAAGTGCCAAGTGTCAAGCTCTCGTTATACATATATCAAAGAAGTTTGCACCATTCATTTCTAACTAATTTATCTAATAAAACAAATATTATATATAATATAATAAATATATAATTAACTTATATTATAATATACTTTTATGATATTAACATTTTGAATAAAATAATAATCCATAAGTTAAAGTTCAAAGCTTAGTAAATTCTAGACTAAATGAAGAAAAAAAGAGCAAGTAAGATGTACAAACATAATCCCACATTCATAATACTAGCTAGCAATATATGAGCAAAGGGACAACTATAAATAAAGGAGGACATTAGTGGACAAATGTGGAGCTTTACAGAGAAAGTTCATTTTTAGATATTTTCTAAATTTATAATAATAAACTTTATAAAATTATTTTTTAACATTGAACAATTAATTTTGCTGCCTGACAGACGTCGCACGATCTCTTACTCTACTGTCGACAAATCGACAATGCCACTGTTGCTTATGAGGCATGTTGTTCGATCTATTTCTCGACTACTTCTTCAACCTTCCCAACCAAAACCTGATCTCATTCCTAGTTTGCTAGGTCCGACTTGATCTTGGCCGATACTAAATTACAAAATTCCGATTCAACAAAAGTCGGGTAGAATCCGAGTCCACCTGGATCCAGGCCCATTTCAGAATTTACTCTGTCCCACAATTTGCCACTGTGGTGTGTCTAATAAACAGGAATAAAATGCCAAAAACAGAAAAAAATAACTAAATTTAACGAGGCACCAAAATGTAATTCCCTCGTGCAAATTACTGTCACCACCTACCACACAACTCAAAGTTAGAACACTCGATCCATAGTACATCACGTCATCCTGAGAGCTCAATAATAGCACCAAGCAAGCCAGAAAGCAAGCAGGCAGCAGCAACCATGGAGAAGATACAACACTCTCACCTGCCCATCCGAGGCCTCAACCCCCACGTCGCCCATGCAGGAGAAGGTTTGCATCATCCTCCTGTCGATATGAGCTTTCCGCCTTTGCAAAGAAAAAATTAGTTGGTGCAAGAACTGTGGTTCAATTTGATTTTTTTCGATTTTGACCGATTCAACCTTGGGTCCAATTTTAGAGCTCATAGTAGTCGGTCGATGATTGTCGGTCCAGTCCGACCCTAATAACATTATTCATACGATAAAGATATCTCATATAACATTTATATTATTGAAGTGAAATGTGAGGAGTTCTTTTTTTTTTCTTCAAAGCTAATGAGAACTAAGAAATTGGCACGAATTATGGAAATGCGCTTAAACTAAATATTTTACATGAATATTTCTCCAATATTCGTACTTTTATGAATTATCAATACACTTTCTTCTTTTTATTAATTACATTAATCAATTATTAATTGAAACATATACATTTTATGAATGTGTAACAATTCGAATCTGTAATCGTACGTGTGCAATTTAAGTGCATTGGATAAAGTGAAATGTACACTTGATGAATCATGTGCTCCTTAATTATATGTGTAAATAAATGGGTAGCTAATAGGGGTGTAAGAAAAATTCGATCAATTCGAAAAGTCTATCCGATTCGAAAAAATCAAATCGAAAAAATAAAAAATTAAGAATCCGAATATAATTTACGACGATTTTTAATAAATTAAAATTCACTCATTAAAATTAGAACTCCATCTAAAAAAATCATATGAATTTGTGAAGCTCATTTTTTATTTGTATAATTAATACATATGTTATTAATTCTTTTATTATAGATATAATATTTTTTTTGTATAAAGTTACTTAATTTTTTATCACATTATGAAACTCTAATTTAACTTTAAAATTTCAGTAATATACTTTATATTTAATATATAATTAAATATTTTATATTAATTTTAATTTATTATATAAAAGTCGGAAAACCATCTAAAAAAAATTGACCTGCTAGAGTGTGATTTTTATTTTATGATTTTTTTAATTTTAAAAACTAACTTGAAAAATAGTAGTTAGTTTTTTTAGACCGAAAGGCCGACTCCACCTAAACTACTTTCACCCCTAATACATATACATTTTATTGATATAATCTTATTATAAAATTGAACCGTCCACTATATATAAGACATTGCATTGTCTGTGGACATGCGGATATGGTGCAAACATGGGAATCATTCGCTTCCGCTTCTTTCTGCAGAGAACACAAACACAATTATGTAATGTGGCAAAAATGGTACCTCAATAATGTCCCCTCGATATTATAAGAAAATTCCACCGACGCCCACGTTCATGCGATTATTTATGTAAGTCGGCAATTTGTCCATTTATGCATTGTATAGATAAAGTGTTGAGTACTTTATAATTTTAAGGGGTGTTGAGTGCTTTCATGAAGTGTTTCAAAAATTGTGCAAAATGATCAATATTTTGAAAAGAGCTAACTTTGATAGGAAATTTGCATCATATGACATCCATCGACAAGGAATGCATGCAAAGATCCAAAAAGTTGACAGAAGGCATGTGAGGATTTCACAAGAAAATTTGAGTTACGAATTGATTGTTAGTGTTAGGTTGTGTTGAGCAAACAATAAATACTTATTATCTAATGATAAAATATTGTTTAAAATCTAAAAAAATAGGAATTGAATACTTTATTATGTTATTGTTTTAATCTTAGCCTTCTAATTGAATTTCCATTCGTTAATAAATTTATATTGACTAAATCATTAATTAGATCAATAAAGGTGCCAAACATAGCAAGCCGTTGCATGCGAACGATATATTACAAAATCTTTTTTCATTACAAAATAGGTCATATCAGAATAATATCTCAATAGGTCTAAAATATTATCATTTATTGGTATACACGTGGCCTACGTGTAACCATAATTTTTCTTGTATATAGTTCTGATTATTTTTTTTATCATTATCTAGAAAGAAACTGATTTTTTAAAATAAAATCTCAAAGTTTTCTGCAAATGATCTAATTTAATTTTTCTTAGTTTGAATATATATTATTTTTAATTGGACTCACATCACTTAACATTTAAATACTTATGAGGAAATTTATATTTAACTTATTTTCTTTTCTGATAATTGTGAATTGCTATTTTTATCCTTATATTCTTATTACAATAAAAATACTTTTTTAAAAAAATATTCAATGTGGACAAAGCGATTAGTTAATACTAATATTATTTGCAATATTATGCGATGTTAATATATTTTATAGTTTTTCATACTAAAAAAGTAATGAGAAAATTGATATTTTATAATTATCAGGCAATAACTTAACAAAATTTGGTTTAAACTTAATGAAATAATTTAATGAGAAAAATTTATATGTAGAGCATTTGACGTATATGGGACTAAATTTACTTATTAAATTAATAAAATAATTATATATTAATTTAAAATATATGTTAAATAGTAAAGGTGATTAAAATCAAGATCATCGAATTATCCGATGATCATAATCAAGTTTTGTTAATAAATATGACTCTTCAATTGTAATTTATTTTGCCTCAAATGATATATTTCATTAAATTACCCAAATAAATATATATTATCTTATCTAAAATATATATAATTAATTTAATCATGAATTATAATTATTAAATTTATTAAATAATAAAAAAGAAGCGCTTTGCATGGAGGTGTAGAATGAGGTGGTCTACATACTCGTTAACCTATTATTTAATTCGGATTAAATTTGAAAAAAATAGTTCAATAAAATAAATAGTCCTTTTTTGCGGAAACAAAATCAATCTTACTTTATGAACCATGACATCTTTTATATTTTTAAAGTTTACTACAGTTAAGATTTCTTTTAGTAAGGCACGTAAGTGAGGTGAATTAAATGCACATTAAGTTCCTCTATGGTCATTCATTCTTCCCATAAAAAAATCGAAACATGAGAATTCAAAAGATAAAAAAAAAATAATGCTGATGAGGACGACAACGACTATTTTAATTCTTTCGATAATTTTAAAAAAAATGTGGATGATAAGATGATTGACAAAGTGTTCATCGAAAATATATGTCAAATAAGAAAGGTGGCATCAAATTATAGTGCTACTCAATTGACACCAATTTGACAATTTCATTTGGTACGCATGACCGGATGAAAAGACCATTTCTATCAGTTATTAAATTAATGAAATGGGAAGCACTTTTCCTCTTTAAATGTCAATGGTCAAGGGTCAAACAATATTTAAATCCTAAATCTTATCAATAGTTGGTCCAAGTGTAAAGTTTCACTTAAACAAGTTAATGGACTTTTACTTGGTCTTTGTGTAAGTTTTGGAGAAAATAACTCGGAACAAAGATTTCGAGCAACAAGTTTTTTTTTTCATTCTATAAAAAATATAATATATTATTATTTCTAGAACTATATGAGAAATAGTGTGAGAAAATAGTAAATATATTTTGGTGAAAAGAGTAGAAAAGATATATATCTTGTATAAGAAATACTCATAATTTTTTGGTGAAACGATTTTTTTTACTTAATAAACACAATCTAAATGTTTGATGATCATTTTCTTCGTTCCAATATTAGGCTTGCATCTACCACATGAGAATGCACAATCATGTTAATTTCATAGCTTAGATGTTGTGGGGCCATGAAGAAAAGGAATTAGAGTGAAAAACAAATAGAAATTGTGTGTAGTGGTGTAAGTGTATTGATCAGCTGTTTTTCTAAAAGAAAAAAATCGTTCTGTTTTTGGATATTTTTAGCTATATAGTTTTATTAATTTATATTTATGATAGTATTGAAAGTATTTTATTACATGAATTGACTATCTTTGGTTTTTATCTGTTTTTTTAATATGTATCTACATAAATTTGATTAAAAGTAACCTAATTATACTATATGCATTATCGTCAAATTTTATTGCTTAACGGAATCAAATTTGAAATAAGAAATAGTGTAGTAAACAAGTTATCACTATTTAACAATAAATTAATTTAAACTTTTATCATCATGTTAAAAATTAAATTGAACTAGTAAGTGATAGTATTTTAAAAAAAATATATCATGTTTTATTAGACTGTTTTAAGTAATATTTCGAATTCGAATTCTTCTAAATGTAAAATATGTTGGGAGTCTTTAACACGACGCAAATAGCAACGCCACTTTTCAAAAACTGGGACTAGCTATGGGGTTGTTTGGTATCAGGATAAGGAGCCCTGAAACAAGGACATTAATGTAGAATGAGAAATTTTGATCTCAACACTTCCATGTTCCTTGGCTGTTCTGCTAGGACCAAGAACATTTTATTTGTGTTTTTTTAAATTTTAAGACACAAACAATGAATAAAATATAAAACATTACCTTTGACCCGTTAATCTCTATTCTTATAGTGTTTGGATGCATGCCTTAGAATAAGATGGAAATCTCAATATTATTCTGATACCAAACAACCCTTATATGTATATCATTTTTTTATTGATGATATTTTCTGAAATTAATTTAAAAAATAAATAAACTTAATCTCCTAACCATAAATGGCAACCAAATTATTGAACACTGACAAGGGAATGCAATATTCCCCGCCCCCGCGGGGCCCCGCGGGGATTTCCCGTTCGGGGCCCCGCATTTGGGGATTTTTTCCTCCGCGGGGGCGGGGATGGGGGCCAACCTGCCCTCCCCCCTTTCGGGGATCGGGGTGGGGTGAACTCTCCCCGTCCCGTCGGATTCTCGAATCTCCGACAATATTTTTAATTAATAATTTATTATAATTATATTTATTAGATTTCATCTCAATCATTCATTTTGTACATGTATATAACATAAAACCCTAAACTCCCTAAATAGCACTACAACAGTCTCACAATTCACAAATCACAATCGTCGATGTCGAGCCGTCGAGGGCTGCCATCGTCGATCGTCGTCGATGTCGAGGGCCGCCATCGTCGGTCGTCGTCGATGTCAAGGGACGATGGGGCCAACGATATGTCGAGGGATGATGGGGCCGTCATCGTCAGTCGTCGTCGATGTCGAGGGCCGCCATCGTCGTCAAGGGCATCGGGGATCCGGGCAGCGTCATTGTGGATTGTCGTCGAGGGCGGCGTCGCCGTTGTCGTCATTGAGGGCATCATCATCGACGAGGACGTCGTCATCGGCGAGGGCATCGTCGTCTAGGGCATCGTTGATCCGTTCGATCTGATCGGCGTCGGCGGCGGCGTCATCGTGGGTCGTCGAGGGCCGCCATCGTCGTCAAATCGAGGGCCGCCATCGTCGGCGGTGGCGAAAGGGGCGGCGACCGATTCACCTACGTAGAGAAAAATTGGCCGAAAGGGCGGCGGCACCTCTGCGCACTGTGGAGGGGCGGCGGCAAAATCGCCTCTGCGCACGATTCGCCTCTGCGCACAGTGCGCAGAGGCGATCGTGCGCAGAGGTGATCACCTTTGTGCCTTTTTTAATTATGATATTTTTTATAATTTTTTTAAATTTTTTAATAAAAATTTGAGGAATCGGATTTCCACGGAGATTCGGGGCCTGCGAAGATCGGGACGGAGAATAAAATTTCCTCCGGACCGGAGATTCAGGACGGGGTCGGGGACGGAGACGGGTTGTCGGGGTCGGGGTGGAGGTGGTGTCCCCGTCCCGAAGAGCGACGGGTGCCATCCCTAACACTGACATTGAGAATTGGATGATCATTTTGAAGAAGAAAATGGAAACATATAAAAAAAGAGAAGAAAAAAAATGGCATGTGAACAGCTAAATCCGAATGTGACAGTTGATATCCAGCCAACCAAAAAATGACTTGTTTATTATTTATAACCCCCAATTCAATTATCACATCCTTCAATCCTTCCAACCAACCACTCCGATCCCCCCCGCCCCTTGCAATAATTTTATCGACTCTCGATCACGCACCAAGATTTGGAAGAGATCATAAGCAGCACAGCGAGGATCGCAAGTCAAACCACTGTAACGAGTCTCTTCCGCGTCACCAGGAACAGCGGCGGCAGCGGTCGGAACTCGCCGGTCGACGACATGGGGAAGAAGGCGGTATTGGTCGGCTGCAACTACCCGGGGACGAAGGCGGAGCTTAAGGGCTGCATCAACGACGTCCGCCGCATGCACCGCTGCCTCGTCGACCGCTTCGGCTTCGCTGAGAGCGACATCGTCGTCCTCATCGACACCGACTCCTCCTACACCCAGCCCACCGGCGCCAACATCCGCCGCGCCCTCACCGACCTCGTCTCCCACGCTGAGAGCGGGGACGTCCTCTTCTTCCACTACAGCGGCCATGGCGTCCGCCTCCCCGCCGAGACCGGCGAGGACGACGACACCGGCTACGACGAGTGCATCGTCCCCTGCGACATGAACCTTATCACCGGTCCGTTCTGTCATCTCAATTTATTCTGTGGTTCTTCGAATCTAGCAGCTTAGATCTCAGATTCTTTTCATCCCTTTGTGTTGATTAGATTAGTTCGTTCTATTTTCGCTTGAGATTAGATCTTGTCTAGATCACGTTGCGATTGCGCTAGGTAATCCTTACATCAGGGATCTTGTCATGTTCCTGTCCCTCAATTGGAGTCGGTATTGCTTTTGTAGATGATGACTTCAGAGATTTCGTGGACAAGGTCCCTGAGGGTTGCCGGATTACGATCGTATCTGATTCCTGCCACAGCGGTGGCCTCATCGACAAGACCAAGGAGCAGATCGGCGAGAGCACCAAGCGCGACGACCAGAGCGAGGAAGAGAGCTCCGGTGGCGGCGGCGGGTTCAGCTTCGGGTCATTTATGAAAAAGGCGGTCAGCGGCGCATTGGAGTCGCGCGGCATCCACCTGCCCCTTGAAGGCCACCACCGTCGCCGCCACGAAGCCGATGAGGAGGACGCCGGCGAAGAGTACAACAGCAGCCACGGTGGCATCAAGAACAAGTCCCTTCCTCTGTCCACGCTGATCGAGTTGCTGAAGCAGAAGACGGGGAAGGACGACATCGACGTTGGAAAGATCAGGCCGACCCTGTTCGACGTCTTCGGCGACGACGCCAGCCCCAAGGTAAAGAAGTTCATGAAGGTGATCATCGACAAGCTCCAGAACAGCGAGGGCGGCGGCGGCGGCGGGGGATTCCTGGGCATGGTCGGCAGCCTGGCGCAGGAATTCCTGAAGAGCAAGCTGGAGGAGAACGACGAGAGCTACGTGAAGCCCGCGATGGAGGCCAAGGTCTCGAACAAGCACGAGGTGTACGCCGGCGGGGACAACCGCGGGCTCCCGGACAGCGGCATCCTGATCAGCGGTTGCCAGACGGACCAGACGTCGGCGGACGCCAACCCGCCCAACGGCGGCGCGTACGGGGCGCTCAGCAACGCCATCCAGACCATCCTCGAGGAGTCCGGCGGCGAGATTTCCAACAGGGAGCTCGTGCTGAGGGCGCGCCAGATGCTGTCCAAGCAAGGGTTCACGCAGCGCCCGGGCCTCTACTGCAGCGACGACCATGTGGAAGCACCGTTCGTTTGCTGATCGCAAGCGTGCGCTGCTGCTCAGAAGTTTGGAGTGTGCTGTTGTGGTTTGCTGAATAGTTTTATCCTTTGGCAGGACAATGCTGGGAATTTTAATCCGTATTTCTTTTTTCCTTTGTTGTGATTTGGATCGTGGATTTGTGTAGCACCTGTGGATTTGTTCATCTTGAGCTTTGCTATGAATCTGCCTGTGTTAAATAAAGGATGCAGCAATTGCTCTGGTAAGAACTTCGCTGCAACAGATTTGGACAGCTTCATGTCTGACCTCAGTGACAATCGGCTCCACAGCCAAATAAAAGATCCCCTACCAATGGTAAATGTCACGTGGAGCAAACTATCATGATTTTTTATATTTAATTTCAAATTATGAAATTCATTTTTTGAATTTCTAAACTATTATACCTTTACCTTGTACGTCTTAAAGTAGTATTCTTTATTTATTTCATATCCGAAGTTTATGGAAAGAGATTTTGGATATGAAATAAACAAAAGAAGATTATGACTTTAAGACGTGTAACGCAGAGTTACAATGGTTTTTTCATAAATCTGAAAAATCAAAGTTAATTGAGAAGTTGACGGAACTGGACGGAAGGATCAAATTGAAAAAATCACGATAGTTTAGAGATTTAAAAAATGAAGTTCGTAATTTGAGATTAAATCTAAAAAATCATGATAGTTTAGGAGTGATTAAAAAAAAATAATTCTTAGAAGCTCATCGATTAATCATTTACTATCGGCTATGCGAGGACTTAATCAAATTAATTGAGTTTAACGACGAATTGACTTTTAATTTATGAATAATACATTTTGTAGTGCTGCAGAAATTAAATTATCGACTTCTCCTACTGGCTACCAAAAATAAAAAAAATGAAATAGCAATGTTGTATTAAGATTCGTGTTTAGATATGATCCTCACCATGATGCTTGGGATATGTTGCAACTAATAGCCGACCTATCTCAAATGGTAATAACGAGTACAAAAAGACGAATTGGAAATAAGATTGATCGTAAGGCCACTCCCAAAATCCAAAAATGTACATGCTCATAACAATAAATTTTAATAGTAATTAATTTAGATGGATTAAAATACACTAAAGTAACGAGAATCTCGGATTGAAAGAACTAGATTTTGGGGGAAAAAAAGTAAAATTAATATTTGCTAAACTATTTTTTTTTCTTTTAAAGCACAAATTTGAGTAGATTCATGTGTCAGACTCAAACATGATTCTTTTTTTTTTTGGCCTTTGCCTTGTGGGCCTGGCACGACAATACGGGCTCAGCACAACATATATCATTCTCAATCTTCGTTTCCTAATCCCCCACACCTCAATCAGAGAGGGCTGTGCGAACATAACGAGCACACACGTAATTCTAAATGCACGAGATATGAAGGAAAATCTCATGCATTTGCACAGAATAATATATATTTTAAATTAAATTTTGTTTGAAACTAATGTAATCTCATAAAATTGAGAAAGTGTCATAAGAAATATTCTAAAAATCAAATCGGATCGATCCGTTCATCGATTCGATTGCGAACCGACTGCGAACCTTGTCTAATTTGTTAATAAAATCGGAATAGTTTTAAAAAAATTGTTTGACTCAAAACTGGATTGGATGGGTAAATCGGATGCAACCTGATTTTTTTTAATTTTTCAAAAAAAAAATATGTGAAGGTTTTATTAGGGGATATAAAAGTTAAATGATTTTGGGGAAAAAAAGGAAAAAGTTTTAAAAAAATAAAAGAAAAGATTTTGATTGAAGGAAATAAGTAAAAACAAAAAATAGATTATTAACCAAATAAAAAAAAATAAAAGAGAATTATATATGAAAAGAGAATAAAATCAGGTAACAATATGTTAGTGAAATTTTAGGTTGAAAATAAATTTTGATTAATATATTAGTAATAATAATTTAATAAATAAAATTACAATTTAAACTAACATTTGGTAAAAATAATAATAATTAAATTGGTTTAATGATTTTTTATAATAATTTATATATTATATTACTTTAAAATAATTACAAATAATATTGTTATATAAAAGTTCGATTGAATCAATTAAAATTCGATTGAACTAGTTGAATCTTTGACTTAGTTTGTATGCTAATCCGATTTTTGAAACATTAATTATAAGATTATTCCAATAATCCCATTCTTCATTAAGATAATTAAAATTTTTCATGTTAAAAAATTAACCTATCATATGATGCAAAATTGAATGTGTTACTTACATCCAATAGTTTAAAAACTGATTATCAGGTTGGATCTCCACACCAACTAAGTCATGATTCAACTAGATTTTAATTGGTTCAACTCGATATTTAAATAATACCATAATTTATAATTATTTGTGAGTAATATAATATATAAATTATTATAAAAATTATTAAACTAATAAATTAATAATCATTACTATATGTTAGTTTAAAATAATGTTATAAAATTATCAAATATATTATTACTAATGTAATAATATAAATTTGTTTTTGACCTAAATCATAGTTATATTTTATTTGCTTTCCATCAATAGTTTATCATCTTAATACATGACCTTTTTCATTTACTCCAACTAACATATGTCCTTTTATTTACATAATTCAAATTCTTCTTTTCAAAATTTTATTATTTACTATAAAATTATTTTCGGTAACTTTAAAAAAAAATTCTTAGTTCCCTAATAAAATCTTCCCAATTTCTAATATATTTTCCTGTAAATTATTTTTTTGAGGAAAAAATTTAAAACTAGATTGAACATGATTTACATATTCATCTTGATTTCCAAAAAATTTTCCAAATGTATTTGATTTTTTCCCATTATTAGTTTTAACAATAAATTGGACTAAACCATACCAACATCCCATTCGTGATCAAATTGATCGATTCAATTCGGTCGATTTTTAAAATATTATTTTTATCCATAAAATAACATATGACATTTGTTTAATATCGTCCTATTTTTAGAATATTATTTAAATCCATAAAATAACATATGGAATTTGTTTGATATCCACTTTGCACTATTGAACATTAGGCTTTTACACCATTTATTTTTCCATTATATGAGAGGTACTATCGAACTTAGACTTGATCGATCAGTTCGACTAGTTTGATCATGACTCAAGCTCAAATTTAGTTCATGAGTCACATCAAACATGAGCTTCTTCTTGACCCAATTTTGGATTGGTCAAAGCCCATTCTTGATTGAGTTTAAAGCTAAATAGGCCAAATTTTAAGTACTGGGAATGGGAAACAAATACTACTATTTATCACATTTTAGCCAATATGACAATTATACACATATGATTAGATTATACACTATTTTCATTTAATTATATTTTCTAAAATGACAGTCATGAAAATAATTATAGTTTCAATGAAAAACTTGTTGGTTTTTTATTGTTAAATTGAATAATGTTAGTATATTTATGTAGTTTATACTTAATCTTCGATATGAATGTATTAATATTACTTACTTTATTAAATTTCATTAACATATCCTACATATTGTATTATTTTTGTTAACTTATTAACTGACTCGACCAATCCAATCTCCCAAGAGACCTCATGTTCCAACAACATTAATTACGCTCTGTATCTAGCTTATCTCTGGTCTTAAGTGTCTCGGTCGGGCCATTAGATCATGAAAATGCTCAAGACATGTATGATCGCAAGTCACCGAGAGAAAGGAGGGGGTTGAATTGGTGTCATTGTAAATAGTACAAAAGTGATAAAATGTGTAACATTCTTGCATTTGCGTAGCATATTATTCGTTTTGGATCTTGGCCCACATGATTTTTCAACACGTGTCCTGCCAAATCAAAACCATGATACCACATATGCTCAGCATCTCTCTGTCGACTTATGCATGCATTATTCACCGCTTAGCATATTCAACATCATCATTGAGTGATCAAACTTCACCATGCATAGATGCATAGTGACCCTCATACTATGTGTAACATCTTTGCACATTCATAGGATAACGTCTGCTTTGAACTTGGTTTGCACTCAACATCTTTCTCTTGACTTATACATGTGAAATAATTCAAAACTAGTTTGTCTCTTGTATTCTTCCCCCTACAAGACTTAACGCTGAATAGACTTGCATATAATATCTTCAACTTTGGAAAATACTTTATCCCAACCTTTATTGATTGACATTCCACTTGATTGGTAATGATTTTGGGGCAAAATATACCAATCACATAGTCTTAATATTTAATGTGCTAGCTGGTTTCTTTTCATATTGACCTTTAACCCTTCATCTCTTCTTCTCTCTACCATAGAATATAAATCTAAATTTTTTTGCACAACCAACTTGTCATACAATGAGATTCGGTGCAGAGATATCGAATTTAGGAGCAGATATAAAATGAAACAAAAACTAAGGTACAACTAATAGAAGAAAAATAAATTATAAAATAGTGAAATAATCTAAATAGAAAATAATAGAAAAAATATGACTAATTATAAACAATGAAATGATACATGGACTATGAGAACAAAATCTAATATAAAGTAATGAAATTAATTGTTCAAAACTAAACTAATCTAAAGTAAACAAAAATAGAAACTCTAAAATGGATTATAAAAAAATGACAATGTCAAGTTTAACTCAAGTAAAATAGAAAGCTTAAAATAAAAGAAATGTTCTTAGAAACGACACAAAAAACGTGATGTGCATATGAGATTATATGTGTGAGATTATAAGTTGCAGGAATATGATATAAAAAATATCAAATCTAAGCTAACTCGCTAAGTTTTAAACAAATCAAATTCTCATGAGGATACTTGACTTCAAGAAAGGGGTATGTAGATTAGTGATGCATACATTCAAACATTTTTCTGACAAGTTTCAAAAATTTAGAAACTCCAATGCACACAACTCAAGTCGCAAGCAGACGACTTTTCTTGTAGTATGATATGGGTCGAAGCACAAAAAAATAGCTTTGTTTCTTAGACTAAAAAACTTCAAATGAATAAAGCTCAATTTAAAAAGGAAATGAGATAAGGTTTCAGAAAAATAAAAAAAATTAAAATTTCATAAAGATAAGGGATGTATGGATTCTCGAGAAGAGAGGAGCCGTGGTGGTCCCCTCCGGACCGCCCAAATAATAAGTATCTTTTATCTTTTAATATTTTTATCCTTTTCCTTTTGATTAATTAATTAATAGTCAAGAATAACAAGTAGGAAAATGAACAAAATTTTAATTGATAATAATCATTAGAGCATGGACACTCCTTTCAAGAAAGAGCTAGTAAGAGTTATAGATCAAACCATCCAAAATAGTTGAATATCAAAACACACAAATTCTAAATGTGGATCCTCACATTCTTGTGACAAGGATCACTGAAGTCTCTCTACTCTCGTATCAAGACACCATTTCATCCCAAATATAAAGTTAGGAATCTATTTCAAAATGTGGATCCTCAAATTCTCATGTCAAGAATTAATCAAGTCTTTCCAATCTAATATCAAGACTCTAGATTCAGTCCAAATGATTATCTCAAGATGTCATAGGAAAAAAAAACCCAATCCTTTCATGTTTGTCTAGCACAATCAAATGGTAACATTCCTAAATCTTTGACTCCATGTTCATACTTAGTTTCCCTAAATCCTACAACTATTCTTCCAATCAATAGTTGTATTGTGGTTAGCCTCTCACATCCTTGCCAATTTGGTTGCAATATTGAGCCCTTCTCAAGGTCTCATCGTAGGAAAGAAATATTAGGTGTAAAGGAAAATGAAGGAAGTTCAAGGTTCAAAAAATCACAAGACAAATTAACTAATAACTAAACAAAATAACACAGTATAGAAAATCATAGAACAATGCACCATAATCCATTAACAATATAAAGTAGAATAAGATGAAAGAAAAAAAAATGAAGAGATTTATTAAAGTAAATATCCAACATATAAAATCATGAATGTCAATGATTCTAACTCCATCGGGAGCCTTCAGTTTTAAAGTTGGCTTAGTTACATAAGCCATAAAGGTCACAACCTAAATGATCATCATCAAACCATAACCATAAACATTACTCCAAAAGTAAAGTTCGGAACTACTAAAATGAGATGTAGTAAACACAAAGAAAAATGGTAGCAAGAGTTTTCTCTCTCGGTTCTACCTCCTCCTCTTCCTAAAGCATCCTATCTTCTTTCATCCAATGGCTGCCTCTAGCCTTAATGTTTGGCTCCCTTTGCAAAAGCATCTTTTTTTCCTATTTATATCCCTTTTTCTTCTGCATTCCACCATTTGATTCTTGCCACTTATCCAATTGTACAAAGTAGTTGATTTTTCTTTGCTATGTGATAGTGTATTTTTTGTTGGCCACTACTATTTTTTCCTTAATTCCTTTTTTTTCACCATCTAATTTATGTCATCTATCCTAGTGTATAACAATTGTTTTTTTTTCTTGTAGAGGTTGGAACAAAACTCTACTAATTGGCGGATTGTCCTTGTCTTTTGTCTTTTCTAACACAATCAGGTGGTCCAATTAAAGCTTTTTTCCATAGTAGGATGCCTCTATGTGAGTAAAATGTCTAGCAAGTGTGGGTATTCTTCTAACCTTAAAACATATAATTTCAAGAATCTCAATCATCATATATACAAATTCTACAATGAGGACTAATAACACATGACCTTTGTAAAATTGGGTAAAGAATAAAAAATATGAACTATATGATGTAATATTACAAAAAGGACTTAAATAAACATGATTTTACCCTAGAAAAATAGGCAAAAAAAATCATGTCATTAGTTTTTTTTAGAACCATTTGGACATAACTTCTTTATCATAAGATGCAATAAAGTATTATGCTTCATTTTAAACATTCTTTATCTTATGATACATTTGATATTAAGTTAATTGAAGAATCAAGTAACTACCATCACTTATGCAGAAGAAGCTATGCTCTGTGCCTGTGAGCATATTCTTAAGAACGTTCCCATGAACTACATATCTATCAAGTGTAAGAAATTTTATTTTCCCAACTTTAACTTTGCAAGAGAAGGATATATTCTTCAACTGAACATTATGTTTTCAAGTTTCAAATGCTAATCATATTTTATTGCTAAGCATGTTGAGTGTTATGTAAGTGCATAATAGTTAGCAAACAATGATATATTACTTTAACATCATATATAGTAATTTTTAGTAGTCATGATTGTGAACCAATGCTCATGCCTGTTTGTCACAGTCGTGAACTTCTTCTTCATGGGTGTGTGAGAGAGCCATAAATAATAAATTTTCTTTCTTCATAGGCGTGTGAGAGAGCAATAAATAGTAATTTTTCTTTCACTTCACTAATGATCATGACATGGCTAGTATGATCGTGAAGCACCTATGTCACTGTTCTAAAAATGATTTTCATGATCGTGAGCAAGTCAATGATTTCTCTATATTTTTCTTTGGCTCGTTCACGATTGTGACATGGGTGTCACATTCATAAAATAAATCTGTCAAGATCATTAAATGGATCTACAGGATCATGAGCAAGATGACATTTTCATTGTGGTCTTGCATCAACTCGCTCACAACTGTGAAAGTTGATTCAAGATCATGAACACATACCAATTTTGTGGCCATAATTCCATATTTCCACCATTCGCTCACAACATTAACTTATGGATTCACGCTCGTAATGCGAGTGTAGATTTGAGTTTGTGTCACAAAATTTGCTGAATTTTGATACATAATTTCACGAGAAACATAGTGCATGAAAGTAAGGTTGTTAAAAACTAAGTTTAGTACTTAACAACTTAAAATTTACATTTCTAGGTTAAAAAACTAAGTTGACTCGGGTTAAAATCCAAAATAAGGGTAAAATCACACTTTAATGTATTTTTGTTCGGTAGAAACGATTCAATCGTACGAGTAAGTACCAAACTCGATGAACTTAGATTGGATATGATCTTGTGGTCAACTAGTAGATGCTTTTGGACAACATCATGAGGTCGTTTACGATGATAATGAGAATAATAATACTTTATACAAAAAAATCTTATAAAATAATATACTAATTATTTTATATATTTGTACCTAAATTTATTGCTTTCGTTATATGTAATAAGATTTAAGTTCATTATTGCATATATTTTTAGACCTTGACAATTTTAAAATGAATTGCATTTTAACTTGATGCAAGTTTAAAATTTGTAAATTTTTATTCATTAATTATTCATGTTATTTTAATGTTTTTCATATTTATTAATATATTTGATGTTGTTTATAGAATAATTATTAAATTAATATTGTATCTAAACTCTACGTATATCGAATTTGTGATGCAAGTTCACCCCCACCCCACCCCACCCCACCCCACCCCACCACCCCCCTAAAACGAAATTCGATAGAAATTCAAACTTAACAACCTTGCATGAAAAAATCACTATTTACCCATTATTTACAAGCATCTAAACGAAAAGGAGGCATAAATGAATCATACTAATCGCTATTTCCTTTTCAATCTTAGCATATAAATGAAAAGGAATCGTAAATAAATCATATTAATAATTATTTTCTTTTTAATTTTAGGAATTTTCCCGAACTTATATGACATCAAGATCTATACATAAAGTTATCAAAATCTGAATTAATTTTTTTTATTAAAAATTGGGTTATTCTTAAATATCTCTCAAACCTATCAACACATCGTTAAAAGGAGAGAGAAAAATTTGAATCCCTTCGACATAATTTGACTAATTAGATTTATCTTCTTCTTCTTTTTCTCTCTCTTTCTCTTTGTTCCCTTTTTTTCCTCATCCACAATCTTTAGTAGTAGCTGCCATTTGAGGAAAAAGAGAAATTGGAGATGAATTAGACTTTTATAAGGGAGGTTATAATGGTAATGCTTCTAACTTAAAAATCTTTGGATTATTAAATGTTAGGTAACATTCGAGGTGCAGTAATTATTTTTGGGTGAAATAAGAAGTTATAATTTTGGTCAACCATAAAGGAGTCATAAGGTCGAGAAGGACACGTGACAAGATGGAGGAAAGTGTACTAATTATGCGAGCTATATATTTTTTCTACAGGGATAGGTGACAAGAAGAAGGGTAGGTGACAGACACCTCATTTAATCCAATGGTAAAACTAGTGCTCATTCATAAAAAAATGATATGACCACCAAAATAACCTATAAGCCATTACTTCTTATTAGACGATGTTTTGCTAAGTTTAGAGTAGACAAAGTGATGAATAATTTTCAAGATTGGTACCCAAACTTTGATGTTGATCTTAAGTTAGCACCCCAACTTTCTAAAGTAACAAATTGATCCCTCAACTACTTAAACATTTCAAATTTAGTCCCTTTCACATATTAATCATCTTCAGTAACATATTACACAGTAATCTTAAATTTTAAATGATTTGTGATAGAATAATTGACATGTGGCATGATAAAATTTTAATTTTAATATGGTATAGTATATAAATGTAAATATGTGTTATTTATTATCATAATAAATATAAAATTATCACTTATGATTGAAAGTTATTATCTAATATGTACTAAAAATGAAAATATGTGAAAGGGACTAAATTTGAAAAGTTTAAATAGTTGATGGACCAATTTGTTACTTTACAAAGTTAGGGTACTAACTTGAGATCAACATTAAAGTTTGGGTACCAATCTCGAAAATTACTCACAAAGTGACTTATAAGTCATTTTAAAATTTTATAAATTATTATTTTTGCCAACTTATAAGTGAAAAAAAAACAGAGGACTCCAACTTATATATATTATACATATATATGCGCCTATAAATTATTTTGTCAAAACACCCTTCTAGCTAGCCTCAACTTTTGTAAATAGTTCATTACATAAAAATGAAAAATGTTAAATTCTCCTAAAAATTTAGCCTAAGAATTTTTCTAATATTCACATTCTTAATTTGTCCCAAAAAATTGATAAAATTGCACTTCATGTCATCGTGAGGGAATTAAGAGAATTAATCCTCCTAATTTAGGAGGATATAGCATCTCCCATAATAAATCTCATATCATTATAATATTTTTATTAACATTTTGTATTTACATATTTCGACGATATTTTAGTAATTTAATTATTAAACAATTCGTAAACATTTTATTATCATAACTATATTTATTCAAATATGTAGTTGCATATTATTTAAAATTAACTTTAACACTTAAATGATTATCAACATCTTCTCTAAAGCCCATAAAATTTTCAATTATTTTTTTATTTTCCAAATGAACCGATCAATTTTTAAACCAATGAATCCGTTTAAATTATCTATTTTTTTATTGCAAAAGATAACATCTAGTATTACAAAACTAAATAGATACATAATTTTCACGTGACAAGTATATTTGATATATATATTTTTCTAGCTGCACGATCATTGGACACCCTCTTTGTTGAAATCCTTGTCAGATTTTGGCGTCTATCGAGGGCTAATCAAAGTTGCCATCAAAGGTAGGCTATCCATGGTTGGGCGTATATAGATTCCCATCTAGATAATCGTGGATACTAATAATTCAAATAGCTAATCAAATAACAAGTGTTCGACAAATTTAATGTCCAAAGTTAGATGAACAAAATAGAGTAAATAGTGCAATAAATCTCCTCATCAGTCATCACTAGGAACAGCGGCCGTGGATGCGGCAAAGGCCGGACGCTGACATGGGAAAGAAGGCGGTGCTGGTGGGCTGCAACTACCCGGGCACGAAGGCGGAGCTCAAGGGCTGCATCAACGACGTCCACCGCATGCGCCGCTCCCTCGTCGACCGCTTCGGCTTCGCCGATGAGGACATCGTCGTCCTCATCGACACCGACCCCTCCTACACCCAGCCGACCGGCGCCAACATCCGCCGCGCCCTCTCCGACCTCGTCACCCGCGCTGAGGCCGGGGACGTGCTCTTCTTCCACTACAGCGGCCACGGCGTCCGTCTGCCCCCCAAGACCACCGAGACGGACGAGGACGACGCCACCGGCTACGACGAGTGCATCGTGCCCTGCGACTGGAACCTTATCATCGGTCTCTTATCTTTATCTTTCGGTTCTTGAAATCTAACAACTTAGATCGCAGTTCATGTTGTCTGTGTATGTTTACTTTGTTCTACTTTATCATTAGATTAGATCTCGCATAGATTTTGTTGTGATTTCGTTAGATATTTCCTACGTCAGACATCTTGTCCTGTTCCTGTCCTTTGATTGGAGTGGAGTCGGTGCTGTTTTTGTGTGTTTAGATGATGACTTCAGAGATCTCGTGGACAAGGTCCCTGATGGCTGCCGGATTACCATCGTATCAGATTCCTGCCACAGCGGTGGCCTCATCGACAAGACCAAGGAGCAGATCGGCGAGAGCACTAAGCAGAGCGACCAGGGACATGATGAAGAGAGCTACGGCGGCGGCGGCGGCCCCGGGTTCAGTTTCGGGTCCTTAATGAATTTCGTCAGCGACGCGGCAGCGTCGCTTGGCATCCACCTGCAGCAGGAAGACCATCGTCCTCGACGCTATGACCGCGACGAAGCCGATGACAGCGAAGGGTACAAGTACAACAGCACTCACGGTCGCATAAAGAACAGGTCGCTTCCCCTGCCCACGTTGGTCGAGATGCTGAAGCAGAAGAAGGGGGAGGATGACATCGACGTCGGAAAGATCAGGCCAACTCTGCTCGACGTCTTCGGCGACGATGCCAGCCCGAAGGTGAAGAAGTTCATGAAGTCGATCATTGACGGCGGGGGACTCCTGGGCATGGTGGCAAGCCTGGCGCAGGAGCTACTGCAGAGCAAGCCGGAGGAGAACGAGGAGACTTACATGAACCGCGGCCTGGACATCGAGGTCTCAGAGTCAGACAAGTGCGAGGTGCACGTCGTAGGGGACAACCAGGCTCTCCGGGACAGCGGCATCCTGATCAGCGGCTGCCAGACGGACCAGGAGTCGGTGGACGCCAAGCCGTCCGGCGGCGGAGCGTACGGGGCGCTCAGCAACGCCATCCAAATCATCCTCGGGGAGATAACCGACGTGATCTCCAACAAAGAGCTCGTGCTGAGAGCTCGCGAGATGCTGTCCATGCAAGGGTTCACGCAGCGCCCGGGCCTCTACTGCAGCGACGACCATGTGGAAGCTCCATTTATTTGCTGATGGAGGAGCACATGCACTGTTGATGTTCTGAGGTTTGCTGTGTCTTCGTTCCCTGTTCTGAATAATACTACTTTTTGCCTGCAGGACAATGCTGAAAAACCTAATCAGTTTTCTCTGTTATGATTTCGATCATGGATTTGTGCTGCAGTTGTGGATTTCTTCAACTTGAGCTTTGCTCTGTGAAGCAAATTCCTTGTTAATTGTGCTAAAGGTTGCAACAATTTGATTTGGTAAGAATGCTTGCTGAAATAGGTTAGGGACAGAAGAATCAACAAACACATAAGAGATTTAATAAGGTTCACTCTTAACACTTGAGCGGCGGTAGAAATTTTTTTTTCTTTTACATGGAGGAAAATAGTTGGTGATGCAAGTTGCAAAATAATCAAAATGCTAAGTTTATATAGGCCAGGGACACACACCCTTTATAAAATGGTTGAAGAGAAATTCTCATATCATGACTACCATATGGGATGATTGTTTGAGAAGTTGTATCATGTGCTTACTACTGAGTTAATATTCCAAACATATAAATACTACAATTGTCAAGTGCTTACTACTGAGTAAAAATTCAAAACATATAAACAATATAATTGTCACACTTAACCATAGACATGTTATAGAAAGAAAAAACAAACTTCACTGCGATCAATAGCTGAGAAAACATATCATGTGGAGTGATAAGTTCTTACTCAGTTAAGCAAGATTTTGCATATGATTTATTGTGAATGCAAAAGAATTTTTTCAAGAGAATTCACTGTGTTTGATATGTGATGCGGAATGAACACCAAATTAGTTGAGCCCTATGTTAGACTGATTAGTGAGCGAGTTGGATAGTCGATTCTGCTTCTTACATATCGGAGCTAGCAAAAAAAAAAAGTTACAAAAAAAGTGCATCACAAATGAGCAAAATGTCATCGCAAGTAGTCATTTGTGATAGAATCTTGTTCTCATGGTTGACCATCTCAACATTTCTTTTTTGTAATGGATGTAGTCATCACAAATTATTTGTGATGAAATAGTGCAAAGGAATATTGTTGGTCATAAGAAGGAAACAAATAAAAAAGAAAATACATAATCCATAAAAAATTGTCATGGATCTGTGATAATTAAATTTGCGATGGAGACAATTGTGAGGGATGTGTGAGGACCAATTCTGATTTACATATTAATGATTTGTGATGGATTTATAATAGATTTTTTTTGTCAAATTTATGATTGAACCACATACAAGGAAACATTGTCACAGAATTTCATAACTATTTTGGTTATAAAAATTTTCAGATAAACATTAATTATTGCAAATATCTGCCATATTTGATAAATGTAACACTTAAGAATTTGAAGAATACATAAGATTCCACAATTTTCAACAATAAAACATATCATCATGAATCATATTATTAACATAAAGTTACATTTAGTGAAGAAATAATGCATTTATCCAGAATAAAATATAAAACCTAACATCTTCACAATGCCAGAGCTGATTTATTCGCCAGCATAAAGTCAACGCCTGCCCAAAACCAGAATACCAAAAAAAGTATTACAGTTTGAGTATTCATATGATGACAATACAAATAAATGAGTTTTATCATCAAGTACTAGAATCAATAAAACAACAATTACCTACAAGTTCCCAACTTGTATATGGATAACTATCAATAATCGAAATATAAACGTCATATGCTATAATAAAACAATTTATCAAATACTGTGTTAAAAAATTATTAATATGTTTAAATAAATTAAAGAAACAATGTGTGCACATGATATGCCAGCTTATTAGAAATCTAATATAATATCATATAAAATGCAGAGAATTTCTTTTAAAAAAGATTTACTTATTTTTTTAAAAAAGTAAACAATATTACCAAATAAATAATTGCACACAAAACATATAGTTAAAAAAAATTAAAAACTTCTCAAAACTGAGTACGCAGGTATAGCAAAAAAAAGTATAAATTAATATAAATGATATTCAACATAAATATAGGAATGTTAAAATAAAATAACACAATAAATAAATAATATTGTAGTTAACTTAAAAATACGGCTACTACAATTATGGTTAACATGATTAATTTTCAATTATTCTCCTATTGACAAATCCAACTGATCTTTGGGCCTGGCCCAACTTGGTCCACAACTTCTTGTGGGGGGGCTCATGTTTTTATTTATGGGCCACGTAAATATTATTTTTCTATATTGTATTGTGTTAAATATTTAAGCAAAGCTATTAAGTAGTGAGTTTGAAGTCAAATCTTCGTGGAATGTACATTTCTGTAATGTTTATTTGGTACTTATTTCTATATTTGGGTTTGTACTAAAAGGAGTAGTACCATCGTACCTCTATTAATCACCATCCAATTCATAATGAATGGTGGCTTGATTAATTAGATAATTTTTTATCCACCATTCATTATGAAATGGACAATGATTAATAGTGGTATGAAAATGCTACCTCTTAAAAGTGATAGCACAATCATTTTTTTTCTATTTTTATAGTTTAGTTAATAATTTTAGATAGGATAAAAAAAGTTATTCATATTTTTATTTTGTCTTTATTTACTTGTACACATATTTGTTATGTCTATCCCAAATGTTTAAGTGTTACAAAAGAATTGGTCATGTACAATCATTGGTACAAATACTTGGTAACATTACATTCAAATATTATAAATAATTATAATATTTTAACAATTTTAGCGTTCAAGAGAAAATTATTACAAATATCTTTTCTTTTCTAACACGTTTCCTTATGTTTGTAGCTTAACATTTATAAAGGGCTACACACACAATTTTGTATCGTTTGACGATTACTAAAATTTTCTTATAGGCATAATCCAAATAAGCATGAAAGATCAAAGAATTAGTAAACTTTAGATGAGTGGTTGTTGCCAAAGAAGAAACTCAAATAATCGATTTATCGAATAATTAGTTACATATATGGTACTTAATAATTTGGTTAATGTTTGAGATAGGATGAAATAAAAATTATTCATATTTTTATTTTATCTTTATTTTGATAAGATTGTAGACATATTTGTTATGTCTATTTCTGATATATAAGTATCATCAAAGATTGTCTATCCCAAATGGTGTGTTACAAAAGAATCGGTCATCTACAATATTGCTAACAACAAATATTTGGGAATATTCAAATGCTACAAATAATTATAATAATTTAACAACTCTCACTACAAGAAAAAATGTAAATTACAGACGGTCAAAATCGTCTATAATTTGCAAAAAATCATCGAAAATTATGATTTTCGACGATTTATTCGACGGAACCGATTCGACGATGAAATGGTCGACGCAAATCATTTTCGACGGTAAAAAAAAATTCGTCCATAGTTTCGACGGTTATGACCGTCGCAAATGTCCGACGACTGCACGACGGCCGTATCCGTTGTAAGCTACAAATATCTTTTGTAACACATTTAATTTCCTAATAATGCTTGTAGCTTAACATTTATAAAGGGTTACACGTAAAATTTATTTGTATCGTCTGGCACTTACTAAAGTTTTCTTATAGTCATAATCCAAATAAACATGAAAGATCAAACAAGTAAACTTTAGATGATTGGTTGCTGCCAAAGAAGAAACTCAAATATTTGATTTATTGTAATAATTAGTTATTGCATTTCAAGATCAACGGAAGCTAAAAGTTCCAATTTGATTCCTGAAGGATAATGTAGTTCTACTTTTTACCCTAATATGTCTTGTTATTATCCACCATGCATTTTTTGTCATGTTCATCTTGCAAGTTAAATTTTATAATAAAATAATATAATTATATTTAACATAATATATATATATCAAATAATTAACTTCAAAAGGTTAGATGACAATATATGTAACTAATTTTGAAAATACTTAACTAAGTAGTTTGATTTGTTATGAAAATGAATCAAACTTATTGGTTATATTTTCCATAAATGCACATATTACACTATAATTTATTTCATATATACTCATAAATACAATAATATATTATATTTATGTAGATTTCATAAAAATAGGAGGCCCTATTAATATATATTTTTAGGAAAAATATATGGTATAATATTATATATAGTATACTTCAAAAAATTAGGAAGAGTCAATCATAATTTTTCTAAAAAAACATATATAATATATCATTATATATATAGAATAATAAAAAATTCCCTACATAGCTCTGTCCTTATATATATAAACAAGTTGCACCATCGATGTAACCTTACAACTTTTTTAATTATATATATATATAATTAAAAAAGTTGTAGGTTTACATGGATGGTGTAACTTGTTTATATATAGAACTAGTAAATCCTTGGCGCTTGGCGCAATTTAAATATATATTTAAAAAATATAATTTTATATTTAAATATAATTTATGAAAAATAGTATTTTTTTTTTAAATTGCAACTCTCTTATAAATATTTTACTCAAAGATAATATGCTAATTAAGTTTACATCTGTTCACAGAAATAATAATATTTTTAGCTTGAAAAGCAATTAAAATAATAATATTTACTTCATTAGATAGCAAATAATAAATATGTTTTGATGGGCTAACGTGCCGTGTCTACGTGTTGAGGACTACAATATGAAACATTGAGGCATCATTATTAGTAAAAATAAATTTTATAATATTTTGAGATTAATAATCTATTGGATAATATAGATGTAAAACGAAATATCACCATGAATAAGCCTCATGCTTTTTTTTTTTTGTGTCAGATTAGGAAATCAACAACACGAAGAAGAATATTCCTATGATTAAGAAGGAATATCAAAATTTAAGAACAATTGACTTTGAATATCTTTGTATAGATTTAAATAAAAAAATTTATAATTCCGACTGAAAATAAAATAAAACACTGCATACGAAATGATTCTTCTACTTCTGACTGAAAATGGTAAAATGATGGAGAGGGAAGATAAAATGACAAATGTTAATGAATTATAATGGTGTATAAAGGTGGGGTTATAATGTTAGTGGCAACATAATTAATGATATTTATGACAAAACATGAAAGCATAAAAAATAGAAAATTTAGAAAAAGATAGATTGATTGTGAATGTTTTTTTTCAAGCCCTCAATAACAGGTGCACATGTATAACTCTTATTTTTTTTAAAATGTAATTAAAATCAATAGGGCGACTTACATTTTTTTACTTCCATTCTCCACAAAAATATTTACTTGTAATCAAATATGTTTTTTTTTCAATAGACACAAAGTAACTACCTTTGTGAACAAAGTTAATTAACTGTGTACTTTTTTTTGAAAAAAAAACACTCAAAGCTTCTGCACAAATCGTAAGAGACACATATGGCCGCCGCTGCAGCATTGCTATCGCTCGCTGGGCGTGTCGCCATCGTCACCGGCGCCTGGCATCGGCTGCGCCATCGCCGCTCACCTCGCCTCCCTCGGCTCCTTCCTTGTCCTCGGTTACGCCTCCAACTCGGCCGAGGCCGACCACCTCGCTGCTGAGCTCAACTCTTCCTCGCCCTCCGACTCCCCACCACGAACCATTGTTGGTCGGGCAGACATATCGGATCCCACCGTCATGAGTCGCTCTTCGATGCCACGGAGTCCACCTTCGGCCCCAAGGCCCACTTCCTCGTGAACTCCGCCAGCATCCTCGAACCCAAGTACCCCATGGTGACCGCCATCGAGCTCGAGGACAGGGATGCCCGCCTTCGCCGTCAACACTCGAGGGGCGTTCCTCCACCAATCGCCTCGCCCGCGGGGGGGGGGGGGGGAGGAGGAGGAGGAGGAGGAGGAGGAGGAGGAGGAGGAGGAGGAGGGGGGGGGGGGGGGGGGGGGGCATCATCTGCCCCAAGATGCCAGTGGTGGCCTCACTGAAGCCCGGCTACGTGGCCTACTCAGCGTTGAAGGCCGCTGTGTAGACGATGGTCAAGGCCATGGCAAAATATCTCGCGGGGATGGGCATCATGGCCAACTACGTGGCTCCGGGGCCCATGGCGACCGACATGTTCTACGCCGGGAAGACCAAGGAGATGTTGAGTTGGGCGGCGGCGGAGTGCCCGCTAAGGTGGATCGCTGTTTGATTCGCTGTCATTTGCTCCTGTCCTCCTCCTCGGTGCCCAGCGTCCTCCTTCTAATGGCAGACCCTCTTGCCCACCGCAAGGTCGCCGACTTGTCTAAGGCCTAACCTCGTGGCCCTCAGCCTCCACCACTGCTGAAGCGAAGGGAGAAGAAAGCGAGAGAAGAGAGAAGCCGGAGAAAGATTTCGCAGGAAGTTGCTCCTGCTTCGTCTGCAAGTATGATCCTGTGGTTGGCATCAGTAGAAGTGTGGTTAAGCCTGGTGCATTCCTTTCGGGCCCCTGTGTGAAAATGACGCCTCAAACAAAGGTATTCATGAATACAAAAAAATTCTTCGCGTGATCTCGAAGCGCATGTTGTTTCATGCCTGTGGGATGGTGGGAACTACCTGTGTGATGGTGGGAACTAGGAACAATCGACTGAGAATTACAGCTGCTGCTGCCGGCGCGCAGTGGGGGTGGAAGAGGTGGAAGGCCTCTCGCTCTTGCCTTCCGTGGAGTAGTGGGAAGATTAGGGAGTATTCAATTTGCACACGGTTGCAGCGGCACATCGACGAGGGGTTTATAATTGCATGGAGTCTCTGAGCGATTTTGCAAACCTTGAACACGAAATTGATACCTCTTTCATGATTCTTCGCATGGTATTGGATTGGAAGATATGGAAAAAAAATTGGCGTCCAGACCACTTCTTATTCCATCACTTAATATTCCAGATGTTAAAGAACTAAGAAAACTAAGGTATTTACTTTTATTAAGAGTGTTGAGTAGTGGATTGATAGGATGATCATTTAAACTGTCACACGTTTGTTACTTTTATTAAGGGTTAGGGAATGTGCATTAGAAATTCATGCTTATTGCTAATCATGAGTAGAATGTAATGTGCTTCAAGATTATTATGATTATTATTTTATTGCTAATCATGTTTAGATGTAGAATATTTAATGCTTCATATGTTAGCTCAAAAAGGATTAGTTCAATGTTCATGTACCGTCATGATTGTGATTAGCATATTTGATGTCTTCATGTGAATACACTATTTACTTCATCTTTAGAATGCTAAGAATGTTTTATATATTGTGTGGAATCACTTTTGTGCTCATTATGTAAAAGTATGTAAAATTGTGAAGAAGATGGTGTAACTGTTGGCTCAGAACGGGCGATCGATAAGGTATCGATCGACCGTTCTGGAGACCATTGTAGTCTTATACTCTATCCAACAGTCGATCGGTATCTCAGCGGTCGTCCGTTCTGGAGGGATCGAAATATTCTGTGATTAGCGAACGTTCGAGCGCCTTGTTTCAGTAGTCTGAAAGCCATGTATCGGTCGACCGATATCTCAGTGGTCGACCGATTTGAGTAGTAGTTACATTCTGTGATTATCGGACGATCCGAAGTTCATTTCGGACGTCCGAAAGTCATGTATCGGTCGACCGATATTCTAGCGGTCGTCCAATTTAGAAGAGTGTTACGTTCTGTGATTAGCGGTCGAACCGAAACTCAGTTTCGATCATCCAAAATGACCAAATCGATCGACCGATAATCCGACCGGTCGTCCGATACATAGTCCAAAGGTCGACCGTTAAAGAAACGGTCGTCCGTTTTGGGCAGATGATTGGTTATGATTGAATGTCCACATATAGTATGATTTGAAGTATGTATGACCTTAAATAGGGCTAAAATATGCAACATGAAATGAATGATTTTATGTGATGATGAATGTATGTAAAAGATGGATTGGCATGAAGGTGTCTTATTGTAATCGTGGAGGGGAATAAAGTCTTCACATGCTAGCTGATGTGTCGTATTTCTAGAAAAGAATTCTTTAAAATGGGGACAATCGTCCCGGCCTAACTAGTCAAGGTCCCGCGAATCAACATGATCTTTCCAATCACTAAGATAATAAGCTATCTTAATCAAGATAGAAGATGAAAAGATGATGTAAAGTGGAAAGTAAAGTCTTACAAATATGTATGTACTTTTCAAAGATGACTTGGGATATAAAGATGAAGATGTTGATGAAAGCTCCAATCGGATGCTAATGTATGTTCCTTTGTCATAAGATGTTATATAAGAAGATGTAAAAATAAAGCAAGATAAATGATGATATGTCTTAGCATAAAGATAAGTCATGATATGCTTTGACATAATGTTATGAAGTTATATGCTTATCTTATCTTGTCATGATGATATGTTCATATGTCATGTAGTATGCATAAGTAGCTCATAGCATGTACATGATTTATATTCCATGATGATGATATGCATATGTCATGACATGTAGAGATTATGTCATAGGATCATAGAATGCATGGGCCTCAACATACTCTAACGGGAGAAATCTTCTGCAGCCCATGGATCCGTGCAGGTATGGACGAAGCTTAGGTTCGGTGACGAGGGCCTCATGACGGAGACATTGCACATGGGTTGGTCGGGCTACGATCCAAGTTATTTTACTTATGTTTTTATGATGAACTCTTATAAGAGTCAAGTATGTATGGCCTATGGACCTTTGAGTCATTTAGTTTTATTTGGACTCCTTTATGTATTACGAACCCTATGTTGGGTCTTGATGTTAGAGCCTATGCGGCTCATGTGCTAGATATGTATCTTGGGATTTTATTTACTTATGAAGTCTTCCGTTGTTTTATGTTATTGGACTTTATGATGATTGTTATTATATTTTTCGCTGCAATGTTTTATGAAATTAGGTCATGTCAAGGTCAAAGTAACGTCCCCTAAGGTTCGGCAAAGTTTTAAATTAAGGTCGAATTTTGGGGGCATTACACTATGTCAAAGAACTTCCCACTACAAGTTCTCACCACCATGTGGGAACCATTATGCATAAGATTCTTCCCTTCCTAGCGGCGACGAGTCTGATCCAAGGGAACAAACACACTTGGATGCTGGACAGGAGGTTGGATAATGATCCAAGTTTGGACAGGAGGTGACAAATATGTTGGAAGGAATCGTCCAGTGAACAGTCCGTCATTTCCTGCGACCCTCAAATACCTCACGACAGAGGAACGCGGGTGAATCATGCATGAGTTGCAATCTACTGCTAAGCATAGTGGGTTTAAGTCTCAGGAGGATGCCAATTTCATCGGTTCCTTGTGTTGAATATTGTATGGAATGCAAAGAAGACCACATTGTATGGAATGCAGAGCAGAACACGAGCTAGTAGAGCAAGTTATCAGCCGTAGGTTATCAGTGCAGGAGCAAGTTATCAACTGTTATCAATTTTACTGATATACTGATATATGGATAAGATGCAATATATCATTTTGTTCTTGTCTTTTTTTCATTGTTGTGTATAAATAGACACCAAAAATTGTCTGGCAGATTGCTTCTTCTCTTTAGAACATTTTTCCATTTCTGCATCCATTTCAGAGTTCTTAGGCGATAGAGCCATTTAATTGTTTTCCAATTTCTGATTTCTGAAATCAACATGGTATTAGAGCTGAATTTCTTCTTGTATTTGGTTCAATAGAGATATGAAGAAGCAATTGAAGACGGATTGAAGGTTAAGAGGCACAGATCTATTTCTTATCTCTTAATAGCTCTTCCGGATTGGTGATTTTTGAGGTTGATTACTTTTGTTGTGAAGTTTTTTATGGCTAATCATTCGATGGCTTCATCTTTTGGTCCAACTGCTTCAACTATCATTGACATCAATAGTCCATTGTTTTTAAATCCCTCTGATTCTTCGGGTTTAATTGTTACCCACTGCACATTGATAAATTCTGCAAACTATATGGATTGGAGCAGTGCCTTCTTTAATGCCATGCTTATAAGAACAAACATGTATTTCTTGATGGTTCTTTTCCAATTAAATTAGTAGATAGGGCATTAGATTTTCAATGGAAGAGATGTAATGCTTTAATCATTTCTTGGATGATTGGATCTGTATCAAAAGGATTAATAAAGCAATGTTGCATATGGA
Source organism: Pontederia crassipes (assembly GCA_030549335.1). NCBI lineage: Eukaryota > Viridiplantae > Streptophyta > Magnoliopsida > Commelinales > Pontederiaceae > Pontederia > Pontederia crassipes. The sequence continues at coordinate 39,462,900 of CM060197.1, read as the reverse complement.
CAAAATGCAAGAGACATATGGATTGATTTGAAAGAGAGATTTTAGAGAAAGGATGGAACTAAAATCTATACGATTCAAAATGAAATATATGGTATTGTACAAGGTCCAATGTTGATTAAGGAATGTTACAACAGATTAAAATTTCTGTGGGAGGAGCTGTCTCTTATTTCTCCAGGACTCCCTATTATAGAAGTAAATAGAGATTACTCAGATTTTATCATGTGGTTATCCTTCAAATCGGAAATTAAATAACAATAGGAACAAGTCAAATGAAAATGCAACATCTTGCGTACAGACAAAACTAGAACCAATTAAATCAGAGGCTGAGACAGTAATCAACTTGGATAAAGGAATTCAAATTTCTAAAGAGCAATATCAATTAATATTGAAAAAAATTGAAAAGGATATGAAAATTAAACAAGATAATAGTTTACATATGGAAGGTATGGCTATATCTATTCCTTTACTTTCAAAAGAAAATCCCTGGATATTAGATATTGGATCATCTCACCACATGACATCTAGCCTACATATTCTTGATAATGTGGTGAAACCGCCTATACAAAAATCAGTTATCTTACCTAATGGCAGTAAAGTGTTAGAAATAGGCTTGCATAAGGTGTTATCAGATGTGTTTTACATACCTGAGTTCAGATATAATCTAATATCAATTTCATAACTTTCTAAAGATTTAGAGTATTCTGTCACATTTTCTTCAAACTGTTGCATAATACATGAACAACATAGTGGGAAATTGCACCAGATTGATAGAGAGTTCAATCTTTACTATCTCTCAAAGGCTGCAGGAGTTGATAATGATCAAGAGTTTCATCGAGTCATGAATGCTAAAGAAGAAGTCAAAGGAGCTCACATTTGGCATCAAAGACTTGGGCATCTTCCACTAGAAAAGCTAAAACTAGTTATTGAATGTAATAATTCAGACAATAGTGATACAATTCATCATTGTGATATTTTCCCTCTTGCGAGGCAAACTAGATTTCCTTTCAAAATTGCAGATAGGGAAAGTTGTGTGATCAGGCTTGATACATTATATATTGACATTTGGAGTCTTTATAAAGTTGTTTCTCATAATGGTAATAGATATTTTCTTACCATAGTAGATGATTTCAGTCAACTGACTTGGATTTTTCTTCTCAAAGCAAAGTCTGATGCTAGTCTTTGTCTGAAGCAATTCATCATTCAAATGGAAACACAATGCAAAGAGAAAATAAAAAAAATTAGGTCAAACAATGATGTTGAGTTCTTTAGTGAAGACTGTACAAATCTTTTAAAGAGCAAGGCGATAATACATGAGAGCTCATGCCCATACAATCCACAACAAATTGGGTTAGTGGAAAGAAAACATAGACATATACTAGAAAATTCTAGAGCCCTATTATTTCAGTCATCTATGCCTATAAAATTTTGGGATAAATGTGTCAAAATAGTTATTCATATTATAAACAAAATTTCTTTGCAAGTATTAGGCAATATTTCAGCATATAATTTTTTTTTTGATAAGAAGTTAGAAATTGGACATTTGAGAGTCTTTGGCTGTATGTGTCAAATCTTAACATCACAGACAAGTTTGGACCAAGAGAAATCAAAGGTGTCTTCATGGGCTATAGTAACACACAGAAAGGTTATAAATATATGGACCTTCAAACCAATAAATTTTCAGTCAGTAGAAATGTCAGGTTTCAAGAGGATTTATTTCCATTTGCTAGACCAAAAATGTACTAGCTGATGACAACAAAAGGAATCATATGCCAACTCATACTTCACTATAAGATACATTTCCAGAGGATATTCAGATCCCAAGGATACAGTCTCAGCTTGAAGAGAGTGAATCTGAGATGCCATTTCAGGACACAAGTGATAATTCATTTGGAATTAATGATTCATTACCTACACTTGATGTTAAGGTTTCTTTATCTCCTTTATCAGATTGTAGTTCAAGTCAATTAATGAGTCGAGATATGTGTGATCAGAGACCAAAGAGATTCACAAAGAGACCAGGATGTATGAAGGATTATGTTGTTCAGCTCCCATATCCAATCTCCAATTATGTTTCCTTTGATAATTTAAAAACAAATTACATGTCTTTTTTGTCTGCTTCTGCAGATTTAATTGAGCCTAACTTCTATTCAGAAGTTGTTAAGTCTCCTCAATGGATTGAAGCCATGAACCTTGAACTAAAGGCACTCGAGGAAAATCAGACTTGGGATATAATTGATTTGCCTAAAGATAAAAAACCCATTGGTTGCAAATGGGTATATAAGATCAAATTAAATGCAGATGGTGAAGTCGAAAGGTTTAAAGCTAGACTTGTGGCAAAATGTTTTAATCAAAAGGAGAGAATTGATTACAAAGACACATTCTCACCTGTGGCTAAAATTGTTACTATTAGAGCTTTTTTGATTATGGCTGTTCAAAAAAAATCTTCCAATTCACCATTTGGATGTTAATAATGCTTTCCTTAATGGAGGCCTTTTTGAAGATGTCTACGTGCTAGCTCCTCCTAGATTATCAATTTCTAATAGAGTTTGTAAACTCAAAAAATCTCTTTATGGTCTAAAACATGCATCAAGGCAATGGTATATCAAGTTCTCTAAAATTCTCTTTGCCGACAACTTTGTTCAAAGTCAAAATGATTATACTCTTTACACTAATTTCCTTAATGGAGACCTTTTTGAAGATGTCTACGTGCTAGCTCCTCCTAGATTATTAGTTTCTAATAGAGTTTGTAAACTCAAAAAATCTCTTTATGGTCTAAAACATGCATCAAGGCAATGGTATATCAAGTTCTCTAAAATTCTCCTAGCCGACAACTTTGTTCAAAGTCAAAATGATTATACTCTTTACACTAAGTGTGTCCAAAATGAGTTTGTGACCATTCTTGTATATGTTGATGATATACTCCTAACTAGTAGTTGCCCTCATTTTATCCAGCAAGTGAAAGATACTCTTAACTGCAATATGAGATTAAAAGACTTGGATTCTCTAAAATACTTTTTTGGTATGGACATCTTGAGATCTAGCAAAGGCATTATATTAACACAAAGAAAGTACATTCAGTCACTTATTACTAATACAGGGTTGAGTGCCTCTAATCCAATGTTTACACCTATGGAAGAAAATGCCAAATTTACATCCCATGAGTATGATACTCATTTACACATATCAACCAATTGAGATAAGGTTGATCCTTTGTTATCATATCCCAGTTCATTTCAAAGATTAATTGGTTGACTGATTCATATAACTCAAACAAGACTGAGTCAGTTTATGCACAATCCCAAAGAGTCACACATGTCAGCTGCTCTACATATTGTTAGATATCTAAAGTTTTCCCTAGGAAATGGATTATTTTTCCTGCTGAACAAAATTCTGTCTGGGCAGCCTGTCCCATTTCTAGGCGATCTGTTTCAACTTTTGCTATCATGCTTGGCTCTTCTTTAGTCTCTTGGAAATCTAAGAAACAAGAAGTCATTGCTCGTTCTTCTACAGATTGAATATCGTAGTGTGGCAATCATAATGGCTGAAATCATTTAGCTTTAGAAACTTTTCTTAGAATTACATGTACCAGTTGTACTTCCTATCAATCTCTATACAGATAGAAAGACTGCAATACAAATTGTCTCTTTGTTAGGGAACGAGCAATTCAACAATTTATCAAACTGTGTCATATTCCTACCACCGAACAACCTGCTAATATTCTCACGAAGGCTTTACCACGACAACAACATGAATATCTGCTATCCAAGTTGGCACTGCTTGATGTATTTCGGCCGCCAACTTGAGGGGGGTATTGAATATTATATGGAATGCAGAGCAAAACACGAGTTGGCAAAGCAGGTTATCAGCCACAGGTTATCCGTGCAGGAGTAAGTTATCAACTATTATCATATATGGATAAGATGCAATATATCATTTCATTTTTTGTCTTTTTTTTTCATTGTTATATGTATAAATAGACACAAAAAATCGTCTGTCAGTTTGCTTCTCTTTGGAACATTTTTCCATTTCTGCATCCATTTCAGAGTTCTTAGGCGATAGAGCCATTTAATTGTTTCCAGTTTCTGATTTCTGAAATCGACACCTTGGTCTATAGAAGATGATCACAACACCTCTACGTTCAGGCCATATCAAACTTTGTAGGATTAGACTTTCTCCATATAATAGTTATAATGCATGTACTCATTTCATAATCATGTTGTTTATCTTCAGTGGATTTTATTGTAGGATTACCCACAAAAGTTTCTTTGCCACGCATGATGTCAAAGATGGTGTTATTTTGCTGGAGTTCGACAAAGCTTTGTACATACGACAAAAAATGTCTTGCTTTATAAACTTCACATCATCACAGTTTCAATGATTCAAACAATTGCCTTGACATATTTAACACGAACATAGTTTGGAGATTAGGAGTCCAGAAATTAGGCATTAGAGCTCTAGCGAGATGATTTCCGGCACAAACCCTACTTTCGCTGATGTGATCCCAATGTTTCATGACTATCTTGGAGCCTTCATGTACCCGTGCGTCATCACAGGAAACTTTTTGAAATGGGACCTAGTTTGAATGGTCAGTTTTAATTGTATTATTGAAAATTTATCAAAAATTATATTTGGAGTCCTAGTGTTTTTTTTAAACTTTGTCAATTCAAATTTTTGAGGACATGATGTTGGTTTAACTATGCAATTAATAATGAAAAATAACTGTGCAATTAATATTTGAAGTATGAACAACAATATTTACACGTATATTATATTATAAAAGATTGCCCCAACAAGTATATTAACCCTTTTATAGTCAATTCTTGTGTTATGTAAGGATAAACTGCCATATTTGGAGTTGGGTGTTAATGTTGTGAGCAATGTTTTGAGAACCGGCCCGCCGACCGAATCAGATTCATCACTGAGTCGTGGTTGGACCGGTCCGATCGGGTTCGACCGGATTGAACCAGATTTTATTAAAATAATATTATTTATAATAATTATAAAGAGATAGTATAAGTTATATGATATAGTATATAATATTGTACTAATAACTTATTAAAAATATTTAAAAATAATATAACATAATTTTTATTAATTAAAAGTTTCATAATGATAATATAAATAAATTATTAATAATTTAATATCTACTATTTAATGATGATTGATGTTATATTAGTAAATTTTATCTTAAATTATTCTTATTTCTTTTTTTATTTAACACTTTCCTTTTTATTTCCATTATTTTATGCCCTTTGATAAGTTTATATTCTAATATTATTCAATTTTAAATACTTACCTTTTTATTTCAATTCCTATTTAATTGTATAGATATGATATTCCCACCTCTTTAAATTTCCTTATATTTCTTTCCTTTTTTCTCATTTAACTTTCCTATTTATATCATTTTTACATATTTTTTTTTCAAAATTTGTATTGAACCGGTTCAATCGGTTTTGCCCGATTCAATGCCAAAATGAGTTTTGACACTTGACCGGACCGAATCACCGGCCGGTTCGCGGTTGAACCGGTTGAACCGGCCGGTCCGGTCCGATTTTAATAACATTGGTTGTGAGACTCGACCCCATCATTGATCCAAATTCTTTAACATATTAGGTAGGATGATTGAATCAAATGGAATGGTCTATGAATTAAAAAAAATAAGTTAAAGTGACTATTATAATATTATTAATATATAATATCTTATTTAACAAAAATATAAAATATAATGTAATAATTTAGATAAAAGAAGAATATATAATATAATATATATAATTTATCCAAGTGGAATTACAAATGGATGATCTCTATATACAATCATTTAATTGATAGTGAAATTGAGGGGTTTAGTGATAACTTGCTGATTTTGGGGTCAAAAATGAAAATTTTCAATTTTTAATTCAACTCCCTAACTCACTCTCTGCTGCAGTGCACAGGTCAACTATAGTAACCCTAAATGTCGCATCCACAGTGATTTGAAGTCCTAGACTCCCTAAAAATAATTTAGAGTAATATAATTTAAAGTGGCAAAAACAAGAATTTAAATGGAAGTGAAAACAGATTTTTCAGGATTGCAAAATGATAACTATTTTTAGATTTCTGAAAAGTTAACTAAACTAAATTGTAAATGCTAATCTAGAGGTTAAAAGGGTTTATCTATCAATGAGGAAGGTCCTCCTAGGAATTGGAGTTCATCTAATTTAATTATGGATGGAATGAGACAAGTTATCAATTTTTAGTCAAATCTGATTCAACCTTTAATATGGCTGTTTTTAGAGCTCAATTAGACTAGAACTAAACAATATATTTCATATAATTGTTAGCCAAGTTGAATTAGAAGAGGATCCCCACTGAGAATCAAGTTATAATTGAGTTCAATTCAAGTCACTTGCAGATTTTTGGCAATTCAATAAAATCTGAAGTGATAACTTCTAAATATAGTCACAAAATAAGGAAATCACTTCAATTAGCTAGGCAGGAATGAAACCAATCCAATAATAGTACTAGTGTTCCTTGGTTTATCTCTAAACTAGAAGAGGACCTTAAGTTAGCCTCTCGACTGTAATTGAAAGTGAAATCCACACTAACACTTATTAATTGGAAACAATATGCATAGAATCACAGATTGGGAAATCAGGAATTGTCTTTGCTCCTTGGTTCATCTCTGAACTACAAGGAAGGCCATAAGACCACCTCTCAGTGGTAAGTTAAAACAGGATTTTACAAGGACAATCAGATTTCCACTTAAATCAGAAAAACATAAATCAACAGCAATTAAAATCAGGAAACAACCATTGGAAATCATAGATTTGAACCATGGAAATGTCATATTATCTTAATTCATTTCTGAATAAGTTTGGGACCAACAATCAACCTCTTAGTTGCTCAATTAACCAAACTCCCCAATGACAACAGGTTCAAATGGTTCAAAAAATCAGAAATGTTCAGAATTCAGAAAAGCAGAAATCAAATTCTCAACTAAAATAGAATCTAGAAACTTAGCATTGGTCCTTAATTCATTCTTGAACAAAGATTAGATCAAATGATAACTTCTCAGTTGTAAATACAAGTAGGGTCTTCCAATGACAAGAACAAATTCATGACAGTTCAGATTTCAGAAATAAAAAATTTAAATGATTCAGTGCAGAAAATTGGACTTATCCCTAATCCATCCACAACATGTATTAGACTACTACCCTATCCTAGGAGGCATGGGATTTAGCTCCTCATATTTACAAAATTAGATACAAGATAGAATGAAAAACTGAGGTAATTTATCCTCGTTTTGATCTTGTCGACAGGGGTTTCAACAGCACTTCGGCTCCCTCCTTTTGCTCGAAACCCTTGCTCCAATCTTCCAATGGTCGGCCTCCCTTTTTTTTCTAAGGTTTCTTCAGCTTATATATGGCCTCTTATCACCCTTTGATTAGTATTAAAATGTTCCATAGCATTGGATGAAAGCCACCTGTCCAGTCTAAAATTCCAACTATAAAAATCAGTAGCTTTTTGGCAGTCCCCCGCACCTTTTCCAGCTTTTTGCAACTTTATTTTCCCTGCTAGAAAAGATAGAACACCAAATATCAAAGTCCCTAAATAGGAAATAAACAGATAAGGATGAGGACAGATACTAGGACTAGCTCTATTATCAAATAAAATCTAATGTTATGCAAGAAAGCGAAATCAGTAAATTAATATGATACTTTTGAAGACCCGAAATGATAACTTTGGATAAATCATGGAAAATGTTCAAATATGGATAGTTCAGAGTATTGAAAGCATCAAAGGGATTATGATGGCAAGTGAATGAGGTCAGAAATTAAATGTGGATAAGATTTCATAGAAATGATAACTTGTGTGCCAAAAACGATAACTTAATGCCTTAAAAATGATAACTTATTATAACTTTGGTTGTGGTTATCTAAATGTGATCAAATTTGAACAAAAATGAGTTAGGACAATAATATAATGAATGCTTAATGCCTTTGGCAGATTTGATAGTTTTGCATGTCAAAATGATAGTTTTGCCCTTTAACGATAACTTGGCATTGGAAAATGATAACTTGTTCAAATGGATTGATAATTTTGCACAAGTTAAAATATGATCATCCAAATATGATGCATTCATGATAGTAATAAATTTAGGGCAAGAAAATTATTGAAAATCAGTTCACTCAAAATAATGATAACTTGGCATATTGAAGTGATAACTTGTCCTAAAAATGATAACTTGATATAGAATTGAATTATTTATGGATTTTAACATTTCAGAACCTCTATGAACATGGAATTAAGTATAGAATGAGGAAGATCAACTAGTTATCACAATCCATGCATTTCAAACATAATTGACCAAACGTTGGACAATTTAGGGGCTCGATAGGGGTGAAATACATTTAAAATGGGATAAAAGACTATAGTGATCAGCTAGTGATCATTAATATCTTACTTTTTTTTACCTTTTGACTTTGACGTGGCGTTTTCTTCTTTTTTTCAAAATTTATTGTCTTTTTTCTTTTTCTTTTCTCTCACATAATATCTTTTCTAAAATAAATTATTTAATAAATATAAAATAATTTTAATAAGTGATTAATATAATATTATTTATTACCTATTTTTTCATTAAGTAATTTTAATATTTCATTAAATATAATTAATTTAAAAAACAATTTTTTATATAATTTTTACCAAATTTTTTCACACAATTTTTTTTATTTTATAATTTTATTTTAATTAATAATAAAAGTATACTTCATAATTATAATAATCTTTTTTAATTCAAAACTCACCTAAAATTCATTCATCATATCTGTTTTTTCTTATCACATCAATCACCTTATTCTTCATCATCAAATTTCACTCTATCCAAACATGTCCTGAACTAATCTGCCAATTGAACTATGCAGTGAGAACTTCGAAAAAATTGTGATTCTGTTTCCAAATGACCCCTTAGTGATCTACAATTATTTTGAGCTAAATAACGTCTCCTAGAATCTTCCAATTTGGATGAGGCAACTTGAGAAAAAAACGTGATTTAACAGAAAAAACATGCAATTGAATTGTTTAGGAAAAGATATATATAATATATATTTCTATATACATACATATATATATATATATATACACATATATGTATATACATATATATGGGTTCGACTTGCCTTCAAAGAAGAATTGATCAGGAGAACTTGTAACTTGTAACAACTAGATAAAATGGAAACTTGGTGGTTCCTTCTCGTCACCCTGCTTTCCATCTGCTTCTGCACCTTCCTGTGGGTAAAGAATTATAGCTATTCGAAAAGACAGCTACCCCTGGGAACTTCGCCGCTTCCTCTGCTTGGTAACTTCCTATTGCTCCCCAAGTCCCTTCTCCAGCCTCCACCATGTCATTTGGCGCCTCCGTGACGCATATGGCCCCGTGGCTACCATGTTTGTTGGGCGTCGACTGACTGTTTTCATCATGAGCCATACTCATGCCCACAAGTCCCTTGTGAAGAAGGGCCCCTTCTTCGCGCACCGTCCGCCGCCCCTCGGCACTTGGCGTGTGTTCAGTAGCAATGTGCACACCATCAATATGGCTGTCTATGGGCCCCTCTGGCGCCTCCTCCACCGTGGGCTCTCCTCCGAGGTCTTCCGCGCTTCAAGCCTCGGGTTGCAATTTGAGGCACGACAATGGGCGCTTGATGCTCTCATCCATGATCTGAAGTGGATATACGCATGTAGATATGCATTTTATCGGTTTTTACTCTCTACATTTGGCTCCCCCTAAGTTCTCATCCTGGCTCCGTCCCTAGATCTAAGGATTACTGAACAAGGAGGAAGAGGCCTCCGTGATAAAGAGATCGTGAGCTTGTGCTCGGAGTTCCTCAATGCAAGCACAGAAACCACGTCTACAACCTTGCAATGGATCATGGCCAACCTCGTCAAGCACCAGGAAATCTAGGACAAGCTCTACGAGGAAGTCAAGCAGGTCTCCCTCTCAAGAAGGAGCGTGACATCAGTGGAGTTAGAGGACATAACTCGCACGACTAAGTCCTACACCACGTGCAACATCTTTGTCACTAAGCTTGACCACCTGCATCACCATCCTCTATACTCTCACCTGCATGAATCCAGATGCAGGGGAAAACTCATGAGTATAAAAATATTCAATATGTAGGGTCTAACCATAACAATAAGTAGATCAATAGTGCTCAAGAATCAAGAATCAATAATGAATAATAATCAATAGAGCACATGATAAGATCATATAGGAAGAGCTCAATAATAAAATAATGTATATCAATAAGGCCATGAATCAATAAAGAGATTAGGTAAGAGATCAAGGGATCAATCAATATCAATTATCAATTATGCCTGATCACTATGGAATCTATCCAATTGAACAATTTTCCATTGTCAATATTTATGATCATCGGTCAATTACCAAGTTCTATTCTATTCAATAGGCGGTGACAAAGCCAATCAATGCCAAAATCCGAATGACCAGGGTTCAATTCAATTCTATTTAATTTCAATTCAATTCAATTCAATTAGGGAGTGCTCAACCAATTATGGGAAACTCCATGTCTCTTTCATGTAGGCCAGTGGGGGATCAGTGCCACGGCAAGTCGTCGTCCAATGATAGCGCTAACAATATTTTCATGATGACGGGGGACCATGGCCATCACAGGACAGTCATAGCTTCCTTAAATGATGACGTCTCAAACCTCTAGGTACACTATCTGTCCCATACAATACTATAACAATAATGACCCAGGGGGCTTAGAGACAATCGGAGAACATGGAGACCCAACAGTTTTCATCTTTTATCTTATTTAACCTAAAGACCTATCTTTAACAATTTACTTTAGGTTAAACAAGAACCCAATCGGGAGAAAACTACTGGATTAGTAACATGATAGGTAGCAAGATCTGATATGATAACGATGAGGATTGTCACAAATCAAATCAAATAAAGGTTTGATGATGTCAGATCTGCTAACCATACAATCAAAAATAATTATAGTAACTATTCAATTATCTATATTAAAATATCTCAATTTCACTTTTCTGTCCCCAGAACCCGGCCCGCATCGGGTGGAACCCGGGCCGTGTTCAGAAACTACCTATATCACCTCAACCAGGGCAAACCCGGGCCTGGTGTACGGTGAATCCGGGCCGGGTCGGCCAGTTCACGTTTAATCCAATTCGCACCGCGACCCGATTTGAGCCGAAGCCAGAACTCGGGTCGGGTCATTAGGAACCCGGGCCGGGTTGGACACCCTGAACCGGTTCCGAATCTAACTCGGTCCGAATTCAACCAAATCCGAGCCGGGCACAGCAGAACCCGGGCCGGATTCTGTCGCCGACGGAGAAGTGCATTCCAACGCGACTTTCCAACCATCATAACTATGCCATAACATATCCAACTATGCATATGATATATCAATGACATCTTGGTACGGAGAAGTGCGTTCAGACGCGACTTTCCGACCATCATAACTATGCCATAACATATCCAAACTATGCATATGGTATATCAATGGAATCTTGGTACTAAGGAGAAGAGGATAGGTTTCCATGTCGCGAAAAACCAACGACATAGGGATTCCCCCTATGTACCTAAAGTTGGCTAAAAAACCAATTGGATTCCCTCTCTGGAAAGACTGCCCAGACGCCGAACTTTGTCCGGCGATATCTCTCTGTCCTCGTTTCGAAACTCGCGGCCACCACCTGAAACTTCTTCTCCTATGTGCCGGCTTCGAAACCAGCCATCTTGTGCCCTAGGAGGTGCCTTGGTTTGCATGCAAATGAGAGGAAAAGAGAGGCTCATGGTGCAAAAATTTTGTTTCGCTAAAAGGGATTTTCCAGCCACCTCTTAATGTCTATTTATAGTGCAGACTTGGTATTTTCAATTCTATTGGGCCTTGGACTCTTTTAGAATCAATCTTGGCCATCCATCAATGATTTATCACCATAATTTATCATATTTAATTAAATCCGAGATTAATTATTTTCCTATTTAACCATCTTTTCCAATTTTCCTTGAATTTCAGAATTAAATAATTCTCGAATTTCAAAAAATGATTTTCTAGATATTAACAAAAATCTGGGTTGTTACATCATAACCTCAAACATAAATTCGTCCTCGAATTTGCTTAAGGGGAAAGTTCTATATCCATCTATTTAAACAATTCTGGAAAATCCTTCCTCATTTCATCTTCCAATTCTCATGTAGCACCTTCATCTCTATGATGTGTCCATGCCACTTTCGCCATAGGTACCATCTTATTCTTCAAATGCTTAGACTGGTACTCCAATATCTTTATAGGCTAGTCTGCGTATGTCAGGTCCACATTCAAGTTTGTCTCTTCCATATTCACTATATTAGCATCATCATGCTGATACTTGTGCAACATTGACACGTGGAAAATATTATGCACGTGTCCATATGATGGAGGTAACGCCAACCTATATGCTACATCTCCAATCAATGCAAGTATCTCGAATGGACCAACATACCTAAGACTCAGCTTGCCCTTCTTGCTGAATCTCATTACTCCCTTCATCGGGGAGACTTTCAGCATCACACGATCTCCAACCTTGAAGATCTGTTCTCTTCGTTTCTTGTCAGTGTAAGTCTTCTGTCTGGTGAATGCTGCCTTCAATCTTTCTCTAATGAGTCGGACCTTTTTAGCATCCTCCATGATTTGCTTCAACATTTCCTCTGACAAGAACTGTCGTCCTCCTACCTCACTCCAACAGATAGGGGAGCGGCATGGTCTTCCATACATGGCAGCAAAGAGTGCCATGCCAATACTAGAGTGGTGGCTATTATTATACGTAAATTCAATCAGTGGGAGATGAGTGTCCCAACTACCACTCCAGTCCAAAGCACATGCTCAGAGCATATCTTCCAATGTCTGTATAGTGCGCTCAGACTGCCCGTCTGTCTGAGGATGGAACTCTATGTTGAAATTCAATTTCGTTCCAAAGGCACTTTGGATGCTCCGCCAAAATTTCACCGTAAATCGTGAATCTCTATCCGACACAATGGAGACTGGCACTCCATGTAGTCAATTAATCTCCTTAATATAAATGTCCATCAGGCTTTCGACGGACTACTTCCATTTTATGACAATGAAGTGGACCGCTTTGCTAAACCGGTCCACCACTACCCATATCGCATCGTAGCCCTGCTGTGTTCTTGGAAGCCCTATAACAAAATTCATCGTTATCTTTTCCCATTTCTATTGTGGGATTCCAAGTTCCTGCAGTGCTCCATATGGCCTTTGATGCTCAACCTTTACTTGCTAGCATACTATGTATTTTGCATCGTACTCTGCTATGTCCTTCTTCATATTGTTCCACCAGAAGGTTCGTTGTAAATCCTTGTACATTTTCGTGCTTCCAGAATGAATGACGAATTCCGATTTGTGGCATTCATCAAGCACCTATCTTCTTAGTCCATCATGGTCAGGGACCCACAAACGTTCCCTGTTTCTGACGACTCCATCTGAAATCGTAAAGTAGGCACGAATCTTTTCGCACAACTTGAGTAGGTGGTCGTACTCATCATCATTCGATTGTGCCTTTTCAATTTTCAAGATCAACTCCGGTTGCATGCCGAGGTGTGCCATAATCCATGCACCATCACTACTGATCACTGGACTGACCTGTATAATACAGTTGATCATATTCCAGCGACTCACTCTCAGGCATGCGAGTGATCCTACCCACTTTCTGCTAAGTGCGTCAGCGACTGCGTTTGCTTTTTTTGAATGGTAGCTGATAGCAAACTCGTAATCCTTTAGAAATTCTATCCATCTCCTCTGACGTATGTTCAGATCACGTTGAGAAAATATATACTTCAGACTTTTGTGATCTGTGAAAATCTCGAATTCTTCACCATAGACGTAGTGCCTCCAAATCTTGAGGGCAAAGGCTACCGCTGCTAATTCGAGATCGTGCGTCGGATAGTTCTTCTCGTGTTTCTTCAACTACCTTGATGCGCAGACGATGACCTTTCCATGATGCATCAAGATGCATCCTAAGCCGGTGCCGCATGCGTCGCAATATACCACATAACCTCCTTGACCAGAAGGTATGGTAAGAATAGGCACCGTCATCAATCTTTTATTTAACTCTTGGAAGCTGTCTTCACACTTCCGTGACCACTCACATTTGACGCCTTTCTTTGTGAGATTCGTCAGTGGCGACGCGATCTTGGAGAAGTCTTTTATAAATCTCCAGTAGTATCCTGCCAATCCGAGGAAGCTCCTGATCTCCGATACGTTCTTTGGTTGCCCCCAGTTGGTAACTACTTCCACTTTGGCAGGATACACTGATATTCCATTCTTGCTGATAATATGTCCGAGGAATATTATCTCTTCCAGCCAAAATTCACACTTCGAAAATTTGGCGTACAGCTTGTGCTCTCAGAAAGTCTGTAGCACAACTCGTAAATGTTCTTCATGTTCCTCTGAACTCAACGAATAAATCAAGATTCATTGACGAAGACAATCACAAACTTGTCCAGATATGGCCTGAACACCCGGTTCATCAAATCCATAAAGGCTGTCGGGGCATTGGTCAGCCCAAATGGCATCACCAAAAACTCGTAGTGGCCATATCTTATTCTGAATGCTGTCTTCGGTACATCATCTTCAGCTATCCTAAGTTGATGGTAACCACTCCTCAAGTCGATCTTCGAGAACACCTTTGCCGAAGACAATTGATCGAACATTTCATCAATTCTCGGTAGAGAGTACTTATTCTTTATCGTGACCTTGTTCAACATTCGATAGTCTATGCACAATCGCATAGATCCATCCTTCTTCTTTACGAACAGTACCGGAGCGCCCCATGAGGAGACGCTCGGTCTGATGAACCCCTTATCCAACAGCTCTTGGATTTGGGTCTTTAATTCCAACATTTTTGCTGGAGCCATTCTATATGGTGCCTTCGATATGGGTGCAGTACCCGACACTAAGTCGATGCAGAAGTCGATCTCCCGTCGTGGTGGTAGTCTTGAAACATCATCCGGAAAAACGTTCAGAAATTCCTTCACCACCTCGATGCTATCTCGGTCTACCTCAGCCCGGTCCATTTTAACTACGCTTGCCAAGAATCCTCGACATCCTTTCTTCAGTAGCTTCTGGGCTTTGATAGCTGATACCAGTACCTTACCCAGCTTGGGTGGTGTGCCTCTAACAATAGTCTGAGGTCCTCCTGGTGCTCCGACCACAATCTTCTTTTCTCGGCAGTGTAACTAGGCATCGTGGTTGGACAACCAGTCCATGCCCAACACCACGTCGTAATCCCTAATCGGGATGACAATTAGATCCGTCGAGAAATTCTTGCCTTCCACTTCGACTGACACCTGTGGTATGTACCTTTGGGTGACGATGACCCCAAAAGTGTACCGATGTCGAGTGGGAATCCTGTTGTTTGTGGCTTCCTACTTAATAGTGGAGCGAATTGTTCCGAAATAAAGGAGTGTGTAGCTCCTGAATCAAACAATATGTTAGCATGAATGTCATCAATTTTAAGCATACTTTGGATGGTGTCATTTGCTCTCTGCTCGTCCGTAGGCCGCACGTTGTAGACTCGGCCTTGCACCATCTTCGGTGGCCCATCATTGCGCTGAGGAGGTGGTGCAGCGCGCCTTGGTTCTTTACACTCTCGGGCGAAGTGGCCCACCTTGCCACAGTTCAGACACGCGCCCATCTTCCGGTAACACTCACCGGGATGAAATCGATGGCAGAAGTCACAGGCCTTCTGCTGCTCCCTCCTCTTGGGATAGGGTCTGCCCCTATTCCAGTCATTGCGACGACGGTTGTCACGTCTGCCGCCATGTCTATGATCTCTATTATGATTCTGGTGCTGCGACTGATTTGCAGGTGCCTGGTGCTGTTGTTAGGCTCCTGCCTAGTCGCCATCCTCCAGATATATGACGAACTCTTCAGCAAATTGGAGCGTCTGACAATTTCCTCCTTTAACTCTTTCCTTGAGGTTGGGCTTCAAGCCATCCACCCAGTGCTTCACGCGATCCAATTTCGCCTATTGCAAGGTAGAGTACCTTTCCAAGTTTAGAAACTTGGTCAGGTACTGCTTAATAGTCAAGTTGCCCTACTGTAGCTTGAGATACTCATTTTACCTCCTGCCCCTCTTATAAGCAGCGATGAATCTATTCCTGAAGGCCTTCTTAAAGTCCTCCCAGGAGACATGGTCCTAGCTTGAGAACGTCGTCAGCTTAGCGGCCTTCCACCATTCTCTAGCTTCAACCTTCAGCGTACGACTAGCGTAAATCAGTTTGTGGTTCTCACTGTAGTCTATTTCGAGGAAGATCTGCTTAATCTCCTCGATCCAACTCTCAGCATCCTCAAAATCGCCTTTCCCATCAAATTGAGGGGGCTGCAATTTCAGGAACCTTTCACTTGTATCTTTGCGATCTTGAGCAGGCTGCCACGCGTAACTCCCGAGGTGAGAGTACGCGGTGTGAGCAGAGTGAGGTCCATGAGCTAAAGACCCCTGCCTCAGCTGCTCCTCCTGATGTCTATTTATTTGCAGGCTTTGGATCTGTCGCTCACTAGCCTGTGCGCTTTGGGCCTGCTGAAGAGCCCGTTGCAATCCACTCCTGGGGCCATGGGATATGATCCGAAAAGGCCATATCAGCTACTCCAACATAACAATAGCAATAATAATTCTATTAGTGTGAGCTCCATAATCCATGTACCAATACAATACTTACTTGACCCTATTAGATGGCTGCAGTAGTTGCTCGTGACAGTTGCACATAGACTCAATTCTATTTATTAGAGACAGCTAAGAAGTGTCTCTCCTTAGGCTCTGATACCTTTTGTAACACCCCGAGACCACGTGACTATCACGTGCTCAGAGTCGTCCCAAAGGCGCTGCACAATTCTATGTAAATAATATTTTTACCGAAAATAAACTCTATTAATGCGGAAATAAGATCATCTAACAATATAATATCAAGGAGCTGGAAATGTCCATGACTCCATCAACCTAAATATGCGGAAAATAAAACTAATCCAATAATCTATTAGGACTAAGTCCTACACCATGTGCAACATCTCTGTCACTGAGCTTGACCACATGCATCATCATCCTCTATCCTCTCACCTGCATGAATCCAAATGCAGCGAAAAATTCATGAGTATAAAAATACTCAGTACCTAAGGTCTAACCATAACAATAAGTAGATCAATAGTGCTCAAGAATCAATAATCAATAATGAACAATTATCAATAGAGCACATGATAAGATCATATAGGAAGAGCTCAATAATAAAACAATGTATATCAATAAGGCCATGAATCAATAAAGAGATCAGGTAAGAGATCAAGGATCAATCAATATCAATTATCAATTATGCCTGATCACTATGGCATCTATCCAATTGAATAATTTTCCATTGTCAATATTTATGGTCATCGGTCAATTACCAAGTTCTATTCTATTCAATGGGCGGTGACAAAGCCAATCAATACCAAAATCTGAATGACCAGGGTTCAATTCAATACTATTTAATTTCAATTCAATTTCAATTCAATTCAATTCAATTCAATTAGGGAGTGCTCAACCAATTATGGAAAACTCCATGTCTCTTTCATGTAGGCCAGTGGGGGATCAGTGCCACGACAAGTCGTCCTCCAATGATAGCGCTAACAATATCTTCGTGATGGCGGGGGACCATGACCATTACAGGATAGCCATAGCTTCCCTAAAGGATGACGTCTCAAACCTCTAGGTACACTATCTGCCCCATGCAATACTATAACAATAATGGCCCAGGGGGCTTAGAGATAATCGGAGAACATGGAGACCCAACAGTTTTCATCTTTTATCTTATTTAACCTAAAGGCCTATCTTTAACAATTTACTTTAGGTTAGACAAGAACCCAATCGGGAGAAAACTACTGGATTAATAACATGATAGGTAGCAAGATCTGATATGATAACGATGAGGATTGTCACAAATCAAATCAAATAAAGGTTTGATGATGTCAGATCTGCTAACCATACAATCAGAAATAATTATAGTAACTATTCAATTATCTATATTAAAATATCCCAATTTCACTTTTCTGTCCATAGAACCCAGCTCGCATTGGGTGGAACCCGAGCCGTGTTCGAAAACAACCGATATCACCTCGGCCAGGGCAAACCCGGGCCGGGTCGGCTGGTTCACGTTCAATCTAATTCGCACCGCGACCTGATTTGAGCCGAAGCTAGAACCCGAGTCGGGTCATTAGGAACCCGGGCCGGGTTGGACACCTCGATCTAATTCTGAATCCAACTCAGTCCGGATTCAACCAAATCCGGGCCGGGCACAGCAGAACCTGGGCCGGGTTCTGTCGTCGACGGAGAAGTGCGTTCTGACGCGACTTTCCGACCATCATAACTATGCCATAACATATCCAAACTATGCATATGATATATCAATGGAATCTTGGTAGTAAGGAGAAGATGATAGGTTTCAATGTCGTGGAAAACCAACGACATATGGATTCCCCTTACGTACCTAAAGTTGGCTGAAAAACCAACTGGATTCTCTCTCTGGAAAGACTGCCCAGACGTCGAACTTTGTCCGGCGATATTTCTCTGTCATCGTTCCAAAACTCGTGGTCACCAACAGAAACTTCTTCTCCTATGTGCCAGTTTCGAAACCAACCGTCTTGTGCCCTAGGAGGTGCCTCGATTTGCATGCAAACGAAAGGAAAAGAGAGGCTCGTGGTGCAGAAATTCTGTTTTGCTGAAAGGGGTTTTCCAACCACCTCTTAATGTCTATTTATACTGCAGACTTGGTATTTTCAATTCTATTGGATCTTAGAATCTTTTAGAATCAATCTTGACCATCCATCAATGATTTATCACCCCATAATTTATCAGATTTAATTAAATATGAGATTAATTATTTTCCTATCATAACAACTCAATTAAATCCAATCTCTCTCAAATTCCCTTTTATCTCTTTAACCATCTTTTCCAATTTTTCTTAAATTTCGGAATTAAATAATTCTCAAATTTCATAAAATGATTTTCCAAATATTAACGAAAATCTGAGTTGTTACAATGTGATACCACGCGGCATGGTGGAGAATTATACAGTGGCTGAGATGGGTAGGAATGGTGACGTATGGAGTGAACAACTAGCATTTAAGCCGGAGAGGTTCTTGGCCGGTGGCGGGGGCGAAGGTGTCGACTTGACAAGGAGTAAGGAGATAAAAATGATTCCCTTCGGTCATTCGGTGCCGGAAGGAGGATTTGTCCGAGGCTCAGCGTCGCCGTTTTCCTGTTGGAGTACTTCGTGGCCAACTTGGTGCACAACTTCCGGTGGGAGGGCGTCGCTGGTGAGGAAGTGGACCTGACGGAGCAGCCGGGGCTCACCGTCATTATGAAGAATCCTTTCAAGGCTCGTTTAGTTGCGAGGATAAAATTTTAGTGTGCTTGATTAATATATTTTATTATTAGTGTGCTATGGATATGTGATCATTTTATTTTGTGTTGTGTTTCATATAAGTGAAGTTACCAAGTAGTCTGCGTGTATGTTAAATCCTTATATCCTATAATGTTGGGCAAATGAAATTTGAAGTACATTATTTTATACTTTCCTTTTAATTCACATTTCTTTTCTTTCTTATTTTATTTTATTATCTTGTTTTGTCAAGTCTGATGGATACCGATCTCATGAGACGACATCCACAAAAGCGTGCATGTTCTACAAATGATTGGTCTGGCTATCTCCAAACTGATGTCGTAGTCACTGGCGATCTCTGCATTGCCGCCGTGGCCGACGCCCTCGACTGCTCCCTGCTGCCATTCTCAGCCCCATGTCATTGCCATCAATGGCTTTGCCCTCGTCGTCAACTTCGAATGCGGCCGGCACCCGCAGTCGCCCCGTCGAGTGGTGTCCTTCGTCACATGATCCCCATTCACCGTGCGAGCCCAGAGTGAGTTTGGCGTCGGCACAAGTTCTACAGTCGCCGCATCGAGAGGTCGGCATCGGCATGGGATCCATCATCACGATCGAAGGACGACGACGTGGTGTGGGAAAAGGGGAGACGACAATGACTATGATCGATAGAGGGACGCGACTTGAAAGTGGATATGCAGCATCGAGAGGTCGCCGTTGGCACAAGATCCGCAGGCGCACACATCACCGCTGCTCACTACCGATGCCGCCGCTGCTCACTATTGCTGCCTCCGCCTCTGCCGTTGCTCATTGCCTATTGCCCTGGATGCCGCTGCTCGCTCGGGCAAATGAATGAACTAGTTCGATTTGATATTGGACGTCCGATTCAACACTCTCTTATGGATGTCGTCTGATCATATCGTACGACATCTGATGGTTTTAATGGGGCTCCTACCTACTATACATACACACATGCCCACACATACACACACACACACACACACACATATATATATATTTCTTTATTTGTGGTGTTTAAGAACCACAAAGGTTTTCTGTTTGAAAATTTAAGCATTATTTGCTACCAAATATTTGATAACTTTTAAGTGTTATAAATAATAATAGATTGCATAGTCCTTTTGGCATAATTTAAGAGATATTAGTATATTAAAATGCTAAGTCAATTTATTAAGTTAACCACAAAAGTACGAATCAATATGAATAAAATAAAATATGCAAGTAATTCAAACAATGGAGTAAATGACAATGGAAGAAAAAACTCAAATTCTTTTATTAGATTTATATGTATCTCAACCTCAATATCACCAAAATTTTGTTATCTAATTTCTAGGACCCTCATCGCATAATCCAGCGCCATGAAAATCCATGCCTCTACGGAGTTGCTGAGGACTCTTTTCTTGGACATGCTTTGCTAAAAAATCCTTCATTCAATTCGGGATCGTCACTTGTGTAGGGGAGTCTGCAATTGAATGGTCTCATTTCAGCAACCAACTATTCATTCCTCAAGTTTTTATTGCCTTCAGCTTAATTCTTTGAACTTATATAGTGTCAAACTCGATTGGTTTGACTTGTCGATGTGAACAACTCTTGAATGACTTCGTGAGTAGTTCGAAGAACGAGTTGCTTCAAAGTCATGGCGAGAGTGTGACAAGAGTCTCATCATTTGATGGGCATGGCTTGACTTGAAGCCTCCAAATTACATATGTTTGCAATATGGAGTCTTACGTTCGCTGAATATAGAGCTACCACCTCACCCTCAGTGTTTGTTTGGCAATTAACTAATGAAGGGGTTAGATGGAGTAGTGTAGTGAGAGATGAGATGAGATAATGGAGTGTGGTGTATCATTGAAAAGTTCATGTTTTGATAGTAAGATGTGAAAAATGATAGTACGGGGAATGAAAGTTTTATTTACTAAAAAGTCATTTTCACCCTTAATGTTAACTATACATAGTGATTTAGCAATTTTTTAATATGTAACGCCCTGAGACTCACGTGACTTTCACATGCTCAGAGTCGTCCCAGAGACGTTACACAATCTTCTATAAAACATTTTTTATGGAATATAAATAATAAATGCGGAAGACTTTTTCAATAATAATAGCTAATAATCCACAATATTCAAAATAATTAAAATATCAATAAGTTCACAATTCTAATAAATGTGGAAATAATAAAAACTAGACCACTCGATCACTGAGCATAGCCACCTGTAGGACTATCATCTATAACTTTATCACCTGCACGGATCCAGGTATAAGGAAAAAATTATGAGTATAAAAAATACTCAATACATAGAGTCTACTAAATAATCAATATGCTCAATCGAAAATAAAATATGATCAATGATGAGTCAATTGATGAATCAATACAATAATCAATTAATAATATAAAGATTCATCAATATGAATAATTATATTAGACTATGATCAAAAGACCAATCAATAGAGATAACAATTAATAATTGCCTAATCAATATGCCATTGTTCAATTAATAATAGAGCATTGGATCGATGATTCGATTTAACAATAGGATAATAAAGCCATAGATAACTCAGGAAAAGGTCAAATGACCGTTGATTTCACAATTAACAATATCAATGATGCCTTATGATCATGGCACTATTCAATTTAATAATTTTTAATTCAATATTAATGGTCATTGGTCAATAACAATTTTATTCGATTCAATGGCCGGAGGCAATGCCAGTCAATGTTAATATCCAAATGACCATGATCTATTCAATTCAATTTGTTTTCAATTCAACCAAATTCAATTTGATTTTAATTCAATTTAATTTATAATGTTCGGAGTTATCCAATTCAATGTGGAGCGCTCGATCAATCGTGACACTATTCAATTTAACAATTTTCAATTCAATATTAATGGTCATTGGTCAATAACAATTCTATTCGATTCAATGGACGGAGACAATGCCAATCAACGTCAGTATCCAAATGACCATAATCTATTCAATTCAATCAATTCAATTTGATTAAATTCAATTCAATTTACAATGTTCGGAGTTATCCAATTCAATGTGGAGCGCTCAATCAATTAAGAAAAACTCTGTCTTTTTTATGTAGGCCAATGGGGGATCAACCCACGTTAAGCCAACCAACAATATAGCGCTAACAATGATTCGTGAATGACAGGAGACCATGACCAAACACAAGACAGTTAAAGCTTTTTTAAAAGATGATGACGTCTCAAACCTTTAGGTCCACTATCTTCTCAATTCAATTCAATTCAATTCAATAAAAATATGGCCCATGGGCTTGGAGATAATCAGAGAACTTGGAGACCCAGTATATTTCATCTTTTATACTATTTACCTAAAACGTCTATCTTTTAGCAATTTAATTTAAGTGAAACAAGATTCAATTAGAAAGACTATTCGATCGATATCATAACCAATGATAAAATTGAATATGATAACAAAATATATCATATATGATGACAATATGATTTGTTAAAATTATACTATTATTAGGTATGATAATAATATCATCAAGTATGATGACAATTTAATCAAAATTAATCAATAATAATATAATCAATAAATCACAAAAGCAATCATTATAAAACTCATAAATAAAATTGTTAATTTAAATAAAAATGAATAACTAACTATCGGTTCTATCTATATATTTATTTATTTATTTTATTTCTTTTCTTCCTTCGAGAACCCCTTTTTTTCTCGTTATCAATCTCACCTAAGGCCCTTTTTTTCTTGTTTCCTTTTCTCAATTCCCTTATCTCTCTCCTGATTTCTGCGCCCGTATAATTTTTCTTTCCTTTCTCTCTCTTCATGACTTGAGCAAAACCTCTTCTTTTTTCATCAAGTCATTCTCTCTCCTCCCCTATCTCTCTCCTAAATTTTGCGCCCGTAAAATGTTTTTTTCTTTCTCTCTCTTC
This sequence comes from Pontederia crassipes, assembly GCA_030549335.1. Classification (NCBI taxonomy): domain Eukaryota; kingdom Viridiplantae; phylum Streptophyta; class Magnoliopsida; order Commelinales; family Pontederiaceae; genus Pontederia; species Pontederia crassipes. The sequence continues at coordinate 39,439,545 of CM060197.1, read as the reverse complement.
ATGACTTGGGCAAAACCTCTTCTTTTTCATCAAGTCATTCTCTCTCCTCGTCATCTATTCGCCGCAAATTTCCTCTCTCCCTCCCCTATGCTATTCTCTCTCCACCTTTTACGACCTAACCTCTTCTCACAATCTCTTTCTTTCTCTTTACTTTCTCCTCTCTACTTTTGGCCGCCAACTATCATGTCTCGTATTTATTTTTTATTTTTTTTCCTTTTCTCCTTATGTCACGGTCTCTCTCTTTTTCTATTTTTTCTTCTCTTTTTCCTCTTTTCTCAGTTCATCTTGCGGCCGCGAAATTCTTCTCTTTCCTCTCTCATTTTGTCTCTCTCGGCCACCATGTTTTACGCCTCTACCATATTGATCATCCTTTTTTTTTTTCGGCGCAAAACGCTGCATGGTGAGCAAAATTCATCCAATAAATAATGGCACATGTAAATATAATAAGTAGCCTACGAATAAATAAATAATAAGCTTGTGGATAGTTAGTACGTACCTCATTTCCGTCTTAATTGTTCAACGCTAAATCATGGCTTACTGTCACCGAAAGTACCGCCTCCCTTTTTCTTATCGCCGAAACATCGTTATTGTCGAACATCGAGAATAAACTCCTTTGACGATCGACCCTAAGAATTTATTTATAGAACTCCTTTCTAATCTATTTATAACTTTCAATTCTAATCAAATTTAATTTTTTAATTAATCTCCTTTAACAAATGCTAATTTATTCTAATAATTAAATAATTTTGAGTTTAACTAAATAATTCCATAATACATCTTATCCTTAATTAAAATTCTCCTCGATTTTTCCATTATTTTCCGAATTATTAAATATAATAATATTAATGACTATAATTTCTAAAATAAGAATATTAAAATATTCTTTTTTATTAATTATAAAAAATTTGGGTCGTTACATAATATATGTTTTTTTTTTCTCTTTACACTTTGCAAAGTTAAAGGTTGCATGCATAAACATAAAATAAGGTTCTGTGGGAATCATTTGAAGCCTAAAGAAGGGACATGATGAGAACAAAAGGCCACCAAATGCGTAGGACTCCGACCCTGTATCAAGATCAGAGCTCTCTCACAAAAAAAAAGAGTCCATTTCATTACTTGGCAATAAGAAAAACAACAACAGTCAACAAGCAACAGAAGACGAAGACTGTGAGAGATCGAGCCACTTTATTTGCTTGCGTTGGCACGTTGCATCATTCGTGAGAGGAGGAGAGTTAACTTAAATAAAGCTCACTAATAATCTTAAGTACATTTGTTTGTCCTTTTTAATTTCTTTTTTACTTGTGTTGCCTTCCTTATCATCGTAAGCATCACAAGAGAGAGAGTGTGTGTGAAAAAAAAGATCCCTCAGGCCTATAATGCAACCCAAAAAAATATTTGTGCCATGTAGCATTTCATTATCTACTCAATTCTAGAAAGCTAAATGTTGAATTATAACTACAAAAATGACATTCTTGCTCATGAACTTTATATGTTAAAAAATACTAGTAACTAATCGCATGAATTATAAGTTGATATATTAATTTATATGTCAAGAATATAGTAAAAAAATATTTGAATAAATATTTTATTTATTTATAAAATTATTATTATTATTATTATAATATTTTTACATCCGGTCTGATCATCCGGCTTAATTGGTCCGACATGTTCGACATCCGGTTAGAGTTTTACAACATTGGTTAGATGAGGATTAGAGATAAAGTTTGTTAAAGGATTGAATTAGGACTCTTAAGAAAGTTGAAATTAGGAGTTTTAAAGATAAAAATATTCAAAAAAATGAAATAATAATTAATTTTTATTTTAATTCCGAAATTCAATAGTTAGAATTATTATTTAATTCTGATAAGGGGATGTTACAAAGAAATAGGAATATGATTGGAAGAAGAAGAGAAAAGAAGAAAGAAGATGAAAGAGAAACAATAAAAGATTAGTTAATTAAGCTAAAGGATCAGAAATAAAAGTAATAATTATTAATTTATTTAATTTTAATTTGTTTCAAAATAAAAATAAGGGAATATTGAAGCTGAGAAAAGATAAAAAGAAGTTAATAAGAGGTGAATTAAAGTTTGAAAGAGAAATAATTGAAAGGTTAAATGATTGTTCAGATTTAATTAAATAGACAAATGAAGTAATTATTTATCTATTAATTACAAACATTATCTGAAATAAAAGATAATCAAAGTTGAAAATAGAAAAGAAGAGGTTAATCATAGATAAAATTTGAATAGAAGAAAAGAAATGAAAAGAAAGAAAGAAGACAAAGTATTTAATTAAGATAATTAAGGATGATTATATATAAAATTCAGAATTAGAGTTAGAGGTGGTTAATCATCTAATCTCGAAATAAAATTTATTCCCATCTAAAGTCAGCTTAAAGTTAAGGGTTCTCGGTAATTCTGTGTGGAGAGGTACTTGAGATTCGAATTTCCTTTTGGTTGCGATTTCTTAATGAAATAGATAAGATGATGGATGATTTATAATTGGTTTATGTTCTCCTATATAGTTTTTATGCCAAGAGAAAAAACATCACCGGAGTTCCGATAATCGGAACTAGGCCTATGTAGAGATGAATCCGGCTCGAGTTCATATATAAAGTTTAAATCCGGCATGGTGTTTCTCTTAATCTGACCCGGATTCGAAGAAACCCGGCTTGGGCTCCAGGCAACCTAGCCCGAGATCTATCGTGATGTTTCAGGTGTTCGGATTTTCTTTTCCGATGACCCGACCCGAGCTATGTTCATACTTGGCCTGGACAGTATTATGTCATCAAACCTAGCCTAAGACACCCTCGGACGCGACTCGAGTTCTACCAATGAGGAGCCGATTTCATGCCCAAACTCGGCTTGAGCTCAACCGAGCAATGTCCGAGCTCAATTCAAATTTGGCCCTAGTTTATATGTACTCTGCCTAGATTCTAAGTACAAATTAGAGTTTTTTTGTGTTGCTTAACCATTCTACCATAATTTGATTATTTTTCCTTCATGATAATTATGCTGGATAGATAATAGTAAGGATGTTAATTAGGTAAACATAATTTTATGTGCATTGATTGTTAATGGAATGGAATAGAATGATCGAAAGTGGGTATTTTTAGCCCACTGCTCTAATGAAATAGGAAAAAATGAAGATGGATATTAGTTGCCCCATCACCCTTGAAATTTAAATAAATGGATCTCACTCTTTATTGAGTCCGTCATTGCACTACTTTTTGTCATGTTTTGATCCATCTTGACCCTACATGAAAGTGCCATAAATTTTCATAATAAAAGAAGTTGAGCTCACATTAGGACAAAACATATAAATGTCCTACGAATTGTTTAAAGTAAAAGATGTAGTGAAAAGAATAGAAAAGAACATAATAGAAAGAACAAAATGAAATAGAACAGAAAAGACAAAAAACAAAAAGAATCCAAAGGAAAAAATAAAAGTTTTTTCTCATACTGAAAGATTGTACATTTTTTATTAAGTTTTCTTATCCATTTGTATTATCTTATGTATTGAATATTTTTATACTCATGGATATTCCATGTTCCTATATTTGAATCTCACAAATAATTGAACAGGCAAGGATGGATGTGTGTGAAGCTAAAGTTTATGATGATGCAGTTGCACATAAGATAGATGTTTAGCTTATGTTATCTTATTTTATTTTAGTTTCTACATGTAATAGAATGAATAGGAGAATCATTTGGGAATAAGTGATATGGTAGCTTCCACACTCTTATGTCATTAGTTATTGATAATAAGTTATTGGTTTATTATGTTGTTTCTTTTCTAGATCTGTGAAAGCCCAATGGACAGAGATGAATAGTAACTAACACCACCTCAGAAGAATCCCAATTAATTTTCACATGGTAGGAGGGTGACTTTTGCAGGTGTAACAAATTGTCATGTATTTTTCTGTATGCTTTCTCTCCCCCTCTCCTTTCCAACACTGTGTTTGGATTGAGGTGAATAGAGGATAAAGAGGGAGAGGGGAAGTGAAAAAAATTTTCTCCTTGTTTGGATAAAATTATAAAGGAGGGCAATGGAGGGAAAATCCATTTTTTCTCCTCCATTCCTCTCCTTTTGTGCTATTTTGTTTCAACCCCAAATTGAGGTGTAAAAGTTTCCTTCCCATCCCTCCCATTTTCTTTCCCCTCATTCTCTTCCCTTCCCCTTAATGATGCTTCAACCAAACTGTAAGTGCAGTATTAAGTAGGTGATAGCATTTGCCAAGTGAAAATGCTAGCGTCAATATTTGGTAAATATTTTTTTAGAGTAGCATTTAGAGATTTTAGCAAAAAATATTATAAGCTACTCCCACTAGTGATTTTATATTTTATTCATATTATACCCTCATTATTTTTAATATAAAATTTTGTTTAATTTTTAAACATTATATATATTACTTTTATATAGCACATTTTAATTTTACTTAAGATTAAAAAAATTAAAATAATCAATATTTTTATATTAAAATATTTTTTAAAAAATATTTCTATTCAAAATAAAATATTGTAATTTAATTATTATGGATATGATTCTTATAATAATAAATCTAAATTATATTGTTATGTCTATTTTGGTCATTGTATAAGCATACACTAATTCAATCCTTATATTTACCAAACAATCTTTATCAAATTTATAAATAAATTGCTACCCTCTAATTAAATTTCTATCATCTAGTCAAACTACTATTCGCTAATCGAATCTCTAACTTCGCCAAACATAACCCTAATCTATTATGTGACTTGAGCATTGCCATATTTGTTTTTTTGTTTATCGAATTGGTTTTGTGCTTTTGCGATATATTTTAAAAAGTCAATATTTTCAATTTAACACCAATTCATCCCTCCCATCCCATCTTAGTATTGAAAGATGTAGAAATTGGTATGAGAGTAACATTGCTAGTGTTTGTTAAATTTAACAATTGAAACAAGGTCAATCGATTTTTGGCCCGTCGACCCCCAAAAATATACCTAGCCACGTGGACGAATACTTCCCAAAGACATTCGAGGCATGACTTACGTGTACAATATTTTGACCAAAATAAGACTTTGACCAAATTAAGACTTTGTCTGGTCAATAAAATGGAGACATAATTGTGGAAGGAAAACATAGCTATCATTTAATTTAAAGGAGACAATCAAAATGAGTGAGGAATTCTTAACAATATAACATAATTAAGTCTCAAATAATATAAATAAAAGAGTTTGCATAAGATAAATACAACTCGATGAAAATAGAAAGGAAGCTGAAGAGACTCGATTTCATGTGCAAAGATCACCACGAGCTCGATCTGTCATCTGCACCATCATCTTTTTACTATGACATGTTGTTGCCTGTGACATTGAATACATAGGGGAGACGAATCTCCTTGTGAGCTTTGACACTCAGTACATAATAATCATATGACATATCAGCGGTAATGATATCATAACGATAATCAAATAACCATAATCATAAATGATAGTCATGTAGGCATAATTGATATGATAATATCATTATCAAGATGCATAAAATAAAGTAGCAAGACTGATGATAATATGATAAGTGTAACAAGAATGACATAATCATCATTAAAAGATCATAATATCACTGGGCATTGCACATCATCATAATCATTGTCATCTTTACATTTTCATTATGTTACACTTATTTTGGAGTGTCTTTCAACTCCCTTTAATAGGGCCGGTGGAGAATCTTTAGACTCCCTTTTGGTCAGGGCGGAGCATCTCAACGCCACACATGGGCCGGTGGAGTATCTTTCGACTCCCTTTTGGCTAGGTTGACCATCGTCAACAAAATATGAGAAGAGCTCTTCACTTAACATTTTTCATTTTTTTATCTTATTTATTTCATACTTAGATCAAAGGTTATAAATAACACGTTCTAAGAACATTTGAATTGAGATAAAAAGATCATGATTTGGGCACGTAAAGAAATAATAACTGGAGTGCAGTTATGATGTGACACAATAGTGAGATGGATAAATAATTAAGAGGGCAAATAATTAAAATTCTGAATAGATAAATTACAAGATTATCTAACATGGGATTGCTGATACAGTGTCACGTTGCACCTTAGTCATAGTCCAATACACGTGAAGATCATGCATGAGGACACATCATGGCTGATTGTGACATATAAACAAGATTGACGTGTTTAATGAATCTGTCATATGAGTGCATTTTTACACCCTAGACATGTGATCAACATGTGATTAATGCCATAGCAGGCATGAAGAGAGAATTAATTGGCTTTGCACCCAAGATGCACACGACGACATCTTCTTTCTTTTCACATATGCAGATGACCTTGGCATTTTAATGCATAGATGCGGTCAGGATATTAATATGAATACTCCTATTCGTTCATGAAAATTTTCAAGGAAGGTGTTGTACAGGTCTTAAACTTTTAAAATGATAATCAGTAAAATGATAGAAATAAAAAGAAACGATCAGTGAACCCACAACTATCCGAAAGTGTGTAGATAATCCATGCTCATATAGTTATTAATCAAAACTATATCTAAATGATGGTGAACACATCGACAAACAACTTGACATGAATCATGCATGTGATAACAAATACAATCCATGACCGCATATTGACAAAGAACTTTCACACGGATATGAGTTGATCATTGAGTCTCGATTTGGAAAATAAATACAATTAACACAGACGCATGATCTATAATTGTTCGATCTTTAAAATCATGATATGTCAGATGTGAGATATTCGCATATCTATAGGAGTTCTTTTCGTACCTTTACAGGGGATCTGATGTCACAGTCGGTGGCCTCCACGTCTTCTTAGACCACGACATTCTCTTCCTTTAGGCCTTTCTCCCTCTCCTGCTGCAGAACACGAATGAGCAACAAAACCCCTCCATCTCGATCTGATGTAGCTGCAATTATAGGGGAGTAGTGGGCAGTTACATGAATGGGTCAATTCCCTTTGTTTTCTTTTCTTTCTTTCTTTATTAATATATTATTATTTTTTAAATGGTCATATGTTACATTATAAACCCCTTAAATTAAATTCGTCCTCGAATTATGTATAATATGGTAGGGGCTTACCAAATAATCTGGGAAATTGTTGACGCATCTCTGACTCTAGTTCCCAAGTCGCTTCATCTCCCTGATGATGACTCCATGCGACCTTAACTAGTGGCACATCCCTGTTCTTGTGACGTTGGACTTTATATTCTAGGATTCTGAGTGACTGCTCTTCATATGTGAGATCTTCTTTAAAATTTGGCTCCTCATATCTGATAATGTTTGCCTCATCATGCTTATATTTCTAAAGCATAGATACATAAAAAACATTATGCACTCGTCCATACGATGGAAGTAATGCTAATCTGCATGTTGCCTCTCTGACTAACTCTAGTACTCCGAATGGACCCACATACCTCAGGCTGGGCTTGCCCTTCTTACTGAATCTCATAACTCCCTTCATCGGGGAAATTTTTAACAGTATCTGATCGCCTACTTGAAAGATCTGCTCACATCGGCCCTTATCTGCATAGGTCTTTTGGCGAGACTGTGCTGCTTTCATCTCTACTGTATTAACTCCACCTTCTTGGCATATTCCTCAATTTCCTTTAATTCTTTTGCACTGAGGAACTTTCATTCGCCAACCTCATTCCAACAAGCTGGTGAATGACATGACCTCCCATATAAGGCCTCGAATGGAGCCATGCCTATGCTGGAATGATAGCTATTATTATATGCGAATTCAATCAAAGGAAAATGATCGTCCCAACTGCCATGCCAATCCAAAGCACATGCCCTTAGCATATCTTCTAAAGTCTGAATGGTCCTCTCTAACTGACCATCTGAAGGCCGTACTGTAGTTCAGTCTTGTCCTAAAAGCATTATTTCTCCAAAACCTATCTCTAAAGCGAGGATCTCGATCTGACACTATGGAAATTGGAATACCATGCAATCTGATAACCTCTTGCAGATATGTATCCATCAACCTCTCTATTGACTGTCTCCATCTGATCAGTATGAAGTGTGCAGATTTTGTCAATCGATTGATTACTACCCAAGTAGCATCAAGTCCTTTCTCTATTCCCATTTCCACCTCGGAATTCCTAAAGAGCTAAGCTTGTCGTATGGACTCTGATGCTCGATCTTCGCGTGCTGGCATATTCAGCGATCTCTCGCTTCACTTAGAGACATATTTAGCGATCTCTTGCTTCATATCGTGCCACCAGTAACTTCGTTGTACATCCTTGTACATTTTCGTGCTGTATGGATGAATGGTAAACTCTGACTTGTGGCACTTATCCATCACTTCCCTCTTGAGTTCAGCATCATTAGAGACCCACGGACGGTCCCTATATCTGATTCCGCCCTTGACATATTCTGCATCCTCTGGCCGCGCTTTAATGATTATGTCAACCAAGTTCAACTGAAGCTGGTGCATCATCAATATAGCTCCATTTCTACGCGGTCTTGGGTTCCACATATTGAGTTCTTCAGTCATCTCAAACATCCAGAGCCTCATAAATGCTAGCAAGCCTTCCCACTTATGACTCAATGCGTCAATAACTATATTCGCCTTACTTGGATTGTAGTTAATGGCGAACTCATAGTCTTTCAAAAACTCCATCCAGCTGAGTTGCCTCATGTTTAAGTCTCGTTGAGAGAAGACGTAATTTAAACTCTTATGATCGGTGAACACCTCGAACTCCTCTCCATACAAATAGTGTCTCTAGATCTTTAGAGCAAAGACCACTACCGCTAATTCCAAATTATGTGTCGGGTAGTTCATATCATGCTTCTTAAGCTGTCGATGCATATGCAATCACCTTACCATATTGCATTAGTACGCATCCCAATCCTGTACCGCAGGCATCACTATACACCACATACCCACCGCTGCTAGAAGGGATGGTGAGTATCGGTGCAGTAGTCAATCTCGTCTTCAGTTCTCGAAAGCTATCTTCACACTGTCGTGACCAAATAAACTTTTCACCCTTCTTTGTCAGCTTCGTCATTGGGGAGGCTATCTTCGAGAAGTCCTTTATAAATCGCCTGTAGTATCCAGCCAATCCAAGAAAACTGCATATTTCAGTCACATTCCTCGGTCGAGCCCAATTTGTCACTGCCTCTATCTTCGCTGGATCAACAAAAATACCCTTCTTAGAGACAATGTATCCAAGGAATATAATTTCTTCCAGCCAGATTTCATACTTCTACAACTTTGCATAGAGTTTGTGCTGCCTAATTGTCTCCAATACGATCCTCAGATGCTCCCTGTGTTGCTCGGGGTTCTCTGAATAGATCAATATATCATCAACGAAGACGATGAAGAATTGATCTAAATAAGGCTTGAACACCCTGTTCATCAGATCCATGAATGCTGCAAGTGCATTCGTCAATCAAAAGGAACTCATAATGCCCATATCTCGATCGAAAAGTAGTCTTCGGAATGTCTTCTTTTGCAACTCGTAGTTAGTGATAACCACTCCGCAAATCTATCTTGGAGAACACAGAAGCTCAGGACAGTTGTTCAAACAAATCATCAATACGAGGCAGCGGATACTTATTCTTCACTGTGACCTTATTTAGCATTCTGTAATCTATACATAAACTAAGGGAGCCATCCTTCTTCTTCACGAAGAGCACTGGTGCAACCCATGGTGAAACACTGAGTCGGATAAACCCCTTATCTAAAAGCTCCTAGATTTGCTTCTTCATTTCTTGCATTTCAGTTGGAGCCATTCAATATGGAGCTTTGGAGATAGGAGTAGTGCCCGGATGGAGGTCGATGCGTAAATCGATCTCCCATCGTGGTGGCAATCCAGTAACGTCTTCTGGAAAAATGTCCGGAAAGTCTCTAACTATGTTCATCTGTCGTAGGTCTGAAATTGGTGCATATGTTTTCACGACACTAGCTAGATAGCCTCTTCAGCCTTTATGCAACATCTGCGCCTTCATTGCAGAAATGATCACGTTGCCTTCCTTGCTAGTAGTGCCCTTCACAGTAGCCTGATGCGTGTAGAATTGATAGCAAACGTTAGCAAGTGCACTAGTCGCTCAAGTAATAAAGTGAATGAGTAGAATTATCATTCTCACGAGGACGGTAAATAACTTAGAATTTATTTTAATTTTGTTAGTGCACTAGTCACTCAAGTAATAAAGTGAATGAGTAGAGTTATCATTCTCACGAGGACGGTAAATAACTTAGAATTTATTTTAATTTTGTTAATTGAGAAATTACAAAAATATATGATTTCAGATGTGAATAAAAGGAAAAAAATAAAGAAAATGATCACCTGGAGAAATAACGATTTGATGATTAAGGCACCTAATAATCACCACTAGAATGTAATGAATTTTCTTAACTTAGAATTAGTTGAATCAATAATAAAGTGAATTCCCAAAATTAGTTAACCAATGTTTCAGGCTTTAACTACTATCTTAAGAAATAATTAAAATAAATCAATCCTTTCGGTTTTTAATTTACTTAATTAAATCATAAGATGCATTCAAACGGAATTAATGTTAAGGGCTTTCTCAAGTCACCTTAATAACTACACGAATTAGGTCTCTTTCGATTTTCCTAATTGTGGTATGCAATAAATAAGATCGATCCTAAAAACTATTATGAAAATAATCATTTCTTCTCAGATAGCAATCAAATCATAAATCATGGAATCAAAGGAAAGCATTAAACATGAAATTGTAATGCTATTAAAGATTCAAACTAAACTAATATCAAGAAAAACTTCAAAACATAAATAGGGTTCAACTAGAATGACCCTAATAAAGGAGTAAATATGAGAATAACAACATCAAATCTGGAATAAAAATGTAGGGAAAAGAAAATAAAAACTCTAGTGTAGATTAAGCGCGTCCTCTCTCGAGTTTCCGGCAGAGCTTCGCTATTGTCCTCGATCTTTTCCTCTTTGTAGGCTTCAAAAGTATGCTCCAGGGATGCTTTTCCAAGCCCTCTTCTGTCTCCTTTTATAGGTTTTCTCACCCCCAAGGAAAGAAACTAAAAATATATTCAAAAAGTGGATACAAATGGCTTTAAAACGGTCTAACAGACCGCCGTCACAGCCGTGCAAGGCTCCGGCACGGCCGTGATAGAAGGCTGAAAGGTTGAAAAATACTTAGCCATTTTTTTGTGCTGAAAATTGTCTGTCACGGCCGTGACAGAAACTGTCACGACCGTGACAGTAACTTAGCCTGATTTTTGCTTGAAATCTCTTCCTGTCACGCCGATGATAAGAACTGTCATGGCCGTGACAGTCTTCTGAGCTGTTTTAGGTCTTTTCTTTGACGTTTTCTCATATCCTACCATGAATAATTTCCAGATTTATGTAGAAATCAAATCTAAATAAAATTATATGAAAACAAATCAAAACTCTTCTTTTCTAAACATAAAAATATTCTAAAGTGTTAATCAAATGACCTAAAATAATGCATAATTTTTCGTGCATCATAGCCTTCGGCTTTCCTTGAGTACCAATGATAATCTTCTTTTGCCTTCATACTACTACAGCATCATAGTATGACAGTCAGCCCATACCAAGTATGACATCATAATCTGTCATGGGGATTACGATCAGATCCGCATAGAAATTCTTGCCATCGATCGTCACTAGTACTTCTGCGATGTACTTCGTACTGCAGAGAGTACCCATAGGGATTGCCACACTCATGGAACATGTCATATCATGCAGTGGCAAACTCAAAGCAATAGTACAATCTTGAGAGATAAATGAATGTGATGCACCCAAATCAAATAATACTGTGTAGGCATGATAGCTATAGGTAAAGTACCTCTGATGACATCGGCGTCAACTGGTGTAGTATCCGTTTGTATATTATAAACTTTGCCTTGCATGAAAGTATTAGCGCCTCCAGTGCTACGCTGAGCTTGTTCCTCCCTTATCTTCTTAGGACAATCACGAATAAAGTGACCCTACTGACCACAGTGGATACAGGCACCTGTTCTTCGTCGGCATTCTCTTGGGTGAAACTTTCCACAATGTTGGCAGGCTTTATTATTTTGTTGGGGCTGCTGTGGTGCCTATCGTTGTTGAGGATGAAATCATTTATTCATTAGTCAGCATCATTGCATACTTTTAATTATTTATTTATTTTACTTCTCACCTGATGATAAGGCTGTTGTTGTTGTGGTGGCTGGCGTGGGGTGTTGCGAGGCTCATATGGTCTCACACGATTATTACGTCGGTGGTCCCTCCGATTTGAACGCTTGTCATTCCACCTGTGTCGACCCTACTTAAGGGTTTGTGTAGAGGCCTCCTCTTTTTGTTCTTCCAATTCTCTTAAGTGGTCTCGCTCCATAGTAGTTGCTAGCTCGACTGTCTCTTTCAGATTTTGTAATTTACCTGATAAAGTCTTGGACCTGATAGTGGTGTTTAAATCTTGAGCAAATTGATCTGCCCTTTGCTTCTCACTCATACGCATGGTATTATATTTTTCCAGTTTTATGAACTGGAAGTGGTACTCAGGAACAGTCATCTTCCCCTGACTAAGCTGTAGAAACTCCTGCTATTTTTGAATGCGATCATGCTCTGGAAAATAGTGTGTCTCAAACACCTCATAAAAGCTATTCCAGGGAATCACGTTCTAGTTTCCAAACTGAGTTGCTTTGGTACTTCTCCACCAATCAAGAGCTTCATCAGTCAGACGATTAGTGGCGTACAAGACCTTTCTGTCCTCCCCCCAACGCATCGCACAGAAAGTTTCCGTCATACTTATGATCCACCTCTCTGCCTTATCGAAATCACCTGTGCCATCGAATTGTGGCCGATGCATTTCTTATTGAAAATTCTGAATGAAATGTTATATATGTTGTATGGATTTTGATATACGAAAAATTGTAGAAAATGATTTTGAAAATTCCAATGAAAATTGTAACTTACGTTTATATTGATTTTTCAATTTTTTAATATCATTATTTTCAAACTTTCATTGAAAAATTAGATTATAAAGCCAAAAACATTTTTTATAGATATTTAGATTCTTATGAAATGAATATTATTTCTAAATACTCTACATCTCATGAGATTTGGAAATCTTTGATAGATTTATATGAAAGGAGAAACAATGAGATGAATGGCTCGTCAAATGAAGGTGAAGTGGAACATAATAACTTTACATTCACTACATTCAACAAAAAGCTTAAGTTATGCTTTATGACAAATGATGAGGTAGTCTTTAGCTCTCCTTATTGCTCTAGTAGTGATGATGGCAATATTAGTTTTACTGTGCATAAAGCTTTTTCTTCTTTAATTCAAAATTATTTTTCTCTTAAAAATAAACTTGGAACTTTGATAAATAATTTCGATATTATGAAAAAATAATTATAAATCTATTAACAATAAAAATGATTTATAATTTAATGTGCATGTTTAGTTCAATTGGATATTTTGAAAACAAATCAGAAATGATTCTCTTTTATTATCTTGTGCATCTTGTGATTTCTTAAATGTAAAATACAAAATTGACTAATCTAGTTTAAATTTGAAAAAAAAAATGATACATGGATGATTAAAAAAGTCTCTGAAAAAGAATATAACTTCCCTTGACCTTTTGTGTGATTAGAAAAAAGAAACATACTATTTTAGAAAAAATGTTTGAATAATCAATTTGCCTTTGCTTCTCCTTTTAAAGGCATGTCTTGAAATTATTTATTTGTTATCACGATATGTGCATAATTTAATAATTTAGGAAATATTAAGATCTTTATGCATACTATGACTATTTTTCTTATCCAACTTTAGAAATGCATATGCTACTCATTATGTCACAACTTATCTATTTTTTTATGAATGTGGGTATTATAATTTGATTCTTCACTTCCTATGCCACATTTTTACTGATATGATAAGAAAGAAAAAGAAATTCAAATTCATACAATTCTTATTTCATTTACTTATGAAAAATGTATGGCATTCAGTTACACGAGCTTAGCCAGCTTATAAGTACATTTGTACCATTCTAGAAAATAACATTTGACATGGTAATTGATTCTTTCTTACATATTTTTGTTTGAAGACTTCATTTTTATGATAAATGTTTTTGGGTAACTTTTATATGAACTCTTGTGTTATGAACTTTGATGTTATGATTTATAATAATATATTGGGGATAAGAACTACGTGTGGCAAAAAATAATTTATATATATGGGCCATCGTTGGATCGTGATATGATAGTTCACAAATAAGTACCATCAAAATATTTACAAACAAATGTCTATTTGTGAACTGTCAGATCACGATCCAATGACGGCCATGGGTCATTTTTTCTCCACACAATCCTTATTCCCAAATATATTATAGCAAGTGTACTAATAGCTCAAGCAATAAAGTGCAGCATGTATGAGTTATTGATCTCATGAGAAATTAATTGCTTAATTTAATTAAACTTATCTCAGATGCTAATATGAGATAACATGTTATTAATAGAAAAATTTGCAAAAAAATAAAATGACAGTAAAATAAATAATAAATTAAATAGATTGAATTTATTCTATTGTTGTCTAGGGTCTTAGGATGATAGGGAAGATTGTATATAAATTAAATTGACCAAATATTATAAGTTAGTTTGTAGCAATGGATTAGAGTCAAGTCTACACAAATTGAATTGATAAAATACCCTCCAACTTTGACGTTTCGAGAGCTACCCTCCATCTTTTATCTTGTTTCACCAAATGCCATTTTCACCGGCGATTGACTGTTTCCCGCTCACGTTGTCGACGTGGCGTTGACGAGGTGATGTTTTCTCTCCTCCATGCAAACATTTTGTTGATGTGGAAAGATTAAAAAATTAAATAATAATTAAAAAATTTAAAAAGGGGCGCCGCCCTCACTGGGGAGTGGCGACACCTCACATCCGATGTAGGTGGGTACATTACGTCACTAGGGACAGCGGGTGAAAGGAGGGGACGGGGTGGGGGCCATTGCCCCCTCTCCACGTCGCCAGCGAAGCGCAGAGGGAGCATCGCCTCCCATTTTTGCCTACCGATGACACGTCCTTTTTTTCATTTTCAATTATTATTTTTAATATTATTTTATTTTTTAATGTTGCTACATCCATAAAATATTTACATGGAGGAGAGATAACATCGCCTTGTGGGCGCCACATCAGTATCACCGGTGAAAAAGGCATTTCGTGAACCAAGTTAAAAGATAGATGATAGTCTTGTTACAAAGTAAAGTTTGAGGATAACACTGGAAATGTGCTTAAAATTGGAGGGTATTTGGTGAAATTTACCCCTACACAAACTGTATCAATTAACATATTTTAATTCAAATTAGACTAACACTACTCCATCTAAGATTGTAATATAATCAAACAAGAAATTAAGATGTATTAAACTCTAGCCTCTAGACTATTATCACCTATATCATAGTAATGATTATAAAGTAGATAACTAATATTTCATCAAGGATACATGCAATGCTTCTTCAACTTAATAGTCAATAATCAATTTCACATAAATCATACAATCAAAAGTAAACATGGTAATAGATATCAAGAAAAGATAATTAATCTAAAAAAAATCATTAATAACAATATGCATAGTCAAAAGAAAATTAAACTTTAATCGATAATGAAAAAGATCTTAACAATTTGCCTTATCAATTAAAACTATTACAAACATCTTAACAAAAATAAAACAGGAACCAAATTACAAGAGATAGAAAAATACATCAACTAAGAATTATATCATCCAATAGAAATTATAATAGATAATACCCTCAAGAGTCGTCGATTACATCCTTTAAAATTTGTGCCATTTTTAACTTGTTCATAGCGTGATATATGCGAAAGGGGTCCATGTGAGATTGTAGTGGTTGAGATTATTTGCCCACTGCACGTAAAATCTTGAATTGTGTATTTTGAATATTATTTTAACTCCATTTTGTGTGATTCTCCTCCAAGCCCTTCTTCCACTTCTTTCAAATTGTTTTCTTGTAAAATATCATCAAAATAGAGTAGATAACTCAAAGAAATTAATAAAAAAACCCTAAAAATTATGCATGTTATAATCAAATTAATTAAACTAAATTTGAATGAAAGTCTAATTATACATTGTAAAATGCAAACTTTATCAGTATGAATATATTGTCACGAGTTGTTGTACTATAAGCTATTTCTTATACATACATTTTGTGACTATTGAAAAATTATTTTGGTATAACACGATTGATCATATTAATATAATATGTTGAACATTAATTCATAATAGATATAATAATAAATTTTATACTTCTGTTCATTGCTAAGAGGAATATTTTTAAACTTATTATATACATCTCCAACTAGAAATTGAATTATAGAATCATCTTTGTCAATTCTTTTGTCATAACTCTTATGATTTAAACATAAATTTTCATGTCATGAAAAACAAGTTTTCGATCCCTCATTCATAAATTTCATGAGTGTTATTTTTCTTGAAAATGGAAACTTTGTAAAATATTAAACTTTAACTATGTTTTTAGTTTCATTTCTTTTTCTTTGTAACTACTCTTAATTACTAGCTTGTAACAAATTAAGAAAAATGAAATAAAAAATAGGCATAAATATTGCTTTGTTAAATGAAAAAAATATTAAAGGCTGTTGCTTATATTATCAAATCATAAAGATGTAATTCAATTTGGAGGCATTTGAGGCCTGATTCCTCTTGATTTTGCCAAATACCGCCGCATGGCTGGTTCTCAAGGTGGAAAGAGGCCACTGGAATGGACTTGGAACTAGGGTCCTGGTGGAACCAGACCCTTTTGTTTTTCTTGTTTCCATATTTTTTGTGTGACATTTTTTATTTTACAAATTATTTTTTAACATTTTCTCTCTTTTACCTTTCTTATACAAAATTATCTATTTATTAAATATAAAATATTTATAATAAAATATTAATACAATATTATCTATTACTTATTATTTTATTAAAATAATCTAATATTTAATTATTAAATATTTCATTTAACATAAGTTAAGAATGATCGATCAATGTTCTGATTCACCGATCCACCGACGATATTCTAATTGTGCTATTTGATGGACATTGGAGGGTTGGTCAACCGATTGAAGCCATGATCGACCAATGATGTTGGACGAAGTTAAAACAATGAGCAACCGACCAGTACTCCAACCGATCGAGTAACCGAGTGACTGGTGAGTGAAAAAGGTTGACCTATTGATCTTTCAATGTTCATATTCTTTTTCGAAGGACAAAACAATAATCCGACACCCTAACGATCATATTTTAGTCAAAAAGTTGGAAAATATATCCCAATGGACAAATGAAGACTAGAAGGCTATAAAAAAGATTTCAATGGTGAAAAAATATTAAGACTTCAAAAGAAACTTGGAGAAACAACTTTGAAATCCGTTTATGCTCTAAATCTTGTAATTCTTCTCTTTTCTTTTATTGAGGTTTTGGTTGTAAAAGAGAGATCTAAGAGTGTTCTAGAATCCTTTTATAGGTTAGTGAGCTCCTGATTAATAAGATATTGAGAAAATGTTGGTGAAAAGTTCATAGAAGGATATGTGAGCCTCTCAAAGCAGAGCAACAACATGAATTTTAAAGAACTTTTCCTTGCACAATTTTAAACATGAATTGATCATTCTTGTATTTATTTTTAACTTTGTTGGGTAGCTAGTCCTAGGTGCCGACAGCTCAAATCCAATGTTTTTAAAATAGGACCGGTCATCGAACCGGTCAGCCAACTGAATCATGGTTCGATTGGTTCAACCGAGTTCGACCGTATTGAATCGATTTTTTATTAAAATAATATTATTTTATTACTTTAAAAATAATATATTACAAATAAAAGTATAAAAGGTAAACAAATAATTAAATAAAAGTATATTAATAATCATTTTAAATTAATCAAATATTAACAATTTATTTTTACATTTTAAATATATATATTGTTTATAATTAATTAATTTTATTTAATAATTTCATGAATAATTTCCTTTTTTGGATTTCCGTTACTATTATCTTACCCTCATTTTATTTTTCAATTCATATTTTCTTTCCATATTATTTGATTTCTTGTATAAATTCATCCTATAAAATTTACTATATTATTATGTTTCTATTTTTATATTTTATTGTATAATAAATTAAAATTTTGTCATCTTCTTATTTATGTTCATGATAATTTTTTCTTTCTTTTTCTTTATTACTGTCTTTTCAATTTCATTTAAAATTCAAATTACTTTCCTTATTGTTTACATTCATTTATTCTTTACAATCAAATCGCTTATCTTACTCCCCTTTCTATTATTCCAGATTCTGTATTATCATACACTTTCCTTTTTCTTTTCCATTTATTCACCTCTCTTTTATTATTTTTGAAAAAAACTTGATTGACATAATTTTTCGGTTCAATCCATTTTTTTGCAAAACGGATTTTATATACTAACCGGATCGGACATATGACCGGTTCACGGTTGAACCGATCGAACCGGCCGGTCCGATCCGATTTTAAAAACACTGCTCATGCGACGCTAAAGAGTCCACCATCGAGTCCAACTAATTAATAGGATTAGGTTGCTCCATTTCGTGTATCTGACAATAAGTGAGACTGTTAACAAAATTTTTTTATTTCACATGAACTTAAACCCAAGACT
This sequence comes from Pontederia crassipes, assembly GCA_030549335.1. Taxonomy (NCBI): domain Eukaryota; kingdom Viridiplantae; phylum Streptophyta; class Magnoliopsida; order Commelinales; family Pontederiaceae; genus Pontederia; species Pontederia crassipes. The sequence continues at coordinate 39,420,897 of CM060197.1, read as the reverse complement.
TGCTTACGCGAGAGGAATCGCTTACCACTCTACCCAACACCTCTTGTTTAACTTTATCAGATTGATTTTACGTTTTGGAGATATATTTTCTAAATTTAATATCAATTCACTCGAGTGATCGAACAAAATAAACAAATAAAAAGTCATTGACTTACAAAGCAATTATATACATAGAAATTGACTTCACCGATGATGCAATTTTTTAGAATGGGACCTAGTTTCAATGGCCAGTTATAATTGTATTGATAAAAGATATATATTTGGAGTTCTAGTGTAACGGCCGCCAGCAAAAAAAAATAGATAAATAAATAAATTTGACCAATTCTTGTAACCGCCCCCACGATGCTCATGACGCCCTTAATGATTGCCGAGCTAATATTTTTTTGGGACTCATTCTAACACCTCGACGGCAGGAGAAGAGGGCGGTGGTGATCGTGCATCCAGAGGTCGGGATAGAAGGAAACGCAGACGTCAAGGATGCCAAATTTGAAAGAAAAGGTACATACTTCCGTGATTTGATCGGATGCGCCACCTATTATAGATTTAGCATAAGATTAAGGATGGCATTGGACTACCTTTTCCGCTGTATATTTTCTTTTAGTGCCGGACAGTGTAGGTGATTTCTAATCATATATTAGATTTCACGATAGATCTAACTTCTCATTTCACATTTGATTTCATGATCTACTAATCCCAGGAAAGATTATACTACTGACCTATTATTAAATCCCATCAATTTATACACGCCGATTTCCATTGGCGCTCTACTCTAATTACGGGCAACACAAGATCCTCTTTCTGCATTTACTATGATTTTTATGATATAATTAAGGGTGAAGTCTACTTTTCATTTAGCGTCTATTGCTTACTTAAAGACATGCATTACTTCTTAAACGAATCATGTAATATATTTAGTGCCGATAATGATCTGCATGTTAGCGCCCATAGCCACAATATTTGGCGCCTGTAACAGTACATGTAATTATAGTATTTTCAATTGGACATATATAGTATACGGCTACAGCATTTTCTCTTCACGCCTACTGTGGAGTTAATCACATGTCAAGGAGGTAAAAAACGCACTCATGTGGCAGGTGCATTACATGCATCAATCCTGTTTAGATGTCACAATTGGCAATGATACACATGTAGGTGTATTACATGCATGAGCTCTAAGTGCATTTGAACATGTATGAGCTCTAAGTGCATTTGGCTATGGCTATAGTGCCACGTACTACTGTAATATCATGATTTTTATTTAATTAGAATTTCAATTATCTGACCTCTTAGTTATTTATCTCTCTCACGATTGCATGAGATCGCTATTTCACTCAAATTATTTATATGTTACGTCGTTGAACCTTATCATATCATGATTTTTATTTCAACTCAAATATTCTTAAATCTACCATATGTGACCTTTGATTCTTGAACTATTAAATAATAAGTAAGATAAAAGATGAAAAATATAAATAGAAGAGCTCTTCTTATGTTTGGTTGACGACGGTCAACTTGGCCAAAAGGAAATCGAAAGATACTCCACCTTCTCATATTAGGCGTTGAGATGCTCCGCCCTGACTAAAAGGAAGTCGAAAGATACTCCACCGGCATTATTTTAGGGAGTTGAAAGATACTCCAAAATAAGTGTAACATAATGAAAAATGTAAAGATGACAATAATTATGATGATGGGCAATGCCCAATGATATTATGATCTTTTAATGATGATCATGTTATTCTCGTTACACTTATCATATTATCATCACTAATGCCACTCTAGTTCATGCCTCTTGATCATGATGTTATTGTATCAATCATATCTACATGACTCTATTAATTATGATTATGCTCATTTGATTATCTTTATGATCTCATTATTGCTTATATGTCATATTATTATTATGTACTGGGCGTCAAAGCTCACAGGGAGGTTCACCTCCCCTGTGTATTCAATGTCACAGGTAATAACCTGTCCAAGTAAAAAGGATGATGACGCAGGCGACAGATCGAGCTCGTGGTAATCTTTGCACATTAAATCGAGTCTCTTCAGCTTTCTTTTTATTTTCATCGAGTTGTATTTATTTATACAAACTATCGGATTTAGATTATGTGAGACTTAGTTATGTTATCTTGTTAAAACTTCCGCATTCATTTTAATTATGCCTCTTTTTAAACGAATAATAGCTATATTTTCTTTCGCAATTATTCCTCTATTATGTTGACCAGTCAAAGTCTTATTTTGGTCAAATTATTGTACATGTAAGCTCACGTCTCGTAACGTTCTCGGAATGTATTCGACCACGTGGTAGGGTGCATTTCGAGGGCGTTACATCTAGTTTTTTTTTATTTTGTCAATTCAAATTTTCGAGGACATGATGTTGGTCAGGTTTTTCTTCCGTCCCCAGCATTTTGAGCATGACAACATAATGAAAAGTAGCTGTGCAATTAATAATTGAAGTACGAACAACAATATTTACACGTATATTATATTTAAAAAATTGCCCCAACAAGTATATTATCTCTTTTAAAGTCAATTCTCGTGTTATGTAATCACTTTTACAGTCATATTATGGACAACTATATTGTCTTAGGAGAAATTATTGAAAAAGTATATTATAGTAGACAGTTGTCCAAATCTAAGCGCCTCAAGCAAGCAAACTTCACATCAAATGAGAAACACAACATTGAATATAAGCACTCTCCTTTCACATACGCAAGATCTAAATTTATTTTGTACATACAAATTTTCCCTGAAATTTATTTATGGGACACAGAATGATATTAATATCGTATCCAATTAAAACATAAACCATCATATTTGGAGTTGAGTGTTAATATTGTGAGACTCCAGAATTGTTTGACGTATTAGGTAGGATCTATTAAATATCGAATCGAATGGTCGGACCCATTAATATAAATTTAAAAAATAAAATAAGTTAAAGTGATCATTATAATATTAAAGTACTATGACTATCCATCATGTGATGATGGCTAATCGGCTGTTAATCATAAGCCGACAATAGATGTAAGCATAAACAATGATGGCTAATCGGTTGTTAGTCATAAAATCTGGAGTTGGGTGTTAATGTTGTGTGACTCGACCCCCTCATTGACCCAAATTGTTTAACATAATAGGATAGATTGAATAGAATGAAATGGTCGGACCCAATAATATAAATTAAAAAAATAAAATAAATTAAAGTGATCATTATAATATTAAAGTACTATGACTATCCATCATGTGATGATGGCTAATCGGCTGTTAGTCATAAGCCGACAATAGATGTAAGCATAAACAATGATGGCTAATCGGTTGTTAGTCATAAATGTCTGGAGTTGGGTGTTAATGTTGTGTGACTCGACCCCCTCATTGACCCAAATTGTTTAACATAATAGGATAGATTGAATAGAATGGAATGGTCGGACCCAATAATATAAATTAAAAAAATAAAATAAATTAAAATGATTATTAATATATATTTTTTATTTTTAAAATATATAATATAATAATTTAGATAAAATAATATAATAAAATAAGCATAAATTAAATCATCAATTGAATATCTTTTAAATAAAAAATCTTGCGAGTAATTATAAAAGAAATAAAAATATGGATGAGATTTATATATGTGATAAAGGATAACGTTGAAATATGATTTCAATGAATATACATATATATATATATTCCTAGAAATAAGCTGTAAGTTACAGCTATGAATGTCGTCCATTGGATTTAAATAAATGGTTGATGATGAGATACAAGTTAGAATCATTGATTCCTCTATCCGGTCATTCTAGCCACCAATGTTGAATCGTCTAACTCTTTTATCTCTTCACATTCGGCATTCCAATGTTGCTCTGTTGCCGAACCGTCTCTCTGCCTCCTTCGTTAATCGTCCATCTTCCTTCTTGACCGATCGTCATCTCCGATTGATTTCCCTTTTTATTCCATCCAGTTATTCAACTTCTCCCTGCTTTGGCCGTGTAAATACACAGAATGATATGGAACTGCAGTCAACCAAGAAAGATCCTGAACACAAGTGCTTGACGCCTGGTGCAAGAATGCACTGGATTTTAGATGTATCATATTTGCTCGTCGTTTTTTTTTTTTTGTGTTTTCTTACAATATCTTTTTAATCCTAGTCCTAGAGTTTTGATTTACTTTTTTTCCTGCCTTGGTATATTGATGCATCTGATCAATCGTGAGTGCCGTGCTCCTCCTTGTGCCACTCCAAAAGTAAAATCAACTGAACCAAGATGGATTAACAAATTTATCAGGAACATGCTTGGTAAGATTATATACAATAATCTGCAACATGATATGTGCATGAGCAATGTGAAGTGATGGAAGCGTTGCTACTCCCTGATAACAATCCCCTTCCCTTATATTTCCTGCATGGTAGTGATAAAATGGTGGCAGCCATGGCACAACGAGTCTTCATGATTCTTAGTGTCGCATAAGGATTTGTGTTGATCAATTCAAAACCAGCAACCAAGGGGACTAAGAGTCTTGACATTGCGATCACAGTGGTGTCTCCTAGGCGGCCAGCGATCTCCTGGTGCATCTCCTCCCCCTTGTGGAACTCGTGAACATTTCTTTGATCAGCCAGCAACCGGCGCCGAACTGGAGAAATGCCATAGAGCTACATTGGAGAAGAAAATTGTGGCATATTTTCTTTCGGAAGAGGACAATCAAGTGTTTTATTTTTCAAGTACAAAATTGGACGGGCTTGATTCGCTCTATACATTACAGCACAAAAGAGTGCTGCATATTTCTTTTACCATATATATATATATATATATATATATATGGGTAAAATGATTGTGTTGAGCACCTTTTGCTCAATACTGAGTGCAGCGGATTGGCAACATTGTGATCAAATCGGATGGTTGATACTATAGCGTGCGAGATAATTCATGAGATTTTATCATTGTCTCGTGAGTCATGTCCCTCTCTCTCTCTCGATATGTCGCGATGGCGAGGCGACGGCGGCGCAAGGAGACGATGGCGAGGGGACGACGGCGGCTGCGAGTCGACGGCGGCGACGAGGGCTGCGAGGCGATCCGATCTTACCTATGCTCTCTCCCCCTTTCTCCTCTATCTCCCCTCTTGTGACGGCGATGATGACGGTGAGGCGATCTGATCTCTCCCACAGCTCTCTCCTCTCCGGCAATGGCGATAGTGATGGAGAGGTGAAGCGACGACGACGACTGTTGTGAGTCAACGACGGCGACGACTGTTGTGAGTCGACGACGGCGACGATGGCTGCGTGGCGATCCAATCTCTCCCTCGGCTCTCCCACTTTCTCCCCGATTTCCCCTCCGGTGATGGCAACTGCAACGGTGGCGGCGAGAGATGACGGCTACGAGGTGATATGATCTCTCCCCCGATCTCCCATCCGACGTTGGAGACGACGAGGCGAAGCACGGCAAGGCGAGGCAATCTTCGATCGCGCGCATGTGAGAGAGAGAGAGAGAGGGGGGGGGAGTGGCCGATGATGGAAGACGGTGGCCAGCGATGGAGGGCGGCCGACGGTCAACATGCATAGAGAGAGAGAGAGGAAGGAGGGGATCATCTCTTGAGATTGTCGGCCGCCGGATCAAATCTGGATGCATCTAAGCTGATATAATTTAAATCGTCCGATTTTATTTGGACGATTCCGATCCGCTTCACATGACGGTGAGCAAAAGATGCTCAGCACAATCATTTTACCTTATATATATATATATATATATATATATAATATTTCTAAAAAAATAATACTTTTTGTATGATTTATTATTTTATAATTTGACTTGACAGGATCGGCCAAACTCGCCTATCCTGTCAAGTCGATTGATTGAACTCAATGTTGATCGTGTTTGTTTGGATTAAACAGAATAATTCACTAAATTTTGAATGACCTGCGGACTATCTAATGTCCCACTAGTCCAATCGGGTTCGATCGGCTGGCCAGACTTGGACCTTACAACACTCATGTATCGTGTGACTCGTGGAAGCACATATTTGCATGTGACATCAACATTCGAGTAGTATATCAATCAAACAGTTGATTATCCAACTGGAATTACAAATCGGCCTGGCAAGTTGAGAAAAAACGTGATCAAAAGAAAAAAAACGTGCAACTTGTTTAAAAGGAAAAAAAATGTAAAGTTATATATATAATATATATTTCTATAAATCTATATATCCATGCTATAAAACCCAGTCCGATCCGACCGGTCGAACCGGTGTCCGGCCTTTGGAACGATCTTTGGGCCACTTCAAACTCGGCCTTGAGGTTGACCCGCTTTGATCCGATCGAAACTTAAGTTCAACTATATGATCCGTCGAATTTGAGTGATCCGATCAGGTCAAGAAAAGAAATTAAGGATAAAAAAAATTATAAAGGACATATTTCTTATATATATATATATATATATATTCTTAAAATTTATGCTTTTAACTTTTTGTCATTTTCATATCATCGTTTTGGTTTATAATTATGATATTATTTTTGTCTTTCACATTATACTATTTAATTAATACTTAAGTTATTATATTATTTCACTTATTAAATAATTTTACTTTAATTTATTATATTTTAATTAATTTATTATACATTTTACGAGAAAATTTTATTTAACATATTGTATTATTTTTTAATAAAATAATATAATATATTGTGCGGTCCGATCATTTCATCTGATCCGATTCGACCGGTTCAATTTAAACATCATCAATCCGGATGTGGCCTGATCAAATTTTACAGCATTGCTACATATATGGGTTCGACTTGCCTTTCTTTGAAGAATTGATCAGGAGAACGTTATAACATCAAGAAAAAAATGGAAACTTGGTGGTTCCTTCTCGTCACCCTGGTTTCCATCTGCTTCTGCACCTTCCTTTGGGTAAAGAGTTATAGCTATTCGAGAAGACGGCTACCCCCGGGACCTTCGCCGCTTCCTCTGCTTGGTAACTTCCTATTGCTCCCCAAGTCCTTCTCCAGCCTCCACCATGTCCTTCGGCGCCTCCGTGACGCATATGGCCCCGTGGCTACCATGTTTGTCGGGCATCGACCGGCTGTTTTCATCATGAGCCATGCCCTTGCCCACAAGTCCCTTGTGCAGAAGGGCTCCGCCTTCGCGCACCGCCCGCCGCCCCTCGGCACTTGGCGTGTGTTCAGTAGCAATGTGCACACCATCAATATGGCTGTCTATGGGCCCCTCTGGCGCCTCCTCCGCCGTGGGCTCTCCTTCGAGGTCTTCCGCGCTTCACGCCTCGGGTTGCAGTTAGAGGCACGACAATGGGCGCTTGATGCCCTCATCCACGATCTGAAATCGAGGGCCACGGAGGGTGACTGCGTGGTCTCGCCCTCGGAAACATTCGAGTTTTGCCTTTTCCGATTGTTCTCCCTCTTGTGCTTCGGCAGAAAACTAGATGACAAGGTCCTACGGACCATAAGGAGGACACAACTTGATCTCCTGAAGCAGGGTGTTAAGCTCAGCATCTTCAATTTGCTGCCCATATGGGCGTTGGTGGCATTTTGGAGGAGATGGAAGAAGCTTTTGGACATCCGTCGCATGCAAGATGATCTCATTGTTCCACTGATTCAAGCTCACCAATCTTCTCGCATTACCCGGAACACGCAAAACAATCATAACGCGACAAGTTCATATCTTGACATGCTTCTTGATCTAAGGGTTACTGAACAAGGAGGAAGAGGTCTCCGTGACGAAGAAATGGTGAGCCTGTGCTCGGAGTTCCTCAATGCAAGCACAGAAACCATGTCTACAGCCTTGCAATGGATCATGGCCAACCTCGTAAAGCACCAAGAAATCCAGGACAAGCTCTACGAGGAAGTCAAGCAGGTCTCCGGCTCAAGAGGGACCATGACATCAGTGGAGTTAGAGGACATAACTCGCATGCCTTACTTGAAAGCCGTGGTGCTCGAGGGCTTGCGCCGCCACCCGCCTGCACACTTCTTGTTGCCTCACACTGTGGAAGAGGACGTTGAGCTCGATGGGTATGTGATACCACGAGGCACGGTGGTGAATTATACAGTGGCTGAGATAGGTCGGAATGGTGACGTATGGAGTGAACCATTAGCATTTAAGCCGGAGAGGTTCTTGGCCGGTGGCGAGGGTGAAGGTGTCGACTTGACCGGGAGCAAGGAGATAAAAATGATGCCCTTCGGTGCCGGAAGGAGGGTTTGCCCGGGGCTCAGCGTCGCCGTTTTCCTGTTGGAGTACTTCGTGGCCAACTTGGTGCACAACTTCCGGTGGGAGGGCGTCGCCGGTGAGGAAGTGGACGTGACGGAGCTGCCGGGGCTCACCGTCGTTATGAAGAATCCATTCAAGACTCGTTTAGTTGCGAGGATAAACTGTTAACGTGCTTGATTAATATATTTTGTTATTATTCATGATGATATTCCATGGGCTCGTACCAGGTAATGCACCATGGATTTGTGATCATTTTACTTTGTTTTGTGTGTCATATAAGTCCTTAACGTCTAGTTACAAAGTCGTCAGCTTGTACTTTAAGTCCTTAATGGATTTATATGCTATATTAATTTTTGGCAAATGAGATTTAAACTTTTTTATATAATTTGCCTTTTAATTTATTGTAAATTTGTATTTCTTTTCTTGCTTATTTTATTTTATCAATCTATTCGAAAATTTAAGAAATATAAAATAATTGCAACATTTGATAACTTTTAAGCAATGTCATTAAATCTGACGGAGTGATTCAGTCCGGTTACTAAAAATTAGTTTTGACATTAAATCAAAAAAAGTTGGTTGAACTGGTTCAAAACGGTGCAACTCCAAATTTTAAAAATAATAGAAAATGATAAAAATAGGAAAGTTAAAAAAGAAAAAATATAATAGAAGGAAGGTTAAAGAGGAGGGATTATGATTTGTATGAAGTTAAATAGGAATTCAAATGGAAAAGGTAAGTATTTAAAAGTGAATAGTATTAAAATGAAAAATTATCAAAGGATATAAATAAAGGAAATAAAAAGAAATGTATTAAAAAAAGGAAGAAAAATAATTTAATATAAAATTCATTAATATAGTATGCATCATCATTAAATAATAGTTATTAAATTAATAATATATTTATATTTATAGGTTAATCATTATTAAAACTTTTAATAAATAAAAAATATCTTATTAATTTTTAATAGATTATTAGTACAATATTCCTATACTGTATCATATAACTTATATTATATCTTTATAATTATTATTAATAATATTATTTTAATAAAATTCGTCTCAATCCAATCGAATTCGGTCGGATCGGTCCAACCACGATTCGATAATGAGTCCGATCTGATCGTCGGTCCGATTATAAAAATATTGCTTTTAAGCGCTATGAATAATTATAGATATTTAAATATTGTTGGAGTAATTAATAAGACTATACGAGAGGCGAGGAGCTGAATTGGTATGGTGGGGAGCTGAATTGGTATATTAATTTGTTAAACCAACTAGCTAAGTTAACCACATAAGTCAATTCCAATAACATAAAATACAAACGCATAAAATAAAATAAGGGAAATTCCAATTTCATTACTAGATTCATAGTTCATACGCATCAGTATCAGTTTTGTCTTCTCGACCTAGACCATAAGACTTACTATCTAATTGATTCATATAAATGAATAACAACATTAATAGCAAAGACACTAATAACACAAATAATATAGTAAATAAATATATAGCATTGAACCCATGAGAAATAATAATTAATTATCTAATCTTATAATTTATCAACAAAAAAATGGATTGAAAATATGTTTTAGGAATCGTCAAAAATAAAATAAACAAAATAAAAATCTAACTATGATGACAAAATATTATGGATAGCATGAGTTAAAGTTAGAATTAAACTGGTAAAGGTAATTCAGTCTCTTAGATGAATAGTTCTACATAAAATATGCTTTGGTCAATAAATAAATCAACTATTTAGAATCCAACTAAGATCGTTTCTTAATAGAATAACAAAGACCATGACAAGTCCTCGTCATAGGGTAAATTTTACTAAATATCCTCCAACTTTAATCACCCTTTTAACTCTTTCCTCTAATTTTATTTTGTAACTTGAGAATCCTCAAACTATGAACTTTTTTCACCATCCTTCTCTTTTATTTACTATTAGTGGTTTTCCAATTATGTGATCTATGTAATATGTTTCTCTCTCCTTCAGGCATGCATGTGTTCGATGTGGCATGTTAATATAATATTAAAATTATAATACAAAAATATGAAAATTTCTACAAAAATAAAAAGATGAGGGGCGGCCATATCCCCTCCCCTTCTGCGCACGTGATCACACGTAGAGGAGGGGATAACCAACCCTTCCTCCTCTACAAGCGACGCTGATGAATGGAGGGGGAAAGGGGCAATGCCCCCTTTCCATTGTACGATCTCATCGAAAGAATTAAGGAACATGTAATAATCGTCAGGGGTGAGGTCAGAGTCGAAGACCAACGAAGATAGAGCGACCACGGAGAAGGAAGAGGAGACGATGAGGAGTTGTTTGGGAGGAGAGTATCGGTGGGTAACCGAACGAGGACTAAAGCGAAGCGTCGGCAGCGTCAAGGAGGTAGAGCTCAATAGGGGGAGGAGGGCGGTGGGACGAGAGAGAGAGAGAGAGATGGAGGAGTTCGAGGTGGCGACGGAAATGTCGAAGCCGGTGAAGGAGAAGGTGGAGGAGGAATAGGAGAGAGGGGTCCAGACAACGACGCCATTCACAAGCGTGGGTGATGAAGATGTCGTAGATGGAGAGATGGAAGGAGGGGTGGCTGCCCCCTTCCCCCTTTCTTCTCCGTTGCCCTTTCACGCGCGGAGGTGGATGAGGCGCCGCCACCTCCCCCTTTCTTCCCTAGCGTTGGAGGGAGAGTGGGAGGGGGCACACCCCTCTTTTTTTCATTTTTTTATTATTTTATTATTATCTTAATATGCCACGTCGGACGCCTACATGTGTGGAGGAGAGAGAAATATGTCACGTAGATCGTGCAATCGAAAAATAGTCTATCCTATGTTAGAAAAGAGCAATTGGTGAAATAAGTTCATAATTGGAGGGCACTCTACTTACAAAGTACAATTGGAGAATAGAGTTAGGAAAGGGGAATTATACCGAATACCCTCCAACTTTGATCATTTTTCCAACGCTACCCTCTAACTTTACTTTGCTAACAAGATTGTCCTCTATCTTTTAATTTATTTCACTAAATGGCATTTTCACTAGTTATAGGCCGTTACCATACTGGCGTGGAGCCGATGTGGCATATTCTCTCTCCTTCATGTAAGCATTTACTGACGTGGCAACATTAAAAAAATAAAAAATTCCACGCACCTCCCTTCTCTGCACGTGCCGGCCACCTACAACGCGCGCCGACAGAGAAGGGAGGCCTCGCCCCGACTTCACCGGCGAAGTCATAGAGGAGGGTGAGGCTGCCCCCTTTCTCTGTCGATGTACGCAAAGAAGGGAGGGGGCCTACCCCCTCTCTCATGCGCGCCGGCAAAGAAAGGGGGTCGCCCCTTGCTGCACCGATGAACACAAGGAAGGGCGGGAGGGGGTCGCCTCTCGCTCTGCGACCTCCCATAAAGTGTGTATAGAGAATGTAACATATAAGAGGGGTGTAAGCCTTTAAGACATAGGTCTACCTTTTATATTAGTGTGTTGCTCTTGAATACAGAAAAAGATGTCGAATGAAGTTTTAAAATTTATAATCTCTCTACACTATCGAAATACGATGCACAAGCGTACGATGCATCATTGTAGTGCATGAGGTTCGATCCATAGAAACAAAGTCAAAATGTTCACACTTAATTTAACTATTTGAAGGAAAAGCATAATTGTGTTATTAAAAATAAGAAAGTGAAATTCTATAAACAAGAAATCACAACAAATAAGACTACAGTAATTTTTATGAGTTTTTCATGCAAAATTAGACAAAGATCAGTGTAGATAAATGCTCGGATTGGAAAGGTGTCTTTGCTTAGGATTTACATTTTCTGAGCTTCAGTTTAAGGTAAAGACGATAGATTCTCCTTAGTGTGTATTAGGATAACTTTGTCATAAAGAATACTCGACTTGTCCGCAACACTCTCGTGCTCGCGGTGAGTCCAGTTAACATAGGTGAAGGGATTCACATGTATCCGTCACTCTCGTGTACGATGCTTGAACATATAATTCGACCTTTCCTCCTTGGATTGAGCTAAGCCTTCACGGCATCCTAGTGTGTTGCTTTCTTAGAGAAATAAACTAAGAACAGAGATAGGCACAATCGACTTACCTCCGTCTCAAAATAATAAGGATAACTCTCCAGGGTGAAACACAGAAAACTAGGATATCACAAAGAGCGTTTAGACGATTTAAAGGGAGGGATGAAGAAGGATCGATTCAAAAATTTAGTTTAGGATTACTAAGAGTTTCTCAGATATAACTCATTCCTCATTTGCCCTATTCGGTTTGCCGACGACGAAAGAGGTTAGAGATGTTCCCTCTATGGCAGACGCTCTTAGAATCAGAGAATAACTGAAAATAGAAATGATAAGGAAAAATCATGCATGCACTTCAAACATGTGGTTTGGTTACTAATAGAGCGGAATGGCGTCGTATGATCCATGTAGCCGACCCCACCTAGTGGGATAAGGCTTTGTTGTTGTTGTTGTTGTTGCACTTCAAACATGTCTATGATAATCTGAGTCCCAGCTCACTACGATTGGTTATCGTCAGGTCTCTGATTGTGTGAATCCCTTTCGGATTTCAGGTCTGAAAGCTCATGACGTCTAAACCAAATGACAGAAAATCGCCGTTGCTAATGCAATACAGAATCCAAACTAAGAATCACTATCGTCGGTGCTCGATTTCTCTATGTACGATCGCGCATATCCCTATGATCAGAGTTGCAAGACGATAGTGATTCAGGAACTCCCTTAGATCTAGCTGCAAGAAAAACAAAGAATCCAAGCAGGAATCATCACATTAGCGATGCAATGTCTGCACGCCACTTTAGCACCACAATGACATCGACAGTAAGGCGATGCGAAAATGCAGTGCCTGATTAGCTTCACATCTTCATGCGGCGCAACATGTTTAGCGCCACAATCTTACCGACGTCAAGGCGACGCTGAGTATAAGTTCTCACTTTAGTGCCACCTTGGCGTCAAATAAGACGAGGTGCTAAATTATGTAATGTAGTGTCTCTATAGCATCGCGAAGGCACCAACAAGACATCACATATGTTAAACGCTAATGCGATGCTAAACCGAGGCAAAGGGGAAGCTATTTGCGTCACTTGGTTTCCAACGCTAATGCGATGCTATTGCATTACTAAGTGCGTGGTTTTAGCATCGCGTCAATTGAGATGCTAATTGTTGTTGCTATTTTGCATATTTCTTGTAGTGTCACGCGGTAATGGATTTGTTAGAACAACAACATGAAAGGAAATTCATAAAGTCAAAGGTCAATACCTCAGCTTCACGACACTCACAGAAGGTAATCAAGCTACAGTGCTATGTTACGAGTTGTGACTCTTGTGTAACGATTGTTGATGCAAAAATTGATAACAATATAGCTAGCAAGTGCACTAGTCGATCAAGTAATAAAGTGAAAGTATAGGTTGTCGATCCCACGAGGAACTAATTTACTTATCTATCAAATCTCAGAAGCTAATAGGAGACGAAATGACTTTGGGTAAACAGGAGTTGCAAAAAATAAAATTACAGAAAAGTAAAGTCTAAAACTAACGATGCGTAGGTCCTTAGGATGATTCGAACAATTTGAAATATTTGTAAAATCAAGCATAAACATGAAGTTCAGATTTAGTTTTGACACTGAAAATATGACCTCCCTAAACGGGTAAATTAACTATCTTAAGACAATAATAATATGAAATTATTCCACTCGGATATACCCTTTGTTATATTGAATTTAAGATGCAATATGTTGTAATCCTTAAACTATTTAATGGTCCATACGGGTCAATTATGTAGACCGCACAATCTAACATTCCCCACAGCTCTATTAGATTATGACATGCATTGCTTTAACATAGAAGTTAAGAATCAATCCAAACACAAAATTATGAATTAAGAATTGATTGTACTACAGTTAATAATCAACCTAGAAATCATTAAAATATGAAGGTGACTCGCATAAAGTGTGTATATCGTTAAACACAGAAGAAAGTCGAATTAAGTTTTAAATTTATAAATCATCTACACTATTACGACGAGAATCGAAAGTATACGGTATAACATTGTAGTGCTAAAGGGTCGATCCACATAGAGAAAGTTGAAATGTTCACACTTAATTAAAATGTTTGAAGGAAAAGCATAAGTCTATAGGTGTTGTTCAAAATGAGAAAGTAAAATGCTATAAACTAGGAATAACAAATAATATTACACTAATTTTTATGGATTATTAATGTAAAATTAGACAAAGACAAGTGTAGCTAAACACTAGGGTTGGGAGAATGTTTTCACTTGAAACTTTCATCATCTGAACTTCATTTGGAATACAAATGACTGAATGTCCCTCTCTTCTGAATTTGAGTCAAGTCTCATGTCCACCGAGTACCAAGCATTCAAGAAATACACTTGAGGCAAGGAGGCTGTGGTCGTCTCACGCTTGCCTCAGGGGAATGTGGATCACCCTCCTGGGCAGAATGCATGGTCTTGATTTTTTCAAGACGTCTTAGACGTTTTCAAAGGAGAAGATAAAGAAATTGAATACAACGATGGTGAAATAGAAGCACACGATCATCCTTTTAACTGTTTAAGTTAATTCCAAATTTCTGACTCAATTCGATTGTTTATTGCCAAAAATTCAAAGGGAGCATAACCTTTTCAGGCCACGGTTCAAAGGATGAATGACGTCTAATCCAAATCAGTTAAGAATCCATCACTAATCTTGCGAAAACCAAAGTCATGAGCCATTGCTTGCCTTAGGCTAGATTTTTTCACATTCGGTCGCGATGGAGACTATAATATCCCTACGGTCGGGGGTGCAAGACAGCAATGATTCAGAAAATTCCTCCTAGCTTACGGTTGCGAGGAAAACATGAAAACCACGTAGGGAACTAGCTTCACCCAGACTTGATTTTTTCACATTTGATCACGATGGAGCCTATAACATCCCTATGGTCAGGTTGCAGGGTGAAGATAGTTCATGAACTCAAATCCATGTATAGATTCAAAAGATAAAGAGTCGAACAATAAAATAGTAATATCCTAAAAAACACATGAAAGCTCAACATTCAGTTAGTCATTAAAGCATAAAAAAAGATAAGAACAGAGTACGAAAGTCATGATCAACATTCCCAGCCACTAGTTGGCTGGATAGTTACACATTGCAGAAACAAGAAAAGAAAGAAGAGAAGAAATGAAAATACAAAAGAGAAGGAAGAAGGGAGGCTGCTGGTGCAGCCTCCTCTTTAACCTCCTTCAACAATACAAAGTCGAAACCTCTGGAACCAAATGGAACCAAAAGTGGAACTCTTTCTTCAACAACCATCTTGCTCTTTTATAGCCCAAGAAATAGGGTCACCTGTCCATTGCTTTTCCTGTCTTTTCTTTAGTTTTTCTAGCCAACACAAGATGCTTTTGTGGTCCTACATGGCTGTCTTTTCCTTAGCTTCACACCTATCCATTTGTCCCAGTAAAAAGGAATCTTCTGGTGGTTCTTCTTTTCTACCTTTTTCTTGTTTTCTCCTGAAGTCTTTTTTGTTGTCCACATCTGTCCATAAAAATGTAGAGGAAGCTTTCTCTCTTTTGTGCAATAGAATCTACCATAATGACGTAGAAAGACACATTTTCATTTGTTGTTTCGGACAACTGGCTGGTGAATTGTATTGTCTGCTTCAAATTTGTCTAAGTGTTTAGGTTGGGGGAACACACCTGTGTTACCCCTTATGCATGCGTGTCGGGGGAAATACAACTGAATACCCCTATGAATTATCGATTGGGATTTCTGCATGGAAAGCAAATCAACACAAGTAAAAGTATCTCTGAAATATAATATTTAGAGGATGGATGTGGAGAAATAATAGAAGTTGTATTTCAACAGTAAAACATGTGTTCAAGCATGATAATATAGTAAAACATGGAATAGATGCATATTGAACATACATGAAAAGTATACATAATTTCTCCACATTAGAAGGAAAGCATTGAGCACAACAATGTTCATAAAAACTAAATTAATTGTTATTTGATTAATAAGAAACTAGAGATTGTTCATACACTAAAACTCTTGCATCTAAAACAAAAAGATAAAATTAAAACTAATAATCCAGAATACTAAGATAAATTTTTTGAGAGATTTCCCATCGCAACAGGTCTTCCAAAATATTGTCATGTCATCTAGGAAGTTCCATGAATTATTTTATTGATGATTTGAGAAATTTCATACGGTTTTAAAGCCCAACAATAGTATAGCCTGTGTTCTATTATTTTTTACTTGAAGCGACTTTGAATCATAACTTTAAGGAAACTCTAGAGGTACTTGGGATTATAAATATAAGACTTTTAGATCATAAATTTTGGTGCTTGAAATTTGGGATTTGTGCCATACTGTGGAGAGATAATTTCTCCATATGAAGGTCACCCGAAGGAGAAGACGCGTAGTTACTCGTCGTTTGTGTTGTGCAATGATTTTTGTCTTTATCTTATTTGGATAATCTTTTACTCTTCTCTCATATTCTATCTTCTGTGTATTAGAGATCTTATATTTTGCTCATGGAAAAATTGTTTGAACCCTTTGTCTAGTTGAGTTAATTATACTTTTCGATTTCTTTCAATTATGAATAATGAGTTCATTGTCTTTTTTATTAGGGATTTTGATTTCTAAGATTATATTACAAACATGTAAGGGGATAGTTTCATAATTAATATTGTTGTAAGACTTGATCTTTTAATTTTAAGTTGAAACATAATTAATATTGTTTTGTAACTTGTATCAAATTTTGTACAATCTGATATCATTTTCCAATATGGTGGATGAATAATAGTGTAACAATTATATATTGATGCACTTTAATTCTCTATAAAATAATAATTAATTCATGTGGAGAGATCAACTCATTAGGCATTTCTAACCCATCATAAGAATCGAAGATGTTCTTTACTAATTATAACTAAACTATCATTCGGATCATACATGTTATTTAAATTAATTATTCTCAATTTCAAGACTTGACACTATTTTGATTTATTTTCTGTCCGTTTATTTTTTGCACTTTAAATTTTCTCTTGTTAACATTGAAAAATTCTTACTTCTCCTAATATATTATTAAGATAAATTTAATTTAATTAGTTTCTTATATGAACAACATTATTGTATACTTTATTATTTAATATGACTAGTGTATTTGCTGATGAATTTATTTGTTATAAATTTAACACGCCATGACTAAAATACTTTTCAATCTTATCACTTAATTAAGGTTCAATGCACTGAGAGCTTCGTGCTTAACTAATTCATTAATTATTGATATGTCATTATCGAGAGAGATCAACTAGCCTTATTATGTAGAACTAATATCATTAAAAAGTGACTTTTTGCAGCATTAATTTCCATGTTGAACTTTCAATGTGCTGTCATTTTAATTTCCATGTTAATTTCCATTTTACCTTCGCAATCGGATTTCTGTATGTGAAGATGGTGCCAAATATCTCGTGGTCATATTTTGAATTTGAAGATTGAAATTGTTGCTTGCGAACGTTTTCACAGTTTTAAATCTCAAAAACATATATTTATACATAATACTAGACTTCAATTGCTACTTCGGTTTGGGGCAATCTAATTGGATTAGTTGGATTGGATGATGGATCGACTTTCAATTTATGGATAGTGCATTTTTTATCGTTGCGCGAGTTAACTCGTCGATACCATTTTACAGATACCGAGGGCTGACTAATTAAAAAAACTGTACTTCAATTCTAGGTATAATCTAGTTTTCAAAACATTGGAGCAGACAAAATTAGAGAGAAAAAGCCAGAGAAGACCTCGTGCACGTGAAAATTTTACAAGGATTTCATACAAATCTGAGCGAATTGAGATTTTCCCTCTGCTCCATTGTAAACTATTTGACTCCCTTGGTTATATGACTCCACTTCCTGGAAATGATATTTGCAAAATAAACTCCTGAGAAGTAGGTAGAAAACGGACATTAAAAAAATTCCTAAAGTGGATTTTATATAAAAATAATTAAAATTAACTTTAAATGCGAAGATAAATATATGCTGAAATCAACACGAGAAGTGATCAAGCTAGACTTACAAGTTGTGAAAAAAAAAAAGAAATAAACAATCTAATGCATATTAAAATCGTATTTAATCAATTTCACATGATAGTTAAGTTTCTCTATAGAAGACGGACATGTTCCTGGGATGATGACCAATTGGCTGATATTTGTGTTTGATAAGGATTAAACGTCAGAATTTAGTTTAGTTTGGCCAAAACGCACAAATTCTGATGAAAAAGTTTCTGCTCGCGATCAGAGCTTGCTTTTATTACACTTAAGTCACCTCGTAACTCATCCAAAATTTTTCATCGTAAGAACTTTCATCCAAACACTCAACCATAACAAATCTATCAAATTTAATAATTCCGGAGAACTAAATGGAATTTTAGTTCTACAATCCAAACATTGCCAATGTTAGCATAAACAGCCATATTTTGACTTGAATATATCATGGAAGCACGCATTTGCATGTGGCATGAACCGTAGACTAGTATATCAATCAACAGTTGATTATCCAAATGGAATTACTATGGATTATCTCTTAATGATCTACAATCATTTCGAGCTAAAAATGTAATGATACACATATATATACATACATGCATACAATATGAGTTGATTCAGAGAACACAACTTGTAGGAAAAATGGAAACTTGGTGGTTCATCGTCGTCACCCTGCTTTCCATCTGCTTATGCACTGTCCTTGGGGTAAAGACAGGGACGGAGTCAGAAAATATTTTAGAGGGGGGGGGGGGGCAGGCAACATTAAGGGTGAAAGTGATTCGAGTCGAGTCGATTTTTCGGTTAAAAAAATTATTATTTTTTTATCGGTTTTTAAATTACAAAAACCAACCTAAAATCATTTAGAAAAAGAAAAAATCATCCCAATTTTTTCGGATGATTTTTTTCGGACCTCTATTTTAATAAAATATTATTTTTTAAAAATATATAATAAAGTATTATTAATATTAACATATTTAATTTTATAACTAAACGTAGGATATAATATTACAATTATTGAGCTAGAGTTTTATAAGGTGATTTGAACATATTAAACTATATAAAAAAACTATTATACCAATAATAAAAAATAATTACTTATAAATTAATTATATAAATATAAATAATAAAAAAATAGACATGGACCCTATTAGTTTTTTTAGTAGGTCCCAAGTTTAAACGGGTTAGTTTTGCTCTATTAAAAAATTGCCCTAAATAGTATTCGGTCTTCTAATTTTTAATTTTTTTTATTTTTGTTTCTTGGGTTGAGTAAGTTTTTTGGATTGATCAAATTTTTCTTACATTACTAACATACACCATAAAATATATAATTTAAAATATAAATGAAATAAATTAAAAGTTAATTAGTTTGAACTCAATAAATAAAAATATTACTAAAAAATACAAAAGAAAAGAAGGATAAAAGAAAGTATAATAAAAAAATAGCAACAAAAGAAATGCAACTCTAAAAAAATGAGTTTTTTAAATTAATGCATTTGGTCCCATGTTTTTTAGATCCACAAATTATATTTACTGCATTTAATATATAATTAATTTAATTATTATATATTCGAATTATTCCTATCACCCAATAAATAAAATGTAAAAAAACAAATCTACACCTCAAATTTAACACGAGACCTCCACAATCTCGGAGCATGGCACTTACCAACAGACTAGCTTTAGTTATTTGAAATTTTAGGGGGGGGGGGGGGGGAAGCTATATATTCGTTAAGTATTATATGTTTATACATAATACATATTAGTATAAACTAAAAGACTTGGGGGGAAGCCCCCCCCCCCCCCCCCCCCCCAAGTTAACGTGGCTCCGTCCCTGGGTAAAGAGTTATAATAACGTGAGAAGAAGGCTACCCCCGGGACCTTCACCGCTTTCTCTACTTGGCAACTTCTTATTGCTCCCCAAGTCCTCCAGCCTCCACCATGTCCTTCGGCGTCTCCGTGACACATATGGCCCCGTGGCTACCATGTTTGTCGGGCATCGATCGGCTGTTTTCATCATGAGCCATGCCCTTGCCCACAATTCCCTTGTAGAGAAGGGCTCCGCCTTCACGCACCGCCCGCCGCCCCTCGGCACTTGGCGTGTGTTCAGTAGCAATGTGCACACCATCAATATGGCTGCCTATGGACCCCTCCGGCGCCTTCTCCGCCGTGGGCTTTCCTTCGAGGTCTTCCTGTAACACTCTCAAAATCGTCCCTCCTGCCACGTAGGCAGTCAGGTTGACTCCGGGAGCGCTACACTGTCTGCTACACTATTGACCATGATATGACATTGACCATTCAATAATTTGTATACGTGGCATCGAATATAATAATCAAATACTCAAGAACTTTATTGCGGAAGCTGGGAAGTCAGTATATCAAAGGACACCAACATCTGAGGAAAACATAATAAAGTGGAAAATGACAAAAACATCCAATAACTCTAGGCAAATGACTACATGTCCAATAACAGCGGAAAAGCCCATAACATCCATTTGATGTAGAGATGAATTATTCAAATAATGCAATTAAAAAGGCTGAACATTATAAAATTCAATAAGTCATGTGCGGCTATCCCAAGCTCTGCGTCCTCCATCACTCCTCTCCAGACAGGATTCTCACTTGCAAAATCCCAAGTGAAGGGGCATCGAATACCCGTGAGCGAAAACACCTAGTACAATAGAATGATAGGCTATAAATTTATAATCAAATCATGCTTAAATCAATAACGAATGAGTAATAAGATAACATACTTTACCATAAACAGGTAATCTCTTTTGTAACTTCACATGTCTTTACTATGCCATACTCGGTACTATGCCATACATTATCATGCTTCACTATACTTTGCAATGCAATACTTTG
Organism: Pontederia crassipes; assembly: GCA_030549335.1. Classification (NCBI taxonomy): domain Eukaryota; kingdom Viridiplantae; phylum Streptophyta; class Magnoliopsida; order Commelinales; family Pontederiaceae; genus Pontederia; species Pontederia crassipes. The sequence goes on along the minus strand of CM060197.1, from coordinate 39,399,791 downwards.
CTATACTTTACTTTATCATGCTTACTGTACTTTACTTTACTATGCTCTATAGTACTATGCCATACTGTACCATGTTTTACTTTGTCATGCTTTGTTATACTTTTACATAAGGTAATGAATCATTATGTCCATACCTTATTCTTTACTATATCCATATTATATTCTCTTATGTAACTTTGTTTTGTCTTTACTATACCATACTCTGTACTTTGCCATACATTATTTTGTCATACTTTGTTATACTTTGCCATACAATACTTTGCTATGCATTACTGTACTTTACCATACTATACTTTACTGTACTATACTTTACTTTATCATGCTTTACCGTACTTTACTTTACATACTTTACCATGAGTTATACTACATCTTTTATATTACTATGTAGTCCTTGAAGTTCGTTATCCTATGCGAGCTCGACTTTATTAGGTTGGAATGCCAGAGGTGCCTCTGTAAGTTTGTAAATCCAGTACGCCCACTTTGGGGAAGGGATGTGTCAATACATCATCCTTTTCGGAATACAGGTGGGAGAGGACCTGTACCTAGGAACAGTGGTCATTTAAGAACATGTAGGTTCACTGTCTCCTCAGATAAGCTACATGTCCTTCTGGCTCGGTACTATGAAATTATGCTTCTTTGGGGAAGGAGTGTCAATGCATCACCCTTCTTCGGGACACAAGTGAGAGAGGACTTGTACCCCAGGAATAGTGGTCATCAAAGACCAGTAGGTTCGCTGATGCACGAAAAATCATGCATTATTTTGAGTCATTTGATTAACACTTTAGAATATTTTTATGTTTAGAAAAGAAGAGTTTTGATTTGTTTTCATATAATTTCATTTAGATTTGATTTCTACCTAAATCTGAAAATTATTCATGGCAGGATATGAGAAAACGTCGAAGAAAAGGCTTAAAATAGCTCAGAAGACTGTCACGGCCGTGACAGTTATTTTCATGGCCGTAACAGAAGATTCTACAAGTAAAAATTTGACTAAGGCACTGTCACGATCATGACAGCTTCTGTCATGGCCTTGACAGAGAAAATTCCAGCAAAAATTTGGCTAAGTATTTTTCAACCTTTTCAGCCTTCTGTCACGGCCGTGCCGGAGTCTTTCACGACCGTGACGACGGTCTGTTAGGCCGTTTTAAAGCGATTTTTATCCACTTTTGCATATATTTTTGGTTTCTTTCCTTGTGGGAGGAGAAAACTTATAAAAGAAGGCAGAAGAGGGCCTTGAAAAGGATCCTTGAAGCATAGATTTGAAGCTTACAAAGAGGAGAAGATCGAAGACAACAACGAAGCTCTGCCGAAAACTCGAGAGAGGACGTGCTTAGCCTATGCCAGAGTTTTTCGTTTTCTTTTTCCAATCTTTTACATTAGATTTGATGTTGTTATTCTCAGATTTATTCTTTCATTAGGGTCATCCTAGTTGAACCCTTTTTATGTATTGGATTCTTCTTGATATTAATTTAGTTTGAGTCATTAGTAGCATTGCAATTTCATGTTCAATGCTTTCCTTTAATTCCATGATTTATGATTTGATTGTTATCTGAGAAGAAGTGATTATTTCCATAATAATTTCTAGGATCGATCTTATTTATTGCATGCCACAATTAGAAAAATCGAAAGAGACCTAATTCGTGTAGTTATTAAGGTGACTTGAGAAAGCCCTTAATATTAATTCCGATTGAATGCATCTTATGATTTAATTAAGTAAATTAAAAATTAAAAGGATTGATTTATTTTTATTATTCATAAGATAGTAGTTAAAGCCTGAAACATTGGTTAACTAATTTTGGGAATTCACTTTATAATTGATTCAACTAATTCTAAGTTGAGAAAATTCATTACATTATAGTGGTGATAATTATGTGCTCTAATCATCAAATCATTATTTCTCCAGGTGATCATTTTCTTTATTTTTATTATTTTCTTTTTATTCACCTCTGAAAATCATATATTTTCTTAATTTCTCAATTAACAAGGTTAAAAATAGAATCTAAATTATTAACCATCATCGTGGGAACGATAACTCTACTCATTCACTTTATTACTTGAGCGACTAGTGCACTTGCTAACGTTTGCTATCAATTCTACACGCATCATTCGCTATCTTCTCAGCTTAGCTACATGTCCCTTCTCTGTCTCTGTAATACCGTCACAGTGGGGCTATTAATACCCACCTCATGACATTGGCTGTGGTGGGGCTATTAATATCCACCTATTGGCCTCTGTAATCTGTACTTTGGAGCGGCACATAGCAATCCCGTGATTTCATCTTTGCTTTACATGTCTTATTTAACATTTGTGATGTTTAGAATCATAGGTCAGAGATAAGGGTAAAGTCGAATCCCCTTTTTCTGAGGTAATAAAATGTGTCAAATTACTTTATTCTTTATGTCAAATCTCAACCCGTCCTTTGGGTGAGATAGACTTAGTATAGTCTTTACAATATTGGGCCTGGAATCTAGTGGTCTGTCGAAAGTGGGGCCCAATTTGAAAAAGATCGAGGTCCAAACGGATGACACCCTATTCTGTTTGACAGAACCCGGGTCGGGTTGGAAAGGACTCGGGCCGGGTCGCTACCGGGCGACTAAGGCAAATGGCCCGGTCCAATTCAAGGACCGACTCGGGCCGGGTTATGGTCGTCCTAGCCGAGCTCGTGTTCGGTCCGGTTGACCGATCAATGTAACCTGGGCCGAGTTAGGATACGACCTGATCGGGTTGTGGTACAGTGATCGCACGATTCCCTCGACGCGATAACTCAGTTCGGGTTATCCAAGACACGCACGTCTGGCCTGACCCGGGCCGAGTCATACTCGGGCCGGGTTGTTGGTACGCAGACCTGCGCCGATCTTCTTCTCTCTTTTCGGCCATCTTTCGACTGTCGATTCACGATAGTTATAATACGAAAAATGAAGCTTATATGTTCTAGATCAATATGGGGTCATCACACGCATTTTATGATTAATAAATCATAGTCTAAAGGGATTTGAACATCTAAGGTACCTCTTTTTGTCGTTTTGAGTTCGCCGGCAATCTTTGCGTCGTCTTCTCCGGTGCCGATCAGTCCTGACCGGCGATGGGGTGCGGCTGACCTTTGAGCACATTGAGGGAGGGCTGTTGTGCGTCGGATCTTCGTTGAATCATCCCTGTTCGCCGCTCCTGTCGCTCGGTGCGCGCGCCTCGTCGGAGCAGGGGAAGAGGAACGGAGGAGGCGGTGGTGGCAGCCGTATGGAGGGGAGTCCAGAGGGGCACGAGGGCTTCTCCTCGTGCCCCTTTTATAACTTCAGGCCGACCTAATTTGGGGTGTAATTGGAGAGCGAATCGGGGAGGAAATCTCTCTCCCCATTTATTATTCATCATTTTCTTCTTCTTTTTTATTTCAAATCTCTTTCCTTTCTTGCTCCTCCCATGATTTGAATTTGATTTAGTATTTAAATTCTTTCCATGTTTGTGTTGATTCTTGTCAGACGTTATACAATGCGTGTTAGAGCAAGGGCCAACTTGATCCTCTTCCCTAGGGCCAATTTGATACAAATTTATATTTTTTGGGAACTGGTGGGAGTTTGTTCGTATTTATTAATAGGGTTTGATCCTTCCGCGCTTTAATTCTATTTATTTGATTTTGAATTCCCTTCCTCTTTTGGTCTTTCATTGTCCTGAATTTAATTTACATTCAATTCCTTTCCATATCTGTGTTGATGTTTACCAGACGTTACACGATTTGTGTTCGAATCATTTCCTCTTTTATATTCTTCTATCTTTTGATTCTGTATTAAATTTGAATTCCTTGCATTAATTGTCATTGATTTGAATTTCCTTAATTACAATTTATGTTTGATTCTTGATTTTCTCTCATTAACGTCATTTAATTCCTTGTTTTTAAATTCATTTTCTTCTTTAAAAATTGATTTCAATTAATTTTGAATTTGAATTTCCCCGTTAATGGCATTGATTTCAATTGATTTTCAATTGATTCCTTCATTAAATTCATTGATTTCACGTTTTGATTTCTTTTATTAATTGCATTAAATTTTAATTTTGAAAGATTTTTTACGGGTTGCAGTTTGAGGCACGACAATGGGCACTTGATGCCCTCATCCACGATCTGAAGTCGAGTGCCACGGAGGGTGACTGTGTGGTCTCGCCCTTGGAAACATTCGAGTTTTGCCTTTTCCGATTGTTCTCCCTCTTGTGCTTCGGCAGAAAACTAGATGACAAGGTCCTACTGACCATAAGGAGAACGCAACTTGATCTCCTGAAGCAGAGTGTTAAGCTCAGCGTCTTCAATTTGCTGCCCATATGGACGTTGGTGGCATTTTGGAGGAGATGGAAGAAGCTTTTGGACATCCGTCTCATGCAAGATGATCTGATTGTCCCACTCATTCAAGCTCACCAGTCTTCTCGCATTACTCGGAGCCCCCAAAACAATCATAACGCGTCAAGTTCATATCTCGACATGCTTCTTGACCTACGGGTTACCGAACAAGGAGGAAGAGGCCTCCGTGACGAAGAGATGGTGAGCCTGTGCTCGGAGTTCCTCAATGCAAGCACAGAAACCACGTCTACGGCCTTGCAATGGATCATGGCCAACCTCGTCAAGCACTAGGAAATCCAGGACAAGCTCTACGAGGAAGTCAAGCAGGCCTCCGGCTCAAGAGGGACCATGACATCAGTGGAGTTAGAGGACATAATTAACTCGCATGCCTTACTTGAAAGCCGTGGTGCTGGAGGGCTTGCGCCGCCACCCACCTGCACACTTCTTGTTGCCTCACACTGTGGTAGATGACGTTGAACTCGATGGGTATGTGATACCACGAGGCACGGTGGTGAATTATACAGTGGCTGAGATGGGTAGGAATGGTGACGTTTGGAGTGAACCACTAGCATTTAAGCTGGAGAGGTTCTTGGCCGGTGGCGAGGGCGAAGGTGTCGACTTGACAGGGAGTAAGGAGATAAAAAAGATGCCCTTCGGTGCCAGAAGGAGGATTTGTCCGGGGCTCACCGTCGCCGTTTTCCTATTGGAGTACTTCGTGGCCAACTTGGTGCACAACTTCCGGTGGGAGGGCGTCGCTGGTGAGGAAGTGGACCTGACGGAACTGCCGGGTCTCACCGTCGTTATGAAGAATCCTTTCAAGGCTCGTTTAGTTGCGAGGATAAAATTTTAGTGTGCTTGATTGATATATTTTATTATTAGTCATGATGATTGATATTTGAATGCTTCATGACATGTAAAACGCTATGGATATGTATGTGATCATTTTATTTTGTGTTGTGTTTTATGTAAGTGTATGTTAAATCCTTATATCCTATAATGTTGGGCAAATGAAATTTGAAGTACATTATTTTATACCTTCCTTTTAATTCGCATTTCTTTTCTTTCTTATTTTATTTTGTTATCTTTTTTTGTCAAGTCCGATGGAGAGAAATATGACTCAGAGAAATATAACTTGAAACAAACCTTGCAGGTTCAATTTATAGGAAAAAGTATTCCAAGTTCTAATCTATCAGAACTCCTAATCATATTTTTTATTCATAATTTATCTTTTTTTCCTGAATTTTCAAAATTAAATAATAAGTTATTAACTTAATATCTTTATTTTCAGAATTAAAAGTAATAAAATATTATTATTTAATTCCTAAATATTTAAACATAAAACTCTCAAATTAACTCATATTAGAAGTCCTTGATAACTTATAATCATATTGGAATTGAAATCTAAATTCCTAGTCTTAATGTAATCACAACTCCTAATTCAATTAGGATTTATCCTTCCTTATCTTATCTTTCCTCTTCTCTTATCCATCCTCCAATTATATTTCTATTTCTTTTCAAACTTTATCTTTGTTTAATAAATCCTAATTTTTAGAATTTTTTAATTATGAAAATTAAATTTTAATTTGAATATTTTTTAGGTGTTACATTTTTACTCCCTTAGGGAAAATTCATCATCGAATTTTGTCCTGAAATGTACCACACATTAACTTCTTGTAGTTAATCAATTTGTTCATTACTACCCTTATTACCCCCTTAGAGTATGTCTACTTAATTTTATTGATCAATTTGATTTAGCGATATTTTTATTAATATTTTTTTAATCCTTCCGCTTACTTGGTGATCTAGTCAAAGAACTAATTAAAATCAATATTCTACTCAGAGTATTACATAGTTGGTAGCATTTTTTAAGTTGAATTTTGTCATGTTACAAGGACGATTTTGGGATGTTATAATTTTATTATCATATTTATTTGAATTCCTTTAGAATTGTCAAATCTTATATAATTTTTAGAGTTATTATGATGATATGTAATGAATAGACTAACAATTGACAATTCTTTTAATGGCTCCGTACGTTACTTTCTTCCGTTAATTCCATATTGTTACTGAATTATTTTATTAATAATGCCCTTTTTCAAGTACTAGCTACTGCATGAGACTTATTTGATGCTTATAATATCTGCCATAGCCCCGAGTAGTTTCTAATAACTACTTAATTCGACCTATATTGATCCTCAGCGAACATGACGTAATCAAAATTTATTAGTGGGATAAAGTATTCGGGCACGATAGGAAAACTAAAATTTTATATTATTTAGTCATTTAATGTTTCTTTTTAGTTTCAAATTCTTTTAATTTAAAATTTGCAAAGTACTGAACAAAATTAGTTCAAATTTGGAAATAATATTTGAGAATTTTATTATATGTCTTCAAATGGAAATTAAATATTACTTTATCTTAAATACTTTAAAGAAAAATGATTAGATAATTCAACCATCCGACTTCGGCTCTGTTTGGCAACATCAAAATTAGCGTTTTAAGTAACGGTTAGCGGTTCAAACGTTAATTCTTTTATTTGGTAAATGACAAAAATAAATAGCGTTTAGCGTTTCATACGAAAATATTAAAAAGCTACTTCAACTAGCTTTTAACGTTTAGAGGTTAGCATTTTATAATTTTTTTCAATTTTATCCTAATTCAAATACATTATTTCTTTCTAACTTATCTTATTATTTTCTCATTTTTTTATTTTATAATCATTTAACTATATTTCTTTTTATATTCATGCTTAATTAATTGCAAATTATTTATATGTTAACAATGAATAAAAAATAATTTCACAATTAATATTTTTATATCATGGGTGCACTATATAAAAATTATTGTCAATATAAATTTCTATATATTTTAATAAAAAAATAGGTGTGAAATTTTATTTTATCTAATTAAGATATAAATATTTAATATAATTGTTTATAATACAATTTGTATAGTGCTGAAATTAAATAATTTATCATATATCTGATTATGTCATTTTATATTCATCAGCTAATTCTACCACTAAGTTTACCAAATACTTATTTGTTATAACCTCTAACCGCTAATCATCATCCGCTACCCACTAGTTAAACCACTATTCGCTTGTCAAACCGCTAATAATGCTAAACAGAGCCTTCGTCAAGGTCTAATTGGATAAAATAAGTCCAAAATCAATCCATCGAAGTCGATTGGATGAGTTGATTATGGAATATGCCACCAAACAAGATAACAATTGTCCTTGTTGAGATACAAATTTTGAATAAGAATTTGCTCAAGTTTTACCAAACTAGGAATAAAAAAGAGTCCAAAAGTTTAAGTTCTGATCAAAGAGTCATGTGACTCCCAGTATCAGAACTAAAGTTCTTGCTTCAAGTAGGAACGTCCTAATTATTATTTTTTTCTTTTAACTTTTAGACCTATGTACTAAATAATAGATAATTTAATTATATATATGATGTGTATATGCATATATTAATATATTATCTTATTGTTATAAAATAAATTTATTTATATTTATTAATAAATAAGTATTATTAAATATTTATTATAATTTGTTTAGTATTATAGTATAAATAAATTAAGGAAATTCTGTTATGAAATTAATGAAATAAAATAAATAACAATTAATATATAATTATTATATTAGGACATTATTAATATTTTATTTACGTAATTATATATATTCATATATATATTATATAACAATAAATTATGATATTTTCATTTAATATTTTATCTCATAAAATATTTTTTTATTTCTTACTTTTTACCTAAACACTTACTAGAATTTATCTATCTAATCAAAATTTTAATTTCTCATCATGGACACTCACCATCTCTTTGAACAAGGGCGGCTTCCAAAGATTATAAGCAAGGCTACCAACAGGCTAAGAAAAGGTTTTAATCACAATGCCATATAATATTTTTTAAGGGGTGCCAAATATATCTTTTTACTCTAAATTTTATATTTTAATGAATCAACTAATAAAAAATAAAAAAATTAAAGGGAGACTAGGTCCTCCCTCACCATATATGTAGGTTCGCCCCTGCCTTTGAAGCAGTGTTGTAACACCTAGCCCGGTCCGGCCGGTCGGACCGGTGTTCGGGCACTAAAATGGTCCGTAGGTCGATCAAAATTCGGCCATGGGATTGACCCGCTTTGACCTGGTCAAAACTCGGGTTCAACCAGCGACGGATTTAGGGTTTAACCCAGATCTAATTCTCCACGCACTAGTTATTAGACCTATGTAAATTTTTAATTTCACAATAAATCATTTAATCTAACTAAATAAAATATGAAATCAAGTATTCACAAACTGATAATTACTTAACTTAGAAATTCAAATAATTAAATCAAAAGCATTAAACGTAACTAAAAATTGATTAAAAGAAATTTAATAATAAAATTAAGGGTTCACAAAATTTTCTTTCAATAATAATCTCCTAAAATAAAATAACTAAAAATATTGAGTTCATCCTAGAATTTTAGATAGATAATAAAAAAATAATAATAATTGGAAGAAGTACACCAAGAATAAATCAGGATCCTCAAATGTTGTCGGAGCATCTGGATTAGCCGTTCGATCAAATCACTCTCTCTTGATCAAAGCTTGCAGAGCTCACGACTCGTCGCAGAAGAAAATCATACTTCAAAGCACCAATTGGATTGATGGTTTCATCCTCTATTTATATGTGCGAACGAGATCTTCATGTTGATCACGAGCATAAATTGTATGGTCGAATTTAAATTCGATTGGATAGAATATGATATAACCTTGTAACCATCTTGAAAAGCTAAAAGATATACATCATCATAAGATTGTCAGCAAATAAGATTCGACTGTGGTGAGATAAAGTTGAACTCCCGTAAAATTTTGACTTGATAAGAAGTTGGCGCCCGATAAAACTCCTCCTAAATTTGATTCACGACCAATATTCTCTTAATTCTCCACTTTACGCCCGATAAAACTGCCCTTTGATTTGATTTACGGCCAACAAATCCCCTGAAACAACTTTGTCACCCTAATGGTGATATAACGATTGCATTTCACTCCCAAGATAAGCCTTTACTCCCATAATAGAAGTTTCGACTGATAAATTTTTACTCTCAAAATTGTCTTGTGATGAAAGGTGATAACCTTGCCCAATATCTCGGCATTACTCCCATAAGTATAGAGTGGCGCCCGACATTACTCCCTTAACAAATCTTCATTGATATTTTGTGGCCAAAATGTATGTAACTCATATTTCACTCCTTTGGAGATTTTACTCCTTATAAATTTGGTCCATGATTCATCCGACAATTTTTCTTATTCCTGCCAATTAATTAAAATAATGAAGTTAATCCACCCATAGTTATAATAATTCAAGAATTGATAGATAGAATCAACAAATCCAAAATTACAACTGAAATAAACTTAAAATGATGCATACAATGATTAAATTATAGAAAAACTAATTAAAATGATAGACTAAAATATGTTGTATTTGCGATTTTCCGAATGATAGACTAAAATTACAGAAAAACTTAAAATGATGCATACAAGAAAATCGCGATTTTCCGACGGATAATTTTCGACGGTTCTAAATCCGTCGCTATTTGCGACGGATTTTTCGACGGTTCCATTTCCGACGGATTTTTCGACGGTTATGACCGTCGGAAATAATTTATATTATTATTTAATTTTTCGACGATTAGGAACGTCGATATTTTCGACAGATATCCATCCATCGTAATTTCCGACGACTTTTCCGACGGTTACGATCGTCGGAAATAAAAAAATTATTATATATTTTTAATATTATTATTAAATTTTTGCGACGAATTTTCCGACGGTAACGACCGTTGGAAATAAAAAAATTAATTATATAATTTATTATATTATTATTTAATTTTTTGACGATTAGGAACGTCGATATTTTCGACGGATATCCATCCGTCGTAATTTTCGACAACTTTTCCGACGGTTAGGACCGTCGGAAATAAAAAAAATTAAATTATATATTTTTAATATTATTATTAAATTTTTTCGACGGATTTTCCGACGGTTGTGACCGTCGGAAATAAAAAAATTAATTATATAATTTATTATATTATTACTTAATTTTTCGACGGTTAGTAACGTCGATATTTTCGACGGATATCCATCCGTCGCAAAATCCGCCGCAATTTCCGAAGGTCGTAACCGTCGGTAAATCCGCCGTAATTTCCGACGGATATCCAAACCGTCGCAATTACCGACGGTTTTGACCGTCGGTAAAGATTACCGTCGGTAAAATAAAAAATAAATATTATATATAACTAAATAAAATAAATTTTTTTATTATTTATATTTTCGACGGCCGAAACCGTCAGTAATTAAAATTTCGTTATCCCGCTTTTTTTTCCCTTTTCCCGCTTTCTTTCCACTTTTTCCTTTATATATTTTCCCTCCTCCCTCTTCTCTCTCCTCGTCCCTCCACACCTCTCTCTCTCCCTCCTCTTCTCTCTCCCTCTCCCGGCCGCGAGCACGGACGCCGGACGCCGGTTACGCCGCGAGATCGGCCTCTCCCGCGCGCCGGACGCCGGCGACCCTCCCACGCCAGGCGGCCGGATCCGGCCGCTAATTTTTTTATATTTAAAAAATTATTTGCGACGGTTGCGACCGTCAAAGGATCGACGGTTGCGAGGACCGTCTAAAGTTTCGACAGTTGGGACAGTCGAAAAGTTGCGACGGCTCGGACCGCCGGCCTTTTCCGGCGGTTGCAACAGTCGGAAATTTCGACGGCTCGGACCGCCGGCCTTTTCCGGCGGTTGCAACCGTCGGAAATTTCAACGGCTCGGACCGCCGGCTTTTTCCGACGGTTGCAACCATCGGAAATTTCGACGGCTCGGACCGCCGAAAGCCTTTTCCGGCGGTTGCAACCGTCAGAAATATCGACGACTCGGACCACCGGCCTTTTCCGACGGTTGCAACCGTCGGAAATATCGACGGTTCGAACCACCGGGGACTTTTCCGGCGGTTACAACCGTCGGAAAATTTCGACGGGTCGAACCGCCGGGGACTGTTCCGACGGCCAGAACCGTCGATATTTTCGACAAATTTTTTTCAATCGTCGGTAATTGCGTTACCGACGATTTTCGGGCTGATTACCGATGGTTCGGACCGTCGGTAATTCGCATTTTTCTTGTAGTGCATCAAACTTTCCCAAGCAAGTCTTGCTTGTCCTCAAGCAAAAATTCAAAAGCAAGGCTCAAAAGAATTCCATCATAGCTGACATATTATTAGCTGACTAATTTTCTTATACAGTTCTTCTACACACCTACTACTCAATGTCTTACCATTTTTTATGCACTTAACTTCATAGAGGGTCTGAATGCTACACAAATTTAAACAATCTCAAATTCAACTTTTTAGAGAACTAAATAGTCCATCAAATAATAGCATTAATATTGAACACATGAGTACTAATTGAGCTTAAAATATTTTTTTTCTTTTTCTTTCTTTTTTCACTTTTATTTTCAATTATTTTAAAAGTTTTAATCTTCAAGCAGGATTGCACAAGGAAGTCTATGTAACGGACTTTGGACTGATGACTCTCAAATCAGATGGCCTTAGGGCAATAGGTGATAAGGCACCCCTCAAGTTTACTTGTCTAAACAACCAAAGTTCTGAACGAAGAGTTCGAACTTAGCCATGATTCAGTAGTCATTTGTTTCTCCATATTCCACAAGATGGTCCTTGTAGCAGACTTTCGATCGACGGATCTCAGAGCAATTGCCCTTAGGTCGTCAGGCATGAACCCTACGGATCTAATAATTAGCCGAACACATCTCGGTTCCGGATAACACTTTTGTACCTACACATAACTTTATTCAAAAACTCCTTTCTTTTAATATAATTTTTTAACACTTTTTTTAAGCTCAATGAGTACTTAATATGGTCAATAAAAAGTCTACTACTATCAAGACATAATAGAAATAAATAAAATGAATGAACATGAACTTGTAGTCTAGACATCTATAATCTACTTAGCATATTTGATACTGAAATAGCAAATGATAAGAGAGAAAAGTATTCAACTTTCATCTGTCTTTGAACTTTACTTAAAGATAATTAAAACAGTAAGATAAGAATTAGTAAGATAGATAGCAAAAATAAATGCATACAATGGTATTTTTGGAATTTTTTTCAGATTTTTGATAAAAATGCATACATAGAAAAATAAAAATAAATAAAAAAATGCGATGAATGAAATACAAACTTCCTCAAATTTGAACTACACGTTGTCCCAGTGTTAAACCTAACAAAAGGAGAAAAAGATAAACCTAATAAAATAAAAAAATAAAGATAAAAGATATAACCGGATTTATGTCGACGTGACGGTGACGATGGGCAATAGCCGAAATGATTATAAGATAGCCGTGGATGCGCCTCATTTGCCTGACCTGGGACTGGTGGACGAAGAACTTGGACAGGGTCTTGGCGGTGGGATGAAGTTGATGTATAACTCAAACGATGGTGGCGCTGTGGAGAACGGGCGTCTTTGTTGACGTCGGGCTTTAACTTGGTTTAACACAGTACTGTCGAGGCGTCAAATGTATGAAGTGGCCGCTAATGAAGACCGACATTGAAGCCCAAAAATTGGTGGTGGTCCCTTGCGGCGTTGAAGATTAGTGCGTCGGCTCTCGTCCAGGCTGGAAGATGTTGGCGTCAGGTGTACACCGGCTGCAGTGAGCGCAGAAAGAGTAGCGGCGATATGGATAACGAGCGTGTCCGGCGCCAAGAAAGATGAGCCAATAGCCATTGGTGCAGTAATTGTATTTTGTTGGCGTAAAATGCACTGCTCCGAATCATGTGCATGGATGGTCAGCTTTGGCGCAATTAATGGTGCCGGCAACTCGGTGTCCGAGGTACAGGTCATGCTTTGGCGCCTTAATGGTGCCGGCAACTTGGTGTCGGAGGTACAGGTCGTGCTTTGGCGCCTGTAATGTCATATTAGAGGCTTTTGAATTCATCTTGTGTTGTCATTGATTTGGTGCCTTATGAGTCAGGTAATACACGTGTAGATCGTTGGCGCCCCGCAGTCAATCTCATGTTGTTGATGCCATGTTCGGTGTCTAAGGATGAATAGATAAATCCGCCGCGTTTTGTCCGGGCGCCGCTTCTCATTAGCTTTTCTTCATGTCAGGTGTAGCATAGAGAGTGCTCGGCGTGGCTTGCGATGTCTTTATAGAATACGTGCATGGCTCCATAATTTTGACACGACAACTTGAGTCATCTTCTTATTAGCAGGGCGAGGTCAGCATAATTTTCTTGGTGTCAATCAGAAAATTTTCCATAATTTTCCATAATAGCATAATTTTCCATAATTTTCTTTGATATAAATGCACATTAGCTTACACAGAAAATCAATCAGTTAAATAACTCCATAACTTAAATTAACCAAAAAAATTAATCACACATCTAATCTTCATCTAATTAATTAAAGAACTATAGCATTAATCAGATAACTAACTAAATTAAATTTAAAAGACTAACAGAAAAAATAGCAGCATAATAAAATTGATTGTGATTGAATATTCAATTAATTATTACAACAACCAAGTGCCAGAAAAAAATATTTACATATATATAACAGTTTAATACATAACAGAGAGGTCACGGATCAGTGAAAAATATCAATTAAAAATATGATCAAATTAACATATGTCGAGTAAAAAAAATGTAAGTCAGTAAAATCCTAGGGACAATTATACTCCAGAAAAGATATAATTTTAGGCATAATTAGAATGTCAACAATAAATCATGGATATAATTGTTCTTAGAAAAATTGTTCACAAAAAAATTCTTAAATAAAATCGACAGCCTAAAATCATTGGATTTAATCAGAGGCGATTGCAGTAGGAATCATTCAAAGAAAATCAAGCGTCATGCAGAAAATATATTTTACGTAATCCCCACTAAAAATGCTTCAGATAATCGTGGCTGGAATCAACAAATTAATGTCACAAAATCATCATTTCTTCCAAAACAAATGCGTCTGAATTTGGGGCTTAATCAAAGGGGTGAAACGTGATATCACGCATGATATTAGGAAATAAACTTGGCGCCATATCATGTAAAGAAGGAAACTCGGCCGAAATTGAAGGCGTAAATATGATAGAGAGACAAAACAATCAATCAACAATTAGATAGAACAATCAGCACTTTGCGCCAAAGAATACACATCGGATATTAGATAAATTCTAAGTGTAATTAGGGAGAAAAATCAGGATGATATTAGAAATTTGCAGAGAAAAATCAAGACGCATGATAAGCAAAATAGTTAGGCGCCAAATTATGGAGAAATACAATTGGAAATCAGATTGGACACCATACATAGATTGGGCGTGATCATGAGAAAAACAGAGATCAGGATTGGGCGTAATAGATAGAGAAACAAATGCTAGGCGTATTCAGAAAAATAATCAGGGTGATATTATGGTAAGAAAATATGCATAAAAAATTGAAGGCGCCAAACATGAATAAACAAATCTTGAAATTATTGGATCACGGAGAGGGAAAAATTAAATCAGTTCAGTTTTATGCCATATCAAATAGAGAGAAAAAAAATCAGCCGAAATTACAGGTGCAATAAAAGGATAAAATCGGACATTGGAGCGCAATATCAGAAGAGCATAGTCCGGCAAATTGACCGCCATACCATAGAGAGAAAAATCGATAATTACGGGGGCAATATTTAGAAAGATAAATGCAGTGCAAACAGCCATTAATAGATATTGAGTTGGACGCCATGGAGAAACTCGGATATCATATCATGGAGAAACAAAATCCAAGGCGTAAAAAATCTTGGCATAACCCGCGTGATTAACCTTTGAACTTGAGGTGCAAAATTCAGAGAAAATCAAACATGTGAATTATTTCCAAGTCGAAAAGTTCATGAAGAAAGTAGAATTAAATATGGTGCAAAAAATACTTCAACCATTCTGAGAATAATTAAAGCCCAATAAAACTTTCGGATAATCTCAAAATTTAATAAAGTGTTAACAACATAATTCGACAATTACAATTGGATCTTGAAGGTTTTAACCTTTTCTTCGGAACTTGTGAAAGTTCAAACAGACAATAAAAGCATATGATTGAAGCTTGACGATGATTAAGGGGCAAAAGCTTCAAAGAAATTAATCGATTGTAGTTAATCGTTGAGGCACTAAAAGGCCGAGAGAATAATCCCCATAAACAATCATGGGCGTACACTACAAGAAAATTGTCATTTTCCGAGGCCAATTTTTGACGGATAGAAATCCGTCGCAATTTGCGATGGAAACATTTCCGACGGAATTTCCGATGGTTACAACTGTTGGAAATGAAAATAATAAATTATGTAATTTGTTATATTATTATTTTATTTTTTGACGATTAGGAATATCGATATTTCTGACGGATATCCATCTATCGCAATTTTCGACGGAATTTTCGACGGTTACAATCGTCGGAAATGAAAATAATAAATTATGTAATTTGTTATATTGTTATTTTATTTTTCGACGATTAGGAATGTCGATATTTCTGACGGATATCTATCCGCCGTAATTTCCGACGGTCTCAATCGTCGGTAAATGTATAATAATATAATATAAGGAGTATTTTATTAATGTAATTAGCGACAGTCCGAACCGTTGCAATTTCCAACGGTTCCGATCGTCGGTAATAATTAGCGACCGTTCAAACCGTCGGTAAAATAAAAAATAAATATTATATATAACTAAATATAGTATTTTATTTTTATAATTAAATAATTTTTTATCTTCACAGCCGTTGGTAACTTTAAAAATAATTAATATTTACTTTTCCGACGATCGGAGCCGTCGGTAATTAAAATTTCACTATCCCGCTTTTTTTTTCATTTCCCGCTTTCTCATCTTTCGACGACCTCTCTCTCTCCCTTATCTACTTCTCTCTCCCTCTCTCCTCTCGCTCCCTCGATGACCTCTCTCTCCCTCGACGACCTGCCGATCCGCCCGATGACCTCTCGTCCGACGACCCTCTCCCTCCCGGACGACGATCGCCGACGACCCTCGTGCACCACGGGGCGATACCGGTCGCCTGCCTGCCGGATCTGGCCGCGGATCGGCCACCTGGCGGCCGGATCCGACCGCTGGCGATCCGGCGGTCAGATCTAGCCGCGGCCCGATCTGGCCAGCCGTCAGCGGTCAGATCTGGCCGGCCGCCATGCCGGCCGTGGCCTGATCGGCTGCCAGCTGGCGTGATCTGGCGGCCGGATCTTGCCGCGGCGGTCGGCTAATTTTTTTTATATTTTAAAACTTCTTTGCGACGGTTGCGACCGCCGAAAGTTCGACGGTTGCGATGATCGTCGAAAGTTTCGATAGTTTTTACTGCCGAAAGTTTCGGTGGGTTGCGATGACCGCCGAAAGTTTCGACGGTTTTGACCGTCGAAACTTTCGGCGGTCGCACGAAACTTTCGACGGTTTTGACTGCTGCCAAAACTTTCGACCACCAAAACTTTCGGCAGTCAAAATCGTCGATACTTTCGACGAATTTTCTCCAGCCATCGAAAAATGATTTGCGACGACCATTTTTTCGACGGATCATTTCCGTTGATAAATCCGTATGTAATCTCATTACAGACAGTTTTGGGACTCTAATCAGCCTTTTTCTTATAGTGGTAAAACTTCAAAGGTTAGAGAAAATTTCAAAGAGATAATCGAGATAGGGTAAAACCCTAGGGTACAAAAGAATTCGGATTAAATAATTATGTGATTAACTTGATTGAGTCACCAAATCTTAACAATTACGGCTAAAGCAAAATTAGTTGGGCACCAAAGTCATACACTATTAGAAAACATTACGGTCGAAACAAAAGCTATCCACATCTCGGCCAAAACAAAATTGAATCAGCACCTTGAAACTCATGCATTAATGAAGCCGCAAAACAAATGTTCAGGAAAGTAAAATTCTCGTCGATTCATTATCATTGTCACAAGGTCGAAATAAAGCCAAATCAATAGTAATCCTGGCATAAAAATAAACTTAAGAAAATTAAGGTAGAACGAGGTGCAAACATACGATGATATTTTAGTAAAGTTGATAGACATTAATCACGGTCGTAAATTCATAAGTTGACACAAATAATAAATCTTTATCCAATTAATCAAAAAAATCCACTCGGGCGTCATAATTTTCAAATAGAATAGAGTATTGCCGAAAGTCAACAAATTTTAATCTAGAATCAATCGATAATTCCGTGACCTCTTTATCTGCAAAAAGAAAGATGTTAGAGTGATAAGTCTTTACTCCCAAGATAAGTTTTTACTCCCACAACAAGTTTCGGCTAATCAATTTTTACTCCCAAAATTGCCTTTATGATGAAAGGCGATAACCTTGCCCAATATCTCGGCATTACTCCCATAAGTATAGAGTGGCACCCGACATTACTCCCATAACAAATCTCCATTGATATTCTGTGCCAAAAATGAATGTAACTCCTTAGATTTCACTCCTTTGGAGATTTTACTCCTTATAAATTTGGTCCATGATTCATCTCAGCCGACAATTTTTCTTATTCCTATCAATTAATTAAAATAATGAAGTTAATCCACCCATAGTTATAATAATTCAAGAATTGATAGATAGAATCAATAAATCCAGAATTACAATTGAAATAAACTTAAAATGATTCATGCAATGATTAAATTACAGAAAAATTACGAAAATAATAGACTAAAATATATTGTATTTTGCATGCATCAACATATAAGCATGTAGTATTTTCATTTTTTCCATTAGTGTATATGTCCATAGTAATTGAGGTTCAATTCCAAATTGTTACCATTGATAATTATTAGATTGAAAATACTTTTGTTTTTGTTTCGAGAATTACTTTCGTCTATAGAACTATAACTATTTTTTTGGAAGTAGGATAAATTGAAAATATGAGGCTGAACAATAAGATAAAAAAGAAGCTCATGCCATTCACCTTAGAGGAACCTTGGTCCCCGTCGCAAGCAATTCAAAGGACAATAAGGAATGTCGATATTATTATATTATTATTTTATTTTTTGATGATTAGGAATGTCGATATTTCCGACGGATATCCATCCGTCGCAATTTCCGACGAAATTTTTGACGGTTACGACCGTCAAAAATTAAAATAATAAATTATGTAATTTATTATATTATTATTTTATTTTTCGACGATTAGGAACTTCGATATTTCCGACGGATATCCATCCATCGCAATTTCCGACGGAATTTCTGACGGAATTTCCGATGGTTACAACTGTCGGAAATGAAAATAATAAATTATGTAATTTGTTATATTATTATTTTATATTTCAACGATTAGGAACGTCGATATTTCGAATATCTATCCGCCGCAATTTCTGACTATCGTGACCATCGATAAATGTATAATAATATAATATGCGGAGTATTTTATTAATATAATTAGCGATAGTCCAAACCGTCGCAATTGTCAACGGTTCCGACCGTTGACAATAATAATTAGCGACAGTTCAAACTGTCGATAAAATAAAAAATAAATATTATATATAACTACATATAGTATTTTATTTTTATAATTAAATACTTTTCGACGATCACAATCATCGGTAACTTTAAAAATAATTAATATTTACTTTTTCGACGGTGAGAGCCATCGGTAATTAAAATTTCATTATCCGACTTTTTTTTCGTTTTCCCGCTTGCTCATCTTTCCACCTATATATATATATATATATATATACTCAATCCCACCCTTTATTTCTTTCCCCCTCTCCTCTCTCTCTCCCTCTCCCTGCCGGCGAGCCTCCCGATCGGACGTCAAGCGTCGACCACTGGCGACCCTCTCCCGCCGGCGTCCCTCTCCCCTTCTCTCTCTCTCTCTCTCTGGCCCGAACAGATAGCGGTAGGATCCCATCGCTGGCGGCCGCCCAGCCTTTGGCGTCTGGATCCGGCTGCTCGGCTAGCCAGCTGCTGGCGTTTGGATCCTGACACTCGGCCGGCTGGCGGCTGGATCCGGCCGCTCGACTGCTGGCCTTCGGATTGGCAGCTTGGCGGCCGAATCTGGTCGCTGGCCACTAGCGGCCGGCTATTGTTTTATATTATAAAAATTCTTTGTCACAATTTTGACCGCCGGAATTTTTGGTGGTTGCTACCGCCGAAATTTGCGACGATAGTCGCGACCGTCGAATGTTTCGGCGGTCGCGATCGTCGAAGTTTCGACGGTTTCGTCGATCGTCGCAAATATCGGCGGTCGTGTCCGCTGGACTTCCATTAAAATTTCCAGCATTTTTTTCCCAACCGTCGAAAATTAATTTGCGACGACCATTTTTCGGACGGATCGATTCCGTCGAAAATGCATATTTCTTGTAGTGTACAAGTAAAAAGTCGAGTTAGAATAGAACTCTGCAGAATAAAGACCATAATAAAATTGAATTTGTTAGAGTTGTTCTATGAAATGCTACGATGGGAAGGATGGTAGATCGATTTTTTGGGACTTGTCATATTGCAAAGATCAAGGTTGTCCTGACTAACTCCAGGGAACTAAAAAAAAGTACAAAGTATATTCATGAGAAGCAATACATAATTGGATGTTGAAGAAGTTGGTAAATGTAAGTTGAAGTTGGATGATAGTATCATGGACCTTCATGATGTATTATACATATCTACAATACACTCTATGAAGAAATATCTTGAAGTTAGGTTTTACAAAGATCATGTAACTATAAGAAATAACATTAATGTCATAACCATGGAAACATCTATTCCTTGTCATGATCTATATTGTCTTCTAGCAATGAATAATAATGAATCAATGAATATAACTTATCAAATAATTCGAATGAACCTATTGCCTAATATATTAGGGGCAAGAATATTCACCTTCTTATCACTATTTTATTGGAAAAATAACCTAAAAACCTTTTTCGATGGCAATAAAGTCAAAGGAATTGTTAGAGTGAATTCATTCAGATATTGATGATCCATTGTCATCACACGCATTAATAAAAAATATTTATAACATTTATCGTTGATTATTTCAAATTCTCCTTTGTATATCTCTTGAAAAAAGGCTAAGGCTTTTGAAAGATATAAGATGGAAGTGGAGAATAAATTAGCAAAGGACAGAAGAGGGGAGAAATACATTTTTTGAGAAGTTGAAAATTACTATATGCATTTCGACATAAATAGAAAAATTATAATGCCTTACACATCGC
Organism: Pontederia crassipes; assembly: GCA_030549335.1. NCBI lineage: Eukaryota > Viridiplantae > Streptophyta > Magnoliopsida > Commelinales > Pontederiaceae > Pontederia > Pontederia crassipes. The sequence continues at coordinate 39,379,248 of CM060197.1, read as the reverse complement.
AACAAAATGATATGGCAGAAAGAAAAAAAAATAGATGTGTGATAGATATTCCTTTGGTGCAAAATAATGGTGTCCCTAAATTATATACAAAATAAAATTCTCACTAAGTTCATAGAATCAACACAATATAAAATTTGGAATTACACAAAACTTGAGTTGGGCTGTATCTAAAAATAGGAATGTATCGACTTGATAGTACTATTGAAAAGCACTAAGAAAAATGAGTTGTTAAGGGTTGTACTAAGTAAGTAGGAATTTATTTTCATTAAACATATTCTCAGTTCTTAAGTTTGCATCTAAAAGGATCATCTTAGCGTCAATTGCATATATGAATTTGGAGTCATTCAAAATAGATGTGAAAACTATTTTTCTTGGATAATTGAGTGAAGATATATATATATATATATATATATGATATGTGGACTTACTTTTAAGTAGAGGATCAAGAGAATAAGCTATATAAATTTTAAAATCATTATATGATTTAAAACAATTATCACATCAATGATACAAAAAGTTTCATGAGACATTCAATTTGGTTCCATTGCAAATAAATTGGATCATTATGTGTAGATCAAGAAGAGTGAGGAAAATTCGTAAGTATGTCAATTACACAGATGATATTTTTCTCATAGAAACTGATGTCATAATGCTTAATGATATGAAAGAAAAATTGAGCAAACAATTTGTAATGAAGGATGTGGATGAAGCATCCTATGTTTTTTAAATTCAAATTACTCGAGATAAAAACTTAAAGACATTGAGTTTGAGTATGAACAATATCTGAATAAGATAATCAAAAGATTTGGAATATAGAATAACACTCTAGCATAGACATCGATTATGATTGAGAAAGGACTTAGTAAAAGCTAGTGTCCTAACATAAGGCAAGAAACTTGGAGGTTCCCTATACACAAATAGTTGGTAACTTGATGTATACGATATTACAAGACTAAATTTAAAAAATGGAAGCCTAGTTAGTGAGTATCAAAGTAATTCCAAAAATGCACATTAGAAAATAATTGCAAGAATTCTTAGATATATGAATGTACAGTACGACTGAAATTAACATATCAAATTGAACTGTTGGAGGTTATAGGTTACTCAAATGCGTATTCAGAGGGGATATTGATGTAAAAAATCTACATCAATCACTTCTTTTTGTTGTATTGCAATTGTTTTTTTTGTGGTAGAAAAAAGATGATGTGTATCTAGACACACACAAGAAGCTGGATATATTGTCTAGAGCAAAGCTCAATGATTCAAAGAACCATCCATGACTTATGGATCAGTCATTTTCTTTTATAACTAGGGCTCAATCATTATAAATGTACTCGATCAAACATTTATTTTCATTAGGGTTAGTGAACAATGAAACCATTTTTTATTGAATAGACATTTATTATTCATCAGTGTTGTTGATGCACACATATTTTAACATATAATAAAGATTGCATTTAGAATTATTTTGGGTAGTTTTATTAGCATATGCATCATTTTATTTAATTATTTGTTTCTATTTCTTTGAGTTGCCCCTATTAATGTGTGTTAATTTTAGAGGAAATTCATCTAAATGGAAAATTGAAGAGTTTAACATCATGGCTTATGAAACTTACATCATGCTTGTGACATTCAAATTTTATGGGTCATTGTCCACTACAAGAAATCTATATATTAGCGACTCAAGCAAGGTGTCACTAACTCGACGCTAAAGCATGGCTAAAATAAATAGCCACAAGTTAGTGTCGACATGGCATCATAGAGAGGAGACACTGATGTTCGGTAGCTATTAGCATCACAATGGCGCCAAGGACAAATGCGACGCTACCAGAGCCACATCTTGACGCTATTACGATGTTATCATGATGCGTAAAGTGTCGTTGTGAGGAGTCTCGGTGCGTCCCTAACCTGATTCTAAGATGGCACTGAATATTGTGATGCTATTCCGATGCTATGGTGGCGCTAAGTTTATCCTTACATAGACACTATATTTGCGATGCTATATTGACGCTCCAATGACGCTAATATGCAATGCTATCTCGACACTATGATAGCGCCAATGCGATGTCGTGTTGCATCTCTAACGTGATGCTAAATTGATGTTAATGACGGTGATACTAAGGTGCCGCTAATGTCACACCAGTTATGATATATTTTAAATAACGCCCAACCACTTAGCATCGCTAATGCGACGCTAATTTCTGATAATTTTGCCACATTCTAGCTATATTCTTTCATTCCAACACCATACAAATTGTACACTGCATATATAATGCATTCTTCACATTGTTCACAATAATAATAAAGAGTAATACTAATAATCATCACAAAAGTGTTAATAAAATAACAAAATGATATCACACATCATTACAAAATTATATTAAAGATATAATATGATACAAAAGCTTCTATCCTAAATCATTATCGTCCTCGTTGTCATTCCTGACATTTGACGTCGACGTACTCGATCTTTGGCCTCATAGGGACTGAGTATATGGCTGGAGCATGATTTGGATCGCCTCTAAGATGGGAGCTAGATATTGGGGAAACTTCTGAGAAAGCTACTGCGATAGTTGTTGAGATAGCTACTCCGAGATGAGTCCCCTGATGCCGTCCAACATGAGCTCAAGTGCAATGGATGAAGTCGGAGTAGATGAATCGATGAACTCGGAGCATATGAGCCAGCTGCATATCCTCCGCTCCTTCTAGGAACCTGAGCGGCTATGCCTAGGCCATGTAGATATCCTCTTGTTGTGCTGGCCACCTAATTCCAAGCAGCAGTATCCTCTACAAAATAGAGAAATTATATAACATTATAAATCATATAAATTATAAAACATTAAAAAATATATAAACATACAAAGTATTATAACATTAAAAACATAAATCATTTTTCGAGATACGTTACCTGGTGGTTGAGTAGTAGGATCATCTCTATACTTCTCGACCATCTTCTCATTATACGCATCCTAAAAATTTATACATTGCACATTTAAAAAATCATTTATACTAATGTGAGCAACCAAGTGAACATGTGATGATACTTACTAGAACTTTACGAGCAATGGGCGTGACCAAGTCATTGGTCTTCCTGATCTTATGCGTGGCCTCGGAGACCACACGAATTGACAGTCTGTTAACTTTTGCCTTTGCAGACTTTCTTTGCCATTCTTAACCTATCTTGTATCAACGTCAAATATTTAGATTTGTAAAATTATAAATTTAATTTAAATAACTCAAATGTAAACTTAACATTTCTTATATAACGTCACTCAAATTGGACGCCTAATATGCCTCGGGCATCTTTATATGTCCTGCTCCTTACTGGAGCCGAAAGATGTGATAGCCTTGCGAAATTTATATAGCCGATTTAGGAGGTGTTTCACATACACCTCCTCAAAAGCTCTCTATATCGTCCCCAAATTAAGATCTGAATGAAACTAATTTGCTTTCTAAATAATATTATAAAAGTTTAATTTAAAAATAATATAAAATAAATTATCTAATGCAAAAAAAAATCATACAGTAGACATTAGAAAATGTCATCCCGCACTTGAATTGGGACATCCTTGGGCAAGTGGGAAAGGACAAGAGCACTAACATCCCGCACAGTAGAAGCAGGTATGAAAGTGGTCCTACAGTTCACAAAGAAGAATTAATTTTGTGTTTATAAACAAAAATATGATAAAATTTATATAACTTATTTAACTTATGACCGAGCAGTATTGTTGATGGTGACCATCTCATTATCGTGGAATTCTTTTTCTGCAGCTGGGGTAGGCTGAGAGGGTCCGACATGATCGACGAGCCCTGGTACAGAACAAATCATTAGTGTAATACAAAATTAAACTAATGATATTTCATATATACGCAGTAAAGTTCTCACCCCATGCGATACGCTACTTGATCCATGGAGTCCACTCGTCAGTATGTGACGATTTGATTGCTTATCTGATAGGCAGCATCACAACTGACTCCATTAAAATAAGAAATGATTAATATAATTACATGAAAATTATAAATAAAATAGTAATAAATATATCACATAGCATAATATGTCAACCGTTATCGCATGTCATGTGGAATGGACGCTGGAATGTGGAGAAGCTTCCATCAGTCTCGGCGGAGGTGTAGTAATTGTCACCATAAAAAAAATATAAAACAATTGCATGTATCGAAATGATCCATCAAAGGACCACCTACTATGTGATGATCCGACTATTTGCCCCGTCGGCAGTGGAGCAACTGTCACCATTAAAAAAAGTTAAAATATTTGCATGTATTTGAATTTATTAAATACATAAAAAATAATTAAGAATAATATAGTTTGTTTATTCATCTACTTTTCAAGTCACGATGTTCATCTACATTGAGGCATAATTAAGAACATGATCGAACTAAATTCTTTTACACTATATTTCAAGTTAAATTATATTGCTCTCTTAAAGTTAAAAAATATCAAGCACAATCAAATAGTACTGTTCACTAACAAAAAGGAACTTACTGTATGATGCGTTGAGAGGATGGGGAAGGCAGCGCCGACGTCCGGTGGTGGAATGGGAGGAGGATGGCGTCGAGTCAGGGGAGGATATGTGGAGAACACATCTAGTGGTGGCATCGGATGAAGGCAGCAGAGGAGGGAAGTGTTGGGTCGTAGGAGGATCGGAGATCAGCGTCTGATGGTGGCGTCAGAGCAAGGCAGCGGTCGGGGAACCAGCAGTAGTAGTGGCTGCAGTCAGAATTAGAGGAGGAGGCGGCAGGGTCGGAGGAGGAGGTGACAATCGGGGTCAGAGGAGGAGGCCAGAGGTGACTAAGTCAGAGGAGTCAACAGAGGGGTCAGAGGTGTCGACGACGGTCAAGGTTAGAGGAGGAGGCCGGAGGCAGGGTGGTCAGAGGAAGAGGTGGTACGGTCGGAGGAGTCGGTAGTTGCAGTCAAAGGAGGAGGCGTTGGGGTCGGATGGCATTGACGTCGACATAGGGGTTGGAGATTGCAGGGCTGCAGATGCAGGCATCGACGCATCAAAGGAGACGGCGGCTTCGGAGGTTGCCTGCGGTTGTAGGCATCGGCGTCGGTTGCGGTCGTCGACGTCGATGTTGAAGGGTAAAAGGCACAGTAAATAGTAAAAAGGGAAGAACTTAGGGGTCGTTTGATGTATTATCGATTTAATTAATCAGTAATTTAGATCACCACTTAATTAGATTATCACTATTTAAATTACCGTAATATCACATAATAGTGTTTGGCAAGCATTGGTAATATAAATAATGGCTAAAATAGTTAGAGATCAAATTACAAAAATAATTTTACACGTTCATCATATAGCATCCTAAATAAATAAAGCAAGAAAATAGAAAAGTGAATATAGATAAAATAAGATGAGTATTTATTTAATGATAAGATTCAAATAATAAAAGAGATGCTGATATTATTTAATAATAAAATATTGAAATTAAAAAAAATTATGAAATGGATATTTTTGTCAAAGTGCTGTCAAGCAACTAGTAATTTAGAAAGCCACCTCCCTACCTACTATCTGGATTACCAGTGATGTGGTAATTAAGATTACTAGAATAATTAAAATTACTGGTAATTAGTGACAGCTAAACGAGGTAACGAGGTGGACCCTAGAAATTTTAAATAAAATAATCGATAATCTATCTGAATTATCTCATACCAAACATCCCCTAGGGATTTAAGGTAAGTTTTTAGCGACACAAAATATTGCGACACTAATTTCACGTTAACATGGCACCGAATAATAAATTAAAAGAAATCAGTTCCGATGCAATGCTAAGTTAGCGCTGAATTAACGTCTAAGACAAAAGCGGCGCTAAGTCAATGCTATCTAACTATATATATATATATATATATAGTGAAATATGGCTTATTGTGCGATACGTAAGCTTTGTGATCCATTAAAATTCTAAGTTGAATGCTATCAAATGATAAATCACATACCTCATTTCAAAAAAGTGATAATAAAATAAATTAACAACCCTAGGGATATTATACAAAATCTTATGTGATCCATTAAGGGTATGTTTGGTTGTCCGATTGATCTCTTCCTTGGAATCCTAGCATTTCAAGAAATGTGATGCATCAGAATCATATTTCTGGACATAAAAGATAACTATGTTTGGTTTAAGATCGGAATCTATTATTGATACGTTCTAGAGAATGAAGAACCACTTGGCTTGTCATTCAATTACTAAGATCAAATGAAAAGAAAACTGTATAACAAATACTAAAAGGTTTTTCAGCTAAACATAAATCTCTCCATCACCCATTAAGTTAGGAAAAATAAAAAAGGTAAGAGATCAAATAAAAGATGATGCCATGCTCACTATGGAGCCGAAAGGTAAGAGATCAGCTACCAAAATTTAAGCAAGATGGCCTTCAACTATGGAATAATAAGGTAACATTTAAGGGAACAAATATGGTAGAAAGCTCAAAATAGAAGCAAACTTTGGGGCCGAACTTGGGAAAGATTATAAAAGTTGTTCATACTAAACCAAAATGGTAACACCTAGTTATCATAATAAAAATCTTATCTTTTTCTACTAGATCAAAATCCCTTTAATCAAGAATCCTTACAGTGGTGGAGGTTTGTTTTAAAAGCACGCAGAGGTTAAGGCAGATGAAACATTTATGATAGGGAAATGGCCATTGGAATGTGAGATCACATCACATTTTGGAAGAAATGAGATTGGTTCATTTCGTGGGAATCTAATTGCCTCTGGAATTTAATATTACCAAATGTATTCCAACATAATACACTTCCAAACACTCTAGTATACTTGCAAAGATTTCCAGGAATGCACCCAAATAAAGATGTACCAAATGCACTCTAAAGTACTACAAATAGGGACTCAAATTTGCGATGCAAATAGGGACCCAAATTTGCGATGCATTAGTGTCGAAAATAGTGACTAAAATATTGGCTAACAAATACTGGCAACCACACCAACTTTTTGAGACGCCGAGTTAGCATCCGAATGTTGCGATGCCAAAGAGACACTACTGGGGCTCCAATTAGGGATGGCAATATCCCTCACCCCCCGCGGGGAATCTCCGATCGGGGCCCTGAACTCGGGGTATTTTTCTCCCGCGGGATCGGGGATGGGGGAAAATTGTCTCCGAACCCTCTTTCAGGGATGGGGGAAAATTGTCCTCGAACCCTCTTTCGGGGATCGGGGCAGGGGGAGTTGTCCCCGCCACGCGGGGTCCCGAATTCCCACACCCCAAACTTAAAGAATAAGTGAGTGTATAAAAATAGTCCCACATTGATAGTAGTAGCAAAGTGAGAGTAAATAGACAAGTATAAATGAAGGATGAGACTAATGGGTCAATATTGAATATTTATGGAGAAAGTCCATCTTTGAATATTTTCTAAATTTATAATAATATTTTTATCAAATTATCCCTTAGTAATAAGATTAATAAAAATTTTTGACCGAACCAAAAAACGTGATTCAACCTATTTTTTCCGATTTTAACTGATTTTGACCGATTTTTTATCGGTTCGATTCGGTTTAATTCGGTCCAAACTAGGATCGGGCCATGAGTTTCGGGGAATCGGGGTCCCCACGGGCCCCCGAACCCCCACGGGGATTGGGGCGGGGGATAAAATTCACCCCGGACCGTGGATTCGGGTCGGGGTCGGGGGCGGGGGCCAGTCGATGAGGTCGGGGCGGAGGGAGTGTCCCCCACCCCGAATAGGGTCGGGTGCCACCCCTAGCTCCAATATAGCATCTTGATACTCAGATATGCCATTGCGACTCCATTGCATTTTTAGAGTGGTGCTAAATTGTATTAATATTTACTACATAACTATATTTAAATTTTGGTAATAAAATAATGTCAAATAATTCAACCGTCATAATTTCATGATTAAGAATATGAAAATATTTTATCTATACTTAAGATATGATATATATATATATAGTATATGTATAATATATTCACATGTACTTATATACATTAAATGTTCCATATATATATTGTTATGTATGTATGTAGTATGTATATTTATATGTACATGTTTGTATGTATATGTATGTATATATGTATATCAACATATATGTATATTTAATTTATGAATTAAACTTTAATCAAGTGTATGTTAAAATGGCGCTGACTTAGCATCATATTAGCGACATAATGTCTGCGCGCCACTTTAGCACCACAATGGCATTGACAGTAAGGTGACGCGAAAATGCGGCACCCGATTGGCGTCACATTTTCTTGCGGTGCAACATGTTTAGCGCCACAGTCTTGCCAATGTCAAGGTGCCATTGAGTATAAGCTCTCACTTTAGCGCCACCTTGACATCAACTAAGTCGAGGCGCTAAGTTATGCAATGTAGCATCTCGAGTTTGCGATGCTAAAGGGGCACTGATATTTATCGTGTGTTTGCATGAGCATTTATAGTGTCTTTGTAGCATCGCGAAGGAATCAACAGGGCGTCGCATTTATTAAATGCTAATGCGACGCTAAATCAAGACAAAGGCAAAGCTATTTGCGTCGCTTGTTTTGCGACACTAATGCGACATTGTTGCACCACTAAGGACGTCATTTTAGTGTCGCATCGTCACTCTTTCACATATTTCTTGTAGTGGTCATGCAGTAACAAATTTGTTAGAACAACAACATGAAGGGAAATTCATAAAGTAAAAGGTCATTACCTTATCTTTATGACACTCACATAAAGTAATCAAGCTATAATGCAATGTTACGAGTTGTAACTCTTATGTAACGATTGTGATAGTTGCCCATTATGAGTCATGAAATGAATGTCATGGCACTTAGTACATTTATCTCATAAATGTCCCGATTCCTTGGTCGGTACATCAAGGTTATGGGTCATCATATTTCATTTTCCCACTCTAAACAAACAGCTCAAGCCATGACATTAGAATTATTGCACGCATCAGCGATCCTCATCCATTGATTTTTTGAGAGATTTCCCATCGCAACAGGTCTTCCAATAGTATAGCCCAACAATAGTCTTCCAATAGTATAGCCCAATAATTCATTGCCATATCATCTAGGAAGTGCCATGAATTATTTTATTGATAATTTGAGAAATTTCATATGGTTATAAAGCCCAACAATAGTATAGCCTGACTTTTATTATTTTTTACTTGAAGCGACTTTGAATCATAACTTTAAGGAAACCCCAGAGGTATTTGGGAGTATAAATATAAGACTTTTAGCTCAGAAATTTTGGTGCTTGAAACTTAGGAGTTGTGTGATATTGTGGAGAGATAATTTCTCTGTTTGAATGTCACCCGAAGTAGAAGGTTGTGTAGTAACTCGTCGTTTGTTCTGTGCAATGGTTTAGAGATCCCGAGGGCAATGAATTTTTTCATTATCTTATTTGGATAGTCTTTTACTCTAGTTTCATGTTCTATCTTCTGTGTATTAGAGATTTTATATTTTTCTTATGGAAAAATTCTTTGAACCCTTTGTCTGGTTGAATTAATTATACTTTTTGATTTCTTTCAGTTATGAACACTGACTTCATTGTCTTTTTATGAGTGATTTTGATTTTTGAGATTACATTACAAATATGTAAGGGGATAGTCTCATAATTAGTATTGTTGTAAGACTTGATCTTTTAATTTTAAGTTGAAACATGCATAACAATAAACATGCATAATTTTATTGTTTAGCAGAAAAATGTAACGATATACATGCATTATACATACATACAATATGAGTTGATCCAGAGAACATAACTTCTAGGAAAAATGGAAACTTGGTGGTTCATTGTCGTCACCCTGCTTTCCATCTGCTTATGCACTGTCCTTGGGGTAAAGAGTTACAATAACGTGAGAAGAAGGCTACCCCCGGGACTAGGGATGGCAACCGCTGCTGTTCAGGGCGGGGGACACCACCCCCACCCCGACCCCGACGACCCGCCCCCGCCCCCGCCCCGAATCTCCGGTTCGGGGGAAATTTTAACCCCCGCCCCGATCCCCGCAGGGCCCCGAATCCCTGCGGGGAATCCGATTCCCCGAACCAGAATGCAGATCTATGCACTGTGACTCACCTCTACGCACTGTGCGCAGAGGTGACCTCGCGCACTTCGCCTCTGCGCGCAGATCGCCTCTTCGCGCAGCGACGAGGTGAAATCGCCGCTGCGCACGGCGGCGACTTCGTGCAGAGGCGAAGTCGCCGCTGCGTGCAATGGCGATTTCGCACAGAGGGGCGGCGACAGCGACGGCGAAAGGAGCGACGGCGACGGCACGGCGGCGGATGCAGATTTGAGATCTGAGATATGAGAGAAAAGAGAGAGAAAAGGGACCTCGCGCACTTAGTCTTTGTGCGCAGATCGCCTCTTCGCGCAGCGGCGAGGCGAAATCGCCGCCGCGCGCAGCGGCGACTTTGCGACGGCGACAGGAGCGACGGCGACAGGAGCGACGGCGACAGGAGCGATGGCGACGGCGCGGCGGCGAATGCAGATTTGAGATCTGAGATATGAGAGAAAAGAGAGAGAAAAGGGACCTCGCGCACTTCGCCTCTGCGCGCAGATCGCCTCTTCGCGCAGCGGCGACTTCACGACGGCGAAAGGAGCGACGGCGACGGCACGGCGGCGGATGCAGATTTGAGTTATGAGATTTGAGAGAAAAGAGAGAGAAAAGGGACCTCGCGCGCTTCGCCTCTGCGCGCAGATCGCCTCTTCGCGCAGCGGCGACTTCGCGACGGCGAAAGGAGTGACGGCGACGGCGCGGCGGCGGATGCTGATTTGAGATCTGAGATATGAGAGAAAAGAGAGAGAAAAGGGACCTCGCGCACTTCGCCTCTGCGCGCAGATCGCCTCTTCGCGCAGCGGCGAGGCGAAATCGCCGCTGCTCGCGGCGGCGACTTCGCGCAGAGGGGCGGCGATGGAGAAAGGAGCGACGGCGACGGCGACGGCACGGCGGTGGCGACTTCGTGTAGAGGGGCGGCGACGGCGACGGCGTGGCGGCGGATGCAAGATCTGAGATATGAGAGAAAAGAGAGAGAAAAGGGAGAAAGAAAAGGGTTTAGGGTTTAATGTTATATATATATGTAAAATGGACGGTTCAGATGTAATCTAATAAATTTAATTATAATAATTATTAATTATAAATAATTTATCGAGAATTTGGGGCCCCGACGGGACGGGGGCACTACCCCTGCCCCGATCCCCGAAAGAGGGGGTGGGGGCAATTTGGCCCCCATCCCCGCCCCCGCGGGGAAAAAAATCTCCGAATGTGGAGTCCCGAATGGAAAATCCCCGCGAGGCCCCACAGGGGTGGGGAATATTGCCACCCCTACCCGGGACCTTCACCGTTTCGTCTACTTGGCAACTTCTTGTGGCTCCCTAAGTCCTTCTCCAGCCTCCACCACGTCCTTCGGCGCCTCCGTCATGCATATGGCCCCGTGGCTACCATGTTTGTCGGGCATCGACCGGCTGTTTTCATCATGAGCCATGCCCTTGCCCACAAGTCCCTTGTAGAGAAGGGCTCTGCCTTCGCGCACCGCCCGCCGCCCCTCGGCACTTGGCGTGTGTTCAGTAGCAATGTGCACACCATCAATATGGCTGCGTATGGACCCCTCTGGCGTCTTCTCCGCCGTGGGCTCTCCTTCGAGGTCTTCCGCGCTTCACGCCTCGGGTTGCAGTTTGAGGCACGACAATGGGCGCTTGATGCCCTCATCCACGATCTGAAGTCGAGTGCCACAGAGGGTGACTGCGTCGTCTCGCCCTCGGAAACATTCGAGTTTTGCCTTTTCCGATTGTTCTCCCTCTTGTGCTTCGGCAGAAAACTAGATGACAAGGTCCTACGGACCATAAGGAGGACGCAACTTGATCTCCTGAAGCAGGGTGTTAAGCTCAGCGTCTTCAATTTGCTGCCCATATGGGCGTTGGTGGCATTTTGGAGGAGATGGAAGAAGCTTTTGGACATCCGTCTCATGCAAGATGATCTGATTGTCCCACTCATTCAAGCTCACCAGTCTTCTCTCATTACTCGGAGCCCCCAAAACAATCATAACGCGTCAAGTTCATATCTCGACATGCTTCTTGACCTATGGGTTACCGAACAAGGAGGAAGAGGCCTCCGTGACGAAGAGATGGTGAGCCTGTGCTCGGAGTTCCTCAATGCAAGCACAGAAACCACGTCTACAGCCTTGCAATGGATCATGGCCAACCTCGTCAACGTCTACAGCCTTGCAATGGATCATGGCCAACCTCGTCAAGCACCAGGAAATCCAGGACAAGCTCTACGAGGAAGTCAAGCAGGTCTCCGGCTCAAGAGGGACCATGACATCAGTGGAGTTAGAGGACATAACCCGCATGCCCTACTTGAAAGCCGTGGTGCTCGAGGGCTTGCGCTGTCACCCACCTGCACACTTCTTGTTGCCGCACACTGTGGCAGAGGACGTTGAACTCGATGGGTATGTGATACCACGAGGCACTGTGGTGAATTATACAGTGGCTGAGATGGGTTGGAATGATGACGTATGGAGTGAACCACTAGCATTTAAGCCGGAGAGGTTCTTGGCCGGTGGCGAGGGTGAAGGTGTCGACTTGACAGGGAGCAAGGAGATAAAAATGATGCCCTTCGGTGCCGGAAGGAGGGTTTGCCCGGGGCTCAGCGTCGCCGTTTTCCTGTTGGAGTACTTCGTGGCCAACTTGGTGCATAACTTCCGGTGGGAGGGCGTCGCCGGTGAGGAAGTGGACCTGACGGAGCTGCCGGGGCTCGCCGTCGTTATGAAGAATCCATTCAAGGCACGTTTAGTTGCAAGGATAAAACGTTAATGCGCTTGATTAATATATTTTATTATTATTCATGATTATATACCAAGGGCTCTGAGTCTGGTAATGCATTATGGATATGTGATCTTTTTACTTTGTTTCGTGTTTCATATAAGTGAAGTTACAAAGTAGTCAGCTTGTATGTTAAGTCCTTAATGGATTTATATCCTATAATGTTTGGCAAATGAGATTTAAACTATACTTTTTTTATACTTTGCCTTTGAATTTATTGTAAATTCTCATTTGTTTTCTTTCTTATTTTATTTTATCAATCTGTTAGAAAATTTAAGTATTATAAAATAATTGCTACCAAACATTTGATTTTCAGCGCTATGAGCAATTACAGATATTTAAATATTGTTGGATTAATTAATACGAGTAGGGGTGAGCACGGCCGGGCGACTGGGCTCGGAATTTAGAATTTTTCACTTCCCGATTATCTACCGGCCCGACGGGTCTCATTCTTTGAATCTGGACTAGGTCCGGATTATAAAAATTTAAATCATGCCTAGATCCAATATTATATATTATATTAATATATTAAATCATTTAAAAATATTATATTTACATCTATTTTTAATTAAATTTTTATTGTTTATTATTATATTAAACATACATTATATTATATTATTATATATGAATTTTAATTAATAATTATTATATTTATATAATATTATTAAACAATTTTTGATATTATATTTAAATTTTTTATTAATTATGATCAAACGATCAAGAATGTCTCATTTTCTGTCCGACCGGGACACTTTTTGAAAAATTCGAGGCAAACCGGGTGGATCAGAATCTTGTCACCAACCTGGTTTTTGCTCACTCCTGAATACTAGAGATGGGCAGCTGAATTGGTATATTAATATTAATTTGTTAAACCAACTTGCTAAGTTAACCACATAAGTAGGAATCAATTCCAGTAACATAAAATTCAAACGTAATTTAAATAAGGGAAATTCAAATTTCATTACTAGATTCATACGCCTCAGTATCAGTTTTGTCTTCTCGATCTAGACCACTAAGACTTACTATCTCATTGATGCATATAAATGAATAACAAAATTAATTGCTATGACACTAATCGCACAAATAATATAGTAAATAAATACGTAGCATTGAACCCATGAGAAATAATAATTACTTAATTATCTAATCTTATAATATATGAACAAAAAATGGTTTGAAGATTTGTTTTAGGAATCGTAAAAAAATAAAATAAACAAAATAAAAATTTAACTATGATGACATAAAATATTATGGATAGTATGAGTTAAATTAGAATTAAACTTGGTAAAGGTATTTCAGTCTCTTAGATGAATAGTTCTACATAAAATGTTCTTTCTTCAATAAATAAATCAACTATTTAGAATCTAACTAAGATCATTTCTCAATAGAATAACAAAGACAAGTCCTCATTGTAGGGTAAATTTCATTAAATACTCTATAACTTTAATCGCTCGCTCAATTCTCTAACTTTATTTTGCAACCAGACTATCTCAAATTATGAACTTATTTCACCCGTTGTCTCTTTTATCTACTGTTGGTGTTTTTCCAATTGTGTGATATATGTAATATGTTTCTTTCTCCTTCATGCATGCAGGTGTTCGATGTGGCATGCTACCCCCCCCCCCCCCCCTCTTTCTGTGTGTGTGATCAAACGCAGAAGAGGGGACGACCGCCCCTTCCTCCTCCACGTGGTCACACGCCCCTCTCTTCTCCGATGCTGATGAATAGAGGGGAAGGGGGTGGCTGCCCCCTTTCCATTGCAGGACCGCATCGAAAGAAGTAAGGACCGTGCAACAATCGTCAGGGCAAAGTCAGAGTTGAAGACCCACGAAGATAGAGCAACCGCGGAGAAGGAAGAGGAGACGATGAGGAGCTGTCTGGGAGGAGAGTATCGGTGGGGTAATCGATCGAGGACTAGAGCGAAGCATCGGTGGCATCAAGGAGGTAGAGCTCACCAGAGGGGAGGAGGGTGGTGGGACGAGGGAGAGAGAGAGAGTAGAGGAGTCAGTTGGACATTGAAGGAGTTCGAGGTGGCAACGGAGATGCCAAACCCGGTGAAGGAGAAGGTGGAGGAGGAATAGGAGAGAGGGGTCCAGATAACGACGCCAGTCGCAATGTGGGTGATGGAGACATAGTACTAGGATTTTTATCTATTTTTGTAATCTATTTTTGGATTAAATAATATATTTTTACATACTAAATAATATTTATAATAGTGAATCTCAATAGTTGTTGCCGTCAAAAGTTTCAATAGTTCTAGCCATAAAATACTTTATTAGTAAAATAATAATATTAACGTTACTATTAATATTATAATACTATAATATATTACATAATAATTTTAATTTTTGATAGCCGATCAAAGATCAGACGGATGGATGATTTGTTGAAAGATTTATTGGTTAAATAATTATATTAAAGTTACTCATAATATTATAATACTATAATATCTTTATATCATAGTATTTGAATTTCGACAGCATCGATCCTTGAATAATTGATCCATAAGAAGTTTTGATGGTTTCAGCTATCGAAAACTTTAATAGTAAAATAATATTATTAACAATACTTGTAATTTTATAATACTATAATATATGATATAATAAATTTGAATTTCGACAATCGACACAGTCAAAACTTTGGTTGCACGAATGATCCATCAAAAGTTCCGTTGGCTCTAGTTGTGAGCTTTATGAATAAAATAATAATGTTAACATTACTTCTAATATTATAATACTATAATGTATTATATAATACATTTTAATTCCAACGACCCATGCCGTCAAAGGTTTTGATGGTCGTGTGATCTATTGGAAGTTTCGATAGCTTTAGTAGCCGAAAACTTTTTAATACAATAATTATATTAACATTACTCATAATTTTATAATATTACTACAAGAGAAAATACATCTAAGGACGCGAATTTATGTTCCTATGGACACGTTCTTTGTGTCTTTAAACAGGTCACCTGTTCTTTCAAAAGTGACCTTATTCTTGGTGTCAAAAATAATATTACGAATGCCAAATTATCTTGCGCTTTCACTAGCTACCTATCAAAAGTATTTTTTTCTCTTTTTACCAAATTATGGAAATCTTAATTTTAACAAAGCTACTGATACAATGAAATTAATAATATATCAATTTATTTTATATTCTAATTGTAAGGACGTATATATTGCAGAATCCTTATGTTCTTAATTTATATGGAGGCACATAATAAATAACATCCCTATTATAAAATATGTTAGTGACACCTAATAATAGCATCCCTATTGTTGAATATTTTAGGGATGCCTAGTAAAGTGCATCCCTATTATCGCATAAGTTAGGGATACATAGTAAATAAATTACACCGAATGCCCTCAAACTTTGACGTTTGCTCAGCGATGCCCTCCAACTTCACATTGTAACACTAATGCCCTCCATTTTTTAACTCGTTTCACCCGATGTCCTCCTTACCTACAATCAGCGGTTACCCAGTCACGAAGCTGACGTGGCGCTGACTCTCTCCTCTCCACATTAATATGCAGTGATATGGCAATATTTAAAAAATAAAAAAACTAATTTAAAAACAAAAAAAAGCCATGTCAGCGGCAGGGGGAGGGGGGCGACCCCCTGTGAGCTCCCGCTCCCATCGGAGGTCACAGAGGGGGGGCGAGGCCCCCACCCCCCTTTGTTGTTCACCGGTGCGGGCAAAGGGGGGGGGGGGGTGAGGTCGCAGAGGAGGTGGGGGGGGTGTGGGTGGGGAGGCCCCCCCTTTGCCCGCGCCGACGAACAACAAAGGGATGCATAGTGCATTATTAATGAGACGCATAATACTATTGAGACGCATAATAAGCAATGCTCTTATTATCTGATATTATTGGGATGCATAGTGCATTACAAAAAATCTCCTGAATAGCTATGCATAATAGGAAAAGAGACACTAGGTCGACGTCAATAGAGTTGAAATAGGGTCACCTAACATTGGCTCAGAGGTGATGTTAGTTGCCCCACATTAGTCTCTAATTAGCATCACGTTAGTGCTAAGACAATTCGACGCGAAAGTTGACACCCTCTCAGTGCTACGACGTCATTATTAATGTGAGTAAAATTAGAAAAAGGTGCGCTAAAATGTAGCGCTACTATGACGTTGACAACAGATGATGCTAAAATGTTTAAAATAGCTTAAATGTAGCGTGAGCATCGACACTGGGAGGCGCTAAAATATTCTGCACCGCAACTCTCGCGATGCCAAGAGGACTCAATGATTGCACTAAAATGTGGGCATTGCTATTGCGACCCCGTTGTGGTGCTAATATGAAATGTTGTACTAACCTTTAATTAATGAATTGATTGAATATTGGTTATAATTGTAGTCGTATATGTATAAAAAGACACATATGTAGGCGGATACAAAGACACATATATGCAAATAGATACAAAGACACATATATGCAAGGTAGTCAAGATCTCGATCTAAATCTTAAGATCTTACAATTTTATGATCTTATTGCCCATTATTGATCTCGATTTTAGCTTGAGGATCTTATACGTAAGATCTTAATACGATCTTAATTTTGTCACGCGATCTTACGATCTTATCCGATCCTATACGATCTCATATGATTAATATAATCATTAAAATATTAATTAAAAATATTTTTATGATAATAAAATTAATCTATATGAAGTTTAATATGTTCTATTTATTTTTAATATGTTTTGATATAATTTTGCTTAAGAATCGATAAAAAAATATTTATCGAGTTCTAATTTAATATTTAAATGTGAAAAATTTATAAATAATATATTTATTATCTTTAAAATATTTTTTGTATTAATAGGTATGATTTTATGATCCTCAATCCAATCATATGATCTTCGATCTTATGACCCCTGCGATCTTATATAAGATCCCGGTCTTGACTATCTTGCATATATGTAAATAAATACAATATATATATATTGATTTAAGTCAGCAATGTTAATTTCTTTATATATACATTTGTTAAATCATACAATTATGACCATGTAATTAAGTGATATATATTTCTTAGTAGTTAAATTAGAAAAATTATACATATATGAGCATGGGATTAACAAATATGAATTTCCTTAGTAATCTACTTTGTCAAATGATTAGTGTCATTGTAGCCTCTCTTTAGTGTTGACCGTTAACGTTAATAGTGTTGCCTTCGTTGTTGGTACTAGCGTGACTCTATTACAACAAAGAGTTTTCATCAAACAACTTAGCAATGATTCTATGCCGCTTTAGAGATGCAATGTGAAATTTCTTGTAGTGGTAAGCCATTACTCTATTATCAAATATTTCAAGACACATAATAAGCAATGTTCATATTGTCAAAGATTATTGGGATGCATAATAAGTGACGTCTCTATTGTCTCTATTTATTGTGATGCATAATAAGCGGTGTCCCTATTATATAATAATATTAAGACACATAATAATCAATGTCCCTAGGTCATTATTATTGGGATGCAATTGAATTTGCTTTGCTAGGTCATTCAAATTGTGATATTTAAAATTAAAATGTGTTTACATTCTAAATTGAAACAGGGATAGAAAAATAATGTCTTAAAATTTTAAAAAGTAGGACGTGAATATATTTGCATCCTTATCATTTAATAATAATGACAATGCTACAAAAGGCTCCTTCTAAGTGAACATTTTCTATAAAATAAGGATGTTTCAATTTGTGCCTTTAATCATGTGTCGTCAAATGACTATTTTGTATTTATACTATAATATATTATATAATGTCTTTGAATTTCGATGACCGGAGCCATCAGAACTTCTGACAAAAGAAGGATCCATAAGAAGTTTCAATCGGTATAACTGTCGAAAGTTCAAGTCCTGCCGCAAGTACAAAAAGAAAATATGTCAACATTTTTTACGAAAATTATTTCCGTCATTATTTGAAAAGTATTTTAGTTCGTCACAAAATTCTTCTTAAATTTGAAAGGATTTGCGATCATAAAAAATACTTCTTTGAAAAATTTCCATATCCTTGTGGTGATTATTTTACTTTTTCATGACCTGATCTAATAATATTGATTGAATATTTTTTTAATACTCAGGTTTTATCTTTATCATTCTGTGACCTATTTGACCAAGCTTCAATTAAGTCCATATTGTTGCTTAATTATTTATTAATACTGACTTTTTTTCTTGTCCTGCTCTTTTATTCTTTGACCGGGAAGATACTCCTGAAGGAGACGAGAACAATGTCCTTTGGGTTTGTCCAGACCGTCGGTAATCAGCCTGAAAATCATCGGTAACGCAATTATCGACGATTTTTTAGTCGGAATCGATCCCTCGGAAAAACGCTCGTCGCAAATCGATTTGCGATGGTTAAAAAAAATTCGTCGAAAATATCAACGGTTCTGACCGTCGAAACAGTCCCCGGCGGTTCGAACCGTCGAACGGTTGCAACCGCCGGAACAGTCCCCGGCGGTTCGAACCGTCGAAATTTCCGACGGTTGCAATCGCCGAAAAAGGTCGGCGGTTCGAACCGTCGCAACTTTTCGACGGTCACAACTGTCGAAACTTTCGACGGACGTCGCAACCGTCGATCTTTCGGCGGTCGCAACCGTCACAAATAATTTTTTAAATATAAAAAAAATAGCATAATTTTTTAAATACAAAAGAGAACCATCATTTTTTTAACATCTCATATCATACATGATTTTTTTTATTTTAATCATATGCATGTGGGATATCGGCCTTTCTCATTTTTTTATTCATGTGTCCCCCACTCATTGAGCTCACAATGCTCACCCCTCGTTTCCTAATCTTTGCAGGTGATGATGTTTATGGGTGGGAGTAGGCCTCTTGTGAGTGAGGGTTGAGGATGCGCCTTTATAGTCCTAGCATGCTTGACTTATTATCCTTCGAATAACTTTGAAAACTATCTGAATTCCTTCTCAGGAACTTGCTATATTTATTTATGGTTATATGTGGATTAGTCTTTTGACTCTATCATATTGTATCAGGAGCTTTTGTTCGTGGACATATCGATAAATTGGATGGTGAGCTTCGTTTTCCTTTACTAGTTAATTAGGGCATTGGACCCATTTATTTGATGATATGATATTCATATTTTTAGATAAACACATCATATGTATAAGGTACTATTTTGACCATGTATTTTACGCATAGGTCATGCCAAAATTTTTTAAAATTCCTTGAATAATCTTATTTGAATCACCCTTCCGCTTCCCTTATCTATATTCAAATTTGAAGATATATAATATTTTATTTTACCCTCTTGTGATGGCTGTCCGTCGAGGTTGGTCATCACACCTCTGCGGCGAGGAAAGACGAGAAGGTGACTGTTGCCGAGATAGCTAGGCTGGAAGTGCTGTACGATGACGGGTTCGGGACTGCCAGCGTCAAGCACTACTTGAATGCGATAAGGTCAATTATAAGCTAGACGACAGTCGGCCAAGCTGGTTCTGCCACTTGGAGTGTTTATTGGTAATCGAGTGTCCCTTGGCCTCTAATGGCGTGGAGCCAACGAGGCTGCATCCCTCGACCTCGAGCATGGGCTTGATCAGTTCATCGATCTTGTTGTCGCCCAAGTGCATCACGAACATGATCGAGATGTAACAAACGGTGAATTCGGAAAGGCAAAAACGTGGAAACAACAAAGAAAACAAAACATGGAAGATTGAAAAGTGGAAAAAAAGAATAAAAAACATGGAAAGAAGAAAGAAAGGAAAACGAATTGAATTCAAATCAGATACAAAGAAAGAAAAGAAAAAGGAAACGAAAAACGTAAAATTGGAAAGGAGAATTTCCTTCTCCGATTCGGACTCCCCCAATCCTCCCTTGAATCCTGCGGCCTGAGGCTATAAAAAGGTGTGAGAAGGAACCTTGTGCCTCCCCTTCGACCTCCATGAACAGCCGCCACCACCTCTCCTATTCCTCTGTTCTCCTTTTCCCTCTCCAGCGGACTGCACGCGCACACGAGGGCGACAGGAGCAAGCAGCGGACGTCCAATGCACACAGCAGCCTTCCTCGACGTCCATGAAGGCAAACCGCACTCTCCCCGCCGACCAGAACTGGCCGGGATCGAAGAAATCGATGGAAAAATCTTCAGCGACCGAAAAAGCGATCAGAAAGGTACCTTAGATGTTCTAATCCCCTTAGGCTATGATTTGTTAATCATAAATTGCGTGTGATGACCCCATATTGATCTAGAGATCATGAACTACATGTTTTGTATTATAATCATCATAATCTGACGGCCGGAAGGTGGCCGAAGAAGAAGAAGAAGACGAGCGCAAATCTCCGCACCAGCAACCCGGCCCGAGTTGATGATGACTCAGCCCGGGTATGCCAAGACGCGGACCGGTTCTCTTAGAACCCGGCCCGAGTTCATCGCGCCGGAAGAAGTCGCGCGATCCCCAAATTTTGACCCGACCGAGTCGAATCCCGACTCGGCCCGGGTCGCATCAACCGATTGACCGGACTAGGCATGAGCTCGGTCGGGACGATGGCTCATGTACGATCCACAACCCGGCCCGAGTCGACTCTCGACTCGGACCGGGCCTTGTACTTGAATTGCCCGAGTCCTTCCCAACTCGGCCCGAGTCCTTCCCAACTCGGCCCGAGTCTTTCCCAACTCGGCCCGAGTTCTGTCAGGCAGAATCGTGTGCCTTCCGTTTGGGCCTCGATCTTTCCTCGATTGGGCCTCACTTTCGACAAACCCACCTGAGACCCTATCCAAGATTGTAAAGACTATAATGGGCCTTCCTCACCCGAAGGATGGGTCGAGTTTGGACATAGAGAATAAAGTAATTGGACGTAAGTTTATTGCCTCAGGGAAACGGGATCTGACCTTGCCCCTTTTCCTGATCTATGATTCAGAACATCACAGATGATAAACAAGATAAGTAAAGTAAAGATGAAACTACGTGATTGCTATGTGCCGCCCCAAAGTACAGAGTAAAGTATGGTATGGTATAGAGGAGGGGCAGGTAGCTGAGCTGAGGAGACAGTGAACCTACTGGTCCTTAACGACCACCGCTCCTGGGATATAGGTCATCTCCCACCTGTATTTCGAAAAAGGTTATGCATTGGCATATCCCCTTCCCCAAAGAGGGCATTATATTGATTACAGAGTATAACGCCAGAGGAACAGGTAGCTTAGCTGCGGAGACAATGAACCTACGGATCCTTAACGATCACTGTTCTTTGGGTACAGGTCCTCTCCCACTTGTATCCCAAAGAAGGTATGCGTTAGCATTACACCTCCCCAAAAGTGGGCATCCCTGGCTTCACAAATGCATAGAAGCACCTCTTCCCAACCTAATAAAATCGAGCTCATTTAGGACAACGAACTCTAAGAACTGCATAGTAATGTAAAAGATGTAGTACAACTCATGATAAAAGTAAAGCAGAGTAACGTGTGGTATGGTACTCCCCAAAAGTGGGCATCCCTGGCTTCACAAATGCATAGAAGCACCTCTTCCCAACCTAATAAAATCGAGCTCATTTAGGACAACGAACTCTAAGAACTGCATAGTAATGTAAAAGATGTAGTACAACTCATGATAAAGTAAAGCAGACAGAACATGGCATAATAAAGACAAAGCATGGTAAAATAAAGTACAGAGCATGATACAGTAAAGACATAGCATCGTTACAGTATAGAACAGGGCATAGTAAAGAGTAAAGTATTGATCATGATAAGAAAAGATGGGACCATAGGTTCATAGTAAAGCATTGTTTACCCGTTATTGACTTCCGCATAATTTGATTATCAATTTATAGCCTATATTATCTATTGTACTGGACGTTTTCACTCACGGGTATTCTATGCCCCTACATTTGGAATTATGAAGGTGAGAACCCTGTTACGGAGGAGTAATTGGAGGGCGTAGAGCTCAAGGATCGATGCACATGACTCATGAAGCAATAGTGTCTTTTTCTTTCATTTACATTAGTTTGTTTCCGCATTATTGAATAATTTGGTCTTTCTTCTTTAAACTAGACATATGGTCATTTGTTTAGACCTATTGGATATTATTGTCATTTCCCTTCCATTTATGAATTGCATTAGATGTGGTGTCTTTTGACATTCTAGAGTTCTTTCCTTCCGCAATAAAGTTTTATCAAGTTTATTACTATTTTATTCATTGCCACATGTTCTATGTGTTGAATGGTCAAAATCATCATATAGTCAAGAGTTAGTAGGCAGTGTGACGATCCCAGGGTCAACCCGAATGCCTACGTGGCGGGAGGGTCGATTTTGGGGTGTTATAGTTTTGATATCAGAGCCTAAGTTCTTGACTTCCCATTAGTCATGGTAGGGTATAGGTCACTGCATTGTTCTTCCATTGTTCATAATGTCCCATGGTCATAGTAAAGTCATGTGCAAGCATCCTGAGCAGCTGCGACTCCACTCCTCAAGTAAGTACTAAATAAAATTCCTTATATAGACATTTATTCTATTTAAATATGTTACTTCCATAGATGCCTCCTCAACGCATGACTACACGGGTCGTCCGAGGAGAAAGGAGAATTTGGTATGTTATGGAGACGAAACCTTGGACCCGAGCTTCTCAGGAGCAGGAACAAAGACAAGGGCACGGTCAAGGTCGTGGTTGAGGTCGTGGACATAATGTACCACCTTCCACGCTACAAGAGGAACATGAACACTTTGATATGGAAAATGTTGGCAGTAACCAACCAATGATGTCTCCACTGCCTTAAGAGCCTTTCGAAGGTGTCCTCCAAAGATACGCGGGAATGCGACTCGATGTGGAACTAGAGAGTTCGCCACCTCGCAAACACCGTCGTCGCTGCCTATTCATGGAAGATCCTGAGTATTGTACTCATTTTAGGCAGACCGGGCATCTCTCCTCGTAGTGCCCAGATTCTGACAAATGCAAGGACACCGCAAGCAAGGACATGGAAGGAACTTCTCAGGACAAATGAGTAACACATGGTACCTTAGGATCAAACCATTAATATCGCTTAGTTTTGGCCTTAGTTAGATATTTTACTTCTGATGTCAAAACCTTTTTATGATGAGTTAGTAGGGTCATAATGGATATTATTTCCCAAAGGGCTTTGAATAAAATATTTATGGTTAAAAGCCATTTTGATTAAAGAACGTTATTTCGCGCAATTCCTTATACAAGTATGAAATTTTTATAGATGCCTCCCTGTAGAAGAGTACACGTATCTGATGATTTGTCCGATGGTCGTAACGATGAGGGAATCCATAACACCCTTCCGCGACAAGGGCAGGAAGAGTGGCAGCCTCCACCAAAGCAACAACCTCCTCGTCCCCCATGCACTATACAAGAATTTTGGAATTTGAAGCCGTCGACCTATAATGGCGAAGGAGATATTGATGCAGCTGAACAATGGACAGAGACCATTGAAGAGAAAACTCTTGGACTACGCTGAAAATAAGGTGTTATTCGCTGCAGACACCCTCACAAGAGATGTCAAAGACCGGTGGAAATCAACTAAGGCAACTGAGTTGCCAGGCATCAGGGTCATAGCATGGGAGGATTTTCGCAAGTTATTTGAGGAGCATTATTTTCCTGCTTACCAAAGGGATCTGAAGCAGCAGGAGTATCTGAGCTTGTAACAAGGGACCATGACTGTGTCCCAATACCTAACGAAGTTTATCCGACTGAGCAAGTACTCAAAGATGAACATGAATGATGTGTCCAAGGCCAACCGTTTCATAGATGGACTGAATCTAGGCCTGAGGACAAAGACACGGCCCGACAACTGTCAGAATCTTAATCAGGCGATTTGCTTGGCCACTCTCATGGAAAGAGACCATCAAGAATGGCAAAGAGACAAGAGAGGACAACAGGAAGTGAGACAAGGTTCACAACAACAGCCCTTCCATAGGAATGACCGTCAGTAACAACGACGGAACAACCGGCCCCGTCCATATCAAGAACCGCAACAACATGACCGTCCACGTTATGAGCAGCCATACCAACGGTCTCGATACCACCAACAACCACCACCACCACAGCGTCCTCCTCAATAGGCCCCACCACAGCGTCAAGACCAGCGGCCCCCCTCAGCAGTCGCCAAGGAGGCCAGGACAACCACAGAGACAACAACCGCCTAGGGCCCCTCAAGCACTACCTACACTCATTGAGCGGGTCTTATGCAACTTTTTTGGTAGGACTCACGCAGGCGACTGTCGCATGAAGACTGGAGCATGCTTCCACTGTGGAGGAATGGGTCATATCTCAGTAAACTGCCCAAGACGTGGACAACTGGTCCAGGGATGACTCTTCAACCTGGAAGAAGACGCTCCACAGAATGACGCTGAAGTCATTCGAGGTACGCTTCTTATAGCCGAGCATTCATTTATATCCGAAGAGGGTACTATCACCTTAGGGCTACCTACTATAAACTTAAATCATCAAATGACTATACTTACCCCACAAGGAACTCTACTCACCACTAAGTACCTACCTAATATTCCAATAGAGATAGGGAAAAAGGAATTCTCTGCTAATCTGATCATAATACCTAAATATTAGGCATGGATTGGTTAACTCTCCATGATGCCTCCATATTGTGCAAACAAAAGAAGGTGATTATAGGAATGCATGGTATAGACAAGTCACAGTCAGAGGTATAGATCGGAAAGAACCTAAGATTATGATGTCCGCTATAAAGGCGCATAAACTCCTTCAACAAGGATGCAGATGGTGCTTGGCCAGTGTGATCAAGACTGAGGCACCTACCAAGGCCCTACAAGATATAAAAGTAGTAAAAGAATTCCCTAATGTGTTCCCAGATGACATTAGTGACTACCACCCAAGAGGGAGGTAGATTTTAATATTGAGTTGGTACCTGGGACAGCCCCGATTTCCAAAGCCCCATACCGTATGACCCCGGCAGAGATGAAAGAGTTGAAAGTCTAGATTCAAGAATTGTTGGACAAGGACTTCATTAGACCTAGCGCCTCCCCATGGGGCGCACCAGTCCTCTTGGTCAAGAAGAAGGACGGTTCACCGGTTCACTGAGAGTCTGCATAGATTATCGGATGCTCAAAAAGGTCACGGTGAAGAATAAGTACCCGTTACCATGCATAGATGATCTATTTGATTAGTTATCACAAGCAAAAGTTTTCTCAAAGATCGACCTACGGAGCGGATACCATTAAATCAGAGCAGAAGAAGACATCCCCAAGACCGCCTTCAAGTCACGATATGGACATTATGAGTTTCTTGTTATGTCGTTTGGGCGAAAAAAATACCCCAGCAGCATTCATGAACCTCATGAATCGAACTTTCAATGAACACCTGGACAAGTTCATAATCATGTTTGTAGATGACATCCTCATCTACTCATCAAGTATAGAGCTACATAAGGAAAATATGAGGATTGTCTTAGAAACTTTGCGAGAAAAGAAGTTATATGCAAAATTATTTAAATGCGAATTTTGGCTAGAGGAAATGATGTTCCTTGACATATCATCTCCAAGGACGAAATCTCAGTTGACCCGACGAAGGTTGAGGGGGTAGAAAATTGGACGCAGTCGAAGAATGTTTCTGAGATCAGAAGTTTTCTCAGCTTGGTAGGATATTATAGATGTTTCATCAAGGATTTCTAAAGATTGACCCTACCGCTGATCAAGCTTACAAGGAAAGGAGAGAAGTTGTCCCCAAAATGCGAAGAGCCGCCGCCACCTCTCCTATTCCTCTGTTCTCCTTCTCCCTCTTAGAACCCAGCCCGAGTTCGTCGCGCCGAAATAGTCGTGCGATCCCTAAATATCGACCCGACCGAGTCAAACCCGACCGAGTCCGGGTCGCATCGACCGATCGACCGGACCGGGCACGAGCTCGGCCGAGACGACGACTGGTGTACGATCCACAACCCGGCTCGAGTCAACACTCAACTCGGACCGGGCCTTGTGCCTGAATCGCCCAACGGTGACCCGGCCCGAGTTCTGTCAGGCTGAATTGTGAGCCTTATGTTTGGGCCTCGATCTTTCCCCGATTGGGCCCCACATTACCTGAGACCCTGTCCAAGATTGTAAAGACTATAATGGACCTTCATCACTCGAAGGATGGGTCGGGTTTGGACATAGAGAACAAAGTAATAGGACGTAAGTTAATTGCCTCAAGGAAATAGGATCTGACCTTGCTCTTTTTCCTGATCTATGATTCGAAACTCCACAGATGATAAATAAGATAAGTAAAGTAAAGATGAAACTACGGGATTGCCATGTGTCATCCCAAAGTACAGAGTAAAGTATGGTATGATATAGAGATGGGGTAGCTGAGCTGAGGAGACATCGAACCTACTTGTCCTTAACGATTACTGCTCCTGGGATACAGGTCCTCATTCTGTAAAGGGTTATGCATTGGCATATCTCCTTCTCCAAAGAGGGCATTATATTGATTATAGAGTATAGCGCCAGAGGGACAGGTAGCTTAGCTACGGAGACAGTGAACCTATGGGTCCTTAACGATAACTGTTCCTGGGGTACAAGTCCTCTCTCCCACCTTCATCCCAAAGAGGGTATGTATTGGCATTACACCTCCTCCAAAGTGGGCATCCCTGGCTTCACAGATGCATAGAGGCACATCTAGCTTCCTAACCTAATAAAATTGAGCTCACTTAGGACAACGAACTCTAAGAACTGCATAGTAATGTAAAAGATGTAGTACAAATCATGGTAAAGTAGAGTAACGTATCATATGGTAAAGTACAGAACATGGCATAATAAAGACAAAGCATGGTACAATAAAGTACATAGCAAGGTACAGTAAAGATATAACATCGTTACAGTGTAGAACAGAGCATAGCAAAGAGTAAAGTATTGATCATGATAAGAAAAGATGGGACCATATGTTCATAGTAAAGAATTGTTTACCCATTATTGACTTCCGCATAATTTGATTATCAATTTATAGCCTATGTTATCTATTGTACTAGGAATTTTCGCTCACGGGTATTCCATGCCCCTGCATTTAAGATTTTGCAGGTGAGAATCCTGTTAGGGAGGAGTAACTGGAGGGCGCAAAGCTCAAGGATCATTGCACATGACTCATCAAGCAATAGTGTCTTTTTCTTTCATTTACATTAGTTTGTTTCCACATTATTGGATAATTTGGTCTTTCTTCTTAAAACCAGACATATGGTCATTTATTTAGACCTATTGGATATTATTGTCATTTTCCTTCCATTTATGGATTGCATTAGATGTGGTGTCTTTTGACATTCTAAAGTTCTTTCCTTCCGCAATAAAGTTTTATCAAGTTTACTACTATTTTATTCATTGCCACATGTGCTATTCGTTGAATGGTCAAAATCATCGTATAATCAAGAGTTAGCAGGCAGTATGGTGACCCCAGGGTCAACCCGAACATCTACATGGCGGGAGGGCCGATTTTGGGGGTGTTACAGATCGAGACGTACACGATATATAGAGATGTGAAGGCGGCAGCACCCTAGACATTTATCCTCCTGACGACTAGGTTCACCAGGAGCGAGGCCAGCATGGCAATCAGGAAACATAGGTCTCGATACACGTCGATGTGCTTATGAATTGAGTCTCTGTCGATGAGGGTGGCTGGGAACTCCCCCAAAGATTGATGATGCCGACCACGATGCAAGCCACGAAGAACGCGCCGCCGAGAACGCTGCTGAGCCCCACCTCTCTGGCACTGGAGCAGACGTTGGTGAGCACATCCGGGGATCTATTCCCGAGCAACAAGAGCATCACTCCGACGAAGGTGGACGGCAGGTTGAGGACTCTCCGACGCGAGAGAGTATGGTGGAGGGAGAGAGGGAGGGGGCGTGTGCTGCCCCCCTTTTTATTTTTTTTAATATTTTATATAATTTTTTTTATTTTAAAATAATGTGTCACGTTAGTTAAACTATTGAAAAATTAGTTATTCTCAGTCGAAATTCGAAAGTGCATTTAGTAAAACAAGTTAAAAAATGGAAGGTAGTCTAATTTAAAGTTTGAGAGTAGCGACGAGAAAACGTTAAATTGAAGAATATTTAGTGAAATTTATCCTATCTTCAATTCACTGAATTTTCACTAAGGAACTAAGAAATTAGTGGACTTTGGTATATGTTAAGACGCATAGGCAGTTAAGCCAAGAGGAGAAATCATGTTTTGATTTTATGAGGTTAAACTAATAGGTGAACTTATTAGAGTAAATGATTTCGCAATTATTCTAACCACGAGTGGTGGGAGTGATTTTTCATGCGCTTGTGCTGTCCGAGTCCTTGTGCACATGAGTGAGAAGCAATTGAAATGAAGTTAAATGTCAGAATATCATATTATTATGGGAATATATGCAAACATCAACTAGTATAGAATTATTATGGTCAAACGTTGAAAAATGTGAAATCATATAAAAATCAAGAAATAATCATTTTTACTCTCATGAGAAGAATATAAGTATTTTTCAAAATCAGAAGAATACTTGTATTGTCATTTTTACTACTTTTTGTATTGTGTTTCATTTTTATATTTTAATCTTATGTTATTATACTAATAGATTTTCATTTGAGCATCTAATACCTAAGCCAATCACCTACATTTGAATGTCAATTAAAATTAGGAATATATAAAGAGAGATGTGGGACAGGCATAAATCTTCGAATACAATGTGGCATCCTTGACATTGACTTAAATTAGAGCCATGTTTAGGATAAATCGGATCGAATTCCAGAGGACATGGACTTCTGAGAACTGATAAGGTATAGAACAAAAAAAAGGTATAGAACAAGAAGGACATGGACTTATGAGAACTGATAAGGTGAAACAAAAAAAAAAAGAAGATTGAATATAGTAAAATGATTTTTGCATGGAGTGGCCTGAGAGGATTTTAACGCTGCCGCTACGGTTCGCTGAAGAACTTGTATCTATGGAAAGATTTGGCCATGCAGAGAATTTTACAATTTTTATTGATTGAAATCGGCTTTGTTCTTTCTCTATCCGCTAGCTTGGCAGGTTGTAATAGAATCAGTGAAGTGAATTAGCCATTCATAGTGAACAGACAGCCTTAATTTTAAAACAATCTGGATAATATTTTCTTGCTCATTTTACTGTTAACATTATATTTGTACCAATTACCAAACAATATTTTCTCCTACATAACAAACCTGCTAAGCTAGCGATCTTGCAAAACCCCCTTCTCTCTAAAAGTTTTCTTCCAATTGCGAAAAGTTTCTCCTACATAATTGAGTGCGAAAAGTTTTCTTCCAATTGCTAAAGCCCTCTGCTTCTCTCTCCTACCTTACCCACAAGTGACCAAGTCCCCGTATCTCTGCCCTACTTCCGTGGAAGGAGAAAAGTCAACAAAATCCACTCTCTCTCCATTGAGCACAGCTCATTGGTCCTCGATAGGCCTCAACGATGGATCTACTCTATTTCTGTGGGAAGTCATGACTAGAAATCTTGGGTTGTATACTCCTGAATCGTCAGGTCGCCGAGATAAATCTTCATGAGAATCTTGAAATGGTGCATTGCAAGCGTACAAATCCTTTTGAGATCAATTTTTGAGGTGTTATAATGAATTCTTAATTTTTTCAAACGTATATTATTTTTTAAAAATTCAATCATATATTATTATATAAATATTTTTTTATTATTGTAATATTAAACACGAGTTCTGTGTAATAAAATATTTTAAATATACAATATTATATTTTTA
This sequence comes from Pontederia crassipes, assembly GCA_030549335.1. Lineage (NCBI taxonomy): Eukaryota > Viridiplantae > Streptophyta > Magnoliopsida > Commelinales > Pontederiaceae > Pontederia > Pontederia crassipes. Next base: position 39,348,775 of record CM060197.1, on the reverse strand, counting down.
AAAATTATTCTCTTCTAACCAAATAAGACGTAGAATAAAAATATATTTACTTTTACGAGAATACGTTATTACACTGCTTTATTCTCTTCAATTTTATTCTATAACCAAACACCCCCTAGAAGAATTGGTTTATTCTTCTGACGAGGTATAAAACGGCGATTTCTCTTTTCCCAAGATGGTTTCATGTTTTTTTAACTTTGACCGATATAGTCTTATTTTGTGAGTTGTTTGACTATATTCTCGAAATATGGACGTATTCTCGTGATTATTCTATAACTAAACGACCTCTTAATGATTTCTTGTAAGTTTTCTGCGACTGAAAAGTAAAGGTATCCTCGTGAAACGTCGACATTCGCGCACAATGATATTTTCTAGCAACGAACAATAGACGGTGCCACTGTAGATGTTAACAAGTGCAGGTAAATCATTAAATTTGATTGTTTTGAGACTAGAAAATGGTATTGATGGTGTGACATCATCTTCTCGCCACTGGCCTTCATCATTTTTGTCCCCAATAATTTCCTTCAATTCATCACAAAAACTTATTTCCAAAAGTTTAAGGCACGTCACATGTCGAATCCATGACAGATCAAGATCCCTGATCAATTCACAGTGTATTATCTCTATAGTTATGAGTATAGGAAATTTGTTTGGAACTATCGGTCTTTCCCATGTTATCGTTGTCAATTCATATAAGTTGCGGAGTTTGAGGGTACATAATCGTGGGAAAGATCCACCATGATCGCTTGCTAATGTCAATTCCTGCAATGCTATTGACACCTCCAGTATATATATATATATATATATATATATATATATATATATATATATATATATATATATATATATATATATATATATATATATATGGATTTAATGTTTATCATACGCCCTCTGCCACCGTCCGATTAGATCGGACGGTGGGCGATGCACTCCCCACTCTCCTCCACGCGCTTGCCGCCGTCGCCTCCGTCCCCATCTCTCCTCATCGTCGTCGGCGCTCCAACCTCCTTTGAGCCTGCCACCCGCGAGCGTCCCCTGCGATCGTCGGCGAAGTCTTCGATCACGAAGTTGCAGCCTCCGATTGTCGCCCTCGCCGTCGATCGGAGAGAAAGGGGATACCCTCGCAATCGGCCGGCCTCGCATCGTCGGCCGCCCTCGCCATCGCCGGATCGGATAGAAAGAGGGAGAGATCAGATCGTCTTGTTGCTCGCCACTCGTGTCTCGAGTCTCGCTGCTCGCGTCCCGCCGCCTTCGCCGCCTCGCCACCCGCGCCTCTTCGCTGCCTCGCCGCTCGTGTCCCGCCATCCTCGCCTCGCCGCCGTTGCCAGATCGGGGAGAAAGGGGGAGAGATCGCGCCTCGTCGTCGCCCTTGCCTCGTGGTAGCCCGCGCCTCGCCGTCACCTTTGCCTCATCGTAGTCCGCGCTTCGCCGTCGCCTTTGCCACCGTCGCCTCGTCGCCTCGTCGCCCGCGTCCCGCCATTGCCATCGCCTCACTGCTCGCTCCTCGCCGCCACCGTCGTCTCGCTGCAAGATGGGAGACGGGCGGTGGTCGGGGGAGAGAGAAGAGAGAGCGGAGGGGGGAGAGAAGAGAGAGGGGGGTAGAGAAGAGGAGAGAGAGGCCGCACACAATGCCATCCGTCCGATGATCGGACAGATAAACAGCGTGCGTATGTTTATCATACGCATGAACACATTAAATTCTATATATATATATATATATTAAAAAGGGTGTGGCGATGCACCCTCTCCTTGTCCCTCTGGCCAGAACTCAGGCGCCGGAGAGGAGGGCCCCGCCCCCTCCCCTCTATGTGCGCACAAAGAGGAGGGGGTGGGGGTGCCACGTGACCTCGGCTCCCAGGAGACGGCGAGCCTACCCCCACATTGCCGCGGCGTGGCCCTGCATTCTTCCATTCTGCGCCAACCAAAGCTTCTCCGCCAACTTCCCCTCTCCCACCATCTGATCCTCCATCATCATCAGTGTTGTTGTCGCGCCCGCCCACCTGATTCTCAACCTTACTGCCTCCAGCAAGCCCCAGTTCGTGTGGTCCCTATGTCGTGCCCACCTTGGAGTCGGAGCGCAAAATGCTGGAGGTCGGCTAGTCTGATGCGGCAAGGAAGGACGAGAAGGTGGCCGTCGCAGAGATAGCTAGGCTGGAAGCGCTGTATGATGACGGTTTTGGGACAGCCAGCGCCAAGGACTATTTCGACACGGCGAGGTCAATTAATAAGCCAGACAGCGGCCCACCATGTTGGTTCTACCCCGTGGAGTGTTTCTTGGTTATGGAGTGTTACTCGGTCTCTAATGGTGTGGAGTCAAAGTGGCTGCATCCCTCGACCTCGAGCATGGGCTCGATCAGCTCATAGCTCTTGTCGCCGCACAAGTGCATCACGGACACGATTGAGACATACATGATATATAGAGATGTGAAGGCGGCGCCCCAGATATTTATTCTCTCGACAATTAGGATTGCCAAGAGCAAGGCCAATGCGGCAATCAGGAAGCAGATGCCACGAACGAAGCTTGACATGTTGATGTACTTTGCGCCTTGAGACCCTGTCGACGAGGGCGGCGAGGGCGGCTGTGAACTCCCATAAAGATTGATGATGCCGACTATGATGCAAGACACAAAGAACGCACCACCCGGAACGCTGCTGAGCCCCACCTCTCCCGCACCGGAGCGGAACGACACGATGCTGGCGAGCACGTCCGGGGACCCATTCTCGAGCGACAAGAGTGTCACTCCAAGAAAGGCAGGCGGCAAGTTGAGGACTCTCAGGCGCGAGAGACGATGGAGGAGGGGGCACCCCCTCTCCCTCCCGCGCCTGAGCGCTAGCCGGAGACGGACGGAGGGAGAGGGAGAGGGGGCGCGCCGCCCCCTCTTTTTCTTTTATTTTTTTATCCATTTTAATATTTTTAATATTTTATATAATTGTTATTTTAAAATAATATGCCACACCAGTCAAACAATAAAAAAATTGGCTATTCACAATAGAAAGAGCATTTAGTGAAATAAGTTAAAAAATGGAGAGCAGTTTAATTACAAAGTGAAGTTGAAAGGTAGCGATGAGAAAACATCAAGTTGGAGGATATTTAGTGAAAATTTACCCTTTTTCAATTCACTGAATTTTCACAAGGAACTAAGAAAGTAGTGGACTATGGTATATGTTAAGATGCATTGGCCAAGAGGAGAAATCATGTATTGATTTTATGAGGTTAAACAAGAAAAATTACACCAAATACCCTCCAACTTTAACGTTTGCTCAGCGATACCCTCCAACTTTGCTTTTTAACACGAATGACCTCCATCTTTTAATTCGTTTCACCCAGTGCTCTCTTTACCTGCTATCGGTCATCTCTCGATCGTGGAGCTGACATGGCGCTGATATAGCGCTAACACAACATCTTCTCTCCTATCCATATAAACATTCACTGACGTGGAACATTTAAAAAATAATAAAATAATAATAAAATGGAAAAATGCACCATAGCGTCGTCTTTGGCTCTACTACCACCTATGGTCATCGGAGGGGGGCGAGCCTTCTCTGCGCATGCCGGCAAAGAAGGGGGGGGGGGGGTTCTGCCAGTGACCCCAATGGCGCCTCGAGGGCCGGCCTCCCCACTGCTCGCAACGACTACTATGGTGAGGACGACGATGACGAGTACCTCCTCCACTGCTACCGTCACCACTTCTCTTATGGAGATCGCCTCCTCTCTATTGGAGGAAAGTTTTAACGCCATATAAAATGTGATAATACAAATCTCGAAAGATTAAAGTTAAATGTTATAGTTTAAATAAAAAGGAACAACTTTATGTACTAAACTTTGATTTAATAATTGACTATGATCTTATTAGATACTGGATGAATAATGAATATCAAATTGTAGAGAATCATGTTACCTATCCATAGAATCCAAGATTATCTCATTTGGATAACTGTGCAAAGCGTTATGATCAAAATAGTGTGTTCTTCCTTGCCCCATTTGGAATTAAGAAAGAGTTCTAGTGGAATCTTCGACGGTCTCGAAGATAAGAAGTCGGGGGGGGGGGGGGGAACGTAGGCTAAGGTGTGGTCGAACCTCATCAACAACCATCGTGTTTGATTTCTTTCTCCCTCTCCTTCTAATGTTGTGCTTGTGATATGATTTAATTTGTGTTGTTTTAAATATTGTTGAATTGATTTTAAGCTTCCGTGATGATTTTCAACACTAATTCACCCCCGTGTTGGTGCCTTGGGATCCTACACTCTCTTCTAGGGCTCTGGCTTTGGGCGCGGACATTAGTCTCTGGGAGTGGCTCGACTAGCCGGGGGGAGCGGTGGATGTCCCCGAGTGCCTTCACATCTTCTGATAGATCGTCGATGCAGTTAACTTAACTCACTCGCAGGGAGTAGTCGTTGGCAACGTACACCCGTCATGATTCGTCATGTCTCCGAACTGGGTGTCCATTGAGTCTACGTCATGCTTGACCTCTGGCTCGTCCGACTCATGAGAGGATGCCGTCAGCCCCGATCGTTCGTCGACGCGGCGCAGGGGCGACGTCGATGCGGCACAGGGGGAGGGCTCTGGACATGTCATCGTTCTCGACTTTGGTGGAGTCGGAGAATGTTCGAAAGGATGTTTTTCCTCTGAAACAGATCTTGCTCATGGAGATGAACCAAGAAGAAGCCATCGGAGGTCCGACGTCTTTCTCCGCGGAAGTATATCGACTCAGCGTTCTCCTGCTTGAGGTTGGGGTTTTACTTCATCGTCCTTTCTTTCTCCTATCTAGATGCAACCATCCGCAGTCATCGGAGGGGGCGCGCCAGAGGGTGACGGGGAAAGAGTGGGGCGACAGCCACCCTCTCTGCACCGATGTCGGTGAGGGGAAAGAAGGGGCGACGGCCCCCAGCTCTGTGACCTCGCGCTGGAGGTCGCAGAGAGGGGGGTTGTTGCTCCACTCTTTCGCCGTCACCCTCTGGCGTGCCCCTCTTCTGACGATCGCAAGTGGTCACATCTTTTATTGTTCAACATTAGTGAATGTTTATGTGAAAAGGAGAGAAGATGTCGTGTCAGCACCACATCAGCGCCATGTCATATTCACAACTGGGAGTTATCTTTTTTTCCTTGAATTTTGATGTGGCACAGCATTGGCCTCGGAATTTTTGCATCTTTGGGTGCATAATTTTTCAACAGGCAAAAATTTTAATTTGATATAAATTTTGAATGATTTAGAAAAAACAAGATAATATTTTTTAAAATGTTGTAAAATATTTTTTTATAATATTAAAGTATTTTGTATCTATTTAAAATTTCATCACTCATAAAATTAATTTAGAAGTTTTTATTTTTTATGTACGTGTATATCCATACGTCACTCAAATATTTTTCATCAAACGTAGTCATGACATAACCCTAACATATACTTGATAAAGAAGATAACAATTATAAGTCATTTGATCTTCAAAGAATTTGAGCATTGACGTTCACGACTGTAAATAAGTGTTCACGATCATAAAATGTCCATTTCACATTCGTGAAATAATGTTTTACGATCGCGAGTATTATCCCCACATTTCTCATTCACTCATGGCATGATTTGGAAGTTAATGTAATATTCTCAAAAATAAAATAAAAGGAAAATAAAAGAAAAATAAATAGAAAAAAATTTATAGCTAATTAAGGTCCAATTATGAAATCACTAGTCTAACAATCTCAAAACTCAACCTATAAGTACTCTCATATACCCTAAGCCACACAACTCTCTCTTTTTTTTCCTCCCACCCTCACGACCAGCACCCCCTCTCCAAGGAGTAGCACGGACAAGAAGAAGAAGAAGAAGAAGAAGAGATTAGGATTAAGATTAGGGTTTTAACTCAAACCCTAAAGGTATGTGAAGGAGATCCAAAACCCTATCTCCCCTCTCAGTGATGTTTTTATTTGGATTGAGAGTTTCAAGAACATCGTGTTCTTGATAGGGATTTTAATTGAGTATTGCATGCTTTGTATTGCATAAATCTATTAAATTCGTAACTATCTTGTAATAATTATTACGATATGTTTTACTTATCCAAAAGCTATAAATAATATATGGATGGAAAGCCCTCGAAGTCTAGTTTTCACATGAATTGATTTCACATGATTTGGAGTTGTATAATATAAATAGTTATGACCCAAACATCGCACTGGTATCATGTTGTCTTGAGAATTCGTAATTGTTTTGTAATAATTGTTTGGATGAATTTGTCTTATTCAAAAATTACAAATAATATATGGATAAAAATTACACAAAAATTGGTTTCACTTGATTTAGAGTTGTATACAAATAGTTATGATCCAAATATTGAACTAGTATCATGCTGTTTCGGGAATTCGTGACTGTCTTGTAATAATTGTTTGGATAGATTTTTCTTATCCAAAAATTACAAATAATATAAGTATGAAAACCCTCAAAATCTAATTCCACAGAAATTGGTTTCACATGATTTGGAATTGTATACAAATAATTATAATCCAAACATTGGACTGGTGTTAAACTGTCTCGGGTAACAACAAGACCAAATTGTAAAACATATAATAAATTAGAAATACTAAATTAGGATTTGAAATTTATTCCCAAGTTAAAAGTTCATGTTATATTTCTGTGAAAATTAGAATTATCTAAAAGAACAAGTATAAGTTATGTTATTAATATTTTAGCGACTGCTGCCAGAATACTGTGCAGAGAATGAATTCTATTAGTTGTTTGAATTTCTAAGAAAAGGCCCAACTCTTGTTAATGAATGAAAATTGCATGTTTTAATGTATTTTATAATGCATAGATGCTAAGAGATCATATCTGAAATATTTATGATGTTTTAAACTATTTTTATAGGAATTTTAATCTCAAAAATTGAGACTTTGGAGTGAAAGATCGGACTTCCAGGATGCTGGCACGATCGTGCCAGGTCCCGGAGCAACTGTGACAGATCGAAAAACTAATTTAGGTTATATTTATATTATTTTTAAGGTTTACTATTATGTATTACTGATTGATGATTGCATATGAACCTAGATACATGAATTGCATGAACAACCGTAACTAGGTTAAAATCTAAAGACTGAGCGACGTAAACTGATTGATGACTGTGATAATAATGAACCCAATTGAAGAATATTGTTACTTGTCGTCTCTCAAATTGATGATAGGAAATATTGTGCTATGCTCCATTGTGTTAGAATTTTTCTCGAAAAATTACTGTGCCCTGCACGTTGGAGTTAGCATTTCCTAAAGGAATAACTGTATCTTATAAGAAACGGTATGTATATTCTCACGGAGCCTCAACTCTAAGGCCTATCTATAGCGTACTGGAGGACAACGATTTAATTCTTCAATTACTGAAGAAGACTGAACTGAATTGAAAGGACTGATGACCACGAAAGTGGGATCCAATGGGTTATAAAGCAACCTGAAGATATGACTGAGGCAAGGTTGGACAAGTGCTAGTCACTTCGTATGCCTACTGTACTGACTGACTCATGAATTGATGAAAATATTTACATGTCACTTTCGTAGCCTAGATCTTATGATATGAACCAATGATATGCATATATTATGAATTTAACATGGCATGCATATATGTTACTTGTTATTATGAAATTGTCATATATGTCATGTAGTATCCTGCATAGGATGCATAACATACACTACATGGCCTTTACATACTCTAACTGGGAAACCTACACTCCATACAGGTAACTGATATGCTTGGATGGATTGCTGGCTCAACTCATGATGGTGATGTTGCACATGGTCTAGGCTAAGAATAATGTCATGAGTTTCTTAGGCTACTATTTTAGAATTGTTTTCCTGATTAATGGACTATTAGTTTTTCCTATGACATTAGTCGCAATGGTTTTTTATTCAAGACTTCCGCTGAAAAGACAAGTTTTATTTTGATAATTAATTTCCACAACAGTCATGTTTATCATTTTTATTATGATGATGTTATGGCGAACGGGCTAACGGTGCAAAATTGCCCTAAATGTCAAAAACTTTTAGGGTGGATTTTCGGGTCGTTACAATTAAGCCATGAATTATCAACTTCATGGTCGTGAAAAACTATTTCACAATTGTGAGGGGAGAGTTGACATTTACTTTGTTGTTGCTCATTTGTTCATAGTCATGACACGGAGGTCATGCCCCTGAAATGTCCGCCATGATGAGACTAGAACATCCCTCAAGCATGCTCATGATCTTTTTTTAGTCAAAAGGTGAAGGTAGATTAAGTAATAGAGTAATCAGAGTCATCATACAAAAAAATGAAAATTCTCAAAGGAGGAACCTCATCCCAAAATAGATCATATCTTCTTTTCAAAAATGCTAAGGGATCAGTCTCAACATTGGCTGTGCGAACAATATGTTTATAATGAATATGTGAACGATAAGAAAACTGTCTAATGTTGCTGATAACATTTTGCTAGTGGATCAGTCTTAGATGTCTCCTTTTCTAGGTTGTTCTACATTACTTTGAGCTAGAAGAACATGTGTAAACATTTTTTTAGGAGAATCGTCGCAAAAATTCATCATTAATTCATCATTCATAATGCTGTGTAATTATAAAAAGAACATTTAGGTATCCATATTGTCTTGGGAATCATTTTCTCCAATTTGATCAAATGAAATTTATAAATCTTAATGTCTATCAATCAAATGTACTCCGAATCAATTCATAATAAGACTGTTAGATGCTGTCATGTCACTCAATTTATACATGCAAACATTAACATAAAAATAGAGGATCTTGATCCCCCTTTTATATATCTCTTAAGTTCTTAAACTTTTTTAGATCTAAGTAGTGGCCTTGTGAGGAAAGAAAGGAAAGAATGATACAAATGATATGAACGTTTGTATTGTGTTAGTTATGAGAGTTTTCCTTAAATGCCATCAATCTCCTATTTATAATTTTGGGTTATTGCAGAAATCTTCTTTTATCTTAACATCACATACTCGTCATTTTTTCCAAGGATTAAGTAGTTAAATGCCAAAGTTTGACAAAAGACCACAGGTTTACAAGAAAATATGAGTACAACATTCTATAGGACGTAAAATAAAGAGACAACTCCGAAAAATAAAGACTACATTCCCAACTACTGAAGGGGCAGTGTGACGTACATTTATTATACAAATATTAGTTCGAATATAAATATCAGGAATCTCAATTTAAGATTGTGAGAGCTAAAACATCAAACAAAAAATAAGAGTATTATGAGATTTGCGATCACCAAATAATGAAAAGATAGCCATTAGGCTTTTGAACTTACATGATGGTGAAGAAGGGGGAAATGAAGTGTTTAAGGTATGATTTGACGTCATCTTCCCACTCAAGATTATCCCACCATTCCCACATTGCATGAATTCTTAATGATTTCTTGTAAGTTTTCTGCGACTGAAAAGTAAAGGGTAGCCTCGTCAAACCTCGACAGTAGTGCACGATGATATCTTCTAGCAAGGGACAATCGACGGTGCCACTGTAGATGTTAACAAGTTCAGGTAAACCATACAATTTGATTGTTCTGAGATTAGAAAATGGCATTGATGGTCTGACATCATCTCCTCTCCACTGGCCTTCATCATTTTCGTCTTCAATAATTTCCTTCAATTCATAGCAATGACTTATTTCCAAAAATTTAAGGCATGTCACATGTCGAATCCATGACAGATCCCTGATCAATTTGCAGTGTGATATATCTATAGTTGTGAGTACAGGAAATTTGTTTGGAACTATCGGTCTTTCCCATGTTATCGTTGCCAAATTATGTAATTCGTGGAGTTTGAGCGTACATAATCGTGTGAAAGTTCCACCATGATCGCTTGTTAATGTCAATTCCTGCAATAATATTGAATCCTCCAACTTCAAATACTGAATGTTTTTACCCACCACTAATGTATCTCGGTGTTTTGACGTCGAATGCCCAATGATTGTCAACTTCCAAATGGTTGTAAGGTCGACATATTCATGGAGGGCAGATAACTCTGGTAACACAATCCTAAGTCCGAGAGCTTTTATCCTTCCTTTCAAACGTTATAGCTCATGGAGATCTGCGACCAAACTATTCATCAGACCTTCCGACAATGATATCTCTGGTCCATCTGATTGACTTTGGATCATTTCTTCAGAAAATGAGGGACCTCTCTTATCCATATTATCTGTCAATGCTTTTCGTAAAAAAGATTCACGTTCATCCGCTCCACAAGAAAAGACTTCCGACCAATCTTTTGCCCCTGGATGCGAAGAATTACCATCGGACTGTGATTCCTCTGGTTCATCAATCTGTTCGACATTTTGTTTGTCTTCTTCTTGTTGACTTTGGATCATTTCTGCAGAAAATGAGGGACCCATCTCCATATTGTTTGTCAATTCTCCTTCTCTCTCATAATCCATCATATCGGATTCCGGCATGGCTTCCTTCCCAGATGTCCTTTGAGCTTCAATTCGTTTTAGAAGTGAATTCAAAAGCTTTTCTATTTTAATTTCCGTAATACTCTGTGTTTGCTTGCCTTCAAGTTCGACACTCGATACAAAAAAGTTACTGCCATGAAGGTCCAGCACGAGTAATACTGGGAGACCTGATATCAATCCATGTGGAACATTTTCGAGAAGATAACAATCACGTAAAATTAAGTACTTAAGTTTCGCTAAAGCTGTCAACTTTAAGCTTAGCGATTCTATTTCAGTTCCTGATAGGTTGAGATATTGAAGATGAACAAGCAGAGCCACATCCTCTGGAAGTTCCACGATGCTCGAACTAGATGACAGATCCAAGTAGGTCAATGCAGGGAAATGTCGAAAAAATTTGATCGGAATTCCAATATCACAATCTCGAAGCATCAAAGTGGATAAATTTGGACAGGTCATGTTGGGCATTGGAAGTGACTCAATATTATTTCCTGTGAGAGATATTCTAATTGTCATTTCACACTCATCAACTCCCTTCAGGAGTTCGTGGCTATCTAGTCCGGCACGGACAATCCATTTATAATCATTCTTTCCGTAATCACAAGCAATCCATAACGCCATGTGTCGAATAACATCATGCATTTTTACTGTATCTTCCTTGTGACCTAATTCTATTAAACATGCTGATATGAGATTTCCGACAAGGTTGTGCCTGTAGTTATATGCCTCACCAATATCACTAAATTTCTGAAAATCAATCAAACCAAGGCCTAAAAGATGCTCAATGAGCTCATCCTTAGGGATGTCATAATCTTCCGGAAATAAGGCGCAACACAAGAAGCATTCTTGTGTTCTGTCAGACGGCAATTTATCGTAAACTGTCAAACTATCATAGCTGTATCTTAGCAAATGCAACAACTCCTTCTCGGCATACGGAACTGCTGAGGGCAACTTGGACTTCTTCAGTGAAGTGAGAGCATGCTGCCACTCGTATGTGGTCTTTTTGGAGGACATCGCTCGACCAATGGTGGTGAGCGCAAGGGGGAGGCCGCCGCATTCCTTTGTGACTTCTCTCGCTAACAGTTCTATTGTGAGACTGCCATTAATGACCTCATCTCCAACTTTCTCCTTGAAGAGTTGCCAGGCATCCTCTGGTTCCAAGCATTCCACCTTCACTTTCTTTTTGGCATCCATTTCACCGCATACGTCCTCCGATCTTGTAGTGAATACCACGGTACGCCCTTGGGATGGGATGCCAATTGCATCCGGATCCACACGGCCCCAAACGTCATCGATCAGTAACACGAACTTCTTGTTCTCCAGGAAGTTAGTCATCTTAGGGGACCATGAAGCTTCGACATTATCCTTTAGTTCATCTTTGAGTTGGGCAGCTATAGCTTTTTGCAACTTCAAATCAGCATTATCTCTCGAAACCACTGCCCATAGTACATGTTGAAAATTCAATTTTCTTCCATCTGCGGTATCAGAACTGGCGTTGCCACGGATCAGATAGTTGTTGATATTTGTCAAGAGGGTTGTCTTGCCAACTCCCCCCATCCCAAATATCCCCACAACTGCAACCCCGTCGGCAATGTAACCGAGTACCTTACTGAGGTTGAACTCAATAGCTAGCGAATTGGACGGCAAGGGCAATTCTTGGCCAGGAGGTGAAGGCGCTGGAAGAGTGAGGCCGGTGTCCATGGCTCTTCCTAATTTTTCATACAATTCATTCACTTTCTCCAGCTTCTTAGTTGCCTCCATATCGATTTCGTAGCTGTTGTGGATGTTACCAGAGCTCTGTTCAAACTTAGCTTTGATGGTACTGACCTCGGTGTCCATGTCTGTAACCTTGTTCAGCAACCCATTTACTTCTCTGGTGCGTCGTTGAGTTGGATCGGTTTCTGCTTTTTCTACCTTACTTTTGAGATCACTGGATCTGCGCTTCAGTTCCGCCATCTTCTCCTCCAGATCCTTCACTTTTTCTCCAGCCTTAACGACATGATCATGGACTCGCCACACCAGAGTGGGGCCGCCCATGGCTCCTCCTAATTTTTCATACAATTCATTCACTTCCTCCAGCTTCTTTGTTGCCTGATTGCCGATTTCGTAGCAGTTGCTGTTGCCACCTGAGTTTCGTTCAAAATTGTCTTTGATGGTACTCACCTCGGCGTCCATGACCGCAACCTTGTTCAGCCACCCTTCTACTTCTTCGGTATGGCGTTGAGTTGGATCCATTTCAGCTTCATCTACCACAATTCTGATATCACTCGATGTGTGGTTCAGTTCTGCCATCTTCTCCTGCAGATCCTTTACTTTTTCTCGATCCGTATCGACAGTGAAGACTTGCCGCACCAGAGTGGGGTTGTCTCCTAACTTCGTATACAAGTCGTTCACTCGCACCAGCGTCTTGGTTGTCTTCCTCCCGATTTTCTAGGTGGATAAGATGTTGCCTGAGCACCTGCCAATGCATTTGCATCTTTTTTCATACGTATCTTTAATGGCACTCACCTTGGCTTCCATGTCGGGAACCAGCTTTTTCAGCTACCTATTTACTTCTTCAGTGCGCTGTTGAGCTGGATCCCTCTCGTCTTGCTCTAATCTGCTTCTGATGTCACTTGATCTACCTTTCAGATCTTCCATTTTCTCCTCCAGATCATTCAGCTTTTCTCCAACCTTAACGACGTAGCAGACTTGCTGCACCAGAGGCTCCAGTGCATAATTTATCAGAGTAGTAATCACACTATTAGCAATGGATGTCATGGCCGGAAAATTAGAACTCAGTACTGGAAATCGAGAGGAATAAGGCGATCAACGGTGGTTTCTGACGGGATGTATATGCTACAATTTCAACGATATGACTGAGAAGACAGGGGTGTTTGCTTGGAAGAGAAAATAATCGTTTTATCTTATCCACTTTTCATTCACATATGGTCGGAGGCACAGGATTTTTTAAATGCTTGGCCTTTGACGCCCACCTTCGACAGAATTCCATTTATCATGTTATCATCTTTTGGTAGCCCATCGGCATCATACCCCACCTCCAAAGATTCTCAATATTTTGTATACAAATACTGTGTGTCATTCTTGTTAATGCCAGAATCTGTCGGATTCTTTTTTATCTGAACAGAAACTCAATCAAGCTCATTGGGTCAAATTAGATGAAATCTTTTAAAAGATAGAAAATCTATTACATCGAATCTAATATGAATTTGTTTGGCAATTAACTAACAAAGAGTGCGGTGGATGGTATAGGGAGAGATGGAATGCTCGAGGTCAATGTGTTATCAGAAAGTTTATATTTGTATAGTAAATTGTAAAAAATAATGATATGAAGAATGAGAGTGTTATTTGCTAAAAAATTATTTTTGCCCTTTATTATATATAAAAATTATTTATAATACTAACAATTAATTTATTTATAAATATTTATTATTTTACTACTTAATTTATTTAATCTTTTTTTGCCTATTTTTTATATTTTTATTATATTCTTTATTTTTTATAACTATTTTATTCATCTAATAAATTCGAGAGAAAAAGATTTACCAAAAAGATAGAGAGATAATTTAATTTAATAATAAGATAAATGATTTTTTTTATAATAAAGAAGGGATTATTTTGATCTATAATTATTTATACCTTCTCACTCCACCAATTTAATGAAATGAAAAATACAAGAATGGTTTAACTATTTCACTCTACCTTAACTTAAATGAAAAATGTAACATCATCCCTTCAAGTCTTTTTCCAAACGAGGAATAAATTGGTCTAGTATCTCATACATTAATATTAAATCTGTCCTTGAAATTTATTCTCTAATCAAAGTTCACAACTGGAATTATTTTTCCATCGCGAGTAAATTTCTGTCAATTAGGAGGCATTCCTAGTAAAGTCATCAAACTTCATTTTGTAACACGACGGTCATACAACTTTAGAATCATTTTAGCTAAGGTCATCGCAACTGATTATAATTAATAAATCAGTAAATCGCTAACGTGAATGCTTACGTAGCATCACGACAGTATTTTCTCTCTCCTTCATATCAGATTAAAAAAATAAAAATTGCCACATCAGCATTTTTCTCTTTACTCCATCTAAACTTTTCTTTTGTAGTTATATGGTCATTCAACTTTTCAAAACTTTTAGCCAAAGTCATTCAACTTTTCAAATTTTCAATCACGATCATCATTAAAAACTTAAAATAATAAATAAATTAAAAAAATAAAAATTTGAAGACACTTAGACTAACTCAGTACATTTTTTGGCACGAATATTCATATCAAGCCGTCCAAATTTTTTATGTGTATTAAATATATAATACTATGCTAATTAATTATTTTTAGTTAAGGAAATAAAAAAAATTAAAAAATAACACACCATTTATTTTTTTGCACTAAAATTTAAAATAATAAAAGATATTATAATTAAAAAATAAATATACTTTTTTCGTATTTCACTAGGATCGAGTCAAATCGTAATGGCTTATCTAACGGAGTGTTGGGCACGACCTGACATTCAGTGAATTATTGAGCCAAATTATTAATTATTATAATATTAAAAATAAAAATTATTAGTTATCATAATATTATATAAAAAATTTTTGTTTGGCTTAGCAACTTGCTCGATGTTAGATCGTGCCTAGCACCCCGCTCGACGAGTCATTATGATTTGACTCGGTATTATATAAAAATATCATAATATAATATAAAGATATAATTGGTATGTTATTTTTCTAATTTTTTATTTTCATAATTAAAAATTTTATTAATTATTATAATATTATATATTTAATACATATAAAAATTTTGGACGGTTCGATCTGAATGGATCATTTTAAAAAACGTACCGAGTCAGTCTAAGTGTCTTCAATTTTTTTATTTTTTTATGTTTATTATTATTATTATTTACTATTTTAAGTTTTTAGTGATGATTACGATTGAAAATTTAAAAAGTTGAATGATCTTGTCTGAAAGCTTTGAAAACTTGAATGACCATTTAGATACAAAAGAAAAGTTTGGATTGAGCAGAGAGAAAAATGCTGGCGTGATAATTTTTATTTTTATAATCTGACCTAAAGGAGAGAGAAAATACTGACGTGTTGCCACGTCAGCGATTTACTGGTTTACTGGATATAACCAATCGCGATGATCTTAGCTAAAATGATTCTAAAGTTGAATGATCTTCTTGTTACAAAATAATATTGGATAATCTTACCGAGAATGTCGCCCTCTAAGTTAGATGATCATCAATAAAATTTACTCCATATTACAATATATAGTATCAAAATCCAAATATACATTTTGACGGATCACAATTTTTATTAACTTAATTTTCAAGAAAAAAATACAAAACTTGTTATCTTAGTAAAATGATAGCAAAGATGACTTCTTGTAAGAAATAATCTTGCGTACAATGCATGAGATGTCCCTTATATATATATATATATATATATATATGTACAATGCTTCAAGATAAAGGCCGAGAGGCCACAACCTCTTCTATATCCCACGATTCCAGAGAACAGACCTTGCCTTACAATCGGTCGACCGGTTCCAGAAAACGGTCGACCGATCCGATGCGCATCGCGCATCTATATAGCCTAACGAACGATCGACCGATTCACAGGAGTCAAATCAGAGACCTCGGTCGACCGATCCCAGAGGACCGATGCTAGAGAGCGGTCGACCGGTCCATCGGGAATGGTCAACCAGTTCGATAGAGACCCATTGATCGAACTTAAATGAATTGACCCACTCCTAATTTTCATCACGACTCTGACCAGTTCACCTATACTGGCTGAGTCTTATTGTACAAAGATCAATTCCCAGTGGACTCTAAATCATAGATTTCATAGTAATTAAAGATGATTAAAGTAAAGATAAAGACGTGGGATTGCTATGTGCCACCCCCAATGTTAAAGTAAAGATCAGAGATTAAAGCAATGGGGGATATGTAATTAGCTGAGGAGACAGCGAAGTTACTAGCTTAAATGCCCACTATTCCTGATATTTCAGGTGTTCTCCCACTGATATCTCGAATTGAAGGGTGATGCTATGGTCACACCTCTTCCCTTAAAGATTAAAGTATTATGCCAGAGGGACAGGTAGCTAGCTGAGGAGACAGTGAACCTATAGGTCTAGTAACCGACCACTGTTCCTGAATTGTAGGAATTCTTTCCCCTACCTTTCGAACTGGGTGAGGCATTAACACCCACCCCTTCTTTCCGTTTACGAGCTTACTAGCATTAGTGAATCAGAGAGGCACCCTTGGCATCCCAACCTAATAAAGTCGAGCTCGCATAGGACAACCAACTATAAGGATATCTTAGTAATGTAAAAGACGTAATACAACTCACCGCAGAGCAATGCAAAGTAAAGCAAAGCAGAGTATTGAAAAGCAAAACAATATAAAGTAAAGCAATGTACAACAGAGTAATGTAAAGCAAAGCACTATAAAATAAAGTAGAGATATTGTAAAGTAAAAGCAGAGTAATGCAAGGACAACATATTGTATAGTAAAGAACAGAGTGCTGATATGATTAAAGATTTATACATTGATTTCCTTATCATCACTGATTTTTATTTCACGTCTATTGCTATTGTATTGAGCATCTTTGCTTATGGGTATTCTATTCCCCTGCATTGAGATTTTGCAGGTGAAAATGCCAACTAATAGGGGAATGGAGGACGCAGAACTTGGAGAACGCTGTACATGACCGATCTTCTGCTTCAAGCTTTCTTGCTATATCTAATTCATGTTATTATAATTTGTTTAGAGACATCATGGCTTCCGCTCATTGAACTTTTTCTTGCATGTTGAACTTGATGCAATTCCGCCTCAGTATTTTACGTTTGAACTTCCGCATATTGAACTATATATTATTAAATGTTTGTTGTCATTTCACGTTCGAACTTCCGCATTAAAGTTCTTCATCGTGGCATTTCGATTATTCTTTCGCGTTTAAGGTTCTCCAATTATGTTTAATATTATTTTATTAGTGCCACGTATGCTATTTTATTAAATGGTCAAGGTCAGTAGAGCAATATATAGTATAGCGCCTCCGGGGTCAAGCTAACTGCCTATATGATGGGAGGTGCGATTTTAAGAGCGTTACAAAATATCTTGAAAATACTTATTTATGAATCGTCAGATCATGATGTAATGATAGACCATATATATGAGTCATTTTTTATCTCGCATAATCCTTATTTCCATTGGACAAATCATCGTCCATTGATTTAGATTTTATGAAATCAAAGGTGGAGGGGTGGAGTTTCAAGGTGGAAAGGAGAAAGGATTCAACCAAAAAGGTTGCTGGCTGAGAAAATGTAAGGAATTTAGGAAGGATTTCAGACCAAAAAAGAAAAAAAAAAGAAGGAAGAGAAGATAGTGATGAATGGGAAGATAATAGGAGAGGGGAGGGAAAAATTTTACATGTTTTTTTAAAACCAAAATTTAAAATTATTTTATGTTAAATAAGACCAACAAAAACTCATTTATCTTAAAAAAGTCTCTTTAAAATATAGTTATATTGTTTCATAAAAATATCTTCATGCTAATAAAACAAAAAGATATAGATATTTAAATTCGTTTAAATAAATTTTAAAGAAATTGCCAAAGAGTATTAGTCATGAAAAAGCACAAATTTTATGCAAAGAAAAAACCTACAATAGTACCCATATATTATTCATGGTATATTTTAGATTACCATTACTGTTATCTATATTTAGTTATCGTTATATTTCTTTTTGTCACAAAGGTGTACTGATTGTGGTGGTTATTGTAGTATCTTTATTGTCACGATTAATTACAATGTTTTGTGATTATACATTACTCCATTATCATGAAAGTATAACTATTATCACAAATTGCTCAATTGTGGTTATTATTTTGTGGCTAAAAATCACATTAGTGGTACATTGTTACATCCTCATAAACTCGTATAGCACCAATGTTCCTAATTTTTTAACATTTATAATTTTACCGTACACATTTATATACTTTTATTACTTATGTTAATATTACTATTTATCTAATTATTTATTTCCAAATTTTGATGTAATGAAGTTTAATGAGAACCTTTAATATGATCCTTTTTTTCATTTTACTTTTTTCACTTCATGTACCAAAATTTATTATATACTTTGATAATACTTTTTTTTCTTACATTTTATCCTCTTTCTCTCTGCCAATCGGAAAATCGAAGTCTTGGCAGCGCTTGCCTTGAATTTTACTTTTCTGTATAGATCTTGATCCTTGATTTAAAATCAAATTATTGTTAATGCTCTTAATTAGTGTTTAATAAGCTTATGAACAGATGAAACTTAATATGGAGGTGGCTTATTGTTAATTCTCTTGTCTTTAACAATGTCATGCATGCAGCACTTCGATCGATTAAGCTGCGCCGCAGTCCGCCGGAGCGAACCCGAGCTTGTGCTCCCCGACGTCGAACACCACGACTTTGTTCTGCTGCGCGAGGGTGCCCAAGAATTGCTTGTACAACATCCCAGACATGGCGAGGCACACCACCTCCGCGCTGGGCTTTGAGAATGCGTTCTGCGGCGTAAGCACCATCGTCGCTCCTCCGGCGAACCTGAACACCATGCCCGGATAATGCCCCCCGTCCACCTGCCCTTCGTCTTCGAAACAGACCCCAAACACGAGGAAGCTTGAGTTGGACGATCGCGGGAGTTGCACCAACTCCACCACCGCGTCCACGACCTCCTCCAACACTCGGGGCATGAGAAACGTAAGCGGCGTCCGGGAGTCCACCTCCATGTTCCCCACCGTCGACGTCGGCACCGTGATGCTCGTCTCGCCGACGACGATTTCTTGCAGGTTCACGACGTACGATGGGCTCTTCCCTTTCAGAGGCGTTATTGCCGCTCCGGCTGGGTACTCAGCGGCGTCGCCGAAGTTGAGCAAGGCGATCTTTTCGGGCTCGTCGAAGGAAGGCAAGCAGTAGGAGAACTTCCAGACGCCCTTGGAAGATCCGAGATGCGTCATCCACGACAGTGGCCCCCGGTTGAGACCGATGATGCCGGCCGTCGTGACCTGGAACGTGCCGGAACTCTGATAGGCGCAGCCGAAGGGGAAGGGCCAGAGCGAGGACACGCCTCCTTCCGATGTAGGTAAGAATATGTCCTCGGTCGCCAGAAAGCCGTCGACCTTGGACCCGTCGACAAAGCTGTAGTGGTACTGGCACGTGCCATCGCCGGCGCAGTCGAAGTGCGTCGGAAGTAGCTTGCAGGCGTCGCTCACGCAGGAAAGGTTGCTGTAGGTCGCAGAGTTGGATGGGTCGAAGAGGGGCACCACCTGAGGGTAGCAGCGGGTGCAGGGCTTGCAGTTGGTCCATGTGAAATCGCTGCCGACGCTGAAGATGCCGTGGACCATGAACGGAGGGCTGCCGACCTGGTAACCCATGAGGTACTCGCCGAGGTCAGGGGTTATTATGCCTTCGATGGAGTTGTTGAAGACGGCCGAACCCGATTGAGCGGCGATGTGCTGGGCCATGAACCTGGAACGCCGGGCGGCCGCCATGGCCCGGTCGTAGGGAGTGGGGGAAGGGTCATGGAGAGGGGACTTGGGGCTGTCACGGTGGATGAGCTCCATGGAGAAACCTCCGCTGGAAGAAGCCGCATGGAGAGGTATGAAGAGAAGAGAGACAGAGAGGAGGAAGAGATGGGTGCACATTAAGAAGAGAGGCATTACTTCAGAATTAGCACTGCCTCTTTTTCTATACTATAGAATAATTAATATTTAGATATTCCTGATTTATCTTTTCACTCTCATTCAAATATTTATATTAATCAGAGATAAAATTTTAATTTTTATTATTCACTATTGAAAAGGTAAATCATTGCACTAGGCATTTATTATATTTTTTTTCAGAACATGGATTAGGATTTCACCGTGCATGAATAAGCTAGTGAAACATGAATTTACTGGCTAGCAATCAAGTCGAATATTTACTCATTGTAATCACAATTAATTGTTCGGCACCTTTAATAGTATGTAGGAGTCAAGGTAGTAGGTGCACATTATGCCATGTGATTGGTGAATGTGTGTAGCTCACTAGCTCATTCCATATATGGAGTTCTATGCATCTTTTTTTTTTACTTTCTTTCTATGTCATCGTTTATTAATTATGAGATATTTAACAATATCGCACAATGAATTTTGAATCGTAAGAAATAATCCACAGTTACTGTATTCATGAAGATTTTAATGTCATATAAGTTATTGTATATAATGAATGATGGATAAATAATCTTCAACGGTTTTCTATTTCAACTCTGTTTCTTAAGCATCACCAAGAACAAATAAAGGTATACCAAAGAAAGATGCTACATGATAGCAAGAAACTGACATGTAAGACTCCTCACATGAGAACATTTCACAATTTATATGCCTTAAGCCATCATAGTATCAGTATAATTAAATAACATAAGCAATATCATCAAATATAAGAATTTTGCCTAAATTCATCAAGTTCATTTAGTATTAATTATCTTTGATTTTTTACAGTATCTAAATCAAAGTTCAAATTTTAGTTGCTTAATGTACTTTATGTTCTAGTTCTATAAATAGGCGACATGCTTTTTGACAAATTAACCTCTATGGGAATGTGCCAATAGGAATTTTGAATATAGCCCTATATGCCCAAAGACATTATGAAGTTTACCTGACCAATCTTTGCATTAACAATTTTCTCATGTGTTGAAGACTTGAAGTTCTCTATTGGACATGATGCATGCATTTTTTAATATATAATTAAACTTGCAGTTAGATTTATTCAAGTTAATTTGATCATGACATGCATTATTTTTAGGTTTTATTTAATTAACATTTTTTAGTGATCTACCCTATTTTGATAATATTTTATAAAAAAATTACTTGAGAGAGGTGGAGGAAGGGCTCGAAGAGAATCGTTAAAAAAAGAGTCAAATTAGTCCTGAAAATCTAATTGAATATATCATGGGCCATGACCAACTCGTCACGTCCTTTACGAACTCAAATCCAAAGACCACAACATATCTGTCATGAATAGGAAAGAAATGGTGCAAAGATTACATGATGTCAGCGACCTTCCTCTCACGACCATTACAAGCTCAGTTTCTTAGATCCCGCCTTGAACGATAATTGACCATTACGAGCATGTTCTGATTGTTACAACCACAGATCATGGTCATTATACAAACATCATAGACATTACAGTATGGCTGGACCACTAAAAATAATGGGCTGTGAGATGATTATCACGGGCCATGACTTTCACTGCCAAGTCTGAATTTAACATTGTATGTGACGTGACCACCTATTCAAGGGGTGTGACGGAGTCTGAATACAAGTTCTTAATGAATTTTGAAAGGAATTTCAATTACACAACTTTGAATTATGTATCTTGTACATAAAATTGTGAAAAAAATGAGAAAAAGAAAAAAATAAGGATCACGAAAGCAGAGTACTTAGATTGTTAGAGTTCTGTGCACACTGGTCAAAGGAGTTTTACCTTGCTAAATCTTTGTGTTCATCGTCTTTCTCCTTCATGATTTTAATTGTTTATTGATCCTCGGTGTAACGTATCTAAAATTTATTAAGGAAAGAATTAAAAAAAATGGAAACATCGCACAAGGAAAACAGCCGACAGGGGAGGCGAATCCTCCCCTGATCGCGCCCACGATCGGCCCTCGCGCCCCTTGAATGCCAGCCGACCGTCGCCCCTCTTCCCGTCGTCTTCTTCCTCTTCTCATGTGATCCGTCGGCGAACGACGAAGCAACACCAAAACAGGGCGAGACATCGACGACGAATAGCGCCTGCTCCGACGAACTTCGATACCCAGTGACCTCCTTCGACCTTTGGGAGAACCCAACGCAACCTTCCGTGGCCCAAGGATGACCAACGATCGATCGGACGAAGCGAACAGCTTCGACAGACCCATTTTTTATCGGAAAAGGTACCTTAGCGCATTTTTAATCCCTAGACGAAGAATTATAGATCATTTGATGCGGAAAGTTAGTCCATTGTGTTGTTTGAATCCTTAGCTACACTTTTCGTATTTTGATTGTTGTCATTTGATGGCCGGAGGACCGTCGGAAATGAAGAGGAAGTCCGGCGGCCCTATTTTATCGCGAGGACTGGTCGACCGATATTTGAAAACGGTCGACCGATCTGCGCGAGGAACTCAACCGGAGTTCCTGTCGATCGGTCGACCGGCCTCACCAAGGCGGTCGATCGATCCATCTGTCAACGGACAAACTTGGTTTCGGAATCGGCCGACCGACTTTCCGAGCGGTCGACCCTTCCGATGCGCACTGCGCATTCTCACGTTCATATGACCAGTCGACCGACTATCAGGACAATCTATCGATCCTAGAGTAACCGATCGACCAGCCTTATGCGCACGGTCGACCGATCCACGGACAACCGACAAACAACGTGATCGACCGATCCCAGAGGGCCGGTCGACCGATGCCAAAGAACGGTCGACCGATTTATTATGAACGATCGATCGGTTCAATCAGACCAATCGATTCAGACCGTCCGATTTAATTAAACCCATCGGTCCAAACCAATCGGTTCAACCCACTCCAACCATAGCAAGACATTGAACTAGTTTTGACATCGTCCTAATCCGAATCGGATTCTAATTCAATCGGAGTATGACTCTTGAATACTAACCGGAGACTCTACCTAGTTCACATATGCTGGCCGAATCCTATTGTACAGACATGGATGCTCATCTGGGTCTTGATTCAGAGATTACATGATAAGTAAAGATAAATAAAGTAAAAATAAAGACACGGGATTGTTATGCGCCGCCCCATTGTACGGAACAAGGATTATGATATTGTATAGAGAGGGACAGGTAGTTAGTTGAGGAGATAGCGACCCTACTGGTCTTCAATGACCATTGTTCTTGAGATTTCAGGTTCTCTCCCACCTGTATCTCGAATAAGGGTGATGCAATGGTCACACTCTTTCCCAAAGATTTCGTTGTACTAAGTCAGAGGGACAGATAGCTAACTGAGGAGACAGTGAATCTACATGTTCTTAAATGACCACTGTTCCTGGGGTGTAGGTCTTCTCCCACCTACATTCCGAATTGGGTGATGCATTGTCACACCCCTTCCCCTTTATGGGCTTACTGGCTTTACGAATTCATAGATGCACCCCTGACATCCCAATCATTGTAATGTAAAAGACGTAGTGAAACTCACAGTAATGCGAATACAAAGTCTAATATTGTACAGTATCGAATATGGTACAGTAAAGCATGGAACATGGTATGGTAAAGATAATGTAGAGTAAAGGCAAAGTATGGTCATAGTAAAGAACAGAGCACAGATATTGATATTGTTAAAGCATGATGTATTGACCCGTTATGGTCAGTGTATAAAACTCAAAGTATAGTATGGTTCATCACTGATATATTGTTGCTATGATGAACATTGATCTTTATATCATCGTCTATATTGTTATTGTACTGAACTTTTTGCTTGTGATATTCGATTCCTCTACATTGAGATTTTGCAGGTGAGAATTTTGGACATTGAGGTGTGGGTGTGCTCAGAGCTTAGAGAACACTGCACATGACAATCTACATCATCAAGCTTTATCTTTAATTTTGATAATTATCTTATTACTTAAGGACATCATATCGTTCCGCTCATCGAACTATTTTCACTTCTTGTCTTTTCTCATTTCGTTATAGACTGCATTGAATTTGTAATGTCTCTTGACATTCCACCGTTAAATTTCCGCATTAAAGTTTTTGGCTATATTTCTTATTATATTGATGCCACGTATGTCATTTTGTTGAATGGTCATGATCAATAGCGTAGTAGACAGTGTAGCGCTTCCAGGATCAACCTGACTGCTTACGTAGCAGGAGGGGTAATTTTGAGGGCGTTACAATTTGGTATCAGAGCCGAAGTTCTTGGCTCCCTCATTTATCATAATAGAGGAGATATTCATGCATAGTCATTATTGTTTCATAGTTCAAAGTAAAGTCATGTGCAAACTTCTCAAGTGTGTGCGGCTCCACTCCTCAAGTAAGCGCTAAGTATATTCTTATGTAGATGATACTTATATTATTGAATTAATTCATTTTTATAGATGCCTACATGCTGCATAACATCCAGAGTGGTACGTGGCGGGAGAAGAGTCTTCTGGGTAGCTGAAGCAATCATGCACCCTCCCACTGCACTGGCTCAAGAACAAGAGCAGGTGCAAGTACCTGCATAGGAGCGTGGACGTGGTCGTGGACGTTGCCGTGGCCGTGTGATTCCACCACCTCCTACTCCAGAAGAACAAGAGCATTCAGATTTGGAAAGTGTGGGGAGCAACGATCCAGTGATACCTTCCTCTTCAGCTGAGATATCTGAAGAAAGGGAACGAAGGAGAAAATTTCATATTATAAGACGAATAAGTGTAGGGGCACACATCAACAACCCTATCTGTCTGTCTTCAGACGATGAAGAAGAAAGCCCAGTGCCCTATTGTAGTCACTGTGACCAATTTGGGCACTTCGAACTTGAATGCCTGTATTATGCTAAGCGCAGGAGGATCTTCAAGGATGAGCCTGGGAAAACTTCGAAATGCGACAAGTGGTATCTAGTGGAATAATTTTTTTTTGTTGAAGGCCTTAGTGTGCCTTAAACAAATGTTTATGTTTTGGTCATGACTAACTCTATTACGAGTACAACTTAAATTTTAAGTGGATGTTGAGTCATAAGGTCTCAATTGTTATCTGAGATTTTTATTTTGATGAAAGATCTTTGGTTATATGTTATCTCTCAAATATTCTCATGGTCTTTTTATAGATGTCTTTTCAAAAAAGGGTATCAGTGTCCACCAACGAGAATGAAATATATAACAAAGGGGAGACCCCTTTCGTTCCCCCACCTCCAGCTTATCCACCTCCGCCTTCTCCTTCTTTACCCAAACCACCAGTACAGCAAGGACACCTAGCTCACCTACCTTGTACCCTACAAGAATTTTGGAGGTCGAAACCTCCGACGTTCAATGGGGACGGAGGGATAGAGGTGGCCGAACA
This sequence comes from Pontederia crassipes, assembly GCA_030549335.1. Taxonomy (NCBI): domain Eukaryota; kingdom Viridiplantae; phylum Streptophyta; class Magnoliopsida; order Commelinales; family Pontederiaceae; genus Pontederia; species Pontederia crassipes. Next base: position 39,323,297 of record CM060197.1, on the reverse strand, counting down.
ATGGATAGAGACACTATAGGAAAAGTTCGACATCCTCGATGTTCCTGAGAACAAGAAAGTGCTATTCACTGGAGACACTCTCCAAAAGGACGCGAAGGAATGATGGAAGGCAAAGAAGGCCACCAGTTTTTCAGAAGTAAGAGTCATTGCCTGGGAAGACTTCCGCAAGGCATTTGAGACGCGCTTCTTCCCTACCTTCCAAAGGGATTTGAAGCAAAAGGAATTTCTACATCTAGAGCAAGGGACCATGACAATGTCCCAGTATATGACCAAATTCGTCCGACTGAAAAAATACTCTAATCTTATTATGGATGAATTGGCCCTAACCAAACGCTTTGTAGATGGGCTGAATCCTACTTTGAGGTCTCAAACAAAACCAGGGAACTGCAAAACCCTGGATGAAATGGTTAGTCTCGCAACAATGGTTGAGAAGGACCACCAAGACCTTCTGAAGGAGAAGAGGACCCAGCAGAATGTAGGGCAGAGTTTCCACCACCAATAACAATTTCGTGGGAACAACCGTCAACAGCAACGACGGAACAGCCGGTACCCGCCCTTACCCAGCACCTCAACAGTACAACCGCCCTCAACAATAGCCATACCGCCATCTACAACAAGCCCCTCCACAATAACAGCAGCAGCAACAACAACTGAACCAGCGACCCCCTCAGCAGGAGCCAAGGCGCCTTGCTCAGCAGCAGAGGCAACGACCTCCTAGAGCTCCTCAGGCACCACCCGCACAAGGTGAGCGGGTCTTATGCAACACCTATGACAGGACCCACGTAGGGGAATGCCGCATGAAGACTGGAGCATGCTTCCACTACGGTGGAATGGGCCACATTGCGGTGAACTTCCCAAGGCGTGGGCAGCAACAATTAATACAAGGAAGGCTCTTCAACTTGGAAGAGGACACTCCACTGAATGACACTGAGGTCATTCGAGGTATGCTATTCGTAGCTGAACTACCTACTACAGCTTTGTCCGATTCTGATGCCTCTCATTCCTTTATATCTGAGGAATGTGCCACTACCTTAGGGATAACTTCAGTGAATTTAGACCACAAGGAATTATACTCACTACAAAATCTCTCTCTAATGTATCCATAGAGATAGATAAAATGAATTTCCCTGCAAATTTTATCATCATCCATATGAGAGATTATGATATAATTTTGGGCATGGATTGACTAACCTTCCATGACGCGTCTATCTTATGCAAGCAAAAGAAGGTTATTATAGGTACACAGAACACATACAAGGTTATTGTCATAAGCATAACTCGCAAGTAACCCAAGATTATAGTATCTGCCATGAAGGCACATAAACTACTTCAAAAAGGGTGTAGAGCCTAGCAAGTGTGACCAAAATAGAAGAACCAAAAAAGATCCCTCAAGACATAGAGGTTGTGAGAAAATTTCCTGATGTACTCCCTGATGACGTTAGTGGTCTACCGCCCAGAAGGGAGATAGACTTTCATATCGAAGTGACACCTGGCACAACACCGATCTCCAAAGCTCCATATCGTATGGCTCCAGTAGAGATGAAGGAATTGAAGAATCAAATTCAAGATCTGGTAGACAAAGGCTTCATCAGGACTAGTGTCTCACCATGGGGTGCACCAGTCCTCTTTGTCAAAAAAAGGACGGTTCGTTAAGACTTTGTATCGACTACAAAATGTTGAACAAAGTTACAATAAAGAACAAATACCCGCTATCTCGCATTGACGACTTATTTGATCAGTTGTCCAAAGCAAATATTTTCTTCAAAATTGATCTGAGAAGAGAATATCATCAGTGATAGTGACATTTGGGTTTTCTAATGATAACTTGCTGGAATTAAGTAAAAGGGTCAATTTTTCATTTTTTGATCTCCCAACTCACTAGCTGCAAGTGCACAAGTAAGTTGTGGTAGACTCAAGTTGTCGTATCCACAAGAATTTGAAGTCTAAGGCACCCTAAAACAATCTAAATTAGTTCTACTTTAATGGCTAAAAATATATTTTCAAAGGGAAGTGAAAACAGATTTTTAATGGAAAGTGAAATGATAACTGAATTTTGGGTTTTGGAAACTTATCAAAACTGAGATATAAATGCTAGATTAAAGTCTAGAAAGGTTTACCTATCAATGAGGAAGGTTCTTCTAGGAATTGGGGTTCATCTAAATTAATTAAGTATGGATAGGATCAAGTTATCATTAAATATCCAATTTAGATTCAACTTGAAATGTGGCTGCTCTCACGGCTCAATTAGCCTTTAACTAAGCAATATATGATCATATAGTTGATAGTTAGGTTGAATCAAAAGAGGATCCTCACTGAAAATCAAGTTATCATTGAATGCAATTGAAGGTTCAATGCTGATTTTTACAATTCAAAGAAACTTTGGAATGATAACTTGTAATTGCAATCATAAAAAGATGGAATCATTCTGATCAATCAAACCAGGATGAAATCTACCCAAATATGGTGCTTGTGCTCCTTGATTCATCTCTGAATTCCAGGTGAATTTTAATTCAACCTCTCGGTTGCAAAATAGAATGAAATCCAAACAAAACTCCAATTAAAGGGATTAAGAAACATCCTATCAAAGGGGGGGGGGGATTCAGTGATTGTCCAATGCTCCTTGGGTCATCTCTTACTCTCAAGAATGGCCTTAAGACTACCTCTCAGTAGTGGATTAAAATGAGGCTTAACAATGAAAATCAAAATTCAATTGGAAATTAGAAACTAGACATCAACAAATAGAATTTTGCAATTCAGGAAATCAGAATCATATATCAATGGAACTAGGTTTATCAATTACTTCTTGACCCATCTCTGGACTACAAGACATCCCTAAAGTTCACTTATCAGTGATTGGAAGAATTCAGGGGACTCAATTGGTAAAATAGATTATAATAAGAAATCAGAAAAATCAGAATTCAAGTTTTCATTTCAGAAATCAGTGAAACAATCTGATTTGAGTCAAGTGATTGTCCAAACATCTTGATTCATTCCTGAAAAAGATAGGAACAATAGCAACTTCCCAATGACTCAATTAATCAGATTGTGAGTGAAGAACAGGTTCAAACAGCCATAAAAATCAAAATCAGATTCAGAAATTCAGGAAACCAGGGAATCAGAATTCAGAAATCAAGTTTGCAATAAAATTAACCATAGAAATCTGATTTTATCTCTTAATTCATTCCTAAAAGATGTTTAGAACAAATAAGACTTCTCAGTCATCAATTACACATGGATCTAATGACAACATAGCATAAATCAATGTAGAACATTTCTGAAATCTAAAATCAGGATTAATTTCAATGCAGGATTATAAACCATTACATATTCATCCAAAACTAATCTAAACTACTACCCTATCCTAGAATAAATGGATTTTAGCTCCACATAATTACAAAGCTTGACATCAAATGGAATGAGAAACAGATACAAATCATTGTTCTTTGAAGCTCTTGGCCAACAGCTTCAAGTCCAGCAGCTCCTCCACAGCAGCCTCCTTTCTTGCTCCAAACCCTTCTCAAACCCTCAATGTCCAGCCCCCTCTCTCTCCTCCAGAAATTCCCCTTTTATATGACTCCTATCCACCCTTGGATCAGCATCAGAATGTTCCTTATCCTTTGATTGCAGCCACCTGTCCTGGTCCTGGAAGAATCTGCAATGACAGCTTTTTGGACAGCCAAAAAGCAAGTGGTCCCCCCTCCTTTTCCTCCTTTTTTAAGTCATATTCCACCTGCTAGAAGACACATAATAGCAAGTATCAATGTCTTCTAATAAGAAATAGACAAATAAGGGTAAGAACCACAAGTAGGCTCAGCTCAGTGATCAAAAGGGATTTTATGTTGTGCAGGATTGGAAATCTATATGAAAATTTGATGGTTTTGGGCCCGAAAATGATAATTTGTCACAAATCATGGAAATTATCCAAATGCAAGTGATTTAAAGCATTAGAAGCATCAAATGGACTAGGGTAACAAGTGAGTGCAGTCAGAAATCAAATATGAATGAGATTTCTAAGAAGTGATAACTTGGTTTCCCAAAAATGATAACTTATATGACTTAAAAATGATAACTTGTGATAATTTGAGTTGTGGTTATCCAAATGTAATGAAATTTAACCAGCAATGAGTTAGAACAATAATAAGATGATTGCTTAAGGTCTCTGTGCAGAATTAATGATTTTGCATGCCAAAATGATAGAATTATCCTTTAACGATAACTTGGCAAAGGAAAAATGATAACTTGTTCAAATGGACTTAAAACTTTGTACAAGTTGAGATGTGACTATCCAAATATGATTTATACATGATAATGATGGATTTATGGCAAGAAAACCATTGAAAATCAGTTCATTCAAAATAATGATAACTTGACATATAATAATGATAACTTGTCCTCAAAATGATAACTTGGCATAGAATTTAAATATTAATGGATTTTGGCATTTCAGAACCTCTATGCACGTGGAATTAAGTATGAAATGAGGAATATTAACTAGTTATCATAATGTATGCATTCCAAGTATACTTGGCCCAAAAATAGGCAAAAGTGGGACTCGATATGTATGAATTGCATCTAAAATGGGTTAGAAACATATAGTGATCAGCAAGTGATCAAACTCCCCCAAGCTTAGCCTTTTGCTTGTCCTCAAGCAAAACATTCAGAAATTAAGGATGAATTTGAATTTACCATCCACAAATGAATAGAAAGATCAGCTGAATTAGATCTAAATGAGTTTCCCACTTGGCTAACATTTCATTCCATTCTTTCCAATCCCAAATTCTAGCTGAGGAGTCACCAAGGTTAATGTAAGTTTAAGCCATGATAGAAGTACAAACATTAATTGATTTGGATTGTAAGGATTGTCAACTTTACTAAAAAGTTTGAAACACCAACCTCTTCATGAACAGATTTTTAATTGATTAAACAGGTTTAAGAACCTGACTTTTATTTATGAGGATGCAATAAACAGGTTTGCACCTGATTTTTATGCATGCTGATCACAAGATAAAAATCTTGGCTTTATTCAGGAGAGGTTCCTTTTTGGAATTTTCACTCTCTTTATTCATGTATGCATGCAATGCAAAATGCAACTTTTCATTTTTCCTTTTTCTTTATTTTTCATTCTGTTCATAAAGTGAGCAATGGTTCAAACTCAAGTATAGGTTAGATCCTTAAATGCAAATAGTCAAGAATTCCTATTTAACATGGCAGCAAGATCCTTGACTCCTTTCTAAATATCTTCTACTTTCCAATTAATTCATGAATGTAGCTAGTGTTAATCCACAAAAAAAAGAAAAATTTCAGCTGAAAATTCATTCAAATGCATCTGAATTTAAAATGTCAATTGAAGCAAGAAGGCTAATGGCCAAGTTGTCCACTTGGTATTGGAGTGCACCCACTGTCATAATGAAGTAATCTACCCATTTCGGAGTTAAAATGAATTCAGAATTGAGTTGAGCCTAAAATTTGAAAACCGAGTGATAACTAGTGATAACTTGTGAAAATTAATGATAACTTGTAAAATCTACTGATAACCTGGTATGATTTATGATATGAGCATTAAAATCATTTGAAAACAAGGTGTAAAGGTTAGAAAAGCACCAGGTTTCCTCCCCCAAGCTTATTCTCAACACTGTCCTCAGGGTTGAAAATAATAGGCAAGGGAGAGGGGTGGGGATGGGAGTGAAATGCATGAAATTTGGCACTTGAATTCTCTTAGCATTTCATCCAGCATTTTTGGGTGGTCTAATCTTCATTAGTTGTAACTAATCCTGCAGAGAAACAAAGGATATCAGTGGAATGACAGATTTGCAACTAATCAGATTTTGGAGTGCAGAATTCAACATTGCATTGGGAATTTCTGAAATTCACTGAAATTAGGCTATAATAGATTGGGATAACTGAAATAAATGTTAATTCATATGATGATATGATCAATGTAGTATAATGAGAAAGATATTATCAGTTATCATTAAGTTTTCAGTGGAAAAATAAAAAATAAGGGGGTATGGGTACTCCCTGAATTTGAGACTTGTGAATTGAACATGTTCCTCACCACTTATTCCTGCAAAAATAGAAAGATTAGGTTGATAATGGCTTGGGTTACCTCTCAGGAAGTGTCTTTCTTTAATGTCTTTGGTTAGACATTGTTACAATTCTTCATGTCAAGGAAGTTTGAATAGTATAATATGATCAAGTAGAGATATCAATTTGTGAACAGCTTCACTAATCAAGTATGGATCTCTTAATTTGTCAATAATTGACCTTTGCTTCTCAGCTTGATTTTCTCCTCCATTGTACAAAAAATTTCCTAACTTCTCATCCCAAAAATCCTCATGTATGATATATGAATCCCCTGAACTAGGAAGAGGTTTCAGCTCAACAGGACAGACCCATTCACTATCTGAAATGGAATGTATGATCTCAGCATTCAGCAACTTTAATACTTCCTTCTTGATCACTTCCTTTGTGGTTGGATTGAGTCTCCTTTGACATTCAATGGAGGGCTTGTAACTGTCCTCCATAGGGATCCTTAGTTTTTTCAACAACTCTTCAACTTGATCCTTTGGCAAATTTGCATTAATGATAACAAGAAATGTTGAATTCTCTCCCAAGAATTTATACTTCAGGTTGTTGGGGAGAGGCTTAAGCTCCAATTTGGAAGAATTGGCTTGAGTTGAGTTGGATTGAGTTTCAGCAGTGATAACTTCCTGCAGTTGGTGCTGATTTTCTGAATTTTCCAATGGTTTGGATAAATTCAATGCTGATTTGTATGATCAGCCTCTGGATCCTCTAATTCATTCAAATGATCAAACATTAGGCACATTTGCACTGGATCTTCAATGGGAATTATGGCAGAAACTTGCTGAACAACTTGATCTAACTGTCCCTCCTCAAAATCATTTTCCTGAAAATTTGGTCTACTGATAACCTGTGCCAAATTAAATTCTATCTTCTCCTCCCCAATTTGAAAGGTCAATCTGCCCTCCTTGACATCAATGACAGCCCCAGCAGTGGCTAAGAAGGATCTCCCAAGAAGAATGGTGGTATTCAAGTCCTCATCCATGTCAAGTACCACAAAATCTACTGGTATGTAAAATTTGCCAACTTTGAGGGGTATGTCCTCAATGATTACATGTGGGTACTTGATGGATTTGTCTGCCAGTTGTAGAGACATATATGTAGGCTTCAAATCTCCAACTTCAAACTTCCTACAAAGTGAAAGAGGTATGACACTCACTGATGCATCCAAATCACATATTGCCCTTTGAATCTTTCTATTTTCAATTTCACAAGGTATGGAGAAGCTTCCTGGATCTTTCAACTTCGGTGGCAATTTGTTTTGGATGATTGCGGAGGCTTCCTCACTCAAGGTAATAGTTTCATGCTCCATAATCCTCATTTTCTTGGTTAAAATTTTCTTCAAAAACTTTGCATAGGAGGGCATCTCCTGAATTGCCTCCACAAATGGCACATTGATATTTAACTTCTTCAAGATTTCGATGAACCTTGCATATTGCTGATCCTACCTTGCCTTGATTAATCTTTGAGGGAAAGGTACCCTATCAAAGACCCTGGTCCTGACTTCATTTTGAAGGCCTTTGTTCTGATTTTCTCTCACAAGTTCAGCTGGTTCTTCAGCAGCTTTGGACTTTGGATTCACTTGTGTTGGATTGTCCTCCACTTTCTTCATTGGTTCTTCAACAATCTTCCCATTTCCGAGCTGGACAGCATGGACTTGTTCCCTTGGATTCATCTCTGACTGTCCAGGAAAGAATAAAGGAGGTCTAGCTGAGGTGCTAGCCTGCTGAGCAACTTGATTCTCAATGGTATCAAGTCTAGAATTCATTTTCAGAATTGCCTCCTCCTGATTGCCTTGTTTCTTCAGAATTTGTTGCAGCATCTCCTCTATTTTTGATAATTGAGAAGGTTGAGTTGGTGGTGGTTGCTCAAAAGGAGGTCTTTGGACTTGAAGACCTTGGGACTGATTTGGATATGAAAATTATTGGTTTCTAGGCAGAATCCTTGACTGCCAACTAGGATTCTGCATATAACTTGAGTTGTGGTTATTCAAATGTGATGAAATTTGACCAGCAATAAATTAGAACAATAATAAGATGATTGCTTAAGGTCCCTGTGCAGAATTAATGGTTTTGCATGCCGAAATGACAGAATTGCCCTTTAACGATAACTTGGCAAAGGAAAAATGATAACTTGTTCAAATGGACTTAAAATTTTGCATAAGTTGAGATGTGACTATCAAAATATGATTTATACATGATAATGATGGATTTAGGGCAAAAAAACCATTGAGAATCAGTTCATTCAAAATAATGATAACTTGACATATAATAATGATAACTTGTCCTCAAAATGATAACTTGGCATAGAATTTAAATATTAATGGATTTTGGCATTTCAGAACCTCTATGCACGTGAAATTAAGTATGAAATGAGAAATATCAACTAGTTATCACAATGTATGCATTCCAAGTATAATTGGCCCAAAAATAGGCAAAAGTGGGACTCGATATATATGAATTGCTTCTAAAATGGGTTGGAAACATATAGTGATCAGCAAGTGATCAATCAGCTAAGGGTAGTAGAAGAAGGCATTCCAAAGATAGCGTTCAGATCACGATATGGACATTACGAGTTCCTAGTAATGTCGTTTGGGTTAACCAATGCCCCGACAGCATTCATGGACCTCATGAATCGAACTTTCCACGAACATCTGAATAAGTTCATAATTGTCTTCGTCGACGACATCCTCATTTACTCACCAAGCATAGAGCAACATAGGGAACATCTGATGATAGTATTGGAGACTTTGCGAGCAAAGAAATTATACGCGAAGTTCTCCAAATGCGAACTGGTTGGAGAAGATGATGTTTTTTGGCCACATCGTCTCCAAAGACGGAATCGCAGTTGATCCAGCAAAGGTGGAAGCAGTATCTAACCGGTCTCATCCGAAGAATGTTTCTGAGATCAGGAGCTTCCTTGGCCTAGCAGGCTACTACAGACGCTTCATCAAGAACTTCTCCAGAATTGCATTGTCGTTGACCAAGCTCACCAGAAAAGGGGAAAAGTTCATCTGGTCATCCAAGTGTAAAGAAAGCTTTCAGGAGCTAAAGAAGCGACTAAATTCAGCACCAATACTGACATTATCATCGGGCAACGGTGGTTACATAGTTTACAACGATGCTAGTGGTACGGGATTGGGGTGCGTATTGATGCAACATGAGAAAGTAGTGACATACGCATATAGACAACTGAAGAAACATGAGGTCAATTATCCAACACATGACCTCGAACTGGCAGCAGTGGTGTTTGCCCTCAAACTTTAGCGCCACTACCTATATGGAGAAGAATTTGTGGTCTACACTAACCTCAAGAGCTTGAAGTACGTCTTCACACAAAAGGAGCTGAATATGCGCCAAAGACGATGTATGGAGTTCATAAAGGACTATGAGTTCGATATCAACTACCATCTTGGTAAAGCAAACTCAGGAGCAGATGCACTTAGTCGAAAGTGGGAAGGATTCGTCGTCTTCATACGCCTTCGTCAATTCAAAATGATGAAGGAACTATTCAAATGGGCACCAAGGGCAAGACATGATGGATCATTGATGATGATGCAACGTATAATACCAGATGTTGTAAGAAGAATCATTGAAGCATAGATTGAAGATCCAGACAATCAGACCATGATGATAAAGACTAGTCTCGAAATGATAAACTTCAAGGTCTCTTCAGATACCATAGTCGTTTATGGGTACCGAATAACCTTAAACTCCATAGAGAAGTGCTAGACGAATGCCACAAATTCGAATTTGCTATCCACCCAGGGAGTACAAAAATGTACAAGGATGTACAGAGGAGTTTCTGGTGGTCATATATGAAGAAGGAGATCGCAGAATACGTCTCTAGATGTATTGTCTGCCAACAGTTCAAAGTGAAACATCAGAAACCTTAAGGGACTTTGAAGAGTTTGGGCATTCCGCAGTGGAAGTGGGAAGAGATATCAATGAATTTTATTACTGGCCTACCTCGGATTCAGAAAGGACATGATGCCATTTGGGTAATAGTGGGCCAACTCACTAAATCAGCTCACTTCTTACCCATTAAGGTAAAATAATTCCTTGATAGTCTAATGGACCTATATGTGTAGGAGATCGTCAGACTCCATGGGATCCCATCAGTGATTGTATCTGATAGAGATCCCAGGTTCACATCAAGATTCTGGAAGAGCCTCCAGAATTCTTTCGGCACGAGACTCCGGTATAGTACGATTTTCCATCCCCAGACCAACGGGCAATTAGAGAGGACGATCTAGACACCAGAGAACATGTTGAGAGCATGCGCTCTGGATTGGCACGGTAGCTGGGACAAACACTTACCTCTTATTGAGTTCTCTTACAATAACAGCTTTCATGCTAGCATAGAGATGTTCCCCTTTGAAGCATTGTATGGTCGACTATGTCGCTCCCCGGCATGTTAGGACGAAGTAGACGAAAGAAGGATCTTGAGTGCTGAACTACAGAAGCAGACCCAAGAGTACATAGACATAGTTGAACTCATAAAGAAGAGGATGAAGTCAGCTCAAGATCGACAGAAGGCTTATGCGGACAAGAAGCGCCGAGAACATAAGTTCAAGGCAGGAGACCAAGTCCTACTCAAGGTCTCCCCCACCAAAGGAGTAATGTGTTTTAGTAAGCATGGAAAATTGAGCCCAAGGTATATAGGCCGCTTTGAGATATTAGACATGGTTGGAGACTCAGCATGCAGGTTGGCCATACCTTCGGCTTATGCTAGGGTGCACAATATTTTTCACGTCTCCCTACTCCGGATGTACAAGCATGACTACATCAACGTAATCCAAATTGAGGAACCAAACCTCAAGAAGGATCTAACATATGAGGAACAACCTACGGAGATACTGGAATATCAAGAACACCAACAAGGAAAGAAGAAGATATCGCTAGTAAAAGTGGCTTGGAAGCACCATAAAGAAAAAGAAGCAACATGGGAAGTGGAATCAGAAATGCGTAAGTCCTAAACCTTATCTAAATTTGAGGACGAATTTTCTTTTAAGGGGTAATAATGTAATGTATCTAAAATTTATTAAGGAAAGAATTCAAAAAAAATGGAAATGTCGCACAAGGAAAATGACCGACAAAGGAGGTGAATCCTCCCCTGATCGCGCCCACGATCGGCCGGCCGATCCTATAAAAAGGGATGCGAGGGTCGCCCTCGTGCCCCTTGGATGCCAGCCGACCATCGCCCCTCTTCTCGTCGTCTTCTTCCTCTTCTACTACGATCCGCCGACGAACGACGAAGCAACACCGAAACAGGGCGAGACATCAACGATGAATAGCGCCTGCTCCAATGACCTTCGACACCTAGCGACCTCCTCCGACCTTCGGGAGAACCCAGCGCAACCTTCTATGGCCCAAGGACGACCAACGATCGATCGGACTAAGCGAACAGCGCTGGCGGACCCATTTTTGATCGGAAAAGGTACCTTAGCACATTTTTAATCCCTAGACAAAGAATTATATATTATTTGATGCGGAAAGTTAGTCCATTGTGTTGTTTGAATCCTTAGCTACACTTTTCGTATTTTGATCGTCATCATTTGACGGTCAGAGGGCCGCCGGAAATGAAGGGAAAGCCCGACGGCCCTATTTTATCGCGGGGACCAGTCGACCGATATTGGGAAATGGTCGACCGATCTGCGCGAGGAACTCACCGGAGTTCCTGTCGATCGGCCTCACCAAGGCGGTCTACCAATCCATCTGTCAACGGACAAACATGGTTTCGGGATCGGCCGACCGACTTTCTGAGCGGTTGATCGATCCGATGCGCACTGCGCATTCTCACGATCACCGGTCGACCGACTACCAGGACAGTCGACCGACTACCAGGACAATCGACCGATCCTAGAGTAACCGATTGACCGGCCTTATACCCGCGGTCGATCGATCCACGGACAACCGACAAAGAACGCGGTCGACCGATGCTAGAGAATGGTCGACCGATCCATTAGGAATGATCGACCGGTTCAATCAGAACAATTGGTTCAAACCGTCCGGTTCAATTAAACCCATCGGTCCAAACCAATCGTTTCATCCCACTCCAACAATAGAAAGACATTGAACTAGTTTTGACATCGACCTAGTCCGAATCGAATTCTAATCCGATCGGAGTCTGACTCTTGAATACTAACCGGAGACTACCCAGTTCACCTATACTGGCCGAGTCCTATTGTACAGACATGGATGCCCATCTGGGTTCTGATTAAGAGATTACATGATAAGTAAAGATAAATAAAGTAAAGATAAAGTCACGGGATTGTTATGTGTTGCCCCATTGTACGGAACAAGGATTATGGTATTGTATAGAGAGGGACATGTAGTTAGCTAAGGAGACAGCGATCCTACTGGTCTTCAATGACCACTGTTCCTGAGATTTCAGATTTTCTCCCACTTATATCTCGAATAAGGGTGATGCAATGGTCACACTCCTTTCCAAAAATTTCATTGTACCGAGTCAAAAGGACAGGTAGTTAACTGAGGAGACAGTGAATCTACATGTTCCTAAATGACCACTGTTCCTGGGGTGTAGGTATTCTCCCACCTACATTTTGAGTTTGGTGATGCATTGTCACACCCTTTCCCCTTTATGGGCTTACTGACTTTACGGATTCATAGAGGCACCCTAACAACCCAATCTAATAAAGTCGAGCTCGTATAGGACAACGAACTTTAACGATATCATAGTAATGTAAAAAATGTAGTGAAGTTCACAGCAATGCGAATGCAAAGTCTAAAATTGTACAGTATCGAATATGGTACAGTAAATCATGGAACATGATATGGTAAAGATAATGTAGAGTAAAGGCAAAGTATGGTCATAGTAAAGAACAGAGCACAGATATTGATATTGTTAAAGCATGATGTATTGACCCGTTATGGTCAGTGTATAGAACTCAAAGTATAGTATGGTTCATCACTGATATATTGTTGCTATGATGAACATTGATCTTTATATCATCGTCTATATTGTTATTGTACTGAACTTTTTGCTCGCGAATATTCGATTCCTTTACATTGGGATTTTGCAAGTGAGAATTTTGGACATTGAGGTGTGGGTGTGCTTAGAGCTTAGAGAACACTGCACATGACAATCTACATCATCAAGCTTTATCTTTAATTTTCATAATTTTCTTGTTACTTAAGGACATCATATCGTTTCGCTCATCGAACTATTTACACTTGTGGTCTTTTCTCATTTCGGTACAGACTGCATTGAATTTGTAATGTCTCTTGACATTCCACCGTCAAATTTTTACATTAAAGTCTTTGGCTATATTTCTTATTATATTGATGTCACGTATGTCATTTTGTTGAATGGTCATGGTCAATAGCGTAGCAGGCAATGTAGCGCTCCCGGGGTCAACCTTGACTGTCTACGTGACAGGAGGAGCGATTTTGGAAGAGTTTCACTTTGCCAAAATCTCATAATTAATTTTACTTTAAAATTTTCTTGTATTAATAGAAAATGGTTTCATTTATTCCCCGAGCACATAAAAAAATCCAACCATCAATAAATAGAAACTTTCTACAACGAAAAGAGGATGGCAGAGTTTGAAACAAGAACTTTGAAACAAAAAAATGTGATCGGACTCGGAGGATTTGCTACAGGATTGACTCTTCACAAGAATTTAGTTCATCAATAATTTCTAAGGGTGCGTTGTTGCAGAACGATCCCAATGAGTGGGCTCTCTAGTGATCTTGATATATTGACAATGCTTCTATCAAATCAGTTAAAACTATGAACAATCCACTCTCTGAAATAATTGTTTCAAATTCGTGACTCGCCGGTAAGTTGCTGTCATCAATCATGTGCTAAAAATAGAAAAGTTTTAGTAGCTAAATGGTAAGGATGTTGACTTTTCTGATGCAGGCCAATTAATCGAGGAGCTTGGCTTTCTGATTGAGTTGTAATGTCAAAATTCAAAGTACGGGAAGACAAATACAGTGAGTTCTTTTAGGAATCACTCTTCTCTTTCTATAAAATACAGGCTACTTGCATGATATATTGTAATTTCTGGCAAATACAGGCTCCCGACTCTTCTGCTAGATTTTTTTTTTTTTAATTCCAACAGATTTCCAAGATCACATGATATATTGTTATAAAAGGAACCACTCCATTTTCCTCCAATATCATGTCTGACATCATATACATGCATTCAGGTATCATCAATATTTGATTGTGGTAGTCCGTTGTCTGGCAATGATTTCCATCAGCAAATCAACAGGATCCAGGGGCCCCTTTTCATGTTGTTCTGGCAGTTTGGTCTTCCATTACCACATCAATCTTTAGTCGCTCTCTGTCCTCTTTCATTGGGACCAAAGATCAGCAAGCCGTACCTCCACCAACAGCACCACCACCCCTAGCTATCACTCAGTTCTGCCACCCTAACTAGCATTACAGTTTGCTTCCCTTAGCCTCAACTCATGCTATCTCATTCTTCCGGTTGCCATTGGCTGTTTCACTAGTTCATGATCCTCGCATGGCTAATGATGACTGCAGAAGTACCGAGGTTTTGGATCCCTGCTGCATGCTGCCTGACCATCTTCTTTCTCATCCTTCTCCTTGCATGTGCCGTCGGAGGTCGAGTTCAGGTCGCGACAGATCATAGGGCGGCCGCCAGCATGAACAACTCTCAAGTTTCTTGGAGGTATGAAGATGTTGATCATGGAGCTCAGGGTTTAGTAGATGAAGGCAAGCTCTTCAACAGCAGTAAACATGAAGTTTCCAGTGGTGCCAATCCCATCTCCAATAGGTGAGCTTATGATTTGGTGATGCCAATCATCTCTTTGGTTGCAGTAACGATGATATATTTTGGCCTATTGGCTGAAATTGAAAAGTTTGAAGAAATTATTGTGATATTTCATATTTGCATTGTTCAGTTTCACTTTGAAGACAGGTTTTGGCATAATGATTTAATAATTTTTTTATTATGAAAAATTGAGTTTGATTATTGAACTTCTTGCGTAATTTTATTTTCTGCTTCTCCTTGTAGCTTACCACAATGTTGTTCACTGTTTAAGTTTAGAGTAATTTTCAACTCACATTTCATTTGGGCATGGCTGGATTAAATCCAATTTTTCTTAAAAACTAATATTTTTTTATTGACTTTTAAAATATAAGACAATTGAACATGTTTCAAGATAATCAAATTGATACATTCTTCTTCTTTTAAATATATGGCCTTTATAATAATTTTAAAATGAGTTTAAAATAACAGTACCAAATATATTTATTGTTTTTCATATGTATAGTACTTTCCACTATCCCCCCCCCCCCCTTTTTAATTTAACTTCAAATTCTCTTAAATTTTAAGTTTTAATTTCTATTTAAACCAAACTTTCCATCCTTCAGGTAAACTGACCCATTTATGACCATTCCATTGTTTTTTAAAAAAAGAAATTCAAAATAAGGGGCAGCTCCCAACAGTGGAATTCTTCACACAAGATTTTTTTCTTTTTATAAATTTATAAAACCCACATAATTTTCGCATAGAATTTGAACTTGAGGCATTTCTACATATCTCTTGTTCTTTATATCATATGATAGATTTCTTTATAATATATTTCTTTAAAGTCACCTGAAATTAATACATTAAAATTTCATTACAATAGAACCAGAAGTAATTTGGATAATTCAAGAATCGAAGTCAATTTTCTTTATAAATAAGAGCTGCACAGCATCTACAAAAAAGGAATACAAACTTCTTCCAAAGCATACGTTGGAATCACTATTAATCACCGGTCAGTCATACGATTGAAAGAAGGAAGGCAGGAATGGTGAAACATTGTAATATCATTTCTTTAATATTTTTTGACATGAAAATCCTGTTAATTGAGAAATTATTATCATTTTTTTTAAAAAAAAAGTTATTTCTACGAAACTGAAAATTTTGATAGTTTCTTAATGATGCAACATTTTTAGAGTTGCATGGACTTAATGAGGTTAATTAATAGATAGAGCATTCCTCTCTACACCTTAACGATTATAATTAATAATTAAATTAATAATAAAACTCATAGGTGAAGTAATGTATACTAACTAGACTAATTTGACAATAAAAAATATCATTTAAAACTACATAATTTTTTATCATCGAATTAGTAAAAATATAATTTTATCATGAATATCAGATAATCCAATTATCTTAAACTTGATAAAATTCATTATTTAACTATAAAATAAATGTATAATTATTTTATTAGTATAATAAAGAAAATTAGTTCCATGCTCATTCTACATGTATAAGAGGAACAACCTAATACGGTTTCATACGGTTGTACCTATTCATAAATGCATAAAGAGAATATGCTGAAAATTTTAACTTTAAATTATAATACAAGAATGATTAGAATGTTTTAACTAACTATTTATCGATATTATATGAAACCTAATTCTATACATCAGAATTCAAATATGTAATTGTGATTCATGATTAAAATTATTCTTATAAAATATGTATTGTTATGCATAAATAATCTATATATCACTAGTTTTTAATTTAAATTCTGATGGTGAGGTTAGAGTTCTACAATATCAATATTGAATTCAAAAAATTGAACTATGATATCTTTACGTATCTATTTTGGACCATTAGTTACCGTCATTGCGGTGTATTCAAATGCTTATTAAACACTAATCAAGAACATTAAAAATGAACTTAATTTGATTTTATGATTTTTTTCTCTAATGGGCTTAATGGCTAATAAGTAATAATTGATGAAGATCTACATAGAAAGTAGAATTGAAAACGACTGCTGTGGGGTCCTGACTCAACACACAATATATATATATATATATATATATATATATATATATATAAATAAATAAAATATTTCAACCATATGTATATTTATAAATAATTTTTGTTTGGAAGGAAAGTGGAAAAAAATTCAATTAATCTAATTTAAAATATTTTTTTCTTTTTTTTTTCCTTCCTTCCTCACGAGAGGGCTAAAATCCTCTCCCTCCTTTCCTTTCATTCTTCTTTTTCCCCATTTCCTTTTTCTTCTCCCTCCTCCCTTCTCCCTCCTCCCTTCTATGTGCCTGCAAACCACAAATACCCCCCAAATCACTTCTTCCCTTTTTTTTCTCCTTGCTGCTAGAAGCACCAATATTTTCTCATATTTTCTCCCCCAAATCAAGTCCCCTGCAACAGTGGCCGCCCCTTCTTCCTTGCTGCTTGATCATCACCCGCCGGAAGTCCCTCTTCTCACTGTTAGAATCCCCATCACCGGAAGTCAGCAGCAGTGATCCAAATTTGGTGAGTGTATGAAACCCCCTAAAAATCTTTGGTTCGTCGTTTTGTAGGAGACCAATAGTTCTGAAACTCTTTCATTTCTTAGTGCTGGTTTCATTTTTCACCTTTGCATTGAGTTCATCGGCCCTTTGTTTGTGCATTTTTCTGAATGGGCAGAATCTAATTTTTCTCGCTGGTAAGTTCTTTGAACCTTCCCAGAACAAGTTGCTGTTCCAGACCCTAGACTGATTTTTTTTCTTTTTTTTTCTCTTCATTCGTGTGGAAGACGTCGTTGTTCTATTTCTTTTCACGCCCAACCCTCGCAGCCATCGGAGCACGTCAGAAACTTGAATCCAGAACCATTCTAATTTCTGGTGAGAGTAACTAGGATCAATTTGCATTACTTGATGTGATTATGCCTTGATTTATATTTTTTTCACATATTAATGCTGCCCTTCTTTGCACCAAACGGAAAACACATTATTGGGGGAAACAAATGTACCAGTTGGGTGAATTTACTTAAGAAGGGTGTGCATCTAATTTGCTGGTTAAAATTTGAACTTAAAATTTGTGATGATTGTTAATGATGTTATAATGTGGCTGTTAGTTGGTAAAGGAAGGGAGAGAGAAAGGATTTTTGGATTCATTTATATCAAAAGTTGTTCCAAGATATAGTAGATTAAATTTCAAATTTGTGCATATGACTATCCTGAAAATAAGATTCTGTAAGAACTTGATTAGGATTCAACATTTATGGGTAAATTAGAATTTAGCAATTTTAATTAGTCCTTTATGTCAATAATTAATTGATAATGAAAATTGTTCAGTCTTGTGATTAGTAATTGAAATACTTAACTTATGAATAAATGTAATCATATGTGAAAATTTGATTTATAAGTACATATATTGACTAGGTTGTTTACCTTGTCAATTTTATTTGGACGTGGACATCGTGTGTTGTCAGGCGTATCTGAGGTGAGTGTATTACATGATAATATTAAGTAAAGCTCTAGTGGCTTCCATAGTCTTACGCCAATGTAAGACGAGTTTTCTATTTGGATTTTGATTTATTTAAGGGAATTTTTCGCATAATATGTAATGTGTGCTTTATGCCGAATCTATTCGAAATCTGATTTGCTTTCTTGAACTTATGGTGTTTTCTCGTATTCTATGCTTTATGCGGATTTTCAGAATGTGTAGAAACTGAACCATGGATTTGCTTATTTGTGCATGTTTCATCCATCATATTAATTACATCATACAAAAATCGCTTTGTAGCGAGATTTTTATTTCATCGGAGCTTGATCAACTCCGAGTAGGTGCGACAACCATTAAGACCATTCCATGACGGAAAATATTAAATCCATAGTATGGGTTACACTTTCCTACACCAGGACAATATCGTAGTGGTAAATTATTAAGCCCGTGGATGGTGGCAACTCTCAGTCCGCACAACAACTTAGGCATCGTATTGGCCATACGCCTTAAGTGAGGAATATTCCTCTCTTTACGCTACTTCCTTTGTAGTTAAAGAGAGTAACTATTTTGTCATATCATCTCATACATTCTCTTTTATTTCAGTTTTTTTTAGACATCGGTTTTCTTGATTTTTCTTATATTCATGTGCCCTCCACTCACTAAGCTCATAGTGCTTACCTCTTATTTTCTATTCCTTGCAGGTGATGACCGCTAAATATATTTTAGGAAATTCGTGGTTGGGAGTTAGCTGTGTGAGGAAGGAATCGTTCCTTATTATCTACCTATGGCTAAAAAAAAACTGAAATGTATCCAGTTTCTAGTCTTGAAAACTTTTGGCAAATGAATGTTGGATCTTGTAATCATAGTGTCCTTTGGTTGGAGACTTGCATCTTTTTGTTCTACATGAGGTTGAGCTGAAATGCTCTTATATTTTTATTGTCATGTTATGGACTTGGTTCCTTGACAAGTTATATTATGAGATGAATATACTGTATGTACATGTTGCCATTTTGACCATTATCCTCCGTATGCAAAGGTCATGTCGAAATTTTTGAAAAAAATTATGACAACTTCTTTTTGAATCACAATTCCCACGCGTTATTTATAATTGAACTTTAAGATGAATAATATCATTATTTTACCTCTCGTGATGGCTGACCGTCGAGGTTCGTCATCACAACTGCTCTCAAGACTTCCATTTTCCAATTGGTAAGAAATCCTCATTAATGTGAAATGATTTGCTCGTTTATAACGTTCAATCTTGATGGGAAAACTCATTTCTTTTCTTGATGTTGTGGTTCATATTGTACATATCAAGATTTGATTAAATTTTTTTGAGTGGGTGGGAGAGGGGGGGGTGTTATTTTTGCATTTGTGTAACTTACGTCTAATTAGGCTCTATTCTTACACTACAAGAAAATCGCGATTTTCCGACGGATAATTTTCGACGGTTCTAAATACGTCGCTATTTACGACGGATTTTTCGACGGTTCCGTTTCTGACGGATTTTTCGACGGTTATGATCGTCGGAAATAATTTATATTATTATTTAATTTTTCGACGATTAGGAACGTCGATATTTTCGACGGATATCCATCCGACGTA
Organism: Pontederia crassipes; assembly: GCA_030549335.1. Lineage (NCBI taxonomy): Eukaryota > Viridiplantae > Streptophyta > Magnoliopsida > Commelinales > Pontederiaceae > Pontederia > Pontederia crassipes. The sequence continues at coordinate 39,303,379 of CM060197.1, read as the reverse complement.
ATTTCTGACGACTTTTCCGACGGTTACGACCGTCGGAAATAAAAAAATTAAATTATATATTTTTAATATTATTATTAAATTTTTTCGACAGATTTTCTGATGGTCACGACCGTCGGAAATAAAAAAATTAATTATATAATTTATTATATTATTATTTAATTTTTTGACGATTAGGAACGTCGATATTTTCGACGGATATCCATCCGTCGCAATTTCCGACGACTTTTCCGACGGTTAGGACCGTCGGAAATAAAAAAATTAAATTATATATTTTTAATATTATTATTAAATTTTTTTTATGGATTTTCCGATGGTTGTGACCGTTGGAAATAAAAAAATTAATTATATAATTTATTATATTATTATTTAATTTTTCGACGATTAGGAACATCGATATTTTCGACGGATATCCATCCGTCGCAAAATCCGCCGCAATTTCCGAAGGTCGTAACAGTCGGTAAATGTATAATAATATCATATATAAGAGTATTTTATTAATATAACTAGCGCCGGTCCAAACCGTCGCAATTACCGACGGTTTTAATCGTCGGTAAATATTACCGACGGTTGAAACCGTCGGTAAAATAAAAAATAAATATTATATATAACTAAATAAAATAAAATTTTTTATTATTTATGTTTTCGACGGCCGAAACCGCCGGTAATTAAAATTTCGTTATCCCGCTTTTTTTCCCTTTTCCCGCTTTCTTTCCACTTTTTTCCTTTATATATTTTCCCTCCTCCCTCTTCTCTCTCCCTCCTCCCTCCACTCCTCTCTCTCTCCCTCCTCTCCTCTCTCCCTCTCCCGGCCGCGAGCACCGAATCGGCCTCTCCCGTGCGCCGGACGCCGACGACCCTCCCACGCCAGACGCCGGCGACCCTCTCCCGCACCGGCGACCCTCTCCCGCGCCGGCGTATCTCTCTCTCTCCCGCTCCGCGCCGGCATCTCTCTCTCTGCTGTCGGCCGGATCCGGCCGCCAGGCGGGCAGGATCCGGCCTCCTGGCGGCAGATCCGGCCTCCAGCGGCCAGATCCGAACGCCAGGCGGCCGAATCCGAACGCCAGGCGGCCGGATCCAGCCGCTAATTTTTTTTTATATTTAAAAAATTATTTGCGACGGTCGCGACCGTCAAAAGATCGATGGTTGCGACGCCCGTCTAAAGTTTCGACAGTTGGGACCGTCGAAAAGTTACGACGGCTCGGACCGCCGGCCTTTTTCGACGGTTGCAACCGTCGGAAATATCGACGGCTCGGACCGCCGGCCTTTTCCGGCGGTTGCAACCGTCGGAAATATCGACGGTTCGAACCGCCGGGGACTTTTCCGGCGGTTGCAACCGTCGGAAAATTTCGACGGGTCGAATCGCCGGGGATTGTTCCGACGGCCAGAACCGTCGATATTTTCGACAATTTTTTTTCAACCGTCGCAAATCCGTTTGCGACGAACGTTTTTCCGACGGATCGATTCCGACTGAAAAACCGTCGGTAATTGCGTTACCGACGGTTTTCGGGCTGATTACCAACGGTTCGGACCGTCGGTAATCCGCGTTTTTCTAGTAGTGTTATTTATTTTATTGATTTCAAACATTATCTTCCTTTTTTCTTTGTGTAGCTAGTCGGTGTCCGAGGAGTGATACTCACCGTCTAATTTGCGCGACACTAAAGAGTTCAACTAATCCGATTAAATTATCTCCGTGAAAAGCCGCTCATCACTCTATTGGTGAAATATTACTTTCTACAGAAATTGCAATATTGACCATCAGCACAAAGAGAAGCTCTCTTCAAATTAATGTTTTTAGAATCAGATGGCATAAGATTCATGGAACATAATACTTCTCTTGAATTATGGAGTCGTCTAGGAAAGAAAAAAGAAATTTAAGGAAACAAAAAAATCGTCTTGATGAAACTTATGAAGGTGGTTTATGTGAAATCAATCGAGACTCAATGCATGCATGCCACACTGCACTGCAGTGCACACCAACACGTACTACAATTGACACGAGAACAACAGATGCAAAACACTCGCGTAGTTTAGGCCGTGGTGCAGTCCGCCGGAGCGAACGCCATCTTCTGTTCCCCGACGTCGTACACAACGACGTTGTTCTGCTGCGCGATGGTGCCCAAGAACTGCATGTCCGAGGCCCTGGACATGGCGAGGCACACCACCTCCGCGCTGGGCTTCGTGAAGGCGTTCGACGGCGTTAGCCGCAGCGTCGCCCCTTCGACGAACTTGAACTCCATGCCCGGGTAACGCCCGTCCGGCTGCCCCATGTCTTCGTAGCAGATCCCGAACAAGAGATAGCTTGAATTGGAGGAGCGTGGGAGGCTCACCAAATCTGCCACCGCGGCCACGACCTGTTCAAACACAGGCGGGCTGAGGAACGTCAGCGGCGTCTGGGAGTCCAACGCCATGTTTCCCGCCGTCGACATCGGCACCATGATGCTCTTCCCGCCAACGACGATATCCATCAGGTTCACGACGTAGGAGGCCACGTTCCCTATCAGAGGCGTTGTTGCGGCACCGGCTGGGTACACGGCGGCGTCGCCGAAGTTGAGCTTAGCGACCTTCTCGGGCTTGGAGAAGGGAGGCAAGCAGTAGGAGAACTTGCTGACGCCTATGGTCAATCTGAGATGGGTGATCCACGTGTTCGGCCCCTGGTTGAGCCCCACAACGCCGGACGTCCTGCCCTGGAACGCGCCGGAACTCCGATATGCGCAGCCAAAAGGGAAGGCCGGGAGGGTAACGACGCCTCCTTCCGTCTGGGGTAAGTAGATGGTTTCCGTCGCTAGAAAGCCGTCGACAGAACCGTAGTGGTACTGGCAGGTGCCGTCGCCGGCGCAGTCGAAGGACGTCGGGAGATGCTTGCAGGCGTCGCTCTCGCAGGAAACGTTCTGGTAGGTGGCAGACTTGGACGGGTCGAAGAGGGGCACGGCCTGAGAGCAGTGGTTGCAGGGCTTGCAGTTGGTCCATGTGAAGTCGCTGCCGACGCTGAAGACGCCGTAGACCTCGAACGGAATGCTGCCGACCTCGTAGCTCATGAGGTACTCGCCGACGGCAGGGATGATGCTGCCTTGGATAGAGTTGGGGAAGATGGTCGAGCCCGATCGGACGGCGAGTTTGGAACGCTGTGCGGCCGCCATGGCCCGCTGGAAGGGAGTGGACGAAGGGTCATAGAGAGGGGACTTGGGGCTGTCACGGTGGATGAGCTCCAGGGAGAAGCCTGCGCCGGAAGAAGAAGCAACATGGAGAGGTATCAAGAGCAAGGAGACAGAGAGGAGGAAGAGATGGGCGGCCATTGAAGAGAGAGGCATTTCTTGGCATGTAATCAGCATTAGGATCTCTTTTTCAATGTTAAAAGAGAGGCATCATATGTTTATTATAAGGAAAAAGTGAATTAAAAGAAACTAAGAATCAATATTTTAATTAAATATAATTTATTTCCACTTGTGGAGAGAATCCATTGCATTACACATTTATTCTCTTTGTTTTTTTTTTCTTTTGTTTTTATAGAACATGTCATGCACGATCAGTGCAAGAATAAGTAGAGAAACATGAATTTGTACTAACGCATGCACTTTCGTTTGCTTTTTGTTTTCATCATAATTGAATTTAGCAAGAATATATAACATTTTTTAATAAAATATTAATATTAGTAATAATTATACATATTATTCATAAATTGAGAGTCCATTTATTATTGGGTCCAATTAATTAATTCGATTATATTGCTCCTCATCATGTTATATGCACTATTTTTTTATGCACTATTCACGTGAATATTTACATGTATCACGCAACAATTGAAATTTTGAATCGAAATTTTCAATAAATTTATACGTCAAAAGGCATGTACGTAAACCTTTTAAAAGATACGTGAACCGGACGATATGATTGGACCAGTTGAATCGAATTCAACCGAACTTTATACTATTTTCATTAATTCCTCTCTCCCTATTAATTTTCCATATTTATTTCCTTTTTATTTTCAATTTCCACCTATTCTTAATTTAAGTACTTTTCACTTTTTAAATTGAACCAATTTTTTGGATTCAATGGTTGAATAAACTTTTACCTACTGAACCATGTCATTCTGCACATCAATCGGATTGGACCAGCTATTGAAATGGCAGGTTCATTTGATTTTAATAACATTGATATGGGCAATATTTTTAGAATCGGACCGACGATCGGATCGGATTCATCACTGGGTCGTGATTGAATCGGTCGGATCGGGTTCGACCGGATTGAACCGGATTTTATTAAAATAATATTATTTATAATAATTATAAAGATATAGTATAAGTTATATGATATAGTATATGAATATTATACTAATGACTTACTAAAAATACTAAAAATAATATAACATAATTTTTATTAATTAAAAGTTTTATAATGATAATATAAATAGATTATTAATAATTTAATATATACTATTTAATGATGATAAATGTTATATTAATAAATTTTATCTTAAATTATTCTTATTTTTTTTAACACTTTCCTTTTTATTTCCTTTATTTTATGCCCTTTAATAAGTTTCTATTCTAATATTATTCAATTTCAAATACTTATCTTTTTTATTTTAATTCATATTTAATTATATACATATGATATTCCCTCCTCTTTAAATTTTCTTATATTTCTTTCCTTTTTCTCATTAAACTTTCCTATTTTTATCAATTTTTTATTTTTTTTTTAAATCTGCATGGAACCGGATTGAACAGGTTCAACCAGCCCGATTCAATCGGCCGATTCAACTGGTTTTGGCCGGTTCAATGTCAAAACAATTTTAGAGGCCTAACCGGATCGGATCACTGGCCGATTCGCGGTTGAATCGGCCGGCTCGGTCCAATTTTAATAACATTGGTGAAGGGTGAAGTACAAGAATGTACTTCTTTATTTCTAATCTTTAATTTTCTTCAATTAGATCTTTGGACCTCTTTGTGTATCTAAAAAAAATATATCGTACATATCAAGATTTGAATGTTTCTTAATCTTTTTCGGAGTTATTGTCCACTTGTATAATTTGTCTAATTTGATTGATAGCCGCTTTTTTATTTTCTTAATTTCTAACTTTATTTGTTTATAAACGGAAAGATTAACCCTAAGCACAAATTAAAGGCTGCTTCAAGTTTATATTTCGAAAATCAAATGGCATCAAAGATTGATGGAGAACTTAATAGTTCTAAGGAATCACGGAGTCATCAATTTAAATATAACTTATCTGCGGGTGGGGGTCTAGAAAAAAATTGAAAGAGACAAACGTCCATGCATGCATGACATTCTGCACTGCACACCAACACGTACTACAATTGAAAAGAAAAATCAAAACTCGTGTTTAGGCCGCGGCGCTGTCCGCCGGAGCTGGAGCGAACGCGAGCTTCTGCTCTCCGACGTCGCACACCACCACCTTGTTTTGCTGCGCGACGGTGCCCAAGAACTGCGTGGCCAAGGCCCCGGACATGGCGAGGCACACCACCTCCACGCTGAGCATCTTGAAAGCGTTATCCGGCGTTAACTGCATCGTCGCTCCTCCGTCGAACTTGAACTCCATGCCCGGGTAATTCCCGTCCGGATGCCCCTTGTCGTAGAGAAGCACATCCCGACAAAGAGGTAGCTTGTGTTGAAGGAGCGCTTGAGGTGCAGCATATCCACCACCATGCCCACGATGTAGACACTTTTACAAAAGAAAATATATCATTAAAAATATAATTATTACAAGATACATTCTCTTACTACTAATTACACTTTTGTAACCTCCACTACACTTCAATTTGGTCGCTCAAGTACTCGACTCGACACTTGCAAACTTCAAGTACACATACTGCACAACTACTTGGAGCACACCCACTCACTAAACCACTCTACACTCTACCTCACGCACAAGTCAACGTATGCAGACAATCTTACCACCACAATACACCAACACACACTCTACATACCAGCCTATGTCGGTGCTACGGAAAGCCATTTGCTACTTTTACGTATTACTATATATTAGATGCTAAGTAAGCTAAGCTTTAACTAGACGCCCCAAGATCTTTTGCAGATCCGATGGGAGTCTCCTTCTCAGAACTTTTACTCAATATTGATGACTCATTTATTCGAGCTGGCGGAACTAGAGGATATGGATTCAAGTGTTTTTTTTGTTTTGCAGGAGCCGGGCGATGCAAATTTTAATCGGCTTTACACACTGAGGCTTGAGTTTTTCCTACAGGACTCCGTCAGTGTCGTTGGATCACGCATATCTTCATTAGGATGAATTCGTAACTCTTTGTTCGCATCATTGCCAATAGCATCCCTGTCTTCGTGGCGTGACTACGGATATCCGAAACTATATGTGTAACCTTGCCCCTACGGACATCATTTTCTGCCTCCGCGTTGATAACTCGACAGCGGACTTTCTTGCATCTTTTAGCCGCCAACATGACGAGTATTTTTTGGGTGATCGTCCTCCTCCGGGCCTCACCCAAATTTTGTGTAATGATTTTTTAATTTTATCATAATGAAGCTTGTTTCCTTTAAAAAAAACTTTAACTAGAATCTTCTAAAGAAGTCGTTGTTGACTTCAACACTCCCCCATCATCGACTTCCTCCTTTCCATTTTTTTGATCAAGTGATCTTGCTTGTCGGATGGAATATTCTTTCAGAGTGAGGCTCATTTTTCTCCTTATGTGTTAGTTCACATAAAACTAAATTTGCATTTTTTTTCTCAACCTTATGTCATCTTCATCATATGCATCAAAGCCACGTAGAATCTTGAGAGCTAAGTTGTCATACCTTGAATTTCCTTTCATTTGCTTGATGCTCCTTCTAATTTGTGAAGACTCTTCTTCTAATTCTTTTAGTTGATATTCTTTTAGCACACCTTCACAAAAAGTTTTGCGATTCTAAATCACATTCTTCATTAGCTTACTCTTTTAAAAATTCTTCGATTGCTTTCTTTTCTTCCTCGTTCTTTTGAGCTCCTTCGTTGACATCACTTCTGTCTCATGAAAGCTATGTTGATCAGCTTCATGTAGCAGATACGATTCTTTTTCACTATCGTAACCAACTTCATATTCCTCGATGCGATTGCAAATTCCATCTCTCATTATTGTCCGAGGATAGTATCTTCTTCAACAGTAAAGGATGCTTCGAAATCCCACTCTTCTTCACTTTCATTCTTGTGAGAAGTCGATGTATTTCCTTCTTCACATCTATGCCAACAATCACAAGCAAAGTGATTTTTCTTACCACAATTGTAGCAACGACTTTCTTGTCGTCGAGATTTCTTCTCTTAGTCTTCCTTCTTGTCATAACTTTAAAAGCGACCATGTTGTCGACAAGATCTCTTCTCCTCTTGCTCTTCTTTATCTGATTCTTGATCAGCTCCCCTTTGTAGTGGACTTCTATCTCGCCCACGCCTCTGCTGGCCTTGCTGACATTCTTGTGCTCGCCCTTTTCTTTTGAAGTAAAGGAGTGCTTCCTCTTCACTTTTGATTGATACTCCAGCCATTTGCTTAGTCAACACTTATGATTAATCAATAAATTTTCCAATTCTAACAAAATTGGTTGAGTAGACCAACCTCGAATGGCAACTATAAACCCACTATATCCGAGTATCAAGATGTGAATAATTATACGTCTCATTCTAGCATCGCTAATTTTTGAATCAGAATCTAATTGAGATATTTCACGAAAGAACGACTTTACATTCATGAAATACTGGCTAATCACCATATCGCCTTGCGATACCATCATAAGTTGATGTAGGATCGAAAGCACTATTGGGTGAATTGGTGTATAAAAATTAAAACCGAAAAAGTCGTTAAAGTCAATTTATAGAGAATGCGATCACAAGCAAGTAAATGATAAGTAAGAAGAGCAAGAGAAGAGCAAGAGAAAAGAAAGACGCGATATGTTGATGAGATTCGACCCAACTCATTGGCCTACGTCCCCACTCTGACTTTCCAACATTGAGATTGTCGGAAATCCACTAACCTTCTCTTTTCTTGTAGGAAGAGAATAATCCTTTCTATAGCACAATGCCTTCTTCTTCGCTCAAGAGGTAAAGCACACCTTTTCTTACAAGAAGCTCTCAAAATTATCTAAACAAGAATTCCCTCCAATACTATCTTCTTACAAATAATGTTCTCACTAAAAAACTAGAAGAGGGAAGAGAGGATTTGCAACTTTAGTTCAAAAAAAATGCTTTCGATTTGAAGGGAGCTCTAGAATGATTTGCCTTGCTTGGATAACATTCCTTCAATCTTTTGGATCCCTTTTATAGGCTTCTCTTGAAAATGTGGTTGTTGTAAATTAATTCAAAAAGGTTGTGCTATCAGCTCTGAAACGGTTGCCCATTACAGAATCGGTTGTTCATTTAATAAAAAATTATATCCTTCATTTTTGTCTTTTCTATACAGTTTACCATTGATCATAGTCCGTAAAAGAATTATAGCCGTTTAAATAATTCTTGCTTCCATAACGGTCATCCGAAAGAAATCAATCGACCGATTTAGAAGTCCGATGCTCTATGTGATCTGCGATCGTTCCAATTGCAATTTTGGTCGTCCATTATATCCCATAATGGTCGATCGATAATAAAATCGGTTGCGAGTCATTCCTTTCTTTAATTATCGGTCGTACCAACTGCAATCTCGGTCGTCCATTATATTCCATAACGGTCGATCGATAATAAATCGGTTACCCATTTTTAGTAGTTGTTCATTTCTGTGATTATCGGTCATATCCAATTACAATCTCGGTCGTCCATTATATTCCATAAGGGTCGACCGTTTCTACTACAGAGAAATACTTCGACTTTTTTCTTTAAAAAATATTAAACTTGTTCATACTAACACTTTAAGCATAATTAGTACATCATCTTCCTTGTTTGCTATAATCAAAATACTTAGAATATGGTCTTGAGACCAACAGTTGATTCTCCAAAAATTGAAGTTGAGTGTCATTCTTTTTGGAGAATAGTGCAGCAAGCGCATCCCATGCAGCCTTCGATTTCTCCACATCCTTAATGTGCTCCAACAACTCCTTCTCTACTATTGTCTTGAGAATGAACATAGCTTTACCTGCTTTGATATCGCTTCCTCCGTGCTTCAGCACCCGTAGGCGTCATTGTATCGGCCCCGCCGACAATATCCCATAAATCTTACCCTTGCAAATAAAACTATGTATGTCTTCCAATGACTACAATTCTGATTATTTAATTTTCTAACTCCACCTGCTATATCAGAAACATCTACCATGGTGACTTTTTGAACACCCTGCAATCAACCAAGTAACTGTAGTCTCGAACTTGAACACTTTACAATCTCATTTTGCCCCAATAGAAGAACCTCCTCGTGCCTTGACTTTACACGAGTTCACAATCCCATATTTGTGCACCCGTGTGTAGAACCTCCTCGTCACACGTTCTCGAATCGACAGAATCTTCGCGTAATTTGATCTTTCAAGACCTCGAACTGATAGAATCTCTCCCGAGCCTATTTGCTCTATATACCATTTGTAAAGAAAATATATCACTAAAAGTATAATTAGTATAAGATACATTATCCCACTACCCATTACACTCTTGTACACTTTTGTAACCTCCACTGCACTTCAATTTGGTCACTCACTCACTCGACTTGACACTTGCACACTTCAGGTACGCATACTCCACAACTACTTGGAGCACACCCACTCACTAAGCTACTCTCACTTGGACACTGTACCTCATGCACAAGACAACTTACACACTCAATCTCACCATCACAATCAGTGTCATTAGAACCAGACCAGATCGAACCGGCTGGTCGAATCGGTCCGACCGTCGACCGATCACCAAGATGGTCTGGTATGAGGCCTAAAATCGGACATCTTGAACTGGGTTGAACCGGTCAAGACCGATCAAAATCAGTCAAAATAAAAAAAACCAGCTTGAACCACGATTTTAGGCCAACCAATTTTTTTAATTATTTCTTTTGTTTAGAAATATTTTTTTATAAATTTTACTATTATAAATTTGAAAAATATCTAAAAATAGACTTTCTCCATAAAGAATCACAATGACTCAATAGTGTCATCCTTTATTTATAGTTGTCAACTTACTCTTGTGTTGCTAATGTTATCGATGTGGGACTATGTTTGTACACATTACTTGCTCTTTTTTCCTTCGTTTAATTTAGAATTTATTAAGGTTTAAACTTTAACTTATGTATTATTAGTTCATTCAAAATTTTAATACCATAAATGTATATTATAATATAAGTTAATTATATATATATTATATTATATATATTATTTGTTATATTAGATAAATTAGTTAGGGATGAATGGTGCAAACTTCTTTGATATATGCATAATATACAATAAAACTATAGCATACTTAATATAGTATAGTATTATATATATACAAATTTAAAATTTATTTAATTTAATATTTAATAAGTTCAAATTTAATAAATCACTAATTATACTATATATTTATTTATAGAATATATAATCTTTTCATAATATTTTGGAAAAAATATTTATAAAAAATTTAAAGAATAGAAAATTTATATATAATAGTAAGATTCAATAGGATTTTCATTTATTAAGTGTGTAATAATTTTAACATTAAATCTTAAATTTAAAATTTATGATTTATGATTGTTGTTTTTTTGTATTGACATAGATATATATTCCAAATATAATAGCTTAATTTAATATATCATATTAAATATAATATTTTATTACTATCCGATCTGACCGACCGTTCCAATCGGTTCGATATGAATCGAGCACCTATCCGGATCATTGTCCGGTCTGATCCTAACAACATTGATCACAATACACCGAGACACACCCTACACACCAGCCGAACACTTCACTTGACGGTGATACCAAGAGATGGACGGCCATGACATTTATTTATAGGTGCTTGATGTCGGTGCTGCGGGAAGCCATTTGCTACTTTTACATATTATTATATATTATATAACTGTCTAGACATAGATGTGTCTAGATGTTAAGTGAGCTAAACTATAACTAGAATTTTCTAAAGAAGTCAGTGCTGACTCCAACACATGTATAAGAGGAACAACCTAATGCGACTTGTTTCATACGGTTGTACCTATTCATAAATACATGAAGAGAATATGTTGAAAATTTTATGTAACGTCTCGAGATCTACGTGACTTTCACGTGCTCAGAGTCATCCCAAAGACGCTACTCAATTTTCTATAAAATATTTTTGCGGAATAGAAACAATAAATGCGAAAGTCTTTTTCGATAATAATAGCTAATAATTCATAATATTCAAAATAATTAAAATATCAATAAGTTCACAATTCTAATAAATGTGGAATAATAAAATTTAGACTACTCGATCTAGAACATGTACAACATCTGTCTGTCACTGAGCATAGCCATCTGTAGCATCATCCTCTATCAAAACTCTCTCACCTAGACGGATCCAGGTATAGGAAAATATCCATGAGTATAAAAATACTCAGTACGTATGTTCTACTAAATAATCAATATGCTCAATCGAAAATAAGATATGATTAACGATGAGTCAATTGAGCAATCAATGTAATAATCAATTAACAATATATCGATTGATTAATATGAATAACTATATCATGCTATGGTCGAAAGACCAATCAATAGCGATAACAATTAATAATTGCTTGATCAATATGACATTATCCAATTAACAATAGAGTATGGAATCAATGATTCAATTTAACAATAAACAATAAAGTCCAAATCAATAGGAAGAATCAGAAAAAGGTCAAATGACCGATCAATATCGATTTAATAATTAACAATACCAATGATGCCAGATCACCATGACACTATTCAATTTAACAATTTTCAATTCAATATCAATGATGGTCATTGGTCAATAACAATTCGATTCGATTCAATGGGCGGAGGCAATGTCAATCAGCGCCAGTATTCAAATGACCATGATCTATTCAATTCAATTCGTTTTCAATCCAATTCAATTCAATTCGATTCGATTCAATTCAATTCAATTTTCAATGTTCAGAATTATCCAATTCAATGAGGAGCGCATGGTTAATTAAGGAAAACTCCATATCTCTTTCATGTAGGTCAGTGAGAGATCAGTATCACGGCAAGTCATCCAACAATATAGCGCTAACAATTATTTGTGAATGGCGGGGGACCATGACCAAACACAAGACAGCCATAGTTTATCTAAAGAATGATGGCGCCTCAAATATTTAGGTATACTATTTGCCCCATTCAATTTAATTTAATTCAATAACAATATGGCCCGGGAGCTTGAAGATAATCATTGAACATGAAGATGCAGCAGCTTTCAGCTTTTATCTTGTTTACCTAAGACGTTTATCTTTTAGCAATTTAATTTAGGTGAAACAAGACCCAATCAAAAAAGGCTACTGGATCATAATCAATTATCAAATTGGATATGATAATAAAATATAATCAAATATGATGACGATATGATCTGATATGATGACTGATGTGCTAATATTATTATCAAGAATGATAAATAATATAATCAAGTATGATAATCAAGATCGATCAATAATAATCTAATCAATATATCACAATATTAACAACAAGACTAATATAATTAACAATTAAAATTGCTAATAAATAAAAATTCAATAATAAATATTTCTTAAATAATAAATGAGTACTTTTCGATTCCCCAACTCTATTTTTTTTTTCTATTTCCATTCCATGTAGGAAATGTAATAAAACAAATTCTGAAAGAAATTCGAATCCCCAAAAATATTGAAACACAACTCCACCACACCTAACTTTTCTTCTTCATATTTTATTTTATTTTCTACTTTCTTGCTAACCGCCTTCGCTCTCATTTTATTCCTTTCATTTATTTTTTTCCTCTCTCGTATTCAATCAGCGGCGTCACGCCCTTTTCTTTCTCTCGCCATTTCTTTTTCTTCTCTCTATCACCATGCGGCTGTGATCTCTCAATTCCTTTTTTTTTTCTTTTTTTTCCTTGCTTTAATCTCTTTCCCATAATCCATCTTCTCTCTCTTTCCAATTTATTTAGACACCACCACGTATTGTGCCTCTCATCCTATTCGATATAACTTTTTTTTTCTTTCTCCGCCGAAACATTGTTAGCCGAATCTTTTTTTTTCTTTCGAACACTTCGTTCTTGACTTTGGTCATTAACTAATCTATTTTTTTAAGTAATTCAAATAAAAATAATAATAAAAAAACCTACGAATCCTCCCTACGTACTTCATTTCACGTCTAGTTGTTCGATGTCGAATCACGCTTTACCGTCACCTCGACGTCACGCCTATGTCGCCAGTCACCGAGAACCAAAAAGAACAAATTCCTTTGACGACTGGCCTGAAGATTTATTTATAGAGCTCTTAGATTCTTGTTTTCCAATCCATTTATAACTTTGAATCCCAATCAAATTTAATATTTTAAATAATCTCTTTTAACAATTATAATTTATTTTAATAATTAAATAATTCCGAATTTAATTAAATAATTCCATAATACATCTTATTCATAATTAAACTCCTGTCCTATTTTCCTTTATTTTCGGAATTATTAATTATATTAATATTAATGTACATATTTTTTAAAAAAAATAAAATGATAAAATATTCATTTATTAAATGCTGAAAAAATCAGGTCGTTACATTTTAGCCTTAAATTATAATACAAGAATGATTAGAATGTTTTAACTATCTATTTATCAATATTATGTGTAATTTAATCATGTATAAAATATGTATAAATTATCTATATATTAATAGCTTTAAATTCAAAATCTGATGGTGAGGTTTAAGTTCTACACGATATCAATATTGAATTCAGAAAATTGAACTACGATGATATCTTTACGTATCTATTTTGGACCATTAGTTACGGACATAGTGCTATATTCAAATGCTTATTAAACGCTAATCAAGAGCATTAAAACTAAACTTGATTTGATTTTATGATTTTTTTCTCTAATGGGCTCTTACTTGGCTTATAATTGATCGGGATCTACATAGAAAGTAGAATTTAAAGCGACAGCTAGCTCTCAAGATTTCTATGTTCCAATCTGGCAAGAAATCCTCATTATTAATGTGAAATGATTTTCTCTCTCATGGCGTTCAATCTTGTTCGGAAAACTTATTTCTTTTCTTGATGTTATGCCTATTAATTTCTTAATCTTTTTTTATTAATTTCTAACTATATTTTCGATATAAATGGAAAGATTAACCATCAACACAAAGTGAAGCTACTTATGCATCAGGACCTTTCAGGCGTTTATATTAATAGATAGCTGTGCTTTTATTTTTTTTTAAAAAAAATAGTGTTTTAAAAATCAAATGCCATGAGATTGATGTAACATAATAGTTCCCATGAATTGTGGAGTCGTCAGAAATGTTTCTAGGAAGGAAAAAGAAATTTTAAGGAAACAAAAAAATCGGCTTGATGAAACTTATGAAGGTGGTTTATGTGAAATCGATCAAAGCTTAGCAATGCAATGCATGCATGCATGCCACAATGCACTGCACACAAACAAGTACTACAAATGAGACGAAAGCATCAGATGCAAAAACTGGTGTTTAGGCCGTGGTGCAGTCCGCCGAAGCGAACGCGAGCTTCTGGTCCCCGACGTCGTACACCATGACCTTGTTCTGCTGCGCGAAGGTGCCCAAGAACTGCTTGTCCCCGGCCCTGGACATGGCGAGGCACACAACCTCCGGGCTGGGCTTCATGAAAGCGTTCTCCGGCGTTAGCTGCATCGTCGCCCCTTCGTTGAACTTGAACTCCATGCCCGGGTAGCGCCCGTCCGGCTGCCCCATGTCGTTGTAGCAGATCCCGAACACGAGGAAGCTTGAATTGGTGGAGCGCGGGAGGCTCACCAAATCCGCCACCGCGGCCACGACCTTCTCCAACACCGACTGGATGAGGAACGTCAGCGGCGTCCGGGTGTCCATCGCCATGTTTCCCGCCGTCGACATCGGCACCATGATGCTCTCCTTGCCGACGACGATCTCCATCAGGTTCACGACGTAGGCGGCCATGTTCGCTATCAGAGGCGTTATTGCGGCGCCGGCTGGGTACACTGCGGCGTCGCCGAAGTTGAGCTTAGCGGCGCTTTCGGGCCTGTCGATGGGAGTCAAGCAGTAGGAGAACTTGCTGACGCCTATGGTCAATCTGAGATGGGTGATCCACGAGTTCGGCCCCTGGTTGAGACCCACGACGCCGGACGACGTGCCCTGGAAGCCAGAACTCCGATAGGCGCAGCCGAAAGGGAAGGCCGGGAGCGTGACCACGCCTCCTTCCGACTGGGCTAAGTAGATGGTTTCCGTCGCTAGAAAGCCGTCGAGAAAGCTGTAGTGGTACTGGCAGGTGCCGTCGCCGGCGCAGTCGAAGGACGTTGGGAGATGCTTGCAGGCGTCGCTCTCGCAGGAAACGTTCTGGTAGGTGGCAGACTTTGACGGGTCGAAGAGGGGCGCGGCCTGAGGGTAGCAGCGGGTGCAGGGCTTGCAGTTGGTCCATGTGAAGTCGTTGACGACGCTGAAGACACCGTGGACCTGGAACGGAATGCTGCCGACCTCGTAGGTCATGAGATACTCGCCGAGATACTCGTCCAAGCCAGGGGTGATGCCGTTTTGGATGGAGTTGCCGAAGATGGCCGAGCCCGATCGGGCGGCGAGGCTGGAATGCCGGGCAGCCGCCATGGCCCGTTGGAAGGGAGTGGACGAAGGGTCATAGAGAGGGGACTTGGGGCTGTCACGGTGGATGAGCACCAGGGAGAAGCCTGCGCCGGAAGAAGAAACTGCATGGAGAGGTATCAAGAGCAGGGAGACGAAGAGGAGGAAGAGATGGGTGCCCATTGAAGAGAAAGACATTTATTTCTTGGCATGTAATCGGCATTAGGATCTCTTTTTCAATGTTAAAAAAGAGACATTATATGTTTAATATAAGGAAAAAAGTGAATTAGGAAACCAAGAATTACTATTTTAATTAAATATAATTTTTTTCCACTCGCGGAGAGAATCCATTGCATTACACATTTATTCTCTTTGTTTCTTTTTTTTCCTTTTGTTTTCATAGAACATGTAGAGAAACATGAATTCTCTCCGCGCGTGGAAAAAAAATATATTTAAATATGTAAAAAAACATGAATATGTAGAGAAACATGAATTTGTACTAACGCATGCCCTCTCGTTTGCTTTTTGTTTTCATCACAGTTGAATTTAGCAACAATATATCACAATTTTTTTAATAAATATTAATATTCGTGACCACACATTAGACTATCACTTACATTACATTCAACACAATAAAATCTTGATCGAAAATCATTTTTTTTATCTAGTCTTGTCCAAAATGATGTCCAATGTCCACGCGATCTTAACATTTATACATATTATTAAGTTGAAAACGATTTATTATTGAATTCACTAATTCGATTAAATCGTATTATATGCACCATTCATGTGTTCAATCTTTTGATTAATTTGTATCACCCAACAAATGAAATTTTGTTTGAAAATTTTCAGTAAATATACCCCAAGGCGTGTACATAAAACTTTTTAAAAGATACAGTTAACATTAACAGTATCACTCAATATTTTAATAATCGGACCGACGATCTAATCGAACGATCAACTCGGTCGTGATTGAATTGGTTGAATCAAATTCGATCGAATTCAACAAAAATTTTATTAAAATAATATTACTTATAATAAGTTTAAAAATGTAAACAACAAAATATTATATAATGAATAAAAAAGTTAATCATAACTTATAATTCATAGTAAAAAATATTCATAAATATATCGGTATTGATATATTATATTATTTTTTAATTATTTATACTATTTTATGATGATAATATATTAATTTGTTTTGTCATATATCAAACTTCCTTTTATTTTTTTCTTTACTTTCATTTTAATACCTTCATTTTTTCTATTTTCATTAATTCCTCTATACTTATTAATTTCCCATATTCATTACCTTTTTAATTTTCAGTTTTCACCTATTCTTAATTTAAATACTTTCCCACTATTTTACTTTCCTTTCTAACCTTTTATTTCCTATATTTTCATTTTTTTATCTTTTATCACTTTTGAAATTGAACCAATTTTTTTTAATTCAACGTTTGAATCATTTTTTATATATTGAAACGGTTTTTGGCCGGTTCAATATCATTTCTGATTTTGCACAAGAATCAGATTGAACCAGCTTCCAGTTTCTGGTTGGACTGATTGAATTGATATGTTCGAACTGATTTTGATAACATTGGTATCACTTTATTTCTTTCCTTGATGTTGTGTGAATTTACTTAGTTCATATGGTACATATCAAGATTTGAATGTTTCTTAATTTTTTTTGGGGTTATTGTGCTCTTGTATAATTTATGCCTAATTTTTTTGATAGACTCTTTTCATATTTTCTTAATTTCTAACTTTACTTCTTTATAAACTCAAAGATTAGCCCTAAGCACAAATTAGTGGCTTCTTCAAGTTTATGTTCCGAAAATCAAATGACATCTAAGATTGATGGAGAACATAATAGTTCTCAGGAATCATGGGTCTAGAAAAAAAATTAAAAGAGACAAACATCCATGCATGCATGAGATTCTGCACTACACAGCAACATGTACTACAATTGAGAAGAAAACATCAAAACTCGTGTTTAGGCCGTTGCGTAGTCCGCCGGAACGAACGCGAGCTCTTGCTCCCTGACATCATACATCACCACCTTGTTCTGCTACGCAATGGTGCTCAAGAATTGCGTAGCCAAGGCCCCAAACATGGCGAGGCACACAACAACACACTGAAAATTCATAAAATTTTAAATTCTTATTTATTAGTGTCGTCAGACTTTCGAGCGATCAAAACTGAAATGGGCATCCATTATCGCAATAGTTTGAACATCTCGATCGTCGCTACACTGAACGACCGAAAATCTTTTTGTAACATCGTGATCGACGCTGCACTGAACATCTTTCGGACGGAAGAGCAACGGACAGAAATGAGGAGATCTTGATTTCGATCCTTCTCTCTCCCCCATTACACCACTATAATGGAGGAGCAATTGTAACTCCTCTCCAACACGAAATCTGAAAATTCAAAGGTCGAAATGTCATATTTTAAAACCCTAACACCCCTCCTTCCTTCTTCCTTCTTCCATCTTCTCACTTTCTCCAATTTTTCTATGTTTTCCTTGCTTCACGATTTGGTTCGGGCCACAAGACATGAGGGCAAGTTCTGCTGGCGTTAAGGGTGCTCGAGGGCAAGGGGGACGAGGAACGAACAACTAAAGCTTCATCCTATGAAGATCCAATTGGAAATCGTCGAAAGGTGTGTTATTCCAAATCTAGATCATAGGATAGTTCCTAAGGAATTTGCATGCTTTAAGGATGAGATTTAGATTAGGAAACACATGTTTATGGGTAGTGATCATGTTTTAATCATTCTCTTAAGTTGTTAGATAAGATTTCCTTCTTCTTAATGATTTTGGCCGAGATGTTTAGATTGGATCATATGCCATGTTCGATTTGTTGTTTGATAGAACTTTCAGTATATGCTAGAGTAGATAAAGAGATGATTTTGCTATACTTTAGATTTGAGAATTTTCTACAATAAGCTATGATATGATTCCAAAAATTTAACGAATTTTGATATGTCAAGAACATCATGATTTGGTATATGATTATTACAAAATGACATGTTTGTGATATGATCTAGCTTTTGAATCGAGTATGTTAGTAGAAATAATGTAGCATATGTTAGATCGATAATTGTATGAAAAACTTTATTGAAAGCTTAAGGATTTGTAATGATCTACCACTCTATTGATCTAAAACGGACGATCGATTTCCTTTCGGACGTTCGAATCACCTTAGTAAAGTTAGACGATTGATCTGGACCAAAATAGAAGTTTGAAACTCTTTCGAATGATTGGACTGAAAAATGTAGAGACAAGAAAACTAGCGACGATAATAAGTTTTGGTTGATCGAAACTCTCGACCGAATGTTCGAAAATCGGGTACGTGCGATATCATACGATCGTAATTATTTCAAATGTTTGCTTTGCACTTGGCCTTTGAACGTCCAAACAATGAACTCAAAATGGGCAATCAAATTGTTATTTGATGATCGATGGATACCGAAGAAACAAACGTAATGCAATCCAATCCAAACGGATGATCGCACAACCTTTCGAGCGTCCAATTTGTGGACAGAGAGAATGTGACATTAACATAAACCTCATGATTTAATAAGCCTCTGTCCACTTGATTGCTATTAAATGATATGAATTTAAAGATGATCTGGAGCCACTCATGTTTCCTATAGCCTTGATTGATTCAAATGATCAAAAGATAAGTTCATGATGAATAAGATAAAAGATGTGGGCTATTAGATGGGAGTTTGTGATAGACTTGTGCGAGGCACTCCCATGGGCATTCTCCACTTACAAATATTTCTTCTTTATGCGAGGTCATCTTGCCCGACGGGCACCTGCCGTGGCACTAATCCCCACTGAGCCACCATGATTTAAGCAGTTACACACTTGTGTATTTGCAATGATACTACTTAAAAGTGGAGTGCTCTTCCGACCCATGAAAGATTTTGAATGGTTAGAGATAAATAGAAGGATTTTGTCCTTATAAACATGAACAATGACTATGAAATAATTATCATGAACATGAAATGAAAAAGATACGAAAACATGATCTTTCGTGATTTATTATCATGCTTTTTTTCCTTATGTTTTGTTTTCATGCTTATTTTGATGGGACTTTTCTATAGACTATTATGAATTCGCAATTAGATTTATATTAACGGTTGAACTTATTCCCCTGTTTAATCCCCATAGGTACATGAGATGATTTGCAAGCCTGGTTGATATGTGTTTTTCAACTACAGTTCGGATGGCATGTGCATATGGTTATCTAGCACTATTATGAGTCTTTTATTTTATTGAGTTGTACTGGGACATGATTATTGGCATGGACTATTGCGCCATATATGATGTACTCTTCATTTTATTCTATCTTAGCTTTTGCATTTTTACATTCAAGTATTGTAATATTTTATTCTTAAGTCTTTCGCTTATGTGTTATTTTTCTTGACTGGGTCAACAAAAGAGTCAAAGTAGTACTGAAGGAAGTAGCGCATGAAAGGAGATTTTTCAACATGGTGGGATCGAATTTCGGAGCATTACACACACTACCTCCATGCTGGGCTTCATGAAATTGTTATACAATGTTAACTGCATCCTCACTACTCCGTGGAACTTGAACTCCATGCCCGGGAAACCCCGTTCGGCTGCCCCTTGTCATAGAAGCAGATCCCATAAAAGAGGTAGTTTGTATTAAAGGAGGGATGCAAGTGCAGCAAATCCATCACCATGTCCACGACCTTCTCCAACACTAGCAGGATGAGGAACGTCAGCGGAGTCGGGGAGTCCAATGCCATGTTGCCCGCCAACGATGTCGACATCGGAATGCTCTTCCCACCGCAGATGAATGCAATCAAGTTGATGGCGTAGGAGGCATTGTTCCCTATCAGAAGGATTATTGCAGCAGTGGCTCAGTACACGACTACATCGCCGAAGATGAGCTTAGCGGCCTTCTCGGGCTTTGTCATCTTAGCGGCCTTCTCGGACTACATCGCCAAAGGCAAGCAATAGGAGAACTTGTTGGCGCCTATGATCAGCCTGAGATGGGTGATCCACGAGTTCCATCCCGGTTGATACCCATGACACCGGATGTCGTGCCCTGGAACATCCCTGATAGGCGCAGCCAAAAGGGAAGGCCGAGAGCATGACCATGACTCCTTCCATCTGGAGTAAGTAGATGGTTTTCATTGCTAGAAAGCCGTCGACTTTGGATTCGTCGACAAAGATGTAGTGGTACTGGCAACTTCCATCGCCAACGAAGTCGAAGGACGCCGAGAGATTCTTGCAGGTGTTGCTCTCATAGGAAATGTTTTGGTAGGTGGTAGATGTGGACGAGTCGAAGAGGGGCGCGGCTTGAGGGTAGCAGCGAGTGTAGGGCTTGCAGTTGGTCCATGTGAAATGTGAAGTCGCTGCTGACATTGAAGATATCTTGGACCTGGAACGGAATGTTTCCAACCTCAGTAGCTCATGAGATACTCATCGACGACAAGGGTGATGCTTCCTTGGATGGAGTTGCTAAAGATGACCTTATTCAAATCCGAGATTTCAGCCTTAAATGATGTTCAACTAATCTCAGGAACATATGCAAGTTTTTATACAATTGAAAGTCATATGAAAATACCTCCAAAACTCGAAATTGACATTATCATGCCCCCTGACTCTTTTCTCATGACCCAATTAGAGGAGAATTAGGAATACTTAGCCAAGGCCACGAGTGGTGACAAGGATGTCATGGCTTGTGAATCACGACGTGTTTACACTGCATCTCCAACTTGAGCAATTTCACGACCATTATATTTATGTAAACACATGTTATTGCCCATTACTTTGTATAGCTTTGTTTTAAGGCCACTTTGATATTTGTGATATAATATGACGAGGCATGAAAATTTGAAACTACGACTTTGGATTGGCCCGGTGAACCAAGAAATCTGATCCGACCCATATTGGATCAGTCGGCTTGGACCGGACCTAGAGTCGGGTTGGGTCCTCGTTGAAATATTTCAACCTGACTTGACCCAACCCACTTGATAACCTAGATTTTTTTAATTTTTTAAATAAATGATTTTTAACTTAATTTAAGTATTTTACATCATTTAAAATTTTAAAAATACAAAATAATGTATTTTAAGTTTAGAAAATATGTAGATATTTAAAATATTTTTGTAATTAAAATAAAATATGAGATGTATTTTTTATATCAAAAAAAATAAAAGAAAATAGTGGTAGAATATCCTGACCACTTGAGACCCGACCAAATTTGATCGGGTTTGTTCACATGTCAGATCAAACTGCCCCATGAACAATCCTAACTACAACAATGACCTATGTGTTACAGCATGTGAAGTCGCCTCAATGCATTATAACCTCAATCAAAGGTATGATGGGCAAGTAATGGATGAATTTTTAACCTCCATGACTCTCCAATCACGGCTCGTGAAAACTAAAATTGTGAATTTTAAAAACTATTTCGACTCTATTTTGTGTGATTCTTCTTCAACTTATTTTTTGCAAAAATATTATCATCAAGGAATAGATTATGGGATAAACAACCAATTTTAAAAATGATTCATATGATGATCAAATTAACTAAAATAAACTTAAATACAAGCCTAATTATATATTCTGAAATGCGAGAGTAGTTAGATTAACTCATTAGTGATATTATTGCAATGAGAGTTGAGCAATGAACGACAATGTGAATGTTAATATCTAGAACTCTGATGAATGACTAGGTCCAATGCATGTGTGTATAGAAATTAATTTTGAGACTATTTCTCCATTCATCTCTGTTAACATTTATATTTATATTAGAAGCTTTCTTTGATCAGACCAATTTATCCAAAAACCTAAAATACAATAGTATATAACTTATGTATTGCAGAATTCGTTAGTTATTTTTATCTTTCATTAATTGTAAATTTCTATATTTTGAGCACTTAAGTCTAATTTAGAGGTGATCTAACCTTTATGTGGATTTGATATTTTAAATATTACAATAAATATGTCATGCTCTTGTGGTAACATTGATTATTGTAAGATTTTAGAACTTGCAGTATACTATTATAATATAATAAAATTTGAAATTTGCACTCTTGCATGTGGATTCTCGCACTCTTCATCTACAAACAGACACAAAAGTATAAAATATTGTTTTATACTCAGTTTCATATCATTTACATTTCACACACTAGTGTCACCTTTTCAACACTTTGAGAAGGATCTACAACTCCTTGACTAGGTGCATAGGATTGATAAATCGGCACTATACATTCAAAGTGTAGTTTGACAATTTTTGTTGCTCTTAAGAAATATAAAAAATTTAATATGTCACTGCTGCAGAAGGAGCCTAAAGAATGGCCACTTTAGTGATATTGACAAATTGAAAATGCTTCTATCATATCAGTCAAAAATATGAACACTTCACCCTCTAAAATAATTGTTCCAAATTCTGTGACTTACCGGTAAGTTGCTGCCGCCTGACATCAACAATATGCTGTAGCTAAATGGTGAGGATTTTGACTTTTTAGATGCAGGTCAATCGAGGAGCATGGCTTTCTGAATGAGTTGTAATGTCAAATTTGAAACTATTGGAAGACAAGTGCCTTCAGGAATCACTCTTCCTGGAAAATACAGGCTTAATCATGTATGCTGCATATTGTAGATATACCCACAATTTCTGTAAATTACAGGCTCCCGAATCCTCTGCTAGATTTTGTCGAATTGCAACAGACATTAAATGTCTCGAGACTTGCATAGATATAAAAGGAATCACGCTGTATTTTTCCCCAATATCGTATCAGACATCATATACATGCATTGAGGTATCATCAATATTTGATTGTGGTAGTCTTCCTAACGTTGTCTGGCAATGATTTCCATCAGCAAATAAACAGGATCCAGGGGCCCCTTTACATGTTGCTCTGGCAGTTTGGTCTTCCATTACCACATCAATCTTTGGTCGCTCTCTGTCCACTTTCACTGGGACCAAAGCCAGATTGGATGCTGGTGGCCTTCAGCTGAACCCCAAAGATCAGCAAGCCGTACCTCCACCAACAGCACCACACCACCCCTAGCTGTCACTCAGTTCTGCCACCCTAACTAGCACTACAGTTTGCTTCCCTTAGCCTCAATTCGTGTTATCTCATTCTTCCAGTTGGCATTTGCTGTTTCACTAGTTCATGTTCCTTGCATGGCTAATGATGTCTGAAGAAGTACCCAGATTTTGGATCCCTGCATGCTTCCTGACCATCTTCTTTATCATCCTTCTCCATGCATCTGCCGCCGGAGTTCGAGTTCAGCGCGCTATAGATCAGAGGGATGCAGCCAGCATGAACAACTCTCAAGTTTCTTGGAGGTATAAAGAAGTCGATCATGGAGCTCAGGGTTTAGTAGATGGAGACAGGCTCTTCAACAGCAGTAAACATGAAGTTTCCAGTGGTGCTAATCCCATCTCCAATAGGTGAACTTATGATTTGCAAATCATCTCTTTGGCAGCAGTAATGAAGATATACTTTGGCCTTTTTGCTGTTGTTATGTTGCTCGGGGGTTTTGAAATAGCAATGACAAGAGGATTGAGAAAAATCTTGAGGCGAAATAGAAATCATTGTGATGTATGCATTGTTCAATTCATCTTGTTTCATCTTTCACTTTTAATAATTATTTTATTAACAGATTTTGAGTTTGATTATATATTGAGCTTCTTGTGTAGTTTTATTTTCTGCCTTTCCTTTTAGCTTACAGTGATAATGATATTCAGAGTTTATGTTTAAAGTAATTTTCAACTCATATTTCACTAGGGCATGGCATGGTTGGGTGAATTGAATCCATTTTTTTACTAAAAAAATAATAATTTTTTATTGACTTTAAGAATATAAGATAAATGAAAGTGTTTCAAGATAATCAAATTGATATATTCTTCTTTTAAACATATACCTTTTATAATAATTTTAAACTGAGTTTAAAAAAATAGTAGGAAATATATTTATTTATTTTTCACGTGCACGGTGCTTTCCACTATTTCTCTTTTTCCCCTCATCTTGCCCAAACATTTCTGGTTCTTTTTTTCTTTTTGTATTATTTTTCATTTTTAATAAAACCTACACAATACCTCTTAATATTTTTAAATTTCTATTTCTATTTCATCACAATTTTCCATCAATTTGTATGTGCCAATTGTCATTCCCTTAAGTTTCCCATCTGATTCCTGCACCATCGAGAACCATGAACGCAGTGTTGTTTATATGATCTCGATTTTCTTATTTTATATTCCTTTTCTTCCAGTTAAACCCGCCCATTAATTTGTGATAATTCCATTTTTTTAAAATGGAAAATAAGGGACAGCTCCCAACAATGGAATTCTTCACAATATTTTTCTAATTAAAAAATCATAGAATTTGACTCGAGAGACATTTCCACAAATCTCTTGTCCCCAGACATACATTTTCTATAATATTTTTCCTTAAAATTCACTTGAAATTAATACATTCAAATTTCCGTGAAACATTTTAATATTATTTCTTTAACATGCGCAGTTTTGTCATGAAAATCCTGTTAATTAATAAATGGTTATAATTGTTTTGATGCACAAATGCTTGTTTCATACGATATTAAAATGTTTTAACCAACTATTTAATAATATTATGTGAAACCGTCTATCCGTCAAATTTTAAATATGTAATTGTGATTCATGATTAAATTATTCTTATAAAAATGTATTAATCATATATAAATTATCTATTCACGATATCAATGTTGAATTACAAAAATTGGACAATGATATCTTTACACATACATTTTGGACCATTAAGGTCTACTGGTGTATTCAAATTCTTATTAAAAATAAACTTAATTTGATTTTATGTTTTTTTCCTCTAACGGACTTAATTAGATAATAATTGATTAAGATCTATATAGACAATAGAATTGAAAACGACAGCTGTCAACATATCGATTTTATATCCTCGGGCGAACAGCTCTCAACATATCGATTTTATATTCTCGATGCTGTTTGGCTAAGCTTATAAGTCACTTATAAATTAGTTTTAAAAAATCTCAGCGTTTGATAATTTAAAATTTTGACGAATAAAGAAATATCAAATCTACTTATAAGTAAAAAAAATAAGTAGGGAGAGGAGTGCTTATTTTTTCTAAAAAATAAGTACAACTAACTAGTTATATAGTTTTATCCAAACGTGTAACTATTTATTTTTAAAAATAAGTTTCAGTCAATAAAATACTTATCAACACTTTAATTTATCAGTTATTTGTATCAGCTAAACTAAATAGAATTCTCTCGTAATGACATACATGATAAATTAATTAACTTTTAGGAATGTTTTAAAAACATGAGTGTTAAGAAAATTATTAGGCCAAAGTTTTAAGATGGCGTATCATTTTCCTTTTCTAATTGACAAAGATGGATGAGAGAGAGTCCTAATTAATGTGAAATGATCTCTCGCACGGCGTTCAATCTTCATCAAAAAACTTAATTTTAATCTCAATGTTGTGCGCATTAACTTATTAGTTCATACTGTACATACGAAGATGTGAATGTTTCTGAATCTTTTTTGTTGCTTTTTTCGGTAGCCAATCATTGGAAGCGGTGTAGGACAACGTTACTAAGTGCAGGTTGGAAGAACATCTCATCGTGAAGCTCAACTAATTCAATAATATCATCCTGAATTACAAATAAAATTTTTTTATATTTACAAAATTCGAACTCAAAATAATTGCTTAAATAAAAGGAGCCGAGCCGCTACCATTTTACCCTAACCGGTAAATTATTTTTGTTGTTATTGTGCATTTGTATAATTTACGTCTAATTTGATTGGTGGACGCTATTCTTATTTATTTTATTAATTTTAACTTTATTTTCGACATAATTTTTTTCGGCATAAATTGAAATATTAATCATCAGCACAAACAGAAGCTGCTTAGCAATGCAATATGCATGCCACACTGCACTGCACTGCGCACGTAGAACAATTGAGACGAAAACATCAGATGCAAAACGCGTATTTAGGCCGTGGCGCAGTCGGCCGGGGCGAACGCGAGCTTCTGCTCCCCGACGTCGTACACCATGACGTTGTTCTGCTGCGCGACGGTGCCCAAGAACTGCGTGGGCAAGGCCCCGGACATGGCGAGGCACACCACCTCCGCGCTGGGCTTCATGAAAGCGTTCGCCGGCGTTAGCTGCATCGTTGCCCCTCCGTCGAACTTGAACTCAATGCCCGGGTAACGCCCGTCCGGCTGCCCCATGTCGTTGTAGCAGACCCCGAACACGAGGTAGCTTGAGTTGAAGGAGCGGGGGATTCTCACCAAATCAATCACCGCGGCCACGACCTGATTAAACACCGGCGGGGAGAGGAACGTCAGCGGCGTTCGGGAGTCCAGCGCCATGTTTCCCGCCGTCGAAATCGGCACCTGGATGCTCTTCCCGCCGACGACGATTTCCATCAGGTTCACGACGTAGGAGGCCGTGTTCCCTATCAGAGGCGTTATTGCGGCACCGGCTGGGTACACGGCGGCGTCGCCGAAGTTGAGCTTAGCGACATTTTCGGGCTTGTCGAAGGGAGGCAAGCAGTAGGAGAACTTGCTGACGCCTTTGGTCAATCTGAGCTGGGTGATCCACGAGTTCGGCCCCTGGTTGAGACCCACGACGCCGGACGTCGTGCTCGGGAACGTGCCGGAACTCTGATAAGCGCAACCGAAAGGGAAGTCCGGGAGGGTGACCACGCCTCCTTCCGTCTGGGGTAAGTATATGGTTTCCGTCGCTAGAAACCCGTCGACCTTGGATTCGTCGACAAAGCTGTAGTGGTACTGGCAGGTGCCGTCGCCGGCGCAGTCGAAGGATGTCGGGATATGCTTGCAGGCATCGCTCACGCAGGAAACATTGTGGTAGGTGGCAGACGTGGACGGGTCGAAGAGGGGCGCGGCCTGAGGGTAGCAGCGGGTGCAGGGCTTGCAGTTGGTCCATGTGAAGTCGCTGCCGACGCTGAAGATGCCGTGGACCTGGAACTGAATGCTGCCGACCTCGTAGCTCATGAGGTACTCCCCGACGTCAGGGGTGATGCTGCCTTGGATGGAGTTGCCGATGATGGCCGAGCCCGATCGGGCGGCGAGGTGGGAACGCCGGGCGGCCGCCATGGCCCGGTCGAAGGGAGTGGAGGAAGGGTCATAGAGAGGGGACTTGGGGCTGTCACGGTGGATGAGCTCCAGGGAGAAACCTGCGCTGGAAGAAGATGCTGCGTGGAGAGGTATCAAGAGCAGAGAGACGGGGAGGAGGAAGAGAAGGGCGGCCATTGAAGAGAGAGGCATTTCTTGGCATGTAATCAGCATTAGGATCTCTTTTTCAATGTTAAAAGAGAGATATCAGATGTTAAAGATAAGGAAAGAATGAATTAAAGGAAATTAGGAATTAATTGGTATGAATTAACCTTATATTTTATTTTATTTTCCCACTTGTGGAGAGAAGCCATTGCATTACAGATATATTCTCTTTGGTTTTTTTTCTTCTTTGGTTTTTTTTTTTTTTTTTTTTTTTTTTGTAGAACATAGATTACGATCACTTCGTGCATGAATAAGTAGAAAAAGGAAACCAAATCGAAATTTTACTAACGCGCTTTCATAATTCATTTGATTTTAGTTTCCATAATAATTGAATTTAGCAAGAATATATCATAATTTTAAAAAATATATTAATATTTGTGTCCAATATTTTGAAACTTTAGTTACTGGTAGGATATGGAAGTATGACGAGCGACAAAAACAAATTATAGTGACTTTGCTTTAACAGATAAATTCGGTTCTCAATTTGTTTTCCATTTTATTTCATTAATGAGTCTGCCGTTTGAGCACCTTTCCTTTTCTATTAAGCATCCTTTCATTAATTGAGTGTAAACATGTCGATTGATGATGGACCAATAATATTATCAAAATCAAATTTGACATTTAAAAGTTCAATGGTCTTAATTGATTCATTTCGGAGATGTCAATGTGCCATCTGCAAACAACGGCAACAGTTAATTTTCGTCGTGAATATATATAGATATACATCATGCCTCGATCTGAACCGTTTATTTTAAATCTCCAACTTAGATTATTTTAACAATTTTTTCTCTCTTCTCGTCGTCGCTCTCCTCTCTTCTCTCTCTAGAGTCTCTACCCTCTCCCCTCTCCCCTCTAGTGCTCTATTTGCTCTCTCTCCCCTATGGCGCTCTCTCTCCCCTCCGATCATCACCGCCACCTCCCCTCTGCTCTCTTTCTACTCTCTCTCCCCTCCGATCGTCACCGCCCATGTCCCCGGTCTGTGCCGCCTCCGTCTCCTCTATGAATGTTCCCCCCACCGCCACCGCCGAGCCCAGATCCCGAACCCTGCGAGAGCCGCCGACACGCCCCATCCCCAATCCTTGTGAGCGCTGGCAACACACCACAAGCCGTCGTCGATCACGCATCCTCTCCCCCTCCTTCCCTCTCTCGCCCCTTCCTTCGATCACATCCCCCATCGCCATCGATGCACACCGCCCCACCGTCGATGTCGATCCGCCCTGATCTGATCTGGGCTGCCCCGCCATCGATCTGCCCTAATCCGCAGCACCTGCCATTCTCGCTTGTGCCGCCAATCGCCAACACTAATAGCCAACTACCGTCGTCGTTCTTGATGCCAAAGATCAGGAATTCCAAATCTCACGATTTAATTTGGACCCTTAGCTAGATCCAACGGTCCAGATCGAGGCATTACACAGAGTTTCACATAAATGTGCTCGAGTATAGCAATTATCTATAAGGATTCGGCTCATCCAAGATACTATGATGCATCTATTTATGAGGGAAAAAGACGATCAACATCATCTTCACCCATGCGATCCCATTTCGTCCACTCCCTGCCCTTCCAAGAGTGTTATCATCATGGATGTCAACGAGGCATCCGACAACCTGTGTCCCTTGATCATCTAGGGTTTGTTTGGCAATTAACTAATGGAGGGATGAAATGGGATGGTGAGTGAGAGATGGGGTGGTGGAGTGTGGTGTGTCATTAAAAACTTCATGTTTGGATAGTAAGTTGTAAAAAATGATGGTACTGGGAATAAAAGTTTCATTTACTAAAAAATATTTTTACCCTTTATTATATATAAACTATTTATAATATGTAACGAGTAATAAATATTTATTACTTTATCGCTTAATTTATTTTTCTCTTTTAATTTTTTGGTTTGACTATTTTTCTATTGTTATTATATTATTTATTTTGTTGAACTATTATATATATATTCATATAAGAAAAAAAGATAATTAGAGAGATAGTGAGGAGAAATGATTTCATTTAGTAATAAAAGAGGAGTTAATTTGGTCTAAAATTATTTATTTATTCTCATTCCTTCCCATTCAACCGATTTAGTAAAATGAAAAATATGGTATTTTTAGCTATTCCACCCCACCACTCTTAACTTAAATAAAAAATATAACCAAACATGGTATAATTAATTTCATTCCTCTATATTCCACCTCATCCCTTCAAATACCTCAATCCAAACAAATCCCTAGCGTTCTTTCCTGGCACAAAGGGTGCTATGTATGCGATGAACTGCACAAACGATGCCGAATGACAATCGACAATGTAGAATGAATGATTGCAACGCTTTGTCTAGCAAACGATGGCACGAAGAGGATGCTATGTCCGACAAATGCTAGCGTGAAGAGGGTGAATGCCAACGAAGAGTGAATGACTACTACAATTCTTTGTCTTGCAAAAGATGGCGCACAACGAGCGATGGCGAACAACGAACAGAGAACGACAAATTGCAGCTCGCAAAGAGGGTAAAATCATTGTCCTTTGGCAAACGAGGAATGGTGGCGTTATGTTTGCTGAACAATAGCAAAGCACAAATGAAAAATGCTTCTAGTGAAGAGGGGAACAATGGAGCGAGAAGTCAGGTGACGCTCTGTCTGATGAAGAATGCGGCCGACGAATCTCTAGTGAACCGAAGAACGCATGTCTCCATCGTCCAGCGAAGGGAGGAAGTGGGAACTATGGAGCTTGGAGTCGCCGATCGTGAGGTAAACAAATTGACCGTAGGATTAAAAATCAATGGTCGTGATCTGCTCTGGATCCCTGCAAATAATTTCTTCTTTGGACTAGAGGCACACACACACACACAATGTTCGGAGTTAGGAGCAGATGTTTGGAAGTTCACAATTAAATAAGAAATAGCATGAACCACATGTTTTTCTCTTTCAAATTCAAAGGTTACTAAAGAAGTTATGCAAAGAGGTGATTCTAGGAATGACACCATTTCTAATCCTCCATCCCTATATAGTTGCACTCATTTTTCTTTTCTCCTCTTTTTGATAATTTCTCTCATTTTTGTCTCTTTGCCCTTGGCGCACTTGCGTTAATCATGTGGACAAAGTGAAGGAAGAGGAAGACGAAGGAGGGACTCTAAGGAATAAAAAGGAATCAAAGTAAATTAATAAATTGACAAAAAGGTGTGTTAATCGAAATCTTTGTCATGGAATTTTATTCTTGAAAGTATAAGCATGTTTGTGGAGTCACTTTAGGGTTCTATATTGATGATTCATGATTGAAGAATACGTGCTTATTATTAGTTGATTAATAAGGATAACTAGGGTCATTTATTTTACGTATTATGCCTAATTGTCCTATTCATGATGATATCCCCTTTGTGCTCAGTGGTTGTTCATGATTAAATTGAATTTGATGTATGGTGATGATGATAATTTACAGCTTAATACATAAACATTCATGATGACTAAAGGGAGAATCCAAACTAGGCCCAATCTTAGTACAAAAATTCGAGATTCTTGACTTTAAGTGTCTAGATTGTTTAATAGGTGTTGTTGCTATGGTTTTCCATCTACTTTTGTCGGATTTAAAACATGTATAAATCATGGAGGTTGCGGAATACCTCTTGTCGAAAGCGGATCATCGGACTTTTCCATGAATACTTGATGGATGCACTTGTACCCTTGGATCGGGGATCGAACCTTGAGGGAACAAAACACCTTGCCACAACACAAGTACCTCTGGATGAACCTACACAAAAGCATACACTAGACCTCTGGTATGGGTCCCCTTTGATAGGCGAGGAAGACTTGGGCGAGGAGCTAAGTGATGCGCGTACATAAAACACATCACACACATCCACACAACATCACACGGACACACGCACTCCGAATGCAATCGCACGATACGCGCGCGATGTATGATCGTGCGATTTGTGCATGAATGTTTGCACGTTCCGCATGCGATAACGCGGTCCATGGGTGATCCCGCTTCGCGCTCGATGCGCGTTTAGCACGTACATACGGGCGTGTGAGCGCATGCGTCTTTGCCTCATTGGGCCAGTCGTGCATGCACGGCCTACTATGCCCAGAAGGGCATTTTTGCCAACAATCTCCCACTTGCCTACATTGGGCATTGCACTTTGGTTCGTCCAAAATTAGTAAATGTGTCGTGCGACCTACGAGTAGAAGCACATTTCTTTATAGGAGCTAAAAAAATACTTGTTAAGGTTTACAATCGCTCAACTATCCCTAGAGTGTATGTCATGTCCGTTAGGAATTCATGACAATTCACATATGAGCCAATGATGCGTAGAATTTGTAACAAATAAATTTGCTAACAAGTGCACTAGTCGTATCAAGTAATAAAGTAGATAGTAGAATGTCGAACCCTCGAGGAACTAGTTAAATCTAATCTATCTCAATAATCTACTAGGAGAAGAAAAGGGTTTTGTGGTGAAAATAGAAAATTAAAGCTGCAAAAAATAATGATAAGCAAAATAAAATAAATTGGTGTTGAGTCTTGAAAATTATGGATGATTAATGTAAAGATATACGTGTACGATCCTCTACAATAGTTGAATTATAACATAAAATAATAGATACGATTCTTAAGATGGATTAGGAGTACCTAAAGCATTGACCTCTCATGACGACTAAATCAAACTGCATTAACTTCTAATAGAACTAATAACCGAAAATGATGAGTCAATTATTAATTTTAGAAAGAAATAAGGTGCATGTGTATATATCTCCTACAATATTATTCACCCACAAATCTGGACAAAAAAATAGACCACACAAAATCCAACACAAACGACGAATTACCGAACACACGTTATATATGCTTCAACATAAAAGTAGAAGAGCAATTATCAAAGTAATAAAAATTCCTGAAACTAATCACTCCTCTTGTAGGTTTATAATCTAATCTCAAAAATGAAATCACCCATCTAAAGGCAATGAACTGAACATGCATAATCAAAAGAAAGCGAAAAGTTTAATTAACTCAACTAATAAAAAGGTTCAAATAGTTTTCCTTCTTGAAAAGAAGATAAAATCTCTATTACGGAAAAGATAGACAATGAAAAACTAAGTATAAGAACATCCAAGTAAAGATAGAAGAAGAACTCGTAGCCGCACTGTTGCACAACACAAATGACGGGTTGCTACGCAATCT
The DNA here is from genome assembly GCA_030549335.1 of Pontederia crassipes. Taxonomy (NCBI): domain Eukaryota; kingdom Viridiplantae; phylum Streptophyta; class Magnoliopsida; order Commelinales; family Pontederiaceae; genus Pontederia; species Pontederia crassipes. The sequence goes on along the minus strand of CM060197.1, from coordinate 39,270,243 downwards.
TCTTCTTTGGTTGGCCTTTAAGCCTTGAAAATTTCTTCTTTGCAATAATGCACAAATTCCCAAGTTTCAAGCACCCAAACACCACAAGCACCATGTTTTTTGTCTCCTAGGACCTCTATTTACAGTCTCTAACTGTCCAAAAGATTTTGATTTGATTGGGAGTCTTTTTATGTAAAAATAATAAAAATTTGGAATAGACTTTGATTGGACCTTGTGCTTTGAGAATTCTTTCGAAAATAAGTTTCTATGTCAAAAACAATCACTACATGAAAATTGAGATTTTTCGACAGACAATTTTCGACGGAACGAAATCTATCGCAACTTGCGATGGATTTTGAGACGGATAGCTTTCGGTTGAAATTCCTGACGGTCTTGACCGTCGGAACTATAAATGACAAATTATAAAATTTATTATATTATTATTTTATTTTCTAACGGTTTCGAACATCGAAATTTTTGACGGCTCCCTATCCGTCGCAAGTTCCGACGGTCGGACTAGTCAGTAATCAGAAAAATGATTAAATATTATATAATATATAACATTATGTAATATATAATGTTATTAGTATTTTATTGTTATAAGTTTCGACGGTCCGAATCGTCGGAAGTTCCAACGGTCGGGACCGTCGCTAACGGAAAAAGTAATTAAATATTATAATCTTATATATTATAATATATAGTATAATTAGTATTTTATTATTATAATTACCGACGGTTCTAAAGTATCGACGGTCTAGACTGTCGATAATCATAAAAATAATTAAATATTATAATCTTATATATCATAATATATAATATAATTAATATTTTATTATTATAATTACTGGCAGTTCGGATCGTCGGAAGTTCTGATGGTCCGAACCATCGGTAATGAAAAAATATTATTTTATTATTACCAAGGTTATCAAAATCGCGATCTTGATCGTAAGATTCTACTTAGGGTCGGCGATCTCGATCTCAACTTTGAGATCATTTTTGTAGGATCGGTAGGATCGTAATAGCAAGATCGTAAGATCCGACCGATCCTACTAATCCAATTTCTTTTTTAATTTTTTGTTTTGTTTTTTAAATTTTCACCAATTGCAACATGATTTTTTTGAGAAATAAAATTAAGAAAAAGGTTATTGGTTATAATTAAAATTTTAAAAATATTTTTTGCACAAAATAACTCTATTATAAATGTATATTAAGAATTATTATATAATACTATTTCATATTCACCATATTATTGCCATTTTTTGTCAATCTATATTAAATTATTATTATTATTATATAAATAGTATATATATCATTTGTAACAAGTCTTAATAGGATAGTACTCAAGATAACATTATTTATAATTTAAAATATTACAAATTTATTTAAAAAATATTATTTTACATAATTTTATATATTCAACTATTATTTTAATATATAGGTAGGATCTTACGATCCTCGATCCGATCTTACGATCTTCGATCTTATGGACCCCTTCCGATCTTACATAAGATTCCGATCTCGACTACCTTGATTATTACATTTTGCGACGATCAAAACCGTCGGCAATGAAAAAATAATCCCGCCACACTTCCCGCTTTTTTTTCTTTTCCCGCTTTTTCGTCTATTTATTACCTCCTCTCTCTACCTCTCTACCTCCTCTCTCTCCCGGACGACGACCGAAGGACCCTCCCGGTGACCTCTCTCTCGCCCGTGGCCGATGACCCCTCTCTCTCTCTCTTTCGCCCGTGGCCGGCGACCCCTCTCTCTCCCTCGCGATCGGCCTAGATCAGCCGCGTCACGACAGATTTGCCGCCTGACGATCTGATCTGGCCGCACGCTGCCCGGATCGGCCGCCTCACGGTGGATCCACTGCCAGGCGGCCAATCCAGGCCGAGCGTGGGCGGATCAGGCCACCAGGCGGCCAATTTCTTTTTATTATTGTATACGTTATCTCATATGGCTTAGACCATCGAAAAAATCACAGCCATCGAAAGTTTCGACGGTTGCCACCATCGAAATTTTCGACAGTCGTGACCATATGAAGTTTCAACCGCCATAATTTCGATGGTTTTTTCTTGTAGTGAATGTCCGTCATGCCCACTGAAAACGATCGACACGCCTTAATGAGAATATAAATCTGATTCTACAACGGCCTTCACGGGGCGTGATGTGGCTTTCACAGTCGTGATTCGAGCTTTTTCCTATTCATATGAACGACTTGTATGATTTCACGATCGGTTACAGAGAGCTAATGTCTCGTGAAATCCTTGTGTTTGATCTAGAGCATTCTGGTCAACCCGTTAAGTGTAATTCATGACCCATTAATTGATAACCGCCAATTTCAACCCTTGTGTGACATTCGTGAAAGCTATGTAACGGCCGGTAAAATATTTTTCTTCGAACTGTTGCAATGTGTAACGGTCTATTATGTATTGCCCATGGCTCGTGATAACTTCCATATTTGATCCGCTGTAACGACAGTGAGAAATGTGTCACAGCCCATAAGTTCTCTTCGGGAAGGAATAGGTGACGCTCGGTCCGTGAAATGCAGTAGTTGGTGCGTCAAATTCAGTCTTCACTATCTTGAGAGGTATTTAATGGCCCGTTAAATCCTTCTCTTCGCCAAGCGGTCCTGCCAGAGTCGTGAAAACGAACAGTTAGATGTTAAGCCTCCTTTCACGACCCGTGAAGAGAAAGTAACGGCCCATGAGATTCAAGAATTAATTTTTTGAAAGATGAATTGTCTTGGTTTTGCGTGCTTCTTCTTTTATTCCCTTCTTCCGCTATTTATCATCACTAATTCCTATCAAATACACCAACTAAAGGTAGATGGCTATTTCATAGAGTTTAAAGAAATAAATGTAAAATTATATGCATGCCATGAGTAAATTACTTAAAACAAGCTTAAATGTAAGCCTAATTATATGTTATAAAATGCATGCATCAACCAACAAATGTTCAAATTATGTATGTCGTTATGCCCTAGATTTGCCTTGCAGTATAGCCAAGACAACATGTGTCATGCTTCACGGTAATTATCTTTCATATACACTATATTTTTTAACATAAGAAAAATAGTTGGCCAATTGTACATGAAAATTCAATACGGCTCATAACACTTCTTTCCCTCGTCCTCATGCCTTTTAGTAGTAAACTAGTTAATTTTCTATACGTGGCTTGAACCTTTAAGCACCCCGCTAAAGTAGCAAGCACTAATTCCTTTCCTTAGAACATAATCAAGAGTTTAAGGGCATGTGCAGATGAATCATATATGATGACTACTGAACTAATCAATTCATCATGTCTATAGGTTGAATTAGCATACTTGGTAATAAACACAAGTACTGTGATGGAGATTCTCACTAAAGGAGCGATGTCTAGCTCTATTAAAATATTACACCGCATAGACTTAAGTGCAGTCGCTACCTTCTAGCGCCTTACCTGAGTTTTCAAATTGCTCGTTATCCTATAGTGCCAAGTTTGAATGTCGTATTTGACTTCTCTCTATCTTAATCAGGATATTGAATTACTAAAACTCATGTTTTGACATATTTTAATAATCACACTATGATTCACATATGTCCTCTCAACTCATTGTCTTCATAAGCGTTGGAAGAGTTTGTTCGTGTGAGAGAACACATTCAAGCTTGATCGCTTACTTTTGCATAACAAGACTTTATAAAATTGAATTTCTCAAAGAAAATATAATCTTTTATACCTTGAAAATTTGAGTACATCATTACGTTTATAATCTACGCAACCCTAAGACATTTACATGTCTCAAGAATGTCTCTCTTGGCAATGGTTTTGTGAATGGATCAGCAACCATTTTGTGCATTGATATGTACTCAACAAAGATCTCCTCTTTGACTTCTTGATCTCATACAAATTTGTACTTCGTGTCGATATGCTTTCCTTTATAATGGTATTTCTCATCCTTAACGTAGGCAGTAATTGCTTGATTGTCAAAGTGAAGGATCATTTTCTTCATTGAATTCTAAAAAATTCTCAGGTTTTAAAGGAATCTTTTAAGTCATAAAACCTCTTGAACTGTCACTGAATAAACTATGAATTCTACCTCCATAGTTGATAGGGCCACACAATCTTATTTCTTTCTACTCCAAGTAACAACATCATTGTTGAGCAAGAAAGTGTGTCCGTAGGTGAATTTTTGTTTATCAACGTCATCAGTCCAATTGACATCGATGAATCTAACAAGTCGTTGGCTTCCTCCATGATAGCATAGTGCAAGATCATTCGCAAGGATATGATAATTCAATTTTTATAAACCTTGAATTATTTTCTTAATATATAGTTATGTAACATCTTATGATTGATCTTACAAACCTTTTCAATCTTATGTAAGATATTGATCTTTATTATCTTGCTTATGTGATTCTTATAAATGATTTGCAACCACTCTTTTTCCTTTATGACTTGATTTGATTTTTATGACCCAAAGATATAATTAATGTTAAGCAAAGAGAAAAGATATAAGATGTTGGTTGTCTTTGTCTGTATCTATATATGAATCGTGAAGAATTAATGAGATGATGTTTGATGTAGGGGGAAGTAATGGAAGTGAAGCTAATACAATGAAACTATGTGACTCCGTAAAGGCAAAACACCATGAGCCACTATTCATGTTATGCAAGACTGCTCTACCCTAAACAACGAAGAGGATTTCATAACAAGAGTGCATCATTTCATTTTGAAAGGGCATTTATCATGTCACTGATCCTACATAAACTATGGCATAAATTAAATTATTTCGCAAGGTGCATCCTAAAAATTTTTGATCTCTTCTAATTAATAAGAAAAATATAATTATGTTATGAGTACAATGATATTATGATGATGATGATGTTAAAGATGGAGGAACTATGTTCTTAATGTCATGACGATGTAAAATGAAGGACCCCAGATTTTTAATACTATGATCCATCATGCACGGATCCTTTAAAAGGAAGATGTGGCATTGACTTTGGTCTAATGATTTTATTGGTTATGATTTTCCTTTTTTGTCTCTGTCCAAAAGTACTATGATGTTCCTATATAAAGTTCATAGCATGATTATGCCTTCTTATATTATACATTCATCCTTTATAGCCAACATGACTTATGTAGTTATGTTATTTTTTAATTCTTATATTTAAATGACTTGTTTTATGGCTTTTTGTACTCGCGGATCAACTCAAAAATGTTATATAAGTCACATCATAAAAAGATTTTGGTAATGTTCATTTAACAATAGTGTTATTAGAGATGAACAGAAACGATCGGAAACACGGTCCATTACAAGCCCAAAAATCATACCCTTGGTCAAATCGAATTGAACTGATTCAGACCAATCAAAACTAGTAAAATAAGAAAAAAATGAGTTGAACTGAGGTTCATGGGCAATCCGAATTTTGTAATTTCTTTTTGTTAATAGATATTTTGATAAAGTTTATTATTATAAATTTAAAAAATATTCAAAGTTGGACTTTCTCCATAACAATGATATTTTCCCATTAGTGTCTTCCCTTATTAATACTTGTCACTTTACTCCCATCTTCTTTCTATTAGCAATGTGGGACTATGTTTGAAAACATTACTTGTTCTTTTTTCTCTCCATTTAATCTAGAACTTATTACACTTTGAACTTTAATTATGGATTATAATTTTATTCAATTTTTTAATATCATAAAAATATATATTATAATATAAGTTAATTATATATGTATTGTATTAAATAAATTAATTAGGGATGAATAGTGCAAACTTCTTTGTTATATGTATAATAGACTTAATATATATATATATATACACAAATTTAAAATTTCCTTACTTCAGTATGTAATAAGTTCAAATTTAACATTAACCATTAATTATATTATATACTTATTTATAGAATATATGATCTTGTCATAATATTTTAGAAAAATATTTATTTGTTACTTCTAACATAAAAAACAAAGATAAAAAATAATCAAAGTAGAAAGGAAAATTTTAAAGAACTAGAAAGATATGGGACAAATAATTGAGATGAACAATAAAAAGTAAGAAGAAAAAGATTGTGTGATTGTAGCAAATATCATAAATAAATATTTAAAAGTTACTATTTTAACTAAAATTCATTAATTAAGATATTAGTAATTTTATTCTTTTATATAATAATTATTCATAAGGTAATTTTCAAAATATTATTAATGGAATAAAAAATGGAGAGAAGAAAGAAAAGTAAAGTAGAATAATAGGAAAGTTAGGTGTCAATGGGAACAATGATGATGATGATTATGGTGATGATGTTATATAGAGGCATCATAAATAAAGATTTTAAAGGTATTCGTTTAATTAAAATTTGTTAATGATGGTATCACTAATTTTATTCTTTTATATTGTAACTATTCATGAGATACTTTTCAAAATATTATTAATGGAATAAAAAGGAGAGAAGAAAGGAAAGTAAAGTGAGAATAATAGGGAAGTTAGGTGTCATTTGAGATGATGATGATAAATATAAAGATTAAAAGTTACTCTTTTAACTAAAATTCATTAATGAAGATATCACCAATCCATTCTTTTATATATATGAATTATTCACAAGGTACTTTTCAAAATATTATGAATGGAATAAAAGAGGAGAGGAAAAAGTAAAGTGAAGTAGAATGATAGGAAAGTTGGGTGCCCTTTGGGATGATGATTAGGATATTGATGATTTCTCATTTTAGTTTGAACTTAATGGAAGTGTCCCTCTTTTAAAGGAGGGACACCATGTTGATCCTCTTTTTGTTTATCAGAGAAAATGAATCAAATATGATCCACAAATTTTTAATCCAATATTGATACAAAAAAATGGAACAGGGTGTCCCTCTTCATTTTTTTTCCTTTTATTTTTGGGTAATCATTACTCATTAGTTTTTAAAAATATAATAGATAGTTTGGAGAATAAAACTAGTCACCTCTGAATATAAAATAAAAATACAAAAAAAAAATGTGAAAAAATATATCAATATTGGAAGAATTTTGTTACCAAAAGGGTGAAAACATTGAAAGATAAGTAATATGAAAAATGAATTTTAGGAAATAATTATGGGAGGAGAATTAATAAGAAAAGAAATGGAAATAAGAAAAGAAAAGTTTGTGAAAAGAAAAGAAAGTCAAGAGAAAGTTAAGAGTGAATCATAGCTAAAATAAATTACCATTGCATCATTGGTATTATCTAAATACTAAAAATATAATAATATGTTTGCCATTGACATTTTGAATAAGTATTGACATTTTAAATATAATAAATAATATTTTCATATTAATTTATCAGGATAAGCGATTTATTTATTTATTATTATATAGTATTACTTGTGATACTAATATTTAATATTATTAAATAATATAACATATTATAAAATTTTGAATAACATTGCAAATATATGTCCATTGCAAGAAAGTCTTGTGATAGATGCATGCACCCTCTAAATGAGATATATTTGTCACAAGTTGATGTGACAAATCCAAATCTCCAGCTAGGTTTAACTTGTAGCACCTCAAGATTTGTCTGTCCTCTCTATTCGGTTTTATAACAAAATTTATTTTACTTTGATAAGTCAACATATTGTGTTACATCAGCGAAAGATTATTTTATAATCTCTACAATATCATGGAAGCACTTTAAACTCTATCCAATGACCTATGGGCTATAGGCCTACATCTATACAATCATAAATTCTATATGCATGTGCATGTCACCCATCATTGGAGTTACCAAGCGTCTCACCATCGTCACCTACTATTCTGCACGAATCCAAGTATACAGAAAAATTCAATGAAATAATTAAGTATATAGCATCATCCATAAATTAACTATTTAAATCATGTATCAATACTATGAGAAATATATGAACACTTGTCTATAATTAATTTATCACTTATCAATACAATTATCAATTAGCACAACAAATAATTTATCGATTATAACAATTATCCATATCAACAATCATTGATAACCTATCAATTTTAATTATCTGTAATCAATCATCGATTGACAATAGGTCAGTGAAAGCCTCAATGAACAATTATTATTATTTAATAATTTATCAATTTATTCATTAGACATGAAGGCTATAATTTATTATCATCAAAGGCTCATATCAATTAACAATTTAATTATCAATTTAATTCAATTTGATTATACATTCAATTCAATTCAATCTTCAAAATTACAATCAAACATTTCGAACACAATATAAGAGCTCTCTAATGTTAATGAATACCATGTCACTTTCATATAGGCCAATGTTAGTGCACGATAAAGCCAATTCGATTCAATAGGTTCGTGTATGATGGGGACGAATGACCATATACAATAAACTATACATATTTTCACTAGAGGCTAACGTATCGATCGCTTACCAGTTCAATTAAATTATTTACCAGCCCAAAGATGCAATCAATCCCGCGTGAGACAATAAGTGAACATGAGACCAACAATTTTCAATTTTTATCATGTTTATCTAATGAAGTCTGTCTTTGTTACTATAGATTTGAACCATAAAATCAATTAAACAATAGCTCAATGACATAATAAAGTCTTATCAATTATCATATTTTAATTTTGTATTATCGATTACCATTAATCAATATAATAATCATAATCAATATCAGAATAAATATCCATGTAATCACAATGAATTCAATATCATAACAATATAATCAAATATCATTAATAGCATAATCATCATATTTAAATATACTTTTAATAACTTAAAATCACTTTTTTGTCTTTGAAACCCTGCTTGAGCTAAGAAAACCTAGACCACATTCCCGCAATCAAATTCTATTCAATTGTTATAAGAAACTAGGTTGGGTGGGATGCAACCCAAGCCCGTTCATTCGTTTCCCAATCTAATTACAATTATCAAGAAAACTCGAGCCGGATCAGTTAAAACTCAGATTATTAATAATCAAAAGATAAAAATGAGAATTGAAACCAATTATTCAATTAATAATCAATCCAAAATTTTGTCCATCATAGAATCCGGGCCGAGCGTAGATGGAACTCGGGCTTGAACCTATTCATTTTCAAACTATCTATCAATCTAAACAGAACTCAAGTCGAGCCAAGTCGAAACCTGATCCAATTTCTTAACATCAAAACTTGCTACACTAAATTCAATTGCCACCCAAATTCTAAGGAACCTGGGCCGGGCACTATAAAACTCAGGCCGAGCTCTATATAGTTGTGCAAAATTGTGTTTTTGATGTAATTTTTTTATTTCATTTCATTAGGACTTAATGATGCAATTTTTTTAACATCCAATTCATACTATACTTCAAACATAAGACAAAAGTCTTGAGGGTAGATACTGATTACAATCGTTGATATAAGAATGCCCCTGCATAGCTCAAGTTGGTTGAAAAGTCAACTATAATTCCAGTTGTTTCCAGCTACATGAACATTGATATTTGGCTCATGATATCTCTACGATGTCGCCTCAACATGGGCAATGCTTGGATAATGTTCTTCTATGTTAGGATTTCGAAATGATATGCCATTCACACTATGAAACATCTTGGCTGGCATGAAAATAATGATGGAGAGAAGTGAAGAACTTTCTGCAAAAATTTGACCTCGATGTTTTTTAGTCTTTTTGAAATTCTTTTTTAGTAGTTAAAATTTGGACTAAATTATTTTATTGCCGTTGAGATCAGAATCAAGTTATTTATAGTCCTTGACAAAATCAAATTATTTTATTGTCCTTACAACTTGTTACAAAACACCTGGAAGCAAATGTTTTCACTGATGCCTACTGTGCAAACACTGTCACGAAAAGGTTAATGCTAAGATTAAAAATTAATTTTTTTCTTAGTTGTTCGAGTAAAAGGTCAGAAAGAATGCTAAAATTATAAATATAAAAATAGTACTCTTTTGAACTATTTGATTTTTTTTAGAAAACTTGATATCACACCAAATTTCATATGATATTAGATTCATGAGACGCCTCCCGGGCCTGTCATCTCTAAGAAATCGCATGTATGATATAGCGTTGCGCGCCCCATGACCCGAACACTCAGCAAGTAGTGGGAGCGAACGCGAGCTTCTGCAGCTCAATGTCATAGATCATGAGCATGTTCTGCTGCGCGACGTTGCCGAGGACGAACAGCCCGCCGGGGGACACTCCCATCGAAAGGCACACCACCGTCTCGTCGGGCTTGACGAAGGAGTTTGCCGGCTGAAGATCAACCCTCGCTCCTTCTCCGAACTTGAACGTGATGACGGGGTAGTTGTCGCCGGGCGGCCCTTGGTCCTGGAAGCAGACGCCATAGATGGAGAACGCAGGGTCGGTCGACCGCGGCGCCTTCACCAGTGCAACGACCCCGTCGACGACCTGTTGCAGCACCGTCTGGTCGAGTAACGTCAACTGGCTGCCGGAGTCAGCCAGCATGTTGCCTTCTCCGATGGCCGGTTGCGGGACCTGGATGACCGTGCCGCCGATGAGGATGCTGACCAGGTTTACGACGTAGAAGTCTTTGTTCGGTAGCAAAGGCGTGATTACGGCATTGTCTGGGTAGACGACGGCGTCGCCGAAGTTTATCCTCGTGGTGGTGTTGGACATGGAGGAGGGCGGAAAACAGTAGGAGAACTTCCTCCCGACGCCAGCTCCGAGCTGCGTGACCAACGACAGCTGTCCCGGGCTGAAGGCGACGATGCCAGCCGCCCTGACGTCGAACGTCCCGTTGCTCTGGAAGGCACAGCCGAAGAAATAGCCAGGGAACGTGGCCGTGCCACCATCCGTGGTGCTGAGGTAGAGCGTCTCCCACGCGAGCACGCCGTCGATGCTTGAGCCGTTGTTGTAGACATAGCTGTATCGGCAGGTGTTCGGGTCGGGGCACTGCGTCGTAAGCGGCTCGCACGCTTGGGAGTCGCAGGGGATGAGCTGGTAGGTGGAGGAGTTGGCCGGGTTGAAGAGCGGCGGAACCTGCGGGTAGCAGCTGGTGCAGGGTACGCAGTTGGTCCACGTGAGTCCGCTGCCGGTTTGGAATACGCCGTGGATCTCGAACGGTGGGGTGCCCACCTCGTACTTCATGAGGTACTCGCCGACGTCCGGGTCCGGGGTGATGTCGGCGGTCACGGAATGAACGGAGACAGCTGTTGCCAGTTGATCTTCGATTTGGCGAGCTCTGCGCATCGACCGCCTGGCGGCCGCCATGGTCCGGTCGACGGGAGTGGAGAAAGGGTCGTAGTAAGGGGACTTGGGGTGGTCACGGTGGATGAGCTCCACAGAGAAGCCAACGCCTGCGCACTGGAGAGGGACAAAGACGAGGGAGACATAAAGAAGGAGAAGTAACGAAGAGGCAGCAGCACGAGTTGCAGAAGGGGGAGGCATTTTTAGGCTTTTGTTGTGTGTTGTTTGAACTGGAGAACACTCTATTATATATATATATATATATATATATATATATATATATATAATCATATAATATGCATCGTGATGAAATAATATTAATGTGATATATATGTAAGCAAAGGTATTTCTGGCATTTTGATGGAATTAAATGATTTCAAATTAATGAAATGTGTGCCACCATACGGCATTTTCTTCATTAATTGTTCCATTTAATAGTTCATCTTTCCTTTTTGTTATATCATGAAAGCTTAATTATGTTATGAAAGATTGATGTATTGTCTTTCTATGTTAATGCAAATATTTATTTTGTTGTTAAGTCGCGAAAAATGTTTGGAATGTGAGACAAATGAAGGGAAGTTAGAATTGCAACAGTGATTAGTATAAGAAACTTTAATTACAAAAAAAATGCCTTTAATTGGACGCCCAAATGGACGGTGCCGCAAGGATTCTGCGACTCTCCATTTTTATGTGATTGAATCATATCTATTGATCTATTATTGGATGCTACCCATTGGATCTAATATGAGATAAAGCTTAATATATCCAGTCCACTCAATCTGTTCATATGTTTTAATTTGAATGCTATTTGAATTATTAATCTTAGCCGTCCGATTGGATTTAAATATGATATGATGATATCAAGCTATCGAATTGCTAATAGATCTTGATCCTCAGTTCATCCTAGATTAGATTTGATCCCTTTATTCTTTGGTTTATTTATGAAACTAGATCTCCTTTGATTTATATTAAAATCCTAACAACGGATTTTATATCAGATGATTGATATCAATTGTATTCGATTGCTTAGATTTGAATCTTAAATTTGTTTCTTGAAATATAATCCTGATCTGATGTGTGGTCGCTTTGCTCCAGATTTGGGATCAGCTTCACCCTATCAGCACTACAATAAAATTATGATTTATTGATCAATTTTTAAGGATCAATTATATTTAGTTCTTAAAAATATAAATATTAAGGACTAATGTGATACTAGTCCCAAATTCTTATTCTTTTAAAATCAAAATTTAATTTGTGGTCACGAATAAATCATTCTTTAAGCATTAACAAAAAAATTTTGGTCATTAAAAATTTGTAAAGGCCAGCTTGTAGAGACCACGAGGGATCACGATATTTTGGTCTGAAAAAATATTAAAGACTAAAATTGAGATTTTAGAAATTAATGTGTTTGATTTCTAAAAATTTTTTTTAGTGTAGCGGAGCTGAAGTCATTTAAGAGAATTTGGATGTGCCATAATAGTTCATCACAAATGAGCATAATAGAAAATAGAATTGCTTACAGCAAAAGATTTAATTATAATAGAACATAGATAATACCGACATATCATGATTGCAGCAAATGATAAGTATCACTAAAGTTGATAATTAAAAATTGACGGAATCCATAAAGACATTTATTAATTAATTATCTAATTTCACAAGTTAATAAGAGATAAAAATAAGATTTTAAAAATAAATATTTTAATTATAAAATAAAATAATAAAAAAAGATAATATGTGATAAAGCTTAGGCCATAGGGTGATAATAATTAAAGACAAATATGTAAACCCAGAAAAATTAATTTGGTCTCTTAAGACGGATTAAGGTTTCTAAAATTATTAACCCCACAACAACAACAATAACAAAGTCTTATCCTACTAGGTGGGGTCGACTACATGGATCATACGACGTCATTCCGCTCTAAAAATATTTTTTTTATAAAAATAAATCTAAAATTATTAACCCCTAAAACATTAAATTGTGGTCGTCGTAAATTGCCATCCCAACGATCTAATCAAAAAGACCAAACTATCTTAAATTAAAATGAATTGAAATCTTCATAAATTTGTATCTCATCAAATTAAACTTAAAATGTATTAACATGAATTCCCCGTACTATTAATCACTTCACAAGTTGATATAAGTTAATAGACCACGCAAATTTAATTTTTCACACTAGTTATTAAACTCATTAATTATTAATTTGAAATAAAATTAATTAAGTTAGATTCAAAAACTCATATAAATTAGCTTCAAAATCAAACTGACTAATAAAAAAACATTAAGCACAATTAATAATTGCACAAAAAAGATTAAAATAATTAAAATAGGGTTCCCAAATATTCCCTTTCAATTAAAAATCTCTTAAAATAAAACAACCTAATAATAAATTTTCATCCTAAAAATTTGAAGTGACATAATAATTAGATACATGGAATAAAAAAATGGAACTCCAACACTTTCGAAAAGCTTGGGTACACAGTAGAGTGACAGTAGTAAGAGTTCGGAAAGTTGATAATTGTAATAGCACCTCCAGTCGTCTCCATCTCTCTAATTAGTCTAAGGCCTGAAGAACCTCGACGTATTTTTCGATGTAGGATTGTAAGAGACTTTGAGGATCAATGATTGTAAAATCTTACTTCATAAATAAAAAAAATATTTTTAATATAAAATAATAAAGTAGTATATTTATTTATAAATATTATGTTTATATATAAATTAATTAAACATTGATCATTAATATTTTATTCATATTTTCAAGTCTAATAGATATTTTTTTATATCATCTGAAAGACAATATTATATATTTTTAAAAAGTATTAAAATAATAATATATAAAATTTGATCTTAATGAATTATAATATTTATTACTGTGCAATATAATTCTTAGTATACGTTTGCAATAGTAAAAATTAATTTTGATATAAGATAATATAGTATTAGATTCATAACATAACATTAAATTATTAAAAGATATTAAAATTTATGAAAGTGAGACTAACATATACAATAAATATAAATAAAATAGTTAAATCTGATTTTTTGAAGCACCTTTATGTTTACTTTTATTTTTTTATTTGAATAAATAAATTTGTATTAATATTAAAAGATTGTTAGGATCGTAAGATCCTACCGATCTTAAGATCCGATATAGATCTTGCATTTAAAATTTGTTAAGTAGAAACGAGATCGTTTTTTGTTCGAAAGATTATAAGATCTTACTATCCGGATCGGGATCCTAAGAACTATAATTGTATTTACAAGTGCAACATGTGTCGGCTCTTCATCATGACCGATTCAATAATACAACTATTAGTTAAATTGATTTCGATAACACTTGGAGTTTATTACAATATACTTGTGCATAATCATGAACTGAAATTTCAGTCAACCATCCATTGACATGTCAGATGGTTGTCATCGCCGTGGGCTTGGTTGGTGCGACTCCAATCATTGTTTGTTGTGACTTTAATTTTAGCATCTTTATGTTCGTCATGGCTTCAACTGATATAAATAGTCAATCATTGAAAAGTCATGTCATAACTCTTGTCATATAAGAAGTCACAGCTTCCAAATAGTTGTCCTGACAAGAGATTTATTTTGTCAAAGCTTGCAAAATATTAGTTGTAACTTCGTACTGGTTTGTTGTGGCTTGAACATCACTTTGTGTACTTGTATTTGATTGTCAAGTCTTGTGCCAACTCGTTGGGACTTGTGGAATAATGTTGAGACAAAAGAATACTCATCACGACTTGTAAATTGAGTTGTGATGGCTTGTCTAGACTTATCAAGACATGAAAAAATAGGAAATTATAATAATTAAGTTAATCCGGCTCAAATTTTATATTATCTATAAAATAATCATTCAAATGAAGTAGATCACTTACCTAATATTTTGACATCTAAAAGTAACAAAATCAATGCATACCATGATCAAATTACAAAATAAGATGACTATGGAGAGAGAGAGAGAGAGAGAGAGAGAGAGAGAGAGAGAGAGAGAGAGAGAGAGAGAGAGAGAGAGAGAGAGAGAGAGAGAGAGAGAGAGAGAGAGAGAGAGAGAGAGAGAGAGAGAGAGAGAGAGAGAGAGAGAGAGAGAGAGAGAGAGAGATTAAAATGTAGTGTATAAACTTAAAATAATCAAAATAGTAGATAAACTTAAAATAATCAAAATAGTAGAGAGCATATAAGAAAAAATATGATTGTGTATATACTTAAAATAATAAAAAAAAATAGTAGAGAGCATATAAGAAAAAATATGATTGTGTATAAACTTAAAATAATCAAAATAGTAGAGAGCATATAAGAAAAAATATGATTAATGATAAAGACATTATTTGGAATTAATTACAAGTCAAAATTCAATCGAGGAAAAGTAAAATAAATTACCATTTATAATTGTACTATATGAAATGAGTGATTGAGAAACACAAAGAACATTTGAGACGCAACGGTAATAAGAAGATAGGCCGTGTTCACATTTAAAATTGCAGGAACACATACTTTAGAGATGTTAAAACATAAGTGTCAAATTTTGATAGATAATTTTGGCATTCAAAAAATACCATTGATTACAACTTGTCAGATCCAGAGTGTCTATAGATATGTCACCGAATACAAACAAGGCTAAGTAAATCAAATACAAAAATATATTTCAAAATTCAGTAACATTTTGTCTAGAAAAATTACACCAAATATCCGTCAACTTTAAAGTTTGTTAACAATGTCCTTCAACTTTACTTTGTAACACCAATATCCTCCATCTTTTAACTCGTTTCACCCGGTGCCCTCTTTTTCTGCTATATTCCGTCTCTTGGTCGTGGAGCTGACGTGGCGCAAATGTGACGCTGAGACATCTTCTCTTCTCACTACGATGATGTGGTCATATTAAAAATTAAAAAAATAAAAAAATACCACGAGCACCTACAAGGGCGCACGTCGTTGGGTCCCCCGCGACATCCGACAAGGAGAGCGATGAGGCCCCCCTTCTCGTGCGCCAACAAGGAGAAAAGGGAGGGGGCTCCCGCGCGCCGACGAGAGCCTCATGAGATTTTTATTTTTTTTAATTATTTTTTAAATTTTTTTAATATTACAAATCAGCGTGAAGAGGAGAGAAGATGTCTTGTTAACGCCACATTTGCGCAACATCAGCTCCGCGACCGAGAGACGAACTATAGAAGGTAAAGAGGACATCGAGTGAAACGAGTTAAAAGATTGAGGACATTGATATTACAAAGTGAAGTTGGAGAGCATAGCTGAGGAAACCTTAAAGTTTGAAGGTATTTGGTGTATTTTTTTTTTCATTTTGTCTCATCTACTTCAATTTTCATTTGAATGTGCTCTCTTTGAACTTCTATCTCTAATCTAACAATATATTTTGTTCCTTTTCTTTATCCATGGTATGGTTCAAGTTCATTCACAATAATCAATCTTTCACAATAATCCGTTGGTCATCATCTCACTTCTTGAATCAACAGGTACGTTGAGCCAATTAAAATAGTCATAGTATTGATTCCTCAAAAAATCCATACAAATTAAATGATTTAAACTTTACAATCAAACAAAAAATCACTTACCTCAAAATTTCGATAATCGTTAAACAAACAAACAAAGTTAGTTTTTGTCGTCTTAATAATTGCTTTTTTTTCACCATCGCACTTCTTATAGCCTTCCACAATGACATTCTACAAGGCCAGATAGTACTAAGGTCATTTTTTTGCAAGTAATCTATTTAGATTATCAAGTAATATTGTGTTAAATTACTTGAGCCCATCATATTATCCTGTTCATTTATGACAGGTAATGATGATCTGATTACTTAAGAAGTGACAATGTAAATTGCTTATGAGAGGGAAATCAATTAGATTTACTACCTGAGTTGCAATATTTTTAATTTCATTTTTTGCATTTGTCCTTTACAATTTTATTTAAATAAATTATAAAACTAATTAAATAAATTATTAAATTAGTCAAATAAATATTAGTAAATTGTGAGAATATATATTTGTGATTTAAATTTATGAAGTTAAAAATAATTTATATATGTAAATATAATTCTTTTGATTAAGGATATATTGGTAAAAATTATATATTAACTCATAAATATTTATTTATTAATAAATAACTAATATGGATTTGATAAATAGATTGCTTATGCATGCTAAATAAGATAATGTACATTGCTAACATTTTAATAAGTGACAAGCTTTGTGAGAGACAATCTAGTCGGTAATGTTGAATGGCAATACGATAAATGCACAATTTTTTGTTCAAGGAATAAAAGAATTTTAAGGGATGATCAATTAATGAGAAAATAAAAGATCTTAGATAAAGCAAGATTAGGCCACTCAAAGGCGGAAAAATTCAAATCTCGCGAAAAAATGATTCATGATCATTAGCAGGGGCCGCCACCCAACAAAGAATTTTTTTTTAGCAAGACAACATTCATTTGAAGACAAGGAATATTTTTTTAGGGCGACCACGATGGATGAGCACAAAAGGGAAAAGGGAAAAACCTTATCCATAAGTTAAAACCTTATTGCTGAAATAAGTTAAAAGTTAGAGGATGATATCAGCACAAACTAAAATTTGATGGCATAGTTAAAAAAGAGGGTAAAGTCCAAGTATATTTATTGAAATTTACCCATCAAACTCATGACATACTAAAGTGTGAAAAGATAGATGCATACTTTTAATTAGTATTTTTAAAATTGGCTTGAAGTTTGAACCGGTGAGTCAACTAAGTCATATGATTTGATCGATTCAATCGGGTCTGATCACGTTAAATCAGATTTTTAGTAAAATAACATTATTTTATTATTACTTAAAATGTAGTATAAATGGTAAAAACATAATATAATTAAATATCATCATTTTAATTTAATCGAACATTAATAAATATTTTCTTATATGTTTACTTCCAATATTTATAATAAATTTAATTTTATCATCTTTCTTTTATATTTAGTGTTTAATTTTCCATTACTATTTTCCACATTTTATTATTTTCAAATTTAATTTCATTTTTTAATCACCCTCTAAAATCTTATTTCTCTGTTATGATTCTTCCACATTCTTACTAAAATATACCTTCATTTTTTCTATTGTTTGCATTTTTAATGTTTTTGAAAAAAAACCACATTGAACCGGTTTTTTAATCTAATTAACCCGGTTTATACCTTTTGAAAATTAGGTGGGCAATATGATGCTTTAGTACTGTGGAAAATCGCAAGCCTCCCCTTCAATTAATGCACTTCAATTATGTCAAACTACTCCAATAGTCAAATTAAACACACAATGCCATGATATGATTTAAAAACAAAACACGTTCTTCATAAAAAATGAAGAAAAACGAAAGGCACGCAATATAAATATTTTTCTTTCCCTACGAGTTCATTCACATGGCGGATCCGGCACCTCTTCTCCCCAAGAGCTCTAATCTCACCCACCATGACTCCACCGAGGCGGCGGCCGTGGCGCCGACCATCGACGATGTCCTCGAGAACTACATCGGCGGTAGCAGCCTGTCCCAGCTCCTCCAAGCCGTCTTCATCTCCTTCGCCTGGGGTTTCGACGCCCAGCAGACCTTCATCAGTGTCTTCACCGACGCCGTCCCGGCGTGGCATTGCAGCAGCATCGACGACGAGGTATGCTCCTCGGCGCCCAACCCCTGTGGCCTGCGTCCGGATTCGTGGTCCTGGACGCTGCCCAAGCACTCTTCTGTGGTATCCGAGTGGGACCTCCAGTGCTCCAGCACCGCGGTCGTCGGCCTGCCGGCGTCAGCCTACTTCGCCGGCTGCCTCGTCGGAGGCTTCCTCTTCGCGACGCTCGCGGACTCCATCCTCGGACGAAAGAAGATGCTTTTCCTCTCGTGCTTAACCATGTCGTTGACCGCGGCGCTGACGGTGGCGTCGCCGAACGTATGGTTGTACGCAGTCCTGCGCTTCCTGGGCGGGTGCGCGCGGTCCACCATCATCACGTCGGCCCTCGTACTGTCGACGGAGATCGTAGGAAAGAAATGGCGCGGTCGAGTGAGCGTCTTCGGTTACTTTTGCTTCACACTCGGGTTCTCTTTGCTGCCAGCGATGGCCTACATTAACCGGGGCACCTCGTGGAGGACGCTCTACCTGTGGACATCCGTCCCTTCGTTCTTCTACTTGATTCTTCTCTACGTCTTAATTCAAAAGTCACCGAGATGGCTCTTGGTACGCGGGCGACGGGATGAGGCCATCGACACAATCAGGAGCATGGCGGCGTCCAACTGCAACGTAATCAATTCGAGCTTCTCTAAGTTGGTCGTCCCAGAGGACACGACGAGCGTCGACGTATACTCGGCCATGCAGCTTCTCTGGGAGACGAAATGGGCGTTCCGGAGGCTGGCCGCTATCATGATCGCTGGCTTCGGGGTCGGCATGGTGTACTTTGGCATGCCGCTAAACGTCGGAAACCTTGGCGCGAACCTCTACCTGAGCGTAACTTT
Source organism: Pontederia crassipes (assembly GCA_030549335.1). Classification (NCBI taxonomy): domain Eukaryota; kingdom Viridiplantae; phylum Streptophyta; class Magnoliopsida; order Commelinales; family Pontederiaceae; genus Pontederia; species Pontederia crassipes. The sequence continues at coordinate 39,250,619 of CM060197.1, read as the reverse complement.
CAATGCAATGGCCGAGCTGCCGTCGAACCTGCTCACGCTCCTGCTCATCGATCGTCTGAACCGGCGTTGCTTTTTCCTGGTGTTAACCAGCGTGAGCGGAGTTTTCAGCCTCCTGTGCGCCCTGGTGACCACTAAGGCGTGGCGGATGGCAACAGAGGTCATGTCTTTCTTTAGCGCGTGCACGGCCTTGAACGTGCTACTCATCTACGGTATCGAGCTGTTCCCGACGTGCGTCCGAAACTCGGCGATCGCGCTGCTCCGGCAGGCCATCACGCTGGGCGGCGTCTCCGCGCCGGTGCTGGTGGCGGAGGGTAGGAAGCACAATTTTTTGTCTTTCGGGGTGTTCGGCGTCGTCATAGGCTGCTGCGGCATGTTGACGCCGTGGCTGCCGGAGACGAGAGGGAGGAACACTTGCGACACCATGGAGGAGGAAGAGTACATCCTGATTGCCGGCGCCGCGCGTCCGTTGAATCCAGTGGACGATGAAGTGGTAACTAGTAGTGCATATATATGATTAGTAGACTTCGAGACCACCTTTTACTAGTTCTTATATATGTTAAATTTATCACGTATTACAAAAATATCAACAAATGCATGCAACGTCAATTTACGATTTTTTTGGATTTGTAAACTCATGCATTCCACTTTTTGAGATGTGTCTTATTTGTTTACTCAATGCTTTGTGTCCAATAAGGGATGGAAATTACAGGTATTTTTAATGTTCTACATGTGAGGCTAGTGTATTTGATAATCCAATTACTATATAGGAGAACTCTATCAACGAAGCAAAATATTCTGGCAAAGCTGACTCTACTGTTGCATGTGAGACAAATTTGCACCCAATGGGTAGATGTTCATTCAACCTTGACTTTTGATCATAGTTCCAAGTAGATTTGGTATGTGCCCAATGAAGACCCACGGAATGTCATGAAAATAAAAATTTACAAGCTTTTCTCGTAGTTGGTTTCGTATCCTAGAGAAACTATCTGATGTTACCAACTGCATGTAATACTTTGTTTGGGGGAGGGATTGGATATAGGATATTCATAAGGAGCCAGTGTGCCGAGCAAGGCGAATTCCTCCGGCAGTTGAATGGTCGATGCCTTGCCATCTTCACCGAAGCCATTTGATGGTTTCTTTTTTTCTGTACGAAAAGCGGCACCGATTGTCTAACTCTTAAAGCGGCACCGATCGTCTAACTCAGTTAGCGCTAAAAATTATGCGCACAAGTCACGAATTAAAATCTTAACTTATTATCGAACTCGACTATTCTAATGTCACATCGGACAACATGTCCAACTATAATAGGTGAAGCTCAAAGAAAAATTTTCTACATTAACAATTATTTTATCTTGATCAGTGTGCACTTGAACGATATGTATTGTTGATTAGATCTAGGAATCAATCCTGAGCCATGCTGCAGAAGGCGGCTCCACAATGCCTTATAATTATTTTTGGCAATTCTCCCGGATGATTACGCAAACATCAATGAAAATTTGTCCTCTTTTTTGGGGTGGCCATCCCGTAACTGTTTACGTTTTTAAGCGCATTGTAAATAGATTGTAACTAATTTGGTGAGATCACTTTGAGTAGCCTATTTCACACTGACATGTGAAGCTCCGAAAAGTTTTTTTCTATATTTTACAAAGAATCGAATTCGAAATCTGTGTATGGTCTTCAAGCCAGAAGAACTTTCACATGACAAGAGCATCACAGTCAATGGAGGAGGTCTGGAGGATGGAAGAAGCTATGTTCAAAGTTCCAGGACTGTCATTTTACAGTTTCGAGATTTTGAATGGAAAGGAAACAACATCGAGACAGCAAAAGAAGTGCAAAGATCTCAGGCTGACTATTTTGTAAAGTTGTAATGTAAGAGTTAACAAGGTATAACCATTTGATAAATATCCCACAATTTTCTTTAGATGCCGGTGCCGGTCCGAGTCTACGGAGGTATATCCAGAACTTCTAACATTCGACTAATCCGAAGTCGAAAAGTTAAAAAGATAGAGATTTATTCCCTGATCAATATGGGACCCGGACTACTAGGATACATATCTCATAATTTGGTATTGCTTGATTCCATCCTTCAAAGACATGATGCGGTAGACATCTGATCAAGTGGGCATAGTAATCCAATCAAAATCTCTTGTCATAGACATATGATGCCATAGACGTCTGATCCAAATAAAATTTCTCGGAACAACTGTAACAAATTAATAGTCCAGAAATTATGGGAACAAACAGGTCCCAATCAAGTGAACGGTGCGATCGCTTGGTTCTCAAACGAATACTTGTTGCACTGTCACTTGCAACAGACGGTTTCCTATGATCAATAGATTCCTAGAGATCAAAGCATGACCGCAGTAAAAGAAGAAAAACATTTCATAATTGGGTGCCGACAGAATCATGCATAAGCAAAATGGTGGACTCATTGCAAGAATGAAAACACCATAATATAATGAGAAGGCATCAAAGAAAGATGGCATGCAAACCACATTATAATCTTCTCTACGTTTTATACAATAAACATTCCAGTGATACACAATATTATCAGTAGAATATGACCCCAGATCCTGGGAAATATCCATTGTAAAGCTCCGTGGGTTGTCCAGTGAGGAAGAGCTCAGATCATGACCAAAGTTGGAAGAAGATTTGGTATATTTTCATCATTTCCTGGTCAAATAGGAGCTTCTAATATTACTTCACTGAGATATACGCTTGTTTTGATCTGAAAAAAAGCCTCATTTAGAGGGCTGGAGCCCAATCATCATTCTACAAGGAATCTGTCAAACTAGACCGGGTTTCCATAGTGACCTTGTGGCGCAAATGGAACAGAGGCATCCATAAATAAGGTGGATTCTCACTATCTTTTCACTGGTAAAAAATAATTATTAATGCTGGAACGTTTTCTGGATGTATTTGCACGCTTGGACAGGTGAAACCAACCTCTAACTTCTCTCTGGATTTCCTCAGGCAACTCATCCAGAACTGAAGGGTCAATGTCTTCAGCATTAAGAGCCCACGGGTGATGCTGGCTTTGAGATTGATTACTGTTGCTCGTTTCACTAAAAAGTTTAGAACAACCGCTTTGTTCTATTTGATTTCCTCCTGAATGCTTCCCACTCTCTAATAAATAAAGCACAAATCAGAAAGAAAATATCTGGATGATATTATGCAATAATACATTGTTTAGAATGTTTCAGGGACAACATACCAGGAACTAAGGATAGTGACATCTGATCATTTGTTGTAACAAGAGAAGAGGATCCACTGCCGTGGAAGTATTCCAATATGGAGCATGTGCCCTGAAGAACCAATAAATTAACTGAAAACAATTATTTTACATTTTATTAAGATCTCCTATGTTCTTATGTTTCCATCAGGCATTAGCTCATCGATTTCCAGAGAATTGTTACGTTGGTTCTGGCAAACTCTTTGCTACAAAATCTGAACAGTATAATGCCTTGAATGGTTATGTATTTTCATCCATGAACTGATAGCTAATACCTTGCAGCTTATCTAGTGTCCTTATCTAAAAGATTTATACTAAAAAGTTAGTACTTAAGAAAAGTAACACTGCTTAAAAACATAAACATTTTGAACTCAAAACCTAAGTGGCCCCATATTAAGCGGGAAATCCAACTGTTTCCTACTTTTCAGAAAACAGTTAGAGCAAGTACCCACTATCTTGAGATGTTCTCAATCGCAAAGTAAAAGATATTATGCACAGCTTCTGAACAGCAGAAATACTGTCTCTAGGACCAGAATATTAAGCCTTGATCCTGTGGCATCTAATAACTTCATTTTTTTTCAAAAAAAAAAAAGGACAACTGGAGATATTGAAGTTCATACCCAATAATCAAAATAGTTGATATGAATCAAGGATTGCGTTTTAGGTGGCACACCTTGAAATAATATAAATGGCAAGTTGTATCCCCCTATAAAAGTTGTCATTTTATTTGGAAATTAATGTCATAGATCTCATCACTATAATCCATCTACACAATAGTAATTTATAATGAAAAACATTCAGGAAACATTAATTTTCATGTTTTTTTCCGACATGGATTTTCATGTTTTTTAAAGAAGGAAAAGGATGGTTTACAGTTGCCCACTTCAATTAAACATTTAGAAGAGGATACGAAGAGATACAATTCTCGCCAAAAGAAAAGACAGCGGGTAATGACCAATGACAATAATCAAAGAAATTAAACTGGAAGACAAAGCAACTCGAGAGAGAAAAAAGCTTAAGTGAAACTAAATATCAGTTTTATCGTTTTGAGTATATAATACTTGTCAAGCACCTGATAAAAACATAAGAAGGGAATGTTTTTATATTGAGAACATAGTTTCTGCAGCTAGAGCTATGTCGAGAGAATGGTCGGAGGACTGAGTTTGTGTAACACTTGATGTAATTTCAACTCATACATAAAGAATAAAAGTGGATGAGAGAACCGAACTCTCATCCTTTACCTTCTCAAAAAAAAATGTCAAGCGCCATATGATTTCCTGTGCACTGAAAATCCTTTTCAGCATCACAAAATTCAGGAACTATATGGATTTATGGAATGTGAAGAAGGTGAGGAATTCCTGAAGAGTGAATCACTGGTCTAGTCGCTAATGCCTCAGGCCAAAAAAATAACTCTGTTTTATCTGCTATGAACCAAAAATCTATGTGGTGATCCTTTTAAGCCAAAAGCCATTGAATTATGATGAAACTTTTCACTCAACCATTTAGCAAGCCTTATATGCATCAACTTTTCCTTTATACCAAAGAACCCATCTATGGTAGATACTATTCCTTGTTACCCCTGCTAGCATTGGCCTGTTCTAATCTAATCTTCATACAAGGCCATAACTTCGGAACTATGATAAGTGATGTCTCCCATTACGTTGGTATCAAGTTACAAAGTGAAGTTCCAGTTTATCTATTGCCTATTGTGTTGCATACTTTTTCTGCATATCTTATTAACCATAAGCAAAGTAGAAAAATTAAGTAAAAAGGGTGTCAATGAGATCAACAGATTAGATAGCATACCATGTTTTTTGTCCTTTTTGCTGATGAACTGGCTTCATGAAAAGTTTTACTTTCAGAATGCCCTTTCTTACAATCAGAAGTATGTATCTCTTTTCACTACACTTGTAATTTGGCATTCATTATTTCCTACATCACAGCGTATGATTGTAGTGAATAAAAATGTAGAAGAAAAAATGTATGTGGTGGAGAAGACAAACGAAAAAGAATACCTGCAGGAGATAATGGAACACTTTCTTGGGAAAATTCATCACAGCTATTTGGTGAAATGAAAGAAGGGTTCTTTTCCTCAAAATATGTCAAAATTGAGGATGTTCCCTAGAAAAAGGATGTGTAAAACACGAAATGAAATACTAAAGATGTTAAAGCAATCTGTATGCAAGAGAGGATTATCTAAAAAGGATGTATCTACATCATAGCTGTTACATTTCAAAACCCTTGCTGCCAGATATAAATTTCAACCCAGATCTTATTTGTCTATTTCAAGGATACATCTAATCCAAAGTTACAAACTTACATGAGGTATGTCTATTATTTTACTTGCAGTGACAGAAAGAGCTGTTATCCCCCATCCGATATTTTGTGCATCCAAATATTCATGAAGCACATAATCAAAGAGTTTTATTGCATCTTCTTGAAGCTTTGAGGTTCCACAACGCAAATGGGCAAGATTTTGATGGAAATTTTCCTTGAGTCTCCACATCATTTACCTGCTGAAATGTAAACTTAAAGACAGCATTTACTGTCATCATAAACAAATATATGCATATAAACACACAAGAGTGGGAAGCGAGAAGATGTAACATTCATCCACAAAATATAGAAAGAAAATGATTACCTTAAATGAACTAGCATGCAATGTGAGAGTACGGGCAACTCGTTTGTTTTGATCCAAGTCAGACTTAATATGTTCACTCAGTTATTCACATAGCTGGTTAAGCCATTTTCTAACCTGTACCATCCAAAATATATATATATATATATATATATATATATATATACATATATATACACACACATACATATCACGAAACTTTTCTCTAAAACAAACTGCAAAACGTTTCTTATGGTGGACGAATCACAGATTCACATGCTATATCATAATAATCCATTGATATACATATTTTTCGTTCAAGTGAAAATGGAGGATCCATTGTTTTATTTTTATTCATATTGGATAGAACATGCATTTTTTTAGGAGAAAAAAGGATGAGATAGAACATGCATAACAAGCTAAATTATGCATCGGAAACTCGTTAGAGTTCATATCAAGTACATAAAAGAGTTCCAAAAAGGCTAAAATTTAAGGTCAGTTTCTCCATCTTAAAAGCGTTATTTTTCTGCATATTTCAGCAGCCTATGTTTTATAGCCGGTCCCAAGCCCGGATAAAGGAGGAGGGTTGTGTTAGGCCCCGACAGCCAGCGTAAAACCCTGTCGAATCGCATGAACATGGATCAACGAATGAATGACGTCGTATGATCCATGTAGCCGACCCCACCTAGTGGGATAAGGCTTTGTTGTTGTTGTTGTATTTCAGCAGTGAGCATTTAAATGGGGCTTTGCACCTTCTAGTCGAGTTTTGATTGACTCTATGCATTTCTAGCGACTGGTCAACGTATAATTGACTCTATGCATGGTTTGTCCGTCGATGTGCTTGCTGCTCTCCCAATTACTCTAATAAGTTAATGAGGCGGACAAAAGTCTGAAAAGTTAAGCAGGGACTGATTAGAAATAGTTGTCAGGCTTAGTTGGATCGACAAATGTTGAATGGTCTCCTTGTAAGTTCTCTTTTGGGGGTGGCAGGAAGGGTAAAACATAGAGAAGGAAAATGTCTTATTACCCTCGATTGGATGTATTTTTTATGAAAAAGGAAAGGAGTGGAAGTCCCTTCCATTTTCCTCTCAACACTTGACTTTTCTTTCAACCCTGAAATGAAATGTAAAGGAGGGGAAATCTCTAATTGAACAGAATTTCTATTTAACCATATTTAATTAGGCATAAATATGTCTATGAAAGGATATATTCATCCAAATAGTATTATCATGTAATTTCCATTATCTTTCCTTCCCCTTACTCATGTCATCCAAATAAGATTTGATTAATACTTCGCCTCCATTTTCTTCCCGTCGATTAACCTTTTCCTCACAATAAATCTTCAATCAAATAGAGCGTTAATAGTTATGTACAAATTTGAGATGCAACCTTAAATGTTATTGTCAGCCAACCATATGTGTTGATTTTATTCTTACAATTAGTGCAATTTTATTGAATTATCTATGTGACATTTTTATTGTTATATGTAACCAAACATTCTACTTATTCATGTTCTTGAAGTGAAGGTAGTATAATCTGTGTATGCATGACACGGTTTTTATAGTGTTAAATAGATGAAGAAATTTTTTTGAGGGGATTGAAAAGTCATTGAACCTCAAAGGAAAAATACAATTTCTAACTGAATTCTGTAGCTCAGCGTTTTGCTAGTCATGTCTTGCCCCATTGCTATGTTATTGTATCTACCCTCCTTACTCTGGTTGTCTCTGCAGAAAGAAAATATGAGATGTATTTTCATTGTTTACACAGTTCTGTTGTTTAACTCCGTCTATGTTTTATAGCCGGTCCCAAACTCAGATAAAGGAGGAGGGTTGTGTTAGGCCCCGACAACCATCGTAAAACCCTGTCGAATCTTATGAACATGGATCAACGAATATGGCGTCGTATGATCCATGTAGCCGACCCCACCTAATGGGATAAGGCTTTGTTGTTGTTGTTGTTGTTGTATTCAGCAGTGAGCATCTCATACTAATAATCAAGCCTCCAAAAATTTACTTGATATTCAACTTCCATTTTAGAGTTCTTTTTTTCTGAAAAGAAATAATTGCTTTAGAGTGATTTGCCAAGAATGTGTATAAGAGATCTACCATGCTTTTTCTTTTGATACTAGAAATCCAACACACTTTTTCTTTTTTTTTATTGCGAAGGAAAAGGATGACTACCATTTTGGTTGTCATCCATGCATCTATATATCATTGAAAGGAAGCATCGTATAAATCTAACACACTTGAGGTTAACCTATTAATGCAGCACTAACTTAAGGTGCTTGTTTAATCCCTAAACAAAAGATATTGCATTCATCTCCAAATTTAAGTTTCAATCAAATAACAAGGGTTTGAATATCTTGTTGTCCAATTATAAAGCAAAGGAAAGAGGACGAAAAAGTCACTGAAAAGAAGTCTGTCAACCAAGAGTAAAAAACTAAAATTTAGATTCTCTCTCTCTTTTCTTTTAAGAATGACTATGTTTCAATGCATGTGCTTGTCATGAAAGCATGGAGATCATCTTACATCATCCAGTGTCTTCTTGTGAAAATAAAAGGATTGTGTTAAACGAGAAATCAGTGGATATGAAGCTTTATAAAACAAAACAATATATGTGAAGCGGTCTCATGGTGGAAGCTGAGAGCTGATGTAAAATGCTCTAAAGAACCATGGACAGATTAAAATTAAAAAAACATTTGCCTCACCTTTAGTTTTCATTATTTTTTTTCAAGAAAATCAAAGGTGTATCAAATCAAATTAAATAAAGTCTTCGCACACAACTTTGATTTTTCTACCTTTTTTCCTACCAACTACATGGACCAATTGAAATCTGTGTATCAGCTGAGGTGGGCACCCCAGGCTGACACACATTGCGTTTTATGTGGTGACGCGGAGGAGGACATTGCACATCTATTCTTTGGTTGCACTGTAGTCCAGGAGGTATGGGTGCGGCTCAGCTTATTTCGGGGTCCTCCTACCTCTCGGGAGGAGCAATGCCACTCTCTCAGAGCCCTTAGCGGAGACGACTTTTTTGGTGACATTTTTAGCCAGTGCTTGGACTATTTGGCTTTGGCACAACCGGATTATCTTTTGTAGTGAGACTTGCCAGCTCGAGGTGATTGTACACCACTGTTCCTTTCTTCTTCGGGAGTGGGGATTTGGTCAGTGATTGTATTTTTTTCTCTTTGGCTACTCTCATCTTGAGGGCTCGCACTTGTACATTTTCTTTCATAGTGATATATATATTTATACACGGATGACACCCTAACTTGGTGCTCATCCTTTTTCCCCTCAAAAAAAAAACTGTGTATCAGCTCACTCATTTCCCGCTGCCTCATCTGTTTTAATATTTCCACCCCCAAGCATGCCATATCCAAGAACTATGTTGAATTGTGATCATTAAGCATTGACATCTCAAACCATTTAAACAAGCTAGCATAATCTTAATATTAACATTGAAGTAATGCATACTGGAGGAATTTCCTTAAATATAGATTTTCAAGAAATATTTCCTGTATAAAAGGAGGAAAAGATTAATAGGCTTACAGAAGCAACAGTTCTCAATGCCTGCGCCCAGGAAATGTCTTTCCACAGCCATGGCTCTTTTGTAAAAGGCGGTCCACAACTTCATCTCCATTAATTCCTCTAGCAATATTCCACAACCATGTGCTGAAGTAGCAAAGCAACAAAATTAGGATACAAAAAAGTATAATTGTCTTAAAGATTGAATAGGTAGTTGTTAATAATGTCTTCAATCTTATTCCAATTGGAAACCCATCTGGTCCCCAAGACACCCTGCAAGTAGAGGCGCCCATGTACCATGGGGGTCTCGCAATTGAAGGTGCCCTCCCCAAAGACAAAATTTTAGGGTGTATTCTGTTTATGATTCGAAATTGATTTAATTCCATATGTTATGATAGTCGTCTTGTTTTTGAGGCATTACTATGGAATCCTAATCAGACTGAAATTCCTATGATATGTAAAGGGAGTGCCTATGTAAACTCCCTAGGGGGTCAGGATTAAAGAATTAATTTGATTGTAATCCTCTTCTGAATTTTCCCATCTAATAATATTCTACCGCTGCCTTAATTATTTTGGTGTGTTCTTCGGTGTATAATTTCTTACACAAAATTCATAACAGTAGTTTTGGAATTTATTAAATTTAGTTCCATTTTGAATCACCAAAAAAGAAGACAGTGTATAAAGTGGCATATTTGCCAATTAGATAAATGCATGATTAGGAACCAGTTTGTGGGCCTTTTGTTCGTTATCTTTCCTTTTTGTGTTAGAACATCAGATTAATTGCACGACTTTCCATATAGAGGTGAACTACAATGTCATGATCTAATTGCTTAGAGAAAGGCAAGGATGTATATTGTATGTCATTGAACTAATTATAAATAACTTTATAATTTCATTTCAAACCACAAACAGACTTTACACCAACAGAAATGCTTTTAAACCCCCTCAGAAAAAAAAACAGAAATGCTTTTAATATTCCTTTGAACTTTAAAAGTTACAAAACAGGTCAGCACGCAAGCTCTTTCTGGATATTAGACCTGTCCCTTTAAGAAGATAAAGCTGACTGATTTCCTCCTAATATGTAAGGTATTGACCATCTGGCATTTTGGTATAGGTTCTGTCACCCTCAATCCAATTCCAAACATAAACCAGATGCCTTAACTCCTAAACCTGACCCAACAGCATAGATAAAAACTTGCTTCTCCTAAGTACATGTTTTAGGCACAAATTCAGGAATTAAGGCACAAAATATGATCAAGTATTTATTTAAGAATTTGATTACACTTTCATTTTCAGGTCCGGTTAAGTACATGTTTTAGGTCAATGAGTTGAATTCAATTATGAATTAAACAGAACGCAATCAGAACGTCCTTCAATATAGGATATGGTAAAAATATTAAGCAATTTCCTTCTGATTGAAAACATTTGCAATTTCTTTTGTTGGTAATTTCCTTTTGGTTGGAATTCTCTGTAATTTAAGAGAACTAGCAATTTCCTTTTCGTTACACCTTACCCTGTATTAACGCCATAATGTTCTTGCAGTCTCTCTTTGCTGAATTGTAATAGATCACCAACATTGTTGACTCGAAGATCAATTTGTATGGAGCTACCAAGCTTTCCTCCAAGCTGTTTCCTGGGAGGTTGTAATTCCAAACAACAAAATATTAGTATGATCATTGAAAATAATCATAGCAGCAAATTCAACACATTTAACAATCCAAGAACACCATCATTTTGTGGATATAACACTCGTGAGATTTCAGATGAGCAGGAAGGAAAACTGTTAAATTTTCTTCACAGGAAAATTTGCTAAGAGATCTTTAATTGATGAAGATGGCACAATTGTTTTGATGAGCAGGCTTGTGCATGGCACTGGCAAGTTTAGCTAGCATCTGCACAGTAAATATACATAAGTTCATGTACAGAGTTTTACAGAAGAAAAATAATGAGAAAAAGGCAGCTACAACAAAATCTGAATCGGAAACATGAATCAAAGGTAAAAAGCAAATAAAATGATCATAGCATGACATATTAAAAGATGTGAAAGTGTCAATGAGATTGATTATTAAAGACAATTGAAAGCTCTGACAAAAGTTGCATTGTTTGCTAGCCATCTAGCCTCTCTATCAATTTAAATTGTCATTTTAACCTCTATCAACTACCTTATTGTGAGCAATGCCAGCAGAACATGTGAACGTTGTCTTCTTCAGAACATTGACCCGAAGTTGTCCAACAATGATAGCATCGCAAGCTAGTAATTTGTCTTCATGCCCAGCATCACTTCTAGAGAACCACTCTTTTCACACTTTTTTCCCTCTCACTATCATTCTGATGAGAAACAAAATTCAAATCTGAAGCAGTAAACATAAATCTTAAATACAAAAGGCATTTCTAGAAGAAATCAAAAGATGAAAAGGAAGAAGTGAGACAAGGTATGGAAAGGATAAAACAGTTGGCTACTATCAATACTTTTCTGAAAAGCACTAAAGAATATATCTTTTGCAGAAAAATAAACACTAAAGAACATATTATACTTATTTCAACCAGCATATAGATGAATAATACTAGATGTAAGTGCATTGTCATCTTACAAAATTAAGACCTAGAACATGCGACTTAAGAGCTTCTTCATTGAGTACTTCTAAAACGTCTGGTGGATTTTCTGAGAGCATTAGTTTAGCAGCATCGGTAAGATCGATATAAACTTCATCAATTGATGTCCGTTCACATCTACCCTTTGTTGCTAGTATGGAGACAACCTAAATGTCAAGTACAAACTTCATATCACAAGGGCATCTGAATAATAACTTAAAAGCAGTAGTTTCCTTCAGAACCATATATGTCCATACTCCATAAATATGAAAAAAAAAGGATAAAGAACATTATTCTCAAGATAAACCTCAGATCCAGCATTTCGGTAGACAGTTAAATCAGCTTTACCACGGGCAACTGGAACTTGAACTAATTGTATATTTGGGCAGACCTCCTTAGCCTCGTCGCCACGCATGGAACTGACAATCTTGACACAGGATGTATGAAGGTAATAATTTATGAATGACTAAATCACAAGATAGAAGACTAACCGCTTAACACCAAACTTTCGTGCTTCATAGCCAACTGCAATCAAACCTCCACCTTTCCAAGAGTTATATTGTACAACAGCAGTTGGCAACCCCCCGCAGTTCTGGGTTTCTTCGTTGTTCGACTGCAGTGAGAGTCGGTTAAAGGTTATTGAGGATTGCATTCAATCGTGACAAGAGAAAGATATGACTACTCATTAGATAATTCAAAAAAATATAAATGTAGGATATATCTAGCACCTATTACAGCTGAGATTTGTTAAACATTCCAAATCATCCAGATTCCAGTCTGTAACTGCTTCAAGTTTCAAAGACCAAAAGAAACAAAAAGAGTTTTTTTTTCCTGGAATTAGACCAAAAAGAGTTTTCTTTCAGGAAGTATAAGTTTTATCATGAAAAATTATAATGGTCTAAGCAACGAATTGAGATAATGGTTCCAAGATTCAATAAAATTGAGCTACATTTGGATCCGTATGACCTACATTTCGCTGATCAAACAACAAAGTGACTGCAATGAGTGTGATAGTTGCCCACGCCACTACATTTGCAACAATTTTCCACTACAGATGGTAATCAATCCATTACGAAAGGACTTCTCAGATAAGACGAACTGCTTGTTAGAACATATCATAGTGGTATCAAAAGGAACAAAAAAGTTTGTTTTTTTCTGGAATTAGACCAATAAAGGAACAAATGACGACGTGAGGGTTTGTCAGAAACCTTGGACGTAGAAGCAATCCATGTCGACATGGGCAATGACGCGGGCGTTCTGGGGCTCCGGTCGGGCAATCGGCATCCTTTCCTCCGCTAACTTCCCCGCGGTCCCAAACCAATTTCCCAAGCAGACGGGGGTCCCTTTTTCTAATAAAACAATGAAGAGAAAATGCAGACGGACAGCCAAGTCGCTAGCAACGGCGAGCTCGCTCAACGGCAGTGGTGAAGCAACTACGGCGGCAACCGCGGGCGGGGGCGGGGGTGTCGACTGGTCCGGCGGAGGCCACGACCACCGAACCCCTCTCTTTTTTTTTCCTATTACAAAGGGCCCTCTCCCTCCCGCTTATTTTTGCTTTCTTCACTAACAAAAATCATTAGGAATCTAAAAAAGTTGAATGGACCAAGTGGAAAATGATGTTGATTCAAAAACGATTTAGTTAGAACGATTTTTAGTTAAAAATCACCCAATTTAATTAAACTTTAATATTACTTATAATTTAATGAGTTAGAATAAAGTAATAATTTATATTTTAAGATGAAAATTATATATACATATGGATTTAATTTACTTCTATAGTAGGAGGATGTTGAGCACATCTAAATCCACTGAAAAATGACTTAGATGATAGATGTTTAAATCCAATAATTTAAATATTTTTTTTACTTGAAACTATTGATCAATGGATCAACAATTCAAATAAATTAAACCAATATATTCACCCCCATTTTAAAGGGGTGGATGCCAATTTTAAAGGGGTTTAGTGGGGTCCACCCCAAGGGGTGGATGCTAGTCGCATATGACGGATCGATGGCTCGCGCAAATCCTCCCCTTGGGGAGGTTCAGTGGATGACGAGAGAGGTTCAAGAGATGGCCAACGATTTTAGTGTGATTGTGTGCTTGCTCGACTTCGGGAAAAACAAGTTTCTAGCTGCAAGTTTCCCGACAATTATCTTTTGTCTCGGTGAGCAACATCGGTGGTGGTTCAATGAGCGACGAGGGTAGGGTTGCGAGGTGCACAGTGGCGATTGAGCACGCAAGGGCATGGTCGATGATTGAGAACGAGCAAGCACACAAGCGCGTGAGATCAAGGGGAGTGACGAGGCCGAGGGTGAAAGAAAGCGAGCGAGCATGCGAGGGCAAGGGCGACGGTTGACAGAGAGCGAGCATGCAAGGGCACGGGCGACGATCGACGGAGAGCGAGCATGCGAGGGCGACAGTGGCTGAGTGATGACGATGATGGAGGCGAATGTGGATGCCAATGAGGGTGGATGACGGCGAGGGCAGTGGAGATGGGTGATGGCAAATGTGGACGATGGCGAGGGCGGACGATCGATGAGATCAACGATTACTCATTCAAAAGGTCAGTGACGAGAGGGTGGCCGGTGGCAAAAACTTGAGAGTTATCCAGTCTAGGGCAAGTTGTTTGCATTGCTGAATCGGCTAGCTTTTATGGTTGAAGCATGCCAGAACCATCACTCCCGCATCCGACGGTCAATGTGCGATCCTACATGTGCACGTGTAGGCAGGGGCATCCATCTTACTTTAAAGGGGAGGACGACCATTACACCCATATATATATATATATATATATATGAATAATTTTTAGCATGAAAAATATTTCCCAATCATCATAACTAATCATATAAAATTTATATATGGTTGTTGTCAAGAATTCTCCAAAGCCAAAAATATATTGGTATGCTCACTCATTGGCCGTAGTAAAATTTAAAATCATTTACAATGGAAGAATTAAATATTTTAATTAACATCATTATTAAGTAAACGACCAAATAGCAATTAATATGAGAGTCAAACTTGACGTAAACATAATAATGATATTAATAAGAGCAGTTTCATGATCATTCTTAACATTATAGACCCAATGTTTCTAAGCAATGGTCTCTTAATTCATTCATATGAGATGACGTGTGCTACAATGTTGTCATGAGCTGAATTATCATTACCATTTATTCTTTGTTATTTGCACGGATCCAAGGTGCAAGTTTTCATGTTAAAGAATATAAAGGACAATACATGCAATGATCCTAAAATAATAAAATACATGACATGCATTTTGATCATCAACAGTTGTGTCCTTATTGTAAAGTTATTTTTAGATGTGTTCCTAGAGGAGTGGCATACCATGATAGAACTCTATTGATATTATCCTTGAAACCACTCATAATCTAATTTTTTTATGCTATAGCAGCCACAGAATTAAAAAGAATTGAAAAGACACATGATAATATAAATAAAGGCTTTATTCAATTCTATAGTGTCACCCAAGAGTCTTAATTGTTGAGAAGAAAGGTGAATCCTTAGGTTGTACATTGGCTATAAATAGTCAAAGTAAGTAATAATGAAGAACAAATGTCATTACCGAAAAAAAAGATGACTTGGTTGGTCCACTGTCAGGTGCATATGTTTTATTGAAGGTCGACCTTACTTTTAGAAATTATGAGCTTAACTGAAACTTACATTAAAAATATAATATAGGAATGTAAAAAAGTTCACAGGTCCTTTTGGTTTCCAATGGACTAATTTTTTTATGGTTGGGTAGGAGCACATGCATGTAAACAAGTAGAAGTTTATTACCGGAAATACCTAATATATGATTTGAAGCTTGACACTATTATATGAGAAAAGGTTGAACTATGTACATATTAAACGCCCAAAATATGTATTTATACATAAGGAGTTGAATACAAGACAAAGAAGATGGACGCACCTCCTAAAAGATTGACAACTCTACTTTATATCTACTTAAAACTAAATTGAGGGTTAGAAAATAGAACACTAAGATGAATAATAAGATCTGTTCCTAATTACATTAAAATACTGGATAGGTAAGATTAGTTGCTTGTCGTTTAGCCCTACATTTTTTGAAAGTGTATAAGGTGCATTTTATGAATCCGTATCAAGGAAAGATGACCCTACTCCATCACACATGATTGAATATGTGAATCTATGAGAAAAAAATGTTACATAGACAATTTTCTTGTAAGGTGGGTGGAAAAGAAAGTGTTACCATTTAAGGTAAGTTTCTTATTAGCGGTGGCTGGTACTATGATGTTCAAAAAGGTGCGTGGCAAATTGAATAAGAGATATGTGGTTAAAATAAATAATTGAAAAATCACAAGGCATTTGGTCGACTAGAAGGGTGGACTGGGATTCTCACTTCTAGTCGGCCTAGGGTCAGCAAGTATAGTAGAGAAGGATTAGATTCTAACCCTTCTTAGCACATGTTCACTTACCTTGCACATCCAAACCTGAAATGAAGAAGGCACCAAGAAAGCAAGCAAAACAAAGGGGAAAACAAGGGAAGTCCACAAGGAATTGAAAGAAAATCTTAGGTAAGTTGAAAGATCCTTCTCTAAGACCTTCCTTATCTTTGAGGGTTTCCCCTCATCCCTTATTTAATGGAATTATGAAAGGGTGAGTTTCAAGAAGTAGAGACTAATTAGGGTTAGAATTGAAGCTAAAACTTTGAAAATTATGTTATTGCATCTTTTGACCTACCAAAATTATGAAATTAAATTTGGAAGTATCTTTTGAAGTAGTTTTCATGGCTTTTAAAATTGGTGTTAATGGATACCTACACATATAATTATGTACCAAACTTTGAATAAATTTTATTAAATACCTTTCAACTTTGACATTTTCTTAGCGTTAATCTTCAACTTTACTTTGTAACTAGACTGTCATTCATTTTTTAACTTATTTTACCAATTGTCATTTAACCTCTAATTGGTCATTTTTCGATTGAACTGATGATATGACATCCACACATAAATTTTCTTTCTCCTCCATGCAAGCAACCATCCAAGTGGCATCAATAATAAAATAAAATAATAATTAAAAATAAAAAATTAAAGGATACTATTAAAAAATTGTTCAAAGTTGTAGGGCATTTGGTGAAAATTATCCACCAAGCGTCATGTTAAAGAGCTAGGCTAAAATGATACTTTAGTCATAATTTAAATGCTTGGATTTTTATATCATAAATTAAGGGATAGAATCTCATCTTTCTAGATCAATTGAAATTTCATAAAAAGAGTATCTATAACGATAATTATAAATTTTATAATGCATAACATATAGTTTGACAATTTCATAAATAGGATAAAACATCTCTAGATCTAAAATTTTTATTATTCTTAAAATATACTAAAAGTAACAATACAAAAGGTAAAAAATAATATAATTAAATCATATTACTCGTCATTTTAAATTAATCAAATATTTTCTTATATGATTATAATAATTATTTGTAATAATTTAATTTTAGAAAAAAATGATTGTGCTACCTCTTTAAAAGGTATCATTATACGTCTATTAATCATCGTTCAATTCATGATGGACAGTGAATAAAAAAATTGTCCAATTAATCAATCCAAATGGTATGGTGATTAATAGGTGCATATACCCCACAAACATTATACCCTTAATTTATCATCTTTCTTTTAAATTTGTGAATAATTTTCCCTTTGTTTAATTTTCTGTTACTATTTTTTCACACTTTATTTTTCAAATTGAAATTTACTTTCCTTTTTTTTAAATCACCCTCTAAAATCTTATTTCTATGTCCGTATTCCCCCATATTCTTGCTAAAATATACTTTCATTTTTTTTAGTTCTTTGCATTTTTTAATGTTTTTGGAAGAAAACCACATTGAACCGGTTTTAGAATCTAACCTACCTTTTGAAAATTAGGTGAGCAATATGATGTTTTGGTACTATAGAAAATCGCAAGCCCCTGAATATTGGTAGGTTGTTACTGGAAAAAAATATGATATTTTGGTACTGTAGAAAATCGCAAGCTTCCCCTTCAATTATGTCAAACTGCTCCATCGTTAAATTAAACATACAAATATACAATACCATAGATAAGATTTAAAAACATAACACGTTTTTCATAAAAAATGAAAGAAAATTGAAAGGCAAGCAATATAAATATTTTCTTTCCCATTTATTCTAGCTACAAGCTTCATTCCCATGGCGGATCCGACACCTATTCTCCCCAAGAGCTCTAATCCCACCCACGATGACTCCACAGAGGCGATGGCTGTGGCGCCGACCATCGACGAGGTCCTCGAGAAATACATCAGCGGCAACCGTCTGTCCCAGCTCCTGCAAGCCGTCTTCATCTCCTTAGCCGGGGCGTTCGACGCCCAGCAAACCTTCATCAATGTCTTCACCGACGCTGACCTGACGTGGCAATGCAGCAGCATCGACGACGAGTCCTGCTCCTTGGCGCCCAACCCCTGTGGCCTGCGTCCGGGCTCGTGGTCCTGGACGCAGCCCAAGCACTCTTCTATGGTATCCGAGTGGGACCTCCTGTGCTCCAGCACCGCGGTCATCGGCCTGCCGGTGTCAGCCTACCTCGCTGGCTGCCTCATCGGCGTCTTCCTCTTCGCGACGCTCGCGGACTCCGTCCTCAGACGAAAGAAGATGTTCTTACTCTCGTGCTTAACCATGTCATCGACCACGGCGCTGACGGTGGAGTCGCCGAACGTATGGTTGTACGCGGTCCTGCACTTCCTGGGCGGGTGCACGCGTTCCACCATCGTCACGTCGGCCCTCTATTGTCGACGGAGATCGTAGGAAAGAAATGGCGCGGACAAATGTGCATCTTCGGCTACTTTTGCTTTACACTTGGGTTCTCGTCGCTGCCAGCGATGGACTACAATAACCAGAACGCCTCCTAGAGAACGCTCTACCTATGGACTATGTTGCAAGGGTACGGATACGGTATCGGTACCGGGTACGAGTACGGGTACGGGATAGTCAAATTCTAAAAAATTAGGGTACGGGTACGACAAGATATTAAGTATATAATATATACATAAAATAAATTTTCATAAGATTTCTAGTATCTTCATATTGTTTAAGTTTTTAAAATAAGTAATTAGTTATTCACTTTACTGAATATGTCTAAATGAGGAGCTACTAATTGTCTTCTTTCTCCTTATGACTTCTCATCTTTAACATCTATAGATTTTATTGTTCACATTTGATAAAAACGTAGCAAAATATATGTGTATCATGTTCTCTAGTATTAGTGCTTCCATGATCATCAATCATTTATTATCTTTTTTATAATTTTATTTGACAAAATTTTGATATGGAGTACCCAATAGCATAGGTACGAGTACCCATTGAAGTACCCATTTTTTAAAAATTATTTTTTTTATTGGGTACGTATGGGTACGAGTACCCACGAGTACCCATGAAGTACTGGTACTGGGTACGTACTCGGTACGGGTACGTCGAGGAAATTGGAGTACCCGTGCATCATAGCCTATGGACATCCGTCCCTTCATTCTTCTGCTCAATTCTTCTCTACTTCTTAATTCAAGAGTCACCGAGATGGCTCTTGGTACACGGGCGACGGGATGAGGCCATCGACACCCTTAGGAGCATGGCAGCATCCAACTGCAACGTAATCAATTCGAGCTTCTCTAAGTTGGTCGTCCCGGAGGACACAAGGAAAGTCGACGTATACTCGGCCATGAAGCTTTTCTGGGAGACGAAATGGGCGTTCCGGAGGCTAGCCGCCATCATGATCGCTGGCTTCGGGGTCGGCATGGTGTATTTTGGCATGCCGCTAAACATCAGAAACTTTGGCTTGAATCTCTACTTGAGCGTAAGTTTCAATGTAATGGCCGAGCTGCCGTCACACCTGCTCACGATCTTGCTCATCGATCGTCTGAATCGGCGTTGCTCTTTCCTGGTGTTAACGAGCGTGACCGGGGTTTTCAGCCTCCTGTGCGCCCTGGTGACCGCTAAGGCCTGGCGGATGAAAACAGAGGTCACATCCTTCTTTAGCGCATCCACGACTCTCAACGAGCTACTCATCTACGGCGTCGAGCTGTTCTTGACGTGCGTCCGAAACTCGGCCATCGTGGTGCTCCGGCAGGCCATGACGCTAGGTGGCATCTCCTCGCCGGTGCTGGTGACGGAAGGAAGGAAGCATAGCATATAATGCCTCGAGATTTTTTTTTTCTTTTGTCTGCCCAGAAGTTTATCTCGGCGACGTCACTCAATTCTATGATTTAATTTTGATCAATAAACTAACTTACATAAGTGGAAGACTAATTTTTCAATAAACTTTATAATATGCGAGAGTTATTAAAACTCTATACAATGACCTGTGGGTCAGAGTTCACATCTATATAATAATGGATCATATATCCATGTGCATGTCAATCATCAGAGGACCATTGCCATCACTATCACTTGTATGGATCGAAATACATGGGCAAAGTCCAATGAGATAACTCAGTACGCAGGGTCACCCATAATAATATCTATATGAATGATGAATCAATATCAATAATAGCTATCCAATTCTATAAATAATTAATAATCTATAAACAAGATCATGATTAACGATGAACAATTTATGTTATAATAATTATCTATTAACAATAAGCAATTGATCAATTACACAATTATCCATACTATCAAATTAATGATGATCAATCAATATCAATTACTTTAATTATCAATTATCGCTAATTAATTATCAATTGGCCAAACTTAATGGAGGCCCTACTTAACGATTATCGCTCAACCATCGATCGGGCGCAAAGACCGTGATCTACTATCCATTAGTCATTAAGGCGCAATTCACTTATCCATCAACAATATCGGTTGCAATACAATCATTCATACCATAACGGTTATCATACGATTGTCAATTAGTCAATTATCTTTCCTTTAATCGCAGAGGGTGCAATACAATCGTCAATAACATAAATGTCACAATACAATTGTTAATTAATTAATTTGCGATACAATCGTCAATACAATCGGAGGGCGGCCGGATCTGACCGCCGCGCGGGGAGGCCAGCCGGATCTGGCCGCCAGAGAGAGCAAGGAGGGCGGGGATCGAAGCTTACCGGCGTCGGAGATTGCAGTCGCGATGGTGGCGGACGAGATCTTTGAACAGACGGCGGACGAGAGCTTTGAGCGGCGAGGGAAGGCAATGCAGGTGCCGGAGGTGGCCGCCGGACGAAATGCGGAGGGCGGCCGGATCTGGCGAAGAGAGACGCGCGCGGGATCGAAACAGACAAAGTGACAGTGGGGTCAGGTATTTATATAGCCACTTTCCGACGGTCATAACCGTCACAACTTAGGTAAATATAATATAATATTAATTCGAGTTAAGACGATCAAACCCGCTGGGTTTCGATGGTTCTTTAAACCGTCGAAATTTTCGACGGTTTTAGCCATCGATATATATAATAATATATATCTTAACTGATCGGAATTGTATAAATTATAAATTTCCATTTTTGACGATCAAGATCATCGAAAATAATTAAAGTATAATATTTTAATTAATTAAAATCTCATAACATTTCGACGGGTCTGACCGCCGAAATATCGACGGTTCCGTCAAACGTCGCAACTTTCGATGATCCAAACCGTCGAAAAGTAAAATAATAATACCCGACCAACGTTGAAATATTTTGACGGCTACGACTGCTAGAAGTTTCGACGGATAGGTGAACCATCCAAAAACCAAAGTTTTCGACGGAAATTTTTGACGAATACTTAGCCGTTGAAAGTTTAGACGGCTATAATCGTCGAAAAATACCCGACGAAAAATTCGACGGTTTTTACGATCCGTCGAAAAAGCCGTCGGTATTTGAGACGGATGTCGGACCGTCGAAAATAAACCGTCAAAAATTCGGCTTTTTCTTGTAGTGATTGTCAATTAATCAATTTGCAATACAATCATCAATACCATAAAGGTCACAATATAATTGTTCAATTATTCATTTAATCTTTGAAGTTATCATACGAATCACAAGGTCGTGTCGAGAGCTCTCTTTTATTAAGGGAACGTCATGCCGCGTGAGGCCAATCAACCGTAAAGGTCGTAATATGCAAAGCATGAAGACCCGCAATTTTTATTTTTTTATCTTATTTACCAATGACTTCTATCTTTATCAATTTAGGTGTCTTTTCAATTTGAAATACAATCATAGATCATATAAACCATGCCATATCAATAAATCAATACACCTATTATCCATAACCGATTTTCATCGATTCCAATTCTCCATTGTCAATTATCAATATCAATATGTGATGACGTATCATCATGTCCATAATTCAATCTTACTGATAAGGTATTTATCGATAATTAATTTATAATCATCTATATATCAATCCATGATAAATGATTATCATATCTATAACTTAATTAACAATCAATAAATAATGATCGATTATGTTACTATTATGTTCATCAATCACCCCTATAATCATTATTTTAATTAACTATAACAAATAACTCATCAACATCATTTCCTTGAACTAAACCCAAAACAGGCGAGGTTAAACTCATGTCGGTTCGTTCGGTGTGCAAACGATTCCAATTCGATCAACCTGGGTCGGACTATCCGAAACTCGATCTGAATCCTATTGATTTTTTTTCATTCATCCATTACTATCAACGGAGACAGGGGCGACCATGTCAAAACCTGATCCAACAATTCAATTTTTTCTATCTCTGTAACATAACCCGAGCCGTGCTGGGTAGAACCCAGGCCGGATCGACTAATTCACTTTCAATTCGATTGCACCGCACCCGAGCCGAGTCAAAGCCAGAACCCGAGCCGGGCCAATGGGAACCTAGGCCAGGTCTTGCAACCCGATCCTGTTCCGATTCCTACTCGGTCCGGATTCTACGAAATCCGGGTCGGGCAACACAAAACTCTGACCAGGTTCTGCCGCTATCGAAAAGTCACGTTTTGATGCGATTTTTCAATCATCTTATCTATGTCATACGATATATAATTGATGCTAATAATATATCATAATAATCTCTATATAATGGAGAAGAATTCAGGGGTCCATGTCGCGAAAAATCGACGCCATGGGGATCCCCCTACGTATCTTAAGTCGGTTAAAAAGCCAATTATGTTATTGTTGTCTATGGACTACACGGATGTCACGACTTTGGCCGATGATTTCTCCTTATTGACGTTCAGGTGGTTATTACTTGAATCTTGTTCTTCTTTATTGGAGCTTCGAAACGATATGTCACACGCACTCTCAAGTGCCTCAGTTTGTGAGAAAATGAAGGAGAAAGAGGGGCTCTCGTGTAAAAATTTTGTGAAGGAAAATCATACTTTCTAGCCATTCTTGAGGTCCTATTTATAACTCTCAATTAAAGTTTTTGATTCATATTGGGCTTTGGACTATTTCTCCATCAATCATTATCATCCATCATTAATTATCATCTCTTAAATTTTCAAATTTATTTAAATTCAAATTTTACTAATTATTTTATAATCATACTTATTAAAAATTCATCTCTACTTAAATTTCTTTTTATCTTCTCCATAACTTTTCTCGATCAAACTTTATCTCTATCTTTTATCAATAACTTATATTAGTCAAACTATACCTTTATTTTATCTTTTTTATTTCTTCTTTTTCTCTAATTTTTTTATCATCTAATTTTCGAATTAAACTAATAATAAATATTATTTTAATGACTGAAATATTTTTAAACCACAGAACTATCAATCCTATCATATTTGAGAGTCTTATATTCATTAAACATTCTTTTGAATTTCAAATCAAATTAAAATTTCTAATCCTACTCTAATTATAATTTTAATTTAAGTAAGATTTAATCTTTCTTTAAAATAATTGAACTTAGGCCAAATTATTTTATTGCCCCTATTAAAATTTTGGAGTGTTATAACATTTTGTGCACCCGTCATTGGCTGCAGCGGGCTGTTGACACCTTGGCTGCGGGAGACGAGAGCGAGGAACACTTGCGATACCATGGAGGAGGAAGAATACATGCATATTGCCCACGCTGAGCATCCGCTGACGCCAATGGAAGATGGAGTCGTAATTAGTAGTGCATATATATATGATTAGTGGAGTTAATTAGAGTTAAAGGTTACCCTTTACTATTTTTTATATATGGTTATAAAATTATCGAGTATTACAATAATATCAACAAATGCATCCATGATCCAACTTCCAAGGTCAATTTTAGATCTGTTAACTCGTGCATTTCACACCTTTTGAAATGAAAAGTAGAAAATATAAATAACTAAAATTAAAGTTTTTTTATTCTTAGTCTTTTTGGTACGAGAATATTGAGATCTTTTATTCTCGAGAACTAATTGATATGATAGAAAAGTTTGTGTTGGTGTTTGGATGAAAAAGTGTAATGATTGAGATTTAAAAAGTTGATGTGATGGATAAGTTTTAGTGGGTGTTTGGATAAAAAGTAAGAACTAAGAATATAATTTATTATTTTATAAGGTATAAAATTATAGTAAATAAAAATATATTATTAATATTATAATTTACGTAAATCATTATATTATTAATATTATTTTTATTTATTTTGATTAAATATTTTAAATATTATTAACATTACAATTTACGTATTTTAAGATCCAAATATAATATATTTTTTAAAAAAATAATTGAATAGATTAATTAATAAAATATTTATTAATTATTAGAACTAATTATTTTATAGTTTTTAATTAATAATATTTAATAAATTATTTTATAATATCCCTAATAATGTATTAATATATTATAAATTATATATACATACATTACAAAATAATTAAAAAAATAGATGAAATTAAAAAAAAGTCAAAGATTGCGATGCATGTTGAAGAAAAAAAGCAAATGTTCTTGCCGAAGATAAGAACTTTTCGTGGAAATATTTCGCCAAATGTTCCTATCGAAGATCACGTGACGGGATTGTTCAGAACCCATCCAAACGCCGCCTTTGAGTGCTGCTTGGATTTGACTATCTGTACATCATATTAGACTATTGCTCCCTTCTTTAGAGACAGATATCTAGCTTCTATCTTTTGTGTTTCATCTCCAATAAGAGAGGGCAATGATTAGATGTCTATTTTTAGGAGATGTTTGTTTTAAGAATAAATAGGTGAATTGAAGCATTATTCACCAAACAGAGAAAAGATTGAGGTATAATTGATAAGCAATCCTACTCAATTTTTTGTTCCTGCCTAACATTATTTTTTTTTTCCAATCAAACAAAACAGGAATACAAATTTTAGAGAATAATAATTCAACGTTATTCACCATTTCTATCTCTGGAATATTAATACCTAAAACAAACCACCATAAATATGCGAGGTTAAGGTATTCGATAATCAAATAACTATTTAGGAGAACTCTATCAAGGCAACAAGATATTCTGGCAAAGCTGAGTACCAGATAAATATTTTTGGTAATATTTGTTAATTCCTAGTAGATTTTGTGGAATTAAACTTTAAATTTTGTCTTTTTATCGTCGTGTTCTCTCCAACGAGTGATCATGGAATGTGGTCAAAATGAAAATTACAGAGGTCTTGTCATAGAGGTGCTCGCCTAATTTGGATGGAAGCTTCCCGATGTAATTTTGTCTGCACGTCAAAAGATGACTTTATTAATCATGATTGACATAATCTAATAGTGAAGTTGTATTTTATATTTTAAGAGTGCTAATTTAATTTTTAAAATCATCACTTTCAATAGTATTTATCCATATATTCCATTTGACTATTGATTAAATTAAGTTCTAATAACTCTGTACACGAGTGAGTCTTAGATTGAAAAAAAGTTAAATGCCGTGTCTTAAGGAGAGTGTCTTTAGAGTTATCCCTAGCAATCACTAATTTCAACTAATTCTACTGAATAAAAAACAAAACATAATAAAAAAAAAAGTAGAAATAGTACATCATTTTTTTGTTCTTAATGTCACTCCTCATATGCTTTGTCTCATTCCAAACTCATCATTTTTATTAAACAATACTTTGAATCTAAATTTAGTTGTAATCATTTAGTCAAGCGTTTCAGCAATGGGGCAGCGAATGAGTTATTATGTATCCTTGCAATAATCAATATTTCATAATAAAAAGAGTCGTCGTGAGCCGAGGACGTATCTTAATTTACGGTGAATATTATAATGTCGTGTGTTCTTTTGTATTTGTGCGATCTCACTCCCTCTTTTCGTAACAAACTGATTTTAAAGTCTTAGGGTTCGTCAGTGATTCTTCATCAAGCAAAGAGATGACATTGCACAACATGAATGTGAAGAAGTTCACCGACAAAAATAGTTTCAGATTATGAAAGATCAAAATGTGGGCGCTTTTGAAGCAACAGAAGTATAGGTGCCACTCGCGAATGTGTCGAAGACCAAATCAAAGGAGGAAGACTCGAAGGGCAAAGAAAAAAATATCGATCTCGCTAATTTGACGACACAAGTGGATAAGGCGCACTCGAGGATTCTATTATACCTGACAAATATGATGATAATTAAAGTCGCATATGAAGAAACGACAATCGGTATGTGGTTAAGACTCGAGAGTCTATATATGATGAATTCTCTCCAAGTTTGAAATGTTTGGAGCGAAGCTTTTGAATACTCCATCAGGGGCAAATATTCATGTCTCTATTGCCTTCGCACCAAAATCAGAAGCAGAGGAGTACATGTCTCGCATTCCTTTATGCTAGTGCAGTTAAAATTTTAATGTATGCCAATACCTGACATTGCTCATGTAGTTAGTATTGTCAGCAAGTTCATGAGTAATACATGAAAAGAGCATGAGCAAGCACTGAGGTGAATCTTATATTGAGAAGAGCATCTGATATTGATATCATCTACATAAGTCATAAAAAGTGTTTAGTTATAGGTACTCAGATTCAAACTATGCTACAAATGTTGATGAAAGGCGATTCATGACAAATTATATCTTCACTTTGGGTAGCTCTGTCATTAGTTGGAAGACTACACTCCAATCATTAGTTACATTATCTACCACAGAAGCAGAGTATATAGCATTGACAAAAGCTATTAAGGAAGACATCTGATTGAAAGAATTAGTTGGAGATCTCGAATTACATTAGGAGCAAACTATAGTGCGTTGTAACAGCTTGATTGCAATATGTTTAGCGAAGAATTAAATGCATCATGAAAGAACCAAACATATTGACGTGAGATATCACTTCATCCGCACTAAGAAGATGATCAAAGTGAAGAAGATTAGCACTGAAGACAATCCAATTGATATATTCACAAAGTCTATTCCTCATAGCAAGTTCCATTGTTTGGACTTGCTTAATATTAATACTTGGTAAGAGTCCCAAGGTGGGGGCCTGATGGCGGCATGACATTGACATTTAAAATTTTTGTGCTATGAAAATGATTCAAGTCAAGGTGAAGATCTGTTGATAATGCCTTGAATCTGAACTTAGTTATAATTCTAGATGAGCCCCTATGTTAGTAAACCCTTCAACAATCGGGATGACACGCTGTGTTCTATAACAAAGAGAGTTACCGTTGTTAAAAAACGTAGTCCAATTTAGAATAAATATCGTGTGTTCTTCTATGTTTGTGCAAACTCACTCCCCTCTTTTCGTAACAATTTTACCCTTCATTTTATCTTACTTTATTGGTTAGTCTGTCCCTTGAGTCTCCTCGATTTCCACCAAGGTTTCCCTATTTATTCATACTAGACTCATTCTCTCTTGTTTCCTCATGCTATTGGTTATTTGGGTAAATTACACGAATCGTCTCCCAATTTTGAGTCGATTTCTATATGATCCCCAACTTTAATTTATAACTAGAACATCCCTTAACTTTTATTTTCTTGCACAATTAGTCCCTTTGACCGCTAATAATGTGTTTCCCGATTATTTTGTGTACGTGGTCATCACGTGAATCATTTCTCTTTCATTCACATCATTTAAGTCGTCCATGCCATTTAAAGCCAATATGGATTAACAATAAATTATTAATTAACATGGAATAACAACAATAAACAACATTATATCAGCGGCGGTAGTGCACGAGCTCGGTGGCGACGGGGCGGGCGGGCTCCGCGTCGGCGTTGGGTGAGATCGACGGCAGGGCTTCGTGGAGATCGGTGACAAGACTTCGAGGACGTTGGCGAGAAAACTTCGTGGACGTCGACAAGAGGACTTCATGGAGGGAGGTGCACGGGGTTGTCGGGATGGTGCGATGAGGTCGACGGTGGTGCTCGAGGTCGGCGATCATGCGCGGGAGTTAGATCTGAGCCACGGTGTGCTCGATCCGGTTGGCGGCGGTGTGCGAGAGCATGTATGATCGGCGAGGTGTGCAGGGAGTCGCCGGTTGCTTGATCTAGTCGGCGACAGTACGCGAGCCCAGATATGATGGATGGGTGCACAAGGCAAAACACGCGAAGAGGTCGCTTCGACAAATCTGGAGTCGTGGCCGTCGTGCTCGATGAAGGGGATGCCCGGCGTCGTGCTCGTGGACATCAACACAATGCGTAAATGAGGGATGCTTGGTGTCGTGCTCATGGCCGTTGTGCTCGGCGAAGGGGATGTCAGCGTGGGCGAAGGTTCGACGGGGCGGGCGAGATCGGCGGCGGTGGGGCGAGATCTCGGCGACAACAATGCATGAGATCGGTGGCGGCACGGTGCACGAGATCGATGGTAGGACTTCGTGGACGTCAGCAAGAGGACTTCATGGAGGTACCTTGGGGTTTTGCCGAGGGTGCGATGAGGTCGATGGTGGTGCTCGAGGTCGGCGATTGTGCGCGAGAGGCAGATATGAGCCGCAGCGAAGATGCTGGTTGACAATTCTCCCGCAAGTATACAGAGTCAATGTCGTAGTATATAAAATATCGTCCCACAGGGAAGAGTTCAAGTATTAGAATTATATGATTCTAAGTGATATCTAAACGGTTTGAAAGAATTGAAATAATAATAAAAACTAAATAGAATTGAAATGCCAAAATGAGTGCAGAAAACGACGAGAAAGGACGAGAATTGATTATGAGAAATAAATGAGAAAAAAGTTCTCGGGTTTTGAATCCACCTAGTGTATTGATCATAGGGGATTTAGAGATAATAAAATCATTAGTGTTCTACTCAATCTTCAAAAGTCATGCATCTCCTTTTCAGGCAAACACAATTCTAATTAAAATAATAAATGCCTACTTTCGTGGTCATTTAAATTATTTTAATTGCCTTATAACCAAGATTCATAAGTAAAATGATTATCCTTATTTCTAAGAAACAATACATTTCATGTCATTCATTTGAACTAATCTTGATGAAATACTTTCGTAATCAGGAAAATCTTCAATCGCTTAACTAGGTGGCCAATCTAATATAAGCATTACATGAAGCACATGAAAGATAAAGAACACATCAGATCCAATAAAAATATTCCATAAAGATCAACCCTAGGTTTCATCAAACTCGAGAAAAAAAATTTAGCCACGCATAGAGAAAGAAATCATCATCGAAATGTAAAAGTTCATAAAAAGATAATGAAATGAAGTCCAAGAAAGGTACAGAAATCACTACAAGAAAATTGGCGATTAGCGACGCCATGTAGCGCCTAAAAAATATGTGACGCAATAAAGACGCCACTAGCACCTCCATTGCACTTACTTAGCGTCACTAGAATCAGACGCCACTTGCCTCTCAATAGCATCTTCTTAGCTACTCAGAGAGTTGCCGTTAAAAGTAGCGCAATCGAGACACTACATAGACGTTATTATTTCCCGCTAGGAACCGCAAATGCGCGGCAGTACCTAGCGCCATTATGGCGTCGACAATTTTAGACGCGAAACTAACGTCGTATGTATGAAGACTCTAAAGCGACGCTACATGGCGTCTCAATCAAAAGAGACTCTAATGAGACGCTACAATATATATTTAAACACTATACTATATGTCAATCAATAAATTCATTAAATATTATATTAGTATTAATTACACGATTATCAGCATATTATCAATAGCATAATATCAACATATAGATGCATTAATTACACGATTATATATATATATATATATGTATTTTTACATGATAAGAGTGTTCCTAAATATATAAATTTTTACCTATATTATCTACGTTATCTATACATATAATAGATATAATATCTTAATTATGCGTCTTCTTAGCTATTTAGCGGGTTGACGTTAACTCTCTAGCGCAATCGAGACGCTACGTGGACGCTATTATTTCGCGCCACTATTCTTAATGCGCGGCAGCACCTAGCGCCATTTTGTCGTCGACCACTTTAGACGCGACACTAGCGTCTCATGTCTGAAGACTCTAAAGCGACGCTATATGGCGTCTCAAACAAAGGAGACGCTAATGAGACACTACTGTATATATTTAAACACTATATTATATATACTATATGTCAATCAATAAATTCATTAAATATTATATTAGTATTAAGTACACAATTATAAACATATTATCAATATATCTATGTATTAATTACACGATTATATATATATGTATTTTTACATGATAAGAGTGTTCCTAAATATATAATTTTTTACCTATATTATTTATGTTATGTATACATATAATATATATAATATCTTAATTATGCATATATTATTATTATATACTTAATCATGAGATTACGATGGTTGATTAAGTGAGTGATATGTTAGCGTCACAGTAGACACACAATAGCGTCCACCTAGCGTTTAACGAGCGCCGTAACTGTTGTCGACGCTATGATGACACTATGGGCGTCTCTCTAGCATCGCATGTTCGAGACGCCATATTGTTTTAGATGCTAGTTCGGCGCTACGGTGTCGCTAAATGCATCTAGCGACTCAATGGCATCTGGATTGCGCCTCCTGAGCCGACTTTTTATCCCTCGCTCAATCGGGCACATATAGACATACAAATACGCGTATATGCTGATACCTATATATAATAAGTGCATATATACATATTATTATAACCTAATTTGACACATATAAATAAATACACACACACACATATATATATATATTCACTTCGAATACGCATACATATACATGTTATCTATATATATATGACTCGCACATATATAGACATATACATACACATATATATTTATAATACATATAGACGAAATACGTTGTTGTAACTTAATCTCTCACACGTAGACATATATATACATGCACATATATTACATATGTATATATATACACACACAATTGTGTTATATACAATATGCATACATATTTATAATTTTGTATACATACATGATAGATTATCGGAAGAAAATAAAACCATTGGAACGGGGCATAATGCGATGAGACGTTATATTGATAAATAAAATTTCATACATACTAAAAAAATTTGAAAAAACTTTTAATCAACATCTCAATGACATCTCGATGTTGAGACGCTACACAATGGAGACGCCCCGACGACGCTATGGTGTTGCTACGTTGTCTTAGCCATACATTAACTTCTCTATAGCGCCGCTCTAGCCGAATTGTAACAGTGTCGGTGCCTATATGGCGTCTACTTAGCGTCTCAATTCCTTGCGATGCTAAAAAGTTACTTAAATCCTTAACCCCTCTTCTTCGTTTTCACTTTTACTGTTTACTACTGTTTACCATCTCCCTTCGTCCCGCACGACCTCCGACGCCCGTCGCCCGATGCCCGATGCCCGACCTCCGATGCCCACCACTGCCGCCTCCGCCCTTCGCCCGACGTCTGACGCCCGACGACCGCCCTCCACCGCCGTCACCGCCCTTCACCTCCGTCGCCCTTTGCATTCGACCGCCGCCCTCGACATTCGACCGCCGCCCTCGGCATTCGACCGTCGCCCTTCGCCGCCTCCTCCTCCTCCTCCGCCCTCCCCGACGGTTCGCCTCCGCGGTGCCTCCGCCGCGGTTTGCCTCCACCGCCGTCTCGGCCGCCCTCCGCTCTTCGCCTCCGCCGCGGTTCGCCTCCGCTGTGGTTCACCTCCGCCGTGGTTCGCCTTCGCCACGGTTCGCCTCCTCCGCTCTTCGCCTCCGCCGTGGTTCACCTCTGCCGCGGTTCGCCTCCTCCGCTCTTCGCCTCCGCCGTGGTTCACCTCCGCCGCGGTTCGCCTCCGCCGCTCTTCGCCTCCACCGCGGTTCGCCTCCGTCGCGGTTCGCCTCCGCCGCATGGTGCCTCCGTTGCAGTTCGCCTCCACCGCCGTCCATCGCGTCCTCCACCGCCTCGTCCGCCCTCCGCTCTTCGCCTCCGCCGCCCTCCGCCTCCACCACCACTTGTCGCGTCCACCGCCGCCTCGTCCGCCCTCCGCCGCGTCCTCCCTCCACCGCCGCCGACGTCCTCCACCACCACCGACGTCCTCCTCCGCCGCCACTGCCCACTGCCTCCACCGCCGTCTCGGCCGCCCTCCGCCCTTCGCCGAAGGTACTAACCCGCCACCATGTAAATTAAGTTAATTATTAATGCATGAAGTTAAATTAAGTTAATTATTCATGTTAAGTTAAGTATTACTTATTCATGTTATTATCATGTTATTAAGTATAATATTAAGTATCATCTCTTAGGAATTAAATTAAGTATTACTTAAGTTAAGTATTACTTATTCATGTTATGAATTAACTTAAGTAATACTTAAGCTAATTATCATCTCTTTGGATCAAGTTAATTAGTATTACTTATTAAGTATTACTTAAGTTAAGTTAACTTATGTTAATTGTTAAGTTAATTTATGAACTAATTCATGTACTTAAGTTAAGTATTACTTATTCATGTTATGAATTAAGTTAAGTAGTACTTAAGTTAAGTATTACTTAAGTTAAGTTAACTTATGTTAATTGTTAAGTTAACTTATGAACTAATTCATGTACTTCCACATTCTTGGTGATAAAATGAGATTATGATTCGATGATGAAGTACTTGAAACATGTGATTTTGTTTTTAATTCATAAGTTCAAAATCACACGTTTCAAGTACACGAAATTTCTTACTTGGCTTAATGTTCTCCGTTACAGAAATGATAAAGCCAGATCGAAAGTTTACTGGTTTGATTGTCATAGGATGTTTCTGCCATTAGAGAATTCTATGCGCCATGATCGAAACTTATTTAAAAAGAATACATCCGAGAACACTTTGTGTCCAACTCATTTGACATGAGAAGAATTGCTAGAGCAAGTAAATTGAAGAATAAGGCAAGTTATATTTCGAAAGGTGTATACTTTGTGTCCAACTCATTTCAGTATCGATGGATGTATCCTTTCGAAAGGTGTATGTTATATTTGAAAAAGAAGGCGAAGAATAAGACAAAAATTGAAGGCTCCATATGTGAAGCATATTTCATTGAGGAGGTGTCAAACTTCACTTCAAAATACTTTGAGCCGCACATACAATCACGACACACCCAAGTTCCAAGAAATGATGATGGTGGTGAAGGAGAAGTTGACATGAATATTCTATCCATCTTCAAGTACCCATGTCGACTTCTTGGTGCAGGACGCCAAGTTATCTTGAATGATAGAGATCTCATCGCCATTGAGAATTATGTTCTTGCAAATTGTAGCAAAGTTATCTTGCAAATTTTTAGTTATTTTTTTTGTAGGTTATTAATGGCTCAGTCATAGAGAACAAAATATGAGATCTCGATCATGGCCCGAAGAAACAAGTTCTTAGCTACTACGGCATCATAGTCAATGGATATCGGTTCCATACAGAAGAATATAACCAATAACGTTCAACTATTAATAGCAGCATATGTGTTCTAGGAAGCATGTACGGGGACGATGACTTTGATTACTACGGTGTTATAGAAGACATCCTAGAATTATCTTATTTGGGAAAATCTAACAAAGTCGTGGTGCTAAAATGTTGTTGGTTCAATCCAAAGAAAGGAGTTCGGATCGATCAAAAGTTTAAATTGGTGGATATTAACCCTCGACCGAGACTTCAGTCATACGATCCATTCATATTGGTGGATCAAGCACAACAAGTGTACTACACTAAGTATCCATTGAAAAGAACCAAGGATGAATGGTGGGCGTCATGCAAGGTGAGGAGTAGACTATTCTTAGCAGAAACAATGGTAAATGAGAATGAAACATCATCCGTACACAACGATGTGACCATGGATGATTACTATCAAGAAGATAGAGTGAATGAGTTGGTTGATGTGGCCGATGGAGTTGAGAATTTTTAATTGGTCGATGACGCTGAGCCAATGGAAGAGTTCAATTCAAATGACCTCTTGGATGTAAACTTCGATAATTTCATTGATGATGACTCGAACCAAGATTATAGCGACGATGATGAAGATGTTGAAAATGAATCAGAATACGAAACAAGCGAATGAATCCCGTAGCTATTCTAATGACATAAGCTTTTTACTTTTTTTAAAAGTTATATATGGTTACCGATAATAAGAGAAGTTTCTTTCTTTTTTTCAGTCATGGTTACTAGGGGTCAAGCATCTGGGTCATCTCGCTCTTTCAGGCGTTCACTCCAGATGAGTCAGCCATCACAACCACCAGGTAATATATTTATTATGAGCTGCTTATTTATAGTTGATTATAACAGTTAAATTCCTTTTTTAATAATATCAGTTCCTCCGCCGCCGACGGGGCACGTAGCCAGATCATCACATAGTAGACGATCCATTGGTGGATCTGCTGAGCATATCACTCCAGGTACGTGATACATTGTAGGCAATAGACAGTAGGAGATAGAGTTTTTTAAATATTTTGCTTTTGTGACAGTTGCTCCACCGTCGACGGGGAACATAGTTGGTACGTCTCGATCGCACGACCATGATCGTCATGACACACCAGGTTATTTTTTGTATATTACTTAATTTTATGTAGGAGTCAAATTTTATGTATTTTCTTGTGATGGCAGTTGCTACCCCATCGCCACCGCTGAGAATACCAAACGCTTCACCACAATCTAGCGTTGGTGAGCGACATCTTACGCCAGGTGATATATTTATTGTTATTGATATTTCTTAATTAATTATATTAATTATTTTTTAATAATGTCCAACGATAGCACAAGCACCTGACTCAATTCATTCAGACGAGCGGACTGCTACTGATCATGCGGTACACATTAATCGAGGTGAGAACATTACTGTACATCTATCAATTATCACAATTTTAATTTGGTATGACACTAATGATTTATTATGTATTAGGGCCCGTAGCTGATGTTGGACCTTCACAGCCTACCCTAGCTGTATCGGATGATGATTCCTCTTCGAGTGATGAAGAGGGGTTACACGATAATGGGGTGGTCACTGTGAATAATATTGCTCGACCATAAGTTAAATAAGTTGTACAAATTTTATTATAGTTTTGGTTATCATTAAAAAATAATTCTTCTTTGTAATTGGCAGGACCACTTTCTTACCCGCTAGTACCGTGCGGGATGTCAGTGCTCTCGTTCTTTCCCACTTGCCGAAAGGGGCAGGATCCTAGAAAGATGTCCCAATTCAAGTGCGAGATGACATCTTTCGAACCTTTACGGTACGATCTTCTATTTGGGTTACATAATTCGATTTATATTTATTTTGAAATTACTAAGTTTTAATGTTTTATTTGTAGGAGGCAAATCAGTTTCATCCGGATATTAGTTTAGGGACGATCCAAAGAGCTTTTGAGGAGGTCGCTGCGAAACGCCTCCGAAATCGATTATACAAGTTTCGCAAGGTCGTCACGTCCGCCGGCCTCACTTTGGAGCAGGGCATACAAAGATGCCCAAGACATATTAGGCGCTCGGTTTGGTAGTCCCTCTGTAGGAAGTGGTAAGTATGTATACTTTTACATTATTTTTATGAAAATTATAGTTTTTTGAAAGTGTAAGTATTTGATGTTCACAAAGGACGGATGAACGATGGCAAAGGAAGTCGGAAAAAGGCAAGAGTTAACTGTCTTTCGAAGCCCGAGGCCCACATTCACACAAGGGGATCAATGCGATTTGATGAGCATCGATGGCGCATGGTAATTTACATATAAATTCAATTAATCAAACTTTTGACTTATACTTATGTTATCAAATTTGAAACTTTATTGTAGGAGGAGAAAGAAGGCGGTCCCGTAGACTTTCGTGTGGTCTATGAGGCCACGCATAAGAGCCGGAAGACAAACGACTTAGTCATGCCCATTGCTCATAGGCTTCTGGTAAGTCTCATGATATGGTGTTGCCGTTAGTGCACTATTTTTGAAATACACAATGTTTAAATTTTTTAGGATGAGTATAATGCAAAAATGGCTGAAAAGTATGGAGATGATCCGAGTACTCAGCCACCAGGTAATGTTTCTTCGTTAGTTTAGTCATGTTTTTAATTTACGTGATTCTTGATATATAATTTATATATTATATGATTTTATAATTTTTCTATTTCGTAGATGACCCTATTGTTTGGGAAGAGGTGGCCGGCACGACACGAGGGGATACTTGCGTGGCCTCGACACAGTCGCTCAGATACCTAGGAGGATCGGAGGATATGCAAGAGGTGCATCTGCTCCGAGCTCATCCGCTGCACCTGATCTGACACAGCTATCACAGCAGCTATCGCAACAATTATCGGAGCAGATATCGCAGCAGGTGTCGCAACAGGTGTCGCAGCAGTTGTCGCAGCAGGTGTCGCAGCAGTTGTCACAGCACTAGGGTCCTCTATTGCAGGCGATTCAGGGATTGATCCCGACGCAGAATCCATCCCCGTGAGACCATGGACCGAGCACGTCCGGGTCGAACGTCCGGAATGATAACAAGAACTCCCAAACCTATGATAGAAAACAAACTATGCATTTGTTACTTATAGACTTAAACATACATATAGTTTGTTAGTTCGATTTAGTAGTTTTCATATTCTTATGTTATGCCTGTGATGGTTTTATATTGCCTGTAATAGTTTTATATTGTCTGTGATGATTTTATATTGCCTGTGATGCTTTTATATTGCATGTGATGAATATCAATGCATTTTGAGATGCATTATAAATTGTATGGTGTGAGAAGGAAAAAAATGAGGCTGGGGTGGGTAAAAAAATGTGCAAATAGCGACACCATAGGGTCTCATTGGCGTCTCAACGCATGTCGACACTAATTTAAATATATCGCACTTAGCGCCATCTTAGCGTCTCATTGGCGACAAATGCACGATCATATTTGCGCCAATCTAGCGCTACTAGCGCCTACATTAGCCACACGTGGGCGTCGGAATAGCGTCTCACGTCTACCGCCCCTTGCGCGTCGACTTAGCGACGCGGTCTTGCTTCGCACAGCCGCAAACATCGCGTCTTAATAACGTCTACATAGCGACAACATGTGGCGCTAGTTGCGGCGTCTCCTTAGCGTCTAACTAGCGCCGCAAAAATGAGACGTTGGTAATCGGTGGCTAGTTGCGTCTCAACATCTTTGACTCTAGTGCGACGCCACTAGCCACCGATTACCAACGTCTCATTTTTTCGGCGCTAGTTAGACGCTAAGGAGACGCTCTTCACAACAGAGACGCAATAGCGCCTCCCTAGCGTCTCCAACCTTGAGTCGCTATTTGCCAATTTTCTTATAGTGAATGTAGATAGAAATAAGCTATCGTCCCAACAGTCTTGATCTCCTCAAAAATAAGGTCTGGACCCTTATTTTCGTCTCCACAAATCCTTTTTATAGTCCCCCCAAATTAGGGTTACAAAAATGCTCAAAATACCCCAAAAATCAGCTCAATAAAGCCAAAATAGGTCCAATACGGCCTAGGATGAGGCGTTACGGTCTGTTGGATCAAGCCGTATTGATTCTGGAGCGCGATACGGTCTAAAGGGCTTTAATACGGGTAAACTGGCTTAAATACGACTTGTCTGTATTTTCTGGTGCGCGAACAATATGACCTGACTGGCTTTAATACGGGCAAGATGGCAAAAATACGATCAGCCCGTATTTTCCACTGCGAGCTCAATACGACCTGAAGGGCTTTAATACTGGCTGGAAGGCTTTAATATTGGCTGCCCATATTGAGTCTCTATACATATGTTTTTGCCAAACTTTTGCCAGATTTTCACGATTCCTGAAACAAATCAAACAATAATGTAGATTCTGAAATCTTGGATGATTAAAGATGAAATAACATAAAACACATCATACTTGATGATAATTATATTAAATAATTGAATAACTACACGATTATCAACTCCCCCAAATCTATTTCTTTGCTTGTCCTCAAGCAACAATTAGGAACTTAAGGTCAACAAAAAAAATCATCAGATTTTCCTGACCACATTATGATAACATTATATCTCCTTAGCCCTCATACTACTCTACTTGAATATTATTTACGCATTAAAGCCTTGTTAAACTCTTGACTTGTAACCACTGAAGCATGTACTCTATGGACGTCAAATAAGATCGTCCTGCAGACTGAGCTTTCGCATAACTACTTCTTAAGATCTTGTATTAACTCCCAACTTGCATTAACACTCAAGGTTGATCTGCATATGTAGAGGACAATTACCTGTCCTGGGGTTCAACTAACCCTCTTTTCATTTAGCCATATTTGTCACTTCTTTTCTTTTGTAATTTGGGGAATTGAAATTAAAAAGAAGACTTCCATTGAGCACGAGCCTCGCTTTTCTTCTGAGAATACTTGGCTTGGGTGCTAGCGGTGCCATAAGTGGCATACTCATGTTTTCCTCAAGTGAGGGGACAGGGGAGTAGTTATTTATAGAGAAGAGAAGTTGCCCACGATTTTCCTCACCCCTTTATTATTTTTTTATTTTTTATTTTGAGTGAGGCACTTGGGACTTTTATTAAGTAAAGAAAATAAAGTCCCCAACTTACTCGAGAAGAAAAATACAATTATGAAGCATGTATTAACTACACAACTTATTATATCTATAATGCAGCGAGTCAAAATTGAGCATCATATAAGTGGGTGCCAATGTAAGATCATAGACGAAGTTATGTGCAAGGTCAGACATGTCACTCGCTTTGGTTCCAAGCTAAAGTCATTTCTGTTTTTATGTTCTTCTTCAGGAATGTTCAAAATAAATCAGTCATGCGGATTAGAGGATCAACACTGTCATGTATAATGTTTCCTAATTCATACTTGATGACAAGCATTATTCTTTGGCGATATGAGAAACGCATATTTAAAACATGGCAACAACATGGATTAAAAGATAAGGGTTCATACATGACAGCTGGTTTGACCTGACATATGCGAAAGCAAATACTTAACGACACAACTAAACTCAAGTAGACACTCATAACAACACACCGACTCATGCTAACATTAGCTAACATCCTTTTCCCCCAAACCTGAAGGAAACATTGTCCTCAATGTTTGACACATTAAAATCTATAAAATTAGGATTGAGGTAAAGAAAGCTCACATGCCATGTGGTGGAGGTGGGAACGCTGTCCAATCACTATGCTCAATGTGTTAGTCATTAATCTTGTAAACCTTGGTCCAATCACCTCCTAGCATGTCGATATCCTACAATGAGCACACGTGTTGATGAGCAGCTATTTATTCCAAAAGCACAATTCAAAGAACAAAATGATAAGAGAAAATTCTTGGGTTGCCTCCCAAGAAGCGCCTCTATTTAACGTCGTTGGCCCGACGCATTGAAGGATCATCCAGGTGATGGATCAGGTGGTTTCCTCCTTTCAAATTCATCAAGCAATAAGTGCGGCTTCAATTTTTTGTCTGTGTTTAATAATCTCATAGCGTGATTAGAGTGAACTTCTAATGTGGCACTTAATTCATGCAATTCTTTACATCCGGCATCAATTGAGTTCAGCAACGGGCGTTCGATTGTGTTCTTCTGCGGCATGTCTTGCAACACTTTTTGCTCCTTCTCATCAATGTAATCTACAAATAAAATTTGATTAGTAGGAGTTCGAAATTTGGGAGATTGTGAAAGGTCAAACTCCACTTTTTCTTCTCCAATGCTGAAGGTCAACTTTTCATTCTTGACATCAATGAGGGCACTAGTAGTAGCCAA
Source organism: Pontederia crassipes (assembly GCA_030549335.1). NCBI lineage: Eukaryota > Viridiplantae > Streptophyta > Magnoliopsida > Commelinales > Pontederiaceae > Pontederia > Pontederia crassipes. The sequence continues at coordinate 39,210,680 of CM060197.1, read as the reverse complement.
AAATGGTCTTCCCAAGATTATGGAAATTTCTCCATCCTCTTCTATGTCCAAGACAATGAAGTCTACTAGTATAAAGAACTTATCCACTTTCAGCAGTACATTTTCTACAACTCCAATTGGATAGGTAATTGAACGATCAGCCAATTGTAGTGAGATAGTAGTAGGCTTCAATTCATTTAATCCTAATCTATTGTAAATAGAAAGGGGCATCAGAGATACACTTGCACCTAAATCACATAAAGCTTTGTTAATGTTCAGATGATCAATAGTACAAGGGATTGAGAAGCTACTCGGGTCCCTTAGCTTTGGTGGCAACTTTCGTTGTATCACTGCACTACACTCTTCTGTCAAAGAAATTGTTTCATATTCCTTAAGAGTCCTCTTCTTTGACATAATCTCCTTAAAAAACTTTGCATATGTAGGAATCTGAGCAATGTCATCTGCAAAAGGATTATTTATATGCAGTTGTTTAAATAATTTTACAAACTTTTCAAATTGTTGATCCATCTTGGACTTTTGGAGCCTTTGAGGGAATGGAATTGGTGGCACATATGGTGGTGAAGGCTTGTAAGGAGGCTCTAGTGGCTCTGTAGTGTCGTCCTCCATAACTTGCTTTCCTTTGTCTATAGTTTTCTTCAAAAGTGGCTCTAATGCTTTGCCACTCATCAATTCCACTGCATTGCAATGCTCATGAGGGTTCACCTGAGTCTTGCTCGGAAGGCTGCCCTTTTCTCTGGAATTCATGCAGCTAGCTATTTGCCCCACTTGATACTCCAAGTTCCTATTCGATGTGATTAGTTGCTCCATCCCTTTCTCAATCTTTTCAAATATGTCATTTGTTGCATTCGCCAATTTTTCAATTGCAAGCTCCCAAGATTGTTTTTTTTTTCCACCTGAAGTTGCGGTGGTGGTTGTTGATATGGTGGTTGGTATGAAATCTGATAGTGTGGTCGAAGTGCAATGCTTGGAAGTGATGGCCTTGCTTGTTGAGATGGCCCGGTTTGATTTCCCCAAGAGAAATTGGGATGATTCCTCCATCCTGGATTATATGTAGTGACATATGGATTGTTTCCTGTGTTTGTATTTGCCATGACATTGGCTTGTTCATGATGCATGCAATCCAGGGTATTGTGAGGTCCTCCACAATTGTTACAAATACATTGTGATGTATTCATACTTGCCACCAACTACACCAGAGAATCCACCTTAGCACTCAATTCTCTGTATCCTTCATGGTCTCTAACAGATGCTGCTCTTGATGGTCCTTCTTTATCATAGTCTTCATCATTCATAGCCAACTGATCCAACAAATTACAAGCTTGTGAGTAAGGAAGGTTCATGATGGAACCACCTGTCGCTGCTAAATCAATGTTAAATTTCAAACTGGGAGAGAGGTCATTGTGGAAGGTCTCTATCAGGAGCCAAGCAGGTACTGCATGATGTGGGCACTGCCTCTGTAATTTCTTGAATCTCTTCCATGCATTGCCTAGAGATTCATTTTCTTTTTGCCTGAAACAAGTGATTTCATTCCTCAGTTTGATGAATTTTCCTAGAGGAAAGAATCTCTTCATAAAAGCTTGAAATAGCTCATCCCATGTGTTGAAGGTTCTAGGAGGTTGAGAGTCCAACCAGTCTTGTGCTTCATCCCTGAGAGATAATGAAAAAAGCTTCATCTTGATGGAATATTTTCAACCCCATTTATCTTAATGGTGGCACACATTTGAGGGAAGCGGTTGATGTGTGATAGAGGATCTTCATTGCCTTTCCCTCTAAACTGATTCAATTGCACCATTTGAATGAGCTCAGACTTCAGTTCAAAATTATTTACAGCAATCCTAGGGCCCACAATACTCGGGGTGGTGCCTCTATAAGACCTTCTGGTTAGATCCCTCATTGGAGGTTCAACTTCCTCTATCTGCTGCTGTTGTTGTTGGCCTTCTTTCATGTTCAGTATTCTATTCTGATTGTTGGTCATTTGTTGTTCTCTTCTTGCTCTTCGATTTGCTCGGCACTGTCTTTCAATTTCAAGAATATATGGTTCAAGTGCCCTGTCTCTGCGGAGCATACACAAAAAGAAAAAAAAATTCATCTAGATTAACAAATAATATCAAAATTCTAATATTGACGCTCTTCCCCGGCAACGGCGCCAAAAACTTGACAATTCTCCCGCAAGTATACGGGGAGTCAATGTCGTAGTATATAAAATATCGTCCCACAGGGAAGAGTTCAAGTAGTAGAATTATATGATTCTAAATGATATCTAAACGGTTTGAAAGAATTGAAATAATAATAAAAACTAAATAGAAATGAAATGCCAAAATGAGTGCAGAAAACGACGAGAAAGGACGAGAATTTATTATGAGAAATAAATGAGAATAAAAGTTCTCGAGTTTTGAATCCACCTAGGGTATTGATCATAGGGGATTTAGAGATAATAAAATCATTAGTGTTCTACTCAATCTTCAAAAGTCATGCATCTCATTTTCAGGCAAACACAATTCTAATTAAAATAATAAATGCCTACTTTCGTGGTCATTTAAATTATTTTAATTGCCTTATAACCAAGATTCATAAGTAAAATGATTATCCTTATTTCTAAGAAACAATACATTTCATGTCATTCATTTGAACTAATCTTGATGAAATACTTTCGTAATTAGGAAAATCTTCAATCGCTTAACTAGGTGGCCAATCTAATATAAGCATTACATGAAGCACATGAAAGACAAAGAACACATCAGATCCAATAAAAATATTTCATAAAGATCGACCCTAGGTTTCATCAAACCCGAGAAAAGAAATTTAGCCACGCATAGAGAAAGAAATCATCGTCAAAATGTAAAAGTTCATAAAAAGATAATGAAATGAAGTCCAAGAAAGGTACAGAAATGCATAGAGAAATAAATGATCGTCTCAGCTGTCTTGATCTCCTCAAAAATAAGGTCTGGATCCTTATTTTCATCTCCACAAATCCCTTTTATAGTCCTCCAAATTAGGGTTACAACTTACAAGAATACCCAAAATATCTCAAAAATAAGCCCAATACGGCCAAAATAGGTCAAATATGGCTTAGGATGAGGCGTTACGGTCTGTTGGATCAAGCCGTATTGTTTCTGGAGTGCGATACGGTTTAAAGAGCTTTAATACGGGCAAACTGGCTTAAATATGACCTGTCCATATTTTATGGTGCACGAATAATATGACCTGACTGGCTTTAATACGGGTAGGAAGGAAAAAATACGGTCAGCCCATATTTTCCACTGCGAGCTCAATATGACTCGAAGGACTTTAATATTGGCTGGAAGGCTTTAATACTGGCTGCTCGTATTGAGTCTCTATACATGTGTTTTTGCTGAAACAAATCAAACAATAATGTAGATTCTGAAATCTTTGATGATTAAAGATGAAATAATATAAAACACATCAAACTTGATGATAATTATATTAAAATAATTGAATAACTACACGATTATCACTGGCGTCAATAGATTTGGAGTCATGGCCATCGTGCTCGACGAAGGGGATGCTTGGCGTTGTATCGTGGCCATCGACAAAATGCCACACAGGAGGGCGTGCTCGGCATCGTGCTCGACGAAGGGGATGCTTGGCGTTGTATCGTGGCCATCGACAAAATGCCACACAGGAGGGCGTGCTCGGCATCGTGCTCGTGGCCATCGTGCACGTTGAAGGGGATGCCAGCGTGGGCAAAGATCTGGCTTGCAAGATCCAAAAGAGGAGGTCGGTGTGACGAGATCGAGTCAGTGAGGCTCAAAATGCAGATCTGAGTGCGAGGGGCTTCGCCGGTGAGAGGACGCGCAGATCCGAGAAAGTGGTCATCGCCGTCTTGAGAGAAGAGGAGAGAGAGACATTAAATGATATGGATGAAAGAGAAACGATGCACATGGTAGCCACATAAGCAAGGCAAGAAATCCACTATCAATTGCCAAGGGGAGTAATTGTGTAAGGAAATAAAAGTTCAGGACGTTCTAGTTATAAATTAAAGTTGGAGGATCGTTTAGAAATCGATTCAAAGTTAGAGAACGATTCATGTAATTTACCCTTGGTTATTTAGTTAATAGTATAAATTAAATTATTGGACAAACATATCTATTTCATGAATATAGAACTTACAATAATATTATACATAAAATTTTAAAATATACAAAATAAAGTGATAATAAAAGGAGTAAAGAAATATTAGAAAGTTTATTTTTTAAAATATTTAAGTTTCTGAATAGTGTTCGCTGCTTTTTTATTTTTTGTTAAGAAAACAATAATACATTTTTTCAATGCAATTGGTTGTTCAATCAGCTACTTGCAATTAATTAGTATTTTTCTTAACAAAAATGAAAAAAAAGCAAGGGACGCTTACTAATTATTGAGAGAAATAACTATTTTAAAAAATAAGTTTTCTAATATTTTTTCACTCTTCCTATTTCAACTTTATTTTATATATTCATGAAATAATTTTATATGTCCAATCTTATTGTTATTTATATATTAATAATATAAAGATATTTGTTCAAATTATATATATGTTAATTCAAATTATACTATTAACAAGATAAATAATTAATTACGTGAACCAATAGCACGAAGAGAGATGCTAAAGAGTTAAGTGTAAGATTATTTAAGGGTTTTTTTCTGTGTCTATCCATGACTTTCATAGCGGAATGACGTCGTATGATCCATGTAGCCGACCCCACCTAGTGGGATAAGGCTTTGTTGTTGTTGTTGTATCCATGACTTTCATATTTTCCGCTGACCTCCCCTAAACTATATTATTTTTTTCACTTAGGTCCATCCATCAATTTTTGTTAATTTTTTCATCAACTTTTAATATTATAATTTATGAAATGACCAAATTACCCTTATGCAATTCAGATAAATGAGCTTCTCTTTTTTTTGTTGACCTAGATGCACGAGGACAATTGGATCATTTCATAAATGAAAATAATAAAAATTAACAAAAAAAGTTAACGGAGGTTAACAGATGAATCTATGTGAAAAAAAGTGACATAATTTAGGGGAGGTCAGTGGAAAATACGAAAATCGTGGGTAGACGAGGCAAAAGTTCATAGTTTAGGAGATGTTACAAAAAATAATCCATTATTTAATAGGGAGGTTTGGATGAAAATCGAGGAGACTCAAAGAGAGAGAAGAACGAACAAAGTAAAGTAAAATAAAATAAAGGATAAAATGATGTGTTTGGAGTGGCACTAAGAGGTTGTTAGGTTAAGTCACTCAAAATTACTTATAAGTAGTTTTAAAATTTTCTTACTTTTTGGTAATGGAAAAAAAGAGTTGGTAAGCGTTTATAAGTCAGAAAAAATATGCTAGGTACCTAGCTTATTTTGTATGAAAAAAAAGTTGATGAATAAATGAATGTATTATTTTGACCTTAGAATATACATAATTTTTTTCACATATTTTCTTTATTATAATATTAAGAACTTCCTCATCATTCGATTAAAATAATTTCTTACAAGTTTCCTTATTACTAAATACTTAACTATTTATTTTGAAAAATTAGCTTCTGAACTACTTATCAATATTTTAACTTATCAACTATTTTATATCAACTAAGACAAACGGACCTAAAGTTTTGAGAAGTAAAATTAAGGGCACTTTTTTTCATCATTTGAGGGGTTTTTCGATACAAATTACTTGCATCAATTAGTCACACGGCGGCAGCTATTTTAATTTTCGGCTAAGATCCTAATATAAAGATAAATAAATTATCAACAACCAGATCATCACTCATCTTTATCAATTACCACAACTTGCAAAAAGAAAAAAGAAAATACAACAGCAATACAAATCAAGCCCATACTTTGGCATATAAGGGTTCATGATCCAAGGAAAGAGGAATCCGTCGTTCATTTCCTGCAAAATTTGAGATTAGCTTTATGAATTAGCTTCTTTGGCAAAAAATATTGAAAACCTGCCACAAATTCAATCATTAATCCATGAGAACAAATTAAAAGAAAGTTATATCACAAGCAATATAGCCCATTGGGCGGATCCCGGTTAAACATAGGAGGTAGGACTGAGCAAACCCGGGACTGGATCCGGGTCTCAGCGGACTCGGTACTGATCCGAATTATGTCAGATAAATTTTTTTTGATCCAGTCTCGGACCCGGACCCGGCCGGATCCTGTTCCGGGTCAGACCCAACTATCCGAAAAAATTACCGAATTTGCGATCGGGAATGACTAGTGTCCATAAACAAGGAAGGGTGGATCTGACGCCTGGCGCCCGAATCGACAACAACCAGTGACCAGATTCGGCGCCTGATGCCGGAACGGCTCACCTGGGGTTGATCCGACGCTTGGCGCTCGGATCGGCCGCCAGTGACCAAATCCGATGTCGACGGTCAGATCGGTTGTCAGTGGCCAGATCCGATCGCCAGACGGTCGAATCGGCCGTCAATGGCCAAATCCGACGCCTGGCGGCCGGAGTAAAGAGAGAAGGAGACAGGAGAGGGGGAGGGCGGCCGGAGTCAAGAGGATCGTCGAAGTCGCCGTCGTGAAAGAGAGGGAGAGGGCATCGGACGAGACCGCGAGAGAGATGGGAGAGAGAAAGGGAGGTTAAAATGAAAGGAAAGAGTGAGAGTGGGGTTTATATAATAAATAATAATTCGGGTCGGGTATCTGCACTGCAAACTCGGTCCTGACTCGAAACCCGATAGATTTTCCACCCATTAGACTCAGTCCCGATCCGAATTTTATCTGGACCGACTTATTTACCCGATTTTTCGGATCGGTGCGGTCCCGGTCGATCTGGACTGTGCTCGGTCCTAATTGGAGGCGTTGAACACAACAGTGATAAAAATAAGTCTTGTGGTCAAATGTTAAATTACCGATATGACCCGACAAACCAAATCAAAATCCATAATATTTTATATCATATAACAAATAAAATCAAAATATCTTCGCTCAAATCAACAAAAAGATATAAATGAATCCATCGCAAATTTCACACTTATTCGAGAGAAGATTAAGAAATAACGATCGAAAGTGTATACATCCGCAATGGCAAACGACCTCTTAAAACCTAATAAGGGATTTTTTCTGTTGCCGGTGATATTCTTTTTTCTGGTGTCAACGCATCTTTATGCTTTAATGTACATAACATACAATGTTATTATAATGTTCAGAAACTGGGCCTCCCCCAATATAATATTACTATGCAGTAGGGAAAAATTTCCCCAAGTTTATTAAGAAAAAGAAAGATGATAGTGGAGATTTTGGAGCAGGATTAGGTTAAGTGGTAAGCATAGTCGTTCAATTAGTCTCTAATACCAAACTAAAAAGAATGTTGAGGACCTCTAATTGTCAAAAGATATTATTTAATATCCCTAAATCAAAATATTATTTGTTTTGGCCTTTTGGTGGATAGTAGTGACTATTTGTAATCTCATGATTACCTCATTCTTACTTCAACTCTTCAGTCAAATAAATAATCTTGATTCTTCTAAAAAAATCCAACCATAAAAAAATATTTTAAAGAAATCATTCGTTTTTTAATACTTCCACTTTAAAAAAGTTTTAAAAAAAATCATCACTAACAATAGTTAATTTTTTGGGTGGTCAGCCCCGATGTCTAGGAAGCAACGTCGATAATTCAATTCATGCGGCACTAAAGAGCGCACTGTTCACAAATTGAATGTCAGTCTACCATCAAACCAAACTAATCTGACTAGGTTTGCCCCGGATTGCGTACTCGACGGTGACAAGTGAGGCTCTCCATAAAAATATTATGCATTTACAAAAAAATTGAATTTGAAATTTTACTTAAACTTGAAGGAACATTTATCACTCTACCCCAACTCGAGATGGTACCTCCAATAATTAAATTAGGTTGCTACGAATGTGACAAATCTATCCTACAATCGTCCTGATATCTTATTGGAATTTTAGTTGCAAAGATTCCTTCCTATAGTCACTATTATATTGCTGACGACGTGGATAGATTGTGCCATGTTTTTTTCGTATTTGTATGTTTACCAAAACACAACGGGTTTCGGTAAAAATGGGTACTCGTAGCCGTATAATTGGAACCAGGATTCTCAAACGGGTTGCATGGCCCGTCTAAGATTTGAACAATTTAAACCAATGAATGTGTAGAAACTACCATACTACATTTGATTGCTCCAATAATTAAGATGTTTTATTCTATTATGCAATTATCACTACTATAACTCATTTATCGAATTATTGTCTTTAACAGGAATTTTTTATTTATAAAATATATTTTTAAATGTAAAGGTTTGGTTACTAATAGAGTGAAATGGCGTCGTATGATCCATGTAGCCGACCCCACCTAGTGGGATAAGGTTTTGTTGTTGTTGTTGTTATATTTTTAAATGTAAAAAATTAAATATAAAAATAAAGCCACTAATTGAAATTAAAAAAATAGAGGATATAGTCATTTTTTAGCTTACCTTAGGGCTTGTTTGGTTTGAAGATTTTGAGAAAATGGGATGATATATGAGAGTATAAGTCTTCTTTAGATAATAATAATATATTAGTTAGGAGGAGTGGTGTGAAAATAGTTCAGCTCTCCTAACATCATATTTTTTATTTCACCAAATTAATGAAATAAAAATAAATTAATAATTTTATATTAAATTAACTCTCTTCTTTCCTCTCTAAGATATTAGTAAATAAATATTATAATGAAATAAATTTTTTTATATTTATTTTAAATATATATTTATCTCTCATGTTTAACTTTTTAAAATAGATGCATGAATGACAAATTTGTATAAAAATAAATAATATAATAAAAAATAGAAAAAATATGTCAAACAAAAAATAAAAAGAAAAATAAATTAAGTAATAAAGAAATATATGATAAATATTTGTTAATCGTAAACCAATATAACTATTTTAAATATATAGTAAAGGATAAAAAATATAAGTTATTATCCAAACGGACCTTCTAATGACATATCACACTTCACCATCCCAACATTCATCAAGTCATCTCATCATATTCGTCCATTAGTTATTTCTTAAATTAATACTATTATTATACTTTGATATTATACGTATATTAATATTGGTATACATATATCATGGCTTGGAACTAGAATATGACCCAACCACAAGGAAGAGGAACAGCTAAACCAGTGTAAATTTTATGTCAAGATGGTGCACTAACTACATTTAAGGGGTCGAAAGTTAATTTTTAGTTGTAAAATTTACATATTAATATACAAAACTATTAAAAGCTTTAGAAGGTTTGGCCCCTGTGCGAATATGCTCAATTTAGATTATAATTGTTAGGAAAATATGTATAATTTTGACTATCAATATAGCCTAATGTTTCGGACCATAGAAATCTTCGATCAAATCATGTAGTCTATTTCTTTGGCAACCCATTTTACATTTGGAACGTCGATCCAACATTTGATGGTCTAAATCATTGGACTAATGAACTAAATCACACAACCATTAAACTTCATTTGGAAAACCATAAGATTAGAGAAAATGTTGCTTTAGATATTTGATGAATATGTCTCTAACCCACTGTAGAGTTTAGGGTGTAGGAAAAATTCAACCAACTCAGACAAATCTATCCAATTCGGAAAAAAAATCGAAAAATTAGAGGTTGGAATACGTCTTAGGACATCTCCATACACTCAAACTAGAGCCCCGCTCAAAAAAGTCAAGGGCTTGGAGTCCTTTTTTTCTTATAAGTTTTTATGTATATAATTTTAAAGATTATTTCCATAAATCACTTATAAATTATCGCGATTTTTCATATCTAACCTTAAATTACGAACTTAATTTTTTGTGTCCCTAAATTATCATGATTTTTTTAATTTGATCATTTTGTCGAATTCTGTTAATTTTTTTATAATTTTTTTATTTATGAAAAGTAAAAAATATTCCTCTATCAAAGGAAGGAAGGAGGGGGCCGCCCCCCTCTGCGACTCCGCTAGCGTTCGCAGAACAGAGGGAGGGCCACCCCCTCCCTCCCTCCCTCCCAACGCCGACGAAGGTCAGGAGCCCCCCCCCCCCCCCCCCCCCCATCAACATGCGTAGGGATAGAGAGAAGGGGGGGCCCCCTCTCTCTCTACGTCGGAGATCTCCCTTTTCCCGCCGGCGTAGGGAGAGAGAGAGAGAAGTGGGAGGGTCGCCCCCCGCTCGACCTTCGTCGGCACAGGGAGAGAGGGAGGAGGTCGTAGTGCCCCCTTTGTTTCTTGAGGGGTATTTTTTATTTTTCATAAATGAAAAAATCAAAGATAACGGAATTCGACGGAAGAATCAAATTGAAAAAATTGTGATAGTTTAGGGACAAAAAAATAAGTTTGTACTTTGAGGTTAGATGTGAAAAATCGTGATAGTTCAGAGGTGATTTATGGATATCAACTTCTTATTATTGATACAATTTTTTTATATAATTTAATATTTTTCTATCACATTATAGAACTCCAATTTGATCAATTTAAAATTTAGCATATTTTATATTTAGTTATAAAATTAAATATATTTATATTAATTGTAATCGATTATATTTTTTTGAAAATATTATAATATTAAAATGTAACCTTGAAAAAATCATTCGAAATAAAACTGAATGCTAAAGGGTGATTTTTCTTTTTTGTAAATAAGCTTAGGGCGGTTTTCAATTTAAGACACTGATCTGAAAAATTTAAATGAATAGTTTTTTTATCGAAAAATAGATCTGACCTAAACTACTTTCAAAGAGTGCTCCACAATGTCTAGAAGTTAGAGTTTAACGATTGAGAATTTTGATAATATATTCATTTAGAGGATCTTAGTTTAGTAAATATCATGTTTCATATTTGGTTTTCGTATTTCATGTTTCTATTTTCTCTTATCAAAATAAATAATATTCTATTTCTTTGTTTCCTGTTAAATATTTTTCTTCAATTTCATGATAAAAAATATTAATTTTAAGTATAAATTAATATCATTATAAGAATAATTAGACTATCTATTATATGATAACAAAAAATATAAATATTGTGTCTATTTTTTTTGTCAATATACTTATCAATTAGATCAATCAATATATTAATCAAATATTTTTTATTCAATTTATTAATTAAACAGTAATTGATAATATCTTTTTTTATTAATTTGTCAAATTGTTATCTGCTAATTAAATAATTAATCTTGCATTCAGAGTCTAAGAGAGAATATAATGTGTGGATGAATTTTAATCTTTGGTCAAAATAGAAGGAATAGATTTGGCATCAAACTATACTATGTTAAAAGTTTAAATTGCAGGACTGCGTCAATTATTAATTACTTTAGTTCATAGCCAAATTAAAAATACTCAAATTCTTTTTCCTAAGACAAAAAATGACGGTTCGAAAGCCTAATTTGATTAGGCTTGACTTGACATTTGAATAAATAAGCCTCATAATTTATAGGTAAGTTTTGTTTATTTAAGGAGGCTTATTATATTTATAAATAAATAACTTAATGAATTAGCTTATAATAATGTCAACATACTAGTTAACATGCGATTATAAAATTTAAAAAAATTAGACCTACCTTTTGATTATCACTTTTAATGCATTAAATTTTATGATAGCGTAAAACTCATTTTTTTCCCCAATTATAATTAAGACACGTCACAATTAAAATATAATTTTGGAGGTCTACTTTGATACGAAATTGATTTAATTTCGTATGGTATGGTAGGTATCATATGGCAAACATAGAGATTATTGCAGAGCCCAAGTAAAAAATCTATCATAAAGTTCTGTGTTGGGCCTTTGAAGTTAATCCAACTCATTAAGAAGATAAACTTATTTAAGTTAATTAAACTTAATTAACTTATTAGTTTCTTGATAAAGAAAATAAGAGTTAGAGAAGAGAAGAGGGTTGAAAAAGAAGATAGAGATTTCTTCTTGAAGGGCAAAGAATAAAAAATAAAGTTAGACTGAGAGGATATATGATGTTTTATTTATACTACAATAATATAGAATTGTAGTAATCAGGTGATATTATTCCTACTGTTATTTCAGTATTTTTCAGAGAAGAATTATTTATCTCAGTGAGTTATTATTTAGATTTGGATAAAATTCAAAAGACATTGTACTTTATTATTGGATCAGTGATATTGCTCTATAATTATTCTGTGATTTTTTTCCTTCTCATTGGAGGGTTTTTTCAAATGTCATTTTTGCCTATTATTATTTTTTTGTGCATCGTGTTTGACTTATATTATTTAATTCATACATAAAAAAAAAATTAAATTCCCAACACTATGAGGCAACGTTTAACAAAGGAATATAATTTATCTGGAATTAATTCTAAAGAGTCTAATAAATTAACAAAGCTAAGTTAAGTCTTTACTTTCTTTTTAAAACTAATAAGAGATCACATTTGACTCCTCTTCAGAGAACATCAAACAAGAGATAAAAAAGGGGGATATATGTCTGTGGTATGAAAAGAATTATGAATAGGTTCATAATAAAAGAAAGCATAAAAGAAGTTGAGCTTCAGCTGACTTACCACAGACAAGGCTTAGACACCAGAATGCCATTCATGGCTGCACGTAACAGATGTTGTGGATTCTGTCGTATCCCAATTAATGTTCAACGATTGTTCTCCTTCCGATTCGAAAGGGATTTCCCCCACCATCGGACACTGCAACACACAGACACTTGTCAAAAGGGGACAACTGATTCTTCCGTAGCAGATGTGATCCAGTTTTGGTAGGCTTTCCAAATGGATTTCTTTGAGACGAGGAAGTGCAACAACAACACTTTCATCGCTAATTATTTCCTTCAGTCCGTGGCATTCGTGTACCCATAAATATTTGAGGCACGGCAAGTGAGCAACCCATGTGAGGTCTCTCAGACCATGGCAGGAATCAATACTGAGAGTTTCAAACTTGGGAAACATTCCTTGCGGCGACACCCTATTCCATGTTATCTTTCTCAGACAATTCAATCCTGAAATGGAGAGCGATTTTAGCCTGTGAAAAGTCTGATCCTCGTCGTTTGAAAGAATCAATTCCTCGACGCGTGGAAGTTTTTCTAAGTTCAAATGATCCATGTTCTTGCCGATCTTCAGGAGCAATTCAACCATGTCGAGGACGTCTGATTCCTCCAATCCAAATAACTTCAACTTTAGAACGGATGCATTATCAAAAATAGTTTGGAGGTCTGAGATCGTTTCCAAATCCAGATTCAAACCGAGACCTCTGACCCTCCCTTTCAATCTTTTTAGCTCTTCAATATTTGTCTCGGGTTCCGCTTCAGTACTTCCCTGAATAGATTGAGATGCATCCTCGTCTCCTTCGTTGTTGATTTCTTCCGAATCAGCAATTATTTCTGCAATTTTGAGAGGCACATCACCAGTTGTTTCTGCATTTTGGAGAGGCATATCAGCAGTCGTAAAGATGAATGGACACCCGTAGAGGTCAAGTACTCTCAGCTTTTCAAACTGCGATATCAACCCATAGGGAACGTAACTGAGCCTTTTGCAGTCCCTCAAAATCAAGTGTTCCAGCTTCTTCAACGCACCCAATTCTTTGTTTACACATGTAATGTTGGTACGTGCTAGGTTGAGGTATTGAAGCTCACCAAGCATAGACACCTCCTCCGGAAGACTGGCAATGCTTGTGTTCGATAGATCCAAGTAGGTCAGAACAGGAAAACGTTTAAAGAACTTCGAAGGGATTGTTTCTAAAGCAGGATTGTGGCCGAGCATCAAAGTAGACAAATTTGGACACCTCTTTATTTTGGGCTCAGGAAGAACCTCCATCTCATTGTACATGAGAGATACTCTATCAGCCATTTCCCAGTCATCTACTCCTTTCAAAGGCTCAGTGCTATCTAACCCCGCACGCACAACCCATTTGATGTCATTTTCACCACAATCGCGTGCAATCCACAAGGCCATGTCTCGGACAACATCATGCATCCTTTCGCCGCCCTCCTCGGAAGTTTCTAGTAGACATGATGACAAAAGAGCTTCAATAATACGGCGGCCATAATCGTGCGCTCCTCCGATGTCGTGGAAGTCCCAAGGATCAATTAAACCGTGGCCCGAAAAACACTCCATCAGGTCCTCTTCAGGAATGTCGCAGTGCTACGGAAACAAGGCACAGCACAGGAAGCACTGCCGGCTTATGTCGTCTTCCAAAGAGTCGTAGCCGTGCTTTAATATTGAAAGAATCACGTATTCCTGATCAAGTGGTGATCGTCTGGACTTCTTCAGCGAGTCGAGGGCAAGAGCCCACTCCCCCCTGGTGCGGGTGCAAGAGCTCACTCCCTCCAATATCGTCGAGGTCCTTTTGGCCGTCATCGTTCGACTGACGACGATCAGTGCGAGCGGAAGGCCCAGGCATTGATTTGCGAGCTTTTTAGCGAGCCTTTCAACGTCTGGGTTGCGCATGATGACTTCGTCCCCGACTGCCCGCTTGAACAAGCGCCACGCCGCATCTTTCTCCAGGCACTCCACTTTAACTATCGCTCGCGCTTCCATTCTGCGGCACACGTTCTCTGACCTGGTGGTGAATATCAACGTGCGCCCTCGATCAGGGATCCCCAGTGCATTCAAATCCAAAGGCTCCCTAACGTCGTCGAGCAGTAGCAAGAACTTTTCTTTCTTCAGGAAGTTGAAGATTGCATCACGCATCGCCTGCGCACCATCCATGAGTGTCAATTTGAGAGCTTTAGCTATCTCTCCTTGTAATCTTCCAGTACTAGCATCCCTTGAAACCACCACCCATATCACATGCTCAAAGCAAACATCACAAGAAGTATCGGCAACACAGAACGTATCGTGGATTGTTGCCAAGAGAGTGGTCTTGCCAACTCCGCCCATCCCCAATATCCCAACAGTTGCCTCCCCAGCAGCGAGGTGGCCCTGAACCTTCTCCAGGTTCGACTCCATGATCTTTAAGTATGAAGTGGCAGGCATTTCTTGGCCAGGAGGTGGACGAAACTCACGAGTGACGTCACCAATGTGCCGGCCTTTCTCATCCAGATCCTTGACTTCTACAAGGATTCTGCTCGCTTTCCTTGCTATTTTGTACGTGGAACAGATGTTGCCTGAGAATCTGCATCGTTGGGATTCAAACTTTTGCCCAATGCTAGTCACCTCGGTCTCTATTCCTTGCACCTGTTGCAGCCACATCTCCACTTGCCTGGTGCGCCGTCTCCCTGCGGCTGCTTCCTCGGCCGCTATTGCGCTTATGATATCTTCGCATCTGTACTTGAGATATTCAAACCTCTCTTCAAGCTCCCCAACCAATTTGCGGGCGTCTGTGACGTAAGAAACTTTACGCAATAGCGGCACCACTATAAGACGGTGCAAAATTTCGGCAGCATCCATGGCTGGGAAAAGGAGTAGGAACAAAGGTTTCTCCCCTTTCGGTTGAGAGAGCTGGAAATGACAGATACAATTTAGCAAGGAAGACTTTTTGCTAACTCCCCATAGTTTGAGATGGCACACTAATTCCACTTGAGATGTATCTATATATATATATATTCACGACCCCTAGCTTTAGGTCAATTATTATATTTTGCTGAATTAATGAACACAACTATGAAACCATAAAAGTAAGTAGAAGTTGAAATGGCTTGGAATAATTTAGATGCATCAAAATTATTCTGTTGAGATGCGGTGAAAATTTTATAAAAGAGACCAGCCCTACATATATACAAAAGACAGCACTGCCCATGTTACAATAAGTCAATTGACTTACTATATACCAAAAATTTATTCACACAATAAGAATCCACCTATTATTTTGTACAACATATAAGATGCAGTAGAAAAAATATACTGTGCACGTTAACTCGATCGGCAAAAATTATTTAATATATGATAAGTCGATCGATATATTATTTTTGTGCATCGTCAAACAATATATAAGGTGGCGTATACCCATTTTACTCTACCAAAAACGAGGGCATTCAATATAATTCGCATGTTACACTAAGTCGACTGAATTAATGTATAGCAAAAATTCATTTAAATATTAAAGTGCAATATATTTCTTTTACCCTATGCAAAAGAAATATACTGCACATGTTATGTCCTCCCCGACTTCATACTCCTAATATTCACAAAATCCATGTACTCTAGAAAATCGATTATTTTAGAAGATCTTTAACTAGATTTTAGGAGAACATAGAAATGCGTAATACATATAATACTCTATAGTAGTAGATGTTTAACTATTTACTTAATGGTTGATATTTTTATTTAAGCAATTGTGGTAATCCCCCTCCCCCCACTCACCCCTGCAATATTCTAATATTTACAAATGAGCTAATTAACTTAATTATGAATTCTTTTAACAAATTTATTGTGCTTCAAATTTATGGAAGTTTAAGTTTAATTAAGGTTCTGTACATCATATTAATAGAATTAATGAGAAATGTGAATAATTGGAGAATATTTTTTTCTTAGTTGTAATAACTAAATATTTTACCTTCTTTGACTTAACAACTGCCTCCCTTGATGATGTTGTGCATTACACCCTTGTTGGATGCATATTGATCACAAAAAAATGAGTTCATATTACTTAAACTCGTATAGATCTTATATATAGCTACGTACATCATATAATATAATTGGACTTGCTAAGTTTGAGCCAATTGTGAGATTGCTATAAAGAAAATGAAGGGGGAAAGTTACCTATGATGACATAAGAAAGAGAGAAGACAAACTTTTCACATTTCTTTGTTGTCGGCCACAAGAGGAAAAGGAAATGAATGGGAATGAATCAAAAATGAAAAAAATGTCGTATCTCCTTTGACGTAGTCGAACATAAGAAAAGTAAAGAAAAATACATCATATAATATAATTGGACTTGCTAAGTTTGAGCCAATTGTGAGATTGCTATAAAGAAAATGAAGGGGGAAAGTTACCTATGATGACACAAGAAAGAGAGAAGATAACTTTTCACATTTCTTTGTTGTCGGCCACAAGAGGAAAAGGAAATGAATCAAAAAGGAAAAAATGTCATATCTCCTTAGACGTAGTCGAACATAAGAAAAGTAAAGAAAAATACATCATATAATATAATTGGACTTGCTAATTAAGTTTGAGCCAATTGTGAGATTGCTATAAAGAAAATGATGGGGCCGAGAAATTACCTATGATGACCTAAGAAAGAGAGAAAACAAAGTTTTCCCTTTTCTTTGTTTGTCGGCCACAAGAGGAAAAGGAAATGAATGACGATGAATCAAAAAGGAAAAAAATGTCATATCTCCTTTGACGTAGCCGAACATAAGAAAAGTAAAGAAAAATACATCATATAATATAATTGGACTTGCTAAGTTTGAGCCAATTGTGAGATTTCTATAAAGAAAATGAAGGGGGAAAGTTACTATGATGACCTAAGAAAGAGAGAAAACAAAGTTTTCCCTTTTCTGTGTTGTCAGTCACAAGAGGAAAAGGAAATGAATGAGAATGAAGCAAAAAGGATAAAAATTGTACTCCTTTATTTACTTTTGGTCTTTAATTTCATTGCATTCGATGCATGGACCTTTCTATGTATTGAAAATAAAATGAAAAAATGTCATATCTCCTTTGACGTAGCCGAACCTAGGAAAAGTAAAAAATAATAAAAAAAAGTAAAGAAATGGAAGAAGGTAAAGATAAAAAGTGCATATGAGGTGGATTCAATTGATTTCTTTTGACAAATTTAGTGTGCTTTATATTTAAGAAAATTTAAATTTAAGATTACGTGCAACATATTGATAGAATTATTGACGAAAATTATATCAATTGATTAGAAATATAAATTCAATTAGCAGTTGAGACAGCTAGAAATGACTGATATAATTAGAAGGAATATTTTTTGCTAACTCCCCATACTTTGTAGTGGCACAATAATATATATATATATATATATATATATTTAACGAACCTACGTGGCACCTACTACCTCGCATACACATTGAGCATAGAGACATTTCCACCTTCACCACATGGCCTGTGAGCTTTCTTTACCTCAATCCTAATTTTATATTTTGACATGTTAGAAACATTGAGGACAATGTTTATTTCAGGTTTGGGGGAAAAGGAGGTTAGCTAATGTTAGCATGAGTCGGTGTGTTGTTATGTGTGTCTATTGGTCAGTAGTGAGTTTAATTGTATCATTAAATATTTGCTTTTGCACGTGTCGGGTCAAACCAGTTGTCATGTATGAGCCCCTTATCTTTTAATCCATGTTGTTGGCATGTTTTGAATATGCATGAGTTAATGTATCTTCTCATATATATATTTGTTTGCATTATCTCATTTTGCCAAAGAATAGTGCATGTCATCAAGTATGAATTAGGAAACATTATACATGACAATGTTGATCCTCTAATCCGCATGATTGATTTATTTTGAACATTCATGGAAAAGAACATAAAAACATAAATGACTTTGACTTGGAACCAAAGCGAGTGACATGTAGCCTGACCTTGCACATAACTACGTCTGGGATCTTACATTTGCCCACTTATATGATGCTCAATTATGATCTGTTACATTGTAGAAATAATAAGTTATGTAGTTAATACATGCCTCATAATTGTACTTATCTTTTCGAATAAGTTGGAGAATGTTTTTTATTCTTTATTTAATAAAGGTCCCAAGTGCCTTGCCCAAGCATATAGAAAAAAATAATAAAAAAATAGGGTGAGGAAAATCGTGGGCAACTTCTCTTCTCTATAAATATTACTCCTCTGTCCCCTCACTTGAGGAAAATATGAGTATGCCACTTATGGCACCGCTAGCACCCAAGCCAAGTATTCTCGGAAGAAAAGCGAGGCTTGTGCCCAGTGGAAGTCTTCTTTTTAATTTAAGTTTTCCAAATTACAAAAGAAAAGAAGTGACAAATATGGAGTAAAAGAAAAGAGGGTTAGTTGAACCCAAGGACAGGTAATTGTTCTCTACATGTGCAGATCAACTTTGAGTGTTAATATAAGTTGGGGGTTAGTGCAAGGTCTTAGGAGGTAGTTATGTGGAAGGTTAGTCTGCAGGACGAGACGTCCATATAGCACATGCTTCTGTGGTTCCAAGTCAAGAGTTTAACAAGTCTTTAATGCGTAAATAATGTTCAGGTAGAGAAGTCTAAGGGCTATGAAGATATAATGTTATCTATAATGTGGTCAGGGAAATCTGAAGATTTTTTTTATTGACCCTAAGTTCCTAATTGTTGCTTGAGGACAAACAAAGAAATAGGTTTGGGGGAGTTGATAATCGTATAGTTATTCAATTATTTTAATATAATTATCATCAAGATTAATGTGTTTTATATTATTTCATCTTTAATCATCAAATATTTCAGAATCTACATTATTGTTTGATTTGTTTCAGGAACCGTGAAAATCTGGCAAAAGTTTGGCAAGAACACACGTATAGACACTCAATACGGGCAACCAGTATTAAAGCCTTCCAGTCAGTATTAAAGCCCTTCAGGTCATATTGAGCTCACAGTGAAAAATACAAGTTGGCCGTATTTTTGCCATCTTGCCCGTATTAAAGCCAGTCAGGTCATATTGCTCGTGCACCAGAAAATATGGACAGGCCGTATTTAAGCCAGTTTGTCCGTATTAAAGTCATTCAGACCGTATCGCGCTCTAGAATCAATATGGCTTGATCCAACAGACCTAAGATCTCATCCTAGGTCGTATTGGACATATTTTGATCGTATTGGGCTAATTTTTGGGGTATTTTGGACATTCTTGTAACCCTAATTTGAGGAGGTTATAAAAAGGATTTTGAGGGACGAAAATAGGGGTCCAGACATTATTTTTGAAGAGATCAAGACGGCTGGGATGATCATTTATTTTTCTCTGCATTTCTGTACCTTTCTTAGACTTAATCTCATTATCTTTTTATGAACTCTTACATTTCGACAATGATTTCTTTCTCTATGCGTGTCTAAACTTCTTTTTCTCGGGTTTGATGAAATCTATGGTTGATCTTTAGGGAATATTTTTATTTGATCTGATGTGTTCTTTGTCTTTCATGTGCTTGACGAAATGCTTATATTAGATTGGCCACCTAATTAAGCGACCAAAGATCTTCTTGATTACGGAAATATTTCATCAAGATTAGTTCAAATGAATGACATGAAATGTATTGTTTCTTAGAAATAAGGATAATCATTTTACTTATGAATCTTAGCTTATAATGCAATTAAAATAATTTAAATGACCATGAAAGTAGGCATTTATTATTTTAATTAGAATTGTGTTTGCCTGAAAAGGAGATGCATGCCTTTTGAAGATTGAGTAGAACACTAATGATTTTATTATCTCTAAATTCTCTATGATCAATACCCAAGGTGGATTCAAAACTCGAGAACTTTTCTTCCCATTTGTTTCTCGTAATCAGTTCTTGTTCTTTCTTGTCATTTTCTGCACTCATTTCGGCATTTTACTTTTATTTAGTTTTTATTATTATTTCACCTCTTTCTGACTGTTTATATATCATTTAGAATCATATAATTCTAATACTTGAACTCTTCCCTATGGGACGATATTTTATATACTACAACATTGACTCCGTATACTTGCGAGAGAATTGTCAACGACAAATTGGAAAAGCTTAGGTGCAGAGGTGTGTTTTTGGGATCCAAGTCATGGGATCGTTTCCAGAGGGATTTGCATATTAAGGACGGATTAGAATTAGGATTTTTTATGCTAGATTGGGTGGAAATCATGCTCTAGAATTATTGTGATGATCTTGATTTGTTTTCATTTGAATCATGACTATAGCCGAATGATTTTTATATGATTCCATGATCGAACTGTGCTATGAATGATTAATGTGTTAGTACGATAGAAATAATTGGTAGATGATATGTTACATGCCTTCAAGATTATAGTGATGTTGATTAAGACTTAGAACAATTCTGAAAACCATTGCGTGTTTAAAGATAAGTGATTGGCATGTGTTTCATGTGAAGAGAAATGATGTGAATGAAATGTTAAGTATGAGATTTACGATTAGAATATGTTTTCTAAAGCATGATAAATGTTAGGAATCATGTTGATACAAGTTTATGATTGTTTGTAGTGAAAATTAATTGAAAACTTAAGGATTCCGCAATGACCTACGGCTCTGTCGAATAGAAACGGTCGACCGATACTATTTCAGATGTTTGATTTAGTTCGGCAAGAGTATAGCGACAGCTATAACGGTCGACCTTTATAATAACGATCGACCGTTATAATCCAGAACGGAAGTCCGAAATCCTTTCGGATGACCGAACTGGAAAATGTCAAGACTCAACAATGGCGACGATGACCAATCGGGTGACTGATATCATTTCGGTCGACCATTCTCGATCTCCTCGCCGAAATAACTTCTGACCCTCGATGGAGAAATCTGACTAATCGTCAATAGAGAAGATGACACTATTCATAACGGACGACCGAATCCCCTCAACATCAACCAAAAGTATGATTATGATACGAATGAAGAATGAACATCAAACGGTCGACTGCTACCTTTCCGGTTGACCGAAAGACTGATAAACGAACATCCGTTTCCTCCTATCGGATGGCCGCACGGGCGATCGTTTTACTAATGATCGACCGTTATGTGGATAGAAGAGAACGTGACTCTAATTCTAATTTATAAAGCTTCTGTCCACCTGATTTGTTAAAGAATGAAATAAACTTAAAGAAGATTCGGAGCCTTACTCCATAAGGCCTTGACCAATTTACGGATTGAAAGAAAGGTCCATATGATTCGGAACTATGCTCCATACGACCTTGATCGATCTTTGGATTGAAAGAAAGGTCCACTATGATAGGGAAAGTTAAGCGAGCCCTGAGCAAGGCACTTCCTCACGGATTATCATTTGTCCTATTTGGATGGGAGTTTTCTCCCTTACGGATGTTTTCTCTTAGTACAAGGTCATCCCAGCTCGACGGGGATGGCCATGGCACTGATCATTCATTGGCCCATGATGGTCTAGATAGTTGCACTACAAGTGCCAGCAATGGTATTCCTTAAAAGAAATGAAGAGCTCCTCCAAAGAATAAATGAAAGAATGAATGAAAGAATGAACGAATGAAAGAACAAAAGAACGGAAAGTATGAAACAATGAATGGTCCCAAGATGAACGAAAGAACATGAATGATTCAACAAGTACTCATGATGTTTTTATTGATCCTTTACATTGATCCATTCTCCATCATACATGATTTATATGTTTTACTTCATGTTTATTCTTATGGAATTATCTTATGACATATACGAACTCACACTTAGCCTTATGCTAACGGTTGAGTTTGCTCCCCTGTGTGATCCCCACAGGTACATGATGTTTGCTCGTGACATGATGGTGTGTGTGCGGAGACTTCGCTTTGGGTGGCATATGCATATGGTTATGGTCATGTTTAGTATAAGTTGTATATTTACCCGTTATATTAGATGGTATATGTATCTAGATGGGTCTTATCAGGTCATGGTCGATCGTAGATATTTTTATATTTAGTACTCATACTTTTATCTTTACTACTTCAGACAGACATGAGACTATGGGATGTACCTTTTTGCTTCCGCACTATGTTTTATATCGAGACAATTTGTCGCATTTTCCCCTTTGGCTTTCGCATTGTCCTCTAATTGTTATATTATTTCAATTGATAAGTGTTCCGCTGATGTGTCATTTCCCTTGACCATTTGGGTCAACAAAAGAGTCAAAGAAAAAGAAGAAAAGGGTAGCGCACGAGAGGAGAACGTGCCACGTGGCGGGTCAAATTTCGGAGCGCTACAATTTAACTGAAAATTTTGCTGAGAACTTGAGATGTCGTGAAACAGACCAGCCTGGAAACTAACAAAACATAGCATTGTTGGAATCCTTACTTGGCCATCTTCACCTCCAACGCAAGAGTATGTGACGTCTTCTTTGTTCCTTTTAATAGTGTTATACTTTCTTGTAACCGTCGATTTTAGTATAAATACAACCCGATTGATTTAGTTCATTGTAATTGACCAATTGTAATTAATCTTCTCTCTTGAATAGAATTAGTTTTTCGTTTTCCCTTTTTTGGTTCTACCTTCTTGAACTCAAATTCCAACATGGTATCATAGCCTCAGCCTTGTCGATCCACTTGAGCTCCTTTCGGTCTTTGTTGTCTGCCACATCATTGCGGATCCCAAAAACTCGTCATCTTCAACTTCTTTGTCGCTAAGTGACTCGTCGACTTACATGGTGCCCGTAAGTCTTGGTGATGCCAATTTTGTAGACGAGCTTCTGGATGAAGTCAGATCCCACCTCTGCCTTCCTTCATGTTTCCTCTTGGTCATCCGCGACATGGTTGATACTTCCAATACTTTCTAGATCAGTCGATCATTTTTTCTCATCAACTCTCGACGTTGTGTTGTTTCATTTTGATCGATGTTTGTTTCATTTTCGATCAATGATCACAACTCGTTTCTCTCTGTGTGTTCTTTTATATTTCTTCTTCTTCTCTATGCTTTACTTCTTCCTGTCCCCTGTCAAGCACTCCGATCTTCAGTTCGCTGGCAGCAAGATCGGCCGTCACCTTTGAGACGGTTGACATTTTTCTCTTTTGCCCGACGATCACAAAACTATTTTTTCTCCTTCATCCATCAAATCATGCATCTATTTTTGGAGCTTTGCTTTGTTTCAAATGGTGGTGATTATCGTCTCTAACTCCGATGAGTTCTTTGGATCATCATTTTTTGTTCACCGGTGGATTCACCATTCTTATTACTGACATATTGTTGGAATCCTCCCTCAGTTCTTGTTCAGAGCAGGTTCTTGATTGGAGCTCATTTTATGAAATCGGTTTCGGAGTTTCATCTCCAATTATTTACGGTTATCTATGTTTTTTGCATCGCTCATATTGTCATTCTTTGTCTCCAACTTGTCGTTGGATTTCGGAGTTATGTCTCTGATAGTGTTCTTTGACTCATCAGAGTTTGTCATCTCTGAGTTTCTTTTAGCTCCTTACATCGCCCTAGCCATTGTCTTTCCTAGCACTTTTTCTTCATCGATGAGAATTTTGTGCATTGATCTCCGTACGTTTTTCCTATTTCCTTCTTTGATTTGATTGCAACTAATGATCATCAGAGCTCTCATTTTCGAGTTGCCGCGAAGTTTCTCAACTTTTGTTACAGAGTCATCTTCCACATTGTTGGCATTCAGTCTATCGATCAGCCAACAAGTGTTTGTCTTCATCGTAGCTTCAAAGGTTTTGCACATCACTGAGTTATTCTACTGTCACCGAACTAGTCCTTCTAGTTGCCGTCGTCCAGTTTCTTCGTGGCATCAACTTGAGGGGGGCTGTTGGAATCCATACTTCGTTGTGTTCACCTCCAGCGCTAGAGTAGTTGTCATGTGTCATCTTGTTTGTTCCTTTGTAGCAGTGTTATACTTTCTTGTAACAATCGATGTTAGTATAAAGATAGTATGATTGAAATTGATTAGTTGTAATTTCGTCTTCTCTCTTGGGTTGAAGAATAAGTTTTTCGACTACTTCCCCTTCTATGTTTTCCCTTTTTTGTTTCTTCTTTCTTCTCCGGTGTCCTTTTGGCAGGCGAGTAGTCCAAGCACATTGGAACTCAAATTCTAACAACCATTGTACAAGTCACAATTGACTTATTGTATGCTAAAAAGTATTTACACAACAAGTCGATCGAACTATTATTTTGTGCAGCATATAAGAAGTATATTCCTTTTACTCTATAAAAAGAGGACACTGAAATAAATTGTGCATGTTCTCGATTACTTACTATATAACAAAAATATACAATAGGTTGATCGATCTATTAGTTTGTGGAACATCAAACATTATATAAGGCGTGGTATACTCCTTTTTCTCTACACAAAATAAGGCAATGAACACACTGCACATGTTTATGTGTTCCTTTGATTAGTTTGGAGGATCTTTAGCTAGAATTTAGGAGGACATAGAAATGTGTAATACATATATATATAATACTCTATGGTAGTAGATGAATATACTGCAAATGTTTATGTCTTCCTCCGGACAACAAATGTTTGTCTTCTTCACAGCTTCAAAGGTTCTACACATCACTGAGTTGTGCTGCTGCAACAAACCAGTTCTTCAAGATGTCATCGTCTGGTTCTTCCTGATGTCAACTTGAGAGGGGGGGAGGGTTGTTGGAATCCATACTTCATCGACTTCACCTCCGGCGCTAGAGTAGTTGTCGTGTGTTGTCTTCTTTGTTCCTTTGTAATAGTGTTATCCTTTGTTGTGACAGATGATGTTAGTATAAAGACAGTTTGATTGATGTAGTTCATTGTAATCGATCAGTTGTATTTCGTTTTCTCTCTTGAATAGAATTAATTTTTCGTCTACATCCTCTTCTTTGTTTTCCCTTTTCTATTTCTCTCTTTTTCTTCTTCGGTGTCCTCTTGGCAAGCGAGTAGTCAAAGCACTTTGGAACTAAAACTCCAACAAACACTGGGCATGTTACAATAGTATAATAAAAAATTACTTACACAACAAGTCAATCGAACTATTATTTTGTGTAGCAAATATGATGCAATATGCTCCTTTATGCTATAGAAAAGAGGACACTAAATATACTATGCATGTTCTCGATGATGACTTACTGTATAACAAAAATAATTTATACAATATGTCCATCGATCTATTAGTTTGTGCAACATCAAACAATATATAAGGCCCGGTATACTCGTTTTACTCTACACAAAAGAAAGCGATGAATATACTGCACATGTTTATGTCTTCCTCCGACTTCATACTCCTAATATTC
Source organism: Pontederia crassipes (assembly GCA_030549335.1). Classification (NCBI taxonomy): domain Eukaryota; kingdom Viridiplantae; phylum Streptophyta; class Magnoliopsida; order Commelinales; family Pontederiaceae; genus Pontederia; species Pontederia crassipes. The sequence continues at coordinate 39,184,941 of CM060197.1, read as the reverse complement.
ACATAATCCAAGTACTCTAAAAATCTCGATTAGCTTAGAAGATCTTTAACTATATTTTAGGACATAGAAATGTGTAATACATATACACAATAATTTATGGTAGTAGATGCTTAACAATTTATTTAATGGTTGATATCTTTATTTAAGCAATTTTTGTATCCCCACCCCACCCCGCAATATTCTAGTATTTACGAATGAGCTAATTAACTTAATTATAATTCTTTAATCAATTTTATTGCACTTCAAATTTATGGAAGTTTAAGTTTAAGTTTGTGTGCATCATATTGATAGAATTAATGATAGATATTATATCAATTGATTAGAATTGTGAAATTAATTGGGGATTTTTTTTCTGAATTTTAATAATCAAAAGTTTACCTTCGTAGGAAAATACCTTAGTGTGATTCAAAAGTTTTGAAAATTTTGATCCAAAGACACCCAATCCCCTTTTTTATCCTTCATGCAAAATGTTTCTTTGACTTAACAACTATCTCCCTTGGTGATAGTATAAAAAAGTAATAATAATAATAGTAATTGTAGAAGGAATAGTAGAAATAATAATATTACAAGAAGAATGAAGGAAAAGAAAGGGAATAAAGCAAAAAGGAAAGAATGTTATATCTCCTTTTGACACTAGCTGAACATAATAAAAAGTAAATAAAAATAAAAAGAAAAGTAAAGAAAGGGAAGAAAGTAAAGAAAATGAAAAGTAATGTTAAAAAAACTCATATTCGGTGGATTCAATTGATTTCTTTTATAAAATTTATGGTGTTTTAAATATATGAAAATTTAAATTTAAGGTTACATGCATCATATTGATATAACTAGTGAGAAAAATTATATCAATTGATTAGAAACATGAAATTAGTTGTCACTTTTCTTGATTATAATATCTAAGTTTTTGCTTTCTCAAAACATGACCTTATTGTAACTCAAAAGTTGTGAAAATTTTATGCCAAAGCCACCCCGTTCTTATCCTCCATTGTAATTGACTTCGACCTATCCCTTCCCTCAGAAGTGGTGGTGGTGGTGATGATGATGATGATAACAATAATAATAATGATGATGATGATACATGCATAAATATGACTAGGGGCGATGGTTATGGTGAGAACGAGAGTTTAAGTAGCATACAGTCAATCCTTTTATAATCAATATATTTAATTGAAGGTTTATTTGTTGAGATTAACCACTATTCAATACACAATCAGTAGATTTGAATTATTGGATGATGATTATAAGATTGAGATGTAACCAATATTGAATTGAAGGTTAGTTTGTTGAATTTACTATTAACTCTCATAATCATTATCTAATGGTTCAGATCTATTGGATGCATATTTATTATAAAAAATAAGTTTCATAATACTTAAACTTATATATATGTGTATGCATATATAATATGTATGATCATAACCCATCATACAATATATATGAACCTTCTTACTTCAAGTCCACAGTGAGACCGCTATAAAGAAAATGGAGGGTGAGACTTACATATGATGGCCTAAGAAAGAAATTTGTAAAAATTTAAAAATGATCATACCCATAACAATGTGCAAAAGTTCGTAAAAATTTTAAAAATAATGAATATTGTTGTTGTTATTGATTTGAATTGTGTTATTATTATCGATCCTCTAAACTATTAATGAAGAAAGATATCGAAAAAATAAAGAAAAGCATGACTAAGGCCTCTTCACACGGAAAATGCTTCACAAGCTCATTAAACCTCCCTCCCACACCCTACCCTATATAGGGTTTAGTGAGCGAGGTTTAATGAGCATATTTATCAAATAATCATATGAACTCGCTTACTTCGAACCCACCAAGAGACCACTATAAAAAAAATTGAAGAAAAATTTGTATCTATTTTAGTTATAGTAAATATGCATTTTATCTTGATTAACATACATTTTAATGCATATTTATGGACTTAATTCTTGGATTTTCTATTATTTTAGAGCAAATGACTATTGCTTCTTTTGTGTTTTTGTGTCATTGTAGGACCTTATAACATTATGAAAATTTTGAAGGTGGAGGAATTCTGAAAAAGAAAAAAGAAAACTTGAAGGTGGCAAGATGATTATCAAATGAAGGCACCTGATAAAATGGTACCACTTTCCTACCTTTGTTAGACTGTGCCACTAAAAGACAAAAGGGGTATCCTACAATTGCATATTCTCTTTTGCAGCTGTAGCAATGTTCCAAAAGCATAGAGGAGACAGAAAGTGACAAAGGAATAGGTGAAAAAGTTGAGGAAGTATAGAGGATAAATAGAGGATGTGGCGAGTATATATACTCTCTCTCTCTCTCTTGGCCACTCTCTTTTTTATCCCTCTCTTTTCCCCCTCTTCTTCTTCCTTTCTTTATGGAAGTTCGGGCATGACTACAAGGCGGAGAAGAAGCCAACCCAAGCTGCATTATCTCTGATTTTATTCTTTTATTTTTACCATTTTGGTTTAATGCTCTGGTTTCTAGTGTACACTAGGCTGAACTTGTTTGATTTCTGTTCTAAAACTGTGTAACTAACCACCAGAGTGTCTTAATACATATTTATTTCTTATGAACTTTCATTTTTGTTAAAATGTGCTGCAAATTTTTTTATCTATCCTATTGTTGATGTATTTGATTGTTATGTTTGCATTTCTGATTTTGATATTCTCCACATATTTAATGAAAGTAATGGAATGTTGTCCTTGTGGACATCTACCCGAGAGTGGTTCTTCCTATCCATTAATTATTTATCCTAGACCGAGAGGTTAAATGAATATCAATGAACATAATAATGTTGATCGTCACTTCTAAGTGAGACAGAGGGTACTCTTAGAATCAATAGTGTTGGGTGAAATTGAGAGGTAAACCCATTTGAATTTATAATATTTGTTCTTAATATCATCAATTTATCTTTATCAAAGAGGAATTTAGTTTGTCCATTATTGATACATCCTAGGTTGGATGAATCTTAATGTATATCTAAACAGATATTGAATGTCATTATCAAGTGAGGTCAAGAGGATAAGTTTGGTGTCAATATTGTTGGATGAGGCATCCCAATTGAATAGATAGCATTTATACCTCTTGTCGCTATGAGAATGATAGAAGTCATATTCAAATGTAAGATTTCGATCTTGTAGTATTTAGGGTCGTTATGCATGAAATTAAGTGAGAGCGCCTTCGATGGTGTTCAATATGAGATTGGAATCATCTTGTGTTGAACTACCAAATTGCTGAGTCTATGATTTTATTGAGTTAAGAAATAATATTAAAAATGTTTCTCATATCCTAGTGTCCATCACTGGTGCTAACAATATAAATCTGATTTATTGTTTTTCAATTGTTTATCTTTCTGGAACTAAACTAAAAAACTCTTAAAAATTAGAGTGATATTTATTTCTTGTGATTTAATATTTCATCCATCTCTGCCCATTTCATAAATCCTCATATTTAGCTTTTCATTCAAATTAGTTTTGAATCACCTTGATAACTGAGTGCACTTTCCTTGTTGATCGAGTGTCAAGTACCACATATCCATTTGTATGTTGAGTTTTATAAATTTTAAATCTAAATTTTTGTTTTCATTTTGGAATGAGGTCACTTGTTAACTTGGGTCACTTCTCAATATAGGATCATGTCACCATTTAGCAGGACTATATATTCATTCTACTTCACCTTTATTTTTCTCCCGCAAATTTCAAATCTAATTTCCTTTTCTAATTCACAACCCATAATTTTTGTATGTTTCTTAATTTATCATTCTTTCTATTCTTCCTCCTTTATTTCATTATTACACTTTCCTTATTTTATACTTTCTTTCCATATAATTTTGGGAAAATTATACAAAAGAGCCTAAACTTTCATGTTAATCGCAAATATGGCCTAAAATTTAATTTGTTATATTGAAAATCACAAAATTTCAAAATGTTATTATATTTGCCTAAAATATTTCTATTGGACAAAAAAACATGAACTTTCAATTCTTTTTTGATATTTTACCTAAATGTACATCTTTAAAAATATTGAATATGATGTGAAAGAATTATATTGGTAAATTGATACAATATATATTACATCATTTGTACATGAAAAGAATAAAATTATTACTGTGTATGCAACTTTTATTTGAAAATAAATTATTAGTAGTTTCATCAGTAATAAATTCATACTATTGATCTCTATTCTACATTATTAATTTAATAACTACTTTTAATATATAGTATACATTAGAATAATAATTATTAATGGCTTATATATCTACCACTTATTTAATAAGAGAATACATAATTATATTTTTTCTATTCATTTTATAGTTTAGGCAAAAACAATATTGAATACATCACTTTTCTAATAAATTCATCATAGGATTCACTAATATTTATGCCAAATATGAAAAATAATTAAAAGTCGATGTTTTTTGTCCAATAAAAACACTAAATATAATGAAAATTTGAAAGCTTGTGATTTTTAATCTAACAAATTAAAGTTTAGGCCATATATGCAATTAACATGAAAGTTTAGGTTTTTTATGTAATTTTTATTTTTTCAATTGGAAAAAGAAAACTGCTTTGAACTAGTTTTTTGGTTTAACCTGGTACTATTTGGTTTGAACTAGTACATCCTACTATTACACAAAAAGCAATTTAAATGACATACTAGATAGGACCGATGACCAATTTGCATTGAACTGATCGGACTGGTTGATCCTGTCCAATTTTAAAAATAGATGTTTCAAAAAATTTCCAAAATAAAAAATTGAGGTGAGACTTACCTATGATGACCTAGGAAAGAAAGAAAACTAAGTTTTTCCTTTTTTTTTGTTGTCGGCCACAAGAGGAAAGGAGAAGAAAATTAAAATGGATAAAGCAAAAAGGAAAGTCTAAATCTTCTTTGATGATGGTTAAGGAAAAGAAAGAAGAAAAGTAAAGAAAAAGGAAAAGAAATCTAATAAGGTAAGAATTAGGTCCATTCAATTGACTTTAATCAAATTTATTGTACTTTAAATTTATGAAAAAATAAATTTAAGTTCACGTGCATCATATTGATAGAATCTATAACAAAGAATTATATTATTTTATTAAAAACACAAAATTATTGGACATCTTTCTTGATTGTAATATTTAAAAATCTTCTTTCTCGAAACCCAACCCTATTGCAAATCAAATGTTATGTAAATTTGAATTATTGCATCATGATTATATAGTTGAGATCTAACATCAATTGAAATGAATGTTTGTCAATTGAATTTAACTTTAGTTCTCCTAATTACCATCTAATAGTTCAGATTTTTTTTTATGTATATTGATTGTAAAAAAACATATTTTCATATTAGTTGAGCTTATATATATGTATATATTACATATGTATTACCATAATCATCAAATAATATATTTGGACATTCTTACTTCAAACTCACCTTGAGTCCACTATAAAAAGAAATGGCGGGTCAGACTCATCTATGATGGCCTACGAAAGAAAGGACACTAAGCTTTTCCTTTTTTGTTGTGTGCCTGAGCCAAAACAAGAAGAAAATGAAAGGAAAAATGAAAGAAGGTTATATCTGCATTGATATTGGCCAATCTTTAGGAAGAAAAAAAAAGAGAAGAGAGAAGAAAAAGAACTTCAAATGAAAAGTAAAGACAACGACAAAGAAAATTAAGGCCAATAAAGTATGTATGAGGTGGATTGAATTGATTTCTATCTAATTAATTTGTGCTTGCATTTCTAAAAGTTTTAGCTTAAGGTTACGTCTATCAAATTGATTGAATTAATAAGGAAAAATTAATTGGAGACTAAAAGTTTTTTGAATTGTAATATCTAGGTATTTACCTTCTTAATTGGAGACTAAAATTTATGAAAAGTCCAACCCAAATTCACCCCATTTAATCCAATGACGCCCCATTTCTTATTGTACATCGTAACCGACTTAGACCTCTTTGACTTAAAAAACAAGGGCAGACCTAGCATGAAGACAATCTTTTTATAATCAGTATACATCTAATAGATTTTAATAATTGGAAGATGATTATATAGTTGAGATCTTACAACTATTAAGTTGAAAATTATTTTGTTGAATTTAATTTTATCTACCAAATTCACTGTCCAATGATTTATAGCATGAAAGATAGGGAATTATGTTTTCCTCTTTTTTATTGTCGGCCACAAGAGGAAATTAGAAGTAAATGAAAAGTGATAAAGCAAGTAGGAAAGTAGGTTATGCCTCATTTGATGCTTGTCGAACCTATGCAAAGTAAAGAAAAAGAAAAGTAAATAAAAGATAACGAAAAGCAAGTAAAAAGGAGAAAGAAAAGTAATGAACAAGAAAAGTTAAGCTAATGAGGTATGCATAGCTGTGAGGTAGATTCAATTGATTTCTTTTATCTAATTTATTGTCCTTTAAATTGGTTAAAATTTATGTTTAAGATTATATATGTGTATCATATTATTTGAATTTATAAGAAAATTTATATTAATATATTAGAAATGTAAAATTAATTAGAGAATAACATTTTTTATGGATAATAATGGCTACCTCTTTGCCTTCCCAATAAAAGGTCTCACTCTGACTCAAAAGTTATGGAAGTTTAATCCAAAGGAGGTCCCTTTGTTATTATTAGATGCATGATTTCAACCACTTTGACACTTAGCAACTGCTCCCTTGGTGGTGATGATGATAGTGATAGCAGCAACAACAACAATAATAAATAATAATACACACATACATAAATATATACACAAATATAAATATATACATGCATACATATGACTATCTATTCAACTGATTTGAATTATTAGATCATGATTATATGGTTGAGATCTAAATCTATTGAAATGAATGTTTGTCGGATGAATTTAACTTTAGTTCTCACAATCACCATCAAATAGTTTAGAATTTTTTAAAGTATATTGATTGTAAAAAAGCTATTTTCATATTGTAGTTGAGCTTACATGTTTGTGTATATTACATATGTATGATCATAATCATCAAATAATATATTTAAACCTTCTTACTTCAAACACACCTTGAGGTCGTATAAACAAAATGGAGGGTGGTCAGACTTATCTATGGTGGCCTAAGAAAGAAAGGACTTAAGCTTTTCCTTTTTTTGTTGTGTGCCTGAGCAGAAACAAGAAGAAAATGAAAGGAAAAATGAAAGAAGGTTATATCTCCATTGATATTGGCCAATCTTTAGGAAGAAAAGAAAGAGAAGAGAGAAGAAAAAGAACATTAAATGAAAAGTAAAGACAACGACAAAGAAAATTAAGGTCAATAAAATATGTATGAGGTGGATTGAATTGATTTCTGTCTAATTAATTTGTGCATTGGATTTCTAAAAGTTAAGGTTATGGTTACGTGCATCAAATTGATTGAATTAATAAGGAAAATTATATAAATCAGTTAGTAACATAAAATTAATTAAAGATTAATTTTTTTTTAATTGTAACAATACCTAGGTATTTACCTTCTTAATAAAATACCTTATTGTGTATAAAAAATTATGAAAAGACAATTCACCCCATTTAATCCAATGACACCCCATTTCTTATTGTACATCGTAACCGACTTAGATCTCTTTGACTTAAAAACAAGGGCATACCTCTGTCTATAATAAATATACATTTAATAAATTTTAATAATTGGAAGATGATTATATAATTGAGATCTTACCACTATTGTTTTAAAAATTAGTTTGTTGAATTTAGTTTTATCTACCATATTCACTGTCCAATGGTTTATATCTCTTGGATGCACATTGTTTATAAAAAGTTTTAAATTACTTAAATTTATATATATGTGAATGTATAGTTGTTATATATGAAGTCATTCATGCAAAAATTATATGCACAAGAAATTTATCACATGGATTGTGTTACAAAGAACACAAGCCGTTATGTATAATGATTAGAGTAAACTTTGTATTTTTCCATGATTTTCGAGCCATCTTGTCTTTTAACGTGGACCGTGTTGAATAATGCAGATCATATTGACAAGGATCATCTTACTTGATGCAGGCCATGTTGGTTCCTGTGGACCTCTTATTCTTTCATCATCACATAAAAAATAAATAATTGGGTAGCATCTAATTCATTTAAAAAATCTAATTAAAAAAAATGATGCATGCTAGGATAAATTGTTAAAAATCGTCTAAATGAGATAAAACAAATATTTATAAAATGACATGCATTATATATCCATCATACAATATCTATGAGCTTACTTCGAGCTCACCGTGAGACAACTATAAAGTAATGGAGAGTAGGAATTCCCTATGATGGTCTAAGAAAGAAAGGGAATTATGCTTTCCTCTTTTTTATTGTCGGCCACAAGAGGAAATTAGAAGTAAATGAAAAGCGATAAAGAAAATAGGAAAAGTTATGTCTCATTTGATGTTTGTCGAACCTATGGAGAGTGAAGAAAAATAAAAGTAAATAAAAGATAAAGAAAAGCAAGTAAAAAGGAGAAAGAAAAGTAATGAACGAGAAAAGTTAAGCTAATGAGGTATGCATAGCTGTGAGGTAGATTCAACTGATTTCTTTTATATAATTTATTCTCCTTTAAATTGGTTAAAATTTAAGTTTAAGATTATATATGTGTGTCATATTATTTGAATTTATAAGTAAAATTATATTAATATATTAGAAACATAGAATTAATTAGAGAATAACATTTTTTATGGATTATAATGGCTATCTCTTTGCCTTCTCAATAAAATGTGCCACTGACTCAAAAGTTATGAAAGTTTAATCCAAAGGAAGTCCCTTTCTTATTATTAGGTGCATGATTTCGACCACTTTGACATTTAGCAACTACTCCCTTAGTGGTGATGCTGATGCAACAGCAGCAATAACATCAATAATAAATAATAATGTGACAGACATAAATACATAAATATATACACAAATATAATTATGTACATGCATACATATGACTAGGGAAGATGACTCTACCATGAGAAAAAAAAAGAGTTTAAGAAGCATGCAAACAGTCCTTTGATAATCATTATCTATTCAACCAATTTGACTTATTGGATCATGATTTTATAGTTGAAACTAACATCTATTGAAATGAATGTTTATCAGATGAATTTAACTTTAGTTCTCATAATCACAATATTTCAGATTTTTTTATGAATAAAGATTGTAAAAAATATATATTTTCATATTATTTGAGCTTACATATATGTATATATTACATATGTATGACCATAATAATCAAATAATATATTTGGACCTTCTTACTTCAAACACACCTTGAGGCCACTATGAAAAAAAATGGAGGGTCGGACTTATCTATGATGGCCTAAGAAAGAAAGGACACTAAGCTTTTCCTTTTTTTGTTGTGTGCCTGAGTAGAAACAAGAAGAAAATGAAAGGAAAAAGGAAAGAAGGTTATATCTCCATTGATACTGGCCAATCTTAAGGAAGAAAGGAAAGAGAAGAGAGAAGAAAAAGAACTTTAAATGAAAAGTAAAGACAATGACAAAGAAAATTAAGGCCAATAAAATATGTATGAAGTGGATTGAATTGATTTCTATCAAATTAATTTGTGCTTTGTATTTCTAACAATTTAAGCTTAAGGTTACGTGCATCAAATTGATCATGTTGCCTGATGTAGGCCATGTTGGTCCCTATGGACCTCTTATTCTTGCATCCTCACATTAAAAAAAAAAATTGGGTAGCATCTAATTCGTTTAAAAAACCTAATTAAAAAATCAATGCACGCCAAGATAAATTATGAAAAATAGACTGAATGAAATAAAAAATGTACAAAATTACATGCATCATATATTCATCATACAATATCTACGAACTTGCTAACTTCGAGCCCACCGTGAAGCCACTATAAAGAAATGGAGGGTAGGAGTTCTCTATGATGGCCTAAGAAAAAGGGAATTATGTTTTCCTCTTTTTTATTGTCGGCCACGAGAGAAAATTAGAAGTAAATGAAAAGCGAAAAAGCAAGTAGGAAAGAAGGTTATGTCTCATTTGATGTTGGTCGAACCTATGGAAAGTAAAGGAAAAGAAATGTAAATAAAAGATAACGAAAAGCAAGTAAAAAGGACAAAGAAAAGTAAAGAAAAAGAAAAGTTAAGCTAATGAGGTATGCATAGCTGTGAGCCTGTGAGGTAGTTTCAATTGATTTCTTTTATCTAATTTATTGTCCTTTAAATTGGTGAAATTTTAAATTTTAGATTATATATCTCTGTCATATTATTTGAATTTATAAGAACAATTATATTAATATATTAGAAACATAGAATTAATTAGAGAATAATATTTTTATGAATTATAATGGCTACTTTTTTGCCTTCTCAATAAAAAGCCTCATTGTGACTCAAAAGTTATGAAAGTTCCAAAGGGAGTCCTTTTTTCGTATCCTCGGGTGTAACTGATTTCGACCTCTTTGACACTTGAGAACTGCCTTTCTTTTAGTGGTGATGATGATGGCCATATATTTTTATGTATAATAGCTGCTCCCCTTAACTATTTCATACATTGCAAAACTAGCCAATATGTTATCATACTAATATTGTATTTTAATTTTAATTAATTATTTTGGTTTCTTAGTATTAAGTAAATAATATATTGAGTCCTTCCTAACTTTATTTCTCCATCAGTCCCTGCAGTTGTGACGGGTGGAAATGAAGCCTTCGGATTAGATCTATTAAGGAGCAGAAGGTCTCCTGCTAATTGTATCATTCACCTATTTCATTCAACTCTTCCCCCGCCATGGGAGTTGCCGGCGATGGCATTGCGTGTCTCAGTTTCTTAACCGAGGTGCTGGACCTGAAAGGGCAACTCGGCTATGTCGTATACTTTGGCGAAAAAGTTACGGCGCTCGAGAAGGAGAAGACTTCACTGATCGAATGCTCGGGGGATCTCGAAAGAGAAGTCAAATATGCCGAAAGGGATCCAACTCGTCAACGCACGGGCGAAATAGAAGATTGGCAGCGAAGAGTCGACGCCATCAGGACGGAGGTGGATGCCATTAGACAGAAGTTTGAGCTGCTGCAGAACCAAGGATGTAAATTTTTTGGCCGGTGCTCTGGTAACATCTTTTCCAGGTACAAGATCGGAAGCAAGGCAGCCGAATTGCTCGCAGAAGTGAAGGAGTTAATGAGCATTCGAGGCAGCATCGGTCGCAGCGTCTCTCTGCCATTGCCTCCACCTGCTGGCCGACTGTTGTCCATCAGCCCCAGCTTGGAAGAGATGGAGCGGATAAACGAGGTTAAGAGGAACATAGACAATGTTCTTGGCCACATGACTAATCCTGGGGTCAGATTTGTCGGGATTTACGGGATGGGTGGAGTTGGCAAGACCCTGCTCTTAAAAGCCATCAACAACAAACTCTTGCAACTCATCGGAGCACGGGACGACTTTTACGATTATGTGATGTTGCTCGAAGTTCCAAATGCCGGTCCTGACCTGCACAAGTTGAAGCTGCAAGTTGTTGATTGTCTCGGGCTGCAACTCGCCGAGAATGCCAACTTGGAGTTGCACATCTACAACTTCCTAATGGATAAAAGGTTCGTGGTTCTACTCGATAACCTTTGGGAGCCTTTGGATCTAAATGCCATCGGGATTACTCCAAACCAGAATAGCAAGGTGGTCTTCACCACCAGATCCGACGGCGTATGTGGCAGAATGAGGGCCCAAAAGGTCAAAGTGGAATGCCTTAATGAAGCGAATGCATGGAGCCTCTTCCAAGAGAACGTTGGGAACGACGAAATCATCTCTAGACCGGACATACTCCCGCTGGCGAAAGAAATAGCAAAGGAATGCAAAGGCCTTCCACTCGCACTCAACGTCATCGGAAAAGCCATGTCCTCAAAGATAACCCCGAACGAGTGGAACCATGCGCTCACCTCACTCAAGAACTCGCAACTAGTTACCAAGTTCCTCGATTCGAAAACGGAATGTGTTCAGCTGCTCAAATTGCTAAGGGTTAGTTACGATCTTCTGCCCGACGACGTGACGCGGCAATGTTTCTTGCTCTGCGCGTTGTTCCCGGAAGGCCAATTCATTCACATAGATACGCTGATCCAATGTTGCTTGGGCCATGGTCTGGTCGCTGACCGTCAGGATAACGACATCGGACAGGCATACGACAGTTGGCACGCTCTTATTGGAATTCTTAGATCAGCAAGCTTGTTAGAGACCGATGACAAAAATGAGTGCGTAAAAATGCATGACATCCTTCGTGACATGGCCTTGTGGATTGCTCGTGAGGATGGAGAGTGCTACACGAAGTGGGTTGTGCGCGCCGGACTGCGGAGCACAGATCCGTTGGGAGGCGTCAAGGGCTGGGAATCTTCGGAACGAGTGTCGGTGATGAATAATGAGATATCAGCACTCCCGGAGCCCAAGAAAGAGAGTCGAACTCTATCCACTTTTATCCTCCGAGGTAACCCTAAGTTGGAGGAAATCCCTACCAACTTCTTTAAATATTTTCCTTCGTTGACTTACTTGGATTTGTCAGGTACGAAAATTCGCATTCTTCCTAAATCTCTATCAAAGCTTAGAAACCTCCGGTACCTCAACTTAGCTGGTACCGAAATTGAGTATCTAATCATAGATATGAAGTCCTTAGAAACCTTGAGGCACCTGATATTGAGAGACTGCAGATCGCTAAAGTACATTCCTTATGGCTTGATAGGGAATCTCCTGAAGTTGCGAGTGCTTGACATTTTCGGATGTGAATTTATCTTTACAAAAGATGATAAGGTAGAAAGCCAAGAAAACAACGATCCCTCTGTTGAACCAATTAGTACAACAGTGCCATCGGGTGGGATCTATTCCGTCGTAGGTGATGGGGAAACAAGAAGTGAGAAGGAACGGAAAACGAATATTGATGAGCTAAAGTTTTTGAAAGGGAAGCTGGAGTGCCTCGGGTTGACCCTAGACATGAAAACTATCCCATACCTACAAAGTTTTGTTGACAATAGAACCATCCGGCAATTGAAAGTAGTTGGATTGAAAGAATCAAAAGTCCACGATATAATCCGACGGCTCATGGAGATTGGCAAGGTCATTGAGCTTTTGGAACTGGAAAAACTTTCCAATATAGAGGAACTGAATCTTTCAAATGACAATCAGAATCTGAGTTTTGGCCGACTAAAATCGCTCTCCTTTACAGAATTAAATAAGTTGGCAACGATAACATGGAACAGAGAGTCGCTCGTACAAATGTTTCCTAACCTCACAACTGTTGGTATTCACTCTTGCCACGGTCTGAAAGATCTCACATGGACTGGCCACCTGCGGTTCCTCAAATATTTTCGTGTAGATGAATGCCAGGGACTGGAAGAAATAATTCGTGATGAAAGTAATGATGATGGACGCCCTCCATCCATTTTTCCTAAGATCAGAGAAGTCCATCTGGAAAACCTTCCGAAATTGGTGAGTATCTGCAACCCAACAATCAAGATCTCCTTGAAACGTTTCAGAGTGGTGAAATGCCCAAAGCTGAGGGGATCCATCCCATTCATAATGGAAGCTGTAAGTTCGAACTTGAAGACCTTTATTTTTTTTCTCTTGCTTAATATTTCTTCTACTCTTGGACCAACTCTAGTTTTTACTGCCCTTTGAGCTCATCTAGGTGTGACAAAGAAATGTGATTTCAGTAGTTTGGTATCTCAAAGAAGCTATTTTGGATGAAGATTAAACACATTAAGCATAAAAAAATAATTCCATGTAAAGTTTCATTTCCCCTATTAAAGAAAGAAACATATTTGTATCTCATGGCTAAATACATGTAAATACCCAATTATTAAAAGTTTGACTAGTTTTTTAGTGGCGTGGTATGCATTAGATTGTATTGTTATATATCGTATTATCACAGAGCTATTGAAATGGAAAAGAAGACAACACTTTTAGGCTTTGTTTTAATTGCACAAAAAAAATATGGATTTTCTTAGAAACGTTAATATTGTAGCAGAAAGTGCCCTAATCGTTATCAAGTAATACAAATATGAATAAAGTTTAGAATATAAAATAATAACCTGAGATATGAATAATTCAATGGGTTTACCAAAAATCAGCAACTATACAAGATATATAAATACAAAAAAAAAAACTAAATTTGATGAGAACAAATACTACACTAGATAAGGTAAACATTATTATGGTAATTTGAATGTTATTATAATAATATTCTTAAGGTGACTTTTGAATCTACCTAAGAAATAATTTTCTCTCAAGATGAACCAACTATTCTCATTTTTAGTTAGACTAAAATTTTTATCCAAAGGATATTATTGCCCATTAAAGAGCAATATCTTGTACTATCTATCACTTTCGAAATGAAAATAAATAATAGACCACATAACTCCAACATTTGATGGAGTCATTACATGCAAAACTTTGATTTCTGTTGAAAAACTTATTTCAAAGACCAAAAAAATCAATGAATCAACAAGAACACATTAACTTGAGTATTCACATTCGAAAGAAAAAAGAAAGATATAGATCCAAAATAACCATGGGTTTCAATAGGAAAAATAAATATAGTTCATAAAAATTAAAAAAAGCATTAAATGATAGGAATTCATCCTATAATAATCTATAATCTTGAGAAATAATTAACTCTATGGATGAAAATACTTGATGCAGAAATCTCCTTGCAGTCTTTAGTTTCACCCTACGGGATTGAAGGTTTTCTTCATGTGTGTAGCACGAAAAGAAAGGCTCTCTAAGCATCTATTAATTATATCTTTTGTCTCACAAAGTAGTCTCAAGTTTTGGACTCGATCTTGTTTGCAAGCTCTTAAATTTGGCTTTGATTTAATCTATCACATATTGTGAAGTTGTGAGATTGGCGGGATTGTCATTTCATTGATTAGTGAACTGTTTACTTTTCTTAACTTATTGGTTGCGAATGGTAGCGAGTAAGTTAAACGAGTCAGATTTATATCAGCTGTTTGGCATATAAGCAAATATTTTAGGTGACATTTATGGGTTCTTGTATATGTTAATCATACAATAACATAGCATATTCTAATGAGCGATTGCGTATTTAATTCATTTTTATTTTCTTCCACTCATTAACCTTTTATATCTCTTTTCTTGAAGTTATTTTCTTTTCCACCATGCTAATCTAGGCTTTATTATGTTGTCATTGTTAAATTATGCTTTTATTTATTGTAAAATATCATTATAGCCAAACTTTTTTGAAATTACTAATTAAAAAGTGCAAATAAAATACATATTATACTACAATTGAAAATGATATTATATGCATATAACAAATGTAAGTTAAACATGAATGTTGCCTTCTATTTATGTTATGTTATTTTATATGAATTAATTATTATTTTAATTAAAATATTAATTCAAACTTTTATTTGATTGTTTTTTAATATTAAGATGCAGTTGGAAAAAATATTTCTAAGCACTTCACAAAAATTTTATAAGAAAATTTAAATAATTGAACCCATCAAGATTGGCTGATTACGAACTTTATCTTTTCCCATGATTTAAAAAAAATTTACTTGTTTTGATATGTTGCAGGGAGAGACCAATACAAATTTGGAATTGGATATAGTTTCCAACTTGCATTTAGAATTGCAGAAATCTCAGCACATGTAAGGCCAACATATCAGGAACTTCATAACCTTGATAATAGTTGACGGTGGACTTTGATATGGATTTTAGCTTGGTATTCTAAGCTTTCATGTTTGATCAGAACTATTATTTTACCTCTGCATGGAATTATGTTCTTAATTTGTGTGAGTTTGCAGAAAAGATTATGAAACATTGTGTAATAGTGTTCCTGCATTTTCTTTTGTTCGAACATATATATCATTTATATAGTCGGTTTTGATGCATTATTGACCATGTATATTATTGCAACACATGAATTGGAACAACCTAAATTGTTTCTAAACGAGCGTTTCAGTCATATACAATGTTGCAAGATTTCGATATGAGATGGTTCCACGAGGGCTAAATAAAAAAAAAAAGGCTTTTTCCTTTTTGTTTCGCTCCTCTCTCCAGTAGCATTCGGTGCCGTCAGATTCCCCTGTAGAATTCCAAAGGGCATCAAGAGAGGATGAATTGATGTTCAATTCGAAAATGTCGATTCCATAAAAACCGTCGCGAAAGTTTAAAATCGATTCTTAAATCTTTTATAATTCAAATCATAAATTCAATATTAGAGTGATAAAGAGAGAGAGAAAATCAAACGCAAATACACGATGGTTGTTTACGAGGTTCGGCCACACCTTGATCTACGTCTCCGCTCTGACTTCTCGACCTCGAGACCGTCGGAGATTTCACTAATCCCTTCCTTTGTTCCAAATGGGGCAAGGAAGAAAGTCCTTTACACAACCACCTTTTTCTACGGTTCGAGAGACAAGGCAACCTCTTCTCCTATGAAACTAATTTATTTTTCTCGCTCAAGAGGTAAGATTTAGAACCTCTTTTACACAGGAGCTCTCTCTATTTTTCTGAACAATAATGTTTCTCTCTTTTACAATTCTATGCACACAAGTGTGGAAGAAAGAAAAAAGAACAAACTAAAAATAAAAATTTCAAGAAAAATGTCTTCTTTTGATAACTTAAAGTATTTCTTCAAGACTTGGATGAGTGCACTTCCTTCTGGCTTTGACACTCCTTTTATAGGCTTCTACAAGTGAGAAAATCGTCCAAAAATTATTCCACTATTTTCTCCTTCAAATTTGACCGTTACCGTTCATTTGACTCACAAGCCGATCGACCGCACATATGGATCGGTTGACCGGTACACTTTCTTTTATGAAAAATGTGACTGTTGACGAATTCTGCACAGTTCGATCGACCTGTGTCATGGACCGATCGACCGGTACCTCGACCGGTACAGTCTCGATATTCTGCTTGATGAAATTGGGCATTTTCTACACTGATCGGTCGACCTGTTTTCTGAACCGGTCGACCGATATTCTGGACCGGTCGACCTGTGTTCTGGACCGGTTGACCGATATTCTGGACCGATCGACCTATTTTCCAGCCGACAGCTCGATCGCCCTGCACTATTTTAAGCATAACTTTTTGCACAGTTATCCAAATGAGATGATTTTTAATTCTATGGAAAGCTAACAGAATGCTCTACAACTTTGGTATTTATTACTAATCCAAAAATAGGATCGTAGTTAATTATTTAATCAAAATATAGTGCATAAAGTTATCACTACAAGAAAATCGTGATATTTCGACGGATAATTTTCGACGGTTCTAAATCCGTCGCTATTTGCGACGGATTTTTCGACGGTTCCGTTTCCGACGGATTTTTCGACGGTTATGACCGTCGGAAATAATTTGTATTATTATTTAATTTTTCGACGATTAGGAACGTCGATATTTTCGACGGATATCCATCCGTCGTAATTTCCGACGACTTTTCTGACGGTTATGACCGTCGAAAATTAAAAAATTAAATTATGTATTTTTTATATTATTATTAAATTTTTTCGACGGATTTTCCGACGGTCACGACCGTCGGAAATAAAAAATTAATTATATAATTTATTATATTATTATTTAATTTTTCGACGATTAGGAACGTCGATATTTTCGACGGATATCCATCCGTCACAATTTCCGATGACTTTTCCGACGGTTAGGACCGTCATAAATAAAAAAATTAAATTATATATTTTTAATATTATTATTAAATTTTTTCGACGGATTTTCCGACGGTTGTGACTGTCATAAATAAAAAAATTAATTATATAATTGGTTATATTATTATTTAATTTTTTGACGGTTAGGAACGTCGATATTTTCGACGGATATCCATCCGTCGCAAAATCTACCGCAATTTCCGAAGGTCATAACCGTCGGTAAATCCGTCTGTAAATCCATCGGTAAATATTACCGTCGGTTCAAACCGTCGGTAAAATAAAAAATAAATATTATATATAACTAAATAAAATAAATTTTTTTATTATTTATGTTTTCGACGACCGAAACTGTCGGTAATTAAAATTTCATTATCCCGTTTTTTTTCCCTTTTTCCCGCTTTCTTTCCAAATTTTTTCCTTTATATATTTTCCCTCCTCCCTCTCCTCTCCCTCCTCCCTGCACTCCTCTCTCTCTCCCTCTCCCGGCCGCGAGCACGGACGCCGGACGCCGGTTACGCCGCGAGATCGGCCTCTCTCGCACGTCGGACGCCGGCGACCCTCCCACGCCGGACGCCGACGACCCTCTCCCGCACCGGCGTATCTCTCTCTCTCCCGCTCCGCGCCGGCATCTCTCTCTCTCTGCTGGCGCCGGATCCGGCCGCCTGGCGCCGGATCCGGCCTCCTGGCGGCGGATCCGGCCGCCTGGCGCCGGATCCAGCCGCCTGGCGGCGGATCTGGCCTCCAGCGGCCGGATCCGAACGCCAGGCGGCCGGATCCGAACGCCAGGCGGCCGGATCCGAACGCCAGGCGGCCGGATCAGCCCGCTATTTTTTTTTATATTTAAAAAATTATTTGCGACGGTTGCGACCGTCAAAAGATCGACAGTTGAGATAACCGTGTAAAGTTTCGACAGTTGGGACCGTCGAAAAGTTGCGACGGCTCGGACCGCCGGCCTTTTCCGGAGGTTGCAACCGTCGGAAATTTCGACGGCTCGGACCGCCGGCCTTTTCCGGCGGTTGCGACCGTCGGAAATATCGACGGCTCGGACCGCCGGAAGCCTTTTCCGACGGTTGCAACCGTCCGAAATATCGACGGCTCGGACCGCCGGCCTTTTTCGGCGGTTGCGACCGTCGGAAATATCGACGGTTCGAACTGCCGGGGACTGTTCCGATGGCCAGAACCGTCGATATTTTCGACGAATTTTTTTCAACCGTCGCAAATCCGTTTGCGTCGAGCGTTTTTCGAACGGATCGATTCCGACTGAAAAACCGTCGGTAGTTGCGTTACCGACGGTTTTCGGGCTGATTACCGACGGTTCGGACCGTCGGTAATCCGCATTTTTCTTGTAGTGTATCTCATTTTCTTTAAACTTTTTCAGCATTTTAACTTTAATCTTTCGATGTTTGTATCATCAAAATATAATTTTATACATTATTAAAACTTAGATCCAACAATCTCTCCGTTTTTTATGAAGACAAATCGAGAAATTTGAAAAATGTATCAATTGCAAAAAAATTATAAAATAAGTTGTAAAATCAATTTTACTCCCCCTAACACTTAACTTTCCTTACAATGATAGATATTTACATAAGTATAATTTGTAAGGAACTCTTCATATAAAATAATATTCAGATCATATTTCTCTTATATTTCTCCCCCTTTTGTTTCATCAAAAAGACTAATTTATATGTGAAGCATATAAGAAACCATATGTAACTCCCCCTTAAGCAATTTTTCAAAAAATTGATTCTTCCCCCTTTTGTCATATAATGGACATGTAGAGTATTGCAAGTTTTGAATGATAACTCCTCCTAAATTTTTGGCTATTTTATAATGAAAACCAATTTATGAAAGTAAAAAAACTATCAAGAATCAAAATATGACATAAAATTTTGATTCAACAATGATGTCCATGATATGTTAAAATAAAGTTTAATCATGCTCCCCCTATCACTATTACCAATTTTCATTTATACGTTCATCCCTTTTTCTAAGAAAATAGTGGTTTTGAATTTTTGAGTGACATAAAAAAATAGATGATACTTTTATCATAACCTTTGTGCCTTCACATTTTCAATTCCATATGTCCTTTGCATGTGAGGCACATCTGAAAAAGTAATCAAGTAACTTTTGGTACCCAAACTTCTTTGGGTCCGATTTTGTTAAATAATGTTCATTTCGGAACTCAAATCATACCATGTGCATGTGGTAATAATTTTCTTATTTTGCATTGATAAGAATAATGGCCATAAAATCCGCATGTAAAATATGTAATATGTGATTTTCTATCATAGGAATGATTAGATTTCTAATAAGAGTTTTTATATCCAAAATGACTCATAAGATTATTTTTTGTTAGTTGAAAAATAGTCTTATTTTGTGTATTTTTCAAAAGGGCATTTTCTTGTTTTATTTTTTCTAATGAACATGCTAGTTCGATAATTTCACGTGCATGTGTAATTTCTAAAGTTTTAATTTCATTTTTAAGATTTTCATTTTTCATAAAACATATATCATTTTCTTCTTTTAATTTTTCAATTTCACATATTAATTTTTCATTTTCCTCTTTAATTGAAAAATATCATTTTATAAGAGAGGAGAGTTCTTTATTTACATCTAAAGAAAGATTTTCTTGGGAAGAACTTGATGAGTCATTATTTGAAGGATTAGAGGTTACCTCATCGTCGTGTGCCATTAAGCATAAGTATGCTTCATCACTGGAAGAGCTTGATGAGTCACTTGTTATACTTGACTCTTCATACTTTTTCTTCTTACCTTTTCGAGATGTCTTTTCTTTGTGATTTTTGTTTGATATTCGGGTAGGCTTCTCAATCTTTTCTTTCTTTTTCACCAACTTGAAATACTTATCTAGTTTTCTTGTGTAGCGGGCGAATATCTTTTCGTCCACTTCTTCTTCACTTGAGTCTTCTTCATTTGCATTTGCCTTTAATGTCAATGTTTTCTTCTTGAGAGCTTTTTCTTCTTGATCTTCTTGGATTGAGATCTCATAAGTTAGAAGTGAACCAATTAGATCATTCAAAACCAATTTGTTCAAATCTTTTTCTTCGATCACGGTCCTCTTTGTATGCCCATCTTGAGGAAAGAGACCTGAGAATCTTTTTCACTTTTTGAGGGTTAGATCTTGTCTCACCCAAGGAGGCTAAGCCATTCAAAATATCATTAAATCGAGCAACCATATCGTTTATAAACTCATTTTCATGCATTTTGAAAGAGTCATATTGATGATTTAAAATATTCAATCTAGATTTTTAACTTTGTCGGTTCCTTCATAAGTGGTGATGAGTTTTTTCCAAATTTCGGTTGCGGTTTCACAACTTGAAATCCGATTAAACTCCGTTGAATCTAAAGCACAATAGAAAATATTTTTTGCTTTCCAATCCAATTTCGAAATTTTTTCTTGTCGTTCATCATGTTCGGAGGGTAATTTTTCATGTAAATAATAGCCTTTCTCAATAATATCCCACATGTTTAAATCGATAGAACATATGTAGGCTTGAATCCGAATTTTCCAAAATTGAAAATTTGATGCATTTAAAAGGGGAGGACGACTAATTGATTGTTCTTCAGCAAAAACAAATGCACTTGATACCATAGCTCTCAAGATTATTAAATCTTAAAACAAACGATTGAATCTTAAAAATGATTAGATCTAAAAATCGAGATGATTCAAAAGATCAAAACAAGAGAAACCCGCTCTGATACCAATTGTAGGATCCCAAAGGGCGCCAAGAGAGGGGGGTGAATTGGTGTTCAATTCGAAAATGTCGATTTCACAAAAACCATCGCGAAAGCTTAAAATCGATTCTTAAATCTTTTATAATTTAGATCATAAATTCAATATTAGAGGGATAAAGAGAGAGAGAAAATCAAACGCAAAACACACGATGGTTGTTGACGAGGTTTGACCATACCTTGGTCTACGTCCCCGCTCCGACTTCTCGACCTCGAGACCGCCGGAGATTCCACTAATCCCTTCCTTTGTTCCAAATGGGGCAAGGAAGAAAGTCCTTTACACAACCACCTTTTTCTTCAGTTCGAGAGGCAAGGCAACCTCTCCTCCTATGAAGCTAATCTATTTTTCTCACTCAAGAGGTAAGATTTAGAACTTCTTTTACACAGGAGCTCTCTCTATTTTTCTAAATAATAATATTTCTCTCTTTTACAATTCTATGCTCACAAGAGTGGAAGAGAGAAAAAAGAACAAACTAAAAATGAAAATTTCAAGAAGAATGTCTTCTTTTGAGAACTTGGATGAGTGCACTTCCTTCTGACTTCAGCACTCCTTTTATAGGCTTCTGCAAGTGAGAAAGTCGTCCAAAAATTATTCTACTATTTTCTCCTTCAAATTTGACCATTACTATTCATTTGACTCACAGGCCGGTCGACCGATACACTTTCTTTTATGAAAAATGTGACCGATATTCTGGACCGGTCGACCTATGTTTTGGACCTATTTTCCAGCCTGCAGCTCGACCGCCCTACACTAATTTAAGCATAACTTTTTGCACAGTTACCCAAATGAGGTGATTTTTAATTCTATGGAAAGCTAACAGAATTCTCTACAATTTGGTATTTATGACTAATCCAAACTCTAATAGGATCATAGTTAATTATTTAATCAACGTATAGTGCATAAAGTTATTCCTTTTTCTTTAAACTTTTTCAGCATTTTAACTTTAATCTTTCGAGGTTTGTATCATCAAAATATAATTTTTATATTATTAAAACTTAGATCCAACATCCCCACATCGTCACTGCCTCCATGCTACTGCCTCCCAGGCTACTAGCTCTGCACATCGATAGATCCTCAAGCCGCCGCTGCCCTCTGCCATTTTTTATGCAAGCATTCTTAATTTTTCCAAGTCAATAGGTGACTTCTAATTCTTGCCTCCTAGATTTAATGTACCATGAACCTCAAGCCAACATCTATGAATTCTTCACATAAATAACAACTGTGTATTTGGAATGGAGATAACATCACTGAAAGGTTGATGCATCTTTCATTTGTAGGACAAAATTCGAATGCATAATGAAACACAAGAAGAAAAGACAAGACTGGGAAATTGAATCTCGATCCCCACACACAAAAAATATGATGGTGCCATATATGTTGATTCCAAATCATACAATAGGCAGCATGTGCAGCATTCTCCTTTGTAGGGGCAAGAGACAACGGCGAAACGACAAGATGAAGCAGCGGCTGGAGGCACGGGATGTGATGGCGTGGTGAACAACGACGACCTATGATGCATGGGTATGCGAGTGAGGCTGAAGTACCCGTACCCAGTACGTACTCGGTAAGGGTACGCGTGGGTATGCTAGGGGTACGCGTACGTCTACGTATTCATATTAAAAGTATTTTTTTAATGAATGGGTACATATGGGTACAAGATGGGTATGTTTAGTAACTGGTACACTGGATACTTTGTCCATATAAGATGAGAATAGCTGAGACCGTCGACCACGAAAGAGGAAAAAAGTAGTTGACAGCCAAACCTATAAAACATGCTATTTTTTTATGCCTTCTTGCATCTCAACAGTGTCGAGCTTGTTCAACTACCAAAATGTGGACAGCCTGCTACAGGTGGATGCTCTTCATCGTTATCATAATGAGGCATTTCGCCGGTGGCTTAGTTGTTTTCTCCAACTTCACAGTCGGCCTCCATTTCGGCCGCCTCTTTTTTGGGCGATAACAAAACCATTTTTAAAAGAAACCTAAGAGTTTGTTTGACAAATAACTAATGGAGGAATGAGATGGTGTGGTGTGATAAGTGATGGGGTGGCGTGGCGTGGTGTGTCATTAGAAAGTCCATATTTTGATGATAAATTATATAAGATGTGCGGTGAGGTAACGAAGATTTTATTTGTATAAAAATTATTTTTATCCTTCATTATATATTTAAAATATTTATAATTATTAATTAGGGGTGAGCATGAACCGGGATGACCTGGTTGCCCTCATCCACACTGTCTAGGATTTTCCAATTTTTTTCTAACCCGATGGATAATTGGGTCCGAACCGAGTTTCATTTCTTTAACATCTAGTCGGGTCGGGTCAGAATCGAATTCAGATTTTGCATCCCAATCCGGTTGAATATATTATATTAATATTAAATTATTTTTAAATAGTATATTTATGTTTATTTTGAATAAAATTTTATATTTACTAAAAAGTTTTATTTAATAAAAAATTATAAATAAATATGTATTCATAGTATATGATGATATATATCAATGAAATGAATGTGTGTGCGAGAGAGAGAGAGGTGGTTTAATTTGGTAAGAAGAGAAATAGTTTAATTTGGTAATAAAAAAGAGGTTAATTTGGTCTAAAATAATCTATTCCTCCTCAATCCACCAATTTGATTGAATGAAAAATATAGTGTTTAAAGGGTTTAGCTATTCCACTCCACCCCTCTTAATTTAGTCAAACATAGTTTAACTAATTTCATTTCCCCATATTTCACCCCACCCCTTTATATCCCTCAATCCAAACAGGCCCTAAGTTACATAACACGCGCGTCTAAAACGATGAGAATGCTATCCACAAATGGTCTTTGCTGGGCTCACCTAACACTACCCGTAAATTATTGTTTAATAATTATTAAAATTTTATTTTATAAATTATAACTTATTATATGTATTTCTAAAGATTAACATAAATAATACTTAATATATATAATATCCACGTACCCGTACCTTAATTTTTTAAAAAAATGATACTCGTACTGAGTATCGGTACTGTACCCGTAGTCATGCAACATAGACGGCGACATGATGCAAAGGGAGAAAAGGATAAATTACATCAAATGCCCCCCAACTTTCACGTTTGCTTAGTCATGCTCTCCAACTTCACTTTGTAAGTCATTCATCTTTTAATTCATTTCACTCGATGCCCTCTTTACTTGGGATAGGCGATTTCTCAGTCGTTGAGCTGACATGGCACACACATGGCACTGACAGGACATTTTTTCTTCTCTACACGCTGACGTGGAAATATTAAAAAAATAAAAAAAATTATTTAAAAAATAAAAAAATTGCCACCTCACGTAGTGAGGTGGGGTTCCCACCCCTCCCACCTCGCCGGCGCGCGGGACGCCGATGAGGAGACAACGGCGGGAGAAGGGGGGCCTCGACCCCCCTTTCTCCTGCATGCCGACGAGGAGAAGGGGGGGGGCCTCGACCCCCCTTTCTCCTGCATGCCGGCGAGGAGAAGGGGGGGCCTCGATCCCTCTGCGATTGTCACCGATGAGGTCGCAGAGGGAGGTCGAGGCCCCCCACCTTCTCGCGCACCGGCGCGCGGTAGAAGGAGGGCCTCGACCCCCCTCTTCTCTTCGCCGGCGGAGGGGAGGTTGCAAAGGGGGGTCGAGGCTCCTCGTCTTCTCGCGCGCCAATCGCAGAGGGGGGCGAGGGCCCCCCTTCTGCTTGCCGGCACGCGGGAGAAGGGGGGGGGGGGGGGGGGGGGGCTCGACCCCCCTCTGCGACCTCACTAGTAGGTCGCAGATGGGGGTCGAGGCCCCCCTTCTCCCGCGCACTGATGACTAGAAGGGGGGACCTCGCCCCCCTCTGCGATTGTCGCTGGCGAGGTCGTAGAGGGGGGTCGAGGCCCGCCCCCCTCTTCTCCTCGCCGGCGTGCGGGAGAGGGGGGCCTCGACCCCCCTCTACAACCTCGCCGGCTATCGACTAGGTCGCAGAGGAGGGTCGAGGCCCCCCTTCTCACCGGCATCCTGCTCGCCGGTGAGGTTGGAGGGGTGGGAACCCCTGCGTGAGGTGATAATTTTTTTATTTTTTAATTAATATTTTTTATTTTTTTAATATTGTCATGTCGGAAGAAAAAATGTCCTGTCAGCGTCACATGTGTGCCACGTCAGCTTAACGACCAGGAAACTGCCTATCCCAGATAAAAAGGGCATCGGATGAAATGAATCAAAAGATGAAGGACATCGCTATTACAAAGTAAAGTTGGAGAGAATGACTGAGCAAATGTGAAAGTTGGAGAGCATTTGGTGTAATTTGCCCGAGAGAAAATGGTGCGATTCTTTTAATGAATTATGAAAGTCGAACCGGCTCATACTGAAACGTGCCATATGAGTTCAACACGATTAAAAAAAGAATGGCTGAACTGCACCTCTGTTTTGTCCATCAAATCTAAGATTAGACGACGCGCCATATATGTGGGCGAAAATATCTCCTCTCACTATCCTTGTTCCTTTTGGAAATACAAAAAAAAATTGTGGGAGCATAAGATTTCGGATGATGTACTTTTGAAATCCAAATAACATAACAACCAGCCAAAAATTCATTATTATGTCTAAATTTTCTTTATTTCTTTGGGTGTTAAAAGAATCATTCTCCAACAAAAAAATGTTAAATATTTTATTATTTTCTAAAATTATCATTTTATCTTTAATTTATATTAATAATTACCTCCCTGAATTGTGAGTTCATATATTAAATGTATATCCAAGACCTATCAAAAAAGGCAGAGTGTATTTCATCATTTATCATAAAACACAGTCGAAACTTTTCATTGAATGTAGTGAGTGTGAAGTGATTCATTTTATTTCACTTTTATTTGAATAATTATTCATCTCATTGTTGCTTCTTTCATACATATCTATCAAAGTTTCTTAAATTTCATGTTATGTAGAACATTTAGAAATAATATTTATATCATAAAAATATTAAATATTAATAAAAGACTTTTTTTAACTTTATAATCAAAATTTTCAGTCAAAACTTGAAAATAATCATATTCAAATAAATGAAATATCAATAGGAACACTATTTATAACTTTATTTGACTTTTCAAAACTATTTTCACTGCTTTCCCACATATCAAGGTCAAGAGAACATAAATAATCTTTAATTCCTACTTTTCAATAAATAAATTGAAGCATTAAAGTCGGTGGTTAAAAAATAAATTGACCTTCTTTAAAAAATAATATAATGCTCTAAAGATGATTAAATATTAAAAATAATAGTAACCTTACTTCTGATACTAATTGCTAGATTACAAGGCACTTAGAGAAGAGGTAAATTTGTATTCTATTGATAATATAAAATTTTCAAATCAAATTACGAAAGTACAAAAATTGATTCATGAAATTTAAAGTAAAACATATATATAGTTCTCAAATTATAAACACATGTAGAGTGAGAAGGACAGGAAGAGAGTAAGGATAGGAAGAGTGAATGCAAACAAAAAGCCAAATGGTTTATTGACAAGGTTGTTGGAACAAAGTTTTGATGCCCAAATTAATTATATTTTGATAGTACAAGCCTCGATTAAATTAGAGTTATATTTAAAATAACGAAAAGTTTATGTAGAAATGAGTCATTTTATGCATATATAAATATGTTTCATTTATATGAAAGTTGTAAATGATCGTGTTAGCTTTCTAACAAATAAAAGATCACATCATTCCGATAACTATGTGAAAAAATATGTTCAAAATAATGTGGGGTGGCCAAACAATCAGCTAGTTAACTGGTCGAGTGATCAAGTGAGCGGTCGATCAGTTAGCATGAAGAATGCACAAATCAAATAATATTTGAAGACCGATTGACTAGTAGAAGCCAACGATCAACCAATGACATTAGTATCGATGCCAGACAAAGTTGAAACAATGAGTGGTCGACCAAGGGTTCAACCAGTCAACTAACCGATCAACCATTGGGTGAAGTGGTTGACTGATTGAGCTTCCAATGGTCATATTTACAATGACTATTAGGAGGGGTCGACTGGTGGATGGAGAGCAGTCTACATGAACAATGCAGAGTAATGATCATATTTTTGCCCAAAAGGTGGGAAATGAGCCAATCGCTAAATGCAATTAAGAAGGCTACAAATAAAGTTCCAAAGGTGAAAAAATCATCGACTTGTAAACCAATTTGGAGAGAACACTTGTGACGTCCATTTGAGTAAAAAAATTATAATCTTGTAATTCTCTCTCTTATTTTTCTTTTGTGAGCTTCGAAATTGTAGAAGAGAGATTTTGAAGTGTTGTAATACCTTTGTATAGGTGGTTGAGCTTTTTAGTGATAAAAGGTTGTGCCTTAACTCTTGAGCGAAGAAAAGGCGGGAGAAAGATTTCGAATAGGAGAGGCATGCCTTACCTTTTGAAGCAAAAAAAGGTAAGAGTTGTAAAAGTTTCTTCCTTGCTCCATCTAAAATGAAGAAATGGTGTTAATAGAATCTCCGATGATCTTAAGGTCTAGAAGTCAGAATAGAGACGTAGGCCATTGTATGGTTGAATCTCATTAACAAACCGCTTTGTGCTCTAGTGTTCGTCTTTCTCTCTCTCTCTCTCCTCACTTTAACATGCTTGTGATTTGTATGTTGTTATGCTTATCTTTAAATTTTTCGAATCGAATTTAAAATTCTGCAACATATTTTATGAAATTGACTTATTCGATTTAACACAAATTCACCTCCCTCCTCTTAGTGTCAAGTGATCCAATAATTGGTATTAGACCAAAATTGCTCTTATTTTTAAAGATTTAATCATCTTTTAGTTCATGATACTATTTTTACAAGAAGGTCAATCTATTTTTGAACTACTGACTTTCAATGCTTTAAATTTTTCTTCTTTGAAAATTAGAATGAAACATACTTATGTTCTATTGATTTTGATATGTGGGACATAATTGAAAATGATTTTTAAAATCAAAAGAAAATTCTAAATGGTGTTTTCATTTATCTCTCTTTTTTCAAATACAATGATTTTTAAATTTCACTTGCCAAACTTAATTATGAAGCTCGAAATATATTTTATTGTGCTTTAGATGAAGAAAGTTTAATTCTCATTTATAAATGTTATATTTCTCGTGAGATTGGACTAAAGTTGTTATTTAAATATGAAAGCAATGAAAATGAAAGAAATGTCAGGTCAAATGAAGGTGAAGAAAAGAGTGTCAATTCTACATCCACTTGAATGAACTACACTTAATGGAAAAAAGTGGTGTAGAAAAAATTTTATCTCTATTTAAAAGCATTTTATTAAAAAGAAAATTTGATTATTAATAAATGAGTATATTACTTTGATAAATGAGTTTGAAACATTAAAAAATGAGCTTGACACTTTAAAAAAAATATCAAAATAATATTTTGGAAAAGAAAATTGATTCCTTGGATTATATTTACATATCATATGGATCCTTAACATTTGAAAATTCAAAATTAATTGTATTACATGATGAGTTGAAAAAAAAACATTTCTTTGCAAAATTCCTTGGTCAATAAAATTGTTACATCTTTGTAACACACCAGAAATGTCCAAAAGCCTACTCATGTTGCCAAAACTCTTACAAATATTATTTCTTATGCATCACAAAAGAAAAATAATTATAAAAAAGTTTTAAAAGCTCAAATGGATATGATTTGAAATATTCTTTTTTCTTTCAAATTTAAGCATGCTTATGGTCATTATTTCAAAAATAAATACACTTATGATCGGTGCTAAAGATTCTCATAACTCTTATAATGATACTTTAAGATTTGGATATAGTCATAATCATTTTATTAGACCATCTATTACTTCTTATTATTGTGGTGTTCATAGTCATTATGCATTTGACTGTCAAATTAGAAAATTCATGTGTGTTGGAATGAAAATGATGCGGGTTCCAAAAGGAACCACAATTAAAAATATGACTTACATGGGATGAAAAGAACATTTTCATGTGAAAAGAAGTGAAAGCACAAAGTTTATCGTAAAATTATTTTTGGCATATGAAAAATGATTATTTGAATTAATTTTGATATTATGTGTACTCCTGTCTTGAACTTGTCCATTATTATCATAATGAGTGCATAAGTTAACAAGTGAGAAAAGATTAGGATCTTTGTGTGTATTGTGGCTATTTGCTTATCCTACGTTGGAAATACATATGTTGCTCACTATGCCAAAACTTGTTCATTTTTTATAAATGTAGATAATTTTATTTGATTGTACACTCACTACTAAAAAATTGACTTACATGGTTTTTTATGATTTTAATATTTCAATAAATTATAATTTTGAAATCTTAGTGAACAATCATGGATGAACTTATGTGTTCAAATTTCATCACTACGAGAAATCTAGCTATTAGCTACATTGTCGTTGTGTCACTACAGAGACGCTAAATCGTGGCTAAAACAAATGGCCACTCTTTAGCGTTGCAACGATGATAGAGATGCTGGAATCAATGACTATTAGTGTCACAGTGGTGCCAAGATGGTGGACGATGCTACTAGCGTCACACGTCGACGCTACTACAACGTTATTATGGCGCTAAAAGTGTCGTTGCGAAATGGTGACATGTGTCTTTACATCGACGCTATATAACATGATACTACATGGAGATTCTATTCAGATGCTAATATGGCGCCCAAATAATCCCTGAATCGCTATTCTTACCATCGTGTGTGGCCTATTCGACGCCAAAGTATCACTAAACCAGCTGACTCCAATGTGGCGCTAGTATGACACTACATAGTGCGATGCCAATGTGGTGCTAAGGAGACGCTAAGTTCAATATCTTCATACAATGAAACAATATCTTCTTGGACAAGTTCAATTACATATACATATATATCGCACAAGTTCAATGGCCATGCTTTCTTCTAATCACAAAATTACATTAAATTGCATATATATTTCCATTAAATTACAGTTACATTTTCATTAAATTTTCGATTACATTAAATTAAGGCTTGATCTGCTTCGTCGGTCTTGCCCTCGTCGCGCATTGTCCTTGCCTCCGTCGTGCCATCGCATCATCATCACGCGCTGCCCCTGCCTCTGTTGTGCTGCCCCACCCCCGCAGCCGGAGCTTCCTCCGCTACTCCAAAAATGGCGTCTTGTATGTCGCTTGCGGGCAACGCCAAAGGGGGTGGGGAGCTATCGGTGGAGTGCGCCATTTGCCGAGGAGGAGGGGGACGAGGTCCACATCCTATCGCAGTGCAGCCATGGGTTCCATGTTGATACATGGCTGGGTCCCGTGCCATCTACCCCTCCTACAACAGCGTCCTCATCATCGTGCAAATACTGACACTGATCCCGTCTCCGTTGAGGTGTCATCGAGGCGGCCGGCGACACCAAGGGGATGTTGAGGAAGGTGTTGTAGACGGACTTGGGAGGTGGAGGTGGAGGCGCCGCCGAACCATGTGCCGAGGAAGAGGACGCGGTGGAGGTCCGATGATGAGGAAGAGGAGAAAGAGGATTAAAATAGATTAAAAGAGATGCACGGATTGTTCTTCGACGATTAAAAGAGACGGAGCATCGGATTAAAACAAAGAGAGGTTAGGATACCTTTTGCGATGAGCACACGGATCATTCATTAGCGACGAAAAATTTGCTGCGCTATTGCATCGCTAATGTGGCACCATGTTACAATTATAAAGAATGATGAATAACACTGCACATTAGCTACTCCGACATTGTGACCCTAAAGTAGAACATTGTGTCACATTGGCGTCACAAATCTGCGATGCTAAATTAGCGTCACAACACGGCGAAGCTATTGTAACACAAATAGTCACGGCGCAAGGTTGGCGTTGCAAAGCGGCGACGTGATTGTGATGGATGTTTGTTGATGTTGTTCGAAAAAATTGAGAAACATATGTCGATCAAATGAGGCCATTCTAATTCGAGATGTACGATTTCCGAGAAAAGTATTTTCTAATATTTTTTAAATGCACGAAGCAAAATAGACCATTTTGAATTCTCTTTTTAAATTTGGATACAAAAAAAATTCTAAGAAAACGGGACCATTCCGGGCGCTCCCAAAAGATCTGATTTTTTAGAACATGCATTTTTAGATTTTTTAGGTGGGTAGAAATTTTTGAAGAATTTTTATAATTATGAAAAATAAGTATTTTGAGAATCGAAGGAAATGAAAAATACGTGAAACGCGAAATGTTTGCGCCGCCCCACCTTCTCGAGCCCTTCGAAATGCTAGTTTTCGGCGACCATCGAAAACTTTTTTCCTAGATTCTTAACTCTACCCTCCGACCTCTTAAAATCGTCAAAAAATACTGAAAAATCTGCCTTGCTGTTGTCTATGGGAGGCATAAATTTCATAATCCGAAGGTCCGATCTCCTGCAATCGCCATTTGAATCCCATAGAAAATGAAGAAGCTCTATTCCCCATTTTTGGAATTGGAGTATAATGTATGTATAGTATAGTTTATTAATTTTTGTATATTATATAATAGAACAATATAGTATAGTATGGTGATAGTATTGTATAGTATAGTATACTATAGTATAGTATAGTATTATATAATATAGTATTGTATAGTGTAGTTAGTATAGTATAGTATAATGTACTATATAATATTTAACATATATTGCCAAAAGAGCACAAACTAGTGTCTACTTAGCGTCGTAATCTTCTGACGCTAATATAGCATCGCAACTGTCGACACCAATACAACATAAGACACTGGTGCTAATATTGCCTCTTATTTTAGCGTTGCCATCATGGTGATGCTAACTTATTGTCGTAAACTTGCGACGTCAATACAACGTTACCATCTGTCGTGCGTTTTATAATTTTCATGCCTGACAATAGCGTCAAAATAGCATCACGATGGCCCTTCATTTAGCGTCGACATCCTTTGATGCTAATGTGATGCTAAATTGACGCTATAGAGAGGCAGTTAGTGTGTTTTTGTTGACCCAACGATAACGCTATTGTGATGCTACTGGCATCTATTTAGCATCGCGTGGTATGGAGATGCTAATTCGCATCACTATTCGACAGTTTTCTTGTAGTGCATGTATCATTATTTTTTAGTTGATTCCATAAAAATTATAAACAATAACTTTTCAAGAAGTATAAATTTAATATCATATATAGTTAATTTTGATTTGTGGTAATTTAGTCGCAAGATCCGTATATTGCTCACTTATCAAAGAAAGAAAAATATATTGTTGCCCTGATTAGTCCGATGCATATCATTTTGATTTTATTGATCTAGGAAAGAAAATGACATATGAAACCAACTTCGGAAACTCATGTTCTATTCAATCATTTATGCACTATTAGGTTGGATGCAAAATCATTTCATGAGATAAGTAAGGAATCCAAATTTGTACAATGCTAACTTAATTGATTATGTAGAATAATATGATGAAATTTGCTTGTACTAGCTAAGTGAGCCAATAGGAATATTTACTTCATTGTTTATAATAATAACCTGGCCCAAGTTTAATCCAATCCGGTCCACATTTTGACCATCGGGCCAAGCCTTCCTCGAACTCGGCCTATGCACTCAGCCCGGCCCAGGTATAAAACTGGTATGGCCCTGGTTCTTGTATAAAGTAGTGAACCATGCCATATTTTCTCCGATGTCCGTGTTCTTTTGGTTTATTTGTTTTGCACCTATGAAATGATCATCCTGAGAACAAAATGAACCAAAAGCGGGTAGCTTCTTGACTCGAAAGAATTTAAGAAAATAGATGCATGCAATGGTAAAAACTATAAAAAATAACCTAAATGATGTATGTAAAACATGTATAAAAATGCATGCATCAATATGTATTATAAATTGTATGTAGGTGGGAAGGGAAGAATAGAGTGGTAATAGGGTGAAAAATGTATCGAGATTAACATCAGATATGCACCGCAATGCTGATTATTAGAATTAACCTCGAATTAACCTCAACTTAGCGACGTACTTGCGGAGTTTGTCACGTCACATTGGCGTCAAGGTAGCATCAACCTAGCGCCTTTAGTTAGCACCAAAACAAGGTTGAAATATCGTCACATGGTTGCACCGCTTTAAAGTTAAAATAGCATCACTCATGGTAACATAGTAGGTGATGTGACAATGGCTTTTGCATCTAAATAGCGTCAATATAGTACCAACTATTAGCATCACAATGGCATCACCTTTTTTTGCGACATTTTGGCATCGTGCATTATGATGCTAAGAACATTTCCCCCAAGAAACAACAAGTGTCACGATAATGTCTCCGTAGTGCCAATTGCTAATGTTAATAGCCTCGACATGATGTTGGCGTGACGGCGACGCTATTCCCGCCAAAGTGTTGGCGTCGCATGTCTTGTGGTGCGGAGACACTAATGTGTCGCTACATGATTTAGCAACTATTGAGCACCGCTTTCGAGACTTTTTCATATGTCTCTAATCACCCTATTTCTTGTAGTGTTCTTTACAAATAACGCTGGGCCTCCCCATGGTGATAAGCTTAGCTGAATAAACCCTTGTCCAACAACTGTTGAATTTGACTCTTCCATTTTGCATTTCAGTCAATGCCATCCTATATGGAATCTTAGATATTGGTGTCGTCTTTGGAAATCAATTCTGAAATTAACCCTTGTCCAACAACTCTTGAATTTGACTCTTCAATTCTTGCATTTCAGTCAATGCCATCCTATATGGAACCTTAGATATTGGTGTCGTCTTTGGAAATCAATTCTAAAATTTATCTCCCTTCTTGGTGGTATTCTGAACACACCCTTCGGGAAGAAAACTACAAAGTCTTTCACCACTTCTATATCTTTCAACTCACCACTTATTCATTTTGTAACACCCCTTATATATTGGTCATTTTGGACTTTTGGCCCACGTGAATTTAAAACGCGTCTTGAAAGATAAATGGGGTAGCCCATGTGTTTTGCCCATGTGGGACAATTCATCTAACCATCTTGGTCCTTAGGTTGTTCCACTTAGTGTGCTAACAAGTAAGCCATAAAACATGTTCTTTAGATATAAGCATCGTAAAATCTTACTTATGTTATGATGTCCATAAAATAGATCATATAAATAGGAAAGAGGCATAATTTGACTATGAACTTTATAAAGATAATCATATTTCACCCCTGGACAGCAATATAAAGGTGAACATCATGCTAAGAAAATCATTAATAGACCTTTATTAAGGTCTTTCATGTAAGAGACACATCTCACCCATATGGGAGAGGCATAACATCATCAATTAGCAAACTTAGTTTCCTCCATCCATATCACTTTATGGTGCCAATTAGGAAATAGGTTCCTCCATCATTATTATGCAATTAGGAATTAGGTTCCACCATATTTATACCATTAAGAATTAGGTTCCTCCATCATTAACAACATCATAGACATAAACATCTGTTCGTATTTATTACAAGAGATCACTTCTTGTTAAGGGTGTGCCTTGCAAAATAATACAAGCTATGTCATAGGTCATGGGGATCAGTGCCATGAAAATGTCCTTATAATAAAAGGAGGATTGCATCACAATGTGTGGAAATCTTCTTCATTGTTCAAGTTGGATCAATCCCACACAACAAGAATAGGATCGCATGACCATCAAGTTACCTATCCCTCCGTTAAACGTAGTTACTTAGTTCTTCCCAATTCATAGGTATAGACAAAGGCAACCGCACATCTTTTATCTTTAATTCTTTAATATTTAACTATCTTTGGGCCATAAGGCCAAATCAATTCATGAGTAATGTAACTCCAGATCATCTATAGGGGTCATACAAGAATGTATGGAATGGGCAAACAAGATTGGATGTCAACGAAATCAAGTAAAAGAATTATATAAAGTTTTTGTCCGAGTTTTAGGCATTCGATTCATGGAGTGGACGTCTGATCCTCTTTCGGACACTCTCGGCAAATTGCATCATTGTACGAGAAGTGTTTCGGCCATCTGAAGGTCTTTGGGCACCCGTCCCGATTAATTAGACAATGTCCATTAATAAAAGATACTAATTTCTATCTGTATTTGATGCCCAAATCTATGGAGCGGACATCCCATGTTTAGACTACCAAGCGTCTGCTTCGGAGAGCGGTTGTCCATTAAATCAAGGTGCAAGTCTTTGACTGATTCTGGATGCTCGGCCCTATGATCTATTGTCTCATTTGGAAGGGAGTCCTAAAATATATCTTATCATCATATCATATAACTTGATTGATGCAATTTTTTTATAGAGTAGAAAAGATGGCAAGTGTACCGGTCACACAAGTAGTAAAATAGTGAAAAGATATCGATCTCACGAGGACTTTTGTCTCTTGTTCCTACTAGATGAGAATTTTTAAGACAAATTTGTAGAAATTAATGAAAGAGAGTAATTAGAAGCAGATCCAACGAGTGAAAGAGAAAAAATATCAAATAAGAGAAATGTTGGCTTTATTAAACATTCCATGACTATAATTTGAAATAAGCAAAAAAAATTGTATCTGATGGAAATGAAATTTGATTTAGGACTCTAACCAGATGTTCTATCTGTTTTATCAATTGAACATTTAAAGAAAGTTTAACCAAATCATTCTCCAAATGATTATGGATAAAACACAATGTAATTTGATTCATCTCAAAGACTCTTCAACCGAGTAAGTCTGAGTCCACACCCCTTTATAAATCTCACTGGGTAGATAGGGGAGAGATATGAGATACTAAAAATGATTAATTTCTCAAGTAAAACACAACATCCATATTCAAATATGAGAAACGAACTTTTATTTCAAAATAATAATGGAGTTCAACAAAGTAAAACCAGGGAGTTAAACATCATAATGCAAAGATTAGAGTACAAAAGATGAACAAGAAAATAGAACTCTAAAATATGAAATGTGACTCTAAACAAAGTAGCACTCTCCTTATGATTTGAAAGTGGATGTTCTTCATCATGATAACAAATTAAATTGGACATAAAAGTTATTAATCTATGCTCAAGTGATGACAATGCAGATGTAAGAATGATATGATTATATTTGTAGAAGAAATCGCCAAGTTAAACGATGAAACAAAAAATTATGTACACGACCAGTCAACTGACCATGCCGATTGGTCAATAGCTATCAAGCATCAAAATGTTGGGACTACGATGGTCGACGGTCTGATCGTTGCACCAGCCGACCGATCAACTCAAAGATTGAATTCAAGAAATAATGAGACAATAGCGGTCGAGGAGCCGATCAATCGATCAACCCAAAGAAAATGATGAGACAATGATGGTCGATGAACCAATCGATCAGACAACAAATAAAATCACAGATATCACGCAATGGCATATTGATCGGTCAACCGACCTATAAATGCGGTCGACCGGTCCTAGGGAGAAATGAACACTAATGATTATTTTTGAAGAAGAAAATTATAGAAAACTTTTTGGACATTATTAACACTTGAAGAAACCTATAAAAGGAGTGCCAAAGCCTGAAGGAAGATTATCTAAGCACACAAAATCACTCGAAAGCTCTTTTCAAGTTCTTAAGCTCAAAGTTGCAAATTCGTTCCTTTCTCTTCAAAGTTTTGAGTGTGAGCATATTTTGTAAACAAAGAGAGTTGGAGGAATCATTATTTTATGATCTAGTGAAGTTGAGAGCTCTTTGTAAAAGACGTGTGTCTTGCCTCTTAAGCGGAGAAAAAGACGTGTGGTGTAAAGATGATTATTCTCTCCCTACAAGAAAAGAGAAAGCTAATGAATCTCCGACGATCTCGAGGATGAGAAGTCAGAGCGAGGACGTAGGACAAAAAGTTGGCGCTGAACCTCTTCAACACATCATGTTTCTTTTTGTTTGCTCCTTATATCTCATTTACTCTTTATCGTTATTTGTCTGTGATCAATTTTATCGACTTTTCAAAATTGATTTCACGAAAAAAATTTATACATCAATTCACCCCCTCCCCTATTGGTGCTTTTGATCCTACAATTGGTATCAAAGCATGTTGCTCTTGTTTTAAGATTTAAACATTTTTAGAGTTGTGGCATCAAGCGAATTTAGTTTTTCCGAAGGTCAATCGATTAATCATCCTCTTCTTTTTAATGCATAAAATTTTGCATATTAAAAAATTAGGATGCAGGCATATGTTTGTTCTATTAATATTGACATGGGGATATCATTCAAAATGGTTTTAATTTACGTGAAAAATTATATTCAGAGTATACTGAAGGAGAAAGACTTTTAGTAAAACTTAATTGGAAAGAAAAAAAATATTTTTTATTGTGCTTTGAATCCAACGGAGTTTAATCGAATTTCTAGTCGTCAAAGTTATAATGAGATTTGGAAGAAATTTATTATTACACATGAAGGAACAGATAAAGTTAAGAAATCTAGATTAAATATTTTAAGTCATCAATATGATTCTTTCAAGACGCAAGAAAATGAATCCATAAATGAGATGGTTGTACGATTTAATGACATTGTGAATGAATTATCCTCTTTGGGCGAGCCTAGAACTAACTCTCAAAAGGTGAAAAAGTTTCTCAGGTCCTTCTCCTCCAAATGGCATACAAAGAGGATCGTGGTTGAAGAAAAAGATTTGAGCAAGTTAGATTTTAATGATTTTATAAGTTCACTCTTAACCTATGATATGGGAATCAAGGAGAATGAAGAAGAAAACATTAGTATTAAAGGCAAATAAAAATGAGGAAGGCACAAGTAAAGAAGATGAGGATCTTGATGAAAAAAAGCTTGCCTTATACGCAAAGAAACTTAACAAGTATTTCCAATTTGCCAAGTAAAAGAAGAAAAATGGTTTCACCAAGAGAATATCGTCATCACTTTGAATGTAAGAAGGTTGGACATTACAAAAGTGAGTGTCCAAATTTTGTCAAAAAAAAAAGATGAGAAAATTCAAGAAGGAAGAAAAAGACTCTTCAAGCCACTTAGGATGAAAGTGAAGATAAAAAAAATAACTCCAACACTTTCTCTAGTGATGATGAAGAAGTCTATATATGTCTAATGGCTAATAGCCATGAGGCATCATCTAATTCATCTTATTTTAGTGATAGTGAATCCTTTAATCTGCATAATGAGTTTAGAGTTCTTATTAATAAATATGGATCCCTAACCACTTAGGATGAAAGTAAATATGAAGAAAATAACTCTAACATCTCCTATAGTGATATGAAGAAGTCTACATATATCTAATGACTAATAGCTACAAGGCATCATCTAACTCATCTGTTTATGGTGATAGTGAATCCTTTAATCTGCATAATGAGTTTAGAATTCTTATTAATAAATATGAATGTCTAAAAAGGAAATATGATAGTCTAAAAATAGAGTTTGAAAATTTGAAAAAAAAATGAGAATGTTGAGATTTTAAAGCATATGAAAAGTGTGATTTATTGAATGAAAAAAAAACCCTTGCTTGGAATTCTTAATTGAAGAATTGAAAATGGAAAATAGATTACTAAAATCATTATGTGAAAAACAAAATTTATAAAGTGCACGTTTGAACAAAAAATTTGAAAATTTAAAAGTTAAACTTGAAAAATTTTTAAATGGAAGTAAGATGTTAGATATCATGCTTAGTGGATCTAGAATATCTTCAAATAAAAGGGACTTGATTTCAACTCTTTTGAAAAGAAAATGACAAAAGAGTTTTATTTGTTAGAGCATCTCATGATTATGCAAGATCACATATCAGTTGCTTTCATTATGGATACGAAGGATATTATTCTTATGATTGTAGAATTAGAAAAAGGAGTAAGTAAGGGATGAAAAAAAATTGGGTCCCGAAAAGGACAAATTCTAATCAAAATGGACCCAAGCAAGTTTAGGTACCAAAAAAAAATGAGAACCTTAAATTCTTTTTTGTATGGAGCTCCAAAGTACAACGAAGGCAAATGGTATTTGGATAGTTGATGCTCAAGATACATGATCAGCGATGCAACAAATTCCATCACTTTGGGAAAGAAAAATGGAGGGAAAGTCATCTTTGAAGACGATAGCAAATGAAGAGTAATTGGTATGTGTAATATTGGTAAGAATAATATAGTGTACTTGGAAAATGTTCGGCTAATTGAAAACCTAAAACATAACTTAATTAGCATAAGTCAATTATGTGATAAAAATTATTTTGTCAAATTTCAAAAGGACAAATGTTTGATACTAGATGAAAACAATAAAGTTCTACACATGAGTTTTAAATACAATAATGTATACAAAACGGATTTTGATAACATGAAAAATGAAAAATGTCTTAGTGCTATTTATGATGATATAAACTTATGGCATAGAAGATTAGGATATGCAAACTATAAATTACTAAATAAACTTTCAAATCATGAATTGGTTAAATTTGATATAAATAATGTTTGTGTTTCATGTCTAAAAGGTAAACAAACTGAAAGCTCATTTAAATCAAAAGGAGTTATTAGTACATATGGGTCTTTGTAACTTTTATATTTTGTTTTATTTGGACCTATTGATGTAGTAAGCTTAGGAGGAAAAAGATATGTTTTTGTGATAGTTGATGATTTCTCTCGTTTCACTTGGACTCTTTTTCTTACTAATAAAGATGAAATGATAAGCATGTTTTTCAAATTTGCAAAAATAATTCAAAATGAACTTAAACAAAAATTAGAAGTGATCGTGTTTGAGAATTTGAAAATCACAAATTTGAATTATTTTGTGAGGAAAATTGAATTACTCATAACTTCTTCACTCCTAGGACACCTCAACAAAATAGAGTAGTAGAAAGAAAAAAAAAGAATTATATAAGAAATGACTAGAACAATTTAAATTGAAAGCAAATTGTCAAAATACTTTGGACGGAGACCGTAAACACATCATGTTATGTTTCTTATACCTCTTGAGAAGAAAACATTCTTTGAAGTTCTATATGGAAATAAACCCAATATTTTTTATTTTAAAGTTTTTGGTTGTAAATGTTTTTTCCCGTTGCTAGACATGAGGGAATTCGAATGTTTTTTTTCATTTTTGCATGTTATAAATGTTTCAAACTTTTTCAAATGAACGTAAAATTGACTTTTCTAAATGGTTTTATAAATGAGAAAGTTTATGTTAAACAACCTCAAGGTTTTGAAAATCCATATTTTCCTAATAATGTTTTCAAACTTTCAAAAGCTCTTTGTGCATTGAAACAAGCTCCTCAAGCTTGGTATAAAAGATTGAATTCATTTTTAATTAAAAATAGTTTTCAAAAGGGAAAGTTGACACAACATTATTTTTAAAACATTTGAAAAATGACATTTTAATAGTTCACATTTATGTTGATGATATTATTTATGGTGCCAGTAATGAATACTTGTGCAAAGAGTTTGAAACGCTTAAGCAAAAAAAAGTTGAGATGAGTATTGTAGGAGAGCTCACTTGTTTTCTAGCCCTACATGTGAAATAATCCAAGGATAAATTTTTTTTAATCAAGAAAAATACACAAGGGAGTTGCTCAAAAGATTTGAAATGAACGGATGCAAGCCAAGCACAACTCCCATGAGCACTACTATAAAATTGAATAAAGATGAAAAAGATAAGTCCATTGATCAAAAGAGGTATAGAGATATGATTGGTAGCTTGCTTTATTTAACAGCATCTAGGCTGGATATCATGTTTAGTGTATGCTTGTGTGCTATATTTCAATCCGCTTCCAAAGAATCACATTTAATCATTGTTAAAAGGATAATGCACTACTTAAAGCATACATATGAATTAGGCATTTTGTATGATAGAAATTTCCTATTTGAATTGCATGCCTACATCGATGCAGATTTTTTCAAATGTAAAGTTGATTGGAAAAGCACTATGGGATGTGTTGCTTTCTTGGTAGCTCTCTTATCTCGTGGTTAAGCAAGAAACACTTTCTACTGTCGAGGTCGAATATGTAGTCACCGGTAGTTGCTGTACACAAATCTTATGGGTAAAATAACAATTTCTTGACTATGGTGTAAGTTGTTCAAATGTACCCATGAACTGTGATAACACAAGTGCTATAGAAATGACAAAAAATCTTATTCAACATTCTAGGGCTAAACACATTGACTTGCGATATCATTTTATTAGAGAGCATGTGACCCTTAAGAACATTGCCATTAAATATGTGTTCACTAAAGTCTAATTTGCAGACATATTTACAAAACCCTTGAGTGAAAAATGGTTTTGCATGCTTACAAGGGAATTAGGAATGATTGAATCTTGACTGCATATCAATTCTAAGTAAAAGTGACTTGGTTATGTAAAATCATTTTGAATATGAATTGAATATTAAAAGTGTTGCACAATACTTACATTCATGTGAAATATGTCTCTGAAACATGATTTTAATGGTTAAAACTTTGAAAAATGGTGAAAAATCGATTACGAGGGCATAATTGGTCGATCGCTAGACTCTACCGGTCGATCGGTATGTGTCATAGACTGGTCGACCATATGGGTATCCTTCAAATTGCAAAACAAGCTATGATCGGTCCACCGTTTGACCTAACCGGTCGATCGGTACATATAAACATCGTGCTTATATACTCGATCGGTCGGCCTTCTTTTACTTTTTTCCTCAACCGCTAGCCTAGCCACCGCTCTTCCCTCTCTCTACCATGCCGCCGCCGACCGTCCGGCCATCACCGTCACCCTCCCTCCTCACCACCATCGTCTGTGATGCCGTGGTCGATCTCCTATCCACCGACGTCATCCTCTCTGTCCACCATCTCTTCTTCCTCATCGTCCACCATCGCCGTCCTTTCCCCCCATTTGACCACCGTCTCTCCTCTTCCTTCCGCTGCCATCGTTGCCCTTCTGTCCATCATCACACCCTTTCTCATCTTCCTCTTCGTCAGTGACCCCTATTGTCGTTGTCGGCCTCTCAGCCGCCAATGTCATCCTACCTACTCGCCGCGGCCGCCATCACTCTTTCTTCTTCCTTTGCTCACCACCTTCCCCGCTGCTGACCTCCCGTCACCGTCACCCTCACTATTCACTCCTTCTCTCCTTGCCATTGTCATCGTCGTGCAGTCGTCATCTATTCTGTCCCCGCCGTCGGCGTCCCTCTTCCCTGTTTCGTCCATCTGGCATCCCCTACTACCTGCTGCCAACGTCTCTCTTCTAGTTATCGCCGTTGTTCCGTTCAACGTCTTCCTCCTTTTCGGCAACCCCTCCAACCATAACCGCCCATAGAGCCGACTGGCCCTTCTCTATTTGACATCTTCTTGTTCGACCGAGCCCATTGTTGAATCTATGGCTGATCAAGGGATTCTGCCCCACACAATAGGCTTTTAACATCGACATGCTCCCTCGGGCGGCTATCATAGTCGTATAATCGAAAATGAACTGGAATCAAAACCCGTACTCGAACTCGAGCCTGTCCACCGTGGACGAGGCCATGGACGAGGACGATCACATGGACGTGGTCGTCGACCACCTACCACTCATGAGCCTGACCCATCTTCCCCTAATGATTTTGATCATCGCCTATTTGTTACTTGAGTTGTCACTATTTGTTTTTATGCTCTATATGCCTCTTGTGGTGTCCGGCATGCCTACATTGTTGATTGAAACACCCTAAACATTCCGCAAGCATCAGTTGGTTGCCACTATTATCTATCTCAGAGCGTGTTATCCCCATCTTGTTCATCATTTCTATGCGAACATGACGATCACCCGAGAGGCCATCATCACCTATGTTCTTAGCTTGCCCATTCGGTTTGATCGTGATCTCCTATGTCATATCTTTCGTGTTTCATGTCCATTACCGGGTCTCTATTCATTTATCACTCATGGTTAGTCTCTCGACTATCTCTCAATTGCGGATGGCATTTGTGTGATTTTTGGTGGATGGGATATCCAC
Source organism: Pontederia crassipes (assembly GCA_030549335.1). Classification (NCBI taxonomy): domain Eukaryota; kingdom Viridiplantae; phylum Streptophyta; class Magnoliopsida; order Commelinales; family Pontederiaceae; genus Pontederia; species Pontederia crassipes. The sequence continues at coordinate 39,141,788 of CM060197.1, read as the reverse complement.
TATACCGTCGACTCAGCCAATAAGCACCTTCATTCGTCCATGAAAATGACTCATCACCTTCTGAGTCATATGATTACTCCTCGAGCCAGTCACTATACAAAGGTCATCCACTTTGATATGTTCTTCCTTCATTGTCTCTGTATATGCAATGCCTCATTTTTTCATTTTGGCCATTACGTTTTTTACCACATGGACAACATATTAAAGAAGGGTTCCTCCAGTGCCCGTGGTCATTACCACCTATATTTTGGCACCTAGATGGATTCTACTTTATTTTGGTGTCGACATTCCTACGAGAGAGGAATACATCCCACCCCGCCCCACGGACGTCATTGGTTTCATGACTTTGCACTGAAAACATCTTAGATTGGATACTGACGATAGAATCGATGACACTGATAGAGAACTAGTGCCGATGGACACTCAGGACATACCGAAGGTTGGTCGTAGCTCCCCTCCACCTTCGGTATCCACTGAGCATATTGGATCTTCTCAGCATGCAACTTTGGCTTCCTATGGCGCTTACAACTTCACTATTCTTTCACATTAGGTGGATGCCATGGACCATCGGGTGACTCATATGGATCATCACATTCGACGGATGGAGCATGACTCACGATATCTTCAAGGCATGAAAATATTGTATAAGGCATCACTCTCTTCCATGTTATGATCAAATTATCAAACCTTGAGATCTCAAGATACCTTAATACCAAAGAATTTCAATTTTGTCCATCATTTGTAAAAAGCAAATCTTCTAAATTGGAAAATGTTGTTAGATCCAAAATGTCAACATTCTTCTTAATCTCTACTGTCCTGTGGAAATTTGAATCTGGTAACCCAATTACATTCAAAGAAACTATGGATGAAAGGTCGACAAATTCTTGGAGCGAGAGAGGTGGTTATCACATTAAGCCCAAAAGATTTTATCTTGCCTTTGAGCATTTTATCTCTTAAATATATTCCCGAAATTTTCCACCAATTTTTTTTCTCCATTTTTACTTTCCAAACAGCTGGGTATTCTCCTCTGCCATCTTCCATGTTCTTATTGTCTCGCATATCAACAACTCCAAATACAAACTTAGAACACCTAATGTCGAACTCTTGTAACATAGGGAGATTCGATACTAAACCATTGGGAATATGGATAAGATTTGGACAAAATCGGAGAAGTAGATCTTAAACCAAATTTAAAATAAAATAGAAGAAAATTTTTAATGGTTCGCAGAGAAAGGAAACAAAAATTGCAAATGAAGAAATAGAAGTATTAAATCTATTGGATAGAAAAAAAAGTAGTTATTTTTCCATATACAAATAATTGGTCATTTAAACAGGCAAAATTTTGCACTTGGAGCATGGAAGTATATGATTGAGGAGACGCCTTTCATAGGCCTCCCGAGGCAGCGAACTGTGCCAAGCAATGGAACTTGGGAGTATATGAATCCATAGAATCAATAATTGTAACATTCGAAGAAGTAAAAAAAAAAAAAGGGTAAAGAGGCCCAGCCGCCTCCGGCCCACAAACCCAACTACCAAAGCGACACCCTAAAAAGCACTTGTATTTACCTATCAGCCGACATCATCCTCCAAACTCCTCTTATGCTACAGTAACCACCCCCTCTCTTTTAATTCACACACTCGTTCTCTATAACGTTCTATCATAATTTAAAACTTTTCCGAACCTTGGATGGTATTACTTTGATCTTGACATGATTTAATTTTATAAAACTTTGCAGCGGAAATATAAGTACTAATAATCGATGACATAAAATAGCGAAAAACTTCCTAAATGAATAAAATTCCAAGATAACAAGACTAGCCCATGGGTCAAATAGGCTCTAACATCAAGACCAAACATAGAGTTCGTAATACAAAAAGGAATCCAAATAAAAGCAAAAGAAGACTCAAAGGCCCATAAGCCATACATTAACTCTTATAAGAGTTCATCATGAAACATAGATAAGATAACTTGGGCCGTAGCCCGATCAACCCATATGCAACGTTTCCGTCATGAGGCTCTCGGCGCCGAACCTAAACCTCGTCCATGCATGCACGGATTCATGGGGTGCAGGAGATTTCTCCCGTTAGAGTATTTTGAGGCCCATGCATGCTATGATCATATGACATAATCTCTACATGTCATGGCATATGCTTATCATCATCATAAAATATAAATCATATTCATGCTATGAACTACTTATGCACACTACATGACATATGAACAAATCATCATGGCAAGATAATATAAACATATAACATCATAATTATTATGTCAAAGCATATCATAACTTATCATTATGTTAAGACATATCATCATTTATCTTGCTTTATTTTAACATCTTATGACAAGGGGACATATATTAGCAACCTATTGGTGCTTTCATCATCATCTTCATTTTTATGTCCCAAGTTATCTTTGGAAAGTACATACATATTTGTAAGACTTTACTTCATCTTTTCATCTTCTATCTTGATTAAGATAGTTTCAGTATCTTGGTGATTGGAAAGACCATGTTGATTCGTGGGAACTTGGCTAACTAGGCGGGGAAAATTGCCCCACTTTTGAAAGGATTCTTCTCTAGGAATACAACACATCAGCTAGCATATGAAAACTTTATTCCCCTTCACGATTACAACAAGACATCTTCATGCAAATCCATCTTTTACTTTCATTCATCATTTCATACAATCATTCATCACATATTATATATTTTAACCCTATTTAAGGTCATACATACTTCAAATCATATTATGTGTGGACATTCAATAATAACCAATCATCTGTCCAAAATAGACGGTCGTTTCTTTAGCGGTCGACCTCTGGACTACGTATCGGGCGATCGGGCGAACTATCGATCACCGATATGATCATTTCGAACGACCAAAACTGAGTTTCAGTTCGACCGCTAATCATAGAATATAACACTATTCTAAATCGGACGACCGCTAGTATATCGGTCGACCGCTTCATGGCTTTCGGACGATCGAAATAGGCGTTCGATCGATCGCTAATCACAGAATGTGACGATCACTCATATCGAACGACCGCTGGGATATCGATCGACCACTACATGACTTTCGGACGACCGCAACAAGGCGCTCGTAAGTCCGCAAATCACAAAATATTTTGACTACTTATATCGGACGACCGTTGTGGTATTGATTGACCGGTACATGACTTTCGGACGACCGAATCAAGGCATTCGGACGTCCGCTAATCACAAAATGTGTCTGCCCTTTCAGAACGGTCGACCGATACGGAATCGATCGCCCGTTCTGAGACGGCAGATACACGATTTTTACATGATTTCTTTCCAAATCTTACATACATTGACATGCATATTGACTTCCAAACATCATAATGGACGTATCATGACATTCTTAACACACTAATCATGAAATATATTAGGGGTTTCACATAAGGCATCTAATCATGCTATCCAAGTTCACAAATGTACATAAGCATAAAACCATTTTATTTTGAGCTAGCATAAGTTACAATGAACATCATAGTTCTAAACATGATTAGCATTAGAACATGAATCTTAATAGGACATGACAAATACAAGCACTAATATGCATAAGTCCTTAATCATCCATTTCAAGAACACAAGTTGGTCCTTCATGCCCTAATCCAATCATACAAGCATCATTAAGGAGTGATTGGAAGATTTGAATCCTCTTAACCATATCTTGCTTAGCTATTTCTTAAATCCTAATTTCAAGAGTCCTTCATCTAGCTCCTTTCTTAACGTGGTTGTCCACGAGCTGCTAGAGTGTCTGCTACAGGAAAGACACATGTGTAAAAGAGTGAGGGAGAGAGCTAGTGCTTGGTGTGAGAAGAAGTGGAGAATTACTGTAGCTACATAATACTCTTTTGCTGCTGCCGACATGGAGGGGATGAAGAGGGGTTTGGGGCGGTTTACTGTAGCAATAGGGGTGCTTTGGTTGCTGCTTCGGCAGGTAAGTGGGAGTAGGTGAGTTAGGGCATTGTTTTATGAATATTGATGTTTGGCTGTGGGCTGCAGGCGGGTGTGGGCCTTTACATTGCTTCTTTTCCCCTTTTTTTTTAATTTCTTTAGGACGTTTACTCTCACCAAACCCCACTCGGAAGGAAAAACCCCATTTCAGCTATGGTAAGTACTCGCCCTCCTTAAATAACATTTTAGCACGCTCTCTCACACCATATCACTGTAGCTGTCTCATTGGAGCTCGTGGACAGCAGCTTCAAGAAAGGAGAAGAGATTGGTTCGGCTAAGAGAGGAAAAATATATGGATTTAAGGCTCATTATGCTTGTGGAGTTCCAAAGTTCTTATCACCTCTTAAAATATATGGATTTAAGGCTCATTATGCTTGAGGAGTTCCAAAGTTCTTATCACCTTTTAATGATGTGTGAATGTTTAAAGGTTTAGAAAAGTCTAACTAGGCCTCCTTGGATGTTAAGATTAGGGTCATACATGATTGTTTATTTTTGCTCCATGAATGCATTAAACTCACTATTTCATTGATAATCTCCACTAGAACCATGATGTTTCATGATGTTGATGCTTAGTTCTTGTTAAAATGCTTACCCACTATTAATAATGTGATTATACTAGTTCTTTGTTTTCATGATTTATTATGTAGGGATGTTACGATATAGTTCTTGTGATTAGTAGAATGAATGCATATCTTATTTCTTGGATGAATACATGTTGTAGAGGAGCTTGTATATGGGTGTAAATAGGAGAAAGTGGGGTAAAAACAGGGGAGACTCGACTGCCTCCCCAGGCATGGCCGTGACCCTCCCATAGACGCCTAAAATGGAGTGAAACCAACTCTCGCACAAGACCGTGGTCCCAGGGAGCATGGTCGTGGACATGTTTTGCCTTGAACATTTCAAGGCGAGGTAACATCAGACCCTCGCACATGGCTATGATGATAGAGTTGCATGGTCGTGACATGGAAGGAGCGAAAGTTGCGCGAAATCCAACTCTCGCACATGACCGTGACATGGAAGGAGCGAAAGTTGCACGAAATCCAACTCTTGCACACGGCCGTGACCACAGGGTCACACAACCGTGAAACAGAGCTGAAAGTACGAGGAAATCCCACTCTCGCACACGGCCATGAAACAGAGCTGAAAGTATGAGGAAATCCCACTCTCGCATATGGTCGTGACCACATGGTCACATGGCCGTGAATCAGAGATGTAGTGCAAGGAAAACAAGCTCTCTCATACGGCCATGACCACCAAGTCACATGGCCGTGCTACGTAGTTGAGGGATGGATGACCTACGACCGTGAACGGATGCTTACACGAGCGTAGATACAACACGACCGTGACATGTACAAGCATGACCATGATAACTATATGCCTTAGAGCAGTCAAGTGCGACGAAAATGAGTCTCGCATACGGTCGTGGAAGGGTCCCTTCATGGGCGTGCCCAAGTGACAGCACGGCTGTGACACGGGGCGGCACGGCCGTGACAAGCCAGAAAGCCTATGTATGATGATTCTTTAAACTTAGCATGATTTGAAGTACGTATGACTTTAAATATGATTAAAATATACAACATGTATTGAATGATTGTATGTATTGACAAATATAATTAAAAGACGGATTGGTACGAAGGTGTCTTGTGTAATCATGGAGGGGAACAATGTCTTCACATGCTAGCTTATGTGATGTGTTCTCGGGAAACTACCTACACCCATGTGGTGGGGGTTTCCAAATGGAGACGAAAAGATCCCGACCTAGCTAGCCAAGGACCTGCGAATCAATATGTTCTTCTCAATCATCAAGATAAGAATCTATCTAAATAAAGATAGAAGATGAAAAGATGCAAGTCATTTAAAGTGACTAAGATGAATGATTTGGGACATAAAGATGAAATGATGATAATGTAAGCACCTAAAAGGATGCTAATCATATGATGTTACGAATGAAAATGTTAAACTAAAGCAAGATAAATTCATGATATGCCTTAGCATAACGATAAAGATGTTATATGCTTATTTTATCTTGCCATAATGAATGTTCACATGTCATATAGTATGCATAAGTAGCTCATAGCATGCATATATTCTATGTTTATATTATGATGCGAGGCATATGTCATGACATGTAGAGAGCATAATATAGGATCATCGCAGCATGGGCCTTAACATATTCTAACGGAAGAAATCTCCTGTACCCCATGGATCCGTGCAGGTATGGACGAGGCATAAGCTAGGCGGCGAGGGCCTCATGACGATGTGGTTGCATATGTGATGGTCAGACTACGACTCAAGTTATCTTATGGTACTTATATTATGATGATGGGCTCTTTAGCGAGCCAAGTATGTACAGCTTATAGGCCTTTGAGTGTGTACTTTTATATGAACTCGTTTATGTATGATGAATCATATGTTAGAGTCTATGTAGTCCATGGGCTAGATATGTTATATTGGGATTTTATATGTTTAGAAGTCTTCCACTATTTTATGTTACTATTACGTTTACTATTGTTATGTGTTCGCTATTTTATGCAATTATCAAGTTGAAAAATTATGACAAGTTTTCACCAAGGTGAATGTATTGAGCTTTTGAAGAATCATCTAATTTGAGTTCAAGATATGACTAGAGGTTGTGAACACCTTTATGAAATTGGTTATCACGTTACCTCTTGAGTTAGAAAAAATGGTTAAGATTGTAAGCTTCGTTAGAAAAAGTGGTTGCCTACCTCTTGAAATGGAGAAAGTTGATTTTGTTTTGATAGTGGAGCTCTAGCAATCTTGAGGTCGATAAATCGAAGTGGAGACATAGGCAAAATGGTTAGGCCAAAATTCATTAACAAATTTTATATTTGCATTTCTTCTTCTTTTGCGTTCTTACTTGTATTACATTGTTTTTTTATATTTTCAAAATTGATTGTGCTTCCACGTTTAGTCTATGAATTGAGTTTAAAGTTTTAAACACCCGTTGACCCCCTACTTCTCGTGGTGTCAAGTGATCCAACACTCATCAAATATTAATTTTGAATTTAGTATCTTTACTCCTTATCTTAATTTCAATCTCACTGAAATTTTATCCTTATCTATTATTTTCAATCTATAACTTATCTCAATTGAACTATACTTTATTTTATCTTTTTATTTCTTTTTTCCAATTTTTTAAAGTTAATTAATATAATATTATAAAATAATATTATTTTATTTCTAGAGGAGAGTTCTTTATATGTTAAACTTATATTTAAATCCCAATCCAAATTCAAAATCTTATTCTAATCAAGATTTCCATTTTTTCATCAAATTCTAATATCTCTGCCAACTAATATTCATTTTTTTCTTTTAATATTTTAATTTCAGATTAATTAAATGAACTTTTATTTTCTAAAAGTTTTGATTGTCACAATATAGCTTTGTGATAGAAGAGAGGAAGGGTGCAAGAATTAATTTATCTTGAGTACTAGCAGTCTTACTATGTATGTCCGTGAGTGGGATTGAATTGCTAGTAGTATTTTTTTCATGGAATTATAATTTACTGAGGCATTGAATACTAAACTCTGAAGGTTGTGTTTGGCTTGACAGAAACTTAGGAATTTTAGTTCCCAAAAATCCATTGACTTGACACAAAAGTTCCGGCAACTCGTCTGGACAAAGTTCCAGTGCTGACAGAACTAAAGGTTGACAAGACGGATTCATTCAGATTAGTTCTAGCATGAGCGGCATCAAAACTTCAAAGCTGGATGGTTATATTCCCGCGCACCTAATTGCCACACGATGCATCCATGACGCGACCAGAATTACAACACAACAAAATGCATCGTCGGGAATGTTCGACTGAATGTATAACAACAGAATGCATAACAACACGGCAGAATCCAAATGATGAAAGCTAGTCAAGATTAGATAGGAAAAAAAAAGTAGTTGCAGCGAAGTTGTTTCATTACATTCCAACATACTGAGACACTACCATCCACATAGGTCTAAGGCAACATTCACATACATTTGGAAGGTTCATCAAAACAGTAGAACAACAGTCGGTTCTAATATATTAGATGATGTATTAGAACCTGTTGTTATATGTTTATGTATGTTCAATTCTATTTTATTATTTGTTAAAGCTTTGTCTCAGCAGCAGTTAGTATTGGGTCAGTTAGAATTTGAGTCAGTTAGAGTTAGTAGTCAATTATTTTAACCATTGTATTTAATGTTAAATGAAATGTCAGAAAGTTGTGTTGCCCCATTCTTTTCTCCTATGTTATACTCTCCCATTTATTCGAACACAATCAATTTGAGCGTGAGAATTTTGCAAAATCATTGCAGAATCTTGAGTGAGAGTGTCAGAATTGAATGAAACAACAACAAATTGGTATCATACCTCTTAACATCTTAAGGGCTATGGTGATGGAGTCTACATCGACAATTGTCGGACTGTCAAGCAATGCTTCTCCTATCCTTGATGGCAGCAATTATCAAGTCTGGCAAGTGAGGACGAAAGCATTCCTTGAACGAGCTGATCTATGGGAGTCAGTGGAAGAAGAGTATGAAATGCAACCATTGGAACAAAATCCAACTCTTAATCAAATCAAGATTTACAAGGAGTGCACAACCAGAAAGGCTAAGGCAAGAGCAGCTCTTTATGCTGGTGTTACTCCTATTATTTTTAACAGGATTATGCATCTGAATTCTGCAAAAGAAATTTGGGACTATCTATAAAAGGCTTATGAGGTCGATAAGAAGATAAAGGGAATGACGGCTATGAACCTTAAAAGGGAGCTAGAAAGGGTGCAGATGAAGGAAAGTAAATCAGTGCAAGGCTTTGCTAATAAACTATTAGATTTAGCCAACAACTTAGCATTGTTGGGCACTAAAATTTTAAAGGAAAGACTTATTGAGAAGCTCTTATGTTTTGTGCTTGAAAAATTTGAAGCTATTATGGCGTCTCTTGAGAACATAAAACAAATCTCAGAGTTACAATTCGCTGAAGTAATGAGTGCTCTTCAAGCATAGGAACAAAGGAGGGTATTAGGGAGAGGATATGAGCATATTGAAAGTGGAATGTAGACTAGAGTGAAATATGGAAGTGGTGAGAAGAAGCACAAAACCAGTCTGGTAATCAACAGACCAGGTGCAATTGATGCACAAGAAAAGAAGGGAAGTGACGAAGCCTGCAAGCATTGTGGAAAGAAGGGTCATCCTTTCTTTAGGTGTTGGAGAAGACCGAATGTGAAGTGGAGGAAGTGTGGGAAGATGGGACATGTGGAGAGGATTCGCAAAGGAAAGAGTTCTCAACAAGGAGAGGCTCATACTACTGCAGGTGAAGTGGAGCAATTGTTTGTTGAAGTGGAGCAATTGTTTGTTGCTTCAGGTTTTGTCTCAGGTCTCACGTGATGGATGGCTTGTAGACAGTGGATGTTCCAATCATATGTCTGGAAATGAGGCAATTTTCACTGATATTATCATTCAATACCAGATTGAGGATTGGCAATGGTGACCTCTTACAAGTTGAATGAAGAGGCAATGTGTTACTTGAAGGCACTGGAGGATTGAAGTTGATGAAGAGGGCAAACTTCTCTTCAGAATTCATATGCAAAATAAAACATTTGCCTTTGATCTTGCAAGTGAAGAAAGCATGGCTATGACATGTGTGAAAATTCAAAAGGAGTTATGGCACAAGAGGCTAGGACATTTTCACTACAAGGGGCTGCAGTTTATGCAAAAGCACGACTTAGTTGAAGACTTGCCTCTATTGGGTAGTGAAGTCTCTGGTTGTGAAGCATGCTTGTAAGGAAAGTTAGTAAAGAAACCATTTCAAAAAACAACATGGAGGGCTAAGGAGAAACTGCAACTTGTGCACTCAGATGTTTGTGGACCAATGCCTAAAGAGCCTTTGAATAAAAGCAAGTACTTCGTAACCTTTATTGATGATTGCACAAGGCTTCACTGGGTCTACTTCCTTAAATAGAAATGTGAAGTTCATGAAGTATTTCATGCTAATCACATTTATAAATGTACATGAGCTTTACAAGATTTCATAATGAGCTAATATAACCACAATAAACATCATACATTTAAACATGATTAATAATAGAACGTTAAGATTGATAATACATAAAGCACATAAGATTCAAAACATGATTAGCAATGGAATATTAACTAAGAATCATTAAATGCATCTTTTCCTAACCATTTACTCTAAGAACAAGGGGTTTGCTCTTATGCCCTAATCCATATATTAAAACATCATTAGGGTGAGATAGGGAGGTTTGGATCCTCTCAAACATACTTTACTTAATAATGTCCTAAGTCCTTAATCTTCTTTCTTCTTTCTCTAGCTCCAAGGACTCTAATAGAGTGAGGTTTAAACAGGAGATGGAGAATGAAGCAAACTGCAAAATCAAGACAATAATGACCGATAATGGTGGTGGGTATATCTCAAAAGGATTCAAAATCATATGTGAAAATTCAAGCATAAATCATCAATTCACAGTTCCTTATACTCCTCAGCAGAATGGGGTGAGTGAAAGAAAAAAAATCGAAGCATTGTAGAGATGGCAAGATGTATGCTCCAAAGCAAGCAACTATCCAAACGTTTCTAGGCAGAGCACTACAAGAGAAACACATCTAAGGGCGCAAATTTATATTCTTATGGATGCATTTTTTGCGTCTTTTAACAAGTCACCTGCACTTTTAAAAGCGACCTTATTCTTGGTGTCGAAAACAATATTATGGACATAACATTTTGTGTTGCTAACGTGCGTCTCAAATATTAAGGCACTTATTGCTATATTTCTAATCAATGTTTTTAAATTGCAAATGCTATTTTTGGCGTCATCCACTTGCGACTCTATTTTAACGATGAATTACATGTGCCATCGACTGACGTTGTCAAGTTAAAGAAATTTTAGCTTATGTTGCTAGCTTGCGTCTTTTACAAATTCACCTGCACTTTTCAAAGTGTCCTTATTTTTTGTGTCAAAAAATTTAAAACGCTAATATTTGCATCGTTATCATGCGACACAAATGTGAAGACATTATTTTTTACGTTGTTAATTTGTGTTGTTAAATTGGAGACTCTATTTGATATTGTATCACTAGCGTATCTAATGTAATGACATTGCTATATGCATCATTGTCATGTGTTGCCAATTAAGAACGTTATAACAAGTGTCATAAATCAATGTTGTAAATTTAAGGACACTTTTATTTTGTGTCTTCATTTATTTATTTATTTATTTTAAAATGTCACATTTAAAAATTGGTACATGCTAAAAAATGTCCTTAGTTGTTATTTAAAGATGCATAATTAGTGTCTTAAATTATATTATTATTTTATAAATATTAATTTGTTATATCATTTAACATGTATATGGTACATATATATATATATGATGATTTTGCAGACCAGATAAATAGAATATAAGTAAGAAGTCAATCTAGATATCAAATTAAAAATTCTGAACAATTTGTGACACAACATTTTTTAATCACACACATCTCTAGTGAAAAAAAATATATGATAGATCTAAAAATCTCTAACAAAAGACATTTGAAGCTTTATCATTCTACGCAACCTTTAAGTTCTTATTTTTACATTTATAAGTAAAAAGCAAGATAATAAATTTATAAGTATCAAAATGTGCAATTATTGTCAATAGTATACTTTTACATTATACAAATTGGAAAAAGAAGGAAAAGTGCTTACTTGTGAATGTGATAATTCATCTTCATTTCCTCGATTAAAATGCCTTACTAGTGATGTTATGGTATCAATTTGAACTTGCATAGCTGATATTTGTTGTGATGATTATTTTTCATTTCCTGCATTTTATTTTGAAATTGAGATCCATTTCATCACGTTCACTTCACACAATTTCCTTTGCATGAGCTTGCACCAGTTGCTCAATATTAACACTTTGAGTATTCATTCTTGCACATCTTTGAGATCCTTATATTTGTCTAACATTAACACCAAGTCCATAACCTACTACCCGACTATATTGATGAGGCCTAATCACTTCATTATATACTTGATCTTCTATATTGGCATGTTCAGCTTCTTGAGAGTTTGCAATTCGTTCTGTCATTAATATAGTATCTCTTTCCTGTGGTGCATCAAGGAAAAATGTTTCAATGTATTTAATAAATATTTTTGTCGATAAAAAATAACTTATGAAGTTAAAAATATACATAAAATATTTATTCAATTGAAAAAAAAATTGAATTCATACCATGTTATTTTTTCTTTCCGGCATAAAGAAAGAAATTTAGAATTAAAATGCAAAGTTAAATTAATAGATCAACTTATTCATACCACAAGCTCCTCAGAAGTTTGATTCACGAATCCTCCATCTTTGTGCTAGTGAATTATGTAATACCATTCCACAGGAGCATGATCTCTATTATGCATTTTTTTCTATGAAAAAAATATATAAGAGCAATCAATTATGGAAATTTGTATTATTCAAATTATGGAAAAAATATATAAGAGCAATCAATGCTTCTTTCGAGCAAAACTTTGGAACCCTGTTGTGTGAGGAGCAACTTGATTTGCATGAACTCTTTTACCTATTGCAAAAATATTCTAACAAATAACAAAAAATCAGCATCACAAGCACCATATTTATTTAATAATAGATAAATATGAAATTATTACCTTCCCTTTTTTCGAGAACCAATATGGACTAGATCAATCCATTGTTGAGAAGGAACTTCTTTCGGAGCTTTCCTCGCTACATTTGTTTTGCTTTGAGATCTGACTTATAACTTCTCCATTTCTTAGCAGATGAATTTAGAATCCATTTATCAACTTCAGGACTAGGAGGAAGGACAAATTTTTCCTATAGCAAATAAATGAATTATCATATATATGAAACACGTAAAAGTAATAATAGTTAAGCAAACACAAATAATATCTTTTACCCGAGCTAAATCAATCACCCCTTTTCTAAAAGTATTAGGCTTCCGTATCCAACTTAGATAATTTAAAGGGTACAAATTTGGTCTTCGAGCAACTGTACCCGACCATCCACCCAAAACTCTTCTAGCTTTATTATCGGGTTGGTGAAACTCATTACATTCGACTTGATACGATCACCATCACGAAGATTTCACACATCTTTTCCACGAAAAGGTCCTCTTTTTAGTCATGTGTTCCCATCATTACCTAAATGTGCGTACATTTACATATAAATCAAAGTGTCAATATAAAAGCTAAAAGAATAGAAATGAAATATATTATTTACTTACTTTGTATTATGAGATCAATATTAGCTTCGTCTTCACCATTAACATCAGAAGAGCGTTCTTGTTCGTCATGAATATCATCTTGTAAATTAGTATGTTCACGAGAATTATTTTGAGAATCCATGAAGTTTGCAAAAATAAAATTTCACTACAAATAATAATGTCAGAATATTATATTATTCTATATATTCTTTTAAACATGTAAAATATTAACAAAAGTTTTAAAGCAACTATATTATTGATAATCAACTCTTACCTAATATTTCTTTGTCGAATATACTCGACATCACAATTCATTTCAAGCATTGACATTATCCTCATTGTCAATTCTTGCCCAACTTGTGAAATTGTATTGTGCATCATCAATGGACAAATTTTGTTGTACACATTCAGTGTAAGTGTCATCATCCTCTTCATGTGATTTACTTCCCATGTCATAAAGATCTCTCGGCTTTGACATAACTATAATTAACCAATCTTTTTTTTATAGCATCCTCCACATAAAAAACTTGTTTTGCTTGTGATAAAAATATAAAAGGATCATCAGTAGATTCTTTCTGGTGTGTATCAATTTAGAGAAGTCCACAAGAGTAAAGCTAGAATCAACTAATTCTGAAACCTAAAAAGGTAGAGTTATATTTATAATAAATTTATACCTCATAAGATAATATGTATTTAAGTGAATAATAAAAGCTTACTTTTCGCAGCAACCACTCGGCGAAATTTTTAAGCAACCATTTATTCAGAACATTTTTACTAGGCCGAATGTTTCGATTGGCACACCGTTGAGCAGTTAAAAATTCTTTGATTGTATAATCAAATAGAACATTACTTCAAAAAATTATATACTTAAGCTTATATTAGTAATGAAGAAAATACAAACCCACGATAGGTTGACATCTTGTCGCTATGGAGCAATACGTAACGATGTGCTTGAGAAAAAGTTTTTTCATCGAGGGTCATAACCCAATCTTTTCCAATATCTTGTCCACCAGAAGAGAATAAATAGTTATCTCCATCTGCAACCTCATAATTTCTTTGTGGTCGATTGAACATAGTCTCCTTATGAGCAAGGTATCTTGAAAAAATGTAAGGCATTCATCTGCTATATATCCTTCAATGATTGATCCTTCAAGTTGTGCAGAGAGAGGCGTCGAGCACCCCCTCTTCAGTAGGAGAGGGGCGCTTTTTAGCGCCCCCTCTCCCCATAGTGCCCCTCTGCGCATCAGAGAGGGGTGCCAGGGGGCGCGCTCCAGAGAGGGGCGCCAAGGCTGGCGCCTGGCTCCCCCTCTGGTGGATGCGGGGCACCCCTCATGGGCGCCGTGTGTTCCTCTCTGCTTGATAGAGGGGTTCGCAGTGCCCTGATTGAGAGAAAAAAAATATTGAAAAAAAAGAAAGAAGAAATTACTGAAAAAGTTCATCTTGGTCTTCGAAGAAAGGATCACAATTGAAGAAGTTGGTCTTGATTTTCGAAGAAAGGATCACAGTTGAGGAGGAAGAAGAAGCATTAAAAAATTTTCAACAAAATAAACTGCATCTCTAATCATTATTCAATTTGTTATCGTAGTAGTGTTAGTTATATTTAAGAGGCAAATAAGATAAGTTAACAATATGTATATATATATATATATATATATATGAATTATAACATTATTATTAGAATATATAATTATAAATTTCGAAATTATTTAAATATATATATGAATGTTTTATTGTTGGTTAAATTAGATAAAAAGTAATTTCTTAATTATTATATAATTTATTGTTAAGTGTTAGATATATAAAGACACAAATAAGATAAACATTACTTCTAAATATATAATTATAAATTTTGAAATTATTTAAATATATATATTAACTTTTTACTCTTGCTTAAATTAGATAAAAAAATAATATATAAAAGTCACAATTACATAACCTAACAATATATTTCTTTTACATAAATTATGTGTAAAATCTTTTTTTAAAATTTAAAACTTGGTGTCAACTAAAAATTTAAAACTTCATCACTAGTTTTAATTAGGTTTGAAGTTATAAGCAATATTATAAAGCCAATAAAATTATGCTACCATTAGAACCTAAAAAAATGGTGTATTAATGGAATTCAATCAAACACCTAACTGAAATTTCAATATTTTAATGTGACATCATATTTGAAATCCAATTTAAAAAAATACTATATATTGAATGAACTTCAAATTATTTATGATCGTAAATGGATACTTGATCATCCTCGATCATTAATTATATCAAAGAGCTTCAAATCATTAATAATCTGGACATTGTTCAAAGTCTTCATTTGGTCGATTTGAGTTCTTGGTTAAATTAGATTCTATCAAAATTTAATAATAAATGAGTCTAGTACAAAGTATTTCAAAAACTAAATTAATTTGACTTATATTAAGTTTATTTAGCTTTAAAATTAAAATACATATTAGGCTTAATAAAAATGAATTATGAAAGCAAATATCGAGATCAACCTCATTTAACTTTTGACTCAATGAGATTCAATTAAGTTCAATCATATTAATTTGTTAATTCCTTTGTTATCAACTTAACCCAATCAGAGTGATTGGATTTGTGTCAACCGAATTAGAAAAGAATCAATGTAGAACAAAAAAACAATTCATGTACACACCTTTGTCAAAGAAATTAAGGATCCCTCCTAATTATTTTTTAATAATAAATAGAATATATACTAGCTAGCTACCTATTAAAAATATTTTTGTTTTTTTACCAAAATTTAAAAAGTTTAACTTTGTTTATATTACAATTGTAAGGACATAAATAGCTACGTCCTTATATTCTTAATTTATTAGAGGCACATAATACGTAACGGCGTCCCCATTATAAAATATTTTAGTGATTCATAATATATGTCATCCCTATTATTGAATATTTTCGAGACACATAGTAGAGTGTGTCCTTATTATCGAATATTTTAAGGATACATAGTAAAGTAGTGTCCCTACTATCGAATAATATGGGGACACATAAAAAGTGGTCCTATTATTGAATATTATTGGGACGTATAGTAAGAGATGTTCCTATTATCTAATATTATTGGATACAAAATAAGTGGCGTCTTTATTATTGAATATTGTTAGATCGCATAATAAGCAATGTCCCTATTGTCGAATATTATTGGGATGCATAAAACGTAATGTCCCTATTTATTGGGACAAATTACAAGAGTGTCCTTATTATCTAATATTATTGGGACGCATAAAAAGTGACGTCCCTATTTATCGGGACGTCTCTATCATCAAATATTATTGGGACGCATAATAAGAGATATCCCTATTATCAAATATTATTGGGACGAATAATAAAAAATGTCTTTGTTATCAGATATTGTTGCGACGCATAATAAGCAACGTCTTTATTATCTAATATTTTAAGACGCATAATAAGTGATGTCCCTATTATCTAATATTTTTAGGATGCATGATAAGCGGCATCCCTATTATGGAATATTATTAGGACGTATGATATGTGACGTCCTTATTATCGAATATTATTGTGACACATAATTAGTGACGTCCTTAATGCATCTAACCGTCACTAGACTTGACATTTTGTATGCAGGAAGCATTGTATTAAGATTCCTTCATTATGCAGCTGAGGAACATCTTACTGCAGCAAAAAGGGTGTTGACATACCTTGGAGGGACTCAAAGTTATGGTGTAAAGTTTAAAGCAGTTCTTGAGATGAAGTTAGTTGGCTTTGTGGATAGTGATTGGGTAGTTCAGTGGAGGACATGAAAAGCACAATAGGTTTCTATTTTTCACTTGGATCAGGTTGTTTCTCGTGGAGCTCAAACAATAAAGATATAGTGGCACTATCAAAAGCTGAATTTGTTGTTGCAAATGAAGCTGCAAAGCATGCAGTATGACCTAGGAAGATATTATATGATTTGGGATTTCAAGAGAATGGTCCATCTGTGTTATATGTGGACAATCAAGCTGCAATTGTGATTGCAAAGAATCCAATTTTCCATGGCAACACTAAACATTTTAAGCTAAGATTTTATTACTTGCAAGGAAAGGAAAAGAGGTGGCACTGAAATATTGCAAAACAAGTGGATGGAATGGCTGATGTCTTAACCAAGCCTCTTGCTGTTCGTTAGGCAGTTGAATCATGAATTAGAACCTATTGTTATATGTTTACGTATGTTCAGTTTTATTTTATTATTTGTTAAAGCTTTATTAACTTTTATGAGTGGTTAGTTAGAGTTTGAGTCAGTTAAAGTTAGTGGTCAATTATTTTAACCATTGTATTTAATGTTTAATGAAATGTCACAAAGTTATGTTGTCCCATTCTTTTCTCTTGTGCTCTACTCTCTCGTTTATTCAAACACAAATAGTTTGAATGTGAGAATTCCTCAAAACCATCGCAGAATCGTGAGTAAGAGTGTGTCAGAATAGAGTGAAACAACAACATAATATACACCTCATGATTCTCTTATTAGGTAATCAAAGATGACTTCCCCATTCTACAAGTACTAATCCAAGATCTAAAAAAAACAACGAAAAAATTGAATCAATAGTAGCAGATGGAATACAGATAGGGCACATCCCTAATAGCTGGCTATTCAGATGGTAGCCAACAAGAGGCTGAGCAACACATGGTGCCACTCACATGCACCATTTTTACTATAACAACACACATGACAGCAAAGAACACAACATACATGGAATGAAAGAACACAACAAAAACATTCAAAATTTGAAGCCAAATAGAGACAAGGTGGGAAAAAAGAAGGTTCCAAGTCCATAAAAAAAAAGGTGAAGTCCAAAAGCCAAACAAAAGCATTCACGTCTGAGTTTGAGAATCCATCATTACAAAACGGTACAAAAGCTTGGAGTCCTCAAAGCTTGCTACAGCTACAAGAGAAATGCCCAAGCACATAAGAAATGAAGCCACACACCAACATAAGTAGAACAGTATTCATCCTACACTTGAAGGTACATAGGGAATATTCTTTCGCCCCTACATGTGTACTAGTCAATGGATCATCACTTGCAAGTCATCGAGGGAGCAATTCACTTGTTGGTGGATCGCAACAATTATTCAGATAACTTATTAATGTAGTCTTTGCTGCATCATGATTCCGCCCACGTGTCACAAACCCCAAGTTTGTGACTTTCATATACAGCATAAAATTTGCCCTCTGCTATTCTAATCCTGACTGTCTTGATTTACTGCATTGATAACATAATTAATGAAAACAAAGTCTTGAATACTTGAAACACATAGGTACAAATTGATTCAGGTCAAACTACAAGAAAATGAAAAGTGTATACTGCATGCCTCTAGTAACTTTGGAAGAATGGCGAAAATTGTTGGTACCTTGAAGTGAAGATTGCAAGTACCCAAGTAAAAAGTAATTATAAATACAAGAGTGCATATTAGGACAATGTGCTTGCTATTGCGCTCACCCCACAGCCTAGACACTATTCCATCCCGAAGCAAGTTGCCCATAGTTTTCTCGATTGTAGAGGCGATACAAAGCAACAAGTCATCCGCACACTGATCATCGAGCTCAGGCTGAGGTCAGATAGTGATATTGAAGTACTTGTCATCCCCTTGATTCCGTATGACAAAGTTGTGTATCACACCTGAATCTTCAACGAATATTGAATAGGGCGACAAAAAAACTTAAATCTCTTTTTCAATATTCCAATTGACTTCTCATGTCAGTGATTAAAAATATCCTTTGCGTCACGGTTAATGCACGCCAAGGTGTTCTTTATAAAATTACCCATATGATATCTTCCACCACGATAGGGTGCTAGGAACTTATCGGAGTTGGCATAACCTGAATTGACAAGATAGTACTTCCCTATGGAGAAAGTCAATTCAGATAATGAACAAATAAATTACAAAACATACAAAATTAATTGTAATATAAGGTGTATCGATTGCTACGTACTTGTTGATGTGCCTTGAATTTATGTACCATGTATCCAAAATTATGAAAGAAAAAAATGAGAAAAAAGAAAAATGAGAATGACGGAAGCTCTTGGGCTGTTAGGGTTTTATCATGATATACTCTCTTTTGCTCATAGTGAATTTTTTTTTGCGACGGCTTTCTTTACCCGTGGATGTTTCTCTCTTATCCACATTTATGAAAAGGGTTTTACCAAGTTAAATCTGTGTTCATCTTCTCTTTTTTGTTGTTTTGATTGTCCATCGATCATCGATGTTCTATTTTCAACAAATTGATATCAGAGCTAAGTTTCTTTCCGCAGAGATGACTACAACGAAGTTCGACATTGAGAAGTTCGACGGGAACATAAATTTCAGTCTGTCGCAAGTTTGGATGCTTGTCATCCTGATTCAGAATAGGTTGAAGAAGACGCTGTCAGGTCAAAAGCCTGATGCCTTGGAGACGTCCTCCTGGGAGGAACTCGACGAGAAGGCCATGTCATCGATTTAGTTATGCCTGATGAACGATGTTCTTCAGGAAGTTCTCGTGGAGAAGATGGTGATTGATCTCTGGACGAATTTGGAAACTCTGTATTTGATGAAAACCCTAGCAAATTGACTTGTGTTGAAGCAGCAGTTGTACACCTTTCATATGAACGAAGGTACTCAATCAAATCACTCATCAGTGAGTTCATCGCCTTAATCAATTATTTGAAGAACGTAGATGCGAAGGTTGATGATGAAGACAGGCCCTATTACTTCTTTGTTCTCTGTCATCTTCATACAAAACCTTTAAGGAGATAGTGATCTACGATAGGGACAAGCTCACATTTGAAAATGTTAAGTGCATACTGATGAGCAAAAAAAAATTGGATAACGAATTGGGATGAAGCAACAAATCAAGACATGAAATCAAAATCCAAATCCAAGTCCAAGAATAAAGATAAAGTCTGCAATTACTGTAAGAAGAAGGGACATATAAAATAGAGTGTTACAAATTACAGAATAAGAATAAAATGATCAACGAGAGCAACGAGAAGGAAAATCAGAAGGCTGATGTAGACGAGAGTGTAGTAAAAAGTGAGAATGAATATGTTCTGTTGGTAATGACATCAAACAAATTTACATCATCAAGTGAATGGATTCTCGATTTTGGATGCTCATACCATATATGTCTCAATCAAAATTGGTTATTCATATATAAATCTATTGAAGGTGGAGTCATTCTTATGGGAAACAATGCTACCTGTAAGACTGTTGGTACTGGGTCAATCTAGATTAAGATGCATGATAAAATTGTTAGAATATTATCTCAAGTCAAATATGTTCCTAATCTATAAAAGAATCACATTTCGCTCGGTGTATTAGACTCAAATAATTGCAAAGTTGTTATTGAGTTCAATGGAATGAAGATTTCTCGTGGTTCTCTTATGTTGGTAAAAGACTTCAAAATCGGTAGCTTGCATGTTCTTTAAGGTTTAGCTGTGATAGGTTCAGTAGCAATCTCATCTACATCAGAGGAAGACTGCACAAAGTTATGACATATGCATTTGGTCCATATGAGTGAGAAGGGCACGTAAGAAAATTAAAATTGTGTTATCTTTGAAAAGCAGAAGACAATTAATTTCGATTCAGGCAATCATAATACGAAGGGAACCCTTGATTACAACCATTCAAATTTATGGAGTCCTTCTCAGGTTCCTTCGAAAGAGGAAATAGGTATTTGCTAACATTTATTAATGACTTCTCTAAAAAAGTTTGGGTTTATTTTTTGAAGCATAAAAATGATGTATTTGAAATATTCAAGTCATGTAAAACTCTGCTAGAGAAGCAATCTAGAAAAGTTGTGAAGAGGCTAATGACTGATAATGGACCAGAATTCTATAATTCTAAGTTCAATGAATTTTGTGACAAATAGGACATTACAAGGTATCACACAATTATGAGAACCCCACAATAGAATGGAATCGCAGAAAGAATAAACAGAACTCTATTAGAAAGAGCTCGATGTATGCTGTCAAATGCAAGACATAACAAGAAGTTTTGTGCAGAGGCTGTTAATCTAGCATGTCACTTAGTGAATCGGTCTCCTCATCAATACATAGACTTGAAAATTCCTGAAGAAGTGTGGTTAGGTAACCCTCATAATTACTCACATTTAAGAGTTTTCGATTGTCCTCCATATGCACATGTTAATGATGGAAAGCTTGAACCTAGAGCTAGGAAGTGCATATTTTTTGTTATAAATATGGTGTTAAAGGTTATACATTATGGTGTCCTAAAATTAAGAAATTTATTATTAGTAGAGATGTTACTTTTGATGAATCTATAATGCTTCACTCGAGAAAGGACTTATCCGCCATTGATGATACAAAAAAACAAAAAGTTTTGGAGAAGATGGATTTGAAGCTTTCAAGTTCTTCTGATGAAAAGAATGATGCTCCTAATACTCCTGAAGTCCGTACATCACCTTAAGCATAACATCAATATATGCTAGCTCGTGATAAATCGAGGAGAGAAATAAAAAGCACCTTAAAAGCTCAGGTTTGAAGAATTATGCATTAAGTGCTGCTAAAGATATTGTGTTACCTAATCTTTCATCTTATTCTGAAGCTATTCAAAGTCCTAATTGGAATAAATGTGTGTTCAAGAAGAAAGAATGAATCAATAATGAAGATACAAAATAAGATTGGTAGCAAAAGGCTATAGAAGGCATCGATTTTCATGATGTGTTCTCTCCTGTTGTGAAACATACTTCTATTCATACTTTACTTGTTATTGTTGCTTTACAAAAATTTGAACTTGAACCGCATTCTTATATGACGATCTTGAAGAAGATATATATATATATGGAACGACTGGAGGGTTTTCATGTTGAAGGTAGAGAAGATCAAGTTTGCCATCTGAAGAAGTCCTTGTATGGACTTAAACAATCTCTCCGACAGTGGTATAAGAGGTTTGATTCATTCATGTTGAACATTGGTTTTGTCAAAAACATGATGATGGTTCATTCATCTATTTGTTGCTCTATGTTGGTGATATGTTAATTGCAGCAAAAGACATTTCTAAAATTAACATTTTGAAAAGTAAATTAAGTTATGAATTTGAGATGAAAGATCTTAGAGCAGCAAAGAAGATATTGAGAATGAAAATTTTTAGAGATAGAAGCGCATGATGACTATTTTTGTCTCAACAAAAGTATATTGAAAAAGTCTTGGAGCGTTTTGGAATGCAGAATGCAATGTCTGTTAGTACACCAATTGCTGCACATTTTATACTCTTAGCTTCATGTTCACCACAAACTAATGAAGACAACAAGTATATGTCAAAAATTCCTTACTGTAATGTAGTTGATAGCATTATGTATGTAATAATTTGCACTCATCTAGATATATCTCATGCTGTCAGTGTTGTTAGTAGATATATGTCCAATACAAGGAAGAAGTACTTCTGATGTATGCTTGGAATTTGGTAAATAAATCAAATGGGCTGGTTGGCTATGTCGACTCATATTTTGTCAGAGATCTTGATAGAAGAAGATCCCTAACTGGTTATGTTTTTAGTATTACTGATTGTGCTGTGAGTTGAAAAGTTATTTTGCAGGATACAATAGCATTATCCACCACTGAAACTAAATACATGACCATGACTGAAACTATAAAAGAAGCTATCTAATTAAAAGAATTAGCCGAGGAGCTCACTATGAAAGAGGAAGCTACTGTCAGAGTACAAAACATCTTAACAAAGATCAAATGCATCATGAAAGGATAAAACATATTGATATGAGATATCATTTTGTTCGTGATATTATGGAAAGCAAGATGTTCAAGTTTAGAAGATTAGCACTCATGACAATCCAGCATATATGATGACAAAGAGCTTACATATTATCAAGTTCGAATATTGTTTAGACTTGACATAAATTCTGCAAAGATCAAGCTAGGCACATGTGGGCCATTCGGCAAAGGAAAGCATGTTGAGCATTTATTTTTTGAGAGTTTTGTGAAATTCAAATAAAGGTGGAGTTTTATTGATGTGCCTTGAATTTATGCACCCTGTACCAAAAATTATGAAAGAAAAAAAATGAGAAAAAGAAAAAGTGAGGATTGTGACAGAAACGGAGGGCTTGGGCCATTAGGGTCTTATTATAATGTACTATCTTTCACTCATAGTGGATTTCTTCTGACGGCGATCTTCTTTACCCGTGGATGTTTCTCTCTTGTTCACATTGATCAAAAGAGTTTTATCATGTTAAATCTCTGTGTTCATCTTTTTTTTTCTTTCGTTATTTTGATTATTCACCGAGAATTTCCAACAGTACTTGAAACTCATTTCTCTCAAGACACCATCCCAATACCTTCATATCGCCTGTTGAGCCTTTCCAACCAGTACAAACAAGTTGTCGAAGGATGTTGCTACCATGTCTATAAGAGGATTCCCTTGCGATTTTGATACAGAACTGCTTTTGACTTCTTCACATGAGCTAGAATGTGTGTTCCATCGACGATGCCTAATGGTTTCTACAATGAAACACCCGAAAGAGAGGCTAATGATAAAATTGCATGTTAGTTTTATAGGTACTTGTACGTGTCACAATTTACAGTGAAGTATGTATAGAAAGTGAGAGTCCTGCACTCATTGGTGGACCCCTACATTGTCACCTGGGAGTTAAATGAACTCATTGGTCAATGAACAAATTTCCTTGAGCCGCATATACAATGACGTCATCTCGTCCCGCACCATTGTGATGTCCACTGTCTTATCCAACTCTCGCCCACATCCAATTGGAATTGGCCGAGGCGTTGTTCGAAGACAGCCATGAGTCGTTCGAGTGGGCACATCCTCATTCTAGGTGGCCATTCTCCGGTGCGGCAAGCTCATCGGTCATCTCCAAGTTCAACGTCATTCCTCCTTGACCGTCGAACGCCAACCTGAGCCGTCTCAAGAAAGCTATTCTGATACAAACTTGTCACGGGGTCATTTTTCACTTGACCGACCCGTGCGGCGTCTAAAGGTGCCCAACGTCTCTAGGCAAACTCTTTTGAACGCTTTATGGATGCTTGCTTATGCACTTTCTCAATGCTACAATTTTTTGGACGCTTGGTCCCGAGCGGACGTTTCGGTGGAGGCGTTTGTGAGCAAATGGACATTTAGGCGGAACGCTAGATCACTTGAGATGCTTTGGGACCCACAAATAGATAATGGAATGCTTTGAAATCTTTGTTGAGTAATAGAATGAGTACAAAGGCTTTGGGGGGAGCTCTAGCGGTCTCCCCTTACAAAGGCTTGGGCTCGTGAGGTAGCTTTGCGATGTGTGATGTGGAAAACAAGTTAGGGGGGTGCACTTTTCTAGGGTGCATATTACAAAACTATCATTATCACACTTGAAAATAAAACTAAGTACAAAAGTGGGCTAAAAAAAATACAAGGAAGTAAGATAACTTAGTGATCCATGGGAAAGCCCTCGAGACACATGCTCCCTTGTCACTGGCAATGTTCTTGGCAAAAAGGAATGTGAAATCATCACAATGGGGAAAAGTTCTATTCCTTACCTTGGCGTACTCTTTGTCCCTTGTTATAGAAAAGAACGCAAGTTATTACTTCACATTGTTGCATGACATCATGGTACCAATGAATAGACATTAGTTACTGTAATTACTTCCTCCCACATAGCCTCCTCTGGGGCGGCACAAAGTTTTCTAGATCCCATCCCCACCTAGACTTGTTCGCTAGGGTTTTGTACATGTCGCAGTTTCTCTTCATCACCTTTAGGTGATTCTTGAGATGCTAAACAGTCAGTCTTTCACTTAACTTCTCGTTAAATGTGTAAGTCATCATTTTCCTCCCCCATGAATACGTTGTGCTTCAAGTGGCCGTCATCGTTGTCCTGCGTCGATCATTAATCCTACGAAGATCTCATCCATTTTTGGGGACCAAGGATTGGACCTTATCTTCTCGTCGGAAGGTGCCATCTTCTCTTTTTCCTTTTTTGTGCTCATTGCTGTGAACACAAATAAGTTGGCATAACAAATGAAAGAACTTGTGTCAATTTCCATTAACGTGTCTTTGAGAATGTTGTGATGCTTTATTTGTGATTTATTAAGGTGGCATCTTTAGCTCATTCACATCTATTTTCCACCAGTTGAGTTGAAGCCTAATATAAGAATAGATTTGACAAATTCATATTCAAAGTTCAGATTCCAAGGTTATCATGTAATTTCAAGAAGGTAAGAAAAATGCTAAAACTTTAGCTTAATCTGTTTTAGTTCTGTTGAAAGTGCATGAAACTGGGGGTCCAAACGGTTGTCCAAGTCTCATTTTGCCTTACTGTTTTGAGTTAATATGCTTGTTTTTTATTCTTACAAACTCTCCATCAGTGCACTGAAGTCATAGTAAATGATTCATAGCATGAATACAATGAATTATGGATTTGAGAGAGAGACAGAGACACATTTAATTTGCATGGCATCATTGGAAAAAAAGCATTGAATTAGCCCACAAACAGAGTAATAAGAAAATTATTTGGCATGCAAAGACTGACAATGATGCAAACAAATGACTTTATGATGTATATGGAAGGTACTAAGTACTAACCTCTATAGGACTGAGCTCCACTAAATTGCAGATATAAATTCTGACAAGGAAAAAAGAAGTTCAGAAATGCTCTTATCAGTAGCACGATTCAAATGCTTGACTGGACATTTTAAAGCCATGCTCAATTTCAAAATATTACAAAAATACGGCACGATCAGAAAAGCTTGCAAGGAAAGTACATAACAAACTCATTAGTACATGAAAAAAAAGCTGCATGACTGTACAAAATAGTTGTCATATGTGAATTGGTGCTTCAACAAGAATGATATGTTCTGCTTCAAATACAAAGAATTCATGTGGAAAGTAAGTGTTCGATGGAGCAAGGTAAAGCTTTAAGAACATCCCATCTGGACAGAAAACTTTGGTCGGAAGGAAAATCATTTTGAGGGGGGAAAGAACAATATTTTGGAACATATTAAAAGCAAGACAGTTGAATTCAAGCTTAAATGCCTCTGAAGTAGAACAAAGATGAAAGAGACTCTATCATAGGATGTGATTATATTTGTGACCTATTTCACGACAGATATGCATTTAAATCAATATAATCAACATTTTATACTGGAATCAACCCTAAACCCATGAGGCCACGAGCGGCCGGATCCAGATCCGGCTGCCGTGTGAGGGATCTGGCCGCAAGCAGTCTAATCTTGCACCATGCGGCCCAATCTGGCAGTATCCAGCCCCGTCAATGCTGCTGACCGGGTGAAGAACGAAAAAACGCCGGCGAAGAATATGGGAAAAGCAAGGTACGTACCTCGTCGCCTGCTGAGATGGATCTCGGGTCGCCGGAAGGCACAGTGCAAGGCGTCGACGAATGCGGCCGACCTCACTTCACAGTAAAACGGACAGCTCAGGATTGAGAGCGTGAGATAGCAAATGTGAGAGAGAGAGAGAGAGAGAGAGGGAGCGAGGGGGAGAGAGAAAGTCTGTCGCATGGACTTCGAGATGCGGAGGAAGTTCGGGCATTAGAAAAAGTTATGGCATCTTGCCCTGAACTTGAGAGAACAAGGGGGTTCGACAATAATCAAAGTGGATCCATGAAAACTTTGGCTGATGTTTGGCAGAATTAACCTATGAGTTCCGGCAAAGTGTTCTGATCCAATCACTGCCCGACGTAGAATAAACTATTCAGAGAATAAAATATCTTATTCTTGTTCTTAGCCAAATCATTCACGTCTTCTCAGACAAGATAATGTTCTTAGCCAAATCGTTGAAATCTTACATCTCCTTGGAAACCACTGTCGATATTCTTATTCCTCTCAATTTTCTGCTCCCCGTAGTTCTAACTTTCCGGTCATGGAATCCTTAGCTGATAGTGCGGTTGCTCGACTGATGAATCTGGCACTGGAGCCTCTGGTGCGGCAAGTCTCTTACGCCGTTGACGTTAGAGAAAAAGTGGAGGATTTGGAGGAGAAGATGGAAAATCTAAATCGCAGAGCCAGTGATATCAGACATATGGTAGAAGAAGCTGAAAGGGATCCAACTCAACGACTCACCGAAGAAGTAAATGGGTGGCTGAACAAGGTTCCCGTCATGGATGCCAAGGTGAGTGCCATTAGAGCCAAGTATGAAAAAAGATGCAAATGCTTTGGCAGGTGCTCAGGCAACATCTTATCCACCTACAAAATCGGGAAGAAGGCAACCGAGACGCTGGAGGGAGTGAACGACTTGTATAAGAACTTAGGGGACAACCCCACTCTGGTGCGGCAAGTCTTCACTACCGATACGGTTCGAGAAAAAGTGAAGAATCTGGAGGAGAAGATGGCAGAATTGAACCACAGATCCAGTGATGTCAGAATTATGATAGAAGAAGCTGAAAGTGATCCAACTCAACGGCGCACCAGAGAAGTAGAAGAGTTGCTGAACAAGGCCACAGGCATGGACACCGAGGTCAGTACCATCAAATCTAAGTTTGAGCAAAGCTTAGGTGACATCCGTAATTGCCACGAAATCGGCATGGAGGCAACAAAGAAGCTTGAGGAAGTGAATGAATTGTATGACAAATTAGGAGGAGCCATGGGCCGCCGTCTCACTCTTCCAGTGCCTTTACCTCCTGGCCGAGACTTGCCGTTCCCGTCCAATTCGCTGGCTATCGAGTCCAACCTCAGCAAGGTACTCGGTTACGTTGCCGACGGAATTGCAGTTGTGGGGATAGTTGGGTTGGGAGGAGTTGGCAAGACCACTCTCTTGAAAAGCATCAATAATTATCTCATCCGTGGCAACGCCAGTTCTGATACCGCAGATGGAAGAAAAGTGCATTTTCAACATGTACTATGGGCAGTGATCTCAAGAGATGGCGCTGAGACTCAAAGGCTGCAAAACGTTATCGCTGCACAACTCAAGGTGGAACTACCAAATGAAGTCACAATGAGGTCGAGTAAGATCTTCGATTTCCTGCGGAAAAAGAAATTTGTGTTACTGCTCGACGACGTTAGGGAGCGCGTGGATCTGGATGCAATCGGCATCCCAGATCAAGGGCGCATGGTGGTTTTCACAACAAGATCGGAGGATGTATGTGGACAAATGGACGCCAAAAAGAAAGTAAAGGTGGAATGTTTGGAACCAGAGGACGCCTGGCAACTCTTCAAGGAGAAGGTTGGAGAAGACGTCATCAAGGGCAATCCCACGATAGAACGGTTGGCGAGAGAAATCACCGACGAATGCAAAGGCCTCCCCCTTGCGCTCATCACCATCGGTCGAGCGATGTCCTCCAAAAGGACCACGAACGAGTGGGAGCATGCTCTCACTTCGCTGAAGAAGTCCAAATTGTCCTCAGCAGTTCCAGGTGTGGAGAAGGATTTGTTGCGTTTGCTAAGTTACAGCTATGACAGTTTGGGCGACGACACAGGAGCGGGATTTTCTAAAAAGCCAAGGTCGTGGGTGGCCAAGAGGGCCCACTTGGAGAGCGAAGGTTGCTTAACGCCGGCCGCATTAAGGGGCGAAAGAGAATCCAAAAAGGGGCGAAAGAGAATCCAAAAGTTTTGTTCTGATCTGAGTAGGCTCAACAACACGAGAATGCTTCCTGTGTCGCTCCTTGTTTCCAGAAGATTATGAAATCCCTATAGATGATCTCGTTGAGTGTTTCGTAGGCCATGGTTTGATTGATTGTTTGAAATATAGTGGCATTGGAGACGCATACAACTACGGGCACACGATTATTAGAAATCTCAAGTCAGTGTGTTTATTAGAATCAGATCACAAGAAAGATTCAGTAAAAATGCATGATATTATTCGAGACATGGCTCTATGGATTGCTTGTGATCAAGGAAATAATGATAATAAATGGATTGTCCGCGCCGGGATAGCTAGCCGAGAACCGTTGAAGGGA
Source organism: Pontederia crassipes (assembly GCA_030549335.1). Lineage (NCBI taxonomy): Eukaryota > Viridiplantae > Streptophyta > Magnoliopsida > Commelinales > Pontederiaceae > Pontederia > Pontederia crassipes. Next base: position 39,112,721 of record CM060197.1, on the reverse strand, counting down.
GTTAATAAGTGGGAAATGGCAAATAGGATACCTCTGATGAGAAATAAAATTGAGTCGCTTCCAATGCCCAACATAAAATGTCCAAATTTATCCGCTTTGATGCTTCAACATAATTATTCTTTTAGTGGAACTGCGATCAACTTTTTTCAACATTTTCCTGCATTGACCTACTTGGATTTGTCATATACTCGTATCTCCACATTTCCAGATGAGGTGACAATGCTTGTTCAGCTTCAGTATCTCAACCTATCACATACTTCAGTTGAATTGCTGAGCAAAAGGTTGAACAAGTTGACAAATCTGAAGCACTTTATTTTAAGAAATTGCCATCTTCTCAAATATGTAGAACACGGGTTGATATCAAGTTTCACTAACTTACAAGTTTTGGACATTTATGGAACTTTCCGATTTTGTCCGTCTGAGAGAAGCCATAGTCATCAGAAAGGTGGAAGCAATTTCTACTGGGCTTCCGACATAAATATCATAGAGCTGAAGAGCTTGAGGGGAAGTGACATAAACGCCCTCGGACTTGGAATGAAGTTACATCAGCTCTCAACCCTCGGTGAGTATGCGGACCCGAACACCATTTGCAAGTTGATAATAAGCGGAGTTTCAACAACAAAATCCCCAGAAGATACCTTAGAGGTGGGGAAAAACATTCAGATTTTGAAGTTGGAATATTTTTACTCAGAGGAATTGACTTTAACAAGCGACTGTCAAGAATGGCATTTTCCTTGGCTACGTCTCCTCATCCTCTTCAATTTGTTTGAATTGAGAATGATAGCATGGCAACAAAGGATATTTCTGATGGAAAAATTCGAAAATAAGGAGAGAAGATCGTAGAGAGATTGTAGAAAAATAAAGGAGACATACGAATTTATCCAGGTTCACCTTTGAGATGAGGGTTACGTCCTGTAAAGAGATTCCACTATATTGTTTAAGTTTACAGCTGTCACACAGATTACACTAGAAATTAGACTATTAATAACATCTTCAAACCGGATTTAAAACCCAAACAAACAGAGAAAAAACCTAATTCGAGCCCCCGAGCGGGACCGCCATCGGGGGACGGGGTCCCCCGAACCCCCCTTTCGTTCATACGCCAGCAGCACTGCTAATTGGGTAATACTCAGATTCCCCTAAGCTCACGTGGGCGAATCCGGTGTGAGAAACAAGAGGTCCTGAAGTATTCATCAACTCTAACATTCTCTCACTTGGTGGATACTTCACACCAATGAGAGCCTTACCAGCAACATTCTTCTTTAATCCGATAGCAGTAGAGCACCACTCGAACTTTGCACCTGTAACTGTTTTAATCAGAAAATCAGAACTATTCTCTATTGTATCAACTTTTTCAAGCTGAACCTCATTCTTTTCCACCTTTTCCTGAATGAAATAGTTTTGGATATCAGTATGCTTCGTACGTGAGTGAAATGCAGGATTCTTAGCTAACTGAATAGCACATTGATTATCACATCTCATCTCTATGGCACCTTGCTCAAATCCGAACTCCAAGCACAACCGCCGTAGCCATATGGCCTCCTTTGCAGCATGAGTAAGAGCCATATATTAAGCTTCTGGAGAAGAAAGTGCTACCACATTTTTTTCTCTTGCTCATCCAATTTAGTGCAGCCCCAAATAATGTAAAAACATATCCGCTAGTGGACCGTCTACTATCAATGTCTCCACCCCAATCAGCATCTACATGGCCCACAATATCAAGCATCTTTCCTTTCCTTGTACCTTCAAAACACAACGAAAAATCTGAAGTTCCACGAAGGTATCTGAAAACTCTTTTGATAGCATTACAATGTTCCCTGTCTAGGTTAGATATATATCGACTCAAGACTCCCACTGCTTGAGCTATATCTGGACGCGTGCACACCATGGCATACATCAAGCTGCCCACTACACTTGCATATGGCACACGGTCCATTTCTTCGGCTTCTTCATCCGTCTTCGGGCATTGCTCTGCAGAAAGTTTGGTTTCTAGAGACATAGGAGTACCCACTGACTTGCAGTCCGACATTTTAAATTTCTTCAACACTTCTTTTATGTACTTCTCCTGTCCTAGCCACAATTTTCGCTTTTGACGATCTCTTCTAATCTGCATATCCAAAATAAAATTCGTCGGCCCCAAGTCTTTCATCTCAAACTTCTTAGCCAACAAACTCTTCACTGAATTCACCATCTTCATATTGTTTCCAATCAGTAACATGTCATCCACATACAGTGTAAGAATGACAAATTGATCCCCAACTCTCTTCACTAAATACAGTGATCTGAATCTGAACGTACAAACTTGAGTTCGAGTATTTACGTATCAAACTTTTGGTACCACATCCTTGGCGACTGCTTCAATCCATACAGAGACTTCTTCAATTTGCACACCCATTGAACCTCAAAGCCTTCTGCTTGTCTCATATATATCTCTTCTTCCAAGTCCCTATGAAGGAATGCCGTCTTCACATCCATCTGCTCTACTTCAAGATTATATGCTGCTGCCAGAGATAGAACAAATCTGATTGAAGTCATTTTCGCCACGGAAGAAAAAATCTCATCATAGTCGACTCCCTCAACCTGAGAATACCCTTTAGCTACCAGCCTCGCCTTGTACTTCTCTACAGACCCATCGGGTTTCAGCTTTCGCTTGAACACCCATTTGCAACCAATTGCCTTTCTATCCTTAGGCAATTTACACAAGCTCCATGTTTCATTCTTATCCAGTGACTGCATTTCATCTGTCATAGCAAGCTCCCACTGATTTGCATCATCCATAGACCTTGCATCTTTTAGAGAACTAGGTTCTTCTCCGATGATGCTCAAAGCATGAAACGAACTCAGAGCACTAAGAGAGTGTCTCAAAGGTGCTCTTCTTTCTCGTGTCGATCTCCTAAGAATTGGTATGGTAGTACCAATATCCGGGTCTTCATCTGAATTTGCATCTTCAACTTCATTAACCGAGTCCTCTTGATCCAGTTTTGTAACAGACTCAACTGAAGTATCTTGTGCATCCACCTCTGAAGTTTCAGAATCAAAATCTTTTTCAAGCACTACAACTTTCTTAGGTTCATCACCTTTTTTAACTTTAATTTTGGAACGTGATTCACGGAAAATAACATCCCTGCTGTAAACAATAGTCCTTGACTTTAGATTCCACAGTTTGTAGCCCTTGACCTCTTCCTTATATTCGACAAATATGTTCTTCTCAGATTTACTGTCAAGCTTACCCCGCTTTTCCTTGGGTATATGAACATATGCGTCACATCCGAACACCTGAACATGAGACAAATTTGGCTTCTTCCCAAATATTACCTCATAAGGCGTCTGATCCTTCACTGATGAGGTCGGTGAGCGATTCTTCAGATAGTTTGCTGTGGCTACAGCTTCTGCTCAGAATTCTTGCCCCAATTCAGCCCAACTCAGCATACATCTGGCATTCTCTATGAGTGACCGATTTAACCTTTCAGCTACTCCATTCTGCTCAGGTGTATATGGAGTTGTCTTCTGCCTAGCAATACCATTGTCTACGCAGAACTGTTCAAACTTATCTGAACAAAATTCACCTCCATTATCTGTACGAAGGACCTTGATCTTGCAGCTCAATTGGTTTTTCACCAAAACTTTAAATTTTCGAAACTTATCGAATACATCTGATTTATTCTTGATAAAATAAATCCAACTGTATCTCAAAAAATCATCTATAAAAAGAAACATAGTACCTGGACCCTCCAATAGATGGAGTCGGAGTTGGTCCAAAAACATCACTATGGATCAATTCGAGAATCTTCGTTGCTCTTGAACCTGTGTGTTAAAAACTGACTCGGTTCTATTTTCCATGGAGGCAATGTTCACAGAACCCGAAGCCCACAGAACAATCCGGAACTCCTTCTACCATCTGACTTGATGCTATGGTAAAAAGTCCTTTCTCATTGATATGGCCTAATCTCTGATGCCACAGCATAGATGTGTTGTCTTCATCTTCTTTGGCCTCTTCAGAAATAAATCCGCAACCCACAGATATAGTCTCTCCGAGCAACTTGTACAATATGCCATAGAGAACCCCACGCGCAATCACAATAGACCTTCTGACCATCTTGCACGAATCCTTGTCGCAACTGAATATAACACCCGAATCTGCCATTGTACCAACAGATAATAAACTCCTGCTCATAAGTGGTATATGCATCACATTTGGTAGAGTCTTCACCATGCCATCATTCATCCTCAACTTCACCCTGCAACGTCCAATAATCTGAACCGCAGTGTCATCTTCGAGCATGACATCCCCACCATTATACTCCTCATATTCACAAAACCAGTGTCTATGAAGTGTCATGTGGTATGAAGGACCAGTATCGATGAGTCAGACATCCTTATCTGACTGTATCATACATGCAGAAGCCACATACATATCTCCTTCCTCAGCCTCCTTTTTGTCTGAGGTTGACTCAGCTTCTTTCTTGTGAACAGGTTTGTTTTTGAAATCTCGCTTCAGATGACCCCACTCTTGACATCTCCAGCATTGCACCTTCTTATCTTTACTCTTCGAACGCCCACGAGATTTGGATCTCCCTCTCTGATTCTGTTTCATTTCTGGTTGCCTTCCTCTGGCCGCCAGCGCCTCTTTACCAGAATTTGCCGATCCCTTTCTCCGTATTTTCTCTGATAACAAGACAGCACATACACTTTCATATGAAAGTTCTTTATCCCCGCCACCAATCACGACAATCAGATTGTCCCATGAATCCGGCAGCGAACAGAGCAATGTTATTGCCTTATCATCATCTTGAAACTTAACATCGATTGATACAAGTTGACTGATCACCGTGTTAAAGTTATAAAGATGGGTAGAAAACGAGTCACCATCCTGCATCCGAAGATTGTACAATTTCTTCCTCAGAAATAACTTGTTAACCAACGACTTACTTTGATATAAGGATTCCAACTTCCTCCACAGATCTCTGGTTGTAGGTTCGCTCATCACATTCGTAAGAATTGAATCCGCGAGATAAAGCCGAATCAAACCCTTCGCGTTTCTATCAATCCGATCACACTCTTCGATCGCCTTTGGATCTGCCTGACTGGAGGAAGCCGTATCTGAAGCCTTCACCGCATTTGCAGCCGTCGTCGCTTCTTTGCCTGGCCTCTCCTTCTCGATTGTCGTTCAAAGATCTCGATCACAGAGAAGATCCTCCATCTTCATCTTCCAGAGATCAAATCGCGTTCCATCAAAATTTTCTATCTCAATCCGTGATCCTCCTGACATCTCGAATAAATCCTAATTCCTCGAACAACTTGGCTCTGATACTAATTGATGGAAAAATTCGAGAACAAGGAGAGAAGATCGCATAGAGATTGCAAAAAAAATAGAGGAGACACACGAATTTACCCAGGTTCACCCTTGAGATGAGGACTACGTTCTGCAAAGAGGTTCCACTATATTATTTAAGTTTACAGCCGCCACACATATTACATCAGAAATTAGGCTATTAATAATCTCTTCAAACCGGGTTTAAAATCCAAACAAATAGAGAAAAACCTAATTCGAGCCCCCGAGCGGGACCGCCGTCGGGGGGCGGGGCCCTCCGAACCCCCCATTTCGTTCGTACGCTAACAGTACCTGCTAATTAGGTAATACTCAGATTCTTCTAAGCTCACGTGAACGAATCCGATGTGAAAAATAAAAGGTCCCGAAGTATTCTCCAACTTTAATAATCTCAAGCAACGTTTCCACTTCTCACAACTATAGTGATAGGTTGTTGCTGAAGTCTTACATGGATTCGACATTTGTCAGTGGAAATGATTGTTACGAATTGATGGAAATGATTCCTGATGAAGGCGATAACTGTCAGGCACCTTCGATCTTTCCTAATCTCCAGCAAATCAAATTCCACTATTTACCTGCATTGAATAACATATACAGTGGGACCATCGATTGCCCCAAGGATTTCCCTGTATCATTGTGAAAATTTGGAGAGATTGCCGTTTAGTTTTCAGTCGCATATAGCAAACAAGAAATCATTGGACATCGATATGTGGCCTTTAGACAATAAAAGGTTGGAGGGTTTGAAGTGGGCAAAGGACAACGTCAAATCCTACCTTAAACAATTCGTACATATTCCATGAAGGTAAAGTACGAATTACGAATATATATATATAATAATTTTGTACGAAAAGAGGGAGGGTGAGATCGCACGAAATATAGAAAAACACCAAGAGAAAAAATGACGATGACTCTTTGTTATGAAATAACGATGATTACAAAGATGGGTCTCTGTCTAGATCCCTAGGGAGTTTATACAGGCACTCTTTTTGAAAAATAATAAGAATTACATACTGACTGAGACTCTAAATAAATTCTCTGAAAATAAAACACCTGTTGGGGAATTCTGCTGAAGCGCATGACTATGTAGAGGGACCAACTGGGTTCAAATTCAAGGTATTTTTAACAAATCTCCACCTTGACTTGAATCATCTTCAGAGCACAAAGTACCATGCTGTCGCTAATCCCATCTTAGAGCTATTACCAAGTGTTAATGTTAAGTAAGTCCAAGCAGTGCTGAAACTTGTCATGATGAAAAGATTTGGTGAACATATCAGCTTGATTATCTTCAGTGTCAATCTTCTTCACATTGATCCTCTTTTCATAGCGGATTAAGTGATATCTGACATCAATGTGTTTAGTTCTTTCATGATGTACTTGATCCTTGGCTAAACATATTGCACTCAGATTGTCACAGTGCACTATAGCATGCGCCTGATGTAATTCGAGATCTTCAACTAAGTCTTTTAACCAAATGTCTTCCTTGGCAGCTTCTGTCAGTGTCATGTATTCAGTCTCTGTGGTGAGCAATATAACTTATGGCTGAAGTGTGGCCTTCTAATTAATAACTGAACTGCCCAAAGTAAAGACATAGCCTGTCATAGATCGTCTTCCATCAACACCTTTAGCATAGTCTGAATTTGAGTACTCTACAATCAAACACTCTTTATCACTTCTGTAGATGAGGCCAATAATAGATGTTCCTCTCAGATATCGAAAAATTCGCTTTACTGCTTGCCAATGCTCTTTTCCTGGATCGCTCATGAATCTGCTGACAACACTGACTGCATGAGCAATGTCCGATCTTGTGCAAATCATGGCATACATCATACTTCCAACTGCACTAGTATATGGAACTCGAGACATGTACTCTTTCTTTGCTTCTGAATTTGGTGCGAAGGCAACATAAATATGAACATTTGCAACTGATGGAGTATTTAAAGGCTTCGTTCCCGACATTCCAAATCTGGATAAAATCTTCTCAATATAACTTTTCTGAGATAAGAAGAATTTACCCTATGCGTGATCCCTTAGAATTTCCATCCCCAGAATCTTCTGTGCTGCACCAAGATCCTTCACGTCGAATTCTGCATTGAGGAGCTTCTTCAGATTCTGAATGTCTGACATGTTTCTGACAGCAATAAGCATATCATCGACATACAAGAGCAGATAGATGGTGGAGTCGTCCTTCACCTTCTTATGGTATACACAGCAATCATAGAGACTTCGACTAAATCCCTTACTGGTCATGAAGTTGTCGAACATCTTGTACCATTGTCTGGGAGACTGCATACAGAGATTTCTTCAAACTGCAAATTTGATTCTCCTTTCTTGGAATGGAGAATCCCTTTGGTTGGCTCATAAGAATGTCTTCTTCAAGTTCTCCATGGAGGAAAGTAGTCTTCACATCTAGTTGCTTGAGCTCTAAATTTTAATGTGCTACAAGAGCAAGTAGCACCCTGATAGAAGTATGTCTGACAACATATAGGAATATCTCATTGTAGTCTACACCTTCTTTCTGACTATAACCTTTAGCAACCAGCCGTGCTTTGTATCTTGTGCCTTCAACTTCTGAAATTTTAGCTTTCTTCTTGAAGATCCACTTACAGCCAACAACCTTTCTGCCTTTAGGCAGCTTGACCAGCTCCCACATCTGATTTTTGTGAAGAGATTTCATCTCCTCACCCATAGCAGTGATCCACTATTTAGATTCGACACATGTGATGGCATCACTATAAGAGGACGGTTCTAGGGACTCCACCTCTTCAGCTACCTGTAGTGCATAAGCAACCATATTCTCGAAATCATATCGTTTAGGAGGACCCACTTCTCTGCGAGGACGACTAGTAGCAATTAACTCCTTTTCAGATTGCTCATCAGATTCTTCACCTTCTGATTCTCCTTCTTGATGTGATCCTTTAGCATCATCCTCAGTTGGAGTGATTTCAACCTCCACTTATTTACTGACACTCTCTTCAGCCTCCACCTTCAACTGAAGCATTGATGCTTCATCAAAGGTCACGCTTCTGCTGTGGATGATTTTGTGTTCTGAAGGAGATCAAATTCTGTAGCCCTTCACTCCTGCATCATATCCCATGAATACTCCTTATTTGGCCCTTGACTCCAACTTTTCTTCACTGACGTGATAGTATGCTAGACAACTAAAAACTTTCAGACAAGTATAATCAGCAGGATTTTCAGACCATACCTCAGTTGGAGTCTTGAGATCAATCGCAGTCGCTGGACTTCGATTCATCAAGTAGCAAGCTGTGTTAACATCTTCAGCCCATAATGTCCTATTAAGGTCAGCGTTAGAGAGCATGCACCTTGCCATCTCCAGAAGTGTCATGTTCATTCGTTTTGTAATTCCATTCTGCTGTGGAGTATCTCTGACTGTGCGATGTCTGACAATGCCTTCATCTTTGCAGAACTGGTCAAATTCAACAGAACAGAACTCCAAACCATTATCAGTGCGAAGGCGCTTAACTTTCTTCGACGTCTGATTTTTCACCAAAACCTTCCACTGCTTGAAGGCCATGAAAGACTCCCTCTTATGCTTCATCATGAATACCCAAGTCATCCTCGAGTAGTCATCAATCACGGACAGGAAGTACCTACCACCTCCTAATGATGGAACACGAGAGGGACCCCAACAATCGGCGTGGATGTAGTCAAGTGTCGCCTTCGTCCTGTGCACTACCTTGCCAAACTGAAGCCTTCGTTGTTTGCCAAATACACAGTGCTTATAGAAATCAATTTCAGATATCTTCTGACCTCCCAAAAGACCTTGTTTGCTGATAATATTCATCCCATTCTGACTCATATGCCTAAAACACATGTGCCACAGCCTGAACACATCTAATTTGGATGAACTAGTCACTACAGCAACACCAGAGACTGTCTTGCCTTGTAGTATATATAAGGACTTCTGTCCGACTCCCTTCAGAACCGTAGCATCACCTTTCATGACCGTGAGGATGCCTCCAGCAGCATTGATCTGACACCCTTTAGAGTCGAGGACTCTAAGTGATATTAAATTCTTCTTCAGTTGCGAAACATGACAGACATCTGTCAGCGTTCTCACAAGATTGTCATGAGTCCCGATCTGCACAGAATCGATCCCAACTATCTGACAGGCTGCATCGTTGCCCATGATGACGTTTCCACCATCAATCTTCTGATAAGTTGAGAACCCAACTATCTGCCAAACATCCTGGATCAAAAGCAGCCAAAACCAAATCATCTTCAGAATTCCCAGTTTCATGTGCCACCGCAGCGACGGGGGCCTTTTTCTTCTTCGGGCAATCCTTTTTCCAATGACCTGGTTTCTTGCAGTAATTACAAATGTCTTTCGTAGTGATTTTCTTCTTCTTCGGCTTGGATTTCTTCGAATTCGAGGACTGTCCCTTCTCTGCGGTCGATATCAAATTCGCGGCCTGAATCTCTGCAAAATTTCCAGATGTCCTATGCCGAAGTTCACGAGTATAGATACTCGATCTTACTTCTTCTAGACTTATAGTTTCCTTCTCGATAATCATAGACTGAACGAAATTTTCATATGATGGAGGAAGCGAAACTAATAGAATTAGGGCAGCATCTTCATCCTCGATCTTAACATCGATATTTCTGAGTTCCATCAACAAAGAATTTAACTGATCAAGATGTTCCTTCAGAGGGGTACCTTCCTGCATGCGGAGAGAGAACACACGTTGCTTCAACAGTAACTTATTGATGAGAGACTTCGTCATATACAGACTCTCGAGTCTCAACCACAGACCGGCCACCTTTTCTTCATCTGCGACCTCGATTATCATCTCATCCGTCAGACACAATAGAATCATCGAGTGCGCCTTCTCCTCCTGTGTTGTCAAAGTTGCGAGGTCGATCTCCTTTTCTTTGCCCTTCGAGTCTTCTTCCTTTGGCTTGTTCTTCGACACGTTTGGGAGCGGTGCCCAGACTCCTTGTTGCTTCATAAGCACCCGCATCTTGATCTGCCACAACCCGAAACTGTTCCTGCCGTTGAACTTTTCCACGCTCACGTTGTGCGACGCCATCTCTCTGCTGATCAAGAATCGTTGATAAATCCTAAGGCTCTGATACCAGTTTGTACGAAAAGAGGGAGAGAGGGATCGCACAAAATACAGAAGAACACGAAGTGGAAAAATGCCGACGGCTCTTTGTTATGGAATACAGCGAGACCCCCGTAGGGGAATTCTGCTGAAGTGCCTGACTATGTAGGGGGACCAACTGGGTTCAGATTCAAAGCATTATTAACAAATTTCATGTTTGATTTTTCATTCTTCGGTAATTGCTTAACCTGTCATTCAGAAGTCACTTGTTTGTTTATCCAAAATTTAATTGTCTACCTACTTGTTCTTCCTAACACCTTGAGATAGCATCAAAACCGGAGATTTGGACATTATACTGTTGTAGATCGTGTCTGCCCAACATCAATCAACCTACTGCCAACAAGAGTTAGGATTAAAGTGCTCTTCTTCGCTTAGTTTGAATTTTTGTGAATCTAAAAAGTTCTTATTAGAACTTCATCTGTCACTTACAAGATACATGACACAAAGTGACCTAACTGAATTGATCGAGCTCGATGATGGATGTAACGCTTGAGATTTTAAATCAAAGGCAATATGGTTTTTGTTCCATAAATCCTCGTGATCTCCCCTATTTAAAACACAAATCTCTTCTAAAAATCTTTTTCCTTATATGTGCACTTGACGGCTAGGTTTGGAAGAGGATTACAAAGAGGAAGAAGAGGACGAAAAAGGAGAAGAGAAAATTATGATTGAAAGGTATGTAAAGGGGATCAATCCATCTCTCACCTCTTAATAATTTAATAATTGGATTGAAAATAATAGGGCACCATGCTCCTATTAAGGGATTTGATAAGTATTTTTATAGGTTTTATGAGATCTGGAATGTTTTCTTATCATTCATGAGATCTATATGACAGAGTTTATGATTAGAAATTCTTGTATGCTTTGAGAGAAGAATCATAGATCATTAATAATGCATGATATTAATGTTTTTTTATTTGATTTATGATATTTTATTTCTTGCAAATCATGTATGAATCGTTCATAATGTTAAAGATTATTTTTTTCAAAATATTTGATCAAATCTAGGTAAAAATCGAGCTGAGCGACAAAGTCAACGACCAGTATCAAGACCGTGACGAAGCCTGCCACGCTCGTGACAAAAGGATGGAAAATGATCTAACGGCATCATTCTATCATGCCTGTGACACAACGAAACAGCGCAAGCATTCTATCACGCACGTGACAACTATTGTCACGACCGTGATAGGGTTGAGCACGGCCTTGATTGAAATGGGTAAGTTTATATGGTTTAATCATAGTCGTGACAGTCAGAAAAATAGGAATTATGTTATATTTAAATTATTTTCAAGGTATTAATATTATTTAATGATGAATGATGATTGTACATGAACATAGATATACCAAATGCATGGAAAGTTGTAATTAAGTTAAAATTTGAAGATTGAATGATGTAAACAATTTGATGATTGTGATCATAATGCATCCAATTGAAGGATACTGTTACTTATTGCCCCTCAAACTGATGACAAGAAATAGCCCTGCTCTATTGTATTGGAATATCTCTCAAGAAATTACTATTCCATGCACCTTGGAGTTAGTATTTCCTAAGAAAATAATTGTATGTTACTAACAGGTATGTATATTCGCACTGACTTTTGGGTGACGGAGCCTCGGCTCCATGGCCTATTTAGCCTACTGGAGGACAACAACTTGGTTCTTCAATTACTATTAGGATTATTTTCATAAACTTCTCCTAAACTATCCCGATTTTCCGCATCTAATTTCAAACTACGAACTTATTTTTTTGTATCCCTAAACTATCACGATTTTCCCACTTTAGACCGTCCGTTTACTTCTATTACATTTTTCGTTACTTTTAAATTTTTTTTCTATTTATGAAAAGACTAAATTACCCCTCCCTTCATAACACATCAAATAATAAATATCAAAAAAGAAAAAAAGAAAAAAAATTGGGAGGAGGGTAATTTAGTCTTTTGCATAAACAAATTTTTTTTTTGTTTACCACTTTAACACTTCCAACGATTTTTTTAATTTTTTATATTTGGTATTTTATATTTTCTAGATGGAGGGTAATTTAGTCTTTTAAAAAAATATAAAAATGTAAAAATAATGAAAAATATAATAAAAGTAGACGGAAGGACTAAAGTGAAAAAATCGTGATAGTTTATGAATACAAAAAAATAAGTTCGTATTTTGAGATTAGATACGAAAAATCGTGATAATTTAAGGGTGATTTATGAAAATAATCCTAAAAAAACTAATATTTTCTATGCACCGAAATTGTGGACCTCTTGAGCAAACAAATTCACACAATTCCAGAACTCCCAAAGCATTCTTCAAAAGAGAGAAAATATTTATGATAATCAAATACTGCTAAAGTTATTGAGATTCTGATCTGATTTTTTTTCTATCCAATAAATTTAATACTTCCATTTCCCCATTTCCAATTTTCATTGCCTTTCTCTGCAAACAATTAAAATTTATTTTATGTTTGGGTAATTATGCAAAAGATAATGGGAAAAGGACAAAGGTAGAACTTTATATTGAGGTCACGGGGATAAAATGGGAGGAAGGATGGAAAGGGAATTTTCAAAAGCATATTATGATGGAGGAAATTTGTTACCCTTGTGAAGGCCAATCTATTGGATTTCGCTGGCTCAACTATTCCTCACATCGTCATGAACACAAGAAAAATATCTTCATCTCTTTACTGCCCATGAAAATAGATGACGACACTGAAAGAAATTAATAATTTTAACTCATATGCACTTTACCTTTTTTAATACAAAATATGAGAAGAAGAAAAAAACTAATTATTTTTTGTAAAAGCTAATATGGTAATATGGTATCCCCTAATATTTTTTATTTTTTGTAATTGCTTTCTATTATTCATACATTTTATTTGACAGGTGAGAATAATATTTTATTTTTCACCAATAATAAAAAATATTTTATTTGGCGCTAAATTCATCATTTTTATTTTTTTCATTACCTTTTTTTTATTATTTCTTTTAAAGGTAAATTTAGTGTAAGCATAAATCAATGGTGATAAGCAATCTGATTTAAATGCTTACTCAACTATACGCAAAAAATAAGTAATCCATAATTATTGGATTATTTAAAACAATTGGAGATAAAAAAAATACTTATAATGACCCACAAAATACGTTACATTGACTAATATTAAAGTCATGTGATATATTTATCTTGTTACAAGAAAATAAAATAAGCTTATTAGTCAAATAAAATATTTTTTGGAAAACAATAATCAGAAAAAAATATGGTTGAGGGAGTTTGATATCTATGAAACGAGTAGCATATTATTTTTATAGTTATCTAAAAAAAGATCTTCCATCTTCTCATATTTTATATTATAAAAGTAGAGGCTATAATAGATAAAGAGAAATAACATTAATATTGTAGGAATGATTAAGGACAACTTTTTTACTAGTGAATGAAATATTGATTTAGACTTTTAAATCATCCATGCACCAGCTCGGGTATCTACTTAAAAGCGTGAAATATATAAGTTAAATATTAATACACATTTGAATTTATCAAACAAAAATTTCATAGCATAATATAGATAAATATTAAATTACATAAACTCATTATCATCATAGTAGAAAAGAGATGACATGATAATAAATTTAGATTTTTTTAAACAAAATATTATTGTAAAATCGTAAGACACCAACAAGAGAGGGAGAGCGAATGACAAATGTAAAGAAAATGACGTAAAGAACAAACACAAGATTTATTGACGAGGTTTGGCCCAACTCGACAATTTATGCGTTCCCGCTCCAACTCCTAGACCTCAAAATTGTTTGAGTTCCACTATCTTCCTCTTTTTTCAAAGAGAGAAGGAAACTTTTTACACCGAAACTGCCTTCTTCTCCGTTCAAGAGGCAAGGCGAACCTCTTTTCACACATGAGTTTTCATTGTTACAAATTGTCGATCTTTCTTTCACGATGCTCACACGAGAGAATGAGATCTAGGATTTGCAAGAGAAAAAATGAACTTGGTCTACAATTTTTCTTTTTGCTTCTAGATGCTTGTGTTCACTTGATTTATCCTTTATCTTTTCTTCTGAATGTCTTTTATAGGATACTTCATGAGATATTTTTTATTAGGATAATCATCAAAAGATTTGATTGAAAAACTAGCCGTTACTATAGCAAATCGCATCAAGTCGGTCAATCAATTCTCCTAGGCAGTGGACCGATTCATAGTTTTTCATCTTGTTTGAACTCACTATTTATTTCGGTCACGTGTTCGGTCGACTGGACTCTCATCTTTAATTCGTTGTTTATTTCAATCGTTCATTTGGTCAATTGGTCTTATGACCAGCCTCACATCTTCAACTGTCTGATCTTGCCGTTCATTGCAGATTTGCATTCAGTCGACCAATTCTTCGTTCGGTTTCTTATTTTTCATCTGCTTTAACTTGCTGTTCATTTTGGACGTGCACCTAATCGATCGATTCTTCAATCGCTCAGTTGTCTTCAGTGTTCTGGACGATTCGGTCGTGCATCTAGTCGATCAGTCGTTCAATCGATCTTTCATCTGACTGTGTTTCTTCATCGACTTATTTCCTATTAAACTTATCCCTGTATATATATCACTTGACAAATTTATTAGTTACATTTGTTGGCCATTTTTGTTTGTTATCATCAAAACATGGGAACATTACATGATATTCAACAATATCCCACTTTTGATGATGACAAACATATTGGTCAATTGAGAGTTAATGCAAAGTTCATCAAATATAATTTTGCTCCTCCTAAATACATGCACACTACTTTTACATTTATCATAATCATAGAATTACAAATAATGTACATGTACATGAATTTTGCAAAACTAACACAACAAAATGGTGCATGGTCCACATTCAAATTACATAGCATATACGTTAAAACATAATAAAACATAGTTCCCAACATATATCTATCTCCATCCTAAGATAACTACTCCCCCTTTTGACATCATCAAAGAGGGACACAAAAGGAGATCCTACGCCTCATCGGGACTATCGTCCTCGCGAACTCTTATGGAAATAAGCCATTTAGCCTCATAGTAATTAAGCGTGACACCGGTGAGGTATCACATGTCATGACCATATCGTCGGACATCTCTCTACAAGGTATGCACTTCACGAGTGAGCTCAGGTCGAACACACCAGAGGAGGAGGGTGCAATAGCAGTAGGAGGAGGTTGCTGGTGAGGTTCCTCCCCCGTGTGTATGGTCCGTGTCCATGGCTTTAGAAGGCACATCCTTCATCAACACAAGGGCCATGTTCTTGTAGAATATGTTTCCTGCGCAAGATGTCTGTAGTAATGGTATACCAAGTCTAAGCGTAAATAAACTCTTCATCAGCAGGAATAAGGACCCGATGGAAAACAAGTATCTTAGAATCTAGGAGCCAAAATAGAGGAGATGTTTTCTTGAAGCTTTGTTGATGATTTTTTTAATTGTTCTGAGGTGATAAAGAAAATAGTGCGAAAAGTTCAGACATAAAGCATCATGAATACAGAGGCAATAAAGAATGAAGAGGTCGATATATGTAACCTCTGTGAATTGGCCAGAGCGAGGGGGTTATGACATGATTCAATATGTGATGTGCTATCTTAAGGTGAGGAGGAAGATATTTGTGGACATCATCGAATTTTGTATTGGGGTGTGCATGTCCACCAAACACTAGCTCCAAAAGTTGATGGATGGATAGCTCCAAGGTCGATATGTGTAACCTCTGCTGCTTGAATGGATGGATAACCATGAGGCCAAGAGTTGATGGCGTACGCATGAAGTCCCGGTTGGGATGAAGGAAACACAAAGAACAAAGGTCGGAAGATGATTTTTCTCAATGGTCAACTTAGCATAAAAATGGCAAACTAGGCGGGGATACGTGTCTTCGCGTGGATAATTTATAAAAGATAAAAAATTATTACATCAAATTATTTTTTTCTCAAAATAGCTCATTGACATCCGAGGCGATCTAGTAAACATTGAATACTTTTATAAATTATTCTTCAATAAAGACCGAGGATATTGAATTACACGATCTATTTTGGCCATTTCTTCCCTATTTGTTCCATTGGAAATCGTATCATGGAAAATAATTTCCTTTTATTTTTTCTTAAATATTTTCTAAAATATTTTCTAAGGTTAGAGGAATAATGAAAACATTTGTGAAAGATCTCTGAATATATCATAATTGTCAAATTTCAAATATAGAGTTTAGGGTTTAGGACCTTTAAATGAAACAAAAATTCAAATAATCAAATCAAAATAATTTTATAAGTCCAAATAAGCATTTTTTTTCAGTCAAACTATAACATTTTGAATAAAGAAATTAAACTATAAAGAAAGGTGTGTCTCGGGATTAAAATTAAATCTTAGACTTCAGGTTGTTTACTCAACCTAGATTATTAGTATACCGAACAAAGGAAAGTGTGAAAGTTTTTCAAATTTCGTAGCTGAATGTTTTTAAATCTGTATGCCATTGAAAATAAAATACCCATTAATATGTCTTGAGCCATCCGTGCATACATTTAATTCTGCAACTCATTCCAACAATTATACTTTACACGTCCAAAGGAATTATTTCAATAGTAATTTAATAAGAATTTATCCATCAACAAGAGTTCAACCTCTATCTAGTTTTCTGTGAAATAAGAAATCGTGTTTAGCACTATCCTTAATCTTACCAAATTAGTTCAATTCTATGATGAAGTGATCTTCAACCAGTGGATAGTAGAAGCGCTGCCCATATTGAACCATCGGTTAAAACTCGCAACCCAAAAAAATTCACAAAGGGAAATATTTTTCTATCACACTTAAAGATATATTGTATGAAAATCAAACATTATTGACAAATCACAATTGCTATTAGCATAATATTGTGAGAAAAACGATTCAAAACTTGATATCTTAGTCAAACGATACGAACTTAATCATTCGAAGTCCATATACAGAGTTTATTTCAACAACAATACACAGGATTTCTTTCTATATATTTTCGTTAAGTATGATATATATAAATTTTTTTGGGCAAACTAATAGAAAACTAATTATCTATTTATTCATAAATCATAATATATCCTTATTCAATCAAATTTGAAATTGAAGTAATTCATTAAGAGCCAGTATGTAACACCAAAAAAAATGATTTCATTAAGGGTAATATAGTAATTTTATAATTCAATTAGAGTATCTGATGAAAAAAAGAAAGATTA
The DNA here is from genome assembly GCA_030549335.1 of Pontederia crassipes. NCBI lineage: Eukaryota > Viridiplantae > Streptophyta > Magnoliopsida > Commelinales > Pontederiaceae > Pontederia > Pontederia crassipes. Next base: position 39,095,060 of record CM060197.1, on the reverse strand, counting down.
ATCCTATTGGAAGTAGAAGTTATAATTAGATTGAGATTAAGGATTTCAATTTGATTTGATATGCAAAAGAATGTTTAATAGATATAGGACTCCCAGATAGAATAGGATTGAGAGTTTTATGGTTTAAAAATATTTCAGCCATATTTTAATCCAAAAATTAAGTGATAAAATATTATGAATTAGAATATTCCAAAAATTAGATGATAAAATCTTATCATATTAAATAATTATGAAAATTAGAGAAAGATAAAATAAAGGTATAATTTGGTTAAAATAAGTTATGGAGATAGAGTTTGATTGAGAGAAGTTATGGAGGAGATAAAAAAAGAATTTGAGTAGCGACAGATTTTTTATAAGTATGGTTATGAAATAATTAGTGAAATTTGGATTTTAATTAAAACTGGATATCTAAGAGTTGATAATTAATGATGGATACTCATGATTGATGAAGAAATAGCTCAAGGCCCGATAAGAGTAAAAAACCTTACTTGAAAGCTATAAATAAGGTCTAAATGCTGGCTAGAAAATCTTATTTTGTCTCTATAGAATTTTTGCACGAGAACTCCTCTTTCTCTTTCGTTTTCTCACCGAAGCATCTGAGAGTGCGTGCGATATATCGTTTCGAAGCCCGACAAAGAAGAGAAAGGTCTAAGTGGTAGCCAAGAGGTTATGAACAGCAATAAGGAGTAATCATCGGCCAAAGTCACGATGTTCGTGCATCAGCAGAGAAATTTTAGTTGCTTTTTCAGCCAACTTTAAGTACGTAGAGGATCCCATGTCGTCGGTTTTTCACGACATGAACCCCAGAACTCTTCTCCATTATAGATAGATTATATATTATTTTGCATCGATTGAATATAGAATGACATAGATAGGATTGTCAAAAATTATGTCGGAAACACAATTCCTGACGATAACTCGGGTTCCATTTAACACGACTCGGGTAATGATCAATGTGGATTGAATTCTGTAATAGAAACCATATTTTTATGAATTAATTTATAGTTTATTGGATAGTTAAGATTGTTAATCATTGTCGATCATTTGATTAACATACCTGATTTTAGTACGATCATACCTGATCATATTGCATCATATTGATTATCATTATCATTACATCCAATCATGATATTGATTATGGTATTGATACATTGACCTTATTATTAATTGATCCTTATCAAATTATTATCGTATCCGATTGATCGTCATCATATATAATCATACCATTGATTAGTGTATTTGATATGGTGATTTTTCTGATTGGGTCATGTTTAACATAACATTAGACATCTTAGGTAATTGAGATAAAAGTTGAAATTTATTGGACCCATGTCTACTGATTGCCACTAGGACTGATTGGATCTTCGGGCTATCTGTGCCTTCGGATTGATAGGGCCTTCGGGCTATTTGTGCCTTCGGATTGATAGGGCCTTCGGGCTAATATTACGCATTCGGGCCTAATTGCGCCTTCGGACTAATATTGCGCCTTCGAGCTAATTGAGCCTTTGGGCTAATATTGCACCTTCGGGTTGATAGGGCATTCGGACTAATATTGCACCTTCGGCTTGATAGGGCACTTGGGCTAACTACGCCTTCGGACTGATTGGGCCTTCGGGCTAATATTGCACCTTCGGATTGATAGAGCCTTCGGGCTAATATTGCACATTCGGGTTGATTGGGTCTTCGGGCTTACTACGTCTTCGAGTTGATAGGGCCTTCAGACTAATATTGCACCTTCGGATAGATAGGGCCTTCTGGCTAACTACGCCTTCAGGCTGATTGGACCTTCGAGCTAATATTGCCCCTTCGGATTGATATGATCTTCGGGCTAACTACGTCTTCGGGCTGATTGGGCATTTGAGCTAATTGCGCTTACGGGCAGATAGGGCCTCCGAACTAATTGCACCTTCGAGTTGATAGGGCCTTGGGGCTAATTGCGTCTTTGGACTGATGGATAATTGAATTGGTCAGATAACATAAAAACTATGACTGTTCTGGGTGTAGTCCTTCGCCCCCTATCATATCCAAACTTATTAAATGACATGAAGTGGCATGGTGACCCCTAATAATAGAAAACTCTCATATTACGCACGAAAGAGTTGATTGTAACTCTAAAGATTGAATTGATCATTGAATTACACCCTAATGGTTGATAGACTATTGATTTCTCCATTGTGACTGATGGATAATCGAATTGCCTTTATGGCTGATAAATAATCAAATTTCGCCTTTATGAATTGGAACTCTCAAATTTTGACTTTATGCCTTTATGAATTTCGCCCGAAAGAGTTGATGGTAACTCTCAAGATTGATTTGATCATTGAATTGATAATTGAATTGCACCCTAGTGATTGATAGATTATTGATTTCGCCATCGTGACTGATGGATAATTGAAATGCACCTTTATGGCTGATGGATAATCGAATTGCGCCTTTATAGCTGATGGATATAAATTATGACTTTTGGGTCTGATGGATAAATTAATAAATTATTAATAGAATTGAATTGATAATTATTATGACCTTCATCGACCTTTCACCAATTGGAAATTGATTAATTATTATTATTAATTATTGAATTGTGGCCTTCATTGACCTCTAGCCAATTGATGATTGATTAAAGGTAATTGATATTGAATTGATAATTATTATTTAAGATCTAATCGAACTGAATTGAATTGCTAATCGAATTGCGCCCTAGTGACTGATAGATAATTGATTTCTCCTTAGTAGCTGATTGGTAATTGAATTGCTCTCTCTCTTTAGTAGCTGATAGATAATTGTTTATGTCCTAGTGGATGATTGATAATTGAATTAATAAATTGTTAATAGAATTGAAAATTGATAATTCTTTATTGTGACCTTCATCATCTATGGTCAATTGGTAATTGATTTAAGATAACTGAATCGAATTGAATGAATATTGTCATCAGTAATTGATGATATGGATAATTACTATGATTGACCGAATTATTAATGATTTACTGATTATTATTAAACATTATCTATGCTGATCAATCATATATTATTATGCATAATTGTTTATTGATAGTATTGATATTGATATTGTTTATTGTAATGGGTGACCTTACGTACTGAGTTATCTCATTGGGCTTTGCCCTTGTACTTGGATCCGTACAGGTGATCGTGATGGCGATGATGAGAGATTGGTGATTCCTCTGACGGGTGACATGCACATGGATATAGAGTTAATTATTGTATAGACATCCACAAGTTATTAAATATGGTATAAATAGCTTTCGCACATTGTAATAGAATATTGTAAAAGTCTTCCGCTTATGTAAGTTAGTTTATTGATTGGTCAAAGTTAATGTACAAAATTAAGTAACGTCACGGAGATAACTTTCTGGACAGAAAAAAAAAATCTCGGGACATTACACAATACGTGACCAAAGTTGGGTAGAATAACTAATTTAGCAATTACACTTAGTGTTTCGGAATATATGCATATCTTCACGCTTGAGCAGATGTATAACTAGTCATTTGAACAGGGAAAATTGAGCACATGTAACATAGAATTATATGAGTGGAGAGAGGAAGAGGATGGAAGCTTATAAATAAACGTCTCTTTCGTAGGCCCCCCGAGATAGCCAAGCAATGAATGGGGCCAAAACTTTGCACGTGGAACTTGAAAGTATATGAATCAATAATTAGATCATTTGGACGTCTATGGAAAAAATTATAACTAAAATATTATAGAGATATCAAGTTGAAAAATTACGACTAGTTTTCAGCAGGGTGAATGGATTAAAATAATATTATTTTATTTCTACATATTTTTAAACTCAAAATTTTTAATTCCACCCTAGCGGAGAGTTCGTTGGATATTAATCTTATATTTAAATCGCAATTCAAATACAAATTCAAAATCTTATTATAATCAAGATTTCTATTCTTTAATCAAAGTCTATTTCAGCTGCCAATTAATCTTCATTTATTTCTCTCATTTATTCCTTATCTAATTATATATCTTTTCCCTTTCAAATTATCTTTTTAGCTACTTTATGTTCTTTTAATATTAGATTAGTTAACTTTAATTTTCTAAAAGTTTAGATGTCACATTATAGTTTTACTATTATAGTTTTGTGTGGGAGTGAATTGCTAGTAATATATTTTTTCATGGAATTATAATTTACTGATGCATTGAATGCTAAACTCTGAAAGTACGTAGTTTCTTTCCCTAAACTTTGTTTAATTGTTAAATAGCTCTCTTAAAAAATAATGAATCCGACGGACAATTGGAATTTTTCGACGGACAATTTCCGACGGACACAAATCCTTCGCAATTTGCAACGAATTTTATGACGGATAGGAATCCGTCGAAATTTTTGACGGTTGGGCCGTCAAAAAAAAATTATGTATTATATTACTTTTTTCTTTTCCAACGGTGGAGAACGTTGAACTTTTTGACGGATACTTATCCGTCGGAACATCCGACGGTCCGACCCGTCAATCAATAAAAAATAATTAAATATTATATAATTCATGGTCTAATATATTATATTATGATGGTCTAGACCGTCGGTAATTAAAAATAATTAAATATAATAATCATATATCTCATAATATATAATTAATTATTGACGATTGGGACTATCGATACTTCCGATGGTCGTGACTATCGGTAACTACAAATAATTAAATATTATATAATATATAACTTCATCTAATATATAATTTAATCAATAATTTATAATTACAATTACTGATGGTTCGAATCGTCGAAACTTTCGATGTTTCCGACTGTCAGTAATTATAAAAATAATTAAATGTTATAATTCTAAATATCATAATATCTAATATGAGTAATATTTTATTTATTTAATTATCGATGATTATGACCGTTTGACGGTTCGAATCGTTAGTAGTTCTAATTTTATTCCCGCCTACCATCCCAGCCAAATTTTCTTATATTTAACATCTCTCTCCTTCCTTCACTTCCTCTCCCCCTCTCATTCGTGCTTCCTCTCCCTGTCCCCCCCTCCGGCACTCTCCCTCTCTCATTCGCATTCCTCTCCCCCTCTGGTAGTAGTTCTTCTTCGGCTCGGCTCCCTCCAAGCTTCGTCTCCGGCTCCCTCCTCTCCGATCTCCTTCTCTCCGGCTCCCTCTCCCTTTCTCTGATTCAAACGCAGTTGACTTGGGCCCGCCGATCTGGCTGCAAGCCGCCTCATCTGATCAGCCGCCAGGCAACCTGATCTGACTGGCCGCGGCGTGATCGGCCGCCAGTCGGCCTACCGCGTGATCGGCTGCGAGGCGGCCTAATCCGGTCGCTAGATGGCCGATTCAACCGCAATCGGCCTAATCGGATGCCAAGCCACCTGATCTGGCCAGGCCGCCTGATCTGGCCGGCCACGGCGTGATCGGCCACCAGGCGGCCTGATCTGGCCGATGGCGGCGTGATCGACGCCAGACGGCCGGATCTTGTTGCGGACGGCCGAATCGATTGCCTGGCGCCGGACTAATTTTTTTTATATTTTAAATTTTTTTTGTGATGGTTGTGGCCGCCGAAATGTTCGACGGTTGCGACCGTCGGATTTTTTCAATAGTTGCGATCGCCAAAAGTTTCGACGGTTGCGACCGCCGGAACTTTTCGATGTTTCGGCCGCCGGAACTTTTCGATGTTTCGGCCGCCGGACTTATGGGACGGTTACAACCGTCAGAACTTCCGACGAATCTTTATCAACCGTCGAAAAATAATCATTTTGCGACACCCATTTTTTCGACTGATCTATTCCGTCGATAAACCCGTCGAAAACCTACATTTCCAATGATTTCTTTGGATTTTCTGATGGATGAAACCGTCATTTTTCTTGTAGTGCATGCTAATTAGGATCTCTCAAACTTGAATTCTTATACACCGTCGCTTTCTTATTCCACATTTTCTAGAATCTATTTCCCATTTTTTAGTATCGAGAAAGAATTCAAACAACTTAATGACAAGGTTATTTTCTTTATTTGTACCTTTCTACTAACACCTTATCAATAATAGCGTGAATTAGTGCAAACTCTTTTTTCTTAACATTATTTCCTTATCTTTTTTTCTAATAACATATCTTTCATTTTTATTTTCATTGTTATGGGGGCTTGCCTTTTTTAATTTTCATTTTGTCATGATCGAATATAATTTTCTAATCTACTGCGTCTACTTGGCTAATGTGAATTTCTCATGCTCTCACTGCCGCCTCAACAGAATTTTCGTTACAAGTGTTATTATCCATGAGATAAAAAGATATTGTTCAAGTAGGTTTATTAATTTTTGCCCTATTAAAGAAATAAGAAAAAGCTGATATGTGTTTGAATGAGAAGTGAATAAGATAGAAATGAATAGCGAATTTGATAAAACTTTTTTTAAAAAATAGTCATGATGTTAAGAAGAATGATTAAACATATTTATTTGTATTTATTCGTCCCATTTGTTTAAACATATTTGGAGAATAAAATATCTTACTGCTGTAAGGTCCTCTTCCAAAAACCCCTACGAGTGCCTCCAATCATTCCAGCGACAAGATAACGTTCTCAGCCAAATCGTTGAAATTGTAGCACACGCATCTCGTTGAATCCCTTGTTGATCTTCTTATTCCTCACAATTTTCTGCTTCCCCCGCATGTAATTTTCCGGTTATGGCATCCATTGATGTTAGTGCGGTTCCAGGACTGTGCAATCTGAATCTCCCACTTGACCCTCTGCTGCGGCAAGTCTCCTACGTCTTTTGCGTTGGAAAAAAAGTGAAGGTTCTGGAGGAGAAGATGGAAGAACTGAAGAGCAGATCCAATGATCTCAAAAATATGGTGGAAGAAGCTGAAAGCAGGAACACTGAACGACGCACCGAAGAAGTAGCAGGGTTGCTGAACAAGGTTAGAGAAACGGATACGAAGATGCGTGCCATTAGAAGTAAGTATGATAATACATGCAAATGCTTTGGCAGATACTCAGGCAGCGTCATCTTCAACTACACAATCGGGAGGAAAGTGGCCAAGATGCTGGAGGAAGTGAAGGAATTGCACGAGGACTTAGGAAGAGCCATGACCTCGGCCAGCATCCGTACTCTTCCAGTTCCATCTCTTCGCCAACAATCGTCCTTCCCATCCAACCCGCTAGCAATTCAGCCCAACCTCAGTAAGGTGCTCAGTTACCTTGCAGAGGGGGTTGCAGTTGTGGGGATATATGGGATGGGGGGAGTTGGCAAGTCCACTCTCTTGAATAGCATCAAAGACTATCTCATCAATGGCAACGCCAGTTCTGATGCCGCTGGTGGAAGAGAAGTGCGTTTTCAACATGTAATATGGGCAGTGGCTTCGCGAGGTAATGATGATTTGAGAAAAGATATAGCTGAAAAACTCAAAGTTGAACAATCGGAGATCTCCAACTTCCTGGAGAACAAGAAGTTTGTGTTACTGCTCGATGACGTTTGGGAGCGTGTGGATCTGGGTGCCATTGGCATCCCAACTCGAGGACGCACGGTGGTGCTCACTACAAGATCGGAGGACGTATGCGGTAATATGGATGCCAACAAGAAAGTGAAGGTGGAATGTTTGGAACCAGAGGATAGCTGGAATCTCTTCAAGGAGAAGGTTGGAGATGACGTCATCAAGGGTGATCCCATGATAGAAGAGTTAGCGAGAAAGATCGCAAAGGAATGCGGCGGCCTCCCCCTAGCGCTCGTCACCATCGGCCGAGCGATGTCCTCCAAAAAGACCGCAAACGAGTGGGAACATTCTCTCACTTTGCTGGAGAAATCCAACTGGACCTCAGCAGTTCGAGATGCGGAAAAGAAATTGTTGAGTTTGCTAAGTTACAGCTATGACAATTTGGGAAATGATATCGAACGAAAATGCTTCTTGTGTTGCGCCTTGTTTCCAGAAGATTATGAAATCCCTAAAGATAAGCTGATTGATTGTTTCTTGGGACATGGTTTGCTAGATACCCAAGATCTTGGCGATATTGGTGAGATATACAATTACGGGCACGCTCTAATTGGCAACCTCAAGTCGGCCTGTCTACTCGAATCAAGTGATAGGGAGGAGTCGGTAAAAATGCATGACATTGTTCGGGACATGGCCTTATGGATTGTTAGCGATCGTAACAACGATAAATGGATTGTCAGTAAGGAGCAATGGAAGGGAGTCAATGATTGGGAATTGGCAAATCGAATATCAATCACGCGCGGAATGATTACATTTTTGGAGCCCAAGAGGAAGTGTCCATATCTATCCACTTTAATGATCCGGGAAAATCATGATTTGGAAACAATTCCTCCAAAGGTGTTTCAATACTTTCCAGCTTTGACCTACTTGGATCTATCATATGTTGGGATCTCGGAACTTCCAAAGGATGTGACTCGGCTTGTTCATCTTCAATATCTCAATCTGTCATATTCTTCAATTAAATCTCTGAGCAAAACATTGAGCAAGCTGGCAAAACTGAAGTACTTGATTTTAACATTTTGCCTTTTTCTCGAACATGTTGAACCCGGGTTGATATCAAGTTTCACTACCTTACAAGTTTTGGACCTTTTTGGAGGTAACACACGTTTTATAGAGCCAAGATATTATGAAGACGGGAATCAGTACCTAATAAATATGGAAGAGCTGAAGAGCTTAAAAAAGATAAAGGCTCTCGGACTTTATCTGGCTTTAAGTGAGTGCTCTACCGTGCCTGATTACGTGAACCTGGACACCATTTGCAAGTTGGACATATCAAAATCGCCGATGTCAGAATCAAAAGATACCTTAGTGTTGGGCAAAAACATTCAGGATTTGATTATTTCCAATTGTTTATCATTAGAGGAATTGACTATAAAAAGAAGCCATGATTTTCATTGGCTGGATAGGATCTTCCTCTCACGTTTGTCTCATTTGAGAATGATAAGATGGCAACCAGAGATATCTCAAGCGACGTTTCCACAACTCACAACTATACAGATAGGTAACTGCCATAAACTGAAAAATCTTGCATGGATAAGACATGTGTCATGCCTTACACATTTGAATGTAGATGAATGTAAACAATTGATGGAAATAATTCCTGATGAAGCCGATGATGGTCAGACATCTTCCATCTTTCCTAATCTCCGAAGTATTCTCTTAAGAGAGTTACCAGCATTGAGGAACATCTACAGTGGGACCATCGATTGCACCTCATTAGAAAGGATTTTCATAAAGGAATGCAGAAGTTTGGAGAGATTGCCGTTTAGTTTTCAGTCGCATATAGCAAACAATAAATCATTGAGCATTGGAATTGAGCCTTTAGACAAGAAAATCTGGGAGGGTTTCAAGTGGGCGAACGACAACATCAAATCTTACCTTGAACAGTTTATATATATTCCTGAAGAGAGGTAAGTCTGAATATATTGTGATTTCATGTTTATTTTTTCATTCTTCAGTAATTTCTTAACCTCCCATTCCGAAGTCATCAGCTCGTCTGTCTATACAAATTTACTTGCCTGCCTACTTCCTGTTCATCCCAACACCTTCAGACAAATTATGAAATTAAACACATTAATCACTAGTAACAAGATCATTAATTACGTCTATTATGCAAATCAACCTCTAAATTAGGAGTAGAAGGGTTGCTGAACAAAGATTATAGACATGGATGACGAGGTGCGCTCCATTAAAGATAAGTATGATAATAGATGCAAATGCTTTGACAGGTACTCGGACAGCACCAACTACGAAAATGGGATGGAAGCAACCGACATGCTGGAGAGAATGAAGGATTTGTTTGAGAACTTAGGGGGAACCATGGACATAGGCAGCAGCCTGACGGCTCAAGTGCCTTCATCTCCTGGCCAAGAATCGCCTTCCTCGTCCAATTCGCTGGCCATTGAGTCCAACCTCAGTACGGTACTCGGTTACCTTGCCGACGGGGTTGCAGTTGTGGGGATATTTGGGATGGGGGGTGTTGGCAAGACCACCCTCTTGGAAAAAATCAACAACAATCTCATCCATGGCAACGCCAATTCTGATAACGCTGGTGGAAGAGAAGTGCATTTTCAACACGTAATATGGGCAGTGGTTTCGAGAGGTAAAGCTGGTTTGAAGGAGTCGCAAGAAGCAATAGCTGCACAACTCAATGTTGAACCAACGGCGATTACCAACTTCCTGGAGAACAAGAAGTTCGTGTTACTGCTCGATGACATTTGGGAGCGTGTGGATCTCGATGCAATTGGCGTCCCAACTCAAGGACGCACGGTGGTGTTCACTACAAGATCGGAGGCTGTGTGCGATGAAATGGATGCCAACGAGAAAGTGAAGGTGGAATGTTTGAGTGAAGCGGATGCCTGGCAACTCTTCAAGGAGGAGGTTGGGGATGACATCATCAAGGGCGATCCCAGGATAGGACAGTTGGCGAGAGAAGTCACAAAGAAATGCGGAGGACTCCCCCTTGCGCTCATCACCATCGGTCGAGCGATGTCCTCCAAAACGACCACAATAGAATGGGAGTATGTTCTCACTTCACTGAAGAAGTCCAACTGGACCTCAGTAGTTCCAGATGCAGAGTTGTTCCGTGTGTTAAGTTACAGCTATGATAATTTGGTAAATGACGCAGAAAGACAATGCTTCTTGTGTTGCGCCTTGTTTCCAGAAGGTTCTCAAATCGATAAAGATGAGAAAAGTTTCGAGCAATCGCATGTTAGAGAAAATAACATATCCCCATGATATCTATTCTTAGAATTACGAAACTTATATAAGTCATAAAGGAAAGAATAGGATGCACCTTGTTGCAGAAGCAAAATCATGGTTGAGATAATTCATCGAACATTTGGCATGCATAACTTATACTCGCAATTAATCAAATCTCGATCTGACAAATCACAAAACAACAACACAAATATCGTTGGACAACTCTAGATTGAAACTGAAACCATAAATTTTGATCCTTCTTTGATAAGCAAAAGATAAGGCTCACATGTCAGATGTTCTGCCTGTCAAGCGACCACATGCTTGTTCATCCGTGGGTGCGCTATCTTACTTTTCATGCAATTTTTTTCCTTGAACCTCACCTTTATACTTAGTCTTTGTATAGAAGATGGTACAATTGTTTGTTGAGCAGGCTTGTGCATGGCACTTGCAAGTTTAGCTAGCATCTGCATAGTAAATATACACAAGTTAAAGTACAGCATTGTACAGAAGAAAAAACAATGAGAATAAGACAGCTTTCGTAAAATATCAATCTGAAACATGAATTAAATGTATAAAGAAAATACAATGCCATGACATGTTAAGTGATATGCACGTGTTAGAGCCTCTGATTGTTAAAAGACAACTGAAAGCTCTGACAAAACTTGCATTGGCATCTAGCCTCTCAATCGACTTACATTGACATTTTTGCCCCATTATCAACTACCTTATTGTGAGCAATGCCAGCAGAACATGCGAATGTGGTCTGCTTCAGAACATCAACCCGAAGTTGTGCAACAATAACAGCATCACAAGCTAGTAACTTTTCTTGATGCCCAGCATCACTTCAAGAGAACCACTCTTTTCCCTCTCATTATCATTCTGATAAGGAGAAACAAAAAGCAGTAAACTTAAATTCTTCAATATATGAGGCATTTCCAAAAGAAATCAAAGATGAAAAAGAAGAAAGGAGACAAGGTATGGAAAGGATAAAACAGTTGACTACTATCAATACCTAACACTACAGAATATATCTTTTTCAGATAAGAAAAATAAAATGCTAAAGAACATATTATCCTTATTTCAACCAGCATATTGATGAATTAGAATATAAGTGTGTTGTCATCTTACAGAATTAAGATCTCGAATATGTGACTTAAGAGCTTCTTCATTGAGTACTTCTAAAACATCTGGTGGTGTTTCTGAGAGCATTAGTTCAGCTGCATTAGTAAGATCGATATAAACTTCCTCAATCCATGCCCGTTCGCATCTACCTTTTGTTGCTACTTGCTAGTATGGAGACAACCTGAATGTCAAGTGCAAACTTCATATCATAAGGGCATCTGAATACTAAGTTAAAAACAATACTTTCCTTCAGAACCATATATGTCCATACTTCATACAAATGGAAAAGACAAAGCACAATATTCTCAAGATAAACCTCAGATCCGGCATTTCAGTTGACAGTTAAATCGGCTTTACCACAGGCAACTGGAACTTGAACTAATTGTATATTTGGGCAGATCTCTTTAGCCTCATCTCCACGCATGGAACATCAGGATGTATGAAGATTAATAATTTATGAATGTCTACAACAGAAGATAAAAAGCTAACAGCTTAACGCCAACGGCGGAGCCACGTGCCTGCACGCACCTGCACGTTGTCAGGCACTGACATTTGTAATCTCATATATATTATCTTGCCCTCCCAACCCAGGGTTGAATCCTGGCGCCCACAACAACACATCAATTTAATATCTTTTATTTTCGACCATAACCCTGGCTGGAGGTATATATAATTAATTTTTCTTAAAGCGTCATTATTATCTAATAATCATCTTATTTACTAGTTAACGCCAGACTTCCGTGCTTCATAGCCAAATGCAATCATGCCTCCACCTTTCAGGAGTTATATTGTACAACAGCAGTTGACAGCGCCCCACCCCCAGTTCTGGGTTTCTACGTTGTTCGAGTGCAGTAAGAGTCAATTAACAATTTTTGAGGATTGCATCCAACCATGATAAGAGAAAGATATGACTGCTCATTAGATATTTCAAACACACAATTCCAGGGATATATCTAGCACCTATCACAGTTTTGAGGATTGCATCCAATCATGATATGAGAAAGATATGACTACTCATTAGATAATTCAAACACATAAAGATGCAAGGATACCTATTACAGATGAGATTTACTAAACATTCCAAATCAACCCATTTTGAGTAACTTCTTCAAGTTTCAAAGGCCCAAAGAAAGCAACACCAATTCATGTCAAAAAGGCATATATAATAACACAGACAGAACAGTTTCAGAAATGTTTTTCAAGTGCATTCATAGAAAGTGTCCATCTTAACACAAAATGCTATTTGTGCAATGAATCCAACGGCAGATAGAACTTTCTTTCCTCTTGTACTGAATGAAAATGACATAAATAATAACACTGATGGAACAGCCGTGTTGCATAAATAAGCTTGTGCATACTGATGGACCAGATCCTGGATGTCCTCCAAAATTTCAGCATGTCCGACCAATCATATCACGTAGCCATCCTAACCTTCTTGATCCACCACACAACCAAACAAAAGGTGGGAAGAGTCATTGTCAGAAAACCTGACCAAACCATAAGTATCAAATCCTAGTGCCCCCTCAGTCAGTTAAAATTGCTCTTATCAGAAAAAATTATAATGGTCTAAGCAACTAATTAAGACAATGGTTCCAAGATTCGATAAAATTGAGCTACCTTTGTGTCAAAAATCTGAGCTCCAAGGGATTCTCTGGTGAAGATTGGTAACGCCGGAGACAAGCAAGATGAAGAAAGAGGTGGAAGCAGGGAAAGAAAAACTAAACTAATTTCTATTCAAATGAAACGTCAATTACAACTCAACAAGAGAGTCAATTACAAGCAACTATACCTATTTATACTAAACTCTAACTGATACAAGAATGAGAATAAACCGAAAACAAGACTGCTACATTAAGAGGAATGCGCAACTCTGTAACTCAGCAACAACAGGAGCTTTACAGCAGAAACGGCGGCGACCAGTTGTGGTGACTTGCCGGACATGACGAACGCCAACACTTTGGACCCGCATGATCCACATTTCATTGATCAAACAACAAAGTGACTGTATGAACATGATAGTTGCTCACACCACAACCTGCAACAATTTTCCACTTCTGAGACTGATCTACCCATTAACAAAGGGCTTCTTCAGATAACATGAACTGCTTGATGGATAGCACTGTTAATAGCTTCCAGTGCTTGGTTCTCCACTTAGGAACCAAGTGTAGTGGTGTAGGTTGTGATGCTAACTTGCTTCACGATCAATTAGGCTAAGAACAACAAGGACATGTGTATAATTCATGCACACGAGAGGGAATTAAGAACAATGCGAAGAGACTTAGGATTAATAATTACAAGATTTCTTTTTCAGAAAGAATAATAAATACAAGATTTAAGTCACATAAGATGGATGATCGGCTTGTTAGAACAGACCTTAGGGATAACAAAGGGAGCATAAAAAAAAGGGTTCTTTTTGGAATTAGACCAATAAAGGAACAAATGACAACGCGAGGGTTTGTCAGAAACCTTGGACGTAGAAACAATCCATGATGACATGGGCAAGAACGCGGGCGTTCTGCGGCTCCGGTCGGGGAATCGGCATCCTTCCGCTAACTTCCCGCGATCCCAATTCTAACAAAAGAAATAAAAGAAAATGCATACGTCCAAATCACCAGCAACGCAACGGCAGTGGTGAAAGCAACTACGGCGGCGACCACGGGGGCCGCGGCGACGGCGTCGACTGCTCCGACGGGGGCCACGACCACCGACCTCTTTTTCGCTCCCGCTTATTTTTTTCTTTTTTTTTTAATGAAAAGGAGCTTATGAAGGCTCCAAGAAAAATTAAAGGTGCTGAGTCAGCACTCAGCAGTACATACGCTTCTTCACAGCAGTGTACAAGTAAAAATGTAAAATTGCCATATTTCATCAAAGGATTTAATTCTCGTACTACCAAAATCTAAGCCGTCGATCTGATCATCCATGGTTTATACAATTCAAACTATCTCAACCGTCCGATTCACGATCGACGGCTGAGATTACGTCCGTTTTTTTAATAACCTCGGTCGCACTGCGCTCTCCTCTCTCTCTCAACCTCGTTCACGACAGCGCGATCCTCCCCGCCGTTGTGCGCTTGATCGGCCCTCCGCCAGCCAAGATCGGCTGCCGCCGTCCGATCTCTCGCCGTCCCCCGACCAGATCTACGCGTTCTCCGGCCAGATGTGCGTGTTCTCCCCGTCGCCGGCCGTTCTCGCCCCCCCCCCCCTCCGCCATTCTCTCGGACCCCCTCCGCCGCTCTCTCGCCCTCCTCTGTCGCTCTCTCGCTCCCGCCGCCACACTCTCACCCCCCTCCGCCGCTCTCTCGCCCCCCCCCCCCTCCGTTGTTCTCTCGCCTCCCGCCGCCATTCTCTCGTCCAACTCAACCACCGCCACCGCCACCCTCTCTCGTTGACTACGCTCTCGTCGAGGTTGCCCATTGAACATGTTAATGAAATTATTTTGTAATTCAATTACATAATACGATTCTACGTGCATTAAAATAATTTCTTATCTTTCAGGTATAAATGGATAATGTTGAATTAATTGAACTTGAAGGTGGAGAAAATAACGAGATGAATGTTTCTGAATCCCAACATTCAATTATGTCAAAACTTATAAGATGTCCAAACCTAGAGTTGGCATGACATTCGATACAGATGATGAAGCATATAATTATTATAATATGTATGCTAAATTAGCGGGATTCTCTGTTAGAAAACATGCTTCACATAAGTCTGTAATTTCTCCTGTGAAGCAAGGGTTTAGAAATTTTTTTAAACAAACAAGGGAAATTAGAGATGATTTTCTTGCTCATTTATATATTGCATAGAAGCAGGATGTCTAGTGGGACATAAAAAAATTTCACGACGAACATAGTCATTCTTTGACAACTCCTTCGAAAGTTAAATATTTACGATCTCAAAAAGAATTCTCGGCAACCTCGAAAGAGGCTATTGAAAACCAACACAAATTTGGCATGGGTCCATCCCGAATAGCTAGAACACAATATGTCCGGTGAGCCCCTTGTAACAGCTCAAGATTGTATTAATCATCTCATAACAAAGAGAAAAGGAAACTTCTCATTCGAATGCCTAAATGTCATATCTTATTTTATACATAATCCATTAGAGTTCGAAGCAGGTAAGATCTACACACAACATGTTTTTTGCAAGTTTCAACAAGAATATACACAAGCCTTCAATTTTTATGCTGGTAAGATTTTTAAGGATGCTGAAAAATCATTCTATTCAGTTTATCTAGTAGGAGGTGTAGATAAAGGTAAGAATATTGTAGAGTTTAGTCATGATGAAGGAATATTTATAAAGTGTTCATGCAAAGAATATGAACAAGAAGGCATTGACGAAGAACAGGTCAAGAATGCAGAAGAAGCTCATGGGATAATGCTAGAGTGGTTTGCCATTAATGGAATGTTTAAATGTTGTGTCTTTGTGGAAATTCTATGCGAGAACTTGTTTAGCGACATTTATGTATGCTATGCTTGAGAACGCTTTATGCCAAGGAGATGTACTAGTTTGATTAACATTTTATCAACCATCATATTACTGTTTTATGCATTCTCTAATCGCTTCTGTCCTGTCCCGGTTGTTCAATTTGCGAGTCCTTCTAGCGTATATTTGGTGGCAGATGATATGGGATTTTATCGGAAGCTGGATGAGGGATCCAACATGTCTCTTGATAGCATTGGTAGCCTCCAAACAAGCAATGGTGATGGATCTGTTGCCATGTCACTAGAGAATAGTAGCGTAGGATCAAACAACAACTCAAGGACTGGAATACTACATCGTCCTGCGCTTTACCTCTTCCCTGGTGCTAACTCTGGAATAATATCTCTGTGGGGATGCTTTTGCAAACACTGAAATTATATAATTCAACTTCATAAAAATTATCAAATAATTCTTTATTGCTAGTGCAAGATATTTATTAAGTTTACGTTTTTGGTGGCTGATAATTATGGTACTAAGATAAGTGTACACATATTACATCACAAATCTTGAAACAACGTCGCAACACATTACATTCATAGATAAGCGTACACATATTATATCACACGCATTACATAACACATTACATCTTCATATGAAAATAAAGACAATGATGATGACGAGAATCAATATAACAAGGCATTTGAAGCATAACTTCCTTCCATTTGCGGCGTTCCTATACTCAACTTCTCTAACTTCGTATTCAATTTTCATACGATCAGTTTTGCGCAATAGACCATTTATAGCTTGTGTGGCTCTAGGTTCAAAGGATGCATCCATCCATTCGAAGTATCGGCAAGCACCAAACAAATTACGACAAATCATCAAAGTGCAATATATGAAAAAAAAATCGACATCCATACAACTCACCCCGTAAAATCGACATCCATACAACTTTTGACCCGGATTTCGATGGGTCCAAGAAGTTTTGATCACCGCTTCTTCTCCACAATAACATCTTGGCAATACCATACTACTAAGTAGTAATGAAATTTTAATCAGCTAATACAAGTTCAACTAATCAATATTAATGAAATTTTAATCAAATTATAACCTTTATGATCGGCGGCAGGGCGAGAGGGCGGTCGGCAATGAGGCGAGAGAGTGGTCGGTGCCGAGGCAGAGAGAGCGGCGGGGGCGAGAGAGCAGAGGAGGGGGCGAGAGAGCGATGGCGGGGGCGAGAGAATGACGGCAGGGGCGAGAGAACGGAGGCGGAGGGGCGAGAGAGCGGCGGTGATGGCAAGAGAACGGCGGCGGCGGGGCGAGAGAGAGGCGGTGGGGGCGAGAGAGCGGCGGCGGTGGGGTGAAAGAGCGGCGGAGGGGGGGCAAGAGAGCGGCGGCGGGGGCGAGAGAGCGGTCTGCGGCGGGGAGAAAACACAGATCTGGCCGGAGAAGATGACCGCAAATCCATGCGTTCTCTCGTGCGTGGGTGGCTGGATTGCGTTGGTTGTTGCCAATCTCTGCGAGAGGGCGATAGGCGAGAGTGTGGTCGAACTCAGCGATGTCGGCGGGCGATGTAGGGGGACGGCGAGAGATCGGATGACGGCGGCTGATCTTGGCTGGCGGTGGGCCGATCGAGAGCACGACGGCGGGGAGGATCACATTGTCATGGACGAGGTCAAGAGACAGAGAGGAGAGCGCAGTGCGGCCGAGGTTATTAGAAAAAAATAAAAATCGGATGTAATCTTGGCCATCGATCATGAATCGGACGGTCGAGATAGTTGGAATCGTGTAAACCATGGATGATCAAATCGACGGCCGAGATTTTGGTAGAACCAGTTGGTAGCATGGGAATTAAATCCTATTTCAAAAAGCTGAGGCAGCGTGTTGTGCGGTTGATGATTGCAACGAGGTATGAGGAGTCTAGCTCCAGCCACACACGAGAGTATCCGAGTGACTTGCACTGTCGGATGCCAGCATGTGCGGCCCGGATTTTAGACGTCAAAGCCGGCGCAATTACAAGCGCGAGTAATGTACCCCTCCCCACACCCCGGGATCCGTGAGAGTTGACCTTCACGGAGTGGTAAACTCGACTGACTCAGCTGAAGCTCAATTTCACACAATCGATATGGTTGCGCTTGGAAGCAAAGCGAGTTCCGAAAGGGCAGATGGCCCAGATCCCCATAGACAATAGACAATAAGTGAGCGGAGACGCGCAGAGGTCATCACCCTCCCGCAACCAGACACTCGTGGGCCAGGAGCTCATATGTAAGAAGGTGTGCCCGGTGAAAGATTGGAATAGGGATCATAACTCTGTTGGAAAAGAAGATATGAGCGTTGGTTTTCAGGGCAAGGACACAAAGAGAACAAGAGGCGTTTATGTTTTGATTAAATAGCAAGATATGTCGAGAGTTGATAATAGAAAATGACTTCATTTTCAAAGAAAGATTTCAATTTTCGGCGAAACGCAGAGTGCCCATAAGGTCTTCAAAAATGGCCTTTCAGAGTTCTGCTGCGGGTTTGGGCAATGACTCAATGAGTGGTAGATCGATTCGGCCTTATCATCACCGTGTGTATCATTGGTCCAAATCCAACGATCATCCTCAGCAGCAGAAAGAGAGATATAAATGGGAAAAGCCATAATCTTTTCAGCCAAAACATCCCCAAAATAGTTCAGTAAAAGAGAGGAGTTCGAGCTACCTGAAGAGAGCAAATCATAGACCTTTACATAATCTAGAGCAACATTCATATTATAGTAAATGGGTTTGTGCGAAATGGGCATATAAAAAATCTAGGGATAAGAGATAACTGACGTATTCACCCCATTACCAATAAACTTTCTGAAACCACCTTTCAGCACATCCAAGTTTTCACCAATCATATGTCAAGCCTAGGAAACATTCCTGCGCCCATGGTTGAAGGAGTCCGTACTTACATTCTACCAGTTGAGTCCAGGGGTCACGGGCATTATTTAGTAACCCTTGGATCCGTCTGGCCAGCAATGAAGGCCTAATGAGATGCATATTTCGTAGACCAAGCCCTCCCTCATAGGTGTGCATTTGCAGAGTGTGCCAGTTGAGGAGATGCAACCCTGTTCGATTACTTGCACTATTCCACATAAAGGTTCTAGAGAACTTCTCCAGAGAGCTGATTAGTCCACTAGAAATGTACACCGAGGAAAGAGAGTACATGGGGATAGAGTTTATAACATAATTAATAAGAATTCTCTTACCAATAGTGTTAAGAAGCTTACCTTTCTATCCAGTGAGGCGTGCTAAGATCTTGTCGATTAACTGCGTTGCTTGGCAATTGAGATGTACTTAAATGAAATTTGCATTCCAAGATATGGGAAAGGGAAATTACCCTGATTAATGTCGAAAATGTGTAGGATTGCCTGCTTCCTAATAGAGCTGAGAGGTTTGGGGAAATAGACCTCAGATTTGTCGCGGTTGACTTTTTGATTTGTGAGGGTCAAGTAGGTGTGGAGAATTTGTTTTTATGGCTTGAGTATTCTTAGCATTCGCCTTGAGACAGTAGAAAGTCGTCGGCATATAAAAGATTGCCTGCTTGAGGAGAGAAGACAAGACTTGGGACATAATAGTGAATAAATACGGTGAAAGTGGATCTCCTGCCTAATGCCTTGGTATGAAGGGAAGTACGGGGAGTATGAACCATTTATGTGAGAGGAGAAAAGGGGGCATTCATGACAGACCTGAATCCTACAAATGAATACCGGGGGAAAGTTCATTTTGTGAGGGTCAAGGCAATGGCGTGCCAGGAGATTCGATCGAAAGCTTGGGCCATATTTGCTTTGATCATGAAAAGTTTGTGACGCCCTATGAGAGTGAATGGGAAACCTCCTCGGCAATGAGGGTGTTGTCTGGGAACAACAAAAATTGTCAAGATTTTAGCTAGCAACAAAAGTTGCCTGGGAGAGGTTGATAAGATAAGGTTGGTTTTAGACTGTTAGCCAAGATTTTAGCTACCACACAATAAATCACATTGCATAGGCTAATGGATGTTGGGGATTATGTTATCTAGGAATGAAATTAAGTGATGTGTGTTTCCAGTCATTTGCACGGTGTTGGTGATAAAAACTTTCTGAATGGTAGTGAGATGTTGATGCATGCAAAATACAACATATTTTAGTTAATTATTTTAATTAAATTTTCTGTAATTTGATCATGGCATGCATCATTTTTAGTCACTTTTAATCGTAATTCCGGATTTATCAATTTTAATTATTAAATTCTCTGAATATTTTAATTGTGGATGGATTAACTAAACTTGGATAATTATTTTGCAGGAAAATTCGAATCTCGGTCGAAATTCAAAGAAATTATTTCTTACGGCCGAGATTTGGCTTTACACCCAAGTCGTTACGGTCGAGATTCAAAAGGAGTAACAAGTTTAAATTTTTTGTTACGGCCAAGAGTTAAAGGGGGTAAAGATAAATGGAATTTTATCTTTTGGGCGTAATGGCATGAAGATGAAGGGTGTAACAATTAATTGATTTTATCTTTTGGGCGTAACAAGATAAGTTCCTTTCTTACGGCCGAGATTTGGAGGGAGTAAAAGAAATTTTATCTCTTTGGGAGTAAAGATAAAATAATTCCTTACGGCCGAGATTTGGAGGGGGTAATGGCAATGAAATAATTTCCTTACAGCCGAGACTCTAAGGGAGTAAAGATAAAAAGGATTTTATCTTTGGGCGTAATGATAAAAGGATTTAACTTTGGCCGAGTTTATCTCATAAATTTTAAAGTCAACCGTACGATGTTACGGCCGAGATCAAATTGAAGGCCGTCCGCACCCTATAAATACGTGAAGAATCCATCGTTTTAATTCGTGCTTTGAAGTTCAGGTTTCTTCCACGGCGAATCGTGAGCTCTGCAGGCTACGACCAAGAGGAGAGAGGTGCGACGGCTGGAAGTTGATCGCGACCCTAATCAAGTCCGAGAGGCTGCCCGACTGTCTGCCCGTGTTCCGAAGCTTCGACTTTTGTCTATTTGGGTGTAATTCTTCCAATTATTATTATTTTGTTATTATCTCTCCAGAATTTCTAGGATGAACTCCATATTTTCTATTTACTTCATTTTAGGAGATTATTATTGAAGGGAAATTATTTGGACTCTATATTATTTGTTTTAATCTTTTCTGATCAATTAGTTAATTGTGCTTAATGCTTTTGATTTAATTATTTGGATTTCTGAGTTGAGTACTTACCAGTTTGTGGATTATTTAATTTCAGAATTCATTAATTAAATTAATTGATTTTATGTGAAATTAATAATTGACATAAATTTGATAACTAGTGTGTGGAGAATCAAGTTTATGTGGTCTATTAATCTAACCAGTTTGTGGAGTGATTAATAGTCTAGGATTTTCATACTAATGCATCTTAATTTTAATCTTATCTGACGAATACCAGTTTGTGGGACTTTAGGTTTGATTAAATTTAAGGTAGTTTGATCCAACTGTCCAAAAATTCTACTTGAAGCAATTTGCTCCACAAACCATCATGGATCAGTTGAAGAATGTCAACATCCTAGAGTTAAAGATGAAGAAACATCAAAAGAGAAGAAGTGGCCTGAACTTGAATCAAGCACTAATTCATTTGAAGTCATTCAAAGTTCCAAAGTCTCACCCATCTCATTTTCCATTGGGCAACAGGTTATGACAGCAAAGCCACATGATGAAACTAAAATGGCCAAGGAGGATACAAAAGCAGAAGAAATTTCTTTCCAAATAGAGGCTATAGCAGAATTTAGATTTGTAGAAGGAATTGAAAATTCAATGAAGGAAGATCATTGCTTGCCTACTGAAAGATGGAACCAAGAGCTCAAAGATCTTCCAACAATGCTGCATTTAAAGAGGCCATTGAAGAAATGGTTGCTTAAATAAGATGGTGATCCAGGAGATTCAGATGTCATAGATGAGAAGTTATGGAATGAGAAGTTAGTATATTTCTGGTACAATGAAGGAGGGATACATCCAACTGAAAAACAAAGGTCAAATATTGGAAAACTAAGAGATCCATACTTGATTAGTAAAGCTGTCCACAGATTGAGATCTCTACTAGATCATATCACACTATTTAAACCTCCTTGACATCAAGAGTTGTAACAATGTCTAGCCAAAGACATTAAAGAAAGGCACTTCTTGGGAGGTAACCCAAGTCACTTTACACTTAATCTTTCTGTTTTTGCAGGAATAAGAGATGAGGAACAGGTTCAATTCACAAGTCTCAAATTCAGGGAGTACCCATACCCCTTATTTTTTATTTTCTACTGAAAACTTAATGATAACTGATAATATTTTTCTCATTAAGCTACATTGATCATATTATCATCTGAATTAACATTCATTTCAGTTATCCCAATCTATTATAGCCTAATTTCAGTGAATTTCAGAAATTCCCAATGCAAAATTTGCACTCAAAAATCTGATTAGTTGCAAATCTACCATTCCACTGATATTCTTTGTTTCTATGCAGGATTAGTTACAACTAATGAAGATTAGATCACCCAAAGCTTCTGGTTGAAGTGCCAAGGGGATCCAAATTCCAAATTTAATGCATTTCAATCCCACCCACCCCTCTCCCTTGCCTTTATTTTTCAACCCTGAGGACAGTGTTGAGAATAAGCTTGGGGGAGGAAACCTGGTGCTTTTCTAACCTTTACACCATGTTTTCAATTGATTTTAATGTTCATATCATAATTCATACCATGTTATCATTGGTTTTCACAAGTTATCACTAGTTATCACTCGGTTATCAATTTTTGGACCCAACTCAATTCTGAATTCATTTTAACTCTGAAATGGGTAGAATACTTTATTTTGACAGTTGGTGCACTCCAATACCAAGTGGCCAACTTGTCCATTAGCCTTCTTGCTTTAATTGGCATTATGAATTCAGATGCATTTGAATGAAATTTCTAGCTGAAAATTTTTCCTTTTTGTGGGTCACACTAGTTGATACTTATGGATTGAATTAGTAATATCAGATGTCTAGAAGGGAGTCAAAGCTCTTGCTACCATGCTAAATAGGAAAACTTGACTTTTTGGATAAAGGGATCTAAACTATACTTGAGTTTGAACTATTGCTCACTTCATGAACAGGATAGAAAAATGAGAAAAGGAAAAGTAAAAAGTTATATGCATGCATAGAAAAAAGGAAGAGAGCAAAACTTCCAAAGGAATCTCTCTTCAATGCAAAAAGAAAAAAAAAATTTAGTAGAGCAAAACTTTCAAAGGAATCTCTCCTAAAGAAAGTATGAATAAAAATCATGTGCTAAACCTGTTTATATGCATTTCATGAATAAAAGTCAGGTGTTAAACCTGTTTAATCAATTGAAAACCTGTTCATGAAGAGATTTGTAGTTCAACCCCTTTGTAAAGTTGACAATTCCTACAATTCAAACATGTTATTGCTAGTACTTCTTCCATGGCTTAAATTTGCTTTAGCCTTTGTGATTCCCTAGCTAGAAATTGAGTTTTTGGAAAGAATGAAGTGTTGGCAAAGTGGGAAACTCATTGGATTCAATTCAGCTAATCTTTACTTCATTTGTGGACTTTTAATTCAAGTTTGTCCTTAATTTCTGAATGTTTTGCTTGAGGACAAGCAAAAGGCTAAGCTTGGGGGAGTTTGATCACTTGTTGATCACTATATGATTTTAACCCATTTTATATGCAATTCATACATATCGAGTCTCACTTTTTCCTATTTTTGGGCCAATTATACTTGGAATGCAAACTTTGTGATAACTAGTTGATATTCCTCATTTCATACTTAATTCCATATGCATAGAGGTTCTGAAATGCCAAAATCCATTAATATTTAAATTCTATGCCAAGTTATCATTTTGAGGACAAGTTATCATTCCTAAGTGTCAAGTTATCATTATTTTGAATGAACTTATTTTCAATGGTTTTCTTGCCCTAAATCCATCATTATTATGTATAAATCATATTTGGATAGTCACATCTCAACTTGTGCAAAGTTTTAAGTCCATTTGAACAAGTTATCATTTTTCAAGTGCCAAGTTATCGTTAAAGGGCAATTCTGTCATTTCGACATGAAAAACTATTAATTCTGCACAAGGACCTTAAGAAATCATCTTATTATTGTTCTAACTCATTGCTGGTCAAATTTCATCACATTTGGATAATCAAAACTCAAGTTATGACAAGTTATCGTTTTTAAGTCATATAAGTTATCGTTTTTGGGGCACTCAAGTTATCACTTTTAGGAATCTCATTCATATTTGATTTCTGACCTCACTCACTTGTCACTCTAATCAATTTCATGCCTGAAATGCTTTGAACCACCCATATTAGGACATTTTCCAAGATTTTCATAAAGTTATCATTCCGGGCCCCTTAATTCATTAATTTTGATACAAGTTTTCATTCCTGCACAACACCTAATACCATTTGATATCTGAGCTAGCAACCAACATTATCATAATCCTTATTTGTCAAAATACTACTCAAGAGCTTTGATGCTTGCTGTTTGGGTTTTTGTAGCAAGAAGAAAAGGTGGCCAAAAGGTGGAAAAAGTAGGGGGGACCACTACTTTTTCCTGCACAAAAGGGAAGCTGTCACTGCTGGAATTTCTGCAGATGGACATGTGGCTTAATCAGGAGGATTAGGACATTTAGATGCTGATCAAAGGGTGGAAATGAGTGATATATAAGCTGGATTTTTCTGGAGGAGAAGGGAGGCTGGTCATTCAAGGGTTTGAAGGCAAGCAAGGCTGGATTGATTCTGGTGGAGGAGCTGCTGGCCAGGAAGCTTCAAAGGATTCATGATTTGTATCTGTTTCTTATCCCATTTGATGCCAAATCTTGTAAATATGAGGAGCTAAACTCCATTTCTTCTAGGATAGGGTAGTAGTTTAGATTAGTTTTGGATGGATATGGACTGTTTTATAACTCCTGCACTGAATCATTTGCTGATTTTCAGATTTCAGAATTTTCTAATGTTAGTTCTTGCCATTGTTGGATCCTATTGTAATCTATAGCTGAGAAGTTATCATTTGATCTATCCCTAGTTCAGAAATGGATTAGAAATCAATGTCAAGTTCTTTATTCCAATTTAATTGAAGTGCTGATTTCTGAAATTTAGATTTCTGGTTTCTGTTTTTCTGAATTTCCTGAACCAGAATTCCTGGACCTTTGAATCTGTTTGCCATTGTGGATTTGATTAATAGAGCAACTAGAAGGTTGATATTGTCCCAAATCTTGATCAGAAATGAATCAAGATTGTTTGACATTCTTTATGATTCAAATCTGTTTATTGTTCATAATCTGATTTTTAAAAATTGAATTCTGATTTCCTGATTCCTGAATTTTCTGATTTCTATGGATATCAGAATTTGTTCTTCATTTCTAACTTGGTTAATTGAGTCCTTGGGATGTTGGTATTGTCCCTATCTTATTCAGAAATGAATCAAGATTGTTTGGGCAATCATTTGACTCAAAACCAAAATTTTCCATTGATTTTTGAATAGAAATCAGAATTCTAATTTTTCTGATTCCTAATTGGAATCTGATTTTATCAATTGAGTCCCCTGAATCATTCCCTTCACTGATAAGTGAACTTTAGGGATGTCTTGTAATCCAGAGATGGGTCAAGAATCAATTGGTAAGTCAGGTTTCCATTGGTTTAAAATTCTGATTTCTAAATTACTGAGTTGCTGATTTTTTTGGTTTCCTGAATTCCTGAAGTCTGAAAATCTGATTTCTTGGGCTTTGGATCTGATTGTCATCAAGGATCTGAGTTCTTGGGATGTTGCTATTGTCCCTATCTTGTTCAAAAATGAATCAAGATTATTTGGACAATCATTTGACTCAAATCAGATTTTTTTTCCACTGATTTCTAATTCTGATTTTCTGGTTATCTGATTTCTGAACTGTTTGAACCTATTTGACATTCTGAACTTGATTAATTGAGCAATTGGAAGGTTGGTCTTCATCCTAATCTTGTTCAGAATTGAGTTATGAATATTTGGGCATTCCATGATTCAAATCTATTCTCAACATTACCTTAAGTTTGATTTGGAACCTAAAATTCCTGAATTTCAGAATCTGGTTTCCTGAATTTAAAAATCTAATTTCTTGGGCTTTTGAATCTGATTGTCATCAAGGATTGGATAATTGAATAGTTGAGAGGCTAATATATGTCATGATCTTATTCAGAAATGAATCAAGATCATTGACAATTCAGGATTCAAATCTGATTTTTCCAAAATCTGATTTCTTAGTTTGATTCTAATTCTATTTTCTGATTGTTTGGAATCTGATTGCCAATTGTCAATCCCTATTTTATTCAAATCACTGAGAGGTGTACTCTAGGAATCCCTTGCAGTCCAGAGATGGGTCAAGGGGCATTTGGCAAACTTGAATTCCATCAATCCACATTGCTGATTTTTTCAGAAATGTTGATTTCTGTTTTCTCATTTTTCTAACTTCTGATTTCCATTGTCAACCCTCATATTAATCCACTACTGAGAAGTAGTCTTAAGGGCTTCTTTGAGATCCAGAGATGGGCCAAGGAGCAATGGAAATTGTGAACTCATGTGGCCATATGTTTTGCATTTCCAATTGAGTGTGTTTGTGTGGATTCCAATTTATTTTGCAACCGAGAGGTTGATTTTGAATCTCCCTTGAATTCAGAGATGAATCATGGAACACAAGCACCATTATTGAGTATATTTTATCCTGGTTTGGTTGATTGGAATGATTCCATCTTTTTATGATTGTAAATGCAAGTTATCATTCCAAACTTCCTTGAATTGCAAAAAATCAGCATTGAATCTTTCTTTTGAGCCCAATGATAACTTGATTTTCAGTGAGGACCCTCTTTTGATTCAACCTAGCTAACAATTATATAATCATATATTGCTTAGTTAGAAGCCAATTGAGCTGTGGGAACACCCATTTTCAAGTTGAATCAAAAGTTGGACATTTAGTGATAACTTGTTCCATTCCATCCTTAATTAATTTAGATGAACCCCAAATCCTAGAAGAACCTTCCTCATAGATAGTTAAACCTTTTTAGATTTCATTCTAGCATTTATAATTCAGTTTTGATAAATTTCCAAAACCCAAAAACCAGTTATCATTTCAATTTCCATAAAAAAATCTGTTTTCACTATTCATTAAAAATATGTTTTTAGCCACTTAAGTAGAACTAATCTAGATTGTTTTAGGGTGTCTTAGACTTCAAATTCTTGTGGATACGACAACCTGAGTCTACTACAACTTACCTGTGCACTTGCAGCTAGTGAGTTGGGAGACCAAAAAAAAAAGAAAAATTGACATTTTCTTTAATTTCAGCAAGCTATCACTAGAAAACCCAAATATCACTATCAGTACGTACATACATACATACATACGTACATACATACATACATACACATACATATACATATACATATACATATACATATACATATACATGCGCATATACATATGTAGGCATATAGACATATGTATATGTACGCATTTATTAATTTAAATAGTATTACACATATAGTTTATATATATATATATACATATACATATACATACATGTACATATATATACACATATACATATATGTATATGTATACATACATATATATATATACATACATACATACATATACATATAATTAGATATACATATACATACATTATATACATATACATATGTCTGTATATAGACATGTATATGTACACATTTATTAACCTAAATAATATAACACATATAGTTTATATATATACATATACATATACATGAATATACATATAGATATATACACATACACACATATTTACATATACATATACATTAAATCAATTTATAGTTAATAAATAACTAATAAGTTACTGCAGCATCGAAATAGTGGTGCATCCTTTCTAGTGACACATTGGCATCTCAATGGAGCCGCGAAACTGTGACGCCACTCTTTTGTTATGTACATTGGTGTCACAACATCGCACACCTATGACACTAATTTAGCGGCTGAAATCAGCGACGCCAATGCGCGATGTTTATATTCAACATCACAATCTTCAAGACACTAATATGCGACACTATTCGACATATTTTACAATTAATTATCTATCAAAATTTTATTATCATGGCACCACATTACCGACGCTACCTAGCAATCCGTGTGCTCGTCGAAGAATGAATCCTAATCGTCCTTTCTTTTAATTTGACACTCCGTATCTTTTATGTTGAATCCCATGTTTTGATGATAACAAATTAAATGGACCTAAAACTTACTAATCTACTCTCAAGTGATGATAATACAGGTGTAGGATTGATATGAACAGATTCGCAGAAGAATTCGGCAAATTAAAAGTTGGAAGAAAAAGTTTCAGACACAACCGATCGACCGATTGGTCGACCGACTATGAGCACCGATCGACTGATATTCGGTGGAAGAAAAGACGACAAGATGCCGATCGACGTCGAGACTATACCGGTCGATAGACCGGTCGACAGCAATATAGACCGATCGATGTTGAGACATTACCGGTCATTGTATCGGTCGAAGGATCGGTCGACCGGACAGAGTCAAAGCGCAGAAATAAGACAACGGTCACATAGACCGGTCGACCGGCCCATCCCAGCGGTCGACCGACCCTTCAGTCAAATGAACAGTAATGGCTAGAATATTGAGGAGAAAAATGGGGGAGACTTTTTGAATGGATTCTCACCCCTAGGAGCCTATAAAAGGAGTGCCAAAGTATGAAGAAAACTCATCCAAGCAAGAAGGAACATCCTAGAGCTCCTCTCAAGTTTTTGAGCATAGAATTGCAATTTCTCCTCTTTTCTTTTCTTAGCCATTGAGTGTAAAAAAAAATTGTAAAAGAAAAGAGTTAGAAAGAAACATTCACTTTCTGAAATATAGTGAGATTGAGAGCTCCTTGTAAGAGAGGTGTGCCTTGCCTCTTGAGCAGAGAAGAATGCGTGATTGTATTAAGAGGGTTGTTCTCTCCCTACAAGAAAAGAGAAAGATAGTGAATCTCCGACGGTCTCGAGGTCGAGAAGTTGGAGCGGGGAAGTAGGTCAAAGCGTTGAGGCCGAACCTCGTCAACATATCGTGCCTTCTTGTGTTTGTTCTTTATTCTTCATATACGCATTATCTTTATTTGCTTGTGATCAGTTTTATCATTTTTCTCCGAAGGTGAATTTTTTGGAAATTTTAATTTCACCAATTCACTCCCCCTTCTTGGTGCTTTCGATCCTACAATTGGTATCAGAGCCAAGTTGCTCTAGCTTTAATATTTGAAATATCTTTAGAGCTATGACATCAAGTGGTTTCGATTTTTCTGAAGGTCAATCCATTAATTGTCCTCCACTTTTCAATGCCTCAAATTTTGCTTATTGGAAAATTAGGATGCAAGCCTACGTTTATTCTGTTGATATTGATATGTGGGATATTATTTAATAGTTTTGATTTAAGTAAGAAAAAGCCTTCAGAATATACCGAAGGAGAAAAACTTTTAGTAAAACTAGATTGAAAAGCTAAAAATATTTTTTATTGTGTTTTGGATCCAACGGAGTTTAATCGTATTTCTAGTTGTGGAAGTTCTAATGATATTTGGAAAAAAACTCATTATTACTCATGAAGGAACGGATAAAGTTAAGGAGTCTAGATTAAATATTTTAAATCATCAATATGATTCTTTTAAAATGCTTGAAAATGAATCTATTAATGAGATGGTTGTTCGCTTCAATGATATTATAAATGGCTTAGCCTCTTTGGGCGAGCCAAGGACTAATCCTTAAAAAGTGAAAAAGTTTCTCAGGTCTCTCTTCTCCAAGTGGCATACAAAGAGGACGGTGATTGAAGAAAATGACTTAAATAAGTTGAACTTTGATGATCTTATAGGTTCACTCTTGACCTATGAGATCGGGATCAAGGAGGATGAAGAAGCAAACACTCCAAAAAGAAAAACACTTGTATTGAAAGCAAACAAAGATGATGAAGATACAAGTGGAAATGAGGATTTTGATGAAAAGAAGCTTTCTCTATATGCAAAGAAGCTTGACAAATATCTTAGGTTCGCTAAGAAGAAGAAAGGCTATTCCAAGAGAAGATCATTAAGCAAAAGCCAAATAATTTGCTTTGAATGTAAAAAGATTGGACACTACAAAAATGAATGTCCAAATTTGATCAAAAAGGAGAAAGATGAAGAAAGCTCAACAAGGAAGAAAAAAGCTCTCCAAGCCACTTGGGACGAAAGTGAAGATGAAGAGAATGACTCCAACACCTCTTCCAGTGATGACGAGGAAGCCTACATATGTCTAATAGCTAATAGCCATGAGGTATCATCTAACTACTCTAACTATAGTGATAGTGAATCTTTCAATGTGCATAAAGAGTTTAGAGGTCTAATTAATAAATATGGATGCCTAAAAAAGAAATACGATGAGATAAAAATAGAGTTTGAAAATTTGCAAAAGAAAAATAAGAATGTTAAAGCATGTGAAAAGTGTGATATATTGAATAAAGAAAACTCTAGCTTAGAACTTTAAATTGAAGAATTGAAAACGGAAAATAGTGCACTAAAATCAATATGTAAAAGACAAATTGTAGAAAGTGCATGTTTGAACAAAGAAATTAATCAATTGAAACTTGAACTTGAAAAATTCTCAAATGAAAGTAAAATGTTAGATGCAATGCTTAGTGGATCTAGAATATCTTCAAACAAAAAGGGACTTGGTTTCATCGCTTTTGAAAAGAAGAATGACAAAAGAATTATATTTGTTAAAGCATCACATAATCACACAAGATCACAAATTATTTATTTTCATTGTGGATATGAAGGGCATTATTCTTATGATTGCAGAATTAGGAAAGGAATAAGTAAATGAATGAAGAAAATTTAGATCCCGAAAAGAACCATGACTAACCAAGATGGACCCAAGCAAGTTTGGGTACTAAAAACATGAAACTTCTAACTTCTTTCTTGTAGGAAGCTTCTATGTACAATGAAGATAAATGGTGTTTGGATAGTGAATGCTCAAGACATATGACCGGCGATACTTCAAATTTCATCAATTTGGAAAAGAAAAATGAAGGTAAAATCACTTTTGGAGACAATAGCAAAGGAAGAGTAATTGATATATGTAATATTGGTAAGAATGACAAAGTGTATTTAGAAAATGTTCGGCTTGTTGAAAATCTAAAATATAATCTAATTAGCATAAGTCAACTTTGTGATAAAAATTATTTAGTTAAATTTGAGAAGGACAAATGTTTGATACTAGATGAAAATAACAAAGTTTTACACATGGGATCTAAGTACAATAATGTATACAAAATTAATTTTGATAACTTGAAAAATGAAAAATGTCTTAGTGTCATACATGATAACATAAACTTGTGGCATAGAAAATTAGGACATGCAAATTACAAACTGCTAAATAAACTTAATCATGAATTGGTTAGAGGCTTGCCTAAGATCAAATTTGAGAAAAACAATGTTTGTAATTCATGTTTAAAAGGTAAACAAACTAAAAGTTCTTTTAAATTAAAAGGAGTTATTAGTACGCATAGGGCCTTGAAACTTTTACATCTTGATTTGTTTGGGCCTATTGATGTGACTAGTTTAGGAGGAAAAAGATATGTATTTGTAATTGTTGATGATTTCTCTCGTTTCACTTGGACATTTTTTCTTATTAGTAAAGATGAGACGCTAAACATGTTTTCCAAATTTGCAAAAAGAGTTAAAAACGAATTTGAACAAAAGATTTCAAAAATTAGAAGTGAATCATGGAGGAGAATTTGAAAATCATAAATTTGAATTATTTTGCGAAGAAAATGGAATTACTCATAAATTTTCACTCCTAGAACACCTCAACAAAATAGAATAGTAGAAAGAAAAAATAGAACTATACAAAAAATGGCTAGAACAATCTTAAATGAAAGTAAATTACCAAAATATTTTTGGACGGAAGCCGTAAACACATATTGCTATGTTCTCAATAGAATTCTACTTAGACCTCTTGAAAAGAAAACATGTTTTGAAATATTATTTGGTAAGAAACCAAACATCTCCTATTTTAAAATTTTTGAATGTAAACGTTATATCTTGAACATTAAAGATAAACTAGGCAAATTTGACGATAAATGTGATGATGGTATTTTTCTTGGTTATTCTAATACAAGTAAAGCCTATAGAGTATACAACAAAAGAACATTAGTTGTTGAAGAGTTTATTAATGTTAAATTCAATGAAACTAATGATTCTTTGAGCAAACAAGCACAGGATGATGATGAAGAAGTAGTTGAAGTACAAAGAAAACTTAAATTTGTGGACATAGAAGAAGCAAAAGATAACACTCGAAAGGCAGAAGAAATGGAAGTACCTCAAAGAGAAGAGAATCAAATCATCACAAGAAATTGGAGACATGACTCATCACACCCACTTGATCAAGTTATAGGTAAGTTAAATGAAGGCATAAAAACTAGAAATTCTTTAAAAAATTTATGTGCTTTTTCGGCTTTTCTTGCAAATTATGAGCCCAACAATATAGATGAAGCACTTAAATATTCAAATTGGATAAATGCAATGCATGAGGAATTAAATAACTTTGAAAGAAATCAAGTGTGGAAACTTGTAGAAAAACTCAAGGACCATCCTATCGTTGGAACCAAATGGGTCTTTCGAAACAAGTAAGATAAAAATGGTGTCATTGTGAGGAACAATGCTAGATTAGTGGCCAAGGGTTACTCACAAATTGAAGGGATTGATTTTGATGAAACTTTTGCTCCTGTTGCTAGACTTGAAGCAATTCGAATGCTTTTAGCTTTTGCATGCTATAAAGGTTTTAAACTTTTTCAAATGGATGTTAAATCAGCTTTCTTGAATGGGTTTATAAATAAGGAAGTTTATGTCGAATAACCTCAAAGTTTTGAAAATTCATATTTCCCCCATCATGTTTTTAAACTCTCAAAAGCTCTTTATGAATTGAAACAAGCCCCTCGAGCTTGATATGAAAGATTGAGTTCATTTTTAATTGAAAATGATTTTCAAAAAGGGAAAGTTGACACCACATTATTTTTAAAACATTTTAAAAATGATATTTTAATAGTTCACATTTATGTTGATGATATTGTTTATGGTTCTACAAATGAATGCCTATGCAAAGAGTTTGAAACTCTTATGCAACAAAAATTTGAAATGAGTCTTGTAGGAGAACTCACATTCTTTCTAGGCCTATAAGTAAAACAATTCAAGGAAGGTATTTTTCTTAATCAAGAAAAATATACAAGGGAACTACTCAAAAGATTTGGGATGAACGAATGCAAGCCGAGCACAACTCTTATGAACACTACTACAAAATTAGATAAAGATGAAAAAGACAAGTCCATTGATAAAAAAAGATACAGAGGTATGATTGGTAATTTGCTCTACTTGACGGCATCTAGGCCGGATATAACGTTTAGTGTGTGTTTGTGTGCTAGGTTTCAATCCGCCCCCAAAGAATCGCACTTAATTGCTGTAAAAAGAATATTGCGTTATTTAAACATACAAGTGACTTAGGAATTTGGTATGATAGAAATTACCCATTTGAATTGCATGCCTACACCGATGCGGATTTTGTCGGGTGTAAAGTTGATAGAAAAAGCACTAGTGGGATGTGTTGTTTTTTTGGTAGTTCTCTCATTTCATGGGCTAGCAAGAAACAAAACTCCATCGCACTTTCTACCGCCAAGGCCGAATATATAGCCGCCAGTAGTTGTTGTGCACAAATATTATGGGTAAAACAACAATTACTTGATTATGGAGTAAATTGTTCAAATGTACCCATGAAGTGCGATAACACAAGTGCTATAGAAATGACCAAAAATCCAATTAAACACTCTAGGACTAAACACATTGACTTACGATATCATTTTATTAGAGAACATGTGACCCTTAAGGATATCGCCATTGAACATGTGTCCACCGAAATCCAACTTGCAGACATATTTACAAAACCCTTAAGTGAAGAACGATTTTGCATGCTTAGAAGGGAATTAGGAATGATTAACTCTTGATTTCATATCAATTCAAACTAAAAGTGACTTGGTTATACAATATCACTTTTGACATGAATTGAACATTAAAAGTGTTGCACAACACTTACATTTGTATGATCCTTTTTTAGAATACGATTTTTATGATTTTTAATGAGTTTAAATGGTTCAAAATTTGAAAAAAACAGGGATCGGTCGATCTACAGAATGGACCGGTCGACCGACTAGAGGGAACGGTCGAATGCTAGACGTACGATAGGTCGACCGATATGATACAACCGGTCGACCGGTATATTACTACGACCGGCTGCGCCATATGAAATGAAGTGTCCGGTCGACCGCGGGGCATAGCCGGTCGACCGGTATATGCCAAAATCGTGCGATAAAAGCAATCGACCGCTCGAACTGGTCGACAAAAAATAAAAAAAACCTCTCTTCGTGCAACCGCCGCCCCTGCCTCCTTCGACAGCCGCGCTCCGGCAACTCCAACGACCGGCCGCATCCGCCGGCCGCCGCCTCCTAGGTCAACCGCATCCGCCGACCGACGCCTCCTAGGTCAACCCATCCGCCGGCCGTCGCCTCTTCCTTTCCTTTCTATCTCCGACCAGCCGCCCTCTGACCGACCGCGTCCGCCGCTCATATCTCCCTCGTCAATCTCTCTCTCCGGCTGACCGTTCTCTTTCCGGCCGTTCTATCCTTCGATCTCTCTCTCCGGCCGACCGTTCTCTTTTCGGCCGTTCTATCCTCTGCCCTCTCTCTCCGACCGGCCATCTTTTCGAACTCCCCCCTCTCTCTCTCCCTCGACCGTCCCCCTCTCTCTTGACAGTTTCTATCTCTCGACAGTTTCTCTCTCTCTCTCGGCAGTCTCTTTTTTTTTCCGACCTCCATTGTTGAATCCATGGCCAACAACGATGGCTATTTGCATTCTAAGTTGGTCTTTAAGCGTCACCTTTCCGGCTCCGGTGGCACCATTCATGTCCTTCGATGTGAATCTGAACCTGAACCTGAACCTGAACCCGAGCCTCCTAGCCGTAGCCGTGGATGAGGACAATCCCGTGGACGTACTCGTCCGCCATCTTCCACCGAACCCACTGAGTTTGATAGCCATATTTTTGTCTCTAAGGAAGTCTCTATCAGCTTTGAAGCCTTGTACGCCTCTCGCGAAGTCCGGCGTGCCTATACCATTGATTGGGACGCTCTGAACATTCCAGATGTTCAAGAGATGCTCGCAACCATCGATTGGCTGCCACTTCTCTCACTCATAGATCGTGTGTATCCTCGTCTTGTTCGTCATTAATTTGCGAACATGACAGTCACTCGAGAGTCCATTATTTCCTATGTCCTTGGTGTACCCATTCGATTGGACCCTGACCATCTCTATCGCATCTTTGGCGTCGCATGTCCCTTACCTGGCCTTTATTCATTTGTTACCCACGGCTGGCCTTCCGATTATTTTCCTATCACAGATGGCATTCGTACGATTTTTGCTGGACAGGATGTTCAGTATACTGTCGAAACGGCCCATCGATATCTTCATTCGATCATGAAGATGGCACATCACATTCTCAGTCGCATGATCACTCCCCGGGCCGGGCACTATACAGAGGTCACTCACTTCGACCTCTTCTTTCTTCACTATCTTTGTATCCGTGATGCCTCGTTTCTTCACTTCGGCCATTACGTCTTCTATCATATGGACTACACATTTCAAAAGATTTCCTCTGGTGCTCGTGGTCGATACCACTTATACTTTGGTGCCTGGATTACGAGAATTTTACTCAATTCTGGAGTCGAGATTCCTGCAGACGAGGAGTACATTCGACCTTGACCCACTGACGTCATTGGTTCCGGGACCCTGCACCGGAAGGGTCTTAAGTTTAGTGAGCAGGCAGCGTCAGATTATGATGATCGAGACGATGCCACAAATGGCGAGCCAGCCCTGAGGGACACTCAGGAGGCACCTGAGGCTGGCCCCAGCTTCCCGCCACCATTGGCATCCGCTGAGCAATTTGGACATTCTCAGCATAGTACTTCCGACTTCCATGGCGCCTATGACTTCACAGCTCTTTCACAGTAGGTGGCTGCCATAGATCAGCGTATGACTCAGATGGATCGTCGTGTTCGATGGATGGAGCGTGATTCTCATTACCTTGTCAGTTCACTTCAGGCATACTATGCATCACAGGGTTTTATTCCACCTATAGCTCGTGAGGATGATAGTCCCGATGAGGAGTAGTTGAGTTGTCTCCCTCTTTGATGATGTCAAAAGAGGGAGAAGTTTAGGACGATATTATATGTGTCTTAGTATGTTACACTTGTATCATGCATATCATGCACCATTTTGTAGTGACTTCAGTCACATTTGTTAGCGCATGATGTATTATTAACTATGTAATGGAATGATTTTTATTATGTGATGACTTTTGATTTTTTCTAATGTGATGACTTTTTTATTTCTTCTTTGATATCATATTTATTTTTTTGCCATATGTTCATATAAATGCCACTTATTCAGGGGGAGAAAAAGTAAAATATGTATAAATACAGGGGGAGCTTGTTTATTACTTTCGATGAAAAACTTATATTTCATCCCTTTCTTTCTTCTCCTTATCATCCAATTAATTTGCCATCATAAAAAAGGGGAAGATTATTGAATTCCATGTTTTGATGATAACAAATTAAATGGACCTAAAACTTAGTAATCTACTCTCAAGTGATGATAATACAGGTGTAGGATTGATATGAACAGATTCGCAGAAGAATTCGGCAAATTAAAAGTTGGAAGAAAAAGTTTCAGACACGACCGGTTGATCGACCAGTCGACCGACTATGAGCACCGGTCGACTGATATTCGGTGGAAGAAAAGATGACAAGATGCCGGTCGACGTCGAGACTATACCGGTCGATAGATCGGTCGACAGCAATATAGTCCGATCGACGTCGAGACATTATTGGTCGTTGTATCGGTCGAAGGACCGGTCGACCGAACAGAGTCAAAGCGCAAAAATAAGACAACGGTCACATAGACCGGTCGACCGGCCCATCCCAGCGGTCGACCGATCCTTCAGTCAAATGAACAGTAATGGCTAGAATATTGAGGAGAAAAATGGGGGAGATTTTTTGAATGGATTCTCACCCTTAGGAGCCTATAAAAGGAGTGCCAAAGTATGAAGAAAACTCATCCAAGCAAGAAGGAACATCCTAGAGCTCCTCTCAAGTTTTTGAGCATAGAATTGCAATTTCTCCTCTTTTCTTTTCTTAGCCATTGAGTGTAAAAAAAATTTGTAAAAGAAAAGAGTTAGAGGGAAACATTCACTTTCTGAAATATAGTGAGATTGATAGCTCCTTATAAGAGAGGTGTGCCTTGCCTCTTGAGCAGAGAAGAATGCGTGATTGTATTAAGAGGGTTGTTCTCTCCCTACAAGAAAAGAGAAAGATAGTGAATCTCCGACGGTCTCGAGGTCGAGAAGTTGAAGCGGGGACATAGGCCAAAGCGTTGAGGCCGAACCTCGTCAACATATCGTGCCTTCTTGTGTTTGTTCTTTATTTTTCATATACGCATTATTTTTATTTCCTTGTGATCGGTTTTATCGTTTTTCTCCGAAAGTGAATTTTTGGAAATTTTAATTTCACAAATTCACCCCCCCCTCTTGGTGCTTTCGATCCTACATTTTAGTCGTTGAAGAACAATCTGTTCATCTCCTTTAATCTCTTTTAATAATCTTTCTCCTCTTCCTCGTCATCGGACCTCCACCTCCTCCTCTTCCTCATCACGGGTTTGGTCGTGCCTCCACCTCCACCTCCTCCTCCCAAGTCATCCTCCACAGCGCCTTCCTCAACAACCCCTTCGTCAATCCCATTGGTGTCGCTGGCCGCCTCCGCTTCATCAATCTCATAGGGCCTCGCACCGCATCGGCGATACCTCAACGGAGGCGGGATCAGCGCTGGTTCCGGCATTTGCATGACGATGAGGACGCTGCAGTAGGAGGGGCAGATGGCACGAGACCCCAGCCACATATCGATGTGGCTGTCATAGAACTCATGGCCGCACTGCGGCAGGACGCGGACCTCGTCCCCTCCTCCTCGTCAAATGGCACACTTCACCAATAGCTCCCCTCTTGGCATTGCCCATGGTGGCGTACGAGACACCATTGCTGGAGTTGTGGAGGAAGCTCCGGCTGAGGGGGCGACGCGGCGGAGGCAGGGGCAACACATGATGAGGGTGAGGCCGACGAAGCAGGTAAAGCTGTGCCATTTAATGTAATTAAAAATTTAATGAAAATGTAATTGCAATTTAATGAAAATGTATATGTAATTTAATGTAATGTATATGTGATTATTTTGTG
The DNA here is from genome assembly GCA_030549335.1 of Pontederia crassipes. Lineage (NCBI taxonomy): Eukaryota > Viridiplantae > Streptophyta > Magnoliopsida > Commelinales > Pontederiaceae > Pontederia > Pontederia crassipes. The sequence continues at coordinate 39,056,496 of CM060197.1, read as the reverse complement.
ATTCGAACAAAGCGTGACCATTGAACTTGTGCGATGTATATGTATATGTAATCGAACTTGTGCAAGAAGATGTTGTTTCATTGTATGAGGATATTAAACGTAGCGTCACATTGGCATCGCAATATGTAGCACCACAATAGCACCATATTGGCATCCATAAGGTTATCGATGCATTGGTGTCGAAGTACCGCCACAGGACACGGCAAGGAAAGCGATTTAGGAATTATTTTAGCGCCATATTAGCATCCGAATAGTGTCTGCATATAGCATCAAGTTAGCATCCACAATGTCAGCACCGCTTTAGTGTCGAAGTAGCAACGCATGTCATCGTTTGACGATGACATTTTTCGCACCATAATAACATCGTAGTAGCGTCGACATGTGACACTAGTAGCATCCTCCACCATCTTGGCGCCACTACAACTCTAATGGTCACCGATTCCAGGCGTCTCATCTGCGTGGCGTCGTTGCGTCGCTAATGGCAGGCTATTTTTTTAGCCACAATTTAGCACCTCTTTAGCGATACAACGGTTGTGTTGCTAATAGTCAAATTTCTTGTAGTGACCAAAGGATAGCGGCAGCCCACAGGTTTTGATAAAAGGAGGCAACGTAGTTGAGGATGCGCTAGGTGTCCTGTTATCATTTGTCTTGATGGAGTGCATGAGGTTTGTCTATGTATGATCATTGTGTGTAGGTGAAAGAATTTTGTATTTTTGTCTCCATTCATTATCGAGTTGATTCTCGATTTACTCCATCATTTAAGATCGATTTACCTAAGTAATGTCGCATGCTTCCGATAGAAGGATCTAAGTTTTAAGGTGTCGGAGCCAGACAGGCCATAGGTTTCATCCCTATTCTCAAGGTCATGGATATGTGTTTTTGTTTGGCTGGCGAGATCCTCCAACCTACACAAGTCCTTAGAGTTCCATTGCAAGATTTTATGCTTAATTTGCTGAAGTGATTGTTGTATTGATCTAGCCGGGGTTATGAGATTCCAAACTTGATTAATGATCTCTCTCGACTTAGGTTACTCAGCGAGAAGTGCTCAAATTTAAAATATTTGGAGCAAGAGGGCGAGGGGGAGTGTTGAGGAATGAGGGTGAGTGGTCAGAGACACATCCGAGCAAAGTTTTAACATTGGTACTAGGGTAGTTGGTGAGCCAGTTTGCAAAAATACTATCAAGCTTAAATAAAACCATGGTCAGTCATAACCTATTTTTGCCCAAGTGAGGTTCGGACCTCGAGGTAGTAATACAATCAGTCCCCAGCCAAGGACAAGGTCCTAGAGGGCTCGAGAAGATGGGGTGTTCCAAAAGGGGGAGCCACCTTTTTTATCAGTTTGAGAGAAGATATTGTAGATCCCCTAACATTAGCTAGGGAGTGTTGTCTGATTGTTAGTGGGAGAGCTCACACCAGGGGTGGAGAAACACTAGCATGAATAAAGGTAAGTGATGCGAGAATTGGTAATAATATATGCTAGTAAGTGCATTAATCATTCAAGTAATCAAGTGTAATGAGTAGAGTGTCGAAGTCATGAGGAATTAACTTAACTAAACTAATTTCACAGTCTAATAAGAGACAACAAGGTTGCAAGTAAAAGAGTTTCAGAAAATAAAATTATAGAAAAGTAAAGTCTAAAACTAAACTAATCTATTGATGTCTAGGGTCTTAGGATGGATTAAAATGATTAAGAACAAACTTGTTTCACTTCTGTAACAATTGATTTAATCGAAAATACTCAGGTTCAACTTTTAGATTGATTAAGAACACATAAAGTATGATCTCCCTAATCGGGTAAACCAACTATTCTTAATCCTAATAAGATGAGAATACTCCACCCGGATCTACTCTTACTCAGATTAGAATACTATAAGTTTTGATTCCTACGCTACCAAACTGCTCACCCGAGTCAACTTGACAGACCATGCGAACTCCGCCCTGCTCTATTAGATTAAGACATGAATTGCTTAAAGATTATCATAAATTAATAAATTAATCACACTGCCCAGTTAATAATCAAGTAAATAATTCAAATAAAACTAATGAAAAGTCTTAAACAAAATAATCATGTTCTTAAAAGTTAAACAAACTATAATTAAAACTAAAGAAATGTTCACAAGTTGTCTTAACAATAAAACTTTTGCAGAAATAAACTAACTTAAACTAAATTGTTCAGATTGCAAAGATTAAAAGAAGAACTTTTTAGCATGAATTGGTTCACCCCAACATAAAAAAAAAATTACTCTCTGAAACGGAATCGAAGACTGCTGCACGATCCTCACCCAAACTCACCACGTAGAAATCTTCTCAATTTTTCTTCAAGATGCTCTCACATTTTTTGTCTACAAAGCATAGGTTTCAAGCTCTAGCATCATCTCTTCTGGCGGTAGAAAGCCTCTATTTATAGGGGTTCAAATTTTCATGTCGAAATGAAAACTTTTTCATCCAAATTATGAAAAATTCAGAGTTGATTTAATTCGACTTATCAAACTCTGAATTCTGAGCTATAATATGTTTCCAAATCATTTGGAGATCATACAATACGAGTAGGAGTTCTTGTGCGATTGAAATTTTTCAAACATTTGTCCAAAAGTTGAATTCAGACTTCGTCATTGCCTGTAACAATGATTTCACAGTCTAAACTATGTTTGAATCAAGTTAGAAATGAGTTTCCATGGTCCGTGAAAGGATTTTTACGGCCCTTACTGTATCATATTTGGAGTAAAACAATAAATTTCATGGTCATGAAAGGTTGGTCTCGCGCCTCAGGCATCTTTTTCGGATGGAAAAATGCATTTTAATGACCCATTATGGAAGTTTCACGGCCATGTGGCCCGTGACATAACATTCACGACTCTCGTGATAGTGGATTTTCTGCCCCTGCCAGCTTCACTATTTTCCACTTTTTTGCTTCATTTTACCTCTAATTTGAACGCGATTTTTCTCTATCGACTTCGTAATTCAGTTTTCTTGCTCCCTATACAATAAAATATCATATTGGGGTAGATTTTCATTTGTGTAAAATTAATGTAAATAAGCTCATAAAATTATGCATATTATTAGAAAACTAATCGAAATAATATTAAATGCATGCTGAATAATATGTTGAATTTTGCATGCATCAGTAACTAAAAAAGATTTGTTCTAAAAAGTAACTACAACATGAATTATCTAATAAGTAGAGTGTATTTTTGTAACGAGGATGCTCTATTGGTGACAGGCCAGAATAACACCTTCGACAACCATGTGACTAACAACCACACCAAGCCGGGCCCATTTGGTCGATGACCAAAGCATAGCGTCGATCGTCGGTATGGGTTTTGACTAAAATAAAAAGATCAAGTTAAGAAGTATTAACTATATCATAACTTTACTACAAAATGCACCTCTACAGTTTCAAACTACAATTTTCAGGAGTTAAAATAAAGAATATTGTTATCTCTACGGCTTCATGTCGAAGAAAGTTTCTTGTGTTTACCTAGTTTACACAACTTGGGACATTGGGCTTCTTTTGCAAGGTTGGTTGTAGCACGTGGATGTCGACATTTCAAGCGGGGAAGGATGGCAGAGGGAGTAAGTCCTCATATGATTCCTCATCCTCCAAGGTGGTTGATGTGGAGAAATAATATATAATTTTTATTTATGCTCAGCATGCATTTATTTTGATATGTTTTCATGTTCGAACACATACTTTATTGTTGAAATGCAACTTTTATGATTTCTCCACAATTACTTATGATTATTTCATTCCTGTGATATTATTACTTGTTTTGATTATTTTTCATGTAAAAATCTCAGCTGACAAAACATGGGGAAATGCGGGTATAACCCCCACACACGCATGCATAGGGCGATATAGATGTATACCCCATACTTGGACACCTAGATGAATTTGTGACCAGACAACATACTTCAAGAAGTCAACTCATCCAAAGCATCAAACAACAAGAGAAAGATGTCTTTCCATGTCATACCTGCATATTCCCTTGCACTAGGAGGAGGAAGCTTCCTCTACACTTCATGGCAAAAAAAGACAAGGGAGTTAGTGGACAAAAGTTGTACAATTGGCAACTAAGAGGCAGCTAAGGGGGATCACGAGCAAATTCCTCTTTGCTAGAAAAGCTGGTCAGGTGGCAAGCTGAAGGAAGGCAGCCAAGAAGGACCACAAGAGCATATTCCTTTGGCTGGAAAAAGTTGAACCGGTGGCAAACCAAGGGGCAGGCAGCTAAGGGAGGATCACATGCAGATTGTTTGACTAAAAAAGCTGGAAGAAAAAAGATAAGAAAATAGCTAAAAGACTGTGGACATGTGGCACAAATCTCTTGGGTTATAAAAGACATGGAAGTTGCCCAAGGAAGGGGTTCTGAATCTTTCAATCCATTCGACATTGCTGCTGCTAGAAGTTTTTAGAGGAGGTTGGGGTAGGCAGACTCCTTTCTTCTTCTTTTCTTTCTTTTTCCCTTTCTTTTTCCCTTTTTCTAGTTTTCCTAGCGTGTAACTAAACCAACCAGCTAGTTGCTGGGGATGTTGATATTGAGATGTCTATGTTCTCTTTTTATTTTCTGATTCTTCTCGCTTGTTAGACTATCAATTTCTCTACTGTTCTATTGAACCATGCCATGATTCATTTTGTTTAAATCTATTGAAATGATTCTGTGTATTGATTGAACTTTAGAGCTTGTCTCGAATGCAACTCGAGAGAGAGTTCTACCCTCTATTTAGCTAAATGTCGAGAAGTATAGAGTCTGAACAGAGTTATTTTCTTGCAATTCGGACAAGCTTTGCTTCTATGATTTTGGCATTTGTATAATGGTGATTGATGGCTTTCGATTCTGGAAGTGTATGCTCTTCGATTCCCTGCTTGAGAGGGTTGCTTGCCACTGAAGTCCTGATGCGTGTCGAGAGGTGGACATGGCTTCAATCATCAAAAAAAGAATCTCGAGCTACGCATCTTCAGAGCGAAATGGGTTCAGATCTCTTGTGCCTATGGAGGATCCGAGAGGAGCTGAACCCGTTTCGCTCCTTGTTTTGCACCATCACCTTCCCTTCGCTTTCATCCTTGCCTTATTGACTCTCCTACCTCATACCTGAGAGGGAACATCCATCCCTTGCACCTACGTAGGATCTAAGAGGGAACACAGACACAGAGTCATCTTTAGAGAGGTCGCCTAGAGCCACGATTTTCACTTTCAGATAGAACTTCACCTATCTAAACTTGTCCTGTTTTGTGCAATTATTGTTTATATCTCATCTGCGATTTTGGTATTTTTGTGATGGCGTTTGATAGTCGTCAATTCAGGTAACACTTGTTATTCGATTCCCAACCCGAGAGGGACATTTTTCATTCAAGTCATGCATGCATGCTGAGAGGTGGCACATGGCTTCAATCATCAAATATGGGATCAAGAGCTGCATGTTTTGGAGCTAAACTTGTTTTGCTCATTGATTGGCATCATCATCTTCCTTTCACTTTCATCCTATTTTTATTTATTCTATGGCCTCCTACCCGAGAGGAAACTTCTATCATTTGCGTCCTTTGAAGGATCCGAAAGGGCACACAGTCGCAGAGTCATCCTTAGAGAGGTCATCTAGAGTCATGGTCTTCATTTTTTAATAGGATCATAATTAACTGAACTCATTCTATTTTGCGTAATTCTCGGACCACAGATGTTATCAACCGAGAGGGCTATCTTCACAAACGAGAGTTCAACTCAGGCTGAGAGGTTGTTTTGGACCTTCATTTATCTCCTACAGAACCTGGCAGGCCAAGGTTGTGGAAATTAGCTTAATCCTTGAGAATTTGATTCATCTACCTACTCAGTGTACATGAGAGTGACGTCTAAGCTGCATAGATGATCCCGTCAGCATGCATGAGTTGAGTCATCTGTGTACACAAAAGTGTCATCGGATGAGCAAAGTGTTATTTATCACAAAATATACTTGTGCACATGCTGAGGGCAGTCTGCAATTGTAAAAAATCATAATTTAATGACGAGAACATTAATCCTAAGTGAAAACATCCTCCCAGCCCTAGCGTTTATCTACATTGATCCTTGTTTACTTTTGCATTAAAAACCTATAAAAATTAGGTGATTTATTCTTTGTAGCATTTCACTTTCTCATTTTAGACTTAGTTTTTCCTTCATAATTAAGTGTGAACATTTCGAATTTGTCCCTGTGGATCGACCCTCAAGCACTACAATTACATGTTGTATATTTGCAATTCTGATCGTGATTGTGTTGAGGAATTATAAATTTTAAAGCTTAACTTAATATTTTCTTGTGAAGTAAAGTTGGTTGCTTATATGGGGGTAAACAAACGTTTAGGGGTAATTACTTCTAATACGTAGCCATTTCACAAGATATTGATTTCATATCTTTTTCATATTTCAGATTTACATATTTCCAATAAATTTGTTTATAGTAGTTTTCACTTACATTATCATCTTCATTTTTTCTCTATATTTCTCATTTTGATTTATCAACCTTCATATTCTACACTTAAGCTACAAAATTCCTATTAAGTTTCTATAGTGCAATAACATTGTTGAATACACAAATTAGATTTCATATATTTTTCATAAAACTTGAATTCTAAGTTTCTATTATGTAGAACATTTCAGAACATGCGTTCTTATGTTGTCCTATATTCTAAACATTGTTGAACATACCTTACTGTTGAACATGCATCTTCATACTCAAATGTTATTATAAAACATTTGATTTCTAATTTCAGATTTAAATTTTCTGCAATCCTGAGCTTTTATTGTGCATAAACATTGCTGAGATCGTTGAATATTTTCATATTACTAATTTCCCACTTTAGATTTCTGATTTCATATTCCGTATTTCAGATTTTATATTTTCATATTTTAAAATTTCTGCACTTATTCTATAATCCTAAGCTCTTATTGTGATGAAACATATCTGGAATATACTATTATTTTGATCCTTGAATGCTCATATCAAATTTGACATTTCAATACTCAGATTTCAGATTTTAAGTTTTAGAATTCAGACTTTCAGATTTCAAGTTTCAATTTTCAAATTTAAATCTTCTACATGATCCAAAATATCACTGAAAATTACTTCTTTTGATCGTTGATTGTTTATATTAGATTTCAGACTTCAAAGAAATTTCATATTTCATGTTTCAATTTTCATATTTCTGCGCTTACTCTATAAATTGCATCTTAAGTTTAGAAACATTTCAGATTCGAATAGTGTTATTTTATAAGAATTCAACAAACATTTTTAAGACTGAAATAGTGATGGATCTAAATTTTTCAAGTTGGATACATCATCTGTAGAATCCTTGGCATTCAAATGAAATGCCAAAATATGAAAGTTGTGACAACTTTATTTCTACAGTTGAAACCATAGTAGAAAATGCAAGTGTTCAAGCCTATTGCAACCAAGTGCACTCTTACAATCATGATGAACCATATGGCAACTTCATTCCATGAATCATAATTGTCAATGGGGAAATCATTTTTCTAGGTCATATGCCCACAATTTAAATCCATGGAAGTATCAAGACAATATGCTTCACAATGGACAACACTATCATTCTGTAACTTATAATAAAATTCAAATATTAGCTGGTACACTCAAGTGCAATCATTTCTTCCAACTGAATCTGCAAATGTCATTCCACAATATTTTTAACAATAACACCTGCCAGCAGCATCTCTCAAAGATCTGAAATTGAAGACTATGATGCAAAAATCGATAGACCAACAAAAGGTCTCCACACACAATCAAGGATGTTAGAGGCTAAATTAGAACAATACACTTCTCAAAATAGTACAGCACAACCAATCTACTCATTTAAAAAAGATCCAGCATGGAGTTGATGATGGAGAAGTGGATTAAGCAACATGAACTGCAGAATGAATGGAGTTATTTATTAAGATTGAAGGCTTAGCAGCTGAAAAAAGAATCTTAGAGAAACAAATACTTCAGCAGCCACTTGACAATTTTTCCAAACAAAATGAAACTAGACTTAAGGATCGAAGGGAGTAAAGATAAAGGAGTCTTCCTTACGGCCGAGATTTGGAGGGGGTAATGATAAGGACTCTTCTTGTTACGGTCGAGATTCGAAGGGAGTAAAAGAATTTATCTCAAAGGGGGTAAAGATAAAAGAATTTCGTTTTGGCCGAGATTCAAAGGGGGTAAAGATAAAAGGATTTATCTTTTGGGTGTAATAGTTAGAAGAATTATCATTATTGGCCGAGATTTATCCCGTGAATTTAAATTCGGCCGTACATCGTGATCAAATTCAAGACCGTTCACACCCTATAAATATGTGAAGAAGCCGTCATTTCAAGGTGTGCTCTGAAGTTCAGGTTTCTTCCACGGCGAGTCGTGAGCTCTGCAGGCTTCGACCAAGAGGAGAGAGGTGTGACGGCTGGAAGTCCGAGAGACTACCCGACTGTCTGCTAGATTCGAGATCTCTATTTTGGGTATAATTCTTTCAATTTTTATGATTTGTATTTTATTATCTCTCCAAAATTTCTAGGATGAACTCCATGTTTTTAGGATTATTATTTTAGGAGATTATTAATTGAAGGAAATTGTTCGGACCCTATTTTATTTGTTTTAATCTTTTTTGATCAATTATTAGTTGTGTTTAATGCTTTAATGTTAGTTAATTGAATTTTTGAATTAGGCTATACCAGTTTGTGGAGTGTTTAATTTCAGAATTCATGATACTAATTTTAATTGATTTTATCTGAAATTAATAATTGACATAAATTTGATAACTAGTGTGTGAAGAATTAAATTTGTGTGGTCTGTTAATCTATACTCATTTATGGAGTGATTAATAGTCTAGGGAATCCAATTTAATGCGTCTTAATTTTAATATGATTTTGGGAGTACCAGACGTGAAGACTTCAATTCTTATTAAATTAAGATAGTTCTATATGATTAGATTGAGGGACGTCAGTCGTGGAGACCACAAGCTAATCATGTTAGATTACTTTAGTGAGACTCTAATCCATCTTTAAAGATTAAATTTATCTTTTATGGTTCAAATATTTATCCTGATTTATTTTCATCTTAATGCCTAACTTCAACACCACTATCTTTTCTTTATCTTTTAAAACTCATTTTCAAAATCCATATTTTCTCTTTCTTATTAATTTATAAATTCAGATATTTTATTAATAATATTCCTCGTGGGTTCGACACTCTTTATTCCTTTTTACTATATTACTTGAGTGACTAGTGCACTTGCTAGCTATTTTATTTTGCTACATCATTTTACACATCAAGTTTTTAGCGTCGTTGCTGGCGAATATTTTATTAATTAATTTCTGATTTTATGAATTATTAGGAGATGTAATTTAATTGTAAATAATTTCTGTAAATAAATTCTTTGTAAATATGTAATATTGTATTGTTTGTTTTAATTATTTGTGTAAATAATTTACTATTTCTTCTTTTGCAGATAAAGGTCACGACATGTTAAAGTTTATTGATTTCGGCCACTCGGTTTTAAAATTCTGATGCGATCGGATTTTTTCGGATTAATTACCTGTGCAATGTCGAATTCTAAACTTCTATTTTTGCGGCCGCAACATCGATTTCGAAATTGTTTGAATTAGTTATCGACCGAGAAATTCATTTTTTTTTGTTTTACGGCCGTAATAATTTTAAAACTCGTTTCGGCTTCAATGATTTCGAAAGTTTTACGCCCGCAAAAGTCTCTGCTTATATTTTGCTGCCGGCAAATTTAATTTGAGTTTTACGGCCGACACTTCACGTATTCCATATGATCCAATTGTTTTCTTGCGCATTGAATAGATTAAGCATTCGATTAATCTCGTTTTGCGGCCGATAATTTTCTAAAATTTTCTTTGCGAACGTTGGTTAAATCTCTTTCGTGTTATTCTTCCTTTTACGACTTGAATTTTCATCTCAATCGAGAATTGATCTCTTAATCTTCTGTTTTTCGGCCGTAATGTTTATTTGTCGCTTTGGATTCGTATTTCAATTTTCTGATACAAATTGTGTTACGACCGAGACGTGGATAGCTTTCTGTTTTACCGGCCGATCTCTTCTGAACATTCATTTTTACGCCACCATACTGATTTGATTACCCCCTATTTGGCGCACGTTTTGACTTAATCTTCATTGATTAATGTCCGATTTATGTCCCGTACGAATGTATTCTTTGTCGGCCGTAATGATTCATTTGGCGACGTTTCGTTCAATTTTTATTTCGGCCGAAACCATGTTTTGTATTACGGCCGAAAGTCTGTCGACTTCGGTTCTTTACACCCAGAGTCAATTTAATCCTCTTTCGGCCGAGATAATTCATCACCGTGTTAATTTTTACGCCATCTTGCGACTTTGTTTCGGCCATAATCCACAAGTTTTACGCCTTCACATTGGTTAACCCCTTTCGACACTATTTTATGATTTTTGTAGCCATCTAAGTGATTTACTTTCGGTCGATATTAATATTTTTGAATTGGTTTTTGGGTTTTAATTTTTCGTCGTATTTGATAATTTTGCTGTGAATTTTGGTGGTCGTACGGACATTAATTTTAACGACCTAATGAATTTTTGATAATGGCCGAAAGATTTTTTTATGTTTATCGATTTAAATCTTATTTCTTCGTGGCCTACTATTTGTATTTCTTTCTTCTTGTATATTTTATTTTATTCTTTTATCTTACTGAAAATTGGTTGTCGCACTGAATATTTAATCACAATCAATCCTGGAATCTTCTGATAAGCGCACCAGGAGTTCAAATCCACTGTTGGAATTTGATCTTGAAATTGAAAGAACTGCTCGTCGATTAAGAAGAAAAATGGCTGAACAAACACGCAACAATCAGAGACTGGAGCAACAAAATGAACTAGTTCCGCCATAGAATAATCGGCGAGAAGATGAAGCAGAACTCTCTATGAGAGAATATGTCTCGGTCAGATATAATGACCGAGAATCATGCATTGTGCTGCCTGAAATCAATGCAAATAATTTTGAGATCAATCCGACAATCGTGAGGATGATACAAGCATCCCAATTTGGAGGAGGATTTCATGAAGACCCTCACGATCACCTTGACAAATTTCTTGCCACTCTAAGCACCTTTAGAAATAATAATGTTTCTTATGAAGTTATTCGTTTATTATTATTTGCTCAATCTTTACGTGATAAAGATTCCACATGATTTAAAACTTTGCCTGCAGATCGATTCATTCATGGTTGGAGCTGGTAGAAAAATTTGTTGGAAAATATTGCCCACCACAAAAAGCAGGCAAATATAGAAAAGAGTTAAGGGCATTTGTTCAAGACGATGATGAAACATTATATGAAGCCTGGGAACGATATAAGGAACTATTAGCCAGAGTTCCTGATAATAGGATTCCAAAATGGCAAGTGATCGAAGATTTCTACCATGGATTGCGAGCTGCAGATCAAGATAAGCTCGACCAATCAGCAGAAGGGACAGTGCTGGGATCTAAACGCCCTAGTGAGATACAAGATATAATTGAAGTTGTAGCTCTCAAGTCAAGCCAAGAAAGGAGACCATCTCGCCGAACTCAGGATGTACATGCTGCACAAGGAAATTCTTCTGAAGTAGTGACTCAGCTCGAGTCACTTAATAAAAAATTTGAGCAGATGATGTCATTAATGGTGTGCAACAACTGTGGAGGAGGACATGCGAACAATTATTGTCCTCAAGGTAACATTTCTAATCCTGATCACATTGAAAATGCTAACTTTGTCTCCAATCCATTTTTCAGGAACAATGACTATGATTGGAGGAACAATCAAAAGTTTTCTTACAGGTCAAATCAAGGGCAAGTTGTTGAGAAATTCTAGAATCAAAGACAAGTTCATCCACAAAATTATACACTTTTGAGAAGGCAACATGAAGCTCCTACTCAACAATCAACTAATCCCATGGAAGAGATGATGGCAAGATTTATTGACACTATGCAAACCATGCAGAAGACAATGGAAACAAGGGCAAACAATCAAGATGCTGCAATTAGAAATTTGGAAATGCAAATAGGACAAATGGCTAATATGATGGCAGGTCGTGCACCAGGGGCTCTTCCAAGCAATACAGAGAAAAATCCTAAAGAAGAGATCAAAGCTGTGACTCTTAGAAGTGGGAAACAATTGAGAAGTCTAGCATCAGATCTCCCGCCAAGAGTAATTGTTCATACTGAAGATACCGAAGCATCACAAGATCAGACCACTGAGGATATCAATCTGAAGAAAAAAGAAACTGACAATTCAAGAAATACCAGCAACATAAAGGATCTTCCCTATCCACAGAAATTTCGCAAAGAACAACTAGATAAGCAATTTTCCCGATTTCTTGATATTCTAAAGTAATTATCTATTAACATTCCTTTTCATGAAGCTTTACAGATGATGTCGAGCTATGCTAAATTCATGAAGGATATATTATCTTCAAGAAGAAAGTTTGAAAACACTGGTAGAGTAATGTTGACATCGGAGTGTAGTGCCATTTATGATCGGGATATACCTAGAAAAATGAAAGATCCTGGAACCTTCACCATACCTTGCACTTTAGGAAAATTCTTTTGTGCACAAGCTTTATGTGATCTTGGTGCTAGTATAAGTTTAATGCCTTACTTTATATTTGTGCAGCTAGGTTATGGAGAACTTGAAGAAACAAGCATGACTCTTCAATTTGCATATTCTTCATGCAAGAGACCCCGAGGAATATTAAGAGATGTTTTGGTAAAAGTTGATAAATTTGTTTTTCCTGTAGATTTTATTGTTCTGGATATGAAGGCAGATGAAAAAACCCCCATCATCCTTGGGAGACCATTTCTAGCCATAGGAAATGCACTTATAGATGTTCAACAAGGGATGCTCACACTTCGCGTCAACAACGAAGACATCACTTTCAATATAAAAAATTCTCTCAAACAACCTTTTGATCACTCATTCTGTTATGCCATTGATTCTTTAGAAGATGACACGACTGATGCTTTTGATGATATTGTTGCAGATTTTGTTTCAGATCCATATTCTAAGGAAGCTTTGGAAATGATAGAGGATTCTAGAAAAATTATGGAAGAGGATAATGCCCCAATAACAATAGACACACTCGAGGAGAAAATCGAAAAATTGGATTGTCCTCCAAAATTTGAACTTAAAGAACTTTCATCTCATTTAAGATATGTCTTTCTTAAAAATGATACTTACCCAGTTATCATATCCGTTGATTTGACAGATGATATGGAAAACAAACTTTTAGAAGTGTTGAGGCAATACAAAAGAGCAATCGCCTGGTCGATCTCAGACATCAAGGGAATATCGCCTTCTATTTGCATGCATAAAATTTTGATGGAAGAAAATGCCAAACCAGTTGCTCAATATCAAAGAAGGCTCAACCCAACTTTAAGGAAAGTTGTGAAAAAGGAGGTCATCAAACTCCTTGATGCAGGTATTATATATGCCATTTCTGATAGTTCATGGATAAGTCCTGTGCAGGTTGTCCCTAAAAAAGGAGTAATCACTATGATAAGTAACAAAAATAATGAATTGGTACCTCAAAGAACAATTACAGGTTGGAGAGTCTGTATAGACTATAGGAAGCTTAATGATGCTACCCGCAAAGATCATTTTTCATTACATTTTATTGACCAAATGTTAGAGCGTGTTGCAGGTCATAGCTATTATTATTTTCTAGATGACTATTCTGGATACAATCAAATAGTAGTAGCACCTAAGGATCAAGAAAAGACAACGTTCACATGTCCGTATGGAACGTTTGCCTATAGAAGGATGCCATTTGGTCTATGCAATGCTCCAGCAACATTCCAAAGATGCATGATGTCAATCTTTGCAGATATGAATGAGAAGATACTCGAAGTTTTCATGGATGATTTTACACTTTTTGGTAGCTCTTTTGATAATTGTTTGGATAACTTATCTCTAGTTTTGCAGCGATGTCAAGAAACGAATTTGGTCCTTAACTGGGAGAAATGTCACTTCATGGTGAAGGAGGGTATAGTGCTTGGCCACAAAATCTCAGCAAAAGGAAATGAAGTGGATAAGGCCAAGATAGATGTTATTGCAAATATGCCTCCTCCAACCAATGTGAAGGGCATTCGAAGCTTCCTTGGGCATGCAGGATTTTATCGCCGTTTTATCAAAGATTTTTCAAAAATGGCTAAACCCTTAACTAATCTTATTGCTAAGGACACAAAATTTGATTTTGATTCAGACTGTCTTGCTGCCTTTAATTTGTTAAAAGAAATGCTAATTTCTGCCCCTGTTGTTGTAGCACCAGACTGATCTTTACCATTCGAGCTGATGTGTGATGCGAGTGATGGTGCCGTAGGAGCTATTTTGGGGCAAAGAAAAGATAAAACATTTCGTGTCATATATTATGCAAGCTGAACATTGAATGCTGCACAACTAAATTATGCAACAACAGTTGAAGAATTCCCAGACGAGAAACTTTTTTCTATCTCTACATTTTTTCAAATTTCTGACACTACACCATGGTTCACTGATTTTGCTAATTACCTTGAAGGACATTACATTCCTAAGGGCATGAACACTCATCAAAAAAGGAAATTCTTATCTGATGTTAAGAATTATCACTGGGAAAATCCTTACCTTTTTCAATTATGTGCAGATCAAGTAATTCGAAGATGTGTTCACGAAGATGAGATTGAGAATATCCTAAGTCATTGCCACGATGGACAACTGGAGGTCACTTTGGACCCAATCGAACAGTAGCTAAGGTACTTGAATGTGGACTATATTGGCCAACCATTTACAGAGATGCAAGAAACTATTGTAAGTACTGTGACAAATGCCAAAGGACAGGTAATATTTTTCGTCGAGATGAAATGCCTCTTACAAATATTTTACAGTGTGATATTTTTAATGTTTAGGGCATTGACTTTATGGGACCATTTCCTAAATCCTATAACAATCAATACATCTTAGTGGCGGTTGATTATGTGTCCAAATGAGTGAAAGCTATAGCCACACCAACAAATGAAGCTAAGGTAGTTGCCAACTTTCTAAGAAAAAATATTTTCACTCGCTTTGGAACACCTAGGACTATCATAAGTGACAATGGAACACATTTCTGTAATAAAATAATGTCAATTCTTCTTAACAAATTTGGAGTCAAATATTTTTTTAGTACCCCATATCATGCCCAGTCTTGTGGACAAGTGAAAATTTCAAATAGAGAAATTAAAAGGATCCTAGAAAAAACTGTGAACTCATCGAGGAAGGATTGGTCCTTGAAATTAGACGATGCACTTTGGGCATATAGAACAGCTTTTAAGACACCCATAGGTACCTCTCCTTATAGATTAGTTTTTGAAAAATCATGTCACCTTCCAGTGAACTAGAACACAGGGCTTATTGGGCAATAAAATTTTTAAATATGGATCTAAAATCATCACAATCAGAAAGGTTATTACAATTAAATGAGCTTGATGAATTTAGACACTATGCATGCGAAAACAGCAAGCTATATAAAGAATGCACAAAAAATTTACATGACATGCACATTAAACATAAAAAAATTTTACCTAGTCAACAAGTACTTCTTTATAATAGCAAATTCAGATTATTTCCTGGAAAACTTAAATCAAGATGGACCGGACCTTATGTTATAATTAATTGTTCACCCTATGAAACTTTTGAGATTGAATCATTAGACAAAAAACAAAGACTCAAAGTGAATGCACATAGATTGAAACTTTATCATGGTGGCACTTCTTATCATAATCTTTCTATGACCACTCTCTATGATGTGTGAAATTTAAGATCAAGACTAAGTCAAGCTGAAGACTATAAATTAGAACTATTTCTATCCTTTTTTAATTTTAATTAGACATTTTATTTTTTATGGAGTCATCTAATTAATTTATGTGCGAGGGGAGAACGTCGGACACGTCAGACACCAAGTTTGTGCCCGCACTCCAATGGATTTGACCAAAGCTGTTGATCTCAACCTACGATTGCGGCCTTCTCTCTCCCGTTGCGGCCGAGAAACAACCTTAAGCAAATCTCAGCCGAGGTCTTCCTCCACAAAACTATTGCAGCCGAGCTCCTTCCTTTTGCGGCCGAGAACCTCCGTTTGCGGTCCTCTTTGTCACAATATCGGCCGCAACACTCCTCTCTGTCACAATATCGGCCGCAACGCTCCTCTCTTTCTCCCATATCGGCCGAGACTTATCACCAAGGCTCAACATCTTCATATCGGCCGAGATCTTCGCCAACTTCCTTTGCGGCCGAGCTTCTCCTTCGTTTGCGGCCAAGCTTCTCTTGATTATCGGCCGAGACTACCTATTGCGGCCGAAAACCATCATCAACTGACCAATCTTCACCAACTATTGTGGCCTAGCTCCTTCCTGATAGCGGTCGAGACCCTACAATTATTGAGGCCGAGGACAAGCACTTCATAGTAAATCTGGTTGTGTCTTTTCCCTTTTTCTTCATTTCTTTATTTTTCTTTGTTATTTAGTATGTATCTCTTCCCTTGTTGGCCTAACACTGAGGACAGTGTCTGGTTCGAGCTTGGGGGAGTGTGCATTTCATGCATTGCATTCTTCATTATTTTTCTTCTTATTTACCTATCTATGCATAAAAAAAAGTGAAAAATTGAAAATTTTCCAAAAAATACCATTGCATGCATTTATTTTTGCCGCCATCTTACAAACTCTTGTCTTACTGTCTTGATTATCTTTAAGGAAAAGTTCAAAGACATGTCGTTAATTGATAAAATTTGAATGATTTTCTTTCTTATCACTTGCTATTTCAGTATTAAACTTATGGACTATGTGCCTATGCTAAATAAAATTATGAATGACTAGACGACAAAATCATATTCATGCCTTTTTATTTATTTCTTTCAAGTCTTGATAGTAGTAGCCTTTGTATTGACCAAATTAAGTACTCCTTGAGCTTAAAAAAATGTGAAAAATTAGTGAAAAAAAGGGAATAAAAGTTATGTGTAAGTACAAAAGTGTTATCCAAAATCAAGGTGTGTTCGGGTAATTAGATCCGTAGGGGTTCATGCTTGGCGACCCAAGGACAACTGCTATGGGATCCGTCGATCGAAAACCTGCTACAAAGACCATCTTGTGGAATATGGAGAAGCACAAAGTACTGAATCATGGCTAAGTTCGTACTCTTCATTCAGAACCTTGGTTGTTCGGGCAAGTAAACTCGAGGGGTGCCTTATCACCTGTTGCCCTAAGGCCATCTGGTCTGGGAGTCATTAGTCCAAAGCTCGCTACATGGACTTCCTTGTGCAATCCTGCTTGAAGATTAGAACTTTTAAAATGATTGAAAATAAAAGTGAAAAGAAAAGAAAAAGAAAAAGTTTTAAGCTCAATTAGTACTTATGTGTTCAATATTAATGCTACTATTTGACAGACTATTTTTTTCTATAAGGCTGAATTTGGCATTGTTTAAATTTGTTTAGCATTCAGAACTTCTACGAAGCTAAGTGCATGAAAAATGGTGAGATGCTGAGTAGTAAGTGTACAGAGGAATTGTGTGAGAAAATTAGTCAGTTGATAATATGGAAGCGATGATGGAACCCTTGTTCTTGAGCTTTGCTTTGAATTTTTCTTGAGGACAAGCAAGACTTTAAGCTTGGGGGAGTTTGATGCATACAAAATACAACATATTTTAGATTATTATTTTAGTTAGTTTTTCTGTAATTTAATCATGGCATGCATCATTTTAGATCACTTTTAGTCGTAATTCTGGTTTTATCAATTTTATTTATTAATTCTCTGAATATTTTAATTATGGGCGGATTTACTTAATTTTTATAATTATTTTACAGGCAAGTCAAATTAACAGATGGATCGATCGTCAACCATAATATTTGGCCGAGATGATCACAGCCAGCCATGGCGTAATGGCAAAAGGATTCAACGTTTCGGTCAAGAATTGAAGGGGGTAAAGATAAGAAGATTTATCATTTTGGGCGTAATGATGACAAGAACCCATCGTTTTGGCCAAAGTAATAAGTAAAGGAATCTTCATTTTGGCCGAGATTCGAAGGGAGTAAAGATAAAAGAGTCTTCCTTACGGTCGAGATTTGGAGGGGTAATGATAAGGACTGTTCTTGTTACGGTCGAGATTCGAATGGAGTAAAAGGATTTATCTCAAAGGGGGTAAAGATAAAAGAATTTCATTTTGGCCGAGATTCAAAGGGCGTAAAGATAAAAGAATTTCGTTTTGGCCGAAATTCAAAGGGGGCAAAGATAAAAGGATTTATCTTTTGGGTGTAATAGTTAGAAGAATTATCATTTTTGGCCTAGATTTATCCCGTGAATTTAAATTCGGCCGTACATCGTGATCAAATTCAAGACCGTTCACACCCTATAAATACGTGAAGAATCCGTTGTTTCAAGGTGTGCTCTGAAGTTCAAGTTTCTTCCACGGCGAGTCGTGAGCTCTGCAGGCTTCGACCAAGAGGAGAGAGGTGCGACGGCTGGAAGTCCGAGAGGCTGTCCGACTGTCTGCCAGATTCGAGATCTCTATTTTGGGTATAATTCTTTCAATTTTTATGATTTGTATTTTATTATCTCTCCAAAATTTCTAGGATGAACTCCATGTTTTTAGAATTATTATTTTAGGAGATTATTAATTGAAGGGAATTGTTTGGACCCTATTTTATTTGTTTTAATCTTTTCTGATCAATTATTAATTGTGTTTAATGCTTTAATGTTAGTTAATTGAATTTTTGAATTAGGCTATATCAGTTTGTGGAGTGTTTAATTTTAGAATTCATGATACCAATTTTAATTAATTTTATCTGAAATTAATAATTGACATAAATTTGATAACTAGTGTATGAAGAATCAAATTTGTGTGGTCTGTTAATCTATACCCGTTTGTGGAGTGATTAATAGTCTAGAGAATCCAATTTAATGCGTCTTAATTTTAATATGATTTTGGGGGTACCAGTCGTGGAGACTACAATTCTTATTAAATTAAGATAGTTCTATATGATTAGATTGAGGATGTCAGTCGTGGAGACCACAAGCTAATCATGTTAGATTACTTTAGGGAGACTCTAATCCATCTTTAAAGATTAAATTTATCTTTTATGGTTCAAATATTTATCCTGATTTATTTTCATCTTAAGGCCTAACTTCAACACCACTATCTTATCTTTATCTTATTTTCTTTATCTTTTAAAACTCATTTTCAAAATCCATATTTTTCTCTCTCTTATTAATTTATAAATTCAGATATTTTATTAATAATATTCCTCATGGGTTCGACACTCTTTACTCCTTTTTACTATATTACTTGAGCGACTAGTGCACTCGCTAGCTATTTTATTTTGCTACATCATTTTACGCAACAAGGGACAAGTTCGAAGGAGGAGCTCGCTTATGGAGGTCCCCACTATTCAAACTTCTCTCCAACACCAACTTCATTACCATCAACATTGGCCACCATAGCTATGCAAATTCAGTTATCACCAGGGGGAGAAAGAGCGTTGTTGACATCAATAGAGATCTCTACGACTACTATAAAACTGTGGCAAATTAAAGGAGCACAAAGAAGCAAATCACCGACCTCAAACACATCAATTACATCAGTTCAATGGTGACCTAAGAACCCTATGGGAATTCGTGATAACCAACGGCTTAAAATACAACTCCAATCTAAGAAAGTTGTTTTGCTTGGAGAACCTCCACCATTGGACGATGGTACAATGGTGGAGACATTGGGCTTCATCCGCATTTGCTGAGTTTCATCACCAAAAGCATTAATGATCACATCCGATAACCCTGGTGAGTTTGTTCCTTAATTGCACATTTATTTTACCATAATCGATTTTGTATATTAGTCTCAACACATACATCATAGTCAAGCTAATAACTCTAAATTAGAACTACTCTTTCACCCTAAACTCTTAGTTTAATTTTTTTGTTCATTTGATTAGATTAGTTATTTTCTTTACTTAATTTAGTTCTTTATTTTATCTCAATTAGTTTTTTTCTAGTTTTATTCTGAACTGATCATCCTTTGCAGGTCCAATTTCAAAAAAAAATAAGAAGAGAGGGGACTATCATGGGCCGTAACCACTATTTAACGAGCATTATTGATGCACGAAAAATCATGTAGGCCATTTGATTAGCATTTTAGAATGTTTTTATGTTTAGAAAATGGGAGTTTTGATTTGTTTTCATATAATCTCCTTTAGATTTGATTTCTACCTAAGTCTGAAAATTATTCATGGTAGGATATGTGAAAACGTCGAAATCAAGACAAGAAAAGACCTAAAACAACTCAGAAGACTATCACGGCTATGACAGTTCTTTTCATGGCCGTGCAAGAAAGATCCTACAAGCAGAAATTTGGCTAAGTTACTATCACGGTCGTGACAGTTTCTGTCATGGCCGTGACAGAGATATTTTTCAGCAGAAATTTGACTAAGTATTTTTCAGCCTTGACAGCCTTTTGTCACGGCCGTGATGGCGGTCGGTTAGACCGTTTTAAAGCCATTTTTATTCATTTTTTTGATATATTTTTGGTTTCTTTCCTTGGGGGATGAAAAAACCTATAAAAGGAGACATAAAAGGACTTAGAAAAGCATCCCTGGAGCATAGTTTTGAAGCCTAAAAGGAGGAGAAGTGTGAGGACAATAGCGAAGCTCTGCCGGAAACTCAAGAGAGGACGCGCTTAGCCTATGCTAGAGTTTTTCTTTTCCCTATATTTCTATTCCAGATTTGATGTTGTTATTCTCAGATTTATTTCTTCATTAGGGTCATTCTAATTGAACCCTATTTATATATTGAATTCTTCTTAATATTAGTTTGATTTGAATCTTTAATAGAATTGTAATTTCATGTTTAATGCTTTCCTTGATTCCATGATTTGTGATTTGATTGCTATTTGAGAAGAAGTGATTATTTTCATAATAGTTTCTAAGATTGATCTTACTTATTGCATGCCACAATTAGAGAAATCGAAAGAGACCTAATTTGTGTAGTTATTAAGATGACTTGAGAAAGCCCTTAATATTAATTCTATTTTAATGCATCTTATGATTTAATTAAGTAAATTAAAAACCAAAAGGACTAATTTATTCTAATTATTCATAAGATAGTAGTTAAAGTCTGAAATATTGGTTAACTAATTTTGAAAATTCACTTTATCATTAATTCAATTAGTTCTAAGTTGAGAAAATCCATTACATTCTAGTGGTGATAATTAGGTGCCTTAATCATCAAATCATTATTTCTCCAGGTGATCATTTTCTTTACTTTTATTATTTTCTTTTTATTCACGTCTCAAATCATATATTTTCTTAATTTCTCAATTAATAAGGTTAAAATAAAATCTAAGTTATTAACCGTCCTCGTGGGAACGATAATTCTACTCATTCACTTTATTACTTGTGCGACTAGTGCACTTGCTAGCGTTTGCTATCAATTCTAGACGCATCAATTATTTTCAAACTCACGTTTCGTGTCAGGCAATTCACGAACATATCAGTGATTGTCTTTAATTTTTGGATCACCATGGGTCATTAACCAGTTTTCACGAGTCACATAGACCGAATCTTTTCACCCTTCATAGGCTGTTTCACGTTCTTCACAGGTCAATCAGTAAGTATTCACTGCCTATCACGAGCCTTGAGTTAGCTTTCACGGGTTCTCACAGAATGCTCATATCCATGTACTCAATTGGTCATGGGCCGTTAGAATAGTATCACGGGTGTCACTGCAGTGAGTTCAACATCTCACGCATCTAAGTATCACGGGTCTCACAGTGAGTTCAACATTCTACGCATCTAAGTATCACATGCCATTAAATATATCTCAGAGGCTGTAAGTGACTTCCACAGTCATGTCAGCTCACGCTCTACCCGAGTCACGATCTTGCATATGTTTAGGAGTCGTTAAACATTTTTTCACGGGGAGTTATTACTTTTTCACGGATAGTGAGGAACGTGATGTGAATTATGAACAGTAGTGATAACTTGCTGATTTTGTGGTCAGAAATGAGAATTTTCTAAGATTAGATTAACTCCCTAACTCACTCTCTACTGCAAATGCACAAGTCAATTGTAATAGACCCAAATGTCGTATCCACAGTGATTTGAAGCCAATGTCTCCCTAAAATAATCTAGACTAGCCCTAACTTAAGTAACAAAATAAGAAAATTCATAAAGATAGGAAGCATATTTTCAATTGTGGCAAAAAGATAACTGTTTTTGGGTTTTTTGAGATTTCTATGGACTGAAATTTAGATGCTAAACTAATGACTAAAAGAGTTTATCAATCAATGAGAAGGTTCTCCTAGGAATTGGGGTTCATCTAATTCAATTATGGATGGAATTGAACAAATTATCAATATATGTCAATTCTAACTCAACTTGGAAATGGCACACCATGATTGAACCAGGACTAATTATCATATTCCCATATGATTAATTAGCTAAGTTGAATTAGAAGAGGTCCCTACTGATATTGAGTTGTCATTGAGCATAAGTTCTGATATCCTACTGATTTTGGGGTAAATTACACGAATGGTTCCCCCAACTTTGAGTCAATTTCCAACTGGTCCTCCAACTTCAATTTGTAACTAGAACGTCCCTCGTCTTTTATTTTCTTGCACGATTAGTTCTCTTGACCGGTGATAGTGGGTTTTCCGGTTGCCTTGCATACGGGGCCGACACGTGAGCCGTTTCTCTCTCATCCATTTCATTTAAGTCATCCACGTCATTTAACGCTTCAAACCAGGTAAATTACACGGATCGTCCTCCAACTTTGAGTCAATTTCTAAACAGTCCCCCAACTTTGATATTATTGCACGATTCATCCACTTGACCGGTAAGAAATAGTCTCTCGATTATCTTGCGACATGGCATAATAAAATATAATAAAAAAATTTAACTAGCTGACATCACATAATAAAAAATATTATAAAAATTTTAAGGCGAAGACGAGCTGGCAGAGAAGGGGTGTCGGCCCCCCTCTCCAAGCTCGCTCTTTGGCGAGCTGGCATAAGGGGCACCGGCCCCCCTCTCCAAGCTCGCCCACTGGAAAGCTTCGCACAAGGGGCGCCAACGCCCCCTCGCGAGCTCGTCGTCAGCCCTAAACAACTCAAAGTTGAAAGACTATAAAAAATAAAAATGATAGGAGTGCCGACGAACTCACGAGGGGGCGTTAGCACCCCTTGTGCGAAGCTCGCCAGTGGGCGAGCTTGGAGAGGGGGGGGGGGGGGGCGGTGCCCCCTATGCAAGCTCGCCAAAGGGCGAGATTGGAGAGGGGGCCGACACCCCTCCTCTGGTAGCTAGTCCATGCCTTGAAATTTTTATAATATTTTGTATTATGTGATGTCAGCTAGTTAAAATTTTTTATTATATTTTATTATGCTACGTCGTAAGATAATCAAAAAATTATTTCTTACTGGTCAAGTGGATGAATCGTGCAATAATATCAAAATTGGGGGACTGTTTAGAAATCGACTAAAAGTTGGGGGACGATCGATATAATTTACCTGGTTTGGACCGTTAAATGACGTGGATGAGAGAGAAATGGTTCATGTGTCAGCCACGTATGCAACACAACTGGGAAACCCACTATCACCGATCAAGAGGACTAATCGTGCAAGAAAATAAAAGATGAGGAACGTTCTGGTTATAAATTGAAGTTGATGGACCAGTTGAAAATCGACTCAAAGTTGATGGACCATTCGTGTAATTTACCCCTGATTTTGACAAGGTTTCATCAGAATTAATAATTCAGCGAGGTCTAATTTGGTACCACTATTAACCAACACACATAATGATGGAACAAATTGCTCAATAGACCAAACAGAAATATAATTAATCAAATGCCAATGCTAATGCTTATTGGTTTATCTCTAAACATAAAGGAGGCCTAAAATCAGTCTCTCGATTGCACATACAAATGAGGTCCACATTAACATTAGTTAATTGGTTACATTAAGCATGTACTTGAAGTTTGGATTCTAGTAGATTATCATTTCTTCTTGGTTCATCTCTGAACTTCAAGAAGGACCACAAATCAACCTCTCAGTTGCAAATAAAATCAGGGGTTCCAATGATAAAACAGATCCCAACAGAAATCAGATTTTCAGATTCATATCAGACTTAATATCAAACTTAAATCAAAGAAGTGTCATTATATCTTGATTCATTTCTGAACAAGATAAGAACCACAAATCAACCTTTCAGTTGTTGATACAATTAGGGTTTTTCAATGACAAACATTCCAATATTTCAGAAATAAAAAATCAGGCATCATATCAGAATCAAAATAGTGTCAATATTAGAGAGGAAAAATTAGTGTTGTTCACTCCATCCATAACATGTATTAGACTACTACCCTATCCTAGGAGAGATTGGATTTAGCTCCTCATAATTACAAAGATTGATACACAATATAAGGAAAAACTGATACAAAACATCCTGAATGAGAATCTGTCGACAGAAAATCAGAATGTTCTAGCAGCCTTCATCTCTAGCTCCTCTTTTCTTCCTCCTGGTCCAGAAATTCTGCAATGGAGGCTCCCCCCTTTCTCCAGGGTTTCTCCAATTTTTATATGTGTCTTCTCCACCCTTTGATGCAAATCAGAAGCTTCCAAAGTGGTGTGATTGTGCCATGTGTCTTGTGGTCCAGAAATTTTAGCAGATTCCTTCTCTTTTTGGACAGCAATGTAGTGGTCCCCCCCCCCCCCCCCACATTTTCAGCTGGTTTCAGAACTTTATTCCTTGCTAGAAAGGCCAAAACAGCAAGTATCAAAGTCCTTGAATAGAAATTAAACAAGTATGGATTAGGACAGCATATACAACAACTGAATTATCAAGTGACATTTTGTGTTGTGCAGGAATGAAATCCTTATTTAGAAATGATAACTTTATGCCTGGAATGATAACTTTGCACTATATCATCATAATTTTCCAAATATGAGTGATTCAGAGCAGTGAAAACATCAAAGGGATTCGGATAGCAAGTTAATGAGGTCAATTATCAAGTGTAGGTAATATTTCATAAGAATGATAACTTGAGCCCCGGAATGATAACTTTGTGCAATTAAATGATAACTTGTTATAAATTTAATTATGATTACCCAAATGTGATCAAATCAAAGCAGCAAGGAGTTAGGACAGCAATTTGACAATTTCCCAATGTTGTTATTCAGAAATGATAACCTTGCACATCGAAATGACAATTTTGCTCCTAAAATAATACTTGATACCAAGAATGATAACTTGTGTATTGGGGTGATAACTTTGCACAAATCAAACAATGGTTATCCAAATATGATTTATTCATAATGACAAGGGATTTAGGGCAAGATAACAACTAGAAATCAGCTCAATTGGCAAAATGATGACTTCATAACTTGGAATGATAACTTGCCCAAAAATGATAACTTGGCATAGAATTGATAATCTTATAGATTTTAACAATTCAGAGCCTCTATGCACATGGAATTGAATAAAAAAATAAGGATGGCCAACTAGTTATCACAATCTATTACATTTCATACATGATTGACCAAAATGGGGTAAAAACATAATATGATCAGCTAGTGATCAGAACGCGAGCTGTCTTTCTCGGCAGCATAGGTGGCCACTCCTCATTGGTTGCTACCTTTCCCTCGGAACAACCCATGTGTCATTGAATCCAAACTGCCAACATCAATAACTCGTGCCTCGTAACCCAAAAATGTCAGCCCGTTAAACATCCTTTCGTGCACCAAAAACGCATTATTTCTCATGCCCGATGAGATTTTGTTCACGACTCCTTTGTTTCTTATTTTGTATGTAGGTCTATGACGCAACTCCTTCATGCCCCATCATCCGAGTAGCACCGGTGCTCTAATCATTTTCTCCGACCACCAGATCGACATGCATGATGTCCATCAGTGACTAAGGAACCGATGACCTCTGTGCGACCACCGATTCACGTGGGCGATTGTACTTCTATCGCTTTGATATACTTCCTCGCCATCGGCGATTCCCTCACAAAGGTGTCATCCCCGATATCCGGCATCGCACAGTCCGGCTTCACCCCGACTCACCATCCACCGCCATGATCTTCATCTTCGATGAAGCCCAGTGTCGCCTCTCTTCACCTACCTGATCGACGACAGTAGCAGCGCCACGTCAACCTCCTCTCTAACCAACAATCGACTTATGCCTTTCGCTCGCGACGTCATCACTGAAGCATCATCGCCAGCCGATCTGTCAGCGACCATCGACGGGAATGAAGAAGACAGCTAGCTGCACAAGGGTCGTGAAACACTATAAATGGGCTGTTAATTTACTATTTTACATTTTGTGAGGGTCGTTACAATTGTATCATGACTCATGAAATTCTCTTCACAGACCGTTCCCAATTTTTCACAATCATGACTTGCGACCTTGCATCATGCGGCCCGCATTAAGGCCCCCGTCGTCGTCGCTAAAGAACGAAAGAGTCATAAGCTGTTGAAGAATGCTCCCCAACTCAGATCACTCATCCTGAGGAGTAGCAGTGATGGCCCTCCCACGAGCCTATCACCATGGAGTTATTATGTTCATTCAATTTTCCAAATGGAGTCCACTTAAGAAGCCCGAAGGATTTCAACGCCCTGACTTTTTGGAATTTAGAAAAATGACATCAACAACTTCAATATATAATTGACATCTGAACCATACATTGGCTTCTCTCTACGGCTTCCACATCCATCATATTGGGATATATTAGGTTGTTTCTTTTCAATTCTTCCCTTTATTATTTCTTTATTATTTTATACTCCCTTTTCTGAATTTGATTTTCATCACTGAAGACAATGTTGAGTTCAAGCTTGTGGGAGTTTGCATTTTCAAGCATTATATTGCATCACATGCATATATTCTTATATGTTTTATCTACTATTTTGCATATTTGATTTGCATCATCTTGTAAATCTATAGAAATTAAAAAATTCATATCATTATTTCTCATGTCTTAATATTTTTAAGCATTGTTCAAGGACATCTTGCTAATTAATGAAATTTGAAGCACTATTATTTTATCTTTCATCGCCTTAGTATTTGGTATTTGAAATGTGAATGTTGCTAAGTAGAACTATGAATATTTAGACGATAAATTCTTGTTCATGCTCTTTTTTTAATTTTTCTTTAGTCTTGATAATAATTATCTTTTTGTTGAACGTTTAAGTGTTTATTGAGTTTATAGTGAAAAAGAAAAAAAGTACAAAAAGATAAAAGAGGGTTAGTTGAACCCCAACAAAATAAATAAGTACAAATGTGTCTGGGTAATTAGATGCATAGGGGATTCTTGCTTAGCAATCTAAGGACAACTACTCCGAGATTTGTTGATCGAAAGTCTCTTACATGGACCACCTTGTGCAATATGGAGAAGCACATAAGTACCAAATCAACAAAAAAAAGTGAATGAAAATATCAAAAGTTTTAAAGTGAAGAAATTTTAAAGCGAAAATACATGAGCTCAGTATGCACTTATGTTTTCAACATTGAGACTCTTATTTTATAGACTGTATGCTTTATTGCATGAGTCAAACTTGGATGAGTTTAAATATGTCTAATATTTAGAAATTCTACAAAGCTGGCCAATGGAATGATTGAGAAATACTTTGGCGATCGATGTATAAAATCTAGTACTAAGAAAAATAGTGATAGAGTGGAAGAGATGAGTGACCTTCTTGATTTTTAAGCTTTGCCTTGAACATTGCTTGAGGACAAACAAATATCTAAGATTGGGGTGAGTTTGATACATGCAAAATCCAACATATATTTAGACATGCAAGTAATCTTATTTCAATTCATTTTCGTATCGCATGCATCATTTTATGAGCTTTTGAGCTTATTTACCTAAATATTGTATTTTATTATCTAGGAAATAAAAAAATAAAATTATGAAGTCACTGGAGAAAACCGCGCTCAAATCGAAATTAAAATGGAGTCCGAAAGTGGGAAATAGTAAAGCTACCGACGCTGGAAATGAGTTATCCGGTACCGTGAAAGCCTCTTCACGGCCATGAAACAGAGCCGTTAAACAACTGAACATGCTGTTAAAATGTATTTTTCCATGGCAGAAACCTGCCCGAGGCATGTCCGTGACCAGCCCATCACGGAGCATGAAATTCACACTTTTTATGCGAATTGGACATTGCACGGGCCGTGAAAATTTATTTCTACACTGTTTAGTTGTGAAAACCATATTAATGAAGTGCAGATTCGAGATTTGGATAAATTTTTGAAAGAATTTCAAGTGCTCAAGGACTCCTACTCCTACTATATGATTCCAAGATGATTTGAAAATATATTATGAATCAAATTTTGAAGCTTGGCAAGGTCAAAATTTTAGAACTAAATCAACTCTGAATTTTCCTTATTTTGACATAGAAAATATTTCATTTCTTTTCCAATCACATGAAAATCTGAACCTCGTAAATGGAGTGTTGTGGACTAACCCTGATACCAACACGTCAATACTGATATGAGGGAGAAATTGATGAACAAAGAGTGGAAGAGTAACAAGAAATCACACACAGAAAAAGACAGATTTTAAGTGGTTCGAAGATTATCTCCTACGTCCACGGTCATCACAGAATTTCACTTTATTCAGACGTCTCAACTTTTTGAGTTGTGTCACAAACATTGCTCACATATCCCTCTGTTCATAACTACCACCAGATATGAGCCTTGAGCAACAACCCAAGATAACCGAATATCTATCATGATTCTCCAGAACTCTATATCTAACAAATAAGGTAGTTATGATAATCACTCAATCTCACCCCATTATAATTATAAGGAAGTTACAATCTCTCATAATCTCCCTACCATAACTAACATTCAGAATCAGGCTCCACCTAACTAACTCCAACAATCTCCCACTTCGAGACTAATTCTCTTGAGATTGAGCTATGTCTGCCTGTGCTCGAATCTGGATGGCTCCTCCCTGCTACTAACTTTGTCGGGAATCCGAGGTTGCATCAAACTTCGATTTTCTATGATCGCCAATCTTGTACAACCACTTCTTGTGCAATATCTTTTCACCTTTAGACAATTTTATCCGCACCCAAGTTTTATTATTGTACAGTGAATCCATTTCATCTCGTCTCGCTAACTCTCACTTGACCGAATCATCAACCGTAAAAAATTCTCTGAAACACTCTGATTTTCTAACATCAGTTAGCAATATAAAATTCTAAAAAGAATAGTACCTCGCAGGTGGTCTTATCTCTCGAGTAGATCTCTTGATAGGGAGTGGGGTACTCGACCCAGCCTGTATCACCTCAGCTCCTGCTGAACAATCTTCCGGAACCCGGCCACATCTTCATCTGTCATATCCTTGAGTTCCACTTGAGCTTTGCCTTTTTCTCCTGTATTACTAGATTCTTCAATACATCTGTCTTTATACATGGTCTTTTTATGGAATACCACATTTTTTTCATGGATAATTTTTTTATTCTCATCATCACAGAAATGATATCCAAACTCATCATAACCATAATAAAGAAACATCTTCGAGACTTATCATCTAACTTTTCTCTACATGCAGAATCAATATGCACATATGACAGACAATCGAAAATTCTTAGATGAGAAAAATCTACATCTTTACCACTCCAAACCTCCTCTGATAGTTTGTTCTTCAATGGTACAGATAGTCCACGGATGATCAGGTATGCCGCTATGTGTACTGAATTTACCCAAAATGACTTCGGTAGACTTGCATGGATCCTCATGCTCTTGGCACGCTCATTCAATGTTCTATTCATCTATTCAGCAACTCTATTATGCTATGGCATCCTTGGAACTGTCATCTCCATCCTGATGACATGTTCCTCGCAGAACTCCTTGAACTCATGGTTCACATACTCATGGTCATTATTAGACCGTAAACACCTTATCTTGAAGCATGTTTCATTCTTTACTTGCATCTTTCATTTCTTGAAAGTAGAAAACACGTCAAATTTATTTTTCAAAAAATAAACCCATACCTTCCTAAAATAATCATCGATGAATGTCACGTAAAATAGTGACTTGTCAAGAGATGGAACAAGAGATGCCCCCCACACATTCGTGTGCACAAGCTCCAACTTGCTACTCTTCGGCATCCTTGGCACTTTGCTGAAGGTGACTTTCTTCTGCTTTTCCAGCACATAGCCTTCACAAAGTCCACCATCGACTGACTTCAGACCTGATAGTCGATTCATCTTATGCAAAACCTTCATTCCATTTTCACTCATATGTCCAAGTCTATAATGTCAGACTTCAGACATATCATCCAAATCAGCTACTGCAATAATTCTTGTGTTCTACGATTTGTACAAAGTATCTAGCTTGCTGCCCCGTGCGATCACCATGGCTCCTTTGGTGAGCTTCCAGGTGTTATCTACAAATATCGTAGTGTAACCCTCTGGGTTTCAACTGAGATCAGATTCCTCTTCATTCTTGATATATGTCAAACATCTTTTAGCTTCTAGACTGTCCCATTATCGGTGACAATCTTTACGTTCCCTTTCCCCACAACATACTAGGTTTTATCATCAGCCAGATAAACTTTGCCAGAGTTGCCGGTAGTGTAATTTTTCATACACTCCCTTTATGATGTGGAATGGTATGAAACTCTAGAATCTAGAATTCAGGATTTTGTCAGACTATCAACACTCAAAACTAATACATCTGAGACTTCTTTTGTAGCTGACTCCTCATTAGTTTTCTTCTTGGGCGCTATGTATTTTTTCTTCAGGTGACCTTTCTTCCCGTATTCCAGCATGCGAATTCACCAGATCTCGATTGACTTCATCTCCTTGCATTTGATCTTCCTTGGTTCTGTCCTCGCTATTGCGTTCTTCCCCTTCCCTTTGCACTCAATGGTGAGCTTGAGGCTTCTCTTGATTCTTTCCTGCGAACGTCTTCACTTAGGGTCTATTTGGATTGAGGCATATAAAGGGGTGGAGTGGAATATGAGGGAATGAAATTAGTTAAACCATGTTTGGTTATATTTTTCATTTAAGTTAAGAGGGATGGGGTGGAATGGCTAAGCCCTTCAAACACCACATTTTTCATTCCACCAAATTGGTGGAATAAGGAGGGATAGATTATTTTAGACCAAATTAATCTCTTTCCATTTTTTTATTACCAAATGAAATTATTTCTACTCTTACCAAATTAACATCTCTCTCTCTCCCCCTCTCTCTCTTTGATATATTATCTTTTTTCTAATATGAATACATATTTATCTATCATTTTTTATTTTAACGGGTAAGAATGGCTTTTTAGTAATTAAAATGTTTTAGTAAATATAAAATTTTATTCAAAATAAACATAAATACTATTTAAAAACAATTTAATACTAATATAATATATTCAATCGGGTCGGGACGTAAAACTCGGATTCGGTCGCGACCCGATCCGGTTGGGTCTCAAAGAAATGAGACCCGATCCTGATCCAATTATCCATCAGGTCGGAAAAAAATTCAAAAAATCTGGACCGGTGCAAGCGAGGGTGACCAGGTCGTCCCGGTTCATGCTTGCCCCTAATTAATGATTATAAATACTTAAAATATATAATGAAGGATAAATGACTTTTATACAAATAAAACCTTCATTATCCCACCCCACATCTTATATAATTTATTATTCATTATCCCACCCCACATCTTATATAATTTATTATCCAAACATAGACTTTCTAATGACACACCACACTTCACCACCCCATCACTCACCACACCACCTCATCCCATCCCTCCATTAGTTGTTTGCCAAACAGACTCTTAGAATCAGATCTCGAATATCATCAAGTTTTAATTTCGTTGAACCGAAAGAACTACTGACCATCGTCAAAGTTGCACTCCAACATTCTATCAAAGAGGACAAAAAGATCAAAGCCCTCACTTCATCATCAAAAGTGATACTCACCGAATTCAACTATATAATGATAGTGTTGAATTGGTTGATATAATCTATGACCAAAGCCCCTTCAGGCATCTTCAGGTTAAATAACCTTCTCATCAAATACGTCGTGTTCTCGTACACGATGTTAAAGGCTATGTTCCGCGCCAACATCAGCCTCATAACATCGAGTACATGTCAGTCGAAGACCGCCCAGTTCATGTCACTCATCGTCTTCGACTTTTCCTCATAGAGAGGTTCATGCGATTTTTTTTATACAAATAATCCTCGATCTGCATTTTCCAAAAGCCGAAGTCTCTACCATCGAACTTCTCGATCTTTACCTTCCTGTCATCTGTCGCCATCACAAACTCCTTGTCGAAGCTCTGATACTAGTTGTTGTGGAATAATCTCGATACCAACATACCGTCGATACCGATATGAGGGAGAAATCAATGAATAAATAGTGTAAGAGTAACAAGAAATTACATACAGAGAAAGATAAAAATTTTACGTAGTTTGGAGATTGTCTCCTACGTCCACGACCGTCACAGAGTTTCACTTTATTCAGATGTCTCAACTTTTTCAGTTGTGTTACAAACATTGCTCACATATTCCTCAATATATGTTGCATAACTGCCACCATATATGAGCCTTGAGCAACAAACCAGGATAACTGAATATCTATCCTAATTCTCCATAACTCCATATCTAACAAATAAGGTAGTTATGCTCAATATCATCCCATTATGGTTACAAGGAAATTACAATATCTAAGATTCTTCCTAACATAACTAACAACAAATTAGTTATGCTCAGAATTAGGCTCCACATAACTAACTCCAACATAAAGCCTTTCTACCACCTAGAGAGGGGATGCTAAGATCTGCAACCGAAGCTTTTAACTTAAGAATGAAGGAGCACTTCTGAAGAACAGAGAAGACTTCTGCATGGTAGACTCATGCGAGGATTGCACAGTGGTTCATCATTGTTTCTGAAGAGTTTTGTTCCACATATTAGTGGGATGATATTTTAGATTTTTCATGTTTTATCTATCTATCTATCTTAGCATTTCGAATTATTAGCTTTTGTTTTAACATTTAATTTTAGTCACAAGAGTTTAAGTGTATGAACAATTCCTGATTTTTTATTAATCAAATAATAATTAGTTTAATTTTTATGAACATGGTTGCTATGTTTAATGCTTTCCTTCACATTTTAATGATTTCTAAGTTGATTATTAATTGTGTAGTGTAATCAATCCTTAAATCATAATTTTCTATTTGAAATTATTCTTAACTCTTATGTTGAAGCAATGCATGTCATAAACTAATAGAATTCATGTGGAATATTAGATTGTGCGGTTTGCATAATTGACCCGTACGGACGATTAAGTAGTGTAAGGATTACAACATATTACATATCGATTTCAATATAACTGAGGATATATCTGTGTGAAATACTTTCAAATTATTATTGTCTTAAAATAGTTGATTTATCCGGTTAGGGAGATCATATATTCAATGGTCCTTAATCCATCTAAAAACTAAATATGAACTTCATGTTTATGCTTGATTTTACAGATATTTTAGATTGTTTGAATCATTATACATCCTCCTAAGGACCTATGCATCGTTAGTTTTAGTTTTTATTTTCTATTATTTTATTTTCTTCACACTTTTATGTTGTCTCCTATTAGCCCCTCAAATTAGTTTAGTTAAGTTAATTTCTCGTGAGTTCGACACTCTACTCTTACACTTTATTACTTGAGCGACTAGTGCACTTGCTAGCATATATTGTTATCAATTCTCACATCAAATTTTTAGCGCCGCTGCTAGAGAATTATTCTTTACTTACTACTCTTATTTTATGCTACTTTGAGACAGTTAGTAAAGATTAGCATTAGGAAAGAGTTACCGATTTCATGCGCTTGAACGTTGTCGATGACGTTCCATAAAGGTTGGAGTTCGATCAAGGGGAGGGGATTCATACGAAGGACCTAGGAATTGTCCAAGAAGGCAAAGTTGCATATCAGAGGACCGTGAGGGCGTGTCCTCAAGGGGAATAAAAACTTCCTCCATGATTGCTTCTTTATGAGATCATAATTGGTTCCGGGAGATTTGCAATAGATGACTCCTAGGCAGCCAAAGGACGTGGTGGTTGTGGTGCTATGGAAGAGGTCGGAGGCATGGGGAGGAGGGGAGGGTGGGGCTGCCCAAGAACCTAATTTATCATGGTAGTGAGAGCCATGATGTGGTCAGTGGCAACCCCGATGGGGGTCGTCAGAGGCGGGGTTCCTTGGAGCGAAGCTTGTTAGGTGTTAGGGATGGGGTGCATCTAGAGCCACAGTCTTTATTTCTGGATAAAATCTTAATTGTCTGAACTCATTCTATTTTGCGTAAATATCGACCATGGAGGTTCTCACCCGAGAGGGCTATCTTCACAAACGGGAGTTCAATTCAGGCCGAGTGGTCATTTTGGATCTTCAGTTGCCTCCTAGAAACTCGACAAGCCATGATTGTGTGAAATCGTCCCTGTTGTGCAATTAGATAGGACTTCACCTGCCTGAACTTGTCTTATTTTGTGAGTGGTGTCAAGGGTGCCATCACTATCGTTGGTAGGGGCTGACGGCACAATAAGCATACTAGTAGCATCCCTGTTGACCAAGGAGACATGAGAGTTGTCTGAAAGGGGGTGTTCCATCCGTGGTTTCGGGGTCAAGGTGGGTTGGGGGGGGAGACGAGGGGACCCATAATGTTTCCATGCCTATGAGAAGGTTGAGTTGGGTGGTAAAGGGGAGAAATTGGAGTGGAGCGTGACTGAGAAGGAGAAAGGGTAGCAAATGGGGAGGAGTTGTGCGCCGTCGTGGAGACATTAGGTTTATCTCACGTGAATGAGGGGTTGAGGCCAAGTGTCATATGATTTGGGGTTATGGCGACCTTCGACGGGGGATGATTAGCACCATTTGCGTGAGTGTGAGTGAGAGTATGATGGGTTGCAACTGTAGTGGGTGGGGGGGTTCTTTAGGTGGGGGATAGATGGCGTTAGATATGGGTTGGTATCAAATGGTGCATCTAGGCTTGTCGTCATAGGATGGGGGTTAGATTCTTTGGAGGGCAGGTGTGGAGCTATAGCTCTAGAGCCAACGATGTCGGTAATTTGGGATCTGTTAGGGGGCAGTGTACGTTTTTAGTATATTGAAGCCATCAAGAATAGCCATAGCGGTAGGGAGGTGCATAACATATAGGACTTCTGGGCGGGTGTTGCCATGTGGCAGTAGTTCACACCTCGAATCATCGTCTAACAGTGGTGGTGGATCTATCGAGAGGATTGGCAGCTTGACCGTACGCAGTTGCCAGAACCATGTGGTGTTGGACCGGTGATCAGGGTTGGTCGA
Source organism: Pontederia crassipes (assembly GCA_030549335.1). Classification (NCBI taxonomy): domain Eukaryota; kingdom Viridiplantae; phylum Streptophyta; class Magnoliopsida; order Commelinales; family Pontederiaceae; genus Pontederia; species Pontederia crassipes. The sequence continues at coordinate 39,021,189 of CM060197.1, read as the reverse complement.
CGGCGACCCCCAGAGGTGTGCATCCAGGAGGCATACAGGAGCACTCCCGGGGGCGGCGACAGAGGTGCCATCAGTGAATTACAAGATTCAAAATGGTGACCAATGATTCCACATCTAAAGCAAAATAAAGTAACATTTTTGTAGGTAATATGTTGAAAAGATCTAAATCCATCAATTAATTTTACCCAAATTCCTTGCTTCAAGGGTTTAGATAGATCTAACACTACACAGCATCTGGCGGCCTCTGTAGAAGGGTTATCCTCCACTTGTAGTGGTGTTCCAACAGAGGATGCCAACCTGAATACAAAAGTTGAATTACGGGCTCCCACGCCAGTTCAAGAAGCCAGATCCACTGGGGCTGCAGCCAAGTGATCTTCGAAAGTTTGAAGAATGGGTGAGCCTACGAGATGTGAAACAGGGAACCTCGGATTGGCCATGTGTTGTGTGTTAGGATTTGTAGCATGTCATCACAGTTAGTAAAGATTAGCATTAGGAAAGAGTTACCAATTTCATGATCTTGAACACTCTCGGTGAAGTTCCATAAAGGTTGGAGTTCGATCAGGGGGAGGGGGATTCATACGGAGGACCCAGGAATCAGCCAAGAAGGCAGAGTTGCATATCAGAGGGCCGTGAGGTCGTGTCCTCAAGGGGAATAACAACTTCCTCCATGATTGCTTCTTTAAGAGATCATGATTGGTTCCGAGAGATATGCGATAGATGACTCCTAGGGGGCCAAAGGAGGTGGTGGTTGTGGTGCTAGGACAGAGGTTGGAGGCATGGGGAGGAGGGGAGGGTGGGGCTGCCCAAGAACCTGATTTGTCATGGTAATGAGAGCCATGATGTGGTCAGTGGCAACTCCGGTGGGGGTCGCCGGAGGCGGGGTTCCCGGGAGCAAAGCTTGTTAGGTGTTAAGGATGGGGTGCATTTGAGAAGGGCGCATTTTCACGCTTATTTTTTCCATTACAAAGGTCTTATCTGAGTGTAAATTATGATTGAGTGATTATTTTATATTAGTTAAGGTAGATGGGATGAAGTTGACAAGTTTTTTTTAATATTATATTTTTTATTTCACCAATTTGATGAAATAAAAAGGAATTAATAATTTTATATAAAATTAATTCTCCATCTTTTTTCTTTTTCTTCTCTCATTTTTCTTCTCTCTTGATAATATCTCCTCTCTCTCATATTCATGAAAATATATTATGTTAAAATAATTTTAATCTATATTTATCTATCACTTTTAACTTTTTTTAACATAGAAGAATAAAAAAATTAAAGAAAATAAATATTATAATAATAAACAGAAAAATATATGTGAAATAAAAAACAAAAAAAACAAGTGATAAAGAAAATACATGATAAACATTTGTTAGTAATTAAATAATATAAATAATTTAATATATGATGAAGGATAAAAATAATTTTTACAAAAATAAAACTTTCATTATCGCACCCACACTTTTTATAATTTATTATTCAAATATGAACTTTCTAATGATACACTACATCATTCATCACACCACTCTATCTTATCAGTCCATTAATTATTTACCAAACAAGTCCAAAAAGTGCAACACATTGAAAAGGATAAAATGATAGTGTTCCTTATCTCATTCCCTGTCTTCTACACCATGATAAATTATTTAAGAGAGCAAGCCTCATCTTATTTCCTATCTTTTACCATATGATAAACTATTTGAGAGAGCAATTTTGATTCAATTATGAATCGTTGGATGAATAGTTAATATAAAAGATAGGGAACAAGGTGAGGTAGGAAACACCATCATTAAACCTTGTACAATTTAAACGGTTAAATTTTAATTTTTTAGCAGAATTCAATTTTTATAAAAGTGACTACAATATAAATTGTCTATTAAAAAACTTGACACTTATTAAAGTATCAACAATGTGCATTGTAATTTGTATAATTATATTATTTTATTATTATCAATATATCCTTGATAAAAAATAATTACATTTAATATCTTATATAATTTATTTTTAAATTTTTAAATCACAAATTCATATTCTAAACCCAAAAAATTAAAACTCATAAAATAATTAGTATTTTTTATAAAAAAATATGATAATAATAATAATAATAATAATAATAATAAAATACCTTAAAATTGCTCAAATAGATATCTAATTAAGCATATCATGGATGACATCAATGACAAAGAGCATATCATATTATATAAAAATTATCTCTATGATCAAATTATAAATTTCATTTAACAGGATTGTTTGGTATGAGAACGGACAAGGAATTATTTTCACTTTTTCATCCAAACATCTTATGGTGGGCCCCATAGTCATGATGGCAGGAACAACAAAAAAAAACAAGAACATTTATGTTCTAAGAAGATCCAAGAACATTAATGTTCTTGCTGAAACCCAAGGCTGAAACAAAATTGGATTATTTGACCATGACCTCGGAACAATTTCATTGGAGCCAAACAACCCCTAAAAGAAAAGAGTTTAGTTGTGCATTACAATGGAGATCATCATCAAAACACGGGGTCACATTAAAAGGAAACTAAAAAGTAAGTTTAGAAGAAACACCCGATTGTGGAGAAAGCAATAAAAATCTCATCTTTCGGTCTTCTGATTTTCATCCAATTTTTGCAAATTTTAAAATGTAAGTAAAACTACTACATATTCCAATATCTTCAAATAATAACTTATAATGAAATGAAATAATTTTACATCAAAAGAAGTGATAACTCGATTTTATATGTGATTATCATTAATCACCTCCGTCATGCACCTACACCAACCTATCATGCCTGATTGACATCGACAAGTAGCCACCTCCATCTTTCAGCTGTGACTTCTCTACCTCATATGTTGCTTCCCATCACTGCCAGCACACTGTCTTAGCTTCATGGAACCTTAAATCAGTGGTCACCAACCATGAATGCTCATATGGAACAAGCTACAGTACACTCCAAATTCTTGTAGCAGGCATATGTGCCTGTGCATATAACAATAAAATACTCTTTAAATGATTTTAATTACATCCTGAATTAAATATTAAATTATTTTTATTCAATTAGGTTGATGTTTAGGATTATTTTAATGATTATTTGTCTCTTACCTATGTGCAGATTGCATGGACAATCGTAATTATTAATTTAAAAAAGTGACATGTATTGCATGATTATATGTATTAGTGATTGTAATTTAAAATATGGATATGTGGCTTATTATAATCATTCAAAGGAGGCAAAGTTTACATTTGCTGACAAAGTTGTAAAGACTATGAGAAGCGAAGACCACCAATTAATAAATGTGCAAAACTACATGAAAACAAAGTGTACGCTAGAGATAGTGTAAAGGTTCTAGGGAATGAATATGCATTATTTATTGTAATTTAAAATATGGATCAATGAATGTGACTTATTGTAATCATTCAAAGGACGCAAAGTTTACATTTGCTAACAAAGTTGTAAAGACTGCGAGAAACAAAGACCAATTAATAAATGTGCAAATCTACATGAAAACAAAGTGCACGCTACCGATAGTGTAAAGGTTCTAGGGAATGAAGTTTACACCAAAGGAGTAGTGTAAAATTTCATTAAATGCCTCTAACTTTAACTCTTTCTCAATGCTACCTTTAAACTTGACTTTGTAACAAGATTGCCATCCATTTTTTAACTTGTTTCACCAATTCTCCTTTTGACCATTGATCGATGGTTTTTCGGTCACACTATCGACATGGCGTCCATGCAATGATTTTCTCTCTCTTCCACACAGGCAACTATCCGACATGCATCATTAAAAAAATAAAAAAAGGCAGCGCAGGGACCTTGTCATCGTTCATGTTTTCATAGTAGTCGAGGATGAGGATGCCGTCGTGCAGCATGATCTCCATGGCCATCAGCAACCAGTGCTCCTCGGTGAGGTTACAAAGACGAAGCGGACGTGGACCCGGGTAATGACAATGAAGTCAAGGTGCTAGAAAGCATAGGCGTCACGGAGGAAGTGGCGACATTCGTAAGGCCTAGGAGGGTGAGGACTCCGATGAGGAAGGGAGGGTCCCCCTTTGCGATGACCTCTTGCTGGAGGTTGTAGAGGGAGACCCCTCTTTTTCCAACGCTGCCTTATTTTTTTTTTAATGATGCCTTGTCGGACGGTGAGAGAAAATTGTCGCATGAATGTCACATTCACGGTGTGATGGGGAAATCGTCCATTAGAGGTTAAAAGAGTAGTTGGTGAAATAAGTTAAAAAAATGGAGGTTTATAAAGTGAAATTTGAGAATAGCACTAGAAAAATGTCCAAAGTTGAAAGGTATTTGGTGAAATTTATGAAGTAAAAGGATGACCTAGCCAATATCGACAAGTCAAAATAATCTTCTCAATCACCAAAAATTAAGTTATATTTAAGTGTAATTTTATTTGGACATCACACCATTTCCTTAATGATCTTTGATTTAAATCTATGAGAATAAATTTGTATGTTTTAAGTGAAGGATTTGTCTTCCCCAAAGTGCAACTAATTCTAATTTTCGCTGATTGTTGAGAAACTTTTAACCTTCCAATTTTATAATTAAGTTATATATAATAATTTTGAACATCATAATCAAAACTGAAAAATGAAGGCTTCTCTCCACAAATATTTTCTTGGAAATTTTATTTTTTCATATATCAATACACAATGCAAGATTCAAACTTATATTCTAACTTTATTAAATTTTAACGTACCACATTTTCAAAAAAAAAATTCAAATCCTGCAGTAACTCACGTAACCTCCCACCATTAATTTCCTAATCTTCAAGATTGGAAACCCCTCCCACGATCTCCCACAATCATGGGAATTAATGGCGAATATTGCTATTTGTTGCCTTTTCTTCCCATTTCTCCGGGTCTTCTTTCTCCCTCTCATTTTCATTCCTTGTTGTCATTCTTTGCTCCTACTCCCTTGTGCTTGGCCAGAAACAAAAGGAAGAAGTGGTGCAGGTTTTCCAAGTTCTAGCGATGGGGTAGAACGCCAAGGAAGAAGCTGAGGACGATCCATTGCAAGAAGAATCGAAATCATAAAAAAGTGGTGGGTTTTTGGGATCGATTTCATAAATTAGTTCAGAAAGTTTTATGCATGTTTTAACAAATCCGTGAACATATGAATATCATCTATATGACCCCAACTTTAATGACCAAATTGCTATATGTTCTTCTGCGAACTTTCCTATATGGAAATGGCCATTTATTCTTATTTAGCGACCACTGTATCGATCTTTATTTAGTGTCTTCATGTACATTTAATCACATGTTCATTTAGAGTCTGGTTAATCTAGGCAAAATTAGTTAATCAATGTTCATTTCATCTATTGTTAAACCCCATCAGTTTGTCTACATAATCTAATCTTTTATTGTTTGCCGAATCCCTTGTTGCCCCTCCAGATGTCATCCTGTGACTCCGAATGCATGAGTATTATGTCTATGCAATATTACAATAAAATACCATGAAGTCACGTTTAGTGGGCAAGGTACTGCATGGATGTATTAGTAATTAATGCATTATTAGTATTGGATGCAAAATGGGGTTACCTACACGCATGAGAATGCGTCAGACATGTTTTGACGGCAGCTACTTGCATGACTCCTATATATATATATTCCTATAGTAATATTGGATATAATAGTGATGTTGTGGTATGAATATTCTTACTAGTCCTTATCGCATGATTTCAGTAGTGAATCTTTTCTTCAATCTTATGTTTGATTATACCATTATATTTTTAATCGCTAGTAGATTTATTATATCGGATCTCTTTAATGTTCTAATTATGATATGGTACATCAGTGAACTTCATCTTGGTCTCCTCACGATTTCGTCAGTGGTTCTAATTAATTTTCATACTATCATGATGATAATGTTAGAACAAATTGATGTCCGATCCCTTTTCGGAAAATTATTGATGAACTTTTAAATGGACGATCGCTCAACCTTTCCGACGTCTGGTTTGTGGATGGAGGATGCATGACCATAACCAAACCTCATGATTTTATTAGTCTTGTCCACCTGATTAATGATTTTGTTTATATGAATATGAAAATATTATTCAGAGCCACCCTTGCTTCCTATGGCCTTGATTGATCCGAGTGATCAAAAGATAGGTCCATGGCTCTATCTAGATGGAAGTTTCTCCCTTATAGATGTTTCTGCTTTCCGCGAGGTCATCTTGCTCGACGGGGCACTCGTCATGGCATTGATCCCCCACTGGCCCACCATGGTCTAAATAGATTCATACTTATGTGCCTGCAATGGTATTCCCTAAAAGTGGAGAGCTCTTTCAATTTATGAATATGATGAAGGAACATGAATGACCAAAAGAGGAACGAAAGGACTTTGTCCTTATGAACATGATCAAGAATCATGAATTATGAATATGAATAATGAGCATGAACATGAACATGAATATGGAAAAGAAAAAAATGAAAAGACGTGGATTATAATCCCTCTTATCGACTCCCTTATTATGATTCACTCTTACACTTGATCTCCATGTTTACCTCATGCTTATTTTGATGGAACTAATTTATGATTTATACGAACTCTCATTTAGCTTTATGCTAACGGTTGAGCTTACTCCTCTGTGTGATCCCCATAGATACTTGATATGGATGTGTGTCGAGTTGATGTGTGAGCGACGACTATAGTTTGGTGGCATGTGCACATGGTTATCGTAGTATCTAGATGGAGTCTTTATCTTTCATCATATTGAGTTGCATTTTCATTTGGATGGAACCTATAGAGTTGTATTATGGCATGGACCATTATGTGTCCTACGTGAGACATTGATGTACTTTTTATTCATTTAGCTTTCATATTTCTTCATATTATTGTCGTAATATTTTATTATTTAAGTCTTTCGTCAATGTGTCATTCTTATTGACCATCGGATCAACAAAAGAGTCAAAGAAAGACAAAAAAAAAGTAACGACAGAAAGGAGATTTCACCACATGACAGGGTCGAATTTCGGGGTGTTACATAAATCTTCTTCCGAAAGTGCACATTATTCTAGTTGTCATCGATACATGAGGAACCTTAACATTATAATTCTATAATTAAAGTAGTGATAACAATTTTGAACACCATAATTAACAACCCAAAAAAGAAAGCATCTCCCCATAATTCTTTTCTTGAAAATCATATCTTTTCATATATCAGTTCACAATTTAAGAATTAGATTCAGAATTTTAAACCATATTTCTGATTTAATTTTGTTTATATAAATCATTCTTCCGAGTTAATTTGTTTACTTAAGCACAACTATGTACATAATCTTTCAACATCCAACCAAATCTTCCTACATAATAAGTAAAATGCATACGTGAATGGTGGTTGGCTCAACTAGTAGCAGAGTTGAGTCCCAAGTCTCATATTTTTAACCATTACTGCTCTATCTTCTCGGCTCCGGATTAGTCGAGTGTTAGTTTTTAGAATTTGAAGGTTTCAAATTTTAAATATATTACTTTGTGAACATTGAAAAATGCGTTTATACTAATTAGTTAAGTATGAAATACAACATCACATCTTTTCATCAATGAAGTGTTACAATATTGAATGAAAAGACATGTTCACATGTGTTATAAGTGAAATGGTGTCATGGATGAGTTATCTCATTAATAAAAGGATATTCTTAAATGAAGAGTCTCATCACTTCATAAATGAAAGATATGTTCAAATTTTGAATAGGTGTGTTCATATTTCAAGAGTTATATTCACACTTGAATAGATGCATCATTTCATCATAAGATGTGTCAATTAATATGTGTTCACATATCAATAGATGTGTCCTTTCATCATAAGGTGTGTCCTTATATGAAAAGGAATTAAGAGAACCATTTCATTAATAAATGTATCTTTTAGATGAAAAGACACTAGACACATCCCTTAATGAAAGTACCATTTCAAGCCTATAAATAGGCTTCCCCTTCTTGCATTTTCAATCATTCGAAAACAATTTCAAGTGATGAGAAGCAATGAACGTGTGATGAGTACTATGTGTACAACACATGAAAATGCATTCAAGTCATTTCAAATTACTAGAATAAGAGACTGAGTTCTTCAACAGTTGCTAGTTGGCGAACTCGTTGACTTCGTTGTATCCTAAAAGTATTATTGTCGCAAGCCCAATAGCAAACTTCATGTGGGGACAAATAATTCTCTAAAGATAGCGATTCATCGTGCCTCGAAGTCTTGATCTTTATTTATTCTCTTTTCATCTACCCACTATTTTCAATAATTTTAGAAAATTATTTTGTTGAGATGGTTATAGAGATTGATGTTACCTACAAGAGATGGATCAAGAGTACGTGAAAATTCATTCAATTTGATTATGTGAATTTCTTCAATTGAAGTACGCTTTAATATTCATTTTTACTCTTAAAATATGATTTGGCATTCTTTCTTTTCTAGTATTTTGAACATTACCATGATAAATGTTCTGGATCTTGTTTCTTGTTCAAAATCACAAATTCGATGTTGTATTTTGAACTTATTTGAGTTATGTGCTGAGATAAGAAATAATATGTCAATATATGTATTTAAACTATTTAAATCACATTTTGTATGTGATAATGATTTTTATTCGATTGTATTTTTTAATGAGTCTCTCGAATGTGGATTTGGTTTCTCGAAACTTGTTTACTTCAAATTTTATGTGGTTAGTTAATTGATTATATCAATTAATTTGTACTTAATAGTACATATCTTTGAGAGTAAATTATACTTTGTGGTGTTATTGGTAAACACCATTCACATATAGAAAGACAAAATGAAAATTTGTCTAATGATATTGATGGCAAACATCATGTGGGATTAGAACATGATGATAACATGTTCAAGAAAGGTACATGAACTTATAATTAATGGTGTTGCCCGTGAACACCTTGTGAAGATAATAAAGTAAGTGTAATCTTGCCTAATGATGTTATTGGTAAACATCACAAGAAAGTAAAATATGTGTCATATATGTTCAATAATTGTCTGGAAAGCTAGTGATGTTATTGGTAAACATCACAAGAAAAAATTAGAACATGTGCTCCTATAAGTTCATCAATTGTCGGAAAAGATAGTGATGCTACTGGTAAACATCACAAGAAATAGAACATACGTCTAACATGTTCGACAAATTATAAAAAAAATATTTGTCACAAATAATATCTTAGTAGACACCATAAAGAATGGAAGAATAAGATGTTATGCGCTTAGATGAACATCTTGACACAACGTTCACTGCAAGATGTTATTACCAAGTATTTGATATTTGTATGAGAAACGAATATAAACAGACTCACAGGTGAGGGATTGAGGCAATGGAAGTTGTCGGATCATCTAAGACTTAGAAGTGTTTGAGAAATAGATGTTACTGATAAACATCTAAAGAGGCACATCATATAAATGCATGCTTGCACGAATGATAAAAAAAAGAGGAGGACATTCAATTATACGATGTTATGAGAAAAACATCCAAGAGATCTCAACACTTTGTGCAATCAAAAGCTATGATGTATTAAATTATGATAGATGAAATATTTAAAATTTCACTATTATAATTTATTACTAAATTTTCACTTTTATGGTGTAACTAAATTATAAGGGATGAAATATCTATGATATTTCAAAATTATAATTTATTACTAGATTATCGGATATGAAAAATATATTTGCACTTTAAACTCTATTTGAGTTAGCAAATATAAGAAAACTGTGGGTATTATCTCATTGAATATTAAAATATATTTGCTTTATATACTCTATAAGAGTAAACAAATAAAAATGTTGCCAAAATTGTGATATCAAAATTTTAAAATATATTTGAATTTTATATTCTACGAGAGTAAGCAAATATAGATGTTGGTAAAGTGTGAATCACTCATTTGCTTTGTTGCAAATGTGAGCATCCAAGGGAATTGACCAATAAATTGTCAAGAATTGAAGGATGAAATAAGAAATCGTTCATGTCATATGAATGTTTAGAGATACTATATTTTTAAGAATCTTGAGTTGGATTCTATTGTTTGAAGAGTTAGTAATGCGGACTGGTCATTCGCATACAAACTAATCTTGAACTTGAAAAAGTATTCGATATGACACAAAGATACGAGTTATCCGAGAGAATTGACCACCTAGATGGTCATAAAATAGAAGATTATCATATCTATGACGTAATCAACTATGTGGGAGATTTGATTGATGTTTCAATCTTGAAGTGATTATATATGTGATCATATAAACGAATTGATCACTCGTGACATGACGCTTGGAACGTGTATAGACTAAAATAAAGTCTACAAAGAATGACAACTTGAATAGTTGCTTTCTTGATCAGTGTGAAAAACTAATCATAAGAATAGATGAAAAGAGCAAACTAAAAGACTATGAAAAAGTCTGTTGAATATAAAGTGAAATTATACTTGAGCCTATGTGGCAAAGGGAATGATTCAAATGAACATTCAGATTAATTTTTTGAAGTAAATTAATCTTGATAAACCTTTGTGGAAAAGTCTATCATAGAAAACTATGTAGACAAAAGAAGATCTATAATACAATGTGAAGAAATTTTATCGGTTGAGTTCATATGATGGCAAGAACCCCTAGTGATTACATGATGTAAGAGTTTTTTGAAACCCCTAGTGATTACATGATGTAAGAGTTTTTTGATAATCTCATTAAAAATCATAAATATGATAATCAAATATCGATAAATGATTTTTTGATCATCTCGTTAAAACCATGAATGTAAATATAGTTCTCTTTTGAGTAAAGAGAAATAAAGTCGCGATTATCTTAAAATGTGGGGGTGCACCACATCAAAAGTTAATGAAAGCATACATGTAATGTATGTAAAATTGCTATGTGCTAAAGTAGTGAATTCATGTGTTAAACATCAATCAAATATATTTCCTTATTGAATTTGTGTAATGAAAAGAAATGAAATGGTTTAAATATTTTGAATTAAAATTACTGTGGCCACGAATAGTGAACCATTTCTATCCTCTAATGTGTTACATTGGTAAAAGTGTGCGATGTTGAGTACTTAAATGCCAATTAAACTTATGGTTATTATTAATGAAAACCCTTCTTTATTCTAGTAAAAATTTGGTCTCAAAGTTCAAAGGATAACAATAAGTTACTTAATAATCAGTGCACTAAGAAGAGGATTTAGTGCAAATACTAATTGAGGATGAGTTGAAAGTTCTTAATAAATGGATATGTATTATCTTAAATTGATATGTGTTATCGATGTATTCCACCTATATGAATATAGAAGTGGTGCCGCTTCAGTCAAGAGGTTTAGAAGTTTACACTTGTAAATATTCATGAAACCAGGATGAGCACATGGTCATAATAGTGCTAGTTATTATAGTATCTCATTCGAAATATTGAGCATAACTGTGTGTGATATTTTCGGTTCAGGCGTTAAGAGTAATAGTTCAAATCTAATAGATATCATTTACTTGTTTGAACTTTGAAATGTTTACATTAATGGAAGGTTCAAATCTACCGATACCTTTCACTATGCATGATTGTTCAAATCTACCAATACCTTTCACTATGCATGATTGTACAATTTAATATTTTAAATTTGCAACCTTGTGGGAGATTATTGGAATTTGAAGGTTTCAAATTTCAAATATATTACTTTCTGAATATTGAAAATATGTTCATACTAATTAGTTAAGTATGAAATATAACATCACATCTTTTCATCAATGAAGCATTACAATATTGAATGAAAAGACATGTTCATAAGTGTTATAAGTGAAATGGTGTCATGAATGCGTTATCTCATTAATGAAAGGATATTCTTAGATGAAGAGTCACATCATTTCATAAGTGAAGAAATATGTTCACATTTGAAAATGTGTGTTCATATTTCAAGACTTATATTCACACTTGAATAGATGCATCATTTTATCATAAGATGTGTCCCTTGATATGCGTTCACATATCAATAGATGTGTCCTTTCATCATAAGGTGTGTCCTTATATGAAAAGAAATTAAGAGAATCCTTTCATTAATATGTGTGTCTTTTGGACGAAAAGACACTATACGCATCCCTTCGTAAAAGTACCATTTCAAGTATATAAATATGCTTCCTCTTCTTGCATTTTCAACCATTCGAAAGCAATTGCAAGTCATGATAAGCAATGAACATGTGATGAGTACTATATGTACAACACATGAAAATGCATTCAAGTAACTCGTTGACTTCGTTGTATCCTGGAAGTATTATTGTCGTAAGTCCAATAGCAAATTTCGTGTGGGGACAAATAATTCTCTAAAAATAGCGATTCGTCGTGCCTCGAAGTCTTGATCTTTATTTCTTTTCTTTCCATCTACCCACTATTTCCAACATTCGTAGCCTTGGACACCGGAGACCTCCCGTAGACCCGGCCGACACAAAAAAGAAGTCTCATATTTTCATAAAAAAATATGATATGCACTTTACTTACTCTTATCTTCCTATTGCAAGATTAATTGAAAGTATAAGTGGTAAACGTGATCGGGACAATTAAACACTATCAAATTTTATTTGAATAATTTTATAATGCATTTCATGGTCCATCTAAATCTTCATTTTTTTTCTCCAATTTTTTTATACTATTTTGTTTCAACTCCAAAGTAAAGCACGTAAGTTCTCTTTTCTTCTCTTTTTTTTTTCTTTCCTCTCATTTTATTCCTTTCTCTTAACAAGAACATCCAAACATAGTTAAAAAGCGACCACATGTTGCTTATACGTATAGTTTTACTTCATATTTTCTCTCAACCGATCAATTGGGACTATATGACTACATAATGCATTTATTTTATTTTTGGCAAATATAATTCAAGAAGGGACACATTCATGAAAGTTTTCAACACACGTTAAATATTATTAATGATCATAAATTAGTATCAATGCTGTCCTATATATTATTAAAGGAAGAAAGACGGATGCAATGCACCCAATAAACGACTAATTCAAAGTAAGGATTGCATTTAAGAATGTGTTCCAAGAATATAAATTAGATATCATTAAATGATCATAAACAAAATTTAAAAATTTCTCAATATGATGTAATTAAAAAAAAAACTGTAATGCACCTGCCAATATCAGTTTTAACCAAACGGAAATCTTAATATTTTTATGTTTTAATTGTAAAAAAAAATAAACTTGGACCGATATTTTATATTTTTTGGACAACTCCAATAATTGTTGAGCACCTGGAAGCAAACCCAAGCGCAGCCACAAGCCTATTTTTCACCATTCACACTACGAGTTTGTATCTGGGTGTCTTCGAGGGTGCCAAAAACAGCGCCGGTCCCCTTTCAGTACAAGATCGCGTGGCAACAGGTGTCGACACCATGACTCTCTCTTTTATCGGCCCCCACTGTCCATCATTGGCCGTCCACATGAAAACCGACGGTAGATATGAGTTCAGAGTTGCTCCTACACTGATGGGAACTGAATGCGGGATCTCAAACTTGGCGCCGGATAGCTTGTGCCTTTCCGAACAGCAAACGCAGTTTTAGTCGGAACCGACTTTGATCCACTCAGATATCTCCACGTGGATACTCTTGGACACAAGTGAGAGCGGGACCCAGAGCTCACCAAACGGACGCTCGTCACGTCCGCTTCAAGATTCCGCCAACTACCCCGGCACGCCGTTAAAGAAAGGATGACGTCGTTTGCGTCGCCTTTCTTCTATTATTTTCGCCACAAACGGACACGACGACGCGAGGAGACGACTGATCTAAAATAACAAAAGGGAACCCTCCCGTCAACGTCGGCGACGCGGCGGCGGCGGAGGGCGTTGCTCTCGCCGGATTCCTCCCACCTTTCAACCCCCTCTCTCTCTATCTCCCTGCGGTACTCCGCCCATGGAACTCCCTCCGGAGCCGTCCGTCTCCGGGGAGGTCGATGCTGTCCAGTCGGCCGTCTGGGACTTCGGGAGTCTCCTCGACTTCACCATCGACGAGAGCTTCACACTCAACGAAGAAGACCCGCTCCTCCTCCCCTGGGCCAGTTCAGAGGAGGCTCCGACGCTGCAGGATCCAGCGGAACCCTCTCCTTCTCCCCCTCCCCCTCCGCCGATCGATGCGGCGCCTCCGCCGCCGTCGCAGGCGCTGGAAGCCCCGCAGGCGGTGGCGGCGGACGGGCTAGGTCGTGTGAGGAAGAGGGATGTCAGGCTGGTGTGCCCGAACTATTTGGCTGGGAGGGTGCCCTGCGCGTGTCCTGAGTTGGACGAGAAGGCGGCCGAGGATGAGGAGGTCGTGGAGATTTTGACTGGAGGGAGGAAGCGGGCGAGGGCCGGAGGGGCCGCGGTGGCGGTAGCCAGGTGCCAGGTTCCTGGGTGCGAGGCGGATATAAGCGAGCTGAAGGGATATCATAAGAGGCACAGGGTATGCCTCCGATGCGCTAATGCTCCGTCCGTGGTTCTTGATGGGGAGCAGAAGCGGTATTGCCAGCAGTGTGGCAAGTGAGTAATTTCCTGGATACGCGTACATTACGATTTCTCTTTTAACTGCACTTAGAGTTTGATACCTGTAATAATGTTATCCGTTGTTAATTATGAATTGAACAGCAAAAACCATGAACTTCAATTGGAATCCTTCAGGGATATTAATACGTGTTTGTAAGCATATGAACTGAAAGCAATAGGATCCTTCTTTTTCTATTTCTTTTTTTTTTTGTGCTTTATCATATCATGAACTCCGCCTATGTTTTATAGTCGGTCCCAAGCCCGGATAAAGGAGTGGTTGTGTTAGGCCCCGACAGCCAGCGTAAAACCCTGTCGAATCTTATGAACATGGATCAACGAGCGTCGTATGATCCATGTAGTCGACCCCACCTAGTGGGATAAGCCTTTGTTGTTGTTGTTGCTTTATCATATCATGATCATCTGGATAATTATATGTACCACAAATAAGAAATGAAGTTTTTAACCAGTCTGTATATTTTTTTTTAAATTCTTCTGGAACTAGTCCATATCTGTTTTGGTGCAGAACGAATTTACATATCCTTTGACGTAAAAAAATGTATCTATTGTTTTTTTTAGGAGAAAAATGTATCTATTGTTTGCTTCTGATTAGGCTGTTTTGACCTCCATTAAATGAGGCTATAACCATAAGATACTCCAAGTACCAATCTATTCATGTAACTTGTAAACCATGTATCGATTCCCTTGATCTCCTAGTAGTGCAGATAAACACCTGTGATCAGTTCATCATATGCACTGTCTGCACTCTGCAATCAAATGATAGTTAACAAATACGCTGTATTCGATTGGATTACTATTGCTAAATGTTTAATAATTCTTGGTAAATCAGATGTCTTATTTGGTCAAGGTGCAATACTGTAATGGATTTCACGACCAACATACCTCTTACATCAGATTTAGCTGATGCACTAAATAAAATGGTTCTGCCTATGTGTATGCCTTAGATCATTGCTATCAAGTTTTTAATGGAAAAAGCTTGGTTCTTTGTTAGAAGCTTTTAATTTTTTGTTGTTTTCTTTGAACTTCATTTTCTCCTAGCACTGATGTGACATTGTCATGTTACTATTATTCACTGATGTGACCTGGTTTAAGAGGCGCATAAAGAAATCGAGATGCATAACTTTGCATGTACTCCTCCAAAAAAAAAATCACATGTACTAGGAAACTTGATGATGCTGAAAATGCTAACTAATTTTTTTATGGAGGCATATGCCATAAATGTCACTTCTCAGTTAGAAGTACATTAAAAATAAGTTAATTTTCTGCCTTATATTCATCATATTTTCCTTTTTAAGTTTATTTTCTCATGTATTTTTGTTATTGGGTTTTAGTGTATGAACTTAGCTGTAGTTAAGGTCTATAATTCTTATTGGGTTTGGTGTCTGCGCTTTTCCAGGTTTCACATATTGCCAGATTTTGATGAGGGCAAGCGTAGCTGTAGAAGAAAGCTAGAAAGACACAACAAAAGAAGGCGAAGACGGCCTACAGATCCAAAAAGTTTAATAGAAAAAGAAACAGAAACTCAAGATGATTTTTCAGTTGATGATAAGCATGGTGGTGAGTTGAGAGAAGGTAACTTCTTAGCAGTGCCTTTGTTTCTCTAGCACTTTTTAAATTTTCTTGCTTGCATGTATTACTCAAGATTTATAAGCTAATGTGAATATAGGATAAACAATGGATAGTGTAGTGGTGGTTGCAGAGTAAATGCATTAGTGGTAGAAAAAGAAAGGTTGCTTAAAGAAGAGGAAAAGTCAACCAAAATATGGGGACTTATTGCTTTTGCTTGAAACTTACTTTTCCTATTTTCTCAAAGGAAAACTTACTTTTACTTGTAGTAATTTAGAAAATAATAAACAGAAAAAACTTTGTTCCTCTTTGCAGCTAATGACACTAATATAAACACTTGGCACACTGCCTGAAAGCTTCATCTGCTGTGGAGCATATAAGAAAATCACATGCAAGAAATGGTGTAAAAATTGTGCCCACTTGCCTCTAACATGCACAAACAGATTGTCCAAGACTAACCTAAAGACATTTTAGCATGATCAAGTAGGACATTCCCCATTCAAAAAAAAGTACGAGATCTCAAAACTAGTTAATGTTACTAGGTGGGAAAAGAAATTTCGAATTTGCAAATTAGATTGAAAAAACTTAATGTTAAGTACTTGATATCTTATTCATATACTGAAATATTAAATCCTACACTTTGCTACCATTGTCATATATTATGTTAGACATGATATATTAGTTTTTTTTAAAGTAGACATGATATATTAGTGTACTACAGTGAACTGTAAATATACTCCTTATACATTTCCAAAATTGTGATGACAATTAATACCCATTTTAATATTTTACCTTACCCTAAAGAAACTAATATATTAACTTGCATACTGTTATATTTCGAATTCAGATCATTTCAATTTTATCTACAGGATTTTTATCTCACTCTGAATTTGTAATTTCTCAGAGATCACCGAATATGCATGTGACACAATAGAGACTGTAATCCATAACAAAAATCTCGAGGGGGACATTATATTTGGATCTGAAGATGGGCATGGTTCTCCTGCTGGTTCTCTTCCTAGTCTTAAAACTGATCAATCAAACAGCAACATGTCCATTGCAGCATCTGATGAAGCTATATTAGATGACCGAACAATTAACTTGAGATCTTCCCTTTCTTCTACCTTATCTGTTGATAAGAGTACCTATTCATCTGTGGTAAGACTTGAATAACATGGTTCTTGAGATGCTTTTTTTGTTTTAACTTACAGAGTTATATTGTTTGACAAAGTTTCGTACTGTCATTTTCTTTTAATTGATAAAACTAGTGACATTTATTTTAATTGCAGTGTCCCACAGGTCGTATATCATTTAAGCTTTATGACTGGAACCCAGCTGAATTTCCTAGACGACTGCGTCATCAAGTATTCTATAATATAACTGAAGTTATATTCAGGAAAATTAGTTTTTCTTCGGAAATTCATGCAATATCTTGTCTATTCTTCTGCAGATATTTCAGTGGTTGGCAAACATGCCTGTTGAATTGGAGGGTTACATCCGCCCTGGATGTACAATCTTGACAGTATTTATCTCAATGCCACAGTTTATGTGGGAGAAGGTAATCATCAACCTATGTTTTTGTTATTCTTTGAGTTTTCCCTGTGTTTCCTTAAAGAAAGTTGTGCCATGTTTCTGCTTTTTATTTAAGTTTGATGATCTTCCAAATTCCAAAATGCCTACAGCCAATGGCTTATACACAGTATCACTAAAATCAGGTTATTGCCTACTTATGTGATCATACAAATCTTTGTGATCTTCTGTTCTACATTCTTTCTCATGAATAAATACTAAAATTGTGTGTTTGGTTAACCCTAACAATCTGTAATCTAGGATGCTTTTACTGATATGTAATTACCTGCAAATTATAAAATGCCACATTTGATCTTGACAGCTATATCAGGACACAGCTGATTTCATAAGGAGCTTGCTCAATGAACCTGGTAGTTTGTTATTGGGAAGAGGCACCATTCTTATATATCTTGGCAATAAGATTGTGCAAGTTCTGAAAGGTAAGGTCCATTTTTACTGAAAAAGAACTGACAGGATATTTTGCGTTTGTTATCCATTTTCCCTTAAATTGCAGAATGACTGGATCATGACATCTTATCTTACACTTTTGACTTTCTTATGGACAACGACAAGTTTATTTTTTATAGGTGCATTATCCAGCGTATTACGCATTACCACAGATAAAGATCTTTTTAAAATACACCATGACACTAAGATTTCCTTTGACATGAAAATTCAGTAACCTGATTATTTACAATGAAGATGCCCAATTGGATCGTGAAAGTCACATCGAAACATATGAATACTACTGACCCAAGTTATGATCATTGAGCAAAAACAGAAGTAGATTAAGTTGCCTCAAACTTCCAGTGGTTTAAAATTCAAATGCTGCAAAACTTGTACCATCAGTGGAATCCATGACTGATCCCTCATAGCATGAAGGGTCTTTCCTGTGAAGTTTCTAGCAGTTCTTCTGTGTTCGAAGTTGGATCCCTTCATAAAAAGTATATTTTTTTTTCATGTATTCGCTAAATTTGATTACTTACATGCACTTGTTAATATCTTCGTGGCTAGAGAGAACCTCTATAAGTGTGGCATGGCATATTTCAACTAATTTGGTTAAAACTGTGACATTGTATTGGAATTATGCAGAACAGAACCACATGAAACTGTTGCAGAAACATCATGAAATTTTAAAATTGACAGTCTGGTTCAGTGCTTCTTTCTGAAGCATCAAATACTGAAATTTTGCAGCTACAAATGACATACTAGATGGGTGTAAGGTGCATTACTTTTGATAATTTAGTATCCCAACTATCCTACAGTTATGATTTTGTATTTCCAATCTTTAGTCTGGAGAGATGCCTCTATGTTTGTTCTTCAATAAGGTTAATTCCTTGAGTGCTCAGTCCATGCTTTGGTTGTTGATTGGTTTTACTTCGATGTTCAGATGGCACATCATTAATGAATGTAAAGATGGAGGTGCAGGCACCAAAACTTCACTATGTTTATCCTACTTACTTTGAAGCTGGGAAGCCTATGGAATTGGTTGCGTGCGGCAGTAACCTGGAACAGCCCAAGTTTCGGTAATATTCTTTTATTGCCTAACTTAAATCTAATTATGCTCCATCCATATTTTATATCTTCCACATTCACGGTATAATTCTTAAACGTTTCAAACTTTATGTTTTAGTATAATTCTATTTGTTTATAACAATAGGATTGGTCTTTAGCACATTATCTGCTGTGGAATGAGCTAATGTCATTCATTAGCTGATCACTTTAGTAACTTCAGTTTGTCTAATTATGCAAGTGATCCTATTTTTCTTTTTTCTAGAGCAGTCCATATATGATTTAGAGGGCATGAGTAGTAGTTGTTGTTTGTTGTTGAATAAACTTTCAATTTGTAGCACTAAATGTATATGCTCCTTATTTCATTACTTTATTTTCATGTCCTCCAATTGTATATGTTGCAGGGCTCCTGATTTTTTAGCCTCGGTTCATATGAATCATGTTTCCTTTTGCATGCATTTCGTTTTAACTGTTTTTACATCAAACACAGTGCATTTGAAATTTTCATTCATTAAATCCTGTAAGAGTTTCCATCAGATGATCTTTCTTTTATCAGCTAGATTTTTTCTTCGCTAGTTTTCACATTTCTGAGACCGTGATGGCAACTTTACTTGAACAATTGGGCTTCTTTTTGTTTTGGTGATCAATAATATTCTTTTTGCTTCAAACGTGAATAATTTCAACCAAAATTTGAACTCTCTTTTCTTGTTTGATATGATAGCCAAACTTTCCAGATTCTACTTAAGGCTAGTATTCTATGTAGTTGTTGTTATGAATTAGGCATATATAATTACCTTGGGTGACTGCAGATTCCTTGTCTCATTTGCCGGAAGATATCTGGAATATGATTGTTCACGTGTAAAATATCCAGTTAAGGCCAAGTATTCTGATGGAAATGAAGTAGAACATATTTGCAACTCTGAACATGAGGTGTTCAGGATTAAAATAGCTCAAACAGATTCTGAAACTTTTGGGCCTGCATTTATTGAGGTTCGTTTCATTCGAAACCTTTGTGTGTGTAAGATAGTTTATCACATTCATGAACTTTCGATAATTTTCAGAATTTCGCATGTCAATGAAAAATTTCTTCTTCAGATTGAAGATATTTCCAGCATTTTGTTTTTCAAACAAGAGAAGAATACTGTATTCAGTGGATGATAGATTTTGTTATTGTGATTCTTTAATCATATTTCTTTCTGTATCCTTTGTGTTTAAGTGGAAAGAATATATCTTGATATCTCAATGCTGTAAGACCTATTGCTTACAGAGTTTGCCTTAAGTTATTATAATTGATTACTGAATTGCATATGCACCTTTAATGGTAGTAGATTATGTATTACCACAATTTGACTTGCATGCTTCCATGCTTCTAGGCCCTGCACAACTGGAATACTTAAATTATGCTGTGCCACTTTTGTCTAGTTTAATGTCCACATGTTGTTATACCCACACACTTGTTTGCAGTTAGAAATATTAGCATGACTATTGATTGGTGATCAAGTCAATCTTATGAGACTGAATTCATTAGTCCACTGCCCTCTGAATAATTAAGGTTATCATTCTGTTGTCTTAAGTTGGGGTTTGGCGAACCCCCATAGGGTATGGTCTACATTCTACAGGATTGATAACTAATACTGCCACTACTTGTACTAAAACAACAACTGCTACA
This sequence comes from Pontederia crassipes, assembly GCA_030549335.1. Lineage (NCBI taxonomy): Eukaryota > Viridiplantae > Streptophyta > Magnoliopsida > Commelinales > Pontederiaceae > Pontederia > Pontederia crassipes. Next base: position 39,000,374 of record CM060197.1, on the reverse strand, counting down.
ACTACTACTACAGGATGATACATATTTTGAAACAGAAATAGAAATAACAAATAAATGTAAAAAAATAAAAAGGCTAGAAACTATTTATTTGTCTTTGATGTGATCCCTATTTTCAGACTGATAAAACAATTAAATGTCTCAATGTCACGAGCCTCGCAATCTACCAAACCGATCTGCTATGCTCTAAAGAATAGGGACCTGCGAAATGGATCTGCTTATCTAAAAAAAAATCCTGTTCATGACCTTAGACCCAAATGTATTGAGAGGAGGAGCAAGATAGGGAACTATTTTCATAGTGAGCGATAGGACTTTTAAGAAATTTATGACGTTTCATTTTTCTTATGTTTCTTTTTTGCTTTCGCCCTGCAAGATATGTTTGTTCAATTGATGGTCTGACTTTCTTTTTGTCAGGTTGAAAATGTATCTGGAATATCTAATTTTGTTCCGATTATAGTTGGTAGCGCATCTATATGCTCTGAAATAAAGAGGATTGAAAATTCTGCTGATTGCTTCACCAATAACATTGTGTATGGAAATGCAAATTTTTTTCCTGGTCTTGGCACGTGTGAGATTCTAAAATTGAAGCAAAGCGCAATGTCAGCATTGCTTTTGGATATTGCATGGTTATTGAAGAAGCATCATGTAGAAGAGAAACCTTTCATGAATTCAAATAATGTCCAAAGAATAACTTCTGTGCTAAAGTTTCTGTTAAATAATGAACTTTTCAGTATCATGGAAATGATAATTCGTCGTCTGGATAGCATCATTAGTTTGGATTGTGTCACTAAGACAGAGAATTGGACTTCTAATGTTGACTTGATGCAGTTTCAAGAATTTATTGAACTGGTCAGAGATCACTATCAGAGAAATCTGTATGATGTGAAATCAGAAGCATTACCAAGAACTTTGAGACATGGAATTCTTAAGCTGCAAAATAATTTGACCGATGTGTGTACCATTCATCCAGCAATTCAAGTAAGTACACTATATTTTTCCTGTTTGTTACTGACATTAACTATAATTCCTATGATTGTACTTTAGTAACATAAATGGACTATCATCCACAGATCTTAGTTTGTATTGTTACATGTATTTGGTAGCAACCTTATTAAAGATTTCATTATTAAATCGCCAAATTCAATTGTGGTTATGCTGCTCTAATACCAAATTCATTAGCCGACCCTTGTTATCTTGTTATAATCTTCTTAAGATTTAGTGATAGAATAGATCAGGCAAAAAGGGTTTTTCCAACAGAATCAGAAAGGAGATGTCCCTAGGTGATTAAGAGTGTCATATCCAAGCGAAACGAAATCTTTTAGTTGATAAAGTTGCTTCTATACGAATATAGTAGTCATCATGTTCTCTACCTGTGTTGAAATCATGTGGATACCTTTGCAACAATCACTTAACTACAGTGCTATCTAATGCTAGAAATCTTAGCTTCGTTGGAAATGTTTGACCCAATAGATATAAGCACTTAACCTTTCTTTCAAAGAAAGAGCAAACACCAAAGATGCCAGAAAGATCAAATAGCTCAGCAATTCTTTATTGGAAACTTTCATACAGTTGTTAACCTCAGTAGCTAACAAGATTGTTATTCTTTTTAATTAATATTATAATAAATATCCAGAACTGATTTTCATAACCTTACAGGACAATGAGTTGAACAATTTGTGTTCGACCACACCAAAGTCAACTGAGGAGGATGTACATGATCCACTTCTGACCGAAGCAATTGCCCACAGGCAACATTGTTTCCCAAGACTAGGTGTCAAATATTCTTTGGGCAACATTTTCCCAGCCAACATCACTAGGTCATACCTTGTTTTGTTTGTAATGGTTAGTGTTGTCATGTGTTTAATGGCATGTATTGTCCTTCTCCATCCACATGCGGCAGGGGAATTTGCTGTATCTATAAGAAGGTGCATGTTTGGTGGCCCCATGACGTAGAAAAATAGGTCACTACTTTCTCCTCCATTGTAAGTTTTGTATTCTCACTAACATTGTACATCACTAAATTGTACACCACTAGATTGCCCAGAAATCCTGCGCTTCAAGCAGGATTCTTTTGAGAGTAAGGGCATATGTGAGAATTCTCAAAAGTAGGGGCAGTTCAGCTTGATTGTATACCGTTTGCATTTGTTAGTTGTGATAGTTCCGGTGAGCATCAGCTTAATATCTATGGCCTGACACTAGGCTTGAGATCCGTCTTCTATGCATTTGTCCTTTCAGGGAATATAGGAAAAAAATGTCTCTCCTCTGACACAAGCAATGAGTGAATTTACGATCACTGGAGTCTTGCAGTTATTTGGTTTTCTCCTCCTGTATGCTGTGTGGTTTGTTTTTTCCCTTTCTATATGAGATGGTGTGGCTATCAACAAGTCAACTCCTTTAAGGTGTATCCAATGTAAACAAATGGAAACAATTTGAAACCTAATGATGTGATTGAACAGGCACAGGAATTCTTTTGGCAGATTCTTGTCAGAGGATAACGGCAAAGAGATTTTTCTTGTTTAATTTTGTGAATTGTAATATCTATCTTGCAGTTCTTTTATTTTGGGGGCAATTCTAAAAATTAAATTTTGGTGGTTGTTTCAGTAAACATCATTTTTAAGGTCTTAGTTTGGGTGCTCCTCTTTTTACCCTGATATATTTAAACATTATCCTCCAGCATGCAAGAGAGGCTTAGTCAAATTGTACACTATTCTGCTTCATTAAATAAAATTTTTTTTTCTTTTGGTTTTGGTTGTGGATGCGTTTTGTTCTGGGAAATGTGTTTGTGATTGTCCAAATGATCAATCTTGAGTTGTGAATTATAGTCCTAATTGTTCCCTTATTATTGTTCCATATTCACTTATCAACATAAAAATTTTATCTTAAAATAATCAATATTTTTATAGTAAAATACTATTTTTAAAATATTAATAACCAAAATAGAATTTCATAAATTAGTTAATTATTATGAATGTCCTATTCATATAAGAATGAGTTAAAACTATATTCTTATATTCATCTTATTTATTTTGTAGTTATACAATAGTTCCGCCATTATATTTGTTAAATTAATTTCTTTTACTAAATTAACAATAAAATTTGTAGTTATATTTTTTATTAAATAATATCTTATCTGCTATCCTATAATCAGATTGTTTGCCACGTTTAGAGAAAAGTCAAAGTACTTAAATATGAATTGTTTTGTATTTTATATAAATAGTACAATTAAGATCACTTGTCATTATATAAAAATATTACTAAAGTTAGGTTCAATCTTGATTTTTTTGATATTTGAAATTTTTATAGATGAAAATATTAATAATATGGAAGTAAGTAAAATTGGAATGAATAAATTTGACAACTCTTGTAATAAATAGTTGTTTAAGTTATAAGAGTAAAAGTGGAATGAATAAATTTGATAGGCTTGTATAATGTACTTCTTAATACTATTATAATAGGAGTAAAAGAGTAAAATAGTGGAAAAGGAAAAAAAAATTTGTTAATCTTTATAAATAAGTCGAAGAATCCTACTTAAGCCAAATAAGGTGTTCGTGTTTTTTCAGGGATCATGAATCGTGCATGCAGTTGAGTGGACGAATCAAAAGACAAACAAAAAAAATGTTACGGAAACAAGATTCAAATCCTACCATTAAATGAAATACAACGATTATCACCCATTGAATTATAGTTGCATTTCAATTAAGTAGATTTAAAGGTGATTCTATCTAGATCATATCCATGTATATCCATGTTTCTAATAGATATTTGGATATCTTATACTCGTCCAAAATTTAATAAATCATATATGGATGTATAACCTTGGAGTCTACTTTCTGCGTAATAAAGCAATTTGGGAATAAAGTAGAAAAAAAATATGATAGAAAAACTGAACTATCACGGTGATATGAAAAATAAACTCTGTATCTATTTTAATAGGGACATAGGAAATGTTTACTAGCCAAAAGTGACACATGATATATATGTGGGAAGCTACTTTGCCTATTTTCCACTGAAGCTTAATTTACTCAATCGGAAATGTATAGAGAAGGTTATGGTAAAAAAACTAACACACCATTAGATTACCCCAAAACAGCAACATGCTCAACTTCTAAAATACTAAAAAAATATGTATAGATCACATAAGTTATGATATTTAATAGGCGGACAAATAGTTTAATACTGTGATATAAAAAATGGAATTACTTGATTTGTGAAAAGATATGAGCAATTTATTCCAACTATTAGGATGCAAAAACATCGATAATTGTTATTCTTGTTGATCTTTTCTTGGAATTGATCTAAGGATATAATCTAAAACTTTTGTAGTTATATCTTCTCAAAGAAAAATTATAAACACATGAATAAAAAAAGTCTTGTACCTAATTTTATAAATAATGTAAGGAGTGCGTGACAAATTTGGTTAGTGTTGAAAGACCCCATTAGATTTGGGAAGGATTAACATTATTGGCTCATGATAATTGATTGTGCTGCCATAACTTCAACCTAAGGCAAGGGTTTTGTGGGTGATCAATATCCGATGCAAATCCCTTGCAAGCCCAGAATTTGTGTCAAATTACACTTGTGGTGTGGAGGATTTGATGCCTCAAATTTTATATCTCATTGTATTTGATTACTTACCTTCTGTTTCTTTAAATTTTGAATAGACAGATAAAGAATGATACTTGTCAATTGTTATTTCTTATTTCATCTATACGTAGAAATGATATAACTTCTCATACATGAAGAAGTTATTGGAGTACATGAAGAATAGTAATTAGGTTTCAACTTTCAAGTGATGTAAAGAAACCCAGGATCTATCTTAGTGTTCCATGAAAACTTAGAGAGGTGGTGGAGATGGAACTCTAGTGTGTGGCACGGGCGGGCGCCATGGACTTGGAGGACTAGGGGAGTTAGCTCGAGCCTCTGTGGAAAATAAAAGAAGAGATATTTAATCTAGTGTTTTGAAGCAATTAAGTATCGTTATTATTTTAAGTAATTCAATTAATGATAAATAAGCAGCTGATGAAATAATATTATTGTGAAGAAATAATTAAATATATTTAACTAAAATATAATTCAATGAGTAAAATAATATAACTAATATATATTTATATTATTTATAATATAATTCAATGAATACCTAAGTATATTTAAATTTATTAATTAAATGACTATTATTGACAATTTCAATGAGTAATTATTTTGATAGGTGAACCAGTATATTGGATGAATTGCACACTATTTGGCACGTACAAAAAGTAGAGTATTAAATAGCGGATATCGTTTTGATCAAGTTAAAATATTAGTGTGATTGTTTGATAAATATTTTTTTAAAGCAGTGTTTAGAAATTTTAGAATAAACACCGTAAGCTACTCACACTAACTTCTAACGTATAGAGTATAGGGACTTTATATTTTATTCATATTATATTCTCATTTTTTAATATGAAATTTTATGTAATTTATAAATATCATATATATTGTTTTTTTATTTTTATATATCACATCTATAATTTTACTTAAATATGGACAATAATTTTATTTTAAAATAATCAATATTTTTATATTAAAATAATACTTTTTAAAATATTGCTAATCAAACTAAAATATTGTAAGTTAATTATTTTGGATATAATGACTATAAATCTAACTTATATTGTTATATCTATTTTTGTCATTGTATTAGCATACACTACTACAATTCCTATATTTATCAAATAATTCTTATTAAATTTATAAATAAATCATTATCCATTGTTTAGTAATAGCTAATCACTATTCTCTAGTTGAATCACTATTCACTTATCGAGCCTCTATCTACTAATCAAGTCGTTAATTTTGCCAAACTAAGTCGAAGGGGCCTAACTTGAACGAAATATGTTATTTTTATTTGCTTAGCAAATTTTATCACTAGTGATTAGTAGTTAAACTAGATATTTTAGAATGCCACTTGAAACAAGTTATAAATAAATTTAAGTTCCTCGTTAATATTTTTACCTATCTTCTAATTTTCATGTTTAGTTAATATTTTTTCATTTCTGGCCAATTCAGATCGAGAAATTTACGGCTTAAACTTATAAATCTTCTCATTCCGGATCGAATTCCACGTACGACTCATTTGAAAACAAAAGTAGGCTAGTCCTGTATCACAATGAAAAAAAAATCCTAAATATTTGACTGTCTGATTAAAAGAAATTATAATAAAGTTTAAGCTTGCGATTTCCTTCACTCTACTTTTCATAAATATGTAAAAATTAATATATTTTTTTCAAAAAATATCTTTATTCAATCATTTTAATTACATTTACTAGTTAGCTTGCAAATACATATATATGTATGAATATATATATATATATATGTATGTATGTATATACATAGGGAACATGGGGATGAAGAAAAGTAGATTGGGAATATAAATACCTGCCATCTGTACATGAACCAGGCTAAAAAGGAGTAACATTATGAACACACTCAGAGGCATTGCAAGGTTGCCCATGCTCAACGAAGAAGGCCGTGCCATTAGTTCTCTTATCTTTTGCGTCTAGTTAGCAAATGTTCATATGCTAATGACAAATTTATAGGAGGATTTAACGCTAATTTGAACAAACAAAGGTACAAGGTCCTCAAACACGAGGCATATCGAGTAGATGGGCGAATAATATTATATTATTGCAAATTGGCATGTGCGACTTTTTCTTTGGGGATTTTTTTTTTAAATTAGACTTTTTCTTTGAAGATGAAGAGTTATATTCGTGAGCACCCGGTCAAATTACGCGTATAATCAAGTAGGTGAGAAATGCTACGTTTTTAAAATCAACGACAGTTAAGAATATAAAATTAATGATGTTGTTCTTTTTAACGACTTAAGCTTTTAAGAAAATTGGTCAGCACATCAAATTTAACATGGTATTAGAGTCAGATGTAATGCGTTCGAACCTCGTTAAGCTCTTATTAAAAAGTAATTTTCTCTTTTAGTTGTCCACGTATTGAGCTTGAGGTAGATCAAAAGTTATCGAGGGAGTGTTAAGAAAATAAAATTAATGATGTTGTTTTAGAGTCGTGTTAGTAGTTTAAACTTCAATTTTTAAAATTATCACATTGATCATAGCATATCATTTTTGCTCTCGTCGGAACGTTGAATTAATCAAATGCTAATAATTTTGCACATCGTACCTATCGTGACCTAAAACATCAATGGCAAAGTATTGTTATTTATGCAAAGAACTTCACGATGGGACTAATAAAAGACCGTGAAAATGAATAATTTTGGTGTTTTGATGCAATATTCATTGCTCCATAAAGTAATAAGAACTATACTATAAGTTGTCAAATATAATATGAGGTTCCTGCTCTCCCAACCCCCCGTGATTTCTTTTTCCCTTGTAAGTGCATGTCATCGTTCTGGCAAATGGAAGATACTCGTGTGACCAAAGATCTCCATAATATTGATAATCTCTTGAGTCGTTGAAATTAAATTACACGTTAATCAAAATACAAAAAAACTTTGTGAAATTGAAAAAAAAAATCTAGCATAACAAACCAACTAAATAGGAAAAATATTATATAATACATACAGTTTGAACAATATTTATATCTATTGGAGGACAGACCTCAATGATTCATACCTGCATCCTATACGTGGTACAATATCTCTTGTTTTCCCTAAAGATTTGTTTATGCAAAATGCTGATGACAGACAAACGAAACATAATCACTACCATATGTACAACTATAGACTCAGCAGTGGACCTAAGACACGAGATGGGTGCAATGTTTTAAATTAATAACATTAATTTTTATCACTATACACGCCTTGCAGTATAAATTTTAGAGGTCGAATTAATTCAACAATATTTGTCATTACATGTAATGTGACCAAGACCAATACAAAGACGCTACAAACGCAATGATATTGTTCATTATATTGATTAAGACTCGGTCAAAAATTAAGACACATCAGCAATAGAAATAAAGGAAATGCGAAAAATAACATTAATAGTGGAAGTTGAAAAGTTACTATGTAGTCTCAAATTAAGAATGTCATAATGACTATATCTGAGTTCATAAATACGAAATATAAGAGAAAATAAATAACTAGGCCTTGATTCATGTGTTTTCGTAGCACACCAACTTAACACCGTCACTTGCCTAGCCCTATAAATTAAACACATGAGAGATATTTTTTCGTAAGCTTTATAGCCTAATGGAGAATCAATAACAATATATAATGCATAATTATAATTAGAATAAATAAAAAATAAGGATCAGTACTTATCTTGATTAGGAACATGAGCACGAGGATCATCAAATATCATGAGCATGCAAGGGAAAGATTAATAGATAACACCGATCAACGTAATCAAGTCATACATGATAAACTTCATATCAATAACATGCTTGATAGATGATAATGATGACTTGATTCGGTGTTCATACTTGTTGCTTAACAATGGTCCTTAATCTTACAACATGATTAGCAATCATGTGACTTTGAGGTGCCGTTAAATTTCTCATCCAATACTTATTATAGGATGGGTTCTTATTTACTTATGGGGTTCGTCGAGCAAAACGATATAGCAACGTGGGGGTCGGTTGATCAAGCCATTACTAAGAAAGCGATCCTTATTATGAAAGTACTTGACATAGACTGACAACCTAGTGTTCTTCTTTCATCTTAACTTATTAATCACTTTAGAATTTTATATTTTGTTGTCCGTCATGATGTGAGAATCAATAGATAAAAATGTGACAAATCAACATAAAAGTTCTTGTCTTAGATCAGCAATAATCAACATAAAAATGTCAAGTTCAAGCATGAATAGATAAGATTTAGACCAGATTCATAAATCAGCAAAGAGGCATAAAATTTGAGTTTCAGATGCCATAACCCAGGCCGAGAACAAGGTGACCCAGGCCGAGTTCATAGCATGAACTCGGGCCGACCATAGTTTGCACTATTTTAGAGGTCGAATCGATTCAACAATATTTGTCATTACATTCTATTTATGAATGTAATAAATTAAGGAGACTTATAAAATTTGCATATGTATGGTGTATCTGACCAAATGAAAAGTGATAATTGAAAGATTTCATACGTAATAACATATAATATAATTAATACATAATATCGAAAGATTTTGAAATAAAGAAGCTTAATAGTAAGGATGTAGTCATCGTTTAACACAGTATCTCGATAACCTATTAAATGTGATAAGCATTAAAATATTATGAAAATTACATAGTTTGTGGCTTAGTCTAACTATTACAATTCATGAACCTGACTAACCCTACCAAGCACATGGACATTGTCACAAGTGGCTGCCATTACTATTGTTGTTTACTTGCAATGTATGAATCCAAAATATAGACTAGTATCTCGTACTTATAGTAAGTAAAGGATTATAAATATCATTGCATTAAAACATATTACTACGTGCAATGTGCTAAGATTTCTGCACGAAAGAAATTATGCACCGCAAGAAAACTCGATAAATTTAAGGCGACACCGAGTTTTATTAGATGGAAGAAACAAAAGAGGATTACAAGATCATATTACTTTATGTTTAGACCCCTAAGAAGTTTATATAGGCACTCCCTTCTACAGATGATATGATTACAGATCTACCGGGACTTTATATTAATTCCAAAAATAGGACACCTATCTTGTGATAAGAAAAGAAATCAATTCCTTAACAATCTTATGATAAGAAAATATACAGAATATGTCAGATATATTTCTTTTTATTTCAGAGTTTGGGTCAAGATGGATTTTCAGTTGGGGTAGGATTTCTTATGGGTCCACGTTGAATTGAATCCTCTAATCAAATATCTAACACTCTTTGCTGTCACCGGTCCCTGTTCTGATTTTGCACATGCGATAGAATCCTTGTAGTTCGATGGCTCTGGCGACTCCACCTCTTTATATACTTAGAATGCATATGCAACTATATCCTTAAAGCCATAACGCTTAGATGACCTATTTGCCTATGTGCATATCCAGCCGCTAACTTGTCGTTGCTTCTTCTGCTTGCTCTTCAAGTTCTGGTTGTTCAACATGATGAAATTCTTCTGCTCCATTCTGAATTGGAGTTAATCCAAACTCCACATGTTTGTTGACACCATCATCTCCTGAGTCAACAACGTCTGATTTATGTTTGAGCATAGACATCTTATCATATCATATGTTTCTGCTGTGAAAAACTTTCTACTATGAAGGAGACTAGATTCTGAAGCCTTTAACAACTGCACCATATTCTACAAAGACCTGTTTTGCCCTTGGGTTTAGCTTTCCTTCGCTGACACGATAATATGCTGGACAACAAAAAACTTTCATATTAGTATAATCAGCAGAATTTCCTAATCATATCTCAATGGGAGTCTTCAGATCAATCGCGGTTGCAGGACTCCGATTGACAATGTAGCATGCTGTGCTAATAGCCTCAGCCCAGAATGACTTCTTCAAACCAGAATTAGAGAGCATGCACCGTGCCCTCTCTAGAAGAGTTTTGTTCATGTGTTCTGCTATACTAGTATCTCTGGCGGTGCGATGTCTAGCAATGCCTTTATCCTTGCAGAATCGATCAAATTCAGACGAATAAAATTTCAAGTCGTTATCGATACAAAGACATTTCACCTTTTTCGATGTCTGATTCTCCACTAGAGTTTTCCACTGTTTGAAAGCTTCGAATGTCTCATTCTTGTGCTTCATCATGAATACACATGTCATCCTTGAGTAATCATCTATCACAGATAGGACGTATCTAGAACCTCTTAGAGATGGAACACGAGAGAGGCTCCAACTGTCAACGTGGATGTAATCGAGTATTTTTTTCGTCTTGTGCACAGCTTTACTGAATTGTTGCCATTTTTTCTTGTCAAAAACATAGTGTTTGCATAATTCGATTTTAGATATCTTCTGACCATCCAAAAGATTGCACTTACTGAGAATGTCTATCCCTTTTTGACGCATATGTCTAAGTTGCATGTGCCATAATTTAGATGTTTCTGATTTAGATTAACTACTTACTGTAGTCACGCCAACAATTACTGTGCCTTGTAGTATGCACAAGAACTTTTTCCTGACTTCTCTCATAACTTCAACATCACCTTTGGTGACTGTGAGAAGCGTCTCCTGCAGCATCCATCCGACATTCTTTGAAGTCTAGAACTCCTAACGATGTCAAATTTTTCTTTAGTTGCGGAACATGATGGACCTCTATCAATGTTCTCACCCGATTGTCATGAGTTTTGATCTAAATTGAGTCGATTTCAACTATTTTACAGACTGCATCATTGCTCATGATAACGTTTCCGTCATTAATCTTCTGATAAGTTGAGAATCACTCTCTATGTAGAGTCATATGATAGGAACATCATGAAACATGAACTCAACTCTCCTATAAATATCTCTGATCGTACATCATGAGTGTCAAATCGTCATCATCAGATTCGTTATTTTGGTGTACTACTACAGCAATCATGTCCTTCTTCTTATTCTTGAGGCAATCCTTCTTTCAATGACCTGGTTCTTTGCAATAGTTGTAGATGTTCTTCAGATTGACGTTCTTCTTCGCCTTACCATTCTTAGGGTTTAGATGATGTTCCTTCTCTACGGTTGTTACCAACCTTGCGTCCTGAGTCTCCATAGTTTTGCCAGACATTGTATGACGAAGTTCACGAGTATGTAGATTTGATCTTACTCATTCCAGAGTAACTGTGTCTCTTCCAATGATAATATAGACTGAACAAAATTTTCGTATAACAGAGGAAGAGACCCCAACAGAAGTAGGGCAGCATCTTCATCCTCAATCTTCACATCTATGTTTTGTAATTCTACCAATAGAGTATTCATTTGATCAAGATGATCTTTTAGAGGGGTATCCTCTTGCATGCGGAGGGTGAACAAACGTTGCTTCAACAACAACTTATTAGTCAAAGAATTAGTCATGTAGAAACTCTCAAGTTTTGATCACAAACCATCCGCCGTTTCTTAATCGGCGACTTTGATAATTACTTCATCTGTCAGACACAACGAGATCATAGAGTGCGACTTCTCCTCCTGAGCCGCAAAATTTGCGAGGTCAACATCTTTTTCTTTGCCCTTCGAGTTTTCCTCCTTTGATTTGGTCTTTGATATAAGCGCCCAGACTCGTTGTTTCAGAAGTGCCCGCATTTCTATCAGACACTGAAACTATTTTGCCTTGTGAATTTCTCAATCTTCACATTGTGCGATGTCATCTCTATGTCTGTTGGAGGATTGACGATGAAACCTCACTCTAATACTAGTTTGTTAGGATTTTTGCATGAGAGAAATTATGCATCGCAAGAAAACTTGATAAATTTAAGACGACACAAAGTTTTATTAGATGAAAGAAATAGAAGAGAATTACAAGATCAGATTACTTCCTATTTAGACCCCTAGTGAGTTTATATAGACACTTCCTTCTACATATGATAGGAATTACAGATTTATTGGGACTCCATATTAATCCCAAAAATAGGACACCTATCTTGTGATAAGAAAAAAATCAATTCCTAAAAGGAACTATATAGAATATGTCAGACATATGACCTTTTAATCATATGACCTTTTAATTTTCTTGGTTTTATCACATGTCATATTGAATTTCTACAGTTAACATTGTTCATTTTCATCATGTGATACTTTTATCTTTAATAAAAAAATCATGGTATCATTACCAATGGCTAGTTAGGTCAAATAGATGCTATGCTCCTACTTCACTAGCTAATACCCGTAGGGAATACAAATACCCTGTGTTATTTTTCTATTTTCAGAGAAATATATGCACAAAGTGTAAGACAATATTTTTCAAAAAATACACATATAATGTGAAATACATTATTTTCTCCTTTTACAAAAAAATACAAACAAGATGTAAACATTATTTCTCATCCATAATAATCATCCAATACATATTCTTCATTAGGTATATTATGCATTTTTAAGACTTAAAAAGTTACATCACTCAATCTTCAAATTTTTATTTAATTATGGTTGTCTAGATATAAATATGTCTTTAGGTGTGCATCAATATATCAAACATCATTTAAAATAATCATAAACGTAAAACATAAACAATTAATTTATACTGGTATAAATAATCAAATATCTAAATAATTACATAAATTATTTATATAAACTATTAAAAATGTTCCAAAAATATTAAGCAAACAAAAATAACGACCACAGTTACTCGTACTACACTACGACAAATTTTTAGGTGACAGATAAACCTTAGTGGCATTCTTGGACATTAGTAATAATAATAATTTTTTAATTTTTATTAGAAATTAGAAATCTCTATACTTAGTACCACACAACAACTGTTACCATTCTTTTTTTACCACTTTACTATTTTTAATAATAATGGACACCGAGCTTAACATTTGCGATTTCTATTATGGAATGATTTGTAGCTAAACAGTTAGCTAAGGCCGAGATTTATGGATGGAATATTTTTAATATTACTTTTATGCTTTGATGTTATGTAGTTGCTACTAATTCAGTTCTTCTTATATGTTACTATTATATTGGTTTTTAAGGAATCCTATTTTTTTAAGCAGTTGTACTTTTTGTTTTGCTAATTCATTCATCTCTGCTCGAGAGGGTGCTACTATTCCTTGGTTTAGTCTAAGACACAGAGAGGATGGACTTTAACGAAGTTACTTTGAAGGGATGTTGAAATTCAATTATTAACATTTTCGATTCTGATGTGTTTGGACTGTCTGCTACTCGAATGCTTTTTGTTTTCCGACTTCAATCACCCCTATCAAGGAGTAATCTTATTCCTCAATCATGGCATATGGGCCGAGTGATCAAACTGTGTTGTATTTAAAGGGAGATTGATGATCAATGCCAAATAAGGTCGAGAGGTGAACTTGGGGCATAATTGGATTTCATAACTATTATGTTTTCATTTGGCCTTGATTATCTCTACCTTTGCAACCGCATATTAGCTCAAGCCAAGAGGTTAGCTGATCTGACAAAAGAGATATCAAGTCTAATCATAGGGTCATACCAAAAGGTGAACCCGCACGAATAAGTGACATCTAGATTATTCGAAAATTGTGAGAGCATGATAGATACATTTTAAGTGAATGCTTTCAGTCTTGCATATTCTAGAGTCATTAGGCACGAGAGTGAAATGATCTTTAAAAAGATGATTGCCACGAGAGCAAAGTCACAAATGAATGAAATTGTTGAGTCCTACTCTTTTTAAATTCCATCGGTTTAAGAAATAATTTTTGCAAGCATTTTCTAAGCTCTATGTTCATTTTTATTGATTTTTAGTCCAAATCCTTTTTCTGCATTTTTCTTACTGTTATGTTCTCTTAATCACATAAATATTTTTAAAAAAATTAGTGTAGTTTTCATTTACTGCATTTTCTAGTTCAACAACATTTTATTTTAATGAAGTGTGAGTTTTTTATTTTATCCCTATCCATCGAACCTCAATTATTATAAAGATTATTGTGCGCTTGTGGTCTCTATTGTATACTGAGAAATTATGAATTTTTAAAACTAATATGAAACTTTCTGTTGAGTGATGTCACTTTTTCAAGTGGAGACAGTTTGTGCCTTCAAACTTGCTCAACTCTGGTATCACCTGATTTTCATTTTGATTTTTTGATATTATATCCTCTAGACCCTTGCATAATATATTTTGAGTCAAATTTTTGACGTCGATGTCGGAACAATAAGTTTCTTATTTGCCACACGTAATTTACATTTTTTGTTTTAATTTAGCAAAATCTTGTATACAATGATTGCTTTATATCTCAATCATAGTATGATATAAAACCAATTAGTGAGTCAACCAATACATTGACATTAAGACAAAAAAATTAAGGTCATGAAGAAAAAAACTTGGCTTTGCTATTATTCCATTAAATAATATCAAGTCTCGAGTTGGAAATTATATTCCATTAAATTAACTTGCTTATCTTATTTGAAACTTTTTACAGAAATGCTAGTTTATTTTCTGATTTAATTTAACAGATAAATAGAAAAATATTACAAATCATATATAGTCTTTTATACATCAACGATATAGAAAAAACTAGACTTCAAGTGATGAAAAGAAGCCCAAGATCTATCTCAATTTCCATGAAATCTTTTATAGAGGTGGTGGAGATGGAACTATAAAGTAGCCTCTAACGGGTGGGCGCCATGGGGCTGGTGGTCCAACAGGATTAGGGCGAGCGTCTGAAGAAAATTCAAAAAATTAAACATTTAAGTGATTTGAAAGAAATAAGTTATTGTTATTGTTTCTAGTAATTCAATAAATATCAAATATAATTAGCTGATGAAATAATGTTCTTGTTAAGAAATTAAGTATTAAACGTTTGACTGGAGATGTTGACACTTTATGATTTTGTTTGTCTGTATATATTATTTCAAATATTTGCTTAAAATTTATGACTACTGATTAATAAACTAAATTAGTGACTTTAAAATATCATTTTAAACGTTGTAGTCATAAATTTAAGTTTCTAGTTAATGTTTTACTTTTTTCTATTTTTTATTTTTTTTATATAATTAATTTTTCATTATAAACCTTCTTACTAATCTAGGTCGAGAAATGTATGGACGGCTTAAACCTCATCCATCAACAGCTTATAATGATCTATGAGACCTTATTCATTGGAATTCCAAGAACGAATCATTTGAGATCAAGTGAACCAAGTATTTTACACTATGAAAAATATATAAAAAAATGTAAATACAATAAAACTTGAACTCATATTTTTCTTTATTCTACTTCTAATTTAATAAATATCTAAAATAAATTAGTTATAAATTATTACTGAAAGAATTTAATGGGGTGCTCTCAACTCTGTACTCCCAAATCTCCCGTCAGTATGATTGATGCGCTACGGTGGAGATGCAAATTAAGGAAGGTGGTGCCGTGGTCAAGGAAGGTGGTGCCACGGTCAAGGAAGGTGGCGGTGAGTCCTCACTCGGGTGGCAGCGAGGGCTCAATTGGGCGGCGGCATGGTCCTCGCTCATTCAATGGCAAGGAATCGCGAAGGGGGTGATGGCTTGCGAACGCGACGGTGGTGAAGAATCATGAAAGGGGAGGTGACTCGTGAAGGCGGCAACGATGAGGGCTTGCTCAGGCGGCAAAGAATTGGGAAGATGACGGCGAGGGTTCGCGACGGCGGCGAGAAGCTTCGGCGAAGAAAACGTAGCGGCGACGCAGTCGAAGCGACGAGTTCGAACATTGAAGTTGGCGTGGGCATCGAGGAATAAAAAAGGAGGTAAAAAAGCTGCGAACCGGATCTTCATCCCCACCATCGTGCCTCGATCCGATGGTAGAGAAATTTGGGAGCAGGGTGCTCCCATTATATCCTTACTGAAAATATATTGCATATGATAATATACATTCATATTTTTGCAAGAATTTTTTGCAATCATTTTAGTAACATGCATACCCTATATTTATCCCTATATATTCACTGAATAAAAGTTTATTTCCTTAAACATCAACTGAATTATAGTGATTTTATACATTTAATCCTGAAATATGATATTATCATATGGTGTCCCTAAATTTTACAGTAATTACTTAAGTCCTTTCGTCTAATTCTGTTATTTTTTTATATTTTCAATTTTCATTTATGAAAGTATTAAAATACCTTCCTCGAAGGGTTTCTCTTTTAATGTTTAAAAGAAAAAATAATACGTAATAATAAAAATGATAAATAATGACATTGCATTCCTCAAATATTTCATAGTTTTTATATTATTTATTATAGTATATGTCATTTTAATTTATTTAACCATCAAAAGAGGGGACCCTCCATGGAAAGATATTTTACTATTTTCACAAATAAAAAAATAGAAAAATATTAGAATCAAATGAAAGGACTTAACTCAAAATTTTTGATAAAATTTAAACATGTATAAGTTAATATTTTAGAATTAGATGTGAAAAATTATTATAGTTCAAGAGATATTTAAAGAAATAATCCAAAAAAAAATATTTTGGACATACAAATTATACCTGCCATTTGAACATGAATCAGATTGGAAAGGAGCAGCATTATGAACAGACCCAGCAGCATCATAAGGTTGCTCATGCTCAGCAATGAAGATGAAGAAGGCCTTGCCATTAGTTGTTCTCTTGAGTCGAGCCAGCAAATGCAGTATACTATTTTTTGTTGTACTTAGTGGTGCCAGCCAATGGCAAATTTATAGCAGGCAAATTTAATGATAGTTTGAACAAGCAAACGGGGAAGGTGCCACGAACACATGGTCAAATCAAATCGGTGGAATGAAATGGATTTATGCAAAAAATTTGGACTATTTGACTCTTTTTTGTAAACTCAGTCAAACCAATTTGCAATAACTAATATGACTTGGTAAAGAAGTACATAATAATGCACATTATATCAATGTCATTGAACAAATCGAAATATAAAACGCCTTATTTAAAATCATGAAAGTTGTCAATAAACGATTCCAATGTAAAGTTGCCGGCAAAAATAATTAAGATTTACTTGTGTGAATGGTGAGCATCATGAAAGCTAATTCAAATTGTGTAAGTAGAAATATTGAACTTATGACGATGCATTCAGAGGAAAAAAAAACATAAATGAGTGCTGTTGAAGAGACTTTTCAAGACCAAGATGTCTTAGATGAGACTTCGTTTGATTATATTTTATACTGATTTTAATTTATTATATAGATTAAAAATATCACTATACTAAAATAGGGAGTCGAAAAAATCACCTATATAAAGAACCCACCCCAACTACTTTTAGGGTGTAGTAAAATAATTTTAGGATAAATTTTTAATTTAAAATTGATTTAAGAAACTAATGAATATGATTTTTTATCTAAAAATTGAGACCATGGGGACTACTTTCACCCCTAGCTGCATATCTCAAAATTTATATATAAAAAATCGTTCTTTAGTTAAATTTGTTATTTCCTCGTTACATTGTTACATCATACTGTTGAGTGAGGTTTTGTGATACCAGTGATAGATGCCCCAAGTATTAAGTTTTGACATTACATCATATTTCACTTCTTTTCATTTAAAATTTTTTAATCTGACTCACAAATTTACGATCTAATAAATAAGAAAATAAGAGGCACGCTGGTGAAATCCATATATATATATATATAAACATAATATTCAAAACTCTGGTAGCCGACAACGTTAAAAACCCAAGATCTATATGGTGTCCTTAAACTTACACTATATACGGTGGAGATTAGTCGTTTGGTTGTGAAATAAAAATTAAAATATTCTGATATTTCGAGAATATAGTTAAACATGACACGAAATAAGATTATTTCAGTTGAACTTCAAAATTCACAAAATCACCTTAGAAAATGTGAAATCATCATTTTTAACCCATGAAAAAGAATAAATATATTTTTCTAAAATTGAAGAATATAGTAATTCTTTATTTTTTTTCAACTTTTCAATCGGATTTTATTTTTTAAATGTTGAATCATATATTATTATTATTATTATTATTATTATATAATACATAAATATTATATAAATATTTTTTTATTGTTATGATATTGTTAAAAGAGAAAAAAACTAATAAAAGTAAGGTTAAGGAGGATATAAAACGATATGTTAAAAATCAAATAGGAATAGAAATAAAGGAAAGTATATAAGGAATACTAAAAAGGGATGAAAAAGGAATAAAATGGCAAGTGTTAAAGGAAAAAATAAAACAAAAATGAGAGTAAACTTAAGATAAAATTTATTAATATAATATCTATCATCATTAAATGATAAATGATACATAATAAATCAATAATAACATACTTATTTATATTTAAATCAATTATTATGTATCATTAATGTAAAACTTTTAACAAATTAGGGAACACCATCATTAAACACTAAAAAAATTGGATAAAAGGACGGTGTTCCCTAGTTAAGTAGTCATTTTCCTATCTTCTAATTCAACCGTGAACCATTGACGAAGATTTGATGATGTAAATGATAGGAACATAATAAGAACTATTTAATTAGGGAACACCATATGTAACCCACAAAAAAATTATTATATCAATATTATATGTTATTATTAATAGGTTATTAGTACAATATTTATATATTATTTCATATAACTTATACTATAACCATGGAATTATTATAAATAATATTATTTTAATAAAATTTAGTCCAATCCGATCGAACCTGATTGGACTGATCCAATTATGATCAAATAATGAGTCCGATTTGGTCGCTGATTCCATTATGAAAATATCAAAAATTGTGGTATTCGATTTGAATTGGAAGGTTGATGAACGTAGCTTGTTGGTTTGTGATCTTTTGGGAGTCGGCTCGAATCAATAGGAGGTCTCTAGTGTTCAAAGCTACTAACACTTGACTAATTCGAAGTTGAAGAGATAGAACAATAAAGATTAATTTCTTAACCGATGGGCAATTCTAAAACTCGAATTTGCAACTACTAGCACACAGCGAACGCTTGACTCAGCTCTGCGTACGAGCTAATTTGTTGGTTTGTGGTTTGATTCGTCCTCTTCAGTTATTCAACCCTATCCTTTGATGGTCGTCTTACATCCCTAACCCCCATTCGCTGTAGACTTCCGTGGACCAGTAAGAATGCATCATCTTGTGACGGTACTCCACTATGGTTTGAATTGGATCTGAATATGTGACACATATATATTGGTTTGAGACATGAACAACATGAACTAGTCATTCATGGGCGACTATATGAGTTCACGTTGATGTTAATCGGTTTAACAGTAAGAATATAATGCTTGTAAAGTAAACATAAGATTCTACTATTCATGACTGCGTAGAAATCAAATTGGGAAAGGATTCTAATAAATTAAATCTTGGCTATGATGCTAATAATTTTAACTATTAACTATGAAAATTATTAAACTTACTAATTGTTAAACTAGTAACATACAATCAGCAAATCAACCAATTATATATTGACGTTGGATTTTGGTTGCTCTTGCAATATATGTCCTCCTGCCTTTGTATCAACCAATTTCCATGAAATCTTATGGAAGTGGGGGAGATGGAACGATGGTGCATATCGGGGGTGGGCGCCATGGGGACGTTGGAGGTCCAACGAAATTAGGGCGAGCGTCCAAAGAAGATAAAGAAAATAAACATTTAAGAGAATTGAGATAAATAAGGTATTGTTATTAATGTCTCAAGTAATTCAATAAATATCAAATATAAATAGCTGATGAAATAATGTTATTGTTACGAAATTGAACTTAAATGTTTGAATGGAGATGTTGACACTCTTTATGAGAAATGAATTTTGTTATGTAAACTAGTTAAAAAGTCTCTTTGGTGACCCTAAGTTGCTTAGCTTTGATGGATTAATATATTTGTTTCAAATCTTTGCTTAACAAAATTTGTGACTAGTTGATAAGTAAACTCGTTCGAACATTGAAAACATAAATTTGAGTTTCACGTTAATGTTTTATACCTTTTTTTTCCAAAATTTTTACTATTATTTAATTATTTTTCCCACCGTAAACCTTCTAACTAATCTAGATCGAGAAATGGATGGACGGCCTAAACCTCATTCATCAACAGCTTCTTGACTTAATGATCCATGAGACCTTATGCATTCCGGTGAAGGTCTTGTATGATGTATCATTGATTACATGTTTTTCCAAATATTTTTTCTGTATGAAAAATATATAAAACGTGTTAAACTTAAACTTGCATTTTTAGCCATTTACTTTCTTTTAACAAATATCTATAATAAATTAGTTGATAGACTTTTACTAAAAAAATATCTTTTATATGATATTATCTTTTTGCAAGAATCTTATTCTATTCAATTCCATCTAAAGCCTTTAAATCTGATTCATAAATTCTTGATCTGATGAATAAGAAGAAGGGAGACACCGTGTCCCTCATTTAAAGGAGGGACACGTCCATTAAGTCCATATATATATTATAATATTTGTATATAATAGGTTTTAATATATGTGTCAAGCGTGCGTTAAGCGATTTTACACATACATTCATTTATTCTTTTTTATATCTCTTTTCACGAATATTTTAGATGATCATTGATAAAAATAAAAACTTATAACGTAAAGAAGTAGAATTTAATGTTTTGAATGAAAATATTAAAAAATTACTCATATTAGCATTTAAGAATTAAAGGTTAGAAGTTTATATTTTTTCCATCTTATCATTAGTCAAATCTTTTATTTTTTCAGATTATCTTATTTTTATTTTATTTCATCACCATTTTTATATTCATTCTTAGTTAATAACCATACTATTTTTTTTTTGTTTACAAAAGTGAAGTAAATTCATTTAATAACAAAAAGGAGAGAATGCTAAAATGGACTAGAGATGTAAATTAAGACGAACGATCCGGCCCGGCAAGCTTGCACGTTATTTCATTGTGTTGGCCCGGCCCATCACGGCCCGAGCTTAGTCCGAGCATGGCTGCCAGGTCAAGCCCAGGCCGAACTGTATCGGGTTGAACACTGACGTGTTGGACTCTGCACAACATGGGCTCTATGAGCACGTGCCCAACCCAATTAGCCCGATGTAACTCATTTTTTTTATTTTTTCTAATTTAATATTTATTAACTATTAACATAATATTATATATCTAAGTAGTAAAATTAGTTTTAATATTATAATAATGATTACTATTCATATTATATATCAATTCCAATGATCACTCGAACAACCATTTGGATTAAATTAATTGAAAACATAATCCAGTTGTGAATTTTTTTTAGAAATGGCTTACGTATAAGTCTTGAAAAGCCATATAAAAAATTAAGATAGTTCAAGCATGCTCTGGATCATGGTCATTTGTTCACATATGACACATGTGATGGCCACCCAATTAACTATCATGGCTAATCACAAGAAGCCAATTAATGCCCTTAATTCAGGAAAGTGATTCGATCTAACATTTTTTAATCACATAATATGTTTTTTAAAAAAATATCAAGTTGTAGAGAATGACAAAATTTATGTCAGAGTATATAGTCCTTAATATTGGTCAGCATTATTATTCTAATTACTCATGGTACACGAGAGAGAAAAAAAAGAGAGAGAGAGAGAGAGAGACAACTAATACAATACATCTGTTTTCTCCTCCATTTTTCTTATCATTAATTTGTTGTTAATTTTGTAGCTATTTCTCAAGCTGCACAAAGTGTCAGTTTGTTGATCCTTGGTGGATATAAATTCTTAGGTGAAATTGAGATTATCTCAAATAATTTATTATCGAAGTTGTAAAGTATATATATCAGTAAAAAATATGTGAATAAATAAAGGAAGTTTAATGGTTAATAGGAAATTTTATAATAATTCAAAGAAATAGCCTCACAAATAATTATCGGTCGTCACTTTTTTTCCCATGTCTCAATCAGTCGCTTTTTTATATATACTGAAAATAATGCATTCAATAGAATCTGAGTGAAGAAAATTTAATACTGGAAATATTTAGAATGATTAAAATTTTCGTACTCGATTATATTTGTATATAAAAAAATAAATTAGCGTGCAAAATCTTTCAATAAACATATTATAATTCGATAATTCAAAACACAATGGATCTACATCGTCGAATATAATATATATTTTATATTTTCAAATTTTTTGTTGTTTATTCTTTATTGCAAAAATAAGTAATATATTTAATATTTTCAATGTGTATTCAGTGAGGATAATCAACCTATAATTTTCGGATGTTTTTTTTTTAATTTTCTAAAAAAAGGAAATCGATAACTTCTTTATTTAACTGTATCAAAGTGACATATTATCAATACATTCTGATCAATTTCATCTGCAACTTCCCAAAAATATATTAATAACTTGATAATATTTATACTCTACTATAATTTTAATAATATAAGTCAATAATCTAATGAATTCTGGTAAGATAGGGTAAAAAAAAGATGGAAACAAGATTTTAAAACATATTTGATTTAGGTCGGGTTTCCTCATCTAAAGAAGTGATTTGATGTGTCCAAAGAAATTAATTCTAATTTCTTTAATTGAATAAGGTTTTTTTATACTCTTGATCTTCCATATATGAAAGTATGTCACATATGCAATTAATTATTTAACGTAAAAGATCTGCCGCAGGCAGTTGCAGTCAATCATGAGTGAATGTTGAAATATACTGAATAATTCAGTCATTTTCATGATAAGCGATAGCGATAGGATATTAACATATGGACATAATGTGTTGAATCTTCAATGTTCATGTGATGGCACATTTTTTGGTGTTATTAATAATTCTAATTGGAATAAATTAAAGCTTTTAGTAACATTATGCCTATATAAAGGTTCATTGAACCACATGCATGCTAAGTTATGGTCCCTAACATTTTATGCCTGTATCAACTTGGTACGATCTTATTTTTCCAATTAATCTATCATGTTCATGAGTGGGGTTAACTTCTATTGCATCCACATCTTGGTCCCTAACTCTTGTAAAGCCAGCTGGATGGCATGCATCCAAATGGCAATGAACAATACTTTCATAAACAACTTGTTAGACTTATTATCGTTTAGAGATCAAATTGAAGGACAAAACAAGATCATTTGTGTAACGCCTCTAAATCGACCCACGTCACATGGCGAAGACCACCTGGGAGCGCTACAAACGCTATGACATTGATCATTATGTTGACCAAATCTCAGTAAAAAATTAAGACACGTCAACGGAAAGAATAATAAAATAAAGAAAAAAAAACATAAGTTGCAAAAGTTCTGGATGGCTTTAATTTCTAAATGAATATCATAAGGTTTACATCTTAAATTCATAAATGCGGAAAAAAAATAAATAACTAAATAGGCCTTATAGTTCATGTATTTTGTAGTCGTTTGAGCATCGTCGCAGCACATCAACTTAACACCATCACTTATTTAGGTCTATGAAAATCAAACACAGTAGAGAATGTCCTCCTGTAAGCTTTACATCCTAGTGGGAAACCCGTAGGAGTGTGCAATGCATAACTTAAATAGAATAAATCAGAATAAAATTATGTACTTATTTAGAACAGAAGGTGGAACATGAGATCGTTATAAATTGTGATATGAAAGATACATATCATGTGATACTTGATAAATTTGGAATCAAGGACATGCTTGAGAATCATGACATAGTTACTGATAATAATTTGATTTGGAATTCATGCTTGCTTTTATTTATCCATACTTGAAACATTTGTTTTACTTATCCATACTTCTTAATTTTAAATCATGCTTAGCAATTAGGCGATTTTATGTGCATTTAGATTCTTGGGGTATGCCTAGCAAACGATACAATCTTATGCGGGTCAATGAGTGATTAAACCATGACCAAATGAGCGACCCTTATCATGAGGCATTTTGCTTGGACTGACAACTCATTATTCATCTTTTATCTTAACTTATTAATCACTTTAGAAACTTGTTATTCTTTATTCTTCATACAATGGAGGCAATAAGATTAGTAGGAAAATAAATTAGTAAAAGGATTCATGTCTTAAACAGGAATGGATCTAAGGGAGGATATGGAACTAAATCAGTCGTAACATGATCAATCATAAAGGGAACATACGGTGATCAAATCATAAAACATAGATTACTGACGAAATAAATAAGGGGTCATCGTCTGGGGCTTGACACGGCTGTGACTTGGCACGGGCGTGCAGGGGAATCGACACGTCGCATGGCACGGGCGTGCCTTTCACATGGCACGAGTGTGCTAATGAAGTTGGGTACAGGTGGGATGCCACGGGCGTGCCTGAGCAAGAGGGTGGTCGACCGGTTTACGCGATTGGGCGATTGGTCTGGTGTGCATGGCCGGGTTATGGCACGATCGTACAAAAGGGGTGGCACGGGTGTGCCTGATCATGAGGACGATCGACCGATTCAACAATGCGATCGACCGATTTTGTACTTAGTGTCTCGGTCGATAGTTTGGTCATGGCACGAGCGTGCTAGAGGTGTGGCATGGCCGTGATGTCGGTGGCACGGATGTGCCAGAAGGCGAGATTCCAGAACGATTTCAACACGAAAATCACCTAAATCATTAACTGAATTTCATCCTAGATTAATTTCTACGTCGTAACAATCATCAAAGAAAATCAATAACAATAATAATCATTTTGTTACAAGAAATCAATCAAGCAATTATACAATCAAGCAAAAAACATGGCTCTGAAATCACGCCGCTCTACTTCGACTCGAAGCAGCGGTTTCTTCCCCCAAGCGTCCTTTGCCTACAGACCAATCAAAGGTGTGAAAGGGCCGTGAGAAATACTTCACGGAAACACAGTAATGTATGGAGAGAAACTCTATTCGGCCGCCCTTACTAGAGGTGACAGAGAGTGAGGTTTCTAATGGATGTGAACTTCGGACGAACAAGTAGAGGGGAGAGGGGGTTCGTGAGTTTGAGGGAAGAAAGGGTAATGTTTGGTTTGTTTTATCTATTTATCCTCCTCTCTCCTAATTAAATCTACTATAGTAAATGTGATTAGATTTAATCTCTTAATTTGTGGAAGTCATCTAATCTCCTGTATTCTTGCTTCGATGGGGGATATGGATAAATCTCTCCCCGCTCTCCTTCGAGTCCTTCATGTTTTGATTATTATTACTATTATTTTTGTGTCAGTTGTTACAATTGGTTTATCTACGATGTTATTATTAAGATTAGAAAAATATTTCCTTATCTATGAACTATTCTAGATTCTAATATCAAGCCCCAAAACTATTCACTTAATTGTCATGTTTAACATAGATGCTAGGCTAATATTAGTGAAGCAACATTCAATTCAACATCTAACGAAGTTAAAAGTTATGAACATTTGTCATAAATTGTGGTCTCAATTCATCATTGAGTAGATATGGTAGGTAAATTAAGCAATGGAGAGTTGGGACTCATTTGACTTAGTTGATATAAGATAGTCGATAAGTAACTTAATAATGTAAGCTGATTTTAGAAATGATCAATTATACGTTTGATAATAAAGAAACTTATAAATCATTATTTTAGTCAAATGTTCTTAATATTATAATAGAGAAAATATGTGAAGAAAATTTATGAATATTGTAAGGACAAGATATAACATTCATTGATCAAACTAATCAACTTTTTTCTCTCATAAAATAATCTGTATTCCAAACTTATTTTTTTTCTCACTTATAAGCTGACAAAATAAGTTCTTAACAAGTTTTTTTCCGGTAATCAAAGAAAAAGAAAATTTCAAAACACTAACTTATAGGCTTAACCTTACTTCTCACTCCATCCTGTGCTTAAATATGGCAAAGAAATAAGCAATGGAGAGTTACTTATCACTTCACCCTAACTTTTAAAATGATCATTTATGAATTAATTTGCAATATCTTTTGATATATATCATGAAATGCCAAAGTGGAAAAAAAAATTCAAGTTTAACTTATATATATATATATATATATATATATATATATATGTTATGTCAAATCCATTCATGGGTCGTAGAAAATCTAACCCGAGTTGACCCGACCCAACCCGACGATCTGATTTTTAATTTTTTTCTTTTTATTTAAACTTAAGCATATATTTGATTTAATTTTTTAAAAAAATTGATCTAAAATATTTGAAGTATAGAAATAATATTTAAATAGTTAAAAAAACTTGTTTTATACTTTAAAATAAATATTTAATAATATTTTTACATTAGAAAAATATTAAACAGTAAGAAAATAATTTTTTTAAAAAAAATTAGATGGTCGTCCGACCATCCGATACGACCCGAGTCGAATCAAATCAGATTGGGTTGAATTTGATCTCCAAAGTAGTCTTGACCTGATAAGATCATCAAATTTAATCGAAACGAGTTGAATTTATTTACGGATCCAGTCCAACCTAATTCAGTAACACCCTAGGGAGATGATAAGAGAAATAATATATATAATGTAGATTGAAAATATATGTTAAAAGCTAGCAAACAAACTAGCAATAATAATAATAATGAAATCCTAAGGAGATTGGGACCTCGGATACAAACACATGCGTGATCAGTGCCAGCATTATTTTATTTGGCACTTCCGAGAGATCGTGAAAGCAAATGAATACTTTCTTTTACATCACATGTCCGAACTGTGTTTGGCCATTTCAACTGATGTTAAATACAAGTGCACTTATAAAGGCATGCCTCGAGATCTAGAACAGAGACGGAAGGAGAGACCAGAAATATATTCTTTCTCTCTCCTCTCCTCTCCTCTCCTCTCTCTCTCTCTCTCTCTCTACTGTTTCTTGCAACTGTATCATCTCCTAGGTAGAAGACGACCATAATGGAAGATGTCGAGCATGGAGGGCTGCAGAGCAACGGCAGAGATGGGATGATCAGGGAGCCTCTCATCAACCAGCAGAAAGAGGAGACTGGTGAATCGAGTCGAGAGCCTGCTGTTGCAGCCGGCCATGGAAGACCGCAGGAATCCCTATGGATGGTTCTGCTCAGCACCGCCGTCGCCGTCTGCGGGTCATTCGTCTTCGGAGCATGTGTACGTACATCTTCTCTAGCTCTTCTGAAACTTGCTTCTTGTATCAACTCTTCTAACAAAACATAACATAACATGAAGATTTCCTCTTGAGAACATGGAGATTGCAATATTGAATCTGAATCATAAGTTCATATCTGAATCATTTGAGGTTCTTGCATTCTTCTTGCATCCTTTGCTTTGGCGTCAATTCTACTACTAGTTTCCAAGAAATTGCTCAAGGAGAATTAATTTTTTAATGACAAGGAAAAAGGAGGAAGAGAACCTTTTGTCTTTACTTTCATACTTTGGTAAAAGAGATGGTATGAAAAAATTCCAAAAAAACATATTTTTCTTTGAGGATAAAAATTTATAAAATTCTGAATTTTGTGCAAAAATTGCATATCCCTATATTTTATTGCAAAAAAATGAAAATGCTGATTAAGAATTGATTCATCAATTGCCATGTGAATTATAAACTTTTAAATTTCTTAAAAATAAAAAAATAGTACTTTACTATTTTATTATATTTTATGCAGTTACGTCCTTTTCTAAGGTCAATCTAAGTTTAGACTATAGATGCCCAAACAATTATTATAGTCAAATAAAGCTGGTTGGAGAAGCTAAAAGTATTAAAATTGGTGGCGATGTTTAATCATTCACGTTTAATTTCCCAGAAGACATTTAATTGAGCTATGATAGATGCATGTAACTAATTTAAAAGTTGATAATTATTCAGACAAAAATAAAACATTAGTCTGAATTTGCATGGTCTGAAAACAAGAAAAAAAAGTTGGAATGACACAAAAATGAAATTGTATGTCACACACTCTGCATGATGAAATTTGACCTCTTACCTACTTTTTGCAGATCGGGTATTCTGCACCAACACAGACAGGGATTACAAGTGACTTAGGCCTCTCAATAAAAGAGGTAGTATTATTTGACTGATGCATTAATCTTCCAATTCCTCAATTTCTAAGTTTATCTCTTTAAATCTTTAATTGTACAAGAATTTGAAACGAAAATTTATCTTCGACGACAAAAACTTTGTAGTTTATTATGAATTAATATATAAGCGATTCATGCAAATTGCGAATTTTGAAACAAATTCCTTTGTAATATTGCAGTATTCAATTTTTGGATCAATATTAACCATTGGAGCAATGATTGGAGCAATGGCAAGTGGACGGCTTGCTGATTGGATCGGTCGCAAAGGAGTAAGAGCACACAATTGCTCATAATTAAACATTATTATTATTATTATTATTATTATTAAACCTATATAAGTTGCTGGTCAAAGTTTACTTTTATATATGACATGTTTTCTAATTGCATCTTTTACAATTAATTATAATGATCTAGGCAATGGCGGTATCAGCAGTAACGTGCACGATTGGTTGGCTTCTTATAATTGTTGCCGAGGTTTGCTCTTTGGCTAAGCCAAGTTTTTATCTAAATGAAAGTTTTCATGAGATCCTTAATTAAGCTTATTAAACCGAATTATGTTCTTTTCTTGAAGGATCCTTTGATGTTATATTTTGGAAGATTATTCACGGGTTATGGCATTGGAGTGATTTCTTATGTGGTAAGCAAATCATTTGACTATAATCATGTAGCATAACAAGGTCATGGTCCAATGGAGTAAATTTCACTCAACTTACATGGTGTTATTTTCAATAATATTATCCAACTTTAATTTATAACAAAACTCAACTTTAAAAATCTTTCAGTCACGTCGCGGTCTATAGCCTATTTGCCAATCGATCGCATACTTCGACTAATATTCACATGACATATAATAAGTCGGACAATGTGGCATTTACGTATGCGATCGACTGACAAATAAGCTGAAGGTCATCGCGATGTCCTTGACTAAAAGGTTTTCAACTTGGATGGTCGTTTTGTTACAAATCAAAGTTGGATGAAATTATTGAGAAAATCTATAAATTGGGTGATGACTAGTGAAATTTACTCTTGTCCAATGGAATTAATTAGGAAATTTTAAATTCCATCAACCGATTTTTTTGTGTCCTTAATTTGATTACCAACCATGACACTTGGTTTCTTAATTTATTTTATTATGCGAAATCAATCAAATAAAAAAACATAATTGATTTTTTTCCTCATCTAGAAGTTGGACTATTACAACAATCCGTGAAATATGTCAAACATCTAAGCAGAGGGGGAGATTCAATAATCTTTATGCAGCATTAATTGATAGTTACATTATGTTTCCAAAATTAATATATGATAACTTGCAGGTGCCTGTTTTTATTGCTGAAATAGCACCAAAAGATTTAAGAGGCGGACTGACAACGACAAATCAGGTTAAGAATGTTTTTTTTTTTTTTGACATTGCAGGATTTCTTTGAGCATAGTGGTGCATCTTACAAGTGGTTAACTTCTCATTATATAATTATCTTTTGTACAACTTTGCCATGTTTAACAGCTACTGGTATGCCTTGGAATTTCATCCATCTACATAATTGGAAGCTTTGTTACTTGGAGGTCGCTAGCTCTAGTTGGTAATGCATGCTCCATGGCAATCACTGTGTTTTCAATGAGAACTATTTATGTTCCAAGATTCTGACACTTAATTTCATGTAAGGACTTCTTCCCTGCCTCCTCCAACTTCTTGGCCTTGCATTCATTCCGGAGTCCCCAAGATGGCTGGTGAGATATTCGATCATTAGAACACAATACAGACAACAATTACTTACAAAATAAACCTATATATATATATATATATATATATATTAATAACTGAATATTCACATGTCAGGCAAAAGCAGGACACCCAAAGGAGTTCAAAGCTGCATTGCAAAGGCTGCGTGGGAGAGATGCTGATGTCTCAGAAGAAGCAAAGGAGATCCAGGTATGTAATTGAAAATTCAATTAACCGAATTCCTCCAAATTAAATTTTTAATTAAAATTGTTGTACAGGAGTTTACAGAAAACTTGGATACACTTCCAAAAGCCAGTTTTCTGGACCTTTTCCGCAGAAGATACCGTGGTTCAATAATTGTAAGCATCCGATCGATCACTTCCCTCTCTTTCTCTCTCTCTCCCGTACAAATTTGGGGGCATGTGCATGTGTGCAAGATTTATGTTTTTTGGCGATGTGCAGGTTGGCGTGGGACTAATGTTGTCTCAGCAACTTGGAGGGGTCAATGGAGTCAATTTTTATGCAAGTGAAATTTTTGTGTCTGCAGGTAAAAACAGAGTGTTCCTGAACACTATCTCTAGATTTAGGATAGGAATAACTTCTCATTCTTAAACCTTCCACCCTTTCACTTCAGGATTCTCTTCTGGCAGCCTTGGAACAATTTTGATGGGGATAATTCAGGTTTTAAACTCTTAGTTCGCTGCTTTATTAGGATTAGTTTTGTTGAACCCTGCTAATATCTGACTTAATGTAGGTTCCCATCACACTTATTGGAGCCACTTTGATAGACAGAAGTGGAAGAAGATCTCTTCTCATGGTAAGAAAA
Organism: Pontederia crassipes; assembly: GCA_030549335.1. Taxonomy (NCBI): domain Eukaryota; kingdom Viridiplantae; phylum Streptophyta; class Magnoliopsida; order Commelinales; family Pontederiaceae; genus Pontederia; species Pontederia crassipes. The sequence goes on along the minus strand of CM060197.1, from coordinate 38,969,398 downwards.
TATATGAACAAAAAGTACTGTTGTTGTTATCATTATCGCAACATCTTTTAAAGAAGAATAATCTTCCTTGGAAATCATAGGTTTCTGCATCAGGAATGATGATTGGTTGCTTCATGACTGGCTCATCATTCTATCTAAAGGTACACAGAATAATTGCTCTCGGTGAAGGATTAACAAGAATAAAATTTGGTACTAAATTTTACGGATCTTGAAACAGGCACAGGGAGTGCAGGCTGATTGGGTCCCCAGTCTTGCTCTCTTTGGCATATTGGTGAGCATTAATTCTCAGACTAATCTAATAGTAGAACTAGTGAAATTATAAACTTCGAGAAATCAAACTTATGATTACCATCAATTATCCCAACCATATTAAAATTCTTTTAGTAACTCAAGTATAAAGTTATTTCATCCTATTCCATGCACAGGTATATATTGGCACATACTCCATAGGAATGGGAGCTGTTCCTTGGGTAATAATGTCAGAGGTGTGCTGCTACTTGAACTTTATTTTCTTCAACATGAAGAATTCTATTAACATGTTTTCTTAAATGATGCTTTCTTTATCTAACCCCAATTTGTGCACTAATTAATTAATTTGATTAATTACAGATATTTCCTTTCAATATAAAAGGAATAGCTGGGAGCTTTGTGACGTCCATAAACTGGACTAGTTCTTGGGCCGTCTCCTACGCTTTCAACTTTATCATGACTTGGAACCCTGCAGGTAAGTTGGCCCAAAGTTTTATGACATTATGACTCTTTTCACGAGTTTGGTTGTTTTTTTCTAATGGAAATTTTTTTTATATTATATATATATATATATATATATATATATATATATATATATATATATTATGCCAACCCGACATAGTTCGTGCACAGCCCGACAGAGCTAACTCACTCGGATTAGATGGCCCATTTTTAATGTTCTTGCTCAAAATTTATTTGTATTAATAATAAAACAAAAATAATGCTAAATTATAGTAGGTGATATAAAATAAGAATAATACATAATATTAGGATTATTAGATATATAATATTGTTATAATATATAAATAAATATTTAAATATATAATAAAAAATAAAAAAATAAAAGAAATTATGTTTGGGCCGAGCCCGAGAAATTTTGTGTGGATCACGTGCCTTTCTATTAACATGAAAATAATAAAAGAAATAATAACAACTTGTACGAAATTTCATTTTTTTACTTATTTATCACATTTAAGTACTAAAAAAATAATTTTAATAATTATTATAAATTGAAATTTATAAATTATATATTTTTTATAATATTCGATATTGGTAGGGTATTTGTAAAATATAAAAGTAAACGATAACAAGGGGAAAATGGAAAGTTAAGTGCCCCATATTTTTTATGTCAATATATTCTATTAATTTAATAAACATAATAGTATTAACAGGTAGCTTATTGTAAAAATTGATACTGATAATATGGTTTAACATCATTATATGATTTATTTATTTTTTGTTAATATGTGTAAATATAAATGTTCTGTTAAGTGAGTGTTTAGATATAGAGTAAAACCAAAAAAATAAAAAAAACTATCTTTTATATAATTTTGACAATTTAAATCTCCAATCGGATTTTCATAAGTTTTTTTCTCAAATTTTAAATGAGCATATCTTTTTTTTTTTCGTTGTTTGCTGACTCGATAAATATATTTGGTTGCAGGCACATTTTTCATGTTTGCAGGGATGTGTGCATTGACTATTCTGTTCGCGGCCATGGTCGTGCCTGAAACCAAGGGGCGTTCCTTGGAAGAGATACACGCGTCACTAAATTCGTAGAAGATGTACATAATTTTTTTCCCCAGGAATTAGCTATATATTATTTTCTGAAAAAAAAAACATAAAAAAATTATTATTACTGTTGCTTCGTTCTTTGTATTTTGTAAATGTGTTATATCTTTTTTGTATCATTAAATATGTTTATTGGTTATTGTAAGACTAGTTATTTTGGCTTCATTAATTAACCCAAGAAAAATTAAATATCACCATAAAAATCGTTTGAGAAAATATAAAAAATGATCTGTAAAGATGGAAGATTATCCTTAAAATCAATTGTTCTTTTTGAAAAATATGACAAGAAACTTTAACAACTTATTAGCACCTAAAATTAGCATTGGACTGACCAATTAAATCGCGGAAAACCTTTGAAAATAAAGTTCATAATTTGGAGTTAGATGTAGAAAATTGAGATAATTTAGGGGTGATTACAAGAAATAATCCTTTATTTTATTATAATATGAAGCATACTATTAATTAGAGAAACATTATTTCTCTCTTAAACTATATATTTCTCCTTATTATAATCTTTATAGATTATTATAGTATTGCATAGTTAAAAAAATAATATATTTTTTAATTATTATTTTTACCTCAATTAGCTTAAATTACATAATTTCATATATAAAAAATATGGGAGAATATATTTCACGATATTATTAATTGAATATGCTAACACATCATTTTTCTTATTAACTGAAACATATTATACCGATTATCATGAAAAATATATTTCTTTTTAAAACTATACATTTCTCCTTATTAATTTTTGACATAATATTATTATATTTCATAAAAAATAGAATAATATTTTTAATAATTATATTTAGTCCCTATTAGCTTAAATTGTATAATTACATGATAAATATAATTTATTTGTATTATTTATATCACTAATAATTTTATCATCAATGATCATGCACTTAATCTTGATTTTATACATAATTTTTTCGTATTTAAATATAAAGTTGATATGATCTTGATAACTAAAATTAATACTTTTATATATTATAATTGGAAAAAATATGAAATTTTTATCATTTAAAAATTATTAGAATTACTTATGAACCCACTGTAATTTTAATCTGGCTCCGCCGCTGACCGAGAGAATCATGAGGCTGAGACTTGAGATGAACTGGTAAAACTCATCTTCGGCCGTAAATCAATCAGTTTTTTCACTAAAAAAATCTCACTATATAAAATTGTGAAAATGTTTATTGTTAACATCGCTCGATCCTAATACCTTTTCAGGGGTAAACAGACGCTTAACTAGCATTTGACAGGAAAGTATTAAATTATTTTATTTCTTTTTTCTATAGATAATTTTTTCTACAACCTTTAAATATTGAAATAAAAAAATTATTCTCTAATAATATTAAAATAATATATAATCTATTTATTTTTTTAGTTTTAAATGTTCTATCTTAAATAAATAGTAATGATTAATGTTAATAATGTATTGAATTCTACTTCAATTAGAACCTATTTGGATCCCAACAGACTCCGAAATAAAAGGAATTTTTCTAACATGTTTTCTTTATTTTCTCATCATAAAATTGTTAGGGAATTGATTTATTGCGTTATCACAAGATATGTGTCATATTTTTTAGATTAATATAAAGTCACAATCGGTCTATAATTTCTATCATCTGGAAAATGGAGTGTCTATATAAACTCCCTAGGGGTTCAAAGAGAAAGCAGTCTGATTTTGTAATCCTCTTATGTATTTTCCATGAAATAAAACTTTGATTCGCCTTAAATTTCTTGGGTTCTCTCGCGGTGCATCATTTCTCTTATGCAGAAATCCTAACAAACTGATATAAGAGTGATGCTTCATCATCGATCCTCCGTCAGATGTAGAGATGGCATCGCACAACGTGAAGATCAAGAAATTTATAGGGCGAAATAGTTTCAATTTCTGACATATCAAGATATGAGCACTTCTGAAACAACAAGGAGTCTAGGCGCCGCTCGCGAACGTGTCAAAGTTCAAATCAAAGGTGGAAGACTCGAAGGACAAAAAAAATGAGGTCGACCACGCAAATTTGACGGCACAGGAGGAGAAGGTTCACTCTATGATCATGTTGTGTCTGGCGGACGAGGTGATTATCGAAGTCAACGATTTTGCGAGGGACAATTTGTGACGGACGAAAATTCTTCGCAATATATTTTTATTATTAATCTTTCCGATAGTTCAGATCATCAAAACTTCTAGCGGACGGAAATTCGTCAGAAGTTCTGATGGCCCGAACCATCGGTAACTAAATATACATATATTATTAATCTTTACGACTGTTCAAACTATCGAAAGTTTCGACGGACAAAAATCCATCGAAAGTTCCGACGGCCCGAACCGTCGATAACTTATATATATATATATATTAATTTTTCTGTCAAAAGTTTCGACAATCCAAACTATCAGTAACTAAAAAATATATTTTATTCTTGATATTTTTCCCTCCCTTATTTTTCCCGCAGAATTTTTCCTGCACATCTCCCTTCCTTATTTCCTACTCCCACTCGCCTCTCTCCCAGTCTCTCCCTCCCTCTCCCACTCTCTTCCTCTCTCTCAATAGCCTGAACGATCCTCTCCAATGACGAGTGCGGCCCGGACGATGACGATGGGATAACCCGCCGGCGATCCTCTCTCTATCTCTCACCTGGCGGCCTGATCCTCTCTCTATCTCTCGCCTAGCGGCCTGATCCAGCCGCGTGTGGCCTGAAACGGCTGCCTCGCGGCCTAGAACGGCCGTGCGCATCCTGGAGCGGCTGCCTCACGGCAAATTGTTTTTAATACTTTATACTTTTTTCCGACGATTTAGGTCGTTGAAAAAAATAGACAATTGTAAGAACTTTCGACGGTCGCGGTCGTCTGAATCTTCCGATGGGTACAATCATCATAACTTCCGACGAACGCAGCCATCGGAATCTTCCGGCGGGTAGTGCCATCAGAGCTTTTGACTGCGGCAGCTGTCGAAAGTTCTGACAGTACAGCCGTTGAAAGTACTGACGCGTGCAGCCATCGGGATTTTCGATAGTTTTTTTGCGTCAGTCAAAAATATTTAACGACGAGCTTTTTCCGACGGATCATATCCGTCGAAAAAATAAACTTCAATTTCCGATGGATTTCTCATAATTTTTCTTGTAATGACTTAAATCTATCGGATTCGGGTAAGATAGACTAAAGAAAAAGATGGACACAATATTTTAAAACATATTTGATTTCGGTGGGGTTCCCTAATATAAAGGAGTTATTTGGTGTGTCCAAAGAAATTAATTTTAATTTAGAATTCTTTCTAATGATTATTTTGAAATTGAACAAGTGTTTTTTTTTTCACGTGGATAAGTTTTTTATACTCCTAATCTTCCATATGAAAGTATGTCATATATGAAACTAATTATTTAACGTAAAAGATCTCGAATAGCCAGTCACAGTCAATCATGACTGAAAGTGGAAATATACTGAATAATTCAGTCATTTTCATGATATGATATAGCGAGAGGATATTAACATATGGGCATAATGTGTTGATTAATCTTCATGGACATGTAACACATTTTTTGGTGTTATTAATAATTCTAATTAGAATAAATTAAAGCTTTTAGTAACATTATGCCTATATAGTGGTTCATTAATGAACCACATGCATGCTAAGTGATGGTCTGTATCAACTTGGTACGATCTATTTTGGAATTGATCTGTCATATTAATGAGTGGGGCAAACTTGTTAGAATTATTAACCTTGGTCTCTAACACTTCTAAGGCCAGCTGGATGGCATGCATCCAAATGGCAATGAACAATACTTTCATAAACAACTTGTTAGACTTAATGTCTAGAAATGAAATTGTAGGTCAACAAGATCATTTGTTTACCTACGTTTTTATTATTAAGCTCAAGAAATCTGTCATTATTTATAAGCTATTCTAGCATCTAATCCCAAACCCTGAAGTATTCACTAATTTACCAATTTTAAATTTCTCTCTCTCTTTCATTTTTGAGCTGCAACTTGTAGTAGGTCCATCGACAAAAGATAAAATTTTACTATATGATAAGTCGATCGACTTATTGTACAGTGCATTGTATGCTCGTACCGCCCATATGTATGTATATGCATAATTTTGCCATTAACCCATAGAACATTTCCCATTTTAAGTATCAGTCATTCTTATAGTTGCCGGGTTTAACACATATGTACTCTTAAGACAGATAAGAGGTGTTTTCCTCTGTAATCTATCAATTATTATCTTTGTATTTACAAAGTGACATATTTTTATTTTTCATGTGTAATTCTTAGTTAAGTTATATTTTGAATTAAAGTATCCAATCGCTCAGATCCAATCATCCTTAATTTACACAAATTAAACTCGATGAAAATTTTATGTAGTTTTTTTTCTACACACCTAGTATTCTCGCTCATATCACGTCATCTAGCCTCTAACGGCACTGAGTTCTTCGCAATAATAATAATGATACCCTAAGTATGTTGGGACCTCGGATACAAACCCTAGGAGAAACAAAATTGACCTTATTTTATTTCTCACTTCCAAGAGATCCTGAAAGCAAATGAGTACATTCTTTTACATTACATTTTCAAGCTGTCTGGCCATTTCAACTGATGCATACAAGTGCACTTATAAAAGCATGCCTGAAGGAGATGTAGACAGACGGAAGAAGGGACCAGAAATATTCTCTCTCTCTCTCTCTCTCTCCCCCCCCTCTCTCTCTCCTCTCTCTCCCTCCCCCCCACCCCCTAGCAGCTGTATCATCTCCTAGCAGAAGTTGAGCATAATGGAAGATGCAGCGCATGAGCCTCTCATCAACCTGCATAATGAGGCGGGTGAATCAAGTCGACAGTCTGCTGATTTTGCAGCCGGCCATGGAAGGCTGCATTGGATGGTTCTGCTGAGCACCGCCGTCGCCGTCTGTGGGTCATTCGTCTTCGGAGCATGTGTACAAACATCTTCTCTAGTTCTTCTGAAACTTGCTTCATGTCAACTCTTCTAACGAAACATAACATAACATAAATGGTTTCTCTTTGAGAACATTTTGATTGTAATATTGAATTTGAATCACAACTTCATATCTGAATCATTTGCATTCTTCTTGCATCCTTTGCTTTGGCGCCAATTCTACTACTAATTTCAGAGAAAAAAGCTCAATGAATTATTTTTTTTACGACAATAAAAGGGAAGGAAAAGTACCTCCTATTTGTACTTTCATATATTTTTTTTGTTACCGCCATATATCTCTTTACTTTCATACTTTGATATGATACTATTTCGTAGAAAAGAATAAAAGAGGGTACACAGTATGAAAAGGTCCAAAATTTATATCTATTGTAGATCTACCCTTTCTCTATATTTTTCTTTTCAGGATAAAAATTTATACAAATTTAAATTTATTGCAAAAGTAGTAGGGGATGTAAGAAACACTTGACTGATCCGAAAGAATAAAATAAAAAATTATGGTACCAAATACGATTTATGATGATTTTTTAGGGTCAATTCTGCTAGTGCCCTACCCAAAAAAATCCTAGGCTCCATGGAGTCCATTTTTATTTATATAATTAATTTATAAGTAATTACTTTTATTATTGGTATAATAGTTTTTATATAATTTAATATGCTCCTATCACATTATGAAACTCTAATTTAATAATTCTAATAATATATCCTTTATTTAGTTATAAAATTAAATATATTAATTTCAATTTTAATTTACTATATAAATGTTACTTAAATAGAGATTAAAAAGAACTGATATGTTATAAAGAGATTTTTCTTTTTTTCTAAATAATTTTAGAATGATTTTGTAATTTAAAAAAGTGATACGAAACATAAGGAGTGATTTTTGAATAAAAAATCAGTTTGATCTGAACCACTTCTACTCTTAAAAATTAGCCATGTGAATATTATTGATTAAATATTATTGATTCGGCAATTGCCATGTTAATAAACTTTTATTTTATTTTTTTTAAAAAAGTAGTACTCTATTATTTTATTCTATTTTAGGCAGATATTCTAAAGTCAATCAAAGTTTAGGCTATAGATGTCCAAACAATTATTATATTCAAATACAGCTGGATGGAAAAATAAAAAACATTAAATTGGTGAACGATTTTTAATCATTCGCGTTTAGTTTCCCAAGCGACAATTAAGGATCTTATTTTAATAAATTGTCGTAGATGTTAGACATGCAATAATTGATCTAAAAGCTGATAACTAATGAACATGCATGGTTTGAACAAAAATGAAACAGGCATGACACAAAAATGAAATTGCATATCACTCATTCTGCATGATGAAATTTGAGTTAGGCCTCTGTATATTTTGCAGATCGGGTATTCTGCACCAACACAGACAGGGATTACAAGTGACCTAGGCCTCTCTATAAAAGAGGTTAATTATTATTTCTTCATTGACTGATGCATTAATATTTCTATTCCTCAAGTTCCAATTTTATCACTTTAAGCTTTAATTGTACAGGAAAATTAATTGTACTGTATTAATTATCTGCGGCGCGCAGCACAGCACAAATAAATTGTACTGTATTAGAAATTAATATATAAGTGATATATGAAAATTACGAATTTTGAAACAAATTCCTTGGTAAATTTGCAGTATTCATTTTTTGGATCAACATTAACTATTGGAGCAATGGCAAGTGGACTTCTTGCCGATTTGATAGGTCGCAAAGGAGTAAGAGGCACACAATGGCTCATTATTAGACATTATTATTGTTAAACATGTTTTAAGTTGCTGGACAAAGTCTACTTGTATATATGATATTTTTTTTTGCTAATTGCATATTGTACAATTTAATTATAATGATGAAGGCAATGGGAGCATCAGCAGTAATGTGCACGATTGGTTGGTTTCTCATAATTATCGCCAAGGTTTGCTCTTTGGCTAAGCCAAGTTTCTTTCGAAATGAACACTTTCATGAGACTCTTAAACTTATTAAATCAAGTTATCCTCTTTTCTTGAAGGATCATTTTAAACTTATTAACTCAAGTTATCTTCTTTTGTTGAAGGATTCTTGGATGTTATATTGTGGAAGAGTTTTCACGGGTTGGGGCATTGGAGTGATTTCCTATGTGGTAAGTAAATCATTCGACTATAATAAAGTCTCATAATAAGGTCATGGAACGATGCAAATTAAATAGGACATTTCAAAATGGATGTTTTTTAAATCGAACTAATCCCAGTTGAAACGCGCCGATTGTCGGTCCAGTTTGATTGGTACTAAAAACTCAATCGAACGGGTTAACCCGACAAAAAGCGGGTTCAATCCGATTTTTTTCAAGATAATTGAAAAAAATGAATATAGATGGAAAAAGTAAAAAAATGAAAAGTATATAATAGGAGGGAAGGTGTGAAAATAGAAAAGAAAAAAAAATTGATTAGATTTCATAAGATGAAGTAAAAAAATATATTAGTTATGAGGAAAGTATATTTGAATTTAAAAATAAAAGGTGGGAAAATAATAAAAAGACAAACTTAGACAAAACAATATGATGAACTCAAATAACAAGATTATAAAATTTAAATCATTATAAATAAAAATATATTATAGGTTTTATAAAATGAATTTGAAAAATAAAACAAATAATTCGAATTTGAAAAATAAACGCAGGAGATAGTAATAAGGACAAATCTAAAAAAATATTGAATAAGTAAATGGAAAATATATATTAAAAATAATTTATTGATATTTAATTAATTTAAAGTGATGATTATTTTTTTATTTCATTATTCATTACCTTTAATACTTTATTTATAATATATTATTTTAATAAAAATATGATTTAACTCGGTTGAACTCGATTGAATCGATCGAACTATGATCTACTTGGCCCATTGGTTCGATTACTGGTCTGATTTTAAAAATAGTGATTTCAACAATCCATGAATTATATCAAACATCTAAACTGAGCTGGAGATCCAATAATCTTTATGGAACTTAATCAATTTTAGTTAGATGCACTTGCAATTAGTAATAATTGGTTGTTGGTGTTACACATGTTTCTAAACTTACTATATCATAACTTGCAGGTGCCTGTTTTTATTGCTGAAATAGCCCCAAACGATTTAAGAGGTGGTCTCACAACCATAATTCAGGTATAGATAATCATTTTTTTTTTGGACAGTTTTTCTTGGAGGAAAAGGACTTCTTTAACCATGTTAAAACTTTTTTATTGCATCTGACATGTGGTTAATTTCTCATAATACAATTAGTTTTTTTATGCATCTTCTCCATGTTTAACAGCTATCAATATGCTCTGGAATTTCATCCATCTACATAATTGGAAGCTTTGTTACGTGGAGGACACTGGCTCTAATTGGTAATGCAATCACTATATTTACAATAAGATTATGATGCTAAAAGAAATTAGAACTATTTATGTTCCTGAATCCTGACACTTCATTTCATGTAGGACTTTTTCCCTGCCTCCTCCAACTTCTTGGCCTTGCATTCATTCCGGAGTCTCCAAGATGGCTGGTGAGATCTTTGATTATTAGAACAAAATAATATCAAGGTAGACAATATCGAGATCTTACATAATCGATAACTTTTAATAAACCTTGATATTAAAATTATTTTGTGAAAAATATAATTTTTTAAAATTTTAATTATAACTAATCAACTTTCTATTAATTATAACTAATCAACTTTCTATTAATAACTGAGTATTCACATGCCAGGCAAAAGCAGGACAGTCAGAGGGGTTCATCCATGCATTGCAAAGGCTACGTGGGAGAGATGCTGATATCTCAGAAGAAGCAAGGGAGATTCAGGTATGTTCCTTATCAATGTTTCTAAGCTTCAACTTAAAAAGGAATTAAAAAATGTATGTGATTGAAAATTCGATTAACCGATTTCCTCCAAATTAATTTGTTAATTAAAGTTGTTGTACAGAAATTTACAGAAAACTTGGAGACACTTCCAAAAGCCAGTTTTCTGGACCTTTTCCGCAGAAGATACCGGAGTTCAGTAATTGTAAGCATCCAATCGATCACTTCCCCTCTTTCTCTCTCATGCAAATTGGGTGAGGATGTGCATGTGTGCAAGATATATGTTTTTTGGTGATGTACAGGTTGGTGTGGGACTAATGTTGTCTCAGCAACTTGGAGGGGTCAATGGAGTCAATTTTTATGCAAGTGAAATTTTTGTCTGCAGGTAATAACAGAGTATTCCTGAACACTATCTCTAGATTTAGGATAGGAATAACTTCTCATTCTTAAAGCTTCCACCCTTTCACTTCAGGATTCTCTTCTGGCAGTCTTGGAACAATTTTGATGGGCATAATTCAGGTTTTAAATTCTTACTTTGCTGTTTTATTAAGCTTAATTTTGCTGCACTTAGCTAATATCTGATCTAATGTAGCTTCCCATCATATTTATTGGAGCCACTTTGATAGACAGAAGTGGAAGAAGAACCATTCTTATGGTAAGAAAATATATGAGCAAAATTATTGTTGTCATTATTATTATTATTGCAACATTTTTTGAAGAAGAATAATGTTCCTGGGAAATCATAGGTCTCTGCATCAGGAATGATGATTGGTTGCTTCATGACTGGCTCATCATTCTTTCTAAAGGTACACAGAATAATTGCTCTCAGTGAAGGAAAAACAAGAACCAAATTTGGTACTAAAGTTATTATGGCTCTTGAAACAGGCACAAGGAATGCAGGCTGATTGGGTCCCCAGTCTTGCTCTCTTTGGTATATTGGTAAGCTAAAACACTGAATTGAATGACAGCCAGAATACCTGTTCTCTTTTATTGGTGTCTAGTGTTATTAACACTTGATTAATCTAATAACCGAGCCAAAGAAATTATAAACTTTGAGAAATCAAACTTATGATTACGATTTTGACAACTCTGTCAATCAATTATCCCAACCATATTAACATTCTTTTTCATGCATTAGTCCTAGTATGGGTGTAAGTGATTTGTTCCAAAATAGCATTTCCAGAATGATTAATTTTCAACTCAGAGAGAAAAAAAAAGTTCATTTATGATATAAATGATTTTAGTAGCTCATGTATAAATATATTTCATCCTATTCCATGGGCAGGTATATATTGGTACATATTCCATAGGAATGGGACCTGTTCCTTGGCTAATAAAGTCAGAGGTGTGCTACTTGAACTTTATTTTAGTCAAGAGGAAGAATTCAATGAACATATTTACCTAAATGAAAAAAAATGATTATGTTACCTGTTTTAAGTAGTAGCATTATCATACGTCTATTAATTACGATTTTGTTCATGATGGACGATGAATAAAAATATTGTCCAATAATTCACCGTTCATCATGAATTGAATAATGATTAATGAAGTATGATAAGTGCTACCTCTTAAAAAAGTAGTACAAACATTAAACTCTTTCCTAACTGTATTTATATAACCCAAATCTATGAACTAATTAATTAATTCAATTACAGATATTTCCTTTCAATATAAAAGGAAAAGCTGGGAGTTTAGTGACGTCGATAAACTGGCTTAGTTCTTGGGTCGTCTCCTTGGCTTTCAACTTTATCATGACTTGGAACCCTGCAGGTAAGTGCCCAAAATTTTAGATATTATAACTTTTTCACCAATAAACTATAAAAGTAAACCATGACAAGAGAAAAAAATGAACAGTTATATCAGTCAACTCAAATGTTAATGTTATGAATTTTTGTAAAATACATATCTTGTCTATATATATATATATATGTGTATGTATGTAGAGAGAGAGAGGAAAATAAGGTGCGTTGGTTCAACTATTAAGATCGCGCAGATGCAAAATAATACTAGAATAGATTGAGATGCCAAAAAATTGGAGTGAGATGCAGCCCCCAACCGATGAGCGAGAAGGGAGGTCGAATGATGCAGCGTAGGGGCAGACAAAGTCGTCAACCGTCGAGCGGGTAGGGAGGTTGCTTGGCGCTGCATCGAGCGGGCAGGGAGGTCATGTAGAGCGGCGTCGAGTGGGCAAGAGAGGTTCCCTGGCATTGGCGTCGGAGCAAATGAGGTCATGAAGACCATCCTCAAGCAGGCAGAGAGGTCGCCTAGCGCAGTGACGAGTCGGCAAGGAGGTTGCCTGGCATGGCGTCAAGCGGGCAAGAGAGGTCGCCTGGCACAGCATCAGAGGTGACAAGGTTGTCGGCCATCCTCAAACGGCTAGGGAGGTCGCCTAGAGTAGTGTCGAGCAGACGAGAGAGGTCGTCTGGTGCGGCGTCGGAGCGGACGAGCTCGTCAGCCACTGAGCGGGTGAGAGAGGTCGTTTGGCATGACGTCAGAGAGGATGAGGTCACCAGCCATCGAGCGGGCATGGAGGTTGATTGGCGTGGCATCGAGTGGATGAGGTTGCCAATGGTTGAGCGAAAAGGGAGGTCGCTTGGCATGGTATTGAGCGAGTGAGTGTTGGAAATAGTGGGTAGATGGAAAGAAAAAAAATGAAGATCAAGATTTCGAGGCACGACGGATCGCTATCTTTAGAGAATTATTTGTCCTCACACGAAATTTGCTATTGGGCTTGCGACAATAATAAACGAAGTCATCGAGTTCGCCAACTAGCAACTGTTGAAGAATTCAATCTCTTATTCTCTTAGCGCCTGTACCTGAAATATCACACACACAATTGTGCTCAATATTTCGAATAAGAGACTATAATAACTAGCACTACTCATCCCGGTTTCATGAATATTTACAAGAGTAAACCTCTAAACCTCTTGATTGAAGCGGCACCACTTCTATATTCATATAGGTGGAATACATCGATAACACATATCGATTTAGGATAACACATATTCATTCATTAAGAGCTTTCACTCATCTTCAATTAATATTTGCACTAAATCCTCTTCTTAATGCACCGATTATTAAGTAACTTGTTGTTACCCTTTGAACCTTGAGACCAGATTTTTACTAAAATAAGGAAGGGTTTTCATTACTAATAATCATAGGTTTAGTTGGCATTTAAGTACTCTACATCGCACACTTTTGCCAATGTAACACACTAGAGGTTAGAAATGATTCACTACTCGTGGCCACAGTAATTTTAATTCAAAATATTCAAACCAGTTCGTTTCTTTTCATTTGTTGATATTACACAAATTCAACAAGGAAATATATTTCATTGAAGTTCAACACATGACTTCACTACTTTAGCACATAACAATTTTACATACATCACATGTATGCTTTTATTAACTTTTGAGGTGGTGCACCCCCACATTTTAAGATAATCATGATTTTATTTCTCTTTACTCAAAAGAGAACTATATCTATATTTATGGTTTAACGAGATGATCAAAAACTCATTTATCGATATTCGATAGTCACATTTATGATTTTAATGAAATTACCAAAAACTCTTACACCATGTAATCACTAAGAGCTCTTGACATCATGTGAACTCCATCGATACAATTTCTTCACATTGTATCCTAAATTTTTCTTTTGTCTATATATTTTCAATCTATGATAGACTTTTCCACTAAGATTTATCAAGATTAGTTTACCTTAAAAAATTAATCTGAATGTTCAGTTCAAACATTCCTTTGCCACATAGTCACTTCGAGATTGAATTATCAATCAAATCTCCCACATAGTTGATTACTTCAGGAATATAATCAACTTTTATTCCATAACAATCTAGGTGGTCAATTCCCTCATATAACTCATATCTTTATGTCATGTCAAATAGTTTTTAAGTTCGAGATTAGTTTATATACGAATGGCTAGTCCGCATTACTAACTCTTCAAACAATAGGATCAAACTCAAGATCCTTAGGAATATGATATTTTTAAGTATTCTTATGGCATGGACGATTTCTTATTTTGTCCTTCAATTCTTGATAATTCATTGGTCAATTCCCTCGGATGCTCACATTTGCAACAAAGCAAATGTGTGATTCACACTTTGCCACATCTATATTTGCATACTCTCATAGTGTATAAAATGCAAATATATTTTAAAAATTTGATACCCATAATTTTGGCAACATTTATATTTGCTTACTCTTATAGAGTATATAATGCAAATATATTTTAATATCCAAATGGATAATGTCCACAGCTTTCTATATTTGCTAACCCAAATAGAGTTTAAAGTGCAAATATATTTTTCATATCCAAGAATTCAGTAATAAATTATAATTTTAAAATATCACAGATATTTCATCCATTATAATTTAATTACACCATGATAAATTCGAAATCCAGTAATAAATTATAATAGTGAAATTTTTAGATATTTCATCTATCATAATTTGATTACACCAATAATATATTATAATATCATTGAATATCATTGTCTTTGATCACACAATATCTTAGGGTCTCTTAGATATTTTTCTCATAACATCTTATAGTTGAACGTCCTCCTCTTATACGTTCACCCCCACGTGCCTAATCTTGAGTAGGCTTTCTTTGATCATTCATGCAAGTATGCATGTATATGATGTGCCTATTTAGATGTTTATCAGTAACATCTTTTTCTCAAACACTTCTAAGGCTCAGATGGATCCGACAACATCCCATTGCCTCCATCCCTCACTTGTGGGTCAGTTTATATTTATTTCTCATACGAATACCAAATACTTATGTCCAAACATTCATCTAAGCATTCATCTTATGCTTCCATTCTTTATAACATCTACCAAGATTATCTATGACAAATATCTTTTCAGATAATTTATCGAATATGTTTGGTGCATGTTCTATTTCTTTTGATATTTACCCGTAACATCACTATCATTTCCGACAATTCATGAACATGTAGGAGCGCATGTTCTATTTTTTTTCTTATAATGTTTACCAGTGACAAAACTAGCTTTCCGAACAATTGTTGAACATATATGACACATGTTCTATTTTTTTGTGATGTTTACCAGTAACATCACTAGGCAAGATTACACTTGCTTTATTATCTTCACATGGTGTTCACGGGCAACACCATCAATTATAGGATCGTGTACTTTTCTTGAAAATATTATCATCATGTTCTAATCCCACGTGATGTTTGTCATCAATATCGTTAGAAAAAAAATTCATCTTGTCTTTCTACATCCGAAGGGTGTGTACCGTTAAGTACATGTTAATTGATACAATCAATTAACTAGCCACATAAAATTTGAAGTAAATATATTTTGAAAAATCAAAGACACATTCGAAAGATTCATTAATAGAAATCATCATCACATACAAAATGTGATTTAAATAGTCTAAATAAATATATTGACATATCATTTCTTTTCTCAACACCTAACTCAAATAAGTTAAAAAACACAACATCAAATTTGTGATTTTGAACACGAAAGAAGATCGAGAACATTTATGATAGTAATGTTCGAAATACTAAAAAAGAAAGAATGTCAAATCATACTTTAAGAGTATAAATGAAAACGTACCTCAATTGATGAAATTCACATAATCAAATTGAATAAAATTTCACGTACTCTTGATCCATCTCTTGCAGGTAGCATCGATCTCTTTAACCATCTCAACAAAATAATTCTCTAAAATTATTGGAAATAGTGGGTAGATGGAAAGAGAAGAAATGAAGATCAAGACTTCGAGGCACGACGGATCGCTATCTTTAGAGAATTATTTGCCCCCACACGAAGTTTGCTATTGGGCTTGCGACAATAATACTCCCATAATACAACGAAATCATTGAGTTCGCCAACTAGCAACTATTGAAGAATTCAGTCTCTTATTCTAGTAATTTGCAATGACTTGAATGCATTTTCATGTGTTGTGCATATAGTACTCATCACATGTTCATTGCTTCTCATCACTTGCAATTGCTTTCAATTAAATGAAAATGCAAGAAGGGGAAGCCTATTTATAGGGTTGAAAGGGCACTTCACGAAGAGATGCGTCTAGTGTCTTTTCGTCCAAAAGATACACCTATTAATGAAAGAATTCATTTAATTCCTTTTCATATAAGGACACACCTTATGAAGAAAAGACACATCTATTGATATATGAACACATATAAAAGGACACATCTTACGATGAAATGATGTATCTATTCAAATGTGAATATAACTTTGAAATATGAACACACCTATTCAAATGTAAACATATCTCTTCACTTATGAAGTGATGCGACTCTTCATCTAAGAACATCCTTTCATTAACAAGATAACTCATTCATGACACCATTTCACTTTATAATACATGTGAACATGTCTCTTCATTCAATATTGTAACACTTCATTGATGAAAAGATGTAATGTTACATTTCATACTTAACTAATTAGTATGAACTCATTTTCAATGTTCACAAAGTAATATATTTAAAATTTGAAGCCTTCAAATTCCAATAACAAGGGCGGTCGCCTAGTGTGGCGTTGAGCGGGCAAGGGAGGTCGACTGGCGCGCTGTTGGAGCAAATGAGGTCGTTGGCCATCAAGCGGGCAAGGAGGTCACTTGGCGCGACATCGGAGCGTACAAGTCATCATCCATTGAGCGGGCAAGGAGGTCGCAGGCACCGCCATCGAGTAGGCAGGGAGTGAGATTGTGGTGTCTTGATGGGGGGTATGCTAGGCTGGTTCAAGGTAACTCCTGTAGTTTTTTTTTCAAATGACCGATTCAAGTTCAAATGCATCGATATGAAGCGTTTTAGGGCTGAGCACGGATTAGGCCCACCCGGTCGATCCAGTCCTCACCGACTCGATAGACCTGGAAAAAACTCGGACGAAACATAATTCGGTCCAGGATCGGATCCAAATTCATGGAAACCTGGCGAGTTTAGGGTCAGGACCAGATCTAGAGTCTAAAAACCCAACCCGGACCCGTCCGGGTTACCAATTATTTTATGGGGCGTGCTACTACCCATCTAGGCATCTAACCTCTATCGAGCAGACCCAATAACCCGCATACCACAATAAGAAAAACTAAAAATAAAAACCTTGCTTTCCATCGGCTGGATCGCTTGCCCTAGCCGTGTGGTATGCCGCCGCTCGCCACCCATTGCCTCTACTCTCCATCGCAATCGTTGATCGTTTTCCTTCACCCGTTGCCGCCGCCGCCGGTCTCGGCCTCGTCGATCTCCATCACTGCAGGTACCACGACGGCACGATAGACGGCGTGATTCTGAACAGAACAGTGCTGCTCGCCGCCGTTGCCGCTGCTCGTCGCCCGTTGCCATTGCTTTCCATCGCAATCGCTCTCCTTCGCTCGTTGTCGCCGCCGTCGATCTCGCTCCATCACCACTGGTTACTTTGACGGCACGATAGATGACGTGATTTCAAACAGAACAGTGCCGCTGCTCGCCTCCCGTTGCCACTGCTCGTCGCCTATTGCTGCTGCTTTCCATTGCAATCGCTGATCGCTCTCCTTCGCCCGCTGCCGTCGTCGCCGATCTCAGCCTCGTCGATCTCCATCATCGCTGGTACTGTGACGGCACGACAGATGACGTGATTTCGAGCAGAATAGTGCCGCCGCTCGCCACCCATTGCCGCTGCTTGTTGCTACTGCTTTCCATTGCAATAGCCGATCGCTCTCCTTCGCCCGTTGCCGTTGCCGCCAATCTCGGCCTCGTCGATCTCCGTCATCGCTGGTACCGCGACAGATGACCTGATTCTGAACAGAACAATGTCTCGCTCGCCGCCCATTTTCGTTGCTTTCCATCGCATCGCTCTCCTTCGCCCGTTGCCGCCGCCACCGATCTCAGCCTCGTGGATCTCCATCATCGTTGGTATCGCAAAAAATGACGTGATTCCTAGTTCCTAAATCCAGTTTTATTCCCAGTTTTCGAGTCTGACCAGGTCCTGGCCAGCTCAAAAATTTTCTAACCCGGTAAAACTTGAGCCGGGTCCGGGTCTAGAGGAACCCGGACCCGAACCCGGGTTCGCTCAGGCCTAAAGTGTTGAACTAAGATCAGAATATTATAATGACCAGAATTGAAAGATTTGAGGGTAACATCAATTTCTTTGATCTCATCCTAATTTTTCTTATATATATATATATATATATATATATTTTTTGAGGGTGACATCAATTTCTTTGATCTCATCCTAATTTTTCTTATATATATATATATCCACAAATTATTATTTATTAAACTAATCATACTCCCTACAAAATGCAAATACTAAAAAATAATAATAATCGCATGTGTTCTTGGCCCGGTGGGATAGCTCTATTCATTATCATGTACGAACTCAACATAATAACATATAATTTAGAATAAATGGTTGGGATAATATTAGAAATGTCAGTACGACTAAAAACATGGAGTTCGACGAAATTATATGTACGAAAATAATTTGAATTTTCTGGTTTGAATAGAAGAAGTTTATTTGTTGCTAAGTAAATGATCTTTTAAAAGATTGTCTCATAATTTTTTGAAGTCGGTTATGCATCATCTTTTTTATGGCCTATATTTCTATTTCGTTGATATTTATAGTAGTATTAACAAATATCTGATTTATAAATTGATATTAATTGTATAGTTTAATGTTATTTTATGATTTATATACTTTTTGTTAATATATGTAAATATAAATTTTCCTTTTAAAGTAATGTGCTAAATATAAATTAATTTTGGTAAAAGTTATCTTCTATATAACTTTTTTACTATTTAAATCTCTGGTTGGCTTTTCATGTGACTTATTTTCAAACTTTAGCGCCTGCCACCCTTAGATTGCGTTTGGTTCGGGAATCAAACTGCGATTCTAGGTTCCCCAGACGTCATTCGCTGGAATCGTGATTTCAGCGGAACAAAAAATTGGAACCAGGTTTCATGTGACCTAGTTCCAGTGATTCCGGTTCCATCTTTTTGGTGAAACTGGGACATTGTAGTTGGTGCCCCCTTTTTTCGAGACGCAATATTTTTTTATTTTTGTTTTTATTTTTTGTTTCTCTTTTCTCTCTCACATTTCTCCTATAAAATAAATTATAACTATAAAATAATTTTAATTGTAGATTAATATAATAATATTATTTATTACTTCTTATTTCATTATAAAATTATAAAATTTTATTATGTATAATTAATTTAAAAATGATTTTTTTATTTTTAAATAATATATTTTTAAAAAATTCCATATTTTTTTAATAAAAAAATATACTTTATAATTATAATAATAATTTTTAATTCAAAACACATAAAATTCATCAATCACATCAACTTTTTCGGTTCCTCATTATTATATTCCACTCCATCCAAATACACCTCGAATTAATATGTCAATTCAACTATTTACTGAAAACTTAGGAGGAACCACAATTCTGTTTCCAAACGCAGCGTTAGACGTACAAAACCCCGCCGTCTAATCTCGCATCTATGGCCTGCGGAGAAATGCGCCGATCAGAGGATTGAACCATGGGTCACTATGTTAAACCGATGGTCTAACATATCTGTTCTTTGTGGAAAAGAATCGACTCTGGTCTTTCTCCTCCCCCCGTCGATGCAACATGCAAAACCTTCGACCACTCATTCTGATTGTGTAAAGGGGAAACCCGACTAAGAGGCCCGGTGAAAGCAGAGAAAAGAAGCCACTGGCTCCTCTATTGGTAAACCCCTAAGCCGATGTGGTTCACTAGAATTTCTCCTCTCAGTATTTGTACCCGAGCAATTCCGGGATCACTGAGTTCCTCTACCAAACTTCGCCGCCAACCTTGTCCTCCCCAATCTTGCAGTCACTGATCCAGGATCGCTTCGTCATCACCCATCCAATTTCGTCATCGACGATCCTGCTCGCCTCGCCTGATCTCATAGTCGCTTCAAACCATCTTGTCTTGCCATCACCCTGCCCGATCTTGCCATCGTGACTCGACTCGTCTCGTGATCTGATCATCCTGCCCAACGTCATTGCAAACCTTGCTCCCCTTGTTGTCGCCCCTACCGGATCTCATTGACCATGAGAGCCTGAGCAGTCCATCATCTTTGTCTCCGTCTCCTATCACATTTTCCCATCGACGTTGCGACACACGGTTCAATGTTATCCGCTAGCCGTGGATGCGAGATCGCATGATGGAGATCTATTCTTTTTTTTGCAGGCACGTTTTTCATGTTTGCGGGGATGTGTGCATCGACTATTGTGTTCGTGGCCATAATCATGCCTGAAACCAAGGGGCACTATTGTCACGACTGGATCGGACCAGTCGATCGGACATGTCGGACCGTCGACCGGTCACAAAAATGGCCCCTGGCTCACCCCAAAACTAGGAGTGCCATTGGACCATTTTGAACCGCTTCAAACCGGTCAAAACCGGTGAAAACAGGTCAAAACTGGGATGAACCGGCCAAAACCGATTTGGATGAATCGGCCAAATAAAATATTTATTTTTTTAACAATCCAAGCACTTTGGCCCAGAATCACCTTTAAGCCCATTTTATATTGGTTGTCTTGTCCTCACTTTCTTAGTATTCTCAATGTGGGGCTATCTTCTTTATTTTTTTTCCTCGTTCAATAGTTAACTTTATATTTTGCTCTTTTGATATCATTATTTATTTTTACAACTTTTATTCATTAATTTGTCTTACTTTTTATTTATAATTCTAAACTATTATATCTATGTATTTTTCTTTTATTCTTGTTTTGTAGTAATTTAATATATAATACATATATTTTACTCAACAAATATTGTACGCATGACTTTATTTTTTATATGAAAATTTTACATTGAAAAATTACTAAATATTAATATAAATTTAGTAGCTGCTAAATTAGTATGTAATAATTTTTAAATTTAACTTATGATGTTATTTTATATAATTATGGACAATATGTGATTTGATTTAACATACTTTTTATAATTATAATATTTTATTCTTATGCGATCCGACCGGACGGTCCGACCGGTTCGATCTAAAATGGAGACTTTTCCGATTTAATGTCCAGTCCGGTTCTTACGACATTGCCAAGGGACGTTCCTTGGAGGAGATACATGCATCACTAAATTCGTAGAAGATGTACATATTTTTTCCCCAGAAATTGTCTATATATTATTTTTTCAAACAAAAGAAAACCCAAAAAGAACATTATTATTGCTGCTTCGGTTTTTTGTATTTTGCAAATGTGTTATATTTTCTTTTTGCATCATTAAATGCGTTTATTGGCTACTGCAAGAGTCAAGACTAGTTATTTGGAAGGCCTATATTTTTTTTGTATCATGACATTTTCGAAGGCCTATGTTTCTATTAACTTAATATTGATAATAGTATTAATAAGTATGTTATTGTATAAATTGATATTAATAATATATAATATCGTTTTATGATCTATGTAAATATAATTTTTTTTGTTAAAGCATTTATATGTATATATGATAAAAGAATTTAAAATTAGAAAATAGTTTATTTTATTTTAAATCTCTAATTGGATTTTCATATGCTTTATTTTCAAATTCTAAATGAGCATATCTTTTTTTCTTTGTTTGCTTATTACATATATATATTTGGTTGCAGGCACGTTTATCATGTTTGCAGGGGTGTGTGCTTTGACTATTCTGTTCGTGGCCATAAAAGTACCTGAGACAATGGGGCGTTCCTTGGAAGAGATACAAGCACACTTGAACTCGTAGTAAATGTACATAATTCTTTTTCCAAGGAATTAGTAATATTCTTCTAAACAAAAAAGCACGAGAAAAGCATTATTAGTGTTGCTTCGTTTTTGTACTTGCAAATGTGCTGCATCTTTCTTGTATCATTAAATGTGTTTCGTGGTTATTGTAAGACTAGTTGTTTGACTTCATTAATTAACGAAAACAAAAAAAACGAATAAAATATCACCATATAATCCTCTTGTGCAAGATGTTCGAAAGGATTTCTTTTGTGAGCATCTTGAAACGATTTAATTCACGACAGTTCAATTCATGGTACTAATGATTAATGCACATTATTCATATATTAAAAAATAATTCATTATCTAGCTCAAAAAATTTAATAAAGCCGTCTCGCGTCACATATATGAAATGAGCTCTTAATAAGAATTTGTTACATTTATAAAAATTTGAAGTCGAAATCTTTGTATAGACATTTTATCAACTCTCGTTGATCAAAAGAAAACTCCTTGAGAATACATAAGTTCACCGAAAAAGAAAGATACATTAACAACTAACTAGCACATTACAAGCTACCATAAAAAGGTATAGGCAACACTATCTGGATCACAAAAAATGGAATTATCTTTTTGCAAATGAAAACATGCAAAATATTTTAATTGGCTCATGTCGAATTCAAGAGATCAGGTAACAGATCTGATCGGTCAGTTTGGTCTTGTCTCTAACGTTGAGCCACCTTTTTTTCCTTTTTTTGGCAATTAAAGCCTTGTCGTGGGCTCAAGTTTGATGTTTGAGTAATCACAGTGCTCTTGTGCAAAGGAAAGATAGAATTCCACGGGAAGGAAAAGTTCATCACGTGTCAAATAATTGGCGTTTTGATGGTCCAAGCCAATGGTTTATTTTCAAAGTTGTTTTACAACTTTGTGTCGTATGGAGTAGGGCATAGGCTCGTTTAACAAGACGCTTCTCGGAAGATGAGTACGTCCAATAACAAAATAAATATATATATAATTAATGAGATCGAAAGATAATTTGTTCCCTTTTTATAACGAATTAGTGTACATAGTAAGTAACGTCTCGAGATTTTTTTTCTTTTGTCTTTCCAAAAGACTATCTCGACGACGCCACTCTATTCTATATTTTGACTTTGACCAATCAACAAACTGGTTTACATGAGCGGAAGACTAATTTACAACATTCTATTATAATACGCGAAATATATCTATATCATATCCAATAATCTGTGGGTTAGGGCTCACATAGATACAATAATGGACCATATATCCATGTGCATATCACTCATCAGAGGGGCCACCAACCGTCTCACCATCGCCATCATGATCATCTGTATGGATCCAAATACAGGGGCAAAGCCCAATGAGATAACTCAGTAAGTAGGGTCACCCATAAAAAATAACTATATGAACCATGGTCAATATCAATACTATCAATAAACAATAATATATAATTGATCAGAATATATAACATTTAACAATAATCAATAAATCATAAGCATTTCGACCAATTATAATAATTATCCATGTCATCAATTATTGATGACCAATATCCATTCCATTCGATTCAATTATCTTGAATCAATTATTAATTGACCATAGGTTGGTGAAGGCCACAATAAACAATTATCAATTATCATTTCTATTAACAATTTATCTATTCAATTTTTCATCATCCATTATGGAGTAATTCAATTACCAATTTTTCATCATCCACTAGGGCGCAATTCAATTCAATTATGTACACATCCATCGATCATAACGATCTCCATTGACCACAATAGGCCTCCATCGATCACAATGATCTCCATCGATCACAAGTGCCTCCATCGACCATGAGGGTTTCCATCGATCGTAAAGGTCTCAATTGACCACAAGGTCTTCATTAACTATTATGCATTAACAATCGACTCCATGAGTCTCAATCGACCATAAAAACCTCAATCGATCATAAGGACCGTCATGATGCATCAACAGTCGACTCCATGAGCCTCTATCGACCCAATGGGCCTTAATCGATCACGAGGGTCTCCATCGACCATAACAACCTCCATCGACCATGAAGGTCTCAATTATCAATTTAACAATTCAATTGTAGCAATTTTCCTTATCGTCACTTGGACGATGCACAATCAATATCAATAATCCCATTACTAATCAATTTATGCCAATTGAACAATGTGTCATGAATCCATAATCAATTATTATCAATTAACATATTACAATTGTAGTTGATTAACATTAATCAACATAACAATCACAATCGCTAGACCAATATATATCAATGCATGGTCATGAGAAATCAATGCAATTAAACTTAAATAATTATTTAACAATATATCTTAAGTCCTCGAAATTCGTCCCGCACTAGGACAAACTCGGGTCGGTTTATCTATTTCATTTTTTGCAATTTCTATATCAGAACCTGAGTCGGGTCTGGTAAAACCCAGGCCGAGTCTGTTTTTGTCAAATTCCATATCAGTCATTCAATACCCGAGCCGGATTGGCTCGGTTTCAATCCATTATAAATGAGTCTTTGGAACCGGGCCAGATAAATCGGAACCCGATCCGATTCTATTGATCTAATCTTGTGTCGCAGTCAGGGTAAAGAAACTCGAGTCGTGCCTATGGGAACTCGGGCCGAGTTCATGGAACTCGGTCCGGTTCCTACTATAATTCGGTTGCTACTATAGTCGTGCCTATTTTTCTGCTGCGTCGATTTTTTTTCATCTCTCTCTAATCATATTTGCAGACCTCTTTTTCCCTTTTTTTTTCACGATCCTATTTTTTTTCTCTCTCCAAGTTTTGCTTTCCTTCTCTCTCAACCTCTTTGGTGGCCATGAACCACTCTTGATGTAAACCAACATCCTCAATATATTAATTTTTACTTTCGTAAATAATAAACCTAGATCTCCCTGTATCTGCACGCCTTGCTCCCTGACGTCGTTGAAGACGAAGCCGAAAACGAAGATGAAGCCAAAGACGATTGCACCCCGAAAAAATTAGTTTTGTATCCCCATCCTTATTTATAGAGTTTTAAAAATCTTTAATTTAACTCTAACTATAATATCTAATCCAACTCATATTTAATCCTTTACTTAATCTATTTAACTAATTTAATTTCAATCTAATAATTAAATACATAAATTTCGAAATTAATTAAATTATCCCATCACTAATCAAACTCCTCTTCAATTTTCCTTTATTTTTTTTCTTTCATTTTCTCTAATTTTAGAAATTATTTAAATTTCATAATAATTTATCATTTAATTTTTGGATTAAAATAATAATAAATATTATTTTTAATGTATGAAATATTTTTAAGCCATAAGACTTTCAATACTATCCTATTTGAGAGTCCTATATCCATTAAATATTCTTTTAGACTTCAAATCAAGTTAAAATTCTTAATCTAAATCTAATTATGATTTCTATTTCTAATAGGATTTAATTTCCTTCAATCCATCAAACACTAATTGAATTATAAAATTACTATATTACCCTTGATAAAATCGTGAGGTGTTACAAATTATGAGTGGGGGGGGGCTATATTATTATATCCGTTAACTATACTTCCATTTGTGCAGCTCCTTTCCACACTGCTTTTCATTCAGTTTTGGAAGTTGAAACTTAATATATTTTAGGGAATCTTAAAATGTAAAGATCGCAACATTCAAAGAATCATCTTAGAATTTGACTCTTCAACTAAAGGTGTTCACGGGTCGAGGACCCGTGAACAAATCTAACCCGACCTGACCAAATCTGGTCGGGTCGGGTTGGGATCCGACCACTCAATTTTCTTTTTTTTTTTAATTTTTTACTATTTTATATTTATTCAATATAAAAATGTTTATTTTAAGGCATAAATTAACTTTTCTAACTATTTAAATATTATTACTACATTTAAAGTATTTTATTTCAATTTTTAATTTTGTTTAGAGTAAATATGGGCATAGGTTTAAATAAAAAATAAAAAAAATAATAAAATAATCGGATAATAGGTCGGGTTGACCCAAGGTCGAGTCGAGTTTAACTGATTTGGGTCGGGTCGGGTCATCGAGTTCGTGGGTCGACCCGACCCGTTGAACACCCCTATCTACAACTCTCACCAAGATTGTTAACAAAAAGGCAAAACCACCATGGCGACTAAGTAGCTTAATAGAAAACATCTCGTAATTGATACCATTTTTTGGGAATTTTACTTGTAAACATGTCCCAAGTTCTTGTCAGCAAGCAATGAATTTTTTGGCTCATGTTGGTCGCACATCGTCTTGCGATGTTTTTTGGGATGAGGATCCTCCTCTAGGTCTCTTCAATTTATTGTACCTTCTTTAACAAAAAGTAATAAAAGATAATAACGTCTATACATAAGATTAAAGATTCGAAAGATTAGTTTATGCATTGTTAATTGTTGAAAGGAAAAGAATCACTCAATTGGATGTGTAATTTAGATGCATAATTAGCGAAAAAGTATGAGAATAAAATTAACTTAAAAATGAAAAGGTATTATAGATTAGCTATTAGTAACTTAATCACATTCCAAATTAACACACTAATTGGTAACTATGGTATGGGATAGTTGCATATGTTTCAATTCTAAGTTAAAATATGTCGAGTCAAATCTTATCAGTGAGAAATACATACATTTAATTTTTTTATTTACCTATTTCTATATATAATACACTATTTTGTTCTTATTAAAGATAATATAGTAGTAACTTAAATTAAGGTGTCTTTAATGGTGGGCCTCATGTTAAAAAATTTCATGCATATTTTCATGTGTTTGGAAGTGTTTTTTTATCTAAACTGTTTTTTCACCATTTTATTGTGCCTTTTTACTTTTATCCATAAAATTCTTGTTTCATATTTTTTAATCTATCTTTACTGAAAATTTAATGTAAACTTTCTTAAATTGTCCCAATTGTATGTTTTAGGATTAAGAAGAAATTATAACACTTTTCAAAAAGTTTTTGTTCAAATGGATGCAGTAAGTAAGGATACCTAAACGAGTAGGGCACTAGACATGCAAGAGAGGACAAAACGACATAAAAGAAGATTGCATTCAAATTGATGAGAGAAGCTTCTATTTTTGTGTAGAGATAGGGGTCAAAAGATGAGGAAATCTTGGAGCATAAAAGAAGATACACCATTTGAAAGGGTAGAGAAAAGTTGATCATCTATACTCGGCCAAAAAAAGAAGGGAGGCTAGTGAGTTATATCTTTATCTTATTTTATTTCATCATTTTCAATTCTAGTTAATTTTGCACTTTTGTTTTAGAAGGATGATCTCTAAGAGAGTTTACTTGTAGCTAAAATGATTCATTAGAATTCAGAACTACTTATAGAAGGGAACTACTATCATTTTCATTTTATATCTTTAATGTTATTGGCTATATTTACCAGTTCAATTATGTGGATATGTAGATGTTGCATTATTAGTTTAGTCTTATTTAGGATTAAAGATTTATTTTGTTTGACACTTAATACACAATATTGTATACTTACAACTAGATTCGTATAGCTCGAAGTATAAATTTTAAAACTTTCTTGTAAAAAGATCAAGTAGGGTAAATTTGGTAGGAAAAGATATCTAAGCATTTTCATATTGATGGGAAAATTCGAGAACAAGGAGAGAAGATCGCAGAGAGATTGCAGAAAAATAGAGGAGACATACAAATTTACCCAGGTTCACCCTTGAGATGAGGGCTACGTCCTGCAAAGAGGTTCCACTATATCGTTTAGGTTTACAGCCGCCACACAGATTACACCAGAAAATTAGGCTATTAATAGCCTCTCCAAATTGGGTTTAAAACCCAAACAAACAGAGAAAAAACCTAATCCGAACCACACGGGCCGGCTAAACAAAAGCCCAAAATCCATCTAGGGCGAACACCCCCTTTCGTTCGTACGCCAGCAATACTGTTAAATGGATAATACTCAGATTCCTCTAAACTCACGTGGGCGAACCCGGTGTGAGAAACAAGGGGTCCTGAAGTATTCACCAACTCTAACACATATACCTCATTTAGTAGGTGGTTCTTAATTGTATTGATCGGAGATTGATGTTAAGAGTTCCAAACACTTGTTCTTACATATTTTCTAAAGAATTCTTGGTTTTAATTCTCAATCGTAAGACCCTTCATGCACTTTACGACTCTCAAGTTTGTACAATATTCACATTACATTATGTTTTTAATGTCGTTACTAGAAACATTGATTGTGTTTTTAGAATGTTTACTTTATTTGAGCTAAACCTTGCATTACCATTGTTTATTGTTCATTTACCTGTTTATAATCAATATTTGTTTCATGCATACTTTTCCTTAGTTTAGTTTAACTTTTAGCACTTTACTTTAATGTTGTAGATTAGCCTTTGTTTATATTTGCCCCTAATTTTATTGTGGTCACAATCTTATTTTTTATAACTTGATTTCATTATGTAACCAATCTTACTTTTTTCAATTTTTGTTATGTTTAGATTAGTTTCACTTTTTGCATTGCTTTTCTCTTTATAGTTTTTCTTAATTTCTATTTCATTTTTTTCCTTTATGTTTGTATTTCACACCCGAACAATATCTTATATGTCTCGCTCTAACAGTTATGTAGACTTCTCAAATTAAATTTCATAGAGTAAGAAACTTGAAGTTTTGGAGGGTTCATTAAAGACATTTGAGAATTAAAAGTTAGCGTTGTTAAACAAACATTGAAATGACCATCAATCCTAATGCTTCAAGGCTACTTCAAAAGTTTTCTACACCTATTGCTATTGACATAGTTTCTGGGACAATTTGGCCAAATGTCAATGCAAACAACTTCCAAAGTCAAACTTGCCTTTGCTAGCTATCCTAAGCAACAATTAGTTTGGGGTCTATCAATGAAGGACCCTAATGAGCACTTGGTCACTTTTCCAAACATATGTGACATGTTTCAACTTGATGAAGTTTTTTATAATATTGTGAAGCTCGAATTGTTTTCATTCACTCTTAAAGACATGTTAAAATATGGATAAGGTCGGTGGAACTTGAGGCCATTCAAGTTTGGGATGAACTTATCATAGTTTTTTTGTCAAGTTCTTTCGTCCTAAGAAATTATTGCAATGAGAAATCAAATTACTTCATTCATTGAATGGGATAATCAATCCATGTTTAGGGACATGTTAAGGAAGTGTCATCATCATGAATTTAAAAAAATCATGTAGATTCAGATATAGTATAGTAGACTCACTACTTAATGCAAATGTTCTTTGGATTCAATAGCCGATGGGACTTTCTTGAGCATAGATCAAGAAGATGAACATAGATTAATTGAACAAGTTTTTCTCCTTACCCTAATTGGATGCAAGATTGGGCTAATAGAAAAAGGCATGAATCGGCTAAGACCCCAAGAGTTGAAAAGTCAAACCAATTTACTCCTAGAAATGAAGAAGTTCTATATAGAGTTAAGAATGCTCAAAACATTTTCTTGCAAAAGTTTAAAATGCGCTCACTTGATATGACAATTGTGGATCACCTAATCACATGATTGCAAATTGTCAAGTCATCAACTACAATATTTGGGAGGTTAACAAATAACAATTGAATGCACTCATAATTTATGGGCAAAATCAACGACAACTCGACAATAATTATAGAACATGATTCAACCTTGGATGAAAGCACATTCCAACCTATCATATGAGGGCCAATAATTTTAAGCAACGTCCAAAATCATAATTTGTAGTATGAGAAATATCAACAACAAAGATTAGCAGCACTAGACCTCGCAACACCTCCAACCTACCTAGCTTTACCCTAGCCTCAATATCAAAATCAATTAATTTTAGTCACAAAAAGGAAAACTTATAAATGACGATGAAAAGTTTAATAAAATAATAATTCTCACTACCGATCCACATTGCCATCACGGGATGACCGTTCATAGCAAGATCTTAGAGAATCAAAATACACAATAGGCTAGCACATCAACAAGGATAGCAACAACATTCCTTGGATAACCGAAAATGAATCTTATAAAGAAATGTCAAAAAATTTTCTTAGTTATAGACCATAGTATGTTAATTCTAAGAAACTAGAATACGAGGAGATATGACGCTACAAAAGGGGAAGGAACAATATAAATCCCATACTATAGTTCAAACAAATGAAACACAATCAAATCTTTCTATACCATTACTATAAAAGGTAATTAAGACTCAAGAGGATAAACAATTTGTAACGTTTATGAAGGTAATGAACAAATTATATATCAACACCTTTTTTATGGAAGCCTTAAAGTAAATTTCATCTTATCTAAAATTTTAAAAAAAGTCCTAGCTACAAAGATAATGCTCCTAATGAATATAATTTTGGCTCTAAAAGAGAAAGCTAGTACAACCATTCAGAACAAACTAACTCCCAAGTTGAAGGATTCAAGTAGCTTCACTACACCATGTGAAATTGGAAATATACAAGTAAATGGATCATTGTTTGACACTAGGGAAAGTGTTAGTTTAATGCTCTATTTGCATGCAAGTATAACATTGAGAATATGAAGCAAACTAATGTGACATTGCAGCTTGCTGATAGGTTTATAAAATATCTCCATGGTATTCTTGAAAAAGAGTTAGAAAGTATTATATCTCGATAAATTTTAATAGTTTTGGATACGAAATAAGGCACACAACCAGTAGTAATTTTGGGAAGACCATTTCTTACAATAGGTGTCATTGTCGAGGTTAGAAATGAAAAGTTTTCATTTCAAATAAGGGATGATAAGATAGAGTTTATCTTAGAACAAACAATGGTGTCTTATATATATGAAAATATTTATGAAGATGTTGACACCAAAGATGCAGATCACGGGATGTCAATAGTAATCCACACTTAAGAACCACTTATGAGGTGTCTTTTCATTGAAGAAGAAATATAGAAATACTCAAATTCTAACTTCTTAAAAAAGTATCAAATACCTCCGCTTGTTTGTTCTAAACTTACAACGAAATAGTAATTTTCATATCGGGGGGTTAGTTTTTAGACTACATTCAAAATGTAACATCTCCCATGCATAAGAATCTTGAAGTCCAACAATAAGAGATCCTCCAAACCAAATCATGATTAGAAATGAAAAAGTGCCAACTAAGAAGAAAAAGCATGAATCCAAAGAAATTATTTCATTACTAAAAATGTTGTCGAAATAATGATTGAGGAAAAGTCATTACACAAATGGCTAATAAAGTAAGTTAGATTAGACAAAAAAAATTTTGTAGCCACACCAAAAATAAAACATAGTAGATTTGAAAAGTTAATGATTTTTTCATGTTAGTTGAGTGCAACTTCCATTACTGGAGAATTGAAATTCAAGTATTGAATTAAAACATTGAAATGTGAAACAATGACATCAAAATATCGTTTTATTGATTCGTTTCAATGATCTTAATTTAATATTCATTTTTTGGATTGATATTCATACAAAAATTTATTAGTGTATTATCCAAACCGTCATTCTCCTCCATTACTATTGATTTCAAGTATCATTACTCTCTTCATATTGTTGATTTAATATGATAAAATATTCATTCAATGCATTGAGACGTAAAGTATAGAAAATCAATCATCACATTAAGTTTCCTTTGTTGAAAATGAGAGTATAACAATAATTCTTCTTATTAAATTTTATAAGACTTTTGATAGATCAAAATCCTATTATATTAATTGGTGTCCATTATTATAATATGGATTGATATTTACTAGTTGATTTAAATGTTATTAATATCTTTCTATCGATTATCACATAGCTAAGACATTGTTATATAATTTAATTTTGCTTAAGTTTCGATTGATTCATTATTCCATAAGTTCATAATTTTTCAATGATTTGTTATGCATGCATTGATCTTCCAGGTACATAAATAATTGAAGGATGAATCAAAGTGACTATCACTTCATTACATGTGGTAATTCTGAGTTGTCCAATGTCTTTTATGATCATATTATTTTCTTTCACAAACCCCTTGACTTGTAATCAGCTTTATAAAGACTCACTTTGATGTTGAAACTTAGTTTATTTTCAACAGAAACATTGTGCTCTTTTATTTATATTTTAGTGACATTTAAGCCTTCCACATTTATTGTATTTTGATCAAATGACAATTTTTGGTTAAAATTATTGCATAATTAGTAGTGTTGGTTGGATTAAAATGTAGTGTAGTGGTGCACACAATTACTTGAAGATTAAGAGGTCATGAGTGTAATTTTCATCAATGTGCTCTTTTATTTTCAATCTTTAATTCTCTTGCATTAAATTTATGACCTCATGTGTAATAAAAGAAAGAGTGCATCCACCGGAAAGCTCAATAAGTGGAGAACATCTAGGACAAGCTAGTTTCCCAAAAGGTCATTTCTTTTTTATTTTCCATTTTTTATCATTTTTACTTTCTTTATCTTTTTTATATAAAATATGTTTTTATCATATATAAAATATTTATTACAAAAGATTAATGTATATTATTTATTACTTATTATTGCATTAAAAAATTAAAATTTCATTAAGTATAATTAAATATAACAAAAATATTTTAAATATATATTTAATTTCTTTAACAAATTTTATATTTTATATTTATGATACTTATTTTTAATTCAAACACGCACTAAAATTAATTCATCACATCTCTATCACATCAATTACTTCATTCCTCAAAATTAAATTTCACTTCATCCAAATAAATCTTGAACTAATATGTTAGTTCAACTATTCAGTTAGAACTCGAAAAATTTATGGTTCTAAGTATCCGTCCACTAGAGTGCTCCACATGTATTGTAACAACCAGAGAAAAAATTAATCAAAACAACTAGCAGTAGGAGATAAAGCATGGGGGGTTTATCTTAAAAAGAAATATGGACTCGACGGACAACTGCAAGAGATAAAACCATATCCCTATCGAAGTAAGAATCCAAGAGATTAGATAAAATCCACAAAGTTAGGGGATTAAACCTTATCACAATTACTATAGTAGATTTAAATCAGGAGAGGAGAGTTTTAAATAAATCAAACAGTCTTGGCATTAGTTCCCTCTCCTCCCAACCTCACGAAATCTTCCCCTTTGGACTTTTGTGCTGAAGCGCCGGCCAACATGATGCGTAAAATAATGTAGCAAAATAAAATCGCTAGCAAGTGCACTAGTCGCTCAAGTAATATAGAAAATAGGAGTAAGAGTGTCGAACCCATGATGAATATTATTAATTCAATATCTGATCATATAAATTAATAAGAGAGAAGAAAAACATGGAATTTTGGAAATATGTTTTGTAATTGTAGAATAAAGAAAATAAGATAAAGATAAGATATTGGTGTTGAAGTTAGGCCTTAGGATGAAAATAGATCAGGATAAATATTTAAACCATAAAAGATAAATTTAATCTCTAAAGATGGATTAGAGTCTCCTTAAAGTAATCTAGCATGATTAAATTGAAGTCTCCTGGCATCCCTTAACCTAAGCATGCATAACTAATTTAATAAGAATTGAAGTCTCCACGACTGGCATCCCATCAAATCATATTAAAATTAAGATGCATTAAATTAGATTCTCTAGACTATTAATCGCTCCACAAACTGGTATAGATCAACAAATCACACAAACTTGATTCTCCACACACTAGTTATCAAATTTATGTCAATTATTAATTTCATATAAAATTAATTAAAATTAGTATAATGATTTCTGAAATTAAATACTCCACAAACTGATATAGCCTAATCCAAAAATTCAATTAACTAATATAAAAGCATTAAGCATAATTAATAATTGATTAGAATAGATTAAAACAAATAAAATAGGGTCCAAACATTTCCCTTCAATTAATAATCTCCTAAAATAAATGTTATAAAAATATGGAGTTCATCCTAGAAATTCTGGAGAGATAATAAAATAATAATAAAAAATCGAAAGAATGACACCAAGAATAAAATAAGATCCTCGGATGTTGTCGAACAAATCTCTCTCTTGGTCAAAGCTTGCGCAAAGTCACGACTCGCCGTTGAAGAAAACCAAACTTCAAAGCACACCTTGGGATGATGGTATCTTTCTCTATTTATAGGTGCGAACGGTGATCAAATCGTTCCCGATTGATAACATCGTACGACCGAATTTAATTTTGTGAGATAAAACTTGAGTTGATTACGTCTCTATCCACTTTGATGATATAGTTTCACGGCCGATAAACTTGATATTCCTCTCTGAATCTCGGCCACAAAACTTTATTAACATGTGTTGTTTGCACCCTATGATTGGTTGATGATTACGACCAATCCTTGGTTAATGATAAACTTTTGTACCCAAAAATATCGGCCGATAAGGATAAAATTCTTGGATTTTTGCGGCCGAAAAACTTGATTCATATGGTGTTTTGGCCAACTTGAAGTTCTCAGCCGATACACCTTGGTTAAGGATAGATCTTTTGGTGTCGGAGTTCTCGGCCGATAATGTGTTTATATTTGAATTGCAGCCGATAAATCACATTGCATCTGAATTATGGCTGATATGTTAATAATAATCCCTCAGATAATTGTGTATTTAGCCTTTCCTGCAAAAATAATAATCAAATTTTAATTAATCCATCCATAATTAAAATATTCAAAGAATTAACAATAAAAATAGTTAAATTCGGAATTATGACTAAAAATGATGCATGCCATGATCAAATTACATAAAAATTAATTAAAATAATAAACTAAAATGTGTTATATTTTGCATGCATCATACTCCACCAAAGCTTAAAGTCTTTCTTGTCCTCAAGCAAAAATTCAAAGCAAGGCTCAAGAAAAGTTCCATCATAGCCTCCACATTGTCAACTGACAAATTTTCTCACATAATTCTTCTGTACATTTACTACTCAACATCTCACCATTTTCCATGCACTTAGCTTCATAAAGATTCTTAATGCTACACAAATTTAAACAATCTCAAGTTCAACCTTGTAGAAAAATAATTTGTTTATCAAATAATAGCATTAATATTGAACACATAACTACTAATTGAGCATACACTTTTCTTCCCTTTTTTTTTCAATCATCTTAAAAGTTCTAATCTTCAAGCAGGATTGCACAAGGAAGTCTATGTAGCAGGCTTTGAACTGATGACTCCCAGACTAGATGGCAATAGGTGATAAGGCACCCCTCGAGATTACATGCCCGAACAACCAAGATTCTGAATGAAGAGTTCGAACTTAGCCATGATTCAGTACTCCTGCACTTCTCCATATTCCACAAGATGGTCCTTGTAGTAGGTTTTCGATCGACGGATCCTAGAGCAGTTGCCCTTAAGTCGGCAGGCATGAACCCCTACGGATCTAATTACCCGAACACACCTTGATTCCGTATAACACTTTTATACCTACACATAACTTTATTCAAACTTTTTTTTGTTGGGATTTAACTAACCTTTCTTTTTATTTTCTTTTTTTATAAGCTCAAAAAGTACTTAATATGGTCAATAAGAAGGCTACTACTATCAAGACTTAACATAAATAAATAAAAAAGGCATGAACATGATCTTGTAGTCTAGACATCCATAATTCTACTTAGCATAGGTACATAGTCCATAAGTTCAATACTTAAGTAGTAGTGATAAGAAAGAAAAGCATTCAAATTTCATTAGTTAACAACATATCTTTAAATTTTACTTAAAGATAAATAGAACAGTAAGACAAGAGTTAGTAAGATGATAACAAAAATAAATGCATGCAATGGTATTTTTGAAAAAATTTCAATTTTTCACTTTTTTTACATAAGCAAATAAAAAGAAAACTAAGGGAAAATGCGATGCATGAAATGCAAACTCCCCCAAGCTTGAACCAGACACTATCCTCAGTGTTAGGCCAGCAAGAGAAAGAGATACAAACTCAATTAAAAGGAAAATAAATAAATAATAAATAAAAAGGGAAAAGATACAACCGAATTTACTGTCTGTGGGGAGGCGAAGGTGGGTGGTAGCTGAGATGTCCTTGGCGCATATGATACTCATGAATGCGCCTCGTCATGCGAACATGCTGATCGTGGTGTGACTCAAAGTGGCTCTGACGAACATCCATATTTCTAAAGTCGGCTCGAATGTTGGTCAACTCCTGGGCTTATCGAAGTTGCTTTTCCTGAATAGGGTGCAACTCTCCTACTTAACGAAGTTGCTCTTCTTGAAAAGTGTGCAACTGCCCTGCTTGACGAAGTTGCTCATCGTATATGGATTCCCATAAATTTTGCATGGAAGCATATTCAGGCTGAGGTGGCGGAGGTGGATAGTAAGTCTGCTCTAGGGCAGAAGTGAAAGTGAGCTCTGGTGCTATATGGTGATTCCACACAGGTTCCTGTAAAAGGCCAGATACTTCCATCGGATCGCGTTCCTCATAAGGAGTGGCCGGTTTGAAGGAAGAATCATAAGAGCTCGCATGTGCAGAAGATGGAATCGGCCAAGGCACCAGCATATAAGGTGAATGGGTTGATGTGGCATATTGGGAAGCTGCTGGTGATGTAGCTTGGAATTCCCGTGGCTGCTGAAAGTAGGGTTGGGTTGCGGCATAATTAGTAGAATCAAACCAGGAGAAGGGTTCCTCCTAGAGCTATGACCTGCCTAAAAAGTAATCAATTATCCGGATTAATTGGTGTAAATATATTTCGGTCACTGCAGGGCACCTCCAAATCACTCCTGTAGTGTTAGTCTTGGCGAGGCCCATGGCTAGAATAGTTCGTCGATTGAGATGGGCAATTCCTAGGATAGCTTCAAGATCATCCAGGTCCAGTCTGAAGTATTGAGCTATCGGCGTGATAAAGGTGCCCATACTGATGCTGCCGCTCCGAAGAGTAGTACGACGTTGAAGATGACGAATGAGAAAGGCGCCGACATTGACCTGTGTCCTGTGAAGTATGTTGTGGATCAAGAATAATTCCCCCTCTGAGATGTCTCCATCACTGTCACTTCGTCCACTAAGGGTGTTGCTGAGCATGCGATGGACAAAGCGCAGGACAGGATTTTGAATTGTGCTTTCCTTAGCTGTGCTCCAGACCAATCGATCTTCTTCAGTTATCAGTTTTCAAAAATCTTCAGCATGAAAGTCAGTAGGAACAAAACGAGTCCCATAGTTGGAAAATCCATAAATATTATTAAAATCTTCTAAAGTCAATGTGAATGGTCGCCCATATATCTGAAAAGAAATGCGAGGCTGATCATGTTGTTTGCCATCCAGATTGAAGACCTCGAGAGATGATAAGAATTCCTTAGTAAGGACTTCATAAGTCGGCCACCACTATTGAACAAAATCTGAAAGGCCAATCTGTGAAAATAATAAATGGATATCTGCAAATAAATTGTACTCTCTCAGTATTTCAGTGTCTGGAAATCTGGTGGCATTGACTCGTACAACAGCCATTCTTTTAAAATGATCTTGATAAGCAGGCTTGGTCAAATAATAATCTCCCGGATATGAAATTAATTGTGAAGATTGTGGCGCGGGCTGGGCGTCCAGATGTTGTCGATCGCGACGCCCCCTCCGGATATTAGCAAATCGCCTCATCTATTCAATAAAATTGTCACTGTGTAAAAATAGGAAGAAAGGTGGCCGGCGCGGTGCAATGGCCCGAAGGAAGTGAGGTCTCGGCCGTAATAGTCGTCGGTGAAGAGAGATATTAGGCCGGTACGACGACGATGTCGATGAAGAGACTCCGGCCGAAATTTGGGGTGTGGAGCTTGCGGTCGGTATGAAGAAGCTTCGACCGTAGTTCGTACACGTCGGTGAAGAGAGGCACGGTAGATATGAAGATGTTGGACCTCGGTGATGACTCTGGGCCGCAATCTGTTGTCGGTGAAGATCTCGGCCGAGATTGGAGTGGTTGCAGATGTAGAGCTTGCAGCCGGTCAGTTGATGACAAAGATGATCCTTGACAATCGATTGATTTCTTTCTATCGTTGTTGTTCTGTTTAGATGATTGTTAGGATTTAGAAATTAATTGATCCTAAAGTTCTGTTAGAAGTGCATTGAAATCAGTTGAAATCTACCGCCGTCACGGTCGTGCCATCCTCCTGGCACGCCTGTGCCGTCTCTGTAACGATCGTGCCACGCTATGGACATGGCCGTGCCAATGCCTATGTATGCCAAGTAAAACGTCAGTTGGTGCCGATCGACTGACCGCCCAACCGGTCATGGCCGTGCCACCCTTCTGGAACGGCCGTGCCATGACCAAGTACCCAGCCGCGCTATAAGGATAAAATCGGTCGACCCTCCCCTTTGAATCAGTCGACCGCCCTCACCCTCTGTCACGGCTGTGCCCTCTTGTGGCACGCCCGTTTCGCTTCGTAGAACCCGACTGTGCCTCAGATCGGCACGGCCATGCCATTATGTTGTCACGGTCGTGCCAAGCTATAGAAAAGTCTCTGATTGCAATCCCTTGACTGAATTGAATGTTATTGATTTATCTTATGACTAATTATGATTATGATTTATTGTTAATGTCATGTCCTTACCGAGATCCATGCTTGATTAAGACACGAATCCTCTTATTAATTTACTACTGATCTTATTGCCTCCAATTGTATGAAGAACGAATAATAATAAGTTTCTAAAGTGATTAATAAGTTAAGATGGAAGATTAATAATGGGTTGTCAGTCCAAACCAAGTGCCACAAAATAACGGTCGCTCCCTTAGTTATGGTTTGATCACCCATTGACCCGCACAAGGCTGAATCATTCGCTCGGCATACCCCAAGAATTAAAGGCACATAAAGTCACCCTGATTGTTCTAAGCATGACTTAATATTAAGAAGCATGGATAAGTAAAGCAAGCATGTTTTAAGTATGGATAAGTAAAGCAAACATGAATTTCAAGTCAAGTTATTATCAGTACTTATATCATGATTTTTCAAGCATGCCTTCAAGTCCAAGTTTATCAAGTATTACCCGATTGTACTGATTATTGATGTCTATTTGTTATCCTCATTATGATTTATGATGATCTCATGCTCCTCTTCCTGTCAAGATAAGTACACTGATTTACTTATTATTTCTCTATTCAAGTTATGCATTGTATACTTATGTGGTTCCCCACTAGGCTGTAAAGCTTACGGGAGGACCTCCTCCCCTGTGTCTGATTTTCACAGGGCCAAGTCAGTGATGGTGTTGAGTTGATGTGCTACGACGATGCTCATGCGACAAGAAAGCACATGAGCAATAGGGCTTATTTAGTTACTTATTTTTCCTTCCGCATTTATGAACCTATGATGTAAACCTTATAAGATTTATTTAGAGATGATGTAGCCACCTTTCTAGACTTCTGCAACTTATGTTATTTTTGTTTATTATATTATTCTTCTGTTGATGTATCTCAGTTCTTGAATGAGATATAGTCAATAAGATGGTGAAAGTCATAGTGTCCGTAACATCTCCAAGTTGGTCTTCGCCACGTGGCATGGGTCGATTTGGGGGCGTTGCATTTATGGTATCAAAGCTTAAAGTCAGGACTCTCTTGACGTCCTATTGTATAAGATGTAATATAGTATGGTAATGGTTCATGTGCTTTCGTCGAGCAGTCGCCACATCCTCCACCGTAGAGTACAAGTAAGACATTTCTTGCTTTGTGTTATTCTTTATTGATGTATTGATACATATTTTATATGAGTGGTTGATTCCTAAGGAGGTTATTTTGTATGTTAGGAATCAACTAAATGATATTAGTGATTATGCAAAAAGGGTCATAAAGGTTATGAGAAATTGGGAAAGAATAAGTAACAAGCATATGGAATAATTATTACCTACATGAAGAATCAGACTTACAAGTATTTAATGAATAAAATATAAGAAACGATTTTGTTTCTTATAATGCATGTTTTCCATCTCTTTCATGATCATCCTATTTATGGACTTCTTCTACTGGCTGCAGCAGTATGAAGGAGAAAATGAGTAGGCATAACAGTTGCAAAGAGATGTAGATGTACGAGAGAAATCAGGGAATTATAAGAGTAAATAAATGAATTCGCCTCATACAACAAGTATGTGTGAGATAGTTCCAGATAGTTGAAGTGAATTTATAGGATCAAAGATGCCTGAGTTATGATTTACTTTTATGACTTATGTGGTTCCATTGGGTTACCAAGATAGGGGTTTAATGAATTATTATATATGTTTATATTGATAAGTACGAAACCGTAGTGCTCGTTGCAAGTTATGCAATATTAGTTAGACAAGAGTTTAAGTATTAGTGAGATGCCCAAGAGTTATGTATAATGTAAGAATAGACAAATGTAGAAGCTCAAAGGATTCAGAAGTCACATTGGTTTGAATAAATGTTAAAAGAAATTATTAATAAGTAAGTGATTGTCTGACTTAATCAAACATTTAGATCTAGCATACTCATATACATATGTACATATAACATAGTATGCTTATAAATATATAAAGATTAATAAATAAATAAAATAGATTTAATTAACTTAGTTTAGTATATAGTAGACTTGAAATTTTATTAATATGAAGTATATTTTTATGTAGCCATTATTAAAGAATGAATTCTATATCATCACAATGTAAATATATTTCCAAAATAGACTAATATGGTTGATAAAAGAATTATATAAGAACAAGAAATGCATGAAAGGGTTAAATGAATGTGAGAAATTTTGAAAAGATTTAAAGTCTCTTAACTGAGATATTCTTAAGGAGGATATGAGTTCCAACCATTAAGTATTAAAAGATCAAAACACAAAGTGAGCAAATTTTAGAAAGTATGGGGGGCTAAGGTAATGTATAAAGAATTTTATAATTTTTTCTACAAGGTTGTTAATAAGGAGAGGCAAACTAATCATCCAAGAGGAATGATTAGACATTAAGCTATAAATTTTGAAGGGAATTACACCTGTCAATATAATTAAATTTCAAAATAATGTCCAATAGTATAGGGTAAATAATGATATAATCATGATCGATAGTTCAAGTGGGAAAAGAAGATATGCAATTATGTAAGTTATCAGTATATACAAATAAAGATGATACATTGATAGACTAAAGAAAGGTAAAATGAAATCCTATTGTATTTAGGATGTTTTCCAAGATGCCCCAAGTATACACAATGAATAATTTTCAAGATTTTATCTTGATCAAGTAGACTATTTAGGATTTGATCATAAAGTTTTATATGGATTGGTTTTCCTTTTCAACTTTAAGAGTATCTCGAGCCTCTTCCATATGCTACAAGATATCATTAATGCAAAGGACAATAAAATGATGCGCAAAGAAGAAGGATGATTAGTTAATGTTCTATTTTTGTTGACTGTTTTGTTTTTCTGTCTTATTGTTTGAATTCATTCTATGTGTTTACGTACATTCATGATGTTTGACTAAGGACTTATGTTAGGTAGTGTGCATAAAATTGTTTTATTCATTATGAATTAGATTATACTATGCATTGACCCCTCATTGTAGATATCGTCTTTTCGCTCCCCTATGATTATTATACCGGTTCATTCCCCTCTGCATGGAGTTGAAAAATACTCCACTCAAGAAGCAAAGAACTCGGCATGGTAATGTGTAACCACTAGCCTTGAACTATGTGACATGAAAGTTGCAATGAAAAGATCAATTAAAGGCAAAGTAAGTAAACCAAGAAGTTAAAGTTGAAAGCAACCCCCATGATCAAATTATCGAATAAAGCATTAATACAAATGATCGAAACAGGGGAAGGATATTGAATGAGATTGACTAATGAACAACTTTATTTCAAGTGGTGTAATTATACCAAGGATGATCTCTCCTCAAATGAGTTATAAGACTTTAATTGACTCCCAACATGATTGTCTCCCTTAATAATTACCTATCACGGATCGGCACGTCCTATATAATTAAGTCAAAGTTCAAGTGACACATATATACAAATAGTTGCTCTCGCATCATATTTTCTAATGACATCGATTTTCGATGAATCAGAATGAAGTAATGAGATGGAACCCTGAAGCCTTATGGATATTATACGTATATCGGATCAATAGCTATATGGCAATTTGACTCACATATGCAAAGATTCTTAAAGCTTACTAAGTTATGAAATAGTGATAAACTCTTCTTTGAATTCCAATGTTAAATGACTGGGAAATATAAATATTCTATGAGGGAAAAAAATTGTTAAAAACCTTAACTAATGGTAAGTATAAAGACCCAAGATAATATCGGAGTGTGATTAATTATTTGTATCTAACTATAATTATCATAGGTTTGGGATATATTAAATAAAAAGATAATAAGTACAAAAAATGTTGAAAATTATAATGTAATTTCAGAAGAGTAAATCTAAGAGTTTGATCCTTCAGTTCAAATTTACCAATGTGATTGAAAAATCATTGTAAGAACATCCACTAACACTCCTTTTAAGGAGGTTATTGGTCGTGGTAATTATAATGTTATATATTTGGAGGATAGTAGAACAAGAAATGCATGTTAATAGTGATGATCTGTTATGATGGATCAAATCCCTTTATAATAATTGTTATCTTTTGAACACGACAAGACATCATTTAGAACTTTATACGGGTGGCATTGTCACTCACCTACGCATTGGAGTGAAGTGGATGAAGAAAAGATCATGAGTATAGAAAAAGTGAAAGAAGTAGTGGCATTGTCACTCACCTACGCATTGGGCAAACGAAAGCAAGATTTTCAGGCTGGTGATCAAGTTTTGCTGAAGGTTTTCTTGGGCCATGAGATTCACCGAGCGAGGAAAGCTCAACCTCTATATGATGACAAATTTGAAATATCGTTAAGGCTTCATATAAGTTGTCACTACCCTCTTCTGCTGGGTGAATGCATGATGAATCCACGTTACCAATATCAAGAAGTATCTCCACTAGGATGCCAACATTCTTCAGATTAAGGGGCCTAATCTAGCTGCAGAACTCACCTTTGCTAAGTGTCCGACTCATATTATGGAATGCAAGGTACAACGTCGAAAGAATAAACATGTAACCATAGTTCAAGTAGCTTCGTGTTTCACGATGAAGAAGTAACATGGAAGTTCGAGTTGGGAATGCGGCAAAAGTTTTCGGATCTTTTTAGTAAGTCCTCCACCTCATGCAAAATTCGAGGATGAATTTTCTTTTAAGGAGGTTATAATGTAACAACCAGAAAAAAAAATAATCAAAACTAAGATAAAATCAAAACAACCAGCAGTGGGAGATAAAGCATGGGGGGTTCATCTTAAAAAGAAATATGGACTCGACGGACAACTGTAAGAAATAAAACCATATCCTTATCGAAGTAAAAATCCAAGAGATTAGATAACATCCACAAAGTTAGGGGATTAAACCTTATCACAATTACTATAGAAGATTTAAATAAGGAGAGGAGAGTTTTAAATAAATCAAACAGTCCTGGCATTAGTTGCCTCTCCTCCTAACCTCACGAACTCTTCCCCTCTGGACTTCTGTGCTGGAGCGCCAGCCAACATCCAAAAGGAGGCCAACCCCAAGGAGAGAGAGCAGGAGCAGGAAGAAGAGGGACACAACCAATAGGATTTTCACAATCTAGAGCAAGGATCAAACGCAAAATAGAGG
This sequence comes from Pontederia crassipes, assembly GCA_030549335.1. Taxonomy (NCBI): domain Eukaryota; kingdom Viridiplantae; phylum Streptophyta; class Magnoliopsida; order Commelinales; family Pontederiaceae; genus Pontederia; species Pontederia crassipes. The sequence continues at coordinate 38,925,507 of CM060197.1, read as the reverse complement.
TGGGTGAATCGAAATCACCTTGCATAAATTGAATAGACCGAATCTTCTTTCTATAATGATTTAATCACGGTAAGAAATGAAAGAAGATCGAAGAAACGATGAAATGATGCATGCTCTGTTTAGTCTTGATTTCTTGATTGTTTGATAAATTGCTTGTAGGAAATTGATTTTTATCGTTGTTGTTCTGTTTAGATGATTGTTAGAATTTAGAAATTAATTGATCCTAAAGTTTTGTTAGAAGTGTAAGAAATCTCGAATTAAAATCGGCTGGAACCGTCGTCGTCACGGCCGTGCCACCCTCCTAGCACGCCCGTGCCGTCTCTATCACGGTCGTGCCAACGCCTGTGTATGCCAAGTAAAACGTCGGTCGGAGCCAGTCGATCGAGCGCTCAACTGGTCATGGCCGTCCACCCTTCCGGCACGGTCGTGCCATGACCAAGTACCCAGCCGCACTATAAGGATAAAATCGATCGACCCACCCCTTTGAATCGGTCGACCGCCCTCACCCTTTGTCACGGCCGTGCACCCTTATGGCATGCCTGTTCTTCGTAGAACCCGACTGTGCCTCAGATCGGACGGCCGTGCCACTATGTTGTCACGGCCGTGCCAGGCTATAGAAAAGTCTCTGATTGCAAGCATATATTTCCCTTGACTCTGAATTGAATGTTATCGATTTGTCTTATGATTAATTATGATTATGACTAATTGTTAATGTCATGTCCTTACCGAGATCCATACTTGATTAAGACACGAATCCTCTTACTAATTTACTACTGATTTAATTGCCTCCGATTGTATGAATAATGAAGAATAATAAGTTTCTAAGGTGATTAATAAGTTAAGATGAAAGATGAATAATTGATTGCCAATCTAAGACAAGTGCCACAAGATAAGGGTCGCTCCCTTGGTCATGGTTTGATCACCCATTGACCCGCACAAGACTGTATCGTTTGCTCGGCATATCCCAATAATTAAAGACACCTAAAGTCTCCCTAATTTGTTCTAAGCATGATTTAAGATTAAGAAGCATTAATAAGTAAAGCAAGCATGTTTCAAGTATGGATAAGTAAAGCAAACATGAATTTTAAGTCAAGTTATTATCAGTACTTATGTGATGATTTTTCAAGCATGTCTTCAAGTCCAAGTTTATCAAGTGTTATATGATTGTACTGATTATTCATGTCTATTTATCATCCACATTATGATTTATGATGATCTCATGCTCCTCTTCCTGTCAAGATAAGTACACTGATTTACTTCTTATTTCTCTATTCAAATTATGCATTGTATACTTATGTGGTTCCCCACTAGGTTGTAAAGCTTATGGGAGGACTTCTTTCCCTGTGTCTGATTTTCAGAGGGCCAAGTCAGTGATGGTGTTGAGTTGGTATGTCGCGATGATGCTCAGGCGACAAGAAAGCACATGAACAATGGAGCCTATTTAATTACTTATTTTTCCTTCCGCATTTATTAATCTATAATGTAAACATTATAAGATTCATTTAGAGATGATGTAGCCACCTTTCTAAACTTTCGCAACTTATATTATTTTTCTTTATTTTATTATTTTTTTCCTGACGTGTCTCAGTTTTTGACTGAGATATGGTCAATAAGATGGTCAAAATCATAGCGTCCGTAGCATCTCCAGGTTGATTTTTACCACGTGGCGTGGGTCGATTTGGGGGCGTTATATGTGTACTTATATGCTTGGAAGGTCTATTAGTTTATCCCCATTTATTAGTCATGTTCAACACTTGGATCATCACACTATACAAAAATCTGATCATGGTATCCTTTTTTTATTTTTAAGGATTTCTAATTTTTTCCCTACTCGGAGCACACATATTCAGAGCTAATGAACACATAATTAATTCCGAGTTTAAATGAACAATAGAATAGTATACCCAATTACCCATAATAAGTTTTTCGACAAAAAAAGTATTATCATAATAAATTTGACAATTATAATAATCTATTCGAAAATATTATCCTCGTTTGGACCAAACCAATCGTTGATTTTAAGGGTCTTTAGCATCTATAAATACCAAACTACGTATGACGCTACGTACAACAGTCTCCCGCGGCCACTAAGAGCTTCACTAACCCTCCTTCCCTACGTGCGTCGTCTGCGTGCAGCCCCGCGCTCGTGCACTGTCAAAGAGACATGGCGATGATGTTCACAAGTATCGGAGACCTCATCAAGCTCCTCCCCACCGGAACCGTCTTCGCCTACCAATTCCTCAACCCCGTCCTCACCAACTCGGGGCGCTGCAGCCTCACGAACAAGGTGGTCACGGGCGTGCTGCTCGTCCTCTGCAGCCTCTCCTGCTGCTTCTCCGCCTTCACCGACAGCTACGTCGACGCGGACGGCAAGGTCCACTACGGGATAGTGACCACGAACGGGATGTGGCTCCTCGCCGGCGAGAATCCGACCGAGACGAGGGATCTGTCGATCTACAAGCGCAGGCCCGCCGACTACGTGCACGCCGGCGTGTCGCTGCTGGTGTTCGCCGTGATCGCGCTGCTGGACTCGGACACAATGTCGTGCTACTACCCGTCGTTCGCTTCGCATCAGCAGAAGGCGTTGATGGTATTGCCGACGGTGGTCGGAGGCTTCGCCAGCTGGGTCTTTGGGATGTTGCCTTGCAAGAGGTATGGAATAGGGTACCGTCCCTCGGCTGCAGCAAACCTTGCTACTATCGCTGATATGAGTTAATTTATACTCGTTTCTCAGAATGATACTATATTCATTGATTAAATAAGTATCAAGGGTAAACATCTTTATGAAGTTAGATCACGTAACATGTTGTCTCAATATGTTCCTGCACAACTAGGTTTGTAAGAATTATAAGTTACGTAGCATACACGTCTAGAATTGCATTGCTGTTTGTGGTACATCTTCATCATTCGTCATCATCAGCTATTTTTCATGGACGAGCAAAAGTTTGATGCATCTTGCATGGTGATTAGTTCTTTTCTGTGATTAATGTGTTATGCATTTGTTTTCAAGGTGTAAACAACATATACACGCTCATTTCATTTGCACATGATTTAGAAGGCGGAGTATAAATTCAGGCGCCATGATTGCAGAATGATGAACAATATATTTATTATCTATAGTGAAAACTTATAATTCGGATGAAGAATTAAGCTGGTACTTGTTTCGATGCAACAAAGATCAGGTACTTCAACTGCGAAACAAACCCGATCGTTAATCCAAATCGTTCATATTGATGAAGTTTAGGGAGTTTTTTTTCCTCAATCGAATGATAATAATTTATGTTTTCGCTCACATTCAGATGCCATTTGTTGGGTGCTAATGGTCTTACATATTGATGAATTTGGACACAACAAAATCAGTTTAATCTTGTATGAGAAGGAAACCTTAAATATAATCATTTCTTCACAATAATGCTTAATTTTGATAGAAAGTTGCAATATCAAAAGCAAACAAATTTTTATCAACAATGTGCCCAAAGGTCGGAGAAAGTGAGATGCAACTGGTAGGGTTGTTTGGTTGTGGTTAAAGACGAATGGGTTACATAATTTTAATTCGAAGAAATGGAAGGATTATTTGTATTGGTCAGTTGATTTTAATGGATTATCTCTATTCCGTTAAAATTAAATGTGATAACCCATAAAATAATGATCCGACCAGATTAAACATGCGTCATGAATTGTGCATATGTTATCTCCTCTTAATCCTAATCTATCACGTGTTTGGATATATTTCAATAATTATCTACTTATTTCAGCAAATAATTCGCAGCCAAACATAGTCTTAGTAGAGTTCAGAGTTATTGGCAATCTTCGCTGAAAATTTCACCCTTATAATCAAGTGTCAACTGGATGCAATATCTAGTCATGACAAGGACGATGTGGATTGCGGGCACCACAATGTTGTTGTCATGGTTTCGAGCAACATATCCGAGAGTTATAGGATATACAAGGAAAAAAAATCTACAATATGGCATGTATATAACATGTTTCAATTAACTGATAAATAATAATAATGTGTTTCAAGAGTTAATTAATTGACGCTGATCTCGCCCTCGTGAGGAGGGCGACGACGCGTTCCAAAGGAGGTGGCACTGCTGCCCGCGTCCCGAGGACGTTTTGTGTGTAACCCTCTTGAGAAGGACGTCGCGGTCCTCGCCCTCTGGAAGACCACGCCGCCGGCGGCTGGTGATTTGGGATGCCACCGGGAAATAGGTGAGAGAGAACGGAGATACACAAAAAAAAATTGAGGAAATAGCCGAAATTATATAGGAGTTTAAGTAAAAAAAGAGGATTAAAATGATATATTCTGAGTTGAACCAGGCTAGTTGGTGGAGGTGCTTAAGGATTGGACGGAACCTAATTTTAAATATCGGATGAATCCCACTGCTCGTTATTTTATAAGACAGAAATCAGATTGTCCAATAAGGTTCCAAGGTTGGTTGGCAAGTTAGTGTACCGGAGTGCTAAGGTGTTAGTAGTTCCAAATTCAAAATCATCTCGCATTGATTATCATGTTGATCATGAATATCCGATTCAGACTGCTCGATAAGGTTCCAAGATTGGTTGACAAATTCGAACGTTGAGTGTTAATAATTTCAAATTCGAAATTCAGAATTACCGAGTTGATCATGATTTATACATATTGTATGCATAGTAACCCATGGATCTCCATCTAAAAAAATTTCTAACCTTGCTCGTCCATTAAGACCTATAAGTGAGCATTTCCCTAGGGGGCGTTTTCCTAGAAGTAATCTTTCTAGATTACTGGTAATATAAAGTTAAATTACCTGGGCTCATCACATTACCTTGTTTACTTTGTTTTAATTTATAAGTAATTTGGATTGCCTAGCAATGCAGATTGTTTATGAAGTAGCAATCCACATTGACTAGAAGGAGGGTGTCCATCCAGATTGCCACTCAAATGACAATCTATTTTTATTTTCTTTCCATTCATGCCCTTTCCAATCTTAGACAAATAAAACATAAAAATTATATAAAAAATTATATAACAACAACAAATAATATTATTATCATCATAATTAATAATATTAATTTATTTAAAATTTATTTTATTATTTTTATTGACATGAATTGCATAGTATTATTTTAAATATTACATACATTATCAGTATTTTCATTTAAGAAAGATATGAAATATTTATAATTATATTTATTTAATTTATTAATTTTATTTGAGTTTTTAGTTTGATTATATAATATTTAACTTAATATTAGTGATAAAAGATATTTTAGTAAAGTTGTGTAATGTCATTTAAATTGCTGGAAAGATTATTTGTAGATAGTAAATAAGGTAATGCACATTGCTGGTAATTTAATTGGTGGCAATCTTTCTAATAGGCAATGCAGATTGCTAAGTAATGTGAGAAGGTAATGAAGTAAACGCCCTCTATAAGTAATCTTTCTATATTACTGGTAATCTAAAGTTAAATTATCTTTTTTTTTAAAGAAAGGAAATTGTATTAGGAAGTAATTATAATATCATTCGAGTACAGATTATAGAGGAAGCCAGGAGGTGGAGAATCCTCCCAAAATTGATCAAAAATCCGATCTACGACCAAAAGATGCTAACATGTCAGCTTCACAGTTTACATTGCGAGTGACATATTTACACAAAAAATCAGATAAGCAAGAAGAAGCATCCCAGATGTCGTTAATGCTGCTTCTTATGCGCCAAGGGCAGGGGGAAATCCGATTGATGATTGCCACCGCATTCGTAGAGTCTATCTCCAAAATGAGATGTTCAATTCCAATTCGACGGTAGTGTAATATTCCTTGGAGAATGGCCCAAACCTCAGCTTCCAAAGCAGAATTGAATATCTGATTTAAAGCCCCTGCACACCGAAAAGAAGAGTTAGAAGAACGCACTATATAGCCTGTTCCCCCCTCCCTGAAGCACTCACGAATGAGCCATCCGAGTTCAGTTTGAACCAGGATTGGGGAGGAGGCTCCCATGTAACCACCAGTGGGTTAGATGGGGGATGTCCCTCAGAAGTCTAGATAGGAGTCAACTCATGATAGGAAACCAAAACATGCGACCAAACCCAGCTTGTGGTTGTCTGGTTAGCACGAAAATGAGCATCGTTTCTCTATTTCCAAATTTCCCACCAGGTTAAAGCAAAGAGAGTTTGAAACTGAGCACGAGAAGCAAGGGGTAAGATATGATGACCTTCACGAATCCAGTCACCAGATACCCACGAATCCAAAAGACGAAATGTGATATTAGTCTGAGATTGAAACAGATTCCAAACAACACGAGATGATGTGCATTCAAAAAATAAATGACCATTGGTCTCCATGGAACAACCACAAAGAGCATAGGAAGGAACAAAATTTGCATTAAACTTAACGAGCATATGCTTTGTAGGTAGGCGATTATGTGCTAGTTTCCATAGGAAAACATGAACCTTGGGAGGGACACGAATGCGCCAGATTTCCTTCCAACCAGACCATCCCGCAAAGTTAGGTGGCACAAGTGGCTTACTAATAAAGTTATATACTGACTTTGCAAATGGGATACCTGAAAAGTTAGGGGCTCAGATCCATTTATCCTCATAGGGAGAAGCAGGTAATCTGATTGAAATAATTAAATCACAAGGTATGGTGAAAAACAGTTCATCAGTAAAGCCAAATTCCAAGTCGAGTTTATAATCAGATCAGAAACCATCATAGAATCCAATGGAGAATCCACATTTATGTATAAAGGCAAATAGCACAGAGGTACATTAAACAACCAAGGATCATAGAGAACATGAGTAGAAACATCATTACCAATCAGTTTCCAAAAACCCAACTAAATATTGTCTAGCACCTGTAATAATAGTAGCCAACTCCTTGTCGGCTTATGCAAACACCCAACTCCAGAATTAATGCTATGCCAAGGGTGGGGACAACCATACTTAGCAATAATAAAATTTGAGTACATATCATTTGATTTATTTAGTATATTCATTACTCTTTTTGCAAGCAAAGCCTGCTGCATAAAGGTAAGATCTCTAATACCTAGGCCCCAACACGTTTGGCTAATTTAGAAATATTCCAGCTAATCAAATGCAAGCCGTGTTTGTCCCCTGAGGAAGACCATAAAAAGGTTCTAGATAATTTTTCAAGGGAATCAATAAGACCAGATGACATATGTATGGAACTTAAGAAATAATTAGGAATGGTTGAAAGTGAAGCTTTAATCAGGGTAATTCTACCTGCTTGCGTGAGGGACTTCATTTTCCAACCGGCCAGCTTGTTTTGTACTCTTATAAACACATGATGTAGTGAAGCATTTGTAACAGATTTGTATGAAATTGAAGCACCTAGATAATTAAACGAAAAGGACCCAATAGTCATCTAAAGAGTATCTTTCAATTTTCTCTTCCTATTAACATTCAATTTGGGAGGAAAGAATACAACAGATTTTGACACATTTATCTTTTGATTAGTCAATCTCTTATATTTCTCAAAAATTTTCATTATAGTTCTGCAATTAGGGGATGTAGCAGCAAGACAAACTAAGAGATCATCCGCATAGGTTAAATGACTAATAGCCATATTTCCAACCATAAAAGGTTTGACAGAGCCCACCTGCACTTGGGCATTCACTAAGGAGGAGAATGTTTGAGATATTAGAATGAACAGATAAGGAGACATAGGATCCCCTTGTCTAATCTCCATATTACCCTTGAAGTATGGAGAGAGTGAGCCATTTACATTACATGTAAATTTAGAGGATTCAACATAGGTCATGACCCAAGTTATAAAGATAGATGGGAAATTCATTAGAGATAAGACCTTATTAATTGCATGCCAGGACACCCTATCATAAGCTTTTTCCAAATCAGCTTTAAGAATGAAATATTTCCTTCTACCCTTGGTCATTGAGTGAGCAATTTCTTGAGCAAGGAACACATTATCTTGAATGGATCTGCCCTTAATGAAAGCAGCCTGAGCATGGTCAATTAATAAAGGCAGAGTAGGTTTTAATCTGTTAGCCAAGATTTTTGCTATTACCCTATAAATAATATTACATAATGCAATGGGCCTAAAATCAGTTACAGTTTTGGGATTTACTTTTTTAGGAATGAAGGTAAGAGCAGTATGCTCAGAGCCATTGGTAACTTGTTTGAAGTGAAAAAGAGGAGAATTTCCTGAGTGATGTCAGATCCAATGATCTCTCAATAATTTCTAAAAAACTCATTGGTAAACCCATCTGACCATGGGGCTTTTCCAGGAGCTAAATGCCAAAAAGTATCCTTAATCTCCTTAGCCGTAACAGGTGCAGTGAGAGAGGAATGCCAAGAAGAGTCAAGAATTGGTAAGGAAGGCCACTCATCATCCACAAGTAGGGTAGTCACAGAATTTGCCCAGAGGTTAGTGTAATGCTTTACAAAACAATCTTGAATCTCTTTATCATTTGTTACTATATGGCCATTTGCATCTTCTAACCTTATTATGTTTATTTCTTCTCTGCCTAATAATAGTGCTTAAATGAAAGAACCTGGTATTTTTATCCCCCTCCTTAATCCAATTCACCATTGTTTTAGACCACCATTTGATACTTATATATCTTAAGTAAGCAGCGTGTTGGTTATACTTTATCTTTAGATTAGTTAGTTCAGATTCAGAAAGTCCAGTTCTACCATCCTTAATTTCCAGATCAATTATTTCCTGTCTAACCTTATCAGCCCTATTTTCAAGTCTACCCAAGTCCTCCTTATTCCATTTCCTTGTTAGATGTTTGATTCTATTTAATGACTCCACAATGGGCATGTGACTCCCACGAGTTTGCCACACCTCCTGCACAATGTTTCTAGCCTCAGGGTAATCAAACAAAAAATGTTCATATCTAAAGGGTCTCCGTTTATGAACATTGTTATTAGAATTGAAAAGGAGAGGGGAATGATCAGATGTCCCCCTAGAAAAAGTATTGAGACTAAGATTTGGGAAGTTTATTAACCACTATCCATTAACTAAAGTCCTATCTAATCTGCATAATATTCTTGCATGCTGTGTTCTGTTATTGCACCATGTATATTGAGGACCTAGCGGAGGTATATCAAGTAGGCCCTGACATTGCACAAATTTTCTAAATACCCGGATAGATTTATTATACGAAAAAACTTTCCCCCCTTTTTATCCTCAGGGGAAAGAAGACAATTCATGTCTCTAGTAATCAACCAGGGGATATCATCTAAGTTCAAGGATTCTATGTGTTGCCACAAACCATTTCTAGTTAAAGGAATATTACTAGCATATATCGCAGTTAGTAAAAAGGAGAAATCATCGATCATAGCGATAGCATGCACATACTGATCTGAAGAGGACAGTAAAGATACTTTAGCAGTACCCATATTCCAGGCAACAATAATACCTTCCGAGGCTCCCGATCCCTCATGGTAGCACCCTGCCCAGTTATTTCCTAATCTTTTAATAACAAGTTCTGAATTCTTACTTGGAGTATGAGTATCCAGGAGTAAAATAATATCTGGATTTTGATGTCGAATGATGTTCCGCAATCGATGCCGGACTTTACTTCTAGATGCCCCACGGCAGTTCCAAGAGAGGACGATCATTTATAAGGTATTATTTGAGGAAGAGAGCTCCACACCCTGCATCACAAGGGGAGGTAGATTAGTAGTACCCGACGGCACTGAAGAAACACACTTACCACATTTTTTCTTCCCCGATTTAACTCTGAAACTGGGTGGAGGCGGGGAGAAGCGAGCAACAGCTTTACGATTATGCCTCATCTCCGGGGGGGGGGGGGCTCCATGCACATTTCCTCCTCCATCTTCTCAGAGGATCCACCACACTCGTCGGCAGTCTCGATCCGGCGAGGGGATTGGAACCACTCCAGGACCCGAGCAGCCATCTCAGCGTGTGAAGGCTTATCACCCTGACTCAGCCGAGGAGGAGAAGGACATAAAACAGGGGGGAGACATTCAGATATGGGATTAGAGTTGAGGACACCCATGTTTACATCCATATTAGAATCACATGACAGGAGTAGCTCACGAGAAGGAGGATCATCACGTGAAGGAGATGAGCCCGAGGAGGTGACCTGGGGAAATGCCCTCGCGTGATCCACACGTGAGACATTAGCTGTTGGGGCCATTAATACTGATCATTGATGAAGAGATATCGGGTGGCCAAGATCCATCGAGGCAAGGGCATCCCTCGTCGAAACCTCAACCGGTTCAGCTACCTTGCCTGGCAGGCGGCTCATCTGGTCCTGGGGACCCGGTTCATGGGGGTTTGCAGCAGGGCCATCCCCCAGGGAAACCACCGTCGGACGCCGGCGTCGTGAAGGGAAGGATCTCATCCAGGACCCGAACAGCAGCGTGCCATCCTTTCCCGCAGGTAGAATACCCTGATCACTATGCTGGGCCGGACAAACATCCAGCTGATGTCCGATAAGGCCACAGTGAAAACAAAATAGAGGCAAATTCTCATATGTTACCTTTTTTAAAAATCGAGAGCCGTCCGGCAATCGGATCCACGTACCTTGCTTGATTGGAGATGCCAAATCCATCTCAACACAGATCCTAGCAAAACACAACTTCTCACCTCTAGCCGTATATGGATCGACCTTAAGAGGCTTGCCGAACACCTTAGCAATGCGAAGAATAGTGTCAATATTTCCAAGCTCGTATGCCAACCCCGGAAGCTGGATCCATACAGAGGTCGTAGAGATCCGATCATCAAAGGGACGGAAAAAGGGTTTTGCCTGTGACACATGTAAAACATTTTCATTAAAATGCCAAGGACTATGTGTAATAACACTTAACCTGTCCTCTTCGCAGCCAAACTTGAACAGCATATAGTGGTTTCCAAGCTCCACAATCTGCAGAGAAGCCGACAGAGACAAGAGCTTTGATAGATCCACAATAAGAGTAGCAAGAGGAAGATCACAGTTGAACAATCTCCCCATCAAGCATAACTTCAGATCTTCCGATCTCTTAGCCACATCTTTCTCTTGTATTATCACTTCATCCTTGGAATTTTCCTGCATGATTTGTAACCAATGCTTGTGAATACAAGGGGGAAGATGATCCAGGGTCCGCTGACCAGACACCACATTTGCCCATCACTTGCCATCCACCCGATTCACAGGGTTTGGAAGAAGCGGTGGCAGATAAGATTGGCTAGCGTGATGATTAGAGCTTGAAGGAAGAAGATTTTGCAATGAGGAGAGGGGATTTTCAGAAGAAGAGAGGTGATTTGGGGGCGCCAGCGGGGAAGGATGAGGGGGAGGTTTGGGGGAAGGGGGAGGAGGGTCGGGAGACATTTTTTTAGAAGAAGATGCAACTCCTAAAGTTAAATTATCTGGACCCACCACATTACCTTATTTACTTTATTTTAATTTGCAGATAATCTGAATTGCCTAGTAATGCAGATTGCTTATGAAGTGACAATTCACATTGACTAGGAGGGAGGTGTCCATTCAGATTGTCACTCAAATGACAATTTATTTTTATTTTCTTTTCATTCGTGTCCTTTTCAATCTTAGACAAATAAATTATAAAAATAATATAAAAATTCATATAACAACAACAAATAATAATATTATCATCGTGATTAATAATATTAATTTATTTAAAATTTATTTTATTATTGTTATTGACATGAATTGCATATTATTATTTTAAATATTGTATACATTACCATTATTTTTATTTTAAAAAGATATGAAATATTTATAATTATATTTATTTAATTTATTAATTTTATTTGAGTTTTAGTTGGATTATATAATATTTAACTTAATATTAGTGATAAAGAGTATTTTAGTAAAAGTTGTATAATATCATTTAAATTGGTGGAAATATTATTTGTACATAGTAAACAAGGTAATGCACATTGCTGGTAATTTAATTGGTGACAATATTTTTTATAGGCAATGGAAATGGTTAGGTAATGTGAGAAGATAATACAGTAAACGTCCCCTAAGATCTTATAATATTTATTAAAGTTAATAGATATTATAAGATAATGGATGGCCGGCACCGAGCTAATCTATTAAAGTTTTTCTATTTTTTTATAATATCTCGAGCAAGCTATCATATGGTCAAATTGATCATAGTTGCAATGTACTGGTAAAGGATACAACAAATGCGTATTCCTTCATTCATTATATATATTTGTTTATTTTATCAACGATCTTGTGACTTGTATAGCTCATAATGTCTCGATAAAAGAAATATAATACGCATTTAGAAAATAAATGTTGGAATTTATCAACATGTTTTCAAATTTTGTTATGCCACTATCTCTATTTTTTTACTTTTGTGCTTTTCTCTTTTCTACTTTTTTTCTCAATATGTCATAAAAATATAAATACGTTTGACTTATAACCTACATTCATGATCGAAATGGATACAAAATTTATTGTGCTGAAAATTGAATATTACACATTTAGTATCGTATTAAGTAACTTAAAATTTAAAATGATAAAATATTACTACCATCTGGTAAATATGTAGCAGAGGCATTCTATACCTTTATTATCTTAACCATTTATAAATTCACCTTGCATTCTTACTTCTACATCAATGCAATCTTTGGAGGAGATACAAAATTTTATGGACTCTTCGTTTACCCTATACTATTGTGATCATCAAAAACTCGAGCTGAGGAAAAAAAAACATTGCATCAATGCAATAGTAAATATTGTAATAGCTAGCAAATTTCTAGCCATGGAGGAAAATACAGGATATGTAGGTTCATTAACTTTATACCATACCAAAATATTTATAGCATGTGTAACAACTTCATTACTAGAACAAGAATATTTTAATTCATTTGCAGTTAAATTAGGAGAACTATCACTATTCAAGAATTGAGAAGAATAAAAAGTAGCTAAAAATCTAGGCCTAGTGAATGCATTGGAATAACATGCACATGACGGCTGCCTAGGGTTAGAAGAGGATCAAGGGGAAGGATAAGGAGGAAGAAGAGGAAGAAAAATGAAGGGTCAAGATCCAGATGTTCATTGATCCATGTTTTAGATTCATATTTTTTTATGTAATTGGAAAAAGAACCCAGACCCTCATGATGATTGAATTTTTATGTTTTTAGCATTGTTATTATGATGCTATAATGCTTAGTTAGATATCATGCCCATATTGTTCCGAATGTTTTAAGATGTTTTCCCCTTGATTTCATCACAAAAAAATTTGGTATTCACTACAAGAAATGTGCCAATTTGTGATGCAAGCAAGGCATCGCTAACTCGCGCTGAAGCGTGGCTAAAACAAATAGTCACACATTAGCGTTGGCATCGTAGAGAGGAGACATTGGCATTTGGTAACTATTAGCGTCACAATGGCGCAAGGACAAAGGCGACGCTACTAGCGCCACATGTTGACGCTATTACGATGTTATCATGACATGAAAAGTGTCATTGCTAGGAGTCCCGGTGAGTCGCTAACTCGACGCTAAGGTGGCACTAAAGCACACGATGCTATTATAACTAAGGTGGCGCTAAATTTATCCCTTTTGTGATGCTACGTAGACGCTAACATGCGACGCTATGTTAATGCTATGGTAGTACGAATGTGATGTCGTGTTGCATCTCTATCGTGATGCTAAAGTAATGCCCAAAGATGTGACACTAAGGTGGCTCTAATCTAACGCCAGTTACGATATATTTTAAATAGCGCCCAACCTCTTGGCTTCTCTAATGCGATGCTAAATAGACGCTAATTCCTAATAATTTTTCCCCATTCCAGCCGTATTGTTCTTTTCCCACACCATACAAATTGTACAATGCATATATAATGCATTTTCATATTGATCACAATAATAACAAAGAGTAGTACTAATAACCATCACAAAAAAAAATTAATTTAAGAACACAACCGAACTAAATTCTTTTACACTATATTTCATGTTAAATTATATTGTTGTTTTCAAGTTATAAAAAATCAAGCACAATCAAATAATATTGTTCAATTAACAAAAATGGACTTACTATACGACGCGTTGAGAGGATGTCGAAGGCGGGGGGCGACGTCTGGTGGTGGCATCAGAGGAGGGTAGCATCGGGTTGGTAGTGGCATCCGGCGACGGATCATGCCAGCAGAGGAGGGCGGTGTCCAATGGTGGCATCAGATTAGGGAAGCAGAGGAGGGCGGCATTGGGTCGGTGAAGGATCGAAAGGCGGTGTCCGGCAGTGGCATTAGAGCAAGGCACTAGAGAAGGGCAATGAGGTCGGAGGAGGGCGGCAGAGGATTGGAAGATGGTGTTCGGCAGTGGCGTCGGAGCAGGCCAGCGGAGGAATGTGACGGAGGAAGGTGGCAGAGGAGAAGGCGACGGGGTTGGAGGAGGAGGTGGCGGTCAGATTTAGAGGAGGAGGCTGAAGGCAGGGTCAAAGGAGGAGGCAGCGGGGTTGGAGGAATCGAAGCGGTCGAGGTTAGAGGAGGAGGGCCAAAGAGGGGCAGTGGTCAGTGAAGCAGAGCGGTGTGGCAGTAGGGGTTAGAGGAGGAGGCTGTGGTTGGGTCAAAGGAGAAGCCCGGAGGCAAGGTGGTCAGAGGAGGAGGCGGCAGGGTTGAACGAGTCGGCAGCGGTCGGGGTCAGAGGAGGAGGCCGGAGGAGGCATCGGGGAAGTTGCCGACAGTTGTAGGCATCAGCATCATCGACGTCAATTGCAATCATCGGCATCGATATCGGTCAGCATTGATATCGAAGGGTAAAATCATAGTAAACAATAAAGAGGGAAGAACTTAGGGATTTAAGGTAAGTTTTTAACACCGCAAAATGATGCAATTCTAATTGCACGCTAATGCGGCACCGAATAATAAATTAAAAGAAATCAGTTTCGACGCGATGCAAAGCTAACATTGAAGTGACTCTAAATTAGTGTCTCAGACAAAAGCGGCATTAAGTAGATGCTATCGACATATATATGTACATATTATAAGTTTATATTAAATGTATATGTATATTTATAAAATGAATGTATGTTAAATATATATAAACTATAAGTCTATATTCATATGTAGTTTACACACACATTATAAGTCTATATGTGTGTGTGTATATATATATGTATATATGTATGTATATAAGTATATATGTATATGTATATGTATATATATGTATATGTATATGTATGTATATGTGCCTGATTAAGTGAGAATAATCAAAGGAAGTCAGCTAAATAAAATAGCGACTCAACTTAGCATCGCTAGTGCGACGCAAACGAGTCGCTACAAGTAATAGCGACTCAACTTGGTGTCGCTAGTGAGACGCAAATGAGTTACTGCAAGTAATAGTGATAACGTAGTGTCGGTACCACGTCACACAAATGTGACACCGTCGAAGAGTTAGGATATTGTGACACTAAATCAACGCGGTTAGGGATCTACATTAGCGTCAACAAGTACTCCATCACTAAAGAGACGCCAATTGGCACCACTTTAGCATCGACATGTGTCGTGCCGCTGGAGGTCGGATCCGACCGTCAGTCTTCCGATCGGCCGCTGGGGGCCGGATCCGAACGGTCATAGCCCGATCCGGCCGACAGCGGCCTTTGGCCGGAGAGAGAGAGAGACGCCGGCGCGGAGCGGGAGAGAGAAAGAGAGAGAGAGAGACGCCGGCGCGGGAGAGGGTCGTCGGCGCGGGAGGGTCGCCAGCGTCCGGCGCGGGAGGGGGTCGCCGGCGTCCGGCGCGGGAGGGTCGCCGACGTCCGGCGCAGGAGAGAGAGAGGAGAGGAGGGAAAGAGAGAGGAGTGGAGGGAGGAGGGAGAGAGAGAAGAGGGAGGAGGAGGAATATATATAAAGGGAAAAGTGGAAAGAAAGCAGGAAAAGGGAAAAAAAAGTGGAATAACGAAATTTTAATTACCGACGGTTTCGGCCGTCGAAAATGTAAATATTAAATATTTTTATAATTACCGATGGTTGTGACCGTCAAAAATATATTTAGTTATATATAATGTTTATTTTTTATTTTACCGACGATTTTGACCGTCGGTAATCGTTACCGATGGTCAAAATCGTTGGTAATTACGACAGTTTGGACCGTCGCTAGTTATATCAATAAAATACTCTTTATATGATATTATTATGCATTTACTAACGGTTACGACCTTCGAAAATTGCGACGGATTTTGCGACGAATGGATATCCGTCGGAAATATCGACGTTCCTAATCGTCGAAAAATTAAATAATAATATAATAAATTATATAATTAATTTTTTTATTTCCGACGGTCGTGACCGTCGGAAAAATTTAATAATAATATAAAAAATACATAATTTAATTTTTTATTTCCGACGGTCGTAACCGTCGAAAAAGTCGTCGAAAATTGCGACGGATGGATATCCGTCGGAAATATCGACGTTCCTAATCGTTGAAAAATTAAATAATAATATAAATTATTTCCGACGGTCATAACTGTCGAAAAATCTGTCGGAAATGGACCGTCGAAAAATCCATCGCAAATTACGACGGATTTAGAACCGTCGAAAATTATCCGTCGGAAAATCACGATTTCCTTGTAGTGTATGTTGACCCTATGTCGACGCCATCAAGTCTCTATGGTGGCGCTAAATATCAAATAATTTCATTTTTTTAAGAAATCGTGTCACTTAATTCTATGACTAAGAATATAAAAGAATTTATCTATAACTAAGATATGATATATATTTTGTTATATAATATATTGACATGTGTTCATACACATGTAGGGATATGTGTACTATGTTCTACATATATATAAAGTATACATGTAGATTGTTAACATTCTTTCTTTTTGTACGTAAAGTATATATACACATGTATGTATGCACGTATGTATGTCTATATATATACACCTATATGTATGCACGTATGTATGAATATATATATATATATATATATATTTGTATATGTATGTGTGTATTTGTGTTTACATACATCAATACATTTATATTTTGGAATACATATGTAGGTAACACATATAATATATGTAACATATTTTATAGGAATACATATGTAGATAATACATATAATATAGATAACATATAATATACGAGTATATATGTAGGTAACCATATAATGTAAGCAACATATAGTATAGGAATACATATATAGGCATCATATATACTTAATTAGGAATATTTAATCTATTTATTCATTAAATTATAGTATAGGTAACATATATAGTTATGCAAATTAAGATTACCTACTTAAATACAAATGAATATAGTTAGTGTCACTTTCGCCACACCATAGAGTCGCAATATATGTGACTCGCATGAAATGTGTACAGAGAATATTGCACAAAAGGGGAGGTAAAGACCTCTAAGACACAGGTCTATCTAATACTCTAACGCGTCACCCTTGAACACAAAAATATATCGGAATAAAGTTATAAAAATTTTAATCTCTCTACACTATCAAAATGTGATCCGCAAGCGTACGGTCCATCATTATAGTGATTGACGTTTGATCCGCATGGAAGCAGTCTCTATGAAATGTTCGAAAAATCCTTCAAAATGAAGTCGGTGAGAAAAGTGAGCACTGATAAAAAGAAAAGAAAAAGAGTGGCGACGTAACGTAAAGAGGAAACTAAATGTTTTTGTATTTTTCTTTTCTTTCGGAATGTAAAAGAGTGAATGTTGTAAAAATGAGAACACATGCTGAGGACTTTTGGGAGGTACTTTTGCTATAGGATTCATGGTTCCTTAATTTGACATGATAGGGGTAATGTAATCGAGTTCTCTTTCCACGCATGCGCTTGGTAAATCTTGACAATGAAAGCACCCGACTTCGCACCTACACATTTGTGTTGGTGATAAGCGTGTGTCTCCATGCATGAAAGGAGTTCGTAAACATAAAACTTGTAAACATTATAGCACGAATTGAGCTTCCCTTAGGATTCGAGTTTAATCTCGTGTCCACTGAATTAACGGAATGAGGATCTCCCTTCGGGGGAGAATGCAGGATATCAATGTCAATGAGATGGCTTAGACGCTTTCAAAGGAGACGAAAAATTCAATTCAGGAAATATGAACTAGGAATTACTGGGAAATCCTTCAGAAGTAGCTTATCTCTTGTCTACCCTGTTCGGGTCACCGACTTGAGTGAGGATTGAAGAGTGTCCCTCTTTAGATTGGGCTTCACAAAAAAAATCTTAAAGAATTGAACACAACAATAGTGAAATGGAAATATGCGAACATCCCTTAAAACCATTTAAAATAATCCCAAATCTTTGACTCAGTTCGGTCGTTTATTGCCAAAAATTCGGAGTGCATTCCACATTTTCAGGTCGTAGGTTAAAGGGTAAACGATGTCTAAACCGCACCATAAAGAGCTCCATTGCTGATTCCATGAAAACTAATACTGTGAATCACTGATCATTTTAGGTTAGATTTCTCCACGTTCGATCATGATGGAGCCTAATATGTCCCACGGTCGGGGGTGCAAAGCAGCAAGTGATTCAAAAAATTTCTCCTATACCTATGACTACGTGGAAAAACATAAGAACCATGCATGGGACTGTCTTCGTCCAGGCTAGATTTCTCCACGTTCGGTCGGGGGTGCAGGATGAAGATAGTCCATAAACTCAAATCCATACATACGTTCAAAAGGAAGGAATTCAAACAGTGAAACAAGAACCGCATCGATATCATAAAAAATATAGGAAAACTCAATACTTGATCGTAGATCATGAAAAGTATTAGAATAAAACACAACTAAAGTACATGGCATAGGAACCTCCCGGCCTCAGCAGGGCCGGTTAGTTACAAGTCATGTGAAGAACACACTTCTCCACGAATGGCTAAAGACATTGTTTTTCCCCGACTCTCCTTTCTTTCTTCTCTCTTCTCTTCCTTCTCTTCTGCCCCCAAGCTCTCTCCCTTTTAGTTGCAGCTTTTCCTCCTTTTATATTCGCCACCTTTCCTACTGCCTCTTGTCGATTCTTTCCTCTCCTCTTTTCCTACTCCCTTGTTGCAACCTGCGGCTTGACAACTTTTCTATGGTCCCCCCTGCTATCTGGGAAGCTTCCTTGCACCAGGGAGGTGAAGGAGCTAGCTGGTCCCCAATCGTGGATAGTGTTTGCTATTCTGCCTTTCTCTTTGGCTCTTTCCTTAGTCTGATATCAAATCACTGGTCCTTAATGTAGACAATGCATGGGTCGGCCGCTATACTTCGTCCCCTGGAGCTCATCAGCTCCCCTGCAGAAAGAGACAATAAATCAAATGAATCTTCAAGCTGACGTGAGCAAACTTTTAGTGATAATGTGCAAACGAACGTTTTTGTGGAGAACTTTTGAAATGTATTGAATCCATGCCATGCACGTGTCTATGTAAAGAAACAATTATATAATAAGCACTATGTACATGCAAAATAGTGATGATAATATAGGTCATAATTCTCCACATAAATATGCCTAATCAGTGTCGCCTTAAAGCCGCAATAGTAGTGATGCTAACTTAGCGTCGCTCCATGTTGATGCCAAAAAGAGCACAAGGCACTGACGCCAATGTAGTCTCTTAACCTAGTGTCTATTTAGCATGACAAAGTCTGTGATGGAGCGTCGCAAGACGTCGATGCTAATACAACTCAACGTCGACACCCATATCGACTCTTCTTTAACGTCTTTTGGTGACGCTAACCTAGCATCACATTTTGGCGATGCCAATACAATGCTACAATCTGTGACACATTTTCTCATTTTCACGCGTGATGATAGAGACGAAGTAGCATCTCGATGGCATCCCATTTAGTGTCGATTCCTTGTAACGCCATTGCGATGCCAAATTGAAGCTATGAGAAGGCAGTTACCGTCTCATTTTGTTGACCCAATGTCATCGCTATGGAGACGCTATTGGCGTCGACGTAGCATCTCTTATTTTGTGACTCTAATTTGCATCTCCATTCGGCAATTTTCTTGTAGTGATTTATGGGCTGAAGATCGGGCTTCCATGATGTTAGTATAGCATTGCAGGTCTAGAAATGACCGTGACCAAACCAAGATCAGACATGTTGAAAAAGTATATAGGTTATGAATACTAGATCATTGATTGTATATACACTTAGATATATGAAATGCATGTACAACTATAACTCAACTAAAATCTAAAGATTGAATGACATAATAACGATTATTGATCGTAAAATATAATGCACACAATTGAAGAATATTATTTTTTCCCCTTAATATATTATCAAGAATTAAGAATTTCTTACACATTGTATGTATATATATATATATATATATATATCCCTCTAGAATAATTATTCTCATACCGACAACGGTATGTGCATGCCAAGTCATCTTCGGACGAAGGGAGCATTGTGTCTCCAAGACCTAGCCAGTTGATTGTAAGAGCAATGACTTGATTATTCAATTATTATGAAATCATAGATGTTATTGATAAGATTAAATTGTAAAGATTAATGCCCACAAAAGTGAAATCCAAAGAGTTATAAAGTAACCATGATAAAAGTTATTGAGACAATGTAAGGTAAGTGCAAGCCACTTAATGTGTCTATTAATCGAAATTGAATGATGATGTTAAGTACCATACTATTTGTATGATGACGATCATTTACATGTTATATCCATTCTATTCATAATGATGCATGACGAAGGAATGCATGTAATGATTGACATGTTGATCATATATTAAGTACAAGACATATATGCATTTTTCTAGTCTCATATTGAAAACTGAATATGTAAGTCATGTAGTATTTTGGACCTTTATATACTCTAATTTTGAAGCCCTAACTTGGATCCCGGTAATCGATAAGGATGGACAGTGGTTCAGCCTATGATGGCATGGTCGCACATGGTACAATAATGATGAATAAAGTCATAATGGAATAGTTGAGTCCATTAGACTATTTATGTTAGAAAATTTTATGAACAATTGATGTTAACTTATGCTTAATGTTATTTTAAATCTTCCACTGAAAAAAGAGAAGTTTTATTTTAATAAATATAGTCTTTCGGTGTATTGATAAAATAATTTTTTTATTATGATTATGTTTACACGAGATCCTAACAAAGCAACGTAGAAAAGTTTCTAATGATCCGTTCTTCCACTATGAGGTATTTTGAAATATCTCTTTTAATTATTGTACCAATTTCTTCAATTATTAAGTAACTTAAAGACTTAAATACATAAATTTAAAATTTTCATGCATGTAGTCAGGGAAGAACGACTCCACGAAATGAGCTTTCCAAGACAAGAACAAGAAAATTTTCTTCTATTTCAAGATGGAAAAAAAAAGAACCTTTCGATAATTCTTTAAAAATATGCGTTTTGAAAATTATAACCATCTACTTATGTCTTATTATGATTTAAATTTTCATTCATCATAAAAAAAATTTTAAATGGGTCTTTTGGTGTCTACACATCATTATTCCTCATTATAATATATTAATTATCTGCTAAAAAAATATATTGATCATTTTTATTTAATACTTGATTTATTTTGATAATATTTAATATATAATTATTTTTATATTAACTCAATGTTGAATATGATCCAACACGACAGCGCAACAAGAGCTTTCGAGAAAGATCAGAAAGAGTTTGCATCTGGCTAAAAAAAATCTTTGCACTCCCTCCCTCATATTTTTTTTTTCAGTTTTCAGACATATTTCTTTTTCAAGTGCATACCCTTTTGTCCAAATCCCCATCCTCTTTTGTTTTCTTTATTAACCAGGCTTACAGTTTGGGTTCATATAAAACAACATCCAAGTTGAGAAATATTTAGGATGTGTCTCGTAGCAATAAATATAATTAACTTGGGGGGATTCGGCACAGAGACGCTGCGTTACAAGGCGTGTGGCTTAAGAAGACTTTTAAATTATTTTTGGATATTTTCTTAATTTAAAAAATCAAGTTGCAAAATAACAGGTGATATTTTTGTATGTTAAATAGATCCGACCAAAACTAATTTCCCTCCTAACGCCAACTAAGCAATGAATATTTTTAGTTAAAAAAACAAATAATAAAGGCCGAAACATAAACTATTTTGCACAGAAAAGTGAAGTCCTTGAATTATTTCTCAATTCCTCTGCTCTGAAGGCGAGAACCCACTGCTTTCCTTTTTCATCTGCTCCAGCTACGAAATCTTCATTGATTTCGTACTGTGAACTCATTGAATTGATAGAGGATTATATATTATTGTTTCGGTGAGAATGTAGCGGATTATAAATTCATTGTCAACCAATGAGAAATAGCTCCTAATCTGCCAATCATGGAAAGTACACTCGCCGTGTTCATCAAGGTCGTATGCCAACCACAAATCCTAGTGCAATGCCGGAACTTCTGGTCACATACTGCAGATGTTGGTCTGGTTTCCGAGAAGGTGGATGAGCTTGTGTCGAGGATGGCTCTTCTTCAGGCGAAGTACGATGTCATCGTTGCTGAACTAGCTCGACAAAGACGCCGAAATCGATGTCCCGACGACGACGTATTAGAATGGTTGGGACAAGTTGAAATTATCCGCGAAGAGGTGAGTGCCATCGAACGTAGATTTGAAACAGGATGCAACATCTGCAGGTGCTTAGGCTACGTCTGCTCTATATTATAAGGGTACGGGACGATACCGGTACCGGTACCGGTACCGAGTATGGGATGCGTCAAATTCTAAAAAATTAGGATACGGGTACGATAATATATTAAATATATAATATATATATAAAATAAATTTTCATAAGATTTCTAGTATTTTCATATTGTTTAAGTTTTCAAAAGAAGTAATTAATTATTCTCTTTACTATTATGTTTAAACGAGGAGTTATTAATAATTTTCTTTCTCCTTATGACTTCTCGTCTTTAACATCTATAAGTTTTATTGTTCACATTTGATAAAAACGTAGCAAAATATATGTGTATCATATTATCTAGTATTAGTGTTTTTATGATCATCAATCATTAATTATCTTTTTTAGAATTTTATCTGACAAAATTTTGATATAGAGTACCCAGAAGCATAAATACGAGTACCCACTGAAGTACTCATTTTTTAAAAAATATTTTATTATTAGATACGTATGAATACGAGTACCCATAAGTACCCATGAAGTACCGATATCGGATACGTACCCGGTACGAGTACGTTGAGAAAATTAGAGTACCAGTGCATATAGCGTCTGCTCCATTTACGATATTTCGAGGATGGAGACACAGAAGCTTGGAACTGTGAATGCACTTTTACTTACCGCAAACGCGAATGTAAGGTTCCGAAACGCCGATAACTTCACTCACCCATTTCCTCCACCTCCTGACGAAGAGATGCCCGGCATATTCGACTTGTTAGGCCTGGAGAGCTGCCTGAGAAACTGTATTAGCCAACTCGCTGCAGGGGCTCAGAGAATCGCCATAGTCGGAACGGCGAGAGCCGCCACAACCACCCTCTTGAGCACCCTCTATAGTTGGTTAGCTTATGGCAACCACAACAGCAGTCTTAATATCCATGTCGGATATTGCAAACCTTTTGATCATGTCATATGGGTCACAGTTCCGAAGGATGACGCTCAGCTTCAAATATTACAAGAGGTCGTGACTAGACGCCTCGAACTGCCACTCGACCACAATGCTGACCAGGGCTCGATGCGTAATGCAATCTACAATTTCTTGAATGGAAAAAGGTTTGTGTTATTTTTGGAAGACGCAGAGGAGCGTTTGGATCTGGGCGAAATCGGAATCCCAGAACAGGGCAGCACTGTAATATTCACTACAAGATCGGAGATGGTTTGTGAAGCGATGGGAGCCCGTGACAGCATGGTCAAAGTGGAACGCCTAGAACAAGAGGAGGCATGGCAGCTCTTCAAGCAGAACGTCGGCGATGAAATCATCGAGCCCAGCCCGGAAGTAGAGAGGCTCGCCAGGGAAGTTGCAGAGGAATGCCAAGGCCTTCCACTGGCCCTCGTCACCATTGGGCGAGCAATGTCTACCAGAAGGACGCCAGAGGAATGGCAGCTTGTGCTGGCGTCAATGAAGAACTCGCAACTACCCACAATGATGTACCGTTTGCTAAAACTTAGTTACGATAACTTACAAGACGAGACATCACGACAATGCTTCTTGTGCTGTGCCTTGTTTCTGGAACGCTACGGCATTAACAAAGATGATCTAATTGAGTGTCTCTTGGGCCATGGTTTGATTGATGTCGAGAGCTTCAGGGATATGAGTGAAGCATATGATTATGGTGAGACTCTTATTGCAAATGTTAAGTCAGCATCTCTATTAGACTCGGGTGAAAATGAGGGGTTCGTAAAATTGAACGACACGCTTCGGCACATGGCATTGTGGATTGCCCGAGATTGTGGACAAAATAATACGAAATGTGTTGTGAGCGCAGGAGACCAATGGAGCGAAGCACCAGTGGAAGAAGTCGAATCGGCTACGCGGTTGTCTATCACGAAGATAAATGCACCTCCCGAGCCCAAAATGAAGTGCCAAAATCTTTCCACTTTGATGCTTCGATGCCGAGGTCTAAGACTTCCTCCTTTTTATTTTCATCATTTTCCTGCATTGACTTACTTGGATTTGTCATATACGCCGATTTACGATCTTCCAAAGGAC
Source organism: Pontederia crassipes (assembly GCA_030549335.1). Taxonomy (NCBI): domain Eukaryota; kingdom Viridiplantae; phylum Streptophyta; class Magnoliopsida; order Commelinales; family Pontederiaceae; genus Pontederia; species Pontederia crassipes. The sequence goes on along the minus strand of CM060197.1, from coordinate 38,900,965 downwards.
GTGGCTACACTTGGTGAGCTTCAATATCTCAACCTAACTCGTACCGAGATTTGAGGATGGATTTGGTTATGTTGCAAAAGCTAAAGCACTTAATTTTAAGGGATTGTGGTTCTCTACGAGATATACCTTCTGGGTTAATATCCGGTCTCCCTGTGTTGCAAGTGTTTGATATTTACGGAAGTAGATTCGAAGTCACCTATGCTCAGGAAGCTGAAGAGATCACTACTTGTGTTGAGGTAGATGAAGAGATCACTAGCAATACAAGTATTGAGGAGTTCGAAAGATTGAAAGACCATACCAAAGCTCTCGGACTGAATCTAAACATCGAAAAGATCTCGGACCTCCAAAGGGTTTCCTATGGTGCATCACTTTGGAAGTTGAAACTTACTAATTTGCTGGAATATCGTCTCAGTATGGAAACTCTCCTGAAAATTGGCAGGAACATTGCGGACTTGAACTTGTCACACCTTCGCATAGAGGAGTTAATTTTGGGGAATGATCCTAACTTTGCTTTCGGCAAGCTAAAGGTGCTCTACCTTCATACATTGTATGGGTTGAGAACCATAACATGGAAACCGGTGTCACCATCGATTCTATTTCCAAATCTTGCAAGCATCTCTATTAAGGGCTACCATGCTTTGAGAGACGTTACATGGATCGCGCACCTCCCCGGTCTCAAACGTTTGTCTTTGAGCTACTGCCATGGATTGGAGGAGATAGTGATGAAAGTGTTGAAGGCGAACAGGAAGGAGATGTTGGTCTGCTCGTTCCGTCCATCTTTTCTAATCTCAAAGAGATTTCTCTGTACTCCCTACCCAGATTGCGCAACATTTGCAATCGAGCACTCGATTGCCCCTTACTGGAAGTCGTCGTCATGTTCAAATGCGGGGAGCTGGAGAGGCTCCCTTTCACTTTCCAGTCACATATGGCCAAGAAGAAGTCGATGCTGATGAATGTCCGTGAATTGGATTGGTGGGAGGGTTTGAAGTGAAAGATGATAATGTCAAGCTGTACCTTCAACAGTGCTTTCCACCATCATGGAAATCCTTCTGGCCTTTTGAGAACACAAACACGTTCTGGTATCAAGTTTATCTTCTATAATAGCCACGAACATGCTGCCGGTCCCAAAAATATTTGGTAAGCTAATGTTTTTGTCCTTGGCACTTTTTATAGCTGCTTTTACTAATATTTATTGCGCATCATTTTAGAAAATTTGATTACAATATGTATCAACAATCACCAATGATAATTGGAAAAGCTAAAAGTACATAATAAAACAGATGTATATATGTAATATAATTCAATTCAATTTGATTATATATAATTCAATTCGATTTGTTAAGGATAAATGTTATTTTTTTTTTGTACATAAGGAGGTCTATAATCTTAATGTAAGAAAATTAAAGATTGAAAATAAAAGAGACACACGTCTCATAAATGCACTACACCCTTCCTCGGATAACAGATACTTTATTTCATATATATTCACACGTATACATATTTTATATCGACATTAATAGATGTTGGCATACACGTTCAAAACAATGTATGCAACCTTTACTCCCAAAAAGCTAAATGTAATATATTTATCAAACTAAACTATGTATTATCTTAAAGAATCTGGCACCCAATTATATTTTCTCTTCAGTAAGCTTAATTACTTTTCCTTCATAATATGAAAAATAAATAATATTATAATTTTTATGTTGGCGCAACAACTTTTTTTGTACAAAGCAAATCCAAAAGTAAAAAATGAAAGCTTTGCAGATAATTAGGCTAGTGCTAGCAATTTGTTTTACCTGACATAAGTTTTGTGAGCGTAATATGTTAAAAATATGTGTTACATTAGATTCCCTATGTCCGTTTGACATTTGGTTAGTTTGCTTTTGTTTTAATCGATTGGTTTAATCTACATGTTCCTTTTTGAAATGTATATTAGAAGATAATCAGGCAAACTTGCATTCAATCAAATTATATATTTTTGTTACAATATTACATTATCCATTTTAGATGTGTTTAATTTTGTCCATTCAAATCAACAAAGGTTATGAGGTTAAAATCGTTGTACTCATAATTGCTTATTATATCTTATTTATTGTTTTATTTTCACCTAACAAAAATTGGTCCAAGACTCCATATTCCTAGAAAACAAAAAATGTGATGGTGAAATTATATGCAACCAAAGTATTATATATTTTTTAGTATTAGCCACCACTGAGTCATATATAATTCTATGATAATATTTCCTTGTCCATAATTGTCCCTGTCACTTATCAATGATCTTTATTTCTTTTCAGAAAAATCTGATTGCATCAAAAGGGAGATCTGCACTCTATCCCAAGGACCCTCATATCATTCCAACACTCTATCAGTATGCTTATATGTTTTCTCATCGACATAAAAGGGTGCAAAAAAGTTTTAAAAAAATGAAGAATTGAGAAAAAAAAGGTGGTGTGCATTTTACGTTTATGTTGGATTATTAGATAGAGTGTTTTTTTCTTTTCTTCTATATTGATGGACTGCATGTGCCTCTAAATTATGATTGTATTTATTTCTTGCACAATATATTGGTTAATTGTATGTGATGTTTGGACAATTTCACAAATCAATATGATTATGTTTATTGTTTGATGATGGTTAACTAGCTCCTATCTATAATAAGAGCATGTGAATTGAGATGAATGGAGGGTAAACAAGGGGAGGGGAAGGGAAAATATTTCCTCTTATTTGGATAAAATTTTAGAGGAGAATGGAGTGGAATTTTTATTTATTTTTTCTCTTCATTCACCTCATTTTATGCTATTTTATTTCTACCACAAATTGAGGTGTTAAAGTTCCTTTTTTTTCCGCCTCATTTTCTTCCCTTCCTCTTAACGAGTGTTCATCCAAATATAGTATAAATATTTTCGAATTTTATCCTCTTTTCTAACTTTATCCTCCAATTTTATTTTGTAATCAACTATACATTTTTCACCAAATACCCTTTCGATGGGATATACTCTGCAATCCAATCCTTTGACTTACGCGACAGACTATTTAAAAATATAATAAATATTAAATAATAATATAATGATTCAAGAAAAAAGGGGGCTCGGCCCCTCTTCCTCTCCGTCCGGATGCCTGAGCAGTGGAGATGGGGAAGTCCCCTCCCCCCTCCTCTCAGACTTTTGGTCCAACCATTTGTGAAGCAAACATGCTTTAGTGGTCTAACTTTTGGTCATTTGCTCCGAAGATACCCAATTGTGCGAGAGTTTCAATGCATGAGAGTTTCAAACACCCGATCTAATGATTGAGCATCGAATCTGATAAATGGTTCTTCAAACATCAAATTATCAAATCATTTCGATCGATTCTTTTGAGTTTTGGACATCCGGTCTAATAGGTACCAAAATGTCATAGAGGACTTAAGGCATAAAATCAAGGTTTCATATAAATCATTCCATAGACATCATAATAAGTATCATCTACTTCAAAAATCATAATCACCTAGAGGCTACAGGCAGCAACTTTGGAGAGCCCAAAATATGCTTAAGGATCATAAAATCATATCAAGGGATATCCACAACAATTTATCGTAATAAATAGAACTTCTATACAAGAAGCCAAGTCAAACTTAGCCATCAAATATCTAGTTTCACCCTTCTTTCTCATTCATCATAAAAAAGCATTTGATCCTCAATAAAAGATCATCATTCCAAGAATCATAAGAAGTCCTAAACATTCCTCTTCTTTCAAGAGCAACACATTCCATGATAGAAATCCCCATTATACACACATTTTTATCGAAAAAATCTCTTCTTTTGGATATGCTCCCATTCCACTAGTTCTTTCCTCTTCCTCCTTCTCCTTCAGCTTGTGTATGTTCCAAGTCTTCTCCTTCATTAATAGAGAAAATTTCCAAAGAGAGAAGAAATGGAGGGAATGTGATCTTATAAGGATGGACAGGTGGAATGGTGACCATTCAAGTAGAGACATCTCTTTCATAACTTCTTGGTTCCATGTCAATATCTTTGAATCTAAGAGAGAAAAGACTTAAGTTCATGTACTTTGGCAGATATATGATTTGTATCTGCATATACCATTTGTTATGCAATGCATTGCCAAAAGAAATTTACGGTACCAAACATGTTTTGATAATACACAAATGAATATATCTCAGAAAAAAAAATTGTTACGTCAATATCATCAACGCTTCTTATTGTAAGGAAAAAATGAGTACAAAATGTGCCTATGACTCCAGTTCCGTTTTCAACCTTCTTTTCTTCCAATAATACATTAATTAAAGAAACCAATATGTTAAGCCCATAACTCTCGAAGGAAAAGGAAAATGAAATTAATTAGAACATTAATAATTATGGTCATATATCACTACAAAAAAATTACAATTTTCCGACGGATAGAAATTCGTCGTAATTTGCAACGGATTTTGCGATGGAAATATTTTCGTCAGAATTTTCGATGATTACAACCGTCGAAAATAAAAATAATAAATTATATAATTTGTTATATTATTATTTTATTTTTCGACGATTAGGAACATCGATATTTTCTACACGGATATTTATCCGTCGCAATTTCCGACGGTCGTGACAGTCGGTAAATATAAAATAATATAATATAAAGGGTATTTTATTAATATAATTAGTGACAGTTTAAATCGTCATAATTTCCGACGGTTCCGACAGTCGATAAATGAAAAGTAATATAACATAAGGAGTATTTTATTAATATAATTAGCGACAGTTATAATCGTTGCAATTTTTGACGGTTCCAATCGTCGGTAATAATTAGCGATAGTTCAAACCGTCAGTAAAATAATAAAATAAATATTATATATAACTAGATTAGAAAAGATGGGTGGTGCAGCGAGCAGACCGTTACCATTTTCATCACTAATTATCTCCTCCAAACTGGTGCACTGGAACGCCCTCAAAATCGTACCTCCCGTCACGTAAACAGTCAGATTGACTCCGAAGAAGCTACACTATCTATTGCTCTACTAATTTTGATCATTCTACAAAACGGCTTACGTGACACTAATAAAATAATAATAAACATGATAGAGAATCTTGAATGCGGAAGAATAGTCGAAATGCCACAATGAAGAACTTTAATGCGGAAATTCATAACGTCTCAAATTATATAAAATATGCGGAAGTTCATGATGTCTTGTAATATGAAAAATGTGCGAAAGAAAACGTGATGTTTCTGAACAATAAAGATTATTAAACAGATATGCGATAAAGAAGCTCGGAGCAGAAATATTAGTCATGTGCAGCATTCTCCAAGCTCAACGCCCTCCATCATTCCATCAGTTGGCATTCTCACCTGCAAAATCCCAATGCAAGGGAATAGATACCCATGAGCAAGGAATGCCCAATACAATAGCAATAGACGTGAAATAAGGATCAGAGATGATAAGAAAATCAATGTATGAATCTTTAATCATAATGCACCCTATTTTTTACTATACAATGCGTTGTCCTTGCATTACTCTGCTTTACTTTATAATATCTCTACTTTATTTTACAGTGCTTTGCTTTACATTACTCTGCTGTACATTGCTTTACTTTACATTGCTTTATTTTTCAATACTCTGATTTGCTTTACTTTGCATTGATCTGTTGTGAGTTGTACTACGTCTTTTATATTACTAAGATGTCCTTAGAGTTGGTTGTCCTATGCGAGCTCGACTTTATTAGGTTGGGATACCAGGGGTGCTTCTCTGATTCACTGATGCCAGTAAGCCCATAAACGGAAAGAAGGGGTGGGTGTTACTGCCTCATCCAATTCGGAAGATAGGGGGAAGAATTCCTACAATTCAGGAACAGTGGTCGGTTACTGGACCTTGTAGGTTCACTGTCTCCTCAGCTAGCTACCTGTCCCTCTGGCATAATACTTTAATCTTTAAGGGAGGAGGTGTGACCATAGCATCACCATTCGATTCGAGATATCGGTGGAAGAACACCTGAAATCTCAGGAATAGTGTGCATCTAAGCCAGTAGCTTCGCTGTCCTCTTAACTAACTACCTATCCCCCCATTGCTTTAACTCTGAACTTTACTTTAACTTTAGGGGCGGCACATAGCAATCTCACATCTTTGTCTTTACTTTAATCATCTTTACTTACTATGACATCTATGATTTGGGGTCCATTGGAAATCTATCTTTGCACAATAAGACTCAGCTAGTGTAGGTGAACTGGTCAGAGTCGTAATTAAGAGTAGGAATGGATCAGTCCGGTTAAGCTTTGATTAATGGGTCTCTGTCGGACCGATTCTATGAGACAGAGTCTGTCCGTCAACATATGGGTCAGTCGACCGCCGTGGAGAGGCCGGTCGACCGATAAGTATGAATGCGCATGTATAATTACGCAGACCGGTCGACCGTTTAATTAAATCGGTTGACCGGTCTCTGCGATAAAACAGAGCCGCCGGATTTCTCCATGGATTTCGGCGTCCGTCTGGCCGTCGATTGACGCCGACATCAATACAAAAAGTAGGAAATAACTTTAGGATTATAATGAATTAACTATACGCATCAATAGATCCTTAATTCTTCGTCTATGGGATTAAAACGCTAAAGGTACCTTTTTCGTCGGATCACCGCTCGTTGTCCGTCGATCGTCGGACGTTCGCCGTCGTCTGAAAGGATTTACCTTTGTCCTGCCGCTCGAGAGGGAGAAGGAAAACACGAGAACATAAAAAGCGAGAGAGATGACGAGAGTGGGAGGGAGAGAGAGGACGAAAGAGTGGGGGTGAGGGTGAGGGGGCGCAAGGCCCCTCCCCACCACCCCCTCCCTTTTTTATTCCCCCCCCCCCCCCCCCCCCCCGGTCGACCTTTGATCGGCCGGAGGTGAAATGACGGTCAGTTAATCCCCCCCTCTTTTTTTTGTTGTTGTTGTATACGAGGCGTCACATGCACTTTGATTGAGGCAGAGGAGATGCCTGATCCATGAAATGTCTCTCAAACCAGGATAGTCACTAATACGAATGATCGAAATATTTGGAAATAGAATTGAGTGGGCGTCACCACTTTCCAAGTTATGGTTTTCAAGTCATGTAATCCATCAAGGTATAGCACCTTTAGCTTGCCAAAACCCATATTAATGTCATTTCCGAAAGTTAATTCTCCTATGAGAAGTACTGACAAGTTCAAAGACATAATGTTCCTGCCAATCGCAGCGAGAACTCCCAAATTGAGACGAAATTCCCGCAGTCCGGATAGTTTGAACTTCCAAAGCGATGTAGCATCGGCAATCCTTTGGAGGTCTGAGATCTCGTCGATTCTTAGATTCATTCCAAGAGCTTTGATACGGCCTTTCAAACTTTCAATAACTTTAACACCTGTATTGCGAGTGATTTCCCCTGAATATTAAAAAATTTCATCTGTGTCGCCAACTTGAAATGCACTCCCATAAAAATCAAGCACTTGTAACACAGGAAGACCAGATATCAACCCAGAAGGTATACCTCGTAGAAGGCCACAAAACCGTAAAACTAAGTGCTTTAGCTTTTGCAACGTAACCAAATCCATCCTCAAATATCTAATCTTGGTGTAGGATAAGTTGAGATATAGAAGCTCACCAAGTGCAACCACATCCTTCGGAAGGTCGAAATGTTTGCATGTGACAGATCCAAGTAAGTTATCGCAGGAAAATAATGAAAATAGTTATAACCAAATAGTGCATCATCACTATGTCGAATCATCAAAGTAGAAAGATTTTGGCACTTAATTTTGGGTTCAGGAGGTGCGGATCCCGTGACAGACAATCGATGTGCCAATTCCCAGTTTAGCGGCATTTCCCCTTGTCCCAGATGCACAACCCATTTTGTATTATTTTGTCCACAATCCCGGGCAATCCACAAAGCCATGTGCCGAAGCATGTCGTTCAATTTTACCCCCTAGTCATATTCACCTTGGTCTAATAGAGATGCTGACTTAAGATTTTCAATAAGAGTCTCACCATAGTCATATGCTTCACCAATATCCTTGACCTTCTCGATATCAATCAAACCATGGCCCAAGAATAAGTCAATTAGATCATGTTCATAGATGATATCGGAACATGGGAACAAGGCACAACACAAGAAACATTGCCGTAACGTCTCATCTTGCAGACTATCGTAACCAAGTTTCAGCAAACGGAACAGGGAGTGCTTTATTTCTGGAATCGCTGTGTGTAGTTGTGAGTTCTTCATTGCTGTCAGCACAAGTTGCCACTCCTCTGGGGTCCTTCTGGTAGACATTGCTCGCCCAATGGTGACGAGAGCGAGTGGAAGGCCTCCACATTCCTCTGCAACTTCCCCGGCGAGCCTCTCTACTTCCGAGCTGAGCTCGATGACTTCATCGCCGACGTTCTGCTTGAAGAGCTGCCATGCTTCCTCTTGTTTCAGGCACTCCACTTTGACCACGTTGTCACGGGCTCCCATTTCTTCACAGACCATCTCCGATCTTGTAGTGAATATTACAGTCCTGCCATGTTCTGGGATTCCGATTTCATCCAGATCCAAACGTTCCCAGACATCATCGAGCAACAGCACAAACCTTCTGCCATTAAAGAAATTGTAGATCGCATTACGCCTCGAGTCCTCGCTAGCATTATAGTCGAGTGGCAGTCCGAGACGTCTAATTACGACCTCTTGTAATATCTGAAGCTGAGCGTCATCCCTTGGGACGATGAGCCATATGACATGATCAAAAGGCTCGTAGTCTCCGCCATCAAGATGAAAACTCCTGCTGAGGTTGCCGTAGGCGAACAAGCAGTAAATGTTGTCCAAGACGAAGGTCTTGCCAACTCCAGCCATTCCTACTATGCCGATTCTCTGAGCCCCTGCAGCAAGGTAGCCACAAACCTTTCTTATGTTGCTCTCCAGGCTTAACAAGTGGAATGTGCCGGGCATTTCTTCACCAGGAGGTGGCGGACATGGGTGGACGTAGTTATCAGGGTTTCGAAACCTCGAGATTTGTGGCTACGTAGTTATCATTGTGGACTTTGAGTTTGAGTTATTATCCACTTTGAAGTAGTTATCATTGTTTGACTTTGAGTTATTATCCACAATGATCATCAATTTAATGCATGTGCAGCAACAATCCTCGATTCTTTTCAAAGGTCCAGCGACGACGAGAGGAAATGTTACTTATTTTGGAATTTTCCTTTGTGCTTGAATATTTTTTCGGTGGATAACAAGCTTTTCACCATTAAGCAATATTTTTAAAATTAGACTAAATCGATCAATTAGGTCATGATTCGATCGATTCAACTAATTTTTTTATTAAAATAATATTATTTTAAAAAAGTTATATTATAAATAAAGAAGTAAAGACAAAAAATAATGAAATAAAATCATATTAATCATCATTTTAAATTTATCAATTACTAATAAATTATTTTTTATATTTTTAGAAATGTAAAATATATATGTTTGATCATTTTTTATTTAATAAATTCATGAATATTTTTTTTAGATTTTTTTCTTATTACTATATTCTCACATTTTATTTTTCGAATTCAAATATTCTTTCTATATTATTTGTTTTGTTTTTTAATTGTAAGATCTATAATATATATCTACTGTTATATTTTTAATATCTATTATTTATAACGATTTAAATTTTATCTTAATTAATGTCATTATATTTTATTTGTTTCAATTTGTCTTTTCAATAATCTTCCCCCTTTGATTTTCAAATTCAAATTTACTTTCCTTATTATTAATATCCTTTTACTTCATCCTATAAAAACTAATCACTCTTTTTTCTCTCTTTCCTAATCTTTCACTTTCCCTACTAATGTACATTACATTTTTTTCTATATACAAATCAAGTTGAAAAAGACCATTCCATATCTTGATTTTTTTTCTATAAACCATTCCATCTTTCTACTATTTAAAAAAACTGATTGAACCAGTTTTCCGAACCGAATTGAATTGGTTCAATTTTATTTTTGTTAAAATGATTTTTTTATGCCAAACTTGATCGGACTGATAATTGGTTCACGATCGAACCGGTTGAAACGACGATCGGTCCCATTTTAAAGAAACTGCCATTTAGTTTAAACAAAGGTCTCGAATTTGAATATTTTTTAACGTAAAAAAAAATTGTTAGAACATAGTCAGACATGTTATCCGAGGTGAAATCAAATCAATCGAGCTCAATGATGGACCGAGATTTCAACTTGTGTTAATGCGTATATATAATTTTTAGCGTTGCTAAGGTTGGACGATTGGCGTTGCTTTCCGAAAAAAAAATATTAGCATTATGTAATCAGAAAAAAAAATTATTCTCGTCAGTTATCCAGGTCAAATTTCAAATCTTCAAGAACAACCTATTTATGTTTTGCTACTTAGTTTATCGTAAACCCAATTTGATTGTTCTTTTTACATTTTGTCATAGTTTAAATGATTCATCAGCCTTAGTTTATTTAAGGATTCCGACCAGTTGCTTGCATATTTTTTGTTGTCGTGATTGATCAAAGTGTCAAGTCTAAAATAAATATAGTACCGTGCCATGCACGATTACTTGGGAATATATTATTGCAAGAAATTGGAATCTTCCATTCACACGCCACTTTCAAGTTGTTTGTGTTTGGCAACAAAATATATAATTCACCGTCAATTCAATAACTTGACTTTTCTGTACGAAATAAATTATATTTCGACCCCCAACTATTTGTTTTTTTTTTCTAAAATTTTTTGTTACTTAGTTGGGGCGAGGAGTGAAATTGGCTGGGATCGGTTTATCCAATAAAAAATATCACTCCTTATTTTTCAACTTGGCTTTTTATATTAAAAAAATTCAAAACCATTGAAAACATTTTTTGACAACTCATTTTTTCTCTTGCAATCCTATTTTAGTGTAATAATATTTTAAAAATTAAATAACAAATTTAAAATTAATATACGTAAATTTAACTTTATAACTAAACATAAAATATAGTACCAAAATTTTAAAGTTATCAAATAACTGCTTCACAAATCGGGATCTTAGGTAAGATCGAAGATCGTAAGATCAGAAAGGGTTCGTAAGATCGAAGATCGTAAAATTGGATCGGAGATTGTAAGATCCTACTTATATATTAAAATAATAGTTTAATATATAAAATTATGTAAAATAATATTTTTTAATAAATTTGTAATATTTTAAATTATAAATAATGTTATCTTGAGTACTATGCTATTAAGACTTGTTACAAATGCATATATATACTATTTATATAATAATAATTTGATATAGATTGACAAAAAATGGTAATAATATGATGAATATGAAATAGCATTATATAATAACTTTTAATATACATTTATAATAGAGTTATTTTGTGCAAAAATATTTTTAAAATTTTAATTATAACCAATAATCTTTTTCTTAATTTTATTTCTCAAATAAATCATGTTGTATTTGGTGAAAATTTAAAAAACAAAACAAAAAATTGAAAAAAAAATGGATTAGTAGGATGAGTAGGATCTTATGATTCTTACTATTATGATCCTACCGATCCTACAAAAATGATCTCAAAGTTGAGATCGAGATCGCAGATCCTAGGTAGGATATACGATCAAGATCACGATTTTGATACCGCCAATGCGGATGTATCCGGCCTCCTGCGGCTGGATCCGGCCGCTGGGCGCGATCGGATTCGGTCGCCAATCGGCCGAGCAGCCGGATCCAGCAGTGGGCGGGCGGTCGGAAAAGCAAATATTGATTATTTTTAAAGTTACCGACCCTTTATTCTCTGCCCAGATTGCGCAACATTTGCAGTCAAGCACTCCATTGCCCCTTATTGGAACGCCTCATTGTGGAGGGATGCGATGAGCTGAAGAGGCCCCCTTTTACTTTCCAGTCACAGATGGCCAAGAAAAAATCGATGGAGATCTTTGTCCCTGACTTAGATTGGTGGGAGGGTTTGAGGTGGGAAGATGATAATATCAAGTCGTACCTTCAACAGTTCTTTCCGCGATGACTTTTTGCTGGGTCGTTTGCAATGGGTATGTTTCATGATCGATGAACTTCAGTGTTCTTTGTTATTGATTAAACAGACTTCAATGTTCTCATCGGACTAATTAGTTCTTTAGCTACTAAAATATCTGAAATCGTTCATCCATTAATATGGTGTCCATCGCCCGCTTCAATTACTTGACACACTACACCAAAAAAGATTTTTACAAATTAAACACATTAGTTCTTAAAAAATTAATTTTAATTTTTAAGACTTTTTGAGATCAAAATATGTTGATCCCTCGTGATTTTTACAAGTTGGTCGTTAAAAATTTTTAGTGATCAAAATTATTTCATCAGTCCTTAATTTTTTATTGATCACAAATAAAATTTTGATTTCAAATACGAATTTAGGACTAGTATCACATTAGTCTTTAATATTTATATTTTTAATAACTAAATATAATTGGTCCTAAAAAGTTGATCAATAAATCATAATATTATTGTTGTAGTGACATCCGTTATGTTATTTGCTGGTTATACTCCAATTTCATAGTCAATTTTTTTGAGCTAGTGTCATCTCAGACTTTTGTGCAAAATTTTTTAATTTATTAAATGGATTAATTCCTTACATTTCCTTCTTAATTCATGAACTTATCCTAGCATCACCTAAACTATATCGTGATTTTTAGTTTATTCTATTAGTTACGATTTTTCACATCTAACCTCAAACTACGAACTTATTTTTTTTATTCTTAAACTATCGTATTTTTTTTAATTTGATTCTTTCGTCGACTTCTGTTTACTTTTCTATTATCTTTAATTTTTTTCATTTATGAAAAGTAAAAAATATCTCTCCCTTCAGTTTTATATTTTCATTTCAACCTCTACAACTCTGAGGGCTATTTTTTACTTTTCAAAAATAAAAAAATTAAAGATAACGAAAAATTTGACTAAAGTTGATGGAAGAATAAAATCGAAAAAATTGATATAGTTTAAAGATAAAAAAATAAGTTCATAGTTTAAGATTATATATGAAAATCATAATAATTTAGGAGTGATTTATAAAAATAATCCTATTTTTCTCTTAGCTTTCTCATTAATTTTTATTTAACTTATTAAATGACTAAATTACTCTTCTAAAATGCTTTCTTGGTGGACATTTATTTCAAATCATAGGAGGATAGTTTAGCCATTTAATAAATTAAAAAATTAAAATTAACGAAAAAAATTAATAGGACTAAAATGAAAATCACAATATACTTTAGAGAGGAGATACAATAATTTTATGTATTGGGAAAGATTTAAAGAATTAACCCTTATTAAATATTTGTAACTTCCGGGTTGCAGAATTTTGCCATTTTACCAATGTTAGCCTTGCAGTCCACTTACTTTTTAATTTGCATAAAAATCCCAACTACAAAATATCTGTAGTTCTACTTACTTCCTAATTTGCCGTTCCCTTTTGCCTCGTGCATTCTGATATTTCTTCACAGAATTGTCATGGCCTACATGATACATGATGAAATCTCGATTTGGTAAGGATAATTGCTCCTTTAATTCTTTTCACACGAAAATATAGTTTTTTATTGGCATTAATACATCTTGGCACACACATCTAAAACATTTTATGCAACTCTTTACACCCAAAAAACTGCACGTACTTCACAAATTATGCTCTGTATCACATCAAAGGAAGTGGCACCTAATTATATTTTCTCTTCAGTATGCTTACTTTTAATAATTTATAAAGAATATTATAGTTTTTTTATATTGCGCAATATTAATATTATAGTTTTATTGTACAAAGCATATTCAAATTAAGATTGAAATTTTTGCAGATAATCAGCCCGACGTAGGATTTGTTTAGCAATTTGTTTGAAAAATAAGTATCATAGCAGTTTGTTGAGCAATTTGTGTGTAATCAATCACATGTTACATTTGATTCGACTTGTCCATTTCACATTTGGTTACTTGCTTCTGTTTTAATCCATTGGCTAAATCCACATGTTCCTTTTTTAAATATATATTATTTACAAGGTAACCGGGCAAACTTGCATCAATCAAATTTATATATTTCTTTGTCAAAATATTATATTTTCCATTTTATGTCTTTTATCCTGTCCATCCAAATCACCAAAAATTATGAGATTAGCATCATTGCTTATTGCATCTTATTTGTTGTTTTCTTTGGTCCTAAGAAAAGTTGGTAGGTTACAAGACTTCGGCTTCTTGGTAAACTGGAAAAAGATGAAATTATATGTATCCAAAATAATATATACTTTTTTCTAGTATTAGCCACCACTGCGTTATATATACTTCTGTGGTAATATTTTATTGGCCATAATTGAACATGTTACTTATTGGTGATCTCTATTTCTTTTTCAGAAAAATCAGATTGCATCAAAATGGAGATGTGCTTTCCATGCCAAGGGCCTTCCTATCATTCCAATACTCGATCATTATGCTTATATATTTCCTTATCAACACAAAAGGGTGTAAAAACAAAAACAAAACAAGTGTGCATTCTATGTTTACGTTGGATTATTAGATATTCCGTGGTTATTTGTTTCTTTTCTTCTATGTTGGTGTATTACATGTGCCTCTAAATTCTATGCAATTATATGTTGTTATTGTACTTGCTTCTTGTGTGTAATTTTCACAGTATGTTTATTAATTGTACGGTGTGTGGACAATATCGCATATTAATATGATTATGTTTATTGTTTGATGGTGGTTAATTAACTCAAACAGGTGATTATTTTTCTTTCTCTCCTCCGCCTTAGTTCCCTTTACTATTCTCCTCCACCGTCTAATATGTATGATATTTGCTTCTTGTGTGTAATTTTCACAGTATGTTTATTAATTGTACGGTGTGTGGACAATATCGCATATTAATATGATTATGTTTATTGTTTGATGGTGGTTAATTAACTCAAACAGGTGATTATTTTTCTTTCTCTCTTCTGCCTCAGTTCCCTTTACTATTCTCCTACACCGTCTAATATGTATGATATTAACCCTTTTGATTTTGATTATGGAAATTTCAAAGGTTTCAAATAACATTTATTAACATTAGAAGAGCCCTAATATGATGACATAATTTTGTCTACAAGTAAATTGTTGTTAACTGTGATTTCTCGTAGTTTTAAAAAGGAAAATCACAAATTCAACTAATTTCATTCGGTCGACCGACCCAAACGATTGGGATTGACTGAGTGTGTGCAGCGGGTTTGATGAGCCAAACAGATCAAATCATATGTTCAACATTATTTCTACCTAAACCCTACATCTTTTCCAATCTACCAAAAGATCAAATCATGTCTTCTCTCTCAATTCCTTTGCTACGAAGAAAAGAGAACCCACTTGTTTCCCTCTCTTTCCCAATCATGGAATGTGTCCTTGCTGTGCTCAATTTCATATGCGAGGCATTGTGGCCACATATTGTCCATGCCATTAAGGTTTGCGAAAAGATGGGTGAGCTCGTAAGGAGGACGGATCTTTTTCAACGGAGATGTGATGATATCAAGAGAATTAAGTGACAAATTACTCCTAAATGGATGGTTCAATAGGGACGTAGAAGGATGATTATGAGATGTCGAAAGAATCCCCCAGAAGGTGAGTGACATTGAAATATGATATATGCGGAGGGCTTAATAAAATAGTAATGAAAGATACCAATAAGACGGAAGTTCAAGAAAATCGCTAATATATATTGATAATAGCAATAATAATTCATAACATTAATAATCATTGATAGTAGAACGAAAGTTTCCTAAAAATAATTCCATATATCTATGAAGAGGAAATGGCTAATAACCCTCTGTCCCTACGTGTGTCGTCTGCGAGCAGCACTGCGCTCGTTCACCGTCAAAGAGACATGGCGATGGTGTTCACAAGTCGGAGACCTCATCAAGCTCCTCCCCACCAAACCGTCTTCGCCAACCAATTCCTCAACCCCATCCTCACCAACTCGGGGTGCTGCTGCCCCACGAATAAGGTGGTCACGGGCGTGCTGCTTGTTAGTCTTCTCTTACTGCTATGTCATTAATTGATAAATATGCTTTCTTTTCTTGATCTTGTGAGTTAAGGTTGCTTATGCAAAGTATATCCTA
Source organism: Pontederia crassipes (assembly GCA_030549335.1). Lineage (NCBI taxonomy): Eukaryota > Viridiplantae > Streptophyta > Magnoliopsida > Commelinales > Pontederiaceae > Pontederia > Pontederia crassipes. The sequence goes on along the minus strand of CM060197.1, from coordinate 38,884,914 downwards.
TTTTTTGGTTTATGAAATAAACTGCTCTATTTTCCTCTAAAAAAATTGCTATACTTCGCTCATAGATTCAGGTTCCTGTTCATGATTATGTCTTCTTTTTATACTAAACTTCTTAATTATGATTTGTTGTGTCCAGAACCCTCATAATATCAAGTATAATGGAACAATGCAAGGCCTTGAATATATATATATATATATATAGGGTTAAATGTATATGTGAAGCAGGCTATGCTTAGCACCATGTGAAGTGGGATGAAGACCGTCCGATCGCGATCTTACGGTTGAATTTGATGCGCCCGTCCAGATCCCATCGGGCGGCTCCAGATGATCTCGCGAGACGTTAATCCGCCTGACTTCAAGCGCATTTCGATCGCCCGCCCGTCGTGCCTTGGAGCACCTTCGCACGAAACATTCCGCTCGACTTCTTTTCCGCACGAAACCTTCAGATCTGATTGTCTTCTCCGGCGAGCGCAGAGGCCATTATCGGCGAGTGGCAAGTACCTACCTCTCCTGCATTGTCTCTCTCTCGCTCCCTTATTTTTGCCTTTTCCTGGCCGAGACTTCTCGATTTCTATTCGTCGGTTGCAGACTTACGATCGACTATTCTGTCACAGCCATCGACGACTTCCATCCCCCCAGTCCCCCAGTGAACGTGAGTGGCTCCCTCTCTCCCTCTCTCTCGCTCTTTAGATTCGAACGGCGACGACCTGAGAGCGGCAGGTACCTACCCCCCAGGTTGATTAGGCATGTATGTATGGTAAGATTACCGGATTTGATGTCTTGATTTACTGCAACATGGAAAATCCGAGTCACTTCTTAGACACTTATTGGTACATGATACTTCTTGGTTATCCATGTAGGTTTAGATATCATTTTAGTTGATGGATCAAATTTGAGTCCAAGAAATTGAACAACTCGGAGATTAACAAATGGAAGTACTAGTATAATTTGTTCCATCTAAATTAAGTTTTATTTGTTATGTAAGAGCTTTCGTATTTATTATCATAAATGTTATTTTTTTAGTTTCCAATTCCAAGAAGAGGATAATGAGAATGATATCAATATCAAACCATACGTCAGAATGAAATTTGATACTGAAGATCATGCATATGAATTTTACAATGCATATGCTAGATCAACAGAGTTTTCGATAAGGAGGGACTATTGTTACAAATCAAGAAAAATAAATGAACCCATCGGTAGAAGATTGGTTACCTCAAAAGAAAGGACCACAACAAAGATGTGAAATGAAGAAGAGATGTCAGAGAAGATTGTGGTGTACAAGTATTAGTGAAGGTTGTAGAAAATGACAAATGTGAGGTAAAAAAATTTCATGAAGAGCACACACATCCCCTTGTTTCTTCAGTTGATGTTTCAAGATTACGTTCACATAATAAATTAAGTCCTTCAAAGCAAGCAATGACCGATATGAGAAAAGTTGGGATTGGTCCTTCGAAGATAGCTAAATTTCTCAACATGTCATGGGAGAAATTTATAACATCTCAACATTGCATTGACCATGTCAGAGCGTCAAAGAAAGATTGTGTCGGTAAAGAATGCATGACAGTTCTTTCTTATTTTCAGAAGAAATTAGAAGATGACGAATCTTTCTTCTTTAGAATAGTGGCCAATGACAATGTCATGGGAAAGTGATTGTCTTTAAAACACAAATATGGTATTCCAGATGGGCATTGATTGGAACAAATGTATAACAAACGTAAACACTGGGTCCCGGTTTATTTAAATGATACATTTTGTGCAGGGATGCAATCCACACAGAGACTGAGAGTATTAATGCATTATTTGATGGATTTGTTAATTCTAATACTTCACTTGATGATTTTGTATACCAATATGACTTAGCTCTTTCTACGCGCCGTGAAGCCGAAGAACCTGAAGATTTTAAGAATTTGTATTCACTTGCTGTCACGGCTTCAAAAAGTCCTTTGGAAATCCATGCTGACAAAGTCTATACTCCAAAGGTTTTTATGATATTTCAGGAAGAATTCAAAAAAATAATGCATTTGTGGTCACAACTTATTTCTGAAGAGGATGGGAATTTTGTTTACTCAGTGTATCTATCGGGTGAAGAAGACCGACAAAGAATTATTGTGAAGTATACTACAAAATCAAAAATCCTTGTGAAATGTTCCTACAAAATATTTGAAAAAGAAGGAATTCTATGCGCACATGAATTATTGATTCTTAATGAAAGAAGACTTGTGTGTTTATCAGAACATTATATTCTTCATCGTTGGACGATGGGTGCTTGGTATTCAACTGTACACATGACATCCGATGATGGGTTGACAATTGGTGAATGTGATATTACTCCTCTACGAAAATTGAACTTTAAAAGAAATTGGCGCAAAGTGGCAGAAATGAGTTTAAGATCATCGGAACATTTGGACGTTGGTTTTGCGATTTTGAAGGAAGCTATTAAAAAATTATCTTGTATAAAGATACGTGATGCAGTTGAAAGTTCTCAGGTTAAGATTAATTCAAGTAGAAGAGAATGACAAGGTTCTTCAATAGAAGGTTCCAATGTTGTCACTCATGACCCATGTGCCACCAAACCAAAGGGAAGACCAAGAAACATACAACGAATGAAATCTAATGTTGAGGTTTCCATGTCGTAAAGTGGTCCAAGAAAATGTACATGCAGTTATTGTTTAACAAAAGGACATTACGTGACTTCTTGTCCATTAAAAAAAGTCACAGGTAATGTTCTATGCAATCATTTCTTTTAAATTTATCTATGTTATATGACATATTGTACTAACATACATTTTATTTTTTTGTTTAAACTTCATATTGCAGCAGTTAAATAGTACACAAGACGAACAATTACGTAGCACACAATAGTAATAACAGATATTTCATTCACATAGGTAATGTTTTTTTTCACTTCTTACATTCCTTTTCTGTTACTTGATTCAATACATTCTATTCACATCGTTGTTACCTTTTTCGTTACCTGATTTTTTGTTTAAACTTCATATTACAGGGTGATTAACTTGGAAACTTAGCTAGCAAGTGCACTTCAGCTTTACTATGGTGTTACTCCTCAAACAGGTTCCAACATATGTTCGTGTGATTAACCTATGGTGTTACTTCAGCTTTACTGATGCCAAAGATGTAGTATGTTGTTCCAAGATGAAGTATTATTTTGGCACTTCTGATATGTATTGTCTGGCGCACTAATTGCCTTCTTTCAGATTGCTTAATGTGTGTACTGTCATATATCTATGTAACAACTCAAATGATACATTATTGTGATATTATCTGTGATGGCTTCCCTTTCAGATATTGTGATAAATTATTGGCCACTTGATTGTAATTGCCAATCTGCGCAGATTGCTAAAGTTGTTTTATTGGCAATCTAGTTAATTTTGTTGGTAGACTAAGCATTATTGTTTTATTGCCAATCTGCACAGCTGTTGTGTTCCCTATAGGTTTTTGTTGGCTGTGCCTGCGACGTGATATGCTGAGTTCTTCATTTGGATGTTGCATGCCAGACCAAGTTTTCATTTCTAAAATGTGTCTTCCTTTTGAAAGAAGAATTCTTGTATGTCTTTTGATATGTAATTGCTTCCGTGAAACAAGGTTCTTAGCTGTTGTGTTCCTTATAGGTCTTGTTGTTGGTTGTATGTCTTGTGTTATATGAAACATTCATGTGCAGACTCCTACAATTGTTGCTGACTGCTAATGAACCATACACAAGCATATTTTCATAAGCTCGTTATACACCAAAAAATTACATATTATGCAAAAAAAGTTGTTCCAGACAATACATAGAAGATGGAGAAATTTAATTCCAAGATGTAGAGAGGGAAGAGTCACAACACATATCCACGAAATATTACAACATTTTTTTGGCATCACCATAGAGTAGTACATAAGAGGGATCCTAAAAAACAGAAATAACTATTTCATCGCCATTACTACAACTAACATAAGTAAAACCAAAGTTGAATATTTCCAAAATGATGAACTAGGTCCATGTCTTGAATTTTTTATCGTATCAATTTCCTGCTTTAGATGTAGGATTTTGACGTCACTCTCTAATCGATTTATCTTGCGTAGCAATCCATTAATGATATTTCTATAATGATCTTCGAGAGGTCCATTCATCCAACGAAAAAATCGGCAAGCTCCAATTACCTTCAAAAAATTAAAATCAGAATAATATTGATGTTGGCATCATGTAATGAACAAAAGATAAGATAAATTAAGACTTACTTCGTGATTCTTGCAACCATAGAACCTACGACCAGGAGCTTTGTCTCCAAGATGTTTTAACATTTGCTTCTTCTTCACAATAGCATTGTATCACCATTTTGTTCAGCGATGAAGCCTTCAACATAATAGTTACAATTGCATTAGGTTTTCATAACATGTTTTTCATAGCACAATGACAATTAGAAAATATACAGATCATCAAATGGTGCTATCAGATCTTTAATATGCAAAAGCAAAAAACAATTAAAAGAAACATGGTAGTACATTTGGATTACCATAAACATGGTGAACTAGTGCATATGATGCCAACAATGACTTCAATAGGTTAGAGTAGCACCTGGTTTTTGTGCGCCCTCCACCCGTCGCCGCTCCTGTACTCGTCGGAGAAGAGTCAAAGAGAAAGATAGAGAGAAACGAGAGTGAGACAGTGGGGGAAAAGAGAACGAGATTGAGAGAAATGGAAAGGGTTAGAGTAGCACCTGCTTTCTGTGCACCCTCCGCCCGTTGCCGCTCCTGTACTCGTCGGAGAACAGGCAAAGAGAGAGATAGAGAGAAATGAGGGTGAGCCAACGGGGGAAAGAGAGCGATAGAGAGAAATGGAAAGGGTTAGAGTAGCACCTGCTTTCTGTGTACTCTCTGCCCGTCGCCGCTCCTGTACTCACTGGAGAAGAAGAGATGATCTCGCAATGCCAGAGATCGACTGACCATGGAGATCGAAAAGAGAATTTAGGGCGATAGAGGAGAGGATTTAGGGTGGGCAGGCAATCAAAAAGCCGAAGAGAGAAAAATGGGGGAAAGTCGAAGAAGGTGCGTTGGGCGGGTTAACATATCGCGAGATCATCTGGAGCCGCCCGATGGGATTAGGACGGGCGCATCAAATTCAATTGTCCGATCGCGATCGGACGGTCTTCATCCCGCTCCACACGGTACTAAGCGTAGCCTACTTCACATATACATTTAACCCATACATATATATATATATATATATATGTATGTATATATATATTGTATAGAATGTTGAAGAATTTCATGGACTTTTCAAAGGCAACGGTACTAATTGTGCATGTATAGTCCCAAATTCAACAGTCAAATTCTTTAGTTATGAGCAGACATCCAGATTTATTTCTACTTTTTAAAAAACATAAAGAGTTGTATCGCTGCTCTAACTTTTAGCCCACTTTTGTTTATTGAGGCATGTTATACTGATTTGGGGGACTCCAAAACCTTTTCTTTCAATACTGTTCAACATGGAGAAACAAAGGATCATACATTATCCTATTTTTGGGATGAGCTATCGTAGCAGCCATGTGTAAATTGTTTGACCTTTTTCCTTCTAATTCTTGTTTGAAGGTAGGAAAAAAGATAAGGAAAAATGCATAAAGTTACTTAAAAAGGAAGAAACATAATGTGGTTATATTTTTTAGGTCTTTTTTGTTGACCCCTCTTGAAGTATGAACTCTTTTCGCGTCTATCCACATCCTCCAAATATTTCGTTGACCCCCCTTAACTATATCGATTTTTTCACTTAAGTCTATTCATCAACCTTTGTCAACTTTTTTTGTTAATTTTTATTTTTTTTATTTATAAAATGACCAAATTACCCCTCCCTCGTATCATCAAATATTAAAAAATAAAAAATAATATATTATAAAAATAATAAAAGTTTAATTCGCCCAGATATCAGGCGAGGTCGTAGCCGACGAGATGGGGGCATCCCTAGTGAAGTAAACTTTTTTATTTTTTAATATTAGATGATACGAGGGAGGGGTAATTTGGTCATTTTATTAATAAAAAATAAAAATTAATGGAAAAGTTGACAGAGATTGACGGATTGACTTAAGTGGAAAAGATGGTATAGTTCAAGGTGGGGACAGTGAAATATTTGAAAGATGTGGGTAGACGCGGAAAAAGTTCATAGTTCAAGGGGAGTTAGCGAAAAAAATCCTATTTTTTATTTTATTTTTAGTAGACTTATTTTTGTAAGTCCAAAAAAAGATTTATTTATTTCATATCTATTATTTCGTGTATAACATTAAAAATTTGCTGATGGTACTAATATATTTGTTTAGAAAAAAATTGAAAGTCATGACATGGAGATTCGAATGTCTTGGATCATATAAAGAACCATGGCAAAAATGGAGCATCCACTTCAAATATGTGGAAAGATCAATTCAAGAAAATTTGAAGAATGTAGAGCGATGTTTTGATCCTAAAAAATGACTATGAATGGCTTTTGGTTGTGGGATTACAATTAAAGAAATCAAAGAAAATAAATATTTAAAATTTTGTAAACATTTGAATGAAAATGTTGGATGTTGCATATGAATGTCTGAGTTAAATATTGTATGGATAGTGTATTTGATATTTGATGTCTTGAACATGAATGAGTTTGAAAGGTTATCAAATATATAATTTTAAAATTTTGAAAATGTTTATGGTATGAATGAAAAATATATAAAATTTTGTTATTTTGAAAATTTATTGATGACTAGATATTTCATATTTTCCCAATAACAACAACAACAACAACAATGCATATAGCGATAAGAAAATTAGTCATTAAAAAATTTCTTCTAGCATATAAATAATGTCTCTAGTGACTAGTATTTATACCACTAAAAATTTTATGTCGGTCAGTTGAGTGGTCCTTATAAGTTGTATAGGGGATCAACATACTAGTCGCCATTAGACTTTTAAAGATGAGAATTATGATGGTCCCTAAAAAGAATCAACGACTAGTTATGAACACTAGACATTGAAAACTTTTAGCGGCATGACTTATAGCGAAGAGTCGCGACTAGTTTTTTCTTGTCGATGAGCATTAACGTCCAAATGATAACTTTTAGCAACTCCATAACTCTTCATTAATGACTCAAATTCTTGTAGTGTCTGCAGCCTCTCCTACTGCTTCTCCACCTTCACTGACAACTACGTCGACGCGGACAGCAAGGTCCACTACGGGATAGTGACCACAAATAGTATGTGACTCCTCGCCGGAGAGAATGCGGCCGAGTAGAGGGTTTTGTCAATGTACAAGCACCGAAGCGCAGGCCCACCGACTATGTGCATGCCAGTGTGTCGATATTGGTGTTTGTCGTGATCGCCCTGCTGGATTCGGACACTGTGTCGTGCTACTACTTGTCGTTCACTTTGCATCGGTAAAAGACATTGATGATATTGCCGACAGTGGTTGGAGGCTTCGCCAGCTGGTTCTTTGGGGTGTTGCCCTGTAAGAGGTATGGAATAGGGCATCGTCCCTCACCTGTAGCAAACTGTGCTACTATCGCTAATGTGAGTTAATTTATACTCGTTTCTATGAAGTTTGATCACATAACATCAGGGACGAAGCCAGGGGTGTTTGGGAGCAGGGCTGGCTCAAGGGGGAGGCTTCTCAAGCAATTGCTTTAGGCCTCACCCCTAAAAAAATTGTAAGTTCCAAGACTTCAGCTCCTTACTAAAGGAAGAATATGAAAGTGAAATTATATGTACCCAAAATATTATATGCTTTTGTTGGCCATCATTAGAAATGTTACTTATTGTATCACTCTCCGGTTCAATCAAGATATTATTCGCTTTGAAATATTGGTTCACACGAATTTAAAACGCCTCTTAAAAGATGAAAGGGATAGCTACCTATAAACTCATACCCGTGTTTTGCTCATGTTGGACTATTCAATCAAAATATCTTGATCCTTAAATCTCATGTCGTTATAATCTTCTCCTCTTAAAGGGTTCAATGTCCTCGTTGAGCGGGATTCATATTGAACCGTGGCATGTGTTTTTCACATGACTCAAGTGAGCATGCGAGATTGACTTCAATATCATTCTGTAACACTCCTCGGTTCCCTTTGGACCATTGGTTCATACGAATTAAAATGCATTTGAAAGATGAAGGGAATATATACGTATATGCTCATGATCATCTCCATGTTTTGCTCATATAAGACTATCCAATCAAACTATGTTGATCCTTAAACCTCATGTCGTTACACTTATCAATGATTTTTTTCCTTTTTTAGGAAAAAAATAGATTGCATCAAATGAGAGGTGTGCTTTCCATGCCAATGGCCTACATATCATTCCAACATCATATTAATATCCTTATATGTTTCCTCATCAACAAAATAGGGTGCAAAAATAAAAACAAAAAACAAAAATTAAACAAGGGGTGTGTATTCCATGTTTATAAGTGTGCTTATATGAGCCTATAAATTGGTGGATTACATGAGCCTATAAATTATTTGCAATTATATGTAAATATTATATTCATTTCTTGTGTGTAATTTTCATAATATGTTTATTAATTATACGTTGTGTTTGGTCAATTTTACAGATCAATATGATTACTTTCATTGTTTGATGGTAATTATTGAGCTCGTATTGAAAGCAGGTGATTCTTTTGCTTCTTTCTTTCACAATTCTTTCGTTGATCCCACCTTCAATGTATGGATCATATTTTTTCATAGTGTTGGATTTGGACCCCCAAATGGGCTTTTCCATTCGGTGGCCCACCATGCATGCAGAATGCAGTTTTGGTTTACTACTATTTTTTCACATAGCATTCTTATTATGATGATGTAAACTTCAAATGTATTGATCAAGGTCATTCGACCGAACTGAACACCAACTACCGTATTCTTTCAATTGTATTGCAGTAACTCAATATCTATCACACGCAAGCCAAATGCATGTTGACGGACCATAAATTTTGCGTTGTTTTGTAGCAAATATTATAACTACCAAAAGGGGTAGTATTAAGATGAATTTTGTAGCACTAAATAAACAAGTTAATTCTATTATGGAAATTTTTGAATTTTGAATACTCGTTCTTTTTGCTGACTATATTTACTTATTCGCAATTACAAAATCGGAAAAAGCCAACTAACGTCACAATTGATGGTTATTTCATTCTTTTTTTCACAATTACAAAGGGGACCAAGAGGAAAAGATAAAAAATAGCGTCATTAGAGGTAGGTTGCATTTTTATTACGGTGGCCACCGGTGACAGAGATGACGGAGCCAGACAAGTACATAAATGGCAATTATTGAGATGGATCTGAAAATGGTACGGAGGAACTGTTCGTATTCTTCTCTCTCTCACTCGCTCGCTCGCAGAAACAGTAATAACCTCACTTTTTCAAAAAAAAAAGAAGAAGGGAGTGGGATGTGAGAATTGGTCTCTCCCCCACTCCCCATGACTCTCTCTCTCCCCCACTCCCCCATGACTCTCTCTCTCCCCCACTCCCCCATGACTCTCTCTCCCCTATCCCCCAATTCTCTCCCCCACTCCCCCATGACTTCTTCTCCAAGAGAGGGGGCGGCCAGCCTATAAAAGGGAGTGAAGGACTCCCCCACAGCACACAACTCCACTCTCCCCCTCTGCTCTCCCTCTCCATTGCTTTCTCCGGCGACCGACGATCGAGTGACGAGCAGAGTGCAGACAAATCGGCGGACGTAGAGCACACGAGCGAACGTAGGATGACCAAAAGAGGTACCGTAGATGTATAAAATCCCTAGATGAAGAAATGTACATCAACTATCGTGAAATTCGATTCCAATTCGTTTTATCATTTAACATTATATATTGCTCTTTCCGTATTATGGTGTTATTATCCTTTATGTTATATTATTAGTTCCGAAACATAATAGACCTATTTTAATTCATACTATGAACGTAATGCCAACTAATTATAATTAATAGATTATTAGTATGGAGATGTCGAGCTAGGCATTACTTAGCATGTTAATTAATTTAATTATGTTATGACTCTCGGCTTGGTTAGGAATTAAGAGGAATTACTTAATTAGTAGGCATGTTGCTCTCGGATTATATGTATATGGATATACATATAAGAGTAATAATAATATTAATTACTTAGGAAGTTGCTCTCGGAATGTATACATATATACATAATAAGAGTAATAATAATAATTACTTAGTAAACATGTCACTCTCGGAACATATATATATATATATATATAATAAGAGTAATAATAATAATTATCTAGTAGGCATGTACTCTCGGAATATATATATATATATGAATTATAATAATACTTAAGGGGGGGCGCATGTTACTCTCGGGATATATATATACCATGATGCATGTATAATAATAATAATTATTATTATTTAGTGGTAAGGTTGCTCTCGCATGATGTATATATCTAATAATTATTATTAATATTATTTAGTGGGAAGGTTGCTCTTGGAATATACATATATAAATTTATATATATAAGAGTAATAATTATATTATGTAGTAGGTCTATTACTCTCGGCATATGTAGATATATATACATATATCACATATATACATATAAGTGAAATGACCAAAATGCCCTTGAAGGGCCAGAGTAATTGTAAAATGACTTAATTGCCCTTGAAGGGCCAAAGCATGTGTAAAATGAATAAAATGCCCTTGAAGGGCCAGAGCAATGGAAATAAATACGGAATCTTCGACTGACCACTGTTGGCCATGTCCATTATGATTAAACAAGAGACGGACCTTTGTCCGCAGAAAGGGGATCAAACTTCACCCCCTTCTTTGAATCTTGATTACAAACCCCATATTTGTAAAGAAGATAAGCAAAGCAAAGATCAATGAATGGGATAGCTATGTGTTATTCAAGGTAAAGGTCAAGGTCAAGGCATTGGAGGGGCAGATAGCTGCACTGAGGAGACAGTGTACCTACTGAGTTTAAATACTACTGCTCCTGTACCACAGGCCCTCTCCCACCTGTGCTCCGAATAAGAGTGATGCAAAGAAACGCACTCTTCCCCCACGGGGGCATATATGTTAATTTCATTGTTATGCCAGAGGGACAGGTAGCTTAGCTGAGGAGACAGTGAACCTACGGGTCCGTAACGACCACTGTTCCTGGAATGTAGACCTTCTCCCACCTGCATTCCGAAAAGGTTGTGCCAACGTGTACACTTCCCTGTTATGGGCACCCTGGCAATATTCAAGGCAGAGACACATCTAGCTTCCCAAGTAATTAAAGTTGAGCTTGCATAGGATAACGAACATCAAGGATCTTCTAGTAATGTAAAATACGTAGTCCCACACAAAGTATAACAGAGCATGGTAATGTACAACACAACATGGTAATGAATAACAGAGCATGGTAAAGAATAACAGAGCATGACAATGGATACAGAGTATAGCATTGTATAAAGCATTATTAAAGTAAAGCATAAAGCAATTGGGCATTGAAACATGGTAATGGACAGTAGAGTATGGTAATGGATCACAGAGTATGGTATTGTATAAAGTATTATTAAAGTAATAAGTAAAGTATTTGATTATTGATTATCATTTCATCGTCTATGACTCTATGAGTACTGGGCGTTAGCTCACGGACATTCCATGCCCCTGCTTTGGGATTTTGCAGGTGAGAACCCTGCTTAGGAGGAGGTGGATAATGCAGAGCTCCAGGATGGCGGCACATGACTAGCAACGATCATAACTTTCCGCCATTTGTATTCTGCATTTAAATTATCTAGCTTTGTATATATGAAGTACTTCTATTTCCCTTTATAGCTTTGCTTCTGTTAATGTTCTCAGAATTATTCGAACTTCCTACATTTCCCTAGGTCTCTCGAATTATCTTGCATCATGTGACATCGGTTGCTTTCCAATCATATTTGTTCCACATTTCCATGTCATGTGACATCTGTTGAATTCTAGTAATATTCCTTCCGCATCATTATTATATCTTTATTCATTTCTACTGCCACATGGGTCATTTGTTGACCAGTCAAAGTCAAGGTCAAAGTCAAGGTCAAAGTCAAAGTAATCATAGGTAGTGAGTAGCGCTCCCTTGGTCAGTCCGACCGCCAGCGTGGCGGAAGGGCGGATTTTGGGGGCGTTACAGTTTGGTATCAGAGCGTAAACTCTTGGCTCCTATTGTTCATAGTAGAGTATAGACCAGTGTCATTGTCATTCATAGCAGAGTATAAGTCATTGCATTGTCTTCATTGTTCATTGGTCTCATAGTCAGAGCAAAGTCATGTGCAAGCCTCCTGAGCAACTGCAACTCCACTCCTCAAGTAAGTACCAAATAAATTCTTTATAAGAGATTTTTATTTATTCAGTCATATTATCCCTATAGATGCATCCCCACATCTTGAATGATGAGGTTGAGAACCCCAATGATGAGGGAATCCAGAATCCTCCACCTCAACCAGAACGTCAGGAACGACAACCACCTCCCCAGTGCACCATACAAGAGTTCTGAAAGTTGAAGCCACCTATCTACAGCGGCGAAGGAGACATCGATGTGGCAGAAGAGTGGATTGACACCATGGAGGATAAATTTGAACTCTTAGAATGCCCGGAAAATAAACAAGTGATATTCGCCGCCGACACCCTCACCAAGGTCGCGAAAGATTGGTGGAAGGTGACCAAGGCGACCGAATTCACGGGCGTCAAGGTGGTTTCATGGGCTGACTTCCGATGGTTGTTTGAAGTCCGCTTCTTCCCTGCCTTCCAGAAGCGGTTGAAGCAACAAGAGTTTCTCAACCTGACCCAAGGGGCAATGACGGTGGCCCAGTACCAAGGCAAGTTTGTCAGTCTTCAGAAGTACACTAAGCTGCCCATGGACGAGCTGGAAAAGGCCAAAACTTTCGTCGAAGGATTGCGTCCGGATTTGTGAGCTCAAACCCTACCCGGCAATTGTAAAACTTTTGCAGATGTAGTCCAACTAGCCACTCTGATGGAAAGAGATCAGCAAGCGCTACAACAGGCCAGAAAAGGGCAACAAGAAGTGGGACAGGGGTCCCAACCTCAACAGTTCAGGAGGAACAACCACCAACAACGACGAGATAATCGTCCCCGGCCATACCCAGCTCCTCAACAATACAATCATCCTCGATATGAACATCAGCCCCGAGAACTACCACTTACACTCGGCGAACGTGTCTTGTGTAACTTTTGCGGCAAGACTCACGCAGGTGAATGCCGCCTGAAGACAAGAGCATGTTTTCAATGTGGAGAAATTGGCCACATCGCGGTGAATTGTCCACATGGTGAATAACTAATTGAGGGAAGACTTTTCAACCTAGAAAAAGACACTCGATAGAATGACACTGAAGTCATTCAAGGTACGCTCCTTGTAGCTTAGCTGCCCACAACTATTTCCTTGATTCTGAAGCCACACACGCATTTAGATCAGAATAGTCTATTATTACCTTAGGGCTAAACGTACAAACTTAAACCATCATATGACCATACTCACGCCACAAGAAAACCTACTCTCTATTAGGTACATACTTGATGTCTCAATAAAGATAGAAAAAAATGAATTATTCATGAATTTGATCATAATACCTATGATGGATTATGATATAATATTGGGCATGGACTAGTTAATTGTCTATGATGCTTCTATATTGTGCAAATAAAAGAAAGACGTCATAGGAACCCATAGTAAGGACAAGGTCACGGTCAAAGGCATAAGCCAAAAAGAACTAAAAGATCATGGTATCTACTATCAAGGCGCACGAACCTCTTCGGCAAAGATGTCAGGGATAACTGACAAGTGTTGTCAATGCCGAAGGACCTACTAAGACATTACAAGATATAGAAGTAGTGAAGGAATTTCCTGATGTGCCCCCAGGAGACATTGGTGGACTACCACTCATAAGGGTGGTAGATCTTCATATTGAGTTGGTACCCGATACAGTCTCAATTTTCAAAACCCCATATCGCATGACTCCGATAGAAGGTGAAAGTGTTAGAGTTTCAGATTCAGAAGTTATAGAACAAGGGTTTCAAAAGACAGCATCTCACCTTGAGACGCTTCAGTCCTCTTCATCAAGAAGAAAAATGGCCAGTAGGCTTTGCATATATCATTTCTCTAGTGAAGAAAAAGGATGAATTCGGCCCATAGTCGATAGAAGACTCATGAAGAGGCGACGGAAGCATACCGTCAAGACTTATGATCAAGTTATATTCCAAGTCTCATCGACTAAAGGAGTGATACGATTTTCAAAGGCACAACGTACATATTGGCTCTACTTCCGACATATGTCAGAGTACACAATGCCTTCAAGGCCTTATTGTTCCGAAAATATAGGCATGACCATGCCAACGTGATTCAAATCGAGGAACCAAACCAAAAAAAAATTTACATATGAGGAGCAACCCACATAAATATTAGAATATCAGGAAATTCAAAGAAGAAAGAAGACAGTGGCGTAGTCAAAGTAGTATGGAAGCACTATCATAGAAAAGAAGCAACTTGGGAAGTAGAGTCAGAGAGGCGCAAAAAGTTCCTCAAATTTTCGTAAGCTCTAACCTTGATATAATTCGAGGACGAATTTCTTTTTAAGGGGGTAGTAATGTAATAACCTCACTTTTTCAAAAAAAAAGAAGAAGGGAGTGGGATGTGAGAATTGGTCTCTCCCCCACTCCCCATGACTCTCTCTCCCCCCCTCCCCCATGACTCTCTCTCTCCCCCACTCCCCCATGACTCTCTCTCCCCTATCCCCCAATTCTCTCCCCCACTCCCCCATGACTTCTTCTCCAAGAGAGGGGGCGGCCAGCCTATAAAAGGGAGTGAAGGACTCCCCCACAGCACACAACTCCACTCTCCCCCTCTGCTCTCCCTCTTCATTGCTTTCTCCGGCGACCGACGATCGAGTGACGAGCAGAGTGCAGACAAATCGACGGACGTAGAGCACACGAGCGAACGTAGGATGACCAAAAGAGGTACCGTAGATATATAAAATCCCTAGATGAAGAAATGTAGATCAACTATCGTGAAATTCGATTCCAATTCATTTTATCATTTAACATTATATATTGCTCTTTCCGTATTATGGTGTTATTATCCTTTATGTTATATTATTAGTTCCGAAACATAATAGACCTATTTTAATTCATACTATGAACGTAATGCCAACTAATTATAATTAATAGATTATTAGTATGGAGATGTCGAGCTAGGCATTACTTAGCATGTTAATTAATTTAATTATGTTATGACTCTCGGCTTGGTTAGGAATTAAGAGGAATTACTTAATTAGTAGGCATGTTGCTCTCGGATTATATGTATATGGATATACATATAAGAGTAATAATAATATTAATTACTTAGGAAGTTGCTCTCGGAATGTATACATATATACATAATAAGAGTAATAATAATAATTACTTAGTAAACATGTCACTCTCGGAACATATATATATATATATATATATAATAAGAGTAATAATAATAATTATCTAGTAGGCATGTACTCTCGGAATATATATATATATATATATATATGAATTATAATAATACTTAAGGGGGGGCGCATGTTACTTTCGGGATATATATATACCATGATGCATGTATAATAATAATAATAATTATTATTTAGTGGTAAGGTTGCTCTCGCATGATGTATATATCTAATAATTATTATTAATATTATTTAGTGGGAAGGTTGCTCTCGGAATATACATATATAAATTTATATATATAAGAGTAATAATTATATTATGTAGTAGGTCTATTACTCTCGGCATATGTAGATATATATACATATATCACATATATACATATAAGTGAAATGACCAAAATGCCCTTGAAGGGCCAGAGCAATTGTAAAATGACTTAATTGCCCTTGAAGGGCCAAAGCATGTGTAAAATGAATAAAATGCCCTTGAAGGGCCAGAGCAATGGAAATAAATACGGAATCTTCGACTGGCCACTGTTGGCCATGTCCATTATGATTAAACAAGAGACGGACCTTTGTCCGCAGAAAGGGGATCAGACTTCACCCCCTTCTTTGAATCTTGATTACAAACCCCATATTTGTAAAGAAGATAATCAAAGCAAAGATCAATGAATGGGATAGCTATGTGTTATTCAAGGTAAAGGTCAAGGTCAAGGCATTGGAGGGGCAGGTAGCTGCACTGAGGAGACAGTGTACCTACTGAGTTTAAATACTACTGCTCCTGTACCACAGGCCCTCTCCCACCTGTGCTCCGAATAAGAGTGACACAAAGAAATGCACTCTTCCCCCACGGGGGCATATATGTTAATTTCATTGTTATGCCAGAGGGACAGGTAGCTTAGCTGAGGAGACAGTGAACCTACGGGTCTGTAACGACCACTGTTCCTGGAATGTAGACCTTCTCCCACCTGCATTCCGAAAAGGTTGTGCCAACGTGTACACCTTCCCTGTTATGGGCACCCTGGCAATATTCAAGGCAGAGACACATCTAGCTTCCCAAGTAATTAAAGTCGAGCTTGCATAGGATAACGAACATCAAGGATCTTCTAGTAATGTAAAATACGTAGTCCCACACAAAGTATAACAGAGCATGGTAATGTACAACACAACATGGTAATGAATAACAGAGCATGGTAAAGAATAACAGAGCATGACAATGGATACAGAGTATAGCATTGTATAAAGCATTATTAAAGTAAAGCATAAAGCAATTGGGCATTGAAACATGGTAATGGACAGTAGAGTATGGTAATGGATCACAGAGTATGGTATTGTATAAAGTATTATTAAAGTAATAAGTAAAGTATTTGATTATTGATTATCATTTCATCGTCTATGACTCTATGAGTACTGGGCGTTAGCTCACGGACATTCCATGCCCCTGCTTTGAGATTTTGCAGGTGAGAACCCTGCTTAGGAGGAGGTGGATAATGCAGAGCTCCAGGATGGCGACACATGACTAGCAACGATCACAACTTTCCGCCATTTGTATTCTGCATTTAAATTATCTAGCTTTGTATATATGAAGTACTTCTATTTCCCTTTATAGCTTTGCTTCTGTTAATGTTCTCAGAATTATTCGAACTTCCTTCGTTTCCCTAGTTCTCTCGAATTATCTTGCATCATGTGACATCGGTTGCTTTCCAATCATATTTGTTTCACATTTCCATGTCATGTGACATCTGTTGAATTCTGATAATATTCCTTCCGCATCATTATTATATCTTTATTCATTTCTACTACCACGTGGGTCATTTGTTGACCAGTCAAAGTCAAGGTCAAAATCAAAGTAATCATAGGTAATGAGTAGCGCTCCCTTGGTCAGTCCGACCGCCAGCGTGGCGGAAGGACGGATTTTGGGGCGTTAAAGAAACACTCGGAAGCTACATGACAACTTCTTTCCAATTGTTTCCCAATGACGGAATCGGGCCTTGCTGGAGTGTTGGCTAATCTCGTATTCCAGCCTCTGGTGCGGCAACTCTCCTATGTTTTCTAGGTTGGCGAAAAAGTGGACGACCTCGTGAGGAACAGGGGGCGTCTTCAAAGTATGCGCAAAGATATCCAGAGAACGCTAAGTGAGCAATTGCTACTAAATCGATGTCCCAACAGTGAAGTACAGGAATGGTCGCTGGAAGTTCATAACATCTGCAAGGAGGTGAGTGCCATCGTAGATAAATTTGAAAGCGGATGTAAGTGCTTCGGCAGGTGCTCGGGCAACATCTGCTTCAGCCACCAAATCGGGAGGAGCGCAACTCAGAAGCTTGTAATTGTGAGAGAACTGTTACAGATAGCAGAAGAAAGGTTTGGAAGCCCGGATAATATCACTCATCGATGTCCTCCACCTCCTGGTGAAGAAATGCCAGGCCCATCGAACTTGCTAGGCCTGAACTACTACGTCAGGAAGGTTCTCGGCTACCTCGCTGTTGGGGCTCCAATAATCGGCGTAGTGGGAATGGCTGGAGTTGGCAAGACCGCCCTCTTGAACACCCTCTACAGCGTGTTCGCCCATGGCTATCTCAGCAGGAAGTGTAGTGTCGATGGTGGAGAATTCGAGCCTTTTGATCACGTCGTATGGGTCACCGTCTCTAAGGATAACGCTCAGCTTCAACGATTACAGGAAACCGTAACTCAACGTCTCCAAGTGCCACTCGATGGTAGTGCTGACGAGGATTCCAGGCGTACTGCAAACTACAACTTCTTGAATGGCAGAAGGTTTGTGTTGTTGCTCGATGATGTCTGGGAACGTTTGGATCTGGATGAAATCGGAATCCCAGAACATGGCGGGACTGTAATATTCGGTACAAGATCGGAGATGGTTTGTGCAGAAATGGGAGCCCGTGACAACGTGGTCAAAGTGGAACGCCTGAAACAAGAGGAGGCATGGCAGCTCTTCAACCAGAACATGGGTGAACAAGCCATGGAGCTCAGCCCAGAGGTAGATAGGCTCGCGAAGGAAATTGCAGGGGAATGTGGAGGCCTTCCACTCGCTCTCGTTACCATCGGGCGAGCAATGTCTACCAGAAGGACCCCAGAGGAACGGCAGCTTGTGCTGACGTCAATGAAAGAATCACTACTACACACAACGATTCCAGATATAGAGCAATCCCCGTTCCCTTCGCTAAAACTCAGTTACGATCATTTGCAAGATGAGACATTACGACAGTGCTTCTTGTGTTGTGCTTTGTTCCCAGAACGCTACGGCATTAGAAAAGATGAACTAATTGAGTGTTTCTTGGGCCATGACTTAATTGAAGTCGAGAACTTTGAGGACATGGGTGAAGTATATGATTATGGTGAGTCTCTTATTGAAAATCTTAAGTCAGCATCTGTATTAGACTCGGGTGAAATTGAAGGGTTCGTAAAATTGCACGACATGCTTCGGCAAATGGCATTGTGGATTTACCGAGATTGTGGACAAAATAATACCAAATGGGTTGTGAGTGCAGAAGTCAAAAACTGGGAATTGGCTACACGGTTGTCTCTCACGAAGATAAATACATCTCTGGAGCCTAAAGTGAAGTTCCAAAATCTTTCTACTTTGATGCTTCGATGCATCAAAGAAGTACTTCCTCCTAACTATTTACATTACCCTTCACGTCTAGTACTTCCTCCTAACTATTTTCATCATTTTCCTGCAATGACTTATTTGGATTTGTCATATACATATATTGAAAAGCTTCCAGAGGATGTGGCTACACTTGGTGAGCTTCAATATCTCAACCTAACTCGTACCCCGATTAGATATTTGAGGATGGATTTGGTTATGTTGAAAAAGCTAAAGCACTTAATTTTAAGGGATTGTGGTTCTCTACAATATATACCTTCTGGGTTGATATCCGGTCTCCCTGTGTTACAAGTGTTTGATATATACGGAAGTAGATTCGAAGTTACCTATGCTCAGGAAACTGAAAAGGTCACCACTTATGCTAAGGTAGATGAAGAGATCACTAGCAATGCAAGTATTGAAGAGTTTGGAAGATTGAAAGGTCATATCAAAGCTCTCGGACTGAATCTAAAAATCAACGAGATCTCAGAGCTCCAAAGGGTTTCCTATTGTGCATCACTTTGGAAATTGAAGCTTACTAATTTGCTGGAATATCGTCTCAATATGGGAACTCTCCTGAAAATTGGCAGGAACATTGCGGACTTGAACTTGTCATACCTTCCCATAGAGGAGTTAATTCTGGGGAATGACCCTAACTTTGGTTTCGGCAAGCTAAAGGTGCTTTACCTTCATATATTATATCGGTTGAGAACCATAACATGGAAACCGGTGGCACCATCAATTTTATTTCCAAATCTTGCAAGCATATCTATTTACTGCTGCGATGGTTTGAGAGACATCACATGGATCGCGCATCTCCCCAATCTTAAACGTTTGTCTTTGAAGTACTGCCGTAGAATGGAGGAGATAGCGATGAAAATGTTGAAGGCGAACGCGAAGGAGATATCGTTCTGCTCCCTCCATCCATCTTTTCTAATCTCAAAGAGATTTCTCTATTTTACCTACCCAAATTGCGCAACATTTGCAGTCAAGCAATCGATTGCCCCTTATTGGAACTACTCAATGTGCACGGATGCGATGAGCTGAAGAGGCTCCCTTTTACTTTCCGGTCACATACAGCCAAGCAGAAATCGACAAAGATCGCTGTCCCTGAATTAGATTGGTGGGAGGGTTTGAAGTGGGAAGATGATAATATCAAGCTGTACCTTCAACAGTTCTTGCAACCATCATGGGAAGGCTCCTGGCCTTTTAAGGATTCAGACGCGTTCTGGTATCGGTCTTTAATGTGAGTTCTATAATAGCTACGGAGATGCTGCCACTCCCAAAAGTATTTGGTAAGCTATTTTGTCCTTCGCACTTTTTATAGCTACCTTTACTCCATTATCTATCAACAATCACCAATGATTTTTGAAAAAGCTGAGAGTACATAATAAAAACAGACGTACATATTTTTTAATATGACATAATTGAAACAGTTACTCTAACAAATAATCTTAAAGTCTATTAAAAAAAAATTGAAGTCTCACACATCTTATTACTATTTCTAAAAGAACAATATAATTCAACTTAAGTAACAACATAATTATGTGGCCACATTCGTTTATTTCATATTAAAAAAGTTGTTTTAAATATGGCTCATAAGATTTTGAAACATGTGGCGCAGGAGGTTCACATTTTAGACAAGGTGTCATATATTATTTGAATGTTTTCTTTTCGCGTGTGTTTATTACTTCATTCATCCGCGTATAATATTATTTCTTAAAAATATTTTGTAAGATTGTAGTAACTATAACTTAAGCATGTAACCATACAAAAATAATAATAAGAAACAGAAATGTTAGAGGAGGTCATGGGTAATAAAATTAAGATGATATATAATAAATTATATGCCATACGTTCATCTCTATTTTCAATTGCTGAAAATCGTTTTTGCCAATTACTGGTTGCACTCAAATTTCATAGTGAATTTTTTCTGCTCTTTTGTACTAATTTCTTTAATTTATCAAATCTATTAGAACATACTAATCCCAACGATAACATTATAAATTTCTAGTTCCACTTACCAAATTTGCCCATGTGCTTCGTGATCTTTCTCAACAAAATTTCATGACCTAATCGATATATATATGAATCTCGTTTGCTAAGGCTAATATATATATATATATGAAATCTCGTTTGCTAAGGCTAATTGATACTTTATTTCCTATCCACACGTATGCAAATTTTATATTGGCATTAATACATATTTGCATACACATTTAAAACATTGCATGCAACATTTATAAAAACAACTGTATATATTTAACAAATTAAACTATGTATTATCTTAAAGAATCTGGCATCCGGTTATATTTTCTCTTCAAGTCTTCAGTAAGTTTATAACTTTGATATTGACACAATAATTACTTTGTACAAAGCATGTCCAAAAGTAAAATTAAGATAATTATGACGGCGTAGAATTTGTTTAGCAATTTGTTCTACCTGACATACGTAAGCTTGATCTCTTAAAATCATGTGTTACATTTGATTCCATTAGTTCGTTTGACATTTGATTAGTTTGCTTCTTTTTTAATCGATTAGTTTAATCTATTTTTTTAAATATATATTAGAAGATAATCAGGCAAACTTGCATTCAGTCAAATTATATATATTTGTATTGACCGAAAAAAATTATATTCTTTTGTTAAAATATTACGTTATCCTTTTTAGATGTGTCCATTCAAATCGCCAAATGTTATGAGGTTAAAATCATTGTACTCAAAATTGATTATTATATATTATTCGTTATTTTCTTTGCTCCTAACAAAAATTGGTATGTTCCAAGACTCCATATTGTTATAGTAAACGAAAAATGTGAGGGTGAAATTATATTCACCCAAAATATTATATTTTTTTAGTATTAGCCACATTGATATATATATATATATATATATATATATATATATATATATATATATATATGTATGTACTCTTCTATGATAATATTTCTTTGTCCATAATTGACTTGTTACTTATCGATTTATTTTTCAGAAAAATCAGATTGCACCAAAAGGAACATGTGTTCTATATGCCAATGGCCCTCGTATCATTCCAACACTCCATCAATATGCTTATATGTTTTCTCATCGACATAAAAAGCGTGCAAATAAAGTAAAACAAATGAAAAAATTGGAAAAAAAACAAGAGAAAAGTAGTGTGCATTTTATGTTTATGTTGGATTATTAGATATTCCGCGATTATTTGTTTCTTTTCTTCTATATTTCTTGTGTGTAATTTCACAATATCTTGGTTAATTGTACTCTGTGTGTTTGGATAATTTCACATATCAATATGATTATGTTTATTGTTTGATGATAGTTAATTAGCTCCAATATAGGAGAATGTGATTCCTTTGCTCTTCTCCCGAGACACTACAACAAAATATGTTTATTGGGACAAAAAAATTTGATTCAATTTTGGTCCCTATTTCTTTGGGACAAAATTTTTTTTGCCCCCATTGGTTCCTAAAAGTTGGTCTTTAAAAATTTTGGAAATAAAAAATTTGTGTTGAATCCCAAAAGCATCACTTTTAGACACTAATCTATTGGTCCTATAAAATTATGCAATGATCTCTAATAACTACTTTTAGTCCCAAATCAAAATAATTTTGGCAACAAAAAAATCAAGTAATTGACACCAAAAAATTGGTTCCTAATAATATATTTTTAGGAACCTAGAGGTTGGTCCCTAATAACATATTTATAAAGATCAACATGCTAGTCCTCGTGTATATTTATTTCCAACAATGTACTAGTAGTCAATTTATGAATTTCTAAATTTACAGACATTAGACAATAAAAATTAAGATGCAAAAAGGATTTCAACCACAAAATTTCTTATTCCTCCTTGATTCATTACAAAAGTAATGTTTAAAAAATATTAGAAGTGTCATCCACAAAACTTCATATTACCCCTCTATCCACAAATCTTATGTAATTTGTTTCTGCAACACATACTTGAAGACTTGATTAAGAGCTGGCCATCTTCTAGGCATCCCTTGTAAACTTCTGCAAACCCACCCATGCCTATGATGTTCTCTGCAAAGGAAGAAAAAAAAAGAAGAACAATGGAAGAATCAGTTTACATTTTGCAATGAATCAGACAGCTAAAACGTTTAGGACCATGCATCGAAATCTAGCTCGAAATGGGAAGAACCATGTTCAGATTTCCACAGCTTCAGCATGCCGATGAGTTGATTCCAGTACGTAAGACAAATCAATGGAGGGAAGCGTTATCTGGACTGAAGTCGTTCGTAGCACTTCGGAGCTCCGTCAGAGTAAAGGTCTTCCAGGAAGGCTTAAAGAAGGGCTGCAACTCAGCATGATCAAATGTCGTATCCATGACCAACAAATTAACATCTCCGTCAGTTGAATCCGGTTCTGAAACTTGAGCGGCCTCCGCATTGCTCTTATTCGTCGCGACGCCGAAGGGCGGGAAGCTCGACAGCCGCCTCAACGACTTCTTGCTCCATATGCTGACGATTCCTTTCCAGAGCGGGTTCTCCTTCGACGCCATTGCTAAAACAATTGAAACAATTATTGAAACATTGCTAAAATATTCTGACAAGAGCATCTACTCATTATTATTGAAACAATTGAAGATAAAATGATAATGGCAACATTCCAGGAGTGCTAAAACAAGAACAAAGACCGCATACTATATAAAGCAGATCAATTGAAACAACAGTAGGCTACCTTGTAACCATCTAGTGCACTCTGAACCAGTTGTGATATTTCTTCGTATATATCTTCCTGGGAAGCTTCTTGGTTGAAAACTTTATCAAAAGTGAAAGAGTATTTCTGAGCTGTTGACAATAAAATCGACTTTTAATAATATGATTGGACTGACAAGCTTAAGAGAACGAGGAGTTGAAATTGAGAATTATAAATCTTCTCATACCATTGTGCAACAAGTCAATGCCACGTCCTACAGAATCAAAGGATGTTGGATAAGAAACAACAGCTTTGTCTGTGCCATTTGAACTATAATATGGTAAAACAGGGCGAACTCTACAAAATACGCGGATGTTTCCTTTGAGTTCCTGCAAATTGGATATTAGCCCTAAACTCATTTGTGTGATTTTTGCTTTTGTTCGAAAGTACAAGTACCAGTATAGTGTTATGTAGCTTCTTCCGTAATTTTTCTCCCTCCACAACTTGATACTCTGCATCTGCAAGGCGATCTTGCAAATCCTTCAGTGTTCTCTGCTGTTCCACATACTCAGACAATACCTCTGTGGCTGTCAGATCAGCCCTCTGGAACATTTAACAAGGATGTCAAAGCTAAACTCAAAATCACAAGATACTAAAAAATACAAGATGCCTTTTTGGCACAAGTGAAATAGTAGCGATAAATCGTCCGCATATGTCAACACTAAAAAGTGTTATGTATGAATAGCAACCTTGTAAATACACAACTAACCTTCAATTTATCATTTGCACCAGCAAGCTGATGCTGCAATAATTGTATTTGTCCGCTTTGAGAAGAGCATGTCTCCTGCAAGTAGTAGAAAAATTGTCAGAATCTCAGTTAGTTTTGTAAAATAAACAAAGAACTTGAACACATAATCCATCAAACCTCAAGAGCTTTTGTTTTTGAGGTCATTTCATCCAATTGTTTTGACTGCTGCATAGTTTGTTCTTTCAAACTCGTAACTTCTGGAGTCATACTCTGCACTTGGGCCAATAAACTATCACGGTCACCTCTTACTTGTTGCAATTCATTTCTGAGGCAATTTACTTCTTTCTTCAGCTCATCTTTTTTATTAAGAGCATCTTGCTGAGAAGACTGACACAAGAAAAAAAGATCAGGCAGTAGTAGTAGGATTGATTATAGCTTTATTATTAAAAATGGTAATAACAAAAATAGTGTGCATCAGAAATCAAAGTTAAGGCATTATTAAAGTCCCCTAGAAGCACTATAGTATATTACACACAAAAGATTAGCTGGTGGTTTACTGAACTGCTTGATCGTACATATAAAACACAGAAAAATGAAACATGGTAAATTCCGAACAGCAGGAGTTCTTTAGGATAAAGTGATAACCTAGCTATTTGCAAAAAAAAAAAAAAAAAACTAAGAAACAAAAAACATATACATAATTTACTAGATAGCTCAGTAAGAGAATATTATAACAAAAAACGAGTAACATGACTAGGTTATTATGAAAATGAAAATCACAAATGGACATTAAGACAACTTGCCTGAAGCACATCCAACTGGTTCTTTAGTACATTTGCATGTTCTTTAACACTAGCCAAGGTTTCCATTGCAGCACTCTTTTCACTCTGTAACTTTGAAATCATCTGGCCATTTTTCGCAGCATCAACCTGAAGACTGCTGTTGTATTGCTGCAAACTTGTGTTGTATTTTTCGCAGCATCAACCTGAAGGCCGCCTTGGCTGCCGTCGCAGCGTTGCAGCCATGGAGTAGATGATGAAGTTTGCTAGGAGGAGCATGACGGAGGTGGGCGTGCAGGAGAAGACCTGGAAGAGCCAAACGAAGGAGGAGTTCATCTCCTGCTGGACCCTGCCCAAGATCCTCTGGAGGACCTCGTAGAACAGGACCCGCCGGAGCTAGAGGGCATAGCTCTGGAGCTCGCGGACGATGAACACCATGGAGGAAAAGGCCTTCTTTACGGAGTAGCAGGCCAATTCGCCCGCCTCCGCCATCTCAGTTGCTTCCCATCGCTTCTTCTTCTCCTTGATGATACGGAGGGAGAGCAGCTACTCTACCCGGCTGGCATTCTCCTCCACGATCTCATTCGAGCCGGCGGCGGAGGGGGTAGAGGCGAGACGGCCGCGGAGGGGGGCCAGGCGGAGGGGGGCGAGGCGAGACGGCGGCGGGGCGAGACGGCGGCGGAGGGGAGCGAGGCGAGACAGCCGCAGAGTGGGGGGGGTGGCGGGGCGGAGCTCGACGATCGTTGGATTCATGCGCAGAACTGGTCTTCGCGGAGGTCGGCGTCGCGGCGGAGGTCACCGACGGTTGGATCTCCCCCTCACGCTCAGATCTGGTCAGCGGCGGAGCTCCATGGGGTCGCGGAAGTCGAAAGAGTTCCCGGTCCTTCTTACCTAAAGTCCCACTTGCTGACCTGCTTCCCTAAGGGAATAGAGTTACGTGATCCAGCGTTATCCTCTGCGCGGAGTCGACGGCGCGACGGCGGGTCGGCGGAGGTCGAAACTCAAGTTGCGTGCGGAGAGGGAAGAGGAAAGGAGGAGGGCGGTGAGCGCGGCGGCGACGATCGCGGCAGTGGTTGATCGCAAGGAGGAGAGAGAAGAAAGAAGGGGGAAAGGGTTTGGTTTGGATCGTGCGTAGGTTGAAGAAAAAAGGGAAAAAATCGCGCTGTTGTGAGCCGTTGAGATCGAATCGAACGGCGACCATTGGACGCACGATTTGAACTCTTGATGAAAAAATAAACGGTCGCGATCTTGGTAGTACGATGGTTGGTAGCATCTGAATTAAATCCTTTGTGGAACCACTTAAATGGGGACCAAAATTGTGATTGGACCCTAAAATTAGTGCTTATGAAAAAATTATTAGACACCAATGTTTTAATTGGTTCATGTAACATTTCTATTAGATACAAATTAAATTTTTGTCTCTAAAATTAGAAAGAATTTGGGTCCAATTTTTTATTGGCCCCAAATAAATATTTTTTGGGGACTTAATCATGATTGGCCCCAATAGTGTAGTCCCTAAATGTTAATTTTGTTGTAGTGAGAAAATTATACGGATCGTCCCTTAATTTTGGTACAGTAGCAATTTGATTCCCCAATTTTAATTTGTGACTAGCATATTCTTCAACTTTGACTTTTTTGCACACTTCGTAACTTGACCGTTCATAGTGGATTTTTTAATTTCCTCGCTTACGTAGCCGTCACATGCACTTTCTCTTTCATCCATGTCATTTAAAAATAATAAAATAATAAAAGTATATAATAAATTAATACTAAATAAAAATAAAAAATGGAGAGAGACCGCTCGCCGACACCGAGGAGCTCGACTAGAGAGGGGCCATCGCCCCCTCCCTCTCTCTTCCACGCGCGTTCGTCGGCGCGCACGAGAGGAAAGGGGGGAACTCGCACATCGTCGAGTGCACGAGAGAGGAAATGGGGCCGGTGCCCCCCTTGTGAGTCACGCACCGGCAAGCTCGCACAGGGGGCGTTGCCCCCCCCCCCCCCCCCCTTTTTCTTCCTCGTTGCGCGCAAGGAAGATGCGGGGGGCCGGCGCCCCCTGTGCGAGCTCACATAGGAGACCTCAACTCCTCTTTTTCTTCCTCGTCGAGCGCGAGGAAGACGTGAGGTGCCCGGCCCCCCTTTCTCCCTCGCGGTCGACAAGGAAGGTGATACGAGAATTGATAACAATTAAATCTTAGCAAGTGCACTAGTCGCTCAAATAATAAAATGTAAGAATAGAGTGTCGAACCCACAAGGAATTAACTTAACTAAACTAATTTTCGAGGCTAATATGAGACGACATAGATTTGGGTAAAAAGAAACTGTAGAAAATAAAATTGTAGAAAGGTAAAGACAAACTAAATTAATATATCTACTAATGCTTAGGTCTTAGGATGGGTTAAAATGATTAAGAACAAACTTGTTTAACTTCTGTAGAGATTGATATAATCAAAATAATCAGGTTCAACTTCTAGATGGATTAGGAACACCTAAAATATGATCTTCCTAGGAATCCTAATAAGATGAGAATACTCCGCATGAATCTACTCTCAATCCTACTCAGAATAGAATGCTATGAGTTGTGATTCCTACGTTACCAAACCGCTCGCACAAGTCAACTTGACAGACCACGCAATCTAATACTCCGCAAGGATCTATTAGATTACGACATTAATTGCATAACATAAATTATGAATTAAGAGATTGATCACACTGCACAGTTAATAATTAACTAATAACTCAATTAAAAATAATGATTAAATAGAGCAATCATATTCTTGAAAGTTAAACAAGTTATAATCGATCCTAAAGAAAGGTTCACAAGTTTTTCCTAACAATAATTCTCTTGCACAACTAAAACTAAAACTTAAAACTAAACTAAATTATCTAGATTACATAGATTAAAAAGATAAAACTTTAAATCATAACGATGCATCCCAACATGAATTAAAATTGGAAGTACTCTCCGGAACGAATCAATCGTTGCACGATCCTCGCACGAGATCACCGTGCAGAAATCTTCTCGGTTGTTCTTCAAATTGCTCCAACGTTTTTATCTTCAAAGCACAGGTTGCATGCCCTAGCATGTTCTCTCCAGGTGATAGAATAGCTCTATTTATAAGGATTCAGATTTTCATGTGATTGGAGAAGAAATGAAAATATTTTCCTGTTCAAAATAAGAAAAAATTGGAGTATATTTAATTCTGAAATTTTGGCCTTGTCAAATTATGAAATTTGATTCAGAATATGTTTCCAAATCATCTTGGGATCATATAGTATGAGTAGGAATCCTTATGGACTTGAAATTCTTCCAAAAATCCGTCCAAATCTCAAATCTGCACTTTGTCACGGATTGTTATTGGGTTTTATCAGCTTAAACTGCGTTCAAATCAGCTTAGAATGGGTTTTCACGGCCCGTGAAAGGCTTTTCACGGCCCTTATAGTGTGTAAAACATGGATTCACAGCCCGTGATAGTCTGGTCACGGTCGTGTCTCGGGACAATTTTCTATCATGAGAAAATACATTTTAACGGTCTATTAAAGTATTTTATGGCTCTGTTTCACGCCCTGGTAGACTCCCTTCACGGTCCATGATAGCCCAATTTCAGCCCTGGGCAACTTCATTTTTTTTACTTTTTGCTCTGTTTTAACTCTAATTTGAGCGTGGTTTTTTCCATTGGCTTCGTAATTCAGTTTTCTTGCTTTCTAGATAATAAAATATAACATTTGGATAGATTTTGATTTTTATAAAATTAATGTAAATAAGCTCATAAAATGATGCATGCAATAAGAAAATGATTCGAAATAAGATTAAATGCATGACTAAATATATGTTATATTTTACATGAATCAGAAGAAAAGGGAGATGCCCCCCCCCCCCCTTTCCTCTCGCTAACATGCGAGAGAGCAAAGGGGGACGTCGCCCCTCCCCCCTGTGTGAGCTCATCGGAGCCGCACGGGAGGGGTGGGGGGGTGGGGAGTGCTTGTAGTCGAGGCCGGGCATTGCGTCGAAAGTGCGGACGACATGGGACGAGCATGCCAACGTTGGAGTACAGGGAGGAAGCCTTTGGACTTGGGGTCGACAACATCGGACTTGGAGCACTCCACAAGGTCTAGTCAATGGTGGCAGCGGACGAGCTTTTGGACGGTGGGCGAGGTACAAGTGACAATGGTGGGCCGGGAAGGTGGGAAAGGGGGGCGATGATCACTAGCTGATCACAATAGGTTTTTATCCCATTTTCTAGTCAATTCACCCATACCGAGCCCTTATTTTGTCTAACTTTTGGCCAATTATGTTTGGAATGCAATGGATTGTGATAACCAGCTGATCATTCTTATTTTACACTTAATTCCATGTGTATAAAGGTTCTGAATTGCTAAAATCCATAAAGATATCAATTCTATACCAAGTTATCATTTTTTGGGCAAGTTATCATTCCAATGTGCAAAGTTATAATTTTTCTATTTGAGCTGATTCCTAGTGATTATCTTGCCCTAAATCCCTTATCATTATGAATTAATCATATTTTGATGATCATATTTCAACTTGTGCAAAGTTATCATTCCATTTCACAAGTTATCGTTTTTTATGTCAAGTTATCATTTTTAGGGCAAAATTGTCATTTTGATGTGCAAGGTTAACAATTCTGCATAAAAATATTAGGCAATCATTAAATTATTGTCCTAACTCCTTGCTGCTCTGATTTGATCACATTTGGATAACCACAACTAAATTTTTGACAAGTTATCATTTTATGGCACCAAGTTATTATTTTATGGCACAAAAGTTATTATTCCTATGAAATCTTATCCACATTTGATTTCTGACCTCATTCACTTTCCATCCTAATCCCTTTGACGCTTTCAATGCTTGAACCATTCATATCTGAACAATTTTCATAATATATGTAAAGTTATCATTCCGGGCTTCAAAGTTATCATTTTTTATTTATGGATTCCATTCCTGCACAACATCAAATCCCATTTGATAATTGTCCTAATCCTTATTTGTTTAAATCATATTCAAGGACTTTGATGCTTACTATTTTGGCCTTTTTAGCTGGGAAAAGAAGGCTGCACAAGAAGGAAAAAGGATGATGGACCACTTGCTTTCTGGCTGTCCAAAAAGTTAGCACTGCTGATCTTTTCAGAACCAAAACACTTGGCATAATCATAGAGGAATGTAACCTTCTCATCTACATCCAAGGGTTGGGTGAGGAAAGAACACATATAAGCTGGAAAAGCTGAAGAAGATGGGGGGCTGACCATTTTTGCAAGGGTCTCTGCAGAGGAAAGAAGGAAGGAAAGGAGCTGAGGACTGCTGCACACTGATCCTGTCAACAGCATACCTTCCCATTAATTACAGGATGATTTGTATCAGCTTTATCTTTTGTCTTGTATCAATGTTTGTAACTATAATGAGCTAAATTCCATTTCTTCTAGGATAGGATAGTAGTCTAGTTTAATTGTGGATGGATTATAAACAATTCTGATTTTCTGCATTGAATCAATTTCTGATTTTTGAAATCTGTTTCATATGAATATGTTTTGACACTGTAAGATCTCATTTGTATTTATAACTGATAGGTTGTCCTTTGATCTACTCTTTGTTCAGAAATGAATCAAGAATCAATGACAAGTTTCTAGGTTCAATCCTAATTTGAAATCTGATTTTCTGATTTCTGAAATCTGTTTTCCATTTTTGATTCCTAAAATTTGTTGAATCTGATTTTATCATTGTGGAGCCCTAATTGAATTAACAACTGAGAAGTTACTTATGGTTTCATTCTTGTTCAGAAATGGATCAAGAGACAATGATATTTTCTAAGATCTCAACCCCTGAATTGTTCCAAATCTCTTATTGCTGATTTCTGAATTCTGATTTCCTGAAATCTGTGGAGTTCTGCCCTATTATTGTTAAACCCCTGAATCTATTAATCACTAAAGAGTGACCTTAAGTTTTTCTTGCTGTTCAGAGATGGACCAAGAAGCAATAGCATGTGTTGAATTCCAATGAGTGACATCTGCTGAGTTCCTATATGTAATCTTGTGCTTGATGCTTCCAATTCATTAGTGATAATGTGAATTTCATTTCCATTTGCAGCTGAGAGGCTGATTTAAAATCCCCTTGTTGTTTAGAGATAAATCAAGAAACATTAGCACTAGGATTGGATCCATTACTTTTCTGATTAGTTGATGTATGAATATGAGTTTGATTGTAATGCCAAACTGAATTTGCTAAAATTTGAAAGGAAATGGCAAAATCAGTCAAATTCTAGAATTGTGTCTATTGATAACTTGATATCAGTGAGAATATTTATCCAATTCAACCTGGCTAATCTTTATATGATAGTATATTGATTAGTTTTGGACTAATTGAGCTGTGAGATAAGTCATCTTTAAGGTTGAATCAGATTTGACTAAAAATTGATAACTTGTTCCATTCCATCCATAACTAAATTAGATGAACTCCAATTCCTAGGAGAACATTTCTCATTGATAGATAAACTCTTTTTGCCCTTAGTATAGCATTTGTAATTCAATTTTGATAAATTTTCAAACATACAAAAATAGTTATCACTTTGCCATTCTTTAAAAATCTTTTTTTTAAAATATTTAATTTCTTGAAATTATAACTTTAATTAGGACTAGTCTAGATTATTTTAGGGAGTCTTTGACTTCAAATCACTATGGATACGACATTTTGATTTATTACAATTGATCGGTGCACTTAGTAGAGAATGAGTTAGGGAGTTAAATTAAAAATTGAAAAATCTTAAATTTGACATCAAAATCAACAAGTTATCACTACACTCCATAATTTCACTATCAGGTGACACTTCCCTCTCTCCCTCACATGGTTGGCGAATGAAAAAGGGAGGTCGGGCCCCCTTCCCTCCTTCATTCGTGGTTGACAAAGCAAAAAAGGGGTTCGCGCCTTTCTCCCCCACGTTCGCTCTGACGAGCCGATACAACAATCACTTTTTTTATTTTTAATATTATTTTATTATATATTATTATTATTATTTTTTAAATGATGTGGATAGTCTACGTGGAGGCCACATAAGTCATGAAATCGGGAAACTCACCATGTCAAGTGGATGAAACGTGCAAGAAAAATAAAGTTAAAGAATATTCCCATTACAAATTCAATTGGGACCATTGAAATATTGCGTTAAGTTGAGAGACGATCTAATTTACCCCTTCTGTCCTCCACCTTGATTCCTTGTTCCCACATTTATATTTATGATGCTATTATTGGACAGCCCACCCATTGAATTCAAAAGGGCGTCCGCCTGTATAATTCAGAGCCTCCAATTAACTTAACGTTGAAAACTACTTTTTGATTCAAATTTGAACTAAATAATCCTTAAAATTATGGAACCAAAAGTTTGAGAAAAGACTCCGTATTCATGGAGTATGGTGCATGATTCTTAATAAAATTGATTAGGTAACCGAATATGAGATGCATAACTATTGTCTTTCTATTGACAAAATGAAGAACCATGACAATATGAAGAACCATTTATGCATCTCTTTACACCCAATAAACTGCACATACTTCACAAATTATGCTATCTATCACATCAAAGGACGTGGCACCTAATTATATTTTCTCTTCAGTATGCTTACTTTTAATATTTATAAAGAATATTATAGTATTTTATATTGCACAATATTAATATTATAGTTTTTTTGTACAAAGCATATTCAAATTAAGATTGTAATCTTTGCGGATAATCAGCCCGACGTAGGATTTGTTTAGCAATTTGTTTGAAAAATAAGTATCATCGCAGTTTGTTGAGCAATTTGTGTGTAATCAATCAATGTTACACTTGATTCGACTTGTCCGTTTCACATTTGGTTACTATTGCTTCTGTTTTAATCCATTGACTTAATCTACATGTTCCTTTTTTAAATATATATTATTTACAAGGTAACCGGGCAAACTTGCATCAATCAAATTTATATATTTCTTTGTCAAAATATTATATTTTCCATTTTGCGTCTTTTATCCTGTCCATCCAAATCACCAAAAAATATGAGTTTAACATCATTGTTTATTGCATCTTATTATCCAAAATAATATATACTTTTTTCTAGTATTAGCCACCAGTCCACTGCGTTATTTATACTTCTGTGGTAATATTTTATTGGCCGTAATTGAACATGTTACTTATTGGTGATCTCTATTTCTTTTTCAGAAAAATCAGATTGCATCAAAATGGAGATGTGCTTTCCATGCCAAGGGCCTTCCTATCATTCCAATACTCGATCATTATGCTTATATATTTCCTTATCAACACAAAAGGGTGTAAAAACAAAAATAAAACAAGTGTGCATTCTATGCTTACGTTGGATTATTAGATGTTCCGTGGTTATTTGTTTCTTTTCTTCTATGTTGGTGTATTACATGTGCCTCTAAATTCTATGCAATTATATGTTATTATTGTACTTGCTTCTTGTGTGTAATTTTCACAGTATGTTTATTAATTGTACGGTGTTTGGTCAATATCACATATTAATATGATTATGTTTATTGTTTGATGGTGGTTAATTGACCAAAACAGGTGATTAGTTTTCTTTCTCTCCTCCGCCTTACTTCCCTTTACTATTCTCCTCCACCTTCTAATATGTATGATATTAACCCTTTAGATTTTGATTATGGAAATTTCAAATCACATTTATTACACATTAATTACACTACAAGAAAATTGTCAATTTGCGACGAAACGTTTTCGACGGACACAATTCCTTCACATTTTCCGACGACATTTACGACGGATAGAAAAAATCGAGGGTCAAAATATCCTTCACTACTATAGAAAAAAAAATACTCGTCGTTACCGATTGGAATATCCTTCGAAATTATCAATATAATATAAGTATATGTTTAATATTTTATGATTAAAATTATTGAGGGGTTTAGCCTTCGGAATTATCGAGGGATATTGATCCGTCGGTAATTCCGAAGACTCCACCCGTCGATAATTAATTTTAATAATAATATATATGTAATATATTTTTAAAGAGTCAAGAAAATCGGTAATAATAATATATATGTAATGAAAGATACCAATAAGACGGAAGTTCAAGAAAATCGCTAATATATATTAATAATATCAATAATAATTCATAACATTAATAATCATTGATAGTAGAGCGAAAGTCTCCTAGAAATAATTCCATATATCTATGACGAGGAAATGGCTAATAACCCTCCGTCCCTACTTGTGTCGTCTGCGAGCAGCCCCGCGCTCGTGCACCGTCAAAGAGACATGACGAATTGACGATGGTGTTCATAAGTCGGAGACCTCATCAAGCTCCTCCCCACCGGAACCGTCTTCGCCTACCAATTCCTCAACCCCATCCTCACCAACTTGGGGCGCTGCTGCCCCACGAACAAGGTGGTCACGAGCGTGCTGCTCGTTAGTCATCTCTTACTGCTTTGTCTTTAATTGATAGGTATGCTTTCTTTTCTTGGTCTTGTGAGTTAAGGTT
Source organism: Pontederia crassipes (assembly GCA_030549335.1). Lineage (NCBI taxonomy): Eukaryota > Viridiplantae > Streptophyta > Magnoliopsida > Commelinales > Pontederiaceae > Pontederia > Pontederia crassipes. Next base: position 38,850,221 of record CM060197.1, on the reverse strand, counting down.
GCTTATGCAAAGTATATCCTATTTTTTGGTTTATGAAATAAACTGCTATATTTTTTATCACTAGCTGATCACATTAAGTTTTTATCCCATTTTACATTCATTCACCCATATCGAGCCCTCATTTTGCCTAATTTTTGGCCAATTATGCTTGGAATGTATGGATTGTGATAACTAGCTGATCTTTCTCATTTTATACTTAATTTCATGTACATAGATGTTCTGAAATGCTAAAATCCATAAAAATAACAATTCTATGCTAAGTTATCATTTTTTGGGCAAGTTATCATTCCAATGTGCAAAGTTATCATTTTTTCATTTGAGCTGATTTCTAGTGATTATCTTGCCCTAAATCCCCTGCCATCATGAATTATTCATATTTGGATGATCATATTTCAACTTGTGCAAAGTTATCATTCCATTTCACAAGTTATTGTTTTTTAGTGTCAAGTTATTATTTTAGGGCAAAACTATCATTTCGATTTGCAAAGCTATCAATTCTACATAAAAGCATTAAGCAATCATTATATTATTGTCATAACTCTTTGCTGCTCTGATTTGATTATATTTGGACAATCACAAAAAAAGTTATGACAATTTATCATTTTTATGGCATAAGTTATCATTTTTGGCACAAAGTTATCATTCATATGAAATTTTATCCACATTTGATTTCTGACCTCATTCACTTGCCATCCTAATCTCTTTGATGCCTTTAATGCTCTAAACCACTCATATTTGGACATTTTTTATGAAATATGCAAAGTTATCATTCCGGGTTCAAATGTTATCATTTTCAACTATGAATTTCATTCCTACACAACACCAAATCCCATTTGATGATAGGGCTGATAATTATTGCTGTTCTAATCCCTATTTGTTAGAATCTTATTCAAGGACTTTGATGCTTCCTGTTTTGACCTTTCTAACAGGGAAAAGAGGACTGCACAAAAAGGAAAAAAGAGGGGGGATCACTTGCTTTTTGGCTGTCCAAAAAGTTGTCACTGTAGATATTTTCTGGACCAGGACACTTATCAAAGCACAAGGGAACCTTCTCATCTGCATCCAAGGGTGTAGGAAGGTCATATATAAGCTGAGAAACTAGAAGGAAGAGGAGGCTGACCATTGTAGGGCTTAGAGCAGGAAGGAAGCAAGGAAGGAGCTGAAGGGCTGCAACATTCAGATTCCTGTGGACAGCTCTTAATTCAGGATGTTTTGTATCAATCCTTCCTATTATTTTGTATCAAACTTTGTAATTATGAGGAGCTAAATTCTATTTCTCTTATGATATTATAGTAGTCTAGTTTAATGGTGGATGGATTATGAACAATTCTGATTTCCTACACTGATTTCTGATTTCTGAATTTTTGATTTTCTGATTTTGCATTTTGAACTCATATGAATATGTTCTTGTCATTGCAAGATCCTACTTGTAATTACAACTGAGAGGTTGTCCTTTGATCTACTCTTTATTCAGAAATGAATCAAGAACCAATGCCAAGTTTCTGGATTCAATCATAATTAGGAATCTGATTTCATGATTTCTGAAATCTGTTTTTCTGATTTATGATTTCTGAATTGTCAAATCTAATTTCTGATTTTTTAGTAGCTGAGGAGCTAATCTTTAGGTTCTTTCTTGTTCAGAAATGAATCAAGAGACAATGGTAATTCCAAGGTTTCAATCCTTGAATTGTTGCAACTCTTCAATGCTGATTTCTGAATTTCCTTTGCTCATTTCCTGAAATTTGAGGAATCTGACTTGCTATAACCCCTGAATCCATTAATCACTGAGAAGTGAACTTAAGGTTTTCTTTCTGTTCAGAGATAGACCAAGAAGCAATTGCATGTGCTGAGTTCCCATATATAATTATGTGCTGATTTTATCCAATTCATTAGTGAAAATGTGAATTTCATTTCCATTTGCTGCTGAGAGGCTGATTTAAAATCCTCTTGTAGTTTAAGATAAACCAAGAAGCATTAGCACTAATATTTGATTGATTTCACTCCTGTTTAGTCAATTGAAATAATCCCCTCACATTCAAAATGCAATTGATTGTTATCATTTCAAATTTCACTAAATTGCCAAAAGTCAGCAAGGAACTTGAATTTGAGTTTAATGTTAACTTGATTTCAGTAAGAATCTCTTCTAATTCAACTTGGCTAATCAATCGTATGAAAATATGATAATTAGTCTTTGTTTAATTGTGCTGTGATAACAGGCCATTTCAAGTTGAGTTAAAATTGACAAATATTGATAACTTATTTCATTTCATCCATAATTAAGTTAGATGAACCCCAATTCCTAGGAGAACTTTCCTCATTGATAGATAAATCATTTTAGCCTTTAGTTTAGCATTTATAATTCAATTTAGATAAATTTCTAAAAGTCCAAAATCAGGTATCATTTTGTCATAGTAAAAAAATCTGTTTTCACTTTCCTTCAACTTCTTGAAATTATAACTTTAGTTAGGGATAGTCTAGATTGTTTTAGGGAGTCTTTGGCTTTAAATCACTATGGATACGACATTTGGATATATTACAATTGACCTGTATACTTACAGTAGAGAGTGAATTAGGGAGTTAAATCAAAAATTGAAAAATCTCACTTTTGACTCAAAAATCAGCAAGTTATCACTACACTCCTCAATTTCACTATCAATTTTCCTCTAAAAAATTGCTATACTTTGCTCATAGTTTCAAGTTCCTGTTTCATGATTATGTCTTCTTCTTATACTAAACTTCTTAATTATGATTTATTGTGTCCAGAACCATCATAATATCAAGTATAATGGAACAATGCAAGGCCTTAAATATATATATATATATATTATATGGAATATTGAAGAATTTCATGGACTTTTCAAAGGCAATGGTACTAATTGTGCACGTATAGTCCCAAATTCAGCAGTCAAATTCTTTAGTTATGAATAGGCATCCAGATTTGTTTCTACTTTCTTTAAACATAAGAGTTGTGTCGCTGATCTAACTTTTAGCCCACTTTTGTTTATTGAAGCATGTTATACTGATTTGATGAACTCCAAAACCTTTTGTTTTAATACTGTTCAATATGGAGAAACAAAGGATCATACATTATCCTATTTTCTGGGATGAATTATCGTAGCAGGTATGTGTAAATTGTTTGACTTTTTTCCTTCTAATTCTGGTTTGAAGGTAGGAACAAAGATAAGGCAAAAATGCATAAAGTTATTGAAAAAGGAAGAAACATAATGTGATTATATCTTTTTATTTTATTTTTAGTAGACTTATTTGTGTAAGTCCGAAAAAAGATTTATTTATTTCATATCTATTATTTATGTGTATAACATTTAAAATTTGTTGACGGTACTAATATATTTGTTTAGGAAAAATTTGAAAGTCGTGATATGAACATTCGAATGTCTTGGAACATATGAAGAACCATGCAAAAATGGAGAGGAAGCATACACTTCAATATGTGAAAATGTCAATTCAAGAAACTTTGAAGAATGTAGAGCGATGTTTTGATCCTAAAAAATGACTATGAGTGGCTTTGGTGGTGGGATTATAGTTAAAGAAATCAAAGGAAATAATTATTTAGAATTCTGTAAACATTTGAATGAAAACGTTGGATGTTGCATATGAATATCTGAATTGAATATTGTATGGATAGTTTATTTGATATTTGATGTCTTGAACATGAATGAGTTTGAAAGGTTATCAAATATAGAAATTTAAAATTTTGAAAATGTTTATGGTATGAATGGCAAATATATAGAATTTTGTTATTTTGAAAATGTATTGATGACCAGATATTTGCCCCATAACAACAACAACAACAACAACAACAACAACAACAACAACAACAACAACAACAATAACAACAACAACAACAACAATAATAATAATAATAATAATAATAATAATAATAATAATAATAATGCATATATCAACAAGAAAATTGGTCATTAAAAAATTTATTCTAGCACATAAATAATGTCTTTAGTGGTCCTTATAAGTTGTATAGGGGACCAGCATACTAGTCACCATTAAACTTTTAAAGAAGAGAAATGATGGTCCCTAAAAAAAATCAACGATTAGTTATGAATACTAGAAGTTGAAATTTTTTAGCGGCGGGACCTATAGCGAAGAGCCACAACTAGCTTTTTCTTGTCGTTGATGAGTATTAATGTCCAAATGACAACTTTTAGCGACTACATAACTCTTCGTTAATGACTAAGTTTCTTGTAGTGTCTGCAGCCTCTCCTACTGCTTCTCCGCCTTCATCGATAACTACGTCGATGTAGATAGCAAGGTCCACTACGGGATAGTGACCACAAGCAGTTGCCAATGAGAATCCGACCGAGCCGAGGGATCTGTCGATGTACAATCGTAGGCCCGACGACTACATGCATGTCGGCGTGTCACCGTTGGTGTTTGTCGTGATCGCACTGCTAGATTCAGGCATTGTGTCGTGCTACTATCCCTCGTTCGCTTCGCATCGGTAGAAGGCATTGATGATATTGCCGACGGTGGTTGGAGGCTTCGCCAACTGGTTCTTTGGGTGATTCCTGCAAGAGGTATGGAATAGGGTACCATCCCTCATCTGCAGCAAACCATGCTACTAATGCTGATGTGAGTTAATTTATACTCGTTTCTTAGAATGATACTGTATTCATTGATTAGATAAGTATTAAGGGTAAACATCTTTATGAAGTTTGATCACATAACATCAGGGACGAAGCTAGGGTCTTTGGGAGCAGGGCCGGCTCAAGGGGGAGGATTCTTTGGTGGGGGGGGGGGGGGGGGGGAGGATGACATACATTTTCTCAGCCATCTACACTTTATTGATTAGAACTTTTAGGAAATACATCGATGGATGACTACACACTTGCTAGTCATCATTGTAACCTTCGAGAAAGAAAAGTGTTAAATCATCGGCCACTCTTCCATTGTTTAATCAAACTTCTTACCTTCCTCAGAATATTTTCTATCGAGCATACAAATCATGCAAATTGGTTATAGCGTTCTTTTGAATATGCCATATGCAATACATGTGTCGTGTACTTGGAAAAACTCTTCGAATTGCATTTCCCATAACAATATCTTGATCCGTGATGACACACGTAGTTAGCCATGTTTCGAATAACCACACAAATGTGTCTTTAGTTTCATCAGCTAATAGAGCGCAACCAAATAAAATGGATTGCCTATGATGATTTACACTTATAAAAGGGGCAAACGACATACATAATTTATTAGTCTTGTAGGTTGTATCGAAACTTTACGACATCTCCGAATGTGCAATAATTATCTCTTGATCTTGAATCTGCCCAAAAGACACTTCTTGCCATGCTATTTTTGTCCACTTCCCATTCAAAAATAAAACCATCGTCATCAACCATTTTACTTTGAAAATATTTAATAACACCCAAACACTCTTCACCAACATTATTCTTTCGTACTTTTTTCAAATGATCCATTACCTCCTAGGGTGTAATTGATGGTTCGCCAGAATAGTTGAGAACTTTAGCAATTCAACTCGGTCCCATGTAAGTTGGTCATTACTCCCTTAGAAGAATAAGCCACTATGTTGTGTGAACGTAACCTTCTAATCTTTGTAGGAGTTGCAAGAAGATGTGTGTTCTTCTCTTTAAATTTTGTCACCTCCCACATTCCATCTGTTCTCATTGTAATTTGTAAGTGAGCTTCACAATCAGAACGAACGTCTCTTCTTCTTTTCACTTCTTTTCCACGCCCTTCTCACTAATGTCCTTGTGCCCTTATTTTCAACATACGAGTAACCTTCTAACAATTTCTTTTGTTTTTTTGCTCTTTGAAGTAAAAGATTTTCAAACAGAGAAATCAATCACTTTAGCATAACGATGCTTGATCTTCACATTCAAATACCATACCTAAGATTGGTTTTATAATAGCATCATAATCTCTATGAGGCCTCGCCCCTAAATAAAATGGTAGGTTCCAAGACTTCAGCTCCTTACTAAAGGAAGAATATGAAAGTGAAATTATATGTACCCAAAATATTATGCTTTTGTTGGCCATCATTAGAAATGTTACTTATTGTATCACCCTCTAGTTCAATAAATATATTATTCGCTTTGGACTATTGGTTCATAAAAATTTAAAACGCGTCTTGAAAGATGAAGAGATAGTTACATATAAGTCCCTGTCCCATGTTTTGCTCATGTGAGATTATTTAATCAAAACATCTTAGTCCTAAACCCTCAGGTCGTTACAATCTTCTCCCTTTAAAAGGCTCTAATGTCCTCGTTGAGCGGAGTCCGTGTTGAGTCATGGTCCGTATTTTTCATATGGCTCAAGTGAGCACGCGAGGTCGGCTCTAATACTATTCTGTAACACCTCTCGGTTCGCTTTGGACCATCGATAAGCACGAATTTAAAATGCATCTTAAAAAATGAAGGAGATAGCTACATATATGCTCATGACCACCTGTGTATTTTTCTCATGTGAAACTATTCAATCAAACTATGTTGATCCTTAAACCTAATGTCGCTACACTTATCAATGATTTTTTTCCTTTTTAAGGAAAAAACATATTGCCTCAAATGAGAGATAGGCTTTCCATGCCAATGGCCTACATATCATTTCAACATCATATTAGTATCCTTATATGTTTCCTCATCAACATGAAGGATTATAGCCGGTCCCAAGTCCGGATAAAGGAGGAGGGTTGTGTTAGACCCCGACAGCCAGCGTAAAACCCTGTCGAATCGTATGAACATGGATCAACGAATAGCGTCGTATGATCCATGTAGTCGATCCCACCTAGTGGGATAAGGCTTTGTTGTTGTTGTTGTATATGTTTCCTCATCAACAAAATAAGGTGAAAAAAAATAAATCCAAACAAAGGGGTGTGTATTCCATGTTTATAAATGTGCTTATAAACAAAAAAAAAACAGAAGTTGGTGGATTCCATGAGCCTATAAATTACCTGCAATTATATGTAAATATTATATTTGTTTCTTGTGTGTAATTTTCATAATATGTTTATTAATTGTGCGTTGTGTTTGGTCAATTTTAAAGACCAATATGATTACATATATTCTTTGATGGTAATTATTGGGCCCGTATTGAAAGCAGGTGATTCTTTTGCTTCTTTCTTTCACAATTCTTTCGTTGCTCCCACCTTCGATGTATGGACCATATGTTTTCATAGCATTTTTACTTTAATGATGTAAACTTCAAAAATTGCGGATCATATTTGTTAAATACTGGAAGAGATCTAATTTAATATAACGCATTGCGTATTATTTATTTGATTATCTTACTTTCTGATGACATAATTTTATCTAAAAGTAAATTAATATGAACAGTGAATTTTGAGAGCTTGAATAGGAAAACTAAGAATTTCAGCCCATGGTAGACCCAAGCGATTCGTTGAGATTGTGTTCCAGACTGAGTGAAGACAAGGCTAAATTTCTGTCCTGTCGAGCAATTGAGCCGACCCCTACATCAATACTACCAAGCAAAGAAGGTTGAACTATGTGATTAGAATAGTCAACCAGCGTTGAATGGAGGAATTTTGAGTTTGAATTTTCATGAATATAAAAAAAATTTATTAGAAGCTTCATACAATACGTGAGATGATTTAATCGAATTAATCGAAAATGATTGACTGATCGTTAAGTTATAAACAATGTGCTTTATGAGGTGACACAATCCATTTTCTAGACACGGGCTAGCTAAGAAAATAGTCACCAGGTGGGTGAGTTAAAGTGGGATCGACCAATGGAAGCATGCATATCTTCAACACAATATTGACGACATAAATTAAATTATTGGACAATGTATTGATCAAGGTCATTCGACCGAACTGAACACCAACTCCCGTATTCTTTCAAATGTATTGCAGTAACTCAATGTCTATCATACGCAAGCCAAATGCATGTACATAAATTTTGTGTTGTAGCAAATATTATAAATACCAAAAGGTGTAGTATCAAGATGAATTTTGTAGCATAAATAAACAAGTTAATTCTATTATGGAAATTTTTGAATTTTGAATACTTCTTCTTTTGGCTGACTGCATTTACAAAACCGAAATAAAAATTGTTACAGAAAAAAGTGGAATAAAATTTGGGAACAAGGTCTCTTTATGCTCTAATTATCTTTTGGATTAATTTTTTCAACACCTCCTGAACTATAATTTTGTTTTCACATTTAATCCGAAACTATAAATTTGACAAATTTTAATCCTTCAATTAAATTTAATTATAAAATGCCATTTTTATCCTTAGTTTCATATTTCAATAAAATTAATTTTTAAATATAAAATAATCAATTTAGATGAAAATGTTAATTGATAATAATATTTTTTGTGCATGCTTGAGTCAATAGTTTCAATTTTTTACATTATTTTCATATTACAAAGTAAAGGGCAAAAATGTCATTATGATTTATTAGAAAAAAATTAACAAAATTTAGGTTAAAGTTAGTTGAAGGATTTAGTTGTCAAGTTTTAAAAAGTTTGAGAATTAAAATTTGAAAATTAATAGTTTAGAATTAGACGGAAGAAAAAGAAAAAGTTATAGTTGAAGGAATGTTAAAAAAAATTAATCCTTATATTTTTCTTATACCAGGCCATCTATCATCTTTGTAACGGAAAGAAAAAAGCCAAGTGACGTCACAATTGCTGGTTCTTTGTTTCTTTTTTTTTTCTCAATTACAAAGGAGGCCAACAGGGAAAGATGAAAAAAAAAATAACGTCATTAGAGGTAGGTCGCATTTTCATTACCGTGGCCATCGGTGACAGAGGTGACGGAACCAGACAAGTACATAAATGGCAATTATTGAGATGGATGAGAAAATTGTACGGGTGAAGTGTTCGTATTCTTCTCTCTCTCACTCAGTCGCTCGCTTGCCCGCTCGCAGAAACACTCGGAAGCTACATGACATCTTCTTTCCAATTGTTTCCCAATGATGGAATCGGGCCTTGCTGGAGTGTTGGCTAATCTCGTATTCCAGCCTCTGGTGCGGCAAATCTCCTATGTTTTCCAGGTTGGCGAAAAAGTGGACGACCTCGTGAGGAACAGGGGGCGTCTTCAAAGTATGCGCGAAGATATCCAGAGAACCCTAAGTGAGCAATTGCTCCTAAATCGATGTCCCAACAGCGAAGTACAGGAATGGTCGCTGGAAGTTCATAACATCTGCAAGGAGGTGAGTGACATCGTAGATAAATTTGAAAGAGGATGTAAGTGCTTCGGCAGGTGCTCGGGCAACATCTGCTTCAGCCACCAAATCGGGAGGAGCGCAACTCAGAAGCTTGTAATTGTGAAAGAACTGTTACAGATAGCTGAAGAAAGGTTTGGAAGCCCGGATAATATCACTCATCGATGTCCTCCACCTCCTGGTGAAGAAATTCCAGGCCCATCGAACTTGCTAGGCCTGCACTACTACGTCAGGAAAGTTCTTGGCTACCTCGCTGTTGGGGCTCAAATAATCGGCATAGTGGGAATGGCTGGAGTTGGCAAGACCGTCCTCTTGAACACCCTCTACAGCGTGTTCGCACATGGCGACCTCAGCAGGAATTGTAATGTTGATGGTGGAGAATACGAGCCCTTTGATCAAGTCATACGGGTCACCGTCTCCAAGGATAGGGATCATCTCCAAGGAGTACAGGAGGTTGTAACGAAAAGTCTCAAACTTTCATTCGACAACAATGCTGACGAGGAGTCAATGCGTAATGCAATCTACAATTTCTTGAATGGCAAAAGGTTTGTGTTGCTGCTCGATGATGTTTCGGAGCGTTTCGAATTGGATCTGGATGAAATCGGAATCCCAGAACACGGAAGGACTGTAGTATTCACTACAGGATCGGAAATGTACGTGCAAAAATGGACGCCCGTGACAAAGTGGTGGAGGTGGAATGCCTAGAAAAAGAAGAGGCATGGCAGCTCTTCAAGCGGAACGTCGGTGATGAAGTCATCAATCTCAGCCCGGAAGTAGAGAGGCTCGCCAAGGAAGTTGCAGAGGAATGTGGAGGCCTTCCGCTCGCACTCGTCGTCATTGGGAGGGCAATGTCTACCATAAGCACCCCCGAGGAATGGCAGCTTGTGCTGACGTCAATCAAGAACTCACAACTACCGACAATGACTCCAGAGCACTACCTGTTCCGTTTGCTAAAACTTGGTTACGATCGTTTGCAAGATGAGACATTACGACAATGCTTCTTGTGTTGTGCCTTGCTTCTGGAAGACTACGGCATTAGTAAAGATGATCTAATTGAGTGTTTCTTGGGCCATGGTTTAATTGAAATCGATAGCTTCAAGGATATCGGTGAAATATATGATTATGGTGAGACCCTCATCGCAAAACTTGAGTCAGCATCTCTATTACACTCGGGTGAAAATGAGGAGTTTGTAAGATTGCACGACATTCTTCGGGACATGGCGTTGTGGATTGCCAGTGACTGCGGACAGAATAATACCAAATGGGTTGTGCGTGCGGGACAGTGGAGGAGAGATCCGCTGGAAGATGTCAATAACTGGGAATTGGCTAATCGAATGTCTCTCATACACATAGATGCACCTCCTGTGCCCAAAATGAGGTGCCAAAATCTTTCTACTTTGATGATTCGACATAGTACATGCCCAGTACTTCCTCCTAACTATTTTCATCATTTTCCTGCAATGACTTACTTGGATTTGTCACATATAAATATTTATGAGCTTCCAAGTGATGTGGCTACACTTGGTCAGCTTCAATATCTCAACCTATCACATACCAACATTAGAGATTTGAGCATGGATTTGGTTGTGTTACAAAAGCTAAAGCATTTACTTTTAAGGGATTGCTATTATCTACAAGGTATACCTTCGGGATTGATATCCGGCCTCCCTGTGTTACAAGTGCTTGATTTTTATGGGAGTGGATTTGAAGTTGGTGTTGTGGATGAAGGCCCCGGAAGCACAGACATGGACTATTCAGGGGGAGTCACTCGCAATACAGGTATTGAAGAGATTGAAAGTTTGAAAGGCCGAATCAAAGCTCTTGGAATGAATCTAAGAATCGACGAGATCTCAGACCTCCAAAGGATTACTGATGCAACATCACTTCGGAGGTTGAGACTATCTGGACAGCTGAAATTTCATCTCGATTTGGGAATTCTCTTGGAGAATAGCAGGATCATTACAGATTTGAACTTGTCAGGACTTTACATAAAGGAGTTGACTTTGAGAAATGACCTTAATTTGGATTTTGGCAGGCTCAAGGTGCTTACCCTTGATAGATTAAATCAGTTAAGAACCATAACATGGGAAGCGGTGACGCCCTCAATTCTATTTCCAAATCTTTCGAGCATTTATATTAGTAGCTGTCCTGGTTTGAGAGACATTGCATGGATCAGGCATCTCCTCCGTCTTAAACATTTGTCTTTGATGTACTGCTACAGTTTGGAGGAGATAATTAGTGATGAAAATGATAAAGCGGTGGCGCCCTCGATTCTATTACCAAATCTTTCGGGCATTTATATTAGTCACTGTCCTTGTCTGAGAGACATTGCATGGATCAGACATCTCCCCCGTCTCAAACATTTGTCTTTGATGCACTGCACCAATTTGAAGGAGATAATTAGTGATGAAAATGATAAATCTGTGGCGCCCTCAATTCTATTACCAAATCTTTCGAGCATTTATATCAGTCACTGTCCTGGTTTGAGAGACATTTCATGGATCGGGCATCTCCCTTGTCTTAAAAGCTTGCATTTGAGAGGCTGCGACGGTTTGGAGAAGATAATTAGTGATGAAAATGATAAAAGCGAGCAAGAACAGGACGACGTTCTGCTCGCTCCATCCTTCTTTTCTAATCTCAAAGAGATTTCTCTATATTCCCTACCCAGATTGCACGACATTTGCAGTCAAACACTCGATTGCCCCTTATTGGAAGTCGTCCTTGTGTTCGGATGTGCGAAGCTGAAGAGCCTCCCTTTTACATTCAAGTCACAGATAGAGAAGAAGAAATCGTTGAAGATCTTTGTCCATGAATTGGATTGGTGGAAAGGTTTGAAGTGGGAAGATGATGATATGAAGTTCTACCTTCAACAGTTCTTGCCAGTCCGCTAGGTTTTGGCTTACAACCATGACTTTCTGCTGCGCGGTTTGTGACGAGCAAGTTTCAAGATCGAGAACTTCAAAAAAATTTAATGGGCGTCCAACCTCGTTGAACTGTCGTCAGATTGAAACTCAATGGCAGATGAAAATTTGCGGGTTTGAGCAGAGGTTTACGTTCGGTTCAATGGATATAGCCATTTCCGGTCACACAGATTTAGCCTAAGACATTTTTCACGTGCCCTTGTCCGAAGTCAACTCCATCCAAGGACCTCGTTGGTGTCCAAAGTCGTCGGCCTTGCCACTTGAACGGACTCTTCCCCTGCTAGCCGCCACCCGACATGGTCACTGAAGACATGGCCACTGCTCGATTTCATCGCGGACTCTGCCTCTTTGCTATCTGCCGCCACCCGTCGTGATCTTTTCCTTGTCTCCGTCGTGTTGCCGTGAACCTTGCTATGTTTTTTTTTTTGTGATTTGGTATTTAAGTACTAAACAAAAAAATAATTCTTGCCTTAGGAGGATCTGCTGTGAGAGTAGCATAACTTTTCTGGCACAAATTAACCGTTGCATAGCAAAATGAAAACAGGAAAATTACATCCGAGCGAGTGTATTATTTGACTGGAAATTTGGTTTTATATGTGTACATTAATTATATCACCTTCGTTTATCTATGTGGACAAACTCCCCTGTTGTTTCTGCCGGTTTCACGTGGATTTTAATTTTGCATGTTTTAACACTACTTTGCTGTGATCGTTGTGTTGTGTGATTAGTGATGATGAAGAAGGCTGCACGAGCAAAATCTTTACTCACGACGTTGCTAAGATAACCAATGCAACCAGGCTTTTTTATTTTGTTTCTTTTCCTGCCACTACAACAATATTGCGATTTTGCGACAAATAAATCCTTCTCAAAACCTCCTAAATCCATCACAAATATGTCTTTGCGATAGATTTTTTGACGAATAAGGGTTAGTTGGAAAAGTTGTGGTCACAAAAAATTTTTGACGGTTCTCAAACATTCTTTCGAAGATTTTGACGGATGTTTGTAATGGAAAAAGGCTTTCGAAATTTTTGAAGGCTAAAATCCGTCGAAAGTTCCGAAGGTAAAATCGTCCTTCGAAACTTCCGATGGATTTCGCCTTTGGAAGGTCCTAATCCAGCTGTTGGTGTCAGTCGAGATCGGAGGAAGAAGTGATAGCCCCTTCGCAAGTTTCCACGGATTTCGATGGGAGAACTCGTGGATAATTCTGACGGAACGGGTGAAAGCCGTCAAAGGCTTTGGCGGGTGCAACCCGTCGAATACTTCGGCTGCGTTCTCCTATCGATGGCTTCGGCGGTCGTTCTTCCATCGTAGCACCGACGGAGTGCGACGGATACGTCCGTCAAAAAGTTTTTTAAAAAATAGGCCGGCTGCTACAGGATCGGCCGGAGCAACGGCTAGAATCGAGATAGGGAGAGTCGGCTGTCCACACACCGGACCCGATCGACCGAGCGCCGGATGAGGCCGCCCAAGCGTCAGATCCGGCCGCCCGTGCGCCGGATCTATGACGCCCGACTCCCGAATTCGGACGCCCAAGTGCCCGAGTGCCGAATCCGGCCGCCAGAGCGTCGGATCTGGCCAGCCGAGCGCCCAAGCGCCGACGGCCATCCGCGCGCCCGAGCCCCGGATCCGGCCGCCCGAGAGCCCGAGCGTCGGATCCGGCCGCCCGAGCGCCGCCCAAGCGTAAGCGTCGGATCCGCACCCAAGCATCGGATGCGGCCGCCCGAGGCTGGATCGGTAGCCCGCGCGGCCGATCCTGGCCTGCGAGCCAGATCCGGCAGCCTGTGCGTCGGATCCGGCTGCAATGGCTGCCGAAGTCAAGAGAGAGGGAGTGGAGGAGAGCGCCCGGAATCATTGCGGGAGTCGTCGCCGATCCAAGCCTGCGAGCCGGATCCGACAGTCTGTGCGTCGGATCCGGCTGCAATGGCTGTCGGAGTCGAGAGAGAGGGACAGGGAGAGGGAGTGGAGGAGAGCGCCCAGAATCATTGCGGGAGTCGCTGCTGTCGTCGCCTGTCGCCGCCTTGGGAGAGAGAGGGAGAGGAGGAGACAGAGAGGGAGAAGACAACCATGAAGGTGGATTTCGCGGAGGGTGGGAAATATATTGAGAGAAGGGACGCGGGAAGGAGAAGGTGGAGGGGGAAAATTTGAGATAGCGAAGGTTATATCTTTCGGAATTAGTGAGGATTTAACATCCGTCGGTAATTCTGAAAGCAGTACCGTCGGATGTTAATCCTTCGGTAATTTCGAAGGCATTATTTTTCGGTAATTACCGATCAGTAATGTCCTTCAAAATTATCGACGGATGTTAAATCCTTCGCTCCGGTACTATTTTTCGATAAATAAAATATTAATATATCTTTAATAAATTACCGAAGGAAATCTCCTTCGAAATTATCGAAGGCTTTAAAATTCGTCGATAATTTCGAAGGAAAATATCTGTTGGTAATTAAAATAATATCATATTAAAATCTTATATTAATATTAATAATATTATATGAATTAGTATATATGAATATAAACATGAATAATATCACATTTTAGTTCTATTAATATTTTAAGTCAATGGAAGAAATATATATTATATTATAAACATTAATAATAAATTATTATTTTAATTACCGAAGGAAACCTCCTTCGAAATTATTGAAGGATGGGATTTAATATCCATCGGTAATTTCGAAGGGACGTACCCGTCGGTAATTGAAATAATATTATTCATTATCACTTTTTATAATACATGTCTATCTTCATATATATTATTTTCTTAATGCATTAATAAATATTATGATTAAATAAGTTATCATTAATTTTTAATTTCTCATAAAACATATTTATTTTTTTTATCTTTTTACTCATTTTCCTTTTAATATATTTATAGATATGGAATATATATTATAAATTAATTTATAATATGAAATTGATAAGTTTTAATATGGATTGAAATTTTAACATAATGATTATTTTTAATATTATTCACAATATGACTCTTTAATAATCATAATATTATATTACAAATATTATTAATGTTTAATAATAATATTATATATAAAATTATTGATAATAAATTATACTATTTTAATTGCCGAAGAATAATGCCTTCGAAATTACCGATGAATGCAAATGCTTCGGTAATTTCGAAGGCATTTTTCTTCGTTAATTACCGATGGATAATGTCCTTCGCAATTACCGACGGATATTTCCTTCATAATTACCGACGGGTAATATCCTTCGAAATTATCGACATATGCCAAATCCTTCGATAATTTTGAAGGTACCATCCTTCGATAAATAAAATAATAATATATTATTAATGTTTATAATATAACACATATCTCTCTTCCATTTTTATAAAATATTTATAATATAACATAGTATTACTAATGGTTGTAATTATATATATTAATATATATAATTAGTATCAATACATATACTATTATTAATGTTTACTAATAATAATATTATATATATAAATATTGATAACAAATTATACTATTTTCATTACCGAATGATAATATCTTCAAAATTATCGATGGATGTAAATCCTTCCTTCGGTAATTTCGAAGGTATTTTCCTACGGTAATTACCGAAATTACCAACGGATTACAAATCCTTCGATAATTTCGAAGGCACTATCCTTTGGTAAATAAAATAATAATTTGATAATAAAATACTTGATGTATATTTATATTATATTACATATATATTATTATAAATATAATTACCAACGGGTATTTACTTCGAAATTACGGACGGATGAAAATCCTTCGATAATTCCGAAGGCTATACCCGTCGGTAATTTATCGACGGAGTTTTTTTCGTTCGTAGTAACGAAGGACGTGTTAGCCTTCGATAATTCGGAAGGAGTTTCATATCCGTCGTAATTACCGTCAATAAATGAGAAGGATTCATTTTCTTAGAAAAATGTCCGTAGCAAATTCGCTATTTTCTTGTAGTGTGCCTTGCCTTTTTTCATGTTTTTCTTTTATTGTGTTACCTGAATGTATCAATTGAGATTTTAAATGTAACTTTTTCTTCAACTGGAAAAAGGGATCATAGGAAGTTTTTAGAATTCCATTTTGGTTCGAGATTTCGATGAGACATCAATCTGTTGTCAGTAGGGATGTTCGGGGCAACATAGTTAGGACAGATTTGCGAGGGCTGTGAGCGGCGAGAGATAAGAAAGTCAGGCAGCATGGAGACGGGCAAGTGGCGACTGGAGCTTCGGAGTGGCGCTGTGAAGTTAGGTGCAGCAGCAGCTTCGGAGAAGGGAAGATGTTCGTATCTTGATGATAGTGAAGATAAAATGATAGCGGATATATGTGCATTGTGATCTTTCTCAAAAAAAAAAAAAAATCATGGCTAAATGATATATAATTAAATCTCGATTTGCTAAGGATAAGTCCTAATTTAGTTCCCTTTATGACCAATAAATAACAAATTATATGCATTATGTATCACCTTAAAGAATCTGGATATTATGCATTATGTATCACCAAATGGGAAAATTTATATTCTATTTTTTCTTCAATTGTATTTATTTCATGCAAGCTTCTTTTTATCTATAATAATCAATTGAGCTATTTGGAACTCATGTATGTACTTTGTGAAGATTTCCGCACTCTTATTATTAGCATATCATTTTCATTGTCATTGTAAAATTATTTTTCTTCGGCCTTATGTTCTTTTTCCTATTGATTTATCAAAAGTTTTTTTTTTGTTGGAATTATGGTTATGTAAGAAAGTCTTGCAACGCCTCACTAGACCTAACGAGAAGATATATTTTGGGAACGTTACAATGTTACTATAATCAAGTTAGGATTGGTATCAACATTTAGACACAATTGATGTCCAGCTCTTATCTCAATCCGCCAGGGAACCAAAAGTAGAGAAAAGTCTTGGTATTCACGGATCATGGTGCATCATACCTAGTAAATTTGATGAACTTGGCAAAGGCCTTCCTACTTGTGACGTCCTGCCTAATTTTTCAGTCGTTCGATGCAGAATCGACGGACCATGAAAAAAATTGCAGTTCGAGGCACAGTTCGAGCGGAAAATCCGTGAGCAGATCATCTCTGTTCCGGCAACGATGCCACTGTTCCGATGGCAGCATGGGCAGCAGCATTCGGCGGCAGCAGCACTCGAGCTCCTGAGATGCAGTACGTTCTGACAACAGAGAATTCGAATGCATCCAGAGGTCGGAAGTCTGGCTGCATTTCATCCCTTTCATACAGCTGTCACATGATAATTTTCTCACTTTGGAGAAGTCACTTTGGAGAGGAAGAAGATGAGCCGAAAGGGGAAATTGGAGCCTAATCCGAGTGCTGCTCACTGCATTTCCTATTTTCTCTATTTTTTTCAATGGTTATATCTTTAATTTTCTTTATTGAACAATAATTAGTGTTAGGATGATGATGTTTTGTGCTGTGATCTCCATAGTTATGTATAACTAATCAGCCACAAGGCTGGGGGATATTTGTTGATGGAATCAAACTCTTTGGCTGTGTCACTTATGAATTGGATGCATATTTTCTCAATCTATAATGTTTATTCTGCTTACTGGAATTCATTTACTTTAGACGATTGTTGATTATTCCTCATGCAACAGACTCTTGAAAGAGGGCATATGTTGTAAACAATCTAGCAATTAGTTGAGAGGCTAGCTGGTCGTAGTGGAATAATCAGCAGAAAAGTCACTCAAACTTGAGATAAACCGAGAGGTAGAACTCGTGAAGGATGACTTAATCATAATATGAATGCTTAAATCCATAGTTTCGAAGCGAGAGTGGAGAAACTAGAACGTCCCTAACATGAGAGTGATTGGAACCTATATTTGATATTTTAGTGATTTGTTTGTAATCTCCCATCTCCCTTCATCATGTCTGATTTCTCCTATTTCTGTAATGAGACCCCTAAAAAGGATATTTATGAGACAGTTTAGTAGTGAGCCGAGAGGTTAGTTAGCTATATTAGGAAAACTAATCAATAAGATAGGGGAGATTGAGCTCAAGCCGAGAGGGGAGAGCTCAAGGGAGTAGTTCTAAATGTACTTGAATGTGCGATCTCTAAGCGAGAGTGGAGAGGATAAAGCGATACACAATGCGAGAGTACTAGGATCCATTTTCATGACTTGCTGATTTGTTTGCATCCAATTGAATTGAATTTTTTAGGCATAGCTATTTACTGTTCATCCCTAAAGAAAATTCTCTAGTCTTGATAGTTAACATCATCTATAATTAGTTTTGAGTTGCTATTTTTGCCATTTGATAAAAAAGCTAAAAAGATATATAAAATGAAAAATCACAAAATTGTTACATTCTTGCAATATTAATTTCAGCAATCTTAACTTACTTCTCTTACTATAAAATCATATTCTCTTCTCCCATTGTTACATAAGTCTAAAAACAAATGCAACTTCTCTCTGTGTGGTTCGACCCCGATCTATACATCGACGACGATTGTATACTTGCAACCTGTGAAGTGTAGTTTGGATTATAAATTTAAAACTTCTTTACATTTCTGCAAAAGGGAATTCGATGTTTACGTACCCGCATCTAGCGTGCGAATACTATTTTTCATACTTACATAGATTTCTCACAAAAAAGTTCTTGACGCTGTTGCCGGATAGAGTTTTGAATTTGTTTCAAGATTTTGTTTTGTTTTATTTGAATTTGATATCATTGTTTTATATCACCACATTGTCTATAATCATATTCTTGTCCATTTACATTTCAATTTTCTTTTTCTCTTTACTTTCATTTCTCTAGATTAGTTTTTGTTTATATTTGTCTCTGTTTTTACTTACCTTATACTCTCATTGATTATATCATATTCCATTGTTTATATCCAATACTTGCTTTTTGTCTATTATCTTTCTATTCAGCCTAGTTTTACTTTTTCACTTTATTTTTTCTACTATCAATCGTATCCTTGTTTCTGTTTCACTTCATGTTTGTTCATGCCTTGATGTCTCTGCACCTAACCTCATTATATGACAAGTTGTGGCAGTGAAGAAAATTTTGAATTTGTCTTCAAGTCACATGTCAAATTGAGAAGAAATCAACTAGCACTTTGAGGATAAGATGGATATGAGTTGGCTGATTTGACCTCAAAACTATTATCAATCAAGTGGAATGTCAATGAATGAAAACTGGGATGAAGTGTATTCCAAAGTTGAAGATATCATATTCAAGTCTATTGATGCATGCATTTTACAACATATAATTAGACTTGCATTTAGGTTTATTACTATAATTTGCTCATAGCATGCATCTCTTTCTACATTTATTCGTCTGAATTCTTTGAAATAACCATCTACCTTTAGTTGGCTGATTTTGCAGGAATTATGAATAAAAGTGACGGAGAATCGAAAGAAAAGAAGAATAACGCAAACAGAGTCCAAACAGCTTATGAAAATATGAATCAACTTCCTTCACGGGCCGTTATGTATTTATAATGGCCGTGAAAGGTGCGCTCACGCCCTGCACTCCGCCGCTCATGATGCTCACAGGAGAAACTGCGGAGAAGAAACAAATCTCATGGGCCGTGAATCATATATCACAGGCCATGAGACACGAACTCACGCCTCGAACACCCGACTTCACGACTCTGGCAGAAGTAGAAGAGAGATTTCACGGGTCGTGAAGCACCTCTCACGATCGTGAAGATCGAGCCTCACGCCAATCGCAGAGCTTCACGAATCAATCAGGCAACTTACGGGCCGTGACAGATGATTTACGGCCGTTATATCCGGATCTTCAAGGATCACGCAAAACTCACAGCTCTTACATGTGTTTGACGAATTAACGAACCATGAGAGAAGTCTAACGGGTTGTTACACATTTCCCACATTCTATCATCGGTCGTTATATTATTTTCACGAACATCACAGAAACTTTAGAATCGACAAACTATCGACTAACGGGCCACGCTTTAATGGGCCGTTAATCATCGAAGAGACTGCAAGGCAAATATTTAACGGGTCGTTTGGATTTCATCACGAGTATCACAGAATAGCCAACGTTTCAGAATTGAAGTTCATGGGCTGTTAGTCTTTCATTACAGGCCGTGAAAGAGATAAGTCGCGTAAGTACATGAAAGAAATCACCCGATTCACGAGCCATGAAGTCTGTCTCACGTCCCGTGAAATAATTAAAACTCCTACTCCAACTCTGATTAAGCCATTAAAATCAATTCAAGGGGCATGACCGACATTGTTTTCAACACAAAAATGTATTTTCGAAAGAATTCTCAATGTATAAGGACTCCAACTCCTACCATGTGTCCTAAGGATCAATTGGAAACTAATTAAACTAGAAAACTCG
The DNA here is from genome assembly GCA_030549335.1 of Pontederia crassipes. Classification (NCBI taxonomy): domain Eukaryota; kingdom Viridiplantae; phylum Streptophyta; class Magnoliopsida; order Commelinales; family Pontederiaceae; genus Pontederia; species Pontederia crassipes. Next base: position 38,829,799 of record CM060197.1, on the reverse strand, counting down.
AAATTTTGCAAAGCCAAACTTTCAAAACCAATGCGACTCCGAATTTACCTTATTTCATATCGAAAATATTTTTGTTTCTTCCTAAGCCACATGGAAATCAGAGACCCTATAAAAAGTTACGTCTGGCAGACAGAATTAATCATGCTAGGGCCTGCAACCTATTCTTCAAATCCAAGAATATGAGAAGACTCTAAAGGCTTGCTGAGAAGACTTCGGTAGGATCGACTCCAGACGAGAGTTCAGTCACAGTTCATCAGTGATTCCCGAGAGTTCTATCTGTTCTACTTTATGTTAGGATGATATTAGATTTGTTTTCCTTTTTCTTATGTAGTTCTTAGATTGATTTAGATCTCAGTACTTAATTTAAAGTTATTTTTCTAAGTTTGTAATAGTTCTGTTGTTAAAAGGAAGACTCATAGACCTTTGTTTCGTTAAATAAAGTTAATTTCTTTTGATTATATATGCTGCTTCTAATGCTTTCTAGAGATTGATTGTTATTCTTAGTTGGTTAGTATCCTTTTGATTTTAGTATATAATTTCACATGAGATTTATTTGTTATAAATTTATAATTTATTGTTGCTATTTTTCTTTCATATAATTCAATTTTGACACCATGTAACTATGTATATAATTAAAATATGATACGTTGATTCAATTTAATAATTTAAAAATAATATTTTATTATTATTCGGTCCATCATTTGGGTCATTGTCCAATCGTTTTGACTTGAAACGGATACTCATATGAGTCATTGTCGGTCCAGTCCGGTCCTAATAACATTGATTTCACTTGATATATTTATGCATATGTCAGACAACATTCCAATGTTCTTGCACTTGTGAAGCATCATATTCATTCTCACTATTTGTTTTTTTTTTTTTGAAGTGTTCAATCTTTCAATAGAGATAAAAGTAACATCACATAATATTAAAAAGACACTCATTGATAATTCATGTCACTGAAAAACAAAATAGAACATCTTTGGAAACATACTTTCCCATGATTAAGATCTATTTCTCCTTTCTGATAGATACACTAGCATCATGGAATCAAACTTCAAAATCGTTCTTTAAAAGCACAAGTATAGATATGGGGTTCTGGCTATCATTGAGTACACAACCTATCATGTCTTCACTCATGTTTCTTTTATAGATTTTAACACTATCAATATAAGTGTTTTCCCTATATATTTCATTGAAGCCAACCATTTCATTGAAGTTATCCCTATATATTAGTGTTATCCCTATATATATATATATATAAGTGTTATCCCTATATAAGTACAGATATGGGGTTATGTGTCATTTCATTGAAGCCAGCAAATTAATCCTTGACGTTCATGATTATTTTGAAGCAACATTACATTCAACAACTAAAGTGAACATGGATTTATTGGAGTTTCAATTATTCCAATACCATATACTGGACAAAATTTTACCTTAATGTGACCAAAATTTTCACAACAACAACAAGCTCTCTGTTGGCTTTTTTTAACAATTTCTTAATAAGCTCAAGATATTTTTAATAGTGTATCATAATGGACTTCTTCCTCTTCTTTAGCCTCTTTAACTTTCAAGACATCAATCTCACTTATTTTGAGTCACACCAAATTCTAATTAACAGGGCTGGCACTTTTGTACACGGCTTAACTATTTTGCTAAGTTAGAATGTTGTGGCAGCTATATCACATGATAATGATGAAGATAAATTATTCAGGTTTATTCTCACCTCAAATGCATCTGATAGGACTATACTTATAATGACTAATTTTCCTTAGCCATGCATGACATTTATTCCTTTTATATAATCTATTAAATTATCACTTTCCTTCATCTTACAAGTGCTATACTTGTATAGAAGAAATTGTAAAATTTCTCTCCATTTATGAGTTGTACTTTTCTTGATAATTGTTGTAGATCACTCTGCTGAGTGCTCACTTTTTGTTTGTTTTCACATTTACCTTCTGTTCAGTGGCACCCCTGAAAGTTGAGAGAAATCATTTACATCTTCTTGATTTTCATTTACTACTCCATGCCTAAAGGTCTGGCTTTACATTATTTTGAACTCTATATTGATGTTTTAATTTGTTAGCTCAAAAAACAACATCAGTGTGTGTAATTTTAAGAGGTCACAAAATTTTAAGTTATTTGATATATGATAAAATTCTAACAATGCATTTAATAATATGGTATAAAAAAAACTAAACAATTGTTTATTGATATTAATAATTCAGAGTAAAAATTATTCAATATTAGTGCTAGCGATTTCACAATAATATGTCTGAAACTATATTCATAATATAAATAACAAATTAAAAATAATAATACCTTCACTGAATTAATAGTATGTCATAAACAGGAAACTTAATCACTTACAATAATAAACAGATACATACAAAAATTAGAGATATCAAATTTTCTACTAAAAATAAATTAAGGCAATAAATATTCTACTATAAAAAACACTATTTGATGGCAATATTATTTTAGCAATTCTTATCCAAAAATAAATTATATGGAGCGAATAAGATAAGTGAGAATTCAATTATGCCAATAGATAAAAAAGTTAAGAGAGGTAGATAAATTTGAAATTGACCTTTATTGGAAAAATGACAGTAATTTTATCTAAAATTACCAAAATATTGTATGTATTATAAACAATTTTATTTCCTAAGCATGATGATAGATTATTTTACTATCCACATATATTAACTACATGCAAATGATGAAATAAATATGTTAATTAATAATAAATCCAAATGTAACATATGAAACTAATCCAAAATGATTACAAAAATGATAAGGCAATATGAAAACACTTTATGGTAAAAATGTATAATTTAAAAATTATTAACAAAACATATTGCAATAATTGGATCACATGTCCTAAGCACGAATATCACATTCCAAAAGAAGTTTCTGCTACGACAAATAAATGGGCTTCTAAGTAGAATGCAATACGAATAGTAAGATTTCTTTTTTTTAGATAAGAAAGTTGAGCCCATTCAGTTAAGATTATAAAAGGATTAATATTTAATCATACTTGTAGATCTAACCGTGAGATAGCTTCATAAAAAAAATGTATTGACATCTAAGACCAATAGCATATAGACAACTATTAGGATAAGATGCAACAGCGTCTGTGCACTGTGCGTTGTCTTCCCTGCAGGGTACTCCACGCACCTGATCGACGATGTTTGTATAGCGTGATCAGATTCAGGCTTAAAAAATGAGGGCCAACATAAACGGAAAGAAAAAAAAATGACAATTGAGTTTGTACCCAAAACCTCTACATATATATGAAAAAGTAAGAAATCTCCTGTAGTGGTGTAATATCCTGCACCTGAAATCAAAAAAAAAAAAACAGAAAAGCCAAAAAGGGCCAACCCGCACTCAGCCCACCTACCCTATGACCTAAAGTATAAAATGTTGCTACAGTCTCTCTCTCCCCATTTTGTTCCTGCCGACGGCAGCCCCAAAGAAGCACCCCACAACCCTTTGTGCAATAGGAAGTCTCCTCCCAGCATTTCCCTCAAGCTCACTTGGCCAGCACTCAAACTACAGTGTTCGAACACTCTAGCTACAGTAAGCAAATGTCTCCCTTTTCATTAAGTGTTGATTAACATGGAAATGAGTTCACCATATTTTCTTTCTCTCTCTAGTTACTGTAGCTGAACCAGGGATTAAGGAAGGGAGTTAAGTTTAAGGAATCTTAATTAAGATATGTTGAGGGGATCCAAACTCTTAATTACTTTTTTAATAATGATTGTGTGAATGGATTAGGGCATGAAGAACCAACTTGTATTTTAGAAATGGATGATTAAAGCTTTTGCATATTAGTACTTGTATGTGCCATGTTTTATGAAACTTTATGTTCTAATGCTAATCATGTTTGAAATTATGATGTTCATTGTTACTCATGCTAGCTCAAACGAAATAATTTTATGCTTATGTACATGTATCAACTTAGCTAGCTTAATTAGATGCTTCATGTGAAAACTTCATTATATTCCATGATTAGAATGCTAAGAATGTCAAGAGATATCTTATATGATGTTTGGAATCAAGTATGTGATCAATATGTTAATGTATGTGAGATTTGGAATGAAATTATGTAAAAATCGGGTGTCTGTCGTCCCAGAATGGGCGACCGATTCTGTATCGGTCGACCGTTCTGGAGGGGCAATCACATTCTGTGATTAGCGGACGAGTGTTCGGTCATTCGATAGTAATGGTCGATCGATTTAAGAACGATCGTCTGATATGTGTTGTCGAAACGATCGACACATTCTGTGATTAGCGGACGATCCGAAATCCATTTTCGGACGTCCGAAGGACCTATAAGCGATCGACCGTTATTCCAGCGGTCGTCCGATTTAGAAGTGTGTCACATTCTGTTATTAGCGGACGAACCGAAGTCTATTTTCGATCGTCCGAATGGACCATAACGGTCGACCGATAACCCAATCGGTCGACCGATATCCTCCTAATGGTCGACCGTTCTCCAAAACGGTCGTCTGTTCTGGAAGCTGATTGGCTATGTTAGAATGTCCACACCTAGTATGATTTGAAGTATGTATGACCTTAAGTAGGGTTAAAACAAGCAACATGTGATGAATGAATGTATGTATTGATGAATGTAAGTAAAAGATGGATTGGAGTGAAGATGTCTTGTTGTGATCGTGAAGGGAATAAAGTCCTTCACTTGCTAGCTTACGTGATGTATTCTCGGGAAAGTAAAGTCCTGCCAAGAAGGTATGTACTTCCAATGAGACAATCGCCTCGGCCTAGCTAGCCAAGTTCTCACAAAATCAACATGGTCTACCCAATCAATAAGATTATAAGTTATCTTAACCAAGATGGAAGATTAAAAGATGTTGTCAAGTGGAAAGTAAAGTCCTGCGCTATGTATGTACTTCAACGGGTCCTAAGCTTAAGAAGTAAAATCCTGCATGTGTATGTACTTTCCGAAAATGACTTGGGGCATAAAGATGAAGATGAAGATGTAGCTCTAATCGGATGCTAATGTATGTCCCTTTGTCATAAAATGTTATGAAAGATGATGTTGAAGTAAAAGTAAGATAAATGGTGATATGCCTTAGCATAATGATAAGTAATGATATATTTTGACATAATGATGATTATGCTACATGTTATCTTATCTTGCCATGATGATATATTCATATGTCATATAGTGTGCACAAGTAACTCATAGCATGTATGTGACTTATATTTTACAATGATGATATGCATATGCCATGACATGTAGATATTATGTCATAGGATCATAGCATGCATAGGCCTCAACATACTCTAACGAGAAAATTCTCTGCACCCATAGATCCGTGCAAGTATGGACGAGGCTTAGGTTCGACGACGAGGGCCTCATGACGGACACGTTGCACATGGGCGAGTCGGGCTACGGCCCAAGTTATCTTTCTTAGACTTATGTTATGATGATGGACTCTTATAAGAGTTAAGTATGTATGCCCTATGGGCCTTTGAGTCTTTTACTTTTATTTAGATTCTTTTATGTATTATGAACCATCTGTTGGGTCTTGATGTTAGAGCCTATGTGACCCATGGGCTAGACTTATATCTTGGGGTATTATATGAAGTCTTCCGATGTTTTCATAATTTTATCGTTTATGTTTATTATATTATGTTTCCGCTGTAAAGTTTTATGAAATTAGGTCATGTCAAAGTCCAAATAACGTCGCTTAGGGTTCGGCAAAAGTTTTAAATTAGAGCCAAATTTTGAGGTCGTTACAATTGGAACTACATTTCTACTCCTATATGATATCTAATTTAGTTAAGGGGACCAAAGTTTATTTATAAACTTAAAATTTAAATATTAACATATATATTTGATAAAATTGTAAAATTTTAGGAGGGAGGTTCATAGACTTTTTTGATAAACTTAAAATTTTGATAAACTTTTTTTTTCAGTAGACAGGGAGGTTCATAGACCTAATATAATAAAATTCAAAATTCAAAATAAATAAGTTCAAGTGATGAGATTCGAACACCCTTCTTCCCTGCCTATGCTTTGATATCAATGTTAGGATATTAATGTAACGACTAAGGCTTCCTCACTGGCCATGTTTCTCTTTATATGGCGTTGCACCGCCCTATGATTTTTTTTTTTTTAAAAAAGGGATGAAGATATATTAAGTAGTTAAAGAGTTTGCATCCTTGTACAAAATATGAAGGAGTCCCGGGGGGATCAGCTTCCCAAAAGAGATCGTCATGCGATCGGCGGGCAACCCCGACCAAAAAATGAGCCACGTCATTGGCATTGCGACTAAGGTGCTTACAAGAGAAAATAGCAAAACTTTGGGTGATAGTCCAAATATCCGAAATAATAGCGCGAATTTTTCAATGAGTCATCCTCATTTTGTTTATCATAGCAGCCAGGAGCTCCAAATCAGTATCAGGTTGAATGTTGGTGAAGTTTTCTATCAACAGAATAGCGTAGTCCTTTCAAAAAACCTTTGTCTTCAGCATCTAAAGTAGAGGAGAACCGTCGTATGATTTGATACCAAACATTTGTGACGTATATGGTGACTCATATTTGACATGGGGATTTTAAGTTTATGAGAATTAATCAATTTGATAGAAAAATTTAGGCTGATGTTTGGATAAAAAGTAAGAACTAATAATATAATTTATTATTTTAAAAGATATAAAATTATGTTAAATAAAAATATTATATGTATTTATTTATTTAAAATATAATAGAATTTTTTAAAAAAACAATTGAAATTTTTAGTTAATAAAATTTATTATAATAAATATAAATTTTACATTAATTTTATTTAATTAATATTATAATACAATAAATATTATTAATATAATGTTTTCATCAATTTGGTTAATTAATATGATTTTTTATAATTTTATTAAAATATTTTAATTAATTAATAATATATTTTTTAATTATCAAAACTAAATAATTTTAAATTAATTAATTTATAATTTAATTTATAAACTTAAAAATAATTTATTAATAAATAATGTATAAATATTAATAATAATTAAAATAAAAAACAAAAAAAACCCATCAATGATGGTGTTTGGTAGAACTTAGGCAAATTATGTCATCCAAACACTCTCCATATGACAAAGACATTTTAAAAAAATGGTATTTAATAGGATTGAGACTAATTTCTTCCATTTTATATTGAAATATGCAATTTTCATGTGAGACAATGGGATGATGTTAAATAAATTAATAAGAAAAAAAGTAAACTTTTAATGATTCTTCATGATATACTATAACATATTAAATTGAATAGTTAACACATCTATTTGATCCATTTCATTATTAATGTGATGCATGAAGAAAAAATAAGATAAAATAATTCAAAATTTTGTGAAAAAAGAAAGAGAAATTAGACAAAGGAGAAAGCACAATTGAGCCGAGCTTTTATTTAATATATGTAAAAAGATGTGTGCGCATGATGGTTGCATAATAATACGTCAACAAAACGTTACATAGTATGTTACAAAAACGTTACATAGTTGACCTCTTTTAATGTACACGACAACTTGGCAAATGAAGAATAAAGAAAGCACTATAAACTTTCGATAATTTCTTGTACGATTCTTTCTACACAATCTTTTATAGAAGAATAATAGTGTAGTGTTTTTCACATGTCAAATGATTGATGCATATGATGGCACTTGAGACAGAAAAAAGAACATTAATTCTCAGCATGAAGAAAATTATTATTTTTTCGGTGAGTAAGAGAATTGTTTTTAATTCACGAGCACGATGACTTAAATATGTCAAATAAAATTTTGAGCACGAAGAAATCAATCATGTTCTTATATTTATATTCTGAAATTGTAGCGAAAATAACTTCTACACCCAAGAGATTTAGTTGCATGTTATTTAATTATATGAGCTAAATTGATGTTACTGCAAAGAAAACCAGCATTCTCATCATACACAAGATTGGGGATTAAGCTTCCATGTTAACATGATCCAGTTATCTTATCCCTGTAATTAATCTCTTCTCTTTCTCCATTGATGCTTGAATTAATTAATCACCATATATATGGCTGATGCAGCTAATTATCAAAACTTGTGGTTAACCTTCTCACCAAGTTAGCATCAAATATCATCAATAGATGCATGTATATCTATATGTATTTATCATGATGATGTAATCACTTTAATTTCATAATAATTTGAAAGAGAATGAAAAACAATGTTCCTTGTGGAATATTCAAGAGAAATTCAACTGCATCCCTTTGAAGGAAAAACAATCAATCAACTTGGCTCAGAAGTTATATGGATTAAGTCTAACTCTAGCATACCATTGGATTAATTCTCATGTCATTTTCAGGAACTCTTTGTTAATTATAGCATATATGTTATCCATTATCATATTGACTCCTGAGATGGCAATGACTGATTCTCTTTGATTGTATGACTAAAACACCTCACATTTCTCAAATCATTAATAATCAGGTAATTTCCAGATTTCATCAAAGTAATTTAACCCATCAAGTAATTTCATTTTTTTTCATCGATGATTTGACAAAATATGAAAGATTAATGTAGATATTTATATTGAACTTGAAATCTTTAAATTACAATTAAGGGCTTTAAAAATTTTAGACGTTGTATTATAAAATTAAGGGTTTTTTCCGTTGACCCACGTTGAATTATAAACTTTTTTCGTGTCTACCACTACAAGAAAAACGCGGATTACCGACGGTCCGAACCGTCGGTAATCAGTCGGAAAACCGTCGGTAATCAGTCGGAATCGATCCGTCGAAAAAACGCTCGTCGTAAACGGATTTCCGACGGTTGAAAAAATCCGTCGAAAATATCGACGGTTCTGGCCGTCGAAAAAGTTCCCGGCGGTTCGACCCGTCAAAATTTTCCGACGGTTGCAACCGCCGGAAAAGTCCCCGGCGGTTCGAACTGTCGATATTTCCGACGATTGCAGCCGCCGGAAAAGTCCCCGGCGGTTCGAACCGTCGATATATCCGACGGTTGCAACCACCGGAAAAGGCCGGCGGTTCGAGCCGTCGCAACTTTTCGACGGTCGCAACTGTCGAAACTTTGGACGGGCATCGCAACCGTCGATCTTTAGACGGTCGCAACCGTCGTAAATAATTTTTTAAATATAAAAAAATTAGCGGCAGGATCCGGCCGCCTGGCGTTCGGATCCGGCCGCTGGGGGCCGGATCCGAACGGCCACGGCCGGATCTGGCCGACAGCAGAGAGAGAGAGATGCCGGCGCGGAGCGGGAGAGAGAGAGATACGCCGGCGCGGAGCGGGAGAGAGAGAGATACGCTGGCGCGGGAGAGGGTCGCCGGTGCGGGAGCGGGTCGCCGGCGTCCGACGCGCGGGAGAGGGTCGTCGGTGCGGGAGCGGGTCGCCGGCGTCCGACGCGCGGGAGAGGATGCTCGCGGCCGGGAGAGAGAGAGGAGAGGAGGGAGAGAGAGAGGAGTGGAGGGAGGAGGGAGAGAGAGAAGAGGGAGGAGGAATATATATAAAGGGAAAAATTGAAAAGAAAGCTGGAAAAGAGAAAAAAAAGCGGGATAACGAAATTTTAATTACCGACGGTTTCGGTCGTCGAAAATATAAATATTAAATATTTTTATAATTACCGACGTTGTGACTGTCGAAAATATATTTAGTTATATATAATATTTATTTTTTATTTTACCGACGGTTTGAACCGTCGGTAATTGCGGCGGTTTGGACCGTCGCTAGTTATATTAATAAAATACTCTTTATATGATATTATTATTAATTTACCGACGGTTACGACCTTCGGAAATTGCGGCGGATTTTGCGACGGATGGATATTCGTCGGAAATATCGACGTTCCTAATCGTCGAAAAATTAAATAATAATATAATAAATTATATAATTAATTTTTTTATTTCCGACGGTCGTGACCGTCGGAAAATCTATCGAAAAAATTTAATAATAATATAAAAAATACATAATTTAATTTTTTTTATTTCCGACGGTCATAACCGTCGGAAAAGTCATCAGAAATTGCGACGGATGGATATCCGTCGAAAATATCGACGTTCCTAATCGTCAAAAAATTAAATAATAATATAATAAATTATATAATTAATTTTTTATTTCCGACGGTCGTGACCGTCGGAAAATCCGTCGAAAAAATTTAATAATAATATAAAAAATAAATAATTTAATTTTTTATTTTCGACGATCATAACCGTCGGAAAGTCGTCAGAAATTGCGACGGATGGATATCCGTCGAAAATATTGACGTTCGTAATTATCAAAAAATTAAATAATAATATAATAAATTATATAATTAATTTTTTATTTCCGACGGTAGTGACCGTTGGAAAATCTGTCGAAAAATTTAATAATAATATAAAAATTACATAATTTAATTTTTTTTTATTTCTGACGGTTATGACCGTCGGAAAAGTCGTCAGAAATTGCGACGGATGGATATCCGTCGAAAATATCGACGTACCTAATCGTCAAAAAATTAAATAATAATATAAATTATTTCCGACGATCATAACCGTCGAAAAATCCGTCAGAAACGAAATCGTCGAAAAATCTGTTGCAAATTACGATGGATTTAGAACCGTCGGAAAATCGCGATTTTCTTGTAGTGTACCTACGTCTTTCGAATATTTCGCTGACCCTTGAACTATATCATTTTTTTCACTTAAGTCCATCCGTCGACCTCAGTTAACTTTTTCGTTAATTTTTATTTTTTATTTATGAAATGACCAAATTATCCTAAGAAAAAATGGTGTGGGGGTGGGGGGGGGGGGGGGGGGGGGGGTGGGACGCCCCAACGAAGTAAAGTTTTTTTATTTTTATAATATTTTTTTTTATTTTTTAATATTAGAGGAAAAGGGTATTCTGGTTATTTCATAAATAAAAAAATAAAAAGTAATGGAAAAGTTGACTGAGTTTAATGGATGAATTTAAGTGAAAGGGTCAGCGGAATAGACGTAAATAAATATGAAAAAAGTTCATACAGTGGAAAAAATTCTACAATTAAATTTTATGACTTTTAAAAAATACAGTTAATTAATGGCTACATATGAATCAAAATCGAAACCATTTCATTTAAGTGAGATGTATCGTTATCTCATGCCCTTATTCTCGGTCACTAAATCCAAATATATCTTTTAGTAAGATAAAAACTAACTAAGTTTAATTAGTCAAATATAAAAATAAAATCGTCATTTAGTCGAGTTCTACACTCTTAGGTCTTTCTCCAAAATACAAATATAACAGAGTCGTGGTAGCTCTCATTTGTAAACGATAACGTTTTTATACTTGATGCCTTGCTAACTGGACACTCTTCTGTCGTCAACTTAATTTTTTTGAATTTTTTTAGGTTAAAAAAAGTGATTACTTCATCCGCTTAAAATAATAATGATAACTCACCTTTCTACAACCTCAAATATATATCCTTAAGTGTTTTTATAATCATGAAAATCTGAATTAGCAAACTAATATTTTTTTAGGGTAAAATGAATATATTGTATATATTATATATATGCTACAGAATGATCAATCGACCTACATATAAATATAATTTTAATAAACAATAATATGTATAATTCGTGCTTTTTTTTATTATTTATGCTCTTAATTGAAAAGTTAATGCATCCGTCAATCTATCGAGGAATATAATTATTAAAGTTTTTTGGAACTATAAATAGGCCAGTCAGATAGGAACATAAACACAAAGACACAAGTTTTATACAGCTGCACACATCGCAAGGAGACGCGACCAACATGGCCACCGAGAGGCTCACGCAGTCATCCATCGCCGTCGCCCCTCCGACCACCGCCGGAGACTTCGCCTTCAAAGGCCTCGCAGACCTCATCAAGCTCCTCCCCACCGGGACCGTGTTCGCCTACCAGTTCCTCAGCCCCCTGCTGACCAACTCGGGGCAATGCAGCGTCGCCAACAAGGCGGCCACGGGCGTGCTGCTCTTCATCTGCGGCTTCTCCTGCTGCTTCTCCTCCTTCACCGACAGCTACGTCGACGCTGACGGCAAGGTCTACTACGGGATCGTGACGCCGAAGGGGATTTGGCTCTTCACCAGTCCGAGCGCGGGGACGACGGGGGACCTGTCCAGGTACAAGCTCGGGTTCGGGGACTTCGCGCACGCCTTCGTGGCGCTGGTGGTGTTCGCCGCGGTCGTGCTGCTGGATAAGAACACCGTGTCGTGCTACTACCCGTCGTCCTTCGCCGTGGATCAGAAGACGCTTCTCATGGTGTTGCCGGCCGCTGTTGGCGCCTTCGCCACCTTCGTCTTCGGGGTGTTCCCCAGCAAAAGGCATGGAATCGGATACCCTCCGTCAGCTGCAGCAACCCCTGCTGCCGTCGTTTAAGGGCCTCTCTCTCTCTCTCTCTCTCTCTCTCTCTCATTGTCGTATAATGTGTCTGTTAATATGATCTTGTTTCTTTGTTGATTAAAATGCTCATAGCGTTTTGTTATTTCCTCATACGTAAATAAGTGTATGAATCATACGTTGTATGAATACATGATTTCATGCACATGTGTACAGTTTCTTTGATTATACAAGTGCAATTTATTAATTGTGACACATGATCATAATCAACTGCTTATACGTGGTTTCTTGGAGATTAATTACTTGCTTCTCTTATTTTGATTCTGGTTCCTGTTCCTTTTTTGTGTTCTAATTTTGGCTATCAACAAAAAACTGTGTTTCTAATAAGTTTCAGGGCCCATTGGTTTTATTATCAAAGGTTTAATTAATCCGTCTAAAAACTTATTGATCAGGTCTCAATCTCATAATACGCATGCACGTAATTTTATACACATAAAAAGGGACAAGACATTACTTTTTTTTTTATTCGATAAGGGATACAAGACATTACTTTATAACGCGGGTAACGTATGCAATCGTCTGTCCATGCACAGGTTCTTTCGGTATAAGTTGTTGATTGGATATATAATTTATTTCGACTATGATTTTAATTGGATATTAGCCAAGTCTTATTGAGTTTTTTTAAGAGTATATTTATCACTCAAGCAATATATATCCTATAAATAGTGTGCATAAGCTTTCAGCATTTGACCATTATTTATATAATACCACACAATCCATCGAAATTTCCATTTATAAGGTGAAAGTGATTTAGGTCGGACCAATTTTTCGGATTAAAACAATCACTTGTTATTTTTTAAAATAAAAAACCACATTAAAATTATTTTAAAAATAAAAGATAAATCACACTCTAGCGGATCGATTTTTTCGGATAATTTTTTCGCGCCCCTATTCTAATAAAATTATATTTTAAAAAAGTATATAATAAAATAATATTAATATATTTAATTATAAAATTAAATATAGAATATAATATTTTAAATATTAAATTAGAGTTTCATAATGTGACAAGAACATATTAAATTATATAAAAAAATTATACATAAATAAATAATTATTATAATTTAATTGTATAAATAAAAATGAGCTCCACGGATCTTATAATCTTTTCGAGTGGAGTTCTAGTTTATTCGATCGGTTTTGCTCTATTAAAACTCATCCTAAATCATATTTTCTCTCCTAAATTTTCATTTTTAATTTTTCGATCGGATAAATTTTTCAGTCGTTTAATTATTTCCTTTCACTCCTACTAAATGTGACTGCATAAATGCTTAAATCGACAAAATGAGATAATCATATATAAATGCACGCGCCATTTACTGCTTTGTAAGATTGTGTGCATGATACTTATAATTAATAGATGAAAGTATTTTACTTATATATCCACCAATATTACCATCAAATGACGCAATAGATCAATAAAATGGAAAAAAAATGGATATTAATTAAAGAGGTACGTATCTCTTAAATACATAACTAAGTGAAAAATTAATGTAAAAGATCGAATCATAGCCTTATCAAGATCGAAATAGAAGACTTTATTTTTAATATCTTAAGTTTGTATAGAGATTTTAAAATGGCATGTTAAAGATACTAGGAGCTAGATAATAGTAGAATTTATAGTGAGACAACTATAAAATAAATTGAGAAAAGTAGAAATCCTGGTAACGGGCAGTTGGAGAGAAGGCCGCATATATATGATGATTCTGGGCTAACAAGGCCCAACTTGGAATTGATCTTTAGGCTGGGCCTACCGGGCTACTACCCAAACTATAATGGACCATATAATAATTTTAATTTTTTTTGGAGAAAAAGAAAGGAATTATTTAACCCAACTCCTATGTACTAATTCTATTATTGATGTTCATTTTTTTTCCATTTTTTTTTTACTTTTTCACTTAGAACTGTTTCAAGTGACATATTGAAAATATATGGTGACTTTGTTAGCAATTTATAATATGTAGTTATGAACATATTTTGAAAGAAGAAAAGAAAAGGAAATTAGAAGAGGCAGAAAGACATACAGAAGTTAGCAATTTATAATATGTAGTTATGAACATATTTTGAAAGAAGAAAAGAAAAGGAAATTAGAAGAGGCAGAAAGACATACAGAAGTTAGCCCAAATCTGCAATTAAGCCCATGTATGTTCTCCTGTTCAATTGAACTTTCTGACTTCTCATAAATAGTTGCATGAAGTACTCTATAACATACCTGATTGTGGATTCAGGATTCAAATTTTAAAAGTTTAGATTGGAATCTAAGATTACTCAAACAGGGGTGTTCAACGGCTACCCAATTACTCAATTCGACCTAAACTACTTTAGGTATGCTCGGGTGTAGACCCAAAGATCTAATCTTAGTAGATCCGAACCCATCCGAAGACCTAATTTATTTTATTTTTTTAATTTGTAGCTTATATATTATATAAAATAAAATATTAATAAAATAATATTTAAATAATTAATAAATTATTTTATGTTATAATATTTTTATATTAAATAAAAAAGTAAGAAAAAAAGGAAAAAAAATGATGATCGGATTAATTGATCCGATTTGATTAAAATTGGACAGGTCAACTCAGATCTAGAGTCGAATCGGATCAAACTCGATCCGTGAACTCTCCTAACTCAAACATTACTTGATTGATATTGATATATGCATCCGGCAAAGGAAAGAGACAAATCTTAACGTTCGGGAAATTGTGCAAAGAATTTTTTCTGGTGACACGTTTTTCTCCAGTCTGAACTGAGTTGGGGTTCAGCCTGAAGTTTCCCGAGTCTGATGGGTGTCGAAACGCTACTGAAGCTCTCAAATTCAGAAACTACGTACTATCAGAAGTCTAAGCAGACTTGACCAACACCCAGCCAATCTGTCTCATGTTTTCTGTGCTCTTAAGCTACACAGGACGCCGGACAGAAGTCAGAAGCTTTCATATGTAAATTGCTGAAAACATGCAACAGTGGAACCAAAAGGAATCATGATTACATCTTAATATGCGGAAATCATAGAAGCAAACCTCATAACTTCACAGACACGGAGACAGAAGGGGTAGCAGAGAGAAATGAAAAACAATGACCAATGTGCTGTCCAACTAGAAGCCAAAGCAATTCTTCTATTTGAGCTTCACAAGCAGACATGCATCATAGACTAAGCTTTATTTGTTGCTAGTGGTGATTCTTTAGTGCTGTTCTGATCCACTGGAATTTACATGTGATTATATTTTGTTCTCAAAATTATAAGTCTGATAGTTCATACAAACTAGTTACCTGCATTATATCACCATTATTCTTTTTTCAATATTTTTCTTACTATTTACACAGCATGCTACTGAAGGTTCCAACTACAAGTCATCAATTGCGTGCCAGGTTTTCCTTCTTTTGTCACCTTGTACAGCATGCTCTCACTATTTTCCCCAAGGACAACAGGATCATGAAATGGAATGAGGATCTTTGCCGGCTCCCTGGCACAATGAACACGTTATCGTTTTGCATTCCACATGAGACCCAGCATGGAAATCATGATTGCGTTACACTAACTTTAGTTTCTACAGATTTAATTGCCATGATATCAAATTTTAAATTATCTGCATGTTTCTGCATTACTGTACAACAGATAGAAAAAAAGCAGAATGTTTTCCAGAACTTTAAGCAATTCAAAATTCTGACCTCATGCTCGTCTAATTCCGATCACCTCAACCAGGCAAAACACTGCTCAGAAGCACTTGGTTGATGCATCTTTACCAACCTCCCTAGTGTTTTGCCGCACTAGGGGCATCTAGCTATCTTACTAGGAGATGATGAAGATAAAACAGTACAGATCTGATGGTCTTTTGCTGTTACATCCCTTATGCAGTTATTAAACAGCCACTTACTATGCTTGTTCGAGCTCTGAATACACCAAAATAGATTAAAAAAGTCCCTTTAGTGCATTGGATTGTTCTCAATACTGTCGTAAGGACCTAACGAAATGAGTCTACTTGCACTGGAAGAAGATTAATGCTTGATAAATAGTGGCCCTAATCAAATTGCTGGTGCTACTGTTATAAGGCGTGGGTGCCATGAGCTAATTGGATATATTTCTGAATCTTGGCCTTCCCATGTCCACAATATTTCTATGCATGCAGTTCTTTTCCTTGATTTGCATATCTCTAGGCCTTCAAAGACAGTAGGCATCAAGATATTGCCTAGAGGTAGAGGTGTTCATATTATAACAGGACCGTCTCATTTCCACTTTTTGGTGATGTAACCACATCAACTATTTCTCTTCTTCTATATTCTTTTACGTGCATAATCATTCATGATTTCACTGGCTAATATCATGCCTTGATATGGAATAAGGGATCTTGTAGAGGACTTAGTTCCAAGGCCAGTTCATTGCTTGCAATTTAAAGAGAATTAACGATTGAACTATGCATTGAAACTCAGTAAGAAAGATCACAAAATTGAATCCCAAGCAACATTTTAGCACTCTATCCATTTAACTTCTGAATACTAAAGTTATCATCAGAAAAAAAAAATTAAATCAGGTGCGGTGGACATTCTTGTAAAAACAGAATTGAATATCATACTTTCATATGCATATGACAGTATTGATTAAATTTTGTAGACTTATTCAAATTAATACTTACTGATCCTCAGTAAGAAAGATCATGAAATGAAATTTCGTAAGTTTTTTTTTTACTTTATCTGTAAGAGCTTCTGAATACTGAACTTCACACGGCGAAAAAAAAACAGTATTGAATTACTGTGTAAATCAGAAATCTAAAGAGTTCGCATATCAATGGACAGAGAAGAGAAAGAGAAGACTACAGGATATTCAAACTGCAACAAGTTTTGTTCTGCACTTTGCCCTGTGGGCTCTTAGCCCTTTCACTCTGCACAAATTATTCATGATGTAGTCAGGCCTATTTACACGAGAAAAATCTATATCTTCCTCCCTTCTCTCCCTCACACAAGCACCGCTGTAACTTTAAAGAAAAATTGATACAAAGCAAGAAGATTAAAATTAAAAGTTTCACACAAACCCAGCAAGTAGAAAATTCTTGAGGAGTGAAGAGGTCATTGTTTTCTGTATCTTGCTTGCTCTATTGTAGTTTTGCAATTTCGGACAGTCTTACATATGTTCATATCCGACAGAAAGAATCTGAAATTCTTTACCATAGACGTCAGAGCCATGCAACTGTTGCTGAGGTTGTTGGTTTAGGTGCCATGCGCTCAGGCTATTCATGGCGAATTGACCCTCTGTTTTGACGTCGCAGTACAGAGCCTGGCTCTGGCTCTGGCTCTGGAGGACTGCCGACACCGGCAATGAGCCCTGGAGGTACTCGGACCACTTGATGTCCTCGTGCTCGCCGTCAAGTTGGAAATTGGCGTCTTTGTCCGCGCCCAAATCTGACCACGAGAAGATGCCGCTGTCAAAGAAGTTGTCACTGCTCTGCATCTCGATTCCTCCGGTGCTATTGGCGCTGCTCCTGCTGCTGTTAGTAGAATTCATGGCGTCCAGGCTTGTGACGCTTCCGAACATTGAATCAATCTTTGGCTTGAGACCCAGGGAGGTAGTGAGAATTGAGCTCGACGCCGAAGGCATGTCGACCGATAGAGGATTGCAGCTGAGCTCGGAGCTCATGTCAGGTAGCCTACCGTTCTGGTTGAACCAGAGGAGTGGATTTGAGGCGACGGAAACATCTGCAGCATCAGATGCGAAGGTCATCTGCGGCAGGGAGAAGAAGTTCATAGAATTCGGCATCCGGGAGCCGAACGATCCCTCATTGCCGGCGGCAGCAAAGATTCCTTTTTGCGCCGCAGAATTCTTCGCCGGCATGCTCGGAAGTGGATACTTGTCGAGCACCGGCATCAGCGGCGGAGCCGTCTCTGTCACAGTAAGACTGCTGTTAGCCGAGGTGCTCGTGGCTGCCGCCGCGGCCGCAAGCTTGTTCTCGTCGGAGCCCCCGGTTTCCTCCCCATTGCTCAGCGCCTTATCTTGGCCGGCTTCGGCCTCAGAGAGCGGCTTGTGGGTGTTGGGGTCAATGCCCCTCTGCCGCAGCTTCTTCTTGATGGAGGAGTTCCACAGGTTCTTGATCTCGTTGTCCGTCCGCCCTGGCAAATGCCCAGCAATCTGCGACCACCTGTTTCGATGTCGGTTTCAGAGGTAAAGCAAAAGTAAGAACACCATTAGCACAAGCTCGCACGCAGCCACATGCGCAGCAGTCAATAATGCTATAGGAAGGGACTCCTCTACCTGTTTCCTAGGACTGCATGCAGCTCAATTATGAGGCTCTCCTCCTGCTGCGAGAACGTGCCTCTCTTCAGATCAGGCCGCAAGTAATTTATCCACCTCAGTCTGCAACTCTTGCCGCACCTCTGCAGACCTGACACACACGCGAAACGATTCAGACGACCGCGAAAGCTTTACGGCCATCGCAATGCATGGGACTCGACACCGTCGGCAGGCGTCGTGGAGGCGAGAACTGACCTGCTAATTTCGGAACGGAGCTCCAGCAGCCATGGCCGTACTTGGTGATGTGGTTGACGAGCTTCTCGTCTTCCTCGGGCGACCAGAGGCCCTTGCGCAGCTTCTGCTTGTAGCAGCAGGAGTGCCTCCCCATTTGACTCGCCCGCGGCAGAGCTCAAAGAGGTGG
The DNA here is from genome assembly GCA_030549335.1 of Pontederia crassipes. NCBI lineage: Eukaryota > Viridiplantae > Streptophyta > Magnoliopsida > Commelinales > Pontederiaceae > Pontederia > Pontederia crassipes. The sequence goes on along the minus strand of CM060197.1, from coordinate 38,810,764 downwards.
AGAATGTGGTGGAAAAGGATGGTGCAGAGGTTTGATAATTGAAGTAAGCAGCACAGAGGGAATTGGAACCAAGAGCACAAGGCCGAGTTAAAGAGGGAGGGAGGAGAGAGGAGGAAGGAGAGAGAAGGTGAGGTCGCAATCAAGTGGTTGTGATCGAGTACGTGAGTTTTTCTTCTCTTTATTTTATTTTTCTCCATTTTTCTTCCTCTCTCTCTCCCCTTTTTTCTTTACGAAGGTGGGGAAGGGACTTAGATCATATGATTACTTATGTCTTAATTATTGCTTTCTTAAGATTAATGTCCAAGAGTAGCCATCGTGCATATGGTATATATGGCCAATATGTAAATAATTCTTTCTCTATAAAAGTAATTTTTGACATGCAATCCATGCCTCTGCCATTTCTCAGAAGCATCTAATTATGCAGATATGAAACCACAGATTCAGAAAAAGTGATCACTGGTCTGAAATGTTTTGTGGTGACAAGAAATGCCCATGATTCGGCTAAGTGACTTTTTTTTCCAAAGATGGCAGCAGGGGCCATTCTGCTACAAGAAGAAATAAAAAGTATCTAGTAGCTAAAAAAGAGTATAAAAACCATCTTGAATTCCTACATGATCTTGTTGTCAGAAGGTAGCAAAAGTAAACCTTTTTAACTTTTTTGGGGTCAAAAACCCAATCCATGAACACTTTGGAAGGCTTCATCATTGGTAGAAAGAACAAAGTACCTTGTGCATATTCTAGGACTAGTGGCCTCTTACTTTATTTTGACAAAGGAAAACCATCACTGTTTCCTTGTGAAGCCTTGATATATTGAGCATTCTTCCAATTCAGAGAATATATATGACCACCACCAGCATGGCCCCCCTTCTCCTGTTCTTAGCCAGTGACAATGATTTTTAGGCCATGAGTGACTAATGGATACAGCAAGTTATGCATCCCACCTCATTGCTAAAGAAAACTGGTAGTTGCATACAAAACTGTGAACATTTGCATCTGCGTATTCGTATCTCGTATCATATCGATCCGAAAAATCCAGGTAGCATCGTTTTCATGGGGTTCTAGACTTCTAGTTCTGTCCTCAGAATCTACACTGTGTACACTTCTTGAATCACCCAAAGTTACTGCAGGTATATAAATGAATGAAACATATTTCTGACAAAAAGGACTGTGAAAAGGACTTCACCTTGGGATTTCATTTCAGATATCAGAAATTAGTTAGCAATTAGAACGAAACTAAGCTCTTCATTACGAAGAAAAATATTTGAGGAATTTATTTACCCAAAATCAGAAATAGAGTTTGTGTGGGTTGAAAACCATAAGACACATAATCTGACACACTTGTCATTGTGTTGGCGTCTGAAACGTTTTCCTCTGCACATCAATGATTAGAACTGTACGCTGGTATGATTGATGTCATGTGCTCCTGTTCCCAAGTTCTGATTAAACAAAAAAAATGTGGAAACTTATTGGAAGTAATAAGAATTGTATGATCATGACACGAGCTATTTATTTTCCCTTTCTTTTCTTGTGATGAGTAGAACTGTTTCATTGGACACAAGGACACATATTTTATGGCTTTTAAGCACTTCCACGCTGTTTCCAGCGAGGTTTAGGGACCCTAAGCATCCAACTAATTAACAAAGAAACATATTATAATATGATTCCAAAAACTCTCCGTTTTAATCATGAACATAAGAATATAATTAACATGCATGGAAACAAGCCGTTTCTGTTAATTAACTACAATGTGCTAAGCAAATTGTAGTTACTACTGTCATCACTGGTCTCCAAGTTGATTTGCAAAGCCGTCCACAGCCTCATCTAAATACAATACATGCAACAAAAATATTGTGGAAAAGGAAAAGAATCCCAGCATTTTAGCTATTAATTATATGATCAACAGACAATTGCATGCATATTTTAATCTGTGTTTGATGCCTTGGACGTGCATGCAAGTGGGACTTGTCCCAAATCAATCAGTGACCTTATAGATTATAATGGAGATGACCTTATAAATTAAATAGAGATTTTGGACTAAATTAGCTGTATTGCGTTGCTAGACTTCTATGAACCGAATCAGACAATATCATAAATAATATCAAATCAACAAAAAAAGTCATGAACATTAACTAAGTTCCGACAATATTAAAATTCAAGAAGCGGGGGATAACATTAAAATTCAGACCTTGTTGACACGACCTTTAATATATACTCCATACCACCTTAATTAATTTAAATCAAAGGTTATATATGTGTTATTGATTGTTTTCTTTTTCTATTTTCCAGACACAAAAAAGATAAATTAATTAGAGAACAAAAAAATTTCCTGGGGGATCATCGACCTTTTCTCTTAGTCCATGCAACAAAAAAGTTGTCAAAACCCTTAAAACTCTCCATGAAATTTGACTGTTCTTGGTGCAAAAACATGCATGAACGTAGACCGATGTGGACCAATATGGATACCAACATTGCATGAACACAGTACTACGCACTTTTGTACCTATCAATCATACATATATAGAATTCAAAGTTGCCACTAACGAATTGGATATATACAGGCAGAGGTACTTCGATCATAATTGATAGAAACACTCAAGAGCATGCAACAGTTGTTCTTGTAGAACCACAGTAACCTTCACTTATTATAGAATTGTACTTCTTATCACCTAATTCTCATCATTAGTTGAAACCTAAATCAAATTAGAGGTAACATTTTGATAACCATATAAAGATTAGTTCCAGCCCAATCTCAGCTAGGGGCATTTACTCTCCCAGTGTAAATTTCAGTATTTGCATGTCCAATGAGACTCCTTGACTAATCACGTTCAAGATATGAGGTAATATCTGTTTGTTTTTAATTGCCTATCATTATTACGTATATATTCACATTCATCATCATATTATTTGACAAATGATGCCTTAATAAGTCATTATCCAACCAGGGAAGTAACCTGTAATCTCAAAGCCAAATACACAAGTTACAATTCAAGTCATCAGTGGTTCAGCATGGAAAAAACCTAAAATTTGATGAGTTCACTCGTCTTCGGTTAACGCAAATTTGTAGAAAGAGATTTGCACGTAGCTATGCGTGGACCAGAACCGATTAATATGTGGTGGAATGAAGCTTGTTATGCTACAAGAAGAGACCTATGAGTCATATTAAAGAGAAGCCTATAATTAGGAGGCTATATATGACGAGGTCATGCTTCATCTCTACTTATGCGAATTATCACACATAAAAAAGTTAGGTTCCAAAAATAAATATAGATATAAACTACGAAAAAATAAATATATATAGACGACAAGTTTATGCACTATATGATTAATTAATTAAGTCCAAATTAGGGTGGCCATGAAAGATGAGTTGCGGGGATCACAGTTCCAAGTCCCCATCGCATCCAAGTAAAGTTTGTATAGATTGCATCAAACTTTCAAGAGACACCAATCAGAGCTTGGAGTTAGTTGCCATTTCCATATCACGGCCTTCTCAAATTAAAACCTTAATTAAATTGAGTGCCCACTAAGCATGTTAATTATCAAGTGCTCCGTCGACTAATCAAAATGGAAGCACACTTGATCTTAGTTCCCCTTTGTCCTTTGTGGTGGAATCAATTGCATGCATGCAGAAATATGATAAATGCTACCTTCTTTTTTTTCTTCTCTTTTTGCTGAAATTGCACAATAAACATTAAGTTTAGTTACGTACAAAAGGCATCAGAATCTTGCGCAGATCTCCTTTTTACCTTCTTTATACAATATCAATCCATGACATGATTCTTAGCTATAACATAGGTAATTACTCTAGCTAGCTGTTAGCAACATGTCAGAAACTTTTAACTTTCAAATATTTCTATTTTTAGTTTGATTGTTGATATATTTACCTAACTAATTAGTGGCAATAAAAAACAATATAATATCATTGGAAATTAACAAAAAGCTAATAAACATCATGCTTACTTTAAAAAACATGTGAATTGATTAAAATGTAATTGTATGTTGCTAAACCTGTATTAGTGGATCGAGGCAACCAACATGTAGCTAGCCGAATGCCCTAATATTCTAACTCTATAAAAGATGGAATAACAAGCATCAAAATCATAGTTGTGAATGCAATGCATACAAACTAAATCCAAGAAAGCGATGGCACATTAAAAACAACATGCACGAGGCTAAGTAAATGGAGATGACATGAGAGCCACGAACACATGATCAACAATTTCTTAGAGTCGGCACTCAAGGTTGTGCTGAATTGAATCAGAATAATAAGTCTAGTCGAATTGTTTTATGCCTTCTTAAACAATTAATAAAAAAGATTTCAAAATAAAATTTCAAAATCACCATTATTAGAAAAGGTTTACACTAAGATTCAAATTGAAAAAATTAATACGGGATATCCCATTTGTGTCCATGCATGTTTGCAAATTAGTTCTTATAAAGCAATTGAAGACCATGCAATCCTGCCTAGTTAGCTCTAGTGCTAGTCCTACTTTACATTTAGTGTTTTCTACTTCTTTACCGACAAAAAAAAAAGGGAAGAAGAAGAAGAAAACGTTTCTTGCTTTACATTCTTTGGGGGCAAAATTTCCTACTTTAGTTTTGATTCAATATTCGAGCATACTGCCCATTTTTTGGTCTCTCCTCACTCCCATTCATATACAAATATCACGGAGGCCGTGAAACTTAGTTGTCAACAATCAACTGGCATTTTCCAAGCACAGATTCTGCATGGTTGTTAATACGTGCAGCAGCAAGCTCTTGTGGTGTGTGGTCTTTTTTTTTTTCCTAATTCTTTACTGACAAGATGTTGCATGAAGGACGTAGATCAATTAATGTCGTTTTATTGTTTCTGGACAATCATTGTGAAATAGTTATATTGATGGAGAAGGTATAAATGGCTAAATCAGACTGCATAATTTCAATGTATTTAATTAAGAGGACAATCATATGTATAAAGAAAAATATAGCCTGCCATGGAAGAGGATGGCCACAAAGTTCATCAAGTGGATATGATAATACAGATGAGCCTCCAAACACCCATGTGCATAGGTATATATGCCTTTTCTGCACGTACAGTAGACAAATAAAAGTGGGAGGAATATATAGTGTTAGGAAACTATTTAGGTGTTAGGACAAGATTTTAAGGTGGGATTACGATATATATATTAATAATAGACTTTGGTGGTAGCCAAGTTATAGTTTATTCCCCATTTTCTTTGAATTCTTATCGTGAAGTACAGAAGTGTTGTTTATTAATATGATTTCTATTTTATTCGAGTCAATTATGACTCATGGGATGCCACATAAGTTATATGGCCTTGAGAATTAATCTTAAGTTTCACATTAAGCTATGTATGGCTATGAGTGCAAGTTCATGAAAGAATCAAGGCATCTTTCAAATCTAACCTCCTCATTAATTAATATATACGTAGTATACCTATCTTAATTATTAACAATATTGCACTAGAATTTTATTCTTTTCAGTGAACTCAACGGAACCTTAATTGAGGCCTTATTCTTACAAGTGTTCAGAAATCAAAGTTGCATGATTAAAATAATGTATTTCCTGTTGTCCTTCACCATTGGCCTGTTGACTTTGAAGCACATGCAAGTATCGCTTGGGTCAACCATTGTTATACGATTTACAACCGACAACATTAACCTAAATCTACTAATTAAATAGTAATTCAAAACTATTATGGTATGTCAACAAATATAACAAAACATGTAATAAATGTCAAAGACAAGAGCAACATAAATATTTATATATCATATGCATATTTTATTTAACCCATTCTCATCGATATTAGAAGTTAAAGTCAATTGTATTATTGATCAACTTGCAATAATTATTTTTATTCGCAAAGTTACCCAAAGAAAAGCAAAATATTAATAATCCATAAATTCAACCATCGAACTAAACTAATCAGTCATAGCAATTATAATTTACAGTTCAAACACAGCTAAATATTTCGAGTTATCATGCATTTTCCTATTGCTGCTCTCAACGATTTCAACTTTATTAGGTTTAGGATAAGAGCATCAAATAGAACTCAGAGGAATTGATCGATGAAAAATATCACGAGAGAGAGAGAGAGACGGGGGGGGGGGGGGGGGGGGGGGGGGGGGGGGGGATTGATCATCCATGACATATCAGTTTATGGCCAAGAGCAGCACAAGCATAGTTTTCTTTTTCTTTAATTTCCTCTTGCTCTTCTCTTGTACTGCAATAGAAATGCAAGTTGCCATTAGGTAAATGGGATGCTTAATGATGATTAAGGATATCAGTCCCCACAGCCTTCAAATCATGACAAGGCATATAACCCTCCACCACTCCAATCGTAGGACCCCCACTCTCCCTTTCTTTTCGTGCTCTCTCTATCCCCCCCCATCTCTCTGTAGGTTCATGCAGACTGTTCTTTGGGCTTAACATTACATCCATCACCGCACGGGGCAACGGGCTCCGCCGACCGACATGGCCCCGCGCGTCGGCCGTAGGTCACGTCCGACGATACAGCGCCACCACCGGGAGAGCCCTGCAGGCGCTCGTCGCCGTGCGTTCATGAGCAGTGCATGCCCCCACCACAAGCCCTGAGCCCCCATAGGCCCATGCATTGCATGCACGCACGCGCACGGCAGGTCCCGCCCCGAGGGGCATCTGTTATGGACCGTGGGAGGGCATTGTCCGCCATTAGAAACTTGTGATGGAGTGGTTTGTCCCGGGGGCCTTATCCCTAATCGCGACCGAATAAATGGAGGGACAGGGACCGGTGACGTCTGGGCGACCCTACTGGGCATGGCGCAAAACTGCAAACAGGAGGAGTCCCTGCCCTACGTGAATTGGACCCCTTCGCAATATTGCTATCTAATCAAGCCGCCTTTATAACCAGATATGAACTCGTATGTATATGACAATGATGTCAATATTTTATGTCAAACTTCTATTATGAACTGGACCACGCACGTAGCCACTCTTGAACACCGAAATCGGTAAGAGTCCTATCATAATTAATTAATGATTACGGGTGCCAATTAAAAATATGATTATAGCCAATTAAAGTGGTTTTATTTCGTCCTTGCATCGGCTTCAAATGGTAATATTCAATGAAAGACAATATGTCATATATATATCAAGGATATATAACATCATGTATAGAAAATGCATTGGACTTTTCAATGTTTCACAGGTTCAAAATTGTAAAAAAAAAAATTGTAGCTTTAACTTGTACAGATATAATGTAATTAAAAGAGAGGCGGGTCCGTGAATTTAATTTAATAAGATAAATTGATAAAAGAGCCACAAAAAGTTTTTTTTAATGTGACATGTATAAACGCTATAATTAATAATTACTTGAGTATAAAAGAGAAGAACTCTTGAGGGACGTTGTTTTGTTGTAATATTCTTGTAGTGCATTATTAGAAAAGAATCTTAATTGAACAAATTTTATGGTCCTTGCGGAGCTTGTGGCTGTGGACGATTGTGTTTTAGGGTTTGGTCCAAGCTTCTTCTGACACTTGTTAAGAGCTTGCTAGAGTTGTGATGCAAGGGTGTCAAAGGTAGACGGTGGTGATGATTTGTATCTCTATATACGTAGACGGTGGTGATGATCTGTCCGTGGACGTTTTCTCTATGTACAAAGGATTAGCACCACTATCTATTATTTTTTTGTCGCTTGCTGACCTTTAGGCATCTTAATATCTTTTAATAATAAGCAATGATATCATCATTAGACCACTGAATATCAGAATATGTTAATTGATTTTTGTTTCATATATAAAATGGCCATAATACATTTCAAATTCTGCATCTAACTCGTGAATAAAAGTACTTGTCACTTGTAAATAAAAGTTTTCTTCTTGGATAAAAGTACTTTATATCAATATTTTAGTGATCCTTTAATTTGTAATTGAAATATCCTTAAATTTGATTTTCTTACAATCGATAATAGAGCAGTTTCTCTTCCTCGGTAGTGCTTGCCGACGAGATGCGAAGAGAAGTCGATGCCCCCCTTCTCGCCCCCCTCCCCCCTCCCCCACCTTCTATTACTTTTTTATTACTTTTTATTATTTTATTATGTTTTATATTATTCTATTATATTTTATATCACGTTAACAAGGTAATCGAAAATTATCTATTACTGATCAAACCGATTCGTGCAAAAAAAAATTAAGAATATTTTAATTACAAATTGAAATTAGGGACCGTTCATCTATTGACCTAAAATTGAAAAAACGAATCATGTGATTTATCATTTTCTTTTCAAGAAGTCATAATTATTAATAACATAGATCATTAAGCTAAAGCACATTTTAATTACGTTTTTTTTGTGACGGAGCACCTCGGTACTAACATCGCAGTTCATTGGTTTTTGGCATTACCGACGCTACGATGACCAACTTTAGCTTCTGGAAATGCATAATTAACTGGAGGGACATTATTAATTAGTTATCGATTTTAGTGTCTGCAAGGGGATAATGCCAAAAAGATCTTCTGGCATTGGTCAGTGGCGTGTAGGCATGGAGATTAACCAAGTTGCACATGATGACGATGATGAGCAGCAGCCAGCCAGCCAAAAGGAGATATAAAAGCTAGTTGTGGGGTGGAGAAAAGAAATAGGGGGGGGGAGAGAGAGAGAAAGAAAGTAGGGGATGACTCAAGAAAGGACTGCTGCCCTATGGCACATTTGCACCTTAGATCATTAAATGACCCCTTGTCCTAATGTTCTAACTGATGGTAGGACCATGATTTGTCCCATAGAGGCTGATGGCGGCTTATGAAAAGTTAGAGAGGGAGAGAGGAAAAGTCATGGCCCCATGTCTCTCTCTCCTGCAATATTCTTTAAGGTATTGCTGGTTTTGAACACATTTAAGCCACAAGATATACACGAGGATAAGTTGGAATGAGAAAAGAACATCCCCTTAAATTGTAGGACCCTGAGATGAGGCCTTTCTTTGATTTGGGCATTACTCATTTCTATCACATGGATTCTATGCTTGCACACTTGACCTCAAGAACTCCATTCTTGTTCACTCCAATTGCCTGTCAAGTAATAGTCCTAATTAAGGCACCGGTGCTACTTCTTTTTCAGGTTAAAAAAATCGTCCATATGTTATGTTGTAAATTTGGTTTATGTAAAGATTGACAACTACTATCCCTATAAGCTTCTGCATCTAGTAGAAATTAAAACATGTTGCCAAGAATGAATTATACTTTTTTTCCTATTTAGAATTTTATTTAGATCTTCTGAAGAGTGCAAATTCATGTTACATTTGGAATTTCTCCATCTAAAAATATATAAGGCCCTTTCAAATATAGTGATGAACAAATTTGTGTTTCATTTGAATATAAAACACAGAAACACGAGCTTTTCCACACATTGATTTTCAAGTCTAGACTTCCAAGAAAAACTGCCATTTCTTCTTTTTCTTTTCCTCGTGTAATATATATGTATATATGGTAGTCCTTGTTGTCAGTATTATAGAGAGTGAAAGAGAGATAGAGAGTGTAAAAATTAACTGTTCACCTAATAAGTTGTATGTTATCTCCAGTTCATTATCAGCAAGTCACCAAGGTATTAACGTGACGTTCTACGTAGCCATGCAGTGGAGGTAGAGACGAAAGCTACCGTTTTGCATGGCATGCAACAACAACAAAGAAATTTAATTCATTTAGGATGTTACTTGTTGATTTAAAGTTCACTAAGATCTCTCTTTTCCTTAATATCTATCATCAATCAACTCTAACAACGGAATTGGAGGAGTATGGAAGCGTGAGATTTTGAGGTCTGCATAAGTATGCATAGAATAAGCATCCAAGTTGCTAATTAAACTAGCTGGACCATAACGTCGATTTCAATTCTTCGAGTAACAACGTGACATAACGAAGGACCCCGTCTTGTCTAGAAATGGAAATCTTACCATTTCAGAAAGCGATGTGCAATGTGCATATATACTTTGATATAAATATATCATTACTGAGTAGTTGGTTTAATTTGTGTGTGTGTGTGTGTGTGTGTGAGAGAGAGAGAGAGAGAGAGAGAGAGAGAGAGAGAGAGAGAGAGAGAGAGAGAGAGAGAGAGAGAGAGAGAGAGAGAGAATAGCCTACTAACTTAAAAAAATTTCTTTTCATTTACAAAAGATGCCTAAGTCTAATATAAAAAGAAGCAAAGACTAAAAAAACGTCAACTGGTTTTTCATCTAAGAAAATGGTAGAAATCTTTTAAAATTATCATTATAAACAGAAAAGTAACTAATCAACGTTTATATTTAGCTAAAATCTGCCGACGATCCACGCAATCCACTGAAAGCTCAATCTCCTATTCATTAATCACAAAAGAAAGAAGAAATAATTGGAAGAGCGAAGAAAATGACCTCAAAAGTAAATTCGGAAAATGACACTAAAAATATAGTGTTCCTCAACGTGGAATATATTTAACATTCTTTTACTAAAAACCTGTGTGTGTTCACATCACGCAACATAGCAAACCTTTTTTTTTCCACCAACCTCTTTTCTTTTTTTTCTTCCATTTGCCGGTCGGCGTGGATATATTACTCTTATTCAATACGTGTGGATTAAAATTCTTAGACCTTTTTACAAAGATCATGCATGATATATTTTATATATTGTGGAAAATTGGAACACACAATCAAGTGTTAGTCAATGAATTTATGAGAATCGTCTATTTTACTTGTTGCATGTCAATTAGGGTTTGAACGATTTAAGCATCGGATAGTTCTAGTTTTAATTTAGTAAAGGGTAAGCATAGATGTAAAATTATTCATAAATAATACAAAAATAATATAACATGCTTTATCACATAGTTAGAAAAAAAAAGCAGCATATAGAGAGTACTAAATAGTACCTGGATTTTAGAACAAAAAGATGGTTGCAATGATATATCATTCTCATCTAATACTATTTTGATATCGTAATCACTTCGTACTTCTAGTTTCCTAATTATAATCATTCATCTTAAGAAAGAATATTTGGGCCATTGTTACGTTCATCAATAAGCATTATTTCAAAGATGGAAACGTCATGATGATCACATATTTCTCCAGAAAACTAAGAATATTGCTTGTACCTACCCCCACAAAAAATAATTTCTGAACTGTCTAATTAACTTTAAGTGAACCCCAGTTAATCACTTATTAATTTTTAATTCTTTTTTATTGCTATAAGAAATATAACTATTCTCGGTTATATTTTAACGAAACCAAACCTATGTAAGCAAAAATGGTATTGCATAATATCATATTTGTAAAGTAAAAAAAAATGTACTGCTCCCTTTTTACCAAGGAATAATAATAATAATAATAATAATAATAATAATAATAATAATAATAATAATAATAATAATAATAATAATAATAATAATAATAATAATAATAATAATGTGCAGCTGAGCAAATTGGCGGAAACATGCGTACGTGAAAGGAACAATGCGAGGGAACATAATGTCCAGTGCGATGGAAGCTCCCAATAGGTCGGGGGGCGCGGAGAAGGTCCCACGCGCAAGGAACAGCCACGAGAATATTTCTTCGTTCCATTTCATCACGCCGAGAGCAACCAGAGACGACGGTGGTGGCCATGCCCTCCACCGGCCCACCCGCCGGCGGACCTCCTCCCGAGGAACGGCTCGCGGGAGCGAGCCTGCACCGTCGACGTCGATCCATCCCCCGGCACTCCGACGCGAGTACGCCCTCTCGCTCTCCCTGCCGCCGGCCGGCAGCACACGTGCGATGCAGGAGGATCCCCCGCTGCAGCTAGCCGACAGCGGCCGCCTCGTTGTCGGAAACAGCTGGCGCGCGCGCTCATTGGGACACGTGGGCAGTGGCGGACGCGCCCGCGCGCGGGCTTCGCTGTCGTCGCCGTCGATGTCGCGGCCCCTCGGGCTAAACGTGGCCCCCCCGGCTGGCCAACTTGGACGGTTCCGCGAGGTGGTGGGGGATGGCGGCGGGGCCCGCGACGTGGAGCAGCGGACAATGGTGGCCGTCGCTTTTGGACATCGACGGATCGAAGCCCTGGCACGTAGATCCGGGGGCTGTGCGAATCTTACTTTTTATTTCTCTCTCCACTTCTCGAATGGATTTCGTACGTGAGAAAGTGAACGAGGTAAGGAACGAACACGCCCAGATTCTACGTACTCTTGTTAGCAATTTATTTCTGGGTTAATCTATGGGCGGACGGGTGAAACCAAGAAAAATGGGAGAGTGAACCGTTTTAGTTCTCTCAAATTCAGATGGGATCGGGTCGCATAGCTGGGAATCCGACCAATACCACTCAAATCCGGTCCAAGCTTTTTAGGTTTTTTTTTTAAAGTTTTCAAGGTTTTTTTTAGGGTTGAAAAATCAACCTAATCTACCTTAAATTGGATCGGATGGTCAAGCTATCCGATTATTATTTTATATTAATTTTACTGTTTTATTGTCTAACATAAAAAATAATGTAATATTTATTTGAAATATCTAAAAGGTTTTCCAAATATTTAAATACTATTTTCAAACCCATTATATATATTATAATTTTAAATTAAATATAGGCCAAATAAATTTTCTTAAATGCCCTTCAACTTTACATGTCTTCTCAAATTTATCCTCCAACTTTACTTTGTAATTAGGTTATCCTCTATTTATTAGCTTCTTTCACTAAATATCCTCTTTTCAGTTGAATTGTCGATGTGACATTCACGTGACTTATTTCTCTCTTCTTCACATGAGCAACTGATTAATGTGGCATCATTTAAAAATAAAATAATATTAAAATAAAATAATAAGTAAAAAAATATAAAAGAAGGGGGTGCCACCCACTTCGACACCCTTGTCAATGCTAGAGGGAGGGGGCAACACCCCTCTACATGTCACCGGCGTCCCAGACTCCCAATGACGCGAAAAGGTGGGGGTGTTACACCCTCTTTCCCTGTGTCGGCGTAGAGAAAAAGGGGGACGTCGCCCTCGGAGGTTGCAGAGGGGTGCGCCCCCTTGTGACCCTCTACGACCTCGCCGGAGGTCAAGGAGGGCCCTGCCCTCCCCCCTCATCATTGGGGCAACGATGACACGTAAAGGGGCGTTGCCACCTCCCTTCGGTGTTGGAGAGGGTGGTACCCTCTCATTTTTATTTTAATATTATTTTATTTTTAATGATGCCACATCTGTGAATTTTTTGCGAGGAGGAGAGAGAAATAAGTTGTGTAGACGCTATGTTGATAACGCAATTGAAAAATGGCCCATCACAAGTAAAAAGGGCATTTGATTAAATTAGTTGGATAGATGGATGACAATCTAGTTAAAGTTGAATGATAGAATTGAGAAAGCGTCAAAGTTTATAACTGAATAAAGATAAATAATAAAATAATAAAAAATGGATCATCAAGTAGGATGGGTTCGATTCGAATTGGAAAATCCCAACCCATATCTGATCTGATCGTCCATGGAATTGTAGTCGGGTCGAACCCGACTCAATGGGTTCGGACTTCTAGCATATCTGACTTCCGTTGGAACCATATTCTTTTATTTGATATTTTTAGTTTACTTTTATATGATTTTTATAATTTATTTATTTGTTCTATTTGGGACTACTAGAACTGATGATAACACAATCGACCCAAAAACTTTATTCAAATATGACCTATCAAACTAAATAAAATCAAATAATAAAATATAACTTAAAATATTTACTAATACATAATTGTTAATAATTAATATAAAAGCAAAGCGAACCTCCATAGTAGTTTTGCAAGTAGGCACCTTGGCAGTTTTGACTATAGTTGGATTTAGTTTAAACAATACAAGATCAAATCAATTTCTCTCTTTTTATTATAAGTTAATTCAATTTATCCATACCATCCATTTAATATCAATTCTCTAAATTGTCTACCCCTCATGTGAGTCTCGTCCATGCCAGCTAACAACTGAACACCTGTGACATAGCGCTACCAATCTCACCTCCGACTTTTGAGCGCCAAGAAATATTGACCCTCGCGAGCTATCTCAACACCTAACCCTATCAAAATAAAATATTGTATTGGGAGTACTCTTATTTGATGTAGGCCTTTTGCAAATCTTTATTTTTATTGCAAACTTGGATTTCTAATGAACTGAGTATTGAAATTATTATTCTTGTAAGCTTTTAGATGAAAGCAAAAGTCTACAGGCCGACGACTTCTTTTGATAACATTCATACCAACATCAGCATTGATCAGATCATGCACTCAAGATCTCTAGTCAGTGATTGGTGCATATCTGATCGGGACGACTAATTTAGAACGTTGAGAGCTCGCCGGAGAGATTGAGAAAGAGAGGGGAATGACTAAATAGAAGGAGATAGAGGAGAAAGGAACAGTGAGGCCTTGAGTGCTCAACTATCGGATGGTGGTGTTCATCGAGCAACCGACTGAAACAAGGAGAGAAAAAGTCTAGGTTGAAATGAGGGCAGAGTTGGGGTTTTAGTTTGACTAGCATTGATCTTATCCGTTAAAAGAGATGAATTATTGAGATAAATTTAAGTGAAAAAATATTGGCTAAAATATTTAAACGTAGACCCTTAGAATGTAATTTGAGGCTTATATCGTGCTAAGGAGCCTACTAAGCGAACCTGCTAAGGAGGAACCCGTTCCCCTTAGTGTGGTAGAACATAAGCCCCAAAAAACTAACTCAACATAGTAAAAGCCTTTCATATCAGATGGAGATAGAGGAGAAAGGAACAGTGAGGCCTTGAGTGCTCAACTATCGGATGGTGGTGTTCATCGAGCAACTGACTGAAACAAGGAGAGAAAAAGTCTAGGTTGAAATGAGGGCAGAGTTGGGGTTTTGGTTTGACTAGCATTGATCTTATCCGTTAAAAGAGATGAATTATTGAGATAAATTTAAGTGAAAAAATATTGGCTAAAATATTTAAACGTAGACCCTTAGAATGTAATTTGAGGCTTATATCGTGCTAAGGAGCCTACTAAGAGAACCTGCTAAGGAGGAACCCGTTCCCCTTAGTGTGGTAGAACATAAACCCCAAAAAACTAACTCAACTTAGTAAAAGCCTTTCATATCGGATGGAGATAGAGGAGAAAGGAACAGTGAGGCCTTGAGTGCTCAACTATCAGATGGTGGTGTTCATCGAGCAACCGACTGAAACAAGGAGAGAAAAAGTCTAGGTTGAAATGAGGGCAGAGTTGGGGTTTTAGTTTGACTAGCATTGATCTTATCCGTTAAAAGAGATGAATTATGAGATAAATTTGAGTGAAAAAATATTGGCTAAAATATTTAAACGTAGACCCTTAGAATGTAATTTGAGGCTTATATCGTGCTAAGGAGCCTACTAAGCGAACCTGCTAAGGAGGAACCCGTTCCCCTTAGTGTGGTAGAACATAAGCCCCAAAAAACTAACTCAACTTAGTAAAAGCCTTTCACATCTTTCCTAAAAATTATGAAAATGAAATTGGAAGCAAAGTCTCCAGAGGAAACGTCAATCATGACTCTTCATTTCAAACAAATCGAGTTGGTTCATATTCACACATATGATCAAATCTGAAGCATAATCATCCAACATTTTAAATATCATACACCAAACGACCACCTGTATATTGTACTTTTTTGTAAGGGTATAATTTGCTTTGGGTTTAACTAACTTAACATTAGGCAAGTTAATAAAATGCAACCCTAGATGTTGACAATTCTCTTTTAAATTCATTCTCATTTTTATATTTTCCTTTGTTTATCCTTAATATCCATTACGATGTTGATATATTATCAAATATATTCTTCTCAATGTGCTTGACATTCAAATTATAATGAACTTAGTTATCGTTCAAATATGGTAAATTCCAAAATATATTCCATTTAGTTCAACTATGAGAAATATTGTATCCATTATATCTAACATTTTGATTGCCAAGTTATCTTGCAAAAGTAACTGACACTACTAAATAATCTAACTGAAGGCATGTCATGTACAATGAAACTCTTTGCCTTTAAAAGGCATTTTTGTTATTTCAAAACAAAAATGACCAGGGTTAAAAATCATCCATGACAATCAAATCTAATTTTACCTCCATTTTGCAAAGTGAATGCTTTTTTATCTACCCATGAAATATGGGCACCGTAACAGCACAATTGTGTTTTAAAAAAGAAACACCGATGTCACAATTGGATGTCCCCTGGAGGAATGGGATGTCTGAAAGTCAAGCCACCTTAATGAAGAGAAGAAAGTCAAATTTAAATTTTCTTCCTCCATTCATTTCTAACTCATGGGTAAATGTGAACCTCTTTGGAGTTTGAAGACCTGCATTTCAAGTTTTCCTCTCTTTTAAATTATAATTTCTTCTCTCATTCTTCCTTTTTTTTCTTTCACCTTCACACCCATTCATTCTCCATTATTTTTCCTTCTTCTTTTCTTCTTCCTTGATGTGGGCTGAAATAGAGGACCAAGGAAAAGAGCTTGATGACGCTGAAAACCAAAGGAATGTGGAAGGAAGCGGAAGGAACAATCGGAACTTGTTGAAACTTGAAAGAAAGAACCAAAAAATGCCAACTGATGTGTTTAACAAAATCTATGTCATGGGGTGTGATTTGTGAGAGCTATGCATGCTTAAGGATTGTATTGGATTTAGGATTCATGCTCGTACTTGGGTGGATAATTACCTTTGAGTATCTCTTATGAAAAATAGAGTTCCTATGCCTTAAATTATTTTTTCAATATGACATATGCTAAAAAATTATGCCTACCATTGTTATGGTTATAACATATATTGATAGCATGTTTTGATGGTTTTTAAGTATGTTTAGAGCTTAAAATGGATATTGTGTTTTCAGCTTTATATACTAAATAAAGGATCCATGGAAATGAACTTAAGAAAATCCATTTAATGATTAGATATTATCCATATGATTACCGATAAAGAAAATCATGTTATATCCCTAAATGATTCTTTATTATGATTATATGATTGTTGAAAAATTGAATCGATGGATGTCTTTATGATGATCCATGATATTGATATGAAATGTCAAAGGAGATGAAACAAGTGACCTTATTGATTAAGATTGTATGTTCATGATTAACCAAAAGGAATTTGTTATGTATACTTAGATAAAACTCAATGATGATTATGTACTTGATGTGACTTGGATTTAAAGAATGTTCCTATGATGATTTATATATGATATGAATATGGAAATGATAAGTATGAAATGTAAACTTTGCTTGAATGAAGCATAACTCGTGGTGTGATTGTGTGACTTAAGTGGAATTGCATACGCCATCATAAAAAACATGCAATGGGTGAAAAAGTGACAATTAAGGGGATAAATGCCCATAAGCATCTAATTACTCCCACTTCACAAAAAAAACCTTGAATAAGGTTTAAAATTTATAAATCCATAACACACACAATGAAGTTGCACGTGCACAACAATCAGTGTAGTACTTAAGGATCAATCCACAAGGTCAAACCTGAAAACTTTACACTTGATTGAAATCATTTAGAGGGAAAAGCTTAAGTAAAAGGAAATAGTTTGAAATGAGAAAGTAAAATACTACTAAATTAGAAATTGTAAGAAATGACAAATATCAATGAAATAAACACTAGGGCTTAGGGGATAGTTTCAGGACTTCAATTTCTTGAACCAATGTAAAATTATAAAAGTAGCAGATGCCCCTATGCATGGGCATTCACACTTTTGTGACGGATGCCATCCAGCGGCCTGGTCACTCTTGTGCTCACTAGTTGCGGTCAGGTCACTCTCGTGCTCACTAGTTTCTGGACTTATGCATCTGAGAATGTAACCACCATGTTTTTGCGATGATAAGACATTCTAATGCGCCAATTAGCTAGATTGGGGCATGAAACTAGCATATCCCTACCTCCAAACTTAAAGAAATCTTGAGACGTAAGTTATGGCTCAACCACTCTCTCGGTCTGTATTGAATGCCGACAAGTGATAACCCTCTCGGGTAGATCCTCTTGAGTCCAATTTGAAAGAAAATATAGAAAAAATTCTGGGTAGACCTTTCGGCCTCACTGCGGAACTGTGGCACCCTCTTAGACATAACCCAACCATTGGCTCACCTCTCGCATGCATGCAATGACTGGAGAATAGAATCCCCTCTCGGGCGGAAGGTGACGACTTTGAGATGTATGGTCGAAAAGCATATGAAGTTTGAGTGCTTCCCCTCAATTGAACCTTGGCAAATCGTAGCTAGGAATTGTGAACACCCTCTTGGGTGGAAATCACCATTTCCTAAGGTTGTCCGAACCGAACCCATAAGTTTTAGCAAAAAATAGGAAACATTGACATTGTTCCTTGCCAAAGGAATGCAGCTTTAAGCTCCTCACCTCTTGGACTTAAAGCTTGAGCTAGGAAACATAAGCTCCACGTCCTCTCGAGCTAAGGCACAATGGATAGAAGTTGAAGAAATGTTCGACAATCAAATTTACATCATGAAAACAACAACAACAACAACAATGAACAAGGAACAATAGAACAAGAAACTCAAGACATGAAATAATCAACCACTGCTACTTAAATATAAACTTAGAAAAGATAATGTTCAGAAACATAAACATCCATCAGAGATCCCCCATCCCTAGCTGGTTGATTTAGTTATACATTAGAAATAAGAAAAGAGAAAAAGAAAAGAAAACAATGGAAGCTACTGGCGCAGCTTCCTCTTCCTCCTCAAGCTTCTTCTTCATCTCCCAACTTTTGTATCGAATAGGTTTGGAATTAGGAATCTCCTTCTTGGGCAGCCTTCATGTCCTTTTATACTCCAAGAAATCTGTGCCACCGGTCCATATCTTCACCTGCTCCTTTATCTTTTTCTATCCACTTTTTCAAATCCTTGGCTTCCTCCCTCTTAGCTTGCCACCTGTGCATCTTTTTCAGCTACTGCATTGTCCCCATCTGCTCATAAAGTATAGAGGAAGCTTCATTCCTCTAGTATCAAGGAATCTGTTAGGTTTGCTTATTTGCACAAGGTGCCTTCCCGAATAGTGTTGGTTCTCAAATTTGCTTAAGTGACCAAGTGAGGACATCCACCTACATGCCCCCGTATGTTGTTGTGTAGGTAGGAACATCTGCCTGCATGTCCCTATGTGTTGTCCGCTTGGGTTTCTATATGAAAAATAATCAAAACAAGCACTACATCCCATGAATGCAGACTATCATATCTTATAAGATGAATGTGAAAAAAATTAAAAGTTATATTTCAACAATAAAGCATGTGTTCGAACATTATATCTTAGTAAGACATGAAATAAGTGCACATTGAACATAAGTAAAAAAATATACATAACTCCTCCATTTCAAATCATTTGATGACACATGTTAGTGTTACGATTAAATATCTTTAGATGATTCTATTGAAGAAACTTATTAAAAATCTAAGGATAATAAATGACCAATCTTATTAGTGTTCGTTTGTTCTCTTAGTATAAAGATGGTGTGTTATAATACCGAACATCTGTTCCTCTTTGTGGATGTCCGCTATGTCTTGATGGGCGATCAATTGATCCTCTTGGTGTCCGAAACTCATGGCCAAGGATTTGACACTTCTGTCCAACAAAGATCGAATGTCCTCTCAACCTATTGGACATCATAATCGGACTGTATTGAGATCGAATGTCCGATGTCCCTTAATGACTAGACGATCGCTCCGACCTAACGAGCGTCCAAAAGTTGAATAGAGAACTAATATGATTTTAAGTTAATGATCTTGTCTTGACTTTATCTATTTATATAATTATCTTGATACCCACATATGATTCTTCATGATGACCTATAGGTGACTTTGCTCTCAAAAAAATTTAGATTGGTCCTTTGTGATCAAAATATAGCTTGATAGGTTAAGAAAAATAAAAGATGAAATAGACTATTGTCATTACCCACCTAAAATGGGGAGTTTGTGAAATTGTGTAATGCACTCTCCCTCTTTGAGGATTTTACAGCCTTGTGTGAGTCAATCCTCCCCCCTTAATGAGAATTTTATAGCCTTGTGTTAGACAATCCTTCCCCTATCATAGGAGCTCATCATGACACTAATCCCTCATTGACATATTAATGGTTTAGGTAGCTACATACCATTATATTTGCATAAATAACTTAGGTGGATAGTTTTTCCTACTACATGATAAATGAAAATATTAAATGAGCTGTTGTATGATAAATGGATCTTCATCCTAATGTATATGATGATAAAAAGTCTATTCCATAATAATGATGAACATGAAACAATAATGAATATTATGATTCCTTTCAAATGAAAGATGAACTATCAAATGATGAAATTATTTTTTTAACGATGAACGATGAACTATTGATGAATGTCGTGAGAGTGACTGTTTAGTTGATTTATTAGGCACAAAGCACAAAATTCAAAAGACTAAAGCTTAGGCGTAGTCTACTATTTTGATCTTTGCACTTGCAATTGAGTGAAGTGAGGAGTTAGGCTATATAATTGTGTTACAACTTTGAGTTTGTGCAATTTTTAGTTTTATCTGTATACAACATAGTCTACGCTTAGACCTTGTTTAACTTTTAGTTGAGTATAGTTTATACTTAGAGCTTAGTTTGCGGATGTCGTATCCATAGTGATTTTAAACCTAAGATTCACTAACTAATCTAAGTTAATTCTAAACTAAAAATATAACCTAACAACTAATAAAGGAGTTGATCGATTACAAAAATTGTGCTAAAATTATAAAGTCTGAATGGCTAACTAATTCCTTTTTGTATTTTGAGACGACTGAATTAAAATGACAACTAACTATTTAACTAAAAGATTCTCTTAATAATGTAATTCATCTAATATTCTGCTATGGATGAATTAGAACAACATAACAATAATAATCACATTAGATTTAACATGTAAATATTGCTCTCACAGTGCATTAAACTTAGAACTAAGTATCATATTTTGAAATGAAAGTAAGTTAGGTTAATTAAAAAAGGATTCAACTGATATCAAAAAGTTATAAAAATAGATTAAATCATATCCAAAAACTAGTACTAATAATCTTGGTTCATTTCTAAACAACAAGAGAATCTAAAATCAACCCATGGGATGTTATTTCAATACGAGATTCGTATTAACAAGAAGTTAAATTGATGCATCAAATCTTAGCATGGATAGATTGGAACAAAAATGTAATGCTAATATTCTTAAATCATTTATGAGAGAAAAAAATAATCAAAGATCAATCTCTCAGTTATCATTCTAGCATATGATTCACATTAACAAAAATAGATTCTAAAACATTTAAAAATTATACTAATATTAGTGACATAAACCATTGTTCTATCATTCATCCATGAACATAAGTTAGACTATTATCCACACCTAAGAGAGCTAAGATTTAGCCCATCATAAATGTCAAATTCATTAAGAATAGATGAGGAATAAAATAAAAAAAACATTTTGAAATATAAAAGCATAAGAATTTTAGTTTCCTTTCTCCTCTAGCTCTTCCTTGAGCTGACAGTGCCCGCCCCCACACCCCCAGCCCACCCACCCACCTTTTCTTAGCACTTGAACATCCTCCTTTTATATGGCATCATCATCACCTTTTGATATTCATCAAAAGCTTCCATTCCTTCCTTATCATGCTACCTATCCTCTGGTTCTGCCTTCCTGCGAAAAAATTCTTTACTACATTGCATTTTGGCAGCTTGAAAAGAGTGATTTTCTTCTTTTCCAATAGAATTGTTTGTCTTTTCTACTTGACTTGAACGCTATAGTAACATGAACAACAAGCACTACAAGAAAGATAGCTATTTCTCACGGCTCTGACCGTCGAAAATAGTCCAAAATCTGTCGTAAAGTTAATTTTGCGACTGCTATTTTGACAGAAGAGAATCGTGAGAAAATTGCTCATCACAAACAATTTCCCATGGCTCTATAACTACCATGGGAAGTTCCCATGGCCCCAGCCATGGGAAGTTTCCACGGTAGTTATAGAGCCATGGGAAATTGTTTCCCATGGCTCAAACCATGGGAACCCACAATTGTAGCCGTAGAAAACCTTTTCTATGGCTCGAGCCGTGGGAAAGTTCCGACGGTCTGAGCCGTGGATAATTTTTTCCATGGTTTCCACCGTGGGAACGTTCGCACGGCTTGGGCCGCTGGAAACTTTTTCCATGGCTAAAGTCATGGGAACATTTCCATGGCCGAAGCTGTGGAAAAAATTCCTGACAACGGCTGGAACCATTGCAAATCTTATTTGTAATATTAAAAATAAGATTGGCTGTCGGGCTTCTAGTTCCGGCTGCCCATAGCTAGATCGGCCATCGACGGCCAGTTCAGCCGTGGGATGCCAGATCTGGCCACCCGGATCAAGAATCAGGTGGCCAAATCCAGCCGCCCGCAGCTAAATTGGCCGCCTGCAGTCAATTCCGGCCATGGGAGGCCAGATTCCGTCCGCTCACAGTCACATTGGCCGTCGGGTTGCCAGTTCGGATCACCCGCATTCAGATCGGCAATCGAGCGGCTAGATCTGGCCGCCCGAAGCTCGGTCCGACTGCCCGCTGCCAGATTGGCTGCCGAGCGGCCAATTCTGACTGCGGGCAGCGAGATTCGGCCACCCACAGCTAGATCGGCCACCGAGCAGCCAGTTCTAACCGTAGGAGGCTAGATTCGGCTGCCCCAGCTAGATTGACTATCGAACTGTCAGTTTTGGCCACGGGAGACCAGACCCGACCACTGGGCACCCAGCGAGAGGGAGAGAGGGAACGGGAGAGGGAGTCGATGCCGTAGGGAGAGACCGCCGCCGTCGGAGGAAGAGTGCTCTGCCGTAGGGAAAGACTGACGTCGGAGGAAGAGTACTCCGCCAGAGATAGAGAGCGCCACGAGGGAGAGAGCGTCGGGAGGGAGAGAGCCGCGCGAGACAGATATGTAGCGTTGTCGGGCGAGGAACGGACGTGGGAATGAAATTAGAATTTCCCACGGCCGGAGCCATGGGAAAGTTTCCTACAGCTTCAGCCGCGGGAACTTCCCACCGCTCGAGTGTGGGAAATTTTGCTATGGCTCGAGCCATGGAAAATTTTATTTTTTTACCAAAAAAGAATCTGAAAATAAAAATAAAGAATAAAATCCATCAGATGGAAGTATATTTTAATGCATCAGTTTTCAATCCGAAAAATGAAATTAAAAATACATTAATTCAAATACGGTAACTGCCATACAAATAGAATTAAGTGCAACAACTAATTTTCGTCTTCATCTTCGACGTCGTTGTCTTGCTGCTAGCCACACATTGCTCACGAATCATTTTCCTCATCTCTCTTCGTTGTCGCGCTTCAAAAACTTGTTGTGCTTCAAATTCTTGATGAACCTTTGTTGGACCTCTTCTCAAACCTTTTGTTGGACTTCCGTTAGTCGTTGTTCCCACATGTCATCAAATAGTCATCACGCTTCTTCACATGGATAATCGGATATTGGTTTTCACCCATAACCAATATCTGAGATCGTAGATGCGTCCCCTATTCACTCCAACATGGTCCGTCCATAATTGTCGAGTCGTCAATGGTGTCGCCGTCCCCTGCGTGACCTGTGAACGATGCTTGGTTTCTTTTGCTTTGAAGGTGACATTACGAGACTCGTGCATAACGAAAGTTACATTACGAAATTGACTAACTTACATATGTGTCCCGAGCATGTGATGAAACCCACTCCAAGTTCTTTTTTTATGAGTTCTTAGAAAAATCTCATCTTCAGTGGGCGTTTCACCCATCTCCTTTTCCTACAATTGAAATCAAGGTTAGCACATGTTGTAATTAAATGAAAAATTAGAATTTCAACTACAACATAGAAAAGTACTAGGCACCTAGCAATAGTCGACGTCGAAACACAACCCCCACGTGCAGGCATGCTCCTTGGTTGGAATCACGATTCATTTTCCCTTTTTGGCACTTAAATTTATATGCCTCGGTTGACCACCTGGCTAGTAGCTCGGTCCAAACTGACTCGTCAATCCAATTGGGCCGCTCTCCTGCAGCTCATGCGTCCAACAATATCGATGACAAACGTCTTGAGCACCTAGAATTGAACGCCTTCCACATCTATTTCGTGTTCTCGGGATCCCACCATACATCAGCCTATAAAGAGACCCAAGCACTTAATAAAGGCCCACCATACATAAATATTATCAATTAAATCGCCTTTGTGGAAAATTATGTGAAATTCTCGAAATAGCATCTGTCTAGTAGGATATGGAATATCTCTCCAAGAGAGCCATGCTTCCCTATATCTTTGGCGAATTACTTTAGTGCATGCAGCTACAGCAAGTTTTGATGGGTAAAACTTACAAAACCAAGATTGACATAATATAAACTTTCGTGTAATTACAAAACCAATTTTATATACAACAAATATTTCCTCGCAACAAGTTCATATACAACAAGTCCATAACTTACCCGCAACTACCATCTGGCATCAAATATTTTTTATACGAATTTTGCGATGAAGAGGCATCGATGTTGATCATCGTACAACTAATAATATACTCATTATTATCAGAATAATTACATGATTCCAATTCATCTTCATCTTCTGAAGATGACACACTTTGATAATCCTCCTCTTCAGATTTATCATCACTACCCACTTGATCGATGCATTCATCATTGTCGACTACTTCGAACAAGTGTTCTTCATCCTGGAGATCTTCAAACATTTGTGTGTCTACAATCGGTCCGACCTACGCCAATGTATCATCTTGGTATGCAACTTGTAATGCACCTTCAACTTCAATCCGACTTCTTGTTTTCATCCTAATTACGACCCACCATTGGACTTTATCTCTTTTCCCTTATGGATAATTCACATAGTAGACTTGCCTTGTAGAAGATGGAATGATGAAAGGATCAAATGTTCATACCGTCTATTATGTCACACTTCAACGATTTTGAAGTCTTTGTGAACTCCTGTCCCCCTTTTTTCCGTTGGATCAAATCCATCTGCGCATAACCCAAGTCTTATATTTTTTTCATCATTTGCAAATTCTAGATGCAAACGATCAAAATGTTTCCATGCTTCATCATCACATGGGTGGAGCATGACACCTTCAGTTGTCTTATGTCGGGCATGCCATTTCATTTGTGACGCGGATCCTACGAACGAATATAATTTTTTAAGTCTTGAAATAAGAGGCAAATAGTTTTTTCTTCACTGGAACTTCGTTCTTTGTGTTTGATTTATAACGCTCAACACCACAAAATTTGCACTCCCTCAAATTTATGTCATCACCATAAAAGAGCATGCAACCATTTCGACAACAAGCTCTTTTGGTGGAGGCAAAATCAAGTTTTGAAATTAATCTTTTGGTACATGTGAATAATAATAATAAAATAATTCCAAAAAATTAATATTATTAAATATGATAATAATGATGGTAATAATATTATTTGTTGTTGTTATATGATTTTTCATATTATTTTTATGTCTTATTTGTCTAAAATTGGAAAGGACAGGAATGGAAAGAAAATAAAAATAAATTATCACTAGGGTGACAATCTGGATGGACACTCCCCTCCTAGTCAATGTGAATTATCACTTCATAAGCATTTAAAACAAAGTAAACAAGTAATGTGATGGACCCAGGTAATTTAACTTCATATTACCAGTAATCTATAAAGATTACTCGTAGGAAAATGCCCCTTAGTGGCTTCCGACGGCTCCAACCGTGGGAAACTCCATAAATATTTATTAGCTCCCTTAATAAAAATTTATTCCAATCGATTGCCTAAAAATATATTATTTTATGTTTTCCATGGCTCCAGCCGTGGGAAACAATTGAGTTATTTTCCCATGGCTCGAGCCGTGGGGAACAATTATGCCTGAAGTTCTGAAGGATGGCTTAAACCATTGGAAAATCCATCGAAACTTGCGAGGGATATGCGGCCGTCAGAAATTCTCGTCGGAAAAATGCAAATTTCTTATGGTGAAGCATTTGTTCTTCAAATGAAATTTAAACAAATAAGAGGTAAGTCAGAATGTTATACAACTTAAATGTGTAAGTGTAAAATGCTATTATTGAGAAGATAAATGCTTGTAGATTAAGCATAATGATCAAAATATAAATATTTCAGGACTTGAATGCACATGAATTAAAGTGAAAAAGAACATAACTTTAGTATGATCAACTAGATATCAGCCATCATATGAACCTATAAAGGATTTAAGATTCGTGAATTGGTTTTCTTTCCAAATAAAAGATGAATGATCTATGAATAATTTCATATTTGACCTTCTCATCATGGTCAAATGAATTGATTTCCTTTACAAGTAAAAATGAACTATCATTTCCTTATGAATGATCTATGACTTGACCTTTTGTCATGGTCAAATATTAATCCTTATATCACTTCTTTTTCACATCTCATGGTTGTTAAAAGATGGATCACAAGTCTTATGATCATATAACATGAATTACATCTCATTATTCTCAATATATATATATATATATATATTGGATTAATGAATAATTTACAAAAGCCAGTAATAGTTTAGGTGGAGAACATAATGTTTGCTGCATACATCTAATTAACTAGATTTCGCATGTCAATAAAACTAACCTCAAAAGGGATCAATTTGAGATTTGTAATTTTTGGACAAGTCGAAGGCAAAAGTATAACTAAAGTTTCAAGAAAAGATTAATCATGCCTAGGGTTCACTCTTTCTTATGAACAACTTGAGTTTGACCTAATAATTAACTAGGGATCAGGGAAGAGGTAAGATAGAAAAGATTCAAAGGAACCCAATCAAGAAGCTATGTAACTAAAATAAAAAAGAGAATCAAGTATATACTTACCACAAAGTGAAATTTTAATTCCTTTCTCATTTCTCCAATTTTCCCCAACATCTAGCGGATTTTCTTTTCTTTGATGTTTGAATAAACATGGTTAAAAGGGCGGAAGGAGGTGGTGAAAAATAGTAAGATAAGGATCAGAAGAAAAGAAATAACTAATTTAAGCTTGTGAACTAAAATCGTTCTGAAAATAAAGTAAATAGTTTTACATTTCATAAGAAAATACCTCCTATTTGGATTGAAATAAAATATTTATAAAAATAAATAAGCAAGTAATCAAAATTTAATTTTTTGTTCGAAGAACGAAAGTCATGATTTTACAAATTTTTTGATTTTGCATTTAAGTTTTTCCTAACTAAAACACCTCCTAAAATTTGTTAAAAATCACCTTAAGAATTCTTTGACATATAGGAACAATTTCCAGTTACTAGGACTTCATTTTTCCGAATTTCCACACTCATGAAAATCACATTTTTTTCATTAAGCAAATTTCTGTCACTTTTTGTGCTCTAATAATTAATATAAAAGCTTATGTCTTAACATGATCTTCATAATACATATCAGTAACATAACATTCATACATCTAATAATTAATGATTAAATTAGGGATATTATATATAGACTAACTCTCCTCATGACCCCATCTTAGATTTTGCACTAATCTTCACTGCTTGACATTGAACTATGATCTGCTGCATTGTGGGATGTATGATAGCTATAAGTTACACAATCAGTATCTGCCCCTACTTGAGGGAGACAAAAGTATGACATCTCGGCACCACTAGCACCCGAGCGGAGTATTATTGAAAAAAAGGCAAGGAACATGGTTAGTAGAATCTTCTTTTTCTTTTCAGTTCACCAATTCACAATTGATCAGAAGAGGTTGCAAAGTTTTAAAAAAAGGGTCAGAAAAGTATACTGTAAATATGAATAATATTTTTTCTATATTCTCATATCAAATTTTAGTACCATTGTAGGATAGAGGAGTACAAATTCTAAGGGGGTGGCTATGAGGTTATCTAGTCTACATAGGTGACCTCACTTGCCACACATGGGGCATGTGCTTCAGTTGTCATTATAGGATCGAAAGCACCAAGAGGGAGGGGGGAGTGAATTGGTGTATAAAAATCTTTTCGTAAAATCGCTTTCGAAAAATCAATAAAATCGATCAAAAGCAAATAACGAGAAAGCGTAAGTGAGAGATAAAGAGCAAACACAAAGATACACGATATGCTAATGAGGTTCAGCCTCAACTCTTTGGACTACGTTCCTGCTCTGATTTCTTGACCTCGAGACCACCGGAAACTCAATATCTTTCTCTTTTTTTATAAGGAGAGAACAACCATTTTTACACCACACGTCTTCTTCTCCGCTCAAGAGGCAAGGCACACCTCTTCTTACAACGAGATCTCAACTTCACTAGATCATAAACAATGTTTTCCTCTAACTCTCTTCTTTTACAAAATTTTCTCACACTCAAAGCTTAGAAGAGAAACAAAAGAACTTGCAAATTTGGGCTCAAGAAATTAAAAGAAACTCTAGAATGATCTTACTTGCTTAGATTATTTTTTTTCAAGCTTTAGCACTCCTTTTATAGGCTTCTATAGGTGAAAATTTTGTCCAAAAAATCTTCCACAATTTTCTTCTTGGAAAATAGTCGTTATTGTTCATCTGTCTTTATGACCAGTCGATCGCTTTAATGGGTCGGTCGACTGGTCAATATGATCACCGTTGCGCCATATCTGTGATTTTATTCATTGTCTAGTCAATCGGTGTAATGACTGGTGTAATGATCAGACACTCGATCGGTATAGTCTCGACATTTTTTGAATGGGCCTTTGAGCTGATCGGTCGACCGGGGCAACGATCGGACCTTCGACCGATATAGTCTCGACATTTCTAGAATTCATCTCTGCACTGATCGATTGATCGATGCAACTACCGGACCATCGACCAGTGTAGTCTCATCATTTCTCCCGCTTGATATCAATCGACTGATCGCCTTGGCCGGTCCACCGGTGGGTCGACCAGTTATGTTGGAGAATTTTTATTTTTGTCGTTTAACTTGGCGGTTTCTTCTACAAATAAAGTCATATCTTACACCTGCATTATCACCACTTGAGCATAGATTAATAACTTTTATTTTTAATTTAATTTGTTAACATCAAAACATAGGATTCAACGGTCATAAGTCGAGTCCTAATGGGTTAGAAATGAGTAAATTATGCTAAGGTAGAAAACATTTGTAAAGTTGAGGAGATTGAGTGTTATTTAAAATGTGATCAGTAGCAATTTTTTATTCTAAGTTCTTAATTTTTTCTTGAGAACAACCAAAAGATTAAGTTTGAGGAATTTGATGTGGAGAAATTATATACATTTTTTTAACTATGTCTAGTGACTCGCATAAAGTGTGTACATGAAAAACAACACATTTCGTGTAAAATGGTCATGTATTAGAAGCAGTTGCCCCTAGACATATGATTACCTCTAGACGAACGATTATCCTTACTTTATAGGAAAAATGTCGAATTAAGCTTTAAATTTATAAATCCCTAGCACACACGATGAGGTTGCAAGCACGTAGCAGTCAATGTAGTACTTAAGAGTCGATCCATAGGGACAAAACTTGAAAAGTTTACATTTGATTGAAACCGTCCAAAAGAAAAGCTAAGTTCGTGGATGCTCAAACCGAGAAAAATGAGATAATACTATACTAGAAAATATAGCAAATGAAGTTCTTTTTAGAGGTTTTTAATGCAAAGTAGACATAGGTCAGTGTAGATAAACACTAAGGCTGGGGGAATGTTTTCACTTGGAACTTATATTCTCTGAACTTTAATTTAGAGTAAAATTATAGTCTGCCCCTCAACATGCGCATTAGAGTAATATCGTGATAAAGATCACTTAACTCACCCACGGCACTATCGTGCTCTCGAATAGCTCAATTTGTGCACATTGAAGGGTTCATATATTCAGTTCGAGCAGCACTCTCGTGTGCACTAAGGTAGTATTTGGATTGGGAACCAAGGCCTGGTTCAAGCTTGGTTCTCCAGACGTTAAGGTGCGCTTCCCGAGGTGAAACTAGGTTGCATTAAATTGTCTGGAATCAAGGCCACGTGACCCTGGTTCCAAACCTCCGGTTCCACCATTCGGAGAACTGTAGCAGTTTTGCTTTTTTTTTACTTGACGCGCCACCTTTTTTTTCTAATTTTATTGTTTTCTTTTGTCTCACACAATGCTCTTATAAAAGAAATAATTTAATAAACATAAAATAAATTTAATAAATGATTATTATATTATTATTTATTACTTATTATTTCATTAAATATTTAATATTCTATTAAATATATTTAATTTTAAAATGATTTTTATATTTAATAATATATTTTTTAACAAAAGTTTTTCCATACTTTTTATTTTTGTTTTAATTAATAATAAAATTATACTTTATAATTATGATAATCATTTTAAATTCAAAACCTATAAAAAATTCATACATCATATTAACTTTTTTCTATCACATCAATTTCTTGGTTCCTCATCATTACTCACTCCATCCAAACACACTTCGAACTAATATGTCAATTCAACTGTTCACCAAGAATTTAAGATGAACCGCGATTTCATTTCCAAACATAGCCTAAATGAACAAATGAATCGAACTCTTCTACGAGGATTGAGCTAAGTCCTGCATCGTCATAGTCTATTGTGCCCTCTAGAAGATAACCAAAGATTCAAAGGGACCTCTAAGCCTAAATTGAACTCCGGATGATGTTGATAACTTTCTCAGGTGAGGACCTCCAAGACCGAGCACTGCACGAAATGAATAAGTTCAAGTGATTGAAGATGGCTCTCATATTACGGATCTTCCGCAATAACAGAGGGTGGAAGTTCCCTCTCGGGTAGGAAGATGTGGAATTAATGAAAGTCGGATTCAGCAGAAGGGTAATAGCGAAGCAAAGCAGGGAGCAGAAGGGAATCCACTCTGAGAAGCATGGTTCAAGAATCTATTTGTGATGTTTGAAATCTCTATCCCTCCTCTCGGGGCGCATACAGATTTCCAATGTGAAAATATCCCTCTCATGATGGGATTCAATGAACACATGATGCCCAAACAAAAATGCAACACATGCCATTACCGACACAAGGAAAAAACTGAACAAGAATCGTCTAGCCTGCAAGTTGATGACCCTGTCCAACTTTAGTCCCCCTTAGTGTTTCAGTTGGACAAGGGATGAAGATAGCCCTCTCGGGTCACAAGCAAAACAGATTCTATAGCTCAATCAGAATAAGAAACCATCACAACACTTCAGCACATAACAAAACAGAAGATGATTCAATAGAATAGTAGAGTGCTTGACAATCTAACAACAAAAAATTATAGAAAAAAGAAATAATCGAAGATCAACATCCCCTAGCCACTAGCTTGTTGGTTAGTTACACATTACGAAAACTAGAAAAGAAGAAAAGAAGAAAGAGGAAAAGAAAAGAAAAGAAAAGGGAGGCTGCTAGCTGCAACCTCCTCTCTAGCCCCCTTCAAACAATATCCAATGTATTGGATGATTGGGAACCCCTTGATTTGTTGCCTTTGACCCTTTTTATACCCTCTCTTGCCTTCTGCCAGCTTCCAATTGCATTGTCGTTCTTTAGTGCTTCCAAATACTGCAGAGGAAGCTTCCTTCTACCGTGGATGAAATAGTTGTCAGTTGGTCTCCTCCTAGCTTATGTTGTTTGCTGATTTGGACCAATACACTCAATAGGACTCCAGCTTTTCCAACCAATGGAATTTGTTGTGGTCCCTTCTTGGTGGCCTCTTGGTTTGCCACTAGTCCAACATTTCAGCTAAAAGAAATCTTCTCTCATGGTCCTTCTTGGTTGTCTCCCTTTAGCTTGCCACCTGTCCATATTCTTCCAGCAAAAAGGAATCAGCTAGTGGTCCTTCTTGGCTACCTTTCCAACTATCCATTTTCTCAATTGCACTTTTGTTGTCAACATCTGCCCATAAAGGTGTAGATGAGGCTTCCATCCACGTGTACAATGGAATCTACTGAGCTGATGTGGAAAGAAACTTTTCCCTTACTATTTGCTACTCTAAATAGGTTTCCTAGTGAACTACGTTGTGATTCTCTCAAATTTGTTTGTGTGTTTGGGTTGGAGGTATACACCTATATTCCCCCATGTTTTGTCGTTTGAGAATTCTACATGTCAAATAATCAAAACAAGTAATAATATCTCAAAAATATAATATTTAGAAGATGGATGTGAAGAAATAATAAAAGTTGCTTTTCAATAATAAAACATGTGTTCAAGCATGAGAATATAGTAAAACATGAAATCAATGCATGTTAAACATAGATGAAAAATATACATAATTTCTCCACATCATCTAGCATGCATTTTATCTCTATTTTTCTATATTTTAATACATGACTATGTGCTTTGTTATTAGCTTTCCACTTTTATAAATCTGGAGATCATGGAAGGTGAAAAGTTTTATGGGAAAGAAAAAAAAAATAAGTGCTTAATTTGGAGGCAAGTCTACCATTTCCTCCCTTTGAAGAAGGCAACCGCTAGAGGATAAAATCAGTGCACTATCAGAACTACATATTCCCATTTAGTAGGTAGAGGAAACTTTCTCTAGCTAGAAAGTGGGGAAAAAAGACAATAAAGTTAGTGGAGAGGAAGCACAAAACTCTAGAACTATAAAAGGAGAATGGAGACTACCAAAGAGAAGGAACCCATTTTTAGTTCAGCCCTCCATTTTGGAGGAGAGGAGATTGACGAAGAAGAAGGTCCTGCAACACCTTTTTCTAATTTTTTACTTTTCTTCTTTTTTTTTGTTTTAGGTAGTGATGCTGGATCTCTTAATTAACAATAAAGTCTTGTCTAGAATTCAAATGATGGAAAGATCATCAAAATTATAGGTTTCGCTAAGGGCAACCTAAATTAAGAATAGATAAAAGCAAGTCAACTTCGATTTATCTTAATTAGGATACTTTCATATGTAAATCTATATTATTAATTACTAAATAAGTTAATTAATAATTACTAAATAAGTTAATTAATAATTCATGATTAACGACCTCAAATAGATTATAAAAATTGGCTACAACACAATCAAACTCGGACCAAGTTCAGGTAGACCCAGCTTGAGTTCTACCTTGTTAATCTTTTATTGGATGAATTCAGCTCCTGCCTTGAACTCGAGTTGACAAGTACTTGGGCCGGGTTGACTAAACTCAGTCCGGGTTCAATGTTAAACAATTCTGATGAGTTTTAGATAAGTTATTATGTGCAAGATTCACACGTATTTGTTGCTAAACAACTAACAATAAATATGGAAATCTATCCAGCTATTATAAAATCATTAAGAAAAGTCTATACTTTGGTTCATAGAATTCCAAATTGCAAAATAAATTATGAGAAAAGATGGGTTCAACTTCAGTCTTCCAAAATAATGAAACTACTTCGTAAATAATTGATTTGACATTGATATCATGAAGAAAAAATATAATAAAATAATTGAAAATAGTAGATCATGATCTCAAGTATTTCATGATGCCTCTGGAAGGAGCCTTTACATCAATTGACAAATTTTATATAAAATGATATAGAAAAATTCATAAAATTGGAAAATTGACAAATTAAGATCCTTAAAATATAGGCAAATTGAGATAAAATGCATGTTTAACATGGCCAAAATGTGTATATAGTTTTTTTACATCAAATTTCTCCAAACTTAAGCTTTTGTTTGTATTCAAACAAAAATAAGGAATTTATGATCAAAATTTGAAGTTTAAAGTAATCACAATATTATGAATACCACTCGATTCCCTTAGCCCACGAAAGTCATCAAGTTTGAGCAATATTTATCAATTCTCAGCCTGAAGCACATGAACTCATGTATGATGGATGAGGTCACCTATGCATATTGGCTAGTTTCACATTCATCTCCTTGGAATATGAACTCTTCTCTAACTAATAGCTTAAGAGAGCTACTTCACTATGCATACAACCACTAAATTTTACATCTGCAAACATCTTCCTCTTTTCTTTTCTTTTCTTTTTCACTTCACTCATTTTTATGCATACCTTGCACCTATTATTTCAGTTGTGACATGAGAAATTGAAAATAAAAATATGTCCTCCCAATACACTCCTTAATTTTCTTCTGAAAATACTTGATTTGCGTATTGGTGGTGCCAAAATGGCATACTATTATCCATCTGAAGTGAGAGGATGAAGGAGTAGTTGTTCAATTCCTACATTCTTTCCTACCATTTCTTTCAGGATTACTCGGATGAGATGTGTAGGATCCCAAGGCGCCAAGAGGAGGGGGGGGGGGGGGGTGAATTGGTGTTTTAAATCTCGAAAATATTGATTTCACAAAATCCGTCGCGGAAGCTTAAAATCGAATCAACAATCTTTAAACCAAAACAAATCAGATCATATCATAAACATAATATGAGAGGGAGAGGCAGAGAAAATGCAAACACAAGAACACGGTGGTTGTTAACAAGGTTCGGCCACACCTTGGCCTACGTTCCCGCTCCGACTTCTCGACCTCGAGACCGTCGAAGATTTCACTAAAACTCTTCCTTCGTTCCAAATGGGGCAAGGAAGAAAGCCCTTTACATCAACCACATTTTCTTTCCTTTGAGAGGTAAGGCACACCTCTCCTCTTAGGAAGCTTATCTTTTCTCTCGCTCAAGAGATAAGATATGAAAGCTCTTTTACACAAGAACTCTCTTAATTTTTCTAATAATGGTTACTCTCTTTTACACTATCATTCTCATAAGAAGAGAAGAGACAAAGAAGAGAAACTTAAATAATAACTTCAAGAGAAGGATCTTTTTTTGATAACTTGAATTTTTTCTTCAATGCCTGAATGGATGCTTTTGATTCTAACTTTGCACTCCTTTTATAGGCTTTTATGTGTGAAAATTTCGTTCAAAAATTTTTCCACAATTTTCTCATTCAAAACTAGCCATTACTATTCATCTCAGTCAAGGATTGATCGACCGCACTAATGGATCGATCGATTGGTCTATATGATCATTGCACATTTTCTTCAGCGTCAGGGCTTGATCATCGACCGAACTATTGACCGATCTATCGACTGGTATAGTGTTTGACTTTTTTTTATTTTCGCTCGGTAAGCTAATCGGCCGGCCAATGCATCGATCGGATTGTTGACCGGTGTAGTCTTGACGTAGAACTAGCCAACTCGTGCATTGACCGATCGACTAGTATAGTATCGACCGGTGTTGATTGCTTCGACTGACAGGTTGATCGACTTGCACTATTTTGAGCACAACTTTTTGCACAGCTACCCAAATGAGATAATCTTAGATTCTATGAATAGCTAACATGATTCTCTAAAATTTTAATGTTAATCATTCATCCAAAATCTAATAAGACCATAGTCAATTATTTAATCAACATTTAGTGTATAAAGTTGTCCACTTTTATTTAAACTTTTTCAGCATATAATTTTAATCTTTCGAGGTTTGTATCATCAAAACATAATTTTATCGGGCATTAAAACTTTACTCCAACAAGGTATTTGAGTTATTTATTAAAGAAAGAAAAAATATTTCCCATGTCATAAAAGAAAAAAAATTAGTTACAAGTGCGAGCAGAATTTTAACTTAGAAACATTTAATATATGGGCTTCCTACAATGAAATAGATCACTATTTCGGATAAAGTAGGAGTGATAAGTGCAAGATATAAGGTGAATCAAACAACATAGTCATGACTTTGATTTCAATTTAGGGCAATTAATTATGTTCTAACATTTTTTAAGAAATGCTCAATAAAAGTTATTCCAATTACCAAGGTCATGAATGGCATTCATAATGTTCCTATTTGTTTCTTTGAAACAAAGTAGGAGGGTTGAAGCATAAGTTTTCAAATTAGGCAATGTAGAATTTATAATTAGAAATTTTTGAAGCAACTCATGATGATTACAAAAAAATGATATTATTTTAGAAAACATTGGGATTTCATAAAATATAACACCTTTAACGGTAGAGAATTACCATTGGCTCCTTCAAATTTAAACTCAACATTGTCCTCAGTATTAGTTTAAATTGGGAGAGACTCCGCTGCATATGTTAGGGGATGAAGAGGTGGGACATGTGTTTGTTCCTTCAATTGTTTCTTCAATGACTTTAGCACATTCTCATGTGATGTGGATAAGTTAATCTTACTCTCCTTCTCTACATAGAAATATTTGATCACATGTGACGTTTGCACAATAAGTAAAGCAATTAAAAATGAGAAGTAGGAGAATGTGCAGTTTGGGCAGCTCTAAATGTGTGGGTAGATCTAATAATTGGGGCAGATCTAATAGAAATATGGAGTTTCTGCAATTAAGTTTAGGTTGCTTGATTCGTGCAAAAACAAAGAAATATAAAAAGTTTTATTAAGTTGGGTTGCCTCCTAAATAGCGCCATTGTCTATAGTCCTAATTCTACACTTGGTGCCCCAAAACTCATGTGTCTTCTAGTTTGTGGGTCTTGCAGTTGATATCCAACTGATTGTTCATCTTAAATACAAATGTTCTAGGGACATGTTTCATAAATAGGTTGGGCCAGATAAAATTGAGTTTTTGCAAAATAGCTTGAGCCTTTTGTTGAATAATTGAGTTTCATGTTTAACTTGGATCTATTCATTCAAGGTGTTATTTTTCTGTCAAACCAAAGGTTTATGTATAGCTTCCATAACTTGATAGCTTGTAATAAGTCTTCTAACTTCATAAACTCCTCCTCCTGATGTGTAGTTTCACTTCTTCTAAATATTCATTTTGTTTCACCAACCATTTCTTGATTTGCCTCTTTAGAAGTGTGAGTATTATCATCTCTTGAAATATTTGATTGTGAATTTTTCCTTCAATAACAGGGTAATTTTCTTTAATTTCTGATTTTTGCATTTCTTCTGAGTATTTTTCACCTTGGACTAGATATATTAACAAC
Organism: Pontederia crassipes; assembly: GCA_030549335.1. Taxonomy (NCBI): domain Eukaryota; kingdom Viridiplantae; phylum Streptophyta; class Magnoliopsida; order Commelinales; family Pontederiaceae; genus Pontederia; species Pontederia crassipes. The sequence goes on along the minus strand of CM060197.1, from coordinate 38,773,996 downwards.
CATAAGTTGGTGGAGTCCATTGTTGGCTTGTCAAAAAAATAGTTTTAGCTTCTGTATTAGTGGGGTCAGCTTCATAAACATTATTTATTGATGGCTTTCATATGAATTTTCAGAGGCTTTGTCTTTAATGTAGAATCTTTTAGGAATCTCAAAAGTAGTTGATGGGGAAGTTTTTGATAGGGAAATTTGGGGTGGTGTCATCTTCCAGTTTTAGTTGGAAATCAAAATATTTGGATATTTCGAGTATTTAGATGTATTGTCCAGTACTGAAATTTTTCCTTGGCTGCTAGTTTTAAATTCAGCTACATGATTTTCCTTTGGAATGTTTTTTTTCTTTTTGTGTTTATCCATAGCCTTCTTTCCAGACTTCTTCACTTTATGTACAAAGTTGATCTTTTGAGCTTCTTTAATCTAAACTTCAATAGAGGGTTCAATTGTAGAGGGTGTATGTCCTTCAAGTCATTCTCCACTTTTAGGTAATACTTTTCTCCTTGGGCTTAGGTTCAGGTTATCATGGGAATATGACATGTGGTCTAGTTGAATAGGATACTTGTTGGACTATTTGACTTTTTTTAAAATTTTGTTATAAGCTGATAGTTGATCCATTGATCCATTCTACATTTTTGTTGCTTAATCAACTTCTCCATCATTAGCACCATATTTAATTTGTTTTTAGGTAGAGCCATTTACTTCTAGAACTCCATTTATTGTGACAATGTTCTTGTTGACCCTTGCAAATTTTCTGAAGTTGTTTATTAGAATTGAACTTCTACTAGAATTTCTTGTGTGCGAAGATACTCCTCTACCATATTTTGAATTATATATAAAAGAATTTGTGTTTGAATTTATAATTCCTCAACACATAAATCAAAGCTCCAAGCAATAATTTCTATAGTACTTAAGATTCGATCCAAAAATATAAATTCGAAAACTCACAATTGATTAAGACCTTTTTGAAAAAAAATAAATCTAAAGACATTGGATGAGTTAATGAGATAAAATGCTACTTAACTAGAAATTAAAGTAAATGTTAGCCAAATTATTTTTGATAATTTTTTATGTAATTCAAAGAACATGACAATAAACAAAATGCGGAGAAAAGGCTCGGACTAAAAATTAGTAGAAATGAACGATAAGGATTAGGAAAGATTAGCATTCGATGATTTTCACTCAAGAGTGGTCCGCTCTCGTGGCAACCACTTCTAAGCTGTCTCACTCTTGTGCATGATGATTTAGAATATACAAGATTGCAATCGTGACACTAAGTGTATTTGTGATGCTCTCGTGATTTTCGAATAGCCTAGGTGTCACTTATATAGATGGGATCACCTTTCGGTATCATCCAATAATCATACTTGGTATCTCTTTTGTCATAAACTAAAACTCAACTCATCTCGGCTTTAGCTAATATCGTAGTTGCAGAAATCATCCTTTTCGAGGAAAGACGAACCAAGACTAAACGGATAAGAGAATAATCCTGAATTTGATTATGCTCCAAGTTCACCTCTCGACTTATGTTGGTACTAGCCTTAAATTTCCCTTTGAGATAACTTATCCATAGTCCAACCTCTTGATATCCAAAGATACAACTAAGAAATAAGATTACCCTCCTAGACATGTCCAAAGAACTTGAAGTGTTTGAGGTACACAAATAAGAATCAGACAATCAAAGCGAGGAATGAGAATAACTAATTTTGAACCTCCCTTTGATGTAGCTCAGTAATAGTTTGACCTCTCGGTATTTCAGACTAAACCAAGAGACAGGAGTGCCCTCTTGGGCAAGGGTGAGTGGAGTTAGTGAATTAGAAAAGTGACGCAACATTAGAAAACAAAATTTCTAAAAAATTGATAACATAGGAACAAAATAATAATTGTGGAAAAAAATTGGACAAGCAACAATTATGTAGCATTAAAGCACAAAAGGTAAGTCGTTCAGACATAACATTTCATCAACATTCTCAGCAAACAAAGAACAAAGTTAGGATCCATGTTCATGACTATTAAAAATAGGAAAGAAGAAGGAAAAAGAATAGAAATAGTTGCAATTTAATTCCTCCTTTTCTGCTTTATTCCCCAACTGCTTGTAGAATGGCTCAATCCCCAAAAAGAAGTAGAAAAGGAAAAAGGAGAAAAAGTAGAGGCAAAAAGAATGACAACCAAATAGAGTAGTAAAAAAGAGAGAAATTTAGCATCTATTTTTCTATTTATTCTTTAGAATTTGTCCACCTTTCTACCTACTCCTTTATCATTTTATGCCAAAAGGAATCTACAAGTTATCAGAAAAGTTATTTATCCTTGTCAAAAGAGTTATTTATCTTCTAGTGATAGTTTGCTTCAAATAGAGAAAGTGATGTGATTTGGTGGTGTGCCCATTCTTACATAATGTGTCCTCCTCTTCTCCCAAAAGCTCTTTTGCCTCCAAAAAATTTCATGGTTGGAGAACATTGCAAATACACAAGTAATGAAAGAAAACATCAATAATCTATCCTGCAAGCATCCAATTTCCACTTTTATATAAATTGATGTAGAAAAAATCATAAACTAAAAAATTGACAATTAAGATCATAAACATACATTAAACTATAGGTAAATTGGGATAAAATGCATGTTTATCATAGTCAAAATGCGTATATATATGATTTCTCTACATCACTATGCATGGAGGAGTCTCTACATTATATAATTCATTTTCTTTGAGTTGTGTTTAGTAATGCAAATTCTTCAAATATCTTTAATAATCAGTTGAAACACTTGATACTCAGCTATATTTATTTTCTCTAGACTTTCACACTCTTTTATTGTTATACGTCCTTTTAATTAGTTAACCTAAAATTATTTTCCTTCAGCAATTATATATTTTTTCTACTGTCTAGTCAAAGTATTAATTTTGATCAACAAAATGTGTTGTCTTTAATGGACACCACAATCAGACAACACAAACTTGTGCACCAAATGCAGCACATGTTCAGTGTTCCTAACTAATCACATTTTTTTTCTTCTAATGAATTTATATAATAATTTCAAATTCACACAATGACCCATATATATATACATATATATATATATATATATATATATATATGCTCCCCATTTTTTTAATGAAAACAAATTATGAAGAAAAGTAAATTGGAATAAGTTAGTTGCCTTTTACATTTAATGGTATAAAAAATATAAGTTGAAACTATATATGGACTAAACGTACCCATTAGTACTTTTGGGACCAAATCAAGGCATTATGATATGAAATATAACGGGAGCTTCAAATCTCTTTCAAATCGATGGATGTGTGGTACGAATCCTACATGGTAAAGATCCTCGTATGGTTGTTCTACATGGAACTACGTAGTCATATGGCCAGAACTTGTGATGCTCCCGTTAGTATTCTTGTACTCATGAGCGTTAACACGTCAATTGTTGCTATGAAGAGACATGAAATTAAAGAGAATTTTATGATCATATTATTAGAAAACTGACATCTTATGATCGAGTTCAAAGAACCTCGAGTAATTAAACAAAAATCATAAATAGACATTTGTAAATATAATGCCTCTCTCAATAAAGTGATGCCCACTCCTAATTAATTGTACGAGTGAAAGTGGTGCCAATTGTGTCTCCCTCTAACCTTCAATAATCGCCCCAGATGCCTTTTTGATTTGTTGAACCTAATTGCATCACTTCAAGAACTTCCTAAGAGATGATATGAGTGTAAAGAACACAGGTAGAAAAGTATGATTCATGTGTGCAGTGCTTTAATCGTAGTGTATGTGTTTATAGAAAACATTGCATGCATGAAGACATATGCATATTTTGATATAATGATGACTCAAGATGAACAAAATCAGATAGATACGCAAAATCCTTGCCAGAATATCTTAACTTAGATTGCAAAGAATATTTGGTGAGGAAAACAAGTGCACGAAGATTAGGCACTAACTTGTCCTGACCTAATGATGCTTACTACTGACATTGCACCAAATGCCCAAAAAGATGAGAACTAGTCAACTGGCCCTTCATGGTCCGAGTAGGAGGCTCTGACAAAAGTAATAAATACAACAAATAGACTCAATTTTTGCTAAATTATCTTTTTGTTGCCTCGGTGTGCATTGGACGAAGGAATCGAGAGTAATAATTAACAGACTCACTTTCGTGGGATGCAAGGTCCAGAAGAACGGACATGTGCACTATTAATTTATAGATGGCCGGGTCAAGTCATCATGGACGAACTAATTGCTATGAATACGTGACCCTCAAATCCGTCACTATCTCGTGGCCGACGCCAATGCATAATTAAATAAACATACGCATTACAGACGAGAGTTAGGGTAGAATACATGTGGTTCTTGTTTTAATTTCGAATTTTCGTGAATGCAAAAAATATTATTAGGAGTGTCACCTATTATCGTTAGACACACAACATAGTGATTTTATTGAATTAATTGAATTTAATAATAGATCGTCTTTTAATTTGTGGATAATGTCCATCGACTCTACTTTATAGACATTCCAGACTAACTGAAAGATACATTTTTTTTTGGACGCACACACTCGAGAGGGAGAGATTTTATTTTATGGTGTATGTGAACATTCTTTATTCTTGAATGCATATAGTTTATATAACCAAAAAAAATAACAAATAATTAATGTCAACAGTAGATAATAATTAATTTAAAGAAGAGCATAGGGTGGGACGATCTCATTCGGTCGCACCCAAATTTTTGTCATAGTATGAAAGATGCATCCGATTTTATTGCCCAAAAAAATCGACTCATTTTGAATCGGGACTGAGTCTTATGTTTAAAATAATTCAATTTCAAATCCTACATGATCTATTATGTTATGACGTATAAAGTATATGGATATCATAGTATTTTTATTTAAATATAGATAAAATTTATGAAATTATTCTATTTTTAATATATTAATTAATTTTTTGACTAATTATATTAAATATTTATAAATGATACAATAAAAATAAATTAAATTTGTGGTAAATGGATTGTCCTAAGTAATTCTTTATTGATTCAAGATGACATCGACATTGATCGCTACCATAATAGGATCCATCAGGTCATGATCGGAATATAGTGATCAAATTCCGAATCCTATTTTACTCACTCCTACATAGCATGAACATTTTTTTCGGTCGAGATCCTTCGATGTTCAGAGCTATTAGCACTCGACTAATTTGACGTTCGGACGGAAGCAGTATGAACACGTTCTGACCAACTATTAACATTCAACGATTTTCGAATACAACTCCGGTATTCGATTGTGTCGATCATCCTTGATTACAAAGTATAACAATATTATGAAGCATGCAATAATGCTACACTCACTGTACCGATGGTGGCGGGGGAGCCATGCAAAACAATTCGTACAAAGATACGTAGACATCATCTGCGGAGGTCACACTTTTAGCAGGGAGTCTTCATGTGAGAGCCCCAGAAATTGCTGGATGGAGCTTTCAAATTTTTTTGTCACGCCATGGTCCCTCTAATTGGCGAGGCAGCATGATTAAGCAAAATTGACCTGGTAGCCAAAGATATGGAGCTCTCAAATCTGTCATTTACACTTTTGTCGGCAGCTGGACCAAATGGAAAAGGATCAAAGGAGGACATCATATTCTTGATCATATTACACAGCTTCTCATGCAAAACTCTCTCTCAATAATTGATGGGGTGAGCCCAGCTTTTGGAATCTGTTTTGCCCTTTTAACTTGTCAATCCAATTAACTTGGCACAATCAATCCTTTCAGGTTAATATTACATGCATAAATCGATCGTTTGTTTTTCCCTTTTGCTACTATCTTTTGATGGGGATCACGAGTTTGATATTTTTCCGAGTTGGGGAGACTGCAATCATCGGATTTCATGTGACATTTCTTGCCCACTTTTTAGTTTTTCCTTGCTGCAATGAAGTTTGCGTTTGGTAAAATCATGACTCATTTCATCATGTGACATCAGTTACTTTTTTGCTTAATCATTTTATTTCTTGTGTTCTGATGGATGAGGCTTAGCAACCAAACCTTATTTTTTTATATGTGCCTAACAAGGATTTGAATCTTGTTTAAGCACAGACAATATAGACACCATCTAAAACAACTCCAGCTTATTGTAAGAGTTTAATTTCCAGTTCATAGAAAACAAAAAGAGCTTAAAGAAAGTTTAACAAATTAACTCAAGCATTAAAACATATTGGTTCCATTAGGTTCAGAATAAATAAATGGATAGATAATGGATTTTGTTGAGTTGAATTGGGGTAGGTTTAGAATGTTTTTATGTACAAAAGCCCAATGTCAGGAGTTCATGATACACATTTTCATGAGAGTCCAAAATCATGCTAAGACCCTTCCTCTAAATTCATTGCTGGTAGTTATCGGGTGAATAGAAGTGGGTTCGGGATCGGGTTCGGCTGACCTCATTTGCCTCGGATTTTTTAAAAAGCGTCTCGATCCCGGATCCGGTCCCAATCAGGACTAGGACCTTGACGTCTCGATCGAATCAAGACAAAAATCGGGACATTCTCGATTGTCCAGATTGGATCATAATTAATAAAAAATTAAATACTATATTAAAAAATATTTAATACTATTATATAAAAATAATTATTATCAATTAAAATACATATATAATAATATAATATGATGTATGTTTAATATATATAATAAACTATAAATTTTTTAATTAGAATAGATGTAAATATAATATTTCAAAATAATTTAATATATGAATATAATACGTGAGGTCAGTCGGGAGATGGTCTGAATTTTTACAATCCGAACACGATACCTGCCAAGTCTCAAAGAACAAGATCCTGTCCCGACCCAATAGGTGATCGAGTCGAAAAAATTTGAGAATTCTGCCCGGCCCGTGCTCACCCCTAGCTGGTATAAACCAATTGTTAGGTTTGGAATCAAAATTAACCCAAACTTCCATATCAGGAGTTCTTAACTGACCTATAATCTTATATATAGTTTTCCCTAAAATGGAAGAAGGAAAATTTTAATCTTTGTATGATTAGATTCCTTCTCCCGTTTTGTGGATGACATGCACCATTTTATGTGTTATGCACATAATCGAATCATTAAATACATGATTATTGTAGCATATCAATATATTTTACTTACAAATGATGTTATGTATGATTATTATGCAATTATTTATATGGTTAACTTTACTAATGAATCATCATTGTTAATTTAAACTTAAATTATTAAATTGGAATGTGGCATGGTGCCAATAAGATAGTGTATGATACCTTCATTAAACCCTTATTATTATTATTAGTAGTAGTATTATCGCATAGTTAGCCCCCATATTTAATTGTCATGAGAATAGTATATATATTTATACATATTGTAAATTTTATGAATATTAACATGTTTGCACATTCTTATAAAAAAAGATAACAATGTAGAATATTTTAACAAAAACTAGTTAGAACATAAAATATACCAATGAAAAATGTGCAATAAGAAGATTGAATACACATTCAAATACTACGAAGTAAAATATTTTATATAATTATATTACTATAAGTAAATTAATACATTTATTTTAAAATAAAATATTTTATATGTATATATAACTCAAGGAATAGAATTATTGATTGTTCACTTGTGAGTACATTAAAAGGAAACATAAGTAAAAATTATTCTTTTTTTTAAAAAAATACTATTACATTTTTGTTTTATGTAAAATAAAACTATGAAAAAAAATCTTGACACTGTTTGGATGAAGATAAATACTAACTATTTGACTAAACCAAAAAATTTAAAACATGATGTGATTCAATATTAATTAAATATAATCTTTCTTCAGGAATAAATTTGATAATTATATAATAATATTAATATAGTATTTATTAAGTCATTTCTCCGTCGGGCATCTGAATCCGGTCTTTCGAATATTTTAGTAGATTCAGCAAATCATTGTAATTTTCTAGATTTTCAAACAAGTTTTCAAGTTAAACTTTCAAAACATATATTAATATTATTATATAATAGAGAACATTTCTAAAATTTGGAATAGTTTAGAAAACATTTTTAATCATTTAAATATCAGTTCAAGTTTCATGTGCTATATATTATACTTAGGGTCATTTTTTAACACACTGTCATTTCATTAACATCATGTGGACGTTCTTCAGTCCCACTTTTCAAAAAAGCATGATGGTCATAAACATGATTTAATCAAGACCGTTTTTTTTTGTTCAACACTTGAGGTTCATGGCAACAATCATTAAACGCGGAAACTAAAGGCAACATGAATGATTTAAACATGCTAAAAAAGTGCAGTAAACTTACTATTAATGAGGAATAGGTTAAGCCACCAATAAGCATTATCTCAGTATATAAATAATACAAAACAATAATTATAACGTCTAAATAATTCATCCTAAACAAGAAGCATTAGTAAACTTTTTAATCTACCCAAGTCCTCTCATAAACTTAAGCCACTATTAACACTAAATCATGTTGAAACTCCCACATAAACATACCTTTTAAAAGATGCATTTTGTTTCTCCGAACTTTTTCTTGTTATAGTCGTTACACATTTTTTTCTTTTTCCTTCTCTTAACTCTTAGAACTACAAGTTATTCTTCGGTTGTGTTTGGATTGAAGAACTAAAATTCTTCGATGTTTTCAAAATTTTACGACGTAACACAAAAGTTTCGCTGATACATTTGGAAGAAGTTCCACATTCGAACGATAACTTATGGCTAATTTGATGGAGAGATTTGATTGAGAGAGAAGAGGGAGAGAGAAGAATAGAGTTAAAAAAAAAGTTCCAATGATTTACAAAGTTCTCACCTTTGGTGAGAATTGTTTTCAAGAATTTTGATAAAAAAATTCGACGAGACGTTACATGAGTTCCCGTCTTTGGTAAAATTTTGTTTAGTTCTGGACAAAAATTGATTGCCAAACACAGTCTTAATATTCTTTTATTTCCATGGGTCATACGCAAAAGATGATAAAAAGTCCCTATAGTTTAATTTGAAAGGTAAGAGAAAGTTGATATTCCAACTTTCCTCCCAGCCAAAGTTTGATTATCTGAACTGATATATTCGATCGGACATCTGAATTATTTAGTGCAATTTTTTGGTCTTTACATCATTTTTTTTATTTAAGATGAAAATGCTTTTCTTTAACCATTCCTCAGGTGTTACAAAGAAAAAGTAAAAAAAATGGAGGTGATAGCAGACAATTCTTTTCGGACATCTTCAACTTAGCAAAAAAATAGCAAAAATGGGAAAAAAAAATTCGTCAACGTGAAAAAAATTCACATATATATCAACTGAATACTTTTAAATTATTGTAAGTCCAAAGTGGCCTAAGCCTGAATTTTTGCGTGGTTCAAATTGTAAAATAGCATCTTCTCCGTATTAAACTTTTGTGGTTTATTTAGCAAACACTTAATTTTTATTTTCTCTAATATATATTGAACGGACAGATGAACAAAGGCATCGTGTGATCATGGGCCTCCAAGAGGCCCTTTCCAAACGTGCTTCGGCCCATTGGCATCTCTTAATAATCACCTTAATTTCCGAAACATACCGTTCTTATTTCTATTTTATTTTTTTCCATTCTAACAAGACTTTTAAGGTGGTTTGATGCATTACCAATTTAATTAATTAATTATTTAGATCACCACTTAAATAAGTTATCACTATTTAAATTACCGGTAATATCACATTATAGTGTTTGATAAGCATTGGTAATATAAAATAATTATTAAAATAATTATAGAGAAAATTACCAAAATACTCCTAAAAATTATTTTACATATCAATAAGGCAAAAAAAAATAAGAGTTATTTTACATATCCTAAATAAATAAGGCAAAAAAAAATAGAAAAATAAATATAGATAAAGTAAGATGAGTAAAAATAAGAGTTATTTATAAAAGATTCAAATAATAAAAGAGATGTAGCTAAATGATATTTATTTATTCCATCCAACATTCCTTGTTCATCTCATATTTTGCCAAAACCCACTCGACGGATAGCTCATCACTCATAGTTTTGTCAAAAAACATGTCAAATAACTAATAATCTGGAAAGTCTATCTCCTCTACCTGCTATTTAAATTATCAGTGAGGTGACAATTAAAATTATTAAAATAATTAAAATTATTGATAATCAACCGATAATCTATCTGAATTAGCTCTTACCAAAGGACCCCTTAATTTAAAAATAAACTTTGCCTTATACCCGCTAGAATAGAAGAAGCTGGACATAAAAATTAATTGTGATAATATAAATTAGTTTTAGATTAATATATATAAAAAATAAAGTATACACTACGAAAATTATATTAAAGATTAATATTATAAAATAACCATAATTTTAATAATGCTAACATTTTAATTAAAACTCATTCAGAATAGATAAACCGTAATATTTTCTTTTAATATCTTTTGAAAAGAATGTTAGCTCAATTACAAAAATTTAAGAAAAAAATTAATTCCATCCATATTACACAGTCAGCTTCAAATTTTGGACTCTCAAATTTTTTTAGCATCACTATATTTAAAGATAGACATGGGCCGCCCAGGCCATTTGTCTCGGCCCGATCCGACTGGAACGTCCGAACCCATGGTTGGTCCGACACGGCCCGGGCACAGCGAGTGCAGGCCCCGTTCGGCTCGGCCCTAAATAATACAAAACGTCCTCCACGCATGGGCTATGGTTTGGGACCATGTCCGTGGCCTTTTTGTGATGCGTGGGGCTCGGGGCTTCGCCGGACCACAATGTAATCGCCAAGCGACCTATAGGCTGCACCGAGCGTGCACCACGAATGCCTTGTGACATTGACCCGTGGCTGCGCATGACTCTGCTAATTTTGTCCTTTTTTTTGTCATTTATTACTATGTACTAAAATTGACAAAGCAAAGCACAACCCGGGTGCAGTCAAAACTCCAATTTGACCAGCCTCGGCCTAACCCATTTGTTCCGCATCCAAAGTTGTTCTTTTCTTTCACTAAAAGAGTTAAATTTGTTTCCTTAAATTTCATTATTTCCCAACTTTTCTTGATGAAAAAAAACTTAAATGCCATTAATGACAGATCTGTTTTCTACTTAATTAGTCTTTGGAGCTTTTGCCTCACGCCAAGCACATTGAATAAAAATTACACGCCTGCACAGTCGACTGCTCTCTCTCTCTCTCTCTCTCTCTCTCTCTGTATGTGTGTTCCATCATGCAAAGCACACCACAGAACCTTCTTCACCTTCTCGTTCCACCATGTTCCTATAATTGGATGCTCTTTACCCCCCTCGCTCCTTCCTCCTACAGGACCTACACCCACTACACAGTCCAGTCAAAGTCCAACATCTCTGCATTTTGGTGAAGAAGAAGCTAATTGTTTCAACTTCCTCTCACCTCACGCTACACAAAAAAACTCTGTTTACTTCTTTCGTTGACCGTGGTTGCATCAGTTCAGCAGGGTCCCTTGATGCATGGCTCGCAGACGGGAGGCGCCAGCGGAGGCCGTGGCCGAGGAGGGAGGAGAGGAGTGCAGGACGCCGCGGGGCGCGGAGCAGAGAGCCGCACCGCCGGCTCGCCCGCCGCCGCCGCCTCGGAAGCGGAAGACTGAGCCATGCGCCCGTCCTCCTAAGGACTTCTTCCGCTCGCCGGACATCGAGGCCTTCTTCGCGGCTGCTGACGGTGGCAGGGCCTTCTCTTAAGACCACAAGTAACTGTTCCCTTGCATCCCTACTCTGACAATTGCGTAGTTGTACAGAAGATGCAGAAGGATGCTGTAATTTAACTTCTTATTGCAGTAGAGAGAGAGAGAGAGATTAGTGCACTTAATTGTAGAATTTCAGCTCTCAAGCAAGCTGCTTTTAGTTGTTAATTGTGATCCAACTTCATATTCTTCCATGTGCCTGGATAATATTCTTATTTCTCGTTCATTTTTTTTTGGAAATTAACTCTCTGATCTCAACTACTTAATTGCATGTGATGAGACTGTCATGCATGTAGGATGAATTGTATATACGCCATGTCAAACTGGAGGATTAAGAAGAGTTCTAATATTACGATGCCTCTTCAGATTATCTAAGTTACTGCGTATTCTACTACTTAGTCTGGTGTGCAGCATGTAACTAGGAAGAATAGAAGAAGAATAACAAGAACAGGCCAAGTTCTCCCTTATGTCCTGTTTGGATTCATGCGTTGGAATGTGGAACCGGACAAAGAGTATAAGCACGAAGCACGACACGAGTGACATGTAAACAGACAATTCAAACTATTCATCCGAGGCCATGACAAAAGCTAATATTACTGAGCCCAAGAGAGAAAAAAGATTGCTGTCTAGACACTCATCTCTCACTTCCACCCATTTTAGCTAAGTGGTGGTCATAAAACTTCTTCCACTACTTGTCTTGGAAACGATAGAGGCTACAACACTAAATGCTCCATTTGGATTGGTTCTTACGTATAGTGAAGGCAAAGCATGTACTTTTGCTTGCAATGCATTTCATTACGCCATTGTTCATGTCCTGGTTACTTAAACTGTAAATAATAATTTGACATTAAAACATCAAAATAGGAGTAATGTCCTTCTTGTTGTAAGTTTAGTTCATAGCTGATCAAAGTTTGTTGTGTACACAGTTAATTCATGACTACCGTTTTTGTTTGCTTCTTATCCATCAGAATATAAAAAAAGCCATCGTGATCCAAGAAGTTGCATGGTATCCTATGAAAGGGGACGCCTATGAGTCTTGTCTTGTCTGCAGCACCACTCAAGATTAATATGCAAAATGCGAGTGAAATATATTTGCTATGACACTAATGCCATGCATAGATCAATTAGTTCAATTATCAGAGTATAAATAAAGAGTGATATAGTGGATGCTGAGTTTAACTCTCACTTTAGTTAAATAATTATCCTTGAGAAAAAAGATGAACCCTTTTCTTCTCCTCATAAAAGGTCACTTTTTTGGGTGCTTTCCACCGGGAAAAGAAAGAAGGAACAAAAGATACCATGGGAACTAAAGAGAAAAAAGGTGCCTATTTGGCACTTGGTCCATGTCAATCCCCCAACTGCTTCTCTTTTGCACTTTGTTCCCTTAAGATTCATGTGTAAGTAAGGGGCAAAGTCATGTCAATTTTCAATTTTTTATATAATTCCTAATATTAATTCATGTTTAAGTTTACTCTATCCATTTGCATATTTCGATATATCCAACATCTGCTCTGAAAAAAATTTAGAGGTCAGAATTTAAACCAAGAAAATAGATTCATGATTCAATCATTTCACATATAAATGTTTCAATATTGAAAAAAAATGATGCATAAGCTAAAACATTTACCTGTAGATTTTGTGACAAAAAAGCATTTGGGATGGCACAATGATATGATCACATTGTAATCAGAAAACAAAAGAGTAAATTGAGGTACTCAGCAATTATTTTACACCAAGATAACTGTTCATTCTCTGGTCCACTTCAAAATTTGGGAGTTAGGGCACCATGTGGCATTGGTCAAGTTAGGACCACCCTACTATTTAAATAAAGAATCATGACCCTTTGAACTATTTTCCAGAATATTATAACCTTAGAAACAGTTGCAGGGCGAATTGATAGATAATGCAGTACAGTTTGTTTGAGGAACAATTAGCTGCCACCAATCATTTCAACATCTTGCTGGGACTGGTGTAAATGCTTTAACAAGTAAGAAGCTCCTGGCTTCAAAGACTGGTTACTTTCCCTTTCTGCTAGCTGCGTCAAATGTGTCCAAGAGCAGGAGTACAGGAACAAGGACTGATGTTAGCAGTGTCCAGTTCAGATCTCAAGGTTCATATTTTTCCCCCTGGTTGGATAAAACTTAACTCTATTCATATCTTGGACTTACAAGAAACTGTTGTTTTCCAATATTACATCATAGAAGGACAATGACTAATACACTAGAGTGCAATAACTCCTAAATTGAATGCATAATCAGTCACAAGTTCATAACTTTTTTGCTTGTTTTGATGATATTAGTTTTAAGATTATAATAACTATTGATTTGTCCAATTGACCTCAACAATGATTTGTTGATTTGATTTCTCTTTCATTAAGACTTCTGCAATTAAATTAACTGCCACAAATCAGAATATCATCCTAACAGGAATCTTTTAAGGGCCTATGACTAGTTGTTGGATTTAATAATGCAACAATTTCCTGAATATAATACCTCGACACAATTGAAAAATAATAAATAATTTCTATGGACAGCATAATACCCACTCATCTGAATTGCCCCACGACACATATTTTTTGTGTTGCAGAAAATATGTTGCACATAAACATATAAAAAAATAACAACAAAGCCTTATCCCACTAGGTGGGGTCGGCTAGATGGATCTCATTCCGCATTCGTTGATTCATGTTCATGCGATTCGACAGAGTTTTACGCTGGTTGTCGGAGCCTAATACAACCCTTCTCTTTTATCCGGGCTTGGGACCGGCTATAAAACATATACGATGTTGAATTTATTGATCCATTTTTCCTACTTCAGCTTATTCCATCCCTTTCATTACGAAGGCAACATGAGACATTACTGTAGAAACGACCTCCATAATTGAGATGATATAAGAGAAAAGAAAGATGTAGAACCACATGAAGGGAATATGCCACACAAAAAGAGTCCAAAAACAATTAAACACAGCAAATCACTACATCAATTAGATACAGAGGCCACAAGGATTTCTTCATTTGATAAGTATGCATTCATTCACTAAGAAACCTAAAATCAAATGATTCCTTCCTCTTTTTCTTTGGGGAAAATACAAAAGCAAAAAAGAAGCATCCTTTAACCTGATTGTAAAGTAGTATTGCCTTTAATCAGCAAAGTTGATCCACATATTTATTGACAAATTTTGTACTGCCGATCACATCAGTATACGCGCCTGTATTATCATCATGGCTAGTCAATGGTGATCAAGAACAGTGAGTCTCAACCACAACTTCAAATTCCACCATATGAAATTTATCACTAATAGTGGATTCATTTACATTTTAAAAGTTTCTAATATGTCATACAATGGAGAAAGGTTGTCTGAACCTGGAAGGCAATAAGATACAACCAAGTGAGGAGGGGCCAAGCTAAAGAGAAAGTTATCTTAGAAGTCTTGCAAAAGGTTAAAGGCTGTGAAGCACATTAGCAACTCATGAAAGCAACCCTAATGGTGGGGGGGATCACATCACACCTATGCAAAGGGACACATTGGAAAGTGCTGATGACCTCACAAACAACCCCATTCACTGCAGACTGCCTCAGAGTCCAGAAAATAATATCCAGCTGCCTGCCTTTGTTTAGTGTCGCATTATTTTACTTTCTCTCCTCTTTTTTTAGTTTTATAGTATTAGCATGGGAATCCAGTCATGACAGCTCATGGTTCTGTATACATCCATATGGAGCCAGTGTGGTTTTGCATCACTTAGAGACAGGCTTTGTTGTCACTTCTTATCACCTCTTTCTCACTCCTCTCCCCCCTGCCACCTTCTCCCCTCCTCCAGGGCAGGACAGACGTAGCAGCAGCAGCAGCTCTTGGATCCATGGCTTCTGAAGCTTCTGTGACGGAACAAATAGTTAATGAGGTATGCGAAACAGAGAGAACCCTGAATTAACTCTGATTCTTCTTGTTGTTTCTCAGTCTTCATCTTTCTATGTTACTCTGTCACCTGCTTCAGTTGGTCTCCTCAGCTCTACATGGGACTTTTGTTTTTCTCTCAGCAACTGTTTGAAATGAATGAAACAGATATATATTACTATTTATATTATTGAAAGTGACGTAGATCATGCATTGAGCCTCTTATAGATGAAACTGGATCAATATCTTGATTTGCGCAGCAGAGCAAACTGTCATAACTCAGTACAAATACATTCATTACGAGTGGATATCTTGAATAGTGCTGTAAAAGGTTTTTGCTTCTTGTTTCTTAAAAGATCATGATCCTGGGCACTTGCTATCAGCCTCATTAAGATTACTCTTCTAATGTTTTTCGTTGTGATCTCTAATCTAGCGATCCCTGACTAATCCACTTTGTAGTAGGACTAAGAACTAAGTTTCTTTTCTTAATATTTTCATATGTACAATGTTTTGATAAAGGGTAGCATGGACTCTACCAACTCCGCACTGAGGATGAGATGATAGTGATGTTTTATGTTTCATCAGAGGAAATATTAGTGTCCGGAATTTGTTGTCTAAGACGTCATTGGTTGTTATTTAAGAGCATTGATGATGGATTATATTTCTGCTTTTGAGATGACAACATCAAAGACTAAGTCAGAACTTCCTGACTAAGGGTGACACCTAATTCTGAAGAAATTGTGGGATATTAAGCCCATAGATATGATAATAGATTAATAGTGTTATTTTTTTATCTTTGCCACATACGCATAACTTTTGGTTTTCCTAAACCAGGAACAAGGATCAATAATTCATTCCTTATTCTTACTCAGTGAGACAATAATTCACTCCTTTTTCTTTCATTGTTCACATGTTTTTGTATGTTGTTTATGATTGATTTAAAGAAGAGTGAAGATTGACCACCAAAACAAAGAACAATATAAGTTAATTAAATTGCGAGCATGACAAACACAATAAACTTACAGAGTAGACTAGAGTGTTTCTTAATGCATATCATTAACAATAATAACAATAAGTAGGCATTCTCCTCTCACAAAGTTTAACTACTATTACTTCCCTAATGTCCGCCAATATATCTATAATGTGTATGACCATTTTGTTAAATTTCTATCAAATACTATAAAGATTAGGGAAGGAGAAGAGATTCAATAGTGAATATATAATTTCCTATCAAAGATGGTAGTGATATCTGCTTATCCTCAGTAATGTCCTCCAATTAGTCACAACCACATTGTGCATAAACAAAGATGGTGACTACTGACAACCATAATTGATTTCTATTGATAAATTTAAAAACGTTAGCTGAATGCTTCCTTTATTCTATAGCCTATTCAGAGCATAAAAGAAGCTAATGGTTTGAAGAATGATGAACTGGTCATTTCTGAAACCAAGGGTGTCAATGGTAAAGTGGACGAAGTCAAAGTGGAGGATGCAACAGTAGTTGAAAAATCTAGTCATGTGCAAGAAGAGCTGAAGCAACAAGATAGTGAAACCCAGATTCCAGAGGATACAAAAGAAACAGCAGTCAATGATGATAAGTCAGCTTCTGAACCATCCGTTGAATCTGCACAAAAAGAAGTAGAAAGTGAAAGCAATTTACCTGCTGCTCAGAAAAGTGATGCTCAGGTCGTTGAAGTGACAAAGGAAGAGGCAGAAGGAACAGATGAATCTGTGCAAAAGGTAGTAGAAAATGGAACCAGTTCACCAGATACTAAGGAAATTGTCAGTGATCAGGTTGAGGAAGCTCAGGGACTTATTGAATCTGGGGAGAAGGAAATCGTCAGTGATCAGTTTGAAGAAGCAAAAGATAATGAAGCATCTGCGGAACCAGTTGAATCTGGGGAGTCTGCGGAACCAGTTGAATCTGGGGAGAAAGAAATTTCCAGTGATCCCGTTGAAGAAGCAAAAGATAATGAAGCATCAGCGGAACCAGTTGAATCTGGGGAGAAGGAAATTTCCAATGATCAGGTTGAAGAAGCAAAAGATAATAAAGCATCCGCGGAACCAGTTGAATCTGAGGAGAAGGAAATTGCCAGTGATCAGGTTGAAGAAGCGATAGATAATGAAGCATCTGCAGAACCAGTTGAATCTGGGGAGAAGGAAATTGTCAGTGATCAGGTTGAAGAATCGAAAGATAATGAAGCATCTGCAGAACCAGTTGAATCTGGGGAGAAGGAAATTGTCAGTGATCAGGTTGAAGAAGCGAAAGATAATGAAGCATCTGCAGAACTAGTTGAATCTGGGGAGAAGGAAGTAGAAGATCCAGTGAATTTACTTGACAGTCAGGAAAATGGCACTCAGGCTGTAGAGGTGACAGAAGAAGTAACAAATGATGGTAAACCAGATTTAGAACCAGCAGTTGAATCTGCAAAAAGACAACTGGAAATTGAAACCAGTTCACCGCCTACTGAAAATACTGATATTCAGTCTGTGGAGGTCATAAATGAAGAATTAAAAGACAATGATTCAGCTTTGGAACCATCATATGAATCTGCCACAACAGAAGTACAAACTGCAAACAGTTTATCTGGTACTCAGCAAATTGACACTCAGGTTACCGATGAGATAAAGGAAGAGGTAACAGATACAATTCAAGTTTCGGAACAATCCATAGAATCTGCACAAGAGGAATTAGACAATGAAACCAAAATTTCAGGTACTCCTGAACTATCAAATGAAACACAAGACAAACCAGCCGAGGTGGTTAAAGACATCATGCAAGAATCAGAAACTGAGGTAATAAAAGAATCAGTTGTGAGTGAAGTGCAAAGTGAAGTGCCAGATCCTGCTGAACTTGCTTCAGAATCAGTTACTGAGGATAAGGTAGTGGAACCACCCACAGATACAGTACATGAGCCACTCGATGATGTAAGTGCAGTTAACAATACTTCTGAAACAACAGATCTTTCCCAGATCGAGAAAATCGATGATAAACTTCCATCATCTAATGGCACTTCAGAGTTGGCCACTGAAGAGAAAATTGGCCTGGATGTCAAAAATCCTACTGAAGTAATTAGTGAGCCCATAGATGTTGTCGAAGAAGTTACTTCTGACGTTGTTACTGCTACAGAAGATGACTCAAATGTTGATTCCAATACCAGCGGCACTTCCGAGTTGGCCACTGAAGAACAAACTGCTCAACCCGAAAGTTTGGTTGTTGAAAATCCTACTGAAGTGATTATTGAGCCTAAAGATGTTATCGAAACTGTGGCTTCTGGCATTCTTACTGCTAATGATGAAGATTCAAATGTTAGTTCCATTGCAAAGGAGACTGAAAGTGAAAAAAATAATTCTCCCGTAGATACAATATCGGTTGCAGCTACTATTGCAACTGAAAATCTGGAATCAGATGCAGATGCTGGAAAAAAGGACCAAGAATATCCTGTTGAAGTTGAGAAACCAACTGGAACAGAGACATATGAAGCCACTGTTACCACTAAAGTTGAGAATCTAACTGTAACTGAGACAACTGAGACTATTGTCGAAAAAGTCATCAGCAAAGATGACGAAGAAACAAAAGATTCCGCATCTCCACAAGTGGCAGCTGAGGAAAAAGATGAAACTTTTGAAAGCACTACTCGAGATATTGATGTGGCTGGAATTGCAAACAAAGTAGCAGAAACTATTAATGAAACCAATGAGGTAGTCGCAGAGCCAAAGCAAACAGAAGCTAAACAAACTCTTCTAGATAAGTTTGCTAGTGAAACTTCAGAAGACAAAAAGGAACAAGAAGCTGGAGATGTCAAAGATAGAAGTCTACCTGAAACCACTAAAGATGGCAATGATACAAAGGCAGATGAGGAAGTTCCCACGCAAGAAACTCCTGTCAAGACATCTCAACGCCAGTCGAATAACATAATCTCAAAGGTTAAGAAGTCAATTGGCAAGGTGAAAAAGGCCATAACTGGTAAGTCACCAAATTCAAAGACCACCACATCTGAAAACAAAGACCCAACAAAACCTTAGTGACTTAAGAAATAGTAGACATAATTCGATGCGTGTCTGAGTATAAAATTGGAATGAAATTTTAAAGTCCTATGCTGTTTGTATCCACTTTTCCGCAATATGATGGCACAGAAGGGTATGTGTACATAGATGATATCGGGTTCAGAAGATTTATGTTACTGCAGCCATCTTTCTCCGAGGAAGTATTCAGATAAATGTTCTGGTCTTATATTTTGAGCTGTCCAGATATATGTGTGTTGTTTCCCATTGTTTTCTTTCTTTTTTCTCTTTAATATGTGCATGTTTTACTTGATTTGTAATTTTTTTGGGTCTATAATTGTAAGGATATTCTTTTATTTGCTTCTTTGGCGTGTATGATTGCCATCATTGATTATATTCGTTTGGTTTATAAGTGCTTCTATATGTCTTTAACATGATGTAAACTATGTAGTTTATTTTGAGCAGTATCACTTTGAGATGTGCAATTTCACTGACAATGGGAGATGTTGAATGGAATTAGAAATTTTGATGAATGGGCAGAAAAGAAACCAAATAATACAAAATAATATGGACGACGTTTTCCTAGAAATCAGGGCCGATTCAATCTTATAGTTTGTATTAAATGTGTTTTTTCAGTAGTTGGAGGATTTTGATAGGATGATAAAAGTGAAATCATTAAAGGGTGTTAGATATAAATAATAATCATTCATTTGAAAATTATATTTTATTGTGGCATTTATCAGTGTGTACATCATTGTCCTACGAAACTGAGCTCTACTAGTACACAATATTAGAAACATAAATATACAGAACAAAGTAGTCGAGTGATCATGACTCAAGTAACCAAATTCAGACAAGCTGGTGATTAATAATTCATATTCCCCGTTAATTGGTTCATGCGACAATATAGAAACAAAAGATATTAGCCCATATATGGTGGCTAGCTCTTATCAAATTAGAAACTTAAAAGAAGTCAATTTTGGATTTCACTGAAGAGTATGTTTACAGGGTATGCAGCCATCGCCCAGTTAAAGAGAGCGAAAAAAGAAATACAAAATTTTGTATGCATCTTTGACAAATTTTTATATGATAGTAACCAAGGAGCGTACAAAAACTTATCCTAATGTAATTCAGAGACAACGAAAGAGAGAATGATAAGGAAGTCTTCTAAAGGGATTGCACAGAACAGTTCATCACAAAATGCATAGCTAGGTCTCCTAAAATAATGGATGACGCTACAGTAGTTGAGACCCTGAAATCTTTATGTGCACCATTCTACTTACCAGGTTTTGTGAGGAAGACATGGAAACTTGAAGCGAAATCAACTATGCAAGGGTCTGAAAATAATAGGAAGGCCATACTCAGGCTGTAGGGTAAGCAAGTAAAAGGGTGTATGCTTGTAGTTTGGCGATATGGAGAATGAGAACCTCTGTAGTATCATGGCAGTCACAATCTTAGCTTCTAACATAGCAAGGTTCTGGCCAATGCATGCCCTTGGTCCCACTGAAAATGTAAGCAGTGCATTAGGATGCTTGGCAGCCTTTGAAATCCCATTCTCGAATCTGATAGGATTAAATTCATCAACATCAGATCCCCATACATCTTTATTCCTGTGAATAATAGATGTAGGTATCATCAGTGCAGTGTCCTTAGGAAGGTTTATGTTTTCCACAATAATGTCCCTTGTTGGCATCCTTGTCATCACCACAACTGGAGGATACAGCCTCAGTGTCTCTAGAAGAACCATATTGACCTGCAAATGGGCATGATTATGATACTACTGTGGAAGAAAAAAAAGGAAAAGGATAATTTGAAATTCAGACAAATTTACCAGCTTTAGTTTGCTAACTGTCTCAGCATTTGGAATATCCATGGCGCATTCTCGCAGAACCTCTTCTCTAAGCTTCTCCTGCCAGTCTGGATTTGTGCTTAACAAGAACGTAGTCCATGTTAGCAAATGTGATGTAGTCTCATGCCCCGCAAAGAAAAATGTCTTGCATTCATCGATGATCTCATCCATGCTCATTGTTGGACCATCTTGCGGTTCTTCATTTGCTTTCATCATTAGCCCAAGCAAATCATTTGCATTGCTATAATCCTTAGAATCGAGTCGTTCTTTTATGATGCCTGTGAGCTTGCTGATCAGTCTTCTCTCAAGCTTCCACCTGTACTGATTCCTCTTGGTAGGAAGATACCTGCACATTCAAAGGATTTACTGAGTTAAGAATTTCAATTCCTTGTGCAGAATGATTCAGGAATTTATTTTTCAAACTTGTGCAAGCCTATCAGTGTCATATGTATCCATGATTTATGACTTACCTGAATCCGGGAAAATCTATCCTGATTAGACTTTCTGTGGCAACAACCTGCAACTCTTGTTGTGCTAGAGATACTTCTTTAGCCTCCATGTAACTGCATCCGAAGGCAGTACGAGCGATGATGTCCGCTGTCACTTCTTGAAATGCCTTGCCAACCTCTATTTCCTTGTGCTGATTCTGTGCTTGGATTATCTCAACTTCCCATCTTTCTAGCATGGTCTTTGCGCGTCCTGCCATTTCCTTTGCCAACATCTGCCAAATACCAAACAAACTCAGAATTCAGGCTTTTGGATGGCACATGCTGCTGCAAGTCATCATTTCCTTGAGGAATTTACTCCTGAATCATTTGATTTTGTGTATGAATTACTGTCATTAATATCCAAACACTGTTTTTTTTATTAAAATTTGAAGTTTTATGAAATATAAGGAAATAATTCTTTCCTATCTTAACTTTAAGCAACTTTATCCTCTGCAACTATTACAAAAACAAAAAGAACAGAAGTTAGCTGCAATGTGTGCAGATTCTTTCCCGTCTCTTAACTTAAACTCCGAAACTAAGATATCAAACTTGGTTCCACTAGATTCTTGCCCTTTATCTCAACTATAGATATTCAAAATTAAAAACCTTAAATTCAGAATTCACAGATTGAAAAAAAATGGAATCATAAAAAGTGCACCTTTAGCTTATCCACCGTGAACGCTGGATTTGCAATTCTCCGATGCCTAGCCCAATCCGACCCTTCTACGAAGAGTAATCCTTTCCCCAGTAGCGCCATCATTGCTGGATTCTGTTCAGGCTTGACGAAGAAACCCAACTTGATCGACAGTATCTGCTTAGCCATTTCCGGATCACTGATGCAGATCCTCGGCTGCGTTCCATGCCAAAAAACAAAAGTAGTTCCTGCACAGCACACTTACTGTAGCTTCTCAGAGCAGCAAGGATTAAGCTAACAGGTATTGTTCAATCCGTATTGTTCAAATCAACTCGGGCCAGATTACAAACCGTATTGTTCAATCCACCTGCGGTACTGGGGAAGAACCCTGAGAGTGATGTCGTGTGAGTGGTTGTCCAGGACGAGCTCCCGCGCGGCCTTGATCATCTTCTTGATCTCCTCAACGGAGCCTGTCCAGAACCTGTAGGGAGGGCCTCTCAGGCCTTGCTTCCTGAAGGCCCTTGCCATGGCGTACGGCCTCCATATCAGACGCAGCGAAGCGTTCCAGAGTGTTGGTACCAGCACCGCCACGAGGAGAGCAAGTGGCGCGAGGCCGAGAACGCCCATCTTGCAGGAGCCGAGAACTTGGAGAGAGGCGACGGTCTCTGGGCAGCTTCAAGCTTTTTTCTTTATTCCTTCCCATTCTCCGGTGATGAGGTCATGGATGATGCACATAATCCACTTTGTTTTGAAGTAATCCACGTAAATATGTAGCAGTAGTTTAAGATATTATCTCGGATCAGACAGAGTTAATAATTCGATCTTTCATCACCGAAAAAAAATAATTCGGACTTTAAAGATATATTATAAAATTGGAGTCAAACTTTGAAAAGTTTGCATTCACAATTATGAAAGTAAAAAAGATAAAAGAAATGCAAATGTGATAATAGTGGACAACTTATCATATGCCCTTTTTTTTCTCATAATACAAATTACTTTGACAATAATTTCTTGTTTTTTCTTATTCACATCAATAAGAAAATGTTTTATCATAATAAATTTTATGTTCTAGGAATATTATGTATGCGGGTCTTTTATTTAGAACGTTTGTTTGAGTTGGGAGTAGGAATGTTCTCCGGATTGACTTGGTCTGTCGGGTCGGATAAATGATAAGGCCCAATTCGATTTAATTTGGATTGGATCGGATGGATGGTCGAACCCGATCATATCAAAATTTGATTCGACCATAGGTCGGGTTGGGTACGGGGGTACATGTTTTCGACCCGAGTCAATCAAGACCCGACAATCTATTTTTTATTATTTATTTAAATTTAAGTTTATACTTGGTTTAAAATTTTTCAACATCCGATTTGACCCGATAACTCATTTTTTTATTAAATTTAAGTCTATACTTGTTTAAAAATTTAAAAATTTTGAAATAAAATATTCTAAGTATAGAAATAATATTTAAGTAGTTAGAAAATCTATTTTATGCTTTAAAAATATTAAATAAATTTTCATATTAATAATAATAAAAATAGTAAGGAAAAATATAAAAACAAAAATTAGGTGCTCGAATAACTCAATGATCGGATCGGATTGGTTCGGATTTGACTTCCAAAAAGTTCTCGACTTCACCCGATTGATTTGATCTCGGATTAGATTTGTTCACCTAAATCGTGAAATGGCTCTAGTTGGAGGAATCCGAGTGATGTATTGCAATTGTCCCTTTTAATTAATTTGGTAAGGATGACCTATGAATATTTAAGAAATTAGTTACACCTAATATTTTTATATAGTAAGATAGTGTGTTATATAATTTAGTATGTTTAAGAGATTACGTGATATTATTTTTCTTGATGAAAAGTTTGATCCTTTTATCTTGCAACAAATGTATCAATCTCAAGGGTGTATTATTTTTGTTGATGAAAATTTTGATCTGATTATCTTGCAAAAAATCTACCAACCTTAAGGGTGAATAATCACAAAGGGTTAAAATATAATGCTATTTATTTTTAAATTTAAATATCAATAAGGGACGAAGTTGTGATTAAAAAATCATAATTATTGATGCATCTTGAATTATTATACTCTGTACCCAAAACATGAAAGAAAAAAATAAGGATATGTGGTGGTAGCAGAGCATTAGGGCCATTAGAATTAGAATTAGAATTATATCGTGATATACTCTTTCTCTCATAGTAAAATTTCTTCCGATGACGGTCTACATTGATGTTTTCTCTCTTATTCACATTGATTAAGAGAGTTTTATCAAATTGTTTATCATCTTTCTAATTTGTCTGCTTCATCGTCTTGATTATTCATCGATCCTCAATGTCATATTCTCAATAAATTATTATTGAGCTAATTTTTTTTTGCAATCAATTTCTAAAGATGGCAATAACGAAGTTCGATGTCAAAACGTTCAATCGGAACACAAACTTCAATCTATGTCAACTTCAAATGCTTACCACATTGATTCAAAATGAGTTAAAGAAGGCACTATCGAAAAATGTCCGACTGGGAGGAACTTTAAGAGAGAGACATATATGCATTCTAATTGTGATTGACAAACGATGTTCTTCAGGAAGTTCTCTCATAGAAGACAATGATAAATCTTTGGAGAAAGTTGGAAACTCTATACTTGATTAAACCCCTAGCAAATCGATTTGTATTGAAGCAGCGAATATGCATGCTAAAGGTGCATCGATCAAATCGCATATAAGTGAATTGGTCACCCTTATCAATGATTTGTTAAACATAGATGCCAAGGTTGATGATAAAGATCAGATCTTATAACTTTTGGGTTCTCCACCATCTTCATATAATTCTTTTAAAGAAACATAATCTATAGTAGAGACAAACTTAATTTGAAGATGTTAAATACAAAATGTTGAGCAAAAAAGTTGGATAATGAATTAGGATCCAGTAATAAAATTGATGATCAAGCCTTAAGTCTAATCATAAAAGGCAAATATGATACAAGAAATTCAAATCAAGATAAATTCATATCTAAGTCGAAGCACGGAGCTAAAGTCTGTAATTATTGTAAGAAGAAATTTTGTATCGAAGCAGAGTGTTAGAAATTACTCAACAAAAATAAGAAGAACAACGAGGATTTTCGATTGGTGTTGACATCAAATTAATCAAGATCATCAAATGAATGAATTTTGTATTCTCAATGCTCATACCATATATATATCCCAATCAAGACTAGTTCTCTATGTACAAAAGGTGAAGTCATTTTTATGGACAATAATGCAGCGTGTAAGAATATTGGTATTGGGTTTATCCAAATTAAAATACATGATGAAGTTGTTAGAACATTATTAGAAGTCAAACATGTTCATAATCTAAAAAATAATCTGATTTCACTTGGTGTATTAGATTTAAATGATTGTAAAATTGTTATTAACTCTAATGTGATGAGAATTTCTCATGGAGCTCTTGCATTAATGAAAGGTCTCAAAACAAATAGTTTGTATGTTTTCCAAAATTCAATTGTGACAATTTCAACAACAGTCTCATCCACTTTGAAAGAAGATTATACCAAATTATGACATATGCATTTGGGCCATATGAGTGATAAGAGCATACAAATTCTCATAACAGAGGTCTTCTTTATGGTGCAAAGATTGGAAAACTAGAGTTATGTATGCAATGATTTTCACTCCTTCAAATTTATCTTATACTAATATTGTTAGTAGATACATGTCTAATTCAGAAAAAAAATATTGGAAAGTTATTGAGTGGATACTAAAATATTTAAGATGTACTTCTAGTGTTTGTTTAAAATTTAGTACAAATCAGTTGGTTTGGTTAGCTATTTTGATTCATGGTTTGCAGGAGATCTTGATAAACGAAGGCTTCTCACATGTTACATCTTCACTATTACTAATTATACTATGAGTTGGAAAGTTATTTTGTAGGATATAGTAGTATTATACCCCCCCCCCCCCCCCCCCCCAATTAAACTGAATGTATGATCATTATTGAAGAAGTAAAAGAAGCTATCTAGGTGAATGCAATACATCATGAAAGGACAAAGCATATTCATATGAAGTATCATTTTATTTATGATGTTGTGAATCAAGATGATCAAGTTTAGGAGATCAACACTCATAATAACTCGGTAGATATGATGACAAAGAGTTTATCTTTTGTCAACTTTGAATATCGTTCATGCTTAACAAATATTATGAAAATATCAAGCTAAGCCCATATGGGTCATTCAGCAAAGGAGAGCATCTTAATTTTTGAGAGTTTTGTAAAATTTGATTCAAAGTGAAGATTTGTTAATGTGTCTTAAATTATTCTACCTTGGATTTGAAATTATGAAAGAAAAAAATGAGAAAAAGGAAAACGAGGATTTGTTGAGATGTACTATATAATATCCATGACTTAATCATGCATGATTAGATGTATAATGTTATGCTATGTTAAAGGTTGTATTAAAGCATAAGCTTCAATGTTAACTATTGGAGTGCAAAAAAATGATGAATATTTAAAATTATGATTTTTTCTTCTAACAAAACATTTATATTTCAATTTCTAGATTATTTATTTTTTAAAATATTTTATTTGAATCTAAATGGAGAATAGTTTCTTATTTACATGTAATTTCTTAAGTAAATAAATAAATAATTTAAAATTTAAAACCATTTATGCATAGCAATTTCACAAATAAACAACTTAGAGACGATTTGAAAGTTAGGCTAGGGGATGATATAATTCCTCAAGTGACAAAGTTTAAATATTTAGAATCAATTGTAAGACAAGATGGTGAGATTGATGACGATGTTAATCATAGAATTCAAGCTGGTTGGTGTAAGTGGAGGAAAGCCACTAGAGTTCTTTGTGATAGAAAAATACCCAATAAAGTTAAAGGAAAATTCTATCGTACTGCTATAAGGCCAGCAGTGTTATATGGTAGTGAATGTTGGGCTATGAAGGGACAACATGAACGTAAAGTGGGGGTAGCCGAAATGAGGATGTTGAGATGGACGTGTGGTCATACAAGATTAGATAAGATTAGGAATGACCATATACGTGAACGAGTCGGAGTGGCTCCTATTAGTGAGAAAATTGTAGAGAATCGTTTGAGATGGTTTGGTCATGTTCAGAGAAGACCATTAGATGCGTTAGTAAGAAGAGTAGATCAAATAATCTGGAGTCCGATTAAAAGAGGGAGAGGGAGGCCAAGGCGGACACTTGGCGAATTAATAGAGCAAGATCTATTGATGAATAATATACCGAAAGGTTTGGTTATTAATAGAGCGGAATGGCGTCATATGATCTATGTAGTCGACCCCACCTAGTGGGATAAGGCTTTATTGTTGTTGTTGTTACTTAAATGGCATTACATGTGAATATGGAGGAGAGATCAAGTTATTTTCGGAAGGATGTTATGCACCAGCTTAAGTTGGTTATCTCTTTGCTTCTAATCCTTATTTTGATATCTTTTACCATATATTTCTGCCCCT
This sequence comes from Pontederia crassipes, assembly GCA_030549335.1. Lineage (NCBI taxonomy): Eukaryota > Viridiplantae > Streptophyta > Magnoliopsida > Commelinales > Pontederiaceae > Pontederia > Pontederia crassipes. The sequence goes on along the minus strand of CM060197.1, from coordinate 38,745,959 downwards.
TTCACCACCCTTATCCAAACATCAAAGAAAGGAGAAACACCCAATATTTGTTGGGGGAAATTGAGGAAATAGAAAGAGATTAGGATTGCAGCTTGTGGTAAGTCATACTTGATTCTCTTTTTTTATTTTACTTACAAAATTTTCTAATTAGGGTTCCTCTCAACTTGTCTATCTTATCCTTTTCTGATCTTTAGTTAATTGTGAGGTAAAATCCATGTAGTTCATGAGTAAAAGTAACCCTGGGCATGGTTAAATTGTTACACATTTTCATACCCTTAGATGCTCCAAAAATAATGAAATTTGCTCTGATTGACCCCCTTTGAGTTTATATTCGTTGAAAGGTGGAATCGAGTTAATTAGATGTCTATAGATAAAGCTATGCTATCGTTTTTAAACTGTTGTTGTTCTGTCCATCGAAATTGTTACCTAATTTTGTAAATTATGTATTAAATCAAATATGTTATATAATTATTTGATAATTTATGGTCAAATGTTAGGTTTCATTTACAATTAAAACCACTTAGAAAGAATATATCTAGTGAAATTTATAAATGATTAACCGAACCTTACTCAGCCTATAAAAAAAATTAGGAATATCATATTATTACTTGTTAAATTTATTGTGCTTGATCTAGAATGGTATAAATTCAAGAAATTTTATGATTTACACCATAGCATGCTTACATTTTGAGAAAATTGAAAGCTAGAATATGAGTTGCGTGCTAATTGATATAAATAATAAAAGTAAGGTAACTCAATTTGTCAGAATACAGAATTGATATAAAAGTTATGTTGAATGTTGATTTTCTAAGAACCAATCATAAGAAAATAAAATTTGAAACTTTTACAGAATACGATTTCGATAATTTGGAACCAACAACATTGGAATGGCGGAATTTGATTATGAATATCAGAAGATATGGATGTTCCTTTACTATGTATGCAATATATCCTAATATTAAGTCTATAAATAATTATTATGTTTTGTTTACGATATTCTTATGTTCAAAATATAGTAGTAATATGTTACTTATTACTATTGTTATAGGAGTAGAAAAGTAAAGTAGTAAAAAAGTAAAGTAGTAAAAAAGTAAAGTAGTAAAAAAGGAAAGGAAAACTATAGTTAGCACACATAAGAAAGTTAATTTCTCCTACTCCATGTATTCACCTCTTAAGAATTTGGTGTGGTATTGATTGTTATATATTTTTTGTTCTTATGAAACGTATATCTGCATGGTTGTTTGGTTGTGCATTTGAAAAACATATGTGTTATTATGAATTGATTTCAAAAAATGTAATAATGTTTCGTTTGAAATAATATTTCATATCACTCATCTTCTGATATTTGATATATAATTGTTATGCGATGAATCATGCATTTGCATCTGTTTGTATCATGCATTTACATATATAGTGGTTGGAGCTAAATGCTACATCGTTGATCACGATGGAAGTCTAACTCTAGATTCAATCCATCATTTTGTTCTCAAGAAATGAAATGAGATAAACTGAAGCTAAGTTCCATACGGATCTAAATGCTACATCATGAGAAATCATAGTGGGAGCCGCCATTAAATTATGCAGGGGCCATCTCTAAGATCCACCTATTGCCTATTTGATCTGTTCCCTGAAAGAGATGAATTAAAATGAAATTAAGTTCCATGTGAGATGTCACGGTGGGAGACACTTCTAGAATTCATAGAGACTACATTTAGAGTCCAAATTGGCAAATTGGTGATTCGTGTATTTATGAGATTGTTGCATATTGCATTTATCAATTTGATATTTGTTAAATGATTGTCAATGTGAAATGAATATGTATGTGCCTTTTGTATGATTATAAAAGTTGTTACATAAGTATTAAGTATTTCTTACTATTCATCGTCTCTACGAATTGATTAATTGGCAACCATAAGTTGTACATTTTGTCAAATCAGTAGGACTTTTAGGATCGTTGAGTGACCAATCTGCCTTTTCTTGATAAGATACTGTTAAATCGTGTGTCTCACCGCGTGTAATAGATAGAAGATTTGTACCTTTCATATCCTTTTGTTGAGATAACAAGAGAGTTTGATATGTATTATATAATACATAAAAGTAATTTTGTATCTTGCAAAAGAAAAAAACTTTTGTAAGTTTGTGGTTGTGTGTATCCTATGATATGTTAACTGCTCTGAATGATCAATTATAAATTGTGTGATTTGATTTTCTACGAAATCATTTTCTTGTGTTATCCAGATGGATTATACACAAATTTAAAAATTATATTTGATTGTTTGTAATAAGTCGCAAGCTTTAATTTAAATCAGGATCGTAACATACTCTCTTTTGCTCATAGTAAAAATTTTTCTGACGACAACCTCCTTTGTACATAGATGTTTCTTTCTTGTTCCACTAATCAAGTGAATTTTACCAAGTTAAATATTTATGTCTATCCTCTTTTTGATTTGTGTATTTAATTGACTTGATTATTCATCGATCCTCCGTGTCATATTTCCCATAGTAGTCATAAATTTTCCAAGAATTTTGGCTTGGCCTCTGCACATTATAGTGACCAATACGAAATGTGTATGTGTAATCTATCCATCTCAAGATATAATTTCTTATGTAATATATAGGGACATAAGCTCATAACATTTCATTGAAACCAAGGAGCACTCTTAGTCAACATCAAGTAACATAAAAAGATGTGAGTCTCCAACTAAAAAATATACAAGAAAATGTATGAAAAAAATGACAAAAAAAGTAGCGTAAAGAGTACCTCACCAACAACATATGGTTAATACATTTCCTAAGTAAGTTGTTGCCCGGATTAGGAGTTGCCACCATCCTCAATAAGGAAAGTATAAATTATATACTATGGATTTAATGTTTATCATCATGGGTTAGTCTTAATGGTTGCCACATGTAGTCGGAGTCGATCAAGCTTTGATTAAATGAAAATCTCAGTACAAAGTAATTTTTGCATAATACAATTAATATGATTTATAAATGCACATACAATAACATATAGACATTACATAAGGTTTTGACTTCAACATTTTTAGAAAATCCAGTAATTTACATAAGTGCAAAAATCCAAGAAAATCCCATAAATTCAAAAGATCAGTCCATACATCAATATTTTTGCCAATAATTTTAGCTTTGATTGCACCAATGGCATGCAAGTAAACATGTCAAATGCAAGGCATTGACATGAATTAATCATACTCCATATAGAAATTTTGTTTTGCATCAGTGTAAGATTATGAAAGCTACTACAACTTTATTGATAGGTAATTCACTCACCTAAGATATGCTCAACAACATACAATCATATAAATCACAAGGCAAAAAACCTAATAAATATATAAATATATCATATAAATCAATTAGCACCTCTTATCATGCCTAATAGGATGCAAGTATGTACTCTCTCTTGCCTATAATTATCTTCATCCATTTAAACTCAGATGTCATTCAATTTTTATGTGGATTTATTTTATTATTATACAAATTTAACACTATTAGTTAGATAATTCTCGAATAATTGAATTGTCATTGTCATCAATTCATTGATTCATATTGAAGCTCAAATGTATCTTCTTAATTGATTTTTTTACTTAATAATACCTATCCTATAGTTTTAGCCGCCCTTACTTTTATTTCATGAAAGTCACAAATTATTGATCATGATTTACTTGTTTATTCTAATGAGGAGATCCATTCAACATTATTATTAGTATTACTCACATTGGGTTAATACGATAATTGCTTTTTTCTGTATTTTGTTTATGCAAGGACTCATCAAATGATAACTGGATTAATAGTGTATGACGACGATGTTCGAGCAACAGACGTGCACATGAGACATGCACATGACCTACAGACAATGAAAGAGAGCATGATAAGAAAGTCTTCTAAAGGGATTGCACATAACAGTTCCACCAGACAATGGATGAATCTACAGAAGAAGTTGAAGATTGCAGGTGATGCCAAATAAACACACAAAAAAAGTGGAGCCCTTGAAATCTTGACGGAAGACATTGGAAACCTGAAAATAAATCAACTAAGCAAGGGGTCTGAAAACGATAGGAAGTCCACACTCAGGCTGTAGGGTAAGCAAATAAAAGGGTGTGTGCTTGTAGTTTGGCGATATGGCAAATGAGAACTTCTGTAGGATCATGGCAGCCACAATCTTAGCTTGTAACATGGCGAAGTTCTGGCCTATGCACGCCCTTGGTCCTACTGAAAATGCAAGCAGTGCATTAGGATGCTTGGCAGCCTTTGAAATCCCATTCTCGAATCTGATGGGATTAAACTCGTTAACATCGGACCCCCCATACATCATTCCTGTGAATAATAGCTACTGGTATCATCACTGCAGTGTTTTTAGGAATGTGCATGTTTCCCACAATAATGTCCCTTGTTGCCTTCCTTCTCATCACCACAACCGGACAATATAGCCTCAGTGCCTCTAGAAGTACCATATTGAGCTGCAAATTGGCATGATTATGATATTACTGTGGAGGAAAAAAAAAGACAAAAGAGCATTTGAAGTTCTAACAAATTTACCAGCTTCAATTTGCTAACTGTGTCAGCATTTGGAACATCCATAGCGCACTCTCGCAGAACCTTTTCTCTAAGCTTCTCCTGCCAGTCTGGGTTTGTGCTTAACAAAACATAGTCCATGTTAGCAAATACGAGGTAGTCTCATACTCGGCAAAGAAAAATGTCTTGCATTCATCGATGATCTCGTCCATGCTCATTGTTGGACCATCTTGCGGCTCTTGCTTTGCTTTCACCATTAGCCCGAGCAAATCATTTGCATTGTTATAATCCTTAGAATCGAGTCGTTCTTTTATGATGCCCGTGAGCTTGCTGCTCAGTCTTTTCTCAAGCTTCCATCTGCACTGATTCCTTTTGGTAGGAAGATACCTGCACATTCAGAGCATTCTGAATTAAGAACTTCAATTCTTTGTCATTCATGAATTTATTTTTCAAACTTGCAAGCTTATCAATGTCATAGGTGTCCATGATTTAAGTATTGGTATTGAAAGACTACCTATATCCAGGAAAATCTATCCTGAATAGACTTTCTGTAGCGATAACCTGCAACTTTTGCTGTGTTTGAGGCAATTCTTTCGCCTCCATGTGACTGCATCCGAAGGAAGTACGAGCCATGATGTCCGCCGTCAGTTCTTCAAATGCTTTGCTAACCTCTATTTCCTTGTGCTGATTCTCTGCCTGTAGTATCTCAACTTGCCATCCTTCGAGCATATCCTTTGCGTGTCCTGCCATTGCCTTTGCCAACATCTGCCAAATACCAGAACAATTCGGAGGTCAGACTTTTGGATGGCTCATGCTGCTGCAAGTCATCACTTCCTTCAGGAATTTACTCCTGAATCATTTGATTTTGTTTAAGCATGATTGAGTCAATGATCCAAACATTGTTTTCTTATTAAATTTAGGATTTTATGAAATGTAAGGAAATAATTCTTTCCTGAATTTTAACTTATAAATTTAGACGGTTCAGATATAGATTGATGCCACTTTATCTTCTATTAAAAAGAGAAAATTCAATAGAAATATTTACGATATTCATTTTATATTTGAGGTACAAACAATATTGCATATAAAATATACATAATGCTCAATTATCTAATAAATTAAAGATGTTATGAGGCGAGGAAAAATTGAAAGTTGATATATTTTTGTTCAACAAAAAAGTTAACTTTAATGAAAATGTAAAAGTTGGTGAGCTTTTTATTCCACAAATTACAGTTAGTGGTATTTGTAATAAACATAAAAGTCTAGCGTTTTTGGTGGAATTTTCCATTATAAAAGTTAAAAAAAAAAGAAGAATCAAAGAGCTGCAACGTATGCAGATTCTCTCTTGCCTCTTAGCTTAAAACTCCGGAAGGAAAACATCAAAGTTACTTGTTACTAGAGATTCAAAAATAAGAACCTTTCATTGAGAATTCGTTGAAGGGTCAAAGGATGGAAGATTGAAGAAAATGGAGCCACAGAAAGTTCACCTTCAGCTTATCAATCGTGAATGCAGGATTTGCAATCCTCTTCCGACCCTTCCAAAAAGACTAATCCTTTCCCCAGGAGCGCCGTCACAGTCGGATCCTCTACTTCCGGCTTGACGAAGGAGCCCACGTTCCTCGACAGGATCTGCTTAGCCATTTCTGGATCGCTGATGCAAATACACGGCTGAGTTCCATGCCAAAACAGAAACGTCGTTCCTGCACAGTATATACTACTTACTGTAGCTTGTCAGAGCAGCAAGGATTAAGCTAGCAGATACATGACTATCGTTCTGATCAAATCAACTCGAGCCAAATGGCAAACCGTATTGTTCAATCCACTGGCGATACTCGGGAAGCACTCTGACGGTGATATCGTGCGAGTGGTTGTCCAGGACGAGCTCCCGTGCAGCCATGGTCATCTTCTTGATCTCCTCAGTTGAGCCTGTCCAGAACTTGCAGGGAGGGCCTCTCAGGCCTTGCTTCCTGAAGACCCTTGTCATGGCGTACGGCCTCCATATCAGATGCAGCGAAGCTTTCCAGAGCGCCGGTATCAGGACCACCACGAGGAGAGCAACCGACACGAGACCAAGAACGCCCATCTTGCAGAAAATGAGAGCTTGGAGAGAGACGACGGGCTCTACGCAGGTTCAAGCCTTCAAACCTTTTTTTTATCTTCCTGGTCTCTGATGACGATGATGCACGTAATCCATTCGTTTTTTGGCAATGCACGTAACACTGCGAGCAAAGAAACGTGATCCTATCATTACTTCTGTGAGCAAAGAAGTGGTGGAAACCCTGTTACTTGTTTTATGTGAATTTTTTCTCACTACTGTCTCATTCTTTCCTCTCTCACGCAATTTCTCTCGCCCTCTCTCTCTCTCTCTCACACACACACACTATCTTCTTTTATATTTTAATTTGTAATCTTATTAATTTGTAATCTTATTTAACTAATCTAATTATCTAATTTTAGTTTGAGGTCGAAGGATAGGGAGCAATTTTATATATTCCATAAAATGTTAAATCTAAAGGAGAGGAGATAAGAAAAAAAAATAATTTTAAATCTATAAGATCGGAATCTTACATAAGATTGGAGGGGAGTCGTAAGATCGAAGATCGGATCGTAAGATCTTACCTATTAATAAAAAATATACTTTAAAAATAATAAATATATCTTTTTTATAAATTCACCACATTTAAATATTAAATTACACCTTAGTAAATAATTTTTTAACGATTCTTAAGAAAAATCATATTAAAACATTTTAAAAATAAAGAAAATATATTAAACTTCATCTAAATAAATTTTTATTATCATAAATATATTTTAATTCATATTTAAATAATAATATTAATCATATGAGATCTTATTTGATAAGACATAAAATCGCATGATCAAAATTAAGATCATATTAAGATCTTATACATAGAATCCTCAAAATAAGATAAAGATCAGTAAGGGATAGTAAGATCATAAAATTGTAAGATCTTAAGATCTAGATTGAGATCTTGACAACCTTGGTTAGCTCCTTAGCAAAGTTGTTATGACGAGAGTGTTAGTGCTAATTTTTAGACCTGTGTTACCTAACTACAGCTCATACATGCAAGTGTAGTGAAGTTAGTTCTAGAGTCATTTTTCTTCTTTTATCTTTGTTATCTAATTGTTTGCACTTAGCATATCTATATTTACTCAATTCAATATCAAAAATAAAAATAAAACTATTAGTGAAGAATTTGAACTTAATCAATTTTCTTATGGTAATTAGTTTTTCAATTCCACATACCTAATTTTAATAGAATTAATCTTTTCTTCTTGTAAATTCGATACCTTAAATTCTATAGCATCCGTGCGCTTACAATAATTTGAGTTAGTGTAAAATTATTTTTAAAACTTGTAGAATACTATTTCAATAACAATAGATGGGGAAATTCACACCCTTGCACATCAAGTTTCACATCTCTACTTGAGAATTAAGTTCAAGAGCGAATTAAGTCAGAGAATTTCATCCATATTACACTACACAAGTACAATCTAGTGGCCTTCAGTTCACTACTCGACCATACACATCGCCTAAAAATATGTAATGAATTCAATCATCTATTCTTCAAGGAATCTCAATGACCTATGACTATAAATTTCGGATGGACACTTAACCATTAGAAAGATTGGACATCCAATCCTAAAGTCCAAAATTCAGATAGAAACTACCATTTATTTTCTGTGAATTCTTGGCGCTCCTAATTGAAAACTACAATTGATTTGAAGCCTAATTTGCTCTCATATGATATGATTTGAACTGTATAACCCAGAGATAGTGATTAACTTGAGGAAAGATAAAAGGAGAAAGTGATTTGTTGTCATTTCTTATACATATGTAATTGAAGAACGAGTAAGATGTTTGAAGGAGGGGAAGTTAATAGAACGGAATCCAAAATACTGAAGTTACACAACTCAATGAAGACAAAACAGAGTGAGCCATTGTTCCTATTGTACATGATTGTTCCACTATAAATAATGAAAAGAATTACACCAAGGGGTACACATCCTTCGAATGTATATATATCAAATTAATATTACTAATTAAATTGACATAGTGATATATATACACACATATATGTATGTCATTGCATATATACATATATATATGTATATATATGAATACAATTATAATAAATATACAATCAATTTATTAATTAAAGTTTTGTATATCTAACATATATATTCATATTTCATATATATATTGACGTCTCATTGGGGTCACAATAGAGTCGTGCAATAAATTATTGCCACCTTAACTAGCTTGCCATTGACACAAGGACAATGCTATATCCGACATTTTAGCGTCGTCCTCTGTTGACACCAACGTCACGCTATATTTTACGGTGCCTTCATTTTTTTCGAAGCATGTTAATAGTTGACGTTCTAGCATTGACTTGGCATCGTGCGTCAATTTTTTGTAATGCGAGGATGGTGTTAATTCGAGGCCATTGTGAGACAACTAGCATTGCCTACCTTTTGACCCCCACGATGATAACCTTTTGACCCCCACGATGATGTTATTTTAACTGTAATGGCACTGACTTAGCTCCACACTTTTTGAGACATTAAATTGCATGACTATTCAATAGATTTCTTATAGTGTTCCCTTAGAGATGGCACTTATGGTGACACTGATCTATAACCATGGCATTGGTTGTATCGTTTCACGTGACATATTCTTAAATGTGGAGAGCTCTTCAAATTAATAACAAGATGAATAATGATAATGACAATGATGATGTTGTTAAAGAAGGAACTATGTTCCTAAAATGATGAAACATGATCATGTGATCCTCTCAAAAAGAGAGGAGATGAGCTCTCATTTGCTTTAAAATAAGGTGTGACCTTCATCTTGATCGTACATTGTTGTCCAAGAAAGGATTAAGGAACTCTTACTACTTTGATATTATGATGAGGCCCTACTTTTCACCCACATGTTGTTATATGACTATATTTGATAAAAGGCTTATGTGTCTTGCATGCGCAAAGTATTCATAGCTTATCACATTACGCATTGTACTTAACTATAAAAGATCCACGCAGATACTTATTAAACTTGATGATCGATCATGGTGTGTGCAATTATATTAACTCGTGTGATGATGTGCACATAAATAGTGTTCTTAGTTATCTTAATTAGTTGTATCTTTTTTACATACGTGGAATGTGTCATATTAAAATCTTGGACATCGAAAGTAAAGTGGACCTAGTCATTCTTTTTTGCCATTATTTATTAATGAAACAATAAAAAACACACATGCATACAAAAAAGGCACCATTATTAGCATTTCAAAACATACTATTTTCGCTCCATGTACAGGAAAAATTTTATTTAGAATTTTATTTTTTTAACTAACCTAATTATAAAACTTCTAATTAACTCTTAACTTTTTGTTAAAAATATTAACTTATTTCGTTAATGCACTCATACTAAAAAATATTAATCGATAAATTAATTACGTAATGTACATAATCTTATAAGTAAGAAATAACTTCTGGTGATCGATTCCTCCTCGAGTATTAAATATCAAAAGAAGAAAACAATTACAGAAGCAGTGAAATGATTGGAAAATGGATTCCACTAGATAAACCAAAAGAAAAAAAAAACTATTCTTGCCAAGACAACGGCTAAAAAAATAAGAGACATAGGAAAATGCAGCTCATGATAACTGGATTGAATTGTAAAGGGGTTCTTCAATTCCATACAAAGATATTGCAGGACATCAGCTTGATATGTTTTATTCAAGATGGATTCCAGGAGTACAAATACAATGAATCAGATATGCAAGGGTCTGAAAACAATAGGAAGGCCATACTCAGGCTGCAGGGTAATCAATTGCAATGGTGCGTGCTTGTAGTTTTCAGATATGGAGAATGAGAACCTCTGGAGTATCATAGCAATCACAGTCTTGGCTTCCATCATTGCGAAGTTCTGGCCGATGCATCCTCGTGGTCCTATCGAAAATGCGAGCAGAGCATTGGGATGCTTGGAAGCCTTTGAAAACCCATTCTCAAATCTCATAGGATTGAATTCATTGGCATCAGCTCCCCATATCTCTTGTCCCTGTGAATAATAGCTATTGGCATATGTAGCACAGTGTCCTTAGATACGTTTATATTTCCCAGATTCATATCCTTAGTTGCCTTCCTTGACAGCGCAACAACTGGACAATACAGCCTCAATGTCTGGAGAAGAACCATATTAACCTGCAAATGCATATGTTTGTAAGGCTATTGTGTCTGAAAAGAGAACAAAAACTATTTGAGTTTCAAAAATATTTTACCAGTTTCAGTTTGCTAAGTGTGTCAGCATTTGGCATTTCTGTTCTGCATTCCTGTAAGACCTCCTCTCTAAGCTTCTCCTGCCAATCCAGGTTTGTGCTTAACAAGAACATGGTCCATGTTAGCAAGTGTGAGGTGGTCTCATGCCCGGCAAAGAAGAATGTCTTGCATTCATCTATGATCTCATCCATGTTCATCGCTTGACCGCCTTGCCCCTCGTTAGTTTCCATCATTAGTCCAAGCAAATCATTTCCGCTGGTGTAATCCTTGGATTCCAATCGTTCTTTAATGATGCCCATGAGTTTGCTCCTCAGTATTTTCTCTAGCTTCCAACGATATAAGTTCCTCTTAGTAGGAAGATACCTGTATATTCGGGAGGTGTGCTTTTAGTTGTTAAATTTCAATGCTTTGTGGAGGTTATTCATGATTCTTTGCTGTAGAAAAGTTTATAAAGGTAACTATATCCATGAATGTCTACTTTAAAGAAGCTTTCTGCAGCCAGGACCTGCAACTTTTTCTGTACCAGAAAGACTTCTTTCCCTTCCATGTAACTACTTCCAAAGGCTGTTTGAGAGATGATGTCAGCTGTCAAAGCTTGAAACTCATTGTCAACCTCTATTTCCTTCTGGTGATTTTCTTCTTGGAGTACCTGAGCTTGCCATTCTTCCAGCATGATCTTAGTGCATCCAGCCATTTCCATTGACAACATCTGTTGAATACCAAGCACTTTTAATTAGATTTTCGGCTGACATGCAGCACTTGAGGGATGGTGACATTTTCTTTATAAAAGTAAGAAATGAAGGTTATAGGAAATACTTTGCAGTGAGCGAAAGAATATGATTGAAAGATATTCAATATCAGAACTGTCATAATACCCTTAGAAACAATCTCAAATGGATGTCAAAAATATTTTATGAGCCACAGAAAATAAGATATGGAACATGTTATTAGATTCGTATCCTAATTTGCATATTCGACAAAGGCTTTAAAACGATGCCATTTGTTGCAGAAAACTCACCTTTAGCTTTTTTATTTTGAATGCTGGACTAACAATCCTCCTGGGCCTAGCCCAATCCAGACCTTCTACGAAGACTGTTGTGAATAGAACACCGAGAATCGATGAATAATCAAAATAACGAAAGAAAGAGAAAATGAACATCGAGATTTAACGTGGTAAAACTCTCTTGATCAATGTGAATAAGAGAGAAATATATAAAGGTCCATACCGCGGGGGCTTCGTCACATATTCTCATTTTTTCTCCTTTTTCAATTCTTTTCTTTCATAATTTTGGGTACAGGGTACATAATTCAAGGCACATCAACAAAACTCCACCTTGACTTTAATTTCACAAAACTCCCCAAAATAAAATGCTCAACATGCTCTCCTTTGCTGAATGGCCCACGAGGGCCTAGCTTGATCCACGGGGGGCTTCGCCACAAATTCTCACTTTTCCTTTTTTTTCATTTTTTTCTTTCATAATTTTGGGTACATGGTACATAATTCAAGGCACATCAACAAAGTTCCACCTTGACTTTAATTTCACAAAACTCTAAAAAAAATGCTCAACATACTCTCCTTTGCCGAATGACCCACGAGGGCCTAGCTTGATCTTTGCGTAACGTCCGCCAAGTCTGAACAATAGTCGAACTTGGCAACAGGTAAGCTCTTTGTCATCATATCTGCTGGATTGTCATGTGTGCTAATCTTCTGAACTTGAACATCTTGATTTTCTACAATATCTCGAATAAAATGATATCCCACATCTATATGTTTTGTTCTTTCATGATGCATTTGATCTTTTGTAAGATGTATTGCACTCTGACTATCACAATATATGACAGTAACTTCCTCTTTCATAGTGAGCTCTCCAACTAATCCTCTCAACCAGATAGCTTCTTTCACAGCTTCAGTGATGACCATGTATTCAGCTTCAGTAGTGGATAATGCTACTGTATCCTGCAAAATAGCTTTCCAACTCACAGCACAATACATAAACAGTTAGGGATCTTCTTCTATCAAGATCTTCTGCAAAATTTGAAATAACATAGCCAACCAGTCCAGCTGAATTTCTACCAAATTCCAAGCATACATCAGAAGTACCTCTTAAATATCTCAGTATCCACTTAACAGCTTCCCAGTGCTTCTTTCCTGAATTAGACATATATCCACTAACAACACTGACAACATGAGATATATCTGGACGAGTGCAAACCATTGCATACATAATACTACCACTGCCGAGGGGATTGTTTAAGTCCATACAATGACTTCTTCATATGGCAAACTTGATCTTCTCTACCTTCAACATGAAAACTCTCTGGCTGCTCCATATATATATCTTCTTCTAGATCGCCATGTAAGAATGCAGTCTTAACATCTAATTGCTCAAGTTCAAGATTCTGCAAAGTAATAATAGCAAGCAAAATACGAATAGAAGTATATTTCACAACTGGAGAGAACACATCATGAAAATCAACACCCTCCACTTGATTGTACCCTTTTGCCACCAATCTTGCTTTGTACTTTGTCTCTTCATTATTACTTCCTTCTTTCTTCTTGAACACTCATTTGCAGCCAACAATCTTCTTATTCACGGGTTGTTTTACAAGATCCCAAGTGTCATTCTTCTGTAGAGATTTCATCTCCTCCTGCATTGCTATTAACCACTTATTACAATCAGGACTTCGAATAACTTCAAAATAGGAGGAAGGATCAGGTAACTCAATATCTTCAGCAACACTTAATGCATAAGCGATCAGTTCTTCAAATTCGAGCCTTTGAGGTGCTTTTATTTCTCTCCTCGGTCTATCACGAGCTAATATATATTGCTGCTGAACTTGAGGTGATGTATGAACTTCAGGAGCATCAGGAGTATCATTCTTTCATCAGAAGAACTTGACAGTTCTAACTCTACCTTCTCCAAAGTTTTCTGCTTTTCTGTATCACCAATAATAGACAAATCTTTTCTCGAGTGAAGCATCACAGATTCATCAAAAGTAACATCTCTACTAATAATAAATTTCTTGATTTCAGGACACCATAATCTATAACCTTTAACACCAGATTTATAACCAAGAAATATGCACTTCCTAGCTTTAGGTTCAAGCTTTCCATCATTAACATGTGCATATGCAGGACAATCGAAAACTCTTAAATGTGAGTAATTGGGAGAATTACCTGACCATATTTCTTCAAGAATTTTTAAGTCTAAGGATCAGTGAGGAGACCGATTCACTAAGTGACGTGTCAGGTTAATAGCCTCTGCCCAAAACTCCTTGCCAAGTCCTGCATTTGACAGCATACATCGTGCTCTTTCTTGTAGAGTTCTGTTCATTCTTTCTGCGACTCCATTCTGCTGTGGAGTTCTCACAATTGTGTGATGCCTTGCAATACCTTCTTTGTCACATAATTTATTGAACTTAGAATTACAAAATTCTAGTCCATTATCAGTCCTAAGCCTCTTCACAACTTTTCCAGATTGCTTCTTTAGCAAAGTCTTCCATGACTTGAATGTTTCGAATACATCATCTTTATGCTTTAGAAAATAGACCCAAACTTTTTTAGAGAAATTATCAATAAATGTCAGCAAATACCTATTTCCTCCTTTGGAAGGAACCTGAATGGATGTAATCAAGGGTTCCCTTTGTCTTATGAATGGCTGAGCCGAAATTAACTCTCTTCTGCTTTCCGAAGATACAATGCTCACATAGCTCTAACTTTCCAACTTTTACACCAGTAAGAAGACCTCTGTTATTGAGAACTTGCATGCCCTTCTCACTCATATGGCCCAAACGCATGTGCCATAACTTTGTGCAATTTTCCTCTGAAGTAGATGAGACTGTTGTTGAACCTATCACCGTCGAACCTTGGAGAACATACAAACTATCGATTTTGAGGCCTTTCGTCAACACAAGAGCACCACGGGAAATTTTCATTCCATTAGACTCAATAACAACTTTGCAACCATTTGAGTCTAAGACATCGAGAGAGATAAGATTTTTTTCGGATCAGGAACATGTGTGACTTCTGATAATGTCCTAATAATCCTATCATGCATCTTAATCTGGATGGACCCAATATCAACAGTCTTACAGGCAGCATTGTTGCCCATAAGAACGACTCCACCTTCAACAAATTTGTACGTGGAGAACCAATCTCGATTGGGACACATATGGTATGAGCATCCAGAATCAAGAATCCATTCACTTGATGATCTGGATTTGTTTGATGCCGTTACCAACAGAACATCTTCATTCTCACTTTCTGCTACACCAGCATCTGCAACTTCAGCCTTCTGATTTTTCTTCTCATTGCCATCGTTAATCCTTTTATTCTTATTCTGTAATTTGTAACACTCTGCTTTGATATGACCCTTCTTCTTGCAATAATTGCAGATTTTATCTCTGTTCTTCGACTTGAATCTGGATCTATCTTGATTTTAATTTCTCGTCTGATGTCTGCCTCTTGCGATCAGACCTGAGACTTGATTATCAGATTTGCTGCTTGATCCTAATTCATTATCCAACTTTTCTTTGCTCAACAGTCTGCCCTTAACATCTTCAAACGTGAGTTTGTCCCTACCGTAGATCATCATCTCCTTAAAAGTTTTATATGAAGATGACAGAGAACAAAGAAGTAATAGGGCATGATCTTCATCATCAACCTTTGCATCTACATTCTTTAAATCATTGATTAGGGCAATGAACTCACTGATATGTGATTTGATCGACGTACCTTCAGCCCTACAAAAGGTGCACAGCCGCTACATCAACACAAGTCGATTCGCTAGGGTTTTTATCAGATACAGAGTTTCCAACTTCGTCAAAGATCGGCCGTCGTCTTCTCTGCGAGAACTTCTTGAAGAACATCGTTCGTCAGGCACAACTGAATCGCAGACATGACCTTCTCGTCGAGATCCTCCCAGGTGGATGCCTCCATGGCGTCAGGCTTTTGACCCGACAGCGCCTTCTTCAACCCATTCTGAACCAGGATGGCATGCATCCGAACCTACCATAAACTGAAATTTGTGTTCCAGTCGAACTTTTCGATGTCGAACTTCATTGTAGTAATCTTCGCGGAAAGAAACTCGGCTCTGATATCAGTTTGTTGTGAATAGAACACCGAGAATCGATGAATAATCAAAACAACGAAAGAAAGAGAAGATGAACACAGAGATTTAACGTGGTAAAACTCTCTTGATCAATGTGAACAAGAGAGAAACATCCACGGGCAAAGGAAGCCGCCGCCAAAAATTTTTCTATGAGCCAAAAGAGAATGTACATCATATAAAATTCTAACCCTCATATATAAAGGTTCATACCGCGGGGGGCTTCGCCACAGATTCTCATTTTTCCTCTTTTTTCATTTTTTTTTCTTTCATAATTTTGGATACAAGGTATATAATTCAAGGCACATCAACAAAGACTAATCCTTTACCCAGGAGTGCCATCATACTTAGACTTTGTTCAATCTTCATGAAGAAGCCGAACTTGCTTGACAACACTTGCTTAGCAATTTCTGGGTCATCAACCCAAATCCTTGGTTCCGTTCCAACCCAAAACACAAACGTCTTTCCTGTGCAGTAATGTAGCTGTTGAAACTAGTAGCTAGCATGGAAGGGTTCATTATAAGAAAATTGCACTTTTCCGACGGCCGATTTTCGACGGACAGGCATCATTCGCAATTTAGATGATTGCGAAAATTATTCAAAAATGGTAGCATAGATGTTGGAAAATTTTAATATTACTCTTTGCAACAGAATTATCTGTCTGTAGTCGAAGGCACGCCGGTCGGTACTTCGATTTATAATAAAATATGTTATATTGTTATATATAATGTATGGGCATAGATATTTAACGTTCATAATCATACTTCAGATTACAAGAGAAGGTTCAAAAGTACAAATCATATTGATCCATCCATTGGCGATGATAGGGTAGCACTCTGACTGTGATATCATGCGACTGTTTGTCCAGAATAATATCCTTTGCAGCCTTTCTTTTTCGGTTGATCTCCTCGGTGGATCCTGACCAGAACTTGTATGCAGGTCCCCTCAGCCCTTGCTTCCTGAAAGCCTTTGTCTTCACGTATGGCCTCCATACAAGATGCAGCACCACCTTCCACAGGCTCGATATCAGCACCACCAGGAATGTGGCGACAAGAAAGCCCATCCCGTGGTGTGAGAAGATGATGAGTTCAGGACCTCATAGGAGATTGGAAGTTGGAAAAATCTCTACTCTGCATCAATCTTTTGCGTGGAGAAATTCTTATCTTCTGGTGATACATAGACAGTTTTAAATGTGACAGTTTTTGCCACAATGTTCCGCATTTATGTGTGACAGTTTTAAAGTTTTTTCAAATGCAATTATTGTCCAGGTGAACCCGCAATTAAATGCACCATTGGCATGACCAACAATCTTGCCAAGTAGTCAACGTTTTCTCCTTCGGTTGGGAATGATAATTGAAAACGATGACTACCGCAGTAGTCAGTCCATGTGTTCTTTAGACTTCTCAAGCAACTGAATGATAGTTTTCGATCGATCTAACTGAGTTAAATTTATTAAAATAGTACGATGTTGATTATTTTAAAAATAAAGTATTTATAAGAGGTTACTTCCTTACTTCTCCTAAATTTCTTCTAAATTATACGTCCAAAATTATTTGGTGATTTTCATTTTAGTTCATTTGTCAACTTATTTAACTTTCCCATCATTTCAAATTTTTTTATTTATGAAAAGACTAAACTACACTTCTCTTAAATCTTCTAATCTTTCAAAGTTTAAAATAACATATACTAATAAGAAAAAAAACTTCTCCTAATTTTTTTCAAATCTTACTTCTCCTAATTTTTTTCAAAGTTTCAAAGTTTAAATCTCTTAAATCTTCTAATCTTCTAATCTTAATCTTAAATCTTCTCTTAAATCTCTTAAATCTTCTAATCTTCTAATCTTAAAAAGAAAAAAACTGTACGTGCAACGATCGGTGGCCAACCTTGAATGACTCGAGTCACCGCTCCACACGGCGAGAATGTTTACCCCCGGCGCCACCATGTCTCGCTTGAGGATTTCCAAGGTAAGAAGATTGGGGGGCCTATGAGGGAAACGCGGCCACCACAGGAAAAGGACGGATCCCCATCTCTGCGCCTTCGGATGTGAATGTTGCAGTTGGATGAATGCACTAGTAGAAAAACGCTGATTACCGATGGTCCGAACCATCGATAATCAGTCCGAAAATCGTCGGTAATGTCATTATCGACGGTTTTACAGTCAGAACCGATCCGTCGGAAAAACGCTCGTGGCAAATTAATTTGTGACGGTCGAAAAAAATTCGTCGGAAATATCGACGGTTCGAACCGTCAGAAAAAGTCCTGGCGGTTCGAACCGTCCAAAGTTTTTGACGATTGCAACCGCCGGAAAAGGCCGGCGATTCGAACCGTCGAAAGTTTACGACGGTCGCAACCGCCGGAAAAGGCCGGCGGTTCGAACCGTCAAAAGTTTATGACGGTCACAACTATCGAAACTTTCGACGACCGTCGCAATCGTCGATCTTTCGACGGTCGCAACCATCGCAAAGATTTTTTTAAATATAAAAAAAATTAGAGGCCGGATCCGGCCGCAGGGTGCCGGATCCGACCGTCGGCGCCAGATCCGAGCCGCTGGGGGCCGGATCCAGCCGCCGGCGCCGGATCCGGGCCGCTGGGCGACGGATCCGGGCCGTCGGCGCCGGATCCGGGCCGCCCGGCGGCCGATCCTGCCGCGAGAGGCCGGATCCACCGCCAGGCGGCCGGATCCGAAACCCGACGGCCGATCTGGCCGCTAGGAGCCGGATCCGGCCGGAGAGAGAAAGAGAGAGAGACGTCGGCGCGGAAGAGGGTCGCTGGTGCGGGAGAGAGTCACCGGCGCGGGAGGGTCGTCGGCGTCCGGTGCGGGAGAGGGTCGCCGACACGGGCCGGGAGAGGGAGAGGGGGAGAGAGAGAGAGATAGAGGAGAGGAGAGATGTGGAGGGAGAGAGAGAGGAGGAATTATATATAAGGGGAAAAGATGAGAGAAAGCGGGAAAATGAAAAAAAAGCGGGATAACAAAATTTTAATTACCGACGGCTTCGGCAGTCAAAATCGTAAATATTAACTATTTTTAAAATTACCGATGGTTGTGACCGTCGAAAATATATTTAGTTATATATAATGTTTATTTTTTATTTTATCGATGATTTAAACCGTCGGTAATTGCCACGGTTTGGGCCGTCGTTAGTTATATTAATAAAATACTCCTTATATGATATTATTATACATTTACCGATGGTTACGACCGTCGGAAATTGCGACGGATTTTGCGACGGATGGATATCTGTCGGAAATATCGACGTTCCTAATCGTCAAAAAATTAAATAATAATATAAAATAAATACATAATTTAGTTTTTTCATTTTCGACGGTCGTAACCGTCGGAAAAATTAAATAATAATATAACAAATTACATAATTTATTTTTCCATTTTCGATGGTCGTGACCGTAAAAAAATCCGTCGGAAATTGCGACGGATTGATATCCGTCGAAAATATCGACGTTCCTAATCGTCAAAAAAATAAATAATAATATAAATCATTTCCGACGGTCATGACCGTCGAAAAATACATCGAAAATTGTGACGAATTTCGAACCGTCGGAAATTGCCCGTCGGAAAATCGTGATTTTCTTATAGTGACGTCGCCGGCTTTGGCATGTTGTTTGATGAGTTTCCCAATTGCTTCTCCGATCTAAAGAAATAAACTTCTTTCTAATTCACATGAACCTTGAAATCTTGATCAAGAACATGGAAACCTCAAAATGAAATCAACTAAGCAAGGGGTCTGAAAACAATATGACACGGATCGAGTTTAACCCGTAAAGCAATCCAACCAAGTTTGGTCGGGTTGGATTTCAATTTTTTTTAGGTATGACCCGACCCAAATTGGATGAGGTCGGGTGATCGCGTTACCTTACCACCATTTTCTTTTTTTTTTTATCTTTTTTTTTAGTTTTTAATATAAAAAATGCCTTCAATATTTTATTTTATAGCCTAAAAATATTGTTTTAATATCTAGATATTCTTTTACATTTAAAATGATTTATTTTATATCTTTTTTAAAATTTTAGATCATATGAAATGCTTAGATTAAATAAAAAATCATTGAAAATTAAATAAAATAAAAAATGGGTCATTGGTCGGGGCGGATCAAGTCGGAGCTGACCTCGATGGGTCGTGGTCGGGTCGGGTTAGATTATTGGGTTCACCGGGTCGATCCCGTTCTTGAATCTAATGTGGCAAAGTTTTGGCCTATGCATGCCCTTGGTCCTACTCAAAATGTAAGCAGTGCATTAGGATGCTTGGCAGCCTTAAAAATCCCATTCTCGAATCTGATAGGATTAAATTCATTAACATCATATCCCCATACATCTTTGTTCTTGTGAATAATAGCTGTTAGTATCATCAGTGCAGTATCCTTAGGAGTGTTTATGTTTCCCACAATAATGTCCCTTGTTGCCTTCCTTGTCATCACAACAACTGGAGGATATAACCACAAGAGTCTCTAGAAGAACCATGTTGAGCTGCAAATTGGCATGATTATGATACTACTGTGGAAGGAAAAAAAAGGAAAAGGATTATTTGGAATTCAAACAAATTTACCAACTTTAGTTTCCTGACTGTGTCAGCATTTGGAATATCCATGACGCATTTTTCGTGAACCTCTTTGTAACACACCATTTTTTTTAAAAAAAAGGGGAAATACGAACGGACGGCTCCCCTCTCTCTTGTCACTTGTCTTTTTCCCTTGTCTCTTCTTCTTTTCCATTATTCTCTCTCCAAGAAGCTCCAAGGTACAATATTCTCCTCTCTCCTTGTCGATGGGTTCTCAATGGCAGAAGATCCTGCCACAAGATTTGATCCCCCTCTGAGACGGAAGGCCAAGGTTCGGAACTCTTCTATAAGGGTCCTGACTCCTTCCTCCTCCTCTCTTATTTTCTTCTCTCCACTCGATCTCTCTCTCCCAGTTTTCCCTTCTTCTCCGGCGCGCTCAGACAGCAGGGAACGAAGGGACACTGCCAGCGACACTCCGGGCACAGACGACGTAGGAGACAACGGCAGACGAGAACAACGGACTTGAGGATGAACCCCTGTGCGTCAGACTAGAAATCATAGGCTAAGAGGTGTGTAGTTTGGGACCTATCTCATATATTAGCTTCTAGATGGATATGATGATGCATGCTTTAAGGACCTATGTAGAGGTAGAATCCATGCTAAGACGAGTAGAACTCGTAGCTTAGGATTTAGTGTAATTATAAGTTTGACTTTGGAACATAACCGATCGTTTCCATGACTATTGAAATTTGTTTATACGATGAATTATTAGAGTTATTCGCCCATGATTTTGATAGTTACGTGATGTATTTGTCAAATGATTCTTTTCTTATGTATGTTACCGACGATCATCAAAAAAATGAAATCAACATTAGTTTTTACGCATGATAGACCCGGGTTATGCCTAGCCCGGGCCGAGTTCCACCGAACTCAGTCTAGTTCCACCATTAAAGCGAGCTTCGAGCTCTGCAACACCTCACGACCTGAACTGGGTTTCTTGTGACCCCGTCCGGTTTCGTTGCGAGGAAGATGATTGGGCGTGATGATCGACCGACTCGATGTTTGCCCGACCCGACCCGGGTATGAAACCAACTCTACCCGGGTTATGTTCATTTTTTCGAGACTATCCTCAACTCCAACCTGACCCGGGTATAACCCAGACCTAGCTTGGGTTTCTACTCGAATTTTCTGAGACTGATTCGTTGGAACTCAGGTTCCATATACACACAACCCGAGTTCTGACCACCAGAATAATGATTTATGATTGTCAATCACTTATTTACGTACTTAATACCTACTCTGTTTGAAATAATGATTACGCTCATTTGAACCGTACTTATTCCTTTATGAGTAAATCAAACCAATGGATCGTTATGTTGATATGATTATGTTACTTCATCGAAACATGAATACCGAATGACCATGATCCCTATGAACTACCATGAAGAAGGATTATGAACCGTTATGAATCCCTATGAATATGAATATGAGTGAGAACCATGAATACGAATGGTGAACAAGAACAATGAACACAAATAGGGAGAAAGAGATTGATACCTTATAATGAAATGCATGCTAAGTTATTAGTATTATTATGCTTAATTTGAAAATAGCATGCTGAAAGGTTTGCTGTCCATGGATGCGTACATGATGTTCTAAAAATGTTTCAAGCTTAGAATTATGATAAGAAGAAGGTAGTTGATGTCATGATATATTACCAAAATATGAATGCTTATATTTCATCAAATGATGCATATATTAGATAATTTTTAAAGTTGAGGAATTGCTACCATATAGATTTCTTAGTCCTCCGTATTAGTAGTTATTCTCATATGATTATACATGGTTAAAGTTGTTGAATTCAGGTTAAAGTTTGGTGCTTTGATAACATATGAAAATTATTATGATTAGTCGGTTAGGATATATTTCTAAGAACGATAGGGATGGACATGTATGAAGTTATGAATCTTGTTAAAATTTTAATGATGATATATGTCTAAGAATGATAAGGGTGGACATGTATGAAGTTATGATTCTTGTTAAAGGTTTAATGATGATTTATATATTTATGTTAAGTTATGAAGATGGACAATTATATGAAAAGGAACCAATGCATGACATGAAAATGGACTAAAGTATGATATGAAAATAGATTATGGTAGGTTATGGAAATGGACATAGCTATGAATGAAGCAAAGAAGATATGATGCATGAAATGAATATGAACTATGTATGCTCTCTGGATGTTAGTTAATTTTAGGTGTAGATTAAAATTGTTTGTAGAATATAGAGTTTTCGGAAGCTAATTGAAACATAAGAACTTCCACAAAAAAACTTGTGGTTCTGCCTAGTAGAAACGATCAACCGATCCTAGATCGGACATCCATTATCGAACAGTAGAATATAGAGGACTGTCGACCGACCAAAACTCTCGATCGAAAGTCCGAGAATGTTCTTATGTTATGACGGACGACCACACTTATACCAGTCGACCGATGGATGCTGATAAACAAATGTCCGAACCACTTTTGGATGACTACTAGATGAATCTCATACGGACGACCGCTGATTGTCATCCGATATATGGACAGAGGAAAATATGATCTTAATTTAACTCTAGTAATTTGACAAGCCTCTCTCCATTTGAATGATACTGAATGCAATGATACTAAAGATGATTCGGAGACTACTCCTTCTCTCTACAATCTTGATTGACCCAAAGTGATGTTGAAACGAATAAATAATGAATAAAGAATGTGATCGCTCTCTTTTCGATCGATCGAAGAACACCGATAACAGCCGTATGCTCCATTTCGTCGATGATCTCATCCATGCTCATTGTTGGACCTCATTGCAGCTCTTCATTTGCTTTCATCATTACCCCAAGCAAATCCTTAGAATCGAGTCGTTCTTTTATGATACCTGTAAACTTGCTTCTCATTCTTTTCTGTAGCTTCCATGTGTACTTATTCCCCTTGGTAGAAAGATGCCTACCCATCCAAAGGATTGGCTGTTCGAGTTGAGCATTCCAATTCTTTCTGCAGAATGATTCATGAAATTTATATTTCCATACTTATTCCAGTTTATCGGTGTCATGTGTATCACTGATTTCGTGGTAGATAGAGGTAATGAAAGACTACCTTTATCCACGAAAATCCATCCTGATTAAATTTTCTGTACCAATAACCTGCAATTTTTGTTGTGTTTTGAGACACTTCTTTCGACTCAATGTAACTGCATCAGTAGGAGCTATGATGTCCGCTGCAGTTCTTGAAATGCTTTGACAACCTCTATTTCTCAATGTTTTCATAATCTGATCGAGATCGAGCCGGACTAGTTACCTCATCATAATTGGACTAATTCGATCGGATTGAATTATATATATATTTTTAAAAAATATTATTTATAATAATTATAAAAATATGGTATATATGAATATTATATTCATAATCTATTAATAATAAAAAAATTAATATAACGTAATTTTAGTTATTTAAAATTTAATAATAATAAATAGAATGGTCAACTTATAGGTTATTATTTTTATTTATTATTTAATGATGATAAATATTACATTAAACTCCGTCTATGTTTTATAGCCGATCCCAAGTCCGAATAAAGGAGGACGGTTGTGTTAAGCCCCGATAGCGTAAAACCCTGTCGAACCTTAGGAACATGAATCAACGAAAATGACGTCGCATGATCCATGTAGCCGACTCCACGTAGTGGGATAAGACTTTGTTGTTATTGTTGTTGATAAATATTACATTAATATATTTTATTTTAAATTACTTTTTTCCTCTAAAATTTTCATTTCTAATTTCCATTTTATGCCCTTTCATTGTTCTTTTGAAATTTTAATGCTTACCTTATTGTTTCTAATTTTATATTTTTGTTTATATTGCATTAAATGGTTTGTTTCGACCTCAGAAAGCTAATGTCATAAAATTAGAGCCACAGTGAGAGTAATTTGGAAAACACGGTTCCGTCAAAATAATTAATGGAATCCGCTTCTGCATACAAAGAAGACGGACCCAACTTTTCTCTCACATTTTCTCTTTCCTGAGGTTCCTCTCTCACATTATCTCTCGCTATCCCTTGTTACTCTCTCTCATTTCTCTCACATTATTTTCTTTTCTTTTTCTTAATTTTATTTTGTTATCCTTTCATTTATTTGGAATTTTATTATTTAACTAAACTAATTAGAAAACTTATAATTAACTCTTAACTTATTGCTAAAAATGTTATCTTATTTCGTTAAATCAATAAATATGCTAATATCATCATAAAAATATTTATTAAATTAATTATCTAATGTACATAATCTTATAAATAAGAAATCAACTTCTGTAGGGATCGATTCCTCCTCGAGTATTAAATAGCAAAAAGAAGAAAGAAATTTCAGCAGTAGTGAAATGACTGGAGAAGGGACTCCACATAACAGGACATAAACCAAAAGGAAAAAAAAACTATTATTACCAAGATGAAGGCTAAAGAAAAATAAGAGATGTATGAAAATGCCGCTCATTGTAAGTTGATTGAATTGTAGATGGGTTCTTAGATTCTAGACAAAGATATTACAGGAAATCAACTTGATATGTTCTTTTCTTTCGGATGTCACCCTAATATCTTAGAAGAGAGCTGATCATTCATCATCAAGCCCGTCTAATTTAACGTTGCCTCGCGCAAGTCTACCTACGACGAGTGAGGCTCTCAACCAAAAAACATTGTGTTCCATTCGAATTCCAGACATTTGTGACTAACTTGATTGAAGATGGTTTTTTGGAGTATAAGTATGTTGATTTCTGCTGAACTCTGTTATACTTTGTCTGAACTCAAGATCGCAAGATGAAACGAAAGTGCAGGATAAAATCTGGGGGAAAATTAAACTGAATTTTTTATTCGAATCATCAGATCAAGAATCCTTTTTGGGATTTTTTATACTACGCTATAGAGTTCTAATGTCCACGAGTGACACTTCAAGTCACTGTGTACCTCAGCTACAGTACAATTACAACATAACGATTATATACAAAAGATATTATATATTCAAATATCATGTATATCACCCTAATTTTCTACACTCCTCTGTCGGGGATCAAGCACATTTGTTAGCAAGTCAGCCACATGTTCTTTAGTAGATACATGTGGCTTAATCAAACCGTTTTGGAACTTTTCTTGAGCAAAATAGCAATCCACATCGATGTGTTTAGTGTGCTCATAAATGTGAAACGATGTGTTGTTTTTTGGATTTCCAAGAAAGTAAGAACTTCTAAGTTGAATACAATCAGTATTATTAGCAGAGAAGAAAATTCCAAAACAAGGAAAACCTTTCAAATACTTAACCACTCGAATAGTTGCTTCAAAATGAGAACTCTTAGGTTGATGCATCAATTGATGAGATAAGTGACTGCAAAAGTAATGTCGGGCCTGGTATGGGTTAAGTATATGAGATGACCAACAAGCCTTTGAAAAGATTCTAGGTCACTTAACAAAGAACTTTGTGTGCTAGAAAATGATCCAACACTGCAATCATATTCATATGATGTCAATCTCAGATTTTGTTCCAATGGTGTTTTTTCAGTTTTGCAATTGGTGAGGCCAAGTTCCTCAATAAGCTCAAGAGTGTACTTTCTTTGTGTTAAAAGAATTCCTTTAGATGACCTCAAGATTTTCATTCCCAGAAAAAAGTTAATTTCACGAAAGTCTTCAATTTTTAAATGACTACATAAGGCTGATAACAGCTCCAAAGAGTTTCCTGTCATTAATATATCATCAACATAAACTAACAAAGCCATGAATTGAGTACCATCTACCTTAGTAAACATAGAGTAATCATTACGACTTTGTATGAATCCAACATCAAGGAGAATTTGAGTAAATTTGAGATTCCATTGCCTAGAAGCTTGTTTTAGTCCATATAAGGATTTAATTAATTTGCAAACTTTCAACTTCTTTGATGCACTCTCCCTAACTCTCCCACAAAATGATAACCTTCAGGTAATACCATATAAATTTCTTCAAACAAACCTCCATTGAGGAATGCATTATTGACATCAAAATGATACACTGACCAATTGTGTTGAGCTGCAGAAACCAAAAGTGTTCGAATGGTTACATATTTGGCCACTGAAGAAAAGGTATCATTATAATCCACACCTTGATTTTGTGTGAAACCTTTAACTACCAACCTTGCTTTATATCTCTCGATTTTTCATTCAGTAGTTAACTTGATTTTATAAATCCATTTGTACCCTATGAGTTTTGCTCCAGCTAGTAGATCAACCACGTGCCAAGTACCATTTGCTTCTAAAGCATCTAACTCATCATTCATAGCTTCTACCCATCATGGATTTTTTATAGCTGACTGATAAGATGTGGGTTCATGGATTGTTGATAAAGTTGTCAAGAAGCATTTGTATTTGTCACTTAGACTTCATAAGTAAGATAATTTTGAATGGGATGCATAGTAGAAGCTGCGTTAAGAGTGTTAGTAGCATTCATGGTCATATAATCTCGAAGCCAAGTAGGTGTTTTAATAACTCTTAGATCTTCCTTCCAGCTGTAAGGAAATATCATTTTGTGTATTGACTGTATTCTTATTTTCAGATTTAGGAATGGAAGGAATCACAACTTCAAGATGCAGTTCAAGTGAATTACCAGAAACTAGACTCTGATAATTATCTGAAACTTGATTCTTAGATGTAGGATTAGAGTTCCTTATAGAATCATAATTTTGTATAGAATCTTCTGAAATAATGTTATCCAAAGGATCGATAACAGTTTTAGTTATATTCAAATTTTTTTGTAACTCGAAAGGGAATATGTGTTCATACAAAACCACATCTCTGCTAACGACAATTCTTTTAGTTTTCAAACCTAAGATCTTATATCCCTTTTGAATTGTCGAATATCCAAGGAATACACAGGGCAATGCTCTTACATCAAATTTATGACTGAGAACTTTATTGGTCATGTAGCTTAGACATTCAAAAGTCTAAAAATGAGACAACTCTTGCTCCTTTTGAAAAAATACTTTATATGCTGATTGATTATCTAACACCCTCAATGGTAGTCAATTGAGATAATGTGCATTAAGGGCAAGTTGGATTGAAACATTAGTGCCCTTGCCACCTCTAAGATGTGCTTGTGTTTTCTTTCTACCAACCCATTCTGCTGAGGAGTATGAGCACAACTTTTCTGATGAACAATTCCCTTACTTGTAAGGTAATCACTGCATGTTTTGTTTACATACTCAGTGCCATTGTCTGTTCTCACAATTTTAACATGCACATTAAATTGTGTTTCAGAAAAGTTAATAAGTTTTATCATAAATTTACCACAATCTGTTTTTTGATTGTTCAAATAAACCCGTGTCATCCTGTTATAATTATCAACAATAGTAAAAAAGTAATTCTCACAGAATGGTTTGTAATTTTGAAGGGGCCCCCGGTGTCAACATGAATTATGTATAGTTTCTTTACATCTCTCACTGAATTATGAAAAGGTTTAAAAGGTAACCTTGTCTGTTTTGACGTAGGACATATAGTACAAGTAATCAAATATCCTAAAGCTAAGTTTTTCAGTGTGCTATTAAATTTTGCAATTGGTAAATGCCCAAGTCTCCTATGCCAAACTTCCTCTTTAGTTGCATTTGTCCCAATTGTGCAGGCTATGAAGGGGTGATAACCAGCTCCTAATCCCATAAAATAATAAGGGCCACCAATCTTCTTACCAATCTGGCTTACCATGCCACTCAAGGGGTCCTAAATTTTGTACATAATAACAACAACAACAAAATCTTATCCCACTAGGTGGAGTCGGCTTAAATTTTGTACATATCACTAGAAAATATGACTGAACAGGCTAGATCTTGAATAAGATGAGAGATTGAAATCAAATGAAACTTAAAGTCTGGGATATAAAGAACATTAGTTAATGCTTTATCTAAACTGATGTGATAAGAACCCAGATGTGTAACTACTGATTCATTTCCATTGGGCAATGTAACAGTGTTTTTACCAAACAATTGTTTCACATTATTTAACCAATAAGTCATCCTATCATATGATTGGAAGCTCCTGTATCCAATATCCAGAAATTCTTGACAAAGAGGAGAATAAACTTAAACCTATCATATTAACTGATGCTACAACACCTCCTGAGGTTGACTCCTTGTTGAGCAGGTTTAACAGTTATTTAAACTGATCCTTTGTAAGTTTTTGATTACTTTCTCTTCCTCTATCTCTAATTGTGCAAATGCATTGTTGACATTAATTGGATTCCTTCCTCTATTATATCGGAAATTTGTTGGATAACCAATAATTTTATAACATTGTGCCTTTTTATGACCCAACTTCTTGCAATGCCCACATATAATATTCTCCCTTTTGAATTTAGCACTCTGATTTGGTTGTTTAGCTCCCAAGAAAGATACCTATTGATCTGAATTATTATTGACTTTCTGTTTGCGTTGTTCTTCATGAGTGATGATTGCATAGGCTTGATTTATAGCTGGCAAAGGATTCATTAACAAGATCTGACCTTAACATGATCATACCCATCATTCAAACCCATAAGAAATTTATACAGTCTTTGTTCTGAAAGGTAAACATGATAATCTCTAGATAAATCAGCCATTGGTAGCATAGGGATCGTTGATAATAACTCTTCCCACAAATTCTTGAGCCTTGTATAATATTCTGCAACTGTAGAACTACTTTGTACTAATGTATATATATCAGAATGGAGAGAAAATATTTTCGTTCCATTCGTCTTCTGAAAGCGTTCTCATAAATCTTTCCAAACGTCCACTGCATATTGTGTATAGGATACATTGCTAATTAAATCTTTGGAAATAGTACAACTGATTCAGGACACTACAAGGGCATTACACCTCCTCCACTGCGGATGCAAAACCTCATCAAATTGACTCAAAACACAAGTACCATCTTTAAATGCAACCTTGTTCTTTCGAACCATCGCATTGCTCCAGATCTAGTAATTAAAGGAATCAACTAATTGAGAAGGAACAAGAAGAATCTGAGGCTAAAAGAAAAAGCAGACTAGTAATATCAATCGAAACAACTGATGAAGTTCATGATCGATCCGGTTGTCATTTTGATTAGAAACCCTCAAATATAAAGACTCCGCAAGAATTTTAGAATTGCCTACCCAAAACAAAAGTGAATCGATTCTAACCGAGTCACAGAAAGCCAGCGCGCTACTGGATCATCAGTTCCTGCTCTAACACCATGTTGATTTCTGCTGAACTCCGCTGCACTTTGTCTGAACTAAAGATCACAAGATGAAACGAAAGTGGAAGATAAAATTTGGGGGAAAATTAAACTGAATTCTTCATTCGAATCATCAGATCAAGAATCCTTTCTGTGGTCTTTTATACTACACTACAGAGTACTAATTTCACGAGTGACACTTCGAAACGAAAGCGGAAGATAAAATTTGGGGGAAAATTAAACTGAATTCTTCATTCGAATTATCAGATCAAGAATCCTTTCTGTGGTCTTTTATACTACACTACAGAGTTCTAATTTCACGAGTGACACTTCGAAACGAAAATGGAAGATAAAATTTGGGGGAAAATTAAACTGAATTCTTCATTCGAATCATCAGATCAAGAATCCTTTCTGTGGTCTTTTATATTACACTATAGAGTTCTAATTTCACGAGTGACACATAGCAACGAAAGTGGAAGATAAAATTTGGTGGAAAATTAAACTGAATTCTTCATTCGAATCATCAGATCAAGAATCCTTTCTGTGGACTTTTATACTACACTACAGAGTACTAATTTCACGAGTGACACATCGAAACAAAAGAGGAAGATAAAATTTGGGGGAAAATAAAACTGAATTCTTCATTCGAATCATCAGATCAAGAATCCTTTCTTTCTGTGGTCTTTTATACTACACTACGGAGTTCTAATTTCACGAGTGACGCTTCGAAACGAAAGTGGAAGATAAAATTTGGGGGAAAATTAAACTGAATTCTTCATTCGAATCATCAGATCAAGAATCCTTTCTGTGGTCTTTTATACTACACTACAGAGTTCTAATTTCACGAGTGACACTTCGAAACGAGAGTGGAAGATAAAATTTGGGGGAAAATTAAACTAATTCTTCATTCGAATCATCAGATCAAGAATCCTTTCTGTGGTCTTTTATACTACACTATAGAGTTCTAATTTAATGAGTAACACTTCGTAACGAAAGTGGAAGATAAAATTTGGGGGAAAATTAAACTGAATTCTTCATTCGAATCATCAGATCAAGAATCCTTTCTGTGGTCTTTTATACTACACTACCGAGTTCTAATTTCACAAGTGACACTTCGAAACGAAAGTGGAAGATAAAATTTGGGGGAAAATTAAACTGAATTCTTCATTCGAATCATCAGATCAAGAATCCTTTCTGTGGTCTTTTATACTACACTATAAAGTTCTAATTTCACGAGTGACACTTCGAAACGAAAGAGGAAGATAAAATTTGGGAGAAAATTAAACTGAATTCTTCATTCGAATCATCAGATCAAGAATCCTTTCTTTCTATGGTCTTTTATACTACACTACAGAGTTCTAATTTCACGAGTGACACTTAGAAACGAAAGTGGAAGATAAAATTTGGGGGAAAATTAAACTGAATTCTTCATTCGAATCATCAGATCAAGAATCCTTTCTGTGGTCTTTTATACTACACTACAGAGTACTAATTTCACGAGTGACACTTCGAAACGAAAGAGGAAGATAAAATTTGGGGGAAAATAAAACTGAATTCTTCATTCGAATCATCAGATCAAGAATCCTTTCTTTCTGTGGTCTTTTATACTACACTACGGAGTTCTAATTTCACGAGTGACACTTCGAAACGAAAGTGGAAGATAAAATTTGGGGGAAAATTAAACTGAATTCTTCATTCGAATCATCAGATCAAGAATCCTTTCTGTGTTCTTTTATACTACACTACAGAGTTCTAATTTCACGAGTGACACTTCAAAACGAAAGTGGAAGATAAAATTTGCGGGAAAATTAAACTGGATTCTTCATTCGAATCATCAGATCAAGAATCGTTTCTGTGGTCTTTTATACTACACTACAGAGTTCTAATTTCACGAGTGACACTTCGAAACGAAAGTGGAAGATAAAAATTGAGGGAAAATTAAACTGAATTCTTCATTTGAATCATCAGATCAAGAATCCTTTCTGTGGTCTTTTATACTACACTACAGAGTTCTAATTTCACGAGTGACACTTCGAAACGAAAGTGGAAAATAAAATTTGCGGGAAAATTAAACTGAATTTTCATTCAAATCATCAGATCAAGAATCATTTCTGTGGTCTTTTATACTACACTACAGAGTTCTAATTTCATGAGTGACACTTCGAAACGAAAGTGGAAGATAAAAATTGGGGGAAAATTAAACTGAATTCTTCCTTCGAATCATCAGATCAAGAATCCTTTCTGTGATCTTTTATACTACACTACAGAGTACTAATTTCACGAGTGACACTTCGAAACGAAAGAGGAAGATAAAATTTGGGGGAAAATTAAACTGAATTCTTCATTCGAATCATCAGATCAAGAATCCTTTCTTTCTGTGATCTTTTATACTACACTACAGAGTACTAATTTCACGAGTGACACTTCGAAACGAAAGAGGAAGATAAAATTTGGGGGAAAATTAAACTGAATTCTTCATTCGAATCATCAGATCAAGAATCCTTTCTTTCTGTGGTCTTTTATACTACACTACAGAGTTCTAATTTCACGAGTGACACTTCGAAACGAAAGTGGAAGATAAAATTTGGGGGAAAATTAAACTGAATTCTTCATTCGAATCATCAGATCAAGAATCCTTTCTGTGGTCTTTTATACTACACTATAGAGTTCTAATTTCACGAGTGACACATAGCAACGAAAGTGGAAGATAAAATTTGGTGGAAAATTAAACTGAATTCTTCATTCGAATCATCAGATCAAGAATCCTTTCTGTGGACTTTTATACTACACTACAGAGTACTAATTTCACGAGTGACACTTCGAAACGAAAGAGGAAGATAAAATTTGGGGGAAAATAAAACTGAATTCTTCATTCGAATCATCAGATCAAGAATCCTTTCTTTCTGTGGTCTTTTATACTACACTACGGAGTTCTAATTTCACGAGTGACACTTCGAAACGAAAGTGGAAGATAAAATTTGGGGGAAAATTAAACTGAATTCTTCATTCGAATCATCAGATCAAGAATCCTTTCTGTGTTCTTTTATACTACACTACAGAGTTCTAATTTCACGAGTGACACTTCAAAACGAAAGTGGAAGATAAAATTTGCGGGAAAATTAAACTGGATTCTTCATTCGAATCATCAGATCAAGAATCGTTTCTGTGGTCTTTTATACTACACTACAGAGTTCTAATTTCATGAGTGACACTTCGAAACGAAAGTGGAAGATAAAAATTGGGGGAAAATTAAACTGAATTCTTCATTTGAATCATCAGATCAAGAATCCTTTCTGTGATCTTTTATACTACACTACAGAGTACTAATTTCATGAGTGACACTTCGAAACGAAAGAGGAAGATAAAATTTAGGGGAAAATTAAACTGAATTCTTCATTCGAATCATCAGATCAAGAATCCTTTCTTTCTGTGGTCTTTTATACTACACTACAGAGTTCTAATTTCACGAGTGACACTTCGAAACGAAAGTGGAAGATAAAATTTGGGGGAAAATTAAACTGAATTCTTCATTCGAATCATCAGATCAAGAATCCTTTCTGTGGTCTTTTATACTACACTATAGAGTTCTAATTTCATGAGTGACACATAGCAACGAAAGTGGAAGATAAAATTTGGTGGAAAATTAAACTGAATTCTTCATTCTAATCATCAGATCAAGAATCCTTTCTGTGGAATTTTATACTACATACAAAGTTCTAATTTCACGAGTGACACTTCGAAACGAAAGTGGAAGATAAAATTTGGGGGAAAATTAAACTGAATTCTTCATTCGAATCATCAGATCAAGAATCCTTTCTGTGGTCTTTTATACTACACTACAGAGTTCTAATTTCACGAGTGACACTTCGAAACGAGAGTGGAAGATAAAATTTGGGGGAAAATTAAACTAATTCTTCATTCGAATCATCAGATCAAGAATCCTTTCTGTGGTCTTTTATACTACACTATAGAGTTCTAATTTAATGAGTAACACTTCGTAACGAAAGTGGAAGATAAAATTTGGGGGAAAATTAAACTGAATTCTTCATTCGAATCATCAGATCAAGAATCCTTTCTGTGGTCTTTTATACTACACTACCGAGTTCTAATTTCACAAGTGACACTTCGAAACGAAAGTGGAAGATAAAATTTGGGGGAAAATTAAACTGAATTCTTCATTCGAATCATCAGATCAAGAATCCTTTCTGTGGTCTTTTATACTACACTATAAAGTTCTAATTTCACGAGTGACACTTCGAAACGAAAGAGGAAGATAAAATTTGGGAGAAAATTAAACTGAATTCTTCATTCGAATCATCAGATCAAGAATCCTTTCTTTCTATGGTCTTTTATACTACACTACAGAGTTCTAATTTCACGAGTGACACTTAGAAACGAAAGTGGAAGATAAAATTTGGGGGAAAATTAAACTGAATTCTTCATTCGAATCATCAGATCAAGAATCCTTTCTGTGGTCTTTTATACTACACTACAGAGTTCTAATTTCACGAGTGACACTTCGAAACGAAAGTGGAAAATAAAATTTGCGGGAAAATTAAACTGAATTTTCATTCAAATCATCAGATCAAGAATCATTTCTGTGGTCTTTTATACTACACTACAGAGTTCTAATTTCATGAGTGACACTTCGAAACGAAAGTGGAAGATAAAAATTGTGGGAAAATTAAACTGAATTCTTCCTTCGAATCATCAGATCAAGAATCCTTTCTGTGATCTTTTATACTACACTACAGAGTACTAATTTCACGAGTGACACTTCGAAACGAAAGAGGAAGATAAAATTTGGGGGAAAATTAAACTGAATTCTTCATTCGAATCATCAGATCAAGAATCCTTTCTTTCTGTGATCTTTTATACTACACTACAGAGTACTAATTTCACGAGTGACACTTCGAAACGAAAGAGGAAGATAAAATTTGGGGGAAAATTAAACTGAATTCTTCATTCGAATCATCAGATCAAGAATCCTTTCTTTCTGTGGTCTTTTATACTACACTACAGAGTTCTAATTTCACGAGTGACACTTCGAAACGAAAGTGGAAGATAAAATTTGGGGGAAAATTAAACTGAATTCTTCATTCGAATCATCAGATCAAGAATCCTTTCTGTGGTCTTTTATACTACACTATAGAGTTCTAATTTCACGAGTGACACATAGCAACGAAAGTGGAAGATAAAATTTGGTGGAAAATTAAACTGAATTCTTCATTCGAATCATCAGATCAAGAATCCTTTCTGTGGACTTTTATACTACACTACAGAGTACTAATTTCACGAGTGACACTTCGAAACGAAAGAGGAAGATAAAATTTGGGGGAAAATAAAACTGAATTCTTCATTCGAATCATCAGATCAAGAATCCTTTCTTTCTGTGGTCTTTTATACTACACTACGGAGTTCTAATTTCACGAGTGACACTTCGAAACGAAAGTGGAAGATAAAATTTGGGGGAAAATTAAACTGAATTCTTCATTCGAATCATCAGATCAAGAATCCTTTCTGTGTTCTTTTATACTACACTACAGAGTTCTAATTTCACGAGTGACACTTCAAAACGAAAGTGGAAGATAAAATTTGCGGGAAAATTAAACTGGATTCTTCATTCGAATCATCAGATCAAGAATCGTTTCTGTGGTCTTTTATACTACACTACAGAGTTCTAATTTCACGAGTGACACTTCGAAACGAAAGTGGAAGATAAAAATTGGGGGAAAATTAAACTGAATTCTTCATTTGAATCATCAGATCAAGAATCCTTTCTGTGATCTTTTATACTACACTACAGAGTACTAATTTCATGAGTGACACTTCGAAACGAAAGAGGAAGATAAAATTTAGGGGAAAATTAAACTGAATTCTTCATTCGAATCATCAGATCAAGAATCCTTTCTTTCTGTGGTCTTTTATACTACACTACAGAGTTCTAATTTCACGAGTGACACTTCGAAACGAAAGTGGAAGATAAAATTTGGGGGAAAATTAAACTGAATTCTTCATTCGAATCATCAGATCAAGAATCCTTTCTGTGGTCTTTTATACTACACTATAGAGTTCTAATTTCATGAGTGACACATAGCAACGAAAGTGGAAGATAAAATTTGGTGGAAAATTAAACTGAATTCTTCATTCTAATCATCAGATCAAGAATCCTTTCTGTGGACTTTTATACTACATACAGAGTTCTAATTTCACGAGTGACACTTCGAAACGAAAGTGGAAGATAAAATTTGGGGGAAAATTAAACTGAATTCTTCATTCGAATCATCAGATCAAGAATCCTTTCTGTGGTCTTTTATACTACACTACAGAGTTCTAATTTCACGAGTGACACTTCGAAACGAAAGTGGAAGATAAAATTTGGGGGAAAATTAAACTGAATTCTTCATTCGAATCATCAGATCAAGAATCCTTTGTGAGGTCTTTTATACTACACTACAAAGTTCTAATTTCACGAGTGACGCTTAGAGACGAAAGTGAAGATAAAATTTGGGGGAAAATTAAACTGAATTCTTCATTCGAATCATCAGATCAAGAATCTTTTCTGTGGTCTTTTATACTACACTACAGAGTTCTAATTTCACAAGTGACACTTCAAAACGAAAGTGGAAGATAAAATTTGGGGGAAAATTAAACTGAATTCTTCATTCGAATCATCAGATCAAGAATCCTTTCTGTGGTCTTTTATACTACACTACAGAGTTCTAATTTCACGAGTGACACTTCGCAACGAAAGTGGAAGATAAAATATGGGGGAAAATTAAACTGAATTCTTCATTCCAATCATAAGAACAAGAATCCTTGATGTGGTCTTTTATACTACACTACAGAGTTCTAATTTCACGAGTGACACTTCGAAACGAAAGTGGAAGATAAAATTTGGGGGAAAATTAAACTGAATTCTTCATTCGAATCATCAGATCAAGAATCCTTTCTGTGGTCTTTTATATTACACTATAGAGTTCTAATTTCACGAGTGACACATAGCAACGAAAGTGGAAGATAAAATTTGGTGGAAAATTAAACTGAATTCTTCATTCGAATCATCAGATCAAGAATCCTTTCTGTGGACTTTTATACTACACTACAGAGTACTAATTTCACGAGTGACACTTCGAAACGAAAGAGGAAGATAAAATTTGGGGGAAAATAAAACTGAATTCTTCATTCGAATCATCAGATCAAGAATCCTTTCTTTCTGTGGTCTTTTATACTACACTACGGAGTTCTAATTTCACGAGTGACGCTTCAAAACGAAAGTGGAAGATAAAATTTGGGGGAAAATTAAACTGAATTCTTCATTCGAATCATCAGATCAAGAATCCTTTCTGTGGTCTTTTATACTACACTACAGAGTACTAATTTCACGAGTGACACATCGAAACAAAAGAGGAAGATAAAATTTGGGGGAAAATAAAACTGAATTCTTCATTCGAATCATCAGATCAAGAATCCTTTCTTTCTGTGGTCTTTTATACTACACTACGGAGTTCTAATTTCACGAGTGACGCTTCGAAACGAAAGTGGAAGATAAAATTTGGGGGAAAATTAAACTGAATTCTTCATTCGAATCATCAGATCAAGAATCCTTTCTGTGGTCTTTTATACTACACTACAGAGTTCTAATTTCACGAGTGACACTTCGAAACGAGAGTGGAAGATAAAATTTGGGGGAAAATTAAACTAATTCTTCATTCGAATCATCAGATCAAGAATCCTTTCTGTGGTCTTTTATACTACACTATAGAGTTCTAATTTAATGAGTAACACTTCGTAACGAAAGTGGAAGATAAAATTTGGGGGAAAATTAAACTGAATTCTTCATTCGAATCATCAGATCAAGAATCCTTTCTGTGGTCTTTTATACTACACTACCGAGTTCTAATTTCACAAGTGACACTTCGAAACGAAAGTGGAAGATAAAATTTGGGGGAAAATTAAACTGAATTCTTCATTCGAATCATCAGATCAAGAATCCTTTCTGTGGTCTTTTATACTACACTATAAAGTTCTAATTTCACGAGTGACACTTCGAAACGAAAGAGGAAGATAAAATTTGGGAGAAAATTAAACTGAATTCTTCATTCGAATCATCAGATCAAGAATCCTTTCTTTCTATGGTCTTTTATACTACACTACAGAGTTCTAATTTCACGAGTGACACTTAGAAACGAAAGTGGAAGATAAAATTTGGGGGAAAATTAAACTGAATTCTTCATTCGAATCATCAGATCAAGAATCCTTTCTGTGGTCTTTTATACTACACTACAGAGTTCTAATTTCACGAGTGACACTTCGAAACGAAAGTGGAAAATAAAATTTGCGGGAAAATTAAACTGAATTTTCATTCAAATCATCAGATCAAGAATCATTTCTGTGGTCTTTTATACTACACTACAGAGTTCTAATTTCATGAGTGACACTTCGAAACGAAAGTGGAAGATAAAAATTGGGGGAAAATTAAACTGAATTCTTCCTTCGAATCATCAGATCAAGAATCCTTTCTGTGATCTTTTATACTACACTACAGAGTACTAATTTCACGAGTGACACTTCGAAACGAAAGAGGAAGATAAAATTTGGGGGAAAATTAAACTGAATTCTTCATTCGAATCATCAGATCAAGAATCCTTTCTTTCTGTGATCTTTTATACTACACTACAGAGTACTAATTTCACGAGTGACACTTCGAAACGAAAGAGGAAGATAAAATTTGGGGGAAAATTAAACTGAATTCTTCATTCGAATCATCAGATCAAGAATCCTTTCTTTCTGTGGTCTTTTATACTACACTACAGAGTTCTAATTTCACGAGTGACACTTCGAAACGAAAGTGGAAGATAAAATTTGGGGGAAAATTAAACTGAATTCTTCATTCGAATCATCAGATCAAGAATCCTTTCTGTGGTCTTTTATACTACACTATAGAGTTCTAATTTCACGAGTGACACATAGCAACGAAAGTGGAAGATAAAATTTGG
Source organism: Pontederia crassipes (assembly GCA_030549335.1). Taxonomy (NCBI): domain Eukaryota; kingdom Viridiplantae; phylum Streptophyta; class Magnoliopsida; order Commelinales; family Pontederiaceae; genus Pontederia; species Pontederia crassipes. The sequence goes on along the minus strand of CM060197.1, from coordinate 38,707,270 downwards.
TGGAAAATTAAACTGAATTCTTCATTCGAATCATCAGATCAAGAATCCTTTCTGTGGACTTTTATACTACACTACAGAGTACTAATTTCACGAGTGACACTTCGAAACGAAAGAGGAAGATAAAATTTGGGGGAAAATAAAACTGAATTCTTCATTCGAATCATCAGATCAAGAATCCTTTCTTTCTGTGGTCTTTTATACTACACTACGGAGTTCTAATTTCACGAGTGACACTTCGAAACGAAAGTGGAAGATAAAATTTGGGGGAAAATTAAACTGAATTCTTCATTCGAATCATCAGATCAAGAATCCTTTCTGTGTTCTTTTATACTACACTACAGAGTTCTAATTTCACGAGTGACACTTCAAAACGAAAGTGGAAGATAAAATTTGCGGGAAAATTAAACTGGATTCTTCATTCGAATCATCAGATCAAGAATCGTTTCTGTGGTCTTTTATACTACACTACAGAGTTCTAATTTCACGAGTGACACTTCGAAACGAAAGTGGAAGATAAAAATTGGGGGAAAATTAAACTGAATTCTTCATTTGAATCATCAGATCAAGAATCCTTTCTGTGATCTTTTATACTACACTACAGAGTACTAATTTCATGAGTGACACTTCGAAACGAAAGAGGAAGATAAAATTTAGGGGAAAATTAAACTGAATTCTTCATTCGAATCATCAGATCAAGAATCCTTTCTTTCTGTGGTCTTTTATACTACACTACAGAGTTCTAATTTCACGAGTGACACTTCGAAACGAAAGTGGAAGATAAAATTTGGGGGAAAATTAAACTGAATTCTTCATTCGAATCATCAGATCAAGAATCCTTTCTGTGGTCTTTTATACTACACTATAGAGTTCTAATTTCATGAGTGACACATAGCAACGAAAGTGGAAGATAAAATTTGGTGGAAAATTAAACTGAATTCTTCATTCTAATCATCAGATCAAGAATCCTTTCTGTGGACTTTTATACTACATACAGAGTTCTAATTTCACGAGTGACACTTCGAAACGAAAGTGGAAGATAAAATTTGGGGGAAAATTAAACTGAATTCTTCATTCGAATCATCAGATCAAGAATCCTTTCTGTGGTCTTTTATACTACACTACAGAGTTCTAATTTCACGAGTGACACTTCGAAACGAAAGTGGAAGATAAAATTTGGGGGAAAATTAAACTGAATTCTTCATTCGAATCATCAGATCAAGAATCCTTTGTGAGGTCTTTTATACTACACTACAAAGTTCTAATTTCACGAGTGACGCTTAGAGACGAAAGTGAAGATAAAATTTGGGGGAAAATTAAACTGAATTCTTCATTCGAATCATCAGATCAAGAATCTTTTCTGTGGTCTTTTATACTACACTACAGAGTTCTAATTTCACAAGTGACACTTCAAAACGAAAGTGGAAGATAAAATTTGGGGGAAAATTAAACTGAATTCTTCATTCGAATCATCAGATCAAGAATCCTTTCTGTGGTCTTTTATACTACACTACAGAGTTCTAATTTCACGAGTGACACTTCGCAACGAAAGTGGAAGATAAAATATGGGGGAAAATTAAACTGAATTCTTCATTCCAATCATAAGAACAAGAATCCTTGATGTGGTCTTTTATACTACACTACAGAGTTCTAATTTCACGAGTGACACTTCGAAACGAAAGTGGAAGATAAAATTTGGGGGAAAATTAAAATGAATTCTTCATTCGAATCATCAGATCAAGAATCCTTTCTGTGGTCTTTTATATTACACTATAGAGTTCTAATTTCACGAGTGACACATAGCAACGAAAGTGGAAGATAAAATTTGGTGGAAAATTAAACTGAATTCTTCATTCGAATCATCAGATCAAGAATCCTTTCTGTGGACTTTTATACTACACTACAGAGTACTAATTTCACGAGTGACACTTCGAAACGAAAGAGGAAGATAAAATTTGGGGGAAAATAAAACTGAATTCTTCATTCGAATCATCAGATCAAGAATCCTTTCTTTCTGTGGTCTTTTATACTACACTACGGAGTTCTAATTTCACGAGTGACGCTTCAAAACGAAAGTGGAAGATAAAATTTGGGGGAAAATTAAACTGAATTCTTCATTCGAATCATCAGATCAAGAATCCTTTCTGTGTTCTTTTATACTACACTACAGAGTTCTAATTTCACGAGTGACACTTCGAAACGAAAGTGGAAGATAAAATTTGCGGGAAAATTAAACTGGATTCTTCATTCGAATCATCAGATCAAGAATCGTTTCTGTGGTCTTTTATACTACACTACAGAGTTCTAATTTCACGAGTGACACTTTGAAACGAAAGTGGAAGATAAAAATTGGGGGAAAATTAAACTGAATTCTTCATTCGAATCATCAGATCAAGAATCCTTTCTGTGATCTTTTATACTACACTACAGAGTACTAATTTCACGAGTGACACTTCGAAACGAAAGAGGAAGATAAAATTTAGGGGAAAATTAAACTGAATTCTTCATTCGAATCATCAGATCAAGAATCCTTTCTTTCTGTGGTCTTTTATACTACACTACAGAGTTCTAATTTCACGAGTGACACTTCGAAACGAAAGTGGAAGATAAAATTTGGTGGAAAATTAAACTGAATTCTTCATTCGAATCATATGATCAAGAATCCTTTCTGTGGTCTTTTATACTACACTATAGAGTTCTAATTTCATGAGTGACACATAGCAACGAAAGTGGAAGATAAAATTTGGTGGAAAATTAAACTGAATTCTTCATTCGAATCATCAGATCAAGAATCCTTTCTGTGGACTTTTATACTACATACAGAGTTCTAATTTCACGAGTGGCACTTCGAAACGAAAGTGGAAGATAAAATTTGGGGGAAAATTAAACTGAATTCTTCATTCGAATCATCAGATCAAGAATCCTTTCTGTGGTCTTTTATACTACACTACAGAGTTCTAATTTCACGAGTGACACTTCGAAACGAAAGTGGAAGATAAAATTTGGGGGAAAATTAAACTGAATTCTTCATTCGAATCATCAGATCAAGAATCCTTTGTGAGGTCTTTTATACTACACTACAAAGTTCTAATTTCACGAGTGACGCTTAGAGACGAAAGTGAAGATAAAATTTGGGGGAAAATTAAACTGAATTCTTCATTCGAATCATCAGATCAAGAATCTTTTCTGTGGTCTTTTATACTACACTACAGAGTTCTAATTTCACAAGTGACACTTCAAAACGAAAGTGGAAGATAAAATTTGGGGGAAAATTAAACTGAATTCTTCATTCGAATCATCAGATCAAGAATCCTTTCTGTGGTCTTTTATACTACACTACAGAGTTCTAATTTCACGAGTGACACTTCGAAACGAAAGTGGAAGATAAAATATGGGGGAAAATTAAACTGAATTCTTCATTCCAATCATAAGATCAAGAATCCTTGCTGTGGTCTTTTATACTACACTACAGAGTTCTAATTTCACGAGTGACACTTCGAAACGAAAGTGGAAGATAAAATTTGGGGGAAAATTAAACTGAATTCTTCATTCGAATCATCAGATCAAGAATCCTTTCTGTGGTCTTTTATACTACACTACAGAGTACTAATTTCACGAGTGACACTTCGAAACGAAAGCGGAAGAGAAAAATTTGGGGGAGAATTAAACTGAATTCTTCATTCGAATCATCAGATCAAGAATCGTTTCTGTGGTCTTTTATACTACAATACAGAGTTCTAATTTCACGAGTGACACTTCGAAACGAAAGTGGAAGATAAAATATGGGTGAAAATTAAACTGAATTCTTCATTCCAATCATAAGATCAAGAATCCTTTCTGTGGTCTTTTATACTACACTACAGAGTTCTAATTTCACGAGTGACACTTCGAAACGAAAGTGGAAGATAAAATTTCGGGGAAAATTAAACTGAATTCTTCATTCGAATCATCAGATCAAGAATCCTTTCTGTGTTCTTTTATACTACACTACAGAGTTCTAATTTCACGAGTGACACTTCGAAACGAAAGTGGAAGATAAAATTTTGGGGAAAATTAAACTGAATTCTTCATTCGAATCATCAGATCAAGAATCCTTTTTGTGGTCTTTTATACTACACTACAGAGTTCTAATTTCACGAGTGACGCTTAGAAATGAAAGTGGAAGATAAAATTTGGGGGAAAATTAAACTGAATTCTTCAATCGAATCATCAGATCAAGAATCCTTTCTGTGGTCTTTTATACTACACTACAGAGTACTAATTTCACGAGTGACACTTCGAAACGAAAGCGGAAGATAAAATTTGGGGGAAAATTAAACTGAATTCTTCATTCGAATCATCAGATCAAGAATCCTTTCTGTGGACTTTTATACTACATACAGAGTTCTAATTTCACGAGTGACACTTCGAAACGAAAGTGGAAAATAAAATTTGCGGGAAAATTAAACTGAATTTTCATTCAAATCATCAGATCAAGAATCATTTCTGTGGTCTTTTATACTACACTACAGAGTACTAATTTCACGAGTGACACTTCGAAACGAAAGTGGAAGATAAAATTTGGGGGAAAATTAAACTGAATTCTTCATTCGAATCATCAGATCAAGAATCCTTTCTGTGGTCTTTTATACTACACTACTGAGTTCTAATTTCACGAGTGACACTTCGAAACGAAAGTGGAAGATAAAATTTGGGGGAAAATTAAACTGAATTCTTCATTCGAATCATCAGATCAAGAATCCTTTCTGTGGTCTTTTATACTACACTATAGAGTTCTAATTTCACGAGTGACACTTCGAAACGAAAGTGGAAGATAAAATTTGGGGGAAAATTAAACTGAATTCTTCATTCGAATCATAAAGATCAAGAATCCTTTCTGTGGTCTTTTATACTACACTACAGAGTACTAATTTCACGAGTGACACTTCGAAACGAAAGCGGAAGATAAAATTTGGGGGAAAATTAAACTGGATTCTTCATTCGAATCATCAGATCAAGAATCCTTTCTGTGGTCTTTTATACTACACTACAGAATTCTAATTTCACGAGTGACACTTCGAAACGAAAGCGAAAGATAAAATTTGGGGGAAAATTAAACTGAATTCTTCATTCGAATTATCAGATCAAGAATCCTTTCTGTGGTCTTTTATACTACACTACAGAGTTCTAATTTCACGAGTGACACTTCGAAACGAAAGTGGAAGATAAAATTTGGGGGAAAATTAAACTGAATTCTTCATTCGAATCATCAAATCAAGAATCCTTTCTGTGGTCTTTTATACTACACTACAGAGTACTAATTTCACGAGTGACACTTCGAAACGAAAGCGGAAGATAAAATTTGGGGGAAAATTAAACTGAATTCTTCATTCGAATCATCAGATCAAGAATCCTTTCTGTGTTCTTTTATACTACACTACAGAGTTCTAATTTCACGAGTGACACTTCGAAACGAAAGTGGAAGATAAAATTTGGGGGAAAATTAAACTGAATTCTTCATTCGAATCATCAGATCAAGAATCCTTTCTGTGGTCTTTTATACTACACTACAGAGTTCTAATTTCACGAGTGACACTTCGAAACGAAAGTGGAAGATAAAATTTGGGGGAAAATTAAACTGAATTCTTCATTCGAATCATCAGATCAAGAATCCTTTCTGTGGTCTTTTATACTACACTATAGAGTTCTAATTTCACGAGTGACACTTCGAAACGAAAGTGGAAGATAAAATTTGAGGGAAAATTAAACTGAATTCTTCATTCGAATCATAAAGATCAAGAATCCTTTCTGTGGTCTTTTATACTACACTACAGAGTACTAATTTCACGAGTGACACTTCGAAACGAAAGCGGAAGATAAAATTTGGGGGAAAATTAAACTGGATTCTTCATTCGAATCATCAGATCAAGAATCCTTTCTGTGGTCTTTTATACTACACTAAAGAGTTCTAATTTCACGAGTGACACTTCGAAACGAAAGTGGAAGATAAAATTTGGGGGAAAATTAAACAGAATTCTTCATTCGTATCATCAGATCAAGAATCCTTTCTGTGGTCTTCTATACTACACTACAGAGTTCTAATTTCACGAGTGACGCTTAGAAACGAAAGTGGAAGATAAAATTTGGTGGAAAATTAAACTGAATTCTTCATTCGAATCATCAGATCAAGAATCCTTTCTGTGGTCTTTTATACTACACTACAGAGTTCTAATTTCACAAGTGACACTTCGAAATGAAAGTGGAAGATAAAATTTGGGGGAAAATTAAACTGAATTCTTCATTCGTATCATCAGTTCAAGAATCCTTTCTGTGGTCTTTTATACTACACTATAGAGTTCTAATTTCACGAGTGACACTTCGAAACAAAAGTGGAAGATAAAATTTGGGGGAAAATTAAACTGAATTCTTCATTCGAATCATCAGATCAAGAATTCTTTTTGTGGTCTTTTATACTACACTACAGAGTACTAATTTCACGAGTGACGCTTCGAAACGAAAGTGGAAGATAAAATTTGGGGGAAAATTAAACTGAATTCTTCATTCGAATCATCAGATCAAGAATCCTTTCTGTGGTCTTTTATACTACACTAAAGAGTTCTAATTTCATGAGTGACACTTCGAAACGAAAGTGGAAGATAAAATTTGGGGGAAAATTAAATTGAATTCTTCATTCGTATCATCAGATCAAGAATCCTTTCTGTGGTCTTTTATACTACACTATAGAGTTCTAATTTCACGAGTGACACTTCGAAACGAAAGTGGAAGATAAAATTTGGGGGAAAATTAAACTGAATTCTTCATTCGAATCATCAGATCAAGAATCCTTTCTGTGGTCTTTTATACTACACTACTGAGTTCTAATTTCACGAGTGACACTTCGAAACGAAAGTGGAAGATAAAATTTGGGGGAAAATTAAACTGAATTCTTCATTCGAATCATCAGATCAAGAATCCTTTCTGTGGTCTTTTATACTACACTATAGAGTTCTAATTTCACGAGTGACACTTCGAAACGAAAGTGGAAGATAAAATTTGAGGGAAAATTAAACTGAATTCTTCATTCGAATCATAAAGATCAAGAATCCTTTCTGTGGTCTTTTATACTACACTACAGAGTACTAATTTCACGAGTGACACTTCGAAACGAAAGCGGAAGATAAAATTTGGGGGAAAATTAAACTGGATTCTTCATTCGAATCATCAGATCAAGAATCCTTTCTGTGGTCTTTTATACTACACTACAGAGTTCTAATTTCACGAGTGACACTTCGAAACGAAAGTGGAAGATAAAATTTGGGGGAAAATTAAACTGAATTCTTCATTCGAATCATCAGATCAAGAATCCTTTCTGTGGTCTTTTATACTACACTAAAGAGTTCTAATTTCACGAGCGACACTTCGAAACGAAAGTGGAAGATAAAATTTGGGGGAAAATTAAACTGAATTCTTCATTCGAATCCTCAGATCAAGAATCCTTTCTATGGTCTTCTATACTGCACTACAGAGTTCTAATTTCACGAGTGACGCTTAGAAACGAAAGTAGAGGATAAAATTTACTGGAAAATTAAACTGAATTATTCATTCGAATCATTAGATCAAGAATCCTTTCTGTGGTCTTTTATACTACACTACAGAGTTCTAATTTCACAAGTGACACTTCGAAATGAAAGTGGAAGATAAAATTTGGGGGAAAATTAAACTGAATTCTTCATTCGTATCATCAGATCAAGAATCCTTTCTGTGGTCTTTTATACTACACTATAGAGTTCTAATTTCACGAGTGACACTTCGAAACGAAAGTGGAAGATAAAATTTGGGGGAAAATTAAACTGAATTCTTCATTCGAATCATCAGATGAAGAATCCTTTCTGTGTTCTTTTATACTACACTAAAGAGTTCTAATTTCACGACTGACACTTCGAAACGAAAGTGGAAGATAAAATTTTGGGGAAAATTAAACTGAATTCTTCATTCGAATCATCAGATCAAGAATCCTTTCTGTGGTCTTTTATACTACACTACAGAGTTCTAATTTCACGAGTGACACTTCGAAACGAAAGTGAAAGATAAAATTTGGGGGAAAATTAAACTGAATTCTTCATTCGAATCATCAGATCAAGAATCCTTTCTGTGGTCTTTTATACTACACTATAGAGTTCTAATTTCACGAGTGACACTTCGAAACGAAAGTGGAAGATAAAATTTGGGGGAAAATTAAACTGAATTCTTCATTCGAATCATAAAGATCAAGAATCCTTTCTGTGGTCTTTTATACTATACTACAGAGTACTAATTTCACGAGTGACACTTCGAAACGAAAGCAAAAGATAAAATTTGGGGGAAAATTAAACTGAATTCTTCATTCGAATCATCAGATCAAGAATCCTTTCTGTGGTCTTTTATACTACACCACAGAATTCTAATTTCACGAGTGATACTTCGAAACGAAAGCGAAAGATAAAATTTGGGGGAAAACTAAACTGAAATCTTCATTCGAATCATCAGATCAATTATCCTTTCTGTGGTCTTTTATACTACACTACAGAGTTCTAATTTCACGAGTGACACTTCAAAACGAAAGTGGAAGATAAAATTTGGGGGAAAATTTAACTGAATTCTTCATTCGAATCATCAGATCAAGAATCCTTTCTGTGGTCTTTTATACTACACTAAAGAGTTCTAATTTCACGAGTGACACTTCGAAACGAAAGTGGAAGATAAAATTTGGGGGAAAATTAAACTGAATTCTTCATTCGTATCATCAGATCAAGAATCCTTTCTGTGGTCTTCTATACTACACTACAGAGTTCTAATTTCACGAGTGATGCTTAGAAACGAAAGTGGAAGATAAAATTTCGGGGAAAATTAAACTGAATTCTTCATTCGAATCATCAGATCAAGAATCCTTTATGTGGTCTTTTATACTACACTACAGAGTTCTAATTTCACAAGTGACACTTCGAAATGAAAGTGGAAGATAAAATTTGGGTGAAAATTAAACTGAATTCTTCATTCGTATCATCAGATCAAGAATCCTTTCTGTGGTCTTTTATACTACACTATAGAGTTCTAATTTCACGAGTGACACTTCGAAACGAAAGTGGAAGATAAAATTTTGGGGAAAATTAAACTGAATTCTTCATTCGAATCATCAGATCAAGAATTCTTTTTGTGGTCTTTTAAACTACACTATAGAGTTCTAATTTCACGAGTGACACTTCGAAACAAAGGTGGAAGATAAAATTTGGGGGAAAATTAAACTGAATTCTTCATTCGAATCATAAAGATCAAGAATCCTTTCTGTGGTCTTTTATACTACACTACAGAGTACTAATTTCACGAGTGACGCTTCGAAACGAAAGTGGAAGATAAAATTTGGGGGAAAATTAAACTGAATTCTTCATTCGAATCATCAGATCAAGAATCCTTTCTGTGGTCTTTTATACTACACTATAGAGTTCTAATTTCACGAGTGACACTTTGAAACGAAAGTGGAAGATAAAATTTGGGGGAAAATTAAACTGAATTCTTCATTCGAATCATCAGATCAAGAATCCTTTCTGTGGTCTCTTATACTACACTACAGAGTACTAATTTCACGAGTGACACTTCGAAACGTAAGCGGAAGATAAAATTTGGGGGAAAATTAAACTGAATTCTTCATTCGAATCATCAGATCAAGAATCCTTTCTGTGGTCTTTTATACTACACTACAGAGTTCTAATTTCACGAGTGACACTTCGAAACGAAAGTGGAAGATAAAATTTGGGGGAAAATTAAACTGAATTCTTCATTCGAATCATAAAGATCAAGAATCCTTTCTGTGGTCTTTTATACTACACTACAGAGTACTAATTTCACGAGTGACACTTCGTAACGAAAGCGGAAGATAAAATTTGGGGGAAAATTAAACTGAATTCTTCATTCGAATCATCAGATCAAGAATCCTTTCTGTGGTCTTTTATACTACACTACAGAATTCTAATTTCACGAGTGACACTTCGAAACGAAAGCGAAAGATAAAATTTGGGGGAAAATTAAATTGACTTCTTCATTCGAATCATCAGATCAAGAATCCTTTCTGTGGTCTTTTATACTACACTACAGAGTTCTAATTTCACGAGTGACACTTCGAAACGAAAGTTGAAGATAAAATTTGGGGGAAAATTAAACTGAATTCTTCATTCGAATCATCAGATCAAGAATCCTTTCTGTGGTCTTCTATACTACACTACAGAGTTCTAATTTCACGAGTGACGCTTAGAAACGAAAGTGGAAGATAAAATTTGGGGGAAAATTAAACTGAATTCTTCATTCGAATCATCAGATCAAGAATCCTTTCTGTGGTCTTTTTTACTACACTACAGAGTTCTAATTTCAGAAGTGACACTTCGAAATGAAAGTGGAAGATAAAATTTGGGGGAAAATTAAACTGAATTCTTCATTCGTATCATCAGATCAAGAATCCTTTCTGTGGTCTTTTATACTACACTATAGAGTTCTAATTTCACGAGTGACACTTCGAAACGAAAGTGGAAGATAAAATTTGGGGAAAAATTAAACTGAATTCTTCATTCGAATCATCAGATCAAGAATCCTTTCTTTGTTCTTTTATAGTACACTAAAGAGTTCTAATTTCACGAGTGACACTTCGAAATGAAAGTGGAAGATAAAATTTGGGGGAAAATTAAACTGAATTCTTCAATCGAATCATTAGATCAAGAATCATTTCTGTGGTCTTTTATACTACACTACAGAGTACTAATTTCACGAGTGACACTTCGAAACGAAAGCGGAAGATAAAATTTGGGGGAAAATTAAACTGAATTCTTCATTCGAATCATCAGATCAAGAATCCTTTCTGTGGTCTTTTATACTACACTATAGAGTTCTAATTTCACGAGTGACACTTCGTAACGAAAGTGGAAGATAAAATTTGGGGGAAAATTAAACTGAATTCTTCATTCGAATCATCAGATCAAGAATCCTTTCTGTGGTCTTTTATACTACACTACAGAGTACTAATTTCACGAGTGACACTTCGAAACGAAAGCGGAAGATAAAATTTGGGGGAAAATTAAACTGAATTCTTCATTCGAATAATCAGATCATGAATCCTTTCTGTGGTCTTTTATACTACACTACATAGTTCTAATTTCACGAGTGACACTTCGAAACGAAAGTGGAAGATAAAATTTGCGGGAAAATTAAACTGAATTCTTCATTCGAATCATCAGATCAAGAATCATTTCTGTGGTCTTTTATACTACACTACAGAGTTCTAATTTCATGAGTGACACTTCGAAACGAAAGTGGAAGATAAAAATTGGGGGAAAATTAAACTGAATTCTTCCTTCGAATCATCAGATCAAGAATCCTTTCTGTGATCTTTTATACTACACTACAGAGTACTAATTTCACGAGTGACTCTTCGAAACGAAAGAGGAAGATAAAATTTGGGGGAAAATTAAACTGAATTCTTCATTCGAATCATCAGATCAAGAATCCTTTCTTTCTGTGGTCTTTTATACTACACTACAGAGTTCTAATTTCACGAGTGACACTTCGAAACAAAAGTGGAAGATAAAATTTGGGGGAAAATTAAACTGAATTCTTCATTTGAATCATCAGATCAAGAATCCTTTCTGTGATCTTTTATACTACACTACAGAGTACTAATTTCACGAGTGACACTTCGAAACGAATGCGGAAGATAAAATTTGGGGGAAAATTAAACTGAATTCTGCATTCGAATCATCAGATCAAGAATCCTTTCTGTGGTCTTTTATACTACATTACAGAGTTCTAATTTTACGAGTGACACTTCGAAACGAAAGTGGAAGATAAAATTTGGAAGAAAATTAAACTGAATTCTTCATTCGAATCATGAGATCAAGAATCCTTTCTGTGGTCTTTTATACTACACTATAGAGTTCTAATTTCACGAGTGACACTTCGAAACGAAAGTGGGAGATAAAATTTGGGAGAAAATTAAACTGAATTCTTCATTCGAATAATTAGATCAAGAATCTTTTCTGTGGTCTTTTATACTACACTACAGAGTTCTAATTTCACGTGTGACACTTCAAGTTACTGTGTACCTCAGCTACAATACAACTACAACTAACATAACTGTCACATATTACAGAGTGTAACAGATATCATGTATATCACGCTAATTTCTTACAAAGTACAATAAATCAGATATGCAAGGGTCTGAAAACAATAGGAAGGTCATACTCAGGCTGCAGGGTAATCAATTGCGATGGTGCGTGCTTGTAATTTTGAGATAGGGAGAATGAGAACCTCTGGAGTATCATAGCAATCACAGTCTTAGCTTCCATCATTGCGAAGTTCTGGCCGATGCAATGTCCTGGTCCTATCGAAAATGCAAGCAGTGCATTGGGATGCTTGGAAGCCTTTGAAATTCCATTCTCAAATCTCATAGGATTGAACTCATTAGCATCAGCTCCCCATATCTCTTTGTCCCTGTGAATAGTAGCTATTGGTATCTGTAACACAGTGTCCTTAGTTACGTTTATATCTCCCAGAGTCATATCCTTAGTTGCGTTCCTTGATATCGCAACAACTGGACAATACAACCTCAATGCCTCGAGAAGAACCATATTAACCTGCAAATGCACATGTTTGTACTACTATTGTGTCTGAAAAGAGAAAAGAAGACTATATGAGTTTCAAAAATATTTTACCATTTTCAGTTTGCCAAGTGTGTCAGCATTCGGAATTTCTGTTGCGCATTCTTGTAAGACCTCACTGAGCTTCTCCTGCCAATCAGGGTTTGTGCTTAACAAGAACATAGCCCATGTTAGCAAGTGTGCGGTGGTCTCATGCCCTGCAAAGAAGAATGTCTTGCATTCTTCTATGATCTCATCCATGTTCATCGTTTGACCGCCTTGCTCCTCATTAGCTTCCATCATTAGTCCAAGCAAATCATTTCCACTGGTGTAATCCTTGGATTCCAATCGTTCTTTTATGATGCCCATGAGTTTGCTCCTCAGTATTTTCTCTAGTTTCCATCGATATAAGTTCCTCTTAGTAGGAAGATACCTGCATGTTCAGAAGTTGTGCTTTTAGCTGTTAAATTTCAATTCTTTGTGCTTGTGAAATCCATGATTTCATAACTTTTAATAGAATTTGTTCTTCTGATGAAATATTTCATTTTACAAGATTACTTCCATATTCATTTTTCTGTGATATAGAAAAGTTTATAAAGTTACCTATATCCAGGAATAGCTATTTTAAACAAACTTTCTGAAGCCATGATCTGCAACTTTTGCTGTACCAGAAAGACTTCTTTCCCTTCCATGTAACTACTTCCAAAGGCGGTATGAGCGATTATGTCAGCTGTCAAAGTTTGAAACTCATTGTCAACCTCTATTTCCTTCTGCTGATTTTCTTCTTGGAGTACCTGAGCTTGCCGCTCTTCCAGCATCATCTTTGTGCATCCAGCCATTTCCTTAGTCAACATCTGTGGAATACCAAGCACTTTTAATTAGATTTTTTACTGACATGGAGCAAGCCATCACTTCCTTAGAATTTAACTGCTCTGTACTTCAATGGGGCACTTGAGGGATGAAAACATTTTTTCATAAAAGTAATAAAATATGAAGACTATTACAATTGCTTTGCAATGTTCTGAAGAATATGATTGAAACATATTCAATATCAAAATTAATTGACTTCAAAATACCCTTACAAAATATTCTGAAGAATATGATTGAAACATATTCAATATCAAAACTGACTTCAAAATACCCTTACAAATAATCCCAAATGGATGTGAAATGTTGTATGTACCACTCAGAAAGTAAGATATAGAACATGATGTTATTAGATTCTCGGTACCGGTACTCGATATGGGTATGGGTACGGGATACGATAAATTTCAAAAAATTAGGATACGAGTATGGCAATATATAAAATTTATAATATATAAAAAAATTAAATTTTTATAAGATAAAAATATTTAATTAGCTAATTATGAATTTTTAGCATACAAAAAATGTATATATAATTGTTTGCAATAAGATAATAAATATTAAGAGCATTAAAAAATAATTCTTTAATAATAATAGTTCATTCTTAAAAATTAAGTCGGCAAACAATATTTAACCTTGTGAAAATAACTTATGTTCGACACAATTGACAACTTCTTTTTTAAGTGCAGTATTTCTTATATTATTTATGTGATGTCATGATGATATTTATTTTTATTTTCTTTATTATATATATTTATCATGTTTATTTAGTGTGAATGTAATCATTATCATTTATTAGTTATTATCTTTTTTTTAAATTTTACCTGATAATTTTTTGACATGGTGTACCCAAATCATGAGTACGAGTATTCATTTATTAAAAGTTAATTATTTATTGGGTACATATAGATACGAATACCTCTGAGTACCCACGGAGTATCATGTATGGGTAAAAATACATACTCGATACGGGTACTTAGAGGAAATTAAAGTACCCGTGCATCGATTCTCATCTTCTAATGCCATTTGTTGCGGAAAACGCACCTTTAGCTTTTCTATTTTGAATGCTGGACTAACAATCCTGCGGTGCCTAGCCCAATCCAGCCCTTCTACGTGGACTAATCCTTTACCCATGAGTGCCATCATACTTGGACTTCGTTCAGTCTTCGTGAAGAAGCCAAACTTGCTTGACAACAATTGCTTAGAAATTTCTGGATCACCAACCCAAATCCTTGGTTGAATTCCAAGCCAAAACACAAACGTCTTTCCTGTACAGTAATGGAGCTATTGGAACTAGCAGCTAGTAAGGAATGTTTACTTAAGATATAACACTCAGCAAATCAACTCAAGATATTTGCAAAAGTCGGTTTAAGAAAGCATGAAGTATCTCAAATAAACGTTCATACTTCAGATTACCAGAAAAGGTTCAAAAGTACAAACCATATTGATCCATCCATTGGCGATGGAAGGTAGCACTCTGACTGTGATATCATGCGACTGTTTATCCAGAATAATTTCATTTGCAGCCTTTCTTTTTCGGTTGATCTCCTCGGTGGATCCTGACCAGAACTTGTATGCAGGTCCCCACAGCCCTTGCTTCCTGAAAGCCTTTGTCTTCACGTATGGCCTCCATACCAGATGCAGCACCACCTTCCACAGGCTCGATGTCAGCACCACCAGGAATGCAGAAACAAGAAAGCCCATCTCAGTGTGAGAGAAGATGACGAGTTCAGGACCTCATATGTAGGAGATTGGAAGTTGGAGCAACCTCCCTTCTGCATCAAGCTTTTGTGTGGACAAGCTTTTTATCTTCTGGTGATATCATGGATGATGCAAATAGTGAATTAACCTTATGGTCAGCAGAAGACTAGAAGGTTGTGGAATCCGCTGCGTCGACAACCATCATGAAGTGACACGTTTCACGAGTCATATTTTCCACAATGTTTCGCGTTTACCAGAGGTTTATGTGACAGTACTTTTTAAAATTTTCAAATGCAATTATTAGCCAAGCTCATAAGACAAGCAGGTGAACTAGCAATTAGGCACTTGTTAAATGCACCATTGGTCATGACCACCGGTCCACCAATCTTAGCCATGCAGTTAATGTTTTTTCGTTCAGTTGGGAAACGAAAATTGAAAAGGATGACTAGCAAAGGAGTAGTCAATCCAAGTGCCCTCAACATACCGCACTAGTTATCCAACGTGCTCCAGCTTGTTTGGCAAGTAACAAATGGCAAAGGTCTCCTCCTCCTTTTTGACCATGCAAAAGTGTTTTCAGTTGGGGAAATGGACGGTCATTCGCTGCAAGAAAAAAATCATATTTCTTACTATCTCAATAGTCGGAAATCATGAAGAATCCGTCGGAAAAAAAAAGTTTACGATGGCGAATGTGACTCATCGTAAATATTTTTCGACAGCTATAGTAGATCCGTCGGAAGTTCCCGTGGCTGAAGTTGTGGCCGTGACAATGTTTCTAGGACTCGGGCCATGGGAAGTTCCCACGGTTACAACTATGAAAAAATTTTCCACGGCTTAGTCCGTGAGAATTTTTTATCGCTTGAGTCATGAGAAATATTTTCACAACTTGGCTCGTGGGAACTTTCCAATGGCTTAGCCGTGGAAATTTTTACCATAGCTTGGCGCGTGGGAACTTGCTAGAGCCATGGGAAAGTTTGTTATGGCTAGAGCCGTGAGAAAATTTGTCACGACTAAAGCCGTAAAAATTTTGCCATGGCTTGGCTCGTGGGAACTTCCCATGGCGAGAGTCGTGGCAAATTGTTCCCACGGCTCAACTCATAGGAAGTTGCCACAGCCAAAGCCATGGGAAGGCGTTCCACGGCCAAAGCCGAGGGAAGGGTGGCCATGGGAACTTTCCACAACTTTGATTTTTTTCTCCAAAAAAGTTAAATAAATACAAATTAAATATTTTTTCCAAAAAGTTAAATTATTTCAGAAAATTTAATAAATTCAAATACATAGAATTTCTCCTAATTTTCGGGTTCGCGATTGTCATCGTCGTCGTCATTGTGCTGGCCGCATGACTAATAGAGGATCCGAAAATGTAGATGCACATCTTATTCACTTCGACATGATCCATCCATAATTATCGAGAGGTCAATGGTGCCGCCCCCTCCACCTGCGTATGGTGCTAGGCTTCTTTACAATGTGACCTTTGTTAATTCATTTTTAATAAAAGCGATGTTATGAAAGTATACTCTTACATGTCTCTCGAGCAAATGATGAAATTCAATTCGAAAATTTTCTTTTGATGAGTTTTAAGAAAAAATTCATCTTCTGTGGGTGTTTTATCCGTTTCTTTTTCTTGCAAATTAAAACCAAAGGTAGAACATTAAATTCATTAAATGAAATTACAAAATTACAAATGTTTACTAGTCTCCTTGCAATTGTCGACGTAGATACACAACCACCTACATGCAGACATGCTCCCTGGTTGGATTCTCAATTTGTCTTAGCCTTTTCGCACTTGAGTTTTTATGCCTCAGTAGACCACTTAGCTAATAACTCGGTACACACTGCCTCTGAAATTCGCACTTGTTATTATGTTATTTTTTTCAGTGTTGCCATGTCGAATGGGTACTTGCCTGAAGGAGCGAGAAAATAGCCGTTACATAGACCGGGCAACCGGAAAATGACCTACCGCAGGTGAAAAGGGCATGGTATGTTAAAAGATATAGGGCTCTTGTTACAAAATGAAGTTGGAGGATAGCAGCCTCTGCGGGGTCGGAAGATGTCGGGGAGGAGAGGCCGAACGAAGGGGCGCGAGGTCGAGAGACGTCGGAAGAGAGGAAATTTTTACTTGCTAATTACAAATTATTTTATTTTTAAATGTTTCCATGTCAGACAACTACTTGTATGGAGGAGAAAGGAAATGATCATGTGGACATCACATAGTCTAGGCAACTTAGAAACGGCTGATCATAGGTGAAAAGAGCATCTGGTGAAAAAAGTTAAAACATAATGGACAGTCTTGTTACAAAGTGAAGTTGGAGAATAGCACTGAAAAAAATGTCAAAATAAAATAGTACAACAATAACAACAACAAAGCCTTATCCCACTAGGTGGGGTCGGCTACATGGATCATACGACGCCATTCGTTAATCCATGTTCATGGATCATAACAACAAAGCCTTATCCCACTAAGGTTTTACGCTGGCTGTCGGGGTCTAACACAACCCTCCTCCTTTATTCGGGCTTGGGACCGGCTATAAAACATAGGTGGAGTTATCAAAATAAAAGAGTATTTGACGTAATTTACTCGAAATGTCATTTGGAGAATTGCACTATTAGATTTTGATGTTTGTATCAATGTTGTAAAACCCGGACCGGATGTCAACCCGGATAAGCCTCCGGTCAGGTTGGACCGGTCGAACCGATTAACCCGGATGGTTGGACCGGCTATTAATAAAATAATATAAAATATCAATTATAATACTTATATATGTTTATTAATAATTAATATATTTCTACATCAAAGTACACTAATATGATTACAAATTTAATTAAAATTAAGAATTCAAATGTGGCATATTTAACTATTGATATGAGTTTTATGTGATTTTAATAAATTCAATTATAATTTACAAATTCATATGTCTTAAATTTAACTATTAATATTAACTTAAACTAGAAAAACTAGTATAGTTTCTATTTTTAAATTTAATTAGGTAATTAATCTTTTCACATTTAAGTTTTGACATATACAAATAATTATAAATTTTCTTAAAAAAATTATGAAAGAAAATAATTTGATGTATGAATGATGATATGCTTTGTATACTATGAAATAACTTGACATTCAAATGAATAAGTGTAGCATGGTGGTTTCTACATGTTAACTTGTTGAGGAGGTCAAGAGTTCAATACCCATTGTCTATATATATCATTTCATCGTTATTTTTGAAAATAAAAATGAACCATCCACCGGTTCATTCAACCCGTCCGGGTCGAATGGTCCAACCCGGTTCTTGATAGGGCCAAACCGGTCCAACATGGTGGGCGGGTTTAGCATGACCCATGGACCAGTTAGGTGCCCGGGTCATGGTCGGACCGGTCTGACCGGTCGGTCCGGTCCGGGTTTAATAACACTGGTTTGTATGGTTGAGTCCATTAAAGGGAAACCATAATAAATATATACATATAAAAAGGATGATATCCATAAATGAAATTCAATTCAAAAAAGGATTCCGCCATATTATGCATTTAAATTGTGCTATTTGATCTTCCAACACATCAATATCGTGTTCCTCTTGTAGAAATGGACTCTCTCATTCTTCTACTTGACAAGCAAAATAACACTGACCAGCACATAAGAATTCCAACTGACCAAAAAAAAAAGAGGTACAATTTAGGTTGAAGTCTTATTGCAAGGACATAAAATAAGATCAAGATAAAAATTATATATATATATATATATATATATCTTCTTCACCTATCAAAATACATTTTAAATTCTTAAGGTAGAGGGTGCTAATAAATAATATTTTGATTGTATCAAGAGTGTAAATTATGTTTTATTATTGTAAATATAATATACATCAATTGTAAATTTACTTTTTGAGAAAATATTGACTTGATTTTTCTTCAAGATCTCTTTCAGTGAAAACAAATTTACTTCAAAATACTAAATCTTAATCAACCGAAATAATGATGAGGCATCTTTTATAAATTATTGTAATTTTTCACATTTAATCCTCAAAGGGTTATTTCCTCTAAACTATCGTGATTTTTCACATATAATCTCAAACTACGAACTTTTTTTTGTATTCCTAAACTATTGTGATTTTTCAACTTTAATCCACCCTTCCACTTCGATTACATTATGTTAGTTTTGCCTTTTCTCATTGTCTATACCCTTTGAGGATCTGGAATGCGCGTAACAATTGAATATTTTCTTTTCAGTCAACCACCAACCACCTAATCCTTGTGCGGGTGGTTGTAACGAATATGTTAATGCCCACACTTCTAAGGACATCCCCGTCAGCGATCCCATTTTGGTGAGTGAGAGCCCTCGTCGGTTGGCTGGTTCAAATTGAACTCAAACGGAACCTTTGTTGATCCGTGCATGTGCGGGGGAGCAGGTTACATTATCTGCTTTCACTCCTCTTGTGCAATGCTCTTAGTCGACATTTCTCTATGGTACTGGAAGCTAAGGCTTGGGGTCTCCGCTGGGGTCTTTAGCACTGCGTGGGTCGTTGCATCTCCCATTTGCTCGTCGATTGTGACTCTTCCAACCTGATCAACATCCTGAACCCCGGGCATGCTTCATCATCCTCGAGTCCTCCTGCTCAACCACCTTGGCATAGCGTGCATTTGCTCACTGACATTCACGCCCTTATGGACTCTTTTTTTTTTTTGAAAATCACACATGTATACTGGCAGGTAAATCACGCTGTCAATTTCGTGGCCAACTTTGGCCGATCAGCAATCTTTTTTGGGTGAAGCTGTTACCTCCGGGCCTCCACGATATTTTATATTTGGACTACTTTGATTTTTTAATTAATAGATAATATCACCTCTTTTTCAAAAAAGACTTTTTGTTAGAAAAAAAGTTGAACTGATAGTTGCGGAATTATCTTCTTTTTTCCTTTTATGGAATGATGACAATAATATAAAGAAATTAAATCAGACTAAAGATACAAAGAATTAACGTGGAAAACCTCTCAATGCGAGAGGAAAAACCAGAGAGCAAGCAACATATCTTCTACTAGGAAATAATAATATATTATAAAATATCTTCTCTGAACTACGCAGAGAATTACAATAATAATTTCAAGAATTAATCTTGGATACCACAGAATAAAAATCTCTCGAAACTGAGGATAAAAGTCAGAACGATCTCACCGGAATATGAGAAATAGGTGAGAAAAAAACTTGTTCCTGAAAGTTCTCTTTCTTTTTTTTCTTTCTCTTGGTGGCGCTGTATGGCTGCGCTCTGCATCCCCAAGACGTATGCACACCGATACTTTTATAGCATTAAAAAATGACTTCGTCTCAGATTGATTTTCCAAATCAATTCTAATTGTTTCCTTCTCTGCCTCGAATGTTTCTTTGACTCGGACAGATTTGCTACTCAATGTCGAATTCGCATAACAAGCAATCCAACACTTTTCTCTCGCATTCTCTTTCTTGAGTTTCCTCGATCACATCATCTCTCGCCATCTCTTGTTTCTCTCTTTCCTCTCTCTCACCTTATTTTCTTTTCTTTTTTCATTTTATTTTCTTATCCTTTCATTTATTTGGAAGTTTATTTTTTAACTAACCTAATTAGAAAACTTCTAATTAACTCTTAACTTATTGTTAAAAATATTAACTTATTTTCGTTAAATCAATAAAAATGCTAATGTCATCATAAAAATATTTATTAAATTAATCGATACATTTATTATCTAATGTACATAATCTTATAAATAAGAAATTAACTTCTGTAGGGATCGATTCCTTCTCGAGTATTAAATATCAAAAAGAAGAAAACAATTTCAGAAGGAGCGAAATGATTGGAGAAGGGATTGCACATAACAGTACATAAACCAAAAGAGAAAAAAGAACTATTCTTGCCAAGACGACGGCTAGAGAAAAATAAGAGATGTAGGAAAATGCAGCTCATTATAAGTAGATAGAATTGTAGATGGGTTCTTAGATTCCAGACAAAGATATTACATGAAATCAACTTGATATGTTTTTTATTTCGGATATCACCCTATTATCTAGGAAGAGAGCAAATCCAGCCCGTCTCGGGCAGTGGCAACAAGGAGTGAGGCTCTCAGCAAAAAAAAAATTGCGTTCCATTCGAATTCGAGACATTTGTGACGAACTTGATTGAAGATGATTTCTTGGAGTGTAAGTATGTTGATTTCTGCTGAACTCTGCTGTACTTTGTCTGAACTAAAGATCGAAAGATGATACGAAAGTGGAAGATAAAATTTGAGGGAAAATTAAACTGCATTTTCATTAGAATCATCAGACCCAGAATCTTTTCTGTGATCTTTTATACTACGCTACAAGGTTCTAATCCCACGAGTGACACTTCAAGTTACTGTGTACCTCAGCTAAAGTACAACTACAACTAACATATATCATGTATATCATGTATATCACGCTAATTTCCTACAAAGTACAATAAATCAGATATGCAAGGGTCTGAAAACAATAGGAAGGCCATACTCAGGCTGCAGGGTAAGCAATTGCAATTGTGCGTGCTTGTAATTTTCGGATAGGGAGAATGAGAACCTCTGGAGTATCATAGCAATCACAGTCTTAGCTTCCATCATTGCGAAGTTCTGGCCGATACATCCTCGTGGCCCTATCGAAAATGCGAGCAGTGCATTGGGTTGCTTGGAAGCCTTTGAAATTACACTCTCAAATCTAATAGGATTGAACTCATTAGCATCAGCTCCCCATATCTCTTTGTCCCTGTGAATAATAGCTATTGGTATCTGTAGCACAGTGTCCTTAGATACGTTTATTTCTCCCAGAGTCATACCCTTAGTTGCCTTCCTTGATATCGTAACAACTGGACAATACAATGCACATGTTTGTACTACTATTGTAATCTGAAAAGCGAAAAGAAGATTATATGAGTTTCAAAAATATTTTACCAGTTTCAGTTTGCTAAATGTGTCAGCATTCGGAATTTCTGTCGCGCATTCTTGTAAGACCTCCTCTCTGAGCTTCTCCTGCCAATCAGGGTTTGTGCTTAACAAGAACATAGTCCATGTTAGCAAGTGTGCGGTGGTCTCATGCCCTGCAAAGAAGAATGTCTTGCATTCATCTATGATCTCATCCATGTTCATCGTTTGACCGCCTTGCTCCTCATTAGCTTCCATCATTAGTCCAAGGAAATCATTTCCGCTGGTGTAATCCTTGGATTCCAATCGTTCTTTTATGATGCCCATGAGTTTGCCCCTCAGTAGTTTCTCTAGCTTCCATCGATATAAGTTCCTCTTAGTAGGAAGATACCTGCATGTTCAGAAGGTGTGCTTTTAGTTGTTAAATTTCAATTCTTTGTGCTTGTGAAATCCATGATTTCATAACTTTTAATAGAATTTGTTCTTCTGATGCAATATTTCATTTTAGAAGATTACTTCCATATTCATGTTTCTTTGCTGTATAAAAGTTTTATGAAGTTACCTATATCCAGGAATATCTATCTTAAAGAAGCTTTCTGCAGCCAGGATGTGCAAATTTTGCTGTACCAGAAAGACTTCTTTCCCTTCCATGTAACTACTTCCAAAGGCGGTATGAGCGATTATGTCAGCTGTCAAAGCTTGAAACTCATTGTCAACCTCTATTTGCTTGTGCTGATTTTCTTCTTGGAGTACCTGAGCTTGCCACTCTTCCAGCATGATCTTCGTGCATCCAGCCATTTCCTTAGTCAACATCTGTGGAATGCCAAGCACTTTTAATTAGACTTTTCACTGACATGCAGCAAGCCATCAGTTCGTTTAGAATTTAATTGCTCTCTACTTCAATGGAGCACTTAAGGGATGATAACATTTTTCTCTATTACAATTGCTTTGCAATGTTCTGAAGAATATGATTGAAACATATTCAATATCAAAACTGACTTCAAAATACCCTTACAAATAATCCCAAATGGATGTCAAATCTTGTATTTATCACTCAGAAAGTAAGATATATATAGAACATGATGTTATTAGATTCTCATCTTCTATATAATCGACCAACGCTTTAAAACAATGCCATTTGTTGCAGAAAACGCACCTTTAGCTTCTCTATTTTGAATGCTGGACTAACAATCCTGCGGTGTCTAGCCCAATCCAGCCCTTCTACGAAGACTAATCCTTTACCCATGAGTGCCATCATATTTGGACTTGGTTCAGTCTTCATGAAGAAGCCGAACTTGCTTAACAACACTTGCTTAGCAATTTCTAGATCACCAACCCAAATCCTTGGTTGAGTTCCAAGCCAAAACACAAACGTCCTTCCTGTACAGTAATGGAGTTATTGGAACTAGCAGCTAGTAAGGAAGTTTTACTTAAGATATATAACACTGATCAAATCAACTCAAGCTATTTGCAAAAGTCAGACTGTATACTGAAACATCTCTCTTCACTTTAAGAAAGCATGAAGTATCTCAAGTAAACGTTCATACTTCAAACTACAAGAAAGGGTTCAACAGTAAAAACCATATTGATCCATCCATTGGCGATAGAAGGGCAGTACTCTGACTGTGACATCATGCGACTGTTTGTCCAGAATAATATCCTTCGCAGCCTTTCTTCTTCGGTTGATCTCCTCGGTGGATTCTGACCAGAACTTGTATGCAGGTCCCTTCAGCCCTTGTTTCCTGAAAGCCTTTGTCATAACGTATGGCCTCCATAGCAGATGCAGCACCACCTTCCACAGGCTCGATATCAGCACCACCAGGAATGCAGCAACAAGAAAGCCCATCTCATAGTGAGAGAGGATGACGAGTTCAGGACCTCATATCTAGGAGATTGGAAATTGGAGCAAGCTCCCTTCTGCATCAAGCTTTATATTCTGGTGATATCATGGATGATGCAAATAGTGAACCATATATATGGTCAGCAGAAGACAAAGGGTGTGCAATCTGCTGCGTCGACAACCATCATGGAGTGACACGTTGCACGAGTGATATTTGTTGCAATGTTTCGCATTAATTTATATGTGACAGTTTTGAAGTTTTCCAAATGCAATTATTGCCCAGCATCATAACAAAGACAAGCAGATGGACTCGAAATTTTAGTGCCAAGCATCGTAACAAAGACTAGCAATGGAAGTTTTTCAATGTTTTCTCCTTTCGTTGGGAATGAAAATTGAAAACAATGACTAGCACGGGTCCATGATATCACCAGAAGATTAAAAAAAGGTTCCTCCTCTCCGATATTTTTAAAATCAAATCTCTCGACCAACTGAATGATAGTTCGACCGATTTAACTCGATTAAATTGAATTGAACAAATTTTTTTAATTAAAATAATACTATTTGGATTATTTTAAAAATAAACGTATAAACAAAAGTATAAAAAATATAAAAGAATTATATATTAGTTATTATTTTTAAATAACTTAATATTTATAAAATTGAACATATATTTTAATTTTTTTGCAATAAAATACAAAATTTAGTAGATTTGTCATTTTTTATAAAATTAAAGTAAATAAGTTCATAAAATGATGCATGCTATATGAAAATGACACTTTTATAAAAGTAAACTAAATAAGTTTATAAAATGACGCATACTATATGAAAATGAATCAAAATATGATTAAATGCATATTATAATTATATTCTGCATGCATCAACTATCAATGACGTCAATATATTTCCATCGTTTAAAGATTTGTAATCCCTTACTATATTCGTAGCCTTGAAAGACTCCATATATTGTATTTAATAGCTATATAATCTAATCATGGCTCAAAAATTTTATTTGACTCTTTCTTGATGGCGCAGTAGTTGCTCATGACGTAAGCATATAGACTCTATTCTATCATAGACAAGGCAGACAAGGCTTTGATGCCTTTGTATTGCCTCGAGAATGTTTTCTTTGCCTGTCTAGAAAATTATCTCGGCTACATTGTTCAATTCTGTCTTGAATTTTTTCTTTGACTTAGAGTAGAGCAATAATTTACTGTTGGACATATACGCCCTTATTGGGCTTTTGGTGTTTAGTTATACAACTACATTATGTATGCAGTTAATGCAACTACATACTTACCTGTATAAATCATGTTTGACACCTTTCAAGTGTGCATGAGAGGACTCTTGAAGCACATGTATACTCATGCGTGCAAATTAAGCGCAAATATACTAGCAAGTATATTAGATCATATCAAGAAATAAAGAGTGAATAGAGTGTCGAACCCACGAGGACTAATCTAGATTCTTATCTTTCCAACTTAAATTTATTAATTGAAAGAATAACAAGAATTAATTTCAGATAAAAGTGATTCAAATTGATGATAATAAGAGATAATGATGTCCATAATAATGTGAGAGAAAGTAGAGTTTAGACTTTGTATCCTGATAGTATTCTCTTAATTAACAGTTAATCAAGTATAGACTTCTTGTATAAATTAAATGGATAAAAGGTATAGGACTCAAAAGCTTGAGGACCTAACTACCCTAGTAAAGAATATAATCAAAACATGTTGAAAACTCAATCAACTTTAATACATTCTGAACTAAGATGCGTTAATATGAAAGGTTGGTTAAAGTAAATGACTCAAAAACTTGAGAACATAACTATCTTAAATAGAAGTAAAATTAAAAATGTCGAAAACTCGATCAACTCCAATCTACTTTATGTAAGATGCTTTAAGTTGCAAACCCCCGTTTAATGATATAAATGTTAGCAATTAAAACTAATTTACTAACAAAAATATCAAAATAACATAACTCGGCCCGGGCTGACACAAAAGTTTCTTTACGGCAGAAATAGTGAAGGAACCCAGCCCGAGTTGTATCCAACTCGGCCTGGGTTCTTCACAGAGAGAAGAATCCGATCGCTTTTCTCTTCAAAACTTATATGAAATTATATGAAAATAATGCAAGAACTAATAAACTCAGATTAAACATGAAATACACATCATAACCATATTCTCAGATTCTAAACAATAAAATATATTAAGAGAAAACTGAGGTTCAACGTAAACTTCTTCTAACAACTAATCTAATCTACAATCGGAAGAATTTAACATCAAATTTGAGAGAGAAAATATAAAATAAAGATTAAAAATTATAAATCAAACTTCCAAGAAGTGGTGGACGTCTCTGGAACAAGTCTTGACCGAAACTATGCTCCAAACGATCGTCCGAAACCACGAAATCTCTACTTCTTCGATTGATTTGCAGTGGCATTCGGTAGAACTTCATCTCTCATTTTTGGTGCGACTAGGGCTACAAACTCTGAGATTGCATGCTCCTTGGCTCCGTGGTACATCCATATTTATATGGGTGGCAGCCGTTTTGGATTCCGAGTTGAGTTCGCGATTTAAATCCAAGTTAAAGTCGGCCGAAAAACTACGTGATCTGTCAGTTTGGCTGATTTGTACTAACTCGGACCAAGTCTGATCCAACTCGGGCCGGCTTCAGTTCAGATTTTATTTTCGTGCAAAAATCGATTCGGAGTCAAATTTTAATGCCAACCCGGTCCGGGTATGATGTTAGCTCAGCCCGGGTTTCTCTTGAACTCAATCATATATGCTCTTTGTGCTCCGTTTTACGTGCTTTTTCGATCTGATCATTTTGCACCTCTAAAATGATGATCTTGAGAATAAAATAGACCAAAAGTGGGTAGCTTTGGACTCAAAATAAATTAAGAAAATAAATAAGAAAATATATGCATGCAATGGTAAAAACTACAAAAAATAATCTAAATGATGCATGTAAAACATGTATAATAATGCATGCATCATATATATGCAATTAACTCTCGCACCATTTTGACACTTGTCCGTCTATGATTCTTGGATTGTGAACATGTGATCCTTTTTCGTACATGACTAGATCCCGACGACGAGTCCGAAATAACGTAAAAAAGTCGTCGACGATCCGTTCTTCCGCTATGAGCTATTCTAATAATGCCTCTATCAATTTGTACCAATTCCTTCCATTGCTGTGACTTCTCTCATTATGTTTTTGTAACATTCTAAAGTTAAAATGAAAAAAAAAACAACCTAGCCCAGCCGTACCAAGCCCAACAGCCCACCACCAAAAGAGAAAATAATGCCGTAAACACATCTTTTACCACCTAATCACCTCATCCTCTCTCTCCCCATTTCCTCTACCAGCCGAAATCCCCCCAAACCCCCACTATAGCTACAGTGGTGCTACAGTGATCTCTCTCTTTCTTCCCCTTGTCCACCTATTCGGCCAACAGTAAAGGAAAGCAAGAAAATAGAGAAAGCATTCACTCTCCCTCACTCATTTCAACATGGCAGCTCACTCATTCTTTTTCTCATCACTGTAGCAGCTCCATTAGGGAGTTTGGACAGCAGTAGCTCGGCTAGGAAAGGAAGAAGAGGGCAGTGAGGAAGAAGGTAGAGAATTAGGACATTGCTAATAAAGGTATGTTTGAGGCCATCCAATCCTTCTAATCATCCCTTAATGATGTAATGATGCTTGGATTAAGAGATTGTAAGACCAAACTAGGTCTTATAGTTGCATGATTAGGGAAAGTTCATGTTTGCATTAAGATGCTTCTTATTTTGCTAAGATTAATATTCTATTGCTAATCATGTCTAGAACTAGAATGTTTGTCGTTATTTATGCTAGCTCACTATGAAGTTGCTTAATGCTCATGTGCTTATGAATGTGATTAGCATGTAGATGTCCTTATGTGGAAACCTCATTTTGTTTCATTGTTAATGTACCAAGAAAGTTGATAAATGTTTCATGTAATGTGTAGAGAAAAATCTGTGCTCAAAATGTTAAAGTGTACATGATTGGAAAGAAATGAATGTAGAAATATGTGTTCTGTCTATCTATAATGGGCGACCGGTTCCTTAACAGTCGACCGTTCTGGGAACGATTTTATCTCGACATTTGCCCAACGGTCGTCCGAAACCCATTCGGATGCCCGTTATGGAAAGGTCGTTCCTTTCTGTAATTGACGGTCGACCCAATGCCTAGTTTCAGTCGTCCGAAAGTCCTATAACGGTCATCCGTTTATAGCAATCATTGATCTCTAGAATTAACGGTTGACCCAACACTCAGTTTGGTCATCCGAAAGCCATGAAACGGTCGACTGATACACCAACGGTCGTTCGATGTAGAGCAGTCGTTGCTCTCTGTAATTGACGGTTGAACCAACACCCAGCTCGGTCGCCCGAAAGGATCATATCGGTCAACCAAAAATCTTATCGGTCGATCGAAAGTAAAAATGATAGTCGTTGTGGGCTGATGATTGGTTATAATTGAACGGCCACACTTAGCATGATTTTTGAAGTATGTATGACCTCAAATAGGTTTCAAACATGCAACATGTATTGAAGGATTGGATGTATTGATGAATGTAATTAAAAGACGGATTGGCATGAAGGTGTCTTATTATAATCATGGAGGGGAATAAAATCTTCACATGCTAGCATATGTGTCGTATTCCCAGGGAAGAATACTTCCAATGGGGCAATCGTTCCGGCCTAGCTAGCCAAGGTCCCGCGAATTAACATGATCTTCCCAATCACCAAAATAATAATCTATCTTAATAAAGATAAAAGA
This sequence comes from Pontederia crassipes, assembly GCA_030549335.1. Lineage (NCBI taxonomy): Eukaryota > Viridiplantae > Streptophyta > Magnoliopsida > Commelinales > Pontederiaceae > Pontederia > Pontederia crassipes. Next base: position 38,678,549 of record CM060197.1, on the reverse strand, counting down.
TGAAAAGATGATGCAAATTGGAAAGTAAAGTCTTGCACTTATATGTAAAGTCTTACATGGGTGTATGTACTTTTCAAAGATGACTTGGGACATAAAGATGAAGATGATGATGTAAGCACCAAGAAGAATGCTAATGTATATCCCCTTGTCATAAGATGTATGTAAGAAGATGTTAAAGTAAAGCAAGATAAATGATGATATACCTTAGCATAATGATAAGTTATGATATGCTTACATGTTTATCTTATCTTGTCATGATAATATGTCCATATGCCATATAGTGTGCATGAGTAACTCATAGTATGCATATGATTTATGTTCCATGGTGATGATATGCATATGTCATGACATGTAGAGTTTATGTCATAGGATCATAACATGCATGGGCCTCAACATATTCTAACGGAAAAAAATTTCTGCACCCCATGGATTCGTGCAGGTATGGACGAGACTTAGGTTCGACGGCGAGAGCCTCAAGACGGTGACATTACACATGAGTTGGTCGCACTACGGTCCAAGTTATCTTTTAGTCTTTTATATTATGATGATGGACGCATAATGAGTCAAGTATGTATAGCCTATGGACCTTAGAGTCATTTACCTTCATTTGGACTCCTTTATGTATTATGAACCTTATGTTGGATCTTGATGTTAGAGCTTATATGGCTCATGGGCTAGTATTGTTATCTTTGAATTTTATTTACCTATGAAGTCTTTCGCTGTGTTTTAAGTTATTGTACTTGATTATTATTATTACGAAATTTTTCGCTGCAATGTTTATGTAATTAAGTTTTGAAAAGTAACATCGTCTAGTGCGATTGAATTTTTTTTCGTGTGTTTGCCATTTGCGCGTTGGTCGCCAGCATTGCGAAATGAACTAACAAGTTATTTCCATGTTTCGCTGTGTAATTATTTTTAACATCTTAAAATTGAGATCATGCTATTCGACTAAATGCGTTGTGTGAAGGCACATTTGCAGTGTGACGATGACTCATACATGCATAGTCTCCCATGCAAAAGAAACTGCTTGGCTGGCTAGTGGCGACATGTGTTGGGCATTACCTCTGGTTGTTTCAACACAAGTTTTTTTTGCTTTGACAAGTGTTATGCCATGTTATCACTGTCCAAATTTCCTACGTGATATTTTTTTTATGCCTTGGATGACAAGTCGGTCTATTGTAGTGCTGTCAACTGCGCAGGGTGTGGGAGACCTCGGCCCGCTACTATGCGACCTGCCACCACAAGCCGCGTAGAGTTGGCGCGCGTAGGGATTGGCCTGCCGCCGAGCGCCTCACTGCAGAGGTGCACGTATCACGGGGTCATTCTCGGACACTAGACCACGTACGGTGACTAGGCGGATGGGCACCTAGCCAAGCCTGTTTTGAATGGCAGTGGAAGGTTTATGTTCGAGACGACTATGCCGAGAGTCGATCTTATAGGCATTCAATCATGGACATGACTAGAGTGTTGGACTACTCGTCATGGGACCGTGGTATTAGCGCGTTGCGGCACTAATGCAGGCGCTTGGGCGCTTAATGTCCGAAGGGGCAACGAAGGGACCACGGGATGCCACGAAGGGACACCGATGTGGGTTTCCACCCCACGCTCAAGGCCATGACACTAGAATTAAAGGAAAGCTTACTTGTATTAAATATGATGAAACATAACATACGATTGGGCCTCGGAAGGCACTAGTGAACTCCTCTCAGTGTACCGTAGGTATAGGAGTCTTATTACATATTGAAGATGCAAAAGACGTACCCTACGGGAACGTCACGTACTTGGCCATTCATAAGGACGGCCTTACAAGATAAATGCCCTAAGGACGGATAACTTGGTACTCTGCAATATTACGCAGTGCGGGGCGGCTGCATGTGTTCCATTATTTCGGCGCTGAGCGGCCGAAGGCTATAAGTTGAGCGGCACTGGTGCCGCGAGGCTTCACGCTTCGTATCACGAGAAAATGCCCCGTGACATTCTCCCCCACCAAAGTCGGCGACGCCACCGACGTCATTGTCCGGGCTTCCTCGGGGCCTTCGTCTTTGGTATTGACTTCGCTTATCTCGTTCAATTCTGCCTTCTTTGCCTTGACTTCTACTTCACCAGCATCACGCAACGCCAGGAATGCCCGCTCCTTGGGGTCTCGCTGAGGACTCCTTCCTCAGGCCTGCTTCGCTTGCTGATCCTTCGTCCAATCCGGGGTCATCACTTGTGCAGTGCCAGTGGAGTCCGCCATGTGCGGTTTGACTTCATCAAGCAACTATCCGTCCATCAAGTCTTTGTTGGCTTCACTTCTGCAGCGTCAACTTGTGTGGTTTGGCTTCTTTGGGGGTGAAACAACTCTTGTATGCCTTCAAGAATAGTTCAGAGAAGAGTTGTCTCAGGGTCGTGTAGAACACGATGAAGAGTCTCGCCATTCGACCTGCATGACTTGACTCGATGCCTTTATCTTGCGGGTGGCCGCAACACAAGGTCTCCTTTCTGTCGAATCCGAAATATGGGACCATCTCACCCTTGATGATCGTTCTTGAATTTCGATGGCTTGAAACAGCACTAGCTCTTCGATGTCGATGTTTATAGCTTGTCTGCTTCGGGTCGCTATGATGAGTGATAAGAGTCTTCCCAGGATACTTCGGGACACTTCAGGTCTCTTTGTGGGTTTGATTCAACGTCTCTATATTGCAAATGATTGCAACGTATAGTCTTCCATACCTCTGCCGAACGAAAAGCGCAGGACCACCTCCTTTTTGGTACTCATCTGATGTTTCGACAGTCTTGAGGCGGGACAAGGTTCTTTGATATAGTAATCCATGCCTTGTCCATCCAAGTTGCCATAGTGGGCGACGAGAGTCTCCTCATGTTCCCTTGTGGTTCAACTCACTGTCTCCAAGTTGTAGATGGCTGCAACGTTGAGTCCTTCATCCGTCGAGCATTGAGAGCAGCTCCACCTTACCCTTGGTGGACATGAGATATCTCGACGGTTTGAGGTGGAGCGAGGTTCTTTGGTATAACATTCCGCACCTTGTCCACTCCCAGTCGCTATAGTGAGCGACGATGGGAGTCTCCCCACATGTGCCTGTGGTTCGACTCGATTCTCTTGCTTCGATGGGTTATCTTTGTCTTTGGCATAAGTAGCTTCCTCCTTGCGACTTGATCTTCTCTTCCCCACCATTGCCCTTGCCCAAGGGCTTTGGTGGTATGGCACTTGTCACGATTGCCTTGGCAGCGACGACTAGTGAGCGGAGGTTGGGCAATCCGGTCGTTCCAACTCCCTCCCAGTCCAAAGCTTCTAACCCCTCTGCTTGAAGAGCACCAACATTGGGTCTTCATCCTCCTGGGAACACTGTAGGCGGAGCTCGGTGATTCCTTTCACTTCCCCCTTCAACATGCCCCTCTGACCGATGCTGAACAATGCGATATTGACCTCCAATCACAACTTGTCAGGGCTTGCATAATTGATAAACTACCACTTCCTCTGTCCCATGTCTGGGATGCATGTTTGTCACATTCCACATTGTCACGATGGCAACGCCATCCTGAGTTTGCCACATCTTGCAGGGTTCTTGGGATATGTTTTCTTCCGATCCTGGGACCTCCTTTGAAGCTTCGACAATCCCTCTAGGTATGAACGGAGTGATACCAATGTGCTCGTTCATGAGAGGATACACCTTTGATACTCGTCCATCCACTCCTCGGACAAAGTAATGCCATTGTGCCTGTCATCCTAGATCATGAACCTTTGACATACTCATCCACCAGGCGGCTTGACCCTCGCGAAAGAGTAGTCGTTCCGGGCCTTCACCGATTCCTGTGGATGCTCGTGAAGACGCTCCGCTTAAATAAGCGGATTGCGATTGGTAAACTCGTGGCACGAGACCCCAACTTCACCTCCATCTTTCTTTGAAGGGACGAAATCGCCAGTGTGTCCTTCAAAACCTTCACATTGCGATCCTTGGAGGCCGCTTCGATCACTCGAGGTGATGTCCGGAAGGAAAGGGCACTCCTTCCTTCGGTTGGCAGCGGAACGCTTGACAACAGCATGCCAAGGTTTGCCAATGCTCGACGCTCAGACCATTTGCCAAATTGGTCACTGAGTTGAGGCGTCGATTTGCATTGGCATGTATTAGGTTCATCCCACTCCTCGATGGGTGATGTTACGCCGCTTGTGGGACGACACTTGACGAGGAGGCAAGGCTGACAGCTCGTCCCCAAGTGTTTGCAAGTAATCAATGCTCCACTCCATCCTGCGAAAGTCATCTCGGCGTGACAGGCGAGGCTGCGACACGACAAGATGCTTGTGATTGATGCTCCTTGGCCGAAAGGATGATATTCCTTAGCCGAAAAGGGACCATGAACCTTGATGTTTGTTCTTAAACCAACTTCTCCCGTGAAGCGATTGTGCACTTCACGTTGCATGACTGGGAATGCGAGGCGACGTCACGTAATACTGAGCAGCGCCAGGTTGTCATCATAATGCATGACCGACAGTCCTTGAATGTGACACGGGTCTTCCGAGTTATACAACATTTGTGTAAGCGACCTCTTGGTATGGGTAGCGCAAGACCATCATGCGGAGCATATGGCCATACAAGATTCCCTTGACTGTATACCTGGGGTGGTTGTTCTGCTCGAGTGAGGAGACGACTGGGCGTGCGGCGAGGAAGCTTCCCACGCATTCCTCGTTGGTGTCCACGATCAAAGACCATGGTACCAGTGCACTTGGGTGTGAGGGAGCATTTGAGCGGAAGCACTTTTCCTACGCCAGGGCACGTTGCGACAACACAAGACCACTTGTCATGGGTCATTCTCGGACACTAGACCACGTGCAGCGACTAGGCGGATGGCCACCTAGCCAAGCCTATTTTGAATGGCAGCGGAAGTTTTATGTTCGAGACAACTATGCCGAGAGTCGCTCTTATAGGCATTCAATCGCGGACATGACTAGAGTGTTGGACTACTCGTCATGGGACCGTGGTATTAGCGCGTTGCGGCACTAATATAGACGCTTGGGCGCTTAAAGTCCGAAGGGGCGACGAAGGGACCACAGAACGCCACGAAGGGACATCGATGTGGCTTGCCACCCCACGCACAAGGCCATGACACTAGAATTAAAGGAAAGCTTACTTGTATTAAATATGATGAAACATAACATACAATTGGGCCTCGGAAGACACTAGTAAACTCCTCCCAGTGTACCGTAGGTATAGGAGTCTTATTATATATTGAAGATGCAAAAGACGTACCCTACGGGAATGTCACCTACTTGGCCATTCATAAGGACGACCTTACAAGATAAATACCCTAAGGGCGGATAACTTGGTACTCCGCAATATTACGCAGTGCGGGGCGGCTGCATATGTTCCATTGTTTCTGCGCTGAGCGGCCGAGGGGTATAAGTTGAGTGGCACTGGTACCGCGAGGCTTCACACTTCGTATCACGGGAAAATGCCCCGTGACATATGTTGGCCTCGATACACTGTCAGGCGCTGCAAAGTGCCGAGATGCGCAGGCCTCGACCCGCTAAAGTGCGCAGGCGTGCACCCTCTACGGGCGCGTGTGATGCGCAAGCGCGCTCGGGCGAGAGACCCGCTGCCGCTGCTAGATTTTTGGGCGCAGAGGGCGCGCGGGCCTAGGCCCGCTGCGGGCGTTTTGGACTACCAAAATCCAATTAAACAATTATCTATATATATATTTAAAAATGACAGAATTGTAGAAAACCGAAAATATAGAAAATGAGATAATATGTTGTTTTGGACTCAGAAAATTTCGAACATTTTCTAGTGATATGTGTGTATGACATAAATGTATGCATTTTCATATGCCATGATAAATATATATATGAAAATTAGGTAATTTCTAATTTATGCACATTCTTAAGTTAGAAAATTACGAGCAATTTTCTGAAAGTTCTTTAATATGAATTTATCCATATGTGTTTTTGCACTATTATGCCATGGTATTATGTGTAATTGTAATTTATGGAAATTGTTTTTTGATAAAGGATGTGATGATGTAATGTTAATAAGAAAATTTTTAGAATAAATTTTCTGAAAATTATATGACATTTGTTTTATGCATATTTATTAGTACATGAAATAGTCATGTTATTTTATCATGCATTATATATGATTATGAATTTAAGTAAAATTATTTCATATATGTTATTACATGATATATATATTTTTTAACTATAGTATGTTACACTTAAATTGAATTTTCATATGAATTAAATATTCATGCACATAATTATGTAAATTGACATGATAATAAAAATTTGCACATTAGTAGATCATTATGTGACTTGAACTATATGAAAGAATATGTGCATAATGAAATTTTTGTTACATATTAGGCATAATATGTGTTATGTGAATTTGTGAGTAATTGATTCACATATTTATATTAAGTTACACATAAACTATTTTTTTGTCACATTTTTCATGTGAAATATGCACACTATTTATGATAAATTAATTTTCTTTATGATAAGAAACATGTGCATATATGTTTATCATTACACATGAAATGAATTGCATAATTCTATATGATGAAAATTTATGCAATAAATTTTAATTAACAAGACATGCATGATATGAATTTATGTACATGATTTAGACTCATGTGACATAAATATAAAGTTAGACATGTGATAATAATTATGTGATTATTTGTATGTCTATTGTCATGCTTATGTTAATTATATGATTTGGAACAAATCATATTCATTTATATGTAAATGAATTGTATGATTATTTGTGTGCATAATATACATTCCTATATCTGATTTATGCAATGTTTGTTTTGAATGCATAAAATTTGTGAATTATGAATGTGACATGTTTCATAAACTTAGAATATTGGTTTTGACATTATGAAATATAAATAGTCCAAATAGAACTATGACATCTAATTTGTACGATGGTCATGGTAATAATTTTTATTGAGTGGTGCATGACATGTGCATGTTTAGGAAAGTACTGAAAATAGATTGTTAGTAGACTTACCTCGTGTACTATTAACGCAGTCTCCAAGAATTATTATGTTTACATTGCGTGATGATATTTTTCCAATTATTGTGATGACAAGGTGAAGGGGTGATGGTTTTCTAATTGACACCTTACAAATATAAGGAAGAGCTCCCATCACAGGACCCTGATTGTCCTGGCCATATTTTTTAAAATGGTATGTTAATCACATCATATAGTTTTAGATGATTTTGGATATTTTTTTTCCAAATTGATTAGAATAGTATACCTTGGCGTAACATATTATTCTTAATGAATGATAACTAATTTTTTCGAAAAGTGGGAGATGAGCGGGAGCATATCGACCATCTCGATGTCATTGTGTTAAAAATATTATCATGTCATTATTTGTGAATATATGCGACAAGAAGACATGCAAAAACTAACTCATTTTCCTTACGTATGTTTGACCATACATAAATGACACAAAAAAAGCATCTTTCCAATAGGATAAAGTCAAAAGGAATATGTAAAAAATGACACATGGTAAAAGATGATCTCCGTCGAGTACGATCACTATCACGATTCTCATGATCTTGATGTAATGATATCATCAAGAAAATAATAACTCTTATATAATTTTTTCTTCAACAGATATATTATACATATGTATATGATGATAAATTTGACAACTGAGTTAGAGAATCTTGGTCATATTTCTTAGAATGACCACGTGATACTTAGTTATTTGTAATAAGTATAGTAAGCTTGCACATATATTTGATGTTTAGTGAAAATATCAAAAATTTTGACATTTATTTGAAGCACGTGTATCGTCTTCAATTATGACATTTGTTGTCCATGTCAAAATAAGAAAATTACTACAAGTTTTTTATAGATATCATAGTCTAGTGAATAATGTATAGATACTAAAAAGGGCTAACGCTATTCACATCGATGTGAGAAGAATGATGACAAGTTAATATATGCAAAACAAAGTGCTAGGCTCGTGGCAAAGATGATAATTTTCGCTCATGATTGCACTAAGTCGAAAAATGTTGATAATCATTTGGTAGTTTTGTTTAATGATAATGTTGTTTCATTGTTGAAACTCATCATTTTTTGGACTGAGATCATTGAAACAACTTATCATGCAATTAAAGAACAATGAATTCTTTATATGACTTAGCCTGCAAGCCAAAGGACATAGTTGGAAACAACATGAAAGTGGGGGTTAAAAATGATTATGACTTGCAAAATTTTCTTTTGCAATACATGAATCATTTTATCCCATTGTCCTACTATACCACTATTTTAAAGTGGATATGTGTATAGTATCTATATTTGTTATTTGGACAAACGTAACTGTCTATTCACGTTTATCATTAAATTTCGTATTTAATGAAATTCCTTTACAAAAATTTTTAAAAAATGATTTTATATGTCTTGATTACTTTAAGTATTCAAGTTGAATATTTATGTCATACGTGACGTAAATAAGTGTGCTAAAAATTTTGGCTAGTCAATTTGTGACATTTTTTAGGCAATATAAATATAGACTAGCTCGAGAAATATACTTTCTTATTTTTGTGACAATGTCTAATTGACATGAAAGTACGAAAATAATTTATGAATAGAAAATTACAATAATTTATTTGTATTGATGTCTAAGTTTCTATATGGTTTCTTTCATCACATTTTCGCATTATAAAATCATACATATGATTTATCTAAGTTGGTAACATGAATTATTTTATACAAATTCATGAACTTAGATAGAAATTCAATTATGATCGCAAGATGCCTTGCTGATTTAATTGATATTGCAAAATGGTTAAGGCTTATTCAAATAGTCTAGTGATGAACATGATATAGTTGTGTGACTAACTATATTTCGCAATTATAAGTGTTGCGGATACAATGAAACCATAATCTACTTGAATTTATGGCGCAAATAAATTTCCAATATTATATTTGGAATGTTGTTATTAATTTTGCTTAACTTAGTAAATATTATTGAAATATCAAGTAGAGATGTGTCATTCATGAATATACTTTCTTGGTTGAATGAGACATCTTCACTTTAGAAGTTGACGATTTAGAGTTGACATTGTATGCGAATTGATTTGTGGTTTGTCCATATTCTCTTTCCACACCTCACTCCGGGTGGGAGCAATTCACAGTCAACTCATGATTAATGTTCATTTATTGAAACATATGAGTTATGTTTTACGTTGTAAATATCGAATTACTATATGAAATGAACATTAGTCTAAAATAAGTGATGGAGGCTCTCTCGGCTTAAATAAAGAAAATGGATTAATGCAAAGAGTTAGAGTATAAAAAAGAAAATCAAGTCAATGTCTTATTAAACCATCCGTCTTTCCTCGAAATAAGTCGATATGGATGATAAGAGATTTAAAAGTGACGAAAAACAATAGTCGCAAAAGGAGTGTTAACTATAGAGAAATTATATTTTTTTCTATTATTCGTCAAAAGTCTAGCTATTACTTTCACATATGTATTAGATGAAAATTACATAGAGCTATTTGTAAGCTCCATTGTAAAAGTATTGAGCGCAACATGTAGTTTGCAACGGTCCATTTATGGATTCAATATTCATCTAAATAATTATTTAAGTATCATTATGCATGTACCCATTTGTTATGGATAAAGATGTCATCATGACATTATATGTTAATTTTATATATAGCTAGAAGTAATAAGAGATTTCTTCTATTAATGAAGAATTTAATGTCTTTCTATAGAAATGACATGGGTGTTACAGATATTCACATCGGGTGTGAAATTTAAATAAGAATTGTTTAAGTAAATTTATTGCTTTGTAGCAAGAGTCATCTATCATAAAGACGAATTGAACATTCTACAGAGAATTGTAAACCCAACAATACTCTTATTACAAGAAATTGTTATGACACATTAATTATAAGGAAAAACACATTGATGTCTAGTATGTCTTGACAATGTAAAGAAAATACGATTGATGAATACACGTGTAAGTATGTGATACTTACTAAACATATTTGACTGATGCATTTATATAAGCAAAGCTTATGTGATGGTGTATTCTAAATCTTCTTGCGATGAATAAAAATATGTTAATTTTATTCTAGAGTTAGTTAATGATTTTTTATAAAGCATGTAGAGTATGTCACTTAGGCACGAGATTATCAGTCACACGATAATCGCCTCGGTGCTTAGCGCATTAGCGAGCGGAGATGAAATGATTTAGGTTTAGTTATATGATCTAAAATCACCCTGATATGTTTAGGAGGATGACACAAGTTTATATATAACTTTGTGTAGCCTGATAAGATAAGCCAGATGTGAGACCTCGTGGCACCAATTTTTTTAGCGACTAGTGGGAGGACTCAAGTCAGGCGTCATGAGTAGACGTTTGGACTTTAGCCTGTGTAGTGTTATGAGTTTATGGCCTACGCTCATTCAGTGAGAGTCTCCACCGCAATACTTGGTTATGTACCTTGTATGCTAAGTCGACCCTAAGACTTGGCAAATACTTTATAATTTTTTCGTTAGAGTGAGTCTTTAAGGACTGAACAAGTCCGGAGATTGCCCTTAGACTTTTAACTATATTTCAAGGTAATTTGTTAGTGTTGCTACTTAGCGAGGTACTCAAAGGCTAAAATTGTATACGGCACATCGAGCCACGACTAGAAATTGAGAAATATGAAAACGAGAGGTAGATTCACTAGTGCTACATGGTATTTGTGATACGATTGGCCAAATACGTAAGCATACAAATATGAAAAAATTAAAATCGTGCATGATAAGATGTGTGTAGTCTGGAGTGTGCAAAAGCAAGGTGTTTCTAAGGCAAAGCGAGTAACATGGATGTTTGAGCGACTATGTATTATTGATGAATCATAGTATTGACTCACATGATAGTTGAGTAGCTATACAATGATAACACATTATAGCATGAGCTCACACGTTGATTGAGCAGTTACGTGATCAGAACTATTGATTCTTAAAATTGATTGAGCATCTATGTATCCCTAATAGGTCATAGTATATGCTATCAAGTGGTTAAGTGACTATGTATCACTAACAAGTCATAGTTCTCAATAAGTTGTGGATGTACTCGTGTGTCACACGATTCATTTACCATAACGGACAATTACTGAAATCAAATATGGTTAAAACTCCATAAGTGCGAGTAGGAGATTGTTAGACATATGCGCCCTTATTGGGCTTTTGGTGTTTAGTTATACAACTACATTATGTATGCAGTTAATGCAACTACATGCTTGCCTATATAAAGCATGTCTGACACCTTTCAAGTGTGCATGAGAGGACTCTTGAAGCACACGTATACCATGCAATTAACTCTCGCACGATTTCGACACTTGTCCATCCATGATTTTTGGATTGTGAACATGTAATCCTTTTCTGCACGTAACTAGGATCCCAACAATGAGTCCGAAATAACGTAAAAAATTTCTCGGTGTTCCGTTCTTTCGCTATGAGGTATTCCGATAATGCCTCAATCTATTTGTACAAATTCCTTCATTCACAACAATCTTTATAATAGGAGAAACCTATTTTATACAATATCTAATGACCTGTAGGTTATTGACCTACAACTATCCAATAGAAGATCCTATCAATATTCATATTCAATGTGCATGTCACTCATTAGAGGAACCAATAACCGTCTCATCCTGCACGGATCCAAGTAAAGAGGCAAAGTCCAATGAGAAAGCTCAGTAGATAAGGTCACCCATAATAAAATCTATAAGAACTATGCATCAATATCAATAAAAGATCATTAAATAATTATCTATAAGTAATCTATGATTTATCAAGACAGATATCAATTAACAATAATGATGAGATTAGTCATGATTTTATCAATTATGGAAATAATTCTTATCATCAATTCCTGATGACCAATATCCATTTAATTTAATATCAATTCTATCTCAATTTTGATTCAATAATAATTATCAAATCAATATCAATTATTTTTAATCAGTCATCAATTGACCATAGGTCAGTAAAGGACACAATTCAATAATTACCAATTCAATCTTATTAACAATTTCTCAATTTATCCATCAGGCACAAATGTTGCAATTTATTATCAATTCGATTATCCATCATCTATGAAGGCAAAACTAATAGTCCATCAACCATTATGGCGAAATCATTCACTACAAAAAAAAAGTAAAAATTAGTGTCCGATAATTAGTGTTGGATTGCGATTCAACACAAAATAATCATCGGATTGCGGTTCAACACAAAATAATCACATAAATGTGTCCACCGTCAAAATTGAGAGTCAAATTCATATCGGACGTTTAATTATGTCTGATGTGCCGTCCGTCGCATGAGCTAGTAAATGAAGTGTTAGAATAAGTGTGGATGTTAATTTGACACTTGATTTATTAAGGCATAAAAAATGCCCCAATTGTTGCCTTCACTCGCTTCTGCCATAAATCGCTTAGTTTGTGCAGAACGCTTCGAACACTTAGATTGTTAGGTCGCTTTGTGGCCGCCATCGATCGATTGCTTCTGCCTTCACTCCTGCTGTCGGTGATCGTCTTCGCTTCTGTCGGCGATTAGCTCTTCAAGGCAGGCTTCAGGAGAAGGTGGAGCTCACCACCAAGCTAGCTGACTGGAAGCAGGAGTCGGGGACGATCCAGCATACATCCTGAAGAGGTTCGGCATGGAGGAAGGCAAAGAGCAGATGTATTTCTCTCTCTCATCTCTGTCTCATCTCTCTCTCTCTCTCTCCTCTCTCTCTCTCTCGGTGCTTCTCTCCACTTCTCTCCACCATCACTCCCTCCAAAAATCTTCGTAGCGTGGGGATCGATAGGTCCGGACATAGATTTTGGTGGGCGATTTCGCTTCATGTGCTCAGGTGGAAGGTCTGGTAGGGATTTAAAGAGGTTCGGAAGCGGTGGATTTTGAGGTAATTTTCTCCCTTCTTTTTACATTTATAGGTCGTGGATTTGATGGTAAAATAAAATGTGCTAGCTCTGGTGGATTTTGTGGTTCCTTCGAGGAATCGTGTGAATAGTCATGACTTCTTCTTAGGTCTTTTGTTGTGTTTGATTTAGGTCTGAGTTGTTTGGAATGTTTTTTTGTTGTTCCCAGTAGATTTGGAAGTACTTCATGGACTCGTTCTTCCTTTTTTTTGGTGGGAGGTTGGGAGTTGTAGGTTTGATGCTGAAAACTGCTTATTTGGGTGGAAATTTGTAATTCGCTTGGGGAATTGCGACCATCATTTTGATCTCTGTGGTCCCTCGTTTCATTTCCTTTTGATCCAGGAATGGTAAAAAAAATATGAATTTCACTATTTGAATGTTCAAGTCAGGACTTTGGAGCAGTTTGCCCTGGTTTTGCATAGGTTTACTGGTTGTTATCAGGTTGATCTCTAATCTTTCCATTTTATCTCATTTTTTATTAACTGTAAAAAATTAATGGTGTAAACAATTGAATGTGAATAAATGATGTACAAAACACATAGGAAATTGTTGCCCCATGTTTGTGCATTTATGCAAAAGCTAATTACATCACCATGTAAATGTTGCCATTCGTAGGATGGAATGAAGATTGCACAAGATAAGATCTTTGGTCCAGTTCAGTCCATTCTCAAGTTCAAGTAAGTAGCCTTTCATCTCTAGGTTTTTGCAATTAGATCCTGGAGGCCAAAACTTCTTTCTAATGGTCATTTCTATTTCTAGTAATTTTTTATTTCTTTATGTCATGACTCATGGCTAGTATAATATGGTGATGTAATTATTATTTCTACTTTTCTAGTATGCTTAGGTATTTTTAGATCACTTAGTAACCATACACCGCAACTAGAAAACATTCATCCCCTTGTTAATTCATCCCCTTGTTAAGTAAAGTAAATGCAAGAGGCTTCTCGTAGCAACGATACAGAGTTCATTAGCAACCTCCTCCTTCTCCTCCTCTAGTAGCAAAAAATCCAGATCCATAGTATGAACCGTACTGGAATAGGAGCCACCGGTTGTAATCATAATCATTAACGTTGATGTAATCCAAATTGTTTTCTCCTTTTTCTTTTTTCAAGTTCTTTTTAGACAGAAGTGTTAAAGAATTAAATTATAGCAAGTTCAGATGTAATCCAATTTGGTAAGTGATTAATTTTGTTTATAAACATAACATAACTGATGTGGCAAAATCTTTGGCACTTATGTGCATTGAATAAAAATACTAAAATTGGACTTACTTCAGGAGTCATAGACATCTTTGGCACTTTTATTTTATTATAAGGAACTTTATTTATTTATTGTGTCAAGAGCAAGTTCTTTGCACACTCGCTGTACAATTAATCAATGAGTACTTTTGCTGAACAATTCATCAATGAGTACTTTCGTTTGACATACAGATCAAGTGCCATTAATCAACTTTTCTTTTTGTAATTATAATTTATTTCTTTTTGTCATAGACCGCCTATGTAAGAATCACTCTATGAAAAAAAAAGTTAATAATTCGGATCCAGTGACCTTGTAACTTCATAATTTGACATTAGCATTGTGCACCTAATGCTTCGAAATGGGAAAAATTTTTCTAGGTCGTCCAAATACTGCTTCTACTTTAGCCTTCAGCTTTGATGGGGAACTAATGGCTATCGGAAGTTTAGATGGAGCAGTTGACGGCATTGCTACAGTTTTCTTAGCACTTAAACAACGTCCTGTTATTCATTATCAAGGAACCTCAGATAGCACAAAAAGGATAGCACATGAAATTGCTATGATGCGATATGATTATGGAATTGGTTAAATATGTATATGTGTTGGTTAACAAAAATAATTTTTTCTTTGTTCTTCTGACATCTAAAATTGGATTTTATCTTTATTCATTTAGTTATAATTCTCTTCTATGATATATTTCAGAAGCTTGTGTATGAGCATGAAAGTGGTGTGTTCGGTTTCAGATGTTCAAAAATGTCTCCATTGTTCCTGTTACACCATTACTATAATGCTACAAAATTTGAGATTTTTTTAAATATTTTGTGATGTAATTTGCATTTGAATGTATCATATGCTAATTAAATATTGTGGCAAAATTTACATCCGAAAGGAGGATAATTAATTTATGTCCGAATTTGCATCAGAAAATAACATCTTGTGTCTGAATCTGCGTCGGAGAGAAGTATAATTTGCGTCGGATTTTGCGTCGAAGTGAATTTGATTTTTGCGTCTGAAAGAGCGTCCACTAAAGTTTTTGCGAGAGAAATATCCGACGATAGAAGTTTGCTTCCAAGGATTTTGTGTTGAATTTAAATCTGACACAAATCTTTCACAAATAGAATATTTGTGTCGGATAGACTTTCTTTTGCGTCAGATTTGTTGGACGCAAAAGTTGTTTTTTCTTGTAGTGATTGTCCATCAGCCACTAGGTACAATTCAATTATCAATTTAATTCGATTAGCAATTCAATTCAATTTTTGGAATTACAATCAATCTTTTCCAGGCGTAATATGAGAGCTCTGTATTATTAAGAGATGCCATGCCACTTCATGTCAATAAAAAAATTTGGATATGTTGGGGGACGAAGGATCAAACGTAGACAATCATAGCTTTTATGTTATCTATCCAATTTAATTCAACTATCCATCAGCTCGAATGCCCAATCAATCCTAGAGGCAATTAGTAGACATAGGTTCAATATTTTTTAGCTTTCATCTCAATTACCTAAGATGTCTATATTTAATAATTCAGTTAATACATTAATATCATATTAAATATCATGATTGGGTGTTATAACAACAATAATTAAATATAATAACAATCTGGTTAGGTATGATCACACTAGGGATGTTATAAAATAATCAACAATGATTAACATTCATAACTATTTAATTAATAAACTATAAATCAATACATAAAAAACAACTATATGTCCTCCGCCCTCAAAATTCGGCCCGCGTCAGATGAAACTAGGGACGTGTTCTAGGTGTCCAATATACCTTAGCCAGGTAAAATCCGGGTCGAGTATATAGTGAACTTGAGCCGACTTCACACCCATGTCTATCCTGCCGAAACATAGACCGTGTTCTAACTGAACGCGGACCGTGTTGCTAGGAACCTGGGTTGGGTAATTCAAAACTCGGTCCGGTTTATCTCAATCCATGCCACAATCGGTTTACTAGAACCCGAGCCATGCTCCATAAAACTTGGGCCGAGTGTATACGAACTTGGCCCGGTGAAGTCCTATTTGCACTCGGTGGGATGAGTTTTGTTGCTGCCCGAAAATGGTGATTCCGACGCCAATTTTTGGCCATCCAATCAATGCCATAATTGATGTAGTTCCATAAACAATCAATCCATACAATAGTTCAATTACAGGGCATCGGTCCTGAGGGTCTATACCAACAAAAACTGTTGATATAAGGATCCTCATACTTTAGTCTCTTGTGCATAAATTTTGTGAAGACTAACAATAATTTTTAGTCACTCTTTAAACTTTATTTATAGTTTTTAACTAAGATTTTTAACTTCCATTCGGCCTTATTTATTTCTCCATCAATCATGATCATCAATCATTAATTAACCTCTCTTAAATATTTAGATTTAATTAAATTCAAATTTAACTAATTATTTCATAATCATACTTATCAAAATCCATCTCTACCCAAATTCATTTATATCTCTTTCATAACTTCTCCAATCAAACTCTAGTTTTACTTTATCCTTTTATTTCTTTTATTTCTCTAAATTTTAAATTATTAAATTTCATAATATTTTATCACAGTTTTTAATTAAAATAATAATAAATATTATATTAATGGATGAAATATTATTATGCCACGAAACTCTTAATCCTTTTCTATTTTTTTAATATCAAATTAAATTAAAATTTCTAATATGAATTTAATTATCATTCCTACTAACAATAGGATTTAGTTTTTTATTTTTTTCTTTTCCTTTTTCCTTTCTAACTATACTTTTAATCTTAGATTCTAATTTCATCTCGAATTAGCCTTTCCTTCTCTTCATATTCCTTCTTAATTATCCTTTAATCTTTTATAACCATTGAACTTGAGCACAATTAATTTATTGTCCTTAATGAAATCCGGCTCTGCTAAGTCAACATTATAACCGGGAAGACGAAGCGTCCCTTGAAGATTTGAAGATACACAATGTTGCATTACCACATTTGTTAGAATTGCCGGAGCTGATGTTTCCTGGGAAGTAGATGCGAAAGATCCTACTTTTCGGAAAAATAATATTTATAAACAAAGAATATTATTAACAATTTCGAAATCAAGAGTTAAATTGATGACTTTTAATTTGAAATTTTATTAATTTTAAAAATCACAACTAGTAGCACAAAACATTCATCCTTGTGTTATTCTTATTTATCTTGATCGTTGACAAAAATAAAATCATATGAAGAGGGAAAAAATATCTTAAGTATAATGTAAAATTAATAACATGTATATATATCTAATTATATGAACATATAAACAAGATAATTATATTCATATATATAGATATATCATAATTTTTTTAAACAAGGTACGAATAAATATAATATGTAACTAGAAGAAATAAAATAAACAAGTTAACTCGCTCCCGGAAAAAGAAAAGTCGTTGCAAGTCATGCCTAAATTACGAAGTCAATAAAAAAAAAATGCAAAATCGAGGTCCCGAAAGGCCGAAACGACAAAAAAGATTGAATTAATTGACACGTCCCAATTAGACACGATGGCAACAACGTAAAACAAATTGACACGTTGGTCGCTTTCCGCGGCATGCCATTTTCTCTAAAGTAGGTTGCGACGGACCAATGTATAGTTGGGATTTGGGGGCCCCACAACTTTTTTACACATTAGTATATACTTATACATAAATTATATTATTGTAATGTAAAATTAGATTTTGCCCCTTCTAAATCAGATTAAATATAATTCAAGAGCATGCTATTTAATATGTCCATAAATATTTATTATAATTTTTTAGTATTTAATATAACTTTTTCATATTTATTTTGGCCTCACCTAAAATTTGTCTTGGTCCGTCTTTTTTATATTTTGTATCATAACCGTACAAGGGTATTTAACTAGATTTATAACAGGTGAAAATAACTTATAATTAAATATACATATATATAGTTAGAAACTTAGAATTCATTTACTTAAACTAATAAATTTGTCATTATTTTCCACCAACATTAAAAAAAATTCCCTTGCCATTTATTTTTTTTTTATCACAGCGTCTGTTTATTTCTGTAGTTGTCTCGTTTAACTCAAATGAGAATGCACTTATCGTCATTCATATTTAGAAAAATGATGACGACTTACTCTTTCTTGAAAAAGGGCAATGCTATATTCTTCTAATCATTCTCTAACATCTCACTAATGAGTATTAGGAAGATGAATTATAAGGATGAAGCATTTTCCAAATATGTTCCTCCTCATCGTTTTTATATTTTTTTTTATTTAACTAGATGCGGAGTCAAATGAAAAAGTACAAAATCGAGACCCAGAAGGTCAACAAAGAATCGATTAGCTGGCGCATCCCAATCGGACGTCCGTAACATCCAAAGGAATAAAGTTTCATATGTGATTTTTCTATTCAAGGAATTAGTTCCTTTGATCCCCCGTACGTATATATATATATATATATATATATATATATAGGTAAAATGAAGGTGCAAAGCGACTAACTCTTCACACTGTGTGGCGCACGATCTCGCGCGTCCAACTGAGAGGTTCACACAATGGAACCATTTAAGGGAGCGCGTGGATGCTATCAAGATGTGATTCATTGTTGGGCGTAATCTCGCGAGAAGATGCTGAAAATATGTCAGTGATCAGATGGCTGGCGTACTCTGTCGACCCAAGTTTTTGCTGGCGATCTCGATTTGGTCCTTCTCCGAGGGAGCACGAGGGAGTTGTGGGACTATTTCGGGGACGACCGCGAGCATGAATTTTAGATTGCGAAAGCAAGTTTCGAGGTCGGATGGGAGGACCTTCGGAAAGGTGGGCGGTGTTAAGGGCCATGACGTGCTCCAGGGTGACAAGGTCGGATGAAGCATCGATGACGGCGGCTGTGTCATCACGACGAGGAGGATGAGGATGAGAAGCGGCGGAGAGGAAGAGCCATGAAGCATATTACGCCGGCACCGATGGAAGTTTCGTTCAACACCACCTCCCACTACAAGAAAATTGGCAATTAGCGACTCAAGTTTGGAGACACTAGGGAGACGCTATTACGTCTCTATTGTGAAGAGCGTCTCAGCGTCTAACTAGCGCCGCAAAAATGAGACGCTGGTAATCGATGACTAGTGGCGTCGCACTAGAGTCAAAGATAATGAGACGCAACTAGCGCCACATGTTGAGGCTATATCGACGTTATTAAGACGCGATGTTTGCGTTTGCGCGAAGCAGGACCGCGTCGCTAAGTCGACGCGCAAGGGGCGGTAGAAATGAGACGCTATTCTGGCGCCCACGTGTGGCTAATGTAGGCGCTAGTAAGGCACTATATTGACGCAAATATAATCGTGCTTGTGTCGCCAATGAGACACTAAGATAGCGCTAAGTGCGATATATTTAAAGTAGTGTCGACATATTGAGACGCCAATGAGACGCTATGGTGTCGCTACTTGACATTTTTTTTACCCGCCCCAGCCTCATTTTTTCCCTTCCCACACCATACAATTTATAATGCATCTTAAAATGCATTGATATTCATCACAGGCAATATAAAAGCATCACAGACAATATAAAATCATCACAGGCAATATAAAACCATAACAGGCAATACAAAACCATCACAGGTATATAACATAAGAATACGAAAACTACTAAACCGAACTAACAAACTATATGTATGTTTAAGTCTATAAGTAACAAATGCATAGTTTGTTTTCTATCCTAGGTTTGGGAGTTATTGTTATCATTTCGGACGTTCGACCCAGACGTGCTCGGTCCATGGCCTCGTGGGGATGGATTCTGCGTCGGGATCAATCCTTGAATCGCCTGATAGAGGACCCAACTGTTGCGACAACTGCTGCGACACCTGCTGCGACAACTGCTGCGACACCTGCTGCGACACCTGTTGCGATATCTGCTCCGATAATTGCTGCGATACGTCAGATCAAGTGCAACGGATGAGCTCAGAGCAGATGCACCTCCTGCATATCCTCCGATCCTCCTAGGTATCTGAGCGGCTGTGCCGAAGCCACGCAAGTATCCCCTCGTGTCATGCCGGCCACCTCCTCCCATCCAGGCAGATTCAAGGACCTCCATCAGTTAAACTTCGAGATTAGAAAACTCACTCTCTCCCTCTCTGGCTGGTGTATCCAGTTCTGTACCCATCCCGAGGCGCCGATGGAAAGTTTCACCGATCTTCGATTTCGATCGCAGCAGCTCGATTTGGGCCTCCTAGCCACCCTCTTCCCTCATTGTGGCACCCAGTTCGGCCTCTCGGTAGTTCCCGGAGAGGGAGAATGGGGTGTTCTCTCGCAGCCGGGGTGTCACACTTGTCGGGGCCCCCCAGTTCGTCCGAACTCACACTCTTCAGAGACATAGAGGGACTCGCAGTCACTAGAGGCACAAAGGGAGAGAGATCGAGAATAGGTGAGAAATTCTCATGAGATTGGCAGCATCCGATGGATCTCATCTTGACGGTTCAATACATGCGCAATCATGTTTCCATCAAATCCTAGTTGGACATGCAAAATCGTATGTGACATGGTGCAAAAAGTTGGCTACTTCCCACCTCCATTTTACCCATATATATCCATTCAATTTCTTCTAAATTCTTTAAAATATTTCTTTAAGGAAGTACATATGTTTCTCAAAAAAATGCGAAGAAAAAATTAATATGATCAGCCGACTCAACCATGATCTCATTTGTAGGATCGGGTCATTAAAATTATTTTAGAAAAGTCGAATAAAAATGATGAGGCAATTGAAAACTTGAAAATTATTTCAAAAAAATAGAATAAAAATGACAATGCAGTTAACGAAATCTGGCTCAACAACTCCACCGACAAATAGAATCGTGAGAATCGATGCAGAGGTCAAATGTATCTTCAATTCTTGGAAACTTCGCTCACATTTGTCTGACGACTTCTCTTTCTTCAAGTGAAACTCCTATTTTGGAAAAGTCTCTAATGAAGAGCCAATAGTAACCTTCCATATCTGCACTGCATTCATCACATCGTGAAAGACTTGAGAACGAATATTTAGCTTTCTATTAACATATTTTAAATTTATCAGTTTTAGTTATATATATTTGTCCTCCCCATGAACTCTCTTTTTCGTCCGTCGACTACAAGAAAAATCCATATTTCCCATCGCAAATTGTGAAGACTTTGTGAGAAAATAAAGTTTGCGACGAGTTTTCCGACGAGAACAAACCATGATAAAAATGACTCATCACAAATGTTTTCCCATAGCTAGTATGAATCCGTCGGAAGTTCCCATAGCTAAGACCATGGGAACTTCCTATGGTTTGAGCCATGGGAAAGTTCCCACGGCTCGAATGGTGGGAAGTTATTTTTGAAAAAAAATACAATTTCATAATAATTAAAAAATTAAAAAAAGGAAATTATTTTTTTACAATTTCTCCTAATGTTTGTCGTCGTTCTGGTCATGCATATCTAACGTATCATTTTCTTCATTTTTTTCATCGTCGCTGTTCAAACACTTGTTGTCTATGCTCAAACTCTTGACTTGACACGTTTAGTAAGTTAAAAAATTCAGAGGCTTCGAAATGTGGTGACTCCTCCTCGCGCATTTGTTGAAATATGATATTGCATATTTAGTTGTAGCAGCATCATAAACCAAAATTTGATATCTAGAAATAAAATCTTCCTCGCTATTGGTAGGATGAAATTCTGCAGGATAATGGTTCAACTAAAAAATTAATAATAACAAGTAATCCAACAAGTATAACATTAAACCAACAATAACACAAGTGAAGAATTAACTTAAATTACTTAAGTAAGAACTATCAACATGTAATAGTAACAAGTACTTAACAAGTAATAACAATTTGAAATTATTAACATGCTAAAGTACAAATTTCGAATATTATTAACTATCATTAATAATGGTTCAGGGCTATCATGACTGTCAAGGGCTGGATCCGCCATTGATGGCTGTGAGTGCCAGAATCGTGATCGTTCAACGCCAGATCAGGCCAGTCATGGCCATGACGGCTGTGAACAGCCAGATCTAGCCGTTCATGGCTGTGACGATCGTGAGCGGCTGAATCACAACCATTCACCATCAGATCGGGCCAATAATGGCCATGAATGGTCGGATGGCTGTTCACGGTCATGACATGAGTGCCCGGATCCGGCACTTCACAGCAGAGATGGCTCGCTCAACGGCTACACGCACTCGGATGTCGCCACTGAATGGCGCAAGCGGCCGGATCTGTGTTGAAGAAGCGAGCAGCAGTTGTAGAATGCCGGATTAGCTTTCCACCAACAGGCGCCAACCATAAGATGCTGGATTGGCCTAGTGGCGAGGGGCAGCCGCAGGAAGCCCATTCAACCATGCTGCGGCCACCTTCTCCGGATGGTGGTGGCAGCAAGCCCAACTCAGCTTGTAACGGCAGGCGACAATCACAGCAAGCCCGATCGGACTTTTTATGAAGGCAACGATCGCAACAAACTAGATCCGGCCAGATCCCGTGGCACGACACGGTCGGAGCTGGGGCGCCGAGGTTGAGAGGGGGAAATCATGACATGAGGAGGCCGAAATCACGAGATGGCATAGGTTCCAATGTACCATAGATGGTGGGATCTCCGAATGGGTGTACACGTGCTTACAAGGGGGATCACTGGAGCAGGAGCAAGATCACCGGAGGGGAGAGCGCGGGCTTCCAAGGGGGATCATTGGGGCGGGAGTGGGAGCGGTTTGATCACCTGGATTGCTGTCACCAGTTTTAGAGTCGACAGTGAGGGGGGCACAACTGTGAGTAGGAGAGAGAGTCACGCGAGGGAGACATGGATGGGAGAAGATATATATATATATATATTATGTTTGAATTCCCACGGCTTCAACCACGAAAACTTTCGACGGGACTCTAACCGTCGAAAGTTCTCGTGGCCTTAGCCATCGAAAAGGCCTCAGCCACACTTATGATATTCTATATTATATAAGTCATAATATATATGTAGTAACGTGACATAGAAACATTATAATATAAAATATTATTTTTGAGTTCCCACATCTAGAGCAGTGGGAACTTCCGATGACTACAAAACCGTGAAAAGTTCCCGCGGTCGTAGCCTTCGGAAAGGTCAACCGTATACTTATGCTACACTATATTATTATAATATATATATAGTGATGTGACATCCAAACATTATAATATGTAGTTTATTTTTTAGTTCCTCTAGCTCTAAAACCATCAGAAATTCCCTTGGCCTCAATCGTCGTAAAGGCCTCATAATATAATAACTATTCTTGCATTAGTTATCTTAGTATATTATATATATTAAATTTGCATTCCAATGGCTCCAGCCGATGAACTTCCGATGGATCTCTTGCCGTCGAAAGTTCCTGTAGTCATAGCTGTCAAGAAGGCCTATAATATATATAGATATATATTGTGACGTGACATCCTGACATTATAATATAAAATATTAGTTTTTATTTTCGCGGCCGGAGCTGTGGGAATTTTCGACGGCTCTAAAATCGTGGGAAGTTCCAACATTCGTTGCCGTCGAAAATGTTAAATCTTCATACGGATATTGTTCCGTCACAAGTTTCAACATTTACGACGGTCGAAACTTGCGACGGTTTCTTGACCGTCGAAAGTTTTGACGGTTTGCTAAATTTGCATCTCTATTTCCGAAGGATAACTATCACAAAGGAAAATTTCGCCTGAAATAATGATATTTTTAGTAGTGGCCCCTGCCTTTCTCTATCGTTCCTATTGATTGTATTTACTGACCAAATCAAAGCCTCATATGATATGTTAACTATTTTTTTCTTTTAAGACGTTCCAAACACTGCCAATATCCGGAAGACCATATATATATCTGACGTCTTTCATTGGGAGCATCACCTCTTATGCAGATAGTCTCGAGAGGTTGAGGAGGGGATCCCCGAGAGCATAAAGATGACGCTGCAAGTGCAGGCCGCTGAGGAGAGTGAGATAATTGACAACTCTGCTAAGCCCAAGCTGAAGAAGAACCTCAAGGAGTTGGCGTGCAGAACGGAGGAGCTGGAGAGGCACACGTACCAAATCTTGCAGGTTGTACAAATCGGGGCTCTCCCGGCACCAGACGGTGTGAAGATGGACGATGAGGTAAATGCACTTAAAGCTTTGCTGTGAGAAAAAAAATATAAGTCCCTGGTAATTTAGGGTCTGTTTGGCAAACAACTAATGGAGGGATGAGATGGGGTGATGTGATGAGTGATGGGGTGAAGTGACATGGTGTGTCATTAGAAAGTTCATATTTTGATAATAAATTATATAAGATGTGAAGTGGGGTAATGAAAATTTTATTTGTATAAAAGTTATTTTTATCCTTTGTTATATATTTAAATTATTTATAATCATTAATTAGGGGTGAGCATGAATCGGGACGACTGGTCGTCCTCGCCCGCACCGGTTCGAATTTTTTAAATTTTTTTCCGATCTGATAGATAATTGAGTCAGGACCGAGTCTTATTTCTTTGACACTCGACCAGGTTGGGTCGGGACTGAATTCGAGTTTTACGTCCTGACCCAAATGAATATATTATATTAATATTAAATTATTTTTAAATAGTATATTTATGTTTATTTTGAATAAAATTTTATATTTACTAAAAAGTTTTATTTAATAAAAATTATAGATAAATATGTATTCATATTAGAAAAAAGATAATATATAAGAGAGAGAGGGTTTAATTTAATTAATAAGAGAAATAATTTAATTTAATAATAAAAAAGAAAAAGATGTTAATTTGGTCTAAAATAATCTAACCCTCCTCGTTCAACCAATTTGGTGGAATGAAAAATATCCTCATTCCACCAATTTGGTGGAATGAAAAATATGGTGTTTGAAGGGCTTAACTATTTCACCCCACCGCTCTTAATTTAAATAAAAAATGTAATCAAATATGGTATAACTAATTTCATTCTTCATATTCCACCCTACCCCTTCATAACCCTCAATCCAAACATCTTGAGACATCAAATCAGGTTTGTTTTTTGTTTGCATGAAAAATTATTAAGGAGCATACATTTAGTTTTTGGTGTGATATAATTTTTTTAAAATTTGAGTAAGCATAGAAATCAAATATATTTTTTAAGAACGGCAATTCTCAATTCGTTAGGAATAATAATCATACTATTTCTGGCTTTTATTTCCTGTCAATCAAATTAAAAATAAACGAGTCTGTTTAAAATAAAGTAATAAAAAAGGTTAGTCTAAATTCTCATTGTCCATTATAATTAACTTCATATTCTATTTAAGTTCTACAATTAAATATTATTATTATGTGTTCATTATAATTTATATTGAAACAAAAAAAATTAAATTAATTCAACTTATCTCATAAATTGATAGACAAATAGAACTTTTTAATTATAAGCAAATTTTATTCTACCATCGTAGTCCTATTCTACCCCACCACCATCCAGATCATGAAGGAAAAGTAAATAAGGAATCACATGAAAGAATCCATTATCTCGTGTTTGCAAGGCTTAAATTACATTTTACAAAAGTAAATATTTTGAGAATGAGAAGGAACAAGGGGAGAAATGGTCCTGGTGCTTCAGGAGCTATTGATTCTTATTTAGGCTACCTTTTTAACCCCTCTAAATCCTAAACGGCAGGTATTAAATTACGTCCATCTTTATTTTCATATATTTTTTTTTATATAAGAGCCGGTTTCATATTATTTTTATATTAAGATTCTGTTAAAGAGATAGGAGTAGTGATGGCACAATTCTGAAAGAAAATTTAATCCTTGTTGACTCCATGTGGGTAATGTTGAAATAATTTTTTTTTGGCTAAATGCATGTATTCATCTTTGTTTGTTTGCAATAATTATCAATCGACCACTAGAATTTTTCCTCTAGAAATATTATACATTAAAATGCATAAAATTGTAGGATGGGAGAAAAAAAGTTAAACGAGAATTTTAACCGGATTGTTTTTCCTAATCCTTACCCAAAGTTTGTATAGACACTCATTTTAAACTCTAGTACTTGTAGGGCACCTTCGATTGCATAGTGTTTTTGAAGACCAGATAAGTTTAATTGAGATCTAATTCAAGACATTATCAGACTATTACAAAATGATTATAATTCATTAAAACTTATATTATAACCATCAAGTGGGTTATAATGTTCCCAATGTTTTGAAAACGGGATTGCAAGTCGCATCAAAATTCTGACTAGGTCATTATTTAATCGATTATTTATAGTATAATATTATTTATAATAATTTAAAAAATAATAATATGTGACAACTATAGTAATAATTATCATTTATATATCACTAAATATAAGTTTGAAATAGTAAGTTTTATTTCATAAAAAATAATAATATTTTATATTTATTTTTAATAAACTTTTTGCAATATATGTTATTCTACTTCCGTAATTCTCTTTTTTTTTCTTTTAATAACAAAAAATTAAATATTTGGTCCAATAGAAACTTGTTATAATACTAGTTGGCATTTTTTTTCTTGTAATAACAAAAAATTAAATATTTGGCCCAATGAAAACTTTCTATAATATCTGTTGGCATAATGAAGGATTTATGAAGATGGGTCTAGGCAACAAGGTGATAAGACAAAATGTCCCATGATAATAATCTCTTAATCGTCCAAGAACGGTAGAATAGAGTTGTCAAATTGCATATTGTTCAATTCAACTTGATAATCATTTTATGATCCATACTAGTTAGTTTACAATATGTAGAGTTCTATGAGAATATCCAATGATATCGTAAGATCACAAAATAAAGGAACATTCAAATCAATTAGGGAAAAATATTGTTTATATTTTTTGATTTCGATAAGAATTATTTGTATTGTTGTACAATCAGAAGTTAGTTGAACTAGCAAGTTAAAATAACAAAAGTAGTTAACATAAAATAAAATAAAAAGAATAAAAGAGCTAATAATATCAACAAATGAGATTCACCACATTAATAGTGTTTAAAGAAAATACAACATTGAGTCTTTGAATCTAGCATGGTGACATTTGTATTCCCTTGGATAGATCTCTGATGAATGAAAACTAAAAGATAGTAGTGGCGACGATGATGACGACGACGACGATGATGATGATAATGACGACGATGATGATGACGACGATGACAATGATGATGATGAAGATAATGACGATGATGACAATTATGATTTGAACAATGACGAAGAAGTAGAACAAGGAGGACAAGGAGAAGAACAAGAAGATGATGATGGAGAAGAAGAAGAAGATGATGATGATAATGGTGGTGTTGATGATGATGATGAAGAAGAAGAAGATCATGATGATCAAAATAATGAAGAAGAAGAAGAAGAAGAAGAAGAAGAAGAAGAAGAAGATGATGATGATGATGATGATGATGGTGATGATGATGATGATGATGATGAAAATGATGACAACAATGACAATGAAGTAGAGGAGGAGGAAGAGGAAGAAGAAGAAGAAACATATGATGATGATGATGAAAATGATGAAGAAGAAGAAGATGATGACAAGGACGATGAAGAAGAAGAATATTATCAACATGATGGCGTAGAACAAGGTGATGATGAGGAGGAGAACAATGATGATGATGATGATGATATAAAGGATGATGATGAAGAAGAAGAGTATGATGATGAAGACTGCAGCGATGATGGCAATGATGATGATGAGGAGGAGGAGGATGACGACGATGATGATGATGATGACGGAGAAGAAGAGGAGGAGGAGGAGGGCGATGATGATGAAGAAGAAGAAGTTGATAATGAAGAAGACAATGAAATTGAAGAAGAAGAAGAAGAAGAAGAATATGATGATGATGATGATGATGATGATGATGATGATGATGATGATGGCAAATATGGAGGAGAAAGTTACATTAATTTAAACTTACGGGGTAGCAAGAATACTAAAATGATGAAAGGGTTAAAGAAGAGTACGCAAAAGGAGAGGAAAGGGGACAAAAAGAATAAGCAGGTGAAGAAGGATAAGGAGGTGAAGGAGAAGAAGAATAATAGGGAAAATATGAAGAATAACAAGGGTAAGAAAGTGGTGAAAGATAATAATGATAAGGAGAAGAAGAAGGGGAAGGTGAAGAAGAAGGTAAATAACAAGGAGTTGGAGAAGGAGAAGAAACAATTAAAGAAGACTAAGAAGAAAGGCTAGAAGAAAGAGGTTAAAAATATGAAAAAGGATAAGAAGGGTGACAAGGAGAGAAAGAAAGCCAATGTGAAAAAGGAAGACAAGGATACAAAGAAAAAAGAGGAAAATAAAGAGAAGAAGAATAAGGAGAAAGAAAATAAATTGAAGGTTAAAAAAATGAAGAAGGATAAGAAGGGTGAAAATAATGAGGAGAATAAGGAGAGAAAGAAGGCCAAGGTGAAAAAGGAAGATAAGGATACAAAGAAAAAGGAGAAAAATAAAGAGAATATGAAGAAGAATTAGGAGAAAGAAATGCAGTTGAAGGACAAAGAGAATGAGAATAAAAAGAAAAATGAAATGAATACGTAGGAGAAAGATAAAGAGATGAAGGATATGAAGAAGGAAAAGAAAAAGGAAAAGGAGAAAGGCAAGGAAAATAAGGATAAAAAGAAAGATGAGGAGAAGGTGAAGAACACAATTCCAAGGAAAGATAAGGGGGAGAAGGAGGAGGTTAAAGTGCCTAAGAATAGAAAGAAAGGGAATAATAAGAAAATGGAGAAGGCTGAGAAGAAAGACATGGAAAAAGTTTACAAGAAAATGGACAAAATTGAGGAAAAAGTAAAGAAGAAAAATGAGACAAAGGAAAAGATGAAGAAAGATATGGATGTGAAGTTGAAGAAGAATAAGATGATGAAAGAGGAGGAGGAGAAGATGAAAAGTAAAGTGATGGAGAAGAAAAAGGAGAAGGTGAAAAAGGAGGGGGATAACAAGAAGAAGGGAGTGGATAAGGTGAAGGAGAAGGAGAATGATAAGAAAAGAAAGGAGGACCAAGATCATAAGAAGAATGGGAAAATTTTTAGGAAATGAAGAAGCAAAAAGAAACATGAAGAAGGAGGGGAAATATTAAAACAAGTAGTAGGAGTAAGAAAAGAATGAAAAGAATATATTGAAAGATTGATGAAGATGTTTCTATGTTCCATTTGTTCAACATTGTGAGTTGTATGATTATCATAGTTCCCTTGGCATAAGGCTCTTGGAGTTGACAAATCTTAAACGTATTCGTTTTGATATTCATATGTTTTATATGTTTGTATTATTAATCTCGATATATGGAATAACTTCATGTGCTATTTGTGATCGATGCATTAAATTTTCATCAACATCGGTGCAACTTTTCCTTCGTAGTTTTATATAATGATTTGTACTATAGATTTGTGCAGGTAATGAACCGATGAGGCAAGACAACATCTCCTATATAGGGACGTCACCGCTTCCGCAAGAGAGGACAAAGATGTGGTAGCAGCAAAGCAGAGAGACAATGGAAGGTGGCCATGGAAGGAAGACGAGAGGTGGCAGAGCGAGGGTAGCGGCAAGAACATTGAAGAGGATCGAGGTCTTCATCACATTTGACCCTTCGAATGGAGCAGCGATGAGCGGAATGCCAGGGACCACGATTGTGGTGAGACGCTCTTCGAAAGAGATGGCAACGATTACTATAGCAAAGGAAATCAAGCAGCGATGTGAGCAGAGAAGGGTGGGGAGTTGTCATTTCTTGGAGAAATGGCTGGCATGAAGTTTTAGGGCTCCTTTGGTTTAATCCCAATAGTGTTCTTTTTGGATCGCACAAGCCAAGTTTATCATCCCTATTTCAAGATTTTTTTAATGACTTTAATGGTCATTAACGACCACTCATTAAAGTCATCTTTATTTGATAATTTTTAACGGGCAGATCCAATTCTTTATCGATGATTTTTTATTGTTCCCATTATTGATAATTTTATTAACGAAAATATATTTATCTTGTCGTTATTGAGCAAGATTAACAACCATTTTTTATCTCGTCGTTAAACATTGGTCGTTAAAAATTACTTTTCTTGTAGTGATAATAGAGGAAGATTTTATGGGCAAAATGAGCAAAGACAACAACTATCAAATGAGTACAAAAGCAAAGTTCAATATTACTAATGTAAGAAGTATGGCATATTGAAGCAAATTGTTGGACCAAGGCAAAGCATTTAGCAAATTTTGTTGAAGAGCAAGAAAAGGAAAGTAAGTTATTTATGGCATATTCTCATTCTAATGATACAAATGAAATATGATTTTTCGATAGTGGTTGTTCTAACCATATGTCTGGAATGATATCATTGTTTAAAGTGGTTAATGAGACAAAGAAAAGACAACTCCAATTTGGAGATGATAAACCTGTGCAAGTTAAGGGAGAATGTACAATTGTTATTCGATAGAATGATGATAAAGAAAAAATTCTTCATGTTATTTTTTATCTTCCTAGTTTGAAGAATAATCTTTTAAGCATTGGACAATTGATGGAAAGTGTTATTCTATTTTGTTTGAGAAATTTGGACAGATTATTTCAAAAGTTGCTATGTCAAAAAATCACATGTTTCCTTTGAATTTTTCAAATCTTGTGCATTTCAGTTCATCCAGTTTCTAAGTCTAAATTCTGACATTTGAGGCATGGTGATCTCAACATCAATCGACTGAAATTATTGACTAGATTAAATATGGTTATTAATCTTCCAAAAATTGATTCTCTTGATGAAATATGTGAATGATGCATTTTTGAAATATAATGCAAAAAGTCATTTCCTATAGGAAAATCCTGCAAAGCAAAGTATCTCTTGAAATGATTCATCCAGATCTATGTGGACCTATGCAAACAAAGTTTTTCAGCGGTAGTCAATATCTTGCATTATTTATTGACGATTATTCTCGTATGAATTGGGTATTTTTGAAGCAGAAATCTAAGACATTTAATGTGTTCAAAAAATTCAAGGCTATGGTGGAAAGTGAAAATGGTTATCACATAAAAATTTTGCACATAAATAGAGGTGGTGAATTTTTATCAAATG
The DNA here is from genome assembly GCA_030549335.1 of Pontederia crassipes. Classification (NCBI taxonomy): domain Eukaryota; kingdom Viridiplantae; phylum Streptophyta; class Magnoliopsida; order Commelinales; family Pontederiaceae; genus Pontederia; species Pontederia crassipes. The sequence goes on along the minus strand of CM060197.1, from coordinate 38,647,394 downwards.
AATTTAATCATTTTTGGGAAGAACAGGGAATTCAAAGGCAGCTTACAGCTCCATATACACCTCAGCAAAATGGTGTTGCTAAAAGAAAAAATCGAACGATTATGGAAATGACAAGAAAATTGCTAAAGGAGAAGAATGTTCCCAATACCATTTGGGCTGAAGTAGTTGCAACTACAATATATTTACTGAATATTTCTCCAACAAAAGCAGTGCAAAATCATACTCCCTATGAGCTATGAAAATGTTGCAAACTGAAAGTAAGTCATTTGAATGTTTTTGGGTGCATTGCATATGCTTTGAACAATTTTGAAAAATGTCAAAAGCTTGATGACAAGTCCAAGAAATATATTTTTATTGGTTATTCTGTTCAATCCAAAGCTTATCGGTTATACAGTCCTTCTACTAAGAAAGTAATTATTAGTGGAAATGTTATTTTTTATGAAAGATGCAGTTGGACATGGGAGGAGACGAATACACCTAATATAGCTAATTTGCAAATTGAGTTTCCTACATAAGGTGAAAAAAATATTGTTGCAACACTAGCAAGAAAATTCACCTAATTTAGTGCCAAGGAAATTTCATTCTTGCAAGAAATATACGATTCCTATCAATTTGCTTTATTTGTCTCAGATCTGACATGCTTGGAAGAAACAATGGAAAAGGAAGAATGATGCAATGCAATGAAAGAAAAAAATCATACATGGGAGTTAGTTGATTTGTCTGACAACAAAAATTTGATTGGTTTGAAATGGGTGTTTAAAAACTAAATATCATGCAGATGGAAGCATTCAAAAGCACAAAGAGCAAAAGGTTATGAACAAAAACAAAGTATAAATTTTGAAGAAACTTTTTCTCCTGTTGCTCTTCTTGAAACAAGGAGATTACTTCTAGCCTTAGCTGCTCAATTACGATGTCTTGTTTATCAACTTGATATAAAATCAACTTTTTTGAATGGTGATTTGAATGAAGATATTTATGTAAGACAATCAGAAGGCTTTGTTATGAATGACAAGGAAGACAAAATTTACAAATTGAAAAAGTCTTTGTATGGCCTAAAACAAGTTCCTCGTGTATGGCAAAGTAATATTGATTCATTTTTTTTATTGACAATGGTTTTTCGAGAAATAAAATTGAGCCAAAACTCTATTTTGAAAGAAAATTGGCTAGATTTATTATAGTTTACCTCTATGTTGATGATATTATATATATGGGATCTTCTCAATTAATTGTGTCTGATTTTGAAACATGCATGAGGAACAAACTTGGTGAACATATCAGTTGGATTATTTTCAATGTCAATCTTCGTCACCTTGATCCTCTTCTCAATACGGATGAAGTGATATGTGACATCAATGTGTTTGATTTTTTCATAATGCACTTGATCATTGGATAAACATATTGCACTTAGACTGTCACAGTGTACTATATATAGCATGCTCCTGATATAATTCAAGATCTTCAACTAAGTCTTTTAACAAGATGCCTTCCTTATCAGCTTCTGTCAATGTAATATACTCTGCCTCTGTGGTAGATAATCTAACTAATGGTTGAAGTGTAGCCTTCCAACTGATGATAGAGATACCCAAAGTGAAGACATAGCATGTCATAGATCATCTTCCATCAACATCTGCAGCATAGTTTGAATCTGAATAACCAGTAATAAAACACTCTTTATCACTTCTATAGATGAGACCAATATTTCCTCTCAGATATCGAAATATTCGCTTCACTTCTTGCCAATGCTCTTTTCCTGAATTGTTCATGAACCTACTGACAACACTAACTGCATGAGCAATGTTCACTCTTGTACAAATCATGACATACATCAAACTTCCAATTACACTAGCATATGGAACCCGAGACATGTACTCCTCCTCTACTTCTGATTTTGGTGCGAAGGCAACATAGACATGAATATTTGCAGTTGATGGAGTATTCAAGGGCTTTGCTCCAGACATTCCAAAGCAGGATAAAATCTTCTAAATATAAGTTTTTTTAGATAAAAAGAGTTTACCCTGTGCACGATCCCTTAATATTTCCATCCCCAAAATCTTTTATGCTGCACCAAGATTCTTCATGTCAAATTCTACACTGAGGAGCTTCTTCAAATTTTGAATGTTTGTCATATCTCCAGTAGCAATGAACATATCATTAACATACAAGTGCAGATATATGTTGGAGCCGTTCTTCACCTTCTTGTGATATACACAGCAATCATAGAGTCTTCGACTGAATCTCTTATAGACCATGAAGTTATCGAACCTCTTATACCATTGTCTGAGAGACTACTTCAGGCCATACAAAGGTTTTTTCAGTCTGCAAACTTGATCCTCCTTTCCTGAAATGGAGAATTCTTCTGACTGACTCATAAGAATGTCTTCTTCAAATTTTCCAAGGAGGAAAGTAGTCTTCACATTTAGTTACTCGAGCTCTAGATTCTAATGTGCTACAAGGACAAGTAGCACCTTGATAGAAGTATGTTTGACAACAGGTGAGAATATGTAGTTCACACCTTCCTTCTTACTATAATCTTTGGCAACCAGTCATGCTTTGTATCTTGTTTCTTCAACTCTTGGAATTCCAACTTTCTTCTTAAAGATCCACTTACAATCAACAATCTTTTTGTCTTTAGGCAAACTGGCCAGCTCCCATATCTGATTCTTGTGAAGAGATTTCATCTCCTCATCCATAGCAGCAATTCATTTTTCAAATTCGGCACATGTGATGCCATCCCTATAAGAGGATGACTATTGGGACTCCACTTCTTCAGCTACCTGCAATGCATAAGCATCCATATCCTCGAAGCGATATTTCTTAGGAGGACCAACTTCTCTAAGAGGACGTCTAGCCCTCTTCAGGTTGCTCATCAGATTCTTCATGTTCTGATTATACTTCTTGATGTGATCCTTCAATATCATTCCCAACTAGAGTGACTTCAACCTCCACCTATTTGCTAACACTCTCTTCAGCCTCCGCCTTCAACTGAAGCATTGATGCTCCATCAAAAGTCACGCTTCCGCTATGGATGACTTTGTGTTCTGAAGAAGATTAAATTCTGTAGTCCTTCACTCCTACACCATATCCTACGGATATCCCATCTTTGGCTTTTGGCTCCACTTTTCCTTTACTGACATGATAGTATAATGGGCAATAAAAACTTTTAAATTAGAATAATCAATAAGATTTTTTGACCATACCTCAATAGGGATCTTGAGATCAATCGTAGTCGTCGGGCTTCGATTCACCAAGTAGCAAGCTGTGTTAACAGCTTTAGCCCAGAATGTCTTATTCAGGCCAGCGTTAGAAAGCATGCACTTTGCCCTCTCTAGAAGTGTCATGTTCATTTGTTCTGCAATTCCATTATGCTATGGAGCATTTCTGACTGTGCGATACCTGGAAATGCCTTCATATTTATAGAACTGATCGAATTTAGCAGAACAGAACTCTAAACCATTGTCAGTGCAAAGAGGCGTCACTTTCTTCAACATCTGATTTTCCACCAAAACCTTCCACTACTTGAAGGTCTTAAAGGATCACTCTTGTGCTTCATCAAGAACACCCAAGTCATCCTCGATTAATCGTCAATCACGAACAGGAAGTACCTAGCACCTCCTAATGATGGAACACGAGAGGGACCGCAACAATCAGCCTGGATGTAGTCAAGTCAAGTATCGCCTTCGTCCTGTGCATTGCCTTACCAAACTGAAGTCTTCACTGTTTGTCAAACGCACAGTGCTTGCAAAAAGTAATTTCAGATATCTTCTGACCTTCCAAAAGACCTTGCTTGTTGAGAATATTCATCCCATTTTGACTCATATGCCCAAGTCACATGTGCCACAACTTGGACATTTTCTGATTTGGATGAATTTGCCACTGCAATAACACCAGAGACTGTCTTGCCTTGTAGTATATACAAAGACTTTTGTCTTACTTCCTTCAAATTTGTAGCATCACCCTTCATTATCGTGACGATGCCTGTAGCAGCATTGATCTAATACCCTTTAGAGTTCAAGACTGCAAGTGATATCAAATTCATCTTCAGTTGTGGAACATCACAAACATATGTCAACGTCCTCACAAAATTATCATGAGTCTTGATCTGCACAGAACCAATCCCAACTCTCTAACAAGATGCATTATTGCCCATGATGACATTTCCACCATCAGTCCTCTAATAAGATGAGAACCATTATTTATTCGAGGTCATATGATATGAGCAATCCGAATCAAGAACTCAGCCATCCTCCAGACATCCTTGATCAGAAATAGCCAAAATTAAATCATCTTCAAAATATTTCATTTCATGTGCCACCGCAGCAACGGGGGCCTTCTTCTTCGGGCAATCCTTTTTCTAATGACCTCGTTCCTTGTAATAATTACAGATATCTTTCGCAGTGATTTTCCTCTTTTTTGGCTTGGATTTCTTCAAATTCGAGAACTATCCTTTCTTTGCGATCAATATCAATCCCGCAGCCTAAGTCTTTATAGAATTTTCAGTGTTATATGTCAAAGTTTACGAGTATCGAGACTCGATCTTACTTGTTCAGACTTATAGTTTCCTTCTCGATAATTATAGACTGAACAAAATTTTCATATGATGGAGGAAGCGAAACTAACAAAATTAGGGTAGCATTTTCATCCTCGATCTTAACATCAATATTTCTCAGTTCCATCAACAAATAATTTAACTGGTCAAGATGTTCCTTCAGAGGGGTACCTTCTTGCATGCAGAGGGCGAACATACGTTACTTCAACAACAACTTGTTGGTGAGAGGCTTCGTCATATGCAGACTCTCGAGTCTCAACCACAGACCGATAGCCTTTTCATCATCTACGACCTCGATTATCATCTCATCCGCCAAGCACAATAGAATCATTGAGTGTGCCTTCTCCTCCTTTGCCACCAAAGTGTCGAGGTCGATCTCCTTTTCTTTGCCCTTCGAGTTTTTTTGACCCATTCATGAGAGGCCCCTAGAGTCCTTATTACTTCAAAAGCGCCCGCATCTTCATCTGTCACAACCCGAAACTATTTCTGCCGGTGAACTTCTCCATGTTCATGTTGTGTGACACCATCTCCCTGGTTGATCGAGAATCACTGACGAACCCTGAGGCTCTGATACTAGTTTGTTAGGATTTTTGCATGAGAGAAATTATGCACCGCAAGAAAACCCGAGAAATTTAAGGCAATGCAAAATTTTATTAGATGAAAGAAACATAAGAGGAATATAAGATCATATTGCTTTCTTTTTGGACCCCTAGGGAGTTTATATAGGCACTTCCTTTTACAAATGATAGAAATTGCAGACCTACTGAGACGCTATATTAATCACAAAAATAGGATGCCTATCTTGTGACAAGGAAATAAATCAATTCCTTAACATTCTCATGATAAGAAAATAACAAAATATCTCAGACAGGTTTCCTTTTATTTCAAAGTTTGTTGGGATCCAAACATGTTTCTAGTTGGAGTAGAATTCAAGGAATTATTAACACATGCACTCGAAGGAAACATCAAGCATCAAAGGAAAATTGTTTTCTTGAAGTTATTGTCAAATCTTCTCTTCCTTCTCTCTTCTTTTCTTGTGAGTTTGATATTGTACAAGAGAGAAACATTTTTTTAGGCTGCGTTTGGTACGGAAACATTAGTAGAACATTAGTTCTCGAGAACTAATTGATTTGATAGAAAAGTTTGGGTTGGTGTTTGGATGAAAAAGTGTAATGATGAGGATTTAAAAAATTGATGCGATGAATAAGTTTTAGTGGATGTTTGGATAAAAAAGGAGAACTAAGAATATAATTTATTATTTTATGAGGTATAAAATTATAGTAAATAAGAATATGTTATTAATATTATAATTTACGTAAATCATTATATTATTAATATTATTTTTATTTATTTTGATTAAATCTTTTAAATATTATTAATATTATAATTTATGTATATTTTAATATCTAAATATAATACATTTTTTTAAAAAAAATAGTTGAATAGTTTAATTAATAAAATACTTATTAATTATTAGAGCTAATTATTTTATAATTTTTAATTAATAACATTTAATAAATTATGTTATAATATCCCTAAATTATGTTATAATAATGTATTAATTTATTCTATATTATATATGCATACATTATAAAACAATTAAAAAATAAATGAAATTAAAAAAAAAGTCAAAGAATGCGGCGCAAGTTAAAAAAAAGAAATATTTTTGCCTTCGGCAAGAACTTTCAAAGACGAGAACTTTTCAAATGTCCCGTGTTAATGTTTCCGTCACATGCTGCGTTTGACAGAACAATCGGAACATTTCAAATGTTCCGTGCTGTCAAACGCAGCCTTAGAGATTTGGGGTTTGAGCTCCTGTGTAGAAGAAGTTGTATCTTATCTCTCGGACTAGAGAAAAGATAAGGTTCCTATGAGGAGAGGTGTGTTACCTCTCAAAGCGAAGAAAATGTGGTGTGGTGTAAAGGGTTTCTTCCTTGCCCTATTTGGAACGAAAGAAGAGTGTTTAGTGGAATTTCCAGCGGTCTCGAGATCGAGAAGTCAGAGCGGGGACGTAGGCCAAGGTGTGATCGAACCTTGTCAACAAACCACCGTGCACTTTGCGTTTGTCTCTCTCTCCCCCTCTCCTTCCTATCTTATTATGCATGTGAAATGGTTACTTTTGTGTTGGTTTGAATATTAATGAATCGATTTTAAGCTTCCGCAACATTTTCGTAAAATCTGTATTTTTGGTTTAACACCAATTCACTTCTCCCTTCCCATCCCCACCTCTTGGTGCCTTGTGATCCTACATATCTATCTCGTAACTTATGCATGTGGAACTAATTCAAGGCATGCCTCATGCATCCTTCCCCTTTAAAGGAATGTCTTCGTTGAATGATCGCACCTCACAATGCATAGAGGTTTACGTGAAGTGGCTTCGATATTGTATTATATATTGATTTTAGTGCACTATTTTTTGTTTTCAATTCTTCAATTGAGAGTTCTAAGCTATAGTTTTCTTTATTCAATGAATCACACTTTTCACATGCTTTAACATTCTTATTCTTCTTTTGCACATTTTCCAGTTCTATTTTTATTTGATCATATTTCTTTCTTAGGCATCCATATTTATTGATAAGAGTTCTAAATTCCTTATGCACATTGAAGGATTCACTATTATTAGAGTTAGAAGAGTTAGATGATACCTCATAGCTATTAGCCATTAGACATATGTAGACTTCTTCATCATCACTAGAGGAGGTGTTGGAGTCATTCTCTTCATTTTCACTTTCATCTCAAGTGGCTTGAAGAGTCTTCTTCTTCCTTCTTGAGTTTTCTCCATCTTTTTCCTTTTTGATCAAATTTGGACATTCATTTTCGTAGTGTCCAATCTTTTTGCATTCAAAGCAAGTTATTTAACTTTTGCTTGATGATGATCTTCTCTTGGAGAAACATTTCTTCTTCTTTTATTTAGCAAACTTGAAATATTTGTCATCAAGATCCTCATCCTCTTTACTTGTATCTTCTTCATCTTTATTTGTCTTCAATACAAATTTGCTTTTTTATCTTCCTTGATTCCGATCTCATAGGTTAAGAGTGAACCTAAAAGATCATCAAAGTCTAGCTTGTTTAGGTCCTTTTCTTCAATCACAGCCCTTTTTGTATGCCACTTGGAGGAGAGAGACCTGAGAAACTTTTTCATTTTTTGAGGGTTAGTCCTTGGCTCGCTCAAAGAGGCTAAGCCGTTTATAATATCATTAAAACGAACAACCATCTCATTTATAGATTCATTTTCAAGCATTTTAAAAGAATCATATTGATGATTTAATCTAGACTCTTTAACTTTATCAGTTCCTTCATCGGTAATAATAAGTTTCTTCCAAATCTCATTAGCACTTCCACAACTAGAAATCCGATTAAATTCTGTTGTATCCAAAGCACAATAGAAAATATTTTTATCTTTCCAATCTAGTTTTACTAAAAGTTTTTCTCATTCAGTATATTCTGAAGGTTTTTTCTTACTTAAATCAAAACCACTTTGAATAATATCCCACATATCAATATCAATAAAACAAACATAGGCTTGCATGCTAATTTTCCAATAAGCAAAATTTGAGGCATTGAAAAGTAGAGGACGATTAATAGATTGACCTTCGGAAAAACTGAAACCGCTTGATGTCATAGCTCTAAAGATATTTCAAATCTTAAAGCTAGAGCAACTTGGCTCTGATACCAATTGTAGGATCAAAAGCACAAGGGGGGGGGGGGGGTGAATTGGTGAAATTAAATTTTCCAAAAATTCACCTTCAGAGAAAAACGATAAAACCGATCACAAGCAAATAAAGATAATGCGTAGATGAAGAATAAAGATCAAACACAAGAATACATGATATGTTGATGAGGTTCAGCCCCAACACTTTGGCCTACGTCTCCGCTCCGACTTCTCGACCTCGAGACCGCCGGAGATTCACTATCTTTCTCTTTTCTTGTAGGGAGAGAACAACCCTCTTAATACAATCACGCCTTCTTCTCCGCTCAAGAGGCAAGTCACACCTCTTTTACAAGGAGCTCTCAATCTCACTATATTTCAGAAAGTGAATGTTCCCTCTAACTCTTTTCTTTTACAAAACGTTTTTTCACACTCAAGGCTAAGAAAAGAAAAGGGAAGAAATGTGCAATTCTATGCTAAAAAACTTGAGAGGAGTTCTAGGATGTTCCTTTTTGCTTGGATGAGTTTTCTTAAGGCTTTGGCACTTCTTTTATAGGCTCCTAGGGGTGAGAATCCGTTCAAAAAGTCTCCCCCAATTTTCTCCTCAAAATTCTAGTCGTTACTGTTCATTTGACTGAAGGGTCGGTTGACCCCTGGGATGGGCCGGTCGACCGGTCTATGTGACCGTTGTCTCATTTCTGTGCTTTGACGCTGTCCGGTCGACCGGTCCTTCGACCGATACAACGACCGGTAATGTCTCATCGTCGACCGATCTTTTTGCTGTCGACCGATCTATTGACCGATATAATCTCGACGTCGACCGGTATCTTGTCGTCTTTCCTTTCACCGAATATCAGTCGACCGGTGCTTCTGGTCAGTCGACCGATGGATCAACCGGTATCTTGTCGTCTTTCCTTTCACCTAATATCAGTCGACCGGTGCTTCTGGTCGGTTGACCGATGGATCGACCGGTCGTGTTGAAAACTTTTCTTCCAACTTTAAATTTGACGATTTCTTCGGCGAATCTGTTCATATTAATTCTACACCTGCATTATCACTACTTGAGCATAGATTAGTAACTTTTATGTCCATTTTAATTTGTTATCATCAAAACTTAGGATTCAACAATCTCCCCCTTTTTGATGATGGCAAATTAATTGGACGATAAGGAGAAGAAAGACATAAAATGAAATGTAAGTTTTACATATAAAGGAATAAATAAACTCCCCCTACATTTATGCGTATTTAATTTTTTCTCCCCCTAAATCGATGGCATTTATAGTTTCATAATTGATATGAACATATGAAAGAAATAAATATGGAATCAAATGTGAAATAAAAAAGTCATCAATATAAGAAGAGTCATTACATTACATAGTCAATAAAACATCATGCAATAACAAATGTGACTGAAGTCACTACAAAATGGTGCACGACATGCACGATACAAATGTAAGCACTATGACACATAACATACTAAGACACATAACATCGTCCTAGAATTCTCCCCCTTTTGACATCAACAAAGAGGGAGACAACCCAACTACTCCTCATCGGGACTATCATCCTCACGAGCTACAAGGGGAATAAAACACTTTGATGCGTAGTATGCCTGAAGTGAGCCGACAAGGTAACGGGAATTACGCTCCATCCGTCGAACACGACGATCCATCTGAGTCACACGCTGATCTATGGCAGTCACCTGCTGTGAAAGAGCTTTGAAGTCATAGGCGCCATGGAAGTTTGAAGTACTATGATGAGAAGGTCCAAATTGCTCAGCGGATGCCGATGGTGGCGGGAAGTTGGGGCCAGCCTCAGGTGCATCCTCAGTGTCCCTCGGGGCGGGATCGCCATCTGTGGCATCGTCTCTATCATCAGAATCTGGTGCTGCCTGCTCACTAAACTTAAGACCCTTCCGGTGCAGGGTCCCGGAACCAATGACGTCAGTGGGTCAAGGTCGAATGTACTCCTCGTCTGCAGGAATCTCGACTCCAGAATGGAGTAAAATCCTCGTAATCCAGGCACCAAAATATAAGTGTTACTGACCATGAGCACCAGAGGAAATCTTCTGAAATGTGTAGTCCATATGATAGAAGACGTAATGGCCGAAGTGAAGAAAGAAGAGGTCGAAGTGAGTGACCTCTGTATAGTGTCCGGCCCGGGGAGTGATCATGCGACTGAGAATGTGATGTGCCATCTTCATGATCGGATGAAGATGTCGATGGGCCATTTCGACGGTATACTGAACATCCTGTCCAGCAAAAATCGTACGAATGCCATCTGTGGTAGGAAGATAATAGGAAGGCCAGCCGTGGGTAACAAATGAATAAAGGCCAGGTAAGGGGCATGCTATGCCAAAGATGCGACAGAGATGGTCGGGGTCCAACCGAGTGATTGTCATGTTCATATAAAAATGATGAACAAGACGAGGGTACACCCGGTCTGTGAGGGAGAGAAGTGGCAGCCAACCGATGGTTGCAAACATCTCTTGAACATCGAGAATGTTCAGAGCGTCCCAATCAATGGTATAGGCACGCCGGACTTCGCGAGAGGCATACAAGGCTTCAAAGCTTACAGAGATTTTCCTAGAGATAAAAAGATGGCTATCAAATTCAGTGGGCTCGGTGGAAGGTGGCTGACGAGTACGTCCACAGGATCATCCTCGTCCACTGCTACGTCGAGTGGGCTCGGGTTCAGATTCAGGTTCACGTCGGAGGACATGAATGGTGCCACCGGAGTCGGAAAGGTGACGACGATGCTTAAAGACCAACTTAGTACGCAAATAGCCATCATTGTCGGCCATGGATTCAACAATGGAGGTCGGAAATGAGGCTGGGAGCTGATCGAATTTAAGACGGAAACAGAGAGAGACTGGCCAAGAGAGAGAGAGACTATCGAGAGAGAGAGAGTGACTGCCTGAGAGAGATGTTGCCGGAGGTGGCAGAGAGAGAGGGGAGGTCGGAGAGATGGTCCGCCGGAGAGAGAGATCGGCCGGAGAGTGAGAGAGAGAGAGAGAGAGCGGCCGGAAAAGAAAGGGAGAGATGGCGGTTGGAGATAGAAAGTGAGGGAGAGGTGGCAGCGGCTGGAGATAGAAAGAGAGGGAGAGAAGGCGGTCGGGTTGGCCGGTGGAGACGTCGGCCGGCGGAGGCGGCCAGTCGCTTGAGTGGCCGGCGGTTGTAGGAGTTGCCGGAGGGGGGAGGTTGTCGGAGGAGGCCGGGTCGCAGAGGGCGGCGGTCGCGCGAAAAATTAGGTCGACCGAGTCGAGCGGTCGATTTTTTATAGCTCGTGATTTTGGCATATACCAGTCGACCGGACATGCCCCGCGGTCGACCGGACACTTCTTTTTCTAACAGATCATATAGCGGTTGATTCGATGTCAGCCGGTCGCAGTATATACCGGTCGACCGATTGTGTCATATCGGTCGACCGATCATTTGTTTGCGTATTGAACATTCTATAGCATTCGACCGATCCTTTCAGTCGATCAATCAATCCTTTCAGTCGGTCGACTGGTCCTTCAAGTAGATCGACCGATCCCTGTATTTTTCAGATTTGAACCATTTAAAATCATTAAAAATCATATTCCAAAAAGGATCATACAAATGTAAGTGTTGTGCAACACTTTTAATGTTCAATTCATGTCAAAAGTGATATTGTATAACCAAGTCACTTTTACTTTGAATTGATATGCAATCAAGAGTTAATCATTCCTAATTCCCTTCTAAGCATGCAGAACCGTTCTTCACTCAAGGATTTTGTAAATATGTCTGCAAGTTGAACTTCGGTGGACACATGTTCAATAGCGATATCCTTAAGGGTCACATGTTCTCTAATAAAATGATACAGTAAGTCAATGTGTTTAGTCCTAGAGTGTTGAATTGTATTTTTGGTCATTTCTATAGCACTTGTGTTATCGCACTTCATGGGTACATTTGAACAACTTACTCCATAATCAAGTAATTATTATTTCACCCATAGTATTTGTGCACAACAACTACCGGCGGCTATATATTTGGCCTCGGCGGTAGAGAGTGCGATGGAGTTTTGTTTCTTGCTAGTCCATGAAATAAGAGAACTACCAAGAAAATAACACATCCCACTAGTACTTTTTCTATCAACTTTACACCCTGCAAAATCTGCATCAGTGTAGGCATGCAATTCAAAAGGGGAATTTCTATCATACCAAATGCCTAATTCACTTGTATGCTTTAAATAGCACAGTATTCTTTTTACGGTGGTTAAGTGCGATTATTTGGGAGCGAATTGAAACCTAGCACACAAACACACACTAAACATTATATCTGACTTAGATGCCATTAAATAGAGCATGCTACCAATCATACCTCTGTACCTTTTTTTATCAATGGACTTACCTTTTTCGTCTTTATCCAATTTTGTAGTAGTGCTCATAGGTGTTGTGCTTGGCTTGCAGTCATTCATCCCGAATCTTTTAAGCAGCTCCCTTGTATATTTTCCTTGATTGAGAAAGATGCCTTCCTTGGATTGTTTTACTTGTAGGCCTAAAAAGTATGTGAGCTCTCCTACAAGACTCATTTTAAATTCTTGTTGCATAAGAGTTTCAAATTCATTGCATAGGCATTCATTAGTGGGACTATAAACGATATCATCAACATAAATGTGAACTATTAAAATATCATTTTTAAAATGTTTTGAAAATAATGTGGTGTCAACTTTCCCTTCTTGATAAAAACGAACCCAGTCTTTCATACCAAGCTCGAGGGGCTTGTTTCAATCCATAAAGAGCTTTTGAGAGTTTAAATACATGATTGGAAAAATCTGGATTTTCAAAACCTTGAGGTTGTTCAACATAAATTTCCTCATTTATAAAACCATTCAAAAAAGCCGATTTAACATCCATTTGAAAAGGTTTAAAACCTTTATAGCATGCAAAAGCCAATAGCATTCGAATTGCCTCAAGTCTGGCAACAGGAGCAAAAGTTTCATCAAAATCAATCCCTTCAATTTGTGAGTAACCCTTGGCCACTAATCTAGCCTTGTTCCTCACAATGACACCATTTTCATCTAACTTATTTCGAAAGATCCATTTGGTTCCAACGATAGGATGGTCCTTGGGTCTTTCCACAAGTTTCCTCACTTGATTTCTTTCAAAATTATTTAATTCCTCATGCATTGCATTTATCCAATTTGGATCTTCAAGTGCTTCATCTATATTTTTAGGCTCAAAATTTGCAAGAAAGGCCGAAAAAAGACATAGATTCTTTAGAGAATTTCTAGTTTTGATACCTTCATTTATATTACCTATAACTTGATCGAGTGGATGTAATGAGGCATGTCTCCAATTTCTTGGAATGATTCGATTCTCTTCTCTTTGAGGTACTTCCATTTCTTCCACCTTTGGAGTGTAATCTTTTGCTTCCTCTATGTCCACAACTTCAAGTTTTCTTTGTACTTCAACTATTTCTTCATCATTATCATGTGCTTGTTTGCTAAAAAAATCATTAGTTTCATTGAATTTAACATTAATAGACTCTTCAACAATTAATGTTCTTTTGTTGTATACTCTATAGGCTTTACTTGTATTAAAATAACCAAGAAAAATACCATCATCATATTTGTCGTCAAATTTACCTAGTTTATCTTTAATGTTCAAGATATAACATTTAAATCCAAAAACTTTAAAATAGGAGATATTTGGTTTCTTACCAAATAGCATTTCAAAACATGTTTTCTTTTCAAGAGGTCTAAGCAGAATTCTATTGAGAACATAGCAAGATGTGTTTATGGCTTCCGCCCAAAAATATTTTGGTAACTTGCTTTCATTCAAGATTGTTCTAGCCATTTCTTCTATAGTTTTATTTTTTCTTTCTACTACTCCATTTTGTTGAGGTGTTTTAGGAGTAGAAAAATTATGAGTAATTCCATTTTCTTCGCAAAATAATTCAAATTTATGATTTTCAAATTCTCCTCCATGGTCACTTATAATTTTTGAAATCTTTTGTTCAAATTCGTTTTGAACTCTTTTTGCAAATTTGGAAAACATGTTTAGCGTTTCATCTTTACTTGCGAGAAAAATAGTCCAGGTGAAATGAGAGAAATCATCAACAATCACAAATACATATATTTTTCCTCCTAAACTTGTCACATTAATAGGTCCAAACAAGTCAAGATGTAAAAGTTCCAAAGCCCTATGTGTACTAATAACTCCTTTTCATTTAAAAGAACTTTTGGATTGTTTACCTTTTAGAGATGAATCACAAACATTGTTTTTCTCAAACTTGATCTTAGGTAAGCCTCTAACCAATTCATGATTTGATAGTTTATTTAGCAATTTATAATTTGCATGTCCTAATCTTCTATGTCATAAGTTTATTGCATCATGCATGACACAGACATTTTTCATTTTTCAAGTTATCAAAATCTATTTTGTATACATTATTGTACCTAAATCCCATATGTAAAACTTTGTTATTTTCATCTAGTATCAAACATTTGTCATTTTCAAATTTAACTTATTGGTGTGCCTTGAATTATGTACCCTGTACCCAAAATTATGAAAGAAAAGAAAATGAAAAAGGAGGAAAAATAAGAATCTGTGGCGGAAGCGGAGGGCTTGGGCCGTTAGGGTTTTATATGATGTACTCTCTCTTTTTGGCTCATAGTGAAAAATTTCTGGCGGCGGCCTCCTTTGCCCGTGGATATTTCTCTCTTGTTCACATTGATCAAGAGAGTTTTACCACGTTAAATCTCTGTGTTCATCTTCTCTTTCTTTCATTGTTTTTTTATTATTCATCGATCATCGGTGTTTTATTCCCAACAAATTGGTATCAGAGCCGAGTTTCTTTCCACGAAGATGACTACAACGAAGTTCGACATCGAGAAGTTCGACGGGAACACAAATTTCAGTTTGTGGCAGGTTCGGATGCATGCCATCCTGGTTCAGAATGGGTTGAAGAAGGCGCTGTCGGGTCAAAAGCCTGACACCATGGAGGTGTCCGCCTAGGAGGATCTCGACGAGAAGGCCATGTCTGCGATTCAGTTGTGCCTGACGAACGATGTTCTTCAGGAAGTTCTCGCAGAGAAGATGACGGTCAGTCTTTGGACGAAGTTAGAAACTCTGTATCTGACGAAAACCCTATCGAATCGACTTGTGTTGAAGCAGCGGCTGTACACCTTTCGTATGGCCGAAGGTACGTCGATCAAATCACATATCAGTGAGTTCATTGCCCTAATCACTGATTTGAAGAACGTAGATGCAAAGGTTGATGATGAAGATCAGGCCCTATTACTTCTTTGTTCTCTTCCATCTTCATATAAAACTTTTAAGGAGACGATGATCTACGGTAGGGACAAACTCACGTTTGAAGATGTCAAGGGCAGACTGCTGAGCAAAGAAAAGTTGGATAATGAATTGGGATCAAACAGCAAATCTGATGATCAAACCTCTGATGACTTGCTGATCACTATATGATTCTAACCCATTTTAGATGCAATTCATACATATCGAGTCCCACTTTTGCCTATTTTTGGGCCAATTATACATGGAATATAAACATTGTGATAACTAGTTGATATTCCTCATTTCATACTTAATTCCATGTGCATAGAGGTTCTGAAATACCAAAATCCATTAATATTTAAATTCTATGCCAAGTTATCATTTTGAGGACAAGTTCTCATTCCTAAGTGTCAAGTTATCATTATTTTGAATGAACTTATTTTCAATGGTTTTCTTGCCCTAAATCCATCATTATCATGTATAAATCATATTTGGATAGTTACATCTCAACTTGTGCAAAGTTTTAAGTCCATTTGAACAAGTTATCATTTTTCAAGTGCCAAGTTAACGTTAAAGGGCAATTCTATCATTTCGACATGCAAAACCATTAATTCTGCACAAGAACCTTAAGCAATCATCTTATTGTTGTTCTAACTCATTGTTGGTCAAATTTCATCACATTTGGATAATCAAAACTCAAGTTATCACAAGTTATCATTTTTAAGTCATATAAGTTATCATTTTTGGGGCACTCAAGTTATCACTTTTAGGAACTCATTCATATTTGATTTCTGACCTCACTCACTTGTCACTCTAATCAATTTGATGCCTGAAATGCTTTGAACCACCCATATTAGGACATTTTCCAAGATTTCCATAAAGTTATCATTCCGGGCCCTTGAATTCATTCACATCGATATAAGTTTTCATTCTTGCACAACACATAATCCCATCTGATATTTGAACTAGTTATCAGCATTATCTTAATCCTTATTTGTCAAAATACTACTCAAGAGCTTTGATGCTTGCTGTTTGGGTTTTTGTAGCAAGAAGAAAAGGGTTCCAAAAGGTGGAAAAAGTATGGGGGGACCACTACTTTTTCCTGCACAAAAGGGAATCTGCAACTGGAATTTCTGCAGAGGACACATGGCTGCAATCAAAGCATAAAGAATGTTCAGATGCTGATCAAAGGGTGGAAAGGAGTGATATAAAAGCTGGATTTTTCTGGAGGAGAAGGGGGGCTGGTCATTCAAGGGTTTGGAGCAAGGCAAGGCAAGGTTGCTGCTGGATTTTGCTGCTGCTGGCCGAGAAGCTTCAAGAATCCATGAATTGTATCTGTTTCTTATCCCATTTGATGTCAAATCTTGTAAATATGAGGAGCTAAACTCCATTACTTCTAGGATAGGGTAGTAGTTTAGATTAGTTTTGGATGGATATGGACTATTTTATAATTCCTGCACTGAATCATTTCTGATTTTCAGATTTCAGAAACTTCTGTACTGATTTATGCTATGCTACTATTAGATCTAATTGTAACCAATGACTGAGAAGTATTACTTGATCTAATCATTCTACAGAAGTGAATTAAGAGTTAATGTCAGTTTTCTGATTTCATTCAATTGCAAATCTGATTTCTGATTTGGTTTCCTGATTTCTGAATTTCAGTTTTCTGATTTCTGAATCTGATTCCTATAAATATCAGAATTTGTTCTTCATTTCTAATCTGGTTAATTGAGTCATTAGAATGTTGTTATTGTCCCTATCTTGTTCAGGAATGAATCAAGATTGTTTGGGCAATTATTTGACTCAAAACCAGAATTTTCCACTGATTTCTGAACAGAAATCAGAATTCTAATTTTTCTGATTCCTCATTGGAATCTATTTTTATCAATTGAGTCCCCTGAATTATTCTATTCACTGATAGGTGAACTTTAGGGATGTCTTGTAGTCTAGAGATGGGTCAAGAATCAATTGGTAAGTCAGATTCCCATTGGTTTAAAATTCTGATTTCTAAGTTACTGATTTCATGATTTTTGGTTTCCTGAATTCAAAAATCTGATTTCCTGGGTTTTTGGATCTGATTGTCATCAAGGATTGGATAATTGAATAGTTGAGAGGCTAATATATGCCCTGATCTTATTCATAAATGAATCAAGATCATTGACAATTCAGAATTCAAATCTGATTTTTCTAAAATCTGATTTCTTAGTTTGATTCTAAATTCTATTTTCTGATTGTTTGGAATCTGAATTGCCAATTGTTAATCCCTATTTTATTCAAATCACTGAGAGGTGTACTCTAGGAATCCCTTTCAGTCCAGAGATGGGTCAAGGGGCATTTGGCAAACTTGAATTCCATCAATCCACATTGCTGATTTTCCTGAAATGCTGATTTCTATTTTCTCATTTTTCTAACTTCTGATTTCCATTGTCAACCCTCATTTTAATCCACTACTGAGAGGTAGTCTTAAGGGCTTCCTTGAGATCCAGAGATGGGCCAAGGAGCAATGGGAATTATGAACTCATGTGGCCATATGTTTTGCATTTCCAATTGAGTGTGTTTTTGTGGATTTCAATTTATTTTGCAACCGAGAGGTTGAGTTTGAATCTCCCTTGAATTCAGAGATGAATCATGGAACACAAGCACCATTATTGAGTATATTTTATCCTGGTTTGGTTGATTGGAATGATTCCATCTTTTTATGATTGCAAATGCAAGTTATCATTCCAAACTTCCTTGAATTGCAAAAAATCAGCATTGAACTTTATTTTGAGCCCAATGATAACTTCATTTTCAGTGAGGACCCTCTTTTGATTCAACCTAGCTAACAACTATATAATCATATATTGCTTAGTTAGAGGCTAATTGAGCTGTGGGCACAGCCATTTTCAAGTTGAATCAAAAGTTGGACATTTAATGATAACTTGTTCCATTCCATCCTTAATTAATTTAGATGAACCCAAAATCCTAGAAGAACCTTCCTCATAGATAATTAAACCTTTTTAGACTTCAATTTAGCATTTCTAATTCTGTTTTGCAAGAATTTCCAAAACCCAAAAACCAGTTATCATTTCAATTTCCATAAAAAAATCTGTTTTCACTATTCATTAAAAATCTGTTTTTAGCCACTTAAGTAGAACTAATCTAGATTGTTTTAGAGTGTCTTAGACTTCAAATTCTTGTGGATACAACAACCTGAGTCTACTACAACTTACCTGTGCACTTGCAGCTACTGAGTTGGGAGACCAAAAAATGAAAAAATTGACATTTTCTTAAATTTCAGCAAGTTATCACTACTCAATCCCAAATATCACTATCAAGTTTTTGGCGCCGTTGCCGGGGATTCGAGGTCAATTAGGCTAAGATAGTTTAGATTAGTTTTAGATTAGTTTTTAGTTTATTTGTTAGGCTAATATTCAGTTTTTGCAAGTTATCATTTCTTACTTTTCATTTTTGTCTAGTTTTCATTTCTTTCTTGAATTTGATACTTCTGAATCTCTTTATGCAGGACTTGGACCATCAAGAGGAACATTACCAATCAGATCCTGAACCTGAAAGAAGATTTTTAAGAAGAAGGAGATTGCAAAGGCTTGAGGCAAGGAGAAGGATATTTGAAGAAGAAGAGGAAGAGGCATACAACCCTGAATTTGAAAGAGTTAGGAATCAAAATATGGCAGCTCCTAGGACTCTTAGGGACTGTTATTCACCAAGCAATGCAAGGAATCAACAAGGGGGAGGAGCCTTAGCACATGTGGTAAATTTTGAAGTTAATCCAGCCTTGATTTCTATGATTAGGCAAAGTCAGTTTTCTGGACTTGGGACTGAAGATCTAGCATGTCATTTGGACAATTTCAAGGAGATATGCAGCACTGTAAACTTCAATAATATCCCCATGAATGCAGTGTATATAAGATTATTTCCCTTCTCACTCAAGGATAAGGCCAAGACATGGTACAAAGGATTGAATCCTGAAGAGGTGGCCACATGGGAATCAATTGTTCAATTGTTCCTTTCAGATTCTTTCCTCCTTCAAAAACTGATAACTTCAGGGATCAAATAGTGAGGTTCTATCAGTTAGACCAAGAAAATATTTGTGAGGCTTGGCAAAGGCTTCAAGGATTATTAAGGGCATGTCCCCATCTTGATTTTGAGAAGTGGCAGCTAGTCAACTATTTTCATAAGGGATTGAACTACCCTAACAAGGTGGCATTGGATACTGCTGCAGGAGGCATCTTTGCATCTAAAAACATTGATGAAGCTTATCAACTCATTGAAAACATAGCCAAGAATCACCACTTCCTTACCCATGATAGAACTAGGAGGCCACCCATGGACAATTCAGTGAATCAATTGTCAACTCAACTTGAAGAAGTGCTGTACAAGACTTTTGAGAGGTTGAACTTGACTCCCAATGGCAATAGGGCCTCAAATTTTGAAACAAGGTGTTGTGTATGTAGGAATCAAGGCCATGTATCAGAGAATTGCAACTTAATTATGCAGCAAGTGGACCAAAATGTGGATCAAATCAATGCTGTGGGCAATTATGGAATCAAACCTCCTGCTGAATTTTATATTCCAGAAAACAGGAATCATCCATACTTTTCTTACAAGGGCAACAACTATTAAGGAGCTCCTATGCAAAATTCAAATTGGCAGCCTAAAATCCTGCCAAGGAATCAACCACCACCACCTTATGGAAATCAAGGCCAAAGTGCACCAATTCAAAGAAATCTGTATGAACCACCACCTCAAGTCCAAGCATCACAATTCCAAAATCAAATGAAGGAGATGCTTCAACAAATTCTGAAGAAGCAGGACAGCCAAGAAGAGGAGATATTGAAGATCAATTCTAGATTGGATGCCATGAATGCAAATCAGAAATTGTTGGAAAGCCAAAT
Organism: Pontederia crassipes; assembly: GCA_030549335.1. NCBI lineage: Eukaryota > Viridiplantae > Streptophyta > Magnoliopsida > Commelinales > Pontederiaceae > Pontederia > Pontederia crassipes. Next base: position 38,627,043 of record CM060197.1, on the reverse strand, counting down.
TGCTCAACAAGCTAGTACATCCACTAAATCTCCCTTATTCTTTCCTGGACAGCCAGAAGTGAACCCAAAGGAACAAGTCCATGCTATCCAGCTCAGGAGTGGAAGAATGGTGGAGGAACCAATGAAGGAAGTTGAGAATGATCAAGTCAATTCAGATTTAAAAGTTGCTAAAGAGCCAAGTGAAGAACCTGAGGTGGAAATCAGGAATTCAGGCCCCAAGATTGAAGCAAAAGCTAGGGTCTTTGACAAAGTACCTTTCCCTCAAAGGCTAATTAAGGCAAGGCAGGACCAGCAATATGGAAAGTTTTTGGAAATCTTGAAGAAGTTAAATATCAATGTGCCATTTGTGGAGGCAATTCAGGAGATGCCCTCCTATGCAAAGTTTTTGAAGGAAATCCTAACCAAGAAAAGGAGGATTATGGAGCATGACACTATTACCTTGACTGGGGAAGCCTCTGCAATCATCCAAAATAAATTGCCACCCAAGTTGAAAGATCCATGAAGCTTCTCCATACCTTGTGAAATTGGAAATAGGAAGATTCAAAGGGCAATATGTGATTTGGGTGCATCAGTGAGTGTCATACCTCTTTCACTTTGTAGGGAGCTTGAAGTTGGAGATTTGAAGCCTACAAATTTGTCTCTACAGCTGGCAGACAAATCCATCAAGTACCCACATGCAATCATTGAGGACATACCCCTCAAAGTTGGCAAATTCTACATACCAGTAGATTTTGTGGTACTTGACATGGATGAGGACTTGAATACCCCCATTCTTCTTGGGAGACCCTTCTTAGCCACTGCTGGGGCTGTCATTGATGTCAAGGAGGGCAGATTGACCTTCCAAATTGGGGAGGAGAAGATAGAATTTAATTTGGCACAGGTTATCAGTAGACCAAATTTTCAGGAAAATGATTTTGAGGAAGGACAGCTAGATCAAGTGGTAGAGCAAGCTTCAGCTATAATTCATATTGAAGATCCAATGCAAAAGTGTCTAATGTTTGATCATTTGAAAGAATTGGAGGATCCAGAGGCTGCAACATATCAATCTGCATTAAGTTTATCCAAATCAGTAGAAAATTCAGAAAATCAACACCAATTGCAAGAAGTTATCACTGCTGAGCAAGGCAACTCAACTCAAACCAATTCTTTCAAATTGGAACTCAAGCCTCTCCCTAATAACCTGAAGTATGAATTCTTGGGGGAGAATTCAACATTTCCAGTTATCATCAATGCAAACCTGCCCAAGAATCAAGTTGATGAGCTGCTGAAAAAACTAAGGCTGTCCAAGGAGCTGATTCTACAAGATTTGCCATTAGCTCCTAGCTGATTTCACATTGTAACAATGTCTAGCCAAAGACATTAAAGAAAGGCACTTCTTGGGAGGTAACCCAAGCCACTTTACACTTAATTTTTCTGTTTTTGCAGGAATAAGGGATGTGGAACATGTTCAATTCACAAGTCTCAAATTCAGGGAGTACCCTTACCCCTATTTCTGATTTTTACACTGAAAACTTAATGATAACTGATAATATTTTTCTCATTATGCTACATTGATCATATTATCATCTAAATTAACATTCATTTCAGTTATCCCAATCTATTATAGCCCAATTTCAGTGAATTTCAGGAATTCCCAATGCAATGTTGAATTCTGCATTAAAAAATCTGATTAGTTGCAAATCTACCATACCAATTGATATCCTTTGTTTCTCTGCAGGATCAGTTGCAACTAATGAAGGTTAGACCACCCAAAGTTTCTGGATGAAGTGCCAAGAGAATTCAAATGCCCAATTTAATGCATTTCAATCCCACCCACCCCTCTCCCTTGTCTTTATTTTTCAACCCTGAGGACAGTGTTGAGAATAAGCTTGGGGGAGGAAACCTGGTGCTTTTCTAACCTTTACACTATGTTTTCAATTGATTTTAATGTTCATCTCATAATTCATACCAGGTTATCATTGGTTTTCACAAGTTATCACTAGTTATCACTCGGTTATCAATTTTTGGACCCAACTCAATTCTGAATTCATTTTGACTCTAAAATGGGTAGAATACTTTATTTTGACAGTGGGTGCACTCCAATACCAAGTGGCCAACTTGGCCATTAGCCTTCTTGCTTTAATTGGCATTATGAATTCAGATGCATTTGAATAAAATTTTTTTAGCTGAAAATTTTTCCTTTTTGTGGGTCACACTAGTTGATACTTATGGATTGAATTAGTAATATCAGATGTCTAGAAGGGAGTCAAGGCTCTTGCTGCCATGTTAAATAGGAAAACTTGACTTTTTGGATAAAGGGATCTAAACTATACTTGAGTTTGAACTATTGCTCACTTCATGAACAGGATAGAAAAATGAAAAAAGGAAAAGTAAAAAGCCATATGCATGCATAGAAAAAAGGAAGAGAGCAAAACTTCCAAAGGAATCTCTCTTCAATGCAAAAAGAAAAAAAAATTTAGGAGAGCAAAACTTCCAAAGGAATCTCTCCTAAAGAAAGCATGAATAAAAATCAGGTGCTAAACCTGTTTATATGCATTTCATGAATAAAAGTCAGGTGTTAAACCTGTTTAATCAATTGAAAACCTATTCATGAAGAGATTTGTAGTTCAACCCCTTTGTAAAGTTGACAATTCCTACAATTCAAACATGTTATTGCTAGTACTTCTTCCATGGCTTAAATTTTCTTTAGCCTCTGTGATTCCCTAGCTAGAAATTGAGTTTTTGGAAAGAGTGAAGTGTTGGCAAAGTGGGAAACTCATTGGATTCAAATTCAGCTAGACTTTACTTCATTTGTGGACTTTTAATTCAAGTTTGTCCTTAATTTCTGAATGTTTTGCTTGAGGACAAGCAAAAGGCTAAGCTTGGGGGAGTTTGATCACTTGCTGATCACTATATGATTCTAACCCATTTTAGATGTAATTCATACATATCGAGTCCCACTTTTGCCTATTTTTGGGCCAATTATACATGGAATGCAAACATTGTGATAACTAGTTGATATTCCTCATTTCATACTTAATTTCATGTGCATAGAGGTTCTGAAATGCCAAAATCCATTAATATTTAAATTTTATGCCAAGTTATCATTTTGAGGACAAGTTATCATTCCTAAGTGTCAAGTTATCATTATTTTGAATGAACTTATTTTCAATGGTTTTCTTGCCCTAAATCCATCATTATCATGTATAAATCATATTTGGATAGTTACATCTCAACTTGTGCAAAGTTTTAAGTCCATTTGAACAAGTTATCATTTTTCAAGTGCCAAGTTATCGTTAAAGGGCAATTCTGTCATTTTGACATGCAAAACCATTAATTCTGCACAAGAACCTTAAGCAATCATCTTATTATTGTTCTAACTCATTGTTGGTCAAATTTCATCACATTTGGATAATCAAAACTCAAGTTATCACAAGTTATCATTTTTAAGTCATATAAGTTATCGTTTTTGGGGCACTCAAGTTATCACTTTTAGGAATCTCATTCATATTTGATTTCTGACCTCACTCACTTGTCACTCTAATCAATTTGATGCCTGAAATGCTTTGAACCACCCATATTAGGACATTTTCCAAGATTTCCATAAAGTTATCATTCCGGACCCTTGAATTCATTCATATCGATATAAGTTTTCATTCTTGCACAACACATAATCCCATCTGATGTTTGAACTAGTTATCAGTATTATCCTAATCCTTATTTGTCAAAATACTACTCAAGAGCTTTGATGCTTGCTGTTTGGGTTTTTGTAGCAAGAAGAAAAGGGTTCCGAAAGGTGGAAAAAGTAGGGGGGGCCACTACTTTTTCCTGCACAAAAGGGAATCTACAGCTGGAATTTCTACAGAGGACACATGGCTGCAATTAAAGCATATAGAATGTTCAGATGCTGATCAAAGGGTGGAAAGGAGTGATATAAAAGCTGGATTTTTCTGGAGGAGAAGGGGGGCTGGTCATTCAAGGGTTTGGAGCAAGGCAAGGCAAGGTTGCTGCTGGATTTTGCTGTTGCTGGCCGAGAAGCTTCAAGAATCCATGAATTGTATCTGTTTCTTATCCCATTTGATGTCAAATCTTGTAAATATGAGGAGCTAAACTCCATTTCTTCTAGGATAGGGTAGTAGTTTAGATTAGTTTTGGATGGATATGGACTATTTTATAATTCCTACACTGAATCATTTCTGATTTTCAGATTTCAGAAACTTCTGTACTGATTTATGCTATGCTACTATTAGATCTAATTGTAACCAATGACAGAAGTATTACTTGATCTAATCATTCTACAGAAGTGAATTAAGAGTTAATGTCAGTTTTCTGATTTCATTCAATTGCAAATCTGATTTCTGATTTGGTTTCCTGATTTCTGAATTTCAGTTTTCTGATTTCTGAATCTGATTCCTATAAATATCAGAATCTGTTCTTCATTTCTAATCTGGTTAATTGAGTCATTAGAATGTTGTTATTGTCCCTATCTTGTTCAGGAATAAATCAAGATTGTTTGGGCAATTATTTGACTCAAAACCAGAATTTTTCACTGATTTCTGAACAGAAATCAGAATTCTGATTTTTCTGATTCCTCATTGGAATCTATTTTTATCAATTGAGTCCCCTGAATTATTCTATTCACTGATAAGTGAACTTTAGGGATGTCTTGTAGTCCAGAGATGGGTCAAGAATCAATTGGTAAGTCAGATTCCCATTGGTTTAAAATTCTGATTTCTAAGTTACTGATTTCATGATTTTTGGTTTCCTGAATTCCAAAATCTGATTTCCTGAGTTTTTGGATCTGATTGTCATCAAGGATTGGATAATTGAATAGTTGAGAGGCTAATATATGCCCTAATCTTATTCAGAAATGAATCAAGATCATTGACAATTCAGAATTCAAATCTGATTTTTCCAAAATCTGATTTCTTAGTTTGATTCTAAATTCTATTTTCTGATTGTTTGGAATCTGAATTGCTAATTGTTAATCTCTATTTTATTCAAATCACTGAGAGGTGTACTCTAGGAATCCCTTGCAGTCCAGAGATGGGTCAAGGGGCATTTGGCAAACTTGAATTCCATCAATCCACATTGCTGATTTTCCTGAAATGCTGATTTCTATTTTCTCATTTTTCTAACTTCTGATTTCCATTGTCAACCCTCATTTTAATCCACTACTGAGAGGTAGTCTTAAGGGCTTCCTTGAGATCCAGAGATGGGCCAAGGAGCAATGGGAATTATGAACTCATGTGGCCATATGTTTTGCATTTCCAATTGAGTGTGTTTGTGTGGATTTCAATTTATTTTGCAACCGAGAGGTTGAGTTTGAATCTCCCTTGAATTCAGAGATGAATCATGGAACACAAGCACCATTATTGAGTATATTTTATCCTGGTTTGGTTGATTGGAATGATTCCATCTTTTTATGATTGCAAATGCAAGTTATCATTCCAAACTTCCTTGAATTGCAAAAAATCAGCATTGAACTTTATTTTGAGCCCAATGATAACTTGATTTTCAGTGAGGACCCTCTTTTGATTCAACCTAGCTAACAACTATATAATCATATATTGCTTAGTTAGAGGCTAATTGAGCTGTGGGAACAGCCATTTTCAAGTTGAATCAAAAGTTGGACATTTAATGATAACTTGTTCCATTCCATCCTTAATTAATTTAGATGAACCCAAAATCCTAGAAGAACCTTCCTCATAGATAGTTAAACCTTTTTAGACTTCAATTTAGCATTTATAATTCTGTTTTGCAAGAATTTCCAAAACCCAAAAACCAGTTATCATTTCTATTTCCATAAAAAAATCTGTTTTCACTATTCATTAAAAATCTGTTTTTAGCCACTTAAGTAGAACTAATCTAGATTGTTTTAGGGTGTCTTAGACTTCAAATTCTTATGGATACGACAACCTGAGTCTACTACAACTTACCTATGCACTTGCAGCTAGTGAGTTGGGAGACCAAAAAATGAAAAAATTGACATTTTCTTAAATTTCAGCAAGTTATCACTACTCAATCCCAAATATCACTATGAAACCTCAGGTCTGATCGCAAGAGGCAGACATCAGACGAGAAATCATAATCAAGATAGATCCAGATCCAAGTCGAAGAACAGAGATAAAGTCTGCAATTATTGTAAGAAGAAGGGTCATATCAAAACAGAGTGTTACAAGAATAAAAGGATTAACGATGGCTTGGTAACGGCATCAAACAAATCCAGATCATCGAGTGAATGGATTCTTGATTCTGGATGCTCATACCATATGTGTCCCAATCGAGATTGGTTCTCCACGTACAAATCTGTTGAAGGTGGAGTCGTTCTTATGGGCAACAATGCTGCTTGTAAGACTGTTGGTATTGGGTCCATCCAAATTAAGATGCATGATGAAATTATTAGGACATTATCAGAAGTCAGACATGTTCCTGATCTGAAGAAGAATCTTATCTCTCTCGGTGTCTTAGACTCAAATGGTTGCAAAGTTGTTATTGAGTCTAATGGAATGAAAATTTCCCGTGGTGCTCTTGTGTTGATGAAAGGCCTCAAAATCGGTAGTTTGTACGTTCTCCAAGGTTCGACGGTGATAGGTTCAGCAGCAGTCTCATCTACCTCAGAGGAAGATTGCACAAAGTTATGGCACATGCATTTGGGCCATATGAGTGAGAAGGGCATGCAAGTTCTCAGTAACAGAGGTTTTCTTCCTGGTGCAAAAGTTGGAAAGTTAGAGTTGTGTGAGCATTGTATCTTCGAAAAGCAGAAGAGAGTTAGTTTCGGCTCAGCCATTCATAAGACGAAGGGAACCCTTGATTATATCCATTCAGATTTATGGGGTCCTTCTCAAGTTCCTTCGAAAGGAGGAAATAGGTATTTGCTGACATTTATTGATGATTTCTCTAGAAAAGTTTGGGTCTATTTTCTAAAGCATAAAGATGATGTATTCAAAACATTCAAATCATGGAAAACTTTGCTAGAGAAGCAATCTGGAAAAGTTGTGAAGAGGCTGAGAACTGATAATTGACTAGAATTTTGTAATTCTAAGTTCAATGAATTTTGTGACAAAGAAGGTATTGCAAGGCATCACACAGTTGTGAGAACTCCACAGCAGAATGGAGTCGCAGAAAGAATGAACAGAACTCTACTAGAAAGAGCACGATGTATGCTGTCAAATGCAGGACTTGGCAAGGAGTTTTGGACAGAGGCTGTTAACCTGGCATGTCACTTAGTGAATCGGTCTCCTCACCGGTCCTTAGACTTAAAAATTTCTGAAGAAGTGTGGTCAGGTAATTCTCCTAATTACTCACATTTAAGAGTTTTCGGTTGTCCTGCATATGCACATGTTAATGATGGAAAGCTTGAACCTAGAGCTAGGAAGTGTATATTTCTTGGTTATAAATCTGGTGTTAAAGGTTATAGATTATGGTGTCCTGAAATCAAGAAATTTATTATCAGTAGAGATGTTACTTTTGATGAATCTGTGATGCTTCACTCGAGAAAAGATTTGTCTATTATTGGTGATACAGAAAAGCAGTAAACTTTGGAGAAGGTGGAGTTAGAACTGTCAAGTTCTTCTGATGAAAAGAATGATACTCCTGATGCTTCTGAAGTTCATACATCACCTCAAGTTCAGCAGCAATACATGTTAGCTCGTGATAGACCGAGGAGAGAAATAAAAGCACCTCAAAGGCTCGGATTGGAAGAACTGGTCGCTTATGTATTAAGTGTTGCTGAAGATATTGAGTTACCTGATCCTTCCTCCTATTTTGAAGCTATTCGAAGTCCTGATTGTAATAAGTGGTTAACAGCAATGCAGGAGGAGATTGAATCTCTACAGAAGAATGGCACTTGGGATCTTGTAAAACAACCCGTGAATAAGAAGATTGTTGGCTGCAAATGGATGTTCAAGAAGAAAGAAGGAATCAATAATGAAGAGACAAAGTACAAAGCAAGATTAGTGGCAAAAGGGTGCAGTCAAGTGGAGGGTGTTGATTTTAATGATGTGTTATCTCCAGTTGTGAAATATACTTCTATTCGTACTTTGCTTGCTATTGTTGCTTTGCAGAATCTTGAACTTGAGCAATTAGATGTTAAGACTGCATTCTTACATGGCGATCTAGAAGAAGATATATTTATGGAGCAGCCAGAGGGTTTTCATGTTGAAGGTAGAGAAGATCAATTTTGCCATCTGAAGAAGTCCTTGTATGGACTTAAACAATCCCCTCGACAGTGGTATAAAAGGTTTGATTCATTCATGTTGAGTATTGGTTTTGCTAGAAGCAAATATGATAGTTGTGTTTATTTGAATCAACTTGCCGATGGTTCATTCATCTATTTGTTGCTCTATGTTGATGATATGTTAATTGCAGCGAAAGATATATATCTGAAATTAATATTTTGAAAAATAAGTTAAGTTCTGAATTTGAGATGAAGGATCTTGGAGCGGCAAAGAAGATTTTGGGAATGGAAATTTCTAGAGATAGAAGTTCAGGAAGATTATTTCTATCTCAGCAGAAATATATTGAAAAAGTCTTGGAGCGTTTTGGAATGCAGAACGCTAAGGCTGTCAGTACACCGATTGCAGCACACTTTAAACTCTCAGCTTCATATTCATCTCAATCTGATGAAGACAAAAGGTATATGTCAAAAGTTCCTTACTGTAGTGCAGTTGGTAGCATTATGTATGCAATGGTTTGCACTCGTCCAGATATATCTCATGCTGTCAGTGTTGTTAGTAGATATATGTCTAATCCAGGAAAGAAGCACTGGGAAGCTGTTAAGTGGATACTGAGATATTTAAGAGGTACTTCTGATGTATGCTTGGAATTTGGTAGAAATTCAGCTGGACTGGTTGACTATGTTGATTCAGATTTTGCAGGAGATCTTGATAGAAGAAGGTCCCTAACTAGTTATGTCTTTACTATTACTGATTGTGCTGTGAGTTGGAAAGCTATTTTGCAGGATACAGTAGCATTATCCACTACTGAAGCTGAATACATGGCCATCACTGAAGCTGTGAAAGAAGCTATCTGGTTGAGAGGATTAGTTGGAGAGCTCACTATGAAAGAGGAAGCTACTGTCATATATTGTGATAGTCAGAGTGCAATACATCTTACAAAAGATCAAATGCATCATGAATGAACAAAGCATATAGATGTGAGATATCATTTTGTTCGAGATATTATGGAAAAGCAAGATGTTCAAGTTCAGAAGATTAGCACACATGACAATCCAGCAGATATGATGACAAAGAGCTTATCTGTTGCCAAGTTCGACTATTGTTCTTACTTGGCGGGCGTTACGCAAAGATCAAGCTAGGCCCTCGTGGGCCATTCGGCAAAGGAGAGCATGTTGAGCATTTTTTTTGAGAGTTTTGTGAAATTAAAGTCAAGGTGGAGATTTATTGGTGTGCCTTGAATTATGTACCCTGTACCCAAAATTATGAAAGAAAAAAAATGAAAAAGGAGGAAAAATGAGAATCTGTGGTGGAAGCCCGTAACCCGCCACTGATTCTCATGGGGGGTGCGGGGGGCGAAGCCCCCCGTGGTATGGACATTTATATATGAGGGTTAGGATTTTATATGATGTACTCTCTCTTTTTGGCTCATAGTGAAAAATTTCTGGCGGCGGCCTCCTTTGCCCGTGGATGTTTCTCTCTTGTTCACATTGATCAAGAGAGTTTTACCACGTTAAATCTCTGTGTTCATCTTCTCTTTCTTTCGTTGTTTTTTTATTATTCATCGATCCTCGATGTTTTATTCCCAACATAACTAAATAATTTTTATCGCATAGTTGACTTATGCTAATTAGATTATGTTTTAGATTTTCAACAAGCCAAACATTTTCTAAATACACTTTGTCATTCTTACCAATATTACCTATACCAATTACTCTTCCTTTGCTATTGTCTCCAAAAGTGACTTTTCCTCCATTTTTCTTTTCCAAGTTGATGAAATTTGAGGCATCACCAGTCATATGTTTTGAGCATCCACTATCCAAATACCATTTACCTTCATTGTATATAGAAGCTTCCTACAAGAAAGAAGTTAAGAATTTCATGTTTTTGGTACCCAAACTTGCTTGGGCCCATCTTGGTTAGTCATGGTCCTTTTAGGGACCCAGATTTTCTTCAATCATTTACTTATTCCTTTCCTAATTCTGCAATCATAATAATAATGCCCTTCATATCCACAATGAAACACAAACAATTTGATATCTCATGTAATCATGCGATGCTTTAACAAATAAAATTCTTTAGTCGTTCTTCTTTTCAAAAGAAGTGAAACCAAGTCCATTTTTGTTTGAAGATATTCTAGATCCACTATGCATGGCGTCTAACATTTTACTTCCATTTGAGAATTTTTCAAATTCAAGTTTCAATTGATTAATTTCTTTGTTCAAACATGCACTTTCTACAATTTGTCTTTTACATATTAATTTTAGTGCACTATTTTCTATTTTCAATTCTTCAATTGAGAGTTCTAAGCTAAAGTTTTCTTTATTCAATGAATCACACTTTTCACATGCTTTAACATTCTTATTCTTCTTTTGCACATTTTCTAGTTCTATTTTTATTTCATCATATTTCTTTCTTAGGCATCCATATTTATTGATAAGAGTTCTAAATTCCTTATGCACATTGAAGGATTCACCATTACTAGAGTTAGAAGAGTTAGATGATACCTCATGGCTATTAGCCATTAGACATATGTAGGCTTCTTCATCATCACTAGAGGAGGTGTTGGAGTCATTCTCTTCATCTTCACTTTCATCCCAAGTGGCTTGAAGAGCCTTCTTCTTCCTTCTTGAGCTTTCTCCATCTTTCTCCTTTCTGACCAAATTTGGACATTCATTTTTGTAGTGTCCAATCTTTTTGCATTCAAAGCAAGTTATTTAACTTTTACTTGATGATGATCTTCTCTTGGAGAAACCTTTCTTCTTCTTTTGTTTAGCAAACTTGAGATATTGCGTAGATGAAGAATAAAGATCAAACACAAGAAGACACGATATGTTGACGAGGTTCAGCCCCAACACCTTTGGTCTACGTCCCCGCTCTGACTTTTCGACCTCGAGACCGTCGGAGATTCACTATCTTTCTCTTTTCTTGTAGTGAGAGAACAACTCTCTTAATACAATCACGCCTTCTTCTCCGCTCAAGAGACGAGGCACACCTATTTTACAAGGAGCTCTCAATCTCACTATATTTCAGAAAGTGAATGTTCCCTCTAACTCTTTTCTTTTACAAAACTTTTTTTCACACTCAAGGCTAAGAAAAGAAAAGGAAAGAAATGTGCAATTTTATGCTCAAAAACTTGAGAGGAGCTCTAGGATGTTCTTTCTTGCTTGGATGAGTTTTCTTTAGGCTTTGGCACTCCTTTTATAGGCTCCTAAGGGTGAGAATCCGTTAAAAAAGCCTCCTCCAATTTTTTCCTCAAAATTCTAGTCGTTACTGTTCATTTGACTGAAGGGTCGGTCGACCGATGGGATGGGCTATGTGACCGTTGTCTCATTTCTGTGCTTTGACGCTGTCCGGTCGATCGGTCCTTCGACCGATACAACGACCAGTAATGTCTCATCATCGACCGATCTTTTGCTATCGACCGGTCTATTGACCGATATAATCTGGACGTCGACCGCTATCTTGTCGTCTTTCCTTTCACCGAATATCACTCGACCGGTGCTTCTGGTCAGTCGATCGATGGATCAATTGGTATCTTGTCATCTTTCCTTTCACCTAATATCAGTCGACCGGTGCTTCTGGTCGGTTGACCGATGGATCGACCGGTCGTGTTGTAAACTTTTCTTCCAACTTTAAATTTGATGATTTCTTTGGCGAATCTGTTCATATCAATTCTACACCTGCATTATCACTACTTGAGCATAGATTAGTAACTTTTATGCCCATTTTAATTTGTTATCATCAAAACATATGATTCAACACCCACTCCATGTGAGTCTCTATGCATGGTGAGGTGTGATCACTCAACGAGGACGTTGAGTTCCATAAGGGGAAAAGATGCATGAGACATACCTTAGATTAGATCCACATTTAGAAGTCATGGAGAGAGATGCTAAATATATATGGGGTTGTCCTTGATCAGGTGTGACGTGTTTTGATAAAATAATGTGGGCCAAGGTCCAGAGCATATAATATCACGCGTTGATCGAGAATGTTACATATCGTATCAGAACCACCCATGTGAGCCTCTATTAGTCCTACATGAATAAATTATGAAAGACATGATGAGTATATATAGTATCATGGCCTTAGCTTGGAGGATGCACTAGAAACGCCGTGAGCTGGTGTGGCAAAGCTGACAATATCATGCCAAGTATAAAGGTAAGCCACTATACTACTTTGATACTAGAGGACACGTTTTGATAAAATCATATGGGTCAAGGCTCATAGCGGACAATATCTTATACAAGTGAAAGAATGTTATATTCATTTAGAGTACGTGGTTGCCATTGAGGTGGTGTTGGAAATTAAAGGTTAAACTAGAAAAATAATTCAGCACATAATAGAGTAATCAAGGAACAATTTTTGGAGAAAAGGAAATTTCATTTCATGATATATTTTTTCCATTTAAAACTCAAAATAAGATGACCTATAAATAAATAGGGTTCAACTAGAATGACCCTAATGAAGGAATAAATATGAGAATCACAACATCAAATCTAGAATAAAAATGTAGGGAAAAGAAAACAAAGACTCTAGTATAGGCTAAGCGCGTCCTCTCTCGAGTTTCCGGCAGAGCTTCGCTGTTGTCCTCGCACTTCTCCTCTTTCTAGGCTTCAAAACTATGCTCCAAGGCTCCTTTTCCAGGCCATCTTCTACCTCCTTTTATAGGTTTTCTCGTCCTCCAAGGAAAGAAATAAAAAATATATCCAAAAAATAGATAAAAATGGCTTTAAAACGGCCTAACAGACCGCCGTCACGGCCGTGACAAAAGGCTGTCAAGGTTGAAAATACAGCCAATTTCTGTCACGGCCATGATAGAAACCGTCGGCTGTAGTCTTCTGAGCTATTTTGAGGTCTTTTCTTGCCTTGATTTCGATGTTTCCTCATATCCTGTCATGAGTAATTTTCAGACTTAGGTAAAAATCAAATCTAAAAGAAATTATATGAAAACAAATCAAAACTCCTCTTTTCTAAACATAAGAACATTCTAAAATGTTAATCAAATGGATTAAACTAATGCATGATTTTTTGTGCATCAATGACCTATAAATAGGCATACAACTTTAGAAGATGCAAAATAACAACATGGAGATAATGCCTACAAAAGTGTGAGATCATGCACATACTCCACCACTAACAGACTACTACAACTAATTACAGTACTCTATAACCATAACTACCACATCACCATAACTATCCACTAACTCCATAATTAATTTTATTTTTCCAAATAGAAAATGATGTGAGTATTTTTTGAATCACATTTCAACACTCCCCCTTAATTCAAAGCTAGAGACTCCAAGCAATTTTGTGAAAAATGCATTCTTGAGAATAGGAAGAACTTTGATGAACAAATCTGCCATTTGTTCATATGTGCCAAATAATTTCAATTTGATTTCTTCATCCTCCACTAAGCCACGAATAAAATGATGAGGTATCCTAATGTGCTTTGTTCATTCATGCATAATAGGATTCATGATCATTGTTATTGTTAATTTGTTATCACAATAAATAATTATTGCTTCATTCTGTGATTGGTGGAGATCCAACAAAATTTTTCTTAACTATATTACTTGACATGTAGCAGATATAGCAGCAATATACTCTGCTTCAGATGAGAGGAAAATAGTTACTTGCTTCTTTGAACATAATGAAATTCCTCCTGATCCAAAACAAAAAACACTTCCTAAAGTGCTCTTTCTATCATCCAAATATCCGGCCCAGTCACTATCAGTAAAGGCAAATAACCTGAAATTAAAAACTTTAAAATACTAAATTTCAAAATCTATAGTGCCAGCAATATAGCGCAGAATGTGCTTGGCTTCTTCAAAATGATGTTTTGTTGGATAATGCATAAATCTAGATACAAGACTGACAGAAAAAAGATATCTTGTATTTTGTGAGTCAAGTAAATTAATCCACCTATCAAACTTCTAAATCTTCTTTAATCAGCATGACCTCTACCGTTTCAGCTTTTCATTCACATTCATAGGAGTGGCATCACTTTGCAATTGAGCATATTGAGCATGTCCAACAAATCATTAGCATATTTATTTTGGGAAATAAATATTCCATCAGCACATTGCTTCACTTCTATAACAAGAAAATAGTTCAATAGCAAACAATTCATTTCTATTTAAAACTTTTCGGCATATAACTCTAATCTTTCGAGGTTTGTATCATCAAAATATAATTATATAGGGCATAAAAACTTTGCTCCAACAATATTAAGTCATGACTACTTTATAATGAAAAAATATGAAATTAAAATGAATAACATGTCTCAAAAAGTAAGGGATCAAAATATTGCATAAAACTTTGAGACAACAATGATATGTCAAATTTAAATTGAATAATATCAAGTAACCAAGCATTTGACAATAAGGGTAACAAGTCATATTCAAAGTGAATGGAGAAATGATATTTGAAACATTTGAACAAACTCCCCCTATCATTATGATCAATTTTCTCTCTATCTTCCTTTAGTCCTATATATATTTTCCTTTTCTTTCAATGAAACAATAACTATAACATTGTGAATGAGGAGTCAAAAGCTTAATACCATGGACTTAAAATATAGGAGCCATGATAATAAAGTAATTCTACAAAAATGTAAGTTCATGCTCATGAAAGCTTATGCATTGATATCTTTTATAGTTCTCCAAAATTTAGGTAATGTTTCAAAAGTTTGACTTATTTCAAATGCAAACACTACAATATCTCGATTGTTTAAATGAAATCTAGTAAGAGTATAACCAATTTCATGACACACAATAAGCATGTGAATAAAATATGATACTAGTAAACAATTTCATAACACAAACAAGTGTGACAAAAAAATTAGGTCTATATTTTATTTGTAAATTCAAAAAGATACTTTTACCATGAATTTTGCGCCTTCGCATTTTCAACTCCACTATGTCCTTTGCGTTACATGTGAGGCACACCTGAAAAACACGTATTTAGTCTTTGGTTCTGAAATTTCTTTGGGTCCAACTTTTGTTAGTCAAGGTTCCTTTTGAAACACGTATCATTCCATGTTGAAATGGTTTTCCTACTTTGCATTGAAATCCATATCCAAAACAAGTAATATGTGATTTTTTTAAGGATTTATCATAAGAATGTTTAGATTTCCAATAAGAATTTTCATGTCCAAAGTATTTTCTAGAATTACTTTTCTTTCCATAGGAAATAGCCTCATTTTGTATATTTTTTAAAGAAGTATTTTCCTTCTTTACTTCTTCTAACAAACATGTCGACTTTAAAACTTCACATGCATATTTAATTTCCAAAGAATCAATTTCATATTTTAAATTTTTTTCCATTAAACAAGTATTGTCTTCTTTTTTTAATTTTTCAAACTCACGTAGTAAGTTTTCATTTTTTAAAGTGCAAGATACCTTTTTATAAGAGAAGAAAATTCTTTATTCTTATCAAATGAAATATCTTCTTTATCTTTATCTGAATTTGAAAAGTTAGAAGTTATTGTTATGTACCATTAAGCATTGGTATGCATCCTCACTAGAAGAGCTTGATGAGTCACTTGCTTCACTTTCACTTGACTATTTATAATTTTTTCTTCTTCCCTTTTTGAAATATTTCTTCTTTGTAATTTTTTATGAAACTTGAATATCTTTCTTGATGATGTTTACATAATCTTCTAATTGGCTTCTTATTCTTCTCTTTATTTTTCACTAACTTGTGATATTTATCAAGCTTTCTTGTATAGCGTGCGAGTATCTTTTCATTCACTTTTTCTCCACTTGAGTTTTTTTCTTCTTTGTTTGCCTTCAATGCCAATGTTTTCTTTTTGGGAGCATTTGCTTCTTCATCTTCTTGGATTCTGATCTCATAGAATTAAGAGTGAATCTATAAGATCATCAAAATTTAGCTTGTTCAAGTCTTTTTCTTCAATCGCAGTGCTTTTTATATGCCATTTGGAGGAGAGAGACCTGAGAAACTTTTTCACCTTTTGAGAGTTAGTTCTTGACTCGCCTAAGGAGGCTAAGTCATTCACAATATCGTTAAACTATACAACCATCTCATTTATGGATTCATTTTCTTACATTTTGAAAGAATCATATTGATAATTTAAAATATTTAATCTAGATTCTTTGATTTATCCGTTCCTTCATGTGTAATAATAAGTTTCTTCTAAATCTCATTTGCACTTTGACAAATAGAAATCCGATTAAACTCTGTTAGATTCAAAGTACAATAAAAGATTTTAACTTTCCAATCAAGTTTTACAAAAAATATTTCTTTTTCGGTATATTCTAAAGGTGATTTTCCATGTAAATCAAAATCTTTTTGAATAATATCTCACATGTATATCAATAGAATATACGTATGCTTGCATCCTAATTTTCTAATATGCAGAATTTGATGCATTAAAACGCAGAGGACGATTAATTGATTGACCTTCGAAAAAACTAAATGCACTTGTTGTCATAGCTCTAAATATGTTTAAATCTTAAAACAAGAGCAACACTCTGATACCAATTGTAGGATCACAATGCACCAAGAAGGGGAGGGGGGGTTGAATTGGTGTTAAACAGAAAAATATCGATCATTGCGGAAGCTTAAAATCGATTCGTTAATATTCAAACCAACACAAAAGCAATCATATAACATGCATAATAAGATAGGAAGGAGAGGGAGAGAGAAAGACAAACACAAAGTGCACATTGGTTTATTGACGAGGTTTGGCCACATTGGCCTACGTCCCTGCTCCGACTTCTCGACCTCGAGACCGTTGGAGATTCAACTAAACACCTTCCTTCGTTTCAAATGGGTCAACGAAGAAACCCATTGCACGAGAACACATTTTCTCCACTTCGAGAGGTAAGGCACACTTCTCCTCCTAGGAAGTTTATATTTTCTCTAGCCCGAGAGGTAAGATACAACTTCTTCTACACAGGAGCTCACACCCCAAATCTCTAAGAAGATATTTCTCTCTTGTACAATATCAAACTCACCAGAAAAGCTGAGAGAAGGAAGAGAAGATTTGACAATAACTTTAAAATAATTTTCCTTTGATGCTTGATGTTTCCATTAAGTACTTGATTGATTCTGCACCCCTTGGTGTTCTTTTATAGGCCTTTTTGGATGATATGATCGATGTTCTTTGATTCGGCCAAAAACTTGATGTTACTGTTCATTTCAGCCGGAGACCGATCGATCACTTTAATGGGTCGGTCAACCGGTCAATATGACCATTGTGAGTTTTCATCAGTGATAGCGGCTGATCGGTCGACAGTCTACCAACCGGACCATCAATTGGTACAGTCTTGTCATTTTAGAATTAAACCTCTGAGTTGATTGATCGACCAATACAATGACCGAACTGTCGACGGGTGTAGTCTCGTCATTGAACTGGGTGATTTGTGCATTGGTTGATCAACCGGTATGCTTGATTGGTCAATCGGTACTTCGACCGATTCGTTGACTGCCCTGCATTATTTTGCGCATAACTTTCTGCATGGTTATCCAAATAAGATAATTTTAGATTTTATGGAAAGATATCAGAGTTCTCTACAACTTTGATATTTACTTGTTAATGTATATGGGAACATAGAAAATTATAAATTGAAAGTTTAATGCATGAGACAACTCATTTCTATTTAAACTTTTTCGGCATATAACTCTAATATTTCGAGGTTTGTATTATCAAAATATAATTATATAGGGCATAAAAACTTTGCTCCAACAAGATATTGGTTACATATGAGATCACCTCCTTCACTATGTGTGACACATTTTGATAAAATCATGAGGGCCAAGGCATAGAGCGAACAATATAAGTCGTGAATGTTACATATGGTATCAGACCACTCCATGTGAGCCTCAGTGCATGGTGGGATTCGATCACTCAACGAAGGCATTGAGTCCTCTAAGAAGAGAAGGATACATGAGACATACTTTGAATTAGTCCCATATTCATAAGTCACGAGAAAAGATGTTGGGTATATATGGTAGCATGGTCTTGTCTTGGTAGGAAATGTTTTGGTAAAACTATGTATGCCAAGGCCCAAGGCAGACAATATCCTACGCAAGTTCAAGTATGTTACATATGGTATCAAAGCTACTCCACATGGACTTTTGTGCATAGTAGGGTGTGATCACTCAATGAAGACGTTGAGCCCTCCTAAGGGAGGAAGGATGCATGAGGCATGCCTTGGAGGAAGGATACATGAGGCATGCCTTGGACTCCCCTGAGGATGGAAGGATGCATGAGTAATGCTTTAGATTAGACATATGTGCATAGAGATGCAATCTACATATGGTAGCATGTAAAATCGTGTAGGTCAAAGCTCAAAGCGGACAATATCCTACACAAGTACAAGATTGTTACAATGAAGGCACTTCCGAGTATCGTGGGTTGATTCACCCTGGAGAATGCAGGAGGAGGATGAGCACATGCATCCATTGTGGGATATTTGACCATTACATCCATGACAATCCAGACAAAAGGGGAACGAGAAGTTGAAATTCTCTCATACAAGACTATGTCTACAACATGTAGACTGATGTTGAGTACAACAATGCAAATGTCATCAGAGGTGTCCTCATTATGTCTAGATTACCAGTTATATTTTACTTGGGTTCTATGCATTCTTTATATCTCTTAGTTGTGCTAAGACATTGAACCTTCCATTGAGTACTATGGATTGTAGCATGAGTGTGATTGGGCACTCTCTATGTCATGAAGATATATTTAATGCTCTCGTCATAGTGGACGACAAAGAATTCACTACATATCTAATAAATCATACCCATGGACTATGATATCATATTGGGTATGGATCCTATTATGACCTGTCATTGCTATGCAAGAAGAAATAGCTAATCATCAATGGACAGGGTAGCCCACAAGTCATAGTCATAGGTACTTCCCTAGGGGACGAAAGGTGCTCATAATGATAATACAAGCTCATAAGATGCTCAAAAAAGGATGCAGAGGGTACTTAACTAGTGTTATCAGCACAAAATCCACCTTAACGGACATGCATCAACTGGATGTTGTCTACGATTTTCCTGATGCCTTTTAGAGGACATCTCCGGAATACCAACTCATAAAGAAATATACTTCAACATCGATCTAATGCCAAATACAACTCTTATAATTAAGGCACCATATCGCATGGCGCCGGTAGATATGCATGATCTCAAGAAGCAGATCCAAGAGCAAATCGAGAAAGGTTTTATTCAACCGAGTCTTACACCTTGGGGTGCACCGATCCTATTTGAAAATAAGAAAGATGACTCACTCAGATTGTCTATCGACAATAGATTACTGAACAAGGCCATCATTAAGATTACGTATCTACTTCCGTGCATTGACGATATGTTTGATCAACTATCCAGAGTATCAGTTTTCTCAAAGATAAATTTGCATAGCTCTATCGTCAGCTCAGGGTAGCTGAAAAAGATGTACCAAAAACTATCTTTCGGTTAAAATATGCCACCATGAGTTACTTGTTATGCTTTTTGGACTAACTCGTGAGGTTTATATGAACAAGGTATTCAGATCAAATCGTCATCAGTTCATCATTGTCTTTGTCAATCTATTCATTGACCCCACAGGAACACTGACAACATCTCCGTATTATATCGGAGATATTGGGGCAACATAAGCTATATGATAAGCTATCGAAGTATGAATTTTGGTTCAAAGAGATCATGTTCCTTGCGCATTGCATCGAGGAAATGCATTGTAGTAGATTCCACCAAAGTTGAAGCAATGTCTAATTGGACATATCCTAATATTATCATA
Organism: Pontederia crassipes; assembly: GCA_030549335.1. Lineage (NCBI taxonomy): Eukaryota > Viridiplantae > Streptophyta > Magnoliopsida > Commelinales > Pontederiaceae > Pontederia > Pontederia crassipes. Next base: position 38,607,105 of record CM060197.1, on the reverse strand, counting down.
GAGATTTGTAGTTTCTTAGGACTTACAGGTTACTATCACTAATTCATCAGAGATTTTTCAAAGATAGCAACGCCATTTACAAATTTGACGAAGAATGGGGAAGTACATATGGTCCCTGAAGTGCGGATAGAGTTTTTAGGAGCTGAAGACTCGATTGATGATAGCACCAATACTTACCATTCCATATGAAAGTGGTGAGTATGTGATATATAATGACACATGTGGCACAGGGTTTGGCTTTGTACTCTTGCAGTATGGTAAGGTGGTTGCTTATGGTAATAGGCAGCTCAAGAAGAGAGTCAACTACCCCCATACAAGACTTAGAGATAGCTGTAGTGATATTCACATTAAAGTTATGACGACACTATTTATATGATGAGACATTTTAGGCCTATACTGACCATAGGAGATTGAAGCATATCTTTGACCAATGAGATTTGAATTTGAGGTAGCGCATGTGATTGAAAGTTCTAAAGGACTATGAGTTTACAATCAATTACAATATTGGTAAGCATATGCATTGATCTGCAAGTGGGAAGATTCAATGGCTTACATGAGATTGAGAGAACATGAGCTACTTGAAGAGTTCAGCCGGTGGAGCCATAGGATTGGCAATAATGGAGCAATGTGGATAGTACATCATTTTCACCGTAACATAATGTACCATATCATTGTAGCTCAGTCATCAAACATAGAGTACTACCACTTAATCAAGAGATATCAACATGAGCAAACTGACTTCAAGGTCGACATCAATGGAGGACTTAGGTACAAGAGTTGTTTATGGTTCCGAATGATACATCAACTCAAGCAGGACGTGATAGACGAGTGTTATAAACCAGAGTTTTCCTTACATCTCAGCAATACAAAGATGTACAAAGACGTACAACGTAGCTTCTATTGGAATGACTAAAAAAGGGAGATAGTTTATTATGTTTCCATATGCATGGTATTCCAACAAGTAAAGATTGAGCATTAGAGTCCTTACAGATCGCTGAAGTCCTTACGAATCCCAAAATGGCAGTGGGAGAGCATTATTATGGACTTCTATCAAACCTACCATGGACACAGAAGGGTCATGCTATCTGGGTAATTGTCGATCAATTGACAAAGGCAGTCTACTTCCTCTTCATCAAGTGGAAGTAGTCAGTTCAAAGCCATCACTCAAGCATCGACACGACACCATTTGAGGTGCTATATGGAAGACCATGTCGCCTTCCAACCCATTGGAATGATGTTGGGGAAAAGGAATGCAATGAAAGAAATAGTGGTACTGGAGGCACAAGAGTATGCTGATAAATTGAAGTTGATAAAAGAAAGAATGAAGGTTGCTCACTCACGACAAAATATCTATGTAGCTAGCCAGAGGAAGATTTCAACAAATCTTCAAAGTTGGCGATAAGGTACTACTGAATGTTTGTCTTATGAATAGAGTTACAAGATTATGCAAGAAAGGAAAGTTGAACCCCCGATATGTGAGCCCTTTTCAAGTACTTGAGCTTGTTGGCGATGCATCGTGTAAATTGGCACTATGCCCTTCCTATGGGCGTGTGCATGATATTTTCCACGTATACATGCTGAGAAATATAAGCACGATGAATCACACATTGGGTAGATGGCACGCTATTGTTAATTTGACCGCCAAGGCATAAAATTTAATCTATTATTGTCGTGGCTGAGGACTTCAAATGTTGTTGAGGACAATTGATATACATATTGTTACATGACTTTGTCACAGTTTTAGTGAGCATTGATCTCACACCTTGTATGGAATATATATATATATATATATACATCATAATAAAAAATGAAGAGCCAACCTAAAAGAAGATCTCACCTTTGAAGAACAACTAGTGCAGATGTTGGAGTATAAAATTCAGGGATAAAAGAATAGAGATGTATCGATGGCCAGAGTTGCATGGAGCCACCATCAAGATCCTGAGGATACATGGGAAATAGAGTCAGAGATACATGAGAAGTTCCCAACTCTTTTCAGTAAGCCTCTAACTTGTCCCTAAATTAGAGGATGAATCTTATTTTTTAGAGATTTATAATGTAACACCTAGACAACAAACAAAAAGAATTATCTAACCAAAATATAAAAATCAGTTTTTTGTGGAAATTAAATCAAAGTGTGGGGAAAAGTTATAACAACTTATCTTCTAACTTCCTATCCTATATATTTTTTCCTCAACCAAAACCTCCTCTAACTCCCTTTATCTCATCCTCCCTCTCTTGTGCATGACCCAGGAGATCTAGAGCCTGAGATTGATGTTGCTGATCAGAGATGTCACCAAAGACAAGCCAAAACACAAATGGTGATGAGCAGTGACCATAGTTGGACCTCTTTTAATGGTTGTTCAATTGTCATTTTCCTAGTTGGCATCTTCTTGGTTTTCCCCTTGTTCAGGACTTGGATGACGTACCTTCGAATTCGGGGAACCCTCAAGGACAGTCGACGAGGGAGCAAGCAAGAAACAACCTGAAACACAAAGGATCCAGGCAAAGTCACATGACAGAGGTAGGTGGATCGTTGGATTAACTATTAGAATCATTGCATCGTCTATGATTGTCTATGAGTTGTTCCATGAAATTAATTTTCATTTAAGAGGTTTATTCTGGTAAAGTCACATTGAAAACCATGACGATGTAGCCACGATTTCGACGGAATCAAAGAACCCAGATAGCATTTTGGACAACTCAGGCCAGGTGTGTACAACATCAAGCGAAATGACCCGGAACACGACCCGAGTTCTTCGCTGCCAGGCCCACGTCCCACCATCACCTCCATGCATTGTCGGAACCCAGCCCCGACACACCTATGACCTCGACCGAGTTGTTCGTCGACCAAAACCCAAAGATTAGAACTCGAGTCGAGTCTCCATGAACCTGGCCCAAGTTTTGACACCTGCACACTTAGCGACAATCAGGCCTGAACCCAAGTTATACTCAGCCCGTATCATGGCCGAGACGATAGCATCACAAAACCCCACTCTCGTTCTACTAAAGATTATTTTATGTTTATATTTTTATTTAATTACTATTGTAATGATGATTGATGGTCTGTTATCCACTTGATTCCATTGATATCAAGATTGACATCAAGTCTCAATTTGTGCAAAGATGAGAAACTAATTAATTAACAAAGATAAAAGCTTTGGTGACCATGTTGCAGATTGACGGGGAATCATTGTATAGCATCGCATCACATTATGGAAGCATGGATTGAGACATGTTTCCATTACACGATTTCTATCATAAAAAATGGGATAATCTCTCCTTTAATGAGGATGACTTGTCATGGTGTGCACAATCATTAGCCTCTCACAAAGTACATGACACATCATTGTAATAAAACACTCATTGATGACATTGCATAATAAAGTTATCATTGCATAAATGGACCATCGATCTAGAGCATTGAGCTATATGACTTATTATATTGATTTCATTCAGATCATAACATTGTTTCACTTATTGATTTCAATCGGAGCATTCCATTGATATTTATCAGATCATAGGATTGATTGTTCTATTAATTATACTTAGAGCATAACACTGTTTTGTTCCACTAATTTTATTAAAGCATGGGATTGATTTATCTTTGTTGATTCTTTTAAATTGATTATGATTACACTAATCTTATGCTTCTTTATTGTTATTATTTATCAATTAGTTTATTATCCACTTATTGGGTTGTGAAGTTCACGTGTTATTATTTTTCCTACTTGATCATATAGATGATCAGAATAATCCAGGATGAGTTCAAGCAACTGATATTATTCGTGATGATCATGTGCACATGGAGTGGTCGTAAGATATCATTATTATGGCACTTTAGATTTTTTTTTCGTAGATGTGTCTTTATCTTATCAGACTTCTTCTTTAGTTCTTGATGATTATTAGCGTTATGGATGATTATTGCTACTTTGAATTATATTAAAGATTCTATTAGACTTCCGCAAATTATTGGTATTTCGTTGATATTTTCCTATGTCTTCCGCTTAATTATTGTTTTGGTCAAAGAATCAGTCAAAGTCAATATTCTAATCAGAGCATTGCATAATTGGTAGCATCCCTTAAGTTGGATCTTGCCACATGGCAAGGACAACTGGGGTGTGACTAACCACCTAAGCAAAGAAAGGGTGGGTCAAAGCTTTCGAGTAGGAGAGGTATGCCTAACCTCTCCAAGTGAAGAAAACGCAAGAGTTGTAAAGGATTTCTTTTTGACCCATTTGGAATGAAGAAAGTGTGTTAGTGGATTCAAAGACTCTTGCTTATATTGTTAAATATTAGATTATTTGATATAATTCAATTTAAATTTGACATATCATTGTTGTCTCCAAATTTTATGTGATATTTTGATTTCTTATATAAGTTTTTGACATGTGTTATTCATTACCCTAATTAATTTCATTTTTATATTTTCTTCATATGACCCATGGAATTAGGGGAAGTTATTTCTTGTCTATCACATATGCTTAACTTGAAATATTTTTTATGATAGGACAAAAGAATGAAAATCATTTCCCATCTCACTTATGGTATTTTAAAGGGGGAGAATGAAAAGTTTAGAAAGATGACATAATTAAGGGGATGATAACATTTGTCTTGCAATTATGTTTAATGTGCAAACTATTTTTTATGAGACCAAAGGAGGAGAAATATGATAAGAATATTGGAGAAATTTATAAATGAGAAATATAACCCCAAATTATATAACCCCTATTTAATTATATGGAAGCAATTAATATAACTCTATATCAAAATATCTTACAATTACAACTCGTGCATATCTATCATTGCAAGCAAAGCTTAGTATTAGGGGGAGTTAAAAGTGAATATAAAAGTTATAAATAATTATATTATCTTTTCATAGAATAAAAAATTTATCTCATTTCGACAATTACATAAAAATTTAAAGTCCGAAAAGTTCAATTTAACGTTGATATTTTTATACACTGAATTTTCACTATATATTTAATTACATTATCACCAAATTTAGGAATGAAGATAAACATGAAAGTTGTGAATAATTTTGTTAGCTTTCAATAGAATCGAAGATCATCTCAATTTGATACTCATACGAAAAGTTGTGTATAAAAGAGTAAAAGTCTAAGAAGATTAATTTGAAATAAACAACTTTATACATTGAACTTCTACATAATATTTGACTATGATCCGATTAAATTTTGGATGAAATATTATAGTTGTATACAATTATGTTAGCTTTCCATAAAATAAAAAATCACTTAATTTGGATAACAGTGGAAAAAGTTATGTATAAAATGGTGCAACTTTATTAGGCTGTCAATGGAGTAGTGGACGCCCGCTCCAACGGACATCCACTAGAAGATGAAACTAATGACCGAGAAGTTGCCATAATGACTGTAGAACTCCGAGACTCTGGGTCTTGCTGGAATGGACATTCGCTAGACAAAATCGACGCCCAATTTGTCTGAATAACGGTTATATTTCAATGGCTAGTCCAAAAATGAATGTCCACCGAAAGAAATGAACACTCGTTTCACTGCAAAAAGTATAAAATGACTAGTTTTGAATGCCATGACTATAGGGGAGATTTGGAGCTATCAAAGAGGTATAAAATACATCAAGAAGGTCAAGACTTCTAAGGAAACCAAAGGAGAACATTTGTGAAGTATACTTGAGCAATAAATTACATATCTTTTATTTATTTTTGTGACGACCCAAATTTTGCATAAATACATAAATGAATATTTTATTCATTAATGATGTCTAGGAAGTAATATTTTGGAATTATTTAATTATGAAATTGATGGAAATTATATGAGAAGTTGGGAAGAAAAGATAAAGTTTGAGGAGAGATAGAATAGTTATGGAGTTGTGGGATTACTTATTTAATTCGGATTTAATTAAATATGGAAGATTATAGGGTGATTAATTAATGATGGATGACCAATATTAATTTTAATAGAAGTTAGATACCTAGCCTACATCTATAAATAGACATTTCTGCACCATGAGCTCCACTTTGTCTCCAATTTTTACATAAATCGAGACATTCCAGAGGGCATCCGATGGGCCATTTTGAAGCCCTAAAAAACACTACAAGAAAAATGTTTTTTTAGATGGTTTCGTCCGTCAGAGAATCGTAGGAAACCGTCTGAAACTTCCATTTTAGACCAGTTTACCGACGGATCAGTTTAGTCGAAAGAGAGGACGTCGCAAAACTATTTTCGACGGCTCAAAAAAATCCGTCGAAAGTTTTGATGGTTGTAACCATTGAAAAACTCCGGCAGTCGCAACCGTCGAAATATTCTGGCGGCGGCAACCGTCGAAACATTTCGACGGCCGCAACCATCGAAAGTTCAAAAAGTTTCGGTAGTGGCAACCGTCGCAATGAATTTTTATAATATAAAAAAATTGTCGGCCACCTGGTGCCACCGGCGGACGGATCGACCACCTGGTGCCAACGGCGGACGGATCGGCTACCTGGTCTGCCAGGCGGCCGATGTGGACGGATCGGGCAAAATTCGGCCGCATCCGCCAGATTTGCCACAGGTGGGCCAGATCTGGCCGCCCCGTGGCTGGATCTGACCGCGGGAGGCCAAATATGGCCACCCCGTGGCCGGATACAGCCATCAAGCGGCCTGCCGCCTGGCAGCAGATCCGACCTCCCACGGCCGATCAGGCCGCTAGTGCCCGATCGGAGAGGGAGATCTGGCCGGAGCCGGAGCCGGAGACCGAGCGAGCAGGAGGAAGACCAAGGTGGAGAGAGAGATAGGGTCGCCGGCGGGTCGTCGTTCGGGCGAAGGTCATCGCACCGGTCGCGATAGGTGAGGGAGAGAGAAAGGAGAGTGCGAAAGAGGTAGAGAGAGCAGAGAGGGAGGAGGTGATATATAGGGGTAGAAAGAGGGGAAAGCGGAAAAAGGAAATAGTGGGAGAGAGGGTAAAAAGAAAAAAAAGCAACTGGAGAATTATTTTTTAACTACCGGCGGCCACGTTCGTTGAAACTTTCGACGAAGCTTGGGTCGTCAGAAGTTCTGACGGTCCTAACTATCGGAAATATTAATATATATTATGTATATATGGTTATAATATTTAATTACTTTTTTACTTACCGATGGCTCGGACCGTCGAAAGTTCCGAGGGTCTAAACTGTTGATAATTATAATAATACAATACTACTTATATTATATAATATTTATTTATTTTCAAAGTTATCGACTGTCCAGACCGTCGAAACTTCTGACGATATGAACTGACGATAATTATAATAATAAAATACTACTTACATTATATAATATTTAATTATTTTAAATTACCGCATATTAATAAAATACTACTTATGTTATATTATTTTCTGCTTACACACGGGACTGACCGTCGGAAGTTTCGATGGATATGTTTCGACGTTCATAACCATCAAAAAATAAAATAATAATATAATAGATTTCATAAGTTATTATTTTTATTTCCAACGGATGTAACTGTATGAAATTCTAACGGATACCTATCCATCGCAAAATCCATAACAAATTGTCAAGGATTTCTTTCCGTCAAAAACTGCCCATCGAAAAATCTCAATTCTCTTGTAGTTAAAGGAGAGGAGCCTCAAGGTGACGGATGCATGCTTCAAGGTCACATCATGGAGATATTGCCGGACAAGGTTCGACGTCCGGACAACTCGCGCAGTAGAGGGAATTCGGTTGGTTTTCCAACCAACTTTAGGTACGAAGGGAGAATCCTCATGGCGTCGATTTTCCACGACATGGAACTTGATGTATGGAAAATCTAACATATATTTGGTATTGCGTCTAATCTTATTCCGAATCATTTTCCAATAGCATGCATCATTTTATGAGCTTATTTGCATTAATTTTACAAAAATTAAAATCTATCCAAATATTGTATTTTATTTTCTAGAAAGAAAGAAAACTGAATTATGAAACCAACAGAGAAAATCAGCACAAATCAGAATTAAAATGGAGTCAGAAAGTTTAAAACTGCGAAGTTGCCAAGCGCTGGAAATGCGCTCTCATGAGCCGTGAAACAGGGTCGTTAAATTACTGAACAGGCTGTTAAAATGCATTTTTCCATGCCAGAAACTTACTCGAGGCACAACTGTGACCATTCCATCATTGGGCATGAAATCCATATTTTTAATGTGAATTGGACACTATAAGGGCCGTGAAAATATGTTTCCAAATCATCTTGGGATCATATAGTATGAGTAGCAATCTGATCACTAGCTGATCATATTAAGTTTTTACTCCATTTTCCATTCATTTCACCCTTATCGAGCCCTCATTTTGCCTTACTTTTGGCCAATTATGCATGGAATGCAATGGATTGTGATAACCAGCTGATCATCATCATTTTACACTTAATTCCATGTGCATAGAAGTTTTGAATTGTTAAAATCCACAAAGTTATCAATTCTATGCCAAATTATCATTTTTTGGGCAAGTTATCATTCCAATGTGCAAAGTTATCATTTTACTAATTGAGCTGATTTCTAGTGGTTATCTTTCCATAAATCCCTTGTTATTATGAATAAATCATATTTAGGAAACCATTGTTTGATTTGTGCAAAGTTATCAATCCAACACACGAGTTATCATTCTTGGTGTCAAGTTATCATTTTTGGAGGCAGAATTGTCATTTCTATGTGCAAGGTTATCATTTCTTCATAACAGCATTAGGCATTTGTTAAATTGCTATCCTAACTCCTTGCTGCTCTAATTTGATCACATTTGAACAATCAAAATTAAATTTACAACAAATTATCACTCCATACACCAAGTTATCATTTCGGGGTTCAAGTTATCACTCTTATAAAACATTGTCCATATCTGATAATTGATCCTATCCACATGCTGGCCCAATCCCTGATTATTCTGAATTAATCATATTTGCATGATCATGACCTAATCTACACATAATTATTATCTCCATGCAATGTTATCATTCAGGCGCAAAATTGTCATTTCTATGCAAGGATTTTATTCCTGCACAACTCCAAATTTCATTTGACAATGGAGTTGACATTAATTGTTGTCCTAATCCATACTTATTTAATTTCTATTCAAGGACTTTGATGCTTGCTGTTTTGGAGTTTCTAGAAGATGTTACAAGGCTGCAAAAGGCTTGAAAAGGTGGGGGGACCACTGATTTGCTGTCCAAAAGTTGCTGGAGTCTGCTGATATTTTTAGGACCAGGACACATGGCACAATCACACTACCATGGAAACATTCTGATCTGCATCCAAGGGTGGACAAGAGTCAGATATAAGCTGGAGAATCTGGATGGAAGAAGGAGGCCTGCATTGCAAGGGTTTGAGCAGGAAGGAAGAAGGAAAAGGGAGCTGAAGAGCTGCTGCACACTGATCTTGTCGACAGCCTACCTATCCATTGATTTCAGGATGATTTGTATCAGCTTTATTATTTGTCTTGTATCAAGGTTTGTAACTATAATGAGCTAAATCTCAGCTCTCCTAGGATAGGGTAGTAATCTAATTTAGTTGTGCATGGATGAAGAACCAATCTGCACTAAATTCAAGTTCTGATTTTTTGATTTCTGAAATTCTGATTTTTATGGATCTGTTCTTGACATTGTGAGGTCCTACTTGTATTTACAACTGAGAAGTTGTCCTTTGATCTACTCTTTGTTCAGAAATGAATCAAGAACCAATGACAAGTTTCTAGGTTCAATCCTAATTAGGAATCTGATTCACTTATTTTTTAAATCTGTTTTCCATTTCTGATTCTTGAATTTTGTTGAATATGATTTTATCATTGTTGAGCCCTAATTGAGTTAACAACTGAGAGGTTGCTTATGGTTTCATTCTTGTTCAATAATGAATCAAGAGACAATGGTATTTTTAAGATTTCAATCCCTGAATTATTGCAAACTTCTCACTTGTTGATTTCTGATTTTCAAATTCTAATTTCCTGAAATTTGTGGAATCTGCCTTGCTATTGTAAAACCCCTGATTTCATCATCCACTGAGAAGTGAACTTAGGGTTATCTTGTTGTTCAGAGATGGACCAAGAACCAATGGCATGTGTTGAATTCCAATGTGTGATATGTGCTGATTTTATCCAATTGATTAGTACTAATGTGGATTTCATTTCAATTTGTAGCTGAGAGCTGATTTAAAATTCCCTTGTTGTTTAGAGATAAACCAAGAAGCATTAGTATTAGGATTGAATTCATAGCATTTCTGAGTAGTTGATGTGTGGTTTGGTTGAAGTGCCAAACTAAAATTGCCAAAATCTTAGAAGAAATGGCAAAATCAGTGAGGGATTTGTGCATATGCTAATGATAACTTGACATTCAGTAGGGATCCTTCTCTAATTCAACCTAGCTAACATTTATATGAGAATATAATGATTAATTATGGACTAATTACGCTGTGAGAGCAGCCATACTTAAGGTTGAATCAGATTTGATTTAAAATTGTTAACATGTTCCATTCCATCCATAGCTGAATTAGATGAACCCCAACCCCTAGGAGAACCTTTCCAATGATTGACAAACCCTTTTTAGTCCTCAATTTAGTAATTAGATCTCAGTTCTTTTCTATTATCAAAACACAAAAAATAGTTATCTTTTTTGTCACTTTTAAAAATCTATTTTCACTTTCCTTTAATTTCCTGAATTTGTTACTTTAGTTAGGGCTAGTATAGATTGTTTTAGGGAGTCATTGGCTTCAAATCACTATGGATATGACATTTGGGTCCATTACAATTGACCTGTACACTTGCAGTAAAGAGTGAGTTAGGGAGTTGATCCAATTATAGAAAATTCTCATTTTTGATCAAAAATCAGCAAGTTATCACTATACTCCACTTAATTTACATCACAATCCTTATATGAAATCCTTCCAAACATTTATCCAAAACTTGGATTTGCTTTCGTCATGGGTTGTTACAAGGATCTAACGACTTAAATAGTGTCCAAATCGGGTTAGAAACGAGTGTCCAATTCGCATAAAAAGTGTGGATTTCACATCTCGTGATGGGCTGGTGACGGCCGTGCCTCGGGCATATTTTTGGTATGAAAAAATGCATTTTAATTGCCTGTTAAACTGGTTTCACGGCCCACCCGTGATAGTCAATTTCCAGCCTTTCGCAGCTTCACTATTTTTTACTTTCTCGCTCTGTTTTAACTCCAATTTGAACGCAATTTTCTCAGTTGGCTTTATAATTTAATTTTCGCTTCCTTCATAATAAAATACAATATTTGAGTAGATTTCCATTTTTTCTAAAATTAATGTAAATAAGCTCATAAAATAATGCATGCAATAAGAAAATTATTCAAAATAAGATTAAATGCATGGCTAAATATATGTTGAATTTTGCATGCATCACATTCTCTTCTCCTTAAGAATTCATTGATATAGATTGTGCATCGTTTGAACATCATATGTTATAGTTATAGCGATAAAAAAAGTCATGTCAAAGTGCGTGCTTAATCGGCGACAAAATTTAGCCTAGATTGTATAGAATTTGAACCGAGTTGGAATCAGAACTGGACCAAGTTATATAACCCAGCTTGAGTTGTGGCTTCAACACGGCATGGGTGCGGTATGATCGAATTAGATGTGAACCGGCCATCCCAAACTGGGTTCACCTTACACTCGGCCCGAGTTCCATTTGGTCGAGGAGTTTTTGGCTATTTTTGAACACAACACAAGTTCTACACAACACAGGTTCGATTTTGGGGGTAGAAAACTTATTTTTGAGTAAACTATTATGGATAATTGAATAGTTATTATGGTTCATGATTCTTGATCATCCCTGATCATATTTCTAACAAATTTGTCCTCATCATATCTTTTAGATATGATTTTGAGATTATTGAGATTATTATTCCATCATTTCATGTGATTTATTATAGTATTGATCTAGCAGTTTTCCCTTGGTTGGGTCTTTGTTTAATCTAAATAAATTTACAAATATAAATATGTTAGGTAAACAAGATAAAAGATGAAAACTACTAAGTGTTCATGATCTCTAAGCCCCTCTGAACCATATTGTAATTATTATTATATAAGGAAGATAGTGTACCTAAAGATTTGAAACATCATCATTTAGAGAAGCTATGATGGTCTTGTTGGTCATGATTTCCCGCCATCACGAATTATTGTTAGCGCTATTCTTGGAGGTTGTTTATGGTATTGGATAACTTTAAACATCGAATTGAATAGAATTATGTTCATTCGGATACTAGCATTGACTGATATTGCCTATACCCATTTAATCAAATGGAAATTGTTATTGGCCAATGATCATTGATATTGAGATTGATATTGAAATTATTAAATTGGATAGTGCCATATTTATCAGGCATTCAATTATTAATTGGTATTGATTGGTCTTTTGACCCTTTTTCCTGATCCTACATATTGATATATGTCTTTATTAATTTATTAATCTCTTATCCTATTGATCCACTCTATTGCTTATCATATCGTATTGTTATTTCTCTATAATCCTATTAGGGTTTATTATTGAGCGCTATTGATTATTGTTATGGTTAGACTTTACGCACTGAGTATTTTTATACTCATGAATTTTTTTTCTGCATTTGAATTCATGCAGGTGAGATAATGATAGAGGTAAGTGACAGAGATGTTGCACATGGCATAGGACTGTGTCCTACTAGATTTATTTGTTTATTATTAGTCTTTCACACATTTAGTATTATGGAGTTATGGATCTTCCAATTCCTTTGGCATTATGGATTATTAAATGTTCTTACTACTATTTCCATACTTTATAGAATTTATTTTAGAAAATTAGTTATATTAGAAATTGTGTAGCATTCCTAAGATGATTTTGAGCACGTAAAAGTTATGTGGGTTTCAGAGCGTTATAGAAGGTATCAAAGCCTAAGGAGAGGCAACTCTTAGCTATCTCTAATAGATAGAATTAAATCTATGTACAACTGTCATGATCAACCATTGCAACCATCTAGTAGGGTCAAGTAAGTATTGAATTGTGACATGGATAATTGAGTTCATACTAATGGGATTTATTGTTATTGTTGTGTGAGAACAATTGCTATGTAAGATGGTCTTTCTCAACTGTAGTCCACGGGCTCCCAGGAGTGGATCGCAGCAAGCCATTAGTAGGCCCTAGATTCATAAGCCAATAAGCAGCAAGCCTAGAGCCCAATGGAGAATAGGCAACAGACCCAAGGTCCCCAGTTGAACGGGCATAAGGCAGAATAGCTGTGGCAAGAATCTTTACCTCATGGATCCCACTCAACTCACACAAAGTACTCCCACCCCATGAGTCTCACATGGAAGCCTGGACATGATCATAGAGACACTATAAAGAGGTTTCTAAAGTTGCAGTCCACGTTGTTCGACGAGAAGGGAGACTTCAAGGACGTCGAGACATCATCCTCGAGATGGATTGCAACGAGGATCATGAATTGATCTATGTCAATCAGAAGCTGATTGATGAAGTTAGAAATTGGTGAAAGGCCGCCGAGCTTACTATGTTCTTAGGACAGGACCACATCATCTGGGAGAAATTTAAGAAGACCTTCCGAAACAAGTACATCCCTGCTAATGAAAGGGGCATGACGCAAAAAAAGTACCTCACATTGCAGTAGGACAACATGACTATAAGCAGTACCTAACCAAGTTCCTAAAGCTTGGAAAAGTACTCGACCTTGCAACAAACATAATTGGATTGAGTGAAGCACTAGGTAGATGGCTTAAAGCCTAGTCTCAGAGAAAGGATGAAAGGGGGGAACTGCCAAACCCTCCAATTTGTTGAAGAGTTTGCCATATATTTGGAAGATGACAACCAGGTAGGAGCCCAACAACAGAGCCATGCACCTGCAAATCAATATTAGCACCAGAATCGCTATGGAGAATGTAGGCATGATGGCAGATGTGACAATCATCGCCCCAATGATCGAAACAAGGCCAGACCCTATCCAGAGAGAAGGGAGCAACAGAAGCCCTCCAACTACTGTCATCGACTTCATCCCGATGAGTGCTACCAAAAGAAAGATGCATGTCTAAATTGTGGCAAGGTGGGACACTTCACCCGGGAATGCAAGGAGCCAAGGTGTGTTGTACCACCTCCTTCTAAGCGCAATGATGGACCACAGAAGATGGTGCAAGGCTGAGTCTACAACATGAGGCCTACTGATGAGTAGAGGGCAAACAAAACCATTCAAGGTACGCTTAAAATTGATGGCGTTTATGCTAATATATTATTGATTCAGAAGCGACACACTCTTTCATTTTGGAGCAATTTGCTCCACTATTAAGCATGAAGTCATAGGCTATAAGATTTTCACTTGATACCAGCACACATCTGGGATCCATTTGCTACTCAGAGGTACATTCCTAATGTTTCAGTCGAGATGGAAGGTAAAAAAATTTCGGCCGACCTGATCGTCATTCCGATTAGTGGCTATGATGTGGTGTTGGGTATGGACTGGTTGTCCTACCACAATGGGCATCTACATTGCCGAGGGAAAAGATATTGATCCAAGAGGACCTCAAACCATCATTAGAGGTACGGCACTAGAGAGTGGCGAGGTACTAGTATCAGCTATCAAGGCCCAGAAGCTATTGATGAAAGGATGTCGAGGATTCCTGACAAGCGTGATCAAGATAGACATGGCTGAGATAGATTGAGATAGCATAGCTATGGTGAAGGAGTTTTCAGACGTCTTATCTTGACTTCTGCATCGACTTGGTGGTGGGTACCACACCCATATCGAAGGCACCATATAGAATAGTTCTAGCGAAGATGCTAGAATTGAAGACCCAAATTCAAGAGCTGTTAGCACTACAAGAATTTGAGCTATTAGCTACAAATTTTAGCGACTCCATATTCTGTAGCAACATTATCACATTTAGAGATAGATTAGTGACAAATTTGAAACACATTTAGTGCATCATCTCCATAAACTAAACTGATAATATAGTGATGCAATTATGTCCACATTAAGTACGGAAATTATGGTCACTAATATTAGTCGACATACCGTAGCCAAGATGTAACAAATCTGTCACTATATAATGACACTAGTCGGTCTCTAATTTGTCTCAGGTATGTCGCTAACAATTACACATTAACTGCACATTTGGGACATGTTTAGTGCACCGTCTTCACAAATCTAACTGATAATATAATGACAAGTATGTGATCATATTAAGTAAAGACATTACGGTCCCTAATGTCAGTCAGTATATTGTAATTATTTTGTCCCTAAACTCAAACACTAATTTGTCTCTACTTTGTCTCAAATTTTGTTGCTAACGGTTACAAATTTATTACATATTCTGTAACTAATAAGATGGAAACTACGACCATTAATATAAGTTGGTATATTGTAATAAATCTGTAACTAATTTGTCCCTAAACTGTGATCCTAATCTGTTTCTAATCTGTAACTAATATGTCCTTAAATTGACACTAATATGTCTCTATTTTGTCTTAAATTTTAAGATTAAAAATTACAAATTTATTACTGACTTGCGATAATTTTTTGACAACCATTTACACTATCTACTTTAGTTATAATTTCTTTTGCCTATAATGGCTAGACGTTTGTACAAAAATATTTTGGAATCAATAATCGATCATCAAAAGTGAAATGATTTTATTTTCTTATTTAATAATTGAAATAACTCTCAAGATTTTTAAGGTTAATGTGAAAACTATAATAGAAAATTTAATTGCATATGTGTTTGTACATGATAATCAATGGATGCTAGTAAGATTGTTAGAAACAGAAATTTATGTTCTTTTTCCTTTCTACTTATGATAATATATTATTATTTTAATTCTCATTTTTATTTATACATTTATGTATATGTATAGATGGGATTAGGACTTTCATTAGGTTGACAAGTAAATTGCCAATTATGTAAAACAATTATGGCAATATAAATGAAAACTAAAAGAATCTAAAACATATATATATAAACACACACACACACACATATATATATACATATATATGGGGAAGAGCCAACATTGTAGGCATCTCACGCATGGATGTGGAGCACATTTTTTCTATTCGTCGGGACATCCACGACTATGCAAGAAAATGGCTATTCCGAGTCATTGGCACCGTCTACAAAACTACCGTTCAGTGACCACCCTTCACACATTCAAGGAGCCCTATGTTGGGAGGAGATTGTAGTCTCAGAGTCATACGTGGTGGATGTGTTGCACTCGAACACAATGAACAATGCTTGGGAACATGACGAACCATGTGTGGGTATTCGTTGCCATCATTGGCCATGGATCTCTTACTAAATGGTGAAGATCTACTCTGCATCCATACATCGAAACACCTACGATGCATGTGCATTTTACCCTATATATATAATTGTTGAAGTTGGCGAATACTTCAAGACCCCTTGTTTCTCACACCAAGTTCGCCCACGTGAGCTTAGGGGAATTTGAGTATTACCCAATTACCTGTGCTGCTGGTGTACTGATAAAAGGGGGGGTTCGGGGGGCACCGCCCCCCGACGGCGGTCCCGCTCGAGGTTGGCTAAAATGGATCTAAGAATAATTCACAATTTTTACAAGTAAATATTAAAAGAAACATTTTGCAAAAAAATATTTTATAAATATTCATTAATGATATAATAAATTGACAAAGTTCTAAAAAACATAGTATAATTTTTAAATATTTTTATGATTATTAAGTAATAAAAAATATATTGTAAAAATTATTTAATTATTAAGTATAATTTTAAAATATTTTTTTAAATAAAAAGTACTTTCCCTCTTTCCCCTAAAAATTTCCCTCTTTCCCTCTTCCCCTAAAACCCTAAACGACATTTCCCTCTTCCCTCTTTCCCTCTTCGACATTTTTGCTCCTATTCCAGACAATTGCATCCAGACCTCAAAGATTCTTTAGGTGCATCATTCTTCCACTTTTCCTACTTTTTCCGTTCATTTTTTTTCGTTTTCTTCTTTGTGCAGCCGGCGCGCGCCCCGACTCCCTGTGCGCGCAGGGGCCAACCAGCTACTCCTGCCATCGCTGGCAGGGTTCGTCTCACGCCACTGCGCGGGGAGCCTGGGCTGCCGCCGGTGACCCCTACGTTGGTCGTCGGCACGTGCCCCGGCTCCTTGTCCCCTGCCATCACTGGTAGGGTTCGTCTCAGGCCCCTGCGTGTGCAGGGAGCCTGGGCGCACGCCGGCGACCATCACAGGGGTCACCGGCGGTGCTGCACGTGCAGGGGCCTAAGACGAACCCTGCCAGTGATGGCAAGGGTTGCTGGATGGCCCCTGCGTTGATCGCTGGTGCACGCCCAACTCCCCGTGCGCACAGGGAGTAGCCAGCGACCCCTGCCATCACTGGCAGGGTTCGTCTCAGGCCCCTGCGCGTGCAGGGAGCCTGGGCGCACACCGGCGACCATCACAGGGGTCGCCAGCGGCGGCCTGCGCACATGGAACTGTCGAAACATTATCAATATGAGTGAGTTCACAACATTGCTCTCTTTTGTGAAGCTCAGTCTTTTTTGAAGCTTGGTCTCTATGAATTAGACTATCTATAGTAGTGTTTTACATTTTAGGAAAATGAATTTTATTTCTCAAAAAGATCGAGCTTAATAAAGTTTTTGAATACTTTTGAGTCTCTGACCTAAATTTTCATTTAGCAGTAAATTCTCTATCACAAATAATTTGAATTCTTGGATAGAGCAGAATTATCTATAATTTTCAGCTGGATAGTTCAGTAGCAACAAATTTGTGATATTTTGAATTATTTCCACATCTTATGTGATTCCAGTACAAGGCTTTGAATGCATCAAATGGAACATATTTCTTGTTTGATTATATGCTGGGATTCATAGAAAGTAGATGTATACATTTCATTCATTTAATTAACTGAAATAAAAATATAATTGTAATTGCACTTTGCACACATTCTATACACAAGGATGCATTTCCCATTTGTTGTCTTGTTCCATTCACTCAACAAGTAATATCTTAGTATGCTTTTCCTTTTGAAGTTTCAAGAAGACAACGAAATGTTATCAATATGAATGATTGACATATCTCTGTGAAGCTTGATCATTTGTGCACAACATTGTTCAACACTTAGGAAGTTTAACTGGTGCCAATTCCTTTACACAATTATCTATATTCTTCAGATGACATTTTGTTCCTCTAATTTATTCTCTTTTCTACCTATTAAGTTATCAATGTGATTCCAGTTATTGTCTATACATAATGCATACTTGTTGGCAAACAATGTTTTGGCCATGTCAATAGAAATATGTATCTTGTGCATCTTCTTAGACCATTATGTAATTGCATGCTCCTTTGCTTCATTTATTGATTGTCAGTTTCATTTACTTATTATTTTTCTAGTATATTTCATGTTCTGTTTTGGTATAATTACATTGTTACTTTTTTTCCTCACATTTCACTGCTCATAATAAGATTTCAGTACACAATCTTACTGAGAATAATATATTTGTGCCTTTTAAATGCATAACAATAATATACTTAGTTGTGGCACACTTGTTGTGAGAGAGGCTTATGCATATAGTCTTTCCTACATAAATTTCAGCGAGATGCGACCCGATCGAAGTTGGATCCAACATTGGAAAGATGAAGAATGTCATTTTTATTTTGGACTACTTGGGAATGTTGATTATGAGCCAACTGAAGAATTTAGCCTGGGTAGGGGCATACATGAAGGTTGTCCCACTCTCTCCATATTACGAATCATTGAAGTTCTTCGCTGCTTTGGAGCAGCCTGAGGACATGGGTGAGCAGCTCCAAGTCTCTAATATTCTTCTCAAAATCAGTTACTGCAAACTCAAGAGATACAATTTTGCAAGTTTCTTTTATTAGTAACTATTGAGTGCATTTGTGATATTTGTCTGATACTGTGGGATGTTGATCAGATATGTTTTTAATGTTTTTAATGCTCAAGTTGATCAAATACTCTAGGATGTTGGTGAGCAATTATTTTGACAAGCATGGAGGCGAGATGGAGTTGAGGGTCCTATTGGTGGACGACTCCCCAGTGGACAAGAAGATAGTGGAGAACTTGCTGAAGAAATGTGGAGCTATGTTTCAAGGTAAACTAGCAATATGAGATTATATCTCGATCGTCTAATCATTATGGGGTTGGCTATCTAGGAAAAATCATGTTTTTAATGCATGAGATGTTACCTTTGTTCGATTTGAGTTGCTTATTTTGTCATCTTGTAGTGGTGGATTATGAAGAAAATGGTAGGACTTGTTCGTTCGTGTCAATTTCTTCTTGCACAGTGATCTACTTCGTGGATATATGTGCTAAAAAAATATTCCACTTTTTGCTCTTCAACATTAGAGTTTGATATATTGAAAAAAAAATATATGTTATAAAAGAATTCTAATGACAGTTGATTAGTTTAACCTACTGAGATTGTATTTTTTCTGCTTATTTGAATAACCTATGATATATTTCCATGTTGACCTCAGATTAACGGTCACCTGTTCTTGAATTGCCAGTGAACTTTAATCTAATAGTGTGAGAAGTCTTTCATACCTGCTTGGATCCTCTACATGCCATTTGAAGTCATTGCTTCTGTGTCATGTAGTTTGTGCAGTGGAAAGGGGTAAGGCACCTTCTTGTTGGGAAGCTTGTTCCAAAAGGTTTGGTATTTGTTGGGGAGCTGCCCTATGGATCTAAAGCTACCTTCAGTCCTAAAATGGATCATCTGGTATGTCAAAGTCTTTGTTACAAAGCTCTTAGATTTTTGTTTTTTTATATTCAATTATTTTTTCTAAGGAGAAGTGATAATTATGAAATTTGGGTAGTTATTCACATTGTAGTTTTCTTTTAGATGAGTCATATACTCTTTTATTGAGACTATGCAATAAGGATCACAAAAAAGGCAAAAGAGTGGGTGTGTGGGCGCCAAAAACTAAAAAACAACTCCATAAATAGTTTTAAAGACAATGGCATTCATAATGAGAACCACATGATCTATGCAAAAAGGCTTCAGCACAGATTTGCTCCTATAATATTATTACATTGTTCATGGCTACTCTATTTACAAAGTTTAAGTGGAGACAATTATTCTGATAAGGTATTCTCATGAAAACATCATTTCTGGTCATGTTACTTATTTTGTAGTGTATGTACCTAATATATTCTACAACATATCATAGATTTTTGGATCTAGATGAATGAAGCCCACAACTTAAAAGTAATATATTAAAGTAAACTCAAGGTTATTATTAGTAGAATGCATATACAGTGACTAAATTAACAAATCTTATACATTGTGCTTGGAATGAATGATTGTACTTGGCACAGGAAAACGATGAATCTTGTGGTTGCTAATTCTTTGAGATCGTTAAATTTTAGTGTATATTATGACTTCATTAATTGCTCAATCATCTTTGATGACCCACAACCACTATTCCATTATCTATTACAACTTTTTCAGGTGTGTATCCTGCCAGGCACGCTTGCCCTTGGGGCAACAAAAGGTCTGAGCATCTGAAAATAATTTACTCAGCCCAGAAGACCTGGAGAACTTAAAACTTACTGAAGATATGGCCAAAATATGTTTTCAAATGTATTATGTGACTTCTACAGGTCTTGCGCCGGAGATTGCTTATTTCCATACTGACCTATTTTGCTAACTATTTCTTCTTTAACTTATGTTTTTTTAGTTGAAGTCCTCGCTTTCGCTATTGATCTTTGATTCAGCAAATTTTTAGGAATTTTTTGGGGGTTTTTTTCTTAATCCACATGTGGCACCAAATCTGGAAGATTTGGGATCTTTTTTTCAGGACAGCACATAATAGTTCGGGGTCAACCAACTATTATGTATTGTTCTAAAGAATCTGCTCTGTATTGTTCTGATTGAATCTGCCATGTAGATGAGAAAAAAAATTTAGTACTGATTGAAGTGCCCAAGAATCTGCTCTGTATTGTTCTAAAGAATGTTAATTAAGTTCCCTTTGTTCCGATCCTGACAGAATGTCAAGTGGCTGCAGACAATCACATCCATGCCAATTCTGGTGAAAGGTGTTCTCACTGTAGAGGACGGTAAGAATCCAACTTCTTGTCAAGTTTTAGTCTGCATTTTGCATCCAATAGAGATCACCCTAATAACCTCAACCCCAAACTGCAGCAAGGATCGCCTGCAATTTGGTGCTGCTGGCATTATCATCTCCAACCATGGAGCTCGTCAGCTCGACTACGTTCCAGCCACCATCGATGCCCTCAAAGAGGTTGCCTCTTGTACTTCATCACCTGTCATCTTCTTCTCCCTACACAGTACACCTCTGACATGAAAGATACATGTAATGAGGTCGTGAAAGGCGCACAAGGCTGCATTCCCAGCACGGACGTGTTCAAGGCGCTAGCTCTCGGTGCCTCTGGAATATTTGTAAGTGGGAACTCTCCATGGCTTCATCTTCAGTACTCCAAAGTTCTTGCTCATGCATGCATGCATGCAGGGATGAATGTCTACGACTGTTGCAGCATCAGCATGCATCTCTATCCATGCATGCACTCCTGTCTTGTGTACTTAGTTCCATGCCCCCTTAAAATGGATGCAGATTGGAAGGCTAGTCGTGTTCTCCTTGACTGCTGAAGGTGAGGCTGGCATGAGGAAGGTGCTGCAGATGCTGCGAGACGAGTTCGAGCTGACCATGGCGCTGAGCGGCTGCACCTCGCTCCAGGAGATCAGCAGACACATCGTGACCGAGGCAGAATGGAACCGTCCTGCCCCCCGGTTGTAAGAATCGTTTCACCGTGCATGAAATTAAGCTTCCAGTTGTTGCATGGTCTATCTGATCCCTCGGAGGGCCTGCTTCCTTGGATGAATTATGATGTGTTCGTGGCTGGGAGATGGAAACTAGAGCTCGAGATTACTTGTGTCCATGGCATAAAGTTAATATGACGAACTTGAGGAACCCTAAATCGACTATTGAATTTTTAATGCTTTTTATAATGATGATGACGATGAACTATGCATGACTTTTATTGCTATTATGTGTTGTATATTCTTTATAGAGTTTTTTCTGCTTACCGCCCCGAATTATGAAATGATGAACTTGATAAGTGTCTCTTTGGTGATCTAGTGGGGACTTCTGTACCCAATGTGATGTATTCATATACTCTATTTAAACTTTATAATGAGCATTTAGCTCCACTTTATCAATCAAAAAATGATATATAGAGATTTTTGTTATATTGCTTATTGTATTGTCATTTATATCATTGTACAATTAATAATTTGATATAAACGATATTATTGTGAAAAAATTATTGCTAATTTGTGACTGGATTGGGACAGTTTTGAGACAAACTGCAAACTGTGAGGACCAATTGCGATAAAAGTTAGCTACATAATAAGGACAAATTAGTCACAAAAAAATTATAATTATTTTATCACCGTAACATTATAGTTACTACTTAGTGACAGATTAGCTACCGATTTTGAATTCTAATAATTAAGAGTTGCCACAAAATAGGGACGGATTAGGGACGACAACATACATAATTAGCTACAAAAATAGGGACACAAAGTTAGGTCACAATCAGCGATGAGGTATTAGCTACAAATGTACTCTGTCCCGAATCCGTAGAAAATCTGACGTTAATAAAATTTGCGATGGTATTACCTACGGATTTGTTACAGATATCTCCGTAGCTAATAGCTCAAATTCTTGTAGTGTAGTTAAATGGTTCATCCAACTAAGAATCTCCCCATGAGGTGATCCGGTGCTATTCGTGAAGAAGGACGGGTCTATGAGACTGCGGATAGGCTATCGAATGTTCAACAAGGTCACGATAAAGAATAAGTATCCACTATCAAGAATCGATGACTTGTTCGACCAATTATCTTCGGCGAAGGTATTCTCCAAGATTGATTTGAGAAGTGGTTACCATCAGCTTCGGATAGCTGATGACAATGTGCTGAAGAAGGCCTTCAAAATGAGATATGGCCACTACAAATTTTTAGTGATGCCATTTGGGCTGTCCAATGATCCGGTAGAATTTATGAATTTGATGAACGGAGTGTTCAGACCATACCTAAAAAAATTCATGATTGTCTCCATTGACGACATCCTCATTTATTCGTCGAGTCTAGAGGAACATGAGGAGCATTTGCGGATCGTGTTAGAAACCATGAGAGAATACAAGTTGCATGTCAAATTCTCGAAGTGTGAATTTTGGATTAAGGAGATTATGTTCCTTGGACACATCATCAGCAAGGATGGTATAATAGTGGATCTTGCAAAGGTGGAAGCAGTTGCCAATTGGGCATGACTAAAGAACGCATCAAAGATTCGGAGCTTCCTTGGACTTGAAGGATATTATCGGAGATTCATATAGGATTTCTCCAAAATCGCATCGTCATTGACCAATCACAAATAAGGCGTCAAATATGAATGGTCATAGAAGTGGAAAATAGCTTCCAAGAGCTAAAGAAAAGATTGACGATGGCGCCCATGCCAAGGATGTTATGTAATCTACAACGACACATGTGGTACTGACTTGGGGTGCATCTTGATGCAACATGGGAAGGTCATTGCATACACATCAAGACAATTGAAGAAACAAGAACTATCCGATGCATAATCTCAAGTTAGCAGTTGTGGTCTTCGTCGTCAAAATTTTGCGGCATTATCTATATGATGAAGACTTCGAGATCTTTATGGACTACAATATCTTAAAGTACATCTTCTCACAAAAAAAAAATTGAACGTGCATCAGAGAAGGTGGATTGAGTTCTTGAAAGATTACGAGTTTTCCATTAGCTACCACGCATTAAAGGCAAACTCATTTGTGAATGCACTTAGCAGGAAGTGGGTAGGAACATTTACATGCCTATGAGTGAGTCACTGGAATATGATTGATTGTAGCATACATGTGACGAAGTTAGAAATGGCCGTGATATTCCTAGTTCTTGCTTGCTTAGCGCACGGTTGAGATATTCTGAGACGGCTGTAATAGAGGCAGCCTTCATAGATGCATGGTCGTGACATTAGAGAGCACGACCGTGATAGTACATTTTTGTTGCTTTGTACTTGATTTTCGGTCATTTTCTTGTTGTTTTGATTTTCTACAATGAAATTATCCAAACTTAGGAAGAAATCAAATCTCGAAGAAATTATCTATAAAATAAATCAATTCTCTTTCTTGCACATAGAAGACTTCAAAATTATAAATTAAATGACCTAAATTAATGCATGATTTTTCGTGCATCAATAGGTCAATCTAGAATGGTGTACGGATCATGGGACATCTCGGCATGCAGCCATAGCTACTATTTAAGATCGACAAAGCACAACCGAATGACGATGAGTACAACCACCTACTCAAGTTGTGCAAAAAGATTTCTGCAGGCTTTTCAGTCAAACAGAAGGTGATCAGATACAAGGGGTGATTCTCGGTCCTTAAAAATGAAAAATTAAGAAGACGAGTGCTAGATGAATACCATAAATTACAATTCGTCATTCATCTCGGAAGCATGAAGGTGTACAAAAACTTGCATTGGATCATCTGGTGGAACAATATAAAGGACATAGCTGAGTACATTGCAAGGTGCATTGTATGTCAACAGGTTAAAGTTGAGAGCATTGCAGGAACTTGGAATTCCACAAAGGAAATGGGATAAGATAATGATGGATTTCGTTACAGGGCTTTCAAAAACTCAGTAGGTCCACGATGCAATATGAGTAGTGGTGGACCGGTTCAATAAAATGTCCCACTTCATCCCCATTAAACGAAAGTAGTCCATCGAAATCCTAATGGGCATTTATATTAAAGAGGTTATCCAACTACATGGAATGCCAATCTCCATTATGTCAGAAAGGGATCCATGATATATAACTCGATTATGGTAGAGCATCCAAAGGGCATTTGGAATGAAACTGAACTTCAGCACCGCGTTCCATCCTCAGATGAACGGGCGGTCTGAGAACACAATATAGACATGCTATGAGCATGTGCATTGGATTGGAGTGGAAATTGACACACTCACCTCTCACCGATTGAGTTAGCGTACAATAATATCTACTACACTAGTATAGTCATGGCCCCCTTTGCAGTCATATATGGAAAGCCTTGTTGCTCTCCCCATCTACTAGAGTGAGGTGGGACGATGACAATTCTTGTCACAAGAAGTGATGAAGCAAACCATGGAGAATGCTAATAAAGTTCGCCTTATTAGAGAAAAATTGAAGGCAACTTTCACAAAGAAAAAGATATATGTTGACAAGAAACGAAGAGAACAGATCTTCATGGTTGGAGATTGTGTGATGGGGAAAGTCCAACGAAGGGAGTGATGAGATTCAACAAGAAGGACAAACTGAGCCCTAGATATGATAGTCTTTTTGAGGTACTTGCTTTGATTGGAGATGCAGCTTACCTATGGACACGTGCATAATATCTTTCATGTGTCAATGTTGCATAAGTACCACCATGACTATGCTAACAAAGTGAACATGGAAGAACTAAACTTGAATGTTGACATATGTTGAACAGCTTATAGAGATCTTGGAGTACCAGACCAAGCATTTGAAGAACAAGATGATAACTATAGTAAAAGTGGCCTACACACATCATAGAGATGAAGATGTCATTTGGGAATTGGAAGAAGAAATGAGGAATGATTTTTTTAGAATTGTTTGGATAGATTGATGTAATTCCCTTTATTAAATTTGAGATCAAATTTATTTTTAAGGATGTTATGACGTAACGACCCAAATTTTTCATAAATAAATAAATGAATATTTTATTCATTAATGAGGTATGGAAAATCATTGTTTCATATTTTGAAATTATTTAATTTTCAAAATTGATGGAAATTATAGGAGAAGTTGGTAAGATAAGATAGAGTTTAAGAAGAGATGGAATAGTTATGAAGATAATTATGGGTGTTGTTTATTTAATTCAAATTTAATTAAATATGAAAGATTATGGGGTGATTTATTAATGATGAATGATCAATATTGATTTTAAAAGAGTTCAAGGAACAATAAAAGTTAGAATCCTAATCTACACCTATAAATAGGCATTAAAGGGTGCTCGATACTCATATTGGCAAAATAGAATTTCTGCACCACGAGCCCTACTTTCTCTCCCATCTTTACATAAAATGAGATGTTCTAGAGGGCATCCGACGGTTGGTTTCGAAGCCCCGACATAGAAGAGGAGCATCGAGGTGACGGACGCAGATTTCAAGGTCACATCGGGGAGATATTGTCGGCCAATGATCAGCGTTGGACAACTCGCGCACTAGAGGGATTTCAGTTGATTTTTCAACCAACTTTAGGTACGTAGGAGAAATTCTCATAGCATTGGTTTTCTACGATGTGGAACTTTATTCTCTTCTCCTTAGTATAGAGAATCCATAGACATAGATTTTACATCGTTTGAACATCATATATGGTATAGTGATCGGAAAGTCACGTTCGAACACCTTTCTTTGTTGGCAACATAACCTAGCCTGAATTGTATAAAATTTGGACAGAGTTGGAATCGAAAGCAGATCAAGTTTTATAACCTAATCCTGGTTCCTATTAGCCCAACCCGGGTTGTGGACTCGGCTCGAGTGCGACGCGATCGAATTGGTTCTGATCTAGCCAACCCAGCCCAGGTTCCACCTGGCCGAGGAGTTTTTGGTTGTTTCTTAACACGGCTTGGGTTCTACCCGACATGGACCGAGTTCTAGAGGCAAAGAATCTATTATTGAGTAAATTATTATGGATAATTGAATCATTATAGTTCATGGTTCTTGATCATCCATAATCATATTGTTAATAGATTTGACCTCATCATATCTTTTAGATCTAATTTTGAGATTATTGATATTATTATTTTATGAAATCATGTGATTTGTTATAGCATTGATCCAATAAATTTTTCTTGATTGGGTCCTTGGTTAACCTAAATAAATTGACGAAAATGGATATGTTAGGTAAATAAAACAAAAGATGAAAACTGTTGGATTTTCATATTCTCCAATTGTCACTAAGTCCATTGGGTCATATTGTATAGTGTACCTAAAGGTTTGATACGTCATCCTTTAGAGAAGTTATAATTATCTTGTGATTGGCCATGGTCCCTTGCTATCATGAGTTATTGTTAGCACTATTATTGGACTGCGTCTTTTCATGATTTGATCCTCTAGTGGCCTACATGAAAAGACATAGAGTTTCCCTTAGTTGATCGAGCGCTTCTTATGGTATTGAATAAAAATTGTATTGAATTGAATTATAGTCATTCAGATACTAACGTTGACTGGCATTACCTCCACCCATTGAATCAAATGGAAATTAGTTCTTGGCTAATGACCATTGATATTGATATTGTTGAAATTGTTAAATTGGGTAGTGTCATAGTGATCAGGCATCATTATTATTGTTAATTGGTATTGATTGATCTTTTGATCCTTTTTCCTGATCCTACGTATTGATATATGGCTTTATTAATTTGTTGATCTATTATCCTATTAATCCAACCATCGCTCTATTACTTATCATATCGTATTATTATTTTCTCTATAATCCTATTAGGCTTTATTATTAAGCACTTTTGATTATTGTTATGATTAGATCCTATGTATCGAGTATTTTTTATTCTCATGGATTTTTTTTCTCTACATCTGGATTCATACAAGTGAGAGGATAGTGATGCAGGTGGTCAGGCCCAGTGATAGAGATGTTGCACATGATGTATGATTGTGTCCTATTAAAGTTATCTGTTTATTATTAGTCTTCAGCACATTTAGTATTGTGGAATTATGAATATTCCAATTCCTTTGACCTCTGGATTATTAGATGTTCGTACTACTATTTTCGCACTTTATAAAATTTATTTTAGAAAATTAGTTTTATTGAAAATTATCTAATATCTCTGAACACATGAAAGTCGCGTGGCTCTCGGGGTGTTATAATTTTTCTCTTACTCTTGAGTGAAAATATATTGTGCCTTACTTATTTAGCGAAGAAAAGATGGGTCAAAACTTTTGAGTAGGAGAGGTGTGCCTAACCTACTGAAATGGAAAAAAAATGTACGAGTTGTAAAGGGTTCTTCCTTACTCACTTGGAACAAAAAAAGAGTGTTACTGAAATCTCCGATAATCTGAAAGTCAAAAAGTCAAAATAGAAATGTGGACTTGCCGGACCTCGTTAATATTGGCATGCACCTTGAGTTTGTCATTCTCTCTCCAACCCTCTCCTTACTAATATATTATACATGTTATTTGATTGCTATTATGCTAGTTTAAATTTTATTTTTTCGTAATAATTTTTGTAAGATCGATATTTTTAATTTAACACCAATTTACCCCTCCTTTTCTATGATCCAACATATTGACATTGTGTATCTATAATTTTTCAATGGGTTAACAATTCATTGTAAAATAAGTAAACAAAAAAAAACAATTGAAAAACATATTATAAAAATTCAAGAAACCCTTTGATGAACATTACTTCAAAAAAAATTTAATAACAAAATCACGACTAATAATAAAAAAAACATTCATATTTGTGTTATTCTTATTTTATCTTCATCGTTAAACGATAAAAAGAACAACTTAAATTTGATGCATTATAATTTTGAAATTAAAAAGGACTTATAAATTTGTGTTATTCTTAGTTTAAATTTGATGCATTATAATTTTGAAATTAAAAAGGACTTATAAATTTGCAATTTAAACATAAGAACAACTTTTTGAAAACAAAGTTAGAGAGAGTTTTAAATTTTGATATCATAATTTCTTTTGACTTGTGATAATTTACTTAAAAAATATCTTTCCTCATATGTTAAATAAAGTAAACTATATGCATATCTTAATCCATTGCCACATTTATTGTAATTGTCATTATGATTTGGCAAAAGAAAATGAAATATGTGATCATCTTTGATAAATATTTTATCTATTAATATTTGAGAATCATTTATGCCAAATTAAGTTGAATACAAATTTAAGAAATATTTGTGACATCATTATGCTTACTTTTATGAATCTATACATGTTCATGATAATGCTTGAAATATAATTTCTATTTGTTATGCATATAAATTTCATGATCACCATTTTCTTTTATGCGTAGTTGAACAAACTAATCATGATGAAATGAAATTATTTCTAAAAAGATATGTGACTAGCAACTTTGGACCCAAACAAATTTTGGTACCAAAATTGATCTTTTACTTGTAGGTTTGCGTCACATGAAAAGAAAATTGAAAATAAAGTTGAAATGAGATGGACACATAAAGTTTCCGATAAAATAATTTTGTGTATGAAAATAAAAATTTGAACTCATTTTAATGTGATGCAAATTTATGATTTGCATTTGTCTATTTATTATCATAAAGATAAACATTGACAAAATATTATGATTTTTATGCATACTAAAATTATCTTGCTTACCTAATCTTGTAAATTCCTATATTACTCATTTTGATTAAATATGCTTAAAGATTATGATCATTGCTAAGTTGACATTTTTGGACTATCATGCTAATTCAATGTGAAAATCATATTTGATTAAATAAGAGCATTTATATCAATAGTAAAATTTGCATGCATGATTATTCATACTCAAAATATGTTGATTATGGTATTAAGCATGTATAATTGATTTACATGAACCTTGTGTACTATTTTTCATCTTGATATTTGTGATCCTATAATGATTCAATATCGTTAAAAGATGCCTATAATTTTGAAGTATAAAAGAATTATATTTTTATGAGTAAAAATTATTAAATGGTTTTGTTGGATTGAAATTTGATTATCACATGTTTTTTTGTTGATGACACTTGATGTTTTAATATATTGAATTAAGAATTGAATATCTTTTGAATATTTAGAAATGCAAACTTATGAAAAATTTCTAAATTAATATATAATATCTTCTTATTGACTTGTGATAATATATGCTTGCAAAATTTATGTTGTTCACATGTCAAAAGAAAGATGATTATATGTCTATTTTTCCTCTTGCCATGTTTATTATCATGACTATTTTTTTTTTGGCAAAAGGAAAAGACATATAAAATATGAATGCTAAGTCTTTTAAACTTGAATAACTTTTTTGTTTATCTATAAAGAAGACTTCATATTTATAATAAACATGTTTGACACTTTATTTATATGACTCTTATATTATGAGCTTTATGTGCATGAACATATTATAAATTTTGACTTATCATTTATATATGCACATTATGATATGGAATAAGATGATTGATCATATTAGTGTTCCATTTGAAAATTATTGCATAAGACATCTAATTACTAAACTCTATGCTTATGCACATATTTGAAATGAATCCTATCACTAAAGAAATCATATACATCTTCTAATAAAGTTAATTTGTATGCTCATCTTTGTAAAATACTTTGACATATATTTTATTTTTCATATTTTAAATTATCATGTCATGAAATGGAAGTTATTTCTCTCATTCATAATTTGAAATAACTACTTTAAGAAAGAAGGAGCATATAAAAGACTAAACTTTGTTAGTTTCATTTCTTGTCACCAATTTTGATTATTATCTTGTGACAAAGAAAGAAAAAGAAAAATGAATTTAAGTGAGTGCAAATATAAATTTTATGGTAAATGTATTGTTTTAAACTTGGATATACTTTTGTGTCACAATTATTTGTGCTTGTCTATTAGCAATCATAATTTGTGCACAAACCTATGCTTATTGGAAAAACAATTTTTGGGTGTATGTTTGACTTTGAAAATGCTTATACTATTTATCATGCTTAGTCGTTAAAATTTGTGAGTATATATATTTATTTAGTCATCTACTAATTCTTGATGCTTTGTAAAATTGAAATTGAAAGAAGTTTTAGTTAAAATTTGGGAAACTTTTAAAATATCATATACCTCACTTATATTTTTCTTAGTAAATGAACTTTTGTTCTATAAGATTAATGTGCATTAATTTATATGATCATAATTTGTTATCATTTGAGTAACCATATATCATACGATACATGACTATCTATGAAATTTGAAATGATACGGTATCATATTATAAGGCGTTTTTTACTTGTGTACTAATGTATTTACATTTGAGTGTTGTATCATGAAAAATATCAACGAGAATGAATTTACATTTTCATGATTTGAAAAATTTATTTTATTATCATATCTTAGTACAAATCCTTTAATTTTCAAATCTTTATGTTATGAAAATTAAATTGACTCGTTATTCACAATGTTATATTGTTATTGATTCTTTCAAAGGAAAAATAAACACATAAAGGATTAAAGTAACATAGAAAGAGAGAGAAATTTGATCATAATGATAGGGGGAGCTTGTTCAAAAGTTTGAAAGATTTTTTTCTCCCTTCACTTTGAATATTGTTTTGTTACCATCTATTTTTATTGTCAAATCCTTGATTATTTGATATAATTCAGTTTAGATTTGACATATCATTATTGTCTCAAAGTTTTATGCAATATTTTAATTCCTTATATGATATTTTGAGACATGTTATTCATAACTCCTAATTAAATTTGATTTCATTTTTACCTCTATGAACCGGTCATAAATTTAGGGGGAGCTATTTTTGCTTATTGCATATATTGTTACTTATATGGAAAAAGGGAGAGTAATATATTGTAAGGAGGATGACATGATTATGGGAAATTTATATATTGTTTCTTATATATTTCATGTGCAAATTAATTTTTGATGAAACAAAAGGAGGAGAAATATGATAAAAACATAAGAGAAATTTATATAAATGTGGACCTCCTAAATATAACTTTATAAGAAAAGTACCTTACAATTAAGACAAGAGGAAGAAATATAAGAGATATGATAAAAAAGTTTATATAGGAGAAATATATATAAACCCCTGATTTATTATGTGGACCTTTTGAATATAACTTTAAAAGAAAAGTACCTTATAATTAAGACAAGAGGAAGAAATATAAGAGATATGATAAAAAAGTTTATATAAAAGAAATATATATAAACCACTGATTTATTATGTGAACCTCTTGAATATAACTCTATATAAAAATTACCTTACAATTAAGACTTATGTGCATATCTACTATTGTAAGGAAAGCTTAGTTTCAGGGGGAGTGAAATTTCGTATATTTTCCTTCCCAATTTATATACTTTTCATATTTCTCGGTTTGTCTTCATAAAAAAGGGAGAGATTGTTGAATGTTAATCCCTATATAATTATATTTTGATGATACAAACCTCAAAAGATTAAGAGTTATATTTAAAATGTCGAAAAAGTTTAAATAGAAATGAGTGACTTCATGCACTAAACTTTCAATTAATATTTGTCTATGTTTGCATGAGATTTATATTAAGAGGTGAATATAAAAGTTATAGATAACTTTCTTATCTTTGTAGAAAATTAAGAATCACCTCATTGGGACAACCACATAAAACGTTATGTTTAAATGAAGCTTGAAAAGTTCAAATTGCATTTGATATTTTTATGTACTAAACTTGTACTTAATATTTGATTATTCCATCATGAGACTTGGATAAATATATTAATATAAAAGTTATATATAATCCTCTTATATATTCATAAAATTAAGAATCACCTCATTTGAACAATCGTATCAAAAGTTATGCCAAAAATAGTGAAGATCGACAAGTTCTATTCGAAATTGATAATTTTATGTGCTGAACTTTCATTAAATATTTGATTACTTTATAAACTGATTTGGGATAAGAGGTGAGAATGAAAATTGTAAATAAAAGTGTTAGCTTTCCATAGAATCAAATATCATCTCATTTGGATACTGTGTATGAAAAGTTATGTATAAAAGAGTAAATATATAAAATGTTTCATTTGAAATGGACAACCTTGTGTACAAAACTTTGAATTAATATTGGACTATGATCTCATTAGATTTTGGATGAATGATGAATATAAAATTTTAGAGAATTCTGTTATATTTCCATAGAATAAAAAATTAACTCATTTGGATATTTGTATGAAAAGCTATGTATAAACGAGTAAGGTCTATAAAGTTTAAATTGAAATTGACAACTTTATCCACTGAATTGTGATTGAATATTTGACTATGATCTTATTGGATTTTAAATGAATGAGAATACAAAAGTTGTAGAGCATTTTGTTATCTTTCCATAGAATTAAATATCATCTCATTTGGATAAATGTGCAAAAAAGTTATGTATAAAAGAGTGTAGATTTATCAGGCTGTCAATGGCAAAATGATCGACCGATACATTAATGGTCGACCGTTATGGGTAAAAAAAGATGAACAGTTTAAAATGGACGACCGATGGTGCTGTCGAAACGACCGCTAATCACAGAGACCAAAGACATTTCTAAAACGGACGGCCGAAATATTAACGATCGATCGTTATTGGAGCAACGGCAACAACAATGGCTAAAATCCTTCTACGGACTACCATCAACGCATAACTGCGCAGAAAAGACAAGTGAAACAGCTAGTTACTATTCAAAATGGTCGACCGTTATCTAAAATGGTAGACCATTATAAAGCTGATAGCACAATCTTTTTGAATTACAACGGCCAAATTTTCAAAAGAAGTCTATAAAAGGGATTCAAAAGATTGAAGGAAGACCAACTAAGCAAGGCAAATCATTCTAGAATTTCCTTCAAATTCAAAGTATTTTTTCTTGAGCCAAAGTTGTAAATCATTCATTCTCTCTTCTAGTTTTAAGTGTAAACATTCTTTGTAAGAAGAGAGAATTTGAGGAAATTCTTGTGTTTTTGTTTAGAGAGTTTGAGAGCTCCTTGTAAGAAGATGTGTGCATTACCTCTTGAGCAAAGAAGAAGGCATTATGGTGTAAACAGAGTTATTCTCTCCTTACAAGAAAAGAGAAAGCTAGTGAATCTTCGACGGTCTCGAGATCGAAAAGTCGAAACAGAGACGTATGCCAAAATGTGGCCGAACCTTGTCAACAAATCACTATGCATCTCGAGTTTATCTTTCTCTCTCTCCTTCCTACTCTATTATTTATGTGATTTGATTGCTATTGTGTTGATTTAAATATTAACGAATCGATTTTAAGCCGACAATTTTTGTAAAATCGGTATTTTCGATTTAAACACAAATTCACTCCCCTTCTTGGTGTCTTGTGATCCTACATATATATAAAAAAATATTAACATGCATACACATATATACGATCAAACCATGAATCATCATATTAAAATTATTTTAATTACAACGATTGGAATTTTATCATCTATCATCATTTTGGTTAAAAAAATAGTGACCTCCAATTTCATGTCTCAAACTTTTTTTAGAAAAGGTAAGAAGATAAAATAAAGATGTTCAACTGTGTTCCCGGAAGGGCCAAGTCGTTGGAAGTCGTTGCTAAATTACGGAGTCAACTAAAAAAATTTCAAAATGGAGGCCGAGAAACGACAGCAAAGATTTGAATGAGTTGGCACGTCGCAATATGACACGTTGATAAGTAGCAATCCGAAACGATATGAAACGTTAGGCCGCTTTGCGCGATACGCCGTTTTTATTTGAAGTGGATGTTTCTTTTGACATTTTATGTATTGTAGCTTTAGGGGGGTAGAGAGGGGGTGGGGGGTGGGGTGGGGTGGGTGGGGGTGGGGTGGGGGGGGGGGGGTGGGTGGGGGTGGGTGGGTGTTCCTTAGGTGATTATTTATTTTGTCAACTTACAAATAAAAAGTAAGTAGAAGTTCATCTTATATATATATTTTAATCTAAAAGTCATTTGATTGCATCAATTTATTTATCATTATTTTCTCTAACATATGTTTTCTTTATCTCAAGCATCGTAATTTAAGAAAATAATGATAGCGTCTTACTTTTTATTAAAAGAATATGTTCCTCGTCATACATTTTATGGAAATGTTGAAATATGTTTTGAAAACATTATCATTATAATATTATATTAATTATTAAAATAAATATTTTTTATTTATATATTTGAAGGTTATTTTATAACCAAATAATAAAGAATTCATTCTTATTTTCAGTATATTTGTTTAAACACAACTATTCATATTTTACATAAAATATTTATTAGTACTAACTTATTGCTAAGTCAAATGGACATTACGTAACCCCTTCATTAAAAAAAAAGGTTTATCAGTACTAAAATCTTGTGAATATTTTTTACATCTACTAAGTCAAATGGACTTTATGTAAACTCTTCATTAAAAAAGAAGGAAGTTGGATCCTGAAAATAGCAAGACGTCGGAAGACATTTTTTTAAAATATTTATTATTATTACGACTTTTATGTTTTATCTATTAAGTCAAATGGACCTTCATTAAAAAAAATAAAGTTGTTCCTTAGAAGTAGGAAGTCAATTGGAAGTGATTGATAAAATACGGAGTCAACTCGAAATTGAGGCCCGGAAACGACAACGAAGGTTGAATTTTTTGGTTCCTCCCAATTAGATGCCGGTAACAACACAAAGGAAAAAAGTCCAATGCCCCTTTGGAAAGTTAGAAATTTATAGGAAATTTAAATTTATGAAATTAAAAGTAAGAAAAAATAGGACTCTAAGATCGAAAAGGTGCAGAATTCATTATATTTGGAGTCCGTTTGACTTAGGAATAATTGATAAGATTAAATGTTATTAGATATTTTATTGATTAAAATTTAGTTTTAAAATAAATATTCACACGTTTGAAAAAAAAACTTGTACTAATAATAATTAGCTAGTTATGATACAACTATTTGCTTATTTTCTTTTCTTATTTATTTTTAATTATAAATAGATTTGATAACTCTTTATCAACTATATTATAAAGTTAGCAAGAGATTTTTCAAACTATTATAAGCTTAGTCAAAGTTGTATCTTGTTAAACTTTCACCGGATAAAACACAATTCGATGTTTGGATAAATATTAAAGTATGACTAGGGGTGTGCACCCGAGTATCCGACTCTAACTCATTTTGGGTCGGGTCGGGATGAGTTCGGGTTGAACTTTTCTAATCCGATTTGACTCGACCCGACCCGTCAACCCGACCTTTTATTTTATTTTTTTTTAATTTTAAATGATTTTATTTATTTATTTAAAATATTTTATAACATCTAAAATTTAAAATATATGTAATAATATATTTTAAATAGAGGATAATATGTAGATATTTAAAACAATATTTTTTATGCTTAAAAATACTTTATTTTGAATTTAAAATAAAATAGTAAATACTTTTATATTAAAAATTAAAAAAAATTAAAAAACCCGACCTACGCCGAGTTGGATTGAGTCGGATCCAGTCTAAAAAAAATTAAAACCTGACCCAACACGATCCGACCAAAGTCGGCCGGGTTGGGTCGGGTCATGCTTGACCCATGAACACCCCTAATTATAGCATAATTAATTCAAAATGTCATAAAATACTGAAAATAGTATAATATAATAAAAATTATACTAAGAAGCGAAGCAATGAGTGGGAAATATTATGATCATAGTTATAACAAATTTTAAACAAAAAATATAAATTAAATAATGTATTGCACTGAAATATGAAAAGGAAACATTACAAAAATGAATGAACTGAAGCATGCTCGTAATGAGCTATTAGTACGGCAACACCACTAGCAAATGTATCCGATGCATGAATTCTACCGTCGCAATTTGATAAGTTTTTCTCTATTAAAGAATTTGATGATTAAATTACACGGATCGTCCTTGAACTTTGGGTTTATAATTATTCGGTCCCTAACCTTCAATCATTAGCGTCAAACGCAAAGCAAAAAAAAGGGGTTAGCGCCTCCCTTTTTTGCTTCGTGGCCCAACGCGGCAAACGAGAAAAGGGGACAGACGCCCCCTTCCCCTCTCGACGGCCACGAGTGAGGAAAGGGGAGCGCCGGACCCCCTCTTACAGAGGGGGCTGATGCCCCTTTTCCTCTCTCGCACGCGAGAGATGAAAGGTGGGCGTCGGCCTCGCTCCTCTCTTCTCTCTTGTGCGCGTTGGCATGCGCCGTCGAGCACGTGCGAGAGAGAGATGGGGTGTCGGCCTTCCCTTGTCGGTTGACTCTCTCGCGTGCGTTGATGCCGTTGAGCGCATGCTAGAGGAGGGGGCAGATGCTCTCCCCCCACGAGCTCGTCAACTTCGGCTTCGGCGACAACTGGCAGCTTTTTTTAATATAATTCTATTATATATTTATATTATTTTATTATTTTTTTAAAATGATGTGAATGAAAAAGAAATGATATATGTGACGGCCACGTAAGCGAGGAAATTAGAAAACTCATTATTAGCGATCAAGTGGACGAAGCATGTAAGAAAAATTAAAGTAGGAGACATTTTAATTATAAATTAAAGTTGGAGAATCGTTGAGATATTGACTTGGGAGACGTAATTTATTCGGATGATACATTTTTTGAAATTTGCGAAGAGTTTAATTTGGACCCAAAATATCTAACACTTTAAATAATTAATAAATAATAAAACTTCGGTCAGCATATGTACGAAAGTTAACCATCGGAACAAGTTTGGAATATGTCAAAAATATTGATTTTGTTCTATTCACTTATTAGTTTAAAAAACATCACTTTTTTTTCTTGTATACATCACGTTGCCTATGAACAAACAATGTCAACTATAGGAACACGCTAACATAATGCCAAAATTGCTAGCAATCATTTGATATGTATGTCAACTATAGGACGCTAACATACATCACGTTGGCTAGCTATGAACAAACATTGTCAAACAAAAAAAAAATGACAATGAAAAGGATATCAAGTTATCAACTCCATCAATATATCAGTAGTTGACATGCATCTTTTAGTTTGCAGCTTTTTGTTTTCATACTAGCTAGAAGAAACTAAATGAATAAACTACATACTTTATCTTCAAAAATCTAGTATGAACAATAGGTCCGTATTTATTGTATCTCTGACCAAATCAAAACCTCAGATGATGTTGGAGGAATGAACTATTTTTAATACGCATCCAAGCAGTGCCAGTGTCCACACAAAGGCAATATATATACCTCATGTCTCTGATTGGGAGCACAGCTTCCAGTTCCTCAATATATATCCCACCTATTTGCAGATGATCTTGAGAGGCTGACGAGGTTCCTGGAAGAGCACAAAGATGACGATGCCGGACGCAGCTGGGGAGGGGGAGATCATCGACAGGTCTTTCAAGCTCAATCTGAATAAGCTTAAGGAGTTGGCGCACGGCGCAGAGGACGTGCTGGACAGGTACAAGTACCAAATCCTGCAAGCTGTGGAGACCGGGGCTCAAGAAGCAGCAGAGGGTGTGAGCGTGGACGAAGAGGTAATTAATGTATTAACTTTTCAAGATTACACCCTTTTTTTTTTATGGCTGTGTGGGTCTACGGGAGGTCTTTAATGTTCTAAGGTTATTGTCACTCGATTAATCTGAAATAAAAAAATAAATCAATAATAATTTATTTCCTGACCAAGATCATAATTCCAAAATTTGAAACTATACTTAGGCTCTGTTTGGCAATACTAAAATTAGCGTTTAACGATTCAAACGATAATTCTTTTATTTGGTAAATGATAAAAATAAATAGCATTTAACGTTTCACATGAAATTATTGAAAAGCTACTTCTACTAGCGTTTAGCGTTTTATAATTTTTTTCAATTTTACTCTTATTCAAATATATTATTTCTTTCTAAATTACCTTATTATTTTCTCATTTTCATTTTATAATCATTTAACTATATTTCTTTTATATTCATACCTAATTAATTACAAATTATATGTTAACAATGAATAAAAAATAATTTCACAATTAATATTTTCATATCATTGGTGCATTATATAAAATTTATTGTCAATATAAGTTTCTATATGTTTTAACAAAAAATTAGTTCTAAAATTTTATTTTATTTAATTAAGATATAAATATTTAATTTATTGTACTATAATAAAATTTATATAGTACTTAAATTAAATAATTTGTCATATGTCTAATTATGTCATTTTATATTCATCGGCTAATTCTATCGCTAAATTTACCAATGTTATTAAAACCGGATCGGACCGGCCGGTTCAATCGCGAACCGGCCGGTGATCCGGTCCGGTCAAGTGTCAAAACTCATTTTGGCATTGAACCCGGGCAAAACCGATTGAACCTAGTTGAACCGGTTCAATACATATTTTGAAAAAAAAATGTAAAAATGATATAAATAGGAAAGTTAATTGAGAAAAAAGGAAAGAAATTTAAAGAAATTTAAAGATGTGGGAATATCATATCTATACAATTAAATGTATACAATTAAATAAGAATTGAAATAAAAAGGTAAGTATTTAAAATTGAATAATATTAGAATAGAAACTTATCAAATGGCATAAAATAATGGAAATAAAAAGGAAAGTGTTAAATAAAAAAAAGAAATAAGAATAATTTAAGATAAAATTTACTAATATAACATCTATCATCATTAAATAGTAGATATTAAATTATTAATAATTTATTTATATTATCATTATGAAACTTTTAATTAATAAAAATTATGTTATATTATTTTTAAATATTTTTAATAAGTTATTAGTACAATATTATATACTATATCATATAACTTATACTATCTCTTTATAATTATTATAAATAATATTATTTTAATAAAATTCGGTTCAATCCAGTTGAACCCAATCGGACCGGTCCAACCACGACCCAGTGATGAATCCGATCCGGTCGGCGATCCGGTTCTGAAAATATTGAAATTTACCAAACACTTATTTGTTACAACCTCTAACCGCTAATTATCATCTGCTACCCGTTATCCGCTTATGAAATCGTTAGTAATACCAAACAGAGCCATACTTAATGAGCACCGAGGGTAGAAGTGGAGTGAATTTAGAATGCTAACACTGTATTTGAATTCACCAATTTATTTAAAAATAATTAAATTTGCTTATCAATTTAGAAGTGGGGTGAATTTAGGTTTTGTTTATTTTAGATTAGGATTTGTCAATATATGAAAGATAAAAATGCACGCAATAAGTGAATATAACCCATATTTAGAGATAAAGGGGAGGGGTAATTTAACTCAATTGTTGGAATCTATCCGACATGTTTTTTGTTCTACTCATTTGGAAAGTCAACGCCATGTTTGGATATAGTTTTTTTCAAACTTTAAGCTTAGATTAATGATAATAAGTCCGCTTTATAATTTAAAATAAAATTAACCAATTGATCAATTCGTATTTTTTAAAAAAAATAATTACACTTATTTATTTCTTCTCAATTAAATTAAAAATAAATAAAATATATTTTGGGATGATAAAGATATATTTGCTTATCAGAAAAGAGGAGATTCAATTGACTCAACTCATTAAATTATTAACTATAACTTATGTTATAACCATCAAGTGAGTTATAATCAATGTTATCATAATCGAACCGGTCATTGAATCGAACGATCAAGTAGGTCGTGGTTGGATCGGTTCAATCGGATTGAATTGGACTTTATTAAAATACTATTATTTGTAATAATTTTGAAGATATACATAATAAATATTATATATGAAAAAATAGTAACCTATTAAATTTTAATATTAACATAAATATATTTATTCAGTTTATTTAAAAATATTAATTGATTATTATTAATATTTTTACCATTTAATTCTATTAATAATACGTTAAATCTTTTTAAACATAAACCACTCTTACGGCTTATTTTTATTTTACTTTCTTTTTCATCTTTCTTCATTAACTTTCTATGTTAAATTTTATTTATCATTTAATGCCATTAAGTTAGCGAAAATCACTCTTTTATCTTTTTCATTCCTTCTCTCTCTTCATTTATTTTAATTCCTTTTTAATATATTACTATCCTGATTTGATTATGTTGATTCAAATATTTGGTTTCCTTTTGTCTTTTTTTTTTCTTTCCATCTTTTTCTTTCCTTTAAGTGATATTTGAGTTTTTTTCACTTTTTTTTCAACTGAACCGGATTTCTATAAGTTCGTTGGTGTACTGGTTTTTTTCGGTTCAATCGGTTTTTTTCGACTAAACATTTTTTTCGATTTTGACTTCAAATCGGACCGGATCAAACGCCGATTCGTGATTGAATCGGTTGAACCGACCGATCCGGTCCGGTTTTAATAACAATGGTTATAATGTCCCCAAAGTTTCAAAAACGGTGTGGGAACTCGGTTCGAAATTTCGACCAGGCCACTACTCCATCGGTCAACCGACCTGATGGATTATTTTTTTCATATAATAATTATAATTTTTATTTGTAGCTTAGCAAATTAGTTTAAAAATAAGCTTACGTCATATAGTATTTTATAATATAATAATATATGATGGTGAAAAAGATACGAAACAATGTAAAGTAGGCAACACCTTAATTTTTTCCTATAATAATTTATATTTATTTCTATTCCAAAATCACAACATATGTTATTCTCTTTCCTTTGGTAATTTTCCTTTCCTTTCTTTTATTATCCTCTTAATATATTTCCTTATATTTTCCACTTACTCCCGTTAACGTTCCCTTTATTTGCTCTATTTAATTTGTTTCCTCTTTTTCTCGGCCTTAAAACATTTCCATTCAATTAGAATTTCTTTTTGTTGTCTTTTTAAAACTTCTCAATTCTGTTAGACAATATTTTAATATTATGTATTTATTTTTGGTAAGTTATTATATTCAATGTTGTTTCTTTTAATTATAAATAAATAAATAACTTGGTTTTTCAGTTTTTTTTGTGTCTAGTTTAGTTTTAAATATAAATAAAATAATTAATCTTCAATAAATACAAATTATATTAAATAAATCC
Organism: Pontederia crassipes; assembly: GCA_030549335.1. Lineage (NCBI taxonomy): Eukaryota > Viridiplantae > Streptophyta > Magnoliopsida > Commelinales > Pontederiaceae > Pontederia > Pontederia crassipes. The sequence continues at coordinate 38,565,379 of CM060197.1, read as the reverse complement.
TTAATGATAAATAATGTGATATTTAAAATAACTTTATTATGAAAATAAAATATAGCAAATATCTAAAGACTCTAAACTCACATGCAATTTAACATGAAATTTTTTTTCATAGATTTTAAGTCCAATATAAAAAAAAACAAACAAGTGAACATGAAATTCATAATAAGTCATGCATAACAAATGGGCGGTATTATACAAAACTATAATGCGTAGAGGGTGATCAAGAACGATTAAGGAAAAATATAATGTTTCTAGGTCAAGTATCAACTATTCTCATGGATAAAGTATCAGACTTTATCAATCTCAAATATCAAATATCAAGTATTAATACCAAGTACCAGTTAAAGCAAGAACAACAATTTTCTTTAACAAGTACAATATCAAGTACGATAGTCGTCGATTTTGTTCCAAATGTGTTTGCACTATATATTTAATTCAAACACATTGCTAGAGTGGGAGTTTCTCTACAACTCACTTAGCCTTTAATGTTTGTCATCATAGGGAGAGCCCTTTATTTATTTAGGATACACCAAGTACTTTCATGTACATAGTCAATGGTGAAACAAACAATGACTAAATGCCCTCTTTTAAGGAATGCAAGTGCATTTCAGTTCATATGGATGTGTTTCAACCCATGGGTTAAGTGCCTTTCAAATTGTATGGGTGTGTTTCAACTCGTTAGGTAAGTATATTTCAACTAAATAACAAGTAGCAAGAAATGACAATCGACTCATAAGATAATGTTTAATTTTTATTTTATTATCAATCCTTAACTATCTTCGTGATGTATTCTTGTGACATATCAATTAATATTTTACAATGAAAGGGATCAAACTTAGGATTTGGTCAATTACTTTAAAATCAAAGAAGGTCATGTTTGGGTGAGAGCGTTGGTGGAGGTGAGTTAGGGGAAAAATAGTTAAAACATGGTGGAAAGTGAATTATGAAAAGATGTGATAATTGGTTTGGTTATTATGGTAGAAGGAAGTCTGAGAAGACATTTTTCCTTTTTTAAGAACAAGAAATAATTTATTAGGTATGATGAGAATTTGCTATAATACCAGTAGAAATAATTTATTAGGTATGATCAATGACAAATAATCACATACCCAAGAACTGTAAAATCTATCGATGCTATTAAGTTGCAAGTCATCAAAATTGATTTAATAATCATTTTATGATCCATGCTTGTCACTTTACAATATGTAATTTTCTTAAAAATTCTCTAGTAAGATCATGAATCTACACAATAAAGTAATATTCAATTCAATTAAGGGACAAAGTATTGTCCATATTTCTTGATCAACAAAACATTTTTTTTATAATATCTTACCATAAGTTGATTGAACTAAGAAACAAAAAATAAAAAATAGTTAACCTAAAATAAAACGAAGAATAAAATAACAAATGAGATTCACCAAACTAATGTAACTTAGGGAAAATACAATCTTGAGTTGTTTAATCTAACATGGTGTGATTTGTATGGCCTTAAATAGGTCACCAAAGAAGGAACACAAGAAGACAGCGATAATGATGACAAGGATGATAATAATGTAGACAATGATAATAATGATGACAATGTTAACGCTGAAGAAGAAGAAATAGAAAAAGGAGAAGAAGGAGGAGGAGGAGGAGAAGAAGAAGAAGGTGATGATAATGAGAAACAAAGTGAAAAAGAAAAAGAACAAGAAGAAGAAAAAGATGATGATGATGATAATGATAATGTTGATAAAGATGACGATCAAGAAGAAGAAGAAGAAGAAGAAGACAAAGATAATTATCAAGATGATGATAATTATGATGATGTAAAAGAAGATAACGGTAATGATGGTGAAGAAGGTGATGCTAATGATGATGAGGACGGAGAGGAGAAAGAAGAAGATCATGATTACGGTGAAGAAGAACGTGATGCGGAGGAGGTTGATGATGATGATGACAATAACAATGACAATGATGATAATGATAATGATGATGAGGAGGAGGGGGAGGATGAGGAAGAAGAAGAAGATCATGATGATGGTGAAGAAGGTGATGAGGAGGAGGAGGAGGAAGAGGAAGAGGGGGAGGATGAGGAGGAAGAAGAAGAAGAAGATCATGATGAAGGTGATGAGGAGGAGGAAGAGGAAGAGGGGGAGGATGAGGAGGAGGAAGAAGAAGAAGATCATGATGATGGTGAAGAAGAAGGTGATAAGGAGGAGATTGATGAAGAAGAAGACAAAGTAATTGAAGAACAACAAGAAGAGCATGATGATGAAGAAGACCAAGAAATTGAAGAAATAGTTGATGATGAAGACGAATACTGCAAAGAAATTGATGATAATGAAAAAAAAGGAGATGACAAAATTCATGGAGAAGTAAATCAAATTAATTTAAACACAGATGGTGAACAAGACATAGATGATGAAGATGAAGGGTACAAAAAAATTGATGATGATGATGATGATGTTGATGATGTTGCTGCTACTGCTGTTGTTGCTGCTGATGTTGATGATGATGATGATGCTACTACTGCTGATGATGATGCTTATGTTGATGATGTTGTTGTTGCTGCTGCTGATAATGTTGATGATGTTGTTGTTGCTGTTGCTGATGTTGATGATGTTGTTATTGTTGCTGCTGGCGATGATGACGATGAAGTAGATGATGGAAGATATGGAGAAGTAATTCTAGTTAGTTTAAACATAGGTAGCAATAACAACAATGAAGAAAAAGAAGAAGTTAATAATGATAATGTAGAATACAAAGAAATTGGAGCAGAAAAAGAAGTTAATAAGAAAAACGAAGACAATAAAGAAATTGATGATGTAGGTGACAACAACAAGAATAATGTGAAGAAAGGACCAAAGAAGAAGGAGAACGAGATGAAGAAGAAGAAGAAGAAGGCGACAATGGAGAAGGAGGTGAAGGAGAAGGTGAAGAAGAAGGTAAGGAATAAGGAGTTGGAGAAGGAGGAGAAGAAACAAGAGAAGAAAGATAAGAAAAAAGAGAAGGAAAATATGAAGAAGGATAAGAAGAAGAGTGAAAAGGAGGAGAATAAGGAGAGGAAGAATGAAAATGAGATGAATGCGATGGAGAAAGATGAGGAGACGAAGATCATGAAGGTTACAAAGAAGGAAAAGAATAAGAAGGAAATGAACAAGGAGAAGGAGAATGAGAAGAATGGTAGAAACAATAAGGATAAAAAGAAAGATGAGGAGAAGGAGAAGAAGATTCTGAAAAAAGACACAGACAAAGACAAGGGGGAGAAGAAGGAGGAGGTTAAGAAGAAAAAGAAAGATAAGAATAAGATGGAGAAAATTGAGAATAAAGATAAGGATGAAGTTGACCAAAACATGGACAAAAAGAAGGATGAAGAAATGAAGAAAGCAATGGAGACGCAGGAGAAGATGAAGAAGAAAAAGGAGGAAAAGAAGAAGAAGAAGGATATGGATATCAAGTTTAAGAAGAAGAAGAAGATGGAGGAGAAGGTGGAGAAGAATAAGAAATAAGAGCTAGGAGAAGGGACAATATTATGAAATGAAGAAGGAAAAAGAAGAGATGAAAGAAGGGAAATATTAAAAGGAGGACAAGTTGCAACAGCAAGAGAAAGAATGAGAAAAATATAGTGAATACTTGACGAGGCTATGTCCCAATGTTCCACTTGTTCATAATTGTGTGGTGTACAAATTATCATATTGTCTTTCGCATAAAGCATCCGGATTTGACAAACTTTTAATTTGGAATGTGATTCATTACAACAAGTATATGTTTTATACCTTTGTACGACTAATTTCTTGTGGAATAATTTCATGTGCTCTTTGTGATCAATATGTGCAATATTTATCAATATTGTCAAATATTTTTCTTTATAGTTTTATATAATGATTTGTAGTATAGATATGTGTAGAAGAGAGTTATATAATTATTATTATTCCAAATCTTTTTAACATAACATGTACATACCTCTATTTAAAATCCATGTCATATTTATCAATGTCATAGGAAAAATGGGTCAACCTTAAGAATAGCAACAATATTCTTATCTAAATAAAATGAAATAAAAAAAATAAGTGCACTTTATATTCATACCTAGCACTGTGACAGCAAGACTGATCAAACTTCTAACACAAAATGTGATTAACCAAAATATTTGTTTAGTTTATGTCTTTGTACTATTAATTTCCCTTAGATTATTTGTGTATGTTCTTTTTTATTACACATGTTATTTTTCATAACATTGACATATTTTTTACTTCATATTTTCAAATTTAATTTGAATGTTGTAATATGAATAATACCAAATATAATTTATTATATGTTTTTGTTTTCTATGAATAAGACAAATTTGCAATTATTCTTGCACCAATTTCTTTTTGACATAGCATGTATACATATATTTTTCTTAAAAATTATTTTAGTTATTGATGTCATAGGAGCAAAGAATGTATCACAAGATATGTTAGAAGATTAGAAACTAAATAAAAGGAAACTAAAAGGTTCAGCATTTTTCCACTTAATTTCCAATTACTCTAAATTAATTAATATATATTATATTTAATTTTCCATTGAATAATGAATTAGTAGAGTATGGTTCCCACGAGGACGGTTAATAACTTAGATTCTATTTTAACATTGTTAATTGAGAAATTAAGAAACATTTGTTTTCAAATGCAAATAAACTAAAATGATAAAATTGAAGAAAATGATCACCGAGAGAAATAATGATTTGATGATTAGAACACCTAATTATCACTAATAGAATGTAAAGGATTTTTCCAAATTAGAATTAATTAAATCTTGGAAAAATTACACTAAATGCCCTCCAATCTTGATGTTTGCTCAACGACTCAAATTTCACTTTGTAACATGAATGCCCTCCAACTTTGAACTTGTTGCACGAAATATCCTCCCGACCGGGAATACCAGATTTTTCGATCGATCTGCTGACGTGACGATGCTCTCTCCGCCACGCAGGAGAGTATTCGACGTAGCACCACCGCATCAACAAATTAATAATAAAATATTTCCTTTCTCTCTGACGTCCTCGCCGGAGGGAGAAGAGAGGGGGTGAGCCCCCCCCCCCCCCTTTCGCTGGCGCGGGCAAGGGGGGAGGGGGCCTCCCCCCTTTTGCTCTTCGTAGGCGTGGGCAAAGAGGGGGCTCACTCGGCGAGGTCGGAGAGGGAGGCCTCGCCGACACAGGAAAAGGTGGGGGGGGGGTCAATGAGGTCACAGAGTGGGGCGAACCCCCTCGTCCCCCTCCTCTTCTCCCTCCGGCGAGGATGCTAGAGAGAGAGAGGAAATATTTTTTTAATATTTTATTATTAATTTGCTGACTTGGCGGTGCCACATCGAATACTTTTCTACGTGGTGGAGAGAGAGCATTGCCACATCAGCATACTGACCAATTAATCGGATATTCCTGGTCGGGAGGGCATTCTGTGCAACAAGTTTAAAGATGGAGGGCATTCGTGTTACAAATTGAAGTTAGAGGGTATTCCTGAGCAAATATTAAAGTTGGAGGGCATTTGGTATAATTTTTCCATTAAATATATAAAAAAGTTTAATTTACAAATTTAGTTAACCAATATTTCAGTCTTTAACTACTATCTTTTGAATAATTAGAATAAATCAATCCTCTCGATTTTTAACTTATCTAATTAATCAAATGATGCATTAAATTGGAATTTAGATTAAGGGCTTTCTCAAGTTGCCTCAATAACTACACAAATTAAGTCTCTTTGGATTTCTCTAATTGTGGCATGCAATAAATAGGATCAATCCTGGAAACTATTATGAAAAATAATTACTTATTCTCATATAGCAATCAATTAATAAATCATAGAATCAAAGGAAAATATTAAACACAAACTTGCAATGCTATTAAAGATTCAAACTAAATCAATATTAGGGAAAACTCCAATACATAGGGTTCAACTAGGATGACCCTAATAAAGAAATAAATTTACTGAAAATAACATCAAATCTAAGGAAAATGTATAGGAAAAGGGAATGAAGAACTCATGTATAGGCTGAGCACGTCATCTCTCAAGTTTCTGGCAGAGTTTTGTTATTGTCCTCGTACTTTCACTATAAGAAAAAACATTATTTTTGACGGCCTGAACCATCGAAAAATGTGAATAATCTATGGGAAAGAAAAGTTTGCGATGGATATTTCAATAGAAAATGGCTCATCGCAAATATCTTTGAATGGCTCTACAATAGCCGTTGTATGTTCCCATGGCCTAAGCCGTGGCAAATTTTGGTATGGGACTCTATGTTTCGCTCCCCAAGATGGTGGATGAGATTAGGCGATGAAAATATCTGATGATTGGGTTGGAGATCGTGGAAGCTCGTGCTCTTGGCCTCTCGGTCTGATCATCAATGATTTTGGCCAGGACGCCTTGGGTGTTGAAACATTGGGGAGTTAGGCGTCCGGCGAAATAAGGTAGGGTGAGGACTTGATCGAGCTTTTGGTATGACCATTGGAAGTCTTTGTTAAATAGGCGAAAAGAGATGTTCATTGTCATCCTTGTAAGAATTGAGAAATTCTAGGACGAGACGAGGGTAGGTAGGATAGACAGACATAAACAAGTCTTGAGTGCCCATTGCTTCGGTGGCACGCTCTATATCTTCAAGGAAGCCAAGGGAGAACAAAACATCATGATCCACAAATTTTGTGGAGAGGATAGGGCGTGTCATGAGAGATTTGTACTGGCATCGGTGTTTAGAGGAGGAGAAGATGATTTCGTCGGGAGGATAGACAAGATTAGGATCTTTGTCCTCAGAGTGGATAGATGTATGGGGGGAAGATGCAGGAGTCGAACGGGGAGTCGAGTGCGTCTCTTGTGGTAATTTTTCATATGAAGGGGAAGACGATTGACTAGCAGCTTCTTTAGAGGGGTAGGTGAACATTCTTCGTGCATCCAGTGAAAGGAGGATCTTGGGGAAGTAGGGCCAGGGGAAAGTTCGGCAGGGTGGGAAGAATATTCAGATGAGGAATGTTGATCCTTGACAGGTGTGGGTGACTTGGATGGAGAAGGTAGTTTTGACGGAGAAGGAGAAGGGGTTATGTTGAGGTCTGGTGGTGGTCGACGAGTGTACGTTCTAGCGAAAGGATAGTGAGAAGATGAAGGATAGGTGGAGGTGGGTGGTAGGGGTAGTGACCCTACTTCTTTCGCAGTCGGTGGTTGCGTTGCAGGCTCTTGCCGTCTTGGATCCGCCTTCATTTTGCTCTATTTTTCCTTGACAAATTGTTGGGGGCGAAACGGAGCGTCTTCTATGTTGTGGCGTGTGTGGTGGCGGTACATCATGGGCTTGTGCTTGAGGAATCTGATATGCTTCTGGCTTCCCCTCAGCATCTTTGTTTGGATTTTCCTTGCTGTCAGAGGTGTCTTCTTGTATCACGGTCATCGGCCATGTCCGAGGTGGCTTCTGCACTACTGATTTGACCCTTTTGCCTGGTAGTTGGGGCGGCGTCTTGTCTGCTGCTTGGATTTGTGCGTTGGTCAGCCATTTGCTTTCTGAAGGCTTCACGGGCATCTTTGTCTCCGAGGGTCTTTTGGTACTGGGCGCTTGAGGAGCCTCTCTGCTCTCAGCAGTGTCTTTTGGTGAGGATCTGCTAGAACTGCCATGAAGCATGGAGCGTAGGTGTGGCGCAGGTGCTCGCAAAGGGATCTCCATCTGAGTAGGCGCTCTCTAAGGAACTTCTTCTTCATCGTCACTGAGAACGATCCACCGGGGGCTTGAGTGCCTGGGTGTCCGGCGCACACCTGTTGACTTGTTCTTGGTGAGCACCATGTTGGCCGGTGAAGGTGGAGAAGGGTTTCTGGCGAAGAGCATTTTTTGTAGGAAGATGAGGGGTTTGGGAACTTCCCACGGCATGAGCCATGGAAATATTTGCCACGGCTTAGGCCATGGGAACTTCCCACGGCTTAAGTCGTGGCAAAAGTTTCCCATGGCTCGAGCCGTGGGAACTTCCCATGACTTAAACTACGGAAAAAGTTTCCCACTAATGGAACCGTGGGAAGGTGATTCCCTATCAAGCCTTCATATCTAGGCTCTAGGGATGCTTTTCCAGGTCCTTAGCCTCTCCCTTTTATATATTTTTCATTTTCCAAGGGAAGAAATTAAAACTCTATCCAAAAAAATGGATAAAATCTGCCTTGTAACTACCCAACAGACCATCACCGTCGTGACATGAGAGCATATATGCAATTACCATGCGCTCACGGCCGTGATAGACTACATCACGACCGTGACCGAGACCTCTTAAAAAAATTTAGCTTCAATGCGCGCTCATGGCCGTGAACGTGATGGAACGATCGTGGCTATGGGCATAATAATACGAGTCATGGCCATGACAGTGCAAATTTGAGGTGGCTTGAGTGTGCGATATGAAGGCACAACAATGATATATGTGGGTACGACCGTGACAAGGCTTTTGAGCTTCGTTTTTGCCTTTTCTTGGTTATTTTCTTGACATCATGATTTCCTACAATAAAATCATTCAAACTTAGGTAGAAATCAAATCTAAAAGCAATTCTCTAAAAACAAATAAAAAATTACTTTCATGAGTATAAAAATTTCCTAAAATGAAAATTAAATAGTCTAAAATGATGCATGATTTTTCGTGCATCAAATTCCCCCAAGCTTAATAGATTTGTGAGAAATAATTTTGTCATAATATTTGATAGATTTGTGAGAAATTTTTGACCGATACAAATTTGACATTTTAGTGACCGATATGTGACTATAATATTTGTCACAAGATCGTCCATCAAAAATCCGTCATATTATTGTGACGCTTTTGTGACCACAATTTTAATTAAAATATTTATTGACACAAAAATGATAAATATAAAAGGGTCACAATATATTAGTCACACTGTGGTCACATTTATTTATTTATCTTATCTTTGGTCACAACATTATCACAAATTTATTTTTCTTTCTTTAATCCACTAAATATTTTTATTGTTATACAAAAGAAATAAAGAACCCTACCTAATTCTACCTAGGGCAAACAAGAGCATGTTTTCATCCTCTCATGGTAATTTTTTTTCTTCTTCTTATCTCTCATCTCCACGGTCGCCACAGACACCGGCCGCCCTATTTGCAATAACCTTGCAACATCTTCGACGGCGTCATCACAGATGCAGGCGTAGTGCGCAGGGCAGCTGTGTGATGCAGGGCTGTTGCGTTTGCAGCCCTGCGCCCTGACGTCTGCGTCAGGGGCCTGATGCAGGCTTGCGTCAGGGCATAGGGCTGCAAACGCAGCAACCTTGTGCTGCTGAGCACTGCGTCTGCAATGCTGCATTGCAGGGCTACAATAGCCCTGCTTGCTTGGCATGGCAGGCTGTTGCAGCCTTGCAACTGCAGCCCTAGGGCTGCTACTTTATTTTTTTATAAAGCTTTTTTATTAGAAAAGAATAATAAAACAATTAATTTGAATGTATATTTTTTAGGAAAAGAATTCAAGCTTTCGTATTATTCTAGCATATGTTTGTGTTACTTCTTCTTTCTTATTTAATTATAGTAATATTTTATCATAATGATAAATCATTTGTTAATTATTATTTTTTTAATTTTATTTGAAAATTGTACAAATTTGTTGAAATTTAAGATATTATATTATTGTGCTATGAATGAGAAATGTAATAATAATCATTTGTTATTATATATGTTTTATTTGTTTAATAACTTTTTGCATGTTAGATTAGTTTATATTATTAAGTAACAATGTTGTGGTGTTGTTAGCATATATTTCATGTTTATATCATTGTTCAAAAGTTATATGCTAACATATGTAATTATGCATTTTTGTATTAATTTTGGACAATTGTGACAATATATATGAAATAAATTATTTGAAGTATTTTATTTGGATTAATGATGCATTCTTATGGAGCATCAATATTTTTAGTTTTACATGTGGATTAAGAATATTTGTGTAGTATGATTTAGTGTTTGAGTTTTTATCAGAGATTATAAACTACAATATTGGGTGAATTTATATCATGTTTATTATATTTAATTTTTGTTTGATGTTACCTTTCACATTTTTTGTTAGTAATTTGGATCCTAATATTGAAATGTATATCAATTATATGAAATTTTATTCTCTCCACATATAGAGACCATGTCAAGTGATCGTAATTGTATGCGTAATCGATTAGACAAAAATGGATACATTAGTAATAAATTCAAAGAAGGCGTGCAAAGTTTTATTAACCTTGCATTTTCTCAACCTGAAATTTCTTATGGAGGAAAAATTAGATGCCCTTGTTTAAAGTACAAGAATTTTTTTATTTCATGAAAGAGGGTGGAATCACAAAATATACCACAGGTTTTATACCTATGACAGAGCATCAGATAATATTTGTATATTAACTACACTATTTCAATATTTAATTTTTTTTCAAATCGTGCACTATTTTCTAATCATATGTTTTATTTTCTTTTTGTAAGCACAAAAGTTAGGTAGACAACCAACTGACTATGAAATTTTTTAGCATTGTCATAAGCGACGAGGCAAAGAAAAAATGGTTAATATGTTGATGGAAAATCAAAAAAAGTTTGTGTAAGTTTTTATACAAAAAAATATTTATTCATCCACCTTATATATTCTTTTACTTTTTCTGACATATTATGTTTGTGTTGAATTCAGGAATATTACAATGCATCTCTTAACACCAAATATAGTTCAGATGTTAGCTCTCAACCATGATTTGATGCGGTAAGAGCTCCAACAAAAGGAAGAGTATATGGATTTGGTGCTGGAAAATATGCTTAATCACTAGTAAATAATTTAAGTTATGGCATATCAAAGCACATGTGTGACTCTTCTTCAAATGTTGCTACTAAGGATGATTTGCAATGTAAGAGAAGAAGTATGTGAAGAAGTGCAACAAGAATTGCAACAAGAATTAGATGATTGCATTAAAGAAGTGAATGCTGAAATGGAAGAACGTGTTTGTACATTTGTATTACAAATTATTCAACAAGGAAGTAGTCAATCACCTTTTGGAGATTTTGTTCCATGTTAGTAAGATAATTTATCTTATTTATATATCATTATGTTATGATGCTTCATTATTTTAATATTTCTCTATTCAAATAACTAGATCTTAATATTTTATGTATATGTTTGATTACAAGTTTCAACTTTTTATATGGAGAGGTGTTCACATTTCATCAAGGAAAAAACTCGATATGTCGTGTGGCTACAATTTGCTTAAAGTTTCATTATTAAATTTGATAATCAAAATTTACATAGTGGATTTAATATTTTGAATATTTTAATTACAAATGCTTGAACTATATGATCTTTGGCATGTTTAGAAATGAATATCTTGCATTGTACGATTTTTAGTGTATAATTATTTATGTGTAGTAGTATATTTAGAAAATAAATTGTCACACAATTGTCATAATGATTCATTAAAAAATATGTAAATTTATCATAGTAATTAATTACATAAAACTCCATCACTCATCAAAATAATTAATAGCAAATCATCATAAATTTTTACAAAACGTCGACATAAAGTTTGTCACAAGTCTATCACAATCATAATTGTCACAAAATGATCCCAACTAATCATCACAAATCTGTCATAAAAATCATCACAACATATATCCGTCACAAATTAATAGTTAAAAATTCGTCAAAAAATCATAACATTTGTGACGGAATATTCATTTTGTTAATTAGTTTATCAAACTTTTGCCACAAAAAAAATTTTAATTTTGTGACGATCTTAGCCGTCATAATTATCTTTGTAACGAAAATAATCCGTCACAACACAATTTATGGGTAAAAAATCAGTGAGGTATGCAAGTCCATCACGAAAGACTATCTGTGACAGAATACACATATGTCATGACAGAATTATCCATCACAGATACCTTGTTTTCTTGTAGTGTCTAGGGATGCTTTTCAAAATCTCTAGCCTCTCCCTTTTATATATTTTTCATTTTCCAAGGGAAGAAACTGGAACTCTGACTCGCATAAAGTGTGTATAGAGAATATCGCACGAAAGGGGAGGCAAGAGCCTCTATGACATAGGTCTACCAAATACTCCGGCGTGTTACTCTTGAATACAAAGGAATATGACGAATGAAGTCTTAAAATTTATAATCTCTCTACACTATAGAAATGCGATCCGGAAGCGTATTGTGCATCATTGTAGTGCTTGAGGTTCGATCTATAGGAAGCGATGTTTGCGAAATCTTTGAAAAAAAATCCTTCGGAACAAACTCAGTAAGAAAAGTAGATGTTGAAAATAGGAGAAAAGGGATGGCGATGTAACATAAAAAGAGACTAAATATTTTGTAGTTTTCGAAATGTAAAAGAGGAACTATTGCAAAAGTGATGATAAATATTAAAGAGGGTGTGAGACAATAAATCAAGAACACGTGCTGAGGACTTATGAGAGGTGCTTCCATTGTAGGATTCAAGGTTCTTTAGTTTGACATGCCATGGGTGAAGTTACCGAGTTTCCTTTTCAAGCTTGCATTTGGTTGGTCTAAAAAATAAAGACACGACTCTACACCTACATGTTCGTGTTCATGGAAAGCTTGTGTTTACGCACGTGAAAAGAGTTCATAAAAAATAGTGCATGTTATTACCGAAGTACGAATTGAGCTTTCCTTAGGACTTGAGTTTAAGTCTCGTATCCACTAAGTATCGAGCATTCAAAAGAAATAAACCTAAGGCAAGGAGGCTATGGTCGGCTCACGCTTGCCTTAGTGGAATATGGACCATCCTCCCGGGCAGAATGCAAGATAACGATGTCTCCGAGATGGCTTAGACGCTTTTGAAGAAGAAAAGTTTGATTGAGGAAATATGAACCAGGATTTACTAGAAGTCTTTTAGAAGTAACTCATCTCTTGCCTACCCTACTTGGATCAATGACTTGAGTGAGTATTGAAGGGTATTCCACCTTGGGTCGAACATCCCAAAAAATTTGAAAAGAATCGAACACAGCAATGGTGAAATAGAAATATACGAACATCCTTTAAAATCGTTTAAGGTAATCCCAAATCTCTGACTCAATTCAGTTGTTTATTGCCAGAAATCTGGAGTGCACATGATGCATTGAATTTGTAACAAATAAATTTGCTAGCAAGTGCATTAGTCGTATCAAGTAATAAAGTAGATAGTAGAGTGTTGAACCCTACGAGGAACTAGTTAAATCTAATCTATCTTAATAATCTACTAGGACAAGAAATGGTTTTGTGTATGTAAGATAGAGATATAAAATTTACAAAAATAAATTGATGCTTGAAGATGAAGTGGTGATGATCCCTGGAAATTATGAATGATTAATGTAAAGTTAGACTTGTATGAACTTCTGAACTAATCAAATTATGACAGAAACACTCAGGTCAATTTCTGAGACGGATTAAGAGCACCTAAAATATTGACTTCTCTAAAGGAGTAAATCAAACTATCCTAATTCCTAATAAGATCCATAATCGCATACGATGAGTCAATTGCTGCTTTGACAGAGAAATAAGATGCAAGAAAATGTAACTCTTAAATTATTATCCACCCATACTTCTGGACAGAATAATAAACCACACGTTATTCAGCATACATGACATTATTCAGCATAATCAAAAGAAATCAAATGATTTAATTAACTTGAAGAATAATGAAGTTCAATCAATCTATCTTTCTAAAACAAATATGAAATCTCTATTACAGAACTAATGAACTATGAAGAATAAGGTAAAAGAGCATTCAAATAAAAGATAAATGAAGAATTCTTAGCCTTCGGGACATCTGGATCGTTGCACAATACAATCGACGAGTTGCTGTGCAATTTTCTCCTTTGGTTGATCTTCAAGCCTTGAAATTCATCCTCTGCAATATGGCACGACTCGCAGGTCTCAAGAACACTCAAGCACCACCAAGCACGAATTTTTCTGTCTCCTAGGGTCTTTATTTATAGCCTACAGGGGTCCCAAGAGTTTTTATAGAGTTTCGGTTTGATCGAAGTCTTTTCATGTTAAAACAAGTAAATTCGGAATAGACTTTGATAGGTCTTTAAAACCATCCAAAACTCCTTCAAATATTAGTAAATATGTTTCCTAATCATCCCTGAGGTTTAGAATAAAGTTTGAGTTCGATATGGACTTGAAATTCCCAAGAAAAGTAAAAAAAATCTTGAAAATAGCCTTCGTAACGGCTTGTAAACACTTCGTAACGGCCTGTAATATGAATTTAGCGGTTTTTAACACTAATTTCACGGCCCTCACAATGTCCAAATCATAGTAGAAGTCTGATTTTAACACTCCGTAATTTGGATTTCATGGCCCGTAACTCGGGTAACTTTTATGGGCGAAAATGTGCATTTTAACGGCCCGTAATGGCTCGGTAACGGCCCGTTATATTCAATTCAGCCTTGACAGACTTCACTAATTTTCACTTTATGGCTCCGTTTTAACTCTGATTTGAGTGTCATTTGTTTCCATGGCTTCCTAACTCAATTCTCTTCCATTTCTGCAATAAAATATAAAATTTGGGTAGATTTTCATTTTTATAAAATTAATGAAATTAGGCCATAAATTGATGCATGGTATATGAAAATGAATCAAAATGTGATTAAATGCATGACTAATTATATGTTGTATTTTGCATGCCTCGAACTCCCCCAAGCTTAGATACTTTATTGTGCTCAAACAATGTTCAAAGCAAAGCTTCAATCAAAATGGTTAATCATCGCTTCCACCATGTCACTTGACTAGTCTTCTCAGCACTAAATTTTATACATTCATCGCCTAAGTGTCTCACCACTTTCCATAATAACTCGGTTTTCTGAAATTTCTAAATGATAGACATTTTAAAACTCCTCCAAATTCAGCTCTTAATAATAAAAAAATAATTCTTGAAAATAAAAATATCAGTATTGAATACACAAGTGTAATATGAGCTCTTATTCATTTATTACTATCACTTAGAAACTTTTCCATCATAATATTTTTTGCTTCTTTTTCTTTTCACCTTTTTTTCTGATTTGATTTGGTACTCTTGTGCTTCTCCATATTGCGCAAGGTGGTTCATGTAACGAGCTTTCGATCGACGGATCCCAGAGCAGTTGCCCTTAAGTCGTCAGGCAAGAATTCCCTATGGATCTAATTACTTGGTACCTCCTCATTCTTTTTGGGGATCCACTAGACCTCCTTTATATATGACGACAATTTTATGTACTTATTTATTAGTAAGCTCAGCTACACTTGAACGTTAACATGGATATAATCATTATCAAGGTAATATACATAATATAAAAAATAAGAGCATGAACAGGACTTGTCGTCAAACATCCATAGTTTCACTAAGCAACTTTCTTCAAACCAATTACCCAAAACAAAGGAGATAAATGATAAAATAATTATGCTTCAAATTTTGTTAATTAATAGGATGTCCTTGAATGCTTGAGAAATAAGTAAATACTAAGACATAAGAAAATAAGATGCAATTTTCAATTAAGCAAAACAAAATTTTCTAGTTTTTTTAAAAAAATATAATATGCAAGAAAATATGCCACTAAAACATAAAGAGAATGTATGCTTGCAATGCAATATAAAAAGATATGCATGATGCATGAAATTGCAAACTTCCCCAAGCTTGAACTCAACACTGTCCTCAGTGTTGGAAATCAAATCCCGTAGGAGCATATATATGACAATGAAAAATGTAAATGTAGAAAAGGAAACGAAACAACCTAATTTGTGAAAATTGTTGGAGGAAGCCATGAAGAATCCATATTGTCCTTGGCCAATAGAAATTTGGGGCGTCTCTGTTTCCTACTTTTTTTCAATTCCGAGGAGGCAATTTTGTTTTCCTTTTCTTTCTTCCTCTTCTTTTCTTCTTCCCTCCCCCCCCCATTTTTCAATGTTGTTATGGGTCGTGAAGGGCAAATAACGGCCCGTGAGGTAATGTCGACGAGTCGTATTGAAGAGCTCACGGGTCTTCTGTGCAATTTAACGGGTAGTGATATGAAAATCATGGCCCTAGCAATGACGATGTCGAATAGGCGCAGATAGTCACAGGTCGTGGTCGTGCACTTATGGCCTTCGGTAGATGCTCACGGTCCTGCGCTTGTATAGAAATCATTACGAAATGGTAATGACCTGTCAAAAAAAAGTAGTATTATGTAGACCTTATTGTGACTTCGGTGAGGGGCGTATGATGGCCCGTAAGATGTAAAACCTACCTACTAGGGATGTTCTCACATGACGTGACTTTGGAATGATAGCCCATTGATCATTAGCTGATCACTATAGGTTTTTATCACATTTTAGATGCATTTCATCCATATCGAGCCCTCAAATTGCCTAACTTTTGGCCAATTATGCTTGGAATGCATGGATTGTGTTAACTAGCTGATCTTTCTCCTTTTATACTTAATTCCATGTGCATAGAGGTTTTGAAATGCTAAAATCCATTAATATCTCAATTCTATGCCAAGTTATCATTTTGTAGGGCAAGTTATCACTTCAAGTGCACAAGTTATCATTATTTTAATTGAGCTGATTTCCAGTGATTATTTTTCTCTAAATCCCTTGCCATCATGAATTATTCATATTTGGATGACCATATTTCAATTTGTGCAAGGTTATCACTCCATTTCATAAGTTATCAATTTTTAGTGTCAAGTTATCGTTTAAGGGAAAAACTATCATTTCGATATGTAAAACTATCAATTCTGCACAAAGGCATTAAGCAATCATTAAATTACTATCTTAACTCATTGCTGTTTAAATTTGATCACATTTGGATAACTACAACTAAAGTTATGACAAGTTATCTTTTTTATGGCAATAAGTTATCATTTTCGGGTCACCAAGTTATCAATACTATGAAATCCTATCTACATTTGATCTCTAACCTTATTCACTTGCCATATTAATCCCTTTGATGCCTTCAATGCTCTGAATCACTCATATTTGGACAATTTCCATGATATATGCAAAGTTATCATTCCGGGCAATAAGTTTTCATTAAACAAATAAAGTTTTCATTCCTGCACAACACCAAATCTTATTTGAGGACTATGATGCTGGTTGTTTTGGGTCTTCTAGCAGGTATAACAAGGCTGCAACAAGGCTGCACAAGGTGAAAAAGGAGAGGGGACCACTGCTAGCTGTCCAAAAAGGCATCTGATTTCTGCTGGAATCTCAGGACCATTGGACAGGTGGCTTGAATCAAGAGAAGGAAACATTCTGATGCTGATCAAAGGGTGCACATAAGACGTATATAAGCTAAAGAAACCCTGGAATCAAAGGGGGAGCCTCCATTTGAAGGGCTGCTGGACAGGAAGCTGAAGTGGAGCTGAAGTGGAGATGGAGTGGAGAAGAAGCCGATTTCTGCAGAACAACCCTCATTCCAGGATGAATAGATTCTATTCTTCATTATATTTTGTATCAAACCTTGTAAATATGAGGAGGCATGTCTCCTAGGATAGGGTAGTAGTCTAGTTTAATTGTGGATGGATAATGAACAAATCCGAATTCCTGCATTAATATTTGATTTCTGGTTATATTTCTGATTTCCTTTCCATATGAATCTGATCCTTGACATTGTAAGGTCCTGATTGTAGCTACAATTGAGAAGTTGTCATTTGATCTAATCTTGTTCAGAAATGAATCAAGAATCAATGCCAAGTTTCTAGGTTCTAATCCAATTAGAAATCTGAATTCTGAAATCTATTTTTTCCCCAAATCTGATTTCTGAATTCTGTCAAACCTGTTTCTATCATTGTTGAGCTCTGATTTAATTGATAACTGAGAGGTTACTTATTATTTCATTCTTGTTCAGAAATGAATCAAGAGGCAATGGTGTTTCCAAGTTTATAATCCTTGATTTATTGCAAACTTTTGAATGCTAATTTCTGATTTTCCATTTGCTGATTTCCTGAATCTTTGAATTCTGATTTGTTGTTGTAAACCCTTGATCTCATCAAATCACTAAGAAGTGAATCCTAGGGATACTTTGTTGTTCAGAGATGAACCAAAGAGCAATGGCAAATATGAATTCCAATGAGTGACATGTGCTGAATTCCAATGTTTGCTAGTGCTGATTTCTGAATTTTTTAGTTGCTGCTTTCCTGAATTTAGGGGAGTTCTGATTGTCATTGTTAAACCCTGTTTTAACCTACCATTGAGAGGTGGTCTTATGGCCTTCCTTGAAATTCAGAGATGAACCAAGGAGCAATGAAAATTTGTTGAATTTCCATGTGTAATTAGGTGCTGATTTCATTCAATCCCTTGGTAAAAATGTGGATTTTATTTGAATTTGCAGCTGAGAGGCTGATTTAAAATCCTCTTGTAGTTTAGAGATAAACTAAGAAGTATTTGCATCAATATTGAATTGATTTCATCCCTGTTTAGTTGATTGAAGCAATTCCCTCATTTCCCAAGTGTAATTGAAAGTTATCATTTCATATTTCACTAAATTACTGAAATTCAGCAAGGAACTAAACTTTTGAACTTAATGTTGACTTGATTTCAGTGAGGACCCTTTTCTAATTCAGCTTAGCTAATCAATCATATGAGAATATGATGTTTAGTTCTGGTTTATATTGCTGTGATAACAGCCGATTTTCAAGTTGGATTAAAATTGACACATTGATAACTTGTTCCATTTCATCCATAATTAAATTAGATGAACTCCAACTTCTAGGAGAACCTTCCTCATTGAAAGTTAAACCCCTTGAGCCTCTAGTTTAGCTTTTATAATTCAGTTTTAATAACTTTTTAAAAATCCAAAAATAGTTATCATTTTGGCCATTTAAAGAAATCGGTTTGAACTTTCTTTCAATTTCTTGGAATTTTAACTTTAGTTAAGGCTACTCTAGATTGTTTTAGGGAGTCTTAGGCTTCAAATCACTATGGATACGACATTTGGGTAGACTACAATTGACCTGTATACTTGCAGTAGAAAGTGAATTAGTGAGTTAAATCAAAAATTAAAAAATCTAAAATTTGACCCCAAAATCAGCAAGTTATCACTACACCTCTCAATATCACTATCACCCATAAAAACTAAAATTGGTGTTAGTGAGGCACTGTGATGTGCGTGAGATTTTGGTGTCAACCTATGAAATGTGGGTATCTAATTCATACTAGGATTTAATGGGACGTGATGAGGTTTTAACGACCTGTGAGATGTTTGTAGATCTGGGCAATGGTGCATCACAGGTTGTGTTAAGATCAATCAGGCCATGAGTCGGTGGTGTTTAGGAGTATCAACTAGCTCAACAACTTACGGGCTATTATTAGACGATTATGACCTATAAGCTCAAATTCCCTAATTACCAGGCCTACTGTGACATGTGTGATAAGGGATTAATGATCCGTGACCGACCGACTTAATAGAACAATATTGAATATAATGTCTATTACGAGTGCTCAGATAGAGGTTACGACCCGCAAAATGTGCAAAACTTGAAATTTCCCACTGTGAAGTGCGTGAATCGACTTGGACGACCCATGATATGGACCTTGAGACCCGTGAAGAGCTCGTCACGACCTGTTATGGCCTGAAAAATTTCAAATTCTTCTTGAGACCTATTAAAATAAAAATAAACTAAAGAGGCTAAGCAACTAACATAATCAAACTAACTAATCTAACAAGAATTAAATTAATCTAAAATAATTATGCGAAAGATCTAAATTATAAGTTTAAGAATGAAGAAAATTAGTTCTAAGTTTAAAGTCCTTAGTTTGATTGTGACAGACTAATATGAAATTATACATTAAAAATAATGCATTTAAGGAACAATTTCATCGAGTTTTTGTGTGATCGTGAATACTCGTAGTGGTGGAGATTGATCGACTCAGAAGTCACAATTTGTTTGGAATATCAATTCTTTTCCTTTGGTAGAAATTGCGATTGTCATTGTCAATTGGAATGTGCAGATTGAATGACACTACTCGTCTGATCGGTCTTCTTGCTTCTGAAATGATGTAGAAGCTAATGATTGATTTGAGGATGGTGAAGGTGTCATATGCTCTTGAGGTGGAGTTGGACTCTTAGGACTGCATTATTTTGTCAAAATTTTTGGAGACTAATGTGGACACCTTTGATTCTGTGTTGAACATGAAGAATTGACTTGAATCTTCAGAGGTGGACTCATGGGTCTCCATTGTAATGATGTGGTCTTTGTTGCTGACATGGATGGAGTGCTCATCTCTTTTGTTGGTGGATTATGAATTTGAACCGATGTCATTATATTTGTTGGAACTTCTGAAGGTGCATGCCTACTGATCACTATAAGTTTCTAGCCCATTTTAGATGCATTTCATTCATATCGAGCCCCACTTTTGCCTATCTTTTGGCCAATTATGCTTGAAATGCATAGATTGTGATAACTAGTTGATATTCCTCATTTCATACTTAATTCCATGTGCATAGAGGTTCTGAAATGCTAAAATCCATAAATATTTAAATTCTATGCCAAGTTATCATTTTTAAGACAAGTTATCACTCCTATATGCCAAGTTATCACTCCTATATGCCAAGTTATCATTATTTTGAGTGAACTGATTTTCAATGATTTTTTTGCCCTAAATCCATTATTATCATGTATGAATCATATATAGATGATCACATCTCAACTTGTGCAAAGTTTTAAGTCAATTTAAATAAGTTATCATTTTTCCAAAGCTAAGTTATTGTTAAAGGGCAATTCTATCATTTCGACATGCAAAACCATTAATTCTGCACAAAAGCCTTGGGCATTCATTATATTATTGTCTTAACTCTTTGCTGTTCAAATTTGATCACATTTGGATAACCACAATAAAAGTTATGACAAGTTATCATTTTAAGGCAAACAAGGTATCGTTTTGGCACCTAAGTTATCATTTCTAAGAAATCATATTCATATTTGATTTCTGACTTCACTCACTTGCTACCTTAATCCATTTGATGCCTCTAATGCCTTGAATCACTTGCATTTGGATAATTTTCATGATTAGTGCCAAGTTATCATTTCCGGGTTCCAAACCATTAGTTTTTCATATTGATTTCCACCCTTTGTATAACACCAAACCCCTTTTGATTACTGAGCTGAGTTTACTTGTTGTTCTTACCCTTATTTGTCTATTTCTTATAGGAAGACCTTGATACTTGCTGTTTTGTGTCTTCTAGCAGGAAAACAAGTTGGAAAAAGGTGGAAAAAAGAGGGGGGGGGGGGGGGGCACCTACTTTTGGCTGCCCAAAAGCTGTGTAGTCAGCTGGAATCTTCAGGACAGTGGACAGATGACTGCAATCAGAAAGAATAGAACATTCTGATGAGGATCAAAGGATGGACAGAAGATATATAAAAGATGAAATTTCTGGAGGCCAGAGGGGCTGGACATTGAGGGTTTGGAGCAAGGGTTTCTGCACCAAGCTACTGCTGGAGTTGCTGCCGAGAAGCCTCAAGCAAGGATGAATTGTATCTGTTCTCCATTCCATTTTATGTCAAGCTTTGTAAATATGAGGAGCTAAACTCCATTTCTTCTAGGATATGGTAGTAATTTAGGTTAATTGTGGATGGATGTTGACTGAAATTAATCCTGCACTGCAATCATTTCTGGTTTTTAGATTTCAGCACTATTTTGAATTGATTCTTGCCATTGTTAGATCCCATTGTAATCTATAACTGAGAAGTTATCATTTGATCTAATCTTCCTTCAGAAATGAATTAAGAGTCAATGTCAAGGTTCTGGATTCCATTTTATTTGCAAATATGATTTTTGATTCCTGATTTCCTGGTTTTCTGAAATTTTTGAATTTGATTTCCAAGGGCTATTTGAATCTATTTGTCATTCTCAATCTGATTAATTGAGCAACTGAGACGTTTCTATTGCCCCCCATCTTGTTCAGATATGAGTTAAGATGTTTGGCATATTTTTTGATTCAAATCAGTTTGCTTTTTTGATTTCTGAATTTTAATTTTGAAAATCTATTTTCTGATTTCTTTGGAATCTGTCTTGCCAATTGAATCTCTGATTTCATTCATTCACTGAGAGGTGAACCTTAGGGATTTTTTGCAGTCCAGAGATGGGGTCAAGAAGCAATTGGCAAGCCTAAATTCCATTGATTAATACTTCTGATTTCTTGAATTATTGACTTCTATTTTTTTATTTCTTTTTGAATTCTGATTTCCATTGTCAAGCCTCATTTTAATCCACTACTGAGAGGTAGTCTTAAGATCTTCCTTGAGAGTTAGAGATGAACCAAGGAGCATTGGATAATCACTGAATTTTCCATTTTAGATAAGATGACTTTTAACCCCAATCAATTAGAGTTTGTGTGGATTTCATTTTCTTTTGCAACCGAGAGGTTGATTTCAAATCCTCCTGAAATTCAGAGATGAACCAAGGAGCACAAGCACTATTATTAGATAGATTTCATCCTAGTTTAACTGATTGAAGTGATTTCGTTATTTTATGATTGCAATTACAAGTCATCACTTCAAATTTCCTTGAATTGTAAAAATCAGCAATGAACTTTCACTTAAGCCCAATGATAACTTGATTTTCAGTGAGGATCCTCTTCTGATTCAACCTAACTAACAATTATATGATAATATGTTGCTTAGTTAAAGGCCAATTGAGCTGTGAGAGCAGCTATATTTCAGGTGGAATCAAAGTTGAGCTTTTAATGATAACTTGATCCAATCCATCCATAATTAATTTAGATGAACCCCAACTCCTAGGAGAACCTTCCTCATTGATAGTTAAACCTTTTTACTCCTTAATCTAGCATTTAGAATTCAGTTTTAACAAATTTCCAAAACTCCAAAAACAATTATCATTCTGCATTTCATTAAAAATCTATTTTCACTTCTAATTAAAAACTGCTTTTGCCATTTTAAATAGGATTAGTCTAAATTATTTTTAGGTAGCCTAGGACTTCAAATCACTGTGGATACGACATTTAGGATTACCACAATTGATATGTGCACTGCAGTAGAGAGTGAGTTAGGGAGTTGAGACAAAAATTGAAAAAATTGACTTTTGACTTAAAATTCAGCAAGTTATCACTAAACCCCTAAATATCACTATCACCTACTTGTCCATCCTCAATTATGTATGGACTTGTCTCTTTCACACGCCATGTCGTTGTCCACCTTTCTGGATAATAATATCTTTGTGGCCTCCATCTTTCTTGATAGTCACATGGACATATAATGATTGCAGAATTTTCATCTATGTTATCTTCATATGTGCTGGAAACTTGAGGAGTTAATTATGCAATTTACTTCTCAAGTGTGTGGATTTTGATCTCCATCTCTTTGAATTTGGTTTGAATGTCTAAATTTTGTGGAGGAGGAGATGACATATCATTAGCAATGTTCTGTCTTCTAAGCTGGGTCAATTGCACCTCCAAGTTGCTGATTAATTCATCTTGCACTTTTAGCTTTTCTTCGATTGTTGCAATGAAATGATTAAACATCTCCTGGAGGCTAGTTGTTGGCTCATATGATGATGTAGATTCGAGTATATGATTAAACATCTCTTGCTTTGTTGCCTAATGCTGTCAATTTGCCTCTCCATATTTTCAATTTGATAATATTGAGTGAAGAGTTTCTTTAGCAAAGGATCTAACAACTGTTTGAGCATGGTAGATAAATCTTGTGATAAATCTTCATTTTGAACTTGTTGAGGCTTCCCTGTAGTACTTTGTCTTAACGACGTTGCCTTATTATTAATCTCATCTTGCTGGACAACAATGTTATTTCCCTCAACTTGTTGAGTAGTAGTCATTTTCTTCTTCATCGTTGAGGGAATAATGATGTGAACATCGATAATCAAGTTGTGTACCAAAGATAATTCCTGAAAATCTTACTCAACACTAAAACAAAAAGTGAAGTAAAGCAAAAAATAAAAATTCTCAAAGTAGCTTAAACAAGATAGAATAAGAGTTATGAATATAGTTCCCCGGCAACGGTGCCAAAAAGTAAATAAGGCTATAAATTTATGCATGTTATACGAAAATGAATCGAAGTGTGATTAAATGCATGGCTAACTATATGTTGTATTTTGCATGCATCAGCGCACAACCTTTTCAGGTCACGAATTAAAGTGTGAATGATGTCTAAATCACACCATGAAGAGCTTCATTGCTGATTCTACGAAAACTAACACTATGAATCACTATTTGCCATGGTTTTGATTTCTCCATTTTCGGTCGCAATGGAGCCTATAACATTCCTATGGTCGGAAGTGCTAGTGAGAAGATGAAGCTTCTCTTCTTGGAATAATGGGCATAGGGTGCTAGTGGTGCCCTGGGGCATACTCTTGTCTTCTCCAAATTGGGCAGACAACGGAGTAGTTATTGGTGCTTTATTTATTCGAGTTTTTTTCAGGGGGCCCACAGCATTCGCCACCGGCTCTTCCTAGAATAATAGGATGGGGCACTTAGTCTTTTATTGAAAACAAAAGAAAAGTTCCCATCATGCAAAGGAAGGGCTATTACATATCATTAAGTATATTTTATTATTTCAAAATATCGGTCAGTAGATTTCGAGCAAGTGGCAAATCATTAAATGCATGAATGAGCCAAGGTAATAGTATGTAAAGGACTATCCAATATCTAGTGACAGGCTTTGATGTCATGCCAGGGTATCAAAATTAAAGTTTGTGAAATCTTTGAAATAATGACATATTAGGTTTATAGAATGAGGGGTAAATAATGCATTTCATGATGTTTCTTAGCTAAAGGCTGGAGGGCAGTTCGAATCTTTCAGTTAGGGGTCGCATGATGCATGTCAGTATATCGTAAAACTTTTTGAAATATTTGATTATTAAAGTTTTTGAACAAATAAAATTTTGAGTAGGGCTAAAGAAACTATGTACAATGGTATGCTAAAATTTTGGAGATGTGGTGTAAAACATGTTGGATCCCAAAGGGCACTAAGAGGGGGGGGGGATCAATTGGTTTTTTAAAATAAAAGTATCAATTTCACAAAACACGTCGAAGCTAAAATTCATTTTTTAAGCCTTTTAAAAATCAATGCAATTCAGATCTCATCACAAACACAATATAGGAAGGAGAGACAGAGAGAGAAACAAACACGATGAACACGATGGTTGTTGACGATGTTTGGTCACACCTTGACCTACGTCTCCACTCCGACTTCTCAACCTCGAGACCGCAGGAGATTCCACTAAAACACTTCCTTTGTTCAAAATGGGGCAAGGAAGAAAGCCCTTTACACAATCACCTTTTCTCTAGTTCAAGAGGCAAGGCACATCTCTCCTCCTAGGAAGCTAATCTTTTCTTTCGCTTAAAAGGTAAGATTTTAAACCTTTTTTACACAGGAGCTCTCTCAATCTTTCTGAAAATGACTTCTGTCTTTTACAATAGAATGCTCACAAGAAGAAAAGAGAGAAAGAAGAGAAAACTTAAAATGATAACTTTAAGGAAAATGTCTTCTTTCAATAACTTAAAGTTTTTCTTCATTACTTGGATGAGTACTTTTGCTTTTGGCTTTGGCATTCCTTTTATAGGCTTCAGCATGTGAAAAATTTGTCCACTATTTGTTCGACATTTTTCTCATTCAAAATTTACCATTACTGTTTATTTGACCCGGAAGCCGATCGACTGATATATGTGACCGCTGCGCATCTCTGCACTTGATCAATCGACTGGATCATCAACCGGTCAGTAGACCAATATAGTCTCGACGTTGATTGGTATATCGACTGGTATTGTCTTGACATGAATCTAGGTAGCTTGCATATTGATCGATCGGTCGACATCTCCGATCGGTCGACTGGTATTGTCTCAATCGGTCTTCTTTGCTTCGACCGGAGGGTTGACCGACCTACACTATTTTAGGCATAACATTTTACACAATTATCCAAATTAGATGATCTTGGATTATATGAATAGCTAACAGGATTCTCTACAATATTGATATTCATCATTCATCCAAAATCTAATAAGATCATATCCAATTATTAAATCAAATTTTATTGTGATTAGACCGATACGATCGGATTTGATCAAGTTGAATAAGATTTTATTAAAATAATATTATTTATAATTATTCTAAAGATATAGTGTAAATTATATGATATAATATATAAATATTGTAATAATGGCCTAGTAATAATAAAATATAATTTTTATCTATTAAAAATTTTAATAACCATAAAAACATATTGACATATAAATATAAATAAGTTATTATTGATTTGTTTTTTATTATTTAATGATGATAGATGTTATATTAATACATTTTTATTTTACATTTTCTCTTTTTTTCTTTAATAATTTTCCTTTTATTTCCTTTTACTGATCTTTGATAATTTTCATTTTTAAGGTTATTCAATTTTAAATACTTGCCTTTTTATTTCTATTCCTATTTAAATTTTACATAGAATTTCCCCCCTCTTATTTAACCTTCTTTTTTATTCCTTTATTTTTTTCCCTTTTTTAATTTTCCTATTTTTTGTGATTTTCTTTTAATTTTTTCCAAAAAAATTAAATTGAACCGATTCAACCGGATGATAGATTTTCTTGGTTCAAGGTAATTTTTGTCCAGTTTTAGGGGTGAGCAAAACCAGGTCCGGGACCGGGTTTCAGCCATCCCGATCCCGACCTAGTTTGCTCCGGGTTTTCGGAAATGCAGACTAGGTCCCAGACCCGATCTCGGTCGGGTCCGGGACCGGGACATCCTGGACGAACCAAGACAAAAACCGAGAATTCTTGGTTGTCCCGATTTGACCATAAAAATTGTAAAATAATAAATAAAATAGTAAAAAAAATATTGTTATTTTATAAATATGATAACTATTTGTTAAATTATATATATGATAATATAAAATAATATTTATTTAAGATATATACCAAATAAAATATCAATTTTATTTAAAATAAGCATAAGTATACTATTTAAAAATAATTTAATATTAATTTAATCGGAGCGGGATCGGGTCTAGGTTTATTTAATTTTTTTTGCATTTAACTTTAATCTTTGGAGGTTTTTATCATCAAAATATAAGTTGCGAAAAAGTTGAAAAATATTGTAAAATCAATTTTAATTCCCCTTTAACTTAGCTTTCCTTACGATGATAGATATTCACATAAGTACTAATTGTAAGGTACTCTTCATATACAGTTATATTCATATCATATTTCTCCTATATTTCTCCCCCTTTTGTTTTATCAAAAAGTAGTTTGCACATGAAGGACATAAGAAACCATATATAATTCCCCTTTTGTCTTCTAGAAACATTTATTCTAATCTTTTGTCATAAATATGTAAAGTATTCCTGAGTTATAAAATATGCAAAAAAGAATAACTCCCTCTAAATTTATGGCTATTTTAATGATAGAATGAAATCAACTTGAAAGCTACAAGTCTTAAAATGTATTAAGAATCAAAATATTGCATAAAACTTTGATACAACAATGATATTAAATGATATCTCAAAATAAAGTTCGAATATTTTAACATGCTCCCATATGACCAATTTTCTTTTTCTATTTTATATATTCCTCTTTTCTTTCAAAGAAATGGTGATTTTGAAATTTTGAGAGAAGTAAATGATCCTTTTACCATAACCTTCATGCCTCCACAATTTCAATCTCACTTGTCCTTTGCTTTACATGTGAGGCATACCTGCAAAAATAATTATTTAACTTTTGGTACCCAAACTTTTTTGGATCCTATTTTGTTAGTCAATGTTCCTTTTGGAACCAAAATCATCTCATGTTGTGAAGGTTTTCTTATTTTGCATTTATATGCATAATGACCATAAAATCCACATGTAAAACATGTAATATGTGATTTTCTATCATAAGAATGATTAGATTTCCAACAAGAAATTTCATTTCCAAAGTATTTCTTAAAATTATTTTTTGTTACATGAGAAATAGTCTTATTTTGTGAATTTTTTAAATGAGTATTTTTCTTCTTTACTTTTTCTAAAGAGCATGCTAGTTTTACAATTTCACACGCATGTGTAACTTCCAAAGAATCAATTTCATTTTTCAGGTTTTTATTTTCCACGAAATATATTTTTTTTTGTTCTTTTAATTTTTCAAGCTCATGTAATAATTTTTCATTTTCCTCTTTAATTGAAAAATATCTTTTTATAAGAGAGGAGAGTTCTTTATTCACATCTAAAGAAATATTTTCTTCGAAAAAGCTCTATGAGTCATTATTTGAAATTGAAGGAATAGAAATTACCTCATCGTTGTGAGCCATTAAGCATATGTATACTTCATCGCTAGAAGAGCTTGATGATTCACTTGTTTCACTTGACTTTTCATAGTTTGTCTTTTTCCTTTTCTGAGCTTCCTCTTCTTTGTGTTGTTTGTATGATCTTCTGGTTGGCTTCTCATTCTTCTCTTTCTTTCTTACCAATTTGAGATACTTATCTAATTTTCTTGTGTAGAGTGCGAGTCTCTTTTCGTTCACTTCCTCTTCATTTGAGTTGTTTGCTTTCAATGCTAATGTTTTCTTCTTGGCGGCTTTTTCTTCTTGATCTTCTTGGATTGATATCTCATAGGTTAGAAGTGAACCAATAAGATCATCAAAATCCAATTAGTTCAAATTTTTTCTTCAATCACGGTCCTCTTCGTATGTCATTTGGAGGAGAGAGACCTGATAAACTTTTTCACTTTTTGAGGGTTAGTTCTTGCTCGCCCAAGGAGGTTAAGTCATTCAAAATATCATTAAATCGTGCAACCATATCATTTGTGGATTCATTATCATGCATTTTGAAAGAATCATATTGATGATTTAAAATATTTAGTTTAGATTCCTTAACTTTATATGTTCCTTCATAAGTAAAAATAAGCTTCTCCCAAATCTCATTTGCACTTTCACAACTAGAAATCCGATTAAATTCTATTGAATTCAAAGCACAATAAAAAAATGTTTTTGGCTTTCCAATCAAGTTTTGATTCCATGGCTCCAAAGATGGTTAAATCTTAAAACAAGATGATTAAAAATCAAAACAAGTGCAACCCGCTCTGATACCAATTGTTGAATCCCAAAGCGAACCAAGAGGGGGAGGGGGTGAATTGGTGTTTTAAAATAAAAGTATCAATTTCACAAAACACATCGCGAAAGATAAAAATTAATTTTTTAAACCTTTTAAATCATTGTAGATCAAATCTCATCACAAACACAATATAGGAAGAAGAGAGGGAGAGAAAAACAAAAACGATGAACACGGTGGTTGTTGACGAGGTTTGGACACACCTTGACCTACGTCTCTGCTCCGACTTCTCGACCTCGAGACCACCGGAGATTCCACTACAACACTACCTTTGTTCCAAATGGGGCAAGGAATAAAGCCCTTTACACAACTACCTTTTCTCCACTTCAAGAGGCAATGCACATCTCTCCTCCTAGAAGCTAATTTTTTCTCATGCTCAAGAGGTAAGATTTTAAACCTCTTTTACACAAAAGCTCTCTCAATCTTTCTGAAAATGGTTTGTTCTTTTTTACAATAGAATGATCACAAGAAAAAAATAGAGAAAGATGAGAAAACTTAAAATGATAACTTCAAGGAAAAGGTCTTCTTTTGATAACTTGAAGTTTTTCTTCAATGCTCGGATGGGTACTTTTGCTTCTGGCTTTGGCACTCCTTTTATAGGCTTCAGCATGTGAAAAATTCATCGACAATTTGTTCCACATTTTTCTCATTCAAAATTAGTTGTTACTGTTCATTTGACCCGTAGGCCGATCGACTGCACATCTGGACTAATCGACCGGTCTATGTGACTGTTGCGCGATTTCTTTAGCTCTACGCTTGATCGGTCGACTGGACCATCAACCAGTTAGTCTACTGTTATAATCTCAACGTCGTCCGGTCACCGACCAATATAGTCTTGACCGGACCACCATCTTGAGCTATCTCCAAATATCCAAACTCTAGATCATAATGGATGCCATTTGTAGTGATGACTCCCTGAATGCGATTGTGCTTGACTTCATTTTAACACGTTTGTTCCAATTTGATAGCAGATGTCCCAAGAGGTTTGCTTTCTTTTCAATGATGAACACATCAAAATCTATGATATGGGACTTTGTGTTTGCCCTCTCAATCTGATCATCGAAGATTTTAGCTAGGACGCCTTGGGTGTTGAAACGTTAGGGAGTTAGGGCGTCTGGGGAAATAAGGTAGGGCGAGGACTTGATTGAGCTTTTGGTATGACCATTGGAAGTCTTTGTTAAATAGGTGAAAAGAGATGTTCTCTCGTTGCTTGTCGTCCTTGTAAGAGCTGAGAAATTCTAGAACGAAAGGAGGGTAGGTAGGATAGATAGACATAAAGAAGTCTTGAGCGTCCATCGCTTCGGTGGCACACTCTATGTCTTCAAGGAAGCCCAGGGAGAACAAAACATCATGATCCACAAATTTTGTAATGGTGATGTTGTTCAAAGGAGGAGAAAATGATCTCGTTGGGAGGATAGACAAGATTAGGATCTTTGTCCTCAAAGTTGAATGGGGTGTCGAGTGTGTTTCTTGTGGTAGTTTTTCATATGAAGAGGTAGACAATTGACTAGCAGATTCTTTAGAGGGGGTAGATGAACATTCTCTGTGCATCTAGTGAAAGGAGGAGCTTGGGGAATCAGGGCCAGGGGAAAGTTTGGTTGGGTGGGAAGAATATTCAGATGAGGAATGTTAATCCTTGACAGGTGTGGGTGACTTGGGTGGAGAAAGTGGTTTGGATGCAGAAGGAGAAGGGGTTATGTTGAGGTCCGGTGGTGGTCGACAGGTGTGCATTCTAGCGAAGGGATAGTGAGAAGATGAAGAATGGGTGGAGGTGGATGTAGGGAACTGACCATGCTTCTTTCTCAATCGGTGGTTGCATTGTAGGCTCTTGCCGTCTTGGATTCACCTTCATTTTGCTCCATTTTTCCTTGACATATTGTTGGGGCGAAATGGATCGTCTTCTATGTTGTGGCGCGGGTGGAGGCAGTACATCATGGGCTTGCACTTGAGGAATCTGATCTGTTTCTGGCTTTTCCTCGGCATCTTTGCTAGTTTCCTTCCTGTCAGAGGTGTCTTCTTGTATCACGATCATCGGCCATGTCCGGGGTGGCTTCCGTGCTACCGATTTTTGCCTAGTAGTTGGGGCGATGTCTTGTATGCGGCTCGGATTTGTGCATTGGCCAGCCGTTTGCTTTCTAAAGATTTCATGGGCATCTTTGTCTCCGGGGGTCTTTTGGTACTAGGCACTTGAAGAGCCTCTCTACTTTCAACGGCATCTTTTGGTGAGGATCTACTAGAACTGCCATGAAGCATGGAGCGTAGTTGTGGCGCGGGTGCTCGCAAAGGGATCTCCATCTGAGTAGGCACTCTCTGAGGAACTTCTTCTTTGTCATCATTTAGAATGATCCATCAGGGTCCTGAGTGCCTGGGTGTCCAACGCACATCTCCTGACCTATTCCTGGTGTGCACCATGTTGGCCGGTGAAGGTGGTGAAGGGTTTCTAGCGAAGAGGGTTTTTTGCAGGAAGATGAAGGGTTTGGAGAAGATGAAGGCTTTCGGTCGTGAAGAGTGGGGTTTTGAACGGGGGCAGGGGGGATGATGGCTTGTTCAAATGGGTCATTGCACCTCGTACGTGGCGTAGTAACTTTTTGAGGCAGTTTTGGAAATGACAGAAAGTGGGAAGAGAGGTTGTGGGGCGAGGCCACGTGGGTACGGAATCACTTTTATGACAGTTGGTCATGATGGTAGGTCCTTGAGGTGATTTGGGGATCGAATTTGTTTGTAACATGGTTGCACTGCACGACAGAGTGTCAATTCCTTGGTGACCCACAGCGTTTTCCCATCATTCTTTTAGCAAAATGGCCCGCGCTTTTAAGAACTTGGTTCTCGCCATTGCGCCTCGGACTTGATAATGCATCTTCCTCCAACATGTGCGTCTTACTGGATGCCTTGTTATTTTTGAAACGATGAAAACTAAGAAAAGTTAATAAGGCTTGGGTTGCCTCTCAAGAAGCGCCTTTGTTTAGTGTCTCTAGCTCGACGTTGTTGGGTGTGGCAATTAGCTAACTTGAGGAGGTTGAAGTAGAAGAGTGTCTTCAGTAACCACTAGGTCTGGTTCTCGATATAGCTTCACTTAATGACTATTTACCTTGAAGATGCCTCCTCCGTTCTGCTCGAGTTCCACCATCCCTAATGGATACACTTTTACAAGCTTGACTGGTTCGGTCCATCGCGACTTTAATTTATCAAGGAATAGTCAAAATATGGAATTAGAGAGTAGAACCAAATCCTCTTCTCTGAGTTGTCACTGTTGGATGTTCTTATCATGCCGCCTTTTGAATTTATCTTTGAAGATGGCTGAATTTTCGAATGCGATATCTCTTAGTTATTCTAGCTCCACCAACTGAAGCATTCTATTCTCTCCATAGCCTTTTAAATCAAAGTTGAAGAACTTTATTGCCTAGAAGGCTCTATGCCACACTTCAATTGGCAGGTGACACCTTCTCGTAAACCAATCTATAAGGAGTCATCCCTAAAGAGGTCTTGAATGAAGTTCTATAGGCCCAGAGGATGTCATCAAGCTTTGAATTCCAGTCTCTTCTAGAATTTTCTACTGTCTTTTCTAGGATTTCTTTGATCTGTCTGTTGGATGTTTCCACTTGTCCAGATGTTTGTGGATGATAAGGGGTAGCAACCTGTGAGTAACGCCAAACTTCAGAGTGTTGAATTGTCTTTCCTGGAAGTGTTTCCCTCTGTCACTTATGATAAGTCGTGGCATACTGAATCTAGGAAAAATAACCTTGGAGAATAGCTGGTGACGTGGTGGGAGTCACAATGGGTGGTAGATATAGCTTCCACCCATTTGGATAAATAATCAACTACTACCAAGATGTACTTGTATTTTCCTGACCTTGGAAAAGGTCCCATGTAGTTAATTCACAATACATCGAATAGCTCAACTACTTGAATACCGATTTTTGACATTTCGTGCCTCCGTGAAATGTTCCCGGTTCTCTGACATCTATCGCAGGAGTTAACAAATTGATATACATCTTTGAATAGTGTCGGCCAAGTGAAACTTGCTTGAAGAATCTTTGTTGCAGTTCGTTGTACACCTCTGTGTTCCCATAGACGGGTGTGAGGCACGTAGAGATGATTTCCTGTACAGAATCTTCCGGTATACACCTCCTTAACTAGCCGTCTGAACATTCCTTGAATAGATAAGGATCGTCTCAAAAATATTTCTTTGCCTCTAATAAAAATCTCTTCTTTCTATAGTAGTCCTGATTGTTAGGCAGAATTCCTTCAGCTTTAAAATTTGCTATGCCGGCAAACCATGGGCATGTGCTGACTGAAATAGAGAATAGGGCATCATCTGGTAATTCCACTCTGATTGGTGAATCTACTTCTGTTTCATTCTTTTTGTACTCAATTCTGGACAAGTGATCAGCCACCTGATTTTCTGATCCGCTTCTATCTTTGTTTTCTAAATTGAATTCTTGAGTAGCCTTGGCTTGGAGTCCTTCTTGGAGAAAAGATATTTAATGGCTGAATGGTTTGTGTGGATAATGACTTTTGATCCCACCAAGTACGACCTGAACTTTTCCATTTCAAATACCATTGTGAACAGCTCTTTTTTAGTTGTCGTGTAATTCTTCTGAGTTGGATTTAGAATTTTGCCGGCATAGTAGATAACATGTATGACTCTATCGGTCTTTTGACCCAAGGCTGCTCCTACAGTCACTTGCGTCACACATTACTTCAAAGGGTAGAGACCAGTCAAGGGGTTGCATTATTGGTGCTGAGATGAGAGCTCGTTTGATCCTTTCAAAATCCTAAATGCAATCCGGGTTCATGACAAATTTTGAAAGGTTTGGCTATCTGGGAGAAGTTGTTGATGAACCTTCTATAAAATCCTACATGCCCTAGAAAGCTTCGAACTCCTCTAACATTAATAGGTGGTGGGAACTTTTCGATCACTTCTATCTTTGCAGGGACTATTTTAATGCCTCATTTTGAAATTACATGACCTAGCACGACTCCTTGTTGCACCATGAAACGGCATTTTTCCCAATTCAAAGTGAGGTTGACCTCTTCACACCTCTATAATACCTTAGATAGATTTGTTAGACAACAATCAAAAGAGGATCCATGGATAGAGAAATCATCCATGAATACCTCCATGATACTTTCTACAAATTTAGAGAATATAGATATCATGCATCGTTAAAAAGTGGCAGGTGCATTGCAAAGGCCGAATGACATATGTCTATATGCGAACGTTCCATATGGACAAGTGAATGTGGTTTTTTCTTGGTCATTAGGGTGTATCGGGATTTGAAGAAAACTAGAAAAACCATCTAAGTAGAAGAAGTAGGAATATTTTGCCAGACGTTCTAACATTTGATCTATGAAGGTGAGGGGAAGGTGATCTTTCTTAGTCGCTTTATTCAGTTTTCTGAAGTCTACACACATGCGCCACCCTGTGGTGATGCATTGAGATATGTTCTCTCCTTTATCATTTTTAACCACAATCATTCCTCCCTTTTTTGGAACAACTTGAATGGGACTCACCCATTTATTATTAGAGATGGCATAAATCAGCTCTGCATCTAACAATTTCATGACTTCTTTTTTCACTACATCTTGAAGGATGGAATTCAACCTTCTTTGGAATTCCCTAGTAGGTTTGGCATTTTCTTCTAGGGGATCCTATGCATGCATAAGGCAATGCTAAGTCCCTTAATATCTTCCATGGTGTAACCTATGGTTCTCCTATTCTTTCGCAATATATTCAATAGAGATTCAGTCTGGTCTTTAGTAAGGGCATAATTAACAATAACAGGGTAAGAAGAATTTGTCTCGAGGAATTCATACCTGAGGGTAGAGGGAAATGATTTCATCTCTACATGTGGTATCTTCGACATATGTAGACTGAGTACATCTCCTGGGGTATTGACCTCACATTTGTTGGTTGAGGGAGTCGGGCACATTTCATCGTTATGGAATTCGGGGTTGTTGCTTTCTCCAACACCCTCTGTTTCTTCAAGTATCTTTAGCAAGTCTCTGCATTCCTTCGAAATGGTGATGGCTAGCTCTTTTTCTTCAGTCAAGTAGTTCCTTAGTGGATCATCGATCAAATGAGGTTAAGGACTTCTTTAACACTTGAATCCACTATATCTTCAACTTCATTAATGTCTGTCAGACTCGAGTGTTTTAGTGCTCAATTGAAATTAAATTCTATAGTTTTCTCTCCAAGCTGGAAGGATAGCTTTCCATTTTCTGACATCGATGATAGCTTTTGCTGTAGCTAAGAATGGCCTTCCCAAGATGAGTGGAGTGTTTGTGTCATCTTCCATATCTAAAATTACAAAGTCAGCAGGTATAAAGAATTTTCCCACCCTAATTGGAACATCTTCGATAATCCCTTATGGGTGTTTGATTGAGCGGTCAGCAAGCTGGAGAATCATATTAATTGGCTTCATCTTAGCGGTTCCCAGTTACTGACACATTGATAAACACTACAAGAAAAATACGAATTTGCGACGGACATTTTTCGAAGGAAATGAATCTTTCTCATTTATTGACGACACGGATATGAAACTCCTTCCGAATTACTGAAGGCCAAAACATTCTTCATTACTACGGACGGAAAACCTCCGTCGATAAATTACTGACGAGTATAGCCTTCAGAATTACCGAAGGATTTACATCCGTCGATAATTTCGAAGGAAATACCCGTCGGTAATTGTATTTATAACAATATATATGTAATATAATATAAATATATATTCAATATTTTATTATCAAATTATTATTAAAAATGGATGACATATATGTCTTATATTATAAACATTATTATATTACTATTTTATTTACCGAAGGACACCGTCCGTCGGTAATTACCGAAGAAAAATACCTTCGAAATTACCGAAGGATTTAGATCCATTGGTAATTTCGAAGGAATTATCCTTCCGTAATTAAAATAGTATAATTTATTATCAATATATATATATAATATTATTATTAAAAATTAATAATATTACATGTATTGATATTAATTATATGTCTAAATGTATATGATTTCAATAATTAGTAATATTATGTTATATTATAAATATTTTATAAAAATGGATGAGAGATATGTATTATATTATAAACATTAATTATATTACTATTTTATTTTTCGAAGGATAGTGCCTTCGAAATTGAATTTGTCAGTAATTTCGAAAGACATCATCCGTCGGTAATTACCGAAGGATTTACCTAGGAGTGCTTCCTTCAGAATTACCGGTCACTAACTCTAAAATTTTGAAGGATATACCTGTCACGAACTTTAAAATTTTCCCGCCTAGTTTTCCCCCCTTTCCCTTCTCGTCCCCGCGCCCCTCTCTCCCTATATCAATTCCTTCTCCCCCTTTCTCTATCGCTATCTCAACTCCTCCCCATCTCTCTCCTACGGCACTACAGCGACTCCCTCTCCGTCTCTCTCCCACGGCGGCTACGGCGACTCCCACTCCCTCTCTCTCTCAACTCCGGCAGCCTATGCGGCTGGATCTAAACGCACGCGGTGGAACCGGCCGCAGGTGCACATGCGGTAGGAGCCGGTTGCAGGCGGCTAGATCCGGGCTCCTACGAGCTGGATCCGGCGCCTGCGGCTGGATCGCAAGCCTGGATCGGCCGCCCGCTGCCGGATCGGCAGCCCACTCACCGGATCTGGTCGCGGGCAGCCGGACCCGACGTGCGGGCGGCCGGATCCGGTGCTTGGGGGCGGATCCGGCACTTGGGCGTGGATCCGGCGCTTTGGCGGCCGGATCCGATGCTTTGGCGGCCGGATCCGGCGCTTGGGCGCGGATTGGACATTTTGTGACCGGATCTGGCACTTGTGCGTCCAGATCCTACACTTGGGCGCGGATCCGGTGTCACGACCCCGGAATTAAGTCTCGGCCTAACCCGTAAGTTGCGACGTAATTACGGACGATCAAATAAAATTTTGCGGAAACGTGCAATAGTTCCCCTAGAAAACATTAGAGGATAACACACATAACAATCCACGCAATTCATATATTTGATCATCAGAGCATAACAGAAAACCTTAAGGTTTACATCACATAAAACCATATTCTTTTAGGATACAAAAGTATATTTGTTTATGTATTTTACAAACACAACTCCTTTGACATCCAACAAAGGATGCAAGAAGTACAAGTCTTCTATCAATGTCACCACGAAGATGCCAAAACTCTCCAATACCTTAGCAACAGAAAGAGTCTGCGACTCTGCTAAGGTAGTCCACGTGCACGATCTCAAAAGCTCTAATGATCTGAAACATGTTGAAATAACGTAATGAGCAACCAACAGCTCAGTAAGTTGATAACTCATACTCAATGTGTTAACCACTTTCAATTCAGAAGGATATCAAATACATACAATAGTAAGAAGCAAAATGATAAGTTACCTTTAGTATCATAAGCGCAAAATCATATACAATTTGCAAATCCGATCAATCAGACAAATCACTTAACATATGCAATGATGCAGCAAACACATGAATGCACAGTTCACCAACTGGCCAGTTTGTATAGTCGATAGATGGATTCGAGAGGTGGCTCCCACCGTGACTACTCACGATGTAGCATTTCGCTCCATTCTACCTCATCCCTGCCGGGGAACAGAACGAATCAGAATGTAAGTGGATTCAAGAGGTGGCTCCCACCGTGATTTCTCACGATGTAGCACTTTGCTCCATCTTACATCATCCCATTTTGGGATCAGAATATATTGATGGTTGGATTCGAGAGGTGGCTCCCATCGCTATCAACGATGTAGCACTTCGCTCCAATCATCACTCATGCAAATGCATGACACACACATATGCAAATGAATGATTCCTTACACAAATTGCACATTCAGATATTCTGACAAATCATTCGAATCAGTCATTCACACAAATACATCATTCATACAAATCAATGTCTCACTCAATAATACTCTTTAGAGAACAATGAATAGTTCAAAATACTTTCCATCCAAATGTCAATGTAGAAATCACAAAGAATAGGAGGAACCAACTTACCTTATATAAGTGATGTGAAAATTTTAATCGCCTCCTCTTATCCTTACTTACTCCTTTAATCCTAAAATAATAACATATGTCCATTTAAATACTATGATCTGAGAACTAACATAATATACATGAAAAACATATCAGATAAACTATACATATCATTTACCCCCTTCACTCAAATAATTCAACTACTTGAATCCTTAGAAGTGTTCATGTTGCACATGGCAGATTAACAACCTAATGCAAGAAAATTCATAACTCCGAATATTTAGGGCCAAAATTCATATTATAATTTGTTATGAACCTAGAGTTCCTCAGGAATGACTAATAAAAGTTTCAGATTTTATTTCATCATAATTAGGTCGCAGAAAAATCGACAATTAGCATAATATCAATTATAGTTCCTAATTCTGGCAGACAAGGCAAGGTGCAATAATAAATTCATAACTCTCAGAACACAATTGATTTCAAGGTGATTCGAATTGGAGACGAATCCTAACTTCAACATATATCTGAACCTTAAATATCAAGAATTATCATATAATATGGAATTTTTGTACTTATTTACACTCCATGCCATTTAAGTAAATGGCTTTGGTTTTCTATTTATTTATTTTTGGTTTTCTATTTATTTATTTTATTTTTCATTTACTTAAGACATTACATGTAAATAAGGAAGTACCCCCCATTTGGATTCAAACAAAATATTTTCAAACATAAATTTCAAGAGAATAAAAATCTAAATTTTGGTCCGAAGAACAAAAACGACGATTTTTCAGATTTTCCGTTTTTACACATCATTTTTACCTAACTAGAACATCTTCTAAAAATTATTAAAAATCATATCTACCATACATTCATATATAAGAACAATTACCGGCACTTTATTTTTCTTAATTCTATTATTTTCCGATATCACATTTTCATGCCTTAAGCGAAATTTTCAACGCTTAAGACGTTCCGACGATCATAGTTGGAACTTATAACATAACATTCATATCATAATGCATATCAATCACTTAAAACCACATTAACAAATATCAAATCATAGGGGTTTAGTTTTGGGATATTACACTCTACCCCCCTTAAAAGAAATTTTGTCCTCGAAATTAAGCATACCTTATTGATCAAATAAGTAGGGGTATTGATCACGCATGTCTCGTTCAGTTTCCCATGTTGCTTCCTCAACACCATGATGCTGCCATAGGATTTTTACCAACGGAATAGTTTTAGTTCGGAGAACTTGTTCCTTCCGATCCAAAATACGAATTGGTCGTTCTTTATAAGACAGGTTCTCTTTCAACTCCACGGGTTCATATTCAATCACATGCGATGGGTCTGGCTCATATTTCCTTAACATGGATACATGAAATACATCATGTATATTTTCCATATCAGGAGGTAATGCTAAGCGATAGGCAACTGACCCCACTCGCTCAAGTATCTCAAATGGTCCTATATATCGAGGACCTAGTTTGCCTTTCTTTCCAAATCTCATCACGCCTCTAGATGGGGAGACCTTTAGGAATACATGATCTCCTTGTCGAAATTCCAGGGGCCTTCGACGATTATCAGCATAACTCTTCTGTCTACTCTGTGCTTCTTTAAGCTTTTCTTGAGCAACCTTGATCTTATCAGTGGTTGTCTGAACTATTGCTGGACCTGTTAGTTGTTTTTCATCAGCCTTTTCCCAACAAATTGGCGATCTACAATTTCTTCCATATAAAGCTTCAAAAGGTGCCATTTCAATACTGCTATGATAGCTATTATTATACGAGAACTCTATAAGAGATATGTGTTCATCCCAATTGCCTCCAAAATCTAAAACACATGCACGAAGCATATCTTCCAAAGTCTGAATAGTTCTTTCTGATTGTCCGTCTGTTTGAGGATGAAAGGCAGAACTAAATTGAAGCTTTGTTCCCATAGCTCGTTGTAAAGCTGTCCAAAAACGTGATGTGAAACGAGGATCTCGATCAGAGGTGATGCTAGCAGGAACTCCATGCAGTCGAGCAATCTCCTCAATGTAAATTTGTGCCAATTTGTTCAAGGTATAATCTATCCTAATAGGTATAAAATGAGCTGACTTTGTTAATCGATCCACAATAACCCATATGGCGTTATGCCCTTTGCTAGACCTCGGTAATCCTTGAACAAAATCCATAGTTACATCTTCCCACTTCCATTGGGGAATAGGAAGTGGTTGTAACGTACCTCCTGGCTTCTTATGTTCTGCTTTGATTTGTTGGCACACTAAACACTTGGATACCATTTCAGCAATGTCCTTCTTCATATCATTCCACCAATAATGCTTTTTCAAATTTTGATACATTTTCGTATTGCCTGGATGAACACTATAAGGAGTTCTATGTGCTTCTTCTAAAATTAACTTTCGGAGCTCAATATCATTAGGAACACAAATTCTATTTCCACACCTCAATATCCCATCTTCATGCATTTGAAAATCTGGATTTCTTTCTCCTTTCCTTGTAGTCTGGAGTGCTAACAACTGAGGATCCTTCTGCTGAGCTTCTTTGATTCTATGTATCAGTTCGGGTTCCACCTTCATTGTCGCCACAATTCCATTAGGACTATGTTCAATAAACTTAAAACCTGAATCCCTTAACTCTTCAAGAAGTTTCCATTCACTAACCATCATACTAGCCATGAATGCTGATTTCCTACTCAATGCATCTGCAACGGTATTTGCCTTCCCCGGATGATATTGGATGGTACAATCATAATCTTTTAGAATATCCATCCATCTCCTTTGTCTCATATTTAATTCTCTTTGGGAGAATAAATATTTCAAACTCTTGTGGTCCGTATATATCTCAAATGTTTCTCCATATAAATAATGTCTCCAAATCTTTAATGCAAAGATAATAGCAGCAAGCTCCAAATCATGTGTGGGATAATTTTGCTCATAATCTTTAAGTTGTCTGGAGGCATATGCCACTACTCGGCCATGTTGCATTAGTACACATCCTAAGCCTTTCCGAGATGCATCACTGTATATCACAAATCCATCCGTACCCGAGGGAATGGTTAAAACCGGAGCACTCGTTAGTCTTCTCTTGAGTTCTTGAAAGCTTCTCTCACATTCATCAGACCATGTAAACTTTGTATTCTTGCGTGTCAACCTTGTGAGAGGAATGCAAATAGAAGAAAAGCCTTCAACGAATCTTCTGTAATAACCTGCTAAACCCAAGAAACTCCTTACTTCAGTAACAGTGGTTGGCCTCTCCCAATTGACCACGGCCTCCACTTTTGAAGGATCAACCGATATGCCTTCCCTGGAGATAACATGACCCAAGAACACCACTCGATCAAGCCAAAACTCACACTTACTAAACTTTGCATATAACCTTCGTTCGCAGAGCGTTTGCAGAGTAGTTCTCAAATGTTCTTCATGTTCAGCATGACTTTTGGAATATATCAAAATATCATCAATAAAAACAATCACAAATTGATCTAAGAAAGGTTTAAAGACCCGATTCATCATATCCATGAAGGCAGCTGGAGCATTAGTCAATCCGAATGGCATTACCAAAAACTCATAGTGCCCATATCGTGTCCTGAATGCAGTTTTTGGAATGTCACTTTCTTTTATTTTGAGCTGATGATATCCCGATCTGAGATCAATCTTCGAAAATAGAGATGCACCCTGCAACTGATCAAACAAATCATCTATTCTTGGTAAAGGATATTTATTCTTTATGGTAACTCAGTTCAGCTGACGATAATCAATGCATAACCTGAGAGATCCATCTTTCTTCTTCACAAATAAAACTGGAGCTCCTCAAGGTGATACACTTGGTCGAATAAA
This sequence comes from Pontederia crassipes, assembly GCA_030549335.1. Classification (NCBI taxonomy): domain Eukaryota; kingdom Viridiplantae; phylum Streptophyta; class Magnoliopsida; order Commelinales; family Pontederiaceae; genus Pontederia; species Pontederia crassipes. The sequence goes on along the minus strand of CM060197.1, from coordinate 38,523,542 downwards.
ACCTTTATCTAACAGCTCTTGTAATTGCGCCTTCAACTCTTTTAATTCCGTAGGTGCCATACGGTAAGGGGCTTTGGAAATAGGAGCTGTGCCTGGGAGAAGGTCAATAGAGAACTATATCTCTCTATCAGGGGGTAAGCCAGGCAACTCCTCCGGAAATACATCCGGAAACTCCTTCACGATTGGGACATTATCCAAACTGATTCCCTCCTTTTTGCTTTCAACCAAGAAAGCCAAGAACCCTTCACATCCCCTCCTAAGCAATTTATTAGCACTAATATAAGAGATCAAACAACATGTTTTTGGTTCCTTATCTCCCATGAAGCAAAATGAGGGCTGATTTGGAAGTGAAAATGTAACTACCTTCTTGTAACAATCTAAACATGCATGATATGATGACAACCAGTCCATACCCAAAATCACATCAAAGTCATGCATGTATAAAAGAATCAGATCAGCACTTAAGGATTTGTCACCAACTTTAACACTACATGACTTATATATTATATTCGAAGGCAAAGTGTGCCCATCAGGTGTAGTAATTGTGAGGCAATAACCTAATGGTTCCCTTTTTGCCTTCAAATGACATGCAAAATTTGGAGATACTAAGGAATGAGTAGAACCGGGATCAATCAAAACTCGTGCCTTAGTGCCACAAATAGGAAGATTACCTGTGATCACTGCATTTGAGGCCTCAGCATCCTTCTGTGTTAAAGCATACACATGTCCTTGTCCAACTGGTTGCTTTCCTTTGTCTAATGGTCTGTTTGGTCGCGGGGGTTGTTGAGGTTGTTGTCGCATTAATGGACAGTTCCGGATAAAGTGACCCACTTTTCCACACCTAAAACAAGCTCCTACTTCTTTATGGCAAGGGGCATTACCATGAAAATTCCCACATGTTTTGCATGGTTGAGCATTTTGTGCTTGTGACTGTGATTGTTGTCCACGAAAAGGTACATTATATCTCTTCTTCTTAAAATCAAAAGTCTTTGGTCTCAGATGCTGACCAACATTATGTTCCTTCCTTTTTTGCTCTTGAGATACCTAGTACATATTTAAATCATTCTCCACCAGTTGTGCCCTCTCATAAACATCATCATATACTCGTAGCTTTAAAGCTGTAAGTCTGTTCTTAATGGCCGGTTTCAATCCCCTCTCAAACTTCTTTGCCCTTTCAGCTTCATCTGAAATTAGGTGTGGCGCAAACCTTGATAACTCTGCAAATTTAGCCTCATACTGATCAACTGTCATATTTCCTTATTCGAGCTTCAGAAAGTCGATGACCTTCTGATCTCGTGCACAATCTGAAAAGTACTTTCCAAGAAACACTTCTACAAACTTCTTCCATGACAGGTTGGCATTAGTAGCCAAAACTCTAGGTTTAGTTGCTTTCCACCAATGCTCGGCATTGCCCTCAAGCATAAATTCTGCAAAAACTATTTTCTCTCGCTCATCACAACATAAGGCAGCAAATATCTTCTCCATTCTGCTTATCCAACTCTCGGCTTCAGTTGGATCACCTGTACCCTTGAAACTAGGAGGGTCGAGTTTCTTGAACTGCTCAATGGTACATTTCCGGCTACTTCCCGCTTGCTCCACTGTATTATCATTATTCTTATTACTCTGAGTAGCTTGCACCTTCATTATGTCGCTCATTTCTTGTAGAGCACGAAAAACACCTTCGAGTCGAGGATCATGATCAGGACTTTGACTTTGGGCCGAGCTTTCCCCCCTTGTCTTCATGGTCCTAATGACATAATCAATGCACAGAAATTAATGATATAACGTAACAAGGGTGTACAACCTAAGCATAACAATGTCCTCCTAGACATAGCTATGCAACACATAACAAAGGGAAAGGACCTATTGCTCTGATACCAAAACTTGTCACGACCCCGGAATTAAGTCTCGGCCTAACCCGTAAGTCGCGACGTAATTACGGACGATCAAATAAAATTTTGCGGAAACGTGCAATAGTTCCCCTAGAAAACATTAGAGGATAACACACATAACAATCCACGCAATTCATATATTTGATCATCAGAGCATAACAGAAAACCTTAAGGTTTACATCACATAAAACCATATTCTTTTAGGATACAAAAGTATATTCGTTTATGTATTTTACAAACACAACTCCTTTGACATCCAACAAAGGATGCAAGAAGTACAAGTCTTCTATCTATGTCACCACGAAGATGCCAAAACTCTCCAATACCTTAGCAACAGAAAGAGTCTGTGACTCTGCTAAGGTAGTCCACGTGCACGATCTCAAAAGCTCTAATGATCTGAAACATGTTGAAACAACGTAATGAGCAACCAACAGCTCAGTAAGTTGATAACTCATACTCAATGTGTTAACCACCTTTCAATTCAGAAGGATATCAAATACATACAATAGTAAGAAGCAAAATGATAAGTTACCTTTAGTATCATAAGCGCAAAATCATATACAATTTGCAAATCCGATCAATCAGACAAATCACTTAACATATGCAATGATGCAGCAAACACATGAATGCACAGATCACCAACTGGCCAATTTGTATAGTCGATAGATGGATTCGAGAGGTGGCTCCCACCGTGACTACTCACGATGTAGCACTTCGCTCCATTCTACCTCATCCCTGCCGGGGAACAGAACGAATCAGAATGTAAGTGGATTCAAGAGGTGGCTCCCATCGTGATTTCTCACGATGTAGCACTTTGCTCCATCTTACATCATCCCATTTTGGGATCAGAATATATTGATGGTTGGATTCGAGAGGTGGCTCCCATCGCTATCAACGATGTAGCACTTCGCTCCAATCATCACTCATGCAAATGCATGACACACACATATGCAAATGAATGATTCCTTACACAAATTGCACATTCAGATATTCTGACAAATCATTCGAATCAGTCATTCACACAAATACATCATTCATACAAATCAATGTCTCACTCAATAATACTCTTTAGAGAACAATGAATAGTTCAAAATACTTTCCATCCAAATGTCAATGTAGAAATCACAAAGAATAGGAGGAACCAACTTACCTTATATAAGTGATGTGAAAATTTTAATCGCCTCTTCTTATCCTTACTTACTCCTTTAATCCTAAAATAATAACATATGTCCATTTAAATACTATGATCTGAGAACTAACATAATATACATGAAAAACATATCAGATAAACTATACATATCATTTACCCCCTTCACTCAAATAATTCAACTACTTGAATCCTTAGAAGTGTTCATGTTGCACATGGCAGATTAACAACCTAATGCAAGAAAATTCATAACTCCGAATATTTAGGGCCAAAATTCATATTATAATTTGTTATGAACCTAGAGTTCCTCAAGAATGACTAATAAAAGTTTCAGATTTTATTTCATCATAATTAGGTCGCAGAAAAATCGACAATTAACATATCAATTATAGTTCCTAGTTCTGGCAGACAGGGCAAGGTGCAATAATAAATTCATAACTCTCAGAACACAATTGATTTCAAGGTGATTCGAATTGGAGACGAATCCTAACTTCAACATATATCTGAACCTTAAATATCAAGAATTATCATATAATATGGAATTTTCTACATAATTTACAATTCGAGTGAGCAATTCTGCAAAACAGTCTGATAGACCCTTAAACATGAGGGCATAACTTTTTGTACACCAATCCAATTAAGCTAATTCCAAAGACACACGAAAGCTAGCTCATAAGGGATGTTCTAGAATTAATTTCATAATTTTAGGAGGTCACTAGGGCATCCAGATGACCTAGCAAATCTCGGGCATAGAATTGCTTGTAGCTAGGGCTTGTTCTTGATCAAAAGAGATCAAGCTAAGTATACCCCTTAACTACACTGAGATTTTGGAATGGGAAAAAAAAAAAAAGAAAAAGCCAGAGGAACTATGTGAAATCAGAGTATGACCATAATTACAAGATCTATGTAATACTTACCACAAAATGACCAAAATCCACTTTTGTTTACTTCTCCAAGTTCTTCTTTCTTCCTTGAATTTTGCTTTTCTTTGTGTTCAAGTTTCGGATGGATGAACTAAGGGCCGACAATAGGTGGATAAGATCTTGTAATAACCGACTTCAGGGTGGTCAAACTAAGGTACAAAATTGCCCTTGGATTTTGGTACTTAAGACATTATTTATTTATTTTATTTATCATTTACTTAAGACATTACATGTAAATAAGGAAGTACCCCCCATTTGGATTCAAACAAAATATTTTCAAACATAAATTTCAAGAGAATAAAAATCTAAATTTTGGTCCGAAGAACAAAAACGACGATTTTTCAGATTTTCCATTTTTACACATCATTTTTACCTAACTAGAACATCTTCTAAAAATTATTAAAAATCATATCTAGCATACATTCATATATAGGAACAATTACCGGCACTTTATTTTTCTTAATTCTATTATTTTCCGATATCACATTTTCATGCCTTAAGCGAAATTTTCAACGCTTAAGACGTTCCGACGATCATAGTTGGAACTTATAACATAACATTCATATCATAATGCATATCAATCACTTAAAACCACATTAACAAATATCAAATCATAGGGGTTTAGTTTTGGGATATTACATCCGGTGCTTGTGCATCCAGATCCTACGCTTGGGCGCGGATCCGGCGCTTGGGCATGGATTCGGTGCTTGAGCGCGGATCCGGCGCTTGTGCGGCGTAGATCTGGCGCTTGTGCGGCCGGATCCGGCGCTTGTGCGGCACAGATCTGGCGCTTGTGGGGCGCAGATCTGGCGCTTGTGCGGCTGGATCCGGCGCTTGAGCGCGGATCCGGTGCTTGGGCGGTCAGATCGCGTCCGTGGCCTGCTTCGGATCGGCTGCCAGCGCCGATCCGGCAGCAGGCGGCCTATTTTTTTATTCTTTTAAAAGATTGCGACGGACATATCCATCGCACTCTACCGGTGATGCGATGGTAGAATGGCCCCCGAAGCCTTCGATAGGAGAATGCCGCTGAAGCCTTCGGCGGCTCACCCATCGATGGTTTCGACGGGTGAGAACCCGCCGAAGTCTTTGATGTGGCAGTCCCGTCGAAGGTTTCGATGGGTATCCTCCCGTCGGAAGTATCGACGGGTTCTCCTGTCGAAATCCGTGGAAACTTGCGAAGGGGCTAACAGTCCTTCCTCCGACCTCGGTCAGCACCAGCAGCCGGATTAGGAGATTCTGATGGTGTAATCCATCGAAAGTTCTGAAGGACGACCTTTCCTTCGAAATGTTCGACGGATTTTAGCCTTCAAAAATTTTGAAAGCCATTTTTCTGTCGCAAACATCTGTCAAAATCTCCGAAGGGATGTTTGAGAACCGTTGATAATTTTTTGCGACGACAAGATTTCCAACTAACCACTATTCGTCGAAAAATACATCGCAAAGGCATATTTGCGACAGATTTTGAAGGTTTTGCGACGGATAAATCCATCGCAAAATCTGTTGTAGTCAAAGGTATCAAGCTTACACTGGCTACTAAGTCACACAAGGCTCAGCTGACTTTCAAGTTTCCTATCTCGCATGAGGTTGAGAAACTACTAGGGTCCTTTAGTTTTTGTCTGCAATTTGTTTAAGATAGCTGCACTGACAATTGTTGTGAGGGAAACTGTCTCCTGAGAATCAATTTTTCTCTTCCTGGATAAGATCTCTTTCAGAACTCAGGCATACGTTGGCATCTACTGAATTGCCTCCATGAAAGGAATGTTGATTTGATGCTTTTCAGGATTTCCATGAATTTCAGAAACTGCTAGTTAGTTTGACTACTAACTAACCTTTACGGGAAAGGTAGGTATTTGGGGTCGACCAACTTGTCTTCTCTATTCTTCTATTTAAGAATTTGAATTTCAATTGAGTCAACCGCTTTCGAGGTGGAGTCACTTGAGTTGACAACTTTCTCTTTTTCTTTTTGCTTTGGATCTATTGCTTCTATCGGTTGTTTGACTTGCATGGGTAACTCGGGTGTTTTCCTTTCAAGCAATTGAGTTCCACTTCTCAGTTCTACAGCTTGGCAGTGTTCTCAAGGATTAGGCTCAGGTTGTCCTGGGAATCTCCATTGGGTCGAGAAGTGGATGCAGTTGGTTGGGTCATTTGGGTGGGTTTCGAGGATCTTGTTGTGAGCGACCAGGTCTTCGATTTGGGTTTCGAGGATCTTGTTGGGTCTCAAGTATCCCCAAAATTTCTGGTTGAGCAGGTAGTGTTAATTGCTAAGGAGGGGGTAATTGCATTGTTGGGTTGGACTGTTTGTTCAGGAGTTGATGTGGTTGCATTCCTTGCCCAGATTGCTCTTAGTTTTGAGGTGGTTGAACATAATTGTTCCCTCCATATGAGAAGCTCAGATGATTTTGAGTCCTCATCCAAGACTGCCTTTGATTCTACTGAGCTCCGGTTGCATTTGGAAAGTATGGGGATATTGCATTGGCTTGGTCTTGTATTGAAATTTTGACTACCTCTCCATTCAATCCAAGGCAATCAGAACACATATGATTGGATGATTGGCATAAAGTATTTGAAACTCCTGACTCTAAGGAAAAGACTTCAGTTGATGAGTTCGCCTTTTGCATAGCTTTCTTCACTATCTCCTCGACCCGAAGTGAAAGTGTGTCTCAGCTGCCACTCCTTGAAATCGTTGGTTCCTCTGGCTTTTCTCTATTTTGTCTCTACTGTTGAAGTCAATTCCTGAAATTCTGTGCAACTTTCTGTATAAGCTCATACCTTCGTTCGCGTTTTTCGCCATGAATTTTTCTCCTGCTGCTAAATCTAGACAAGCTTTGGATTCCACAGTCAAGCCACGGTAAATTATCTACATTATAGTCCATTCCTGAAAACCATGATGTGGACAGGAACTAATCATGCTGGTGTAACATTCCCAAGTTTCGTGTAGAGGTTCCTTGTCATATTGATAGAAGGAGGTAATCTTATCTCTCATTTCGATAATTTTTTCTAGTGGAAAGAACCTAGTAAGAAAGGCTGACACCAAGTGATCCCACATTCTGATTGTGTTTGGTGCTAGGGATCGTATTCATGCCTTAGCTTTGTCTCTCAATGAGAATGGAAACAGCCTCGGTCTCACTGCGTCCGCAATGATATCAGTGCATCTAAAAGTGTCACAAAGTTCCAAGAAAGTGATCAGATGTTGATTGGGGTCTTCATTCGGCATCCCACTTAAAGCATTATGTCCCAATAATTCTATGATATTAGGATTGATCTGATAATGATTTGTAGTTATCTCTAGCCTTCTGATCCAAATTACAATCCCTACAGTTGATGGTGTACAAAATTTTTGCAAAGGGCGCAGTGCATTTGGATTTTTGGCGTCCATGTTTTGATTCAGATTTCGTCCTCCTTATTGAGCAGCACACCTCCTAGCTCTATGTCTTCCTTGCTGATTTTGAAGGTCCTCATGGAGGAAGTTTATGCCTAAGTCTGGTTGAGAAAAGTCTCCTTCAAACGTTTCTACAGAGTGACGTTCACCGCTTGACATAAAACTACATTAGTGGATTAATGAAATAGATGAAAGTAAGATAAAAGTTAAGAAAAGAAAAAGAACAAGAAATCATGAGGAAAATGATGACTGATTAAGAAAAATGTAATATATAGTATGAAAGGCGTAAGAACATTTTAGACATAAAATAGGGTCTTCAACACAAATGCTCTAAGTGTTCACAAAGGACTTATCACGAAAAATCATGCTAGAACACTAGCATCTTCCCCAGCAACGGCGTCAAAAACTTTGTTTTGCATAAAGTGTGCATAAAGTGTGTTTTGCATAAAGACCTCTATGACATAGGTCTACCCACTTCTCTGGTGTATTACCCTTGAGTACAGAGGAATATGACGAATGAAGTCTTAAAATTTGTAATCTCTCTATATTATCGAAATGCGATTCGCAAGACATTATTATAGTGCTTGAGGTTCGATCCGCAGGGAAGTGATGTTTGTGAAATCTTTGAAAAAAAATCCTTCGGAGCAAACTCGATAAGAAAAGTACATGCTGAAAACAAGAGAAAAGGGATGGCGATGACATAAAAAGAGATTAAATGTTTTTGTACTTTTTTGGAATATAAAAGAGGAAATATTGCAAAAGTGATGATTAATATTAAGGAGGGTATGAGACAATAAATCAAGAACACGTGCTGAGAACTTATGGGAGGTGCTTCCATTGTAGGATTCAAGGTTCTTTAGTTTGACATGCTTTGGGTGAAGTAATTGAGTTCCTTTTTCATGCTTGCGTTTGGTTGGTCTCATAATCTGCCCTAAGCTCCATTCTGACAGACCAAGTAAGGCTCGGTAAAATATTTATAACTTTCTCTAAACATATCATTTTCTAGTGATTCCAATTCTCAACGAGACCTAACATCATTGTATATAACACCCTAAATTATCAAATAATTCCACGGCATATTGAATGTAATACATAATTTACAAATTCGGGTAGCAATTTCGGCGGACAGAGTGATAGTACCTGAAAGATAAGTGCATAACTTTATCCACAGAAATCATATTAACTTGATTCCAAAGCTCAATGAAAGTAGACTCATATAGGATCAATAAAAATAAATTTCATAATTTTTGGATCAATCGAAGGTATGGAATTATGTAGCTAACAATTCGTGAATCAATTGAACATGGATAGGGTTAATCTTACCCATGAACAACATGAGTTTTGCCCCATGTTCAAGTAAAATCCGAAAATAAATGGATGAGAAAGGCTCAGAGTCCCCCTAATTAAAACTTATGTAGTTAAAATCTAAAGAAAATGAAGTAGGAACTTACCAAAATCTAAAACCCTAGTTGCCCCTTCACTTTTTCTAATTTCCTTCAACCATGTAGCATCTTTTCTTCTACTTTTGAAATTTGGCCAAGGGTGGTGAATAGGGCAGAAAAAGGTAGTAAAAGGTGAAAGGATAAGTATTAAAAGGAAGGGGGAACCGACTTCAGCTGGTGGAAACCATTTTTCCAAAAATACCCTTGTTATATGGCTTATTCACATGTAAATGGCTTTTGCATTTTTCATTTATTTATTTATTTATTCATTTACTTAAGACATCACATGTAAATAAGGAACTACCCCCCATTTGGATTCAAATAAAATATTTAGAAAAATAAATAACCAATGAATCGAAATCTAATTTTTTGTCCGAATAACAAAAATAGCGATTTCACAAAATTTTCCAATTTTGTATCTACGTTTTACCTAACTCATACACCTCCTAAAAATTGTTAAAAATCACTTTCATATATAGGAACAATTACCGGGACTTTAATTTTCCAAAATTTTAACTTTTTCGAAAATCACATTTTCACGCCCTAAACATATTTCCATCACTTTTCGGACTCCAATAATTATCATTGAAGCTTATGTTTTAACATGAGCTTCATAACACATATCAATAACATAATATAACATTCTAATTATACATGTTTAAGTTAGGGATATTACAGACCGAATTGAGTAAGATATTTAGCATTACCTTAAACGGTTTTTATGTCACCATTGCTGTGTTCGATTCTTTTCGAATTTTCTAGGATGTTCGACCCAAGGCGGAATACTCTTCAATCCTCGCTTAAGTCAGTGACCCAAGTAGGGTAGGCAAGAGATGAGTTACTTCTAAAGGACTTCCAATAAATCCTGGTTCGTATTTCCTGAATTGAACTTTTCTTCTCCTTCAAAAGCATCTAAGCCATCCAATATCTTGCATTTTGCCCGGGAGGATGGTCCATATTCCACTAAGGAAAGCATGAGCCGACCGTAGCCTCCTTGCCTTAGGTGTATTTCTTTTAAATGCTTGATACTTAGTGGACATGAGACTTAAACACAAGTCCTAAGGAAAGCTCAATTTGTACTTCGGTAATAACATGCACTATTTTTTATGCACGTAAACACAGGCTTTCCACCAACACGAACGTGTAGGCATAGAGTTGAGTGTTTTTATTTTGCTAGTATTAGTTAATTTTATTGTGCTCAGTACAAATAGATATAAATTAAAGTAATTTTATGAGTTGCACCCTAGGATGTCTAATATTTGGGAAAATTAAAAGTACCAAAACAGGTAATGTTTTTATTTTATATAAATCATAAATTAAGGTTACTTAGTCTGTTAGGACATAGAAGTAGCATAAAAGTTAGGCTGAATGTTGATTTTCATAAGAGCAAACCATAATCAAATAGGAAATGAAACTTTTACAGATTAATGTCTCTGTAATATGAAAGTTAACAAAATTGGAATGATGTTATTTGGTTAGGTATATAAGAAAATATGGATTTTTCTTTACTATGTGTGCAATCTATCATATTATTAGGTCAATCCTTATGCTATATAGTTACTTAAGTTATATGAGTAAATACTTAAGATTCATATACCCTTTGCAATTAATGATGTTTCATGTGTTATAGGCTTGTGCTCATATCATAGTAGTAATGTGTTTCTTACTATTATTGTTATAAGAGTAGAAGAGTAAAGTAGTGAAAGGGAAAGGAAAACATTTTGTTAGCCTTCATAGGTAAGTTGATTTCTCCTACTCTATGTATTCACCTCTTTTGATTTCGGTGTGACATCGATTATTGTGTGTATTGAATATGTTTTGGAATGCTATGAATTAATTTCGAGAAATATAATTATGAAAAGTATATCTCAATGATTATATGATTGCACATTTGAAAAAGTATATGTGATATGATTTGAATGGATTACGATGAGTGCACTTTTGTTCCTTTTAAAATGGTATTGGATATGATTCATCTTCTGATATTCAAGAGATGTTTGTTATGTAATGAATCATGCATCGGCATATATTTGCATTTGCGTATATGATGGTTGGAGCTAAGTGCTACATCACTGATCACGATGGGAGCCACCTCTAGAGTCCAATCCATCATTCTGTTCCTCAATAATGGGATGAGATAGGATGGAGCTAAGTTATACATCGCTAATCACGATTGGAGCCATGATCACTAGCTGATCACTATAGTTTTTTATCTCATTTTTGATGTATTTCACCCCTATCGAGCCCCTAAATTGCCCAACTTTTGGCCAATTATGTTTGGAATGCATGGATTGTGATAACTAGTTGATCTTCCTCATTTTATACTTAATTCCATGTGCATAGAGATTCTGAAATGCTAAAACCCATAAATATTTCAATTCTATGCCAAGTTATCATTTTTAGGACAAGTTATCATTTCAATATGCCAAGTTATCATTTTTTTGAGTGAACTGACTTTCAATGATTTTCTTGCCCTAAATCCATTACTATCATGAATGAATCATATTTGGATGATCATATTTCAACTTGTGCAAAATTATCAATCCATTTGAACAAGTTATCATTTTCCAATGCCAAGTTATCGTTAAAGGACAAAACTGTCATTTCAATATGCAAAGCTGTCAATTCTGCAAAAGGCATTAAGCAATCACTAAAACATTGTCTTAACTCATTGCTGTTCAAATTTGATCACATTTGGATAACTACAACTAAACTTATGACAAGTTATCACTTTCAAGGCATCAAGTTATCATTTTTGGCACCCAAGTTATCACTCTTATGAAATATTATCCATATTTGATTTCTGACCTCATTCACTTGTCATCCTAATCCATTTGATGTCTTCAATGCTTTGAACTACTCATATTTGAACATTTTCCGTGAAATATGAAAAGTTATCATTTCGGGTCCCTAAAACTATTATTTTTTATATGGGTTTTCATCCCTGCACAACACCAAATCCCATTTTATGTTTGAGCTGACAACTATCATTATCCTAATCCTTATTTGTTAAAATCCCATTTAAGGATTTTGATGCTTGCTCTTTTGGGTTTTGTAGTAGGGAAAATAAGTTGCAAAAAGGTGGAAAAAGGTGGGGGCACCACCTACTTTTGCTGTCCAGAAAAGTTGTCTTTTGTAGGAATTCTAGGACCAGGACACATGGCACAATCACATCACCATGGAACATTCTGATGCTGATCAAAGAGTGCACATGACACATATATAAGCTAGGGAAATTCTGGAGGAAAGGGGGCTGGCCATTGCATGGTTTGGAGAAGGAAGCGAGGGTTTGGGATTGGAGCTGAAGTGCTGCAAGGATACCTCTTGACAAGCCCTGAAGCCAATATGATTTGCATATGTTCTTCACTATACTTTGTATCAAACTTTGTAATTATGAGGAGCTAAACTCCATGTCTTCTAGGATAGGGTAGTAGTCTAGATTAATTATGGATGGATGTGGACATTTCTAATTTCCTGCACTGATTTCATAATTTCTGATTTTCTGATTCTTGATTCTGCATTTAGAACTCATCTATTTCTGTCCTATTCTTGACATTGTATGATCTTGCTTATATCTACAACTGAGAGGTTATTTTATGATCTGTTCTTGATTTAGAAATGAAACAAGAACCAATAACAAGTTCTAGGTCCTAATCTGATATAGGAATATGATTTTCATCTAATTTAGTTTCTGAACTGCAATTCTGATTTCTGATTTGAGAAATCTGATGTCATTGTAAACCCCTCATTTCATTGGCTACTGAGAAGTAGTTTAAGTGGGTTCTTCTTATTTAGAAATGTAATAAGAGGCAATGACAACTACCCTGAATCAATTCTGTAAAAACATATTGTGATCAAATCTGATTTGCATTTTGAGTTCTGATTTTTATGGAATCTACTTGTCATTGTGGAATCCCAATCTTATATGCAACTGATAGGTTAATTCCTGATTTTCACTTTGTTTAGAAATGGACCAAGGAGCAATGGCAAATCTGAATTTTAATAAGTAACATGTGTTGAAATGTTCCAATTGATTGATGCTAGTGTGGATTTCATTTCAAATTTGCAGCTGAGAGGCTAATTTAAAATCTGATCACTATAGGTTTTTACCCCATTTTGGATGCATTTCACCCCTATCGAATCCCTAAATTGCCCAACTTTTGGCCAATTATGTTTGAAATACATAGTTTGTGATAACTAGTTGATATTCCTCATTTTATACTTAATTCCATGTGCATAGAGGTTATGAAATGCCAAAATCCATGCCAAGTTATCACTTTTCGGACAAGTTATCACTCCAATAGGCCAAGTTATCATTATTTTGAGTGAACTGATTTTCAATTATTTTCTTGCCCTAAACATTATTATCATGAATGAATCATATTTTGATGGTCATATCTCAACTTGTGCAAAATTTTAAGTCCATTTGAACAAGTTATCATTTTTTCAATTAAAGGGCAAAACTATCATTTCGACATGCAAAACTATCAATTCTACACAAAGGCCTTAGGCAATCATTATATTATTGTCCTAACTCATTGCTGTTCAAATTTGATCACATTTGGATAATCACAACAAAAGTTATGACAAGTTATCATTTTTAAGGCAATCAAGTTATCGTTTTGGCACCCAAGTTATCATTCCTTTGAAATCTTATTCATATTTGATTTCTGACTTTACTCACTTGCCACCCTAATCAATTAATGCCTTAAATGCTCTGAACCATCCATATTTGATCATTTTCCATGATTTATGCAAAGTGATCATTCCGAGCACTGATAAGTTATCATTTTTAACATTGATTTGCAATTTTGCACAACACTTAATCATACTTGATGTTTGAGCTGATCATAGTGGTTTCCTTTATCCTTATTTGTTCATTTCATATTCAAGGACTTTGATGTTTGCTGTTTTGACCCTTGTAGCAGGGAATATAAATCTGAAAAAGTTGGAAAAAGGAGGGGGGACCACCTACTTTTTGCTGTCCTAAAAGCTGTCACTGAGATATTTTCTGGTTCAGAGGACAAGTGGCTGACATCAGAGATTAGGGAACTTTCTAATGCTGATCTAAGGGTGGAAGGAAGGGATATATAAGCTGAAAACCCTAAGGAATGAGGAGGGGGGCCTCCATTTGGAGGGCTGCTGGACCAGGAGCAAGGGAGAAGGCAGCAAGGTTTTTTGGAGTTGGAGCTGAAGGCTGCAAGGACATCTCTCGACAAGCTTCAATCTAGATGACTTCCTTTTATTCTTTACTACATTTTGTATCTGATTTTGTAAACATGAGGAGCTAAATCCCATTGCCTCCTCGGATAGGGTAGTAGTCTAATGCATATTGTGGATGGTTTAGGGACAAAACTGATTTCCTCATTTGAATCAAGTTCTGAATTGATTCTGAAATCTGTATTAATCTAAATTTGTTCTAGTCATTGGAAGACCGTACTTGTATTTACAACTGAGAAGTTGTCATTTAGTCTAATCTTTGTTTAAAAATGAGCAAAGAACCTATGCCAAGTTTCTGGATTCCTTTTTGATTGAAAATCTGATTTCTGTTTTCCTGATTTCTAAACTTCCTGAATTCTGATTTTTCTGATTAGTCTGAATCTGTTTGTCATTGGGGATTGAATTAATTGCACAACTGAGAGGTTATCTTACATCCCAATCTTGTTCAGAAATGAATCAAGAATCAATGCCAAATGTTCAGGTTCTAACCCAAATTAGATTGCTGATTTCCTGAATTCTGATTTCTATTTTTCCCCAATTCTGATTTCTGATTTTTCAGAGCTATTTGAATCTGATTGTCATTTTGGAATTGAATCAATTGAACAATTGAGATGTTATCATATGTTCCAATCTAGTTCAGAAATGAATTAAGATAATTTGACACATCTATGATTCAAATCTGTGATTACCATTGACTTTTCTATTTTTTATGAGTTGCTAATTTCTGGTTTCCTCAAATTACTGAAATCTGATTGCCATTGTTAAGCCCCACTTTAATCCACCATTGAGAGATGGTTTTAAGGCCTTCCTTGAGATTCAGAGATGAGCCAAGGAGCAATGACAATTTCTGATTTCCTAAACTTGAGATTCTATGCATATTGGTTCCAATTATCTAATATTAAGTGTGGACTTCATTTTTAATTATAGTTGAGAGGTTGAATCAAAGTCCTCTTGTAGTTTAGAGATAAACCAAGGAACACTAGCATTAATATTGGATTGATTTCATCCATGTTTAGTTGATTGAAGCATTCCTTTCATTTTCAAAGTGCAATCTAAAGTTATCATTTCATATTTGATTGAATTGCCAAAAAATTAGCAAAGTGACTTGGATTGAACTCAATGATAACTTGATTTTCAGTGGGGATCCTGTTCTAATTCAACTTGGCTAACAATTATATGACAATATATTATTTAGTTCTGGTCTAATTGAGCTGTGAAAACAGCCATATTAAAGTTTGAATTGGATTTGACTAAAAAAGGATAACTTGTCCATTTCCATCCATAATTAAATTAGATGAACCCCAACTCCTAGGGGGATATTCCTCATTGATAGATAAATCCTTTTAGCCTCTAGATTAGCATTTACAATTCAGTTTAATTAACTTTTCAGCAATCTACAACAAGTTATCATTCTGCATTCCTAAAAGAAAGAAAAAAAATTTGTTTTCACTTCCCTTAAAAAATCAATTTTTGCCACTTTAATTTTTATTAGTCTAAATTGTTTTTAGGTAGTTTAGAACTTCAAATAACTGTGGATACGACATTTAGGGTTACTACAATTGACCTGTATACTTGCAGTAGAGAGTGAGTTAGGGAGTTGGAACAAAAATTGAAAAAATTGACTTTTGACCCAAAAATCAGCAAGTTATCACTCAACTCCTCAATTTCACTATCAAAATCTTCTTGTAGTTTAGAGATAAACCAAGAAGCATTAGTATTAAGATTGGATTCATTATCTTTCTGATTAGCTGATGCATGAAAATGAGCTGAATTGTATTACCAAACTGAGATTGCCAAAATCTGAAAAGTATTTGCAAGATCAGTGACAGGCTTATAAATTTGTTAATGATAACTTGATATTCAGTGGGGATACTTATCCAATTCAACCTGGATAATATGTATATGATAATATATAGATTAGTCCTTGACTAAATGAGCTGTGGAAGCAGCAATATTTCAGGTTGGAGCAGATTTGCACTTTTAATGATAACTTGATCCAATCCATCCATAATTAAGTTAGATGAACCTCAATTCCTAGGAGAACCTTCCTCATTGATAGATAACCCCTTTTAGCCTCTAGATTGGCATTTATAATTCAGTTTAGTTAACTTTTCAGAAATCTAAAAATAGTTATCATTCTACATTCGTGAAAAATATGTTTTCAATTCCATTTGAATTCCTATTTTTGCCACTTTAAATTAGATTAGTCTAAATTATTTTTAGGTAGTCTCGAACTTCAAATCACTGTGGATATGACATTTAGGGTTACTACAAATGACCTATGCACTGCAGTAGGAGTGAGTTAGGGAGTTGGAATAAAAAATTGAAAATTTTCACTTTTGCCCCCAAAATCAGCAAGTTATCACTAAACTCCTCAATTTCACTATCAAGTTTTTAGCGCCGTTGCTGGGGATTTGAGGTCAATTAGACTAACTTAGATAGTTTAGATTAGTTTTAGACTAGTTTTTAGTCTATTTATTAGGCCAATTTTTAGTTTTTGCAAGTTATCATTCCCAATTTTCAATTTTTGTCTAGTTTTCTTTCTTTTCTCCATTTGATACTTCTGAATTCATTTATGCAGGATTTGGACAATCAAGAGGACCATTACCAATCAGATCCTGAGCCTCAAAGAAGATTCTTGTGGAGAAGGAGATTGCAAAGGTTGGAGGAAAGAAGAAGGATATTTAAAGAAGAGGAAGAGGAGCAAGGCAATATGGCTGCACCAAGGACTTTGAAAGATTGCTACTCACCTAGCAATGTCAGAAAATCAACTTGGAGATGGAGCTCTTGCACCTGTGGCAAATTTTGAAGTGAATCCAGCACTAATTACTATGATAAGGCAGTATCAATTCTCTGGATTAGGGACAGAAGATCCAGCCTCACATTTGGACAACTTTAAGGAGATATGCAGCACAGTACACTTCAATAATACTCCTATGAACTCTGTCTACATGAGGCTATTCCCTTTTTCACTCAAGGACAAGGCCAAAATCTGGTATAAGACTCTCAAACCTGAAGAAGTGGCCACTTGGGAATCAATTATGCAATTATTTCTATCAGAATTCTTCCCTCCTTCCAAGACTGACAATTTCAGGGTTCAAATAGTCAGGTTTTACCAATTGGACAGGAGAATATTTGTGATGCATGGAAGAGACTTCAAGGGCTGTTGAGGGCATGTCCACACCATGAGTTTGAGAAGTGGCAACTAGTCAACTACTTTCATAAAGGCCTGAATTATCCATCCAAGGCGGCACTAGACACAGCTGCAGGAGGCATCTTTGCATCAAAGAATATTGATGAAGCTTACCAATTGATAGAGAATATAGCCAAGAATCATCACTTTCTTACCCATGATAGGACAAGGAGACCACATGTTGATTCAGTGAACAACTTGTCATCTCAATTTGAAGAAGTGTTGTACAAGACCTTGGAGAAGCTGAACCTCACCCCTAATGTTAGAAAGGCTACCACACCTGAATCTAGGTGTGATGTATGTGGTAATCAAGGCCATGCCACAGAAAGTTGCAACCTTATAATGCAACAATATGAGCAATCCATTGATTCAGTCAATGTTGTGGGAAATTATGGAGTGAAACCCCTTGCTGAATTCTATACTACAGAAAACAGGAACCATCCCTACTTTTCCTACAAGGCTAATCATTACCAAGGGCCATCAATGCAGAATTCTAGTTGGCAACCTAAGATTTTGCCAAGAAATCAGCCACCTCCATATGCAACTCAGCCCTCAAATGCTCCAATATAAAGACCCCCTTTTGAGCAACCACCAACTCAACCTTCTTAATTCTCAGAAATAGAGGAGATGCTGCAACAAATTCTGAAGAAGCAAGGCAATCAGGAGGAGGCAATTTTGAAAATTAATTCTAAACTTGATACTATTGAGAACCAAGTTGCTCAGCAACCTAGCACCTCAGCTAGACCTCCCATATTCTTCCCTGGACAACCTGAATTGAACCCCAAAGAGCAAGTCCAAGCTGTCCAGCTCAGGAGTGGGAAAATTATAGAAGAACCAATGAGGAATGTTGAGGGAAATCCAGCTGAAGTCAGTACAAGTTCAGGGCCTGCAGAAAAATCAAATGAGGGGGCTGTCTTGGAAAATCAGAATCAACATCCTCAAGGTGAAGTCAGGGCTAGAATCTTTGACAAAGTGCCTTTCCCTCAAAGGTTGGTAAAGGCCAAGCAAGATCAGCAATATGGAAGGTTTTTAGAAATCTTGAAGAAGTTATACATCAATGTACCATTTGTTGAAGCCATTGAAGAGATGCCTTCATATGCAAAATTTCTCAAGGATATATTGACCAAGAAAAGAAGGATTGTGGAATGTGAAACTATTGCACTAACTGAAGAAGCTTCTGCAATAATCCAAAATAAATTACCTCCTAAGCTAAAGGATCCAAGGAGTTTCTCTATTCCATGTGAGATAGGAAATAGAAAAATTCAAAGAGCCATGTGTGACTTGGGTGCTTCTGTAAGTGTGATACGATTATCTCTATGTAGAAAACTTGAGGTAGGAGATATGAAGCCCACCAACATGTCTCTACAGTTGACTGATAGGTCCATCAAATATCCCCATGGAATCATTAAAGACATACCCTTAAAGTTTGGAAAATTTTATATACCAGTGGACTTTGTAGTTTTGGATATGGATGAGGATCTGAATACACCCATCTTGCTTGGGAGACCCTTTCATGCTATTGCTGGAGCTGTCATGGATGTTAAAGAGGGGAGATTGACATTCCAAATTGGTGAAGACAAGATAGAGTTCAACCTTGCACAAGTTATCAGCATGCCAGCTTGTCAGCAAGATGATTTTGGGGATGAACAGATTGATCAAGTTGTGGAGCAAGCCTCAACAATAATACCCATTGAAGATCCATTTCAAAGGTACCTCATGTTTGATCATTTGAGGGAATTGGAGGATCCAGAGGCTGCAGCATACCAATCTGCATTGAATTTATCCAAATCAGTGGAAAATTCAGAAAATTAGTACCAAGTGCAGGAAGTTATCACTGCTGAAACTCAATCCAGCTCAACTCAAAACAATTCATCCAAATTGGAGCTCAAGCTTTTCCCTAGCAATCTGAAGTATGAATTCTTGGGGAAAAATTCAACATTTCTAGTTATCATCAATGCAAATTTGCCAAAGGATCAAGTTGAAGAGTTGCTGAAAAAACTAAGGCTGTACAAGATGGTAATTGGCTATTCTATTGATGACATTAAGGGTATCAATCCCTCAATTTGCATGCATAGGATTTCCATGAAAGACAACTTCAAGTCCTCCATTGAATGCCAAAGGAGACTCAACCCAGACTCAACCCTATCATGAAAGAAGTGGTCAAGAAGGAAGTGTTGAAGTTGTTGAATGCTGGAATTATATATTCCATTTCAGATAGTGAATGGGTTAGCCCAGTGCAAGTAGTGTCAAAGAAGGGAGGGATTACAGAAGTGAAGTCAGATTCAGATGAGTTGATATCCACCGGGACAGTTACAGGGTGGAGAATGTGTATAGACTTCAGGAAGCTAAACAAGGCTACAAGAAAAGACCATTTCCCTCTTCCCTTTATTGACCAAATGTTAGAGAGGTTGTCAAGGCACTCACACTTCTGTTATCTAGATGGATATTCAGGTTTCCTGCAGATTCCCATTCACCCTCAAGACCAGCATAAGACAACATTTACTTGTCCATATGGGACCTTTTCTTATAGGAGAATGCCCTTTGGTCTATGCAATGCACCTGCCACTTTCCAAGGGTGTATGATGTCTATCTTCTCAGACTTTATTGAAGACATAATAGAAGTATTTATGGATGACTTTTTAGTATATGGAGATTCATTTGAAGCTTGCCTAGAAAATTTGACAAGGGTCCTACAAAGGTGCAGGGAATCAAATCTAATTCTGAATTGGGAGAAATGTCATTTCATGGTCCAGGAGGGGGTTGTTCTAGCACATATTGTGTATAGTAGAGGAATTGAAATGGATAAGGCAAAGATTGAGGCAATTGAGAAGTTGTCACCCCAAAGAATGTCAAGGCAATTAGGAGCTTTTTGGGGCATGCAGGTTACTACAGGAGGTTTATCAAAAACTTCTCAATGATAACCAGGCCTCTTACCCAGCTGCTGGCCAAAGATGTTGAGTTCAAATTTGATGAGGAATGCTTAAAGGCCTTTAACCACTTGAAGGAAGCTCTTATATCAGTCCCTATTTTGCAGCCCCCAGATTGGGCATTGCCCTTTGAAATCATGTGTGACACATCAAATCAGGCTGTAGGGGCAGTGTTGGGGCAAACCAAGAAGAAGAAACACTATGTTATATGTTATGCTAGCAAGACATTGGATGAAGCCCAAGTCAACTATGCCACCACTGAAAAGGAATTGTTGGCTGTTTTGTTTGTCTTTGACAAATTCAAATCTTATTTAATTGGATCCAAAGTAATTATCTTCACTGATCACCAGGCAGTAAGGCACCTGGTCAACAAGAAGGAATCCAAGCCAAGGCTCATCAGATGGATTATATTGCTACAAGAGTTTGATGTTGAAATCAGGGATAAAAGAAGTAGTGAAAACTTAGTTGCTGATCATCTTTCTAGGATGGAGGGAGTCCAAGAATCCTCAATACTTCCTATCAATGATTCCTTTCTAGATGACTTCTTGATGGCAATATCAACAAACTCAATTCTCTGGTATGCAGACATTGTGAATTACCTGGCCTGTGGGATTATTCCTCCTGATTACACATATCAACAAAAAAAGAAGTTTTTCGATGATCTAAAGAATTACTACTGGGATGACCCCATTTTGTTTAGAAAATCCCCTGATGGCATGTATAGGAGATGTGTACCACAATCAGAATTCCAGGACATCTTGGAGGCTTGCCACTCATCTCCATATGGTGGGCATGGTGCCACACAGAAGACAACTGCAAAAATCCTTCAATCTGGCTTCTATTGGCCTAGCTTATTCAAAGATGCCCATTTTTATGTGAAAAGTTGTGATGAATGCCAAAGAACAGGTTCCATCTCAAGAAGGAATGAAATGCCTCAACAAGGAATTCTAGAGATGGAGATATTTGATGTTTAGGGAATTGACTATATGGGCCCATTCCCTAGTTCATGTGGATTCAAGTTTATATTGTTGGCTGTGGACTATGTGTCTAAATGGATAGAAGCAATTCCGACCATAGCTGCTGATTCCAAGGCTGTCATTAAATTGTTCAAGGAGATAATCTTTCCAAGATTTGGAATCCCAAGGGTAGTCATAAGTGATGGAGGGAGCCACTTCATTGAAAAGTATTTTGAGAACCTCCTAAACAAGTATGGAGTTAAGCACAAGATCTCAACAGCATATCACCCCCAAACAAATGGCCAAGCAGAAATTTCAAATAGGAAAATCAAGGCAATATTGAAGAAAACAGTCCTTGACAAGAAAAGATTGGAGTTTGAGGCTAAATGAGGCACTTTGGGCATATAGGACAGCCTACAAAACCCCTATAGGTACCTCTCCCTACAAGCTTGTCTATGGAAAGACATGTCATCTACCAATTGAATTGAAACATAAAGCCTATTGGGCAGTCAATGCACTCAATTTTGATATGCATGCATGTTGACAGAAGAGGCTTCTTCAAATTGATGAGTTGGATGAGATTAGGCTAAATGTCTACCATAATTCAGAATTCTACAAGGAAAGGACCAAGAGGTGGCATGATAGCAGAATTTTGAAGAAAGATTTCAAAATTTGAGACTTTGTATTATTGTTTAATTCAAGGTTGAAATTATTCCCTGGAAAATTGAAATCAAGGCGGAGTGGACCTTTCAAAGTCCACAAAGTCTATCCTTATGGAGCTGTGGACCTTCTGAATGATAAGGATGACATATTCAAGGTCAATGGACAGAGATTGAAACTATATAATCCCACAGCTCAAGATTCAGCTAAGGAGGTGCTGAAATTGCAAGATTTGCCTAGCTGAATTCAAGTGGAACAATGTCTAGCCTAAGACATTAAAGTATGGCACTTCTTGGGAGGTAACCCAAGTCATTTTACATTTAATTTTTCTATTTTGCAGGAATAAAGAAGGAAGGAATCAAATCAATTCACAAATTGGCAATTAGGGAGTACCCCTACCCTCATTTTTTATTTTCCTCATTAAAATCCCAATGATAACTCATATAATCTTTTCTCTCATGCTGAAATCATCATATTAATATTTGAATTATCATTCCTATCAGTTATCCCAACCCATTATAGCTGAATTTCAGTGGATTTCAGTGAATCTCAATACATTGTTAAATTGTGAACTCTAAAAATCTGATATTGAATACCCCACTGATATCTCTTATTTCTTTGCAGGATTAGAGGCAATTCATGGAGTATGGAACACCTAAAGACTTGGATTGAAATGCAAGAACCATTGGATAGGATTCAAGTGCTCAATTCCATGCATTTCATACCCTCACTACCCTCTCCCTTGCCTTCATTTTCACCACTGTGGACAGTGCTGAGAATAAACTTGGGGGAGGAAACCTGGTACTTTTCTAACCTTTACATCATGTTTTCAATTTATTTTAATGTCCATATATCATTTATCACTAGGTTATCAGTAGGTATTGCAAGTTATCAATAATTTAATCCAGTTATCATTGGTTATCACTAATGGAGTTCAATTCAATTCTCTCACTCATTCTAACTCCAAAATGGGTAAAATACTTTATTATGACAATTGGTACACTCCAATACCAAGTGGCCAACTTGGCCATTAGTCTTGTTGCTTTAATTGGCTATTCAATTTAGATGCATTTGAATCAATTTTCAGCTGAAAAATTTTCTTTTTGTGGGTAACACTAGCTGACATTCATGAATTAAATTGATAATATCAGATGTTTAGAAGGGAGTCAAGGCTCTTGCTGCCATGTTAATTAGGAAAACTTGACTTTTTGGACAAAGAGATCTAAACTATACTTGAGTTTGAACTATTGCTCTCTTCATGAACAGGATAGAAAAAGAAAAATGGAGAAAAGAAAAAGTAAAAAGTTGCATTTTGCATTGCATGCATGCATAAATAAAGAGAGTGAAATTCCAAAAAGGAACCTCTCCTAAATAAAGCCATGATTTTTATCCTGTGACCATCATGAATAAAAATCAAGTCCTGACCTGTTTACTTGCATTTCATGAATAAAAGTCAGGTGTTAAACCTATTTAAGTAATGAAAATCTGTTCATGAAGGGATTTGTAGTTCAACCTTGTAGTAAAGTTGACAATTCCTACAATTCAAACATGTTATTGCTAGTAATTCTTCCATGGCTTAAATTTGCTTTAGCCTCTGTGACTTCCTAGCTAGAAATTGAGTTTTTGGAAAGAATGAAGTGTTGACAAAGTGGGAAACTCATTGGACTCAATTCAGCTGACTTTTACTTCATTTGTGGACTTTTAATTCAAGTTTGTCCTTAATTTCTGAATGTTTTGCTTGAGGACAAGCAAAAGGCTAAGCTTGGGGGAGTTTGATCACTATCTGATCACTATAGTCTTTTATCCTATTTTAGATGCATTTCACCCCTATCGAGCCCCTAAATTGCCCTTGGCCAATTATGTTTGGAATGCATAGATTGTGATAACTAGTTGATCTTCCTCATTTTATACTTAATTCCATGTGCATAGAGGTTCTGAAATGCTAAAATCCATAAATATTTCAATTCTATGCCAAGTTATCATTTTTAGGACAAGTTATCACTCCAATATGCCAAGTTATCATTATTTTGAAAGAACTGATTTTCAATGATTTTCTTTCCCTAAATTCATTACTATCATGAATGAATCATATTTGGATGATCATATTTCAACTTGTGCAAAATTATCAATCCATTTGAACAAGTTATCATTTTCCAATGCCAAGTTATCGTTAAAGGACAAAACTATCATTTCGATATGCAAAGTTGTCATTTCTGCACAAATGCATTAAGCAATCACTAAAACATTGTATTAACACATTGCTGTTCAAATTTGATCATATTTGGATAATTACAACTAGACTTATGACAAGTTATCACTTTAAAGGCATCAAGTTACCATTTTTTGCACCCAAGTTATCACTCTTACGAAATCTTATCCATATTTGATTTCTGACCTCATTCACTTGTCATCCTAATCCATTTGATGTCTTCAATGCTTTCAACTACTCATATTTGAACATTTTTCATGAAATATGAAAGGTTATCATTCCGGGTCCCTAAAACTATTATTTTTTTATATGGGTTTCATCCCTGCACAACACCAAATCCCATTTTATGTTTGAGCTGACAACTATCATTATCCTAATCCTTATTTATTAAAATCCCATTTAAAGATTTTGATGCTTGCTATTTTGGGTTTTGTAGTAGGGAAAATATTTTGCAAAAATGTGGAAAAAGGTGGGGGGACCACCTACTTTTGCTGTCCAGAAAAGCTGTCTTCTATAGGAATTCCAAGACCAGGACACATGGCACAATCACATCACCATGGAACATTCAGATGCTGATCAAAGGGTGTACATGACATATATATAAGTTGGGGAAATTCTGGAGGAAAGGGGGGCTGGCCATTGCAGGGTTTGGAGAAGGAAGCGAGGGTTTGGGGTTGGAGCTGAAGTGCTGCAAGGATACCTCTCGACAAGCCCTGAAGCCAATATGATTTGCATCTGTTCTTCACTATATTTTGTATCAAACTTTGTAATTATGAGGAGCTAAACTCCATGTCTCCTACGATAGGGTAGTAGTCTAGATTAATTATGGATGGATGTGGACATTTCTGATTTCCTACATTGATTTCATAATTTTTGATTTTCTGATTCTTGATTCTGCATTCAGAACTCATCTATTTCAGTCATATTCTTGACATTGTATGATCTTGCTTATATCTACAACTGAGAGGTTATTTTATGATCTATTCTTGATTTAGAAATGAAACAAGAACCAATGACAAGTTCTAGGTCCAAATCTGATTTAGGAATCTGATTTTCATCTAATTTTATTTCTAAACTGCAATTCTGATTCCTGATTTGAGAAATCTGATGTCATTGTAAACCCCTCATTTCAATGGCTATTGAGAAGTAGATTAAGTGGGTTCTTCTTATTCAGAAATATAATAAGAGGCAATGATAACTCCCCTGAATCAAATATATAAAAACATGCTGTGGTCAAATCTGATTTGCATTTTGAGTTCTGATTTTTATGGAATCTGCTTGTCATTGTGGAATCCCAATCTTATATGCAACTGATAGGTTAATTTCTAATTTCCACTTTGTTCAGAAATGGACCAGAGAGCAATGGCAAATCTGAATTTCAATAAGTATCATGTGCTGAAATATTCCAATTGATTGATGCTAGCGTGGATTTCATTTCAAATTTGCAGCTGAGAGGCTGATTTAAAATCATCATGTAGTTTAGAGATAAACCAAGAAGCATTAGTATTGAGACTGGATTCATTATCTTTCTGATTAGTTGATGCATGAAAATGAGCTGAATTGTATTACCAAACTAAAATTGCCAAAATCTGAAAAGTATTTGCAAAATCAGTGAGGGGCTTATAAATTTGTTAATGATAACTTGATATTCAGTGGGGATACTTATCCAATTCAACCTGGCTAATATGTATATGATAATATATAGATTAGTCCTGGACTAAATGAGCTGTGGAAGAAGCAATATTTCAGGTTGGAGCAGATTTTCACTTTTAATGATAACTTGATCCAATCCATCCATAATTAAGTTAGATGAACCCCAATTCCTAGGAGAACATTTCTCATTGATAGATAACCCCTTTTAGCCTCTAGATTAGCATTTATAATTCAATTTAGTTAACTTTTTAGAAATCTAAAAATAGTTATCATTCCGCATTCCTGAAAAATCTATTTTCAATTCCGTTTGAATTCCTATTTTTGCCACTTTAAATTAGATTAGTCTAAATTGTTTTTAGATAGTTTAGGACTTTAAATCACTGTGGATACGACATTTAGGGTTACTACAATTGACCTGTGCATTGCACTAGGGAGTGAGTTAGAGAGTTGGAATCAAAAATTGAAAATTTTCACTTTTGCCCCCAAAATTAGCAAGTTATCACTAAACTCCTCAATTTCACTATCAAGCCATCTCTAAAGTCCACCTACCAACCACTGGCCAGTTTGTGATCCGTGCATCCATATGAGAGTGTTGCATTGCATACACATGTTTGATATGTTTAAATGACGATGAATATAAATTGAGTGTAATGATTTTGATTGTGATGTTATATATGTATTTAGTAAATGTATGATGATATTGACTTTGATATTATGATTAATGCATGTATATTTATGTCTTCCCGAATTTATTAGATGGTAACACATAGCTTATGAGTTATCAGCTTACTGAGCTATTATTTGCTCACAGTGTTGTTGTACACTTTTTCAAATCAGTAGAACTTTTGGGAGCGCGAGAGATAGCCTTAGCAGGGTGTGGATCCTTTTTGCTGCTAAGGTATTGAGAAGTCATGTGCCCCACTGCGCGTGTTAGATAGAAGACTTGTATCTCTCATATTCCTCTGTTGGGATATGAAGAGAGTTTGATATGTGCTATGTATGAAAAGTAATTTTATATCTTGTAAAATGTAAATCTTTTATCACTATGTGGTGGTGTAAACCCTAAGGTTGTTGCATGCTCTAAATGATCAATATAAACTGCGTGGTTTGATTATGTATGTTATCACTCTCCTGTATTATATAGAGGAGTTATGCACAATTTTTTAAAAAAAAAAATATTATTTGATCGTCTGTAATTAGTCGCGAGCTCTGATTTAAACCACTATTTAAATCGGGATCGTGACACGGTCGTTTATTGCCAGAAATCCGGAGTGCGCACAACCTTTTTAGTTCGTGGATCACTGCTTGTCTTGGACTTGATTTCTCCATATTCGGTCGCGATGGAGCCTATAACGTCCCTATGGTCGGGGATGCAGAGTGAAGATAGTTCATGAATTCAAATCCATACATAGATCCAAAAGATAGCGAATTGAACAATAAAATAGAGACTGGACTTATATTGATAATGAAAAATAACAAAATAAAGCACAGCTAAATAATATGAATCCAAGTCGCATAAGCACATCCGGTCTTAGCAGGGCCGATTAGTTACAAGTCATGTGGAGATACACACTTCTACACAAATCACTAAAGCCATTGTTTTCAACTCTCAATTTTCTCTTTCCTTTCATCTCTTTGTCTACCTCCCGAATCCTCCTCCTCTTTTTGCTTGCAGCTTCCTCCTCCTTTTATATTTGTTTCTCCTCCCTCTATCGACCTCTGCTTGCTGTCGGTTCTTCTCCTCTCTTCCTCTGCCTATCCTTCTAACGTCGTCTGCAGCTCGTCAGCTTTTCTGTGGTCCTTGCCGCCCAGGAAGCTTTCTTGTGCTAGGGAGGTGAAGGAGCTGTCTGGCCCCAATTGCAGATAGTGTTTGCTATTTTGTTCTTTAGCCTCTTCCTCAGCCCGAGAGCAAATCACTAATCCTTAGTGCAAACAATGGCGTATGGTTCATGCATTGGAGCTCATCAACTCCCTTGCAGAGAGGGACATTTATCCAAGTGAATCTTCAAGCTAGTAAGAGAGAACTTTAGTGATAATATGCGAACATTTGAAATACATTGAATTAGTGTTATGCACATGTCTATGTAAGAAATAATTAAATAATAGGTATTATGTGCATGCGAAACAATGGTGAAAATATAGGCTATAAATCTCCACATTAAACTCTATCCAAAAAATGAATAAAATCTATCTTGTAACCACCCAACAAACCATCATCACGGCCATGACACAAGAGCATGTATGCAATTACCATGCGCTCACGGCCGTGATAGACTACGTCACGACCGTGACCGAGAGCTCTTCAGAAATTTTAGCTTCAATGCGCGCTCATGACCGTGAACGTGATGGAACGATCGTGGCTATGGGCATGACAATGGCAATATGAGGCATGGCCGTGACAGTGTAAATTTGAGGTGGCTTCAGTGTGCAATATGAAGGCACCACCATCATATATGTGGGTACGGCTGTGACAGGGCATTTGAGTTCCGTTTTTGCATTTTCTCGATTATTTTCTTGACATTATGATTTCCTACAATAAAATCATTCAAACTTAGGTAGAAATCAAATTAAAAGCAAATCAAAAATTACTTTCATGAGTATAAAATTTTCCTAAAATGCAAATGAAATAGTCTAAAATGATGCATGATTTTTTGTTACCTCAAGTGTTTGAAAGGGATTCGAAGTGACCTTTTTCCATCTTACATAGGATGTAATGCTCGAGGCATTGTCCCTCCACTTTGAAAGAATTACCTCGACCATCATGTGGAGCTTGGTCCTTGGGCTTCCAATGCATAAACATTTGTGATACTTGAGACATAGACGTGTGCCGTTCTATCAATGAATTATTTGGAGGTAACTGTGGAATGCTTGAATTTTTTGAAGAGATTTTTCTTGATACTTGTCCATCACTTATCTCCTTTACCCTCCATTGAGCAGTCCATGTCTTCTGATAACAATTCTTCCTTGATCGTCATCTTCCTAGATTAAAATATTGGAAGTGACATGGGCATATAATGGGTCCAGATGTGTCCCCACTATTGTTTCTCGTGGCATAAGCAATTTCATAGGCTAACTCTTCAACTTTCTTCTCCAATGCTTGAAATTTAGCCTCCATTATATCAAACTTTGCATTAAAACTTGGAATCTGAGGAGGAGAGACAGTAGTTACATGTTGAGTTTTCAACTATGCTAATTGTGATTATATGCTACTGATAAGTTGATCTTGTAGTGTAATCATTTTCACTATAACTTCAATTAGTTGACATAACTTCTCTTCAATGTTGGTTTTTTACTCTTGATTAGGTGGAGGAACATCATTCTTCATTTGCATCTTAGCTTCCAATTGCTTTACTTGTCCCAACAACTTCATAAATGCCATTTCTTGAAGTTGAAACTTTTCCTCAGAACTTTAAAATCATGTCTTCAATTGTTGAGTTTCCTTGCACCATGAGAATTGATAGAGTATTATTATTGGTAATTTGATGTATTTGTTCTTTGTGATCCTTAATCATTTTTCTTTGTGCTTCGTCATTTTGAGCTGTCTCTTAAAGATATCTCCTGATCACACAAAATAAAGAAATGTGAATGTATGTGAACTAAAAATGATTCTCGTGTAATTTAATAAAAACTCTCAAATAACAAGTAAAATTTAAATAAAAGTTATTAAATATTGTTCCCGACAATGACGCCAAAAACTTGATGCGGTCAAAATGATAGAAGATGCTTCGCAAGTGCACTAGTCTCTCAAGTAATAAAATGAATGAGTAGAGTATCGTTCCCATGAGTTCGGTAATAAAGTGAATTGAGAAATTAAGAAAAGTTTATTTTCAAATGCAGATAAAATAAAATGAAGAAAATGATCACCTGAAGAAATAATGATTTGATTATTAGATCACCTCTTATTACCACTAAAATATAAAGGATTTTCTCAAATTATAATTAACTAAATCAATTATAAAGTTTAACTCCCAAATTTAGTTAACCAATATTTCAAGATTTAACTACTAAAATAATTAGAATAAATCAATCATCTCAGTTTTTAACTTATTTAATTAATTAAAAGATGCATTAAGTCGGAACTTAAATTGGGCTTTTTCAAGTCATCTTAATAACTACACAAATTAGATTTTTCTCAATTTTTCTAATTGTGGCGTGCAATAAATAAGATCAATCTTATAAACTATTATGAAAAATAATTACTTCTTCTCAAATAGCAATCAATTCATAAATCATAGAATCAAAGGAAAGCATTAAACACAAACTTGCAATGCTATTAAAGAACTAAACCAATATTAAGAAAAATTTCAATACATAAATAGGGTTCAACTAGGATGACCCTAATGAAGAAATAAATCTACTGAAAATAACATCAAATCTAAGGAAAATGTGTAGTAAAAGAGAACGAAGAACTCATGCATAGGCTGAGCACGTCCTCTCTTGAGTTTTCGACAGAATTTCGCTATTGTTCTCGCACTTCTCCTTTTTCTAGCCTTAAGATTTATGCTCAAGTGATGCTTTTCTCGGTCTTTGACCTCTCTCTTTTTATAAGTTCTTCGTTCTCCAAGGGAAAAAAATTGAAACTCTATTAAAAAAATGGATAAAATCTGCGTTATAACCACCCAATAGACCGTCCTCATGGCTCTGACATGAGAGCATGTATGCAATTACCATGTGCTCACTGACGTAGTAGACTCTATCACGGCCGTAACCAAGAGCTCTTCAGAAAATTGAACTTTGACGCACGCTCATGGTCGTGAACGTGGTGGAATGGCCATGGCTATGGGCACGTTCGTGAGGTGGCTTCGGCGTGTGATATGAAGGCGCAGCCGTGACATACATGGGTACGGTCCTGACAGGGCATTTGAGTTCCGTCTCACCTTTTCTCGGTCAATTTTTTGACATTTTGATTTCTTGCAATAAAATCATCCAAACTTAGGTAGAAATCAATCTAAATATAATTATCTAAAAATAAATAAAAAAATTCTTTTATGAGTATAAAACTTTCTAAAATGCAAATTAAATAGCCTAAATTGATGCATGATTTTTCGTGCATCAGATAGAGACATCAACAAAAATAACTCAAGTTTTCTTTTATTTCCCTATTAATCCGACTATCGCTTGAGTTGAAAATTTCATGCTTGCCACACCTTCGGTTGATGAACTCCTTAAGCATTGTAATTAAGGCATGTCATTTTTTTACATATTTATTGCACCTTATTTGTTTGTTTTTTTCTAATTTTATTATAGTAGACATTCATTTTTTCTTTAATTTTCATAAATTATTGTTGGAGTCAAAATCTACTAAGGCATTCATTACATTGTCATTCAAGATTATTTGACAATGTGAATTGCCTTTCAAAAAGATTGATACTTAATAAATTGCGAGCAATGTACATTATTTTATTTAATATGTATAAGTAATCTATCTAGAAATCTATATTAGTTATTTATAAAAAATAAAAATTTATGAGTTATTATATGATTTTACCAATATACCCCTAATTTTTTTGAATTAGGTAAACTTAATCATGAGGCATATTTTCACCCATAAAATAAAAATATAAAATAGTTAATATATTTTAAAAAATATGATAATATATTCATAATAATTAACTAAGATTTATTTAATTATTTTAATTAGTTTTTTAATTAATTATTTTTATAATTTATTCAAATAAAACGTCAAAAGATAAAAGTAAAAAGTGAAATTAAAAAAATTGCACATCATGACATCCCTTACATATGCAATCTGCATTGTCACTTCATAAACAATGTGACTATGCAATCGAGAGCATAATGTCGTGAACACAAATAATTTAATATGATATTAATTGATAATCTACAAACATTAAATACCATGCATCTAACTTCAGTTTTGTTCTATTAGTGTAAACGAAAATGTTGACCAAAATTGAAAATTGGACCAACAAAACCCATGCCATAGGACAACATGGGTCGTGTTATTAATGAGGTCGGTATTTACACCAACACAGTCCACATTGTAGGATTTTTTATGACTTTCGGTGCATACCATGATCTAGTAAAGCAAACATGTTTTGCAAAAATGAGCATGTTCGCTAAACATGGGTAGTAATTCCTAAACACAATTCATGTTCGTCAACTAGGCTTCATTGGAATTTGCACCACTATAGAACATCGGTTGTATCCACTAAAAATTTTCACATAAAAATCGAGTTTCACCACAAACGAATGATATTTAATTGATGACGTTATAAACTATTTATAGTCATGTGATACAACTTTTAGAGGTCCAAGTTCCTTTATAACTTTGTTTTTTAATTATCCAAATTTAGAGTTCAAAGCTCCACTTCAAAGGTAGAGAGAGCTTCTAATCGTCTATTCAATGGGGATTCATGTAAAGTAGTTCAAATTTCTTCATAAGTTTAGTTTTCTATTTACATCTTTTCTATTTTATTCATATGTTGTAATCATGATTATCTTTATATAAATGGAGTAGGGTCAGTTTTGTTCAACCTTGTTAGATCTTTTAATTGATTTATTAATTTGAATTTTTTTAGTACGAATTTTGAGTTTAATGCCTTCTTTTGAGTTACTTGATTTAACATATCGGTACTATCAAATTGTTCTTTTGGACACTCTTATTTGATTGACTTTTGGTTTATTGATAAAATTTGTATATCACATTTTTATTTGCTCGATTGAAATTAGCGTATTATGCATTATTAACTCACTTGGTTAATGTGTTTTTTAAAAAAATTGTATTATATTTAGATCTTAAAATATACGTAAATTATAATATTAATAATATTTAAAAGATTTAATCAAAATAAATAAAAATAATATTAATAATATAACGATTTACGTAAATTATAATATTAATAACATATTTTTATTTACTATAATTTTATACCTCATAAAATAATAAATTATATTCTTAGTTCTCCTTTTTTATCCAAACACCCACTAAAACTTATCCATCATATCAACTTTTTAAATCCTCATCATTACACTTTTTCATTCAAGCACCAACCCAAGCTTTTCTATCAAATCAATTAGTTCTTCTCTCTCCACGTACAAATCAGTTTACACAGCACCACGTCCAGTAATTACCTATTCTTATATATATTATATATATGCTTCATCAATCAGCGATGGCCCTACTGTCATCTGATTCCCTCATTATGAAAAGAGTTTGGTACCACTTCTCAACTGCTGGAGATTCTTTGACATCGATTTGTTGAAGGTCCTAGGGCAGATGCTCATTTTGCAGATCTCCAAGCGTTGAAGAGAGACAAGGTTAGAAAGTCCCGAAACACGACTTATTTGCCCTTGAGAGTTCAAGATCTGGTAACCAGTTAGAAAATCTATGGTCTCATCATGAATATAATAAATATTCAGACTCCGAAGCATTGGAAGCTGGCAGCAGTTGGAGAACAAATTGAGCTCCCATTCTACGGACAGCTAAATATCTTGCGCTCATTAAGACATGGGAAGTCGGACTCCTCCACGTAGAGCCACTCCTCCCATCCATGCATGCAACCAAACTCCAACTCCTGGAGTAAGGGGAAGCATAATCTTTTTGTGCCTTCAGCAACAGAGTATGATATGTGTTAAAAATATAAAATCATAGATATTGTTATTCCTAACGGTTTAAGTTTTTAAGAAAACTAGTTAACACATTAAATTTAACATGGTATCAGAGTCAGAGGTTAAGAGTTCGAACCTCGCTAAGCTCTTATTAAAAAGTAATTTACGTGTTGGGCTTGGGCTAGACAAAAAAATTGTCAGCAGCCCACACGTGAGGGGAGTGTTAAAAATATAAAATCATAGATGTTGCTATTCCTAAAGGCTTAAACTTTTAGAAAAATTGGTTAGCACATCAAATTTAACAATGCGGCGAGAGGAGGAATTCATGCCTGATACTCTTCACTTCATGCAGACCCTTTATAAAGAGCCGTCTGAGAGTTGGGAGATGAACCCAGAGCTACGATAGCGCAATCATTTAATATTAATACTTCCAACTTTATGAAGAAGGATCACGCAACCATGCACGTCGGGAAATAGTGATCAGGGTATCCAGTATCATACATTCGAAAAGATGTGAGGTTGGGATGTGGACGAAGATAATCCAACACCTGTTGGGCTAATCTCTCATGACCATCCTTGCATGTCTTAGAGTTCTTACTCCAACACAAACTCAAGCCCACAAGTCCTTCCTTGGTCTTCAAATAAGTTTCTCCAGGAGCAATGTCAGAGCTTTTAATAGTTTGAAGTCCTTCAACACTGAGAAATCTTTTTAGGCTGGTCAAATCCTTCAAATGCCCCACCTTGCACTCCCATGTTGAAGTCAGCACGACTTCTTTAGAAGATTCTAGTTAAAGTTTAGACATCTATGTCTAGAAAATTATATAATATATAATAATACGTGGCCAATAGGAATGAGCTTCATGAATACCACCAACATAACTCATGTAAAAATAGATGCGAGGCCTTTGAGGTGAGTGTAATCTCCAGCAAAGTGAGAGAGTTGAAGTGGAGATAGAGTTGTGTGTGTGTACGGTGAGTATACTTGAGTGGAGTGTGTGTGCAGCCTAAGTGTAGTAGGTGTCATAGGTGGTATTGAGTGAAAAAGTGTGAGGTTGAGTTTAAAGATACATTTAGTGTCTTGTCTATGTTGTCTCAGTGAGTTGTAGTAATGTTAAGTGTATATATCTTTTGTGTATTTATATAGTTATTATATTTGAAGTGTTTTGTTAACTAGTAGAGTTTTCTACATCCCAATCCTCTGCCCCCAGTTTGAAAGGTTGCAAGATTTGAAGGTTAGTCAGATATCAAAGGCTGCCAGGTAACTTGATGCTAATAGAATTCCCATCATCTGAAGGTTCGAAAGGATCCGGGCCGATGTCTTGCACTAGATAGAAAAATAATCTGAAATGCCCAAATATCGCAACTGTTTTAGTTTGCCAATGACATTGGATAAGTCGAGACCTTCTGCCGGGATAGAAGAACCTATTGTGTACAAATCAATAATAGGGAACTGACTAACATCACTAAATAGCAATGTCCTCAGTTTCTTTGTTTGGAGCTTTGATTCAAACCAATTGTTCAAATTAATGTCATTTGAATTTTCTCTAAAATGCATGACTACATGTCGAATAGTTTTGGGGATCGAAGAGGGCAAACTTTCTTTTGTTATTAACAAATATTCATTTTGAGCAACATCCCGTGTTAAATTATGGATGAGATCATGCATCATGAATTCTCCTCCAGTTTGTTATAAAATTGACCTTTCGAACAATTCGTCCACATATACCTCATTCAGCTTTCATCTTTCTCCACTTCCATCTTTCTTCCCCTTAGCTGATGGAGTCCCTGTGACATCCATAGATCAACTACACACGATTTGCTAAAGACCGTACCTTTTTTAAATAATGAGAGGTACATAAAGCATGATTTGAATTCAATCGGCATGTGATCGTAGCTCAATTTCAATGCCGGAAAGATGTCATCGCTCCTTGTATCCAATTCCGACGACTCACTTTCCAATATGTTAGTCCATTCATCTTCATCATCTTCAAACCTAAGGATACTCGCAAGCACCTTGATGGCTAAAGGTAACCCTCCACACTTTTTGGCAATACCCTGAACGATATCTATCAAATGCATATTGTGATATGCTCGATCTTTAATGGCAATCGTTTTAACCAACAACCAACTATCATCTTCAAATAATTCACTTAAAGGCAAGAAGGGAATAGTTTGCATGATCTTAGCCACATGAACATTTCGGGCGGTCACTATAACTTTATCTAATTGAGCATCTAAGTAAGAGAGTTTTTAGTGAAATCCAAAGCTCCACTCTTTCGTTCCAAACATCATCTAGTACAAGAAGATCCCCATGAAGATCTAATTGTTGGTCTCAAGACCATATTCTATGTATTTTGATGATAGTAAACAAGGAAGATGATGTACTAATGATGCTTGAAGTGATAGTGTGAACAGGTTTAATATTTTTTGAAGAAAAATAGTCAAAGTATCTCTCTACTGTAAAAACGGGCGACCGATATTATAACGGTCGACCATTATCGAAGATAATGGACGACCGAAATGGAAGCTATAATGATCGCTAATCACAAAAAGGAACGACTTCTAAGAACGGGCGACCGATTTATTGTCGGTCGACCGTTATGGAATATAATGGACGATCGAGATCGCAGTTGGAATGATCGCTAATCACAGAAAGGAACGACCTTTAAGACGGGCAACCGATTTATTGTCGGGCGACCGTTATGGACATAATGGACGACCGAAATTGCTGCTGAAACGACCGCTAATCGCGGATTTACTTTCGGACGACCCTTATGGAAGCAAGAATTATTTAAATGGCTATAATTCTTCTACAGACTACGATCAATGGTAAACTGCACAGAAAAGATAAAATAACGGATATAATTTTTTATCAAACGGACGACCGATTCAGTAATGGGCGACCGCTGAAGATACGACAAAATGGATAACGGCTAGTTACTATGCAAAACGGATGGCCGATATTAAAACGGTCGACCGTTTCAGAGCTGACAGCACAATCTTTTTTAGTTGCTTTACTACGGCCATATTTTCAAGAGAAGCCTATAAAAGGGATTCAAAAGATTGAAGGAAGATCATCCAAGCAAGGCAAATCATTCTTGAGCTCCCTTTAAATCCAAAGCATTTTTTCTTGTGCAAAAGTTGCAAATCATTCCTTCCATCTTCTAGTTTCTTAGTGAGAACATTATTTGTAAGAAGAAAGCATTGGAGGGAATTCTTGTTTAGATAGTTTTGAGAGCTCCTTGTAAGAAGAGGTGTGCCTTACCTCTTGAGCGAAGAAGAAGGCGTTGTGGTATAGAAAGGGTTATTCTCTCCCTACAAGAAAAGAGAAGGCTTGTGGAACTCTGACGATCTCAAGGTTGGGAAGTTGTAGCGGGGACGTAGGCCAAGGAGTTGGGCCAAACCTCATCAACATATCGCGTCTTTCTTTCCTCTTGCTCTTCTCTTGCCTTTCTTACTTATCTTTTACTTGCTTGTGATCGCATTCCCTATAGATTGACTTAAACGGCTTTTTTCGATTTTAATTTTTATACACCAATTCACCCCCCCTCTTGGTGCTTTCGATCCTACAATTGGTATCAGAGCCAAGTTGCTCTTATTTTTAAAGGATTTAAACATCTTTTGAGCTATGGCATCAAATGGATTCACTTTGGGTGAAGGTCAATCTACAAATCGTCCTCCGCTTTTTAATGCTTCAAATTTTGCCTATTGGAAAATTAGAATGTAAGCTTGTGTATGCTCTATTGATATTGATATTTGGGATATCATTGAAAATGGTTTTGATTTGCATGGAAAGTCATCTTTAGAATATACCGAAGGTGAAAGATTACTTATGAAACTAGATTGGAAAGCAAAAAATCATTTTTTTTGTGCTTTAGATGCAACGGAATTTAATCGTGTTTCTAATTGTCAAAGTGCTCATAAAATTTGGAGAAAACTTATCATTACGCATGAAGGTACCGATAAGGTTAAAGAGTCTAGATTTAATATTTTGAATCATCAATATGACTCTTTTAAGATGCATGAAAATGAGTCTATAAATGAAATGGTTGTGCGCTTTAATAATATTGTGAATGGCTTAGCCTCCTTGGGCGAGCCACGGACTAACTCTCAAAAGGTGAAGAAATTTCTTAGGTCTCTTTCCTCCAAGTGGCATACAAAGAGAATCGTCATTGAAGAGGACTTGAATAAGTTAGATTTTGATGATCTCATAGAATCTCTCTTGACTTATGAGATTGGAATCAAGGAAGATGAAAAAATAAGTATCTCCAAAAGGAATACTTTGGCTTTAAAAGTAAAAATGGAGGAAAATGAAACAAGTGAGGAAGATGAAGATCTAGATGAAAAGAAACTAGCTTTGTATGCCAAATAGCTTGACAAATATCTTAGATTTGCCAAGCAAAAGAAAAAAGGGAGCTTCTCCAAAAGAAGGTCATCAACAAACAAAAATCAAGTGACTTGCTTCGAATGCAAAAAGGTTGGACACTACAAGAATGAGTGCCCAAATCTAACTAAGAACGAAAAGGAGGGAGAAAATTTTAAGAAGAAGAAGAAAGTTCTTCAAGCTACTTGGGATGGAAGTGAAGATGAAGATGACTCAAATACCACCTCAAGTGATGATGAAGAAGCTCACCTATGTCTAATGGAAAATAGCTATGAGGTATTATCTAACTCATCCGAATATAGTGATAGTGAATTTTTTTATATGCATGATGAGTTTAGAATTCTTATAGATAAATATAGAAGTCTTAAAAAGAAACATGATGGTTTAAAAATAGAATTTGAAAAGTTGAAAAATGAGCATGATTCTAAAGTTTGTGAAAATTGTAATTTATTAGATGATGAAAACTCTAGTTTATAATTTATGATTGAATCTTTGAAAATGGAAAACAATACCTTAAAACTAGCTTGTGAAAAACAAACTTGTAATGTTGAAATCTTAAAAAATGAGAATATTGTTTTAAAAGGTAAACTTGAAAAATTTTCAAATGGTGGAAAAATGTTAGATGCAATGCTATCAACACAAAGGAGACCTTTTACTAAAAATGGACTTGCTTTTAGCTCATTTGATATTAAGAAAGATAAAAGGATTCTATTTGTTAAAGCATCACAAAATTTTCATGCAAAATCACATGTCACTTGTTTTCATTGTGGTTATGAGGGACATTATTCTTATGAATGTAAAGTTAAAATGGGCTTAAACAGTGGTATGAAGAAGATTTGGGTTCCCAAAAGGACCATCACTAACCAAATTGGACCGAAGCAAGTTTGGGTACCAAAAAGATGAGAATCTTAATGTTTTTCTTATAGGGAGCTCCAAAAGATAATGAAGGCAAATGGTATATGGATAGTGGATGCTCAAGACATATGACCGGTGATTCATCAAACTTCATTACAATAGAAAAAAAATGGAGGAAAAGTCACATTTGGAGATAATAGCAAAGGAAGAGTAATTGGTATAGATGATGTTGGTAAGAATGACAAAGTATACTCGAAAAATGTTTGGCTAGTTGAAAACTTAAAACATAATTTAATTAGTATAATTCAATTGTGTGATAAAAACTACTTAGTAAATTTTGAAAAGGATAAATGCTTAATTCTAGATGAAAACAAAGAGGTTTTACATATGGGTTTTAGATATAGTAATGTATATAAGATTAATTTTGAAAATTTGAAAAGTGAAAAATGTCTTAGCGTTATGCATGATGATATAAATCTTTGGCATAGAAGATTAGGACATGCAAATAAGTTGTTAAACAAACTTTCATGTCATGAATTAGTTAGAGGTTTACCTAAAATTAGATTTGAGAAAAATTATGTTTGTGATTCATGTCTTGAAGGTAAACAAATCAAAAGCTCTTTCAAATTGAAAAATGTTATTAGTACACATAGGTCTTTAGAACTTTTACACCTCGACTTATTTGGACCTATTGATGTAGTAAGTTTAGGGGGGAAGAAATATGTATTTGTAATTGTTGATGACTTCTCTCATTTTACTTGGACTATCTTTCTTACTAGTAAAGATGAAACCATAAGCATGTTTTCTAAATTTGCAAAAAGAATACAAAACCAACTTGAGTTAAGAATTGCAAAAATTAGAAGTGACCATGGAGGTGAATTTGAAAATTACAAATTTGAATTATTTTGTGAAGAAAATGAAATTACACACAACTTTTCTAGACCTAGGACACCTCAACAAAATGGAGTAGTAGAAAGAAAAAATAGAACTATTCAAGAAATGGCTAGAACAATACTAAATGAAAGTAAGTTGCCTAAGTATTTTTGGGCGGAAGCTGTAAATACATCATGTTATGTTTTAAATAGAATCTTACTTAGACCACTTGAAAAGAAAACATGTTTTGAAATTTTATATGGAAAAAGGCCAAATATTTCATATTTCAAAGTGTTTGGGTGTAAGTGTTATATCTTGAATATTAAAGATAAATTAGGTAAATTTGATGCAAAATGTTATGATGGTGTGTTTCTTGGATACTCTAGTACAAGTAAAGCATATATAGTGTACAACAAAAGAACATTAGTTGTTGAAGAATCTATTAATGTTAAATTCAATGAAACTAATGATTTTTTTATGAGCAATCAAATGAATGATGATGAGGAGGAAATAGTTGAAGTGGAAAGACATCTTGAAGATATGCAAATCCAAAATGAAGACTTGGAAGAAAGGAGAATGGATATTTCAAATGTGGAACAAATAGAAGGACCACAAGTGGAAGATAATCAAATTATTTCAAGGAATTAGAAACATGCATCATCACATCCACTTGATCAAGTTATAGGTAACATAAATGAAGGTATAAAGACTAGAAACTCTTTGAAAAACTTATGTGCTTTTTCGAAATTTCTTGCTCAATTTGAACCTAATAACATTGATGAGGCTTTGCATGATTCAAATTGGATAAATGCTATGCATGAAGAATTAAATAATTTTGAAAGGAATCAAGTTTAGAAACTAGTAGAAAGGCCAAAAGATTATCCAATAATTGGTACAAAATGGGTGTTTAGAAACAAATTAGATGAAAATGTCATCATAATAAGAAATAAGGCAAGACCTGTAGCAAAAGGTTATTCCCAAGTAGAAGGAGTTGATTTTGAAGAAACCTTTGCTCCCGTTGCTAGACTTGAGGCTCTTGACAATTAGAATGCTCTTGACTTTTGCTTGTTTTAAAGGATCCAAACTTTTTCAAATGGATGTAAAATCGGCTTTTCTAAATGGCTTTATAAATGAGGAAGTCTATGTTGAGCAATCTCAAGGTTTTGAAAATCCAAATTTTCCTAATCATGTATTTAAACTTTCTAAAGCTTTTTATGGACTTAAACAAGCTCCTAGAGCTTGGTATGAAAGACTAAGTGCATTTTTAATTGGGAATGGTTTTCAAAAAGGGAAAGTTGATACTACATTATTTTTGAAGTATTTGGAAAATGATATTTTAATAGTTCATATTTATGTTGATGACATTGTTTATGGTGCTACTAATGAAAGTTTGTGCAAAGAGTTTGAGTCTCTTATGCAAAAAGAGTTTGAGATGAGTCTTGTAGGTGAGCTCACATTCTTTTTGGGCTTACAAGTCAAGCAAAATAAAGATGGAATATTTTTTAATCAAGAAAATATACAAGGGAGTTGCTAAAGAGATTTGGAATGGATGAATGCAAGCCAAGTTCAACTCCCATGAGCACTACAACAAAATTAGATAAAAATGAGAAAGGCAAACCTATTGATCAAAAGAAGTATAGAGGTATGATTGGTAGCTTACTTTATTTGACGGCATCTAGGCCGGATATAGTATTTAGTATATGCTTGTGTGCAAGGTTTCAATCCGCACCTAAGGAATCACACTTAGTTGCCGTTAAAAGAATATTACACTATTTGAAGCATACTTGTGATTTAGGCATTTGGTATGATAGGAACTCATCCTTTGATTTACATGCATATACCGATGCGGATTTTGCCGGATGTAAAGTTGATAGGAAAAACACTAGTGGGATGTGTTGCTTTCTTGGTAGCTCTCTTATCTCTTGGGCTAGCAAAAAGCAAAACTCCATCGCACTCTCTACCATTGAGGTCGAATATATTGCAGCCGGTAGTTGTTGTGCACAAATATTATGGGTAAAATAATAATTACTTGATTATGGTGTAAATTGTTCAAGTGTACCCATGAAGTGCGATAACACAAGTGCAATAGAAATGAGTAAAAACCCAATTCAACATTCAAGAACTAAGCATATTGATTTGCGCTATCATTTCATTAGAGAACATGTGACACTTAAGGACATTGCTATTGAACATGTGTCTATCAAAATTCAACTTGCGGATATTTTCACAAAACTCCTAAGTGAGGAAAGATTTTTTATGCTTAGACGTGGAAATGTTAGGAACCTGATTGCCCCTCAATTCAACTCATGAGTGACTTGGTTATGCAAGTATCGTTTGTGAATAGAATTGAATATAAAATTGTGTTGCACAACACATACATCCAAACCGGTCGACCATTATAGTGACGGTCGACCGTTATAGGATCTGGTCTCATAATACAAACTTTCATAATGGTCGACCGAAAATATTTAGGTCGACCATTAAAAATAGAACGTATTGACTATAATGTCCAAGTGATAATGGTCGCCCGATAACATATCGGTCGATCATTTTCAAAGTATATATAAGAAAAATTTTCCCCAAATCACGAAACCGGTTGACCTGTTCCTCTCCGCCGCCGCCCGATTCGTGATTTATCAGGCGATTCCTACCGGCCGAGAGCCGCGATTTGTCCGGCGATTGCTACCCACCGAGAGCCGCGATTTGTTCGGTGAGTTTGTCACCAAGAGCCGCCGTCGCCATCGTAGTTGGCGTTGAAGTTTCGTACGGCAAACGCCATCATCGCCGCCGTCTTCCTCGCATCGAGTGAGCGCCGCCGTCGCCGTAGCAGTCAGCATCTTATTTTCCTCCGGTGAACGCTCTCACCGCCGCCGCCTCCCTCGTGTCCAACGAGCGCCGCCACCGTCGCTCGCTGCGCAAAGGAAGTTGACACCTCGGGCGATCATCGTCGACTGCGAAATAAGGTTCGAGCGATTATTGATGACATCTTTCACGTGAGTCACAGCACTTCGGTTCCTTCTCTAAGTCTATGCAATTCCTAACATTCTCCGACAAAATGTTCTTGATTTATAGGTGCTCGAATGTGATTAAACCCTAATTCGATATTGGTCTGTCTCTCAAATCCTTCGATGATGAACCAATCCTTGTTAGAGAATTTAATGTCCTGTGAATGAATGAATGTTGTAATCGTCTGTGAAATCAGTTAAAACAACGGTATTATTTTGTATTCTGGACAAAAATGATCGACCGTTGCTCATAGTGGTCGATCGTTTCCTTTTTTTTATTCTGTCTTAGTCGATTATCGTTCCTATTCCTTGAATCTGATATTGTAAACATGCCTCCAAAGAAGAAGTGTGTCTCTGGTCCTCGCAAGAGGAAGGAACCAGGGTCCTCTTCTCATCCAAGGTCAGACTCTCTGCCGAGACGTCCTCAAGAATTCGATTCCTCTTTATTTGCTAACGCTTCCATTGCATCCACCTTTGAAGATCTGTATTCTTCTAGAGAAGTAGCACATGGAATGCTAGTAGATTGGACTTCTCTTAATATGAACATGGTTCATAACATGTTTGATGGCATAGGGTGGATTCCCCTCCTTAATGTTAAGGAACCTGTCTATTCTAGGTTGGTCAGACTTTTTTATGCAAACTTGTCATTTTCAGAGTCCAAATCTAATGTGACATCTCACATACTAGGTCATACCATTAAGCTTACTGATTCCTTGATTTGTGAGATTTTTGATATCCCCAATCGAGGACTCTTGAATATTGTATCCCATAGGTGGCCCACTGACATTTCTATCGATGAAGCTCTTGAAGTTGTTTTTCGTGGTAAAGTGCATAGCTTTCCCATGAAAGGTCTTCTAAAAAAGTTGTCTCCTCCACTTCTTGTTGCTCACCATATTATTAGTCATATCATCTTC
The DNA here is from genome assembly GCA_030549335.1 of Pontederia crassipes. Classification (NCBI taxonomy): domain Eukaryota; kingdom Viridiplantae; phylum Streptophyta; class Magnoliopsida; order Commelinales; family Pontederiaceae; genus Pontederia; species Pontederia crassipes. The sequence continues at coordinate 38,480,341 of CM060197.1, read as the reverse complement.
CCTCGCTCTGATCATTATACTGATATGACTTTCCATGACTTGCATCTTCTTTATTATCTTCTTCGACATGATTTTCCTCCGGTTAACTTTGGCGCATATATGATTTATCACTTCATCTTCACCAAAGAGAGGATAGATTCCAGAAAATCTCATAATATGATTATTCACTTTGGTTCTTTTCTCACTCGAATCTTTCGCCATAAACGCATTCCTATTCCTGAGTTTGAACTATCACTTTCTGAGAGACCAATCGATATCATTGGAAAAGACACATTGAGATGGAAATGTCACATTTTTGTTAATGAAGAATGGGTCTTCTCCACTCAAGACCATGACTCAGACTCCGATGATGAGGCAAGCACCGAGGCTCCAACACAAGGTCCTACGCAGGCTCCTGTGGAAGATACTAGACCTTCTTGGGAGCAATACATACCTCCTCCATGTGAGCCGACGAGAGTTTGGGGCTCAGTACCGACACGTGATGAGTGGGATGGGATGATGGCACGCCTAGACCGCTCAGAGCTTGATCAGCGTCGCACACAGGAGTGCATGTTTGCCTATTTTCGATCTCAGGGGTTCGACACTTCTCCGTATGAGCAGGTTGCGCCCCGCCCGATGATGCTCCGGATGCTTAGATTTTATGTTAGTTATCTTTTTGTTTCCTCCTTTTTTATGGTGTCAAAAGGGGGAGAAGGAATGTATGTGATGTGATGCTATGTATGACTTTTTCACTATGTATGACATTGTTGTTATGATTATGTGATGTATTCATTTCTCTTGTTCATGATAATGTGATGTGAATTGTACTATGTGATAAGGATTGTATTTCAGTTTTTATATGGAAATTTGTGAGTCATGATTTATTTTCACTAAATATGATATTAATGATATTCACTTACAAAAAGAAGTTATGCTTTGATTAAGGGGGAGCAAATAATATTTTTTCATGAGCATAAATTAAGGGAGAGGAATTTTACATTTTACTATTTCGTTTACCTCCTCGTCACCTTGTTTGCCATCATCAAAAAGGGGGAGATTGTTGGTCTCAAGACCATATTCTATGTATTTTGTTGATAGCAAACAAGGAAGATGATGTACTAATGATGCTTGAAGTGATAGTGTGAATAGGTTTAATATTTTTCGAAGAAAAATAATCAAAGTATCTCTCTGCTGTAAAAATGGACGACCGATATTATAACGGTCGACCATTATCGAAGATAATGGACGATCGAAATAGAAGCTGGAACGACCGCTAATCATAGAAAGGAACAACTTCTAAGAACGGGCGATCGATTTGTTATCGGTTGACCGTTATGGAATATAATGGACGACCGAGATCGCAGTTGGAATGACCGCTAATCACATAAAGGAACGACCTTTAAGACGGGCGACCAATTTATTGTCGGGCGACCGTTATGGACATAATGGACGACCGAAATTGCTGCTGAAACGACCGCTAATCACATAATGCATCGGACTTATAAAGCGGGCGACCGTTATGGAAGCAAGAATTATTTAAACTGTTATAATTCTTCTACAGACTACGATCAATGGTAAACTGCACAGAAAAGATAAAAGAACGGATATAATTTTTTATCAAACGGACGATCGATTCTGTAATGGGCGATCGCTGAAGATACGATAAAATAGATAACGACTAGTTACTGTGCAAAACGGACGACCGATATTTCCGACGGATAATTTCCGACGGTTCTAAATCCGTCGCAATTTGCGACGGATTTTTTGACGGTTCTGTTTCCTAAGGATTTTTCGACGGTTATGACCGTCGAAAATAATTTATATTATTATTTAATTTTTCGACGATTAGGAATGTCGATATTTTCGACGGATATCCATCCGTCGCAATTTCCGACGACTTTTTCGACGGTTACGATCGTCGGAAATAAAAAAATTAAATTATATATTTTTAATATTATTATTAAATTTTTTCGACGGATTTTCCGACGGTCACGACCGTCAGAAATAAAAAAATTAATTATATAATTTATTATATTATTATTTAATTTTTCAATGATTAGGAACGTCGATATTTTCGATGGATATCCATCTGTCGTAATTTCCGACGACTTTTCCGACGGTTACGACCGTCGGAAATAAAAAAATTAAATTATATATTTTTAATATTATTATTAAATTTTTAGATGGATTTTTTGACGGTCACGACCGTCGGAAATAAAAAAAATTAATTATATAATTTATTATATTATTATTTAATTTTTCGACGATTAGGAACGTTGATATTTCCGATGGTATCCATCCGTCGCAAAATCCGTCGCAATTTCCGAAGGTCGTAACCGTCGGTAAATGTATAATAATATCATATATAAGAGTATTTTATTAATATAACTAGCGACGGTCCAAACCGTTGCAATTACCGACGGTTTTGACCGTCGGTAACGATTACCGACGGTTCAAACCGTCGGTAAAATAAAAAATAAATATTATATATAACTAAATAAAATAAAAATATTTAATATTTACATTTTTTACGGCCGAAACCGTCGGTAATTAAAATTTCGTTATCCCACTTTTTTTTCCCTTTTTCCGCTTTCTTTCCACTTTTTTCCTTTATATATATTCCTCCTCCCTCTTCTCTCTCCCTCCTCCCTCCACTCCTTTCTCTCTCCCTCCTCTCCTCTCTCTCTCTCCCGGCCGCGAGCACCGGATCGGCCTCTCCCGCGCGCCGGACGCCGGCGACCCTCCCACGCCGGATGCCGGCAACCCTCTCCCGCACCGGCGACCCTCTTCCGCGCCGACGTATCTCTCCCGCTCCGCGCCGGCATCTCTCTCTCTCTGCTGTTTAAAAAATTATTTGCGACGGTTGCGACCGTCAAAAGATCGACGGTTGCGACGCCCGTCCAAAGTTTCGACAGTTGCGACCGTCGAAAAGTTGCGACGGTTCGAACAGCCGGCTTTTTTCGGCGGTTGGAACCGTCGGAAATTTCGACGGCTCGGACCGTCGGCCTTTTCCGGCGGTTGCAACCGTCGGAAATATCGACGGTTCGGACCGCCGGCCTTTTCCGACGGTTGCAACCGTCGAAAATATCGACGGTTCGAACCGCCGGGCACTTTTTCGGCGGTTGGAACCGTCGAAAAATTTCGACGGGTCGAACCGTCGGATATTTTCAACGAATTTTTTCAACCGTCGCAAATCCGTTTGCGACGAGCGTTTTTTCGACGGATCGATTCCGACTGAAAAATCGTCGATAATTACGTTACCGATGGTTTTCGGGCTGATTACCGACGATTCGGACCGTCGGTAATCCGCGTTTTTCTAGTAGTGGTGGACTATGAAATCCATGGTTGGCCTTAAACTTGATAGATGGTCAGCCACTAGATTTTCACTACCCTTTTTGTCCCTGATTTCAACATTAAATTCCTGAAGTAATAAGATCCATCTGATTAGCCTTGGGTTGGATTCCTTCTTGTTGATTAAATGCCTCACTGCATGGTGGTCTGTGAATACAATAACTTTGGATCCCACCAAGTAGGGCCTAAATTTGTCAAATGCATACACCACAGCAAGTAGTTCCTTCTCATTAGTTGCATAATTAATCTGGGTTTCATCTAAAGTCTTGCTTGCATAGCATATAACATGGTGCTTCTTCTCCCTGGTTTGTCCCAAGACTGCCCTTACAGCCTAGTCTGAAGCATCACACATGATTTCAAAAGGAAGAGTCCAATCAGGTGGCTGCACTATAGGGGCTGAGGTGATGGCTTCTTTCAACTTCTTGAATGCCTTCATACACTTCATCAAAATGAAATTCAGCATCCTTGGCCAGCAACTTGGTAAGGGGCCTAGTTATCATTGAGAAATCTTTAATAAACATCCTGTAGAAGCCTGCATGCCCCCAAAAGCTCCTAATTGCCTTGACATTTGTGGGTGGTGGTAGCCTCTCAATCACCTCAATTTTTGCCTTGTCCACTTCAATCCCTTTGCTTGAGACAATATGTCCTAAGACAACCCCTTCTTGGACCATAAAATGGCACTTCTCTCAATTGAGGATCAAGTTGGACTCTCTACATCTTTGTAGCACCTTGGTCAGATTTTCTAGGCAAGCATCAAATGAATCTCCATATACTGAAAAGTCATCCATGAAGACTTCCATAATTTCTTCAATAAAGTCTAAAAAGATAGACATCATACACCTTTGGAAGGTGGCAGGTGCATTGCATAAGCCAAAGGGCATTCTCCTATAGGCAAAAGTTCCATATGGACAAGTAAATGTAGTCTTGTGTTGATCTTGAGGGTGAATTGAAATTTACAAGAAACCTGAGTACCCATCTAGATAACAGAAATGGGAGTGCCTAGACAACCTTTCTAACATCTTATCAATGAATGGCAATGGGAAATGGTCCTTCCTTGTGGCCTTGTTTAACTTCCTGAAGTCAATGCACATCCTCCAACATGTAATGGTCCTTGTGGATATCAATTCATCTAAATCTGACTTCACCACTGTGATTCCTCCCTTCTTTGGTACCACCTGCACAGGGCTGACCCACTCACTATCCGAAATGGAATATATGATCCCAGCATTCAGCAACTTCAATACTTCTTTCTTGACCACTTCCTTCATGGTAGGGTTAAGTCTTCTTTGGCATTCAATGGAGGGTTTGTAGCATCCTCCATAGGGATCCTATGCATAAAAATTGAGGGATTAATACCCTTGATGTCTTCAATTGAGTAGCCTATCACCTCCCTATACAACTTCAACTTTTTCAGCAGCTCTTCAACTTGATCCTTGGGTAAATTAGCATTAATGATAATAGGGAAAGTTGAATTCTCCCCCAAGAATTCATACTTCAGGTTGCTAGGGAGAGGCTTGAGTTCCAACTTTGAATTGGCTTGAGCTGAATTGCCTTGGAGTTCAGCAGTGATAACTTGTTGCACCTCCCCCTGAATTTCTGAATTTTCCTTTGATTTTGAAGAATTCAGCACTGATTTGTATGCCATAGCCTCTGGATCCTCCAATTCTTTCAAATGGTCAAACATTAAACACCTTTGCAATGGATCTTCAATAGGAATTATAGCTAAAACTTGCTCCACCACTTGATCGCCCATCTTCAAAGTCATTCTCGAGAAAACTTGGCCTACTGATAACTTGTGCCAAATTGAATTCAATCTTCTCCTCTCCAATTTGGAAGGTCAATCTCCCTTCCTTAACATTAATCACAGCCCCTACAGTAGCTAGAAAGGGCCTCCCAAGGAGAATGGGCGTATTCACATCTTCATCCATGTCCAATACTACAAAATCCACTGGTATATAGAATTTACCCACTTTGAGGGGTATGTCCTCAATAATCCCATGTGGATATTTGATGGATCTGTCTGCCAGCTGAAGGGACATATTTGTAGGCTTCAAATCTCAAACTTCAAGTTTCGTGCACAAGGATAATGGTATGACCAGAGGCACCCAAGTCACATATGGCTCTTTGGATTTTCCTATTTCCTATCTCACAAGGAATTGAGAAGCTCCCTGGATCTTTTAGCTTAGGAGGCAACTTATTTTGGATAATTGCAGAGGCCTCTTCAGTCAATGCTATTGTCTCATGCTCCAACACTCTTCTCTTCTTGGTTAGAATTTCCTTGAGGAACTTGGCATATGAAGGCATCTCCTGAATGGCTTCAACAAAAGGCACATTTATGTATAGCTTCTTCAGGATTTTCAAAAACTTTTCATATTGCTGGTCTTGTCTTGCCTTGATTAGCCTTTGAGGGAAGGGTACCTTGTCAAAAAATCTTGCTTTTGCTTCAATATGAGGGCCTGAATTCCTGAATTCCACCACAGGCTCTTCACTTGGCTCTTTAGCAACTTTTGAATCTGAATTGACTTGACTATCTTCAACCTTCTTCATTGGTTCCTCCACCATCTTTCCACTCCTGAGCTGGATGGCCTTTGCTTGCTCCTTTGGGTTCACTTCTGGCTGCCCAGGAAAGAATAAGGGAGGTCTAGTTGATGTACTAGCCTGTTGAGCAATTTGACTTTCTAACAATTTCTGATTTGCATTCATGGCATCCAATCTTGAATTTATTTTCAATATCTCCTCTCCTTGGCTATCCTGCTTCTTCAGAATCTATTGAAGCATCTCCTTCATTTCATTTTGTAATTGAGGTGCTTGGACTTGAGGTGGTGGCTCATATGGATTCCTCTGAATTGGGGCATTTTGGCCCTGATTTCCATAGGGTGGTGGCTGATTCCTTGGCAGGATTTTGGGCTGCCAATTTGAATTCTGTATAGGAGCCCCTTGATAGTTGTTGGCCTTATAAGAGAAGTATGGGTGGTTCCTATTCTCTGGAGTATAGAATTCAGTAGGAGGTTTGATTCCATAATTGCCCACAGCATTGATTTAATCAACTGTTTGCACCACTTGTTGTATAATTAAGTTGCAATTCTCTGACACATGGCCTTGATTACCACATACACAACACCTGGTTTCAGGAGTAGAAGCCCTATTGACATTGGGAGTTAAGTTCAACCTCTCCAAAGTCTTGTACAACACCTCTTCAAATTGAGTTGACAATTGATTCACCGAATTGTCCATGGGTGGCCTCCTAGTTCTGTCATGGGTAAGAAAGTGATGATTCTTGGCTATGTTCTCAATGAGTTTCTAGGCTTCATCAATGTTTTTAGATGCAAAGATGCCTCCTGCAGCAGTATCTAGTGCCACCTTGCTAGGGTAATTCAATCCCTTATGAAAATAGTTGACTAGCTACCACTTTTCAAAACCATGGTGGGGACATGCCCTTAACAACCCTTGGAGCCTTTGCCATGCCTCACAAATGTTTTCTTGATCCAACTGATAGAATCTAACTATTTGATCCCTGAAGTTGTCAGTCTTTGAAGGAGGGAAGAATTCTGAAATAAACAATTGGACAATTGATTCCCAAGTAGCCACCTCTTCAGGATTCAAGCCTTTGTACCATGTCTTGGCCTTGTCTTTAAGTGAGAAGGGAAACAATCTCATATAAACTGCATTCATAGGATGCTATTGAAGTTTACAGTGATGCACATCTCCTTGAAATTGTCCAAATGAGAAGCTGCATCTTCAGTCCCAAGTCCAGAAAATTGACTTTGCCTTATCATTGAAATCAAGGCTGGATTAACCTCAAAGTTTGCCACAGGTGCTAAGGCTCCTCCCCTTAGATTCCTGCTATTACTTGGTGAATAACAGTCCCTAAGAGTACTAGGAGCTGCCATATTTTGATTTACAACTTCTTCAAATTCAGGGTTGTGTGTCTCTTCCCCAAAAATCCTTCTTCTAGCCTCTTCTCTTTGGATTCTTCTCCTTCTGTGAAAACCCCTCTCTGGTTCAGGTTCTGATAGATATAGATCCTCTTGATGGTCCAAGTCCTGCATAAAGAGATTCAGAAGTATCAAATTCAAGAAAGAAATTAAAACTAGACAAAAGTGAAAAGTTAAAAATGATAACTTGCTAAAACTAAAAATTGGCCTAACAAATAAACTAAAAACTAATCTAAGTTAGCCTAATTGACTTCAAATCCCCGGCAACGGCGCCAAAAACTTGATAGTGATATTTGGGTGTTTGAGTGATAACTTGCTGAAATTAAGTAAAGGGTCAATTTTTCAATTTTTGGTCTTCCAACTCACTAGCTGCAAGTTCACAAGTAAGTTGTAATAGATTCAGGTTATCGTATCCACAAGAATTTGAAGTCTAAGACACCCTAAGACAATCTAGATTAGTTCTACTCAAATGCCTAAAAATAGATTTTTAATGGAAAGTGAAAATAGATTTTTAATAGAATGCAGAATGATAACTGATTTTTGGGTTTTGGCAATTTATCAAAACTGAATTATAAATGTTAGATTGAAGTCTAAAAAGGTTTAACTATCAATGAGGAAGGTTCTTCTAGGAATTGGGGTTCATCTAAATTAATTAAGGATGGATAGGATCAAGTTATTATTGAATGTCCAATTTTGATTCCACCTGAATTATAACTGCCCTCACAGCTCAATTAGCCTTCAACTAAGCAACATATTATCATATAGTTATTAGTTAAGTTGAATCAGAAGAGGGTCCTCACTGAAAATCAAGTTATCATTTGATTTAAATGAAGGTTCAATGCTGATTTTTACAATTCAAAGAATTCTGGAGTGATAACTTGTAATTGCAATCATAAAAAGATGAAATCACTCCAATTAATTAAACTAGGATGAAATCTATCCAATAATGGTGCTTGTGCTCCTTGATTCATCTCTGAATTCCAGGGGGATTTGAAATCAACCTCTCGGTTGCAAAGGAAAATGAAATCCACACAATTCCAATTAATTGGGTTTAAGAAACATCCTTTCTAAAATGGGGAATTCAGTGATTGTCCAATGCTCCCTGGTTCATCTCTGAATCACAAGGATGACCTAAAGACTACCTCTCAGTAGTGGATAAAAATGAGGCTTGACATTAGAAATCAGAATTCAAATGGAAATTAGAAATAGAAACCAGCAATTCAGGAAATCAGTGTTATAAATCAATGGAATTAGGCTTGCCAATTGCTTCTTGATCCATCTCTGGACTTCAAGAGATCCCTAGGATTCACCTCTCAGTGATTGATTGAAATCAGGGGATTCAATTGGCAAAAATAGATTCCAACAAGAAACCAGAAAATCAGAATTCAGGAATTCAGTTCAGAAATCAAAAGGTCAATCTGATTTGAGTCAAAAATAATATGCCTAACATCTTGATTTATTCCTGAACAAGATAGGAGCAATAACATCATCCCAGTGACTCAATTAATCTGATTGAGAATGAAGAACAGATTCTAACAGCCACAGAAATCAGAAATTTCAGGAATCAGGGAATCAAAATTCAGATTTTCAAAGTCAGATTAGGAACAGTAAACAAATTTGAATCATGAATAATGTCAAACATCTTGATTTATTTCTGATCAAGATTGGGGACAATATCAACTTCTCAGTTGCTTTATTAATCAGGTCCACAATGACAAACAGATTCAAATAGTTCAAGAATTCAGATTCAGAAAAATCTAGAAATCAGATAATCAGGAAAACAGAAATCAGACTTTTCAATCAAAATGAAATTCAGTAACATACCATTGATTCCTATTCATTTCTGAACAAGAGTTAGATCAAAAGATAACTTCTCAGTTTAGATTACAAATGAGACCTATCAATGTCATAAATCAATGCAGAATAGTTCTGAAATATGAAAATCAGATATGATTTCAGTGCAGGATTATAATTATGTCCATATCCATCCAAAACTAATCTAAACTACTACCCTATCCTAGAAGAAATGGAGTTTAGCTCCTCATATTTACAGAACTTGACATCAAATGGATTGAGAAACAGTTACAAATCATCTAAGCTTGAAGTCTCTCGGCAGCAGCTTCAGCTCCAGCTTCAGCTCCAACCCTTGCTCCAAACCTTCAATGTCCAGCCCCCCTCTCTCCTCCAGAAATTCCAGCTTTTATATGATTCCTCTCCACCCTTTGATCCTCATCAGAATGTTCTATTCCTTTTTATTGCAGCCACCTGTCCATTGGTCTGAAGATTCCCTGACTGCACAGCCTCCTTTTTGGCAGCAAACTAATGGTTCCCCACCTTTTTCTACTTTTTGGCCACCTTTTCTCCCTGCTACAAAACCCAAAACAGCAAGCATCAAAGCCCTTGAATGGTATTTTGACAAATAAAGATTAGGATAATTATATTTGGTAGCTCAGATATCAAATGGGATGAGGTGTTGTGCAGGAATGAGAACTTATATCAAAATTAATGATTTTTGGGGCCCGGAATGATAACTTTTAATAAATCCTAGAAAATGTCCAAATATGTGTGGTTCAAAGCATTTCAAGCATCAAATTGACTAGAGTGGCAAGTGAGTGAGGTCAGAAATCAGATATGAACAAGGTTTCAAAGGAGTGATAACTTGGGTTGCCAAAAACGATAACTTATATGCCTTAAAAATGATAACTTATGATAACTTGAGTTGTGGTTATCCAAATGTGATGAAATTTGAACAGCAATGAGTTAAAACAATAACAAGATGATTTCTTAAGCCCTTTGTGCAGAATTAATGGTTTTGCATGTCGAAATGATAGAATTGCCCTTTAATGATAACTTTGCAAAGGAAAAACGATAACTTGTTCAAATGGACTTAAAACTTTGCACAAGTTGAGATGTGACCATCCAAATATGATTCATACATGATAATAGTGGATTTAGGGCAAGAAAACCATTGAAAATTAGTTCACTCAAAATAATGATAACTTGACATGTGGGAATGATAACTTGTCCCAAAAATGATAACTTGACATAGAATTTAAATATTAATGGATTTTGGCATTTCAGAACCTCTATGCACATGGAATTAAGTATGAAATGAGGAATATCAACTAGTTATCATAATCTATGCAATCCAAGTAAAATAGGCCAAAAGATAGGCAAAAGTGGGACTCGATATGAATGAAATACATCTAAAATGGATTAGAAACATATAGTGATCAGCTAGTGATCATTAATGTGGACCATAAGTGATTTTTCAGCATATGGAATGTTGAGTGGTTGGAGAACAAAAGGTAAACTTGCTTGTCCCATATGTGGAAAGAATACAAAATCATTTTATTTGAAAAATTGTAGGAAAGTTTGCTGGTTTAATTGTCATAGGATGTTTTTGCCATTCGAGAATTTGATGCATCACGATCGAAACTCATTTAAAAAGAATACATCCGAGAACACTTTGTCTCCAACTCATTTGACGGGATAAGAATTGCTAGAGCAAGTAAACAAGCTTAGTGAAGTCTCATTCGGATTGAAGGCCGGTAGTTACAAGCAAATTGGGTTTGGAAGTGAACATAATTGAGAGAAAAGAAGTATTTTTTGGGAGTTGCCTCATTGGTCTTGAAATTTGGTACGTCATAACTTGGACGTCATGCATGTGGAGAAAAACGTATTTGACAACATCTTCAACACTATTATGGATGTTAAAGGAAGAACAAAACATAGCACACAGGTGCATAAAGACATGAAATTAATATACAAAAAACCAGAGCTAGATATCATTTATCTTCACAATGGTAAATATAAAAAGCTAAAATCTACTTATGTCTTGAGCAATGATCAAAGAAAAGTGGTTTTCGAGTGGGTCAAGCAATTGAAAATCCCCGACGGATATATATCAAACATATCTCGTTGTTTTAACTTAGACAATGGGACAATGGGAGGATACATGAGATGAAGAATCATGATTATCATATTTTTATGCAACGACCGCTTCCAATTGTCGTTGGTTCAATCTAGAGAAAGGAGTTTGGATCGATCAAAAGTTTAAATTGGTGGATATTAACTCTCGATTGAGGCTTCAGTCATACAATCCATTCGTATTGGCGAACCAAGCGCAACAAGTGTACTACACTAAGTATCCATCGAAAAGAACCAAGGATGAATGGTGGGCATCATAAAAGGTGAAAAGTAGACTATTCTTAGCATAAATAATGGTAGATCATAATGAAACATCATTCGTATACAACAATGTGCCCATAGATGATTACTATCAAGAAGATGGAGTGAATGAGACGATTGATATAACCGATGGAGTTGACAATATTCAATTGGTCGATGACGCTAAGCTAATGGAAGAGTTCAATTCAAATGACCTCTTGGAAGTGAACTTTGATAATTTCGTTGACAATGACTTGAACCAAGATTATAGCGACGACGACGAAGATGGTAAAAATTAATCAGAATACGAAACAAGCGAATGAATCATGTAGTTTTTCTAATGACACAAGCTTCTTACTTTTTTTTGGTTATATATAGTTACCGATAATAAGACAAGATTGTTACTTTTTTCAGTCATAGTTACTAGAGGTCGAGCATCTGGGTCATCTCGCTCTTCTAGGCGTTCACTCTAGATGAGTCAGCCATCACAACCACTAGGTAATATATTTATTGTCAGTTGCTTATTTATAATTGATTATAATAGTTAAATTTATTTTTTAATAATCACTACAAGAAAATTGGTGATTAGAGACCCAACACACGCGATGCTACGGAGGCGCTATTACGTGTCCGTTGTGAACAGCGTCTCATTAGCATCCAACTAGCGCCGCAAATGGGGGACGTTGAAAATCGGTAACTAGTAGCGTCGCAATAGAGTCAAAGAAAATGAGACGCTACTAGCGCCACTTGTTGATGCTATGTCGACGTTATTAAGATTCGTGTTTTCCGGCTATGCGTATAATATGTGCGTCGCTAAGTCGACGCTGAAGGGGCGCTAGATATGAGGTGCTATTTCGGCGCCCACTAGGCGCTAGGAAGGCGCTGAAGGGACGCAAAAATCATCCTATATGCGTCGCCAATGAGACGCTAATATGGCGCTAAGTACGATATATTTAAATCAGTGTTGACATCATTTGCGATGCTATGGAGTCGCCAATTGGACATTTTTTTTTACCCGTACCAGCCTCCATTTCTCCCTTCCCACACCATACAATTTATAATGCATCTAAAAATGCATTGATATTCATCACAAGCAATATAAAAGCATCAATGGCATTATAAAAGCATCATAGGAATAATATATAACATAAGAATACGAAAAGTAATAAATCGAACTAACAAAGTATAAGTATATCTACGTCTATAAGTAACTAATGCATAGTTTATTTTCTATCCTAGGTTTGGGAGTCATTGTTATCATTTCGGATGTTCGACCCAGACGTGCTCAGTCCATGACCTCGCGGGGATGGATTCTACGTCGGGATCAATCCCTGAATTGCCTGCAATAAAGGAGTCACTGCTGCGACTATTGTTGCTACACCTGCTGCGATATCCGCACCGATAACTATTGCGATAGCTGCTGTGATAGCTGCGTCATATCAGGTGCAGCGGATGAGCTCGGAGCAGATGCACCTCCTACATATCCTCCTCTCCTCCTAGGTACCTGAGCGGCTGTGCCGAGGCCATGCAAGTATCCCCCTCATGTCGTGCCAACCACCTCCTCCCAAACAGTAGGGTCCTCTACGAAATAGAAAAATTATACAATCATATAATATATAAATTATATATCAAGAAACACATAAATTAAAAATATGACTAAACCAACGAAGAAACATTACCTGGTGGCTGAGTACTCGGATCATCTCCATACTTTTCAGCCATTTTCGTAGTATACTCATCCTAAAAAATTTAAACATTGTGTATTTCAAAAATAGTGCACTAACGTCAAGAACCAAATGACCATGTTATGAGACTTACCAAAAGCCTACGAGCAGTGGGCGTCACTAGGTCATTTGTCTTTCGGCTCTTATGCGTGGCCTCATAGACTGCGCGAAAGTCTACGGTACCGCCTTCTTTCACATCCTACGAAAAAGTTTCAAATTTTATAACACAAGTATAGGTCAAAAGGTTTGATAAATTGAATTTATATGTAAATTACCATGCGCCATCGATGCTCGTCAAATCGCATCGACCCCCCTGTGTGGATGTGTGCCTCGGGCTTCGAAAGACGGTTAACTCTTGCCTTTTCTGACTTCTTTTACCATCGTTGATCCGTCCTTTATGAACACCAAATACTTAGACTTTAAAAAACAATAAATTTAATAAAAATAATTTAAAAGTAAACATACTTACCACTTACTACATAAGGACACCCAAACCGAGCGCCTAATATGCCTTGGGCATCTTTGCATGCCCTACTCCAAAGTGAGGCTGGCGTACGTGATGACCTTGCGAAACTTGTATAATCGATTTCGGAGGCATTTCACAGCGACATCATCAAAAACTCTCCGGATCATCACTCAACTTGTATAATACGTTAAAACTTAGTACTTTTGAAATAATATAAATCCAATTATGTAATCCAAAAGAAGATCGTACTGTAAAGGCTCGAAAGATGTCATCCCGCACTTGAATTCGGACATCTTTCCAGGATCCTGCCTGTTCCGACAAGTGGGAAAGAATGAGAGCACTGACATCCGGCACGGTACTAGCGGGTATGAAAGTGGTCTTGCCAATTACAAAGAAGAATTAATTTTCAATGACAACCAAAACTATAACAAAATTTGTACAACTTATTTAACGTACGGTCGAGCAATATTATTCACAGTGACCACCCCATTATCGTGTAACCCCTTGATCACTAGCTGATCACTATAGGTTTTTATCCCATTTTAGGTGCATTTCACCCATATCGAGTCCCTATTTTGCCTAACTTTTGGCCAATTATGTTTGGAATGCATGGATTGTGATAACTAGTTGATTTTTCTCATTTTATACCAAATTCCATGTGCATAGAGGTTCTAAATTGCTAAAATCCATAAAAATGATAATTCTATACCAAGTTATCATTTTGTAGGACAAGTTATCACTCCAAGTGCACAAGTTATCATTATTTTGATTTAGCTGATTTCCAGTGATTATTCTACACTAAATCCATTGCCATCATGAATGAATCATATTTGGATGATCATATTTCAACTTGTGCAAAATTATCAATCCATTTGAACAAGTTATCATTTTTCAATGCCAAGTTATCGTTTAAGGGCAAAACTATCATTTCGATACGCAAAACTATCAAATCTTCACAAAGGAATTAAGAAATCACTAAATTACTGTCTTAACTCATTGCTGTTCAAATTTTATCACATTTAGATAACCACAACAAAAGTTATGACAAGTTATCATTTTTATGGCATCAAGTTATCGTTTTTGGCACCCAAGTTATCATTCCTATGAAATCTTATCCACATTTGATTTCTGACCTCATTCACTTGTCATCCTAATCCCTTTGATGTCTTCAATGCTCTAAACCATCCATATTTGAACATTTTCCATGTTATATGCAAGGTTATCATTCCGGGTCTTCAAAATTATCATTTTCATCTACTGATTTCACCTCTGCATAACATCAGATTTTATTTGATATTGGAGCTGATCCTAGTAGCTGTCATCATCCTTATTTGTTTATTTCTCATTCAAGGTCTTTGATGCTTGCTGTTTTGGCCCTTGTAGCAGGGAATATAAATCTGATTTCAGCTGAAAAAGGTGGGAGACCACTGATTTGCTGTCCAAAAGCTGCTGATTTCTGCTGGAATATGAGGACCACTGGACAGGTGGCTTGAATCAAAGGAAGGGAACATTTTAATCTACATCCAAGGGTGGACAAGAGTCATATATAAGCTGAAGAAACCCTGGAATGAAGGGGAGGCCGGCCATTGCAGGAATTGGAGCTGGAAATGGAGCTGAAGTCTGCAAAAGGGTTGTTGATTTCTGTAGAACAGCCCTCAAAATCAGGATGATTAGCTTCTGTTCTTCATTCTATTTTGAATCTATGTTTGTAATTATGAGGAGCTAAACTATATGTCTCTTAGGATAAGGTAGTAGTCTAAATTAGTTGTGAATGCATTAGGGACAAATCTGATTTCTTGCACTGAAATCTGATTTCTGGTTTTACAATTCTGATTTCTGAACTCATATGAATCTGTTCTTGACATTGCAAGATCCTACTTGTATTTACAACTGAGAGGTTATCCTTTGATCCATTCTTGTTCAGAAATAAATCAAGAATCAATGCCAAGTTTCTAGATTCAATTTCAATTAGAATATGATTTTCCTGATTTCTGAAATCTGATTTTCTTGATTTCTGAATTCTTGAATTGTTGAAATCTGTTTTCATCATTGTGGAACCCTAATTGAATTAATAACTGAGAGGTTGCTTATGATTCTATTCTTGTTCAGAAATGAATCAAGAGAAATGAAGTTTCTAAGGTTTCAATCCATGAATTATTGCAAACATTTCAACTTGTCATTGTTGATTTCTGATTTCAATTCTGATTTCCTGAAATCTGAATTCTGAATTACATTTCTGGTTTCTGATTCTCAAAATCTGATATCATTGTAAGACCCCTGATTTCTTAGCAGCTAAGTAGCTAATCCTATGGTTTCCTTCTTGTTCAGAAATGAATCAAGGGACAATGGTACTTCCAAGGTTTAATTCCCTGAATTGTTGCAACTTTTAATGTTGATTTCTGAAATTCCTTTGCTGATTTCTTGAAAATTCTGTAGGACTCTTCTTTGTTATTGTAACCTCTTATTTCATTTGATCACTGAGAGGTGAATTAAGGTTATCTTGTTGTTCAGAGATGAACCAAGAAGCAATTGTAAGTGCTGAGTTCCATATGTAATTGAGTGTTGATTTCTATCCAATCCTTCAGTGAAAATGTGGATTTCATTTGAATTTGCAGGTGAGAGGCTGATTTAAAATTCTCTTGTAGTTTAGAGATAAACCAAGGAGCATTTGCACTAATTTTGGATCGAAATCATCCATATTTAGTTGATTGAAGCATTTCCCTCATTTTCAAAGTAAAATTGAATGTTATCATTTCAGATTCCACTAAATTATTGAAAATCAACAAGGAACTAAATTTTGAACTTAATGTTGACTTGATTTCAGTGAGTTCCTTTTCTAATTCAACTTAACTAATCAACCGTATGAGAATATGATTATTAGTTCTGATTTATATTAGTTAAAATTGACAATACAATGATAACTTGTTCCATTCCATCCATAATTAAGCTAGATGAACCCCAACTCCTAGGAGAACCTTCCTCATTGATAGATAAACCCTTTTAGCCTCTAGTTTAGCATTTATAATTCAGTTTTGATAACTGTTCAAAAATCCAAAAAATAGTTATCATTTTGTCCATTTAAAGAAATCGGTTTTCACTTTCACTTTCTTTCAATTTTGGTTAAGGCTAATCTAGATTGTTTACGGAGTCTTAGACTTTAAATCACTGTGAATACGACATTTGGGTAGACTACAATTGACCTGTATACTTGCAATAGAAAGTGAATTAGGGAGTTAAATCAAAATTGAAAAATCTGAAATTTGACCCCCCAAAATCAGCAAGCTATCATTACACCCCCGAATATCACTATCACCCCTCTTCATCACTCGAAGAGGAATCATCATCCGGTACAGCTGGGGTAGGCTATGAAGGTCCGACATCATCTACGGGCCCTAATACATAATAAATCATTAGTGTCATGCCAAATTAAAATTATGATAATTGATAGATGTACAGTAATGTTCTCACCTCGATTGATGTGTACCGCATGATCAGTGGCAGTCTGCTCGTCTGAATGAATTGAGCCAGGTGCTTGTGCTATCGGCGGCGTAGCAACTGACATTATTAAAAAATAATTAATATAATTAATTGAGAAATGTCAATAAAAATAAATATATCACCTGACATAAGATGTCTCTCGCCAACACTAGAATGTGGTGAAGCGTCTGATATTCTCGACAGTGGCGGTGGGGAAGCAATTGTCATCATAAGAAAATACATAAAATTTGGCTCCTATGTAAAATTATGTAATATACAAAAAATAACCTGGTGTGACATGACGATTGTCGTCGTGCGATCGAGACGTACCGACTATGTTCCCCGTCGATGGTGGAGCAACTGTCACAAAGCAAAATATTTAAAAAACTCTATCTCCTACAGTGTATCGCCTACTATGTGTCACGTACCTGGAGTGATACGCTGAGCAGACCTATCAATGGATCGCCTACTATGTAACGATCCGACTACGTGCCTCGTCGGCGGCGGAGCAACTGATATTATTAAAAAAGGAATTTAACTATTATAATCAACTATAAATAAGCAGTTGACAATAAATATATTACCTGGTGGTTGTGATGGCTGACTCATCTGGAGTGAACGCCTGGAAGAGCGAGATGACCTAGATGCTCGACCCCTAGTAACCATGACTGAAAAAAAGAAAGAAACCTCTCTTATTATCGGTAACCATATATAACTTAAAAAAAATAAAAAGCTTATGTCATTAGAATAACTATGGGATTCATTCGCTTGTTTCATATTCTGATTCATTTTTATCATCTTCCTCATCATCGCTATAATCTTGGTTTGAGTCATCGTCAACGAAATTATCAAAGTTCACATCCAAGAGGTCATTTGAATTGAATTCTTCCATTGGCTCAGTGCCATCGACCAATTGGAAATTCTCAACTCCATCGGCCACATCAATCGTCTCATTCACTCTATCTTCTTGATAGTAATCATCCATGGGCACATCGTTGTGTATGGATGATGTTTCATTATCATCTACCATTGTTTCTACTAAGAATTGTCTACTCCTTACCTTGCATGATGATAATCGTGAAGTTATTCAATTATTTTAATATAATTATTGTCAAGATTGATGTGTTTTATATTATTTCATCTTTAATCATCAAATATTTCAGAATCTACATTATTGTTTGATTTGTTTCAGGAACCGTAAAAATCTAGCAAAAGTTGGCAAAAACACGTGTATAGAGACTCAATACGGGCAGCCAGTATTAAAGCCTTCCAGCTAATATTAAAGCCCTTCAGGTCGTATTGAGCTCGCAGTGGAAAAAACGGGCTGGCCATATTTTTTCCATCTTGCCCGTATTAAAGCCAGTCAGGTCATATTGTTCGTGCACCAAAAAATATGGGAAGGTTGTATTTAAGTCAGTTTGCCCGTATTAAAGCCCTTTAGACCATATCGCGCTCTAGAATCAATACGACTTGATCCAACAGACAGTAACGCTTCATCCTAGGGCGTATTGGACCAATTTTGGCCGTATTGGGCTTATATTTGGGGTATTTTGGGCATTCTTCTAACCCTAATTTGAGGGGACTGTAAAAGGAATTTTTGGAGACGAAAATAGGGGTCCAAACCTTGTTTTGGAGGAGATCAAGATGGCTGGGACGAACGTTTATTTTTCTCTGCATTTTTGTATCTTTCTTAGACTTAAAAGGAATTTTTGGAGACGAAAGTAGGGGTCCAAACCTTGTTTTGGAGGAGATCAAGATGGCTGGGATGAATGCTTATTTTTCTCTGCATTTTTGTATCTTTCTTAGACTTAAACTCATTCTCTTTTTATGAACTCTTACATTTCAATGAAGATTTCCTTCTCTATGCATGGTTAAACTTCTTTTTCTTGGGTTTGATGAAACTTAGGGTTGATCTTTATGGAATATTTTTATTGGGTCTGATGTGTTCTTTGTCTTTCACGTGCTTGACGAAATGCTTATATTAGATTGGCCACCTAGTTAAGCGACCGAAGATCTTCTTGATTACGAAAGTATTTCATCAAGATTAGTTCAAATGAATGACATGAAATGTATTGTTTCTTAGAAATAAGGATAATCATTTTACTTATGAATCTTGGCTTATAATGCAATTAAAATAATTTAAATGACCATGAAAGTAGGTGTTTATTATTTTAATTAGAATTGTAGTTGCCTGAAAAGGAGATGCATGACTTTTGAACCCTATGATCAATACCCTAGGTGGATTCAAAACCCGAGAACTTTTATTGTCATTTATTTCTCATAATCAATTCTCGTTCTTTCTCATCGTTTTCTCCACTCATTTTGGCATTTCATTTTTATTTAGATTTTATTATTATTTCACCTCTTTCTGACCGTTTAGATATCAATTAGAATCGTATAATTCTAATACTTGAACTCTTCCCTGTGGGACGATATTTTATATACTACGATATTGACTCCGTATACTTGCGGGAGAATTGTCAAGTTTTTGGTGCCGTTGCCGAGGAAGAGCGTCAATTTTAGAATTTTGATTTTATTTGTTAATCTAGACAAAAATTCCTTTTCTTTCCGTGTATGCACCGCAGAAACAGGGCACTTGAATCGTATATTCCTGAAATTGAAAGACAGTGCCGAACAAATCGAAGAGCAAGAAGAGAACAACAAATGGACAACAATCAGAATAGAATACCGAACATGGAAGAAGGCCAACAACAACAATAGCAGATGGAGGAAATTGAACCTCTAATGAGGGACCTAGCCAGAAGGTCTTATAGAGGCACCACCCCGAGTATTGTGGGCCCGAGGATTGTTGCAAATAATTTTGAACTGAAGTCTGGGCTCATTCAAATGGTGCAATTGAATCAATTTAGAGGGGAACGCAATAAAGTCCCTCTATCTCGTATCAATCGTTTCCCGCAAATGTGTGCCACCATCAAGATGAATGGGGTTGAAGAAGATGCCATCAAGATGAAACTTTTTCCATTCTCTCTCAAAGATGAGGCAAAAGATTGGTTGGACTCTCAACCTCCTAGAGCCTTCAACACATGGGATGAGCTATTTCAAGCTTTTATGAACATATTCTTTCCTCCAAGAAAATTCATCAAACTGAGGAATGAAATCACTTGTTTCAAGCAAAAAGAAAATGAATCTCTATACAATGCATGGAAGAGATTCAAGAAATTACAGAGGCAGTGCCCACATCATGCAGTACCTGCTTGGCTCCTGATAGAGACCTTCAACAATAGTCTCTCTCCCAGTTTGAAATTTAACATTGATTCAGCAGCGGCAGGTGGTTCCATCATGAACCTTCCTTACTCATAAGCTTGCAATTTGTTGGATCATTTGGCTATGAATGATGAAGACTATGATGAAGAAGGACCATCAAGAGCAGCATCTGTTAGAGACCACGAAGTATACAGAGAATTAATTGCTAAGGTGGATTCTCTAGTGCAGTTGGTGGCAAGTATGAATACATCACAACTTATTTGTAACAAATGTGGGGGACCTCACAATACCTTAGACTGCATGCACCATGAACAAGCCAATGTCATGGCAAATCAAAACAAAGGGAACAATCCGTATGCCACTACATTTAATCCGGGATGAAGGAATCACCCCAATTTTTCTTGGGGAAATCAAATTGGGCAATCTCAGCAAACACGTCCGCCACCTCCTGGCATTCCACCTCGACCACATTATCAAGCTCCATACCAACCACCGTTTCAGCAACAACTCCAGTATTAACAACCACCACCACAACTTCAAGTGGAAAAGAAACAATCTTGGGAGCTTGCAATTGAAAAACTGGCGAATGCAACAAATGATAGATTTGAAAAGATTAAGAAAGGGATGGAGCAACTAATCATATAGAATAGGAACTTGGAGTATCAAGTGGGGCAAATAGCTAGCTCCATGAATTTCAGAGAAGAGGGCAGCCTTCCGAGCAAGACTCGGGTGAACCCTCGTGAGCATTGCAATGCAGTGGAATTGAGGAGTGGCAAAGCATTGGAGCCACTTTTGAAGAAAACTATAGACAAAGGAAAGCAAGTTGTGGAGGACAACACTACAGAGCCACTAGAGCCTCCTTACGAGCCTGCACCACCATATGTGCCACCAATTCTATTCCCTCAAAGGCTCCAAAAGCTCAAGATGGATCAACAATTTGAAAAGTTTGCAAAATTATTTAAACAACTGCATATAAATATTCCTTTTGCATATGCCATTGCTCAGATTCCTACATATCCAAAATTTTTTAGGGAGATTATGTCAAAGAAGAGGGCTCTTGAGGAATATGAAACCATTTCTTTGACAGAGGAGTGTAGTGCAGTGATACAAAGAAAGTTTCCACCAAAGCTGAGGGGCCTGGGTAGCTTCTCAATCCCTTGTATTATTGGTCATCTGAACATTGACAAAGCTTTGTGTGATTTAGGTGCAAGTGTATCTGTGATGCCCCTTTCTATTTACAAGAGATTAGGATTGAACGAATTGAAGCCTACTATTATTTCACTACAATTCGCCGATCGTTCAATCATTTATCCAATGGGAGTTGTAGAAAATGTACTGCTGAAGGTGGATAAGTTCTTTATACCAGTAGACTTCATTATCTTGGATATGGAGGAGGATGGAGAAATACCCATAATCTTGGGAAGACCATTTTTTGCCACTGCTGGTGCCCTCATTGATGTCAAGAATGGAAAGTTGACCTTCACCATTGGAGAAGAAAAAGTGGAGTTTGACCTTTCACAATCTCCCAAATTTCGAACTCCTACTAATCAAATTTTCTTTATAGATTACATTGATGACAAGGAGCAAAAAGTGTTGCAAGACATGCCGCAGAAGAACACATTCGAACGCCCATTGCTGAACTCAGTTGATGCCGGATGTAAAGAATTGCATGAATTAAGTGCCACATTAGGAGTTCACCCTAATCACGCTATGAGATTATTAAAGACAGACAAAAAACTGAAGCCACACTTATTGGTTGATGAATTTGAAAGGAGGAAACCACCTGATCCATCACCTCGATGATCCTTCAATGCGTCGGGTGATCACTAGCTGATCATAATAGGTTTTTATCCCATTTTAGATGCACTTCACCCATATCGAGCCCTCAAATTGCCTAACTTTTGGTCAATTATGTTTGGAATGCAAGAATTGTGATAACTAGTTTATCTTTCTCATTTTATACCTATGTGCATAGATGTTCTGAATTGTTAAAATCCATAAATATTTTAATTCTATGCCAAGTTATCATTTTTAGGGCAAGTTATCATTCCAATGTTCAAAGTTATCATTATTTTAGTTGAGCTGATTTTCAGTGATTATTTTGCTCTAAATCCCTTGCCATCATGAATTATTCATATTTGGAGGACCATATTTCAATTTGTGCAAGGTTATCACTGCATTTCATAAGTTATCATATTTTAGTGTCAAGTTATCGTTTAAGGGCCAAACTGTCACTTCGACATGCAAGGGTATCAATTATGCATAAAAACCTTAGGCAATCATTATATTATTGTCCTAACTCCTTGCTGCTCTGATTTGATCACATTTGAATAACCACAACTAAATTTATGATAAGTTATCATTTTTATGGCATCAAGTTATCATTTTTGGCACACAAGTTATCATTCCTATGAACTCTTATCTAGATTTGATTTCTGACCTCATTCACTTGCCATATTAATCCATTTGATTCCTTTAATGCCTTGAACCACTTTTATTTGGACGATTTTCATGGTGTAGTGCAAAGTTATCATTCCGGGCCTCCAAACTATTATTTTTTTATTTTGGTTTTCAATTCTGCATAACACCAAACCCCATTTGATAATTGAGCTGATATTACTTGCTGTTTTAATCCTTATTTATTTATTCTTATTAGAAGACTTTGATGCCTGCTATTTTGGATCTTCTAGCAGGGGAAATAGGGCTGCACAAAGGAGAAAAAGGAAGGGGGGACCACCTACTTTTTGCTGTCCAAAAGTTGTCACAACAGCTGGAATTTCAAGACCTAGACAGGTGGCTCACATCAGGGGCTATAGAACAATTTGATACTGATCTAAGGGTTTAAGGAAGTCATATATAAGCTGGAAACCCTAGGGAAGAAGGGAGAGGACCGGCCATTGAAAGGAAGGAAGCTGAAGTGGAGCTGATAGAGCTGGAGTGGAGCTGAAGTGTTACTGATTGCTACCTACAGCCCTCAATCCAGGATGAATTGTTTCTATTCTTCATTCTATTGTGTATCTATGCTTGTAATTATTAGGAGTTAAATCCCATGTCTCCTAGGATAGGGTAGTAGTCTAGATTAATTATGGATGGATATAGACAAGTATGATTTCCTGCACTGAATCAAATTCTGATTTAAGCTTCTGATTTCTGAAATCTGTATAGTTCTTGTCATTGTAAGATCCTATTTGTATTTACAACTGAGAAGTTGTCATTTGATCTAATCTTTGTTCAAAAATGAATCAAGAACCAATGCCAAGTTCTAGAAGCAATCCCAATTAGAAATCTGATTTCTTACTTTCTGAAATCTGATTTTCTGAAATTTGGATTCTGAAATGCCTTTTTGATTTCTGAATTCATAGAATTTGTTTTGTCATTTTGGAGCTCTAATTGTTTTGACAACTGAGAGGTTATCTTATGGTTCCATTCTTGTTCAGAATTGATCAAGATTGCAAAGAATTTCTAGGATTATAATCTGTAATTGCTGCTGATTTCCTGATTTCTGATTTCCTAAACTTCCTGATTTCTGATTCCTGAACTGTTTGAGTTTGTTTGTCATTGGGGACTCTGATTAATTGAGCAATTGAGAGGTTGATTATAAGTTTCAATCTTGTTCAGAAATGAATTAAGATACTTTGATATTTCCATTATTCAAATCTATGTTTGCCACTAGATTTTCCCTGATTTTAATATGTTGTTGATATCTATTTTTTTTATTTTAGTGGAAATCAGATGGTCATTGTAAAACCCTGTTTTAACCTACCACAGAGAGATGGTATTATGGCTTCCTTGATGTTCAGAGATGAACCAAGAATGCAATGACATTGCTGAATTCTCATATGTAATGTAGGTGCTGATTTCATCCAATCCCTTGGTAAAAATGTGGATTTCATTTGAATTTGCAGTTGAAAGGCTGATTTAAAATCCTCTTGTAGTTTAGAGATAAACTAAGAAGCATTTGCATCAATATTGGATTGATTTCATCCATGTTTAGTTGATTGAAGCATTTCCTTCATTTTCAAAGTGCAATTGATTGTTATCAGTTCAGATTTCATTAAATTGTCAAAAATCAGCAAGGAATTTGATTTTGAACCTAATGTTAATTTGATTTCAGTCGGGACCTCTTCTAATTCAACTTAGCTAATCAATCATATGAGAATATGATAATTAGTTCAGGATTAATTGAGCTGTGAAAACAGAAATTTTTCAAGTTGGATTAGATTTGAATTTTAATTGATAACTTATTCCATTCCATCCATAATTAAGTTAGATGAACCCCAACTCCTAGGAGAACTTTCCTCATTGATAGTTAAACCTTTGAGCCTCTAGTTTCGCATTTATAATTCAGTTTTGAGAACTTTTTAAAAATCCAAAAATAGTTATCATTTTAGCCATTTATAAAAATCGGTTTTCACTTTCCTTCAATTTCTTGGAATTTTAACTTTAGTTAAGGCTAATCTAGATTGTTTAGGGAGTCTTAAGCATCAAATCACTATGGATAGGACATTTTGGTAGATTACAATTGACATGTATACTTGCAATAGAGAGTGAATTAGGAAGTTAGATCAAAAATTGAAAAATCTGAAATTTGACCCCAAAATCAGCAAGTTATCACTACATCCCTCAATATCACTATCAAGTTTTTGGCACCGTTGTTGGGGATTTGAGGTCAATTAATTAACTTAGGTAGTTTAGATTAGTTTTAGACTAGTTTTCAGTCCATTTATT
Organism: Pontederia crassipes; assembly: GCA_030549335.1. Taxonomy (NCBI): domain Eukaryota; kingdom Viridiplantae; phylum Streptophyta; class Magnoliopsida; order Commelinales; family Pontederiaceae; genus Pontederia; species Pontederia crassipes. The sequence continues at coordinate 38,455,286 of CM060197.1, read as the reverse complement.
AGGCCAATTTTCAGTTTTTGCAAGTTATCATTCCCAATTTTTCAATTTTGTCTAGTTTTCTTTCTTTTCTCAATTTGATACTTCTGAATTCATTTATGTAGAATTTGGACAATCAAGAGGACATTATCAATCAGATCCTGAACTTGAAAGAAGATTCTTGAGAAGGAGAAGATTGCAAAGGTTAGAGGAAACAAGAAGGATATTTGAAGAAGAGGAAGAAGGTGAGGCTAACATGGCTGCACCAAAGACACTCAAGGATTGCTATTCTCCTAGTAATGTCAGAAATCAACAAGAGAATGGAGTCCTAGCACTAGCTGCCAATTTTGAAGTTAATCCAGCTTTGGTTACAATGATAAGGCAATACCAATTTGCTGATTTGGGAAATAAAGATCCAGCTTCACACTTGGATAATTTCAAGGAAATTTGTAGCTCAGTTCACTTCAACAATACACCAATGGATGTTGTCTACATGAGGCTATTCCCCTTCTCACTCAAGAACAAGGCAAAGATCTGGTATAAGACCCTCAAACCTGAAGAGATGGCTACTTGGGAATCCATAATTCGATTGTTCCTAGCTGAATTCTTCCCACCTAGCAAAACTGATAATTACAGAGATCAGATTGTGAGGTTCTATCAATTGGATCAAGAGAATATATGTGATGCATGGCAAAGACTCCAAGGCTTGCTGAGAGCATGTCCACATCATGGCTTTGAAGTGGCAATTAGTCAACTATTTCCACAAAGAATTGAACTACTCCAGCAAGGTTTCATTGGATACAGCTGCAGGAGGGATATTTGCATCAAGAAACATTGATGAAGCCTACCAATTAATTGAGAATATGGTCAAGAACCATCATTTCCTTACACATGATAGGACAAGGAGGTCATCCAATGAAAATCAAGTCAATAACATTTCTGTCCAGATTGAAGAAGGATTGAAAAAGGCATTGGAGAAGCTGAATTTGTCAACTAATGTGGAAAAATCTTCAAATGTTGAATCAAGGTGTGATGTGTGTAGAAACCAAGGCCATGTCACTGAGAGTTGCAATTTGATAATGTAGCAACATGAGAAAGCCATAGACCAAGTAAATGCAGTAGGAAATTATGGAGTCAAACCACCTACTGAGTCCTACACCCCAGAAAACAGAAATCATCATTACCTCTCCTACAAGGCCAATCGTTTTCAAGGGCCACCTATGCATAATTCAAATTGGCAACCAAAGATTTTGCCAAAGAATCAACCACCACCATACCAGCCTCCACAAGTTCAAATGCAAAGACCACCATATGAGCCACCTCAAGTTCAAGCCCCTCAAATGTCAAAATTGGAGAAGATGTTGCAACAAATTCTGAAGAAATAGGAAAAGCAAGAGGAGGCAATGCAGAAATTGACAAATGGATATGAGGCTTTGAGTGCCCAACAAAAGATCCTTGAAAATCAGATTGCTCAACAAGCTAGTACCTCAACTAGGCCACCAATGTTTCTCCCTAGACAACCTGAATTGAACCCCAAAGAGCAAGTCCAAGCTGTCCAGCTCAGGAGTGGGAAAATTATAGAAGGACCAATGAGGAACGTTGAGGGCAATGTAGCTGAAGTAAGCACAAGTTCAAGGCCTGCAGAAGAGTCAAATGAAGGGGTTGTGTTGGAAAATCATAATCAACATCTTCAAAGTGAAGTTAAGGCCAGAATCTTTGACAAAGTACCTTTCCTCAAAGACTAATCAAGGCAAGGCGGGATCAGCAGTATGGAAGATTCCTTGAAGTCCTGAAGAAGTTGTATATAAATGTGCCATTTGTAGAGGCAATTCAGGAGATACCTTCATATGCTAAGTTTTTGAAAGAGATCCTTACCAAGAAGAGAAGAATTATGGAACATGAAACCATTGCTTTGACTGAGGAAGCTTCTGCAATCATCCAAAATAAATTGCCACCCAAGTTAAAGGATCCAGGAAGCTTCTCAATACCTTGTGAAATTGGAAATAGAAAAATTCAAAGGGCAATGTGTGATTTGGGTGCATTGATAGTGATATTTGGGACTGAGTAGTGATAACTTGCTGAAATTAAAGAAAAGGTCAAATTTTTCAATTTTTGGTCTCCCAACTCACTAGCTGCAAGTGCACAGGTAAGTTGTAGTAGACTCAGATTGTCGTATCCATAAAAATTTGAAGTCTAAGACAGATTAGTTCTACTCTAATGGCTAAAAATAGATTTTCAAAGAGAAGTAAAAACAGATTTTTAATGGAAAGTGAAATGATAACAAATTTTTGGGTTTTGGAAATTTATCAAAACTGAGTTATAAATGCTAGAATGAAGTCTAAAAAGGATCAACTATCAATGAGGAAGGTTCTCCTAGGAGTTGAGGTTCATCTAAATTAATTATGGATGGATTAGATCAAGTTATCATTGAAAATTCAAATCCAGTTCAACTTGAAATCTAGCTGCTCTCACAGCTCAATTGGTCTTTAACTAATCAACATATTATCATATAATTGTTAGTTAGGTTGAATCAGAAGAGGATCCTCAATGAAAATCAAGTTATCATTGGGCTCAAAAGAAAGTTCAATGCTGATTTTTTTTACAATTCAAGAAAATCTGCAGTGATAACTTGATGGATGCTACCACAAATTAATAAAATCACTTCAATTAGCTAAACAAGAATGAAATCTATCCAGTATTAGTGCTTATGCTCCTTGATTCATCTCTGAATTTCAAGGGGATTGGAATTCAACCTCTCGGTTGCAAATTAAGATTGGAATCCACACAAACACTAATTAATTGGAATTAAAAGGCATCCAATCTTTAATGGGGAATTCAATGATTATCCAATGCTCCATGGGTCATCTCTGACTCTCAAGAATGACCTTAAGACTACCTCTCAGTAGTAGATTGAATTGAGGCTTGACAATGGAAATCAGAATTTAATTGAAATGAGAAAATAGAAATTAGCATTTCAGGAAATCAGCAATATTGATCAATGGAATTCAGCCTTGCCAATTGCTTCTTGACCCATCTCTGGACTTCAAGAAGTTCCTAAAATACACCTCTCAGTGTTTGAATGAAATAAGGATGTTCAATTGGCAAATCAGATTCCAAAGAAATCAAAAAATATATTTCAAAATTAAAACTCAGAAATCAGATTTTGGAAAAGATAGATTTGAATCCTGAATTGTCAAACATCTTGATTCATTTCTGAATAAGATTAGGGCAAATATTAGCCTCTCAGCTATTCAATTAATCCAATCCTTAATGACAAACAGATCCAAAAGCCCAGGAAATCAGATTCTGAAATTCTAGAAATTCATATTCAAAAATCAGACTTAAAGTAATGTTGTGAATAGATTTGAATCATGGAATGCCTAAATATTCATAACTCATTTCTTAACAAGATTAGGATGAAGACCAACCTTTCAATTGCTCAATTAGTCAAGTCCAGAATGACAAGTAGATTCAAACAGTTTAGAAATAAGATAACCAGAAAAACCCAGAAATCAGAATTTCAGAAATCTGGATTTTCAATCAATTTGGAATTCAGAACTTGACATTGATTCCTAATTCATTTCTGAACTAGGGATAGATCAAATGATAACTTCTTAGTTATAGATTACAATAGGATCTACACAATGGCAAGAAACGATTCAAAACAGTGTTGAATTCTGAAAATCAGAAATGATTTCAGTGCAGGAAATTAATTCAATCCATATCCATCCATACCTAACCTAGATTACTATCTATCCTAGGAGAAATGGAGTTTAACTCCTCATATTTATAGAACTTGACATTAAATGGATTGAAAAACATATACAAATCATCCTTCTTGAAGATGTCTCGGCCAGCAGCAGCCCTCCTTTCTTGCTCCAACCCCCAATGTCCAGCCTCCCCTTGCTTCTCCAGAAAATCCAACTTTTATATGACTCCTCTCCAACTTAGGATCAGCATCAGAATGTTCTTTATCCTTTGATTGCAGCCATGTGTCCTGGTCCTAGAAGAATCTGCAGTGACAGATTTTTGGACAGCAAAAAAGTAAGTGGTCCCCTCCTCCTTTTTCTACTTTTTGGCCACCTTTCTCCCTACTACAAATCCCCAAACATCAAGCATCAAAGCCCTTGAATGATGTTTTGACAAATAAAGATTAGGATGATGATAGTTGCTAGCTCAGATATCAAAAGAGATTAAGTGTTGTGCAGGAGGGATAACATGTATCAAAATTAATGAATTAAGGGGCCCGGAATGATAACTTTTGAGTAAATCCTGGAAAATGTCCAAATATGGGTGGTTCAAAGCATTTTAGGCATCAAATGGATTAGAATGACAAGTGGGTGAGATCAGAAATCAAATATGAATGAGATTTCTAAGGAGTGATAACTTGTGTGCCCAAAAACAATAACTTATATGACTTAAAAATGATAACTTACGATAACTTGAGTTGTGGTTATCTAAATGTGATGAAATTTGACCAGCAATGAGTTAGAACAATAACAAGATGATTGCTTAAGGTCCCTGTGCAGAATTAATGGTTTTGCATGTCGAAATGACAGAATTGCCCTTTAACGATAACTTGGCACTTGAAAAATGATAACTTGTTCAAATGGACGTAAAACTTTGCACAAGTTGAGATGTGACTATCCAAATATGATTTATACATGATAATGATGTATTTAGAGCAAGAAAACCATTAAAAATCAGTTCATTCAAAATAATGATAACTTGTCCTCAAAATGATAACTTGGCATAGAATTTAAATATTAATGGATTTTGGCATTTCAGAACCTCTATGCACATGGAATTAAGTATGAAATGAGGAATATCAACTAGTTATCATAATGTACGCATTCCAAGTATAATTAGCCCAAAGATAGGCAAAAGTGGGACTCGATATGTATGAAATGCATCTAAAATGGGCTAGAAACATATAGTGATCAGCTAGTGATCAAACTCCCCCAAGCTTAGCCTTTTGCTTGACCTCAAGCAAAACATTTAGAAATTAAGGATGAATTTGAATTTACCATCAACAAATGAATAGAAAAGTCAGCTGAATAAGATCTAAATGAGTTTCCCACTTGGCTAACATTCCTTCCCATTCTTTCCAATCCCTAATTCTAGCTGAGGAGTCACAAAGGTTAATGCAAATTTAAGCCATGATAGAAGTACAAACATTAACTGATTTGGATTGTAAGGATTGTCAACTTTACTAAAAATTTGAAACACCAATCTCTTCGTGAACAAACTTTTCTTTCTTTGTTTAAACAGGTTTGAAAACCTGACTTTTATTCATGAGGATGCAATAAACAGGTTTGAACCTGATTTTTATTCATGCTGATCACAGATAAAAATTCTGGCTTTATTCAGGAGAGGTTCCTTTTTGGAATTTTCACTCTCTTTATTCATGTATGCATGCAATGCAAGATGCAACTTTTCATTTTCCTTTTTCTTTCTTTTTCATTCTGTTCATGAAGTGAGAAATGGTTCAAACTCAAGTATAGGTTAGATCCTTAAATGCAAATAGTCAAGAATTCCTATTTAACATGGTAGCAAGATCCTTGACTCCTTTCTAGACATCTTCTACTTTCCAATTAATCCATGAATGTAGCTAGTGTTAATCCACAAAAAAGAAAAAATTCAGCTAAAAATTCATTCAAATGCATATGAATTTAAAATGCCAATTAAAGCAAGATGGTTAATGGCCTAGTTGGCCACTTGGTATTGGAGTGCACCAAATGTCATAATGAAGTATTCTACCCATTTTAGAGTCAAAATGAATTCAGAATTGAGTTGGGTCCAAAAATTAATAACCGAGTGATAACTAGTGATAACTTGTGAAAACCAATGATAACCTGGTATGAATTATGATATGAACATTAAAATTAATTGAAAACATGGTGTAAAGGTTAGAAAAGCACCAGGTTTCCTCTCCCAAGCTTATTCTCAACACTGTCCTCAGGGTTGAAAATAATAGGCAATGGGTGGGAGTGAAATGCATGAAATTTGGCACTTGAATTCTCTTGGCATTTCATCCAACATCTTTGGGTGGTCTAATCTTCATTAGTTGCAACTAATCCTGCAGAGAAACAAAAGATATCAGTGGAATGGCAGATTTGCAACTAATCAGATTTTGGAGTGCAGAATTCAACATTGCATTGGGAATTTCTGAAATTCACTGAAATTAGGCTATAATAGATTGGGATAACTAAAATGAATATTAATTAAGATGATGATATGATCGATGTGGCATAATGAGAAAGATATTATCAGTTATCATTAAATTTTCAGTGAAAAAATCAAAAATAAGGGTGTATGGGTACTCTCTGAATTTGAGACTTGTGAATTGAACCTGTTCCTCACCACTTATTCTTGCAAAAACAGAAAGATTAGGTTGATAATGGCTTGGGTTACCTCCCAAGAAGTGCCTTTCTTTAATGTCTTTGGCTAGACATTGTTACAATGAGAAATCAACTAGGTGATAGTGGCAAATCAGCTAGAATCAGCTCCTCCTTTGCAGAATCCTTGGTTGTAGGATTGTAAAGCTTCAACCTCTGTCCATTCACCTTGAATACATCATCCTTGTCATTCAGAAGGTCCACATCACCAAATGGATATACTTTGTGAATTTTGAATGGTCCACTCCACCTTGACTTCAACTTTCCTGGAAAAATCTTTAATCTTGAGTTGAAGAGTAATACAAGGTCTCCAACCTTGAAATCCCTTTTCAGAATCCTTCCATCATGCCATCTTTTAGTCCTTTCCTTGTAGAATTCTGAATTGTGGTAGGCATTTATCCTAATTTCATCAAGTTCATCAATTTGCAAGAGCCTCTTTTGTCCACATGCATGCATATCATAATTGAGTGCCTTGACTGCCCAATATGCCTTATGCTTCAACTCAATTGGCAAATGGCAAGTTTTTCCATAAACAAGCTTGTAGGGAGAGGTACCTATTGGAGTCTTTCTTATATGCTGTCCTATATGCCCAAAGAGCTTCATTCAACTTCAAACTCCAATATTTTCTTGTCAATGAAACTATTTTCTCTAATATGGCCTTTACCTCCCTATTTGATACTTCTGCTTGGCGATTAGTTTGAGGGTGATAGGCAGTGGAAACTTTGTGCCTCACTCCATACTTAATTAGGAGGTTCTCAAAATATTTTTCAATAAAGTGACTACCTCCATCACTTATGACCACCCTTGGGATTCCAAATCTTGGGAAGATGATCTCCTTGAACAATTTGATTACTGCCCTGGAATCAGCTACAATGGTGGGAATGGCCTCAATCCATTTGGACACATAGTCCACAGCTAGAAGAATAAACTTGTAACCACATGAACTAGGAAATGGGCCCATGTAATCAATGCCCCAAACATCAAATATTTCCACTTCTAGAATTCCTTGTTGTCGCATTTCATTCCTTCTTGAGATGGAACCAGCTCTTTGGCATTGATCACAGCCCTTCACAAATATGTGTGCATCCTTGAATAAGCTTAGCCAATAAAAACTAGATTGGAGGACTTTGTCAGCAGTCTTGTGTGTGGCTCCATGGCCTCCATAAGGGGATGAGTTGCATGCCTCCAAGATTTCCTGAAATTCATATTGGGGTACACATCTTCTATATATGCTATCAGGGGATTTTCTGAATAGAAGTGGATCATCTCAATAGTAATCTTTCAAGTCATGAAAGAATTTCTTTCTTTGCTGATATGTGTAGTCAGAATGGGTAATTCCACATGGAAGGTAATTGACAAAGTCAGCATACTAGGGAACTTGATTAGTTGACACAACCATCAAACTATCATCAGGAAATGCATCATTGATAGGAAGTGTAGAGGATTCCTGGTATCCTTCCATTCTTGATAGATGATTTGCTACTAGATTCTCACTACCCCTTTTGTCCCTGATTTCAAAATTAAATTCCTGCAATAATAAGATCCATCTTATGAGCCTTGGCTTGGATTCCTTCTTGTTGATTAAGTGCCTCACAGCTTGGTGGTCTGTGAATACAATGACTTTGGATCCCACCAAGTAGGGCCTAAATTTGTCAAATGCATAGACCACAGCAAGAATTCTTTCTCAGTAGTTGCATAATTGATTTAGGCTTCATCTAGAGTTTTGCTTGCATAGCATATGACATGGTGCTTCTTCTCCTTGGTTTGCCCTAGCACAGCACCTACTGCCTGGTCAGAAGCATCACACATAATCTCAAAAGGAAGAGTCCAATCAGGTGGCTGCACTATAGGGGCTGAGATGAAGGCCTCTTTCAACTTCTTGAATGCCTTCATACACTTTTAATCAAAATGGAACTCAACATCCTTGGCCAGCAACTTGGTGAGGGGCCTAGTTATCATTGAGAAATCTTTAATAAACCTCCTATAGAAGCCTGCATGCCCCAAAAAACTCCTAATTGCCTTGACACTTGTAGATGGTGGTAGTCTCTCAATCACCTCAATTTTTGCCTTGTCCACTTCAATGCCTTTGCTTGATACCACATGTCCTAAGACAACTCCTTCTTGGACCATAAAATGGCATTTCTCCCAATTGAGGATCAAGTTGGATTCCCTACATCTTTGTAGCACCTTGGTCAAATTTTCTAGGCAAGAATCAAATGAATCTCCATATACTGAAAAGTCATCCATGAAGACCTCCATAATTTCTTCAATAAAATCTGAAAAGATAGACATCATACACCTTTGAAAGGTGCCAGGTGCATTGCATAAGCCAAAGGGCATTCTCCTATAGGCAAAAGTCCCATATGGACAAGTAAATGTAGTCTTGTGTTGATCTTGAGGGTGAATTGGAATTTGCAAGAAACCTGAGTACCCATCTAGATAACAGAAGTGTGAATGCCTAGCCAACCTCTCCAACATCTGATCAATGAATGGCAATGGGAAATGGTCCTTTCTTGTGACCTTGTTTAACTTCCTAAAGTCAATGCACATCCTCCAACCTGCAATGGTCCTTGTGGATATCAACTCATCTGAATCTGACTTCACCACTGTGATTCCTCCCTTCTTTGGCACAACCTGCACTGGACTAACCCACTCACTATCTGAAATGGAGTATATGATTCCTACATTCAGTAGCTTCAATACTTCTTTCTTGACTACTTCCTTCATAGTTGGGTTGAGTCTCCTTTGACATTCAATGGAGGGCTTGTAGCTATCCTCCATGGGGATCCTATGCATGCAAATTGAGGGATTAATACCCTTGATGTCTTCAATTGAGTAACTTATCACTTACCTGTACAACTTTAACCTTTTCAGTAGCTCTTCAACCTGATCTTGGGGTAAATTTGCATTAATGATAACAGGAAAGGTTGAATTATCCCCCAAGAATTCATACTTCAGGTTGCTAGGGAGAGGCTTCAGTTCCAACTTGGAATTGGCTTGAACTGAATTGCCTTGGAGTTCAGCAATGATAACTTGTTGCACCTCCCCCTGAATTTTTGAATTTTCCTTTGATTTTGAAGAATTCAGCACTGATTTGTATGCCATAGCCTCTGGATCTTCCAATTCCTTCAAATGGTCAAACATTAGACACCTTTGCAATGGATCTTCAATAGGGATTATAGCTGAAACCTGCTCCACCACTTGATCTAGCTGCCCATCTTCAAAATCATTCTCTAGAAAACTTGGCCTACTGATAACTTGTGCCAAATTGAATTCAATCTTCTCCTCTCCAATTTGGAAGGTCAATCTCCCTTCCTTGACATTAATTACAGCCCTTGCAGTGGCTAGAAAGGGCCTCCCAAGGAGAATGGGGGTGTTCACATCTTCATCCATATCCAATACTACAAAATCAACTGGAATATAATTTACCAACTTTGAGGGGTATGTCCTCAATGATCCCATGTGGATATTTGATGGATCTGTCTGCCAGCTGAAGGGACATATTTGTTGGCTTCAAATATCCAACTTCAAGTTTCCTGCATAATAATAAGGGTATGACACTCACAGAAGCTCCCAAGTCACACATGGCTCTTTGAATCTTCCTATTTCCTATCTCACATGGAATTGAGAAGCTCCCTGAATCCTTTAATTTAGGAGGCAACTTGTTTTGGATAATTGCAGAAGCCTCTTCAGTAAATGCAATTGTATCATGCTCCAATACCCTTCTCTTCTTGGTTAGAATTTCTTTGAGGAACTTGGCATATGAAGGCATCTCCTGAATGGCTTCAACAAAAGGCACATTTATGTATAACTTTTTCAGGATTTCCAAAAACTTTCCATATTGCTGGTCTTGTCTTGCCTTGATTAGCCTTTGAGGAAAAGGTACTTTGTATTTGCTTCAATTTGAGGGCCTGAATTCCTGATTTTCTCACTTACTTGGCTGTTCACTTGACTTTTCAGCAATTCTTGAGTCTGAATTGACTTGATTTTCATCAACTTTCTTCATTGGTTCCTCCACCATCTTTCCACTCCTGAGCTGGATGGCATTTGCTTGCTCCTTTGGATTCATCTCTGGCTGTCTAGGAAAGAATAAAGGAGGTCTAGCTGAGGTGCTAGGTTGTTGAGCAACTTGGTTCTCAATGTTATCAAGTCTAGAATTCATTTTCAGAATTGCCTCCTCCTGATTGCCTTGCTTCTTCAGAATTTGTTGCAGCATCTCCTCTATTTTTGAAAATTGAGAAGGTTGAGTTGGTGGTGGTTGCTCAAAAGGAGGTCTTTGCACTTGAACACTTTGGGACTGATTTGAATATGGAAATTGTTGGTTTCTAGGCAGAATCCTTGGCTGCCAACTAGGATTCTGCATAGGAGCTCCTTGATAGTTGTTGCTCTTGTAAGAAAAGTATGGATGATTCTTATTTTCTGGAGTGTAGAATTCAGCAGAAGGTTTAATTCCATAATTTCCCACAGCATTGATTTGATCTACTGTTTGCTCCACATGTTGCATAATCAAATTGCAATTTTCTAACACATGGCCTTGATTCCCACATACACAGCACCTGGTTTCAGGATTAGAAGCCCTATTTTCATTGGGAGTCAAGTTCAGCCTCTCCAAAGTCTTGAACAGCACCTCTTCAAATTGAGTTGACAATTGATTCACTGAATTGTCCATGGGTGGCCTCGTGGTTCTGTCATGGGTAAGGAAGTGTTGGTTCTTTGCAATGTTCTCTATCAGTTGGTAGGCCTCATCTATATTCTTGGATGCAAAGATACCTCCTGCTGCAGTGTCCAAGGCCACCTTGCTAGGGTAGTTCAATCCCTTATGAAAATAGTTGACTAGTTGCCACTTTTCAAATCCATGGTGGGATCATGCCCTTAGCAATCCTTGAAGCCTTTGCCATGCCTCACAAATGTTCTCTTGGTCCAACTGATAGAACCTCACTATTTGATCCCTGAAGTTATCAATTTTTGAAGGAGGAAAGAATTCTGAAATGAACAATTGAATAATTAATTCCCAAGTGGCTACCTCTTCAAGATTCAATCCTTTATACCATGTCTTGGCCTTGTCCTTGAGTGAGAATGGAAATAATCTCATATATACTGCATTCATGGGGATATTATTGAAATTCACAGTGCTGCATATCTCCTTGAAATTGTCCAAATGACAAGCTGGATCTTCAGTCCCAAGTCCAGAAAATTAACTTTTCCTAATCATTGAAATCAAGGCTGGATTAACTTCAAAGTTTGCCACAGGTGCTAAGGCTCCTCCCCCTAGTTGATTCCTTGCATTGCTTGGTGAATAACAGTCCATAAGAGTTCTAGGAGCTACATATTCTGATTTACAACTTCTTCAAATTCAAAGTTGTGTGCCTCTTCCTCTTCTTCTTCAAATATCCTTCTCCTTGCCTCAAGCCTTTGCAATCTCCTTCTGCAATCATCCAAAACAAATTGCCACTCAAGTTAAAGGATCCAGGAAGCTTCTCAATACCTTGTCAAATTGGAAATAGAAAAATTCAAAGGGCAATGTGTGATTTGGGTGCATTGATAGTGATATTTGGGATTGAGTAGTGATAACTTACTGAAATTAAAGAAAGGGTCAAATTTTTCAATTTTTGGTCTCCCAACTCACTAGCTGCAAGTGCACAGGTAAGTTGTAGTAGACTCAAGTTGTCGTATCCACAAGAATTTGAAGTCTAAGACACCCTAAAATAATCTAGATTAGTTCTACTCTAATGGCTAAAAATAGATTTTTAAAGAGAAGTGAAAACTAATTTTTAATGGAAAGTGAAATGATAACAAATTTTTGGGTTTTAGAAATTTATCAAAACTGAGTTATAAATGCTAGAATGAAGTCTGAAAAGGTTCAACTATCAATGAGGAAGGTTCTCCTAGGAGTTGAGGTTCATCTAAATTAATTATGGATGGATTAGATCAAGTTATCATTGAAAATTCAAATCTAGTTCAACTTGAAATCTAGCTGCTCTCACAGCACAATTGGTCTTTAACTAATCAACATATTATCATATAATTGTTAGTTACGTTGAATCAGAAGAGTACCCTCACTGAAAATCAAGTTATCATTGGGCTCAAAAGAAAGTTCAATGCTGATTTCTTTTACAATTCAAGAAAATCTGCAGTGATAACTTGATGGACGCAACCACAAATTAATAAAATCACTTCAATTAGCTAAACAAGAATGAAATCTATCCAGTATTAGTGCTTATGCTCCTTGATTCATCTCTGAATTTCAAGGGGATTGGAATTCAACCTCTCGGCTGCAAATTAAGAATGGAATCCACACAAACACTAATTAATTGGAATTAAAAGGCATCCAATCTTTAATGGGGAATTCAGTGATTATCCAATGCTCTTTGGGTCATCTCTGATCTCAAAAATGGCCTTAATACTACCTCTCAGTAGTGGATTAAATTGAGGCTTGACAATGGAAATCAGAATTTAATTGAAATGAGAAAATAGAAATCAGCATTTCAGGAAATCAGCAATATTGATCAATGGAATTCAGCCTTGCCAATTGCTTCTTGACCCATCTCTGGACTGCAAGAAGTTTCTAAAATACACCTCTCAGTGTTTGAATGAAATAAGGATGTTCAATTGGCAAATCAGATTCCAAAGAAATCAGAAAATAGATTTCAGAATTAAAACTCAGAAATCAAAATTTGGAAAAGATAGATTTGAATCCTGAATTGTCAAACATCTTGATTCATTTCTGAATAAGATTAGGGCAAATATTAGCCTCTCAGCTATTCAATTAATCCAATCCTTAATGACAAACAGATCCAAAAGCCCAGGAAATCAGATTCTGAAACTCTGGAAATTCATATTCAAAAATCAGACTTAAAGTAATGTTGTGAATAGATTTGAATTATGGAATGCCTAAATATTCATAACTCATTTCTTAACAAGATTAGGATGAAGACCAACCTTTCAATTGCTCAATTAGTCAAGTCCAGAATGACATGTATATTCAAACAGTTTAGAAATAAGATAACCAGAAAAACCCAGAAATCAGAATTTCAGAAATCAGGATTTTCAATCAATTTGGAATTCAGAACTTGACATTGATTCCTAATTAAATTATGAACTAGGGATAGATCAAATGATAACTTCTTAGTTATAGATTACAATAGGATCTACACAATGGCAAGAAACGATTCAAAACAATGCTGAATTCTGAAAATCAGAAATGATTTCAGTGCAGGAAATTAATTCAATCCATATCCATCCATACCTAACCTAGATTACTATCTATCCTAGGAGAAATGGAGTTTAACTCCTCATATTTATAGAACTTGACATTAAATGGATTGAACAGATACAAATCATCCTTCTTGAAGATGTCTCGGCCAGCAGCAGCTCCACAGCAGGAGCCCTCCTTTCTTGCTCCAAACCATTGCTCCAACCCCCAATGTCCAGCCTTCCCCTTGCTTCTTCAGAAAATCCAACTTTTATATGACTCCTCTCCACCTTAGGATCAGTATCAGAATGTTCTTTATCCTTTGATTGCAGCCATCTGTCCTGGTCCTGGAAGAATCTGCAGTGATAGCTTTTTGGACAGCCAAAAAGCAAGTGGTCCCCTCCTCCTTTTTCTATTTTTTGGCCACCTTTCTCCCTGTTACAAATCCCCAAACAGCAAGCATCAAAGCCCTTGAATGGTGTTTTGACAAATAAAGATTATGACGATGATAGTTGCTAGCTCAGATATCAAAAGATATTAAGTGTTGTGCAGGAGGGATAACTTGTATCAAAATTAATGAATTAAGGGGCCCGGAATGATAACTTTGAGTAAATCCTGGAAAATGTCCAAATATGGGTGGTTCAAAGCATTTCAGGCATCAAATGGATTAGAGTGACAAGTGGGTGAGAACAGAAATCAAATATGAATGAGATTTCTAAGGAGTGATAACTTCTGTGCCCACAAATGATAACTTATATGACTTAAAAATGATAACTTATGATAACTTGAGTTGTGGTTATTCAAATGTGATGAAATTTGACCAGCAATGAGTTAGAACAATAACAAGATGATTGCTTAAGGTCCCTGTGCAGAATTAATGATTTTGCATGTCGAGATGACAGAATTTCCCTTTAACGATAACTTGGCACTTGAAAAATGATAACTTGTTCAAATGGACTTAAAACTTTGCACAAGTTGAGATGTGACTATCCAAATATGATTTATACATGATAATGATGGATTTAGAGCAAGAAAATCATTAAAAATCAGTTCATTCAAAATAATGTTAACTTGACATATAATAATGATAACTTGTCCTCAAAATGATAACTTGGCATAGAATTTAAATATTAATGGATTTTGGCATTTCAGATCCTCTATGCACATGGAATTAAGTATGAAATGAGGAATATCAACTAGTTATCACAATGTATGCATTCCAAGTATAATTAGCCCAAAGATAGGCAAAAGTGGGACTCGATATGTATGAAATGAATCTAAAATGGGCTAGAAACATATAGTGATCAGCTAATGATCATGCATCAGTGAGTGTCATACCCCTTTCACTTTGTAGGAAGCTAGAAGTTGGGGATATGAAGCCTACCAACATGTCCTTGCAGCTAGCTGACAGATCCATCAAATATCCATGAATTATTGAAGACATACCCCTCAAAGTTGGAAAATTCTATATTCCAGTGGACCTTGTGGTGCTTGACATGGATGAGGACTTGAATACGCCTATTCTTCTAGGGAGACCCTTCTTAGCCACTGCAGGGGCTGTCATAGATGTCAAGGAGGGTGGATTGACATTCCAAATTGGAGAAGATAAGATAGAATTCAATTTGGCACAAGTTATCAGCAGGCCAAATTTTCAGGAAAGTAAAATTGAAGATGGGCAGCTAGATCAGATTGTTGAGCAAATTTTTGTAATAATTCCCATTGAAGACCTATTGCAAAGTGCCTAATGTTTGATCATTTGAAGGAGTTAGAAGATCCAGAGGCTAAGGCATGCCAATCTGAGTTGAATTCCCTCAAACCAGTGGATAAATCTGAAATTCAGAATGAAGTGCAGGAGGTTATCACCGCTGAACTTCAATCCAATCCAACTCAAGACAATCCTTCCAAATTGGAGCTCAAGCCTCTCCCTAGCAACCTGAAGTATGAATTCTTGGGAGATAACTCAACATTTCTAATAATTATCAATGCCAATTTGCCAAAGGAACAAGTTGAGGAGCTGCTGAAAAGATTGAACTGTACAAGGAAGTGATTGGCTATTCTATTGAAGACATTAAGCGTATTAATCCCTCAATTTGTATGTATAGGATCCCCATGGAGGACAGCTACAAGCCCTCTATTGAATGCCAAAGAAGACTCAATCCAGTAATGAAGGAAGTAGTGAAGAAGGAGGTGCTGAAATTGTTAAATGCTGGAATTATATATTCTATTTGAGATAGTGAATGGGTCAGCCCTGTGCCGGTAGTGCCAAAGAAGGGAGGAATCACAGTTATCAAATCAGATTCTAATGAATTGATATCCAGCAGGACAGATACAAGATGGAGGATGTGTATTGATTTTAGAAAGTTGAATAAGGCAACAAGAAAGGACCATTTCCCTCTTCCTTTCATTGACCAAATGTTAGAGAGATTGGCAAAGCACTCTCATTTCTGTTATCTAGATGGGTATTCAGGATTCCTTCAAATCCTAATTCACCCTCAAGATCAGCACAAGACTACTTTTACATGTCCACATGGGACATTTGCTTATAGGAGGATGCCATTTGGCTTATGTAATGCACCTGTGATAGTGATATTTGGGTGTTTGAGTGATAACTTGCTGAAATTTAAGAAAGGGTAAATTTTTTCAATTTTTGGTCTCCCAACTCACTAGGTAAGTTGTAGTAGACTCAGGTTGTCGTATCCATAAGAATTTGAAGTCTAAGACACCCTAAAACAATCTAGATTAGTTCTAGTCAATTGCCTAAAAATAGATTTTTTATGGAAAGTGAAAACAGATTTTTAATGGAAAGTGAAATGATAACTAATTTTTGGGTTTTGGAAATTTATCAAAACTGAGATATAAATGCTAAATTGAGTTCTAAAAAGGTTTAACTATCAATGAGGAAGGTTCTTCTAGGAATTGGGGTTCATCTAAATTAATTAAGGATGGATTGGATCAAGTTATCACTAAACGCCCAATTTTGTTTCAACCTGAAATGTGGTTGTTCTCACAGCTCAATTGGCCTTTAACTAATCAACATATTGTCATATAGTTGTTAGCTAGATTGAATCAAAAGAGGATCCTCACTGAAAATCAAGTTATCATTGGATTTAAATGTAGGTTCAATGCTGCTTTTTACAATTCAAAGAATTCTGGAATGATAACTTGTAATTGCAATCATAAAAAGATGGAATCACTCCAATCAATCAAACCAGGATGAAATCTTCCCAAATATGGTGCTTGTGCTCCTTGATTCATCTCTGAATTGCAGGGGGATTTAAATTCAACCTCTCGGTTGTAAAGTAAAATGAAATCCACACAAACTCCAATTAAATGGGGTTAAGAAACATCCTATCAAAAAAGGAGAATTCAGTGATTATCCAATGCTCCTTGGTTCATCTCTGAATCACAAGGATGACCTAAAGATTACCTCTCAGTAATGGATTAATTTGAGGTTTAACATTGGAAATCAGAATTCAATTAAAATCAGAAAATAGAAATCAGCATTTCAGGAATTCAGAATTATAAATCAATGGAACTAGGTTTATCAATTGCTTCTTGATCCATCTCTGGACTGCAAGAGATCCCTAAGGTTCACCTCTCAATGATTGAATAAAATCAGGGGATTCAATTGATAAAACAGTTTCCAGCAGGAAATCAGAAAAAAATCAGAATTCAGGATTTCAGTTCAGAAATCAGAAGAACAATCTAATTAGAGTAAAAATTAATTGGCCAAACATCTTGATTCATTCCTGAACAAGATAGGAACAATAGCAACATCCCAGTGACTCAATTAATCAGATTGAGAATGAAGAACAGGTTCAAACAGCCACTGAAATCAGAACTTTCAGAAAACCAAGAAATCAGAATTCAGAAATCGTATTTGCAATTAAATGGAATCCAGAAATCTAACATTATCTCTCCATTCATTTCTGAAAGATGATTAGGTCAGATTATACTTCTCAGTCATAGATTACAATGAATCTAATGATAGCATAGCACAAATCAATAGAAATAGTTTTGAAATCTGAAAACCAGAATTGATTTCAGTGCAGGATTATAAATCTGTCCACATTCATCCAAAATTAACCTAAACTACTACCCTAAGTTATCACTCGGTTATCATTTTTTGGGCTCAACTCAATTCTGAACTTATTTTAACTCTGAAATGGATAGAATACTTCATTATGACAGTGGGTGCACTCCAATACCAAGTGGCCTACTTGGCCATTAGCCTTATTGCTTTAATTGGCATTATGAATTCAGATGCATTTGAATGAATTTTCAGCTGAAATTTTTCTTTTTTGTGGATTAACACTAGCTACATTCATGGATCAATTGGAAAGTAGAAGATGTCTAGAAAGGAGTCAAGGATCTTGCTGTCATGTTAAATAGGAATTCTTGACTATTTGCATTAAGGATCTAACCATTGCTCACTTCATGAATAGAATGAAAAAGAAAGAAAAAGGAAAATGAAAAGTTGCATGCATGCATAGAAAAAAGGAAGAGAGCAAAACTTCCAAAGGAATCTCTCTTGAATGCAAAAAGAAAAGAAAAAGAAAAAAAAAATATTAGGAGAGCAAAACTTCCAAAGGAATCTCTCCTAAAGTAAGCATAAATAAAAATCAGGTGCCAAACCTGTTTATATGCATCCTCATGAATAAAAGTCAGGTTTTTAAACCTGTTTAAGCAAAGAAAGGAAAATCTGTTCATGAAGAGATTGGTGTTTCAAACTTTTTAGTAAAGTTGACAATCCTTATAATCCAAATCAGTTAATGTTAGTACTTCTATCATGGCTTAAATTTGTATTAATCTTTGTGACTCCTCAGCTAGAATTTGGGATTGGAAAGAATGGGATGGAATGTTAGCCAAGTGGAAAACTCATTTAGATCTTATTCAGCTGATTTATCTATTCATTTGTGGATGGTAAATTCAAATTCATCCTTAATTTCTGAATGTTTTGCTTGAGGACAAGCAAAAGGCTAAGCTTGAGGTAGTTTGATCACTAGCTGATCACTATAAGTTTCTAGCCCATTTTAGATACATTTCATTCATATCGAGTCCCACTTTTGCCTATCTTTGGGCCAATTATACTTGGAATGCATACATTTGATAACTAGTTGATATTCCTCATTTCATACTTAATTCCATGTGCATAGAGGTTCTGAAATGCCAAAATCCATTAATATTTAAATTCTATGCCAAGTTATCATTTTGAGGACAAGTTATCATTCATATATGTCAAGTTATCATTATTTTGAATGAGCTGAATTCCAGTGATTATTCTGTCCTAAATCCATCATTATCATGTATAAATCATATTCGGATGGCCATATCTCAACTTGTGCAAAGTTTTAAGTTCATTTGAACAAGTTATCGTTTTTCCTTTGCCAAGTTATCATTAAAGGACAATTCTATCATTTCGATATGCAAAACCATTAATTTTGCATAAAGGGCTTCAGCAATCATCTTGTTATTGTTTTATCTCATTGCTGGTCAAATTTCATCACATTTGGATAACCACAACTCAAGTTATCATTTTTAAGTCATATAAGTTATCATTTTTAGGCACCCAAGTTATCACTCCTTAGAAATTTCATTCATATTTGATTTCTGATCTCACACACTTGTCACTCTAATCCATTTGATGCCTGAAATGCTTTGAACCATCCATATTTGAATATTTTCCAGGATTTATTAAAAGTTATCATTCTGGGCCCCTAAAATCATTAATATCGATATAAGTTATCACTCCTGCACAACACATAATCTCATTTGATATCTGAGCTAGCAACTATCATCATCTCAATCTTTATTTGTCAAAACACCATTCAAGGGCTTTGATGCTTGTTGTTTTGGGATTTATAGCAAGGAGAAAGGTGGCCAAAAAGTGGAAAAATTAGGGGGGGACCATCTACTTTTTCCTGCACAAAAAGGAATCTGCAGCTGGGAATTCAGGCAGGGGACATGTGGCTGCAATCAGAGAGAAAAGAACATTCTGATGCTGATCAAAGGGTGGAGAGGAGTCATATAAAAACTGGATTTTCTGGAGATAACATGCAAAACCTACTGATAACCTGGTATGAATTATGATATGAACATTAAAATCAATTGAAAACATGGTGTAAAGGTTATAAAAGCACCAGGTTTCCTCCCCCAAGCTTATTCTCAACACTGTCCCTAGTGTTGAAAATCAAAGGCAAGGGAGAGGGGAGGATGGGTGTGAAATGCATGGAATTGGGCACTTGAATCCTCTTGGCACTTCAACCAGCAGTTTTGGGTGATCCAATCTTCATTAGTTGGAACTGATCCTGCAGAGAAACAAAGGATATCAGTGGAATAGTAAAATCAGACTTTTAAGTGCACAATTCAACATTGCATTGGGAATTTATGAAATTCACTAAAATTAGGATATCGCAGATTTGGACAACTGATATGAATGGTAATTTAGATAATGGTATGATCAATGTAGTATAATGAAAAATATATTATCAGTTATCATTGAGTTTTCAGTGGAAAAATCAAAAGTAAGGAGTATGGGTACTCCCTGAATTTGAGACTTGTGAATTGAACTTATTCCTCATCACTTATTCTTGCAAAAATAAAAAGATTAGATAGATAATGACTTGGGTTACCTCCCAAGAAGTGTCTTTCTTTAATGTCTTTGTCTAGACATTGTTACAATGTGAAATCAGTGGGTGGTTGTGGCAAATCTTGTAGAATCAGCTCCTCCTTAGCAAGATCCATGGCTGTGGGATTGTAAAGCTTTAACCTCTGTCCATTCACCTTAAATATATCATTCTTGTCATTCAGAAGGTCCACAGCACCAAATGGATATACTTTATGAATTTTAAAGGGTCCACTCCACCTTGGCTTTAACTTTCTTGGAAAAATCTTTAACCTTGAATTGAAGAGTAGTACAAGGTCTCCAACCTTGAAATCCCTTTTTAGAATCCTGTCATCATGCCATCTTTTGGTCCTTTCTTTGTAGAATTCTGAATTGTGGTAGGCATTTAGCCTAATTTCATTAAGTTCATCAATTTGCAAGAGCCTCTTTTGCCCACATGCATGCATATCATAATTGAGTGCCTTGACTGCCCAATAGGCCTTATGTTTCAACTCAATTGGCAAATGGCAAGTTTTTCCATAAACAAGTTTGTAGGGAGAAGTACCAATTGAGGTTTTATATGCTGTCCTATATGCCCAAAGAACTTCATTCAACTTCAAACTCCAATCTTTTTTGTTAATGAAACTATTTTCTCCAATATTGCATTGACATCCCTATTTGATACTTCTGCCTGGCCATTCATTTGGGGGTGATAGGCAGTGGAAACTTTGTGCCTCACTCCATACTTAATTAGGAGGTTCTCAAAACACTTTTCAATAAAGTTGCTACCTCCATCACTTATGGCCACTCTAGGAATTTCAAACCTTGGAAAGATAACTTCCTTGAACAACCTAATCACTGCCTTGGAATCAGCTGCAATGGTGGGAATGGCCTCAATCCATTTGGACACATAGTCCACAGCTAGAAGAATAATCTTGTAACCACATGAACTAGGGAATGGGCCCATGTAATCAATGCCCCAAACATAAAATATTTCCACTTCTAGAATTCCTTGTTGTGGCATTTCATTCCTTCTTGAGATGGAGCCAGCTCCTTGGCATTGATCACAGCCTTTCACAAAAATGTGTGCATCCCTAAATAGACTTGGCCAATAGAAGCAGATTGGAGGACTTTGGCAGCAGTCTTATGTGTGGCTCCATGCCCTCCATAAGGGGATGAGTGGCATGCCTCCAAGATTTCTTGAAATTCAGATTGGGGTACACATCTCCTATATATGCCATCAGGAGATTTTCTGATTACAAGGGGGTCATCCCAATAATAATCTTTCATACATGAAAGAATTTCTTTCTTTGCTGATATGTGTAATCAGGAGGGATAATTCCACATGCTAGGTAGTTTACAAAGTCAGCATACCAGGGAATTTGATTAATTGCCACAGCCATCAAACTGTCATCAGGAAATGCATCATTGATAGAAAGTGTAGATGATTCCTGTACTCCTTCCATTCTTGATAGATGATCAGAAACTAGATTTTCACTACCCCTTTTTTCCCTGATTTCAACATCAAATTCTTGAAGTAATAAGATCCACCTGATGAGCCTTAGCTTGGATTCCTTCTTGTTGATTAAATGCCTCACGGCTTGGTGGTTTGTGAATACAATGACTTTGGATCCCGCCAAGTAGGGCCTGAATTTGTCAAATGCATAGACCACAGCAAGAAGTTCTTTCTCAGTAGTTGCATAATTGATTTGGGCTTCATCTAGAGTTTTGCTTGCATAGCAAATGACATGGTGCTTCTTCTCCTTGCATAATTGATTTGGGCTTCATCAAAATGGAACTCAACATCCTTGGCCAGCAACTTGGTGAGGGGCCTAGTTATCATTGAGAAATATTTAATAAACCTCCTATAGAAGCCTGCATGCCCCAAAAAACTCCTAATTGCCTTGACACTTGTAGATGGTGGTAGCCTCTCAATCACCTCAATTTTTGCCTTGTCCACTTCAATGCCTTTGCTTGAGACCACATGTCCTAAGACAACTCCTTCTTGGACCATAAAATGGCATTTCTCCCAATTGAGGACCAAGTTGGATTTCCTACATCTTTGTAGCACCTTGGTCAAATTTTCTAGGCAAGCATCAAATGAATCTCCATATAATGAAAAGTCATCCATGAAGACCTCCATAATTTCTTCAATAAAATCTGAAAAGATAGACATCATACACCTTTGGAAGGTGGCAGGTGCATTGCATAAGCCAAAGGGCATTCTCCTATAGGCAAAAGTCCCATATGGACAAGTAAATGTAGTCTTGTATTGATCTTGAGGGTGAATTAGAATTTACAAGAAACTTGAGTACCCACCTAGATAACAGAAGTGTGAATGCCTAGCCAACCTCTCCAACATCTGATCAATGAATGGCAATAGAAAAGGGTCCTTTCTTGTGGCCTTGTTTAACTTCCTGAAGTCAATACACATCCTCCAACCTGTAATGGTCCTTGTGGATATCAATTCATCTGAATCTAACTTCACCATTGTGATTCCTCCCTTCTTTGGCACAACTGCACTGGACTGACCCATTCACTATCTGAAATGGAGTATATGATCCCTGCATTCAACAACTTCAATACTTCTTTCTTGGCCACCTCCTTCATGGTTGGATTGAGTCTTCTTTGACATTCAATAGAAGGTTTGTAGCTATCCTCCATAGGGATCCTATGAATGCAAATTGAGGGATTAATACCCTTAATGTCTTCAATTGAATAGCCTATCACCTCCCTGTACAACTTCAACCTTTTCAGCAGCCCTTCAACTTGATCCTTGGGTAAATTGGCATTAATGATAACAGAAAAAGTTGAATTCTCTCCCAAGAATTCATACTTCAGGTTGCTAGGGAGAGGCTTGAGTTCTAACTTGGAATTGGCTTGAACTGGATAGCCTTGGGGTTCAGCAATGATAACCTGTTGTACCTCACCCTGAATTGCTGGATTTTCTACTGATTTTGAAGAATTCAGCACTGATTTGTATGCCATAGCCTCTGGATCCTCAAATTCTTTCAAATGGTCAAATATTAGACACCTTTGCAATGGATCTTCAATAGGAATTATAGCTGAAACTTGCTCCACCACTTGATCGCCCATCTTCAAAGTCATTCTCGAGAAAACTTGGCCTACTGATAACTTGTGCCAAATTGAATTCAATCTTCTCCTCCCCAATTTGGAAGGTCAATCTCCCTCCCTTAACATTAATCACAGCCCCTGCAGTGGCTAGAAAGGGCCTCCCAAGGAGAATGAGGGTATTCACATCTTCATCCATGTCCAATACTACAAAATCCACTGGTATATAGAATTTAACCACTTTGAGGGGTATGTCCTCAATAACCCCATGTGGGTATTTGATAGATCTGTCTGCCAGCTGAAGGGACATATTTGTAGGCTTCAAATCTTCAACTTCAAGTTTCGTGCACAAGGATAATGGTATGACACTCACAGAGGCACCCAAGTCACACATGGTTCTTTGGATTTTCCTATTTCCTATCCCACATGGAATTGAGAAGCTCCCTGGATCCTTTAGCATAAGAGGCAACTTATTTTGGATAATTGCAGAGGCCTCTTCAGTCAATGCTATTGTCTCATGCTCCAATACTCTTCTCTTCTTGGTTAGAATTTCCTTGAGGAACTTGGCATATGAAGGCATCTCCTTAATGGCTTCAACAAAAGGCACATTTATGTATAGCTTCTTTAGGATTTCCAAGAACTTTCCATATTGCCTTGCCTTGATTAGCCTTTGAGGAAAGGGTACTTTGTCAAAAACTCTTGCATTTGCTTCAATCTGAGGGCCTGAATTCCTGATTTCCTCACTTGGCTCTTCACTTGGCTTTTCAGCAACTTTTGGATCTGAATTGACTTGATTATCCTCAACTTTCCTCATTGGTTCCTCCACCATTTTTCCACTTCTGAGCTGGATGGTCTTTGCTTTCTCCTTTGAATTTACTTCAGGCTGTCTAGGAAAGAATAAAGGAGATCTAGTTGATGTACTAGCCTGTTGAGCAATTTGGCTTTCCAACAATTTCTGATTTGCATTCATGGCATCCAATCTTGAATTTATTTTCAATATCTCCTCTCCTTGGCTGTCCTGCTTCTTCAGAATCTATTGAAGCATCTCCTTCATTTCAGTTTGTAATTGAGGTGCTTGGACTTGAGGTGGTGGCTCATATGGATTCCTCTGAATTGGTGCATTTTGGCCCTGATTTCCATAGGGTGGTGGCTGATTCCTTGGCAGGATTTTGGGCTGCCAATTTGAATTCTTCATAGGAGCCCCTTGGTAGTTATTCCCCTTGTAAGAGAAGTATGGATGATTCCTATTCTCTAGAGTATAGAATTCAGCAGGAGGTTTAATTCCATAGTTGTCCACAGCATTGATTTGATCAACTGTTTGCTCCACTTGTTGCATAATTAAGTTGCAATTCTCTGACACATGGCCTTGATTACCACATACACAGCACCTGGTTTCAAGAATTGAAGCCCTATTGCCATTTGGAGTTAAGTTCAACATCTCCAAAGTCTTGTACAGCACCTCCTCAAGTTGAGTTGATAGGTGATTCACTGAATTATTCATGGGTGGCCTCCTGGTTCTGTCATGGGTAAGGAAGTGGTGGTTCTTGGCTATGTTCTCAATGAGTTGATAAGCTTCATCAATGTTTTTAGATGCAAAGATGCCTCCTGCAGCAGTATCTAGTGCCACCTTGCTAGGGTAGTTCAATCCCTTATGAAAATAGTTGACTAGCTGCCACTTCTCAAAACTATGGTGGGGACATGCCCTCAACAGCCCCTGAAGTCTTTGCCATGCCTCACTAATGTTTTCTTGGTCCAACTGATACAATCTGACTATTTGATGCCTGAAGTTATCAGTCTTTGAAGGAGGAAAGAATTCTGAAAGAAACAATTGGACAATTGATTCCCAAGTGGCCACCTCTTCAGGATTCAAACCTTTGTACCATGTCTTGGCCTTGTCTTTTAGTGAGAAGGGAAACAATCTCATATAAACTACATTCATGGGAATGTTGTTGATGTTCACAGTGCTGCACATCTCCTTAAAATTATCCAAATGAGAGGCTGGATCCTTAGTCCCAAGTCCAAAAAATTGACTTTGCCTAATCATTGAAATCAAGGCTGGATTAACCTTAAAATTTGCCACAGGTGCTAAGGCTCCTCCCCCTGGTTGATTCCTAGCATTACTTGGTGAATAACAGTCCATGAGAGTCCTAGGAGCTGCCATATTCTGATTCACAACTTCTTCAAATTCAGGGTTGTGTGTCTCTTCTTCCTCTTCTTCAAATATCATTCTCCTTGCCTCAAGCCTTTGCAATCTCCTTCTTCTTAGAAATCTTCTTTCAGGCTCAGGATCTGATTGGTAATGTTCCTCTTGATGGTCTAATTCCTGCATAAAGAGATTCAGAAGTATCAAATTCAAGAAAGAAATGAAAACTAGACAAAAGTGAAAAATTGAAAATGATAACTTGCAAAAACTGAAAATTGGCCTAACAAATAAACTAAAAACTAATCTAAAACTAATCTAAACTATCTAAGTTAGCCTAGTTGACCTCAAATTCCCGGCAACAACGCCAAAAACTTGATAGTGATATTTGGGTGTTTGAGTGATAACTTGCTGAAATTTAAGAAAGGGTCAATTTTTTCAATTTTTGGTCTCCCAACTCACTAGCTGCAAGTGCACAGGTAAGTTGTAGTAGACTCAGGTTGTCGTATCCACGAGAATTTGAAGTCTAAGACATCCTAAAATAATCTAGATTAGTTCTAGTCAATTGCCTAAAAACATATTTTTTTATGGAAAGTGAAAACATATTTTTAATGGAAAGTGAAATGACACTAATTTTTGGGTTTTGGAAATTTATCAAAACTGAGATATAAATGCTAAATTGAGTTCTAAAAAGGTTTAACTATCAATGAGGAAGGTTCTTCTAGGAATTGGGGTTCATCTAAATTATTAAGGATGGATTGGATCAAGTTATCACTAAATGCCCAATTTTGTTTCAACCTGAAATGTGGCTGTTCTCACAGCTCAATTGGCCTTTAACTAATCAACATATTGTCATATAGTTGTTAACTAGGTTGAATCAAAAGAGGAGCCTCACTGAAAATCAAGTTATCATTGGATTTAAATGTAGGTTCAATGCTGATTTTTACAATTCAAAAAATTCTGGAATGATAACTTGTAATTGCAATCATAAAAAGATGGAATCACTCCAATCAATCAAACCAGGATGAAATCTTCCCAAATATGGTGCTTGTGCTCCTTGATTCATCTCTGAATTCCAGGGGGATTTAAATTCAACCTCTCGGTTGTAAAGTAAAATGAAATCCACACAAACTCCAAATAAATGGGGTTAAGAAACATCCTATCAAAAAGGGGGAATTCAGTGATTATCCAATGCTCCTTGGTTCATCTCTGAATCACAAGGATGACCTAAATATTACCTCTCAGTAATGGATTAATTTGAGGTTTAACATTGGAAATCAGAATTCAATTAAAATCAGAAAATAGAAATCAGCATTTCAGGAATTCAGAATTATAAATCAATGGAACTAGGTTTATCAATTGCTTCTTGATCCATCTCTGGACTGCAAGAGATCCCTAAGGTTCACCTCTCAATGATTGAATAAAATCAGGGGATTCAATTGATAAAATAGTTTCCAGCAGGAAATCAGAAAAAAATCAGAATTCAGGATTTCAGTTCAGAAATCAGAAGAACAATCTGATTTGAGTAAAAAATAATTGGCTAAACATCTTGATTCATTCCTGAACAAGATAGGAACAATAGCAACATCCCAGTGACTCAATTAATCAGATTGAGAATGAAGAACAGGTTCAAACAGCCACTGAAATCAGAACTTTCAGAAAACCAGGAAATTAGAATTCAGAAATCATATTTGCAATTAAATGGAATCCAGAAATCTAACATTATCTCTCCATTCATTTCTAAAAGATGATTAGGTCAGATTATACTTCTCAGTCATAGGTTACAATGAATCTAATGATAGCATAGCACAAATCAATAGAAATAGTTTTGAAATCTGAAAACCAGAATTGATTTCAGTGCAGGATTATAAATCAGTCCACATTCATCCAAAATTAACCTAAACTAATACCCTATCCTAGAAGAAATGGAGTTTAACTCCTCATATTTACAGAACTTGACATCAAATGGAATGAAGAACAGTTACAAATCATATGAGCTTGAAGTGTCTCCACCAGCAGCAGCTCCTCCAGGTCCAACAGCCAGCAAAAACCCTTTTCCAAACCCTGAATGTCCAGCCCCCCTCTCTCCTCCAGAAAATTCAGCTTTTATATGACTCATCTCCACCCTTTGATCAGCATCAGAATGTTCTTTTCTCTCTGATTGCAGCCACCTGTCCCCTGCCTGAATATCCAACTGCAGATTCCTTTTTGTGCAGAAAAAAGTAGATGGTCCCTGCCTACTTTTTCCACTTTTTGGCCACCTTTCTCCTTGCTAAAAATCCCAAAACAGCAAGCATCAAAGCCCTTGAATGGTGTTTTGACAAATAAAGATTGAGATGATGATAGTTGCTAGCTCAGATATCAAATGAGATTAGGTGTTGTGCAGGAGTGATAACTTATATTGATATTAATGATTTTAGGGGTCCGGAATGATAACTTTTAATAAATCCTAAAAAATGTCCAAATATGGGTGGTTCAAAGCATTTCAGGCATCAAATGGATTAAAGTGACATGTGGGTGAGATCAAAAATCAAATATGAATGAGATTTCTAAGGAGTGATAACTTGGGTGCCCAAAAATAATAATTTATATGACTTAAAAACGATAACTTGTGATAACTTGAGTTGTGGTTATCCAAATGTGATGAAATTTGACTGGCAATGAGTTAAAACAATAACAAGATGATTGCTGAATCCTTTGTGCAGAATTAATGGTTTTGCATATCGAAATGATAGAATTGCCCTTTAACGATAACTTGACAAAGGAAAAATGATAACTTGTTCAAATGAACTTAAAACTTTGCACAAGTTGAGATATGACCATCCAAATATGATTTATACATGATAATGATGGATTTAGGATAGAATAATCACTAGAATTCAGCTCATTCAAAATAATGATAACTTGACATATAGGAATCATAACTTATCCTCAAAATGATAACTTGGCATAGAATTTAAATATTAATGAATTTTGGCATTTTAGAACCTCTATGCACATGGAATTAAGTATGAAAGGAGGAATATCAACTAGTTATCACAATGTATGCATTCCAAGTATAATTGGCCCAAAGATAGGCAAAAGTGGGACTCGATATGAATGAAATGTATCTAAAATATGCTAGAAACTTGTAGTGATCAGCTAGTGATCAACCTGCCACTTTTCAGAGATGCATGATGTCAATCTTCTCATATTTCATTGAAGAAATTATGGAGGTCTTCATGGATGATTTTTCAGTGTATGGAGATGTTGAATCCTATGTTTTGAAGATAACAAATTAAAATGGACATAAAAGTTACTAATCTATGATCAAGTAGTGATAATGCAGGTGTAGAATTGATATGAACAGATTCTCCGAAGAAATCGCCAAATTTAAAGTTCGAAGAAAAGTTTTCAGCACGACCGGTCGACCCATCAGTCGACCGACCAGAAGCACCGATCGGCTGATATTAGGTGAAAGGAAAGACGACAAGATACCGGTCGACCGATCAGAAGCATCGTGATGCATGCAAAATATAACATATTTTAGATTATTATTTTAGTTAATTTTTCTGTAATTTGATCATGGCATGCATCATTTTAGACCACTTTTAGTAGTAATTCCGGATTTATTAATTTTAATTATTAATTCTCTGGATATTTTAATTGTGGATGAATTAATTAAATTTGGATAATTATTTTGCAGAAAAATTCGAACACGTGAATATCCGAGAACACCAACGTATCGGCCGAAATTCAAAGAATTTATTTCTTACGGCCGAGATTTGGCTTTACCCCCAAGACGTTTTGGCCGAGATTCAAAGGGGGTAACAATTAAATGATTTTATCTTTTGGGTGTAACAAGATTAAATTCTTTATTACGACCGAGATCCATAGGGCGTAAAGATAAAAGAATTTCGTTTTGGCCGAGATTCAAAGGGGGTAAAGATAAAAGGATTTATCTTTTGAAAGAATTATCATTTTTGGCCGAGATTTATCTCGTGAATTTAAATTCGGCCGTACATCGTGATCAAATTGAAGGCCGTTCGCACCCTATAAATACGTGAGGAAACCATCGTCCCAAGGTGTGCTTTGAAGTTCAGATTTTCTTCCACGACGAGTCGTGAGTCTGCAGGCTACGACCAAGAGGTGAGAGGTGCGACGGCTGGAAGTTGATCGCGACCCTGATCAAGTCCGAGAGGTTGCCCGACTGTCTGCCCGTGATCCGAAGCTTCGACTTTTATCTATTTGGGTGTAATTCTTCCAATTATTATTATTTTGTTATTATCTCTCCAGAATTTCTAGGATGAACTCCATATTTTTATTTATTTCATGTTAGGAGATTATTATTGAAGGGAAACTATTTGGACCCTATATTATTTATTTTAATCTTTTCTGATCAATTAGTTAATTGTGCTTAATGCTTTTAATTTAATTACTTGGATTTCTGAGTTGAGTAATTACCAGTTTGTGGACTATTTAATTTCAAAATTCATTAATTAAATTAATTGATTTTATGTGAAATTAATAATTGACATAAATTTGATAACTAGTGTGTGGAGAATCAAGTTTATGTGGTCTATTAATCTATACCAGTTTGTGGAGTGATTAATAGTCTAGGATTTTCATATTAATGCATCTTAATTTTAATCTTATCTGACGAATACCAGTTTGTGGGACTTTAGGTTTGATTAAATTTAAGATAGTTTGATTTACTGGATTAAATAGTAGAATTACCAGTTTGTGGACTCTGTGATGTTAATCTTGTAAATTAATAACTTGGAAAAATTCCTAATCCATCTTTAAAGATTAAATTTATCTTTTATAGTTCAAATATTTATCCTGATCTATTTTCATCCTAAGGCCTAACTTCAACACCACTATCTTATATTTATCTTATTTTCTTATTTTATTTCATAAAACCTCTTTCCAAAAATCCATGTTTCCTCTCTTATTAATTTATAAATCCAGATATTGAATTAATAATATTTCTCGTGGGTTCGACACTCTTACTCCTCTTACTATATTATTTGAGCGACTAGTGCACTTGCTAGCGATTTTATTTTGCTACATCATTTCAACGCATCACATCGGTCGACTGATATTCGGTGAAAGGAAAGATGACAAGATACCGGTCGATGTGGAGACTATACCGGTCGATAGACTGGTCGACAGCAAAAAGATCGGTCGACGCCGAGACATTACCGGTTGTTGTATCGGTCGAAGGATCGGTCGACTGGACAACGTTAAAGCACAGAAATGAGACAACGGTCACATAGATCGGTCGACCGGCCCATCGACCCTTCAGTTAAATGAACAGTAATTGCTAGAATTTTGAGGAGAAAATTGGGAGAGACTTTTTGAACGAATTCTCACCCCTAGGAGCCTATAAAAGGGGTGCCAAAGCCTGAAGAAAATTCATCCAAGCAAGAAGTAACATCCTAGAGCTCCTCTCAAGTTTTTTAACATAGAATTACAAATTTCTTCCCTTTTCTTTTCTTAGCCTTGAGTGTGAAAAAAAGTTTTGTAAAAGAAAAGAATTAAAGGGAACATTTACTTTCTGAAATATAGTGAGATTGAGAGCTCCTTGTAAAAGAGGTGTGCCTTGCCTCTTGAGCAGAGAAGAAGACGTGATTGTATTAAGAGGGTTGTTCTCTCCCTATAAGAAAAGAGAAAGAGAGTGAATCTCCGGCAGTCTCGAGGTCGAGAAGTCGGAGCGGGGACGTAGGCCAAAGTGTTGGGGCCGAACCTCGTCAACATATCGTGTCTTCTTATGTTTGTTCTTCATCTACGCATTATCTTTATTTCTTGTGATCGGTTTTATCGTTTTTCTCCGAAGGTGAATTTTTGAAAAATTTAATTTCACCAATTCACCCCCCCCCCCTCTTGGTGCTTTCGATCCTACAATTGGTATCAGAGCCATCAAGATCTAGCTTTAAGATTTGAAATATCTTTAGAGCTATGGCATCAAGTGGTTACAATTTTTTCGAAGGTCAATCTATTAATCGTCCTCCACTCTTCAATGCCTCAAATTTTGCTTATTGAAAAATTAGGATGCAAGCCTACATTTGTTCTATTGATATTGATATGTGGGATATTATTCAAAATGGTTTTGATTTAAGTAAGAAAAAACCTTCAGAATATACCGAAGGAGAAAAACTTCTAATAAAATTAGATTGGAAAGCTAAAAATATTTTTTATTGTGCTTTGGATACAACAAAATTCAATCGAATTTCTAATTGTGGAAGTGCTAATGAGATTTGGAAGAAACTTATTATTACCCATAAAGGAACGGATAAAGTTAAAGAGTCTAGATTAAATATTTTAAATCATCAATATGATTATTTTAAAATGCTTGAAAATGAATCTATAAATGAGATGGTTGTTCGTTTTAATGATATTATAAATGGCTTAGCCTCTTTGGACGAGCCAAGGACTAATCCTCAAAAAGTGAAAAAGTTTCTCAGGTCTCTCTCCTCCAAGTGGCATACAAAGAGGACAGTGATTGAAGAAAATGATCTAAACAAGTTAGACTTTGATGATCTTATAGGTTCACTCTTAACCTATGAGATCGGGATCAAGGAAGATGAAGAAATAAATACTCCAAAAAGGAAAACACTTGTATTGAAGGCAAATAAAGATGAAGAAGATACAGGTGAAGAGGATGAGGATCTTGATGAAAAGAAGCTTTCCCTATATGCAAAGAAGCTTGACAAATATTTCAAGTTTGCCAAACAAAAGAAGAAGAAAGGTTTCTCCAAGAGAAGATCATCATCAAGCAAAAGTCAAATAACTTGCTTTGAATGCAGAAAGATTGGACACTACAAAAATGAATGTACAAATTTGATCAAAAAGGAGAAAGATGGAGAAAGCTTAAGAAGGAAAAAGAAGGCTCTTCAAGCCACTTGGGATGAAAGTGAAGATGAAGAGAATGACTCCAACACTTCCTCTAGTGACGACGAAGAAGCCTACATATGTCTAATGGCTAATAGTCATGAGGTATCATCTAACTCTAGTAATAGTGAATCCTTCAATGTGCATAAGGAATTTAGAACTCTTATCAATAAATATGGATGCCTAAGAAAGAAATATGATGAAATAAAAATAGAGCTGGAAAATGTGCAAAAAAAAATAAGAATGTTAAAGCATGTGAAAAGTGTGATTCATTGAATAAAGAAAACTCTAGCTTAGAACTCTCAATTGAAGAATTGAAAATGGAAAATAGTGCACTAAAATCAATATGTAAAAGACAAATTGTAGAAAGTGCATGTTTGAACAAAGAAATTAATCAATTGAAACTTGAACTTGAAAAATTCTCAAATGGAGATAAAATGTTAGACTCCATGCTTAGTGGATCTAGAATATCCTCAAACAAAAAGGGACTTGGTTTCACTTTTTTTTAAAAGAAGAATGACAAAAGAATTTTATTTGTTAAAGCATCGCATAATTACATGAGATCACAAATTGTTTGTTTTCATTGTGTATATGAAGGCATTATTCTTATGATTGCAGAATTAGGAAAGGAATAAGTAAAGGAATGAAGAAAATCTAGGTCGCTAAAAAGACCATGACTAACCAAAATGGACCCAAGCAAGTTTGGATACTAAAAACATGAAACTCCTAACTTCTTTCTTGTAGGAAGCTTCTATGTACAATGAAGGTAAATGGTATTTGGATAGTGGATGCTCAAGACATATGACCGGTGATGCCTCAAATTTCATCAACTTGGAAAAAAAATGGAGAAAAAGTCACTTTTGGAGACAATAGCAAAGGAAGAGTAATTGATATAGGTAATATTGATAAGAATAATAAAGTGTATTTAGAAAATGTTTGGCTTGTTGAAAATCTAAAACATAATCTAATTAGCATAAGTCAACTATGCGATAAAAATTATTTAGTTAAATTTGAAAAAGACAAATATTTGATACTAGATGAAAATAACAAAGTTTTACACATGGGATTTAGGTACAATAATGTATACAAAATAGATTTTGATAACTTGAAAAATGAAAAATGTCTTAGTGTCAAGCATGATGACATAAAATTGTGGCATAGAAGATTAGGACATGCAAATTATAAATTGCTAAATAAACTCTCAAATCATGAATTGGTTAGAGGCTTACCTAAGATCAAGTTTGAAAAAAACAATGTTTGTAATTCATGTCTAAAAGATAAACAAACCAAAAATTCTTTTAAATTAAAAAGAGTTATTAGTACACATAGGGCTTTGAAACTTTTACATCTTGACTTGTTTGGACCTATTGATGTGACAAGTTTAGGAGGAAAAATATATGAATTTGTAATTGTTGATGATTTCTCTCGTTTCACCTGGACTATTTTTCTCGCAAGTAAAGATGAAACGCTAAACATGTTTTCCAAATTTGTAAAAAGAGTTCAAAACGAATTTGAACAAAAGATTTCAAAAATTAGAAGTGACCATGGAGGAGAATTTGAAAATCATAAATTTGAATTATTTTGCGAAGAAAATGGAATTACTCATAATTTTTCCACTCCTAGGACACCTCAATAAAATGGAGTAGTAAAAAAAATAGAACTATACAAGAAATGGCTAGAACAATCTTAAATGAAAGCAAGTTACCAAAATATTTTTAGGCGAAAGCTGTAAACACATCTTGCTATGTTCTCAATAGAATTCTACTTAGACCTCTTGAAAAGAAAACATGTTTGAAAATACTATTTGGTAAGAAACAAAATATCTCATATTTTAAAGTTTTTGGATGTAAATGTTATAACTTGAACATTAAAGATAAACTAGACAAATTTGACGATAATTGTGATGATGGTATTTTTCTTGGTTATTCTAATACAAGTAAAGCCTATAGAGTATACAACAAAAGAACATTAGTTGTTGAAGAGTCTATTAATGTTAAATTCAATTAAACTAATGATTTTTTGAGCAAACAAGCACATGATGATGATGAAGAAATAGTTGAAGTACAAAGAAAACTTGAAGTTGTGGACATAGAAGAAGCAAAAGATTACACTCCAAAGGTGGAAGAAATAGAAGTAGCTCAAAGAGAAGAGAATCAAATCATCCCAAGAAATTGGAGACATGTTTCATCACATCCACTTGATCAAGATATAGGTAATATAAATGAAGGTATAAAAAGTAAAAATTCTCTAAAAAATCTATGCGCTTTTTCGGCTTTTCTTGCAAATTATGGGCCCAATAATATAGATGAAGCACTTGAAGATCCAAATTGGATAAATGCAATGCATGAGAAATTAAATAATTTTGAAAGAAATCAAGTTTGGAAACTTGTATAAAGACCCAATGACCATCCTATCGTTGGAACCAAATGAGTCTTTCGAAATAAGCTAGATGAAAATGGTGTCATTGTGAGGAAGAATGCTAGATTAGTGGCCAAGGGTTACTCACAAATTAAAGGGATTGATTTTGATGAAACTTTTGCTCCTGTTGCCAGACTTGAGTCAATTCGAATGCTTTTGACTTTTGCATGCTATAAAGGTTTTAAACTTTTTCAAATGGATGTTAAATCGGCTTTTTTTAATGGTTTTATAAATGAGGAAGTTTATGTTGAACAACCTCAAGGTTTTGAAAATCCAGATTTTCCCAATCATGTATTTAAACTCTTAAAAGCTCTTTATGGATTGAAACAAGCTCCTCGAGCTTGGTACGAAAGACTGAGTTCATTTTTAATTGAAAATGGTTTTAAAAAAGGGAAAGTTGACACCACATTGTTCTTAAAACATTTTAAAAATGATATTTTAATAGTTCACATTTATGTTGATGATATCGTTTATGGTGGCACTAATTAATGCCTTTGTAAAGAATTTGAAACTCTTATGCAAGAAGAATTTGAAATGAGTCTTGTAGGAGAGCTCGCTTACTTTCTAGGCCTGCAAGTAAAACAATCCAAGGAAGGCATCTTTCTCAATCAAGGAAAATATACAAGGGAGATGCTTAAAAGATTCCGGATGAACGACTGCAAGCCAAGCACAACACCTATGAGCACTACTACAAAATTGAATAAAGACAAAAAAGGCAAGTCAAATGATCAAAAAAGGTACAGAGGTATGATTGGTAGTTTGCTCTATTTAACGGCATCTAGGCCAGATATAATGTTTAGTGTGTGCTTGTGTGTAGATTTCAATCCGCTCCCAAAGAATCGCACTTAACCGTCATAAAAAGAATATTGCGCTATTTAAAGCATACAAGTGAATTAGGCATTTGGTATGATAGAAATTCCCCATTTGAATTGCATGCGTACACCGATGCAAATTTTTCCTGGTGTAAAGTTGATAGAAAAAGCACTAGTAGGATGTGTTATTTTATTGGTAGTTCTCTTATTTTATGGGGTAGCAAGAAATAAAACTCCATCGCACTCTCTAGTGCCGAGGCCGAATATATAGTCGCCGGTAGTTGTTGTGCACAAATACTATGGGTGAAACAACAATTGCTTGATTATGAAGTAAATTATTCAAATGTACCCATGAAGTGCTATAAAATGACCAAAAATCCAATTCAACACTCTAGGACTAAACACATTGACTTACGGCATCATTTCATTAGAGAACATGTGACCCTTAAGGATATTGCCATTGAACATGTGTCCATCGAAGTTCAACTTGTAGACATATTTACAAAACCCTTGAGTGAAGAACAGTTCTGCATGCTTAGAAGGGAATTAGGAATGATTAACTCTTGATTTCATATCAATTCAAAGTAAAAGTGACTTGGTTATACAATATCACTTTTGACATGAATTGAACATTAAAAGTGTTGCACAACACTTATATTTGTATGATCTTTTTTGGAATATGATTTTTAATGATTTTAAATGGTTCAAAATCTGAAAAATATAGGGATCGGTTGATCTACTTGAAGGACCAGTCGACCGACTGAAAGGACCGGTCGAATGCTATAGAAGGTTCGATACACAGACAAACGATCGGTCAACCGATATGACACAACCGGTCGACCGGTATATACTATGATCGGCTGACATCGTATCGACCGCTATATGATCTGTTTGAAAAAGAAGTGTCTGGTCGACCGCGGGGCATGACCGGTCGACTGGTATATGCCAAAATCACGAGCTATAAAAAGTCGACCACTCGACTCGGTCGACCTAATTTTTCACGCGACCGCCACCCTCGACGACCTAACCTCCTCTGACAACCTCCCCACTCCGGCAAACTCTACGATCGCCTGACTCCAGCGACCGGCCGCCGCCTCCTCGGTCAAACTCTCTCTCCCTCTTTCTCTCTATCTTCGTCTCTCTCCCTCTTTCTCTCTATCTTCGTCTCTCTCCCTCTTTCTCTCTATCTTACTCCTCTCCTTTCTCTCTCTCCGGCCAGCTGCCCCGCCACCGCCGGCCGATCGTCCCGCCGGCCTTATCTATCTCTCTCGGCCAATCTCTCTCTCTCCCTCGCCAGTGTCTCTCTCTCTCTCTCAAACTCTCCCTATCTCTCTCGGCAGTCTCTCTCTGTCCTTCCCTTCGTTCTCCGGCCAGCCAACCTCGATCAGCGCCCAGCATCATTTCTGACCTCATTGTTGAATCCATGGCCGACAACGATGGATATTTGCGTACTAAGTTGGTCTTTAAGCGTCGTCATCACCTTTTCGGCTCCGGTGGCACCATTCATGTCCTCCGATGTGAACCTGAACCCGAACCCGAACCAGAACCCGAGCCCATTCAACGTAGCCATGGACGAGGACAATCCCATGGACGTAC
Organism: Pontederia crassipes; assembly: GCA_030549335.1. NCBI lineage: Eukaryota > Viridiplantae > Streptophyta > Magnoliopsida > Commelinales > Pontederiaceae > Pontederia > Pontederia crassipes. The sequence goes on along the minus strand of CM060197.1, from coordinate 38,418,205 downwards.
TCGTCAGCCATCTTCCTCCGAGCCCACTGAGTTTGATAGCCATCTTTTTGTCTCTAGGGAAATCTCTATCAGATTCGAAGCTTTGTACGCCCCTCACGAAGTCTGGCATGCCTATACCATTGATTGGGACGCTTTGAACATTCCAGATGTTCAAGAGATGTTCGCAACCATCGGTTGGCTGCCACTTCTCTCCCTCACAGACCGTGTGTACCCTCATCTTGTTCGTCATTTTTATGCGAACATGACAATCACTCGAGAGTCCGTTATTACCTATGTCCTTGGTATGCCCATTCGATTGGACCCCGACCATCTCTGTCGCATCTTTGGCGTGGCATGCCCCTTACCTGGCTTGTATTCATTTGTTACACACGGCTGGCCTTCCGATTATCTTCCTATCGCAGATGGCATTCGTACGGTTTTTGCTGGACAAGATGTCCAGTATATCGTCGAAACGGCCCATCGATATCTTCATCCGATCATGAAGATGGCACATCACATCCTCAGTCACATGATCACTCCCCGGGCCGGGCACTATACAGAGGTCACTCACTTCGACCTCTTCTTTCTTCACTATCTCTGCATCCGTGATGCCTCGTTTTTTCACTTCGGGCATTACATCTTCTATCATATGGATTACACATTTCAAAAGATATCCTCTGGTGCTCGTGGTCGGTACCACTTATATTTTGGTGCCTGGATTAAGTTTAGTTCCGGGACCCTGCACCGGAAGGGTCTTAAGTTTAGTGAGCAGGCAGCACCAGATTCTGATGATAGAGACGATGCCACAGATGGCGAGCCAGCACCGCGGGACACTCAGGATGCATCGGAGGCTGGCCTCAGCTTCCCGCCACCATCGGCATCCGCTGAGCAGTTTGGACCTTCTCAGCACAGTACTTCAGACTTTCATGGCGCCTATGACTTCACAGCTCTTTCATAGCAGGTGACTGCCATAGATCAGCGTGTGACTCAGATGGATCATCGTGTTCGACGGATGGAGCGTGATTCTTGTTACCTTGTCGGTTCAATTCAGGCATATTACGCATCACAGGGTTTTATTCCGCCTGCAGCTCGTGAGGATGATAGTCCCTATGACGAGTAGTTGGGTTGTCTCCCTCTTTGATGATGTCAAAAGAGGGAGAAGTCCAGGACGATGTTATGTGTCTTACGTGTCTTAGTATGTTATGTGTCTTAGTGCTTACATTTGTATCGTGCATATCGTGCACCATTTTGTAGTGACTTCAGTCACATTTGTTAGTGCATGATGTTTTATTGACTATGTAATGTAATGACTCTTCTTATATGATGACTTTTTTTATTTCACCTTTGATTTCATATTTATTTCTCGTCATATGTTCATATCAATTATCAAACTATAAATGCCATCGATTTTGGGGGAGAAAAAAAATTAAATACGCATAAATGTAGGGGGAGCTTGTTTATTCCTTTATATGTAAAACTTATATTTCAATTTATTTCTTTCTTCTCCTTATCGTCCAATTAATTTGCCACCATCAAAAAGGGGGAGATTGTTGAATTCTATCTTTTGATGACAACAAATTAAAATGAACACAAAAGTTACTAATCTATGCTCAAGTAGTGATAATGCAGGTGTAGAATTGATATGAACAGATTCGCCGAAGAAATCGCCAAATTTAAAGTTGGAAGAAAAGTAATCAGCATGACCGGTCGACCCATCGGTCGACCGACCAGAAGCACCGATCGACTGATATTAGGTGAAAGGAAAGACGACAAGATACCAGTCGACCCATCGGTCGACCGACCAGAAGCACCGATCGACTGATATTCGGTGAAAGGAAAGATGACAAGATACCAGTCGACGTCGAGACTATGCCAGTCGATAGACCGGTCGATAGCAAAAAGATCGGTCAACACCAAGACATTACCGATCGTTGTATCGGTCGAAGGACTGGTCGATCGGACAGCATCAAAGCACAGAAATGAGACAACGGTCACATAGACCGGTCGACCTGCCCATCCCAGCGGTCGACCGACCCTTCAGTCAAATGAATAGTAATGGCTAGAATTTTGAGAAGAAAATTGGAGGAGACGTTTTGAACGAATTCTCACCCCTAGAAGCCTATAAAAGGAGTGCCAAAGCCTGAAGAAAATTCATCCAAGCAAGAAGGAACATCCTAGAGCTCCTCTTAAGTTTTTGAGCATAGAATTACAAATTTCTTCCCTTTTCGTTTCTTAGCCTTGAGTGTGAAAAAAAGTTTTGTAAAAGAAAAGAATTAGAGGAAACATTCACTTTCTGAAATATAATGAGATTGAGAGCTCCTTGTAAAAGAGGTGTGCCTTGCCTCTTGAGCGGAGAAGAAGGCGTGATTGTATTAAGAGAGTTGTTCTCTCCCCACAAGAAAAGAGAAAGATAGTGAATCTCCGGCGATCTCGAGATCGAGAAGTCGGAGCGGGGACGTAGGCCAAAATGTTGGGGCCGAACCTCGTCAACATATCGTGTCTTCTTGTGTTTGTTCTTCATCTATGCATTATCTTTATTTGCTTGTGATCGATTTTATCATTTTTCTCCGAAGGTGAATTTTTGGAAAATTTAATTTCACTAATTCACCCCCCTCCCCCTCTTGGTGCTTTCGATCCTACAGGAGATTCTTTTGAGAGTTGTCTAGAAAATTTGACCAAAGTGCTACAAAGATGTAGAGTCAAATTTGATCCTCAATTGGGAGAAGTGTCATTTTATGGTCCAAGAAGGGATTGTCTTAGGACATATTGTCTCAAGTAGAGGAAAGATAGATAAGGCCAAAATTGAAGTAATTGAGAAGTTTCCACGACCCACAAATGTAAAGGCAGTAAGGAGCTTTTTGGGACATGCAGGCTTCTACAGGAGGTTTATCAAGAACTTCTCAATGATAACCAAGCCTCTTATCAAGTTGCTAGCAAAAGATGTTGATTTCAATTTTGATGAAGAGTGCATGAAGGCCTTCAAGCAGCTGAAAGAAGCCATCATCTCAGCTCCTATAGTTCAGCCACCTGATTGGTCTCTTCCATTTGAAATTATGTGTGATGCCTCTGATCAAGCAGTAGGGGCCGTGTTGGGGCAAACCAAGGAGAAGAAACATTATGTCATTTGCAATGCTAGCAAGACATTAGATGAGGCTCAAATCAACTATGCTACCACTGAAAAGGAATTGTTGGCAGTGGTGTTTGCATTTGATAAGTTCAGATCTTATCTAATTGGATCCAAAGTGATTGTATTCACTGACCACCAAGCAGTGAGGCACCTAATTAGTAAGAAAGAATCAAAACCAAGGCTCATAAGATGGATCATATTGCTTCAAGAGTTTGATGTTGAAATCAGGAATAAAAGAGGGACAGAAAACTTGGTTGCAGACCATTTATCAAGGATGGAAGGAGTTGAGGATTCTCCATCACTCCCTATCAATGACTCCTTCCCTGATGATTTTCTAATGGCCATATCAGCTGCCCTACTCCTTGGTATGCTGACATTGTAAATTACTTGGCATGTGGAATCATTCCTTCTGACTTCTCCTATCAACAGAAGAAAAAGTTCTTCCATGACTTGAAGGACTTCTATTGGGATGATCCTCTTCTATTCAAAAAGTCCCCTGATGGCATTTTCAGAAGATGTGTAACAGAAGCTGAATTCCAATCAATTTTGTATGAATGCCACTCATCTCCATATGGTGGACATGGAGCTACTCAAAAGACTGTTGCCAAGGTTCTACAATCTAGTTTCTATTGGCCTTCTTTGTTCAAAGATGCTTATATGTATGTGAAGAGTTGTGATGAATGTCAAAGGGCAGGTTCTATTTCAAAGAGGAATGAAATGCCTCAGAATGGGATCCTAGATGTTGAAATCTTTGATGTATGGGGCATTGATTACATGGGACCCTTCTCTAGCTCCTTTGGATACAAATTTATATTGCTTGTTGTTGACTATGTATCCAAATGGATTGAGACAATTCCAACCATAGCTGTTGATTCCAGGGCTATTATCAAGCTTTTCAAGGAGATAATCTTCCCAAGATTTGGAATTCCAAGGGTAGTCATAAGTGATGGAGGGAGTCACTTCATTGAAAAGTGTTTTGAGAACCTCCTAAACAAGTATGGAGTTAAGCACAAGGTCTCAACAGCATATCACCCTCAAACAAATGGCCAAGCAGAAATTTCAAATAGGGAAATCAAGGTCATATTAGAGAAAACAATTTCCTTGACTAGGAAGGATTGGAGTTTGAGGCTAAATGAGACACTTTGGACATATAGGACAGCTTATAAAACCCCTATAGGCACTTCTCCTTGTAAACTTGTTTATGGCAAGACATGTCATTTGCCAATTGAGTTGAAACATAAGGTCTATTGGGCAGTCAAGGCACTAAACTATGATATGCATGCATGTGGACAGAAAAGTCTTCTACAAATTGATGAGTTGGATGAAATTAGGCTAAATGCCTACCATAATTCAGAATTCTACAAGGAGAGAACAAAAAGGTGGCATGACAGCAGAATTTTGAAGAAAGAATTCAAGGTTGGAGACCTTGTGTTGCTTTTCAATTCAAGGCTCAAATTATTCCCTAGAAAGTTGAAATCAATGTGGAGTGGACCTTTCAAAGTCCACAAAGTTTATCCTTATGGAGCTGTGGACCTTCTGAATGATAAGGATGATATATTCAAGGTCAATGGACAGAGGTTGAAGCTATATAACCCCACAGCTCTGGATTCAGCAAAGGAGGTGCTGAATTTGCAAAATTTGCCTAGATGAATTCAAGTGGAACAATGTCTAGCCTAAGCCATTTTACACTTACTCTTTTTGTTTTGCAGGAATAATTCAGAGGAAAATCAGAAGTTACCACACCCTTTCACCTAGGGTTCTTTCCCTCAATTTTAATTTTTCTCACTGAAATCCCAATGATAACTGATATTATCTTTTCCTTCATGCTGAAATCATCATGCTAACACCTGAATTATCATTCATATCAGTTATCCCAATCCATCATAGCTGAATTTCAGTGAATTTCAATGCATTGTTGAATTGTGTATCCTAAAAATCTAATATTGAATACTCCACTGATATCCCCTACTTCTCTACAGGATTAGTTGCAATACATGAAGAATGGATTACCCAAAGACCCTGATTGAGATGCAAGAACCATTGGAAGAGATCAATTGCACAAATTCTATCCATTTGATACCCTCCCAACCCTCTCCCTTGCCTTAATTTCCAACACTGTGGACAGTGTTGAAGCTAAGCTTGGGGGAGGAAACCTGGTGCCTTTCTAACCTTTACACCATGTTTTCAATCTACTTTAATGTTTATATCACCATTTACCACCAGGTTATCATTGTTTCAATAAGTTATCACTCATATTCACTCGGCTATCACTAGTTATCATTTTTTGGGCTCAATTCAATTCTTGCCTTCATTTTAACTCTAAAATGGGTGAAATACATTATTATGACAGATAGTACACTCCAATACCGAGTGGCCAACTTGGCCATTAGTCTTGTTGCTTTAATTGACATTATCAATTCAGATGCATTTGAATTAATTTTCAACTGAAAAATTTTCTTTTTGTGGGTAACACTAGCTGACATTCATGGATTAAATGGAAAGTAGAAGATGTCTAGAAAGGGGTCAAGGCTCTTCTACATGTTAAATAGGAAACCTTGACTATTTGCATTTAAGGGTCTAAACTATACTTGAGTTTGAACCATTGCTCACTTCATAAACAGAATAGAAAAAGAAAAATGGAAAAAGGAAAAGTGAAAAGTTGCATTTTGCATTGCATGCATGCATGAATAAAGAGAGTGACAAAAAGGAATCTCTCCTGAATAAAACCAGGATTATTATCCTGTGACCAGCATGAATAAAAATCAGGACTTGACCTGTTTACTTGCATTTTCATGAATAAAATTCAGGTGTTAAAACTGTTTAAGAAGTGAAAAATCTGTTCATGAAGAGATTGATGTTTCAAACTTTTTAGTAAAGTTGACAATCCTTGAAATCCAAATCAGTTAATGTTAGTACTTCTTTCATGGCTTAAATTTGCTTTAACTATTGTGACTCCTCAGCTAGAATCTGGGAATTGGAAAGAATGGGATGGAGTGTTGGCAAAGTGGGGAACTCATTGGACTTAATTCAGTTGATTTTTAATTCATTTGTGGACTGTTAATTCAAGTTTGTCCTTAATTTCTGAATGTTTTGCTCGAGGACAGGAAAAAGGCTAAGCTTGGGGGAGTTTGATCACTAGTTGATCACAATAGGTTTTTATCCCATTTTAAATGCACTTCACCCATATCGAGCCCTCAAATTGCCTAACTTTTGACCAATTATGTTTGGAATGCAAGGATTGTGATAACTAGTTGATCTTTCTCATTTTATACCTAATTCCATGTGCATAGAGGTTCTGAATTGCTAAAATTCATAAATATTTCAATTCTATGCCAAGTTATCTTCCAATGTGCAAAGTTATCATTATTTTAATTGAGTTGATTTCCAGTGATTTTGCTCTAAATCTCTTGCCATCATGAATTATTCATAATTGGATGACCATATTTCAATTTGTGCAAGGTTATCACTTCATTTCATAAGTTATCATTTTTTAGTGTCAAGTTATTATTTAAGGGCAAAACTATCATTTCGACATGCAAGGGTATCAATTCTGCATAAAAAACTTAGGCAATCATTATATTATTGTCCTATCTCCTTACTGCTCTGATTTGATCACATTTGGATAACCACAACCAAAGTTATGACAAGTTATCATTTTTATGGCATTAAGTTATCATTTTTGGCACCCAAGTTATCATTCCTATGAAATCTTATCTACATTTGATTTCTGACCTCATTCACTTGCCATATTAATCCCTTTGATGCCTTTAATGCCTTGAACCACTTTTATTTGGACGATTTTCATAGTGTAGTGCAAAGTTATCATTCCGGGCCTCCAAACTATTGTTTTTTTTATTTTGGTTTTCAATTCTACATAACACCAAACCCCATTTGATAATTGAGCTGATATTACTTGTTGTTTTAATCCTTATTTTTTTATATCTTATTAGAAGACTTTGATGCCTGATGTTTTGACCGTTCTAGCAGGGGAAATAGGGTTGCACAAAGGAGAAAAAGGAGGGGAGGACCACCTACTTTTTGTTGTCCAAAAGCTATCACAACAGTTGGAATTTCAGGACCTGGACAGATGGCTCACATTAGGGGCCATGGAACAATTTGATGCTGATCTAAGGGTTTAAGGAAGTCATATATAAGCTGGAAACCCTAGGAAAGAAGGGAGAGGACCGGTCATTAAAAGGGAGGAAGCTGAAGTGGAGCTGATGGAACTGGAGTGGAGCTAAAGTGTTGTTGATTGCTGCCTACAGCCCTCAATCAAGGATGAACTGCTTCTATTCTTCATTTTATTGTGTATCTATGCTTGTAATTATGTGGAGCTAAATCCCATGTCTCCTAGTATAGGGTAGTAGTCTAGATTAATTATGGATGGATATAGACAAGTCTGATTTCCTGCACTGAATCAAATTCTGATTTAAGCTTCTGATTTCTGAAATCTGTATAGTTATGAATCTATTCTTGTCATTGTAAGATCCTATTTGTATTTACAACTGAGAAGTTGTCATTTGATCTAATCTTTGTTCAGAAATGAATCAAGAACCAATGCCAAGTTCTAGAAACAATCCCAATTAGAAATCTTATTTCTTACTTTCTGAAATCTAATTTTCTGAAATCTGGATTGTGAAATGCCTTTCTGATTTCTGAATTCATAGAATCTGTTTTGTCATTTTGGAGCTCTAATTGTTTTAACAACTGAGAGGTTATCTTATGGTTCCATTCTTATTCAGAATTGATCAAGATTGCAATGACATTTCTAGGATTCTAATCTATAATTGTTGCTAATTTCCTAATTTCTGATTTCCTGAACTTCCTGATTTCTGATTCCTGAACTATTTGAATATGTTTGTCATTAGGAACTTTGATTGATTGAGCAATTGAGTGGTTGATTATTAGTTCTAATCTTATTCAGAAATGAATTAAGATACTTTGATATTTCCATGATTCAAATCTGTGTTTCCCACTGGTTTTTCCCTGATTTTAATATGCTGTTGATATCTGTTTTTCTGATTTTAGTGGAAATCAGATGGTCATTGTAAAACCCTGTTTTAACCTACCACGGAGAGGTGGTCGTATGGCTTCCTTGATGTTCAGAGATGAACCAAGAATGCAATGACATTGCTGAATTCCCATATGTAATGTAGGTGCTGATTTCGTCCAATCCCTTGGTAAAAATGTGGATTTTATTTGAATTTACAGCTGAGAGGCTGATTTAAAATCCTCTTGTAGTTTAGAGATAAACCAAGAAGCATTTGCATCAATATTGGATTGATTTCATCCATGTTTAGTTGATTGAAGCATTTACTTCATTTTCAAAGTGCAATTGATTGTTATCATTTCAGATATATTAAATTGTCAAAAATCAGCAAGGAATTTGATTTTGAACCTAATGTTAATTTGATTTCAGTCAGGAGCTCTTCTAATTCAACTTAGCTAATCAATCATATGAGAATATGATAATTAGTTCAGGATTAATTGAGCTGTGAAAACAGAAATTTTTCAAGTTGGATTAGATTTGAATTTTAATTGATAACTTGTTCCATTCTATCCATAATTAAGTTAGATGAACTCCAACTTCTAGGAAAACTTTCCTCATTGATAGTTAAACCCTTTGAGCCTCTAGTTTAGCATTTACAATTCAGTTTTGAGAACTTTTCAAAAATCCAAAAAAAGTTATCATTTTAGCCATTTATAGAAATCGATTTTCACTTTCCTTCAATTTCTTGGAATTTTAACTTTAGTTAAGGCTAATCTAGATTGTTTAGGGAGTCTTAGGCATTAAATCACTATGGATACGACATTTGGGTAGACTACAATTGACCTGTATACTTGCAGTAGAGGTGAATTAGGGAGTTAAATCAAAAATTAAGAAATCTGAAATTTGACTCCAAAATCAGCAAGTTATCACTACATCCCTCAATATCACTATCATCGGGCCAACGACGTTAAATAGAAGCGCTTCTTGGGAGGCAACCCAAGATTTTTCTCCTATCATTTTGTTCTTTGAATTTTGCTTTTGGAATAAATAGCCGCTCATCAACGCATGTATGCTCATTGTAGGATATCGACATGCTAGGAGGCGATTGGACCATGGTTACAAAATTAATGACTAACACATTGAGCATAGTGATTGGTCGGCGTTCCCACCTCCACCACATGGCATGTGAGCTTTCTCTACCTCAATCCTAATTTTATGTTTTGACATGTTAGAAACATTGAGGACAATGTTTATTTCAGGTTTGGGGGAAAAGGAGGTTAGCTAATGTTAGCATGAGTCGATGTGTTGTTATGAGTGTCTACTGGTCGGTAGTGAATTTAGTTGTGTCGTTAAGTATTTTCTTTTGCATGTGTCGGGTTAAACCAGCTGTCATGTATGAGCCTCTTATCTTTTAATCCATGTTGTTGGCATGTTTTGAATATGCATGAGTTAATGTATCTTATCATATATATGTTTGTTCGCATTTTCTCATATCGCCAAAGAATAGTGCATGTCATCAAGTGTGAATTAGGAAACATTATACATGACAATGTTGATCCTCTAATCTACATGATTGATTTATTTTGAACATTCCTGAAGAAGAACATAAAAACATAAATGACTTTGACTTGGAACCAAAGCGAGTTACATGTAATCTGACCTAGCACATAACTTCGTCTGGGATATTACATTTGCACCCACTTATATGATGCTTAATTTTGACCTGCTACATTGTAGATATAATAAGTTATGTAGTTAATACATGCCTCATGATTGTACTTCTCTTCTCGAGTAAGTTGGGGAATGTTTTTCTTTATTCTTTATTTAACAAAGGTCCCAAGTGCCTCGCCCAATGAAAAAAAAAGAAAAGGGTGAGGAAAACCGTGGGCAACTTCTCTTCTCTATAAATAACTACTCCTCTGTCCCCTCACTTGAGGAAAACATGAGTATGCCACTTATGGCACCGCTAGCGCCCAAGCCAAGTATTCTCGGAAGAAAAGCGAGGCTCGTGCCCAGTGGAAGTTTTCTTTTTAATTTCAATTCCCCAAATTACAAAAGAAAAGAAGTGACAAATATGGACTAAATGAAAATAGGGTAAGTTGAACCCAAGGACATGTAATTGTCCTCTACATGTGTAGATCAACTTTTAGTGTTAATGTAAGTTGGGGGTTAGTGCAAGGTCTTAAGAGGTAGTTATGTGAAAGGTCAATCTGCAAGACGATCTTTTTTTACGCCCATAGAGCACATGCTTCAGTGGTTCCAAGTCAAGAGTTTAACAAGTCTTTAATGCGTAAATAATATTCAAGTAGAGAAGTCTGAGGGCTAGTGAGATATACTATTATCTATAATGTGGTTAGGAAAATCTAAAGATTTTTTTGTTGACCCTAAGTTCCTAATTGTTGCTTGAGGACAAGCAAAGAAATAGGTTTGGGGGAGTTGATAATCGTGAAGTTATTCAATTATTTTAATATAATTATTGTTAAGATTGACGTGTTTTGTATTATTTCATCTTTAATCATCAAAGATTTCAGAATCTACATTATTGTTTGATTTGTTTCAGGAACCGTGAAAATCTGGTAAAAGTTTGGCAAAAACACATGTATAGAGACTCAATACAGGCAGCCAGTATTAAAGCCTTCCAGCCAGTATTAAAGCCCTTCAGATCATATTGAGCTCGCAGTGGAAAATACGGGCTGGCCGTATTTTTGCCATCTTGCCCGTATTAAAGCCAGTCAGGTCATATTGTTCACGCACCAGAAAATACGAGTAGGTTGTATTTAAGCCAGTTTGCCCATATTAAAGCCCATTAGACCGTATCACGCTCTAGAATCAATACGGCTTGATCCAACAGACTGTAACGCTTCATCCTAGGCCTTATTGGACCTATTTTGGCCGTATTTGACTAATATTTGGGGTATTTTGGGCATTCTTGTAACCCTAATTTGAGGGGACTATAAAAGGAATTTTTTGAGATGAAAATAGGGGTCCAGACTTTGTTTTGGAGGAGATCAAGACGGCTGGGACGAACGTTTTTTTTTCTCTACATTTTTGTATCTTTTTTAGACTTAAACTCATTCTCTTTATATGAACTCTTACATTTCAATGATGATTTCCTTCTCTATGCGTGGTTAAACTTCTTTTTCTCGGGTTTGATGAAACCTAGGGTTGATCTTTAGGGAATATTTTTATTGGGTCTGATGTGTTCTTTGTCTTTCACGTGCTTGACGAAATGCTTATATTAGATTGGCCACCTAGTTAAGCAACCGAAGATCTTCTTGATTACGAAAGTATTTCTTCAAGATTAGTTCAAATGAATGACATGAAATGTATTGTTTCTTAGAAATAAGGATAATCATTTTACTTATGAATCTTGGCTTATAATGCAATTAAAATAATTTAAATGACCACGAAAGTAGGCGTTTATTATTTTAATTAGAATTGTGTTTGCCTGAAAAGGAGATGCATGACTTTTGAAGATTGAGTAGAACACTAATGATTTTTTTATCTCTAAATTTCCTATGATCAATACCCGAGGTGGATTCAAAACCCGAGAACTTTTATTCTCATTTATTTCTCATAATCAATTCTCGTTCTTTCTCGTCGTTTTCTGCACTCATTTCGGCATTTCATTTTTATTTAGATTTTATTATTATTTCACCTCTTTCGGGACAAGCAAGTTTTCCTTTTGTACTCCAACCACTCAACATTCCATATGCCGGAAAATCACTTATGGTCCACATTAATGCGGTTCTCATAATGAAATTTTGCTTTTTAGATTTGTCATAGGTAATCACACCATCCTCCCACAACATCTTGAATTCATCAATCAAAGGTCTTAAGTAAATATCCAAACTTTTACCAGGACATCGAGGACCCGGGATCATACAGGTAAGTAATATATTCTCTCGTCTCATACACATGTTTGGAGGCAAATTATAAGGTGTCGCAAAAATTGACCAACATGAATAAGCAGTACTTGATGAGCCTAATGGGTTGAAACCATCGGTGCAAAGTCCTAATCTAACATTGCGTGATTCTATAGAAAAAGCCGGATGAAGTGCATCAAATTGCCTCCATGCCTCCGCATCCAAAGGATGTGTAATTGAATTTTGATCTTCACGTGCCCCTTCTATGTGCCACCTCATAAATGATGTAGTTTCTTCAGAAAGAAATAGTCGTTATAATCTTGGAACAATCGAAAAGTATCTAAATATTGCATTTACCACATTTTTTTTGAACTTTGAGAATTCTTTTTCGGCTTGTATCTGGGCTCGCCACAAATAGAACAACTCATAAGTGAGTTGTTTTCCTTGTAGTACAACATGCAATGATTGCGGCATGCATCAATCTTCTGATATCCAACCCTAAATTTCTCATCAACCGTTTGCACTTGTAAAAATGTCCCGATAATTTCTCTGAAGCTGGAAACATACTCTTAATAATGGCAAGCATCCGGTCAAAACAATTTTTGCTCATATTAAATTCTGATTTTAAGTTCATTAGTTGTGCCACTGCAGAAAATGTAGTTTGCTTCATGCATCCATCCCATAAAGGTTCATTTGCTTCTTCGAGAAGATTATAAAACTTAGAAGCCGAAGGATTCGGGTCTTCTTCAATCAATGTTTCGCCAATATTTTCTCCTAACATTGCATCTCGTATCATGTCCCTGTACGTATTGCTTGAGTCGCCCACAACGGTATCTACATTACTTGTTTCTTTAGCCCATCTTTCTTCGCCATGAAAGAACCAATTGGTATATGTCAGTAAGAAATCGTTGTAATATAAATCCTTCTGCACATCATATCTTACTTTCCATTGATAACATTTGCACTTCCGGCATGGACATAAGATTTTGCCATATGAAGAAGCAACACCTTCATTTTGATATGCCACATTAATGAATTCATCAACACCATCCTTATATTCTTTAGTTATGACATCATATTTATCCTTCCAACGACGAATTCAACTACGATCTGACTTTATCATTTTTGTAACGGAGAACATTAAGCCATGTCAAAAAATTCGTGTACTTGAAACGTGTGATTTTGAACTTACGAAGTCCAAAATCACATGTTTCAAGTACTTCATCGTCGAATCATAATCTCATTTTATCACCAAGAATGTGAAAGTACATCCTTAGTAAAATTTATGAGAACATGATCAAAAAGAGGTTCTAGAATTATGAAAAAAAGTATTTAACAATCAAGTAATAAAGTAATACTTAACTTAACAATCAAGTAATTAAGTAATACTTAACTTAACATGCATTAGTTCATAACTTAACTTAAGTAATACTTAACTTAACATGCATTAGTTCATAACTTAACTTAACATGCATTAGTTCATAACTTAACTTAACATGCATTAGTTCATAACTTAACTTAAGTAATACTTAACTTAACATGCATTAGTTCATAACTTAACTTAACATGCATTAGTTCATAACTTAACATGCAGCAAAACAATCAAGTAATTAAGTAATACTTAACTTAACATGCATTAGTTCATAACTTAACTTAGCATACATTAGTTCATAACTTAACTTAACATGCATTAGTTCATAACTTAATTTAACTTCATGCATTAATAATTAACTTAACATACATGGTGGCGGACTAGTACCTTTTTAACTGGAAGGCGGCGAAGGGTGGAGGGCGGCGGAAGGCGGAGGAGGCGGTAGTGGAGGCAGAGGGCGGCGGAGGCGGACGTCGGCGGCGGTGAAGGGCGGACGAGGCGGAGGGCGGACGAGGCAGCGGTGGAGGCGAAGGGTGGTGGAGGCGAAGGGCGGCGGAGGCGAAGGGCGGCGGAGGCAGACGTCGGTGGCGGTGGAGGGCAGACGAGGCGGAGGGAGGAGGAGGAGGAGGCGCCGGTGCAGGCGGAGGCGGAGGGCGGCGGTGTAGGCGGAGGGCGGCAGGCGGAGGGCGGAGGGCGGGGAGGCGAAGGGCGGCGGCGGCAGTGGAGGATGGACGAGGCGGAGGGAGGAGGAGGAGGAGGAGGAGGCGTCGGTGGAGGCGGAGGGCGGCAGTGGAGGCAGAGGGCGGCGGAGGCGAAGGGCGTTGGCGGCGGTGGAGGGCGGACGAGGTGGAGGGAGGAGGAGGAGGAGGTGCCGGTGGCGGCGGAGGCGGAGGGCAGCGGAGGCGGACGTCGGCGGCGGTGGAGGACGGACGAGACGGATGGAGGTGGAGGAGGCGGAGGTGGAGGGCAGCAGTGGAGGCGGAGGGTGGCGGAGGCGAAGGGCGGCGGCGGGGGTGGAGGGCGGACGAGGCGGAGGGAGGAGGAGGAGGAGGAGGTGCCGGTGGAGGCGGAGGCGGAGGGCGGCAGTAAAGGCGGAGGGCGGCGGAGGCGAAGGGCGGCGGTGGCGGTGGAGGTCGGACGAGGCGGAGGGGGGGAGGAGGAGGAGGAGGAGGCGCTGGTGGAAGGCGGAGGCGGAGGGCGGCGGTGGAGGCGGAGGGCGGCGGAGGGGGACGTAGGCGGCAGTGGAGGACAGACGTGGCAGAGGGAGGAGGAGGAGGCATCGGTGGAGGCGGAGGCGGACGTGGAGGGTGGCGGAGGGGTGTGGTGGAGGTGGTGGGCGTCGGCCGTCGGAGGTCGGGCGTCGGAGGTCGGGCGTCGGGCGTCGGAGGTCGAATGGTCGGGCGTCGGACAGTAAAAGGGGTAAACAGTAAAAGTGAAAATGAAGAAGAGGGATTAGGGATTTAAGTAAATTTTTTAGCGTCTCCCAAGAACGCGACACTACGTAGACACGGTGTAGGCGCCGACTCTATCAAAATTCGGCTAGTGCGGCGCTATGGAGAAGCTAATGTGTCTCTAAGATAACGTAGAGACACTATAACGTCATAAGGGTGTCTCCATAGATTTAGCGTCCCAAGAATGCGACACCATTGAGACGCTCATTAAAAGTCTTTTTCAAATTTTTTAGTATGTATGAAATTTTATTTATCAATGTAGCGTCTCATCGCATTGTTCCACGTTCCAATTGTTTTATTTCCTTCCGACAATCTATCATGTATGTATATAAAATTATAAATCTATATGTATATGTGTCTATAACGAAATTGTGTGTGTATATATATACATATGTAATATATGCGTATGTATATATATGTCTACGTGTGGGAGATTAAGTTACAACAATGTGTTTATCTATATGTATTATAAATATATATGTGTATGTATATGTCTATACATGTGTGAGTCATATATATATAGATAACGTGTATATGTATACGTATTCGAAGTGAATATATGTGTATATGTTTATATGTGTGAGATTAAGTTATAATAATATGTATATATGCACTTATTATATATAAGTATAAGCATATACGCGTATTTATATGTTTATATGTGCCCGATTAAGCGAGGGGGTAAAAAGTCGGCTTAGGAGGCGCAATACAGACGTTATTGAGTCGCTAGTTTCATTTAGTGACACCGTAGCGCCAAACTAGCATCTAATACTTTTTCGCATCTCAATTGTGCGACGCTACAGAGACGCCAATGGTGTCACCATAGCATCGACACTAACGGCGGCTCTAATTAGACGCGACGTGAACGCTATTGAGTCTCCAGGGTGATGCTAAAATAGTAGCAAATCACTCTCTTAATCAACCATCGTAACTTCATGATTAAGTATATAATAATAATATACGCATAATTAAGATATTATATATATTATATGTATAGATAACATAAATAATATAGGTAATAAATTATCTATTTAGAAACACTCCTATCATGTAAAAATACATATATATATATAAAATCATGTAATTAATACATATATATGTTGATAATATGCTATTGATAATATGTTGAAAATCATGTAATTAATACTAATATAATAGTTAATTAATTTATTGATTAACATATAGTACATATAATATATAGGGTTTAAATATAAAACAAATAGCGAGATAAATGTAGATAAGTTATGAGTAACAAGGTAGCGTCCAAATAGCGTCGTCTATTATTGAGACGCCATATAGCGTCTCTTTAGAGCTGCCAAACTTGCGACGCGAGATTCGCGTCGAACGTCGTCGACGCGAGAACGGCGCTAGGTGCTGCCGCGCATTTCCGCTATGTGGCGCGAAATAATAGCGTCTACGTAGCGTCTCGATTGCGCCAACATTAGCGTCTATCTCCTGAATAGCTAAGATGATCACTAGTTGATCATATTAGGTTTTTATCCCATTTTCTATTCATTTCATTCATATCGAGCCCTCATTTTGCCTTACTTTTGGCAAATTATGCATGGAATGCAATGGATTGTGATAACCAGCTGATCATCCTCATTTTACACTTAATTCCATGTGCATAGAGGTTCTAAATTGCTAAAATCCATAAAGATATCAATTCTATGCCAAGTTATCATTTTTTGAGCAAGTTATCATTCCAATGTGCAAAGTTATTATTTTTCTAATTGAGCTAATTTCTAGTGATTATCTTGCCTTAAATCACTTGCCATTATGAATTAATCATATTTGGGTAATCATATTTCAACTTGTGCAAAGTTATCATTCCATTTCACAAGTTATCATTTTTTGTGTCAAGTTATCATTTTGGGGGCAAAATTGTCATTTCGATGTGCAAGGTTATCATTTCTACATAAAAGCATTAGGCAATTGTTAAATTACTGTCCTAACTCCTTTCTGCTCTGATTTGATCACATTTGGATAACCACAACTAAATTTACAACAAGTTATCATTTTATGGACAAAGTTATCATTTCTATGAAATCTTATCCACATTTGATAATTGACCTCATTTACTTGCCACCCTAATCCCTTTGATGCCTTCACTGCCCTGAATAACTCATATTTGGATAATCTTCATGATATGGTGCAAAGTTGTCATTTCGGACTTAAAAGTTATCATTTTTAATTATGGATTCCATTCCTGCACAACACCAAGTCCCATTTAATAATAAAGCTGATAATTGTTATTGTCCTAATCCTTATTTGTTTAAATCCTATTCAAGGACTTTGATGTTTGCTGTTTTGGCTCTTCTAGCATGGAAAACAAGGCTGCACAAGCTGGAAAAGGAGAGGGACCACTTGCTTTTTGGCTGTCCAAAAGGCTAGCACCTGCTGATATTTTCAGGACCAAGACACATGACATAATCAGGGCACAATAGAACCTTCTCGTCTGCATCCAAGGGTGGTGAGAGGACATATATAAGCTGAGAAACTAGAAGGAGAAAAAGGGGGGCTGGCCATTTGCAGGGTTTCTGAGCAGAGGAAGAAGGAAGAGCTGGAGAAGGAGCTGCTGCAATATTCCTGGTTTTCCTGTCGACAGATTTCCACTTAGGATGTTTTATATCACTTTTCCTTTCCATTGTGTATCAAACTTTGTAATTATGAGGAGCTAATTCCCAACTCTCCTAGGATAGGGTAGTAGTCTAATACAAGTATGGATGGAATGAACACACTGATTTTGTCACGA
This sequence comes from Pontederia crassipes, assembly GCA_030549335.1. Taxonomy (NCBI): domain Eukaryota; kingdom Viridiplantae; phylum Streptophyta; class Magnoliopsida; order Commelinales; family Pontederiaceae; genus Pontederia; species Pontederia crassipes. The sequence goes on along the minus strand of CM060197.1, from coordinate 38,400,665 downwards.
CCCCGGAATTAAGTCTCGGCCTAACCCGTAAGTCGCGACGTAATTACGAACGATCAAATAAAATTTTGCGGAAACGTGCAATAGTTCCCCTAGAAAACATTAGAGGATAACACACATAACAATCCACGCAATTCATATATTTGATCATCAGAGCATAACAGAAAACCTTAAGGTTTACATCACACAAAACCATATTCTTTTAGGATACAAAAGTATATTCGTTTATGTATTTTACAAATACAACTCCTTTGACATCCAACAAAGGATGCAAGAAGTACAAGTCTTCTATCTATGTCACCACGAAGATGCCAAAACTCTCCAATACCTTAGCAACAGAAAGAGTCTGCGACTCTGCTAAGGTAGTCCACGTGCACGATCTCAAAAGCTCTAATGATCTGAAACATGTTGAAACAACGTAATGAGCAACCAACAGCTCAGTAAGTTGATAACTCATACTCAATGTGTTAACCACCTTTCAATTCAGAAGGATATCAAATACATACAATAGTAAGAAGCAAAATGATAAGTTACCTTTAGTATCATAAGCGCAAAATCATATACAATTTGCAAATCCGATCAATCAGACAAATCACTTAACATATGCAATGATGCAGCAACCACATGAATGCACAGATCACCAACTGGCCAGTTTGTATAGTCGATAGATGGATTCGAGAGGTGGCTCCCACCGTGACTACTCACGATGTAGCACTTCGCTCCATTCTACCTCATCCCTGCCGGGGAACAGAACGAATCAGAATGTAAGTGGATTCAAGAGGTGGCTCCCACCGTGATTTCTCACGATGTAGCACTTTGCTCCATCTTACATCATCCCATTTTGGGATCAGAATATATTGATGGTTGGATTCGAGAGGTGGCTCCCATCGCTATCAACGATGTAGCACTTCGCTCCAATCATCACTCATGCAAATGCATGACACACACATATGCAAATGAATGATTCCTTACACAAATTGCACATTCAGATATTCTGACAAATCATTCGAATCAGTCATTCACACAAATACATCATTCATACAAATCAATGTCTCACTCAATAATACTCTTTAGAGAAGAATGAATAGTTCAAAATACTTTCCATCCAAATGTCAATGTAGAAATCACAAAGAATAGGAGGAACCAACTTACCTTATATAAGTGATGTGAAAATTTTAATCGCCTCCTCTTATCCTTACTTACTCCTTTAATCCTAAAATAATAACATATGTCCATTTAAATACTATGATCTGAGAACTAACATAATATACATGAAAAACATATCAGATAAACTATACATATCATTTACCCCCTTCACTCAAATAATTCAACTACTTGAATCCTTAGAAGTGTTCATGTTGCACATGGCAGATTAACAACCTAATGCAAGAAAATTCATAACTCCGAATATTTAGGGCCAAAATTCATATTATAATTTGTTATGAACCTAGAGTTCCTCAGGAATGACTAATAAAAGTTTCATATTTTATTTCTCATAATTAGGTCGCAGAAAAATCGACAATTAGCATAATATCAATTATAGTTCCTAGTTCTGGCAGACAGGGCAAGGTGCAATAATAAATTCATAACTATCAGAACACAATTGATTTCAAGGTGATTCGAATTGGAGACGAATCCTAACTTCAACATATATCTGAACCTTAAATATCAAGAATTATCATATAATATGGAATTTTCTACATAATTTACAATTCGAGTGAGCAATTCTGCAAAACAGTCTGATAGACCCTTAAACATGAGGCATAACTTTTTGTACACCAATCCAATTAAGCTAATTCCAAAGACACACGAAAGCTAGCTCATAAGGGATGTTCTAGAATTAATTTCATAATTTTAGGAGGTCACTAGGGCATCCAGATGACCTAGCAAATCTCGGGCATAGAATTGCTTGTAGCTAGGGCTTGTTCTTGATCAAAAGAGATCAAGCTAAGTATACCCCTTAACTACACTGAGATTTTGGAATGGGAAAAAAAAAGAAAAAGCCAGAGGAACTATGTGAAATCAGAGTATGACCATAATTACAAGATCTATGTAATACTTACCACAAAATGACCAAAATCCACTTTTGTTTACTTCTCCAAGTTCTTCTTTCTTCCTTGAATTTTGCTTTTCTTTGTGTTCAAGTTTCGGATGGATGAACTAAGGGCCAACAATAGGTGGATAAGATCTTGTAATAACCGACTTCAGGGTGGTCAAACTAAGGTACAAAATTGCCCTTGGATTTTGGTACTTATTTACACTCCATGCCATTTAAGTAAATGGCTTTGGTTTTCTATTTATTTATTTTATTTTTCATTTACTTAAGACATTACATGTAAATAAGGAAGTACCCCCCATTTGGATTCAAACAAAATATTTTCAAACATAAATTTCAAGAGAATAAAAATCTAAATTTTGGTCCGAAGAACAAAAACGACGATTTTTTAGATTTTCCGTTTTTACACATCATTTTTACCTAACTAGAACATCTTCTAAAAATTATTAAAAATCATATCTAGCATACATTCATATATAGGAACAATTACCGGCACTTTATTTTTCTTAATTCTATTATTTTCCGATATCACATTTTCATGCCTTAAGCGAAATTTTCAACGCTTAAGACGTTCCGACGATCATAGTTGGAACTTATAACATAACATTCATATCATAATGCATATCAATCACTTAAAACCACATTAACAAATATCAAATCATAGGGATTAGTTTTGGGATATTACAGATTTCCTTTATTGGTATTTGATATTTTGATTCCTGATTTTTTATTTCCTGAATTGTTTATTGGAGTCTGTTGTCATTGCCTGAAACTCTGATCTAATTAATAGCTGAGAAGTTGTTTTATAGTTTTATTCTTGTTCAGAAATGAATCAAGATGCAATGGTATCCCTAAGATTTCAATCTATATTGTTGCTGATTTCCTTTCTTGATTTAGTCATTTCAGAAATCTGATTCCCTAAATGTCGTGGGATTCTTCCTTGTTATTATAAAACCCTTGATTTCATTAATCATTGAGAAGTGAACTTAAGGTTTTCTTGTTGTTCAGAAATGAACCAAGAAGTAATGACAACTAATTGAATTCCTATATGTAATCATGTGTTAAATCCTCCCAATTAATTAGTGCTAATGTGGATTTCAATTTACTTTGCAATCGAGAGACTGATTTAGATCCCCCTTTCTATTTAGAGATAAACCAAGAAGTATAAGAATTAATATTGGATTGATTTCATTCCTGCTTAGTTAATTGAAGTAATTCTCCTATTATTATAAGTGCAATTCGCTGTTATCATTTCATATTTCACTAAATTGTGAAATTTGAAAGAATTTTTGTAAAATCAGTAAGGAACTTGAGTTTGAGCCTAATGTTAACTTGGTATCAGTAAGGACTCTTTTCTTATTCAACTTAGCTAATCAACCATATGAAAATATGATAATTAGTTTGAATTAACCATGCTGTGATAACAACTCCTTTTTAAGTTGAGTTAGAATTGATTATATTGATAACTTGTTCCATTTCATCCATACTTGAATTAGATGAACCCCAATTCCTAGGAGACCCTTCCCATTGATTGATATACTCCATTTAGACCTTAGTTTAGCATTTATAATTCAGTTCAGATAAATTCTTAAAACTCCAAAAACAATTATCTTTCGCCACAATTAAAAATTTGTTTCTTACTTTTCTTAACTTTCTATTTTTGCCACTTGAAGTAGGGTTAGTCCAGATTGTCTTAGAGTGTCTTTGGCTTCAAATCACCGTGGATACGACATTTGGGTCCATTACAATTGACGTGTACACTTGCAGTAGAGAGTGAGTTAGGGAGTTAAATCAAAAATTGAAAAATCTCAAATTTGACCACAAAATCAGCAAGTTATCACTACACTCCTAAATTTCACTATCATAAGACCCTAATGAGACGCTATCAAGAGGCAAGTAGCGTCTCACAGTTGTGACGCAAAGTAAACGCCATAAAGGCGCTAGTGGTGTCTATGTAGCATCACTGCTTTGGGCGACGCTACGTTGCGTCACTAAGCGCCCATTTTCTTGTAGTGAATATCTTTGCCGCCGACGGGGCACGTAACCGGATCGTCACATAGTAGGCGATCCATTGGTGGGTCGGCTCCACGTATCACTCCAGGTATGTGTCACATTGTAGGCGATACATAGTAGGGGATAGAGTTTTCTAAATATTTTTCTTTTGTGACAGTTGCTCCACCGTCGACGGGGCACATAGTCGGGACGTCTCGATCGCACAACAATTATCGGCATGTCACACTAGGTTATTTTCTGTATATTCCATAATTTTAAATAGGAGGCAAATTTTATGTATTTTCTTATGATGACAGTTGCTATGCCACTGCGGAGATTACCGAACGTTTCATCACATTCTAACGTTGGCGAGCGACATCTTACCCCAGGTGATATATTTATTATTATTGACATTATATTTTTCAATTGATTATATTAATTATTTTTTAATAATGTTAGTTGCTACGCCGCCAATAGCACAAGCACCTGGCTCGTCACAATCTGACGAGCAAACTGCCACGGATCATGATGCGATAGACATCACTCGATGTGAGAATATTACTGTACATATATCAATTATCACTACTTTAATTTGGTATGACATTAATTATTTATTTTGTATTAGGGCCCGTAGATGATGTCGGACCTTCTCAGCCTACCCAGCCTACCCGTTAGTATCGTGCCGGATGTCAGTGCTCTCGTTCTTTCCCACTTGTCGGAAGGGGCAGGATCCTGAAAAGATGTCCCAATTCAAGTGCGGGATGACATCTCTTGAGCCTTTATGGTAAGATCTTCTATTTGGGTTACATAATTTGTTTTATACTATTTTAAAATTACTAAGTTTTAATGTATTTTGTAGGAGTCAAATCAGTTTCATCCGGATCTTAATTTAGAGGCGATCCGAAGAGCTTTTGAGGAGGTTACTATGAAACTCCTCCGAAATCGATTATACAAGTTTCGCAATGTCGTCACGTCCGCCGGCCTCACTTTGAAACAGGACATACAAAGATGCCCAAGGCATATTAGGCGGTTAGTTTGGGAGTCCTTATCTAGGAAGTGGTAAGCATGTTTACTTTTAAATTATTTTTATTAAATTCATAGTTTTTGAAAGTCTAAGTATTTGATGTTCATAAAGGACGGATGAACGATGACAAAGGAAGTCAAAAAGGTAAGAGTTAAGTGACTTTCGAAGTCCGAGGACCACATCCACACACGAGGGTCGATGCGATTTGACGAGCATCAACGATGCATGGTAATTTACATACAAATTTAATTTATCAAACTTTTAACTTATACTTATGTTATAAAATTTGGAACTTTATCGTAGGAGGAGAAAGAAGACGGTCCCGTGGACTTTCGCGTTGTCTACGAGGCCACGCATAAGAGCCGGAAGACAAACGACTTGGTCACGCCCATTGCTCATAGGCTTCCGGTAAGTCTCATCACATGTTCATTTGTTTGTTGACGTTAGTGCACTATTTTTTAAATGCTCAATGTTTAATTTTTTTAGGATGAGTATAATGCGAAAATGACTGAAAATACTGAGATGATTTGAATACTCAGCCACCAGGTAATATTTCTTGGAAGGGATGTCATGTTTTTAATTTATCTGTTTTTTATATATAATTTATATATTATATGATTGTATAATTTTTCTATTTCGTAGAGGACCCTGCTATTTGGGAAGAGGTGGTCGGCACGACACGAGGAGGATACTTGTGTGACCTCGGCACAGCCGCTCAGGTACCTAGGAGGAGCGGAGGATATGCAGACGGCCCATATGCTCCGAGCTCATCCGTTGCACCTGATATAACGCAGTTATCGCAGCAGCTATCGAAGCAGATATCGTAGCAGGTGTTGCAGTAGCTGTCGCAACAGTTGGCTCCGCTATTGCAGGCGATTCAGGGATTGATCCCGACGCAAAATCCATCCCCGCGAGGTCATGGACTGAGCACATCTAGAACGAACGTCCGGAACGATAACAATAACTCTCAAACCTAGGATAGAAACAAACCATAGATAGAAACTATACTTTTGTCACTTATAGACTTATTATTAGATATATGTATAGTTTGTTTGTTCAGTTTATTAGTTTTCATATTCTTATCTTAAATATTATGTCTGTGATGCTTTCGTATTATGCTTGTGATGAATATCAATGCATCAATGCATTATATAATTGTAGGGTGTGGGAAGAGAAAAAAATGTGGTTGTAATGGGTCAAAAAATCTGTAATTAGCGCCTCCATAGCATCACCCTAGCGTCGCCAAAATTGTCGACGCTATATTAAATATATCATCCTTAGCGTCACATTAGCATCTCATTGGCGACTCAACAAACATGATGTTTGCATCACATAAGCGTCGAACTAATGTCAACTAACGCATAATTTTAGCGTCTCTTGAGCGCCGGAATAGCGCCTCCTCTATAGCGCCACTTGAGCGTCGATTTACCGACGTCTGTCTATTGCTCCCAGCTAGACACCACGCGTCTTAGTAACGTCGAGATAACCATTGGCTCTAGTAGCGCCTCTTCTTTTGTTAGCTCTATTGTGATGCCATTAGTCACTGATTACGGCGTCGCATTTAAATGGCGCTATTTGGACACTAAAGTGATGCTATATGTTCCGGAGACTCAATAGCCCCTCCGTAGTGTTGCGTTACTTGGGTCGCTATTCTTCGATTTTCTTGTAGTGGAGATGCATATATAAATGAAGATAGACAAATACGAAGGATGTGCTCATCTAAGTACCACCTACCGCTACTAATTAACTTGTCTTTGAACCCACCACAACAAAAGGAGAGGATCGCATCAACATCGGTAACACCATCAAGTTTAGAAGCACCAACCTCATCCAAAGAATGGCAATCGATGAGCCCAATCTTAAAAAATGCAAAATCTGAAATGAAAGGCAAAGCAACAATCACTTAAACATGTTGCCAAAATTTGGAGGTTGTTGAATGTGTATTCATTCACCTTCACCTAGCATCTCCTTGATGGGCACTCACGGTCACATCAAAATCCTGATAGATTGTTCTTTGTTGTCATTTTGTTTCTAATTTTGATGCTATATTTTGACATTTGTTTAGTTTTAGTCCTCTGTTTGTTTTATTAGTCCAATTTTCATTCTTTATGTTGATTTTACATTGTTTTATTTATTTAGGTCAAGTCTTAGTCTTTTTAGTTATTTTTAGTGAATATTTTAACTTTGTTTAGACATTCAAATTCAACCTTATCTCTCGAACGAAGAAAAAATTGAGAAATTGCTTCTAGACAAGAAAAGTTGCCTTGAAATCAAGAAATCAAGAAGAAGGTGACCTTGTTATAAAGAATTTCTTCCTTCCTCCAATTGGAACAAAGGAAGGTAGTCCTAGTAATCTCTAATGATCTCGAAGTCCAAAATTAGAGAGGTGAATAGATCAAGATGTGGTTGAAACTTTTTGACGAAGAGAGGTTGCCATGTGTCAAGAAAAAGGCGACATTGTTATAAAGGATTTGTTCCTTCACCTAAATTGGAATAAGGGAAGGTGGTTCTAGTGAATCTCTAACGATCTCAAAGTTTAGAATCCGATCTCGAAGTTTGGAGTCAGAGAAGGGAATAGACGAAGATGTGGCCGAAGTTTCATTGATATGATTAAGAAGTAATGCATGCAGGGCTCGAAATCTTCAACGGATCCACGGGCTAGTAGTAGATGAACTAGAAAGAAAAGAACTAGTTTTGCCGAGGCAATTTCCATTGAATATCAAGAGGCATGTTTTATTCAAGATGGTTTCCTGGACTCCAGATTTTTGTCTCGACAAATTATTATTTCTGGAGTACAAGCACAATAAATCAGATATGCATGGGTCTGAAAACAATAGGAAGGCCATACTCAGGCTGTAGGGTAACACCAAGTGCTGGAGCATGCTTGTAGTTTCCTGATATGGAGAAGGAGAACCTTTGGAGGATCATAGCCATCACAGTCTTGGCTTCCACCATCGCAAAGTTCTGGCCTATGCATGTTCGTGGTCCTACTGAAAATTCCATCAACGCATTAGGAAGCTTGGAAGCCTTTGAAATCCCATTCTCATATCTCATAGGATTGAATTCATTGGCATCAGCTCCCCACATGTCCTTGCTGATGTGAATAATTGCTAGTGGTATCTGTAGTGCGGTGTCCTTGGGAACATTAATGTTTCCCACAGTAATGTCCTTCGTTGCCATCCTCTCTATCAGAGGAACTGGACAATATAGCCTCAATGTTTCTAGAAGAACCATATTAACCTGCAAATGCACATCATTATACCACCATTGGGTCTGCACAGGGAAGGAGTGAGCATTCGAGTTGCAGAAAGATTTACCAGTTTCAGTTTGTGAAGCATGTCTGCATTAGGGATTTCCATTTTGCATTCTCGCAGTACCTCTTTTCTAAGCTTTTCCTGCCAGTCTGGGTAGATGCTTAAGAAGAACATGGTCCATGTTATCAAATGTAACATCCTAAAGTAAAATAAAAAAGAAAAAAAAAGATAAGCAACTCAAGCCCACGCGCCCTCAGCCCACCAAAGCCCAATACCTAACATGCATTAAAATAATACCCTAACTCACCTACCCCACCATCAGCCGATAGTTGCCTCAAGAAACCCCCTCCCCTGCTACAGTGATCACCATCTCTCTCCCTCCAAGCTTTCACTCGGCCAGCACACGAAATGGAGACCATTTGAGCTACAGTAGCACCATTTTGGCTCACTCTCCTCTCATTCGGCCAACAGGGACGAGCTACAGTAACTAAGTTACTATAGCAACAGTAAGCACACCTTCTCTCTTCATTTTGATGCAAGCATGAAGATTAGCTCACAAGGTCTTTCTCTAATTACTGTAGCGAATCAGGGGAAACAAGAGGAGGAAAGAAGCTAAGATTTAGGACATAAGTTAATCAAGATATGTTTGAGGGGATCCTAACCCTAATCACCCCTTAATGATGTATATTTGTATAAATTAAGGGATTGAAGATCAACTAGGTCTTAAGAATGCATGATTAGGGATTTTTGCATTTAATGATGCATGTTTCCTTTAGTTACTATGCATTTGTAATCTTGATTAGAATCGAAAACTATTTGTTATCCATGTTTAGTTCATTGGTGGATTATTTACTTTTTATATATAAGCATGCCTATTAGTTTTAACGATTTATATGTTAGATAAGTATGATTCATGTTTGTGATAAATTGTCTAATGTATTGTTAGTCATAGATAAATTATATAAAGTTGTAAAATTGCTATTATCAATGCCTGGATGAATGTGCATGTCAAGAATGTTCATATGTATGTATAAAATGATGGAAAAATAGATAAAACAGAGGAAACTCTGTCCGAATGTTCGGGTACGGCCGTGACGAAATGTGGTACGGCCGAGCCGAGTTATTTTCGAAGCAGAACGATAATCATCGTTCTGTCACGACCGTGACCTTGTGGACGCACGGCCGTGACGGTGCTGTTGCACGGGCGTGACCTTGTGGTCGCACGGCCATGACAAAATGAGAGGTTTACGTCCGAAAAATGGCCTCACGGTCATGACAGAATGGTTAGTGGGAATACGGTTAAGTGTTCGACCGTGTCGAACCTTGGCACACCCGTGCCCAAGTAGGGGCACGGCCGTGACCTCATGCGGCACGGCCGTGATCAACCCCAGATGCTATGTATTATTTGTGACGCCTAACTTAGCATGATTTGACACTTGTATGATCTTAAATAGGATTAAAACATGCAACATGTATGGAATGATTGTATGCAATGATGAATGAAAGTAAAAGATGGATTGGCATAAAGATGTCTTGTTGTAATCATGGAGAGGAATAAAGTCTTCACATGCTAGCTGATGTGTCGTATTCCTAGGGAAGAATCCTTCCAAAAGTGGGGCAATCGTCCCGGCCTAGCTATCCAAATTCCCGTGAATCAACATGATCTTCCCAATCATCAAGATAATAAGTTATCTTAATCAAGATAAAAGATAAAAAGATGATGTAAAGTGGAAAGTAAAGTCTTACAAATATGTACGTACTTTCCAAAGATGACTTGACGTGATATTTTTATTCGGCCATATGAGTATATGACATCTATATATAGCGTGAGGACAATATTTCTATGTTCTATATAGATATCATGGATGATGCAGACAAGTGCAATCTGCTTTGTCAACGAGTACCATGAGGTTGTATTCATTAATTTTGTGCTAGGTAAGTTGTGTTCGTTCTCTACTCCAAGTTGCTTACCGTAGCTTCAGTCAAGTGTTAATAATAAGAAATTAAAATTAATGATGTGAGTATTAATCATGTTTTTGTTTGAGCGTCAGTATTAGTCTAGTTCAAGGATAAGAGGATGACCTTTCTTAACAGTGGTGACTTCATTTCCTTTTTTTTTCCTATTGCCATATATTCAAAAACTCCACCTATGATTTATAGCCGGTCCCAAGCTCGGATAAAGGAGGAGAGTTGTATTAGGTCCTGACAGTCAGCGTAAAATTCTGTCGAATCTCATGAACATGGATCAACGAATGAGCGAAATGGCGCCATATGATCCATGTAGCCGACCCCACCTAGTGGGATAAGGCTTTATTATTGTTATTGTATTGCCATATATTCAAAAGTAATAAGAAATGAGATTGGATGAGGATTTTTCGTAATATTCAAACAGCAAACAAATTAAATTCTCATTGGACCCACTAAAATTTAAGTTCTATTAACACAATAGTTCTCGATTCAAAGTTTTCATCCACGTTGAGAACTTTTAAAGTTCCGATGGTCACACACGTTATGAACAATAATAAACTTCCAAAGTTCTTTATCTTCGTAACTTTCGTCCAATGTGGTAACAAAAACATCAGCACCGAGAACTCATTAAAACTTTAGTTCCAAACAGGGCAATTCAAACTCGATATCCGAATAAACAAGGAGTTGTTTTCATATATGTAGAGCTGTTTTTTTTTATTTTGTTTGATTTAAACATTAATCTTGTACAATAATATCACTCAATAAGAGTCATATATGGATCTTATGGGCTTACCAAGATATATTCCAATTACAAGAATCATTTTGTCATCAGATACTTTAAATCTGTTATTCTTTGCTAATAGTCATCGGAACTTATTTTTTGCGAGGCTCGACACGTGAACCACTAGCTGCATTATTGATGTCCCATAATGATTATGCGCACTATCCATAAATTAAATGTCGATTTAGTGTTGAGACGTCTAATAATAATTTTTTGCATTAAGAGGAATTCAAATGGAGACTTCATTTAAAGGGACCAGTTACTACTTCACCTCAACTTCTATTGATGCAGTGTTGTATAATTTATGGTTTGTATTACTTGCGACTATTATATTAATAAAAAAAATTTTATCAGTCCGAGTTTACGAGAGATTTTTGGTGTCCGAGGATATTAGCGTCTAATTAATTTGAAGCAAAAAAAATAAAGTAGCAAATGGTTTATTCTCTAAGTAATATGATAATTTCAAGACTCGAACTCGGACTAAGCTTTGTTTGCTAAGTTATCATTTTTGCTTTTCTCGCTTGTCATCTAAATCAATCATTTGACAAAGACAAACTGTTTAAGACTGAAGTTAATTTGAGACCGGGGGAGACATTTTTTATCACAAAAAAGGTCTTTATTTGGTTTATTTAGGCAAAGCAAAATTTCATTTTATCGTGCACTTTTATTCTTTTTTGGGTGAAAATCAACTTGGTTAGTTATAATCAGCGTCGAGACATACGCTGATACGCTACAAGTGCTTGAAATTAGTTGAAGGGCTTTCTCCTGTAAATAAATGTGAAATATTGTTTTTATCTTAATTGTTAAGATCAAATGGTATTTGAAGAAAACGGTAAAAATTATCTTTCTAGCATTTGATCTATAAACCAAAGTAGGAGATAATTAATCCTTCTACGATTGTTTGGCTATTCGAACTAATTAGAACCACGTTCGAATTAGTTCTCCAAACATTATAAGAATTCTCGATGTGAAATTAAGTTTTTTTTTTTTAATGAGGGTCACGGACCTTGATTCCAAGAAGAAGAAGGTGGAATCAAGTTTGTTCTTTTTATTTGATGTTTATTATAAAGGAATCATCTTTTTTTTGTTTATGTTTCTTTTTTTTTCTTTTCAACTTTTTTTTCTTTTAGCATTTTCTTTTTTTTAACCTTTCCTATATAAAATAATTTATTTATTATATATAATATTTATTATAAAGGTAATATTATTTATTACTTGTTATTTTATTAAAAATATTAATATTTCATTAAATATAAATTATTAAAAATTATTTTTTATATTTAAATATTATATTTTTTAATAAAAATTTTAAATTTATATATAATTTAAATTTTTAACAAATTTATAATATATATTCATAATTCATATTTTTTATTCAAATACTCATCACAATTAATCCATAACATCTATTTTTTCCTATCACGTCAACTATTTCATTCATCGTCATTAAACTTAATTTCAGCATCCAAATTATATTATTTTGTTCAACTTTGATAAGTCTACAAACTTCTTTCTAGGCCTTTGGACCTAATCCAATCCATTAGAGAATAATGCTATTTAAAGCTAATTACTCTTAATTAATTGTTAAACATTTTTTCTCTCTCCTCTAAGCATGGGTTTTTCTCTCTCTTCGTGTTGCAGCCGCCGAGACTTGATTGCAAAGAAAAGAAAATGATTGTTTTATTTTCTTGCATGGTGTTGCCTAGAGTTGATTTGGAAAAAGAAAAAGAAAAGTTTTGTTTGGTCGACGAAGAGATAGAAAAGAAGGATAGAGTTTGAAAAAGAAGAGATGATTTCTTGAATCAGGAGTGTCAGATTATGAGATTTTCTTGATACAATCATAGAGATTTATAGTGATAATGGATTATTTATCCCAGAATTCGGGGAAAATTTTAAAAGACATTATACTCTATTTTTCGATAATGATATTACTTCGTGATTGTCTTGAGATTTTTTTTTATTGAAAAGTTTTCACCTAAATTTAATGTCTTTTTTGCCTATTATCATTTCTTTTTGTTTGATTTATATTATTTAATTCAAGAGGAATTAAATTTCCAACACTAATCTAATTATTGATGCTTTCCTTTTGCACGGTGTGATGCCACCCTTCTTAAGTATATGTAACTCGTATTTTACTGACCCAGTTATTGTTAGAAACAAGGTAAACAAAATTGATGTCTAAAGAGTTTAGGAACTTCCTTCATATTTCGATTAAGCCTTTTTTTCGCCTTCAATTGAGGACTTATCCTTCTAGGAATTTTATGCACGTATACGAAGAGGTTAATTTGATAATAGACATAAGTTGGCATGTTTGATCATGAGATAATCCAGAATTGCTTATGTGAGAGAGTGTATAATTCAAATCAAGGAATTGAAACCTTCTCTGAATTGAAATAGTTTTGAAAGGGAAAGGGGCGCGGCAGAATGGCGACTGGTGTCTGCTAAATATTTTGCATTAGAATTGAAACCTTCTCTGAATTCTACATATCATTTCACTGACAATGTCGATTGGCAGAGTAATCAGGAACTTTTGTGAAGGAGCGAGACTTTTGAAATGGCACTCTAATTCAATTTCTATACTTTGCGCGAAACATGTGAAGGTGAATTCTGAGGACTTCATATGGAGTTCACTTTTATACCTGATTTTAGCACTTGCAGAATTTTGATGAGTCATTTCAGTTGAACCTTTGAACGATCTTTAGTCTCTTACTACTTTCCACCATTGTTCTAGTACTGATTTTTTTTTCTCTTTTTTAGTGTAATGTTTAATGTAACATGGTTCCAGACAACTGAATGTGAGCTTGTCAATGGTGTAGGTAACAATTACTCCATGAGTGTTTAATAAACATTAGAGTGCCAAAAGTTTTATTTGCATGATTCAGAAGCAATGAAAGAAAGGCAATGGCCAAAATGCTGAAGCTAATGTCGAATAGATTTTATTTAAAATGGGTTACTAGGTTCAAGATTTTTATCTCTGCAACTTTTTACTGCTCACATTTACATAGAAAACTATTACAAGAAATCATCCATGCAGGGGTGTGAAAACAATAGGCAGGCCATACTCAGGCTGTAGGGTGACCAAGAACACTGGAGCATGCTTGTAGTTCTCTGACAGGGAGAACGAGAACCTCTGGAGTATCATAGCGATCACAGTCTTGGCTTCCATCATTGCAAAGTTCTGGCCTATGCACACCCTCGGTCCAATTGAAAATGACAGCAGTGCATTAGGATGCTTGGACGCCATTGAGATTCCATTCTCAAATCTCATAGGATTGAAGTCATTAGCATCAGCTCCCCATATCTCCTTGTCCCTGTGAATAACAGCTACCGGTATCTGCAGCACGGTGTTCTTAGGAACACTTATGTTTCCCAGAGTAATGTTCTTAGTTGCCATCCTCACTAACAGAACAATTGGGGAGTATAGCCTCAATGTTTCCAGGAGAACCATATTAACCTGCAAATGCACATAATTATGCTGCTATCAGTGTCTGCATGGAGAAAAGAACATCTGAGTTTCAAAAAAGATTTACCAGTTTTAGTCTGCGAAGCATGTCTGCGTCAGGAGTTTCCATTTTGCATTCTCGCAGAACCTCCTCTCTAAGCTTCTCCTGCCAGTCTGGGTACGTGCTTAGCAAGAACATAGTCCATGTTAGCAAATTTGATGTAGTTTCATGCCCTCCAAAGAAGAATGTCTTGCATTCGTCTATTATCTCGTCCATGCTCAATGTTTGATCACCTTGCTCCTCGTTAGATTTCAACATTATTCCGAGCAAATCATTCTTGTAGGTGTAATCCCTGGATTCTAATTGTTCCTTTATGATGCCCATGAGCTTGGTCCTCAATGTTTTATCCAGCTCTCTTCTGTATAGATTCCTCTTGGTGGGAAGATACCTGCACAATCAGTGCAGGTTTCTTGTGGATGCCATGATTTTATATCTTTTAAGGATTTTGTTCTTTTAATGATTGTCTAATTTAGGAAAATGAAAACAAGTGCACCTGTATCCAGGAAAATCTACTTTCACCATGCTTTCTGCAGCCAAAACCTGCAACTTTTGTTGTAGCACAACGATTTCTTTCCCCTCCATGTAACTGCTTCCGAAGGCAGTGCGAGAGATTATGTCGGCTGTCAATTCTCCAAACTGTTTGCCAACCTCTATTTCCCCGTGCTGATTCTCTTCTTGGAGGACCTGAGCATGCCACTCCGCCAGCATGAGCTCAGTGCATCCTGCCATCTCCCTTGCCAAGATCTGTTAATTACCCAGCAATTTAAATTTACAGTTGCAGAGTTGCAGACCATTACTTCCTCCGGATATGAAGATTGAAGTTGAACCATGAAGGACTCACCTTTAGCTTGTCCACTGTGAATGCAGGATTAACAATCCTCCTGTGCCTGACCCAGTCTGACCCTTCGATTAAAATTAATCCTTTCCCGAGGAGTGCAATCATATTTGGAGGCTGCTCAGGCTTGATGAAGAAGCCAAAGTTGCTCGACAGGACTTGCTTAACCATTTCTATATCATTTATCCAAATCCTTGGTTGAGTTCCAACCCAAAACAAATAATTCCTCCCTGGAAAATAACGTAGCTTGTGAATGGAGTAAGCAACCTATAAAATATACACTGTATTCTGAAATAATCTTCTCTGTATTTTTTTACCCTCTCTTCTCTTCATTTCTCTCCAGTTGAAGAAGTCATGAAAGAATCATATCAAGTAAAAGTTCATACTTCTTTCAGAATGGAAAACGAGGGCTCAAAGTATCAAACCATATTGTTCCATCCATTGGAGATGGTGGGGAAGCACTCTGACCGTGATATCATGCGATTGGTTGTCCAGAATGAGATCCTTTCCTGCCTCTCTTATTCGATTCATCTCGTCCATGGAGCCCGAGCCGAACTTGTACGCAGGGCCTCTCAACCCTTGCTTTCTGAAAACCTGCGTCATGTAGTATGGCCTCCATACCAGATGCAGCAGCACCTTCCCAAGGCCTGTTATCAGCACCACCAGGAGAGCAACTGATACGACCCCAAGAAAGCCCATCTCTGGCAGGGGAAGAGAGAGAGAACGAAAAAGGTGATGAGCACTTGATGCTTTTCCTGTAAGAGAGGGACGTGCACTATATATAATCCAAAAAATTTGGACAAGATCAAATTATGTATTGCCTAAGGATTTGATTTCTTTGTTTTTTATATTTGTCTTTGCTTCGTCGACAAGCACAAAACGTGGCACAATTACCACGAAGGTGATATATCTCAACTCTATGTTTATGACAGAGTCCAAAGTTGAGTCTTCTACTCTGTACCATTTTTTAATCGGTAATTGTAAAATGTGTCTGAGAGTTTGAAGTTTCTGTATGCAATGTCCAACTTATACTCCTCGTCAGTGTTGTACTTTCTAGTACGTGTGGATCTTAGATCTCACAAGCATTCAAACAAGAAAAAGTCCCAGCAAAATTATTATTTAACTTTTTTCCTAAGACCTGTTGCGGTGAAGTGTGCTCATGGATCATGGACAGGATTTGTTTTAATATGATACTACCTTGGTTGCCAAATGTTAAGAACATCAATAAAATATAAGAAATTTGAACTTTCACCATTTATCCTTTTTTTTTTGCTGTCCCAAAGGCCGCGTCTATTGTTCAAACTATTCTGATATCGCTCCGGACAACACATCTAGATATAGTGGATAAGACTTCGAGCGAAAATTTTTTACAACCATAAAATTTGAACTAAAGACATTTGCTTAAGCGGTGAGAAATTATTATCCACTCCGTCCATCGTTTATATTTTTCATATTAGTAAATATGTAAAGCATTCCACTTATTTTTATTATTTAATTACTTTAATGATCATAATTTATTATTAAATTAATGTATATTTTTTAGATGAAATAACTTATATATTTATCGAGGTAATTTCATAATAAAAGAGTATCATGTGGGACCAAATAAATTATAATCATCGCCATATTTGTCAAAATAGTTTGATCACGATCATCAAATTATTTAATATTTTAATCTTAATTACATTTATTAGTTAACACATACTTTAAATTAATATATAATTATTTCATTAATCTAAGAAGTAAAATGAATACTCTACGTATATATTTTTCTGATTAACTTTCTATCAATATATGTAGCACATCTAATTTAAAAGACTTAGCAAAAGTATTTCCCCCTATATTGGTCCATTTTCTTTTCAAATTTTTTTTTCAACAATAATTTCTTCATTTTTGTTATTTTTACCAAGTGCAACATGAATTTAAAAAGGTAAGAGTAGACAGCTGGTTGTTTTTAATTATAAGATATATTATGTATATTGATTATTGATTTTATAACATTGCTTTAATACTAGTGCATTTTCGTGTTGATTCCACTTGAATTAATTAAATGAATATTGTATAACTACGGATTATACATATGTTGTTAGTAATATTAATACAATAGTTATTAAAGTAAGATTAATCCTTAAATATATCATTATAATTTTATAAAAAAATTATAATATTAATTTTTCTAATTTTTTTTAATATCTAGGTAAAATCTAACAAATCTCGATCTTTGTTAAGGAAGGGTTTAAAAGCTTTTTGAAATTACTAACCTTAAATAAATAAATAAAAAGCTTCACAAATCTGACAAAGTTTCTAACCTTTTAAAAGCTCCAAACATGTGTAAGATGATTACTGCCCTATCAAGGAAGGGTTTAAGGAAGATGCATTCATTGGTAAATGTGCATGATTTTGTTATCAAAATTACTCGAAATTTGTTTCAAATTGGTGCTTGTTCTTAGCACCTCCAACAAAACCATCCAGGAACACTAGACTTGGTGCTGATTAGTTTCTAATTAGTGCATCATTTCTGAACTTACTGTTTTCAGCTTTTTAAGGAATGATGGGATAATATTCTGAACATTGTGTTACACGTTGCTCACCAGTCTTTCACCAACAATTAAAAGATGAAGCCACCTGAGAGATGATAAACATTTTTAAGATAAAAGTTAAGGTTACTGAAATTAGCTTTGCAGTGTGCTGAAGAACATGATTGAAGCATAATCTATATCAAAGATGCTCCAATTCTCTTCTATATATTGAAGTGATATCAAGAAAGTACTGGGAAATGATGTTATCCGATTCTTATCTCGTAAGTATATGGAAATTTTGGATCTTGATCGGGTTTTCATGTACTTGGATGCACGATGTTGCAGAATTATTTGTAGTTCTGGCTTGAGGACTTTCTATTGAACTTTGTAGTGGTTTTAGTTGTATAGTTTGAGTTAATATTTTGAGAAAGAACTCAAGTCATCAATGATTTCTGCAATCGTTTCAGTTATAAGGATGATTGCTGGCAGAATCATGAAAATTTTGGAGGTTGAATTCCTGAAATGATAATTCAATTTTGTACTGTGTGGATCTTGTGAAGCAGATTTCTGAAGAGTTTTACACAATTCAATCTTTTACCTGATATTAGCACTTGCAAGTTTCTGATGAATTATTTCAGTTTTCTACAGGTTGAGCCTTTGGATGGTCGCAGATAATACAAATTTCTGAATCTTTGATTGATTCAGTTTCACATCTGTAAATGCAATGAAAATATATATTCTTTACCTAGAACTTGAATATCTTAGGAAAGGTGACTAACTTGCCGAATAAATATTTAACATGGTACAGAGTGTCAGCTTGTCAAAGTCGCAGGCAACCATCATTCCACAAGTGTTAACTAAGGATTAACAAAAGACGAAAACAAAATTGTAGATTCATCATTGACCTCTTGGGATATGATTGCGGGCATGACGAATACCAAAAGGTTTATTGATATGATTCAGAAGCAGTGAATAGCAATGTCCAAAAAGAATAAGTTGTTGAAAATCCCAGTTGATGCCAAATATATTTCATTTGAGATGAATTCCAAGTCTCAAGATTTTTATCTCTACAACTTATTATTGGCATTTTGTGAACTATTACAAGAAATCAGCTATGAAAGGGTCTGAAAACAATAGGAAGGCCGTACTGAGGCTGCAGTGTAACCATGAGTAATGGTGCATGCTTGTAGTTTTCTGATAGGGAGAAGGAGAACCTCTGGAGTATCATAGCAATTGCAATCTTAGCTTCCATCATTGCAAAGTTCTGGCCGATGCATCCTCGTGGTCCCATTGAAAATGCGAGCATTGCATTCGGATGCTTGGAAGCCTTTGACATTCCATTCTCAAATCTGATAGGATTGAACTCATTAGCATCATCTCCCCATATCTCCTTATTTCTATGAATGAGAGCTATTGGTATCTGCAGCACAGTGTCCTTCGGAACTTTTATATTTTCCACAGTAATGTTCTTTGCAGCCTTCCTCCCTATCACAGCGACTGGAGAATATAGCCTCAATGTTTCTAAAAGAACCATATTAACCTGCAAATAAACATGATTAATATACAATTGTTTCTGCATAGAGAAAGTAGTCTTTGAATTTCAAAAAGATTTACCAATTTAAGTTTGTTGAGTATGTCTGCATTAGGAATTTCCATTGCGCATTCTCGCAGTACCTCCTCTCTAAGTTTCTCCTGCCAATCAGGGTACATGCTTAACAAGAACATAGTCCATGTTAGCAAATGTGAGGTAGTCTCGTGCCCTGCAAAGAAGAATGTTTTGCATTCATCTATGATTTCATCCATGTTCATTTTCTGACCATCTTGCTCCTCATTCGCTTTCATCATTAATCCAAGCAAATCATTCCCATAGGCACATTCCTTGGACTCTAATCGTCCTTTTATGATGCCCATGAGTTTCTTCCTCAGTATTCTATCTAGCTTCCATCGGGATAGGTTCCTCTTAGTAGGAAGATACCTGCACATTCAGAAGATGTCCTTTCAGTCATTTTAATGATTCCTGTGTGATCAACGATTAGATGTCTTTTAGAAGGATTTGTTCTTTGAAACACCAATTTAACAATGTCCCTCAATAAGGTTGAATAGAATTTGTATTCAAAAGGGATAAAGCATGTACCTATAACCAGGAAGATCTATTTTAAAGAAACCTTCTGCAGCTAGAACATGCAACTTCTGCTGCACCTGAAAGACTTCTTTCCCCTCATTGTAACTGCTTCCGAAGGCGCTACGAGAGATTATGTCTGCTGTCAATTCCTGAAACTCATTGCCAACCTCTATTTCCTTGTGCAGATTTTCTTCTTGCAGCACCTGAGCTTGCCACTCTTCCAGCATGAGCTTAGTGCATTCTGCCATTTCCTTGGTCAACATCTGTCCAATACCAAACTCTTTCAGTTTTCTCCCCTCTTTTCCTTCCAAGAATGATGGGATGATGAGCTTAAGAATTATGGGAATCAAACTTGAAGAAAGTGCAGTCGTAGCAGAAAAAAAAAAACTGACCTTTAGCTTATCCACAGTGAATGCCGGATTAACAATCCTCCGATGCCTAGCCCAATCTGACCCTTCCGCGAGAACTAATCCTTTCCCCAGGAGGGCCACTATGCCTGGACTTTGTTCAGGCTTGGTGAAGAAGCCAAACTTGCTTGACAGGGCTTGCTTTACCATTTCTGGATCACTCGTGCAGATCCTTGGTTGAGTTCCAAGCCAGAACAGATGCATCCCTCCTGTATGTACGTACTGTAGCTCGTTAAACCAGTAAAGCATAGCTCACTGCTTAAGATGACAACAGTGTGCAACTTTAATTCAAGATCTCCAGAACACACTTAGATTACATCCTGAACAATTTCTTCTGTGTTTTCATTGTTTCCCTTCAGTTAAACGAGGCATGAAGAGTAAACTTTCATTTCAGTAATGCAAAACGAGGGAGGGACGAAAGGGGGTCGAACCATATTGTTCTGTCCACTGGCTATGGTGAGGGAGCACTTTGACCATGATATCATGTGAATGCCGGTCCAGAATGAGGTCCTTCGCAGCAATTCGCATCCGCTTGATCTCCTCCACGGAACCCAACCAGAACTTGTACGCAGGGCCTCTCAGCCCTTGCTCCCTGAAGGCCTTCGCCTGCGCGTACGGCCTCCATGCCAGATCCAGCAGCACCTTCCAAAGGCTCGAAATCAGCAGCACCAGGAGAGCAACCGGCACAAGACCGAGAAAGGCCATCTCACAGTGTGAAATGAATGATAGAAATTCCGGCGAAAGACGAAAGCAAAATGAGCCTCTGTTTATAACTCCAAGTTCAAGTTGGTGGAAGAAAATTATTTGTCAAGGCATGTAATCAGGAGAGCGAGAGAGAAAGAGAGAGAACTGATGGTGCTGTCCATAAAGAAAGACCATGTCAAAGATTAGGATCCGAATGGACTATGGAGTTGAGGTCACATAAAGTCAGCTTTCAATTAAGCCGAAAGCGGCTGACACCTAGTTTGGGCCGGTTTCGTACATGAATTGATAATATTTATTTTCGATTGTCATCCCAAGAGAAACTCCGTCTATGTTTTATAGCCGATTCCAAGCCCGGATAAAGAAGGAGGATTGTGTTAGGCCCCGACAGTCAGCGTAAAACCCTGTCGAATCTCATGAACATGGATCAGACGTCGTATGATCCATGTGGCCGACTCCACCTAGTGGGATAAGGCTTTGTTGTTGTTGTTGTTGTCATCCCAAGAGAAGTAACGTTCAATGTTGATAAACGGTGAAGAACTATTATCCACCCCATCCAACTCTATAATAAACTTTTAAGTGAAAATTAAAACTCAATTGATAGGAATAATAGTTAGTAAATAATAGTTTCAAGTTCTAGTGTCGAAATCATCTAATTAGTTGGAAAAAAAATTATTTCTTCTTCACTTTCTAACTCTAAATTATTTCGACACCGAAAGCATCTCGTTAATCAATCGGGAAATTAATGGGCACGTGAGTTCCACTAAGTTTTTGGTAAATAATTGAATTAGGAGATTAATTCGTGATGTGTTTATATGGAGTTGAATTTAATGATAAGAAATAAGGTACTTAATGTGATAGGAAAAAATGAGATGTGACGAACTAGTTGTAATGAATGATTAAATTAAAGATATGTATTAAAAATATAGATTATAAAATTATTAAAAATTTAAAATACATAATATATATGGAAAATTTTTATGTCAAAAACTTTGTTAAAAAATATTATTTAAAAATAAAAAATCATTTCTTAATAATTTATATTTAATGAAAATATTAAAAAATTATAATGAAATAATAAATAATATTATATTAATTCTTTATTATTTATATTTTATATATAATAAGTAAATTAACTTATATAAAAAAAGGTTATTAAAGAAAATGATAAAAGAAAAAAGTTTGAAAAAAAGAGAAATAAAAACGTCAACTCAAAAAAAATTGAAAAAAAAATGTAACATTTGCTGGTTCCACCAAAATGGTGGAAAGGCACTGGTTTTAAGATAATTAATGCGATTTGATTTCATCTCAAGAATTAGAGTTACCGTGATGGGATACCGAGTGCAACCAACTTGATTCCATCAAATTCCACTTGCCAAATAACTCCATAGTGTTGGCATTCATTTTTTTTTCAAAACCATTTTTTTATGCGATGTGTTTTTTTTTTTTTTTTGCAAATCTGATTTTTTTTCTTCACTTATTTTCTCTTTATCATCTTTCTCCTACAACTTATTAAATATAATATATTTATTATAAAGTGGTTAATTTAATGTTATTTATTATTTGTCATTTTGGGAAAAAATTAATATTTTGATAAATATAATTTATAATAAATATTTTTATTTTATTTTAATAATATACTTTATTAAAATAACATAAAATTATAATTTATACTTAATATTTATTAAGTAATTAATTATATTTTATATTTACACTTCTTATATTTCATTCAAACATAAATTGAAATTAATTTATCACAATAAATTTTCAACCTTATTATTACATCTAATTTCATCCAAACACACGTCAAATTAATTTATCAATTTCATTAATAGAATTCAAAGTAATTTTAATTTTTCTTCGATTGTTACTCCAGTATTCGAAAAGTGGTGTCGATAATTTAACTCGATTGACTTTAAGAATTATGCACACCGGTAATAAATAGGAGTCTCGGCCTATTATCGAGTCCGACTATTCTAATATCACATCGGACAATATGTTTAGTAATGATAATTAAGGCTTTCAATGAAATTTTTCTATATTTACAAAAATTAAATCGATGAGCTACTCTCCGACTCACCCCTAACTTTAGTCTTAATTTTGTTTTTTTCTTCGATTCTCCTTTGGAAACACTATCAACTTATAAAAAAGAGAAAATATAAAATTGACAAGTGACACTAATGGTGTATTTCAAAAAGTTTCAAATATACTTTTATTTTACTTCCTAATATGCCCTTATCTCTCTCCCACACGTTAATTCCATCTACCTTATCTCTCATCTTAAATATTATTTTTTATGCTGCCTTATTTACTATATCACTTTAAATATCTTTTCCCTTCAGTTACCATGTTTTATTTATCCATTATATTGTTTTTAATATTTTTATTTATGCACCTTTAATTTATTGTGGCTTTTCTTTTATACGATGTATTAATTTGTTGCCTTTTTTATTTTTTCATACTTGCCTTTATTTATTGTGATTATCCTACAAATACAAAAATTACTAAATATCATAAAAAACTAACAATGAAGTTATAAATAATAATTAGCTAAATCGGTATATATATTGTTGAAACAAAAAAAACTATACATTTGTTTCTGAAACATTAATTATTTGTCCATCAAAGGTTAATAGAGTACGGTGAAACCAACAATTTTTAATTCATATACCATTAGATCATACTTCATTAGCTTGTATAGAATAGCATCACAAAAATAAAATTAAAATGACATTATTGTCAATAAAACACGATATAAGAAGAAATGTATCTAATTGTCAATAAAATTCAATACCATCAGGCTTCGTTAGTAAAAAAATCATTATTGTTAGGCTCGTAAAAATAAAACCATTTTATTATTGAGGAAACAAATCTGCCAATACAAGTCAATTCAAAACCTTTATATTTTATTAAATGACATAAACGTAATAGTAACATAGTAAACTATTCAAATAACAACATACTATTGCTTATACAAATAAAATATATGAATTACAAAATTTCATGGTAAATGATCTTAATTAAATGTAGTTACATTTATTTAACTCATTTTAATGACAGATGGTGTGGAAAAAAAGGACGTCAGATTAAAGGAGAGAGATAAAAAAAATGTGGGCCTGAGAAAAGAGAAATGCAAGTAGAATTGACATGGGAGAATGATAAGGGCGTATTTGAAAGTAAAATATAAGTATCCTTTAATCTTTTAAAAGTAGACAGACAAGCTTTACATTCTTGGGCAGATTATTAGGCACATAAGTTTAGAAGGTTATAATATTTTTTCTTCGGAGCTGTGTTCGATTAGAGAATTAATTGGAATCAAGCTTCAAGTTCCAACTAATTCCCCAAATAAGAAGAGAGGGTCTGATTCCCGAGGTAAAATCGGATCTTTTTTTGTGTTGGAACGAGGGTTATGTCCCTGATTCCGCCAGGTTGTTTTTTTTTTCTTTTTGCTTTTCGTTTTTGTTTTTTTTTATTTGACATTTTTTTCTTTTCTATTTGCTTTTATCATTTTCTCATTCTTTATATTTTTTTTATATAAAGTAATTTATTTATTATATATAAAATATTTATTATAAATGATTAATCTAATATTATTTATTATTTATTATCATTAAAAATTAATATTTCATTAAATGTTAATTATTAAAAATATTTTTATATTTAATTTTTTAACAAAAATTTTGACATAAGTTTTTTAATATATATTATGTTTTTAATTTTTTTTAATTATTTTATAATCTATATTTATAATACATCAAATTAATTATGTAATTCTAAAAACTGGTGTTTAATTATTACATTTTGTTTTCACTACTTTATTGTGTAAATAGAGTATAACATATAAACGATATCATTTATAGTCAAATGTATTATTTAATTTGTCATTGCGGAAGACGTGATCGTCACGGATCCAGGGTCTTTCTTAATTGAATATCCTTTATAGCCAGTATGTTATTTAAATTTTTTATTTGATACAAATAATTATAGTGGCAAACGTGCTTTTGTGTGTAAAGTTGATCAAAATCTTGGATAACAATTATTATTATTATTATTATTATTATTATTATTATTATTATTATTATTATTATTATTATTATTATTATTATTATTATTATTATTATTATTATTATTATTATTATTATTATTATGAGTCTGCTAATTTATAGAGTTTATTATTAAAGATGTTTCCGTTAAAAATATTAATTCAATATCAAATCTGTTAGTCATAAAATAGTTAAGTAATTAATAAAAACGAATTACTTTGATTTACACCGGATGGGATGGTTCAAAATATTTAAAATGTTATTTGTCTTTTTAATTATTTTACACTTATTTAATTAATATAAATGCTATATTTTCCAAGAACTTTATTTCAATCGTTGAACTGGTATCATTTAATCGTTGAACTGGTATCATTTAATTGTTGTTAATTAAAATCTAATTACTAATTTTAATTGCTTGTTATGCTTAGCAAAATGCATCGAGGAATTCAAAAATTGTCTCATGGGGCGATTCTTTGTTGCACTTGCAGACATAGATTCACTAAAAAAAATTAATAATAATGTTTTGAATCTTAATGCGATTGTAAATATTTGTTTTACTCATATTATACAGGTACTTAAACAATTGGGATGACAAATTTTGTTCATTTCAGGGGTTCACATTTTTTATATATTGAAGTTTCTATATAAGTATGTGAAAATTAACTTACTAGGTATCCTTATAATTAGTATTATCTTCAACATTTTTCATCTTCAATTTGTTTAAGACATGCTCAGATAATATAATAATAGGGGTGAAAGTAATTTGGGTCAGGTCAAATTTTCAATCTAAAAAAATCGTTCGCAATTTTGCGAATTGAGTTTTTATATTAAAAAATAATCCTAAAATTATTTGAAAAAATAAAAATCATCTTCTAATGGATCAATCTTTTCGGATGATTTCATTATTAAATTTTTTATTGTCTTTCATCAAAATTAAATTTCATTATTACATGCATACTAAGAACTATATCACATTTTAATAAAATATTATACGAACAAATATTATATATTACTATTTTAGTGTTTAATAAGAATATATCATAAATACAAATGTTTAATTAATTTATATATAATCATAACATTTATGAATAAATACATTATTTAATTAGTTTATATTAAAAATTATTTTTTTATTCATAGAGTAGGTTCTTAGACTTTACCTAGAACTTGAATCCTTTTAGGAAAGGTGAATAACTTGTCAAATAAAAAATTAACATGGTACAGAGTGTCGGATTGTCAAAGTTGCAGGCAACAATCATTCCCAAAGTGTTAACTAAGCAAACAAATGACGAAAACAAGATTGTAGATTCATCACTGTCCTCTTGGGATATGATTGTGGGCATGAAGAGCACCACAAGGTTTATTGATGTGATTCAGAAGGAACGAATGACAATGGCCAAAAGAATAAGATCTTGACGCCAAACAGATTTCATTTGAGATGAATTCCCAGTCTCAAAGAATTTTATCTCTACAACTTATTATTGGCATTTTGTGAACAACTATTACAAGAAATCAGCTGTGCAAGGGTCTGAAAACAATAGGAAGGCCGTACCGAGGCTGCAGTGTGATCAAGAGTAATGGTGCATGCTTGTAGTTTTCTGATAGGGAGAAGGAGAACCTCTGGAGTATCATAGCAATTGCAATCTTAGCTTCCATCATTGCAAAGTTCTGGCCGATGCATCCTCGTGGTCCCATTGAAAATGCGAGCATTGCATTCGGATGCTTGGAAGCCTTTGACATTCCATTCTCAAATCTGACAGGATTGAACTCATTAGCATCATCTCCCCATATCTCCTTATTTCTGTGAATGAGAGTTATTAGTATCAGCAGCACAGTGTCCTTCGGAACTTTTATATTTTCCACAGTAATGTCCTTAGTAGCCTTCCTCCCTATCACACCGACTGGGGAGTACAGCCTCAATGTCTCTAGAAGAACCATATTAACCTGCAAATAAACATGATTAGTATACAATTCTGTCTGCATGGAGAAAGTAATCTTTGAATTTCAAAAAGATTTACCAATTTAAGTTTGTTGAGGATGTCTGCATTAGGAATTTCCATTGCGCATTCTCGCAGTACCTCCTCTCTAAGTTTCTCCTGCCAGTCAGGGTACATGCTTAACAAGAACATAGTCCATGTTAACAAATGTGCGGTAGTCTCATGCCCTGCAAAGAAGAATGTCTTGCATTCATCTATGATCTCATCCATGTTCATTTTCGGACCATCTTGCTCCTCATTTGCTTTCATCATTAGTCCAAGCAAATCATTCCCATAGTCGCAATCCTTGGATTCTAATCGTCCTTTTACGATGCCCATGAGTTTGTTCCTCAGTGTTCTTTCTAGCTTCCATCTGTATAGGTTCCCCTTAGTAGGAAGATACCTGCACATTCAGAAGATGAGTCGTTCCAATGATTCTTGTGTGACCAATGATTAGATGTCTTTTAGTAGGATTTGTTCTTTGTTGCTGCAATTTCACAATGGCCCTCAATAAAGTTGAATAGAATTTGTATTAAAAAAGGATAATGCGTGTACCTATGACCAGGAAAATCTATTTTGAAGAAACCCTCTGCAGCCAAAACATGCAACTTTTGCTGCACCAGGAATACTTCTTTCCCCTCGTTGTAACTGCTTCAGAAGGCACTACGAGAGATTATGTCTGCTGTCAATTCCTGAAACTCGTTGCCGACTTCGATTTCCTTGTGCAGATTCTCTTCTTCCAGCACCTGAGCTTGCCACTCCTCCAGCATGAGCTTAGTGCATTCTGCCATTTCCTTGGTCAACATCTGTCCAATACCAAAAATACCGAACTTTTTCAGTCATATTTTTCTCTCCTCTTTTCCTTCCAAGAATGATGGGATGATGAGCTTAAGAATTATGGGAATCAAACTTGAAGAAAGTGCAGTTGTAGCAGAAAAAAAATCTGACCTTTAGCTTATCCACAGTGAATGCCGGATTAACAATCCTCCGATGCCTAGCCCAATCTGACTCTTGGGCGAGAACTAATCCGTTCCCCATGAGGGCCACCATGCCTGGATTTTGTTCAGACTTGATGAAGAAGCCAAACTTGCTTGAAAGGACTTGCTTTGCCATTTCTGGATCACTGGTGCAGATTCTTGGTTTTGTTCCAAGCCAGAATATATACATCCCTCCTGTATGTACTGTAGCTCGTTAAACCAGTAAAGCATAGATGACTGCCTAAGACGACAACAGTGTGCAACTTTAATTCAAGATCTACAGAACACACTTAAATTACACGCTTAGATTACGAACTGAACAAGGCATGAACTGTAAACTTCCATTTCAGTAATACAAAACGAGGGAGGGATGAAAAGGGGGTCGAACCATATTGTTCTGTCCACTGGCTATGGTGAGGGAGCACTTTGACCATGATATCATGTGAATGCCGGTCCAGAATGAGGTCCTTCGCAGCAATTCGCATCCGCTTGATCTCCTCCACGGAACCCAACCAGAACTTGTACGCAGGGCCTCTCAGCCCTTGCTCCCTGAAGGCCTTCGCCTGCGCGTACGGCCTCCATGCCAGATCCAGCAGCACCTCCCAAAGGCTCGAAATCAGCACCACCAGGAGAGCAACCGGCACGAGACCGAGAAAGGCCATCTCACAGTGTGAAACAAATGACAGAAAATTGGGCGAAAGACGAAAGCAAAATCAGCTGTTCATCCTCTTTTGAGCCTCTGTTTATAACTCAAAACAAGAATTCAACTTGGATGATGTAAGCAAGGTTCAAGTTGGTAAGTTGGTGCAAGAATATTATTTGTCAATGCATATAATCAGGAGAGAGAGAGAGAAAGAGAGAGAGGATGTCCATTAAGAAAGACCATCTCGAAGAGGTGGATCCGAATTGAGGTCAGATAAAGTCAGCATTCAAATTGCCGAAAGAGGCCGGTACCTAGTTTGTGTCGGTTTCGTACGACTTGATAATATTCTTCTAGAGAGTATTATGAAGGGAGAGAGTCACATTTGGATTGTATGCCATGTGTTCTCTGACCATGTTTATAATTAATTAAGTCATTTATTTATAAATTGATTAGATGGTCCATTAGTAATTAGAAAATTATTAAATGATTAATTTTGAGAAATGTTCATAATATATTATCAATTATATAATAAGATATAATTTTATATGATACTAATGAAGATTATATCATAATTTTAATTTTACAACAATACATTGGTGCATGATATCTCAAAAAATTATAATCAATTCCATTTGTATTTTATAAGTTTTATTTTATTTAAGGATAATAATAATCATTAGATATAAATAATTATGAAATATCTATTTTCTATTGTCTCATGCAAAATGGCATGTTCTCAAAATTTTAAAAGAAAAAGTTTAAGATTGTTAGTTACTTATCTGTTAATAAAAAAATGTTTAAAGTCTATAGAGAACATTTATCCAATGGAATGTATTTAAACTTTAAAGTATGAAGGTTATAATTAACACTAAAAATTTGTACTAAATTACAATACTTATATTTAAACAATCGAGACTAAACAATTATATTTAAATTGCAAAAATTCATTCAAATAAAAAAGATAAGAAAATAAATATCTTTGTTATTAGCATTCTTCTAATTATAATAGCATGAGAATGAAAATCTATCAGTTATTTTATAATCATTTTGAATGTAAATTTAATTTTTAATAGAAAATTTGAAAATCAGTATTTATAACCAACCACTTGATGGAAAGATAAATTTTTATTAGAAACCGTCTCCAATTCTCACATTATAAATATTGAGCAAACTAACTTGAAGTGTACCCATGTGTATCCTCTTTCCATTCCTCAAAATCTGCCCTCTCAGTATCTCTCTTCTTCTTCTTCTTCTTCTTCTTCTCTCTCTCTCTCTCTCTCTCTCTCTCTCTCTCTCTCTCTCTCTCTCTCTCTCTCTCTCTATATATATATATATATATATATATATATATATATATTGCTTTTATTGTAAATTAATATATTATGAGTTACTTTTTTTCTTCTGTATTGTGCAAATTAATGTATTATTGAAAGTTAGCTATTTTTTAATGATTGGAATTATATATACCACAGTTGGCTATTTTTATTGCAAAGCAATGTGTTATGGAGGTTAGTTCTTCTTCTCTTGACTTATGCATATTAATGTATTATTGAAAATAAATTATAATTAACATAATCACAACAATAATTGGGGACTGGCAATGTTAAAGTCTGTCATAACTATATATAAACAAAAAAAATATTAATAATTAATTAGCATAATGTCAATGATTTTTTATATAAATTTATGGAATTTGTAACATCAATTTGAATTATGTATGAGTGATTCAAATAAATAATAATCTTACGTCATTATTTCTTAAAATTAGTTTATTTTTAGTTTTGTGTTAAAGAAAAATGTATATGTAATGCTAATTTATTTTCTTAGATTAATTGTATATTAATTTATTTTATTAGTGAAATAGTGAATTTGATCAATATAATCTTTTTGAATAAGAGGGAAATGTTAATAAATTAATGCTAAAATTATAATTATAAAACAATCATATTATAATTATATTTTCATTAATGTGTGTATGGAGAGGTTGAAGTCTAAGTGAGAATATCCAATTAAGTTACCCATTCCATTCAAATAAATAAGGAATCTAAAATCATCTTATATAGTATAGATAATAATATATAAAATAATTTTATTTCATAATTAATATATATCACTTTAATTAAAATCACAAATAAGAATTTAGATTAAAAAGAATGCAATATGCAATGAGAAAAAAGTTACATGTTATATTCATGTATCCCGGCAACGTGTTATTACATTTACTTTTAATAAAAAGTAAGTACTAAGAAGTATCACATAAAATATTACTTTACAACATATCTTAATTAGGTAACATAAAAAATAATATTTGTCTTCATAACATTATTTAATTTAATTTAAACATGAAATAAGACACATGAAACTAAAACAATATAAAATTATTTCAGAGAGGTACAAAAATTTAATTAGATATATAAATTTGAAAGCTGAAAATCTATTATTCGTGATATAAGTGACATACTTTATAGTAGTAAAAGAAGGGGTATAGGAGAATACAATATGTTATATAAAAGAAGGGTGTATAGGAGAATGCAATAAATTAATCAATCAAGTAATCATTATTTTTTTATGAAATTCCTAATGATGTACACTATTGTGGATTAAGCAATGTAAAAAGAACTAATATTGCAGTCTTATATGTAATAATTAAATAAGATAAGGAAAATACCTTTATTTAGATCCAAAGAATAATATAAACATAAGTCAGGTATAAGTTTTTAATAATAAAATTGAATCAATTGTTTAGATGATAAGAGAAATATTAATAGATTAATGCCAAAATGATACAAAATATTTGTACTATGTATAAGTTTAAATTATAATTCATTCCTATTATTATAAAATAAATATTATTTATTATTTTTTAATATTATTATTTCAAAAACTTAAAAAGATCTAAACATAGTCTATAATTTTTCATAACAAAATAAAAAATTATTTTGATAAGTTACTTTTCTATATCTAAGGTGCATTGTACAATGCATATGTAAGAAATTTAGTTTTTTTTTCTTTTGTGTACATTTAAAGTCCTATAGATTTATTTGTTCCACATTTGAATATGTCATTGTTACTATATATTTTCTTAAACACATAAATGTGCATACTAAAAGTAAGTTAATAAACATTAATAATATATTTTATCTATTTTAAAATTAAAATTATGCACTTGATTATCTCTTTGTGTTAAAATTGTTCCTATTACCTATTTGAATCAGTTGAATAATAATAATAATGGATCCTCGAAGAAGATAAATATTCTAAGAGAGAGTTTGACTAAAAAAACATACGGATGAAAACATATTATCATATTATAATATATATTAGTTATGTTTTAGGTATAATATATATTAACATACGTATCATATTATCATACGTGTCATATTATAATATATATTAACATACATATAATATTATCATAGGGAAGAAAAGTGACTTAATGACTTCTTCTTATTTTATATTTAATTATTTTTATTGTACCTTCAAGGCTTTATTTAATGTGTTAATTTTGAACAAAATATTCATAAAATGATCATGAAAAGAGATAATTAAGTTATACTTGAGATATATATAAGAAATTTGTAATTATTTTATGTCCTTATAAATATTATTATTTAGTTAAACAAATATAAAAATTATGATAAAAAAACAAGAAATATTTTACATCATCCGCGCATCGCGGGTCATCACACTAGTTTTTTAAGTAAAAATAAAAACTCAACTCGAAGAAGGATTAAGTTACAAGTGCTTATTGTATACTAGAAGTCTCAAGTTTAAGTTTTGAAATAATCATATTGCATGGAAAAAATTATTTTTGCTCTATTTTTGAACTCAAAATTAGTCGGATGCTAATAGTCTTAAACACCAAAGGCTTCTTGTTAGTCCGGCTGATATCCAAAAGAAAACTTAATGATTTGTTTGGATCGAGGTATTTTAAAGGGTGGGGTGGGACATGGAGGAATGAAATTAAGTAAATCTTGATTGGTTATATTTTTTATTTAAGTTATGAGAGGTGAGGTAAAACAGTTAAGCTCTCCAAATATCACATTTTTTATTCTGATAGGAATAGATAATTTTAGACCAAATGAACCCATCTTTTATTACCAAACTAGTTTAACTCACTCCCGCTTCGCGCAATTTAAATATTTCTTAAAAAATAAATTTAAATATATAAATTAAAATATAATTTAAATATATAAATTTAAATATAATTTTATATTTTCATTATAATTTAAAATATATAAGTACTATTTTTTATAACATACACTATATCTATAAATATCTTAAAATTCCAATTAAGACAAAAATTATTAAATTTATATTTTAAAGCATTTAAGATGATTATAAAAATATTATATCTTTTATAATATTAGAATAAGTATTATTTTATATTCATGAGGCGTGTTAAAAAATTATTACAATTTTGTTAGCAATAATTAATAAATATTTTATCTAAATAATATCATATATTTATAAAAAAATTGACATTATTTATTTCAAATCCTACATTAAATAATAAGTAAAGGTGATATTGTTAAGATATCTGATATTTTAAATTTTAAAAAATTGTGACTCTTCATATCCCCAATAAACATTAGTTAAGGTTGCATTTATATATAATTATTTGATATTATAAATAAAAATTAATGAAATATAAAGAGACAATATGTAATTTGTGAAAATATTAATGCACAAATTAATAATGAAAATGCCAAGTGTTCATACAAACAATTAAATAGTATAATTAATTAATATGATATTTAATAATGGGAATATCGAGTGTCAATAAATTAATATGAGATTGAGATAATAATTATAAAAAATATTAATGAAAAAAGACAAAAAAGATAGGAAAAAAGGTTCCAACTTAGTGACGATCACATCATGTGTTGTACCCCTCTCGACAATAAATTAAAAGGTCCTAATTTTGATAATTACAAATATTATACAGGTTTTATATTTGTGTATATATAAAAGTATAACTGCTCTATGCACTCATCTCAATCGTCCGACGTTGCTCCACTCGAAAAGCTCCACTTGAAAAAATTGAAATGAATAAAAATTCAAAAGATGAGGAAAAGAGATAAATCATAATGGAGACATATGGCTGATTTCAACATGGAGAGTTATGTTGGAAGATGAAATAAATCTATATATATATAAAGCCGATGCATTGGAGAGGCTCTCATTTCACCATTTGACTTTATCTTTTTTTTTTAAATGCTTACCTTTTATCTCTATCATATTGCTCTCTCACTTTCATCCTCTATCAAAGTTTTCACTTAATGTAACTTTCACGCATCAATTTTGTTTTTCGTGTAACTCCATCTCATGCATCCAACTAATGTGTCATTATCTCTTTATGATCCACTAACTAAATTTAGAAACCGATGATATAAAAGTTTATTTTCATAATGTTGCCGGCTCCACCTATAATGATGTGTGTTATCTTCATTTATCTTATATCTTATATTTATACGAAGCTCAGGGTGAAATGACAATTTCAAATTCTTCTCAAGATAGCATTGCTATTTATCTATTTTTTTCATTTATCTTTGTTAAAATTGTTTTTGGAATATGAAGAGATATTTAAGTCAGAACATTTATTTGTGTTCACCAAAGGACAACTATTTTTTTTTCTCATGACTCCAAACGACAATCGTTGTTTTCTCAAGTGAGTTTAAAAGAGGACATCGACCACATCAAACGTCGATCCAGAGTTTGCACATGCAGCCAGGAGTTATGGTACAACACCATCTTAGTTCTTCTCATAGGAAACATGGAAGATGCAGATGTCGCCATAGACGCTCTATCCGTATGGTGCATTTTATGAACACACAATCGAGTAATATGCACAGGTAGCATTATGTAATTTGATGGATTTTTTTATGCATGCATATACCTTCGCAGTTTGAACATTAATGGCCGGGAGATGACGATAGCTATTGGCTTCATCACTCAGTTGCAGGGTAATGTTTCATTTTTTTTTTCTGATGTGATCTTACAAGGTGCAGGTGGCTAATGAACTGGGAGCATGAAGCGTGAAGATGGTGAAGTTTGTGATAATGAACGTGGTCATGACATCGTTCATCATCAACAGCCATGAGGTTGCAAGAGCAGTTGCTGACCTTTCTCCCATGTCGGCCTTCTCCCTACTCATGAACAACGTTCAACCAGTGAGCAAAATTTCCATTACATCCGGAATAATCATATTATGAGAAGAAAGTATCAACATATATTAGTCAGATTTCTTGACTAAAGGATTCCTGTCTTATTCTAAACTTAATCTGATTATATATTTTCATTCATTCATAGACGTCGCCAAGGTGGCAGAAGGCTGTGTACGTGAACATTACCTGTTACTATGTAATTGGCATCCGTCGAGTCAAGGGGTTGTGCTTGGTCTCCATTTCAAGGTAAAATCATATCATATACCCTGTTCCATGTACCTTTGTCACCTTTGGTCTCCTTCTAAGATGATGAGATAGTGACTCACCAGTATGCATATTGGCCAATATGGGAGTAGGTAGAAGCACAATGACTGATTATCTGAAAATTTAGTTGCTGTAGATTTATTGAACTGCAAAACAGAATTATATTGCATTCTCTGAATTTGTTTCAATACTCGCAACATGGATTTTGGATTGGCATGTTGCTGGGTACATGCGTTCAGACTTTGGTGCTCTTTACATAACTTGGACAAGTGATTGGGAAAAGCAAGCACGTAACCACGAACATATCTGTTCATGCCTTTTCATCGTCAAAAGACGGACTCAGGTACAATTTCATGCATGATGGTGTTTACTGATTCATCATGTTGGTGATTATATGGCGCAAGTGGTTTTGGCCAAAGAGAGATTGAATAGATGGTTCATGGACAAATCGAGAAAGCAGAGGGTGCCGCTCAAGGCTTGGTGGCAGCTATCGCTCCTGAGGGGTCATAGGGCACCTTCTATTTTTCCTTCTCCACATCAGTTATTTAAACCTTTACAATATCGGGTCACTCTACATGAGTTATTTAGACCTTTAGACGATCCCGGATCTCATGTCTAAGTTAAATATGCAAAATTATTGTGTATTTTCCCTTTTATATTCTTATTTTCATCCTTCCTTGCAAAATTATAACAATTCAATGAGGAGATGAAGAGATTATTATAGCAAATGAAAGCATTTTTCTCGATAAAATATTAAAAAGATTTTAAAAACCTCCAAACTTAAAAAATAATATGTTAAGTCACCAATCAATTTTAGGAAGATGGATTTGTATAATGATGTAATTAGTTCAAGATGAATAGATTTTCGTAAACCTCTACTCATAGTTAAAACACCCAATAACATTATCGTGGAGAGGGCATAATCGTAATTTATTCATTTTGGATAAGACAACAAATTTGTTCTATTAATTTGATGCTTTTTTTATTTTATCTTGCCTAAGGATATGATTTAAAAATTGAAATATTTAAAGTTGAGGCATTATGGTAGTTTAGTAATTAAGAATTAGATTGTTAATAAATTTTTAAGAAGTACATTAAAAAAATCATTTGAACACTATTATATATTATGGATATTTGGTAAAAGATATATTTTTATTAGTAAGTTTCATAAAAAAAATTGTGTTTTCTCCTTTTGAAATATTTACTTATCTTTTAATTTTTTATTTATCTTTTCTCTATTTCCTTTTATTTATTACCTCATTTAAATGTTTTACGGTCCCGTGTATGCAATTGCAACCTTCCTTGATTAATAAATTAAAACACTATGACTTATATGTGATTTATGTAATTATTCATTATTAATAAATAAATAGCTTAAGTATTTATTTGATCCAAGTTAATATTTATTTATTTCCCACTTTTTTCTAAAACGTTATCAAAATATCATTAAATAAAAAAAAATTATTACATTCAATCCCTTTAAATAACTATGATTATATCAGTGATGGACCCATGCGGGTGAGCCCAAGTTTTTTTTACCCTTGGCCTTGGGATACATAAAATTATATATAAATATTCAATATTAAGTAAAAGGTCCCCCAATTAAGTTAAAATTATTGCATAATATAATTATTAGAGATGTTTTTTATGTGTGTAAAATATTTTTATTATTTTTTATAATATAAATTTGGCTCACTCTCCAAAAATTCTTATCTCTTCTTGGATTAATACATCCTATGTAATTCTAATTTTCTAAAATATTTAAATAACACATGAGAAGTCTCATCCATTTTATTTTTTATACAAATCATTAATACCCATTAAAGTTTCTAATAAAATACTTATTAATACAATAGTTAATAGTTTACATTTTACCAAAAAAATATCAATATATCTATTAAGATTTCATCCTTGAATGGTATAATATTTCTAAGGTAAAAGGCAGTGTTTTACTATATTGTCACAATTAGGAAAATATTATGTCCAATGATTAAGGCCAACCTCACTACATACAATAGCTTTAAATTAATAATTCTTAGTTTAAGTGTTATTGCATGATTTTGTTCCCTAACATATGTGACATATTATTTCACAAGAAAATGCTATATAAAATTATTTTTTGTACAAGTATCAGTCATTATATAATTTCACTAAAGGCATATGTTAATATTTAAATTTATAAATAATGTAAAATGATTCATTATTTACTGTAGTGAAAAGTAAACTTTATGAAAAAAATTGATCTATAAATAAATAACAAAACTACAAGTTATTTTCAAACAAAATTATTAATATATTTGTAAATGATTTTATGTTATATGTAAGTTATAACTAGGTTTCTGTTTAATCTTATAATTTTTTTTAGAATTGAGTGCAAGGCATTGGATTTTCCACATTAACTAATATATATATATATATATATATATTATTAATAGTATGATATAAAAATAAGGAAGTTCCTAAATAAGATACTAAAAAAATTTCAAATATATATAAAAGTATTTGTATTCTTATTGTAAAATATCAATTTATAAATTATTTTAAGTATTTAATGAAGGTGTCCTTTTTTTAGAAGAAGGGATATGCTTTATCTTTTTATTCATCATATCAAAATTATATATATTAGATTAAAACCTTATAAATGAAAACAAATTAAATGTCATTCATAAATTTTTAATTCGATGATTAGAAAATTAAAGAACATGACACTTCCATTTTATCCTTAATTTAATATTAAATATTCATAAATTTGTTAAAATTGCGCAAAGCGCGAGGACGTTCCCTAGTTGACGTCTAAGTTTAACTGCATGACACTTATATCACTTTATATTCCAAACAGGGAAAAATGAAAAAAAAATATGTAAACAACAAAAAAAGGAGAAAAAAGATAAACAATGTTGCATGGAGAGCAATTTGTAACTTTCTCTTGTGCATGAGCTTTATATAAGTATAAGATAAAATCATTTCTCTTGCTACCAAATTAAACCACTTCTCTCTCCTCTTTCATCTCTCTCTCCCAATCTATCATTTTTTATTTTTTAAGATAGATGAATAAAATAGTTCAAAAAA
Organism: Pontederia crassipes; assembly: GCA_030549335.1. NCBI lineage: Eukaryota > Viridiplantae > Streptophyta > Magnoliopsida > Commelinales > Pontederiaceae > Pontederia > Pontederia crassipes. Next base: position 38,362,366 of record CM060197.1, on the reverse strand, counting down.
ATAAAAGAGAAAAATAAATTAAGTCGTAACGTAATTATTTATTGCTCATTATATATCAAATAAAATATAAAATTTTATTTAAAATTGGCATAAATATACTATTTAAAAATAATTTAATACTAATATAATATATTTAACTGGATCGGAACGTCAAATCTGAATTCGGTCCCGACTCGGCCCCATCGGATCTCAAGGAAATAAGACTTGGTCCTCACCCGGTTGTCCATCAGGTCAAGAAAAATTCGAAAAACCTGAGCCGATGCGGGCCAGGACGACCGGTCATCCCAGCCCATGCTTACCCCTAGTTAACCATTATAAATACTTTAAATATATAATGAATGATAAAAATGATATTTATACAACTAAAACATTTATTACTCTACCCCACATCTTATATAATTTATTAACTAAGTATGGGCTTTTCTAATGACACACAACACTTCACCACCCCACCACTCATCATGTCACCCCACCACTCATCATGTCACCCCACCCCATCATTCTGACATTTATTTGCCAAACAAATCCTAAGTGAAAATTAATGGTCATGTGATGTTCATTCCCTTAATGAAACTAGACCACTATAAGATAATGGAATCGTGGTTTCTTCGAGTTCTAAATGAATAGTTGAATTGACAAATTAATTCGTGATGTTTTGAATGGAGTAAAATTTAATGATGAAAAATGAAGCAGTTGATGTGATAAGAAAACTTAGATGTGATGAATTAATTTTAGTACGTGTTTGAATTAAAAATAAATATATAATTATATAATATAAATTTACTAAAAAATTAACAAATATTATTAACAAATATAGTATTTAAATATAAAAATCAACTTTTTAATAATTTATATTTATTGAAATATTAACTTTTTTAATAAAATAATAAGTACTAAATAATATTATATTAATTCTTTATTATTAATATTATATAACTAATTAATTATATAAGAAAGGTAAAAAAAATCGCAAAAAGAAAGATGGAATATGATGGTGGAACTGAGCAAGTGGAACTAGTTACCCTAGTTCCACCTCTAATAAATGCAATTTAGTTTCCTTCGAAAATTACATTTAGGGTAATAAATGTAATTATGGTAATAAATGTTTTCGATATTTATACAACTAAAACATTTATTACCCTATTGTATTTAGTTTCCTAACCATTATCTTAAATTACATTTATTACACCGCACAAAAGCGTTTGGAGAACTGAGTCTAGTAGGGCCTGCTTCCACCCAGTTCTAGACCATAGTGTTGCCATCCATTTTTTTTCAAAATCAATTTTTGTACGTGATGTCTTTTTTTTTCTTCAAATCTTATTTTTGTTCTTCACTTATTTTCTCTCTATTATCTTTCTCATAAAATAATTTATGTATTAAATACAATATATTCATTATAAAAGAGTTAATTTAAGATTATTTATTATTTTGGGAAACTTTTTTAATATTTTGTTAAATATAATTTATTATAAATATTATTTGTTGTATGTTAATAATATATTATAAAGAAAAAATAGCATCAAATTTTAATTTATACCCAATATTTATTTCATTCTAGTTTTTTATTTCTTCATTTGAATAAAAATTTATTAATTACTGGAGAATACTTAAGTTTTCATTAATTGTTGGCTAGTTGCCCCAAAATATTATAAGAAAAAAATCATTTCTATCATACGCATTTTGTAATGAGAAAGTAGAACCAATATAAAACTGACGCGACCTTAAAGGTAAATACTCTTTAACTCTTTAACTTATCATAGTTATAAGAGCCTCTAACCAAATATAAAATGTAAGGTCTGTTGGAGTGAGGAATTTGGATGGGTGAAATGGAATATGGAGGAATGAAAGAGGGATGAGGTTGAATAAATATGTTCACATTTTTCATCCCATAAGGAATATACAAGTTTAGATCAAATTAATCTTAACTCATCTTTTATTACTAAATAAAATATTATCAAATTAAATCATATATCTCTCTTCTCTCTCTCTTTTTGATAAATTTAATAGATGAATAAAATAGTTCAAATAAATAAATAGTATAATAAAATAGAAAAAATAGGCAAAATAAAAATAAAAGAGAAAAATAAATTAGGTGGTAAAGTAATAAATATTTATTATTCATTAAATATTATAAATTGTTTATATATAATAAAAGATAAAATAATCTTGTAATAAATAAAATTTTCATTTTTTATATCATTGTTTTTTATAACTTATTATTCAAAATATGGACTTTTGTAATAACACATCTCACTCGATCACCCTATCTCTCGCTACACCGAGGCATTCCATCCCACCCTCCATTAATTGTCAAACAGACTCTAAGAGGTGTTAAATGAAGGAAAAAAAATCGTGGACTTCAAAATAAATCAAATTAGAGCCCAACATTAAGCCCAGCCCGATCTTTATTCACCATTTTTTTTTTATTTTCTATTCCTCCCCGGCTCCGGCAACGGCACGGCGACGCTGTCGTCTCTGAGGAACGGGACGACGAGAGAGGAGAACCCCAAATGCCTTCCTTAGAAGCCATGCTATCTTCGCCTCTTCTTCCCGAGGTCAGTCCACTCTGTCGCTGCACGTTCTTCGTTCTTGATTGAACTTTCGCCTACTAGCAGCAGAAATTTGGGATCTTCGTCGCATTTTCTTGCACGAGGGATGAAATTGTGGGCTTCCTTGTAGTGCATCTCGTTGTATAGCTAGTTGGTTTGCGTTAAACATGTAAGGGGCATCAACTCAAGACGAGAAAAATACTGGATGCAATGAGCATAACATATCTCTAGAGAGACTCGAGTGGGAAGATTGATGATAGGGTGAAATTTCAGAAACGATAATTCAATTTCTTACTCTGACAGACTTGCCAATTTCAATCTTATACCTCGTTTTAGCACTTGCAGATTTCTGATTAGTTATTCTCCGTTTTCCACAAGTTGGTATGATTCAGAAGCAATCGAAGGAATGCCCAAAAGGTAAGATTTTGGAAAATGCAGCTGATGCCCAATAGATTGTATTCAAGATGAGATCGTTTAGGTTCAGGATTAGTCTCTACAACTTCTTATTACTGGCATCTTCTACAAGCAATCAGCTGCGCAAGGGTCTGAAAACAATAGGAAGGCCGTACTCAGGCTCGAGGGTAGTCAGATGCAACGGCGCGTGCTTATAGCTTTCAGACAGAGAGAACGAGAACCTCTGGAGGATCATAGCAATCACAGTCTTGGCTTCCATCATCGCAAAGTTCTGGCCTATGCACGCTCTCGGTCCAATTGAAAATCCAAGTAGTGCGTTAGGATGTTTGGAGGCCTTCGACATTCCCTTCTCAAATCTGAGAGGATTGAAGTCGTTTGCATCATCTCCCCATATGTCCTTGATTCGGTGAATGATAGCTATTGGTATATGCAGCACAGTGCCCTTAGGGACGTTTATATTTCCCAGGGTCATGTCACTAGTGGCCTGCCTTGCTATCAGAGGGACTGGACAGTACAACCTCAGTGTTTCAAGAAGAAACATGTTAACCTGCAAAATGCACATTGGCGTCGGCATAATGGAGAATAATTCTTGAGTTTCAGAAAGATTTTACCAGTTTAAGTTTGTTGATCATGTCTGCCTTAGGAATTTCCATTGCGCATTCCCTCAGTACCTCCTTTCTAAGCTTCTCCTGCCAGTCAGGGTAGGAGCTTAACAAGAACATAATCCATGTTATGAAATGTGAGGTGGACTCATGCCCTGCAAAGAAGAATGTCTTGCATTCATCTATGACCTCATCCATGTTCATTTTGGGGCCATCTTGCTCCTCGTTCGCTTGAATCATTAGTCCGAGCAAATCATTTCCATAGGTGTGATCCTTGGACTGTAGCCGTCCTTCTATGATGCCCTTGAGGTTGTTCCTTAGTGTTTTTTCTAGCTTCCATGTGTTTAGGTTCCCCTTGGTAGGAAGATACCTGCACATTCAGAAGTGTTTTAAGTTAAGCATGTCAATGCTTTGTGCAGGATGATTATTATGGAATCCAGGATTTTTGTTCTTTTTTGATACAAGAATCCCACAATGGGCCTCATAAAGTTAAACAGAATTTGTATTTAAACCGGTGTAAGATGATTACGGCCATAATCATGATCTGATGCGACATAAAAATGCTGAAGTATGTACCTGTATCCAGGAAAATCTATTTTGAAGACAGCTTGTACGGCCAAAACATGCAACTTTTGCTGCACTAGAAAGATTTCTTTCCCCTCCATGTAACTGCTTCCAAAGGCGCTATGAGAAATTACATCCCCCGTCAATTCTTTAAACTGTTTGCCAACTTCTATTTCTTTCTGCTGATTATCTTCTCGGAGTATCTGAGCTTGCCATTCATCTAGCATGAGCTTAGTGCATCCTGTCATTTCTTTTGTCAACATCTGTTGAATACCAAACACTTCAAACGTTGTGCTAACACCCACAATTAAACACTAAGAATAAACGTTCTTATTGTTAAAAGAGCGCCGGTCACTGCAAGTAGCTTTGCAGTTTGCTGAAGAACATGTTTGAAGCATGATATATATGTAAAATACCCTTACAAGAAAAAATGCAAATGGATATGGAATGACATAAAGATAATAAGACAAGGAAAATGGTGTTACTGAAATGTTCTTATCCTGCGTGAAGCCAATAGAAACACAATTAAAAGCTAGGTGCTTTTTTTTCAATGTAAAGGGATCAGAGTAATTAAATTCAAAGTGAAGACATAGAAATACTGGCCTTTAGCTTGTCCACTGCGAATGCTGGATTAACAATCCTCCTATGCCTAGCCCAATCTGGCCCCCCTATGAAGAGTAATCCGTTCCCCAGAAGGGCCAGCATATTTGGATTCTGTTCTGGCTTCATGAAGAAGCCAAACTTGTTGGACAGGATTTGCGTAACCATTTCTGGATCACTGACGAAAATATTTGGTTGTGTTCGAAGCCAGAACACATACATCCTTCCTGTAAGTACTTCAGCTTGTGAAACCAGTAAAGATAACTACAATATTGTTAGATCATATACTGAACTAATTTTTTTTTCTCTGTTTTCTTTGTTTCTCTCCAGTTAAACAAGGTATGAATCATGATATCAAGTAACTGTTCGTTCCAGAATACAATACGAGGGCTCAAAGGATCGAACCGTATTGTTCCATCCATTGCTGCTGGTCTCGCAGAACTCTGACTGTAATATCATGCGATCGGTTGTCCAGAATGAGATCCTTCGCGTCCTTTTTTATTCGATGCATCTCCTCGATGGAACCTGACCAGAACTTGCACGCAGGGCCTCTCAGCCCTTGCTTCCTGAAAGCCTTCGTCATCGCATATGGCCGCCATACCACGTCCAGCAGCACCTTCCAAAGGATTGATATCAGCACCACAAGGACAGCAACGGATACGATACCAAGAAACGCCATCTTCACAGTTTGTGCACCTTGAAACGGAGACTCGAACAAGATCTATAAAAGCTATGGAATCTAGCTGCTGCTTTGACAACGAGTACGTGTCTCAAATCCTTCTGCAGGTTACATGTTTGGGCTGTGCCAGGCATGCATGGCCACGTTGCGTTGTCTTGAGAGCCATTTGCCGAGGACATGGCTGCCATGGCATGGCCTTGTGGCGCGGTTCATGCAATTTTTTGCTCCTGACTCGAAAAGGGAGAAATGAAATGTCAGGTTTATTATTTTTAATGAACACCGTGTGAGTGAGGCCTTGTGTTGTGTTTTAATCGTTGTAATATCTTTTATACCTATTTAGAATTTCTTGTATTGAGATTTAGAATAACTTGGTGCTGGTCACAAGAGACGGGTTTCAATGATTTTTGGATTATAGGTTCATCCAAAAGGTATTGAGTAAATAGCTTGTCACATTATAATTTTACTAAATAATTATTATCATAGTGGCACTACTCTTATATTCATTATTTTAAAAATCAATTATCACTCTCTTAGTCTTTTCGTAAAAGTGAATACTTAAGATAATTAAACAGTGTTTGTTGATTGCATTAGTTCAATTAATTAATTATATTTAATAAATTTATAAGTGCTAAGATCATTTTCAGAAATGATTATTTTATATTTAATATAATAAAAAACTAGAAATCAAGAGAACTTAGGCATGCCAAGTTCTTTTAAGGTTTTAGATTCTGTTTGACAAAATGATGCATTTGTATGATAAAACAAAAGTTTATTTTATAAATATAACGGTTGAACTAATATATATTTAAATAATAATAAAAATGGACAAAAAAAATAATTTTCGCTAGTTCTTATATACATTTTATTTATAGTAACTAATTTATGATATTTTATTTTGGCTAAAAATATTTTTAACACATTGTTTTCATATAAAATGTTAATTACTTCAAAATAAAATTTTATTCGTGTTGTAAATAAAATTAAAGATGTTCAAGATAAAAATATTATATGCTAGTTAAAAATAAATATTTTTTATTAAAAAAATAAGGACATATTAGGAATAGAACGTGAAACCGCTATATTTATACTTTATAAACTACTCCCGCTATCTTATAAAATTTTGTACTCAGTTTTTTAAATATTGCTTCAAAAAAGTATTTACAGACACTTAGATCAGCAGCTCGGTCAAAATTATATCCGCATCCTAAAAAAGTATTTAAGAGATCTAAGAGCATTGTGTAACAAAATGTTCAGACAACCATCTCATCATTTTTCAAAGGAAAAAAAATAGTAAATTTCTAAAGGAAGTGATGACGTGCAACGTAAATGTTTTCTAAAGGATTCAACATATTTTCACAAACGAAATGGCTGCATGCACTAAGCTCAGCTGGAAGAGCGGCAAACCGAGGTACTTTAGAAGAGAATCACGTTACTAAAAGAGGGAGAGAGATTACACCAACACAGAAAAACACATATATTTACGAAGTTCGTCATGAATCGGATTACGTCTCTTTGCTTTGGAATAATAATGAGTATAAGAATATGAAATAATTCAGTCGTCATGAAATTTATATAAAGAACTCCAATACAAAATAGGAAATAAGAATCTTAAAATCGTCTAGGTTCGTTGACCGGATAACGAGACAACGTAAAAAAATTTGCTGAAGCGTCTGACTACATAGATGATCCATAAAAGAGTTACAACTAGATTAAGATTTAAAATTTATCAACATAAAGATTAGTTGACAGTCCGAAAATTTGAAAGAAGAGAATCTTTATGCCTTTGAATGTAGAAGGTTACCGAAATAATTGATTTCCCTGGATGTAGGTACGATGTAGGTACCTCCGTTCTTCTGTAACAGAGAATGATGGTTTCACCGAGAAAACAAAAAGTAGTGGATGTGATGGTGTCATGTTACACAAGTTTAGAAATAGTAATGATACTAATTCTACTCAACTTTATGGAGGCCTGTGGAATTTTTACATCAAGAAAAGAAATCCTACTAAAAGATATCAAACAATGGAATCAACAAAAAATATCCTGCACCAAAGGATGAAGTGCTCAGCTCAAAGTTCATTTTCCTGTATGTATATGTATCTTCCTATTAAGAAGAATTTATATATAGATGAAATCTAGATAAAACATTGAGGAACAAACTCATGGGCATAGTTAGGGGAACCCAATCACCTGATCCGGTGGCTCGGGTCGGATCTCACCCGACCCAAATTTAACTCGATAGTGGTTCGGGTGGGGTACGAGTTGAAAAATATCAATCCAAATTAATCTAATTGATGACCCAATTTTACTATGATTAATTTTAATTTTTTATTTAGTTTTAGTCTGTATTTGATTTAATTTTTTTAAAAAATTGAATAAAACATTTTAATTATAGAAATAATACTTAAATATTTATAAAATATATTTTATATTTTATAATAATTATTAACTAATTTTCTATATTAAAAATAATATAGAAAGTAAGAAGAAAATTTAAAAAAAAAGAAAAAAATGGATGATCGGACGACTAGACGACCTAACCCGACCCAAGTTGAGTCCAACTCGATGTGTGAATATCCCTATATATATCATCAAAGGAAGAGTAGAATCCAAGGATTACACACACCAATAGAATGATTTTGTTTGGACTAATGATGAAAGCTAATGGAGAGCAAGATGATCAAATAATGAGCATAGATGAGATCATAGATTAACGGAAGACATTCTTTTTTGGACGGCAAGATACTACCTCACATTTCCTAACATGGACAACGTTCATGTTAAGTATGTATCCTTATTGGCAGGAGAAACTTAGAAAGGAGGTACCGTGACGATGTGCAATGAAAAATCCTAGTACAAAAATAAAGGAATTTATATAGGAAACTCTAATGTAAATTAGAAAATAAAAAAAAATTAAAACTGTCTAAGTTTCGGAAGCTCCACCCTGAGCCGCTTGCGGAGGATCTCCCTAGATCTCCTAGACCCTCCTCCCCTCAAGCTTATTGTCCGGACAACGAGACTCCCGTATGAGATGGGCGACTTCACTGTCTCATTCCTGAAGCGCCTGAGAATTACAACTGAGTTGAGGTTCAAGACATTTTATATATATATATATATATATATATATATATATATATATATATATATATATATATATATATATATATCATGATCAAAAGGGTATATTTGAACATCAAATCATTTCATTTGTAATAAGGTCCCTTTTACTTGTCATTTCATATTTTCTCATAATCAATACATGATCCTTTTTATGAATCCTAATTAAAGCACATAAAGGAAACATGTCAAAACAAGTGAACATTTTTAGGCAATTATTCGTGCATATAGTCAAATCATAAAAAAAATCGAAAATGAACATAGGTTAATCTTTTTCTTCAACTAATCATAAGGACATTAATCTTAATCATAAAACAACAATCTAGGAGATGAAAATAAAATCCTAATTATGTTTATACTCTCAGAAAATTTATCCCATAATTAGCACCCTGATAGGGAACAATAGGCAAAAATAACATGGTTTTCATTAAGCATACCAATCGCATGGCTTCTTCCTCCATTGACCAACTCTGTCATCTTGAGAGAAGAAATTAAAAGTATTAATGGTAAAAATAGAAAACATTTTTTTTTTGTGATTTGAAATCAAGTTGGGCCTAACGTAGGGCCCAATTTGGAGAAGGCTGGGCAGGTCAAATCCACCAACGAGCCGAATGAAAATTGTTCAAGTAATAAATTTAATGATTTATAATTTGATAATTCAAATCCAGAATTACAATGCTACTAAAATAAAATAATTATTTATTTAATCCATAATTACTTAATGTTTTTACTTAATTTAAATTAAGATTTATATTAGGGTGCAATAACTGTCAAATTTGTATTATTTTAATCTGACGGCCTAAAACACAAACAATATGAAAGGATCAAAATGATATCAATATCCAAAATGATGGGATTGCAAGGTGCCAAAGCAGATTGTGATTGCACTCTAATATGCCTCTTTTATTTAATCATAATTACAGACATTTTTTTCTCTCTTATTTCTAATTGCATTTATCAGTGATCCTTATTGAGTGGTTCCACAGATGGCAAGACGAGAAGAAAATATCATTTTGGATGCTGCTGCCATTCTTTTCGCCGTTGATATGAAAACTTTCTTTATCTTATTCATCACCAGGCATCTGTAGGAATGGAAAAGTGACAGTTCTTTTGTGGTGCGTTGCATCTGTAGGTGTTCAAGGCAATCCGAGCATATGTAGGATTGGAACAGTGACAGTTCTTTTGTGGTGCATTGCATCTGTTGTGTTCAAGGCAGTGGCAACCTGGGAAAGAGATCCAAAGTTCTTCCAGAAGATGTAGTTCCAATTCAATGAATGGCGAAGTGATCCATGAGAAAGCATCTTGTCCAGTTCACCACGTCAACTTCTTTATGAATATGTGGATATAGCGGCTGAATTAAGTAATTGATTGCAGAATATGCTGATGCCTATATCTGCTTCTGTCAAGCAAGCAAAATAAAACAGGATCACCACCAAGGGTACAGTGGTTCCTGAGCTTCTACCAGTTGGCCACAGAAGGAAAATAGACACAATACACTTATGATAATTAGAAACTGACCATATTGATCAGGAACATGGATTTGTAGCTTCATCATAGCAGATGGTGATGCTTCTCATGCTAACATGGAGCTCGAGTGTTGTAAACTGGACCTCTAGTCAGGAACATGTCTAGAATTTGCTACTTATTAGAGACTTTTTATACTATCTGATTTTCTTATGTATGTTTTCTTCCACTGTGGGCATCCTATTGTTATTAAACAATTATTGCCAGATCAGAGCATATATAAATAGAATGTGAATACAAGGGCACCTTCAAGATTTTGATAGAAACCCAAGATTTGAGGTTAATGTTCGCAAGAAGATGGTTGGGGGTTGAACAAGATGAGAATTAAAAGCAGTGAGATTTAGGTACGTTCTTGATGGCGAGGCATGACAGCGTCTAAGTTCATCAATGGAACACCCCTTTGAGTCATGTGAAAGTTTTTGACTTCTTTTGCTTCAGTTCATGCTATTCATGCTAATTAATTATAGAAAGGCCATGACACATGGGATCTATACATTTTAGGTCAGTCCTCTGTCACATACTTTTTAACTTTCCTCTTTTGACAAATTTACTGTTTTTGTTGAAGTTTTCTCGTGTCCACCAGCCAGGTCTTAATAATATGTGTGATACTGAAAAATAAATAAATCATAGTTAAAAACTGAGAATCGTAAAAATCAAGATCAAGTATAAAAAGTTATAAGACAGCTTCTCTCTCCCTCTGCCTAGTCTTCCAGTGATATATGATATGGAACTTAAACAGTTGAAGTTTTCGGGAGTTTACCTGAAATTTTCATTGATGATATGGTCGACAGACCAAAAGTTAATTGTCCTGTTATAAATTGTGTAGTTCTCATAGTCATTTGTTGATGTATATAATGTTAGGTGCCTCATGGACAGAACAATTTAGGCACATAACTTATGACTCATCATGAACATTTTTTGATTGTTGAACTCACTGTAGCAACAGTATGAAACTTCCTTTTGATGTGTGCATAGATTAAAAGGAGACAGTATATGACAAGAGAATCCTATTTCCTTTCCACATCAAAAGTTTGGTTCTGTAATGAATTTTGCTACCTTTGGCGCTCAGAAAGAAGCCACAAATAAAAAAGTCACAAGAAGCATTTCGTCCACCATAACAGGAATTCATATGGTGCCACTCTGACATTTTTATTAAAATATAAGTTTACTGGCAAACAAATGACATCAGATAAATATCCAGATAGAACAGGAATACGTTCAGCATATCAATTATCAACTCAGAAACTTTCACAGGAAATTGTGCTACTACACATCAAAACAGGCCACTACTGTTAATCCCTACAAGACACTATATCATAATGACATACTTCATTATTCTTGTCCTAGTGCCTTTTCAGATACCTGTTCTACAACAGGAACAACTTTGTATCTGGACGAACACTAAAACACATAACACAACCTGACGAAGTACGTGACCGTAAAGAAAATAGTGAAGTTCCAAGTTGATAAGTATTGCAGGAGATGGTGGTCCTGCTTTAGTGACAACACTGGCATTATTGATTGTTCACGAGACTTGTTTTGCACTTGGCCTCACATAAAAATGCTTCAACATATTGAAGCCACTGGATGTTCTGGGAACATTAATTTTTTTTAACCACACGCAAATCCAAAAGAAGTGCTAACGAAACATGAAAAAAAAGTTAGACCAAAGGAATTGGAGTTGCCCTATGAACTTCATCGCCACCTTTGGAAAGGGCCTAATTGAAACCAACTTTTACCATACTACAGCAGTATTCCACAGAGGACCATTCCAACTCAGTTGTGACTTGTGACGATCTGTCTTCTGTACCTTTCATGAGATGCAGTTTGTAGAGTTCGAGCAATGAAAAGTTAGTCTTTTTGTTCACCCAAAAACAGAATAAGTTAGTCTCTTGTTCACCCCAAAAACGAATAGTTTCTTTAATGCTGCGTTGATGGAACCACATGCTTTAAGCCATGACTTGGACATCAGAAATTACTAAAATGTTAAGCTGGTGTTTCACAGCTGTGAATTAGGATATATGTACGGGCAATTGTGAGGTTAACAATCAAAAGATACAATAAATCCAATGAAAATGGTGTACATGGGCTTTTGCAATTCGATAATTATCGAACTGCATGCGCCTAGAGAAGGTGTTACACAGAAGGAAAATTTTGTTACACAAAGAAGCACAGAACAGATGTGACAAACCTCATCGCCTTAATGACAATACTCTTTCTGTGGAAATATACAAGCTGCATTGACCTTTGAAAGCTGGTAAACTAAGGCTAATTGGTTTCAGTGCTGTGCATAGTATGCTGGGATATGTATGGCTGTTTAAAGGTTCTGATGATCTTTTTTCTTCCGATGAATTGTTCAACATAACCTACGAAAGAGTCAGTGCAAGAAACTTGATGTATTTACTTGATGCATGGATCATATAGAACAAGTTGCCTATGCCAGTTTCCTTGATTCCACGTACATTTAATTAGCATCCTGACTCTCGCTAGTATGTGTTTCTGTGCTACTCATTTGCATGAAGGTCGAATCTTTGAAGGATTCTTTTATTCCCTGGAATCAAGAACATTAAATCATTTGATTATTTTTGCACTTCTGAGAAAAGCTTCAAACATGTTTGAAGCTAATAATATTTAAAAAAGTACAAAGGAAACTAATAATAACATAACCAAGGAGAAACCTGTGAGTCATTATCTCTACATTTTCCCATATTTCCATCCTTCAATGATTCTGCGTCTGGAGGACATGCTGTATTAGTTGGAGCTGCTGAAACTTCAGGTACTGAACCGACTGTTGCAGGAAGGCCTGGTGCACTAGCTACCAATGGCATACTAGCCATCGGCACGGGAATCCCCTGCCTAGACATTCCCAACATTGGAAGAGTAGCAGATCCAGGCATCAAAGGCAAACCTTGAGGCCCTGGAACTGAGGGCGTGGCGCAACGAAATTGTGGACTATGCATGGGAGGAACTGGAACCATGCAGTTTGGGGGACCATTCATGTCAAGCATTCCCATGCCATACCCAAATCTCATGCCCATTCCCATTCCTAGACCCATTTGTGAGAAATGAGCAATGGGGGGCATGCGCATATGCTGGATCCCCCCTGGCGGCATCATTGGTGGCATACATAATCCAGTTCCCATAGACATCATCTGTGTGAAGAACTGAAATTTTCAAGGTGCAAGATTAAAGTAAGGGTAGTGCCAAACAGCACAACGCAAGAAGAGGGAGACTTGTATACCTGCACTTGAAGTTGAAGTGTCTTGAGATACTCGATGGCTTCATCAAGCATTGAAGCTTTGTCCACCTTCATGGAGTACAATGTCAAATTATGCATACTTTTTGCGTACTTTAGTGTGAATTGAATTGAAAAGCAGGTACCTTATTGCAGTTTGGTATAAGTTCTTGTAGAGCATGCATTTTCTCGTTAATCCTATCTCTTCGTCTCTGCTCACAAATCAAAGCAAGTTGCATTCATATATTGTGAAGGAAAGAAAAATAAATAAGTACCATGGTGAGGATGGAAGGTTCAAAATTACTTACTCTTTCTGATAAATTATGCACTTCTGCTGCACGGCTTCTTTTGGCACTTGTGCCCTTAGAAATCGATTTTTTTTGGCCAACCGATTCATCTTCTTGACCCTATTGTAAATATGCAGACACTAGATCAGAGCACCATATGTATAGGCTTTAACAAGTATAGATCACTGTCAATGTAAAACAAGGAGAATGCTTTTATCACTATTTAACTTACAGCACTATGGTTGCCAGATTCTTCGCCTTCTTGATCTTTCCTTTTATCTCTTTGTTTAGGTTCATTTGATGCTCCTCCTGCACTGTTTCCTGAACAGACAGAAGAAGAGGCAACCACCGCTTCATGACCCCTTTCAGTTTCAGAGCACCAAAATGACAAGCCTTTTGCGGAGTTTGCGCTTCTATGATTTGCATGGTCAGTTGATATACAATTACTACTCCCATTGTTCATGTTGACATTGATCCTGGACGCATCTTTCTGATATGCTTCATTGGATTGCTCAATAGGAAAGATCTCTCTGAAAGTCTTGGCAGTTGATCGGTTGTCTAATTTCTTGGTGATTGGACTTGATGGCCCTTCTGACCTTGTGGGAAAGCCAGCAGCAGACTGAATGACGGTAGACTCCACGGTTTTGCTACTAGTAGCAGTTGAAGGGTTCTCATTGCTTTTCAGTCTTTCAACACTGTGAAGATTGGCTTTTGCTAATGCCACAGGCCTTGAGAAATGGGAGAAGTTCATTAGACCTATGCTGTTTTGGTTCAAAGGCTTTGTTGCTGCTAGATCTTGTTTCTGCAACCGTATGAAATCCATATTTCCGGATGGACCTTGCTGACTACCATTGCTTCTTCCAACGCAGAAGTCTTCGTCCCTAGACTTGATGCTTGGAGCTGATGTCTGATTATTATGCAACAACTCATAGAATTGGGTGGTCTTAGTTCTACTAGGATCTGAGCTATCTGCAATCATCTTGGATGTATTCCCATTTTCCACACTAAATGGACCTCTAAAAGTCTGGAAAAAACCACTACTTTTGGGAATCGATGCAGAACTATTATGAACAGATAGAGAATTCAGGCTATCCCCTGGTATATCGGACAAGAACTCAGAGCAGTACTCATTCGTTATGGCATCCTCCATGGGATAATTCATCCAGGGAACCATATCATCATCCTGAGAATTTAATTGCCCATTGTTGGATGGACCAGGGAGGGAGAAGTTATTGATAAAAGAGTCCATCACATCAAGTCGGCTGGTCTTCGGAAAACTGAAATCTCTAGTATCCTTCTCATTAACTCTATCAACATGTTGCTCCCTCGGAATCCTATCAGCCATGGCACTCTTCTTATTCCTGTTGGACTGGCCTTGCACCACAACCTGACCATTCTCCCAAAGTAGCTCAACAAAGTCATCTTCAGCCCTTTGATAGATCAAAAGTACAGAAATTTAGAAAGAACGGAAATATGGCTTCCTCAAAAGTAGCTCAGAAATTAGATCTACGCAAGAACAGACACTTACATGAAAGATGACAAGTCAGGTGAATAATTTAGCATCTTTAATTGAGTGGAGTCAGGTTTCCCCCTAGCTGATTGGTGGAGTTCGGAATGCCGCATGTTGGATACAAGAAAAGAAGCACAGCACTTACATAGATTTGCCCAATCTGATGGTCCTAAAATGGAATGGACCTGAAAGCTCGTTTGCCTCTATTCTCAAACTGTGCACTCAACTTATTTCAGAAATAAAGCAACGTTAGAGTCACAGATCGATCTGCATAATCTAATACAAGCTCAGCATCTAAAAAGGTTACCTTTCTTTTCCAGCAAGGTGAAAAGTTCTCTCTTTGAGCAGCAAGATTGATCCTTTCTTCTCCAATCTGATTGTTCTTCAATAAATCAAGTAAAATCCAGTGCAATTTTTTTGTTATCCTTCCCCAGGATCCCACTAGCTTGGAGATTTTACCTCAGATACCGTACCTGAGAACCAAGGAAAAGAAAGAATTCATGGAAAATGAAACCCACACCCAAAAGACAATCTTTTCTACCATATCAACCAAATAATATAAAGATGCCACTGCCATTTTTTTTTTCTGAGAAATCCCCCATTTAATCCAAAAATATCAAAAGGGAACTGTCAGGAAATGACTTTCGTGTGAAGATCACCTTCTGTATACAAAAGAAAAAGCTTCCGGAGCTGAGCAAATGAACAGCACCGAAGTACACTTCCAGCCGCAGTAAAAGCTCTGCTCAGGAGGAATTGCTATCAAGATCCCATTTTTATTCCACAGTGTGTTGCCAGCTTTTCCAGGAAGCTCCTGATCCAGAACCTCCCAAACCAAAGGTAGAATAGCTGCACATAAACCTCAGAAGACGTCCAAAACAGGGAGAGGAAGAGCTGCCGAAGCTACGCACTACCAAGGTTTGAAGAAATCTTCCCCTGCTTTCCAATCTTCAACATCATTTTTTCCTATTGCAGTGGTACTTAAATCTTCTTTCACCCAGTAATGAGCAATGATTGGCTGAGGGGCCCCCACAGTAGGTTTCCAATCCAAGGGCTCTCAGTGGCACTTGTGTTTGCAAAGCCTCTGGAGCAAGGGATAAGGTTCTGTACCTACAGCATGAAGACAGATAAGAAATCTAGGGAAACCCAGATTATTACTATGATTTAATAAAAAAATATCAACAATGCTGTACCATTTTCACGGGGATTTGTCCTCGTGGGACAACAACTATAACAAAGTCTTATCCCATTAGGTGGGGTCGGCTACATGGATCATACAACGCCATTCCGCTCAATATATTCGGTGATCCTTGTGGGACATGGGGAGTAAAAAATGGATTGACTTCAAAGTGAGATAAGCATAATTTACATAGATTTTAGTTTCCTCCTAAGTGCTAGATTGTTGGAAGGTTATGGACATGTTTTGTTTAATCGCTTGCTTGGGCATTATTTATATACATGGAGTGAGAATGGCACACTAAACAAGTTGTCTTCCTAAGCCTTAAACAAGTTTATACATTACAAGGCAACCTGAGATGTACAATAATAAACAAATGCCTTAACGGATGGGGAGTTTGTTGTTTGGTTGCAGACTTCGGAGTCTTAAACTAATTGTATAGCTTTCTTGATGTTTGTCTCTTGAAGGCCTGCCTAGGTTTAAAGTACATATTCTTAAAATAATGATAAATTAGAACATAAAAGAAAGAGAAGTTTTTTCTTATTTTATTCAAGATTAGTTGTTGATGAGACTGGTCACTTGTTCAGTGGTCTAAAAATGTTTGGTGCTATTTTGGTTAAGATCTCCATCATTCTTGTCACACCAATTAATTTTTTTCTATTTTAAGATCATTACTATAAGGTGTCCATATATGAAGTTTTTTTCCTCTTTCAATACATAATATTTTTTAGAAAATCAAATTGCTAGAAATCTTGCATGACTGCAAAAAAGGAAAAAGAATCCTATTTTGCAGTCACAAAGATGAGAGTCAATCGTTATCTTATGTTATCTTCAAAATTTCTCACAGAATTTATATCTTCATGTCAGTACAAATCTTTCAAGAAAGTTGAATTGGTAAAAGAAGAATAATCATTTTTGCTTCTTTTACTTTTGGAAGAATTTATGCCAAGTTGATCAGTTCCACTTTCCTAAACAATGCATTTTTGTTTTCCATTTTTTGGGCAGTCTTGTTGAAATCAGGCAAAGCTGCCGAAGGAAGCAACTGGTCTGGATAGAGGACATCAGGGGGATCGATGTGGATGCTTGAGGTCCAACGAGCATGGAGTCCTTCTCGCACAGCAGAACAACTAACAACCGCCTGATTGCAAAATGTGAATTGTTGGTCAGAGAAGTGATTCTCCCGTGTGGCAAGCGCGCACCACCACTTTCTCTCTCCCACTCCATTCATGAGCATATGTGTATATATGTTTGTTGTACACTTGTACTAAAGATGCTTTGCAGATGGGCATCAAGAGAGAAGCGGAGGGGGGCACAAGTGCCAACAGTGGACTTCCTGCTACATGATGAGATCATGCAGATGAAAACCTGCACACACAAATGGGGCGAAAGGAAGCTGCTGAGTTTCCTGTATGGAGTAGCTGTCTGCAGTGCGTGAATGGTCCTAACCCCCCATCAGAAAAGATAATGGACTCCCATATTATGGGGTCCAGTGACAATGATAAGCCATGTCCAGTTCATGCACCAAGTTAATGCAAAGATGGGTGAAGAGCTACAACAAAAGCATTTGCTTTTTCTGTTATGAATCTGAACTCGGTGCTGTTGTGCATGTGTGGACTGGACGAATCCCCAGCAGTAGCAGTGCTTTACTGTGGGCCTGAGTTGGCTTAAATCAGGGTGGAGACACCAGCCACAGAAGTGGCAGTAGGGAGCTAAAGAGGGAGGGGAAGGTGGTGGCATGTCAGTCATCATCTTCCAATCCAACTCCTCCATCCAAATTTATTCCTGTGTCACAATCTCTTTGCAGACGATCTAATACAGAATGGAAGGTCTTGAGTTGCTTCTTTTTATTTCATCCTCATCGAGAGAGAGAGAGAGAGGAACAGTAGGTGTCGTTCCAATCCATCATGGTCATGTAAGCAGGAAATAAGTCATTTGGTCTTGAGTTGCTTCCTTTTATTTCATCCTCATCGAGAGAGAGAGAGAGAGAGGAACAGTAGTTGTCGTTCCAATCCATCATGGTCATGTAAGCAGGAAAGAAATCATTTACTTTGTGGAATTCAGTTTCTGAAATTGGATTTTGATGAAGGGACAAGCATATGGAGAAGGGTGACAGACAGATGCAGACAGCGTTGGAATTATTCAGGATGCAGCAGCAGTGCCCTGCACCTTGAAGCAACATTGATATGATTGACTCTGACCAAATCTTTATGCATAATTGAGGATATAGGATATAGATATGAATACATTATATATATCCGCATTAGCTGCGCCAAAATTCTGCGTAAAAATAATTGTATTTTCCAAAGATCTTATCGTCTGCAGGATCGAATTCTATTGAGAGAGAGAGAGAGAGAGGTGGAAAAATTTGCAAGTACCAGTTCAGATCATGGGCGGTCGAGTAGCAAGCAACAAAAGCAGTTGGCAGATTTTGGAATGCATACCAGTAGTTCTGCTGTCCTATCAAATAATAATAATAATAATTATAATAATAATTATTATTATAATTATAATAATAATAATAATTATTATTATTATTATTATTATTATTATTATTATTATTGAGTTCTCACGATATTTAAGATGCATATATGGAGTATGGACATGTACACTGTTGACTGGAATAGGTAAATAAGGTGGCGCCAGAAGCACCAATTGGTTTCCTATTAATAGAAGGAAGCCATGAAAGAGAAAGGAATATTTTGAAAATTAACAATACAAATTTAAAAGATAAATAAAAAGGAGATACTTTGGTGTCCTTGAGGGTTAATTAACAGAATACATGGATATTCTCATAATATGATCAAATGCACATTTAATTTCACAAAAATACAAAGGATAAAGTTGTCATTTAAAAAAAATTAAACCTCCAAAGAGTGATATTTTAAAAGATAATTTATTCTTTTAAAAAAGTAGAATATAGATATTCTGATTGCAAACTTCAAAAAATGACTGATATGATGAAATATATGTCTTTATTCCATACATTTTTAGTCGCTAACCAAAATGCCTCAAGTGTTAGTAACTATAGTCATATAGGTTCCTTACCCCATAAAAAATGCCCAAAGAAATATAAAAAAAATATGCATTCAATTTAATGACTTTTTCGATTATAAAAGGAGACTGATGCTCCAAGATGAAAATAAATTTAAAACAAAAGAATATATAAATTTTACTAGTGAAAATTAAACTTAAAATCTTTTGAGTCGCCAATAGAGGAGTGAGTTATTGTATGCACTTCATGATCCCTATATCAGATTAAATTTTCAATTGATGAAAACTAACTTTCTTTAACAATTATGTAGAAGAATCTTTGTTTTTTTGTTAATTATGAATTATATTTTCACAAAGTTTGTATATTATGGGAGTGACTTATGCTAAATTTTTCATAGCTATTGCTGTGTGGAGTTCTTCTACATACACATTTGTTAGTGCAACTTAGACAATGCAAAAAGATACTAATCTTTCTTTAATTCTTCCTTCCCCCTTAGGAAACAAGAACAAAGCACCTTATCATGAAGGCACCTATGGATTCCATTTTTTTTATTTCTTTAGTATTATGGCTACTTGGTGCATGATAGGAACCATTAAGATGCTTGCTCAACTGTAAAAACTAGCATCATGCCTGCAAAAATTCAAAGGCCATGACACAGAAATCTCTATGCGATCTGTGTCATGCAGGTATCCACATTATATGGAAGAACATGAACTAGACCCAAACTATGGACAATATACATACAGTTAGCTTTCATATCACGAAAGAAGATATATTCCTACATATTTAATACAGCACATATGCTATTCCTTTGACATGCTTGGTCTTATCTACAGTAACCAAAAGTTAGTTCCATTACTACGTGACCTAACTTTTCTCTCTCTCCCCCCCCCCCCCCCCTCCCTCTCCTCTTATATATACTTTTATATTAATATTTTAAGAGAAAAAGGGATTTTTGAAATACTTATATTTTGATATAGCTGTTCAACTAGGCTTTGGATTTGATTTGATCTGCAGTTTGCATGTACCACCTCCAAATCGTGGTTGCAGAATAATTCTTTCCATATGGATGCCAGAATAATAAGTATCAGCATTCGAAAATTAGAAAGCTGTCTGATCCCAAGGTGTAAGAGGATGATAAATAAAACATTAAGAGGCAAAAAAATATATTTATTGTTTATTTTAAGTGATATATATATATATATATATATGATGTGGAGATTAGTTTACTCTTATTTATATTTGTGTATGGTCGTAGGCTTTTATTGCTCTTTCTTTTCACAAATTGGATGAGTAACAGTTTGAAGAATTTGAAAATATGTGAAGCTAAATTATCACAATTTTTACAAGATATGTCAAACAGCATGGACTCTTTGGAACTCCTAATTATCTTTATTTAATAGAAGATAAATGATTTTATTCTTTAAAAAATGTGCAAGTCAAAGGACGTGGGCTTGAATTCGTTATTAGACAAGCGGCCCATGCACCGGGCCCTTATTTCGTTTTATTTCTTTCTTTGTCTTTCCTTTTCTCAAATCTTTCTGCAACAAAGAATATGAGCTTTATCTTTATATATGAAAAAAATTTCTCCAACTACTTAAAAATAAATAAATTTTATATAAATGATACTTTTATAATTTTTAACAATATTATTTCTTAATTGAATTCAGATATTTTTTTGGGGCACCTTTTTTTAAAAGATATACAATATATTAGTTGACTAAAATTTAATTCAACAATATTAGAAGGTATCTGAATATATCCTCAAGAAGTTGTTTAGTTTTTTTTTATGTTGTTTGATACACGAACAATTCAAAGAACAACGTTTTATCTTCACATTTTTGCCCATACGGCATTTTTTTAGGCCAAGGAACCCCACATGAACACAGAAACAGTAGGAATATTTTTGGCTCTGGCCATAAGAATATTTTTTTAAACAAAATATTTTGTTCCGGGAGCAAAAATATGAATACCACGCGGCTCCTGGAAACAAAATTTGAAGGAATAGTGAGTTATATGCTATGTTTGTTCATTCCAATAAGTTGTTCTTTTATTATTATTTTTTTTGTTTGGATAGGAATAATAATAAATTTTGTAAGTAATATTAAAATAGTCTTAACTATATATATATATATATATATATAATAAGCTCTTACTTATTACGTTTTACCAAATATAAAATTAATTACCACTTATATTTTTTATCAATTAACAATAATTAATTTATTAATCAAATTGTAAATAATATTGTTTTACATACTCATAACCTATAAAAAAATAAAGAAGTATATAAAATTTAGTAATGCTTATTTATAACATAATATAAAAATATAATAAAATCTGTCAATAAAAAGAAAAAAAATAAAGAATGAAATATGATGAGAAAATGATATAAACACCCTCACTCCCTACTCAAAACAATTTTCTCATATGGCAGAATGCATATGGAAGGGCGCTTTGGAATTTAGGTATAATATATTTACGCGGACAAAATCTCAACTCTGTAATGCCTCCAAATCGACCCACGTCATTCTCAGCTATCACATTCAGAAAGACTACTGGCGGTGAAGATCAACCTGAAGACGCTACGAACGCTATATCTTTGACTATCATGTTGACCAAGTCTCAGTCAAGAACCAAGAGTAGTTTGATGGCATGGGTGTATATGGAGGTCGACACGGGCGTGTCGAGAAGGGCATGTGCCGAGAAAGGGGAATGGGCATGCCTAAAAAGAACCACGACCATGACTAAGTATGAGGGCGGTCGACCGAATGGATTGATCGACCGATCCATGGGCATACGGTCAGGGTATGGCACGACTGTACCAGAGGAGTGGCATGGGAGTGCCTGAATCATGAGGAAGGTCGACCGTTCCAACAGGTCGGTCGACTGATTTTGAAAGCGGCTTGGCTGGCTATTTGGTTATGGCACGTGCGTGTCATGGAGATGGCACGACCGTGACATAGGTGACACGGGCGTGCCCAAAGGATGGCATGGCCATGACGGCAGGGGTGCTAGGCCGATTTCAACTCGAAATTCACTTAAATCATTAACATCCTAGAATAATTTCTAAATCCTAACAATCATCAAGGAAAATTCATACAATAACAATCAATTTTCCTACAAGAAATCAATCAAACAATTACAAAATCAAGAAGAACATAGCAATCCGATTCCTTTCGTGAGACTTCCATAATCTTTCATTCGTTTAACATGATTCGTTCATAATCATGGAAATTTGATCTATCCAATTTATACAAGGTGATTTCAATTCACCCACATTGTTTTGTATTTGATCCTTGCTTGATTCATTTAGATCAGCGTGGTCACGTCCTCCTCATCCTCTCTGCGCTCTCTTTTTCATCTGGCCGATCACCATCTGCAGATAATCCGAATAAAGAGAGCGTGAGGATCAGGGAATGCTGCAGGGAAGGAAGGGGGCTCGATTACCCTTGCACTTGGTGACACTAGAGAGAGATTCCTCCTCACTGAATGCTCACTGGACGCCAGATCGAGAGAGAAAAGAGAGAGAATAGAGAGAATATCAGGAAGAGGAGATCAACGATAACCCCTTTGATATTAATGTGGTGAGATCCGATCCCCTCTTAACAGCCATGATTCTTTTCCTTAATCACCTAATCGTTATCCCACAATTATAGGATCCTATATTTATCCCTTCAGCCGACCGTTACGTTTTAATGCTAATTCAAACACTTTTTTTGAGGTTGCTATATTATAACCTCCTTAAAAAAAATTCATCCTCGAATTTTGCATGAGGTAGAGGACTTACTGAAAAGATGCGGGAACCTTGGTACATTCCCAACTTGAGCTTCCATGTTACCTTTTCGTCGTAGTGGAAATGTTGCTACTCTGATTATGGATACATCCTAGTACTTCCGGTGTTGTACCTTGCTTTCCAAGATATGCGTATTGTGAGATTTGCAGCTAAGTTGGACTCCTTCACCTAGATAACCTTGGCATCACTATGTTGGAACTTCTTGAGTATGAGAATATGAGACACATTATGTACTACTTCATAAGAAGAGGTTAGTGCTAACCGATATGTAGCCTTGTCGACTAACTTTCTTATTTAAATGGTCCATCATAGTGAGAACTAATCGTTCCTTGCTTACTTATCTACATTACTTCTTTCATATAAGAAACTTTCAGTAGCATCTGATCACTAGCATTCGTATACTTTCATTTGCGTAGCTCTTCTGCTTTTAATTTTTTCTTAATTAGTTCAACCTTCTTAGCATATCCTCTTCATTCATGATTTTCTCTTTGCCTATTTCACCCAATTGAGTGGGTGAACAACAAGATTTCCAATATGATCGAACGGTGTCCTAAAATATTTGAACCGTGGCCATTATAATAAGCAAAATCAATCACAGGTAAATTATCGTTCCAATTATCACGTCAATCAAGTGTACATGTCCTCCCCGTGTCCTCCAAAGTCTGGATAGTTCTTTTATCTATCAAACTTAATTTTAGTGTATAATATTTTAATTGTTTGGGTCAATAACCTCCTTAAAAGGAGTGTTAGTGAACATACTTATTATGAGTATATTGAATTTAATGGACAAACACCTATATTTATTCCTCTGAAATTTCGTTGAATTAAAATTTTCTACATCATTTATACTTACTACCTTTTATTTTATCTTTATATTTGACCTATCCCCAACCTATGATAATTGTAGTTAGATACAAATAATTGATCACACTTTAATGTCATCTTCGGCCTTTACCATTAGTTAAGTTTTTTAATATTTCATTTATTCTTATGGAATCTTTATAAATTTTATCACTATTTCATAACTTCATAAGTTTTAAGGATCACTGTATAGGTGAGTTTAAATTACAATATAGCTACTAAGCCGATATACATTTGCCCTTCATAGCTATCGATTCGATATACCTTTGACATCCACAGCCCTTGATCTGTCATCCATTATTCAGGCTTCCATGTCAGCAATCCATTTGTATTCAATGAAAATCAACATTTATCATCGTCTAATGTCAATGCTCTAGTGATGTAATACGATGATAGTCGTTTGGAGATATGGTCACTTTACCTTTGATTTAGATCAAATAACCAAGTACTAGGATAGATAATTGTCAATTGAGACAATTATATTTGGAATTAATCAAGAGTCTTACAAATCATTTGAGGGTGAATCGTTCTTGGTATAATTACACCACTTGAAATAAAATGGTTCATTAATTAATGTCATTCGATATCCTTCCTATGTCTCGATCACTTGTATCAATGCTTTATTCAATAATTTAATCATGGGGTTACTTAACTTTAACTTCTTGGTTTACCTTGCATTATCTTCTATTGATCTTTTTGTTACAATGTCATGTCATATAATTTCATAGAAGGCTAGTGGTTATATATCACCATGGCAAGTTTTATCTTTTTGGAGTTGAGTGTATTTCACTCCATGTATAGGGGAATGAATCAATATAAAAATCTTAGGGGAGTGAAAAGCATTCTGAATCAACGTTACGTTTACGATGATGATTTGATCGTTCAATGAAATACGTGATAGATCCAATTGATAATAAACAAGACAATTTATGAACACTTCCTAACATAAGTCCTTAGTAAAACATCATGAATGTGGACAAACACATGAAATGAATTCAAGCAATAAGATAGAAAACAAAGCAATCATCAAAATATAAAGGCAAACAATCATCTTTAACCTTTGCACATTATTCCATTGTCCTTTGCATTAACAATATCTTGTAGCACATGGGAGAAGTTCGGGATAACTTTAAAGTTGAAAAGGGAATACTAATCCATGTATAAAACTTATGATTAAATCATGAATAGTCCACTTGATCAAGACAAAATCTTGAAAATTATTCCATTACCATTTGCCTTATCAATGTTATTCATTACCTTGAAGTTTATAAGGAGATTCATCCATATATAAGAATCATGGTTAAGATCGTAATTGATGCCACTAAATTATTCATAATATAGGCATGAAGGTATCTTGGAGAACATCCTAAACACAATAGGATTTCATTTTTTTACCTTTCTTTAATCTATCAATGTATGAACTTCATTTGTATCCCCTATGACTTACATAATTACATATCTTATTTTCCCACTGAACTATTGATCATAATCATATCATTAATTACCCTATACTATTGGACATTATTATGACAATTGAAGATGTGCATAGCCAATATAAATTGCTTTAGAATTTATAGCATACTTCCTAAGCATTTATCATAGGTGATTAAGTAGCTTTTCAACTAACTTTGTAGGGAACTTATAAAATCTTCACATTCCATCTTAATCTTAGAATTTCAAAAATCTATTCACATGAGGTTTTGATCTTTTAACAATTAGTCCTATATATATACATTAAACAACTTTGAGTTCCTTCAAACTTCTTCCCTTCCTTTAGCCCTTACTTACATTGCATATTCTTATCTAATTTTTTATCTTTCTTTTACCGACCATATTAATCTATCTTGAAAATATCCTTTTATTACGATGATAGGTAACTCATTTATTTAATAATGGAACTATATATACTTCATATTAAGGTAATTTCAAGTCTACTATATACTAAACTAAGTTAATTAAATCTATTTATTATTATTGTTTTATATAATATATATTTATAAGTATACTATATTATATGTACATATGTGTATGAGTATGCTAAATCTAAATGTTTGATTAAGTCATACATTCATTTACTTGAACCTTTATTTGTCCATTTATGTGTATGAGTATTCTAACATTTATTCAAACCAATGTGACTTTTGAACCTTTTAAATTTCTATATTTGTCCATCCATACCTTATACATGATTCTTGGGCAGCTCACTAATACTTAAACTCTTGTCTACTAATATTACATAACTTGAACATAATTAATAATTTTTTATTCTTATTTTTTCACATAAGGTAGCATGACTAGGAATTTTGTATAGCTAGTTTAGATTTGCTTAGGATTTTTATCAACATAATATAGAGGAAGGGGTGGGGGGCATATGAAGTCTAAGGCACAACGAGCATTACGGGTCCATACTTATCAATATAAAAATATAAGATAATTCATTAAACCCCTATTTTAGTAGACCAATGGAACCACATAAGTCATAATAATAAATCATAATTTAGGCATGCTTGGTTTCATATAAATTCACTTCTACTATTTGGAGTCATGTCACACTTCCGTGTTGTGTGAGTCGAATCCTTTAATTACTCTTATATTTCTCTCGGTTCTTTCTTAAATCTATATCTCTTCGCAAATGTTAAACTTACTCATTTTTCTCTTCATACTACCACAGACAGTAGAAGAAGTTCGTGAGTAGAATGATCATGAAAGAGATAAAAAACATGAATTACAAGAATTCTTTCCCAATTTTTTTTCATAACTTTTGTAACCCTTTTGTATAATCACTACTACCATTTAGGTTGATTCCTACCATACAAAATAACCTACTTAGGAATCTACCACTCATATGAAATATGTATCAATACATCAATAAAGAATAACAAAAAGCAAGAAAAGTCTTACTTGTACTTTACGGTGGAGAGTGTGGCGACTGCTCGGCGAAAGCACATAAACATTTACTATATGGTACAATAGAACATCAAGAGAGTCCTAACTTTAGACTCTGGTACCATAAATGTAACGCCTCCAAATCGACCCATGCCACGTTGCGAAGACCAACCTAGAGACGCTATGAACGCTATACCTTTGACTATCATGTTGATCAAGTCTCAAACAAGAACCGAGACACGTCAGCAGAAGAAAGAATAAACATACGAAGAATGACATTAATTGCGGAAATCTAGATGGCTACATCATATCTAAATGAATATCATAAGATTTACATAGAGTTCATAAATGCGGAAGGAAAAATAAACAACTAAATAGGGCATATTGTTCATGTGCGTTATAGTCGCCTGAGCATTGTCGTAGCACAATAACTCAACACCATCACTGACTTAATCCTGTGGAAATCAAGCATAGGGGAGGAAGTCCTCCCGTAAGCTTTACAGCCTAGTGGGGAACTAATAAAGTATACAATGCATAACTTAAATAGCTTAAATCATAATAAAACAAAGTACTTATCTTGAGCAGAAGGTGGAGCATGATGTCACGGACATGCCCTACAAATATCATTTGTGCATAATAATGCATTTAATTAGCATATTAAGTTAGTTTGGATGTTTCTTTAGTGATATTTGTATATAGTAAATAATATTTCGATTAGAGCATAATGATAACTTAATTATTAATAAACTTTACAAAGTAATTACATAAGGTTATTGGGAATAAATTGTAAAATTTATAAATATTATAATATATATGTTTAAATTGGATTAAGTAAGCTTAATTAGGGTTAAAACACTTAGTTATGACAAAAATATGTGATTGACCATCACTTAAGTTCCAAGCAGCTGAAGCAGACAGGTGAACAACTGCTTAAAGGAATATTTTTTCAAACCGCCTTATGTCATCCGAAAATTCTGAAAAAAAATATAATCCATTTAACCTTCTCCTTTCACTGTAGAAAAATTACCGGAGGAAGCAATCGAGCGAAACGACCTGGGCAAAATCGGGAACATAGGCTGTCCAAGGTGAGTTTTTGATCCGAAAATTGTTCCTCTGATTGAGAGTATCCTTTCTTTGTGATTACCAAACCATAAATTATGAACTTTTGTGTGGTTACTCCATTCAAAGTTAGTTTCCATGTCCCTTAGAATCATGTAAAAGTGAGTTTTATAGAGGAAGTTATGAACTTATCTTCGCTATTCACTCATCCTATCCCGAGTCAGATATATGTTCAAATTGTCAATTAGGGAACGGTTGGAATAAAGTTAATTAGGATTTGAACTTTGATATGCTTAAATAGACATTTCAAAGGTTCGGTGAGAGGTGGAATCATCCTATTTGGACTTGTATTTTGGAAGAAATGAATTTTTCATTTCATAATGATTCTTCTGTTAGATTCTAGGACATGGACAGATCACGACCCGAATTAATTATTTTTGTTATATGGTTATACAAGGAGTTAAATTCTATAATATTTATGACAAAATAATACTGAAGTCATATTATTAGGAAAATTAAGATCTAGTTAAATGGACAAGTATAAAGAAACATATAAATTAATCTTTCAGTGACATACACTCTGTCAGGACACAAACCCTAGGTTAGATTGCCTTAGATGTTATGACTTACTCACTTGAACTTATTTAATGATATTTTAGGGTTAAAAATCTTAGTATGTCTAGTTTCTAATTAATTCAGAATCATAAGATTTGCCCATGTGGTTAAGAAGTTATGGGATATTAATTGATAGACACTTAGTCTGAAATTTTGAGACAGCACCTAGTTAAGCTTTGGAGAATTGAAAAGTCGCAAGTGTGAAATAACTTATGAATATAAATACCTGAAATTAGAAATTGATATTAGAGGAGTTTGTATACATTGTATGGTGCATATTCATTCATGCATCATAAGCATGCATTGCATATTACCTTATTAGTGATTGGAAAGTAAAAAGACATTATTGCTTGTAGAAAAATATCAAGTTGCAAGTGAAAGGGAGGAAGTCTAATAAACATCCTTGAAAGGATAAAGTATAAGGTGAGTGTGTAAATTTACAACATAGCAAAATATTATGTGTTAGTTCTTTTACTTATGATATTATCTCAAGCAAAGATTATTATCATTATTATTATTGAAACATATATTGAGCTATGAAAAGTATTTATGATATTTTCAATGATTTTATATGAGATGGATTAATCTTTTATACGAAAATATTTTCAGGGAACAATGCTTGTAAAGTTAAAATAACTTTTACTTGATAATGATATGTGATTATGACGTGTATTTTGATATTATTAAACTCCATGTGTTCATTGACCATGCTAGTTGAAAAAGGTCTTTGAGACCGCATTCAATATACATGAAGTATTTGAGATGTATATCGGGTGTCTTTGCCCTTTAGGACTGCTTTGTGTGCACGTATTGATCCATGATATGCTCTGCGTATCTGAGAATCATGATTGGGTGACACACAATCATGAAGGGATACGTATTGACCTATGATTTGCTCCGCGTATCTGAGACTCTTGATTGTGAAGCTCTGCTTAACTGTATGACACACAATCATAGAGGGATACGTATTGACCCATGATTTACTCTGCGTATCCGTGACTTTTGATTATGGCTATGCTTAACTATATGACACATGATCATAGATGGATACATATTGACCCATGATGAGTATGTGCAATAACACATGTGTGGAATTTAACTATGAATATGATGATACCTTGAATAATTTTTATTTATGTAAAAGTTCATATGATTTGGAAGCTTATGTGATATGAGTTATGCTTTAAAGGTTTTGTCCTATGAAAGAAATATGATGATTTAAATGTTATATGCATTCATATTGTTCCCCTATGTTGTACTTTTATTTCACTCACTGAGCAAATAATTGTTGCTCATAGTACCCATTTTAAAATTTTCAGATGCTCATAAATTATCGAGTTGAGCCGACTCGGAGCTTGTTTTATTGTATATAGAATAGGTTGAACCGTTGTAGCAATTTTATTTCCCCTTCACCTTTATTTTTGGGAGCATGCATATAATAGATAATTGTAGATGTTGTAATTAAGTTTGAGAAGAAGTTTTTGTAAGGTCGTATATAATTTAATCCTGTGGGATGTTAGATGTGAAATGATGTGTGAAACAATAATGATACTATGTGAATGTGATGTCTTATAACTTGTATTTAAACTTTGATGAATATATATATATATATAGGTCGTATATAATTTAATCCTGTGGGATGTTAGATGTGAAATGATGTGTGAAACAATAATGATACTATGTGAATGTGATGTCTTACAACTTGTATTTAAACTTTGATGAACATATATATATATATATATATATGCATCTTTTGTATGTATTTGCAATAACACAAGAAAGTAAGGGAGGGAGGTTTTGTCGATTTTATTTTTAGAATTGGTAAACATAATTAAGATTATGATAATTGGAATGTGAACTTAGTCATGGAGTTGGGTGTGACACATGAGATCATCATAAATCATAATTATGAAAGATAAATGGACATCAATAATCAGTAAAATCATGTGATACTTGATTGCTTGAGAATCATTTCATAAATACTGATAATTAACTTGATTTAGAATTCATGTTTGCTTTTCTTATCCATACTTGAAACATTATTGTTTTACTTATCCATACTTGAAACATGCTTTCTTTACTTATCCATACTTCTTAATCTTAAATTATGCTTAGAAATCAGGTGACTTTAGTTCTCGAGGTATGCCGAGCAACCTTGTGCAGGTCAATGAGTGATCAAACCATGACTAAAGGAGCGACTCTTATCTTGAGGCACTTGGCTTGGACTAGCAACCCATTATGCATCTTCTATCTTAACTTATTAATCACTTTAGAATCTTGTGATTCTTTGTTCTTCATACAATAGAGGCAATAAGATCAGTAGAAAAGTAAATTAGAAAAAAATCCATGTCTTAATCATGTATGGATTTGATGTACGAAAAATCATGCATTAGTTTGGGTCATTTGATTAACACTTTAGAATGTTTTTATATTTAGAAAAGAAGAGTTTTGATTTGTTTTCATATAATTTTATTTAGATTTGATTTCTACCTAAATCTGAAAATTATTCATGGCAGAATATGAGAAAATATCGAAATGAAGGAAAAAATGCCTAAAACAGCTCAGAAGACTGTCACGGCCGTGACAGTTCTAGTCGTGGCCGTGACAGAAAGATTCAGCACTCAGAAAATCAGCTAAGTTACTATCATGGTCGTGACAGACAATTTTCAGCAGAAAAAATGGCAAGTATTTTTCAGTCTTTTCAGCCTTCTGTCACGGCCATGACAAAACCTTTCACGGCCGTGACGGCGGTTTGTTAGGCCATTTTAAAGTCATTTTTATCCACTTTTTGGATATATTTTCAGTTTTTTTCCTTGGGAGACGAAAAAACCTATAAAAGGAGGCAAAAGAGGGCCTGAAAAAGCATCTCTGGAGCATAATTTTAAAGCCTACAAAAAGGAGAAGATCGAGGACAATAGCGAAGCTCTACTGGAAACTCGAGAGAGGACGCACTTAGCCTATGCTAGAGTTTTTGTTTTCTTTTTCCAATCTTTTTTTATTAAATTTGATGTTATTATTCTCAGATTTATTCTTTCATTAGGGTCATTCTAGTTGAACCCTATTTATGTATTGGAGTCTTTCTTAATATTAGTTTAATTTGAATCTTTAATAGCATTGCAATTTCATGTTTAATGCTTTCCTTTGATTCCATGATTTGTGATTTAATTGCTATCTGAGAAGAAGTGATTATTTTTATAATAGTTTTTAGGATTGATCTTAGTTATTGCATGCCACAATTAGGGAAATCGAAAGAGGCCTAATCTGTTAATTTATTAAGGTGATTTGAGAAAATCCTTAATATTGATTCCGATTGAATGCATCTTATGATTTAATTAAGTAAATTAAAAATCGAAAGGATTGATTTATTTTAATTATTTCTTAAGATAGTAGTTAAAGCCTGAAATATTGGTTAACAAAATTTGGGAATTCACTTTATTATTGATTCAACTAATTCTAAGTTAAGAAAATTCATTACATTCTAGTGGTGATAATTAGGTGCCTTAATCATCAAATCATTATTCCTCCAGGTGATCATTCCTTTTATTTTTGTTATTTTCCTTTTATTCATATCTAAAATCAACTATTTTCTTAATTTCTCAATTAACAAGGTTAAAATAAAATCTAAGTTATTAACCGTCCTCTTGGGAACGAAAACTCTACTCATTCACTTTATTACTTGAGCGACTAGTGCACTTGCTAACATTTGCTATCAATTCTACACGCATCAGGATCTCAGTGTGAAGACATGACATTAAAATCAGTCATAATCATGTTTAATCATAAGGAAAACAGACAATATTCGAATCAAAATTAAAGGAAAATGGGTGTGAAATTAGGGGTTGTTGTAGCTTGGCACGACCATGACTGCCTAGTGGCGCGGCCATGCCAGTTTGATGGCACAGGTGTATATGGAGGTCGGCACGGTCGTGTCGGGAAGGGCATGTGCCGAGAAAGGGGAACGGGCATGCCTAAAAAGAAGCACAACCATGACTAAGCATGAGGGCAATTGACTGATTCAATGGATCGGTCAATCGGTCCATGGGCATACGGCTTGGGTATGGCATGACTGTAGTAGAGGAGTGGCACGAGCGTGCCTGAATCATGAGGCGGTCAACTGTTCCAATGGGCCGGTCGACCGATTTTGAAAGCGGCTTGGCTGGCTATTTGGTTATGGCACGGGCGTGTCATGGAGATGGCACGACCATGACATAGGTGGCATGGGCGTGCCTAAAGGATGGCACCATCGTGACGGCGGGGGTGGCATGCCGATTTCAACTCGAAATTCACTTAAATCATTAACATCCTAGAATAATTTCTGAATCCTAACAATCATCAAGGAAAATCCATACAATAACAATCAATTTTTCTACAAGAAATCAATCAAACAATTACAAAATCAAGAAGAACATAGCAATCTGATTCCTTTCGTGAGACTTCCATAATCTTTCATTCGTTTAACATGATTCATTTATAATCAAGGGAATTTGATCTATCCAATTTATGCAAGGTGATTTCGATTCACCCACCTTGTTTCGCGTTTGATCCTTGCTTGATTCGTTTAGATCAGCGTGGTCGCGTCCTCCTCATCCTCTCTGCGCTCTATTTTTCATCTGGTTGGTCACCGTCTATGGATAATTCAAATAAAGAGAGCGTGAGGATCAAGGAATGCTGCAAGGAAGGAAGGGGGCTTGATTACCCTTGCACTTGGTGACATTGGAGAGAGATTCCTCCTCACAGAATGCTCACTGAATGCCAGGCCGAGAGAGAAAAGAGAGAGATTAAAGAGAATATCAGGAAGAGGAGATCAACGGTAGCCCCTTTGATATTAATGTGGTGAGATCCGGATTTTTCCCTCTTAACAGCCATGATTCTTTTCTTTAATCACCTAATCGTTATCCCACAATTATAAGAATCCTATATTTATCCCTTCAGCCGATCGTTACATTTTAAAATTAATTCAAACTATAGAATCCTAAGGACATAAGCTCCTCACAAGATTTTTGGTGTTCCACAAATATTCAGCAAATTTCACATTCCATATCGTTCCTTTCTTTGTACGTCCTTTACATAATAAAAAAATCATATCTAAGGAATGATTGTAAGCAATACTTTCAGAACTCGACCGTTGATCGGACCGAATTTTTTATCAGGTCACGGTTTGATCGATCTGATCGAATTCTACTAGATTGAATCGAATTTTATTAAAATAATATTATTTATAATAATTTTAAAGATATAATATAAGTTATATGATATAGTACGTTAATATTGTACTAATAACCTATTAAAATATTAAAAATTAATATAACATAACTTTTATTTATTAGAAGTTTTAATAATCATAAATAATAATGATTAACATATAAATATAAATAGATTATTATTAATTTAGTATCTATTATTTAATGATGACAGATGCTATATTAATAAAGTTTATGTTAAATTACTCTTATTTCTTTTTTCTTTAAAACTGTCTTTTTATTTCCTTTATTTATGCCCTTTGATAATTTTCTAATTTAATCTTAGGCATTTTCAAATACTAATCTTTTTTTAATTCCATTCTTATTTAATTTTATACATGCCATAATCCTTCCTTTCTTTAACCTTTCTTATATTCCTTTCTTTTTTTTCCTTTTTTAACTTTCCTATTTTCGTCAATTTTTTTATTTTTTTCAAAATCTAAATTGAACTGGATTGAACCGATTCAACCGGCCCGTCCAACCAGTCGATTCACTTGTTTTCTTTGGTTTAATGTCAAACTGGTTTTGCACTTTAACCGGACAAGATCACCGGCCAATTCACAATTGAACCGATCGGTCCGGTTTGGTTTTCATAACATTGATTGTAAATCGTTCATACAACAATGAATTAAAATAGGCTTAGGGTCACTTAAATTCATTAGAACTCGTGTTGAGTCATTAGAAATTTGGATCAAGTCACATTATTTGAAAGAGACGAATAACACAATTAAAATAGGTTTAGGATAATTTAAATTCATCAGAACTCATGTTGAATCATTAGAAATCTCGATCAAGTCACATGATTTGAAAAAGATGAATAACACAATTAAAATAGGTTTAGGATCATTTCAACTCATCAGAAACCATGTTGAATCATTAGAAATTTGGATCAAGTCACATGATTTGAAAGAAACAAATAACATAGATATGTTGTGCTAACATGGGCCGTGTTGAACCAACACATGCTATATTGTGTAACATCCGAAGAATAAAAAAAGAGAGAGAATGAAGTGTGCAGCCGGCCCAACAGTCCAAGCCCACCGGCTCAATATGAAAAATGGCTTAACCTAAAAGCTATAACATCATTTCCCACTCCATGTCGGCAGATAGAGAACTAAAACCCTCTTTTTGCTATAGTAGCAGCTGAGAGGAAATCCCCACACCAACTATAGTAACCTCCATTTCCTCCACCTCCCTCATTCGGTATCACAAGAAAATCCTTCCATTTGCTATAGTAGCTTACAACAACTCTATCTCTCTCTCACCATTTAGCTACAGTGAATAACTCACTTAACTTCCTCCCTCCATCTGCTGAGGGGTGTTAAGAGAGGAGCTAGAGTAAGGGAAGGTTAGTGCCAAGAGAGGAAGAAGATAGGAATTAGGACTCATTAATCAAGGTTATTTGATGGGGATCCAATACCTTATTTGTCTTTGTTGTTTGTTGCTTTGGACAGTTGGGCTAGTGAATTGCGTCATTTTGCCTTCAAAATCGTCTAAGTGTCTACATTGGGGATATTTGTCTGTGTTACCCCATATTTTGTCGGTCAAGATTTCTACATGAAAAATAATCAAAACAAGTAATAATATCTTATGAATCATAAGATAGATGTGGAGAAGTCATAAATGTTGCATTTCAACAATAAAGCATGTGTTCGAGCATGAAAACATATCAAAACATGAGATAAATGCATGCTGAACATATATGAAAGGTGCATATAAATTCTCCACATCGACTCCCCTCAAACTAAAGCTTTTCTTATCCTCAAGCAAAATTAAGAACTTATGGTAAATTTTTTTCAAGTTTTCATGACCACATTATGCATAACACTACATTTTCCTAGCCCTCGCACTTCACCTATCCAAACATCATTTACACATTTAAGTCCCTTTAACCCCTAACTTACTAATCACTAAAGTAAGTGTCTATGGGTGTAAAATGAAACCACACTCAAGCTGAAGATACACATAATCTCACCCAAGAACTTACACATTCACATAATATGTATTAACATTAAAATTTGATTTGCACATGTAGGGACACTTACTTGTCCTTATTAAACAAACTTTCTTTTTCATTTGCCCTTTTTTAATTATTTTTTCTTGTTATTGAGACATTCTCTTCAATTGTATATTGAGAAACTGGAAATAAAAAGAGAGTTTCCACTTAGCATAGAGAAGTTGTCCACAGTATTTCCCACTTTCTTTCTAGAATACTCATGTGAGGCACTTGGGACTTTTATTAAAGAAAGAGCAAAAACATTTCCCAATATACAAAAGAAGAGAAGTGCAGAAATGAGAGCATACAACTATACAATTTACTCTTATTACACTATAGCATATCATAGTTTAGTATCATATAAATAGTTAAGTGCAAGATCCTAGATGGGATTATGTGGAGGGTCAGCCAAACTATTATATGCTTTGATTTCAAGTGAGGGTCATTTATGTAATTATGTTTTACTTCTGGAATGTTCAAGACAAATTGACCATGAAAGTTATAAGATCAATAATGTCATGCATAATGTTTCCTAATATGTTATTGATTACCATAATGTGTCTAAGTTGTGTTTTGAAAACTATCATAAACAAATTCTTAAAAAAATTTTGAAAAGATTTCAAAACTTTAGTAACAGTGACAAACTTCAAAACTTTGGCAACAATAGTAAATTTTAGAATTTAAAAAAGATCTGAAAAAAATATAATTAAATCGTAATGATATGTTCTATGAAAAATAATGATAGTTAGGTTCAAAGAAACAATCCATTGGGCTCCCCCAAACTTAAGCTCAACACTATCCTCAGTGTTGGTTAAGTTGGGAGAGATTGAATTTTCATATGGGAAAAGATGAGTGTGTAAGGGAAGGCGTCTGTTTCTTCAGTTGTTCTTTTGCACCACTCCTTGAAATGTGGATCAGTGAATTATTCTCTTTGTCTGCACAAAAAAAATACTTGATCATCATCAAGTTTCATAATAAGTAATAGTCATTAAATTGACAAGGAGGAGAGTGTGAAATCAGTGGCATCTCTATAGTTGGGGGCAAGTTAGTAATTGTGGTTTTAGCCATCACTCTCTCTTCTTTCCTTCTCCACCGCCGTCGCCGCTGATCTCCCACCACTGTCGCTGTCACCATTGCTCCTTCTTCGACACCTTTCTGTTCGACGTGAGTGTTTCTTCTGGCCACCATTGTTGAATCCATGGATGATGAAGGGCTTCCACTCCATAGGATAGTCTTTAGACGTCGACGTGCTCCTTCGGGTGGCTATTGTAGTCGTATAATAAAAAAATGTATCCAAACCTGACACCAAACCCGAGCCTATCCAACATGGATGAGGCCGTGGATGAGGACAATCTCGTGGACGCACTCATCGACCACCTACCACTCATGAGCCTGACCCGTCTTCCCTTGATGATTTTGATCATCACCTATTCGTTACTTGGACTGTCGTCACTTATTTTGATGCCTCTCGCGATGTTCGGTGTGCCTACACCATTGATCGGAATGCTCTAAACATTCCAAATGTTCAGGAGCTATTCGCAAACATTGGTTTGCTGCCACTATTATCTCTCACGGAGTGTGTGTATCCTCGTCTTGTTCGTCATTTCTATGCGAACATAATGATCACTCGGGAGGCCATTAGTACCTATGTTCTTGGTATTCCCATTCAGTTTGATCGAGAACTTCTTTGTCATATATTTGGTGTTCCATGTCTGTTATTGGATCTTTATTCATTTGTCACTCATGATTAGCCTCACAACTGTCCCGTTTGTGGATGGCATTCGTGTGGTTTTTGGTGGACGGGATGTACACTATACTGTCAACTCGGCCCATAAGCACCTTCATCCGCCCATGAAAATGGCTCACCACATTCTAAGTCATATGATTACTTCTCGAGCCGGACACTATACAGAGGTCACCCATTTTGATCTGTTCTTCTTCATTGTCTCTGTATCCGAGATGCCTCATTTGTCCATTTTGGCTACTACATTTTTTTATCACATGGACTATATATTCTAGAAGGTTTTCTCTGGTGCTTGTGGTTGTTACCATCTATATTATAGTGTCTAGATCACTAGGATTTTACTTCATTTCGGTGTCGACATTCATGCGGGAGAGGAGTACATCCGACATCGCTCCACGGATGTCATTGGTTTCCTCGACTTTGCACCGAAAGCATCTTCAATTGGATATTGACGATGTAGACGATGACACTGATGGAGAGCCAGCGCCGAGGGACACTCAAGACGTACCAAAGGCTGGTCCTAGCTCCCCTCCGCCTTCGCCACCCACTGAGCCTCTTGGATTTTCTCAGCATGCAGTTTCGGCTTCCTATGATGCCTACGACTTTATTGTTCTTTTGCAGCAGGTGGATGCCATAGACCATCGGATGACTCATATGGATTGTCGCATTCGATGGATGGAGCGCGACTCATGATGCTCGCGATAGGCTTACTATGCATCAAAGGGATTCATTCTTCACGTAGTTCATGATGATGATAGTCCTGATGAGATGTAGTTGGGTTGCCTCTCTCTTTGATGATGTCAAAAGGGGAGAAGTTTGGAACGATGTTATATATTTCTTTTAGTTTCTTAGTTGCGATGTTCCTTAGTTACTATGTGTTTATACTAGTGTCATGCACCATTTTATAGTGACTATACTCACATTTGTTAGTGCATGATGTAGGATCCCAAAGGGCACCAAGAGGAGGGGTTAATTGGTGCTGAATCAAAAATATCGATTTCATGAAATTCATCGTGAAAGCTTAAAATCGATTTTTAAAACCTTTGCAATTCAGATCATAACCATAATACGAAGGGGAAAGAGAGAGAGAGAAAATCAAACACAGAGGTGCACGGGTGGTTGTTGACGAGGTTCGGCTACACCTTGATCTACGTCCCCGCTATGACTTCTCGACTTCGAGACCGTCGGAGATTCCACTAAACTCTTCCTTAATTCCAAATGGAACAACGAAGAATGCCCTT
This sequence comes from Pontederia crassipes, assembly GCA_030549335.1. Taxonomy (NCBI): domain Eukaryota; kingdom Viridiplantae; phylum Streptophyta; class Magnoliopsida; order Commelinales; family Pontederiaceae; genus Pontederia; species Pontederia crassipes. Next base: position 38,323,683 of record CM060197.1, on the reverse strand, counting down.
TACATTAACCAATTTCTCCGCTTCGAGAGGCAAGGCAACCTTTCATCCTAGGAAGCTAATCTTTTTTCTCGTTCAAGAGGTAAAATTTGGAACCTCTTTTTCACATGAGCTCTCTCTATTTTTCTGAACAAAAATGCTTCTCTCTTTTACAATGTTAGGCTCACAAGAGTGAAAGAGAAAAAGAAGAGAATAACTAAAATAATAACTTCAAGGAAAAATATCTTCTTTTGATTTCTTGAAGTATTATTTCAATGCTTTGATGGGTGTCTTTACTTCTAGCTTTGACACTCCTTTTTATAGGCCCTAGTATGTGAAAAATTCATCGAGGAATTGTTCCACAAAATTCTCCTTCAAATTTGATCGTTATTGTTTATTTGAGTAATGGATCGGTCGATCACATTTATGGGACGGTCGATTGGTCTATATGACCATTGGCTCATTTTCTTCATTAATCGCAGCTGATCGATCGACCGCATTAATGGACTAGTCGACCGGTATATATGACTGTTGCACTCATTTCTTCAGCTTTTGCCCATGGTTGGTCGACCGAATTATCGATCAGTAAGTCGACCGGTATTGTCGTAGCATCAACTGGTTTCGGATCGATCGATCGGCATCTCCATTTGGTCGACCGGTATTGTCGACCGGCCTTCTTTGCTTCGACCGACAGACTGACCTACCGACCTGCACTTTTTTAGCATAAAGTTTTGCACAGTTATCCAAATTAGATAATCTTGGATTCTATGGATATCTAACAGGATTCTCTACAACTTTAATATTAATGATTCATCCAAAACGTAATAAGAATAGTATCAATTATTTAATCAAAGTGTAGTGCATAAAGTTATCTCTTCTTCTTTAAACTTTTTCAGCGTTTTAACTTTAACCATTCGAGGTTTGTATAATTAAAATATAGTTTTATATGACATTAAAACTTTGATCCAACAATCTCTCCCTTTTTTTATGAATACAAATTGAGAAATATGAAAAATTTATAAGTTACGAAAAAATTATAAAATTCTTGTAAAGTCAACTTTTACTCCTCCTAACACTTAGCTTTCCTTATAATGATAGATATTCACATAAATATTAATTGTAAGGTACTCTTCATATAAAGTTATATTTAGATCATATTTCTCCTATATTTTGGTAATATCTCCCTTTTTGAAGAATACAAACCGAAAAATATGAAAAATATATAAGTTGCAAAAAAGTTATAAAATTCTTGTAAAGTCAACTTTTACTCCCCTAACACTTAACTTTCCTTACAATGGTATATATTCACATAAATATTAATTGTAAGGTACTCTTCATATAAGGTTATATTCAGATCATATTTTTCCAATATTTCTCCCCCTTTTGTTTCATAAAAAAGAATAATTTTTATATGAAGCATATAAGAAACCATATGTAAGTCCAGCTTTAATCATACTGTCAAAAAAATTATTCTTCCCATTTTTTTCATATAATAGAACATGTAAAGTATTGCATAATTAACTTCCCCTAAATTTATGGCTATTTTATAATGAAGAAAGCCACAGAAAAACTATATTAAGACTCAAAATTTTGTATAAAACATTGATACAACAATGATATATCAAAATAAGGTTGAAAATTTTAACATGCTCCCCCTATAACTATTATCAATTTTCTTTGTTCCTTTCTTTTCTTTCGAAGAATTAGTAATTTTGAAATTTTGAGAAAAATAAAAAAATAGGCTTAATACTTGAGAACAAAAAAAATATAAGAGTATAACCAATGACACTTTTATCATAACATTTGTGCCTTCACATTTTCATTTTCATTCGTCCTTTGCTTTACATGTGAGACACACCTGAAAATCAACTAAGTAGCTTTTGGTACCCAAACTTCTTTGGGTCCTATTTTGTTAGACAATGTTCATTTCGGAACACAAATCATGTCATGTTGTGATGATTTTCTTATTTTACATTGATATGCATAATGACCATAAAATCCACATGTAAACATTTTAGATGTAATTTTCTACCATATGAATGTTTGGATTTCCAATAATAATTTTCATGTACAAGATGGTTCCTAAAATTATTTTTCGTTATATGAGAAATAGTCTTATCGTTATTTTGTGTATTTTTTAAAGAGACATTTTCTTGTTTTACTTTTTCTAATGAACACGCTAGTTTTACAATTTCACATGCATGTGTAATTTCAAAAGTTTCAATTTCATTTGTGAGATTTTCATTTTCCATAAAACATGTATCCTTTTCTACTTTTAATTTTTCAATCTCATGTATTATTTTTTATTTTCCTCTTTAATTGAAAAATGTCTTTTTATGAGGGAGGAAATTTCTTTATTCACATCTAAAGGAATATTTTCTTTGAAAAAGATCAATGATTCATTATTTAAAATTGAAGGGTTAGAAATTATCACATCGTTGTGAGCCATTAAGCATAGGTATGCATTCTCACTAGAAGAGCTTGATGAGTCATTTGATTCATCTTCACTTGACTCTTCATATTTCTTCTTTTTTCCTTTCTGAGATTTTTCTTCTTTGTGATATTTGTGTGATCTTTGGGTTGACTTTTCATTCTTTTCTTTCCTTTTCACCAACTTAAGGTATTTGTCAAGTTTTCTGATGTAGCGAGTGAGTCTTTTTTTCATCCACTTCCTCTTCATTTGAATATTCTTCACTTTCGTTCGCTTTCAATGTCAATGTGTTTTTTTGGAAGCATTTGCTTCTTCTTCTTCTTCCTGAATTCCGATCTCATAAGTCAATAGTGATCCAGTTATATCATTGAAATCCAGACTATTCAAATCCTTTTCTTCAATCATGGTCCTCTTTGTATGCCATCTAGAGATGGGCGAACTAAGGAACTTTTTCACTTTTGGGGGGTTAATTCTTGGCTCGCTCAAGGAGGCTAAGTCATTTACAATATCGTTAAAACGAACAAACATATCATTAATGGATTCATTTTCTAGCATTTTGAAATAATCATACTAATGATTTAAAATGTTTAATCTAGATTCTTTAACTTTGTCTGTTCCTTCATAAGTAATGATAAGTTTTTTTCCAAATCTCATTTGAACTTTCACAACTGGAGATCCGATTAAATTTCGTTGAATCCAAAGCACAATAAAAAATATTTTTAGCTTTCCAATCCAATTTTGAAAAAATCTTTTGTTGTTCGTTATAATATGAAGGTAATTTTTTATGTAAATAGTAGCCTTTTTCAACAATGTCCCACATGTCAATGTCAATGGAGCATATGTATGTTGAATCCTAATTTTGCTTCCAATAAGCAAAATTAGATGCATTAAAAAGTGAAGGACGAACAATAGATTGGCCTTCGGAAGATTTGAATTCACTTGATGCCATGGCTCTAAAGATTGTTAAATCTTAAAACAAGGCGATCAAATCTTAAAACGATTAAATCTTAAAATGACTTGATATCAAAACAAAAGCAACCCGCTCTGATACCAATTGTAGAATCCCAAAGGGCATCAAGAGGGGGAGGGGTGAATTGGTGCTAAATCAAAAATATCGATTTCACGAAAATCATCGCGGAAGCTTAAAATCGATTCTTAAAACCTTTGCAATTCAAATTATAACCATAATATGAAGGGGGGGGGAGAGAGAGAAAATAAAACAAAGAGGTGCACGGGTGGTTGTTGACGATGTTCGGTTACACTTTGGCCTACGTTCCCATTCCGACTTCTCGACCTTGAGACCATCGGAGATTCCACTAAACTCTTCCTTATTGACAAATGGGACGAGGAAGAATGCCCTTTACATTAATCACCTTTTTTCCACTTTGAGAGGCAAGACAACCTCTCCTCTTAGGAAGCTAATCTTTTCTCTCGCTCAAGAGATAAGATTTGGAACCTCTTTTACACAGGAGCACTATCTATTTTTCTGAACAAAAATGCTTCTCTCTTTTACAATCCTAGACTCACAAGAGTGGAAGAGAGAAGGAAGAGAACAACTAAAATAATAACTTTAAGGAAAAATATGTTCTTTTGATTTCATGAAGTATTGCTTCAATGCTTAGATGGGAGCTTTTGCTTTTAGATTTGGCACTCCTTTTATAGGCTCTAGTATGTGAAAAATTCGTTCAGGAATTGTTCCACAAAATTTTCCTTCAAATTTGACTGTTACTGTTCATTTGAGTAATGGACCGGTCGACCGCATTTATGGTCCGGTTGACCGATCTATATGATCATTGGCTCATTTTCTTCATTGACCGCAACTCATCGGTCGACCACATTAATAGACCGATCGACTAGTTTATATGACTGTTGCACTCATTTCTTCAGCTTCTATCTATGGTCGATCGACCAAACTATCGACCAGTAAGTCGACCAGTGTTGTCTCGGCGTCAACCAATTTGGGATCGGTCGACCGGCATCTCCATTTGATCAACCGGTATTGTTGATCGGCCTTCTTTGCTTCGACCGATAGATTGATCGACCTGCACTATTTTGAGCATAACGTTTTACACAGTTATCCAAATTAGATAATCTTAGATTCTATGGGTAGCTAACATGATTCTATACAATTTGATATTCATGATCCATCCAAAATTAATAAGAACAATGTCAATTATTTAATCAAAGTGTAGTGCATAAAGTTATCTTTTTTTCTTTAAATTTTTTTGTATTTTAACTTTAATCTTTCGAGATTTGTATCATCAAAAATAATTTTATATGGCATTAAAACTTTGACCTAACACATGAACACATGATGGATATGTTGATTATGGATGTATTGTGATAATCTTTGTTTCATGATGGATGTGTTAACTTTTAATCTCATATTTATTTTGTGGCTATAGTTGTTGATGTCATATGTTTATATTGTTTCATATTACATAAAGGCCACTCATTCGGGGGGAGGAAATGTGAAATATGCATGAATGTAGGGAGAGCTTTCTCACTACTTACTCTCTATACTTACAATTCATTTTTTTCTCTCTATCATTCAATTAATTTGTCATTATAAAAAAGTGAGAGATTGTTGAATCCTATGTTTTAATGATAACAAATTAAATTGGACTTTAAAGTTACTAATCTATGCTTAAGTGATGACAATGCAAGTGTAAGATTGATATGACTTCATTTGTAGAAGAAATCTCCAAATTAAATGATGAAATAAAAGAATTATGTACATGACCGGTCGATTGACCATGTGAATCGATCGATGGATATCACACACAAAAAATGTCGTGGTCAATGTATCAGTCATCATACAACAGAATTCATGAAATGACGAGACCATGATGGTCGACTGCCCGGTCATAGCACCGATCGAGGAACCGATCAATGAAATGGCCGATCGATCAGTGGATAAAATAAAGGAAAATGTGCAACAATCATATTGACTGCCCTTAATGCAGTCGATCGACCACCGGATGAAATGAACAGTAACGACTATTTTTTAAAGAGAAGATTATGCAAGATTTCCTAAACAAAATAACACTTGTAGAAACCTATAAAAGGAGTGCTAAAGCTGAATGAAGATTATCCAAGCAAGCAAAATCATTCCAAAGCTCCTTTCAAGTTCTTAAGCCCAAAGTTGCAAATTCATCCCTTTCTTTTCTAAGTTTTGAGTGTGAGCATATTTTGTAAAAGAAGAGAATTGGAGGGAATCATTGTATTCCAATTTAGTGAAGTTGAGAGCTTATTGTGAAAAGAGGTGTGCCTTGCCTCTTGAATGGAGAAAGAAGCGTGTGGTGTAAAAAAGATTGTTCTCTCCCTACAAGAAAAGAGAAAGCTAGTGGATCTCCGGCAGTCTCGAGGACAAGAGGTCGGAGCGGGGACATAGACCAATGAGTTGGGTCGAATCTCGTCAATACATCGTGCTTCCTTGTATTTGCTCTTTATTTCTTATTTGCTTCTTATCGTTATTTGCTTGTGATCGGTTTTATCAACTTTTCAAAATTGATTTCACGAAAAGATTTTTTTATAGACCAATTCACCCCCCTAGTGCTTTCAATCCTACACAAATCAATGGCCAAAGTGAAAGAACAATTCAAACTTTTGAAGATATGCTTAGAGCTTGTGCCTTAGATTGGCATGGAAATTGGGATGATCACCTTCCTTTGATGAAATTTGCTTATAATAATAATTATCACTCCACCATCAAGATGGCACCATTTGAAGTTTTATATGGAAGATCTTATTGTTCTCCGGCATGTTGGAGTTAAAATAAAGAAGCGAGATATCTTGGACCAGAGTTGGTATAAATGTATGTTGACAAAGTAGAGCTTATCAAGCAGATGCTAGTGGCACAAAGTAGACAAAAAAGCTATGCAGATCTAAAAAGAAGAAAGCAATTTTATAAAGTAGGTGACCATGTCAAGCTCAAGGTTCACCAACCAAATGTGTTATGAAGTTTAGCAAGAAAGGGAAGTTGACACCAAGATATAGTGAACCATTTGAAAACCTAGAGAAAGTTGGAGAAGCGGCTTATAAGTTAGCACTACCACATTCATATGCAAGATTTCATAATGTCTTGATCAATGCTTCGAAAATATGCCCATGATGAAGCAAATCTGATTCGAATTGAGGAACCGAATATCAATGAAGACTTGACTTACATAGAGCAACTAATAAATATTATAGAATATCAAGTGAAGCATCTCAAGAACAAGACAATACCCATGGTCAAAGTGTCATGGAAACACCATCATGGTAAAAAAGCTACATGGGAACTCGAAGAAGAAATATGATAGAAGTTTTTGAAACTATTCAGAAAGTAATTTAATATTTAATAAAATTCTAGGGACGAATATTTATTTAAGGGAGATAGATTATAGCATCCGAAGAATAAAAAAAGAGAATGGAGTGTGCAACCGACCCAACAGTCCAAGCCCACCAACCCAATAGGAAAAATGGCTCAACCTAAAAGCTACAACATCATTTCCTACTCTATGTCGGCAGAGAGAAAATTAAAACCTTTGTTTTGCTATAGTAGCAGCTGAGAGGAAACCCCCAAACCAGCTACACTAATCTTCATTCCCACCTCACTCATTCGGCAACACAACAAAATCTTTCCATTTGCTACAGTAGCCTACAACAACTCTCTCTCTCACCATTTAGCTATAGTGAATAACTGACTCAACTTCCTCCCTCCATCTGCTACAGTTGAACGAGGGGGATTAAGAGAGGAGCTAGATCAAGGGAAGGCTAGTGCCAAGAGAGGAAGAAGATAGGAATTAGAACTCATTAATCAATATATGTTTGAGGGGGATCCAATACTCTATTCACCCATTAATGATGTGTGATTGTTTGGATTAAGGATTTAGAAGACCTAACTAGGTCCTTCTTTGATGCATGATTAGGGCAATGCATGATTGTTTTATTTTGCTCCATGGATACATTAGAATCACTGTTTAACTGATGATCTCCACTCGTACTATGATGTTTCATTATAATGATATTTAGTTCTTGTCGAAATGCCTAAACCACTATTAAGAACGTATGTTAGTTCTTCTTTGTTTCCATGATTTATCAAGTCGCGATGTTATGATATGGTTCTCATGATTAGTAGAATGAATGCATATCTCATATGTTGGATGAATGTATGCTTTAAGGGTGTTTATATGTATGTGTAAATAAGAGAAAATGGGTAAAAATAGGAGAAGTGTCGTCGGTGTCTCGGGCATGGCCGTGACACCTCTAGCAATCCCTGCCTTAGCGTCAAAATGTTCAGAGAGAAAATAAACGTTCTATCACGGCCGTGACCATGGGGTCGCACGGCCATGACAGCCCAGTAAACCTCTATGCCTAATAATATTTTGTAAACGGGAAGAAAATGACCCTTTTGTTATGGGTGTGAAGGTATGGGCACAGGTATTTTTAGCCGTGACCCGGTCATCCGATTGTGAACAACAAGTGAGACCGGCACAACCATGACATGTTCGGACATGGCAGGCATGAACGTGATCATTACTGTATTTGTCTGTTTCATACTTAGTCAATTTTTTATGTTTGTATAACCTTAAATAGGATTAGAATATGCAACATGTATTAAATAATTGTATATAATTTAAAAGACGGATTATATGAAGGTATCTTATTGTAATCATGAAGGAAAAATGGGTTCCACCCCTAAGTGATTACATATCCCGAGGAAACGAGTTCCACCCCTATTTCCATAAGTTGGGGCGAGTTTCACCCCCAAGTGGTGGCGTTTCAATTGGACCTAAGAGGATCCATGTCCTAGCTAGCCAATGCCCGCGAATTCAACATGTTCTTCCCAATCACCAAAATAAGAAAGTATTTAAGTAAAGATGAAAGATAAAAAGATGAATGATGAATGACTCGCATAAAGTGTGTATAGACAATATACATAAGGGGAGACATGAGCCTCTAAGACATAGGTCTACCCTATACTCTGTCATGGTACTCTTGATCACAAAAAAAGATGTCGAATGAAGTTTTAAAATTTATGATCTCTCTACACTATCAAATTGCAATCCGCAAATGCACAGTGCATCATTGTAGTATTTGAGGTTCGATCCACAGGGAACGATATTTGGGAAATCTTTGAGAAATTCTTCAGGACAAACTCAATGAGCATAGGAAATGCTGGAAACGAGAAAACGATGATAGCGATGTAAGATAAAAGGAACTAATTGTTTTTTGTTGTTTTCAGGACATAAAGGAGAAATAATACTGAGATGACAGTTAATCCTAGAAAAGTGTGGGACAATCAATTAGAAAACACGTGCTGAGAACTTATGGGAGGTGCTTCTGTTACAAGACTTAAGGTTCTTTAGTTCAAAGTGATATGGGGTAAAACAACCTAATGCCCATTTACATGTGTACTTGGTCAATCCTAATGGGGAGAAACTCGACTTCATTACCACACTCTCGTGTTGGTGGAAATCTTGTATTGCACACGTGGAAAGGGGTTCATAAGATGGATACAATCATCGCTCTCGCATACGATGTCCTAGGATACATATCGAGCTTCTTTTCTTTTCGGATTTGAGTTAGAGCCTCTTGTCCGCTTAGTATCGTGCACTCAAGAGAAATACACTTAAGGCAAGTGGGCTTCGGTCGGCTCGTGCTTGCGTTAGTGGAATATGGATTACCCTCCCATGCTAAATACAAGGGACTTGTGTATCACTAAGACTGTTTAGACGATTTAATGGGAGAGAAAAGATTGATTCAGGAAACATGATTTAGAATTATTGTAAATTCTTCATAAGTAACTCATTTGTTTATCCGCCCTATTCGGGTCACCGATTATAGATGAGGATAAGAGAATATTCCCTCTCGGGTAGAACTTTCCAAAATCGAAAAGAATCAAAGACAACAATAACAAAGAACGAACACTCTTTGAATTCATGTAAGATGATCTGAATCTCCAACTCAATGCGGTCGTTTATTGCCAGAAATTCAGAATACGCATAACCTTTTCAGGTCACGGATCAGAAAGTGAACAACGTCTAAACCAAATCATGAAGAACCACCATTTCTAACTTTATAAAAATCCAAACTATGAACCATTACATGCCAAAGCTCGATTTCTCTATGTTCGATCGCGTAGAGCCTCTAATGTCCCTATGGTCGGGGGTACAAGGCGGCAATGATTTAAGAACTCTCCCTAGCTTACAACTATGATAAAAACAAGAAAACCATGCAGGAAATTGTCTTCATCAAATCTTGATTTCTCTACGTTCGGTCGTGTAGAGCCTTTAACATCCCTATTGTCGGAGGTGTAAGGTAAGATGCTTCACGTGTTCAAATCCAAATACATATCCAGAGAATAAGAAGTTATGCAACAAAACAAGGATCAAACTGATATCATTAAATAGGAAATGAAACTCGTCATTAGGTTCAAATCATGGAAAATAGCAAGATGAAAGCACAACTAAAGAACACAAATCCAAAACACATAAGGCACCTCTTTGCCTCAGCAGGGTCGATTAGTACAGTTCATAGGGGAAAAATACATTTCCCCACGAATCTCCTCTGGCCTTGTTCTCTCTAACTCTCAGTTTCTTTCTTGAAAGTCGAATAATTGCCCCTCTCTGGAATCGCCTCCCCCTTTTCCATGGTAATCGTCCTCTCCTTTTGTAGCTGTCATTTTTCCTTGTTGTCGGCTCCTCTCCTCTCTGTCTGTCTGTTCCCTGCCACCTGTGTTCTATCACCCACAACTTTTATGTGGTCTCCGCTGCCTAGGAAGCTTCCTTGCATCAGGGAAGTAAGGGAGCTGGCTGGTTCCATTTGTGAAGGATGTCTTATGTTGGTTTCTTTGGCTATTTCTATCGCCATGAAGTAATTCCTTCTTCATTCGTGGAGAGAGTAGTGTATGGTGCATCAGTCGTTGTACCTCATCCCTTGAAACTTCATTAGCTTCATGCAGGGGGAACTTACCCAAATGAATTTTCAAGCTAACCAAAAGAAATAAAAGTGATACGTGAATTTTCTATCGCCATGAAGTAATTCCCTCTTCATTCGTGGAGAATGTTTGAAGTATATAAAATTGGTGCTATGCGTATGTTTATGTAAAGGAATAGTCATGTTATGGTGTTGTATGCATGTGGAATGATGGTGAAAATATAGATCATAATTCTTCACATCAATGAATGACTTGGGACATAAAGATGAAGATGATAAAGAAGTAAGCACCTATGAGGATGCAAATGAATATCCACTTGTCACATCATGATATAAATGAAGACGTAAAGTTAAGCAAGAAAAGTTCATGATATGCCTTAGCGTAATGAAAAAGATGTCATATGCTTATGTTATCTTGCTATGATGATTTGCTCACATGCATTTAGTATGCATATGTAGCTCATAGCATGTATATATTCTACATTTATATTATGATTTGATGCACATGCCACATGTAGAGATCACGTTATAGGTTCATAGCATGTATGAGCCTCAACATATTCTAACGGGAGAAATTTTTTGCACCATATGGATCCGTGCAAGTATAGATGAGGCTTAGACTCGACGATGGAGGCCTCACGAGATTGCACATGTATTCTTGAGAAACCTTACCGGGGAAAGAAGAATCAATAGGTGTTCTAGTAGTACCTGTTGCTCACCCTACCTCCGCCGTCCTTTGTCGTTTGATTCGCCAGGGCCAGTGAACCGCCATCCCCGGAGAGTCCTCTCAAGCGGCGAGGCCTCTTCCCACTGGCTGCTGCTTGCCTTACCTCTTAGAGCTGCTTGCCTCTAGTAGCTGCTTGCCTCCCTTGACTGCTTGCCTCTTGGATTGGAACGTTTCCCCCCAAGCCCCCTCGGGGGGATGTTCGGAATTGAATACTTGTTTTCCTGTTTCCTCCGTTACAGCTTGACTCGACAGGCTCTAGGGGAATAATCTCTTTCTTATTTCTTTCTGCCTTTCTTTCCCATGACGACTAGGAACGGGCAAATCAAGAATTTCACTTCGAATTCCGGACCTCAACATCCTGCTGCTCATGGTGTTTCATGATCAGTATTGGAAATGAACGGAATGATCGGGCTATGGTCAAGTTATCTTATTTTATATTTTGTTATGATGATGAAATCTTAAAAGAGTCAAGTATGTATGGCCTATGAGCCTTTTGAGTCATGTACTTTTATATGAACTTTTTTATATATTATGAACCCTATGTTGGGTCTTATGTTATGGCCTATGGGCTATTTTATTATCTTGGAATTTATATGTTTAGAAATCTTCTGCTGTTTTATGTTATTTAGATTATGTTTTATTATTATGTTTCTCCTGCGATGTATTTGAAATTAGGTTAAGAAGAATTGGGCAAAAGTAGCATCGCCTAAGATTCGGTCTTTAAATTGAGGTCAAATTTTGGGGACGTTATATATTGTATCAACATGCGCCATGCTCACTCTAGTCATGATGTACTGATTGTAATAATGACATCCTAATCATAAAACGAACTGTTATGCTAATTATTTTTGAAAAATTAGGAAAAATAAAAGAGTAAATTTTGATTTATAATTATCACGTTCTAATTAGATTAGGATTTGAATCTTTTCATAAAATCGGAGAGGTCATTAGATCGAAAATCATAAAATCGGATTGAGAATCATAAAATCCTATCTATTAATAAAAATATACTTTAGAAATAATAAATATGTTTTTGACAAGTTTTTCACATTTAAATATTCAATTATATCCCATTAAATCATTTTTTATCGATTCTTTAAGTCAAATAATATCAAAACATATTAAAAATGAAGAAAATATATTAATCTTCATCTAAATTAATTTTAGGATATAATGGTCATCCGTCCAAGTCATGTTAGGCGGACGGTCCACCCATTCGTTTGTGACCCTCTGATGGATAATGAAAGACGATGGGAGGTAAAGGGGCGTGGTATCCTCGTTTGGAGGAGTCATGTTGGGCGGTTTGTGAGGTTGGTCCATTTCGCGGACAGCGGTCCGGGTGAGCGTTTCGCGAAAATACCCATAAAAAAACTCGAGCAGATGGTGATTCTTTGATTCTTTGACCGAGCCCTAGTCAGCGGTCCCCCCAGCTGGTTGATTCTTTGACCGAGCCCTAGTCGGCGGTCCCCCCCCCCCCAACGGTGCCCTAGTCACCCCCTTTTTCTTTGCTCGAGTTTGTTGTCATAGATCTTTCTGCTGCTCGAGCCCTAGATTGTCTTTTCACGACGACGGTGATGGTGGTCGACGGTCCCCCCGTCTTCTATTCACCCATGTTCAATCTCACAGCTAATGATCGGTACATTCACAAATATAATAATTGTAATATTCAAAAATTTAATCCACGCCATACGACTATTTGAGATTGTTACATGGACTTTGCATCTTGACTTGTAACCAATAATAACAAAGACAATAAATGTGAAAGTCATAACGATAATTATACATAAATGAGAAAGTTTGAAAATTCAGAGATAACTAATACAATGTAAGTCTCACCTTGAGTACATCACAAGTCATATGGTCTTTATAGATTATACTTGCATACAACATAGTACGAATGACCAACAAAGCTATAACCACATAGGTCCATCCATGTGCAGACCGCCACCCAAACTACAACACCATACACACATCAAAACTAGCTATACAGGCTAATCAGTACCCGTGGAGATCAACACAAGAGATAAACCATAATTTCATAAGTAATAATACTTAATGTGTTAACAAATACGTAATAAAATATGTCCTTTAAGCATGAGCGTTAATAAGCATAACTTAAGTCTTCCATAAAGATATCACCAAAAGATAGGAAGGAGGCATAATTAGGTTATGAACATCATAGTCCATTCCTGAACAACCATATGAAAGTAAAGTTTGCTTAAGAGATATCGTCACTATACCAAAATAAAGGTCATTCATATAAGAACCATATGACCATAAATTATGAAAGTCATCAACCACAAATTTAGTTTCCTCCATCATTAGTAACATCATTACACCATTAAAAATTAGGTTTCTCCATCTTTAACATCATGGTCATGGCTTAGAGTCATCTTATTCTTATTTATTGGAAGAATTCTTCATTAGTTAAGGGTGTATTTGATAGATAATATAACATATGCCATAAGTCATGAGGGATCAATTGCGTGACAATGACCTATTATAAGCTTGGATTGCATCACACAATGTTATAAATTTTTCTTCGTTGATTAGGGTGGAGTAGCCCTACATAACAAGAATAGAGGCACACAAGCCACATAACTATTTGTCCCTCCATTAAACATCTTACTTAGTTATTCTTGATTCATAAGTACAGGAAAAAGCAACCCACATATTACAACTTTTATCTTTCCTTAGCATTGACACTATCTTTGGGCCACAAGGGCCAAATCAAATCATAAGGAGTAAAGGTGACTCAAAGTCATCTATGAGAATCATATAAAAATGTATGGGATTGGTATATATGATTGGATTTTGATCAGTTCAAGTAAAAGTAATCACAATTAGATTATCTTTGTGTTCCGGACGCCCGATTCATAGCATGGGCATTTGGTCCTCTTTCGGACACTCTTGGTGGATTATAGTTTTGGACAACTAGCATAGTGAGCGGGCGTCCATTAAGTGTGAGAGGTGTCTTATCCATCTGAGAGTTTCGACTTCCTGAACTAATGATTGATCTTTCGATTTAGAAAAAGTTTGACAACCAATGAAATATCATATCATAACACTTGACCAATTTCTATAGCGGACATTCGATATGACAAGGGATCCGAATTTTTGGTACGACAGTTATGACTTTCACCGAGCAGCCGACCAGTTCGCTTAACAACGGACGTCCACTTGGAGTAGCGATTATCAGGTCCAAAAGTTTTCTTTATATTGAAACTTTTGAACATCCAAATTTGCAAGAGGTCATTTGATAAATTGTCTGAGGTGCAAATCAATGTGGTTCTTAGGTTTCCAATCAAGTTTTTAACACCTAAAATACTCCCAAAGTATATATATATATATATATATGCATACATACATATATATATATATATATATATATATATCAACTATTAAAGTCGGGAAGCATCCAAATCTTGTTCAAGTCCTCCAATGAACAAACACACACACAACATGATGATATAGCAAACATAAATCTGCTAGCAAGTACTAGTCACTTAAGTAATATAGTAAAAATGAGTAAAAGTGTCGAATCCATGGGGAATATTATTAATTCAATATTTGATCTTGTAAATTAATAAGAGAAAAAATATATTTTAAAAATAAATTCTCTAATTATAAAATAAAATAATATTTGAATCGAAAAAATAAATTTAATCTGTTAGGCTGGATTAGAGTCATCCTAAATTATTAACCTAAAGATTAAACTGTGGACTCCATGAACTGACATCTCCTCAACCTAATCAAATAGATTAAACTATCTTAATTTAATATGAAATGAAGTCTCCACAAACTGACATCCCATAAAATCATATTAATATTAAGATGCATGAATTTGAATTCCCTAGACTATTTATCACTCCAGAAACTAGTATAGATTAACAAATCATACAAATCTAATTCTCCACACATTATTTATTAAATCAATGCCAATTATTAAATTTCCAAATAAAATCAGTTCATTTAATTAATGAATTCTGAAATCAAATAGTCCACAAATTAATAATTACTTAACTAAAAAATACAAGTAACTAAATTGAAAGTATTAAGCACAATTAAACAATTGATTAGAAAAGAATAAAATAAATAAAATAGGGTCTAAATAATTTCTCTTCAATTAATAATATCCTAAAAATAAAAATCCTAAAAAACATGGAGTTCATTCTAGAGAATAAAATAACACTAATAAAAATTAAAAGAATTACACCCAGATAATAAAAGTAGAGCTCTCAGATTGGGCAAAGAGTTGGCAACCTCTCGCACTTGATCAGAGTCTCGATCAACCTCCAGCCGTCCACCTCTCGATCGCAACCAACAAAACTCATGACTCACTGTGGAATAACCCTAAACTTCAAGGCACACTTTGAGACGGTAGTCTCTTCTTATATTTGTAGAACGGGATGTCTTGGGTTGATCACGATTGTCAATCGAATGGCCCAAATTAAAATTTGGCTGGACAAAATTATAATCTTTGCGGAAGAATTAACCGACTTGGTCACATAAAATTTAACATGTCATAGTAAGATTCTAGGACAATGAGATTCGAACATGTATGGTAAGTTTCCATGTGACGCCTAATAAAATAAAATCTAACTCCCTTTGGTGCCTTGCAATTAAAGCCTTTGGCGCCTTATGATGTGATTACGTCTCATTAACCAACTTCAATTGGTTTTGCGACGTGTGCCCTTTGCTCGATAATGGATAAAGTCTTGGTTGATAAAATCCACCCGTACGGTTGTAGTGCCTCCACCTCAACATTTGATCATCAAGCAGAGATAAAACTTCAATTTGATTTGCGCCTTAGCAGAATCTCGGCTTGTGATGAATTAATTATATCTTCGAATTGGAGTGTTCTGCACTTTGTGTGGAATTGGGGTGCAAAACATCCCTGTGATTTGAGAATCTCCATTCTGTAATTGACCCTGATTGCAATTGATAAAAAAAATCAAAATAACGATAATCATACTGAATTTCACTCATTGTTTAAAATTGCCTTTCACTCATATAATCCACCAATATCAATTGCTCTTGATAAAAGTCCAATTTGTGCCTTTCGCACCTAACGCCCACTCGATTTCAAGGCCGGTTATGGTGAACGAAAAATCACGCATGATTTCACTCCTTTTTGTTATTAATTCATCTTCATTTTCAATTCACTCCTAGAATCCAATCTGCACTTATAATCCATGTGAGAATTGCTCCTTTTAGCACCTTGCTCCTTGTAATCTGATTAATTACAGTCACACCTTGATTAATCAAATAATAATTCATGTCTTGCTCTTTCTGCAAAATAATTAAAAAGAATTAAGTTAGTATGTCCATAATTATAATGTTTTGATAATTAGTAGGCATAAATAATAAATCTAGAATTATGACTCAAACTGATGTAAAATGATGCATGCCATGATCAAATGATAGAAAACTTAAATAGAATACTAAACTAAAATATGTTGTATTGCACATGCATTATATATATATATATATATATATATATATATATATATATATATATATATATATATATGAGGAATATTAGCGTGAGATCAGAAATTTTGATCTCATCCTCAAATTAGTGAATTTCAGTCGTTATAATCATGCATCAATGGTCCAGATCTCACGAGACTAAATAAAATGCTGAACTTATTTTTTTCATTTGAACCAGGTTCAACTAAGATATCGATCTAGAACGTTGATGCATGATTATAACGGCTGAGATTAACTGATTTGAGGGTCAGATCAAAATCTTTGATCTCACACTAATTTTTTGTAATCATGCATCAACGGTCCAGATCGATATCTTAGTTGAACCTGGTTCAAATGAAAAAAAATCAAGTTCAGCCTTTTATTTAGTCTCATGAGATCTGGACCGTTGATGCATGATTATAATGACTGAGATTCACTTATTTTAGGGTGTGATCAAAATCTCTGATCTCACGCTAACATTCCTCTCTCTCTCTCTATATATATATCGATATAAGTCCAAGTTCATAATCATTATAAAAAAAATCAATGAGGGAGTTCATTCACAACTTGTTCGACAATTAAATCATACTACAGCAGATATAAACAATCTCTATCAAATATCACCATTCTTAGTCATAAACAAACATCATATGGTGATATCATTCTAAACATGAAATCTACCTAAGCACAAAGATGTCATAATAAGCATGAAGATTCAAATCATAAGAGGAAGGAAAGCTAACTTAAATCATGCATACTACTATCTAACAACAGGAACATCATTCTCATTCACAAATTATTATATCCATGAATTAACAAGACCATACTAATCATGCTTATATTCCCAAGAACAAGTCCTATGACAAAAATCCTGATTAATACATCGTTTTTATTGAAAATGTCCTCTATCTTGGTTCTTCCTTGTTCTTGTTAGTTTCTCTTTCTTCCTCCTCATTCACCATGACCACATCCCAAGTCCTCTCCTTCACGCTTTGATGTTGTCCACCAGTAACAAGAGCAAAGAGAAAAAAAAGAGAGACCTTGCCAAAGAGAGGAGAAAGAAAGTGTGGGGTGTGATTTTATAGGAATGGAGGGGTGGAAATGATGTCCATTCATCCATAGAGTCACCCATTACATAACTTCCTGAGTGTTTTTCCTCTTTGAATCTAGAAAGAAAATAATTCAAGTTCGCATCCTTATGTAAAAATCACTAAAATTCATGTCTGCTCACTTTAGTGGGATAGCATCATCACATCATCATCATTTTTTTTAATGTGAGATGTTACAATAATGTACCCAAAAGGTAAAAGTCTTAAATGGAAAGATACCATCCCTATACCTGATGCACTAAAGTATGGGATCCTCCATCCAATATAATGAAAAGAATTTTACGTAAGGAGCATGACACATACTTCCCTAAGAAAGAATATCGTGGCTTGATATACTATTATATTTTTTACATAAAATTTTATTGTTTCACATGACTTACTTTATAAAAAAATAGAACTATTCATAATGTAAAAAATAAAACTAAAGTTGAAAGAATAACTTCCATGATTATTGTTGATGAAAAAACACAGACATCAAAGATTTACCTAACATCGACTCAATATTTATGATTATTTTCATTGACTATTGATAGTTAATCATTTTTGTTGTGCCTCAATGTTTTCATTGATTCATATGACAAATATATCACTCATCAAATTGACCTTATGTTGCTGCAATATATTGAGTTTCATGTTTACTAAAGAATTGTCTCTCTTATATTCATTTGTGTAGTACTTGATTCTTGATAAATTGGTTGATAGTTTGCACAGTTAGGAGGATCTGGTTGTTGTTGCACATGACTGTGAACTTATCATTATGCTAGTTATGTATATATGCTAAGCTTTGAAATTGTAATAAAACATCAATTGAGGATGTTATTTGGATAATTATACAGTTAGATGATAATCTTGCTTTTATATTTTATTTATGTATATAGTAAGTGTTACAGCTCATTTTTGGACACAAGATCATGCGCGACGATCAGGTGAAGGGACACCTAGTCATGCCTATTTTGAATATATAACGAAAGTATTATGATTAAGATGACTTGTCGATAGTCGCTCTTATAGGTTTTCGATCATGAATATGATGAGAATGTTAAATGAGTTGTAATAAGTCGTGGCACTGGCACCAATACAAGTGCTTGAGCACTTGACATCCAAATGAATGTTCGAAGTATCACAAGGCATTAAGAAGGATCAACGATGAGGGTTGCCACTCCACGTTCAAGACACAAATAGAATTAAGAATTTTGCATGCATTGTGTAGGAACACAAAATACATATGGCTTGGAGAGGTACTAATAGACTCTTCTTTAATATACTGTGAGTACGAGAGTTGGGTTGCCGATATACATGCAAAGAATAGTCTCTAGGGGTACAATTTTATCTGTCCTCAATTTTATAAGATTGACACTATTCAACTCTAAATACAAAAGTGAAAATATAAAAGACTAATATTTTACGAGTAATGAACTTACAAAATATATTAGGACAACTTAGTACTTCGTAAATTACACAGTGCAAAGTGGCTGTGGGTAAACATTAGATGAATATGCGTAGTCGTGAACTTAGGTTGGCGGCTTTGGCATCACCATGTTTTGCGCATCGTGGGCATAAGCATGAGTATTAATTTTGCCTTGTGATGTACTCTTTATGATACCATATTTATATTATATTTTCATATTATAAGGAATTAAAATCCAACATTACTTCCTAATAATAATAATAATAATAATATAGAAATACTTGTCACCTTTTTTTTTTATAATCTTGTGTCGATACTATTTTGTTTACTTATATATTTATCAACCACATATACCATTCATTTGAATTTTACTTTTTGTTTTTTCAATAATTCTTAACATCTTGGCCCTCTTAGTTTTGGTTCTTGTCCTCCTCTCCTACTTTGTCCATCTCATAGCAATAAATTCTTTACAAGAAAGTAGTATTATAATGATAACACATTTATAAATTTAAAATATTGGTCCATCTACATAAGTTACTTAAGATACATGATATAGATAATATAATATTTTTTAAAATTATAAGCAAATATTTGAATAATTCTCATATAATAATAAATATAAAAAAATGAGTTGGTGGGCTGAAAAAAACAAAGGGGTTGGATTGCACCATCATTATCTTATCCTCCATCCAAATCGTCCTCACCGACGCCTTTATTATTATATTTTAGGAGCTTCCCAAAGATCCCATCTTTGTTCACTCCCTCTGCTCCAATTCCCGACTCCGCTCCCCCGATGGCGACCGCCGCCATCTCCACCGCCCCCGCGGCCTTCTACCACTCCTCAGCCAGGCGCCGCCCCCTCGCGGCCCCCGTCCTCAGCCGCCGCCGCCTGCCCCGGTGCTCCATCGCCGTGGGCCCTCCCTCCACGGACGCCGAAGTCGAGCCCACCGGATCCATGGTGGCCGAGTGCGTGGTTGTTGGCGCCGGCGTCAGCGGCCTCTGCACGGCCCACGCACTGAAGGCGAAGAATCCGGGGTTGCAGCTGGCGGTCACGGAGGCGAGGGACCGCGTGGGCGGCAACATCACCACCGTTGAGCGGGATGGGTACCTCTGGGAGGAAGGGCCCAATAGCTTCCAGCCCAACGATGCCGTCTTGACAATGGCGGTAGGTCCTGCGCATTTCCTTTTTCACCAGCTGGTTTTGGATCTTTAAGGTCAACTCTGAATACGTGATTGCAGAAAAAAAGGAAGAGTTCATCTTTTGCATTGCGTGGAAGCTAAATTCATCTGAATTCTATGATGAAATCTAGGATGAATTCGTTCATTGGAGACCTCAATTTTGTGCTTCCTATTACTTTTGAATTAGAGGAGTTTTCTTTTCTTAGTTACATGTTCAATTTTATGAAAACTCTTAAAACCTTGCAGATACAATAGGATTATATTCCATAGTTTAGCTGAATCAATTCATTATAGACCGCTTGCAAAATGTTTGGCTATTTGTCCACAAAGCCACGAACTAGTTGCATTCATGAAGTGGAAAAAAAATTGATTTAAGCTATGAGAATCATTGAGTTGAATATGCTAAGACTAACTGCTATACAGTATAGCATATCCATAAAAATAGCCAGAGGAATCTTAAGGACTTATGGTCTAATTTGTCTTTTTGTGCATCCAAGGGCACATTTTTGTCATATAAGAAGTGGAATTAGTCTTTTAAGGAAAAAAGAAATGAATTGTAGTAATGTTTCTACTTCAATCAACTTTTTAAGCTGTAGTAGTTCTCAGCTTCTCCAGTGCAACTGGTCATATAAGAAGTGGAATTAGTCTTTTAAGAAAAAAAGAAATGAATTGTAGTAATGTTTCTACTTCAATCAACTTTTTAAGCTGTAGTAGTTCTCAGCTTCTCCAGTGCAACTACCATTGCACTAGTAAATAATAGAATACGTGATATGCACAACTTTGAAGTGTATGTTGTTATCTGGAACTATTAATGTTGGTTTCACACCTCAAACAATCTATAATATAAGGTTTTTAAAAGCATATGATTGGTATACTGATGCGGAAGTTGGTAAGTAATAAAGCTTGCATTTGTAATAGTCGTTTAAGTACTAAATTGTAATGAGTAAAATTGTCCATCCCACGAAGAATAAGCTTAATTAATTATCTAATTTTAGATGCTAGTATAAGACAACACAGATTTGGAATAAAATTTTTCGAATTTTAAATAGAAATATGAAAGCAAATTATAAAAGTAACTAATGATGAGTAGGACCTTAAGATGATAAATAAGATTAGGACTAAACTATGTTTCAACTCTCATTATTGAATCGTGGAGTGAATAACATATTGAAATCTTAGATGGATTAGAAACACCTTACCTGTGACCTCGTTTGCTGGGTGAAATAAACTATCATTTTCCTAGTAGAATTGAGAATACTCCTTACTGGCTTTAATAACAACTTTATTCATATTAGGATGCAATCTGTTGTAATTTTTAAACTATGCTTCACCCTTACCAGGACAGACTAAATAGACAACACAATCATAATACTCATCAGTTTTACTAGAATTGGGACATGAATTAATTCAAGTAAAAGTTAATAATCAATTCTATAGAGATCATGAACTAGTAGATTATTACATTGTCAAGTTAATATTCAACTAATAATTCAATTAAAATAGTAGAAACTCCTTGCATAGAGCAATCATGTTCATAATAAATTAACTAACATGAAGTTATTGCAGGGTTGGGACTTTGACCTAGTAGTAAAAACTATTATAACTTTTCAAAAAAGAAAAAAAATTATCACGAAAAATTGGTAAAAGTTATAACAGAGATCATCGCAACATAAAAATGCAGCAAATAGTACTCTCTGGATTAATGATGAATTTTTATCTTATCTTCCTTTCAAGTGTAGCTTACATAAATCTTCTCAACAGCCTTTCAAGTTGCTCTCACGTCCTCTGCTTCAAGGCTTAGGTTGTAGGCTCCTAACATATGAATTATGACTCTTTAACTGTTTATTTATAGCCTCCAAGGTGTTCTTTAGGGTTTCAGCAAAATTTAAAGCCTTTACAAATTTCTATTTGAACTATAACCGTTAAGAATATAAAATTATTGATATTGCTCTTCGTAACGGTTAAGCTTTTAGAAAGATTGGTTAGCACATCAATTTCAAAATGATATGAGAGCTAGAGGTCAAGAGTTCAAACCTCGTTAAGTTCTTATTAAACAAAAATATTTTCCTCCCTTAGTTGTTGTCTACGTGATGAGCGGGACTAAATCAAAATTGTCACCGGTCCACATGTGAGGGGAAGTGTTAAGAATATAAAATCATTGATGTTGCTCTTTCTAATGGCTTAAGCTTTTAGTAAGATTGGTTAGCATCAATTTCAACAATTAATAAATATTAAAGTCATCCAAATTTCTAGATTCTGATCAAACATGATTCATCGATCCCGAGAAAATATGATAATGTTAGGAGTCCTTGCATTTAAATTTCTTCAAAATATCTCAAAACTTGTAGATAACTATTGTTTCTTTGAAGGGCTTTCTAATGACTTGTGAGTCTTAAAAACATATATAGGAAAGCGCCCATCATGACCTGTGAAACTTCCTTTACAGACTGTAATGGAAGGGAAATTGATAATTCATTCACTCATGACAGCAACAGAATGTGATGACTTGTGGTGTGTTTGTTTTCCATTATTAACTCCACTATCGAGGTCGTAATGACTGATCTTGGCTCAGGAGAGGTCAATGTTTTTTGAACACATTCTGGAAAAAATAATCATGGTGTTCCTTTAGTGGCGTGGAAGGATATTTGCAAACCTCATTCTGAAGGAGGTTTGGATGCCCGTGTACTTCGAAGAGCAAATGAAGCATTGCTATTAAAGTGGGCCTACAAGATATTGAGCAAATATTTTTGCATGTCATGAAAGAGTTTGGGAACGACGAATTGTGACACCAAGTGGATGCTCATCTTTTTGGAAGGGGGCGATGGCTACATTACCTAAGATTAGACCATGCATTTCATTGAGGCTAGGTAATGGAAGAGAGCTTCGTTTTTGGAAAGATCCATGGGCTGGCCGTGAATCACTAGCACAATTATTCCCCAGGCTATATGCCATGGCAACGGACAAAGACATTAAGGTGGCAGAATGTTGGTCTACATCGGGAGGTCGCAATGGGGCTTGGCTGCCATCTTTCACAAGTAATTTGTCGGAACAATGAATAGATGATTTTGTTGACTTACTTGATAAATTGGATGGATATGCTCCTAAAGATAATATAAGGGACAACTAGGTACGGTCAGTTGTTGTTTTTTTTAGCTCCGAAGGTATATGAAATGTTAAGTGCAGCTGATGTAATTGATGATGGTGACTTGAAGTCGGACTCCGCCATTATATGGAAGAGCTCAATACCGCTAAGAATCAAAATTTTTGTTTGGCTTCTTCGACATGGACGACTCCTCACCAAATCTAATAGATCCCGTTGGCAGCCTAAGGCCGACATCACTTGTGTTTTGTGCAATAGTGCTGTCGAGGATATTAAGCACTTGTTTTTTTGAGTGAGGTGGCAAGAGAATTATGGCCAATCACCAGAAGTCAATGGCTTAATGTATAATCGGTAGAAGCATTTTGGAGCTCCTTTTGGAGTGGTAATGTGATGGGGAACCAGCGGAGGTATGTCTCGAGGCGGAGCAAAGTGCTAACCATATCTATTCTATAGGCAATTTGGTCACAAAGGAATGTAGCCATATTCAGGAATGGCTGATGCTACATGGATAATATTGTCACGTAGGCTGTAGAGTTATGTAACATATGGTCGTGCGAGTAGTGATGGAGGGAGAAATTCAAATTCAATTACTTTTGTTGTAATTATGATGTAACGTCTTTTTATCATTAATAAATCTGGATGTCTACGAAAATGGTAGTCATCCTTTCTGCTCTAAAAAAAAAATGTAACCAATAATGAATGATTATCATGATTCGTAACATTTTGAAACCTCACATTTGAACACTAAGCCATGATAGTTAAATCTTCAATAAAACCCATAAAATTTCATGTCCATGACCGTTAAGCTTCATTCACAACTTGTGATGTTGAATGTATTGTAGCTTCTATCAGGGTCATAACAAGTTTATAATGACGCATGAAATCTGTTTTCAGAATGATGTTGCCTCTGTGGATATTAAATTGACTCCTTTCATTATGTATTCTCTTCCAACCGCACCTCTACTTTTGAAAACTTTGGTAGATTTATAATTCAAGGAAATAAAATAAAATAATTGACAAAATAAATGCATGCGATGATAAAATTAAGCAAAATAAATTAAAATGCAAGTCTAATATATCTTTGCATACACATGCATCATGTAACAAAAGCCCAATGTGCATAATTGTCTTTTCTATTAAACTTGCTACTTCTGATCAGATTCTGGAAACTTTGATGCATAGATATCTTTTCTTCTTTTTTTTTTAAACTAGAATGTATTTGCTATTTGCGGATGATATAGTACTTTAGCGGATTCAAGAGAAGAGATTAATACAAAATTGGAAATATGGAGAAATACGTTAGAGTTAAAGGGTTTTCGTTTAAGTAGGAATAAAACAGAATATATGCATAGCAATTTCACAAATAAACAACTTAGAGACGATTTGAAAGTTAGGCTAGGGGAGGATATAATTGCTCAAGTGAAAAAGTTTACATATTTAGGATCAATTATAAGACAAGATGGTGAGATTGATGACGATGTTAATCATAGAATTCAAGCTGGTTGGTGTAAGTGGAGGAAAGCCACTGGAGTTCTTTGTGATAGAAAAGTACCTAATAAAGTTAAAGGAAAATTCTATCGTACTGCTATAAGGCCAGTAGTGTTATATGGTAGTGAATGTTAGGCTATGAAGGGACAACATGAACGTAAAGTGGGGGTAGCCGAAATGAGGATGTTGAGATGGATGTGTGGTCATACAAGATTAGGAATGACCATATACGTGAACGAGTCGGAGTGGCTCCTATTAGTGAGAAAATGGTAGAGAATCGTTTGAGATAGTTTGGTCATGTTCAGAGAAGATCATTAGATGCGTCAGTAAGAAGAGTAGATCAAATAATCTGGAGTCCGATTAAAAGAGGGAGAGGGAGGCCAAGGCGGACACTTGGCGAACTAATAGAACAAGATCTATTGGTGAATAATATACCGAAAGGTTTGGTTACTAATAGAGCGGAATGGCGTCGTATGATCCATGTAGCCGACCCCACCTAGTGGGATAAGGCTTTGTTGTTGTTGTTGTTGTAAACTAGAATGTATTTGCATTTCTTTTTTCTTCCTTTTGTTGATCACTTATTAACCTTTTTATGTATCCAGGCTATCTCACTTTGTTAGATTCATTGTCCGCCTAGGTTTACCTGATCTTAAATCATTGCCAACTGTACCCCTATTTTACTGTTGCAGGTGGATAATGGTCTGAAAGATGACCTGGTATTCGGTGATCCAGATGCTCCGAGGTTTGTTTTGTGGAAGGGGAAACTGAGACCAGTGCCTTCCAAACCTACTGATTTGCCTTTCTTTGATTTGATGAGTTTTGGCGGTAAATTAAAGGCTGGATTTGGCGCATTGGGTATTCGGCCTCCTCCGCCAGTTTGTCCTCTTGATTCCCTTATATACTTGCATTAAATTATTTCCTTTTGACTTTGCTGTAGTCTGAATTATGGTTTACTCATGTTAAAAGTCTTTGGCAAAGATTTCAGGGACGTGAGGAATCGGTTGAAGAGTTTGTTCGCCGCAATCTTGGAAGTGAGGTTTTTGAGCGTTTGATAGAGCCATTCTGCTCAGGTACATGTTCATTCATAGAATTTAATTCAAACTGCTAAAATTTACATGCAAACGATGATTTTTTTGTTTCAACTTAATGCTTATGTTCATTTTCTGAGGAAAAAAAGATGATTTTGTCATTACAAGACATCCAGATTTCCTCATAATATATAAGAGGGCCATGAATTGTATAGTGTAATGAAATACAATCAAAGATTATTCTGCCATGCCCTTACAATGGACCTTATCATTTGTACAATATTTTCAGTGTAAGGGCTCTCCCCCTTGAAAGATGCAGTTGTTGCATTGAAGCTAAATTACTTACGGGAACCAAAGAGGCGATTGCTCTCTTATGACAGCTTTTTTAATGTAAAGTCTATTCCAGTGAGAAGTGCATCTATTACATTGAAGCCAAATTGCCCACAGGAATCCCCGAGGCATCTCATGCCCTTGTAGGGAACCTTGTCATATTTTCAATGTAACGGCTTTCACCCTGGAAGACGTTGCATTGAAGCCAAATTTCCCACAAGGATCCAAGAGGCAATCTCCTCTCCTGTGTAGGCACATACATCTGCACCCACTTTAAAAAAAAACATACATTTGCATCCCATGAGCTGTATGCACTCCATATTCCTAAATACCTTTTATTGGAGGGTGAAAGAATGACCAAATCCTCTCTCTCAAAAAAAAAAAAATAGAATGACTAAATCATGCTATTCATCCATGTATCAATGTTCAAAAGATTTACATGTGTGATCTCAAAAAGTCTGAGAGAACCAAATAAAACAAAAAAAGCTAGGACTCTGGTGGTTAGGGTACTGGATATCCACAAAAAGATACTATCGACATTCACATTCTCATCGAAGAAGCTATATAGTGTACAATATTCTCAACATCAGTCTGCTGCAACAGTTGCCATACCATTGGACAGCTGCAAAAATGCTGGCCTATATCCTCTGCTGAAGACCCACATACCCATGCTATGTCTTTGGTGGGGGCCATCTCGTCCTATGGACTCATTGTGGATACTGCCACACCTCATAATCCATTATTGCAGAATTTTGATACATCAATCATATATCTTGTAATCACAACTCGCATATAGCTTGCAATTTTCTTGCTGTCCTGCTGGATTTACCAGTCATTTGTCTTATTGAACATGCTTGTATTACATGTAGTAGCCTTTTACGGGGCTGTCAAACTTCTCAATATATGGAAGGTCGGCTCACACGCACTCATGCAGGTGTATATGCTGGTGATCCTTCAAAGCTTAGCATGAAAGCAGCTTTTGGAAAAGTCTGGAAATTGGAGCAAAATGGTGGAAGTATCATTGGTGGAACCATAAAAGCAATTCAAGAGAGGAATAAAAATCCGAAACCACCTAGAGATCCGTAAGAGCTTTATAAAATGAAGTGGAGTTTCATAACCTTTTTGCTTATTCTTACTGAATGATTCCATTAAGCATTGGGTTAACTGCAGACGCCTACCAACACCAAAAGGACAAACTGTTGCATCTTTTAGGAAAGGGCTTGCTATGCTTCCTAATGCAATTTCTTCCAGGTTTGTCTGTTTATTCGATTATTTAATCTTCGTATGGCCAGCCCACCCTATGTACATGAAGTTTCTACTTTGATATTCTTTGCGATCATATATGTTCCCATTCGCACATATTAACTAGAGTTAATGATTTTTCTTGCTGTAAGTTTGTGCATTTAACTTTTCAAGAATAGTCAAGTTTATTGATAAAGTTCAGTGTTTCCCTTTAGTATTTGTTATGCTGAATCGATTGCTTTCAAATTGTAGTCTTGGAGGAGACCAAGTGTTTCTATCATGGAAACTAAAGAAGATTGTGAGGCAAGACCCTGCGTACTTATTATATTATGACACACCAGACGGTTTGTGGGTGGTGGTTACTACATGTGTTGTCCTCACTGTTCCATCTTATGTCGCAAGTGCTCTGTTACGGCCTCTCTCAGTATGCCACTTTACCCTTGTGCTATTTTATTACATTCTGAAGTTACCCTTTTTTTTAGGGAAACATTCTGAAGTTACCTTTGACATATCTATTCTGTTTTTCATTCAATTTTTCAATAAGGTTTAATAAAGCAATGATTTAATAAAGTTACCTTTGACATATCTATTACATTCTATTTATTTTATTCTGTAGCAAGTTAGTCAGAAAAGCTATTGCATGTGTTTGTATATGTCAAATCTTTGCTCCAAAAAAATCCTCTAGATTTTTTCTTTGATAGATCTAAAGAAAATTCTTATGTCTGCAACAGGATAGGGAGATGTTCTTGTAGGATTTAGTTTGGTTTTTCAAAGAAAGACTTGGTCATCGGTTTTCTTTTTTCTTTTCCTTGAAAGGGGAAGGGAAATGTGGTAGTCATCTACTTGTACTTAAAAAGAAAACAATTGGATAAACCTTTTTGCATGTGTGTTGAGGAGTGTCAAAACAAAACAAGATTAGGTCATTGGTTTTATAGTCAACAAATCTTGTTGAAGTCAACTCATTATATGCTATTTTCTTAAATTGCTTACCATAAGCTAATTGTAAAGCATCCAAGATCCTTTAAAGCTTTCTACATTGACATCTTAGAAGATATGAAGTAACCTTACATTATATGTGTTAAGATTAGATTTACACTTTTTTTGCTTACTTAATGTTATTTTGAACAGTTGCATTAAATTAAACAGAATGTGAGGTGAACCCTGAACTTACTTATCATTGACTCAGAATCAAGATTGTTAGGACCCCGATCCGATAAGTAAGATCTTACGATCTTAGGATCCTTCGGATAAAATGATTCCAATCTTTCCTATAGGATTTTAAATGAAATATTTATATTGAATCTATATCTGGAACTTAGGATCGGTAGGATCTTATGATCCTAGTGATCCTACAATAATGGTACAAATTTATCTATTATAATAAAAAAATGAAAGGTAAACAAAAAGGAACTCATTCAATTTGACTATTTCATCTTTTTCTCTTATACATTATTGTCGGATAAATTTCATCAAATACCCTCCAATTTTGGGCACTTTTCTAGCGCTATCCTCAAACTTCACTTTGTAACAATACTGCTCTTCATCTTTTAACTTGTTTCATTAAATGCCCTTTTCACAATGATCGGTCGTTTCCTGGTGCGCTGCCGACGTGGCGCCCATGCGGCGATGTTCCCTCTCCTCCACAAAAGCAATTTGTTGACATGGCAATATTAAAAAAATAAAAATGAAAGGTGGCCGAGAAAGGGGGCAACTTTCGACGGAAAACGGCGGTGAAGGAGGAACTGCTCGCCCCCTCTACGCGTCGACGCGGAAAGGGGGGGGGCATCGACCCCCCTCAACGCGTCATCGACGACGCGCAGATGGGGGCACCGTCCCCCGATGACCATCGTTCGCCGGCTGCTCCCCATTTTCGACTGCCGATGAGCAGTTGCTCCTTCGCCTCGTTCCCTGCTGGAGGTCGCCCCCTTTCCTGGCCACCTTTCATTTTTATTTTTTTTTAATGTTGCCACGTTAGCTAATTGCTTGTGTGGAGGAGAGAGAACATGGCCCCCGCGTGGGCGCCCCGTCGGTAGTGCATTGGGAAATGACCGATGGAGCTGAAAATGAGATTTGATGAAATAAGTTAAAAGATGGAGGGTAGTCTTGTTACAAAGTGAAGTAAGGATAACACTGGAAAAGTGTCCAAAGTTGAAGGATATTTGGTGAAATTTATCCATTATTCTCACTCATGTCAACTCTAGTATCTTACAGTAGTTCAGTATTATCTTGCGAATTCATGATTATGATATTGACAAAATTGAATGATGTTTTTGCACATAAACAAACATCATATTTTCATTTCATTTATTATTGTGATGCTTTACGATCCAATATTCTATAGTTGTTAATTTTAAATCTATGTTAAGAAATATCATATTGTGTTTCACAATATATAAATAGGTACTAGTTCTTTGAAATACCCTTGGGGTGCGTTTGGTTTGGGAACATTTCGCGGAACATCGTGAAATGTTCCCAAACGCTATACGTGACGGGAACAAAAAACACGTGACTTCCGCGGGAAAATTTGGCGAAATGTTCCCGCGGAAAGTTCTTGCCTTCGGCAAGAACATTTGCTTTTTTTTTTTCAACGCCGCAATCTTTTGCGGAGACCTGCGTTTTTGGTAAACAGTCGTCCGGGTCTGGTCACTGCGACCCCCTTTGTGAGGAGGCACCCCTTCTCCCGAAGTTACAGGGCTAATTTGCCGAGTTCCTTAGAGAGAGTTGTCTCGGACTTTTTTTTTAATTTCATCTATTTTTTAAATTATTTTGTAATGTATGTATATATAATTTATAATATATTAATACATTATTAGGGATATTATAAAATAATTTATTAAATGTTATTAATTAAAAACTATAAAATAATTAGTTCTAATAATTAATAAATATTTTATTAATTAAACTATTCAATTATTTTTTAAAAAAATATATTATATTTGGATCTTAAAATGTACGTAAATTGTAATATTTAAAATATTTAATCAAAATAAAAATAATAATATTAATAATATAACGATTTACGTAAATTATAATATTAATAATATATTCTTATTTACTATAATTTTATACCTCATAAAATAATAAATTATATTCTTAGTTTTTAGTTTTTATCCAAACACCCATTAAAACTTATCCATCACATCAACTTTTTAAATTCCCATCATTACACTTTTTCATCCAAACACCAACCCAAACTTTTCTATCACATCAATTAGTTCTCGAGAACAAAAGTTCTCTCAATATTCTCGTACCAAACGCAGCCTTGAGGATTTGCATTGCTATTCCATCTCTGGTAGTCCCTGCCGGTGGCGCCACCATCCGTCTCCGACAATCCCTGTCGGCGGCGCCATCACTTCGTCTCCGGCAGCCTAGCCGGCGGCGCCAAATTGCTGCGGGGATTTTCCCACACCATTCGCCTGGGATGCGCCCGTGGCTCCTGCAACTTGGCAACGGCTGGTCGGCTATCTCTCGGGCTAGATCCAGCCGCCGGTCGGTCACACACTGCTATCGCTGCCTGGGGGAGGGACACTTTACGCGTTCCTGTTCGGGTCCTTTCCGCTGTCTCGAATGTGGAAAGGAAGGTCATAGACGAGTCCTCTGACCCAACCCCCGCCGGAGATGGCCGACGGCACAATCCACTGCTGCGATGGGTCACATTGGTGAGGAGACTGCTGCACCAACGAGTAATGTCATCGTCCCCTGGTCGGTCCCGATGCAACGAGCAATGGATTTTCTCCGTTCCTGTCTCGTCGGCGAGCCCTCTGGATGCCCTTCTGACTTTCCGGTTCTTCGAACGGTTGTCGTGGCGACTGTCGGTGCCTCTCCGCCTTTCCATCTAAGTAGTATTGCGCCGGCGCTTTGGCTCCTCGTCCCCGGTTCACCTCAGTAGCGGGAGTTTCTCTTAGCCACGCCGTCCCTTGTAACGCCAGAGTGCAGCGTTCGCTGGCGCCCCTGGTGGGAGGAAGACGGTGCTCTACCTTCACCAACGCCGGCCAAAACTGCAGTTAATATCCTTGGCCTTCCCCTCCACCTCCTGCAGCCAGATGTCGTGTTGGCCATCGCATGATCTTTTGGAACCCCGCTGTCTCTCTCCCTGCCGACGATGGGTTCTCCGGACCTTTCCGCCGTCTCTGTCGAAGTCGCCTCCCTCCATCGGTCAACCTATATGCCGGCGAGAGCGTTTTCCTATTACATCCGGGCCGGCCTACTCCAGCTCAGTGTCGGAAGCCGCCTGAACTGCCAACCTCTGAGCATTGTACAACACGTGGGGTGCTGTACGATAACACTTTAATTCAAAACCCACAACTCAGGACAGCTGTCGAGCCCAGCCAAACCATCACACCGCAACCCCCTCCTCAGCCGCCTCACCCTGACACACGCTTCCATGCCTCACACTCGGGCTGCAGCAACAAAACCCAACGCCACCACTACAGCTCCACCAGCCAAATTCACACACAAACCCATGAACCCGACCGCAACCAAAGCCACACCCAAACCACTCCTCATACCCGACCCAGGCCTCCGCCAAACAATACCCATACCCGGACTCCTTCCGCAACCCGGCTTGGGTGCCACCCTCCGCCAAACAATACCCACGCCCAGACCCCTTCTGCAACCCGGTCCGGGCGCCACCCAAGTCGCACCAAAGCCCAAACCATGACCCGTCCCAACCATCCCCCCAACTCCCCCATTGATTGGATCTGCCGCCTCCTCCTCCGGCAAACCACCAGCCGGCGAACCATGTTCAGTCACCCATCAACCACTCATCCAGCCTCCACGAAGATAACACCACCGATGACCATTCGGCGCTCACCCCGGGATGTCCGGAACTAGGGGATAACGGACGGACGATCGTGAACCTCTCCCGCCGGGTCTACAAACGCCGGCGACCACGCAGGATGGCCGTCTCCTTCCACGCCGGGCAACGACAGTGGGCCACCACCGGATTGGAGTCATCTTCGGCGCTCGGCGGCCCGGGCTGACAGCGAGCCCACCCTTCTTCTCGGATGACCGACCGTCGACGCCCAGGAGGTGGCCGGGCGGCGGGGTTTCAGCTTGTCAGTCGGGGCCCCCAGGCATGGCCTGACGCCCCTAGACGTCCCTAGGGGTCCACCGACCCCCCCCTAGCATTTCTTGGCACTCGCACGGCTTGGTCCAAGATGGCAGACAGCGGGTGCTAGAGGTTCGCTCACACGCGGGGTGACCACGGTTTCTTAATGAAGGTGCTCACATGGAATGTTCGTGGCCTCGACGATGAGGGGAGGCCCCGAACCCTTGGTCGCTATTTGAGGGAGTGGGAGGCCGATGTGGTCTTCTTGCAAGAAACTAAACTTGTGGAATGCACTTCACGGATGTGGGAGCAGATCGGTGGCTCCAGGCTATCCCAGCACATTTCTCTCAGCTCTGTGGGACGGTCGGGTGGGTGTATCATTGGATGGCGGGATGGCCAGTTCACCATGGTCGACTCTTGGAAGGACCGCTTCTCGATGATGGCTCACCTTAGGCAACGCATGGACGAATGCTCCTATCTTCTCTCTTGTGTCTACGGACCTTGCTTAGAGTCACTCCGGGCGTGCATGTGGGAGGAGCTCTCAGCTGCCCGCCTCCACCTTCCCTACGCCCGCTGGTTGATCGGGGGCGATTTCAATGTCACACTTGACATCGATGATCGTCCCGTCAGGCGACAGGGGAGGGACCTAGGAGCTGAGGTGTTTAGAGATTTTATTGGGTCTCAGTCGTTTGATCTCCCGACAACGAACTGTAGATTCACTTGGCGGAGCACTGCAGCACCATCATCCAGATCGCGACTCGACAGATGTCTTGGCTCCTTGGAGCTGGTCGAGGCCCATCAACTCGAGGATGTCTAGGCCATGGATCGTCCGTTCTCGGACCATACCCCCTATTGTGGAGGTCCAATGACAGGTAGGCCCTGCGATCCATTTTTCGTTTCGAGCGATCCTGGCTTTTAGAGGAGGGTTTCAGGCAGCTGGTGGCTGATCACTGGCATAGCGTGGCGGCATCCGATTCTGCGGCATGGACTGCATCCAGACTTCACAGCTTGAGGCATTTCCTCCAAGACCGTCGGAGACAGATCCGGGTGGCCCGGGAGGCACGGAGGACCGAGGCTTTGGAGACGATTGCCCAGCTAGATCGAGAGGACTCTAGGCACCTCACGGAGGCCGAGGTGGCGCAGCGTGGCCGGGCCCAGGCGGCCAGCTAGTTGGAGGATAGGACGGTGGAGATCTAGTGGAGGCAGCGCTCCTGACAAACCTGGCTTCGGGAGGGTGACGCCAACACTCAATTTTTCCACCTCTACGCAAGCTCACGGCGGCGAGCTAACCGGATCGACCACCTGGAGGTCATGGGACAGTGCATCACCGGCTACCATCACATTGGGGATGCCATTTCATCCTTCCATCGTGACTTCTCTAGACGGCGGCCACTATCGCCTTGGAGGTGGTCCCCCAGAGGTATTACTTGTGTCCATGTTAGTGCATACCTCAATGGAGAGGGGTCCCCCGGCCCGGATGGCTTTCCCGTCTTCTTTTACAGGGAGTTTTGGTTAGTGGTGCGCGAGGACGTCATGGCGGTGATTTAGGAGTTCGCGGGGGAAATCGTGGTTTTGAGCGCTTGAACCGGTTTCTGCTATTCATGCTCCCCAAGCGCACGCCTGCCGAGAGAGTTGAGGACTTCCGGTCAATTGCCTTATCTAACGCCATCTACTTGCTAGTGGCTCGGGTACTGGCGAATCGACTTCGGGAGGTGTTGCCTGATCTCATTCACCCAGCTCAGTCAGCTTTCATCCAGGGCCGGTCCATCACCGTCAGCTACACCATGGTCTCCGAGATAGTTGTACATTGGTGGAGGACCAGCCGTTGCGCCTTCCTCTGGAAGGTCGACTTTTCCAGGGCTTATGATTTTCTTTCATGGTCTTTCTTGTGGCACTTCTTGCAGGTCAGAGGCTTTTTGATGATCTAGATTGAGTGGATGAAGCGATGCATCACCACCGCTTCATTCTCAATCTTGGTCAACGGGTCGATGGCAGGGAGTTGGGTGCAGCCACAGAGGGGCGTTTGCTAGTGGTGCCATCTTGCGCCCATGCTATGGACGATCTCGCTAGATGCACTCAGGAGGCTTGCCAAGCCGGCTTGTTCAGTGGCTTCGCCGGCGGATTGGTACCTCTACTATAGTATGTTGATGATACCATCTTTTTCGTGGAGGGATCAGAGTTGGAGGCCAGACAGGTGGCCACTCTAGTCAAGCTCTTCGACGAGACATCAAGCTTGGAGATCAACCATGCCAAATCATCTTTTATTCCTTTTGGCATAGTGACGGATGTGACCTCACGCTGTGCGACGGAGCTGCGTACCCCAATCGGGTCGTTACCCATCACATACTTGGGCCTTGCTCTCTCGGATCGTCATATTGGCTCCCGGAGGTGGACTTCGGTCATCGAGCGGCTAGAGCATCGTCTTTAGGGTTGGAGTTCTCGCCTTCTATCTAGTGGGGGCCGCCTCGTTCTTCTTCGATCCGTCCTTTCATCCCTTCCGACTTCATGTCTGTGCTTCGGATGCCCGCTCAAGTATTGTCACGGATTGATTATCTGAGGAGTCAAATTTTTTTGGCAGGGATGCAGTCCTACTCGTCGGGTCCTCCTTGTCGCCTGGCACAGCATTTGCAAGCCCATTTCATAGGGCGGTCTAGGTGTTCGGGACCTCCGCACCACTAATCGGGCGCTCCTTGCCCGGTGGGTGGGGCGGATCATGGGATCTGAGGACAGTCTATGGAGGGAGGTTTTCTTCACATGTTACGGCCGAGATCTTTCATGTGACTCCAGGCCCACAGTGCCTCACGGAGCATCTTCTTTTTGGAGGGGGTTGGCACCTCTTTTCTCCCAGGTGTGTCCATACATGATTCCATCACTCAGCTCCGGGGAGGCTTTCTCTTTTTGACAGCATGACTGGGCGTCGGAGGGCCCTCTAGCCAACTCTTTTCCCTGTTTGCGGGCCTTGGCGGCACAGCCAGACGCGTTCGTGGCACAGTGCTGGTCAGAGAGGGGCGGCCCGGGCTCCTGGACACCTCTCTTCGGCTCCCCACTTTCTGAGCAGCGGTTTTCTGAGTTGCTGACACTTCATCAGAGGATTGCTCCACTCCGTCGATTTCTTTTTCGATACGATGTGGACGGATGGCTGGGTGTGGGTATCAGATTCTTTTTCGGCGCATAGCCTCTATCTTTAATTTCTTTCAGCTACCATGGTTTCGGAGGACCTCAGTGTTGACTGCAGACTTATCTGACGTTCCGTGCACCGCTGAATGTCAAGATCTTTGCTTGGCTTCTTCGGCATCAGCGGATCCTCACTCGAGTTGTTCGTGCGCGATGGGCACCCGACGCAAACACATCTTGTGTTTTATGTGGGGAGATGGAGGAGGATGTCTGATGCGTGAAAATTAAGCGCAAATATACTAGCAAGTATCAAGTAATAAAGAGTGAATAGAGTGTCGAACCCACGAGGACTGAAGATTTATAATCTTTTTTCTCTAAAAGTTATTGTGAAAAATAAATCGAGGAATCAACTTTCAATTTATCAATTAAGAAAAAGAAAGTGAGAAAACGAATGAAAACGGTGCTTAGCAGAGGAAAAATCAATAATAATGATGAGTTAAGGTCTAACTTCGTATCCCCTGTTATCTCTCAAATAATCAATAAATCACCAATTAAACTTCTAATAGAAAGGAGTTGCTTATAAATATAGTGCTAAAAAATCTTGAGAACTAATTATCTCTAATTAAAATAAAACTATGATTTCTGAAAACTCAATACGCAATAATTCAATTTTAATCGAGATGCATTAAGCACGAAGAAGGATCGTTAAATATAAAGGACTCAAAATCTCGAGAACCTAACTATTCTAATCAAGATTAAGTCCAACCAGTTGAAAACTCAATCAAATTTCACATAACCATGATCAAAATGCATAGAGTAAAAATCCTTCCAAATCCACAAGTGATAACAATCAAATCCGAAGTATAGCGATTAGAAACCCAAAATTAATGCCCGGCCCGGGTTATGTAGAACTCGGCCCGGGTCTGTAAAGTGAAGTTCGGTTCCGACAAGAAAACACTTTGACTTGGCCCGGGTTATACAGAACGAGCAGAGAAGAAGTAACCCGGGTTCCGAACAACTCGGCCTGGGCACAAACAACTCGGTCCAGGCTCCACCGAGAAGAACAACAGCGATTCAATCAGAGACAGAACGTGGCCCGAGTTTGATGATACCCGGTCCGGGTTCTATGATTGCAGAATTCGTGAATCAAATTGAATTTCAGAAGAAAATTTAACGGCTAATCATGCAAAAACTTGCAGAATAATACGACATGAAGATTATCCAATATTCTAACACTAATCATGCACGAATTGCAATTTAACAGAAGTCTAATATCCAAATAAATTGAGAGATAAATAGGGTTCAACTTAGTTTTCCCCTAACAATAAAACTACTCCATACATAATTGTTTTGACATCAAATCAATAATGATAAATAAGAATTTCATCAGAAATATTACTAAAGTATGCTTCCTGGAGTACGGTGATGCCTCTGTCACGAGCCTCGGCCGTGTGGTCATCGCATAGGTTCGCCGGAACGACTCCAAGTTGCTTCAGAATTCAACACTGCAGAAATTTTTCTCGGAAGTTGGGTGGCTAGGGCACGGGAATTCACGAGTCAGGGGGTGCATACAAAGCCTCCAAACTATAGTATTTATAGGGGAGAACGTCCCCCTAGGGTTGCACGCCGTTTTGAGATGTTAACTTCGTGTTCAACAAGGCGAAAATCTGAGCCGTCTGATAAGCAAACCCGGTCCAGGTTATAATGTACCCGACCCGGGTTCTTCTGTCGCGCAAAGGCCGACTCGGGTTTGGTCTAACGATCGGCCCGACCCGGGTGTAATGATGACCCGGCCCGGGTTCTTCTTCAGGATAGTGAATTTGTCAGTTTTATGCTCCGATTTTCGTGCTCTTTCGGGACAATCGCTCTGCACCTCCATTTTGACACTCCTGAGATCAAAATACAATAAAAGTTGGTAGCTTTGGACTCTAACAAATTTTAGAGAAATAAATGAGAAAATAGATGCATGCAATGGTAAAAACTATGACAATTAACCTATATGATGCATGTAAAACATGTATAATGATGCGTGCATCAATGTCACACACCTATTCTTCTGTTGCCGGGTGTCTCGCGAGGTGTGGACTCGTATGGGCGCCACCGGTGGTATTCCTTTGACGGTTGTGGACTTTTGGCAGACTATGAGACGACTTCACAGGCAGAGGCAGGACTGGAGAGCCCAGTTGGCGACCTTTTTGGCTGGTATCTATGCCATTTGGCTTCAGCGTAATCGTGTTATTTTTTGTGAGGAGATATGTCAGGTGGATAGTATTGTACATCACATCCTTTGTCTTCTTCGGGAGTGGGGCTCTCATTAGTTTATTGCTTTCTCTTCTTTTTTTGCAGCTCTCTACTTGAAGGCTTTCCACATGTACATGTTACTACTTTTTGGTCATATATATATACCTGGATGACAACCTAATGGCGGTCATCCTTTCTCTTTTCAAAAAAAAAAAAAAATCGAATAAAGATCAATGTTCAATGGCTAATTAACTCATATATAAAATATTTGTGGATAATTGTATGTTTTTATATGTTATTAATTTTTTATTCATAAGGTAGG
Organism: Pontederia crassipes; assembly: GCA_030549335.1. Classification (NCBI taxonomy): domain Eukaryota; kingdom Viridiplantae; phylum Streptophyta; class Magnoliopsida; order Commelinales; family Pontederiaceae; genus Pontederia; species Pontederia crassipes. The sequence continues at coordinate 38,285,543 of CM060197.1, read as the reverse complement.
ATCTTATGATTCTCGAACTAATCTTAAAATCCTCGGAAAGCAATCCTCATAACCTTGCTTAAGATAGCTTTATTGGCTATCTTTGCTATGAAAAATGAGTGTCAAAAGTTTGTCTATGATCATGATAACATCTAGGGTTATTTCCTCAAATCACCCCTAAACTATCACGATTTTTTCAATTTGATCCTTCCGTCCAATTCCTTCAACTTTTCGGTTATTTTTTATTTTTTTTATTTGTGAAAAGTCCATTATACCCCTTTGTATTAATATATTTTTACTTAAAATAATATATAATAATAGATATAAAAAATAATAAAAAAAGTAGAGGGGACGACACGATCGCCGGTGATGGGGGGGGGGGTTGGCGGCGACCGTCTCCTCTATCTTTTTCTCTTTTCTATTATTTTTTATATTTATTATTATATATTATTTTAAGTAAAAATAGACTAAGATGAAGGGGTGTAATGAACTTTTCACAAATGCGAAAAATCAAAGATAATCGAAAAGTTGATGGAATTGGACAGAAGGATCAAATTGAAAAAATCGTGATAATTTAAGTACTCAAAAAATGTTCATAATTTGGGTTAAATTTGAAAAATCGTGATAGTTTATGGATGATTTGAGAAAATAATCCTAACATCTAAAGGCACGAAGGTGAAGTAAAATTTGATATATGTTAGGACTTCGGCTGTACCGCGGCATCCCAAAATTTGAAGGACATAGACATGATACTGTACTGATTTAGCAATATTACTATGGAATAAATTGTAGTGAGACCACATTGCATAAACCTGAGTGTCAGGAAAATTACTTTTAATCAATTTCCATTTCGTTTCCTTTTTGCACTTGTGAAGCTTTTGCTTCTGTTGTTTGAATCCATATTCTTATCGTTTCCTTTTCCTCTTCTTTCAGAATGATGCAGCTGATGCTTTGTCAAAGTTCTCTTATCCGCCAGTTGCAGCAGTTACTGTTTCATATAAGACAGAAGCAATAAGGAAGGAGTGCTTGATAAATGGTGAGCTTAAGGGCTTCGGTCAATTGCATCCACGCAGTCAAGGAGTTGAGACTTTAGGTACTGCTATTTAACTTGTTTCAGCTTGTACATGTTTGCCACACTTAAAGCATGGTCAACTCTTCTTAAAAAAAGCATGGTCAACAACTATATAATATTTACAGAAATTATAACAAAGTATATCATATTCCGACATAAGAACGTTTTTTATTAGTTTTTGAGGAGAAATACAGACTAATACCTTCCGTTAAGATCATTTGTCACGTGGTTTAGAAATGAAAATAGCATGAATGTGCTAAGCCTATGCAATTTTGGTCTGTTTATCGGAATATCAATTTAAATTTTATCAGAGGATGTCTCTTTTTCCCTATGCCCTCTGCCATTGTTCTTATATTATAGCCCAGTGCTGTTGTACAGGAACAATATATAGCTCATCACTCTTCCCAAACCGAGCTCCCCCTGGAAGGGTGTTGCTTCTCAATTACATAGGAGGTGCTACAAATACTGGTATCGTCTCCAAGGTAAATTACCTCTTGCAACCTTGCAATTCTCACTGTGATTTCTGATTCTTGCCATGTTTAGTGCCACATCTTATCACAAGTACATTGACTTGCTAGTCTCAACAATCTGATTTGCAGTCCGAGAGTGAACTAGTGGAAGCAGTCGACCGGGACCTTAGGAAAATGCTGATAAATCCAAATGCTGAAGACCCTCTGGCTCTAAGTGTGAGAGTATGGCCACAGGCCATACCGCAGTTCATGATTGGACACCTCGACCATCTTCAAGCCGCTAAGGATGCCCTCAAGAAAGGCGGCTTGGACGGGTTGTTCCTCGGGGGAAACTACAATGCCGGTGTTGCCTTAGGACGATGCGTGGAGGGTGCATATGACAGTGCATCAGAAATATCAAACTTCATTGCCAATGTTAAATTAGCCTGAGACATGATGTGATTTAGGAACAGTTTTCTCTTCAGTTGTTTATATGATAACTCTTGCTGGTTAGTGGCATTCTATATTCTTTTGTCTCCACATATGATCACCAAATTCTCTGATAGTTACTGTTACAATTTTGATGCTCAAACTTCATGGTAAATATGATTTGTCTCCAGAAGGGTTAAATGACGGTGTAAATGCAGAAAGAGTGTATACAAGCGTGTTCATCGTTATGCACCCCCATTAATTCTTTCGAAAATAATATTCCTAATAAAAGAATGTTATAATTTTTGTTGTTATATTTTGATAAGCCAAGTAATAAAAATACAATGCTGATATTGTTCTTGTTTCTAAAATTATAACAAATCTAATTCACAATGAATGTGTTAAGACTTTTTTGTATAAATGTTACAGACATATTCCAATGTTGACTTTTAAAACTTATTTTAATTGTATTTCCATGGTATGTAGATTGTAGCAATATTAAGAATTATTGATCGAGATTCTTTAAAAAAACAAATCTAACCAAAAATCAGATTTCCATTGCATCAGTAATTAAAAATTAAAATTTTAAAACTGAACAAAAATGGTTTGCAAATTTGAAATCATATCATTCAAGTTTTATTTAGCATGAAAATATACGTTTTGGGCCACTTCTCCCTTCTTTCTACATGAACCCTTCATAATGTGCAACCTTATTTCTTTCATTAATCCCAATATCTTATTTGTTTACTTTTGAAACTCACCATTTTATATCCAATCAAAATGTAAAATAAATATTAAGTGAGAATAAAGTATGTATAGATATTGGGGTAAATTAGACATGCTATCCTCCAACTTTAGCTTAATATCTAGATGATCGTTCAACTTCATTTTGTAATTAGATTATTCCATAAGTTTTGAAATCTTGCACATGACATCCTCTTGACTGTCGATAGATGGTTTTTCGATTACAATATTGATGTGGCACAATAAATAATAATATAGTAAAATAAAAAGCAAGGATCCTCTTCCCTTTTCGGCGTCCTCTTCGTTGGCGACCCAATGTCGCCGGATGCTACCACGGGTCGACGGGGATGCAGGCTTGTTTGTCGACAGGGAATGCCATCATCGTCGAGCGAGGGGGGGGGATCAGATGAGGGGCGGGCTAGTTGCGGGGGATTGCCATCAGGATCCCTTTCCCTCTCCTCTCATTTCTTCCTTTCTTATTAATTTATTATTTTTTTGTTGTGTCTTGTCGGTAGCTCAATAAAAAATTCACTATAAGTGATCAGAAGGAATATTAGATAATTGAATAATTATCGCACCCAAAATTGAAGGACTAAGTATATTAGACAAAATTTGGGGTAAATTAACGACTTGTCCTCCAACTTTGGGTGTGTTAACTAAATGACCTTTTCAACTTTAATTTGTAACTAAATTATCCTCAACTTTATTTTTCTTGCACGCATTGTCGTTCTGATAGCAGGGGTTTCCGATAGCGCTGCAACTACAGGCGTCGCTTCAATGGGATGATTCGTCATCTAAGGGGCACGATTGGTGGGTGCAACAAGGAAATTGGAGATGGAATCAAGCATATCCTTGAAGAAACTCATCCCTGCAACATCAATCCAATCAGAGAGACATGTGAGCAGACGTGCGAAGGACCTTTCTCCCGACACCAGAAGGGAGAGGGGAAGAGGAGGCACACACCCTTTCTCCCAACGTTGGAAGGGAAAGGGGATGGGGGCGGCCCTCTCCCCTCCGGCGCCAAAGGACAGAGTGGGTGGGTGGGTGGGTGAGGGGGGGGGGGGGGGGGGGGGGGGGGGGGAGACTGCCCTCTCCCCTCCGGCGCCGAAGGGGAGAGGGGAAGTGGGCGTCACCTCCCTTCCTCTGACTCTGATGAGTCTCTTTTTTGTACTTTTTATTATATGTTTATATTATTTTATTAGTTTCTGTGCTACGTCAGTAGTGCAATCGAGAAATATGCTATCGACGATCAAAATTACAATGCATGAAAAAAAAAATAGTTCGAAGATAATCTAGTTATAAATTAAAATTGAATGACCATTTAAATATAAACCATAAGTTGGAGGCGATTCGTATAATTAATTTACCACAAACTTGATAACCAAATTATAAATAAAATATTTTTATTAACTCAATCACAACCACACGAGTAGTGATGTTTAATGGATCAAATGAGTTCCTAATAATTTCGGTCAATCAAGATTTGACTTAACATTGGACGGGAGGAACATGCTCGTTAATTTAACGAGTTATTATCGGATCATCTAATAAACTTTTAAACTTGTCTGTCCGTTAAAATATAATAGATTTAACGAAAAGATCGACCGGCAGATAAACTAGGCAACCCTATTAATTTTTTTAAAAAAATAGTTTATTCTTTTCATTTATTTTAAAATTTGACATTTCTTTTTTTAGATTTTCTTATATTAATTTCTTGATGCATTACTATAATAAATAATTTATCATTATTTTTTCCTTTCTGTTTTCTCATAATTTTCTTTATTTTTTGTGTTTTTACTCATTTGTTTATTTTAGTTTTTTCATTAATAATAGAACAAATCAAAATAATAATGGATAAACTACTTATATTCTATTAATAGTTAAATACTATTATATAAGCTAATTAGCTATTATTAATAGGTACTAAATAAGCATAATTAATTTTATTTAAATACTTAAATATTATTAACGAATTAAAGGTCGTCTTATAAAATGATTTGTTAATATCAAATATCGGATAATTGATTGAAATATAATGTCTAACTTATTATCCGCCCAAGCTCAAAATTTGGACGATTTCAAACTAAACACCAATAAACTTATCCATTATCATATCGGCTCGAACAACTTAGAAATTGAACTGTAACACTCGAAAAAAAATTATTTAAATAAAACAGATAGAGACCAAAAATTCTAGTAAAATGCAAGTAATGGGTGATTATGTCAATTAAGGGTGAGATAAATACGAATCTGGAAAAGTTAAAAGGGAAATTAATATTAAAGTGTTTCTCTCACCTCCCTCAGAAAGGTCGATTGTTCTTTTTGTCCTATCTGGCCTGCCATCCTTGTTTCATTGCATCTCACGTACGATTTGGAAGAAGAGGGCAAACACTATGTAATACCATTCGTAAGGATGAATAGAACACCTCTCTTCTTCTCTCTCTCTCCCCTCACGCATTCTTGGATTTAGATATCATCTCCTTACATTCTGCCCGCAGGTGGAGATTGGCAGAGGGAAGGAGATCTCACACCAAAGTGGCAAAGGGGATGCATACGTTAATTCGAACTGATCATCGACGGAGGATCCAGCACGATTAGAGGTTGGTGAACTGAAATCACTTTGCATAATTATCGATATCCCTCTCTCTAAGATTTGATTATGATATGATTATGTACATCGTAAGAAAGATTAAGAGGAAGAAGACACGAAGAAGAATCTGTTGTTGATTTATTTTATTGTTTGCATACTTGTATGGCTGATTGTATGTAGTAATCTGGACTCTATTGTGTTTGATCTGTGTTAGCTCCTATAATATTTGTATTAGATCTGTGTGTATGGATTTGTAGGATTAGTTGATTGGAAAACGTCTGCATTTTGATTTATATAGCAACCCAGCCCGAATCTCTAGGAATCTGGCTCGGGTTCATACTGAAATCGACTGCAAAGCCCCGCCTTCACGATCGTGAACCCATATTCACGCCCTTGAGTCTGCCGTTACAGTCATGCCACTGTCAACATGCCTGTGCACTTAGCTAACACGATCGTGCCATCCCTTCGACACGCCCATGCCATCCTATAGGTACGCCCGTGACACCTTACGGGCATGCCCGTGACAACCCCCTTATTTCCTTTAGCGCACGGTCGTGCCACCTTTTTGTCACGCCCATGCCAAGCTATAGAATGGTCGACCGATCCGTTGAATCGGTTGACCAACCTTTAGACTATGAACCCTTATTTATTTATTAACCCTTGATTTTGATCTAGATATTGTCTGCTTTTCTTTTGTTTGATCATGATTATGACTGAATTAAAGACATGATTTCATTGAGATCTAATCCCGTTTTACGATATGAATCATTTTACTGATTTATTCTTCAATTGATTCAAGTATATCCATCGTATGAAGAATAAGAAAAGATAAGATTCTAAAGTGATTAATAAATGAAGATAGAAGATGTGGGGTTGTCAGTCTATGTCAAGTGCTTCAAGATAAGGGTCGCTTTCTTGTTTATGGTTTGATCACCCAAACCTGTACAAAGCTGTATTGTTATGCTCGGCATAATCCAAAAATGTAAAGGCACCCAGAGTCGCCTAATTTCTAAGTATAATGCAAGATTAAGAAGTATATTCAAATAAAGCAAGTATGTTATCAAGTCAAGTATCGTTATGATTTCTCTCATGATTAATGAGATTATTATCTATTTCAAGTTATTATGTATCATCATGATCTTACTGCTTATTATCACTTACTGACTTTTATTATTCTGATACTCCATGCTCATTCTCTGGTTAAGATAAGTTATGTCATCAAATTTTGATTTAGTCTATCTAAAAGTTATGCATTGTATATTCTTACTAGTTCTCTACTAGGCTGTAAAGCTTTCGAGAGGAGGCCCCCTTCTCCTGTATTTGATTTCCACAGGGTCAAGTCAATGACGATGTTGAGTTGGTGTGTTGTGACAGAGCACATGCGATGATATAGCACATGAACCAAAGGCCTTGTTACCAGATACTATTTTTTTCGCATTTATTCCGTAATTATGAACCTTGATGTAATTCTAATGATATTCTAATTTGAGATAGTGTAATAACTTTCCAACTTCATCTATTTATGCTATCCCCTATCTTTCTCTTTTTATTCTACTACTAATGTGTCTATATTTTTTTACTAAATCTTAGTTAATATAATGATCAAAACCATAACATGAACTTAGTATTATAAATACCACAGCACACGAGTAGGTCTTCTTCATCGTCTCACTACAAGAATTTTGTTAATACACGACGTTTGCAAAATTTAAAAATGTTACTAAATATTTAAAAAATCAGCGACGTTAAGTAAATGCCACTAATTATTTACATTAGTGACGTTTATACCAACCACATTCACCGACAAGTTTATATAAAAGGAAAAAACATTCATGGCTGTTAGCTTCCGCCTCATCAGGGTTTGTCAAATCCCTAGCCGCCTTCATCACTTCTCTAGTTGGAGTCATCGCTCGTCTTCCACCGTCGTCTCATCGTCCTCCTTCGATGGTCGATCACCCTACGCCGACGGTCGATCGCTCATCTCCCTCTAACCGATTGATCGCCCCCTCTAATGGTCGTGCACGTCCCTCCTTTGATGAACGAGTGTCATTGGTCAAATCTCTCTCTCTCTTCCAGCTGTTTTCCTCTGATTGTCAATCACCATCCTTGGACGAACGCGCGCTGCTAGTCAGATTTCTCTTAATTCATTGTCCGATCACCCTCCGATGAACGAGTGTTGCTGGTCAGATCTCTCTCTCTCTCTCTCTCTCTCTCTCTCTCTCTCTTTCTGTTCATTTGAAAAAGGATCCCTGTCAGAGAAATTGCCTTGCATTCGCCTCCATTTTGGGCATTTATTAATGATAGCTTTTTAAGTCTTTATTTCTAGGGTGAACCACTAGGATGGACTGAATAAAATTTCATTTCTTTTCTTGTCCTTATCATGTTTGTCGAATTGAAGACATGAATGCAAAGAAGTTGCTTGGGCATGAACCAAGCAATGGCATGGTTTCTAGGTGTTTTAAAATTTGAGGAGCTCTAAATTATTTATCAGTAACATGACTCATTTGCTACTTTAGGTGCCTGGGTATCCTTCTCTACGTGAAAATATCATGCATCTTGCACCCAGGCATGGAGTTTTACATTGCTTTTCCACAAATGAGAATGAAAATTGGTGATGTTCTATCTACTTTAAACCTATTTCTTTTTTCTCACTTTGTTAGGGTGGTGAGTCTTCCTGATGATACAAAGAGAGATCTAGAAGACCCAGACAGCAGGCATGAGTCATAGAAAATTATAGATATAGATATACGTTAATAGCACTTTGTTGGATTTAATGTTACTATTTTGGGTGTCAATTGCTTGGCATGATTTATGACAATTGTGCCTTGCGCATACCAGGACAACACCGCCATAGGACACCACCACCATATGAACCCAGCTTTTTTGTTCTTGCCATGATATGAAGAAGAAGGTCGAGTATTGTCTTTTTTTGCCATTGAATTTAGTGTACATGGGTGCTAAGTTAATTACAACATTGTACATATTAAGTTAAATTTTTTGCCTTCATGGATGTTTTCTTTATATTATGTTTCCTCGTATTGGATCATTATGCCTAGAGCAGTATGAATAAATGTGGATGATTGTAGAATGATGTTGAAGGGCTATAAGAATCTATCAAAAACATTTTTTTACTGTGACGTTTACAAAGTTAACATTCATTTGTCCTTTACAATATTTTACCTATTGTAACTTTTGTGATTGCCTCGTTTTTAAAAAAAACTTTTTGATTGCCATTATTCCCAGGTGATCACTTTAGTTGTTTGGATTTCTAAGCACTTCTACAGATATGAACATTGCATATATAACTCTTTCTCTTGGATCTAACTAGTGTTTTGGATATGTTTTTTCATGATTTACAGAATGTATAAATGAACAACAAGAGGAGATGGGCTACAAATTTTTGGGACTTTAATAGCTGAGGAAGGTGCATTGGTGATGATAATGTACAAATGTCCAATTGTGGAGTTCTTTTGGATGAAAGGGCATAGCCCATGTTGCCGTCGAGAATAGTCAACGTTTAGAGTTTTGATTGATGGAACCATGACAACATGGAGCAATTGTAAACTCTTATATTTTGTATTTTTGGTTATAGGGCTTATATAAAAAATAGACTTGTAAATTCGATACTATCATTGGAATGCATTTGTCATATTATTCTTTTCTTTCCTTATGGTAGGTTTTCTTGTTCAATGAAGTAAATTTTTCAAAAGAATCATTATGCAATGAAGTTATTCACCGAATAAAATTTCCTTAGCTTTTTAATATTTATGTTAGAGTATTTCTATAAATGTTTTAATATAGATGACCTGGCACCACATAATAACATTTATAAATCACAAAAAATATTTAGTAATGATTAAATATTGTAAAGATTATTCTTTTTTGACATATAAGTGTTGCCAAAATTACACTTTTTGTAACCTTCAAACGTCACGATGTACTTACATTTTGTGACGTTTAACTAAAATTTAAACTTTCTTAATGAATCTTTTGTGACGTTTACACGTCACATATTAAAAAAAATTTGTGACGTTTAAACGTCACAAAAGAATGAAACTTTTGTGATGTATATATTTTTAATGACGTTTTTCAAATACACGTCACCTGGTATCGTCTGTAACTCGTTTTTAGGGACGCTTAAATGGTAACGCTTAATAAATATCACTAAATATCTTTTGTGACATTTAATTAAATTTTAGTAATATTTTATTAAACATCATTAAAAATCATTTTTGTTGTAGCGTTTCTTTCTCCCGTGGCGTGTCAAGTAGAGAGAGAGAGACGTCGTTGGGGACATTCGCGAGGGGACGTCGCTGACATTTGTACAAGGAAACACAGCGTGAGGGCCCCACAGCGAGGAGACATGTCCACCTCGATAACTCAGTCGCCAACCTCCTCCTGTCTCTCCGTGTCACATTGCCACACTCTCGACTGTGTGCAGATGCAGAGCATCACAAGGGAGGACGTTAGACAAAATTTAATATCCTTTGGCACCTTATCATTGTCTCTCCCAAAAATATAATATCACTTTTTAAATCATTTTATTTGTATATTAAATAATATTTTAAATATTAATTATCAAATTTCGAAAAGATAATTCTTTTTTCTTCTAAGAAAAGTGGTATTAAAATTTTAGCAAATATCAATCTTAAAATTTTAAACTCATCTACTTTAAGATAATTTTATTCTTTAACTAACATCAACATTATAATGACACAGAAAATATTAAAATTTTAAGAGTTCCGATAAGGAGATCAAAAATTTATTATGTTATATTTGGGTAAATTATTATTTTTTTTAAAAAATCCTTAAAAGGTGACTAGATTGGCATAAAGCAATCTTATTATGATGATAAAAAGACCATTTTATCAATCCCACAATTGTTTTCTTTTATATTTTAACCATATATGTTACATGAAAAGCATAACTCTAATATGTTAAATAAAAAATGAAAAAGCTTTACATAAATTAGTTACATGGAAGAAATGAGAAAAAAAGTGTTCCAATTTTGATCTCAAATGAATGTATAAAATGGCGAGCAACACTCAAGCAAATTAAGTGCATGCAACCATGCACCATGAAGACATGCAATTGACTTTTATCTTCATGCATTGTGGTTGCTTTATCGCCTCTCAATTTTTCCATTACTTAGAGAAAACAGCTAAGGAATTCTTTGTTTATTTATTGATTTGTAATTATTATAAATTTTGTTATGCTCCTAATAACAATTTTATAATAATTACAAATCAATAGGAATCACCTTACGAGTCCCGAAAATATATAACTAAAATATGCATATATTACTACGTTTTGAATGATTATAATATATTCAGTTACTCATAAAATTTATGTGAGCAAATAATAATAAAATTGCAAAAGAGAGTAATGTTTAATTATATAACATGTGATTGATGTTAATTTATAATTAAAGAATACACCTTAATATTTTCACAAATATTAAAAAATAGAAATTTGAAAAAAAAATCATCCAAAAAGAATGACAACTTTTTAAATTGAAAAAAACGCCCCAAAAAATAGGATAATCCTTTTATACATAAAAAAAAATCGTGGACTCATTATTTTTGCCCCTTATATGACTACACGACTCCATCAACTTTTCTTTTATGTTTGTTTGGAGAACGAAGTGTTATAAATTAATAGATTCTTCATTCTTGTTTTAAACGCTCCCTAATTTTATGATGGGAATTCAAATTGGTTTTACCTGGTCAAATGTTCTTATTCCATATAATGCTCATGGAATATATTACCTATTCTCATTTTTTTTTTCCAAACCTATTCCAACTTTTCCTCACATTTCATGTTCAATCGAACATTGTTTTGATACACCCCAAGAATACAAAATTAACATAATTAATAATTCTTTTTATACTTTTAACCATAAGTTGCTTTACTTTTGTTTTCTCATCCAAAAAACAAAAGTTGCTTGAGTTTTTTTCCATCTACAAGGGAACCAGCAGCCAACCTGGATTTGCAAGCAAGGAAACTTTCATTTCAGTTTCAGTTTCCTTGCACCCAACTAAAAGTCACACTCGATTGACCAGCCAGAGAGAGAGAGAGAGAGAGAGAGAGAGAGAGAGAGAGAGAGAGAGAGAGAGAGAGAGAGAGAGAGAGAGAGAGAGAGAGAGAGAGAGAGAGAGAGAGAGGTCTGAGGTAATGGTAACCCTTTTTTCCATATTTCCTTCTAGTGTCTTGCCATTGTTTTTTGCATGTCTCCCTCGAAGTAGCTTTCATGCCTTCTTCTTGCCTTCTTGTGAGAGGACCAATGCCTACAAACTCTAACCTTTTCACCAAATCAAAGACAGATGGCGAGAAACATCTGTGTTACACATTCCAATTCCCAACAACAACTCTGTTCCCTCCTTCCCCTTCTTTACAGCACAAATCTTCTTCTACTTAGACAATTATTCCTAAGCTTATCATGATCATAATAGATGTGACTGGTCTGCTATCAGAGAGAGTAAAAACAGGAACATATTCTGCAGAGAGAGAGAGAAAAAAAAAAGAAATGGCCCCTAGTTTTCAGAAATGCCTATGTTCCTTCTTTCTTGTGCCTCGGTGCTACTTGTTGCTGCTAGCTCTTTTGACATTGGTACTGCCATGGTCAACATGTTGGTCTCTCTCCTGCTGCTGATCAAGCAAAGGTCCAAAACACAGGAAAACATCCATGAGAGAGAGATGGCGAGTCGTGATCATATGACTCACTTCTGATTCAATGGCGATTTTTGACTGTGTCTGCAGCATGAGACTTTTGTCCATATGAGGAGAGAATTTGGGAATCATTTTTATCATTTACACGCATGGTTTGCTAATGGGAATCATGACACAGCATTCAAACTTAGTGATAAGGCAGTATCAATTTTAGATGTTCTTTTTGCATCCATAGACAATGAGAACCTTCTGCTGCAGAATTGTCTCCTGAAAAAAATACAGCCAGCATCCATAAGCAAAAAAGGGAAAAAAAGAAATAGAAAAAGAAAAAAATGACTTCAGAAGTAGAATGTAAAAAAAAAATCATGCACTGTCATGATAACAACATTTTTTCTTCATTAAATGCATGACTATCACATGTTTACTGATTTTAACATGTTACACAATTAAAGCATAAAGTTTCCTGTATATTAGTCTACAAAGATGAACTTTGAAATTAAATCACACATTTAGTCATGGTTCTTAGTAAAAGTTAGCAATTACTTACCAGAGGAAATTAAATTGAAATGAAAAGTTAAATCAGACACGAGGAATTAACTTTATGCTTTAAATCGAGTGGATGACTTTTTTTTCTGGTATTAACTATTAACTTTGATATCCGAGTCTTGGATTTTTTTTTGCCCAACAGTGACTTCGATCTCCTGACATTCTTCTGGAACGTCGACCTGTTACTAGTAAATGATAAAATAATGTCTGAAAATAAAATGCATTGAATTCTAATTTTCAGGTTTTGTAACTGCAGTAAATTAAATAATTGGCTGTTGAAAGTGTTTTTTTTCCTTTCTCTCTCTATATATAGTGTCTTCCTTTGATCCAAGTATCAGAATGCACATCTAGCTTTGTCACTCTCTCTCTCTCTCCTCCCTCATGAGATCGAAGAGAAACCAGTGTGTGGCAGACACATATTCTGGCATGAGAGAAAATGATGAATCCCCTTCTTCCTCCATAGACAGCAGCAGCTGTCCTGCTGTCTCGACCACCTCCCTGCATCAGAGAGCAAGCGATCTGAGCACAGACCTCCGGCTTGGCCTCAGCTTGTCGACCTACTCCTCTCTGCAGGAATGTAGTTCTTCCAAAGAAAAGTATGCTGGCTTGCTTCTCCAGTTCTTTCTTCCTCTTCTTATTGCAGAATTTGTTCTTCCTACAAAAAGTAAAAAAACTCGCCCAAGTGTAGATATAATTTTGCAGCATGCATTGATTTAAGAGTGCAACTCGAGATGTTCTGAATGATTTGCTTTGCTCCATGATCATGCAACGATCAGTTTTCCTTCTTTAAACTACATATATGCAGCAAATTAAGCAACCATTTACTGATCCTTTCACATGAAAACTTCCAGCAATCAGCAATCAGACAAATAATTGTTCTTGCTCTGATTCGTTGGTGTCTTAATAGTATCTTCTTTTGGCTTGTGAGCAGTCAGCATAATCAGAGGCACTCGCCATCGCTTTTTGTCAAAGTTTACATGGAGGGGATCCCGATCGGCAGGAAATTGGATCTGTATGCGCACGATGGCTATGGAGATCTAGTGAACGCGCTTTGCCGCATGTTCCACACCACCATCATGTGTAAGAACAGGAGTTGTTACTGTCTTCAATCATCTGCTTCATATTTTTGCCGCCCTGTTCTTTACCACCAAGCTAAGCTTGTTTGCTGCATGATCCAGTCTCCGGGATTGCTCAGATGCCTTCCGACAAGGCGCATGTGGTGACCTACGAGGACAAGGATGGAGACTGGATGATGGTCGGAGACACCCCATGGGAGTATGATTCATTCCTGCAACTTCTCAGCATTTCTTAACATTCTGTAAATATATAATGAACATTTCAGTTTCTCTCACTTCTGAAACGATGAAGTTTGGGTGCACTGTGCTTGAGCAGGCTGTTTCTGGCCACCGTCAGGAGATTGAAGGTTACCAGAGCAGACAAGTGCTAGTGATCAAATCCAAGCTCCATTTTTGTTCATACGTCGCGGCTGTAGAGCCGTAGAGAGGAAGAAAAATGCACAGAGCCACAGGACATAGTTGTTGATCCAAACTCCAGCTCTCTGTATTCCTTTCTTTTGGTGCTTTTGGCACATTAATTGGATAATGATGTTAATCCTGGATTCAAATTGAAACTTTTGGATCTTTTTATCAGAGTTGACATGGAATTCTAAAAGAAATTGAAGCCTGTGTATTATGTGGTCCAATCAACAATTTTAGTCTATATACAAAATTTTTCTTGGTACCTTTGTCTGAAAAGTTTTCTAACTCTAAACGGATCTTGTAACGTGGTGTTATTTAATTGAATCAAAATTGTATCGTGTTTCGATTGAGTGGTCAAATAAAATCTATGACTTCTTCCAACCAAATTCCAACGAATGTTGATTTCCAAGCTCCCCTCGTTTACTTAAACAAAACATTAATCAGATAGTTCCAAAGAGACATGTCCATCACGCGATCTCTGAAAGATACTACGGAAACATATGACAAACTCTGTATTGACCCCATACTTGACCTTGACCTTGGTCAGCCATGGAGGTTTATAATGAACATAAAAAAATTGACATTAATAAATGCAGAAATCTTAAGAAGTATAAACACAAGGAGAATATTCAAGTCTATCTCAACTATTACAAAGCTCATAAGTAAATACGACTTAATGCACCATCACCATGATTCAGGATCAATACTTGCAAATTTTTTCAGACTTTTGTCCCATGAACTCAGAAGCTTCATATTTTTTTTAAGAAAATTGGATCATGTCATAAATGAGAATTAGAAGAGTCTTTTCATACGAAATATGAAGAACCTAATAATTGTCGCCTTGCGACTGCCCAGCATAGCTCGCCAAGAAATGAGCTGTAGAGTTATTTTCTCGATAAATATGTTTGCATGAGAATTCTACAAAAGATGGAATCATTGCTCATATGTCCCAAGGCTCATATTTAAGTAGCTAAGGTAGTTAAGGGATTTGGGGGACCCCCTCCCTCAAATTTTTACAACCAAAGTAGATTTTTTTCCTGAATATCTATGCATATTTTATTAGTTTGCTTCCTCCTGAAATATTAACTTGGCTATGTTATATGAGGAAACAACAATAAACATGAAATTCATAGCACATAAGAATCATAACGAAGTAGACATTATTATCATATTGATATAAATATTACTTGTATTTTAATTTCATCAATATTTAGTTAGTTTTTAAAAGTCAACTAGGTAAATTATATGACTCTAAACAAATCTACATTATATATATTTGAAATTTTATTATATAATAGATGACTTCATAGGGAATGCTTCCTAATCTAAATTGACGCTTTTATTGGAAAAGCTAGAAAGCAATTTATTTATCAGTAATATGCATTCTTTTATTTAATATCCTAGATAATCTGAGTTAATTTTATTAAATACCTTCAAACTTTACCTCTTTTTCAACTTTATTTTCTAATCAAATTGCACTTTGACTATTGACTTATTTAACTAAATACTCTTTTTACTTACTATCGTCCGCTTTTTGAATGCGCACGTGATACTTTTATCTCTTAATAAAATAAAATAATAATGCGAAAATAAAGAAAAAATATAGAAACAAAAAGGGCCGCCCTCAATATTTCCTTCCCCTTTTTCGACTCGAACAGTGTCGCCCTCAGCATCTCGCCGCCACACTAGCTCTACTTCGAGCCCGTCGAGGGCGTGCACGATTTCTCCATGATCTGACTAGTTCTCCTCCTTTGCTTGCTACGATTGAGAAATTGAAAGTTTTAGTTCTGGAGTCTCGGAGTGTTCATCAATGTGTCAAGGCTTCGTGGGTGTTTGCCAACTCCTTCAAAGAACTCAAGCACGAGATCATCGATGAAATCTCTGACTAGGTGCGGCTCATCCCCAAGAATGAGGCCAATGGGAGCTGCGAACGTCGAGCATAAAGGGGGACTTGATTAAAGTGTCGTACGACTACCTCAAGTGGCTCGATGCGCAGGGAGCCCAATCGGTCATGCACATTTTCCTTGACAGCGTGATGAGATGGCCGAGCTTGCCAACGGCTTGCGGAGCTCCGACCGCCCATTCCTTTAGATGGTCAAAGGCGATCAGAAAGCTACATTATCAGAAGGGTTCATTGAAGAGACCAAGAAAAGAGCATGCTGGTGGAATGGAGCCCACAGGACCACGTGCTCATGCAAAGGGCCATGGCATTCTTCGTGATGCATTGCGGATGGAACTCGATGCAAGAGGCATTGTCGGCGGATGTCGGCATAGCAGTTCGGGAGCATGCTGTCGATGAGCAGCTTGCCAAACCACCTATCGTCACTCATCGGGCTGAGCCGCCTAGAGGAGAGCGAGGCATTTGACGTTGGTGGCAAAGTTGGTGAGTGTGAGGTGATTGTTGGGGAAAGAGGTGGAGAGAAAACTATGGACATGGTAATCGAACCACCATCGAGCATTGGAAATAAAGTTTGAAGAAGTGCAAGAGAAAGAGGAGCTAAAATATGAGAATGTCAAGTTGTAGTAAGGCATCTCGACCATCTTGAACAAGATCAAAGTGAGAAATGCATTGCCACTTTTGACGATCACTTTGGTGAGCAAACTGATCAAATTTATTGTTCTCTCTCAACTGATTTGCAACATTGAGGACAATCTATGATAGAAAAACAATCGTAATATAGTATCCAATAGAAACAATAAGCCTAAATCATAAAGTGATATTAGTGTACAAAATAAAAATTAATGCAGAAGACTCGAAGATAGACCAAATAAGAATCCAACAAAATGGAAGTTCAACATTGTTATGAAATAAATAGTCTCATCAAGTGCGAAAAATAAAGAGTCTAAATTATTATAACTCAAAAGGTCCATGAATGAAATAAATGACAATGTGATACAATGAAATCACCCTATATGCACATTGTCATCACTAGTAATTATGTCAATTTGGTTCATCCTTCCATGACTTATTTACTTGCAACAAGAGAAATAATATCCCGTGAGCTTCGCAATCAAATAGAAAAATAATAAATCAATGAATAATTAAATCAACACTGAGTAAACATGATAATAATTTGAAAATATTCCGTATGAGTTCATCAATAAGAGAGATGAGTATCAATAATCAAATAACAAAGGGAGAAACAATAATCAATGTCACGATTGTACATGAGAAGAAGAATTATGATATTTGTGATTACTTTTCAGTGCTTTGAATCAATGAGATATTTATGCAATGTAGGAAATTACTTCCAACTTATAGATATTAGATATTTTTATGCAATCTCATTATTTAGTATTTTTGTTACAATGAGATATCATATACTTTATGAATGATGCATGCTTGTGCACACTTCTCTATGGGGGGAAGAATGGATTGGGAGCAATGGAGTGACGAGGACATAGTTGAACCCCTTAACTATGTAATGAACAATACAATGCATTGAGCTCCCATCAATCCATATCATGGGCACCTTAGCTTTTATTTTTTATTTAATTAAGTTCTCATCTTCGCTCATTTCAAACTTTTGGTCATAGCTATACACTGTGAAACAATATGATTCATATCCATATCATCAATACAATGAAGATAAAATCCATTGGGATCAATTGTCGTATAATCATAGTATGAAAATGGGAAGATTTAGTAGTTAGAGTATTGGACCTCTAGTGAGGGATGTGGGTGTTCGGTCAATAAAATTTGCGGACCTCCAGTTACGTAACCAGCCATCCTTTTTGCTTGAACAAGTTTTCAATTGTCTATCTTTAATAGTGGTCAGATTTGTTAGCGATCATCCCTTTCTTGGATCGGATGTTGGGTTCAAGGAACCGGTTGCCCAATCCTTTCAACAAACAAATCATATCACCCTTAAAGATTTTAGCATTCACTTTACATATGTAGAGATATCTATTTTTAGGTAATATACACCATGCTTTGAGACTAAATAGTAAAAACCTTATCATCACTATATCACTCCCTAAGTTCATTTACATGTAACAATCAGAACAAGAGAACATTACCAACAATCATACATGAATTACAAAAGGATCCTACTATGCAATTAGTTCTTCATGATAGCCTTGAAATTGAGCCATGGATGTGACATAGTCATTGTGCTTTATAGGGCTGAGCATGGTTCGGGTCGACCCAGACTGCACCGATCCGAGCAATCAGGAAAAATACTCAACCCGAGTGGGATCTGAACCCAGTCCGAGTCTAGTAACTTGACCCGTCGGGTTTCGGATCAATACCGGGTTCACAGCATAGAAACCCGACCTGAGTTTATATATTCAAATTAAATCTATAAACTCAACCGTGACCCGTGACCCACGACCGATGACCCATTAACCCGTGAGATGAAAAATGATTAAAGGTTGAAATCCCTAATCTCGATCGCGCTCAGTCGTAGAATGCGTCGACTGCTCCTTTGTGTTACAGTCGCTGGTGTCGTGCCGCTGTGTTGCTGTCATGGCATTGTCACCGCCACTATGTTGCTGTCGCCACCGCCACTGTGTTACCGTCGCACCGGTGTTCAGCCGCCAGTCCTCTCTCCCTCTCCTTTCCTCTTTCCCTTCCTTATCTTCTCCTTTTCTTCCCCTCTCTCTGCGCAAAGTCGCGAGAAGTCGAGCATCAAGCAGGGTGCTGTTGCCGACCTTAATAGGTTTAGTGGCTCAGTTCGCTCTGCTGCAATCATCGACACTACTCCATTGTGACAATGTGTTTCTGTCATCGTCGTCGTTGCATTGCCGTCGCCCCCTCCGGTGTGCTGTCGCCAACCTTGATAAGTTCTTTCTCCCACTCATTCTTTCTCTTTCCCTTCCTCATCTTCTCCCTTGTCATCCTGCTCCTCCGCCGTCATCGCTGTGTTGCTGTCGTCGGTGTGCTGCAGCCAACCTTGGTGATTTCCGGTCCAAATACAGTCTAGCTCTTGATTTACCGGTTAGACCCGGTCTTGGTACCGGGTCGGAATTTTTCCAACCCTGGTAGAAGTTGGGTCGAGACTGGATCCATCCGAACCCGCACCCAATCCCGAATTTGCTCAGCCCTAGTGCTTTATTGTCATCGCCCAATAACCATAACTCATATGAATACCATTGACATTGCTTCATAATGTTGTCATATTATAAGGGTCTATTTGGATTAAGGGTTTTGAAGGAGGGGTGGAATATGAAGAAATGAGATTAGATACACTTTATTTGACTATATTTTTTATTTAAGTTAAGAGGAGTGTGGCGGAATAGTTAAGTTATCCAAACACTACATTTTTCACGAAAGAATAGACAATTTTAAATCAAAATAATCCTCTTTTATTACTAAATAAAATCATTTCTCTTGTTACTAAATTAAATCCCTTCTCTCTATCATTAGTAAATTATCTTTATCAATATGAATATATATATATTTCTCTATCATTTTCTTCTTTTAAAAATAGATGAATAGAATATTTTTAAAAATAAAAATATATTAATATAGAAAAAATAGGCAAAATAAAAAATAAAGGTAAAAATATATTAAGTTGTAAAGTAATAAATATGTATTACTCGTTAGATATTATAAATAGTTCATATATATAATAAAAGATAAAAATAACTTTTTAATAAATAAAACTTTTATTCCACGTACTATATTTTTTACAATTTATTATACTAATATGGACGTTCTAAAGACACACCACGCTCCACCATCCCATCTCTTCCTATACCATCTCATTCCATCCCTTTATTAGTTAATTACCAAACAAATCCTAATGATTAATCTTCATCACGTTTGAAGTCTTGTTTATGCAGGGATTCAAATGGATCAAGTTACATTATCCTTATGAGTAATCAGCAAATAAATAGTCATGATTCAAGCATGGATCATACTGGCACCACACAACTCTTATAAACCTCTTAAGAATGAGCCTAATAGCATTAATCTTGATTATCAGCTCTAAAACGCTTAAAAACCAATCATGTTCATTCAGAGGGTACATTTGGATGCAAATCATACGACAATCACATATGCATAAGAATAGCACCACACATGGCTCGATTGAGATTTGAGATTGTAAGGACCTTATTATGCTTCCTCTTTTGACATAGGAGAAATGACAGCAACATTTCAGACATGAACAGTAGTGGAATAACAAGGAGGATCACATTATAATTGGGTTGATCATGCAGTTAACTCCTTTCGATGCCATAAAATTGGCTGTGATGGCAGAGGATTAATGCCTCCAAAATTGCTCTGGTATCAATTTTTTCTTGCTGGATGTTACATATTAGGTTCTTGAAGAATTGATGCATTAAATGTCAGTAGTGTAAGACTCGACCCGACCAGATCAGACCGATTGGATTAGATTGAATCGCGAACCGAATAATATAAATTAATAAATAATAAAATAAGTTAAAGTGATTTATTGTAATATTATTAATATGTAATATCTTATTTAAAAATATATAATGTAATATAATAATTCAAATAAAATAATATAATAAAGTAAGCATAATTAAAGCATCAATCGAATATTTTCTAAATAAAAATCTCGTGAGGTAACTATAAGAAATAAAAAGATCGATGAAATTTTAGATATGTGCTCAAGAAGAATGTTGAAACATAAATTTCAAATAAAGATATATATATATATAATAATTTTAAAAAGTTTTAATATTTTTGTATATTTTATTTTTTTTAATATTTTACAATTTGACTTAATCGAATCGATCGATTGAACCTGAATTTTGACGAATTTAATCGGCCTATAGGTCATTTTAGTGCCCAGACAAGACAACGATCGGACCGGCTGGGTGGTCTTAAACACTAGTTGTCTTATGCACATTAGAGCACATTTCATCAGTTTATAATAGTAATCTTCATTTACTTCTTGGCTTCCTGAATTTTTTTTTCATTGGACTTTGATTAGAAACTTTAAATTGTGATGGGATTTTTTTTTTCCTCCGTGAAGGTGATGCCACGAGAGATCTGAATTTTAGATGTCTACATATATTTGATATTTTTTAATGGGACCAAACCCACCGCTGGTTCATTTTCTAAAACTAGGTCAAATTTCTAAATTAGGTATATTTCCTAAAAATTTTTATGAGAGAGCATAAAAAGGAATAACTTATCAAAGAAGACTAGAAATATATGGAAACACTTTATAAAGGGGAAATAAATAAATGTAAATTAGAAAGAAAGAAATTAAAGAGGAAGAAATAGAAGAATTAAAAAAAGACGCTAAAATATAATACATTAGAAGATAATTATAATGTTAAATATTAGAAATGAAATAAAAAAATGGATAGAAAACAAACGAAGAAAATAAACCGACAGCTATTAAGACCAAAGAAGACCGAACGAAAAAAATAAAAGAAAATATGTTACGGGATAACAAATGAGAAGAGAATTATAATGGAATAGAAAACATTAAATATGAAATTTATGTGGTGGAACGAAATTAAATGGAGAAAATAAAAGGAAAAACGTTAACAAGGAAGAAATGAAAAAACAAAAAAAAAAAAAGAAACAATGTTAAGAGGATAATAAGAAAGGAAGGACTGTAAAAAAAAAAGAAAATATGAAATTAATGTATTGGAAAGAAATTAAATGGAGAAAAAGATGTTAAAAAGGAAGGATCGTAGATTGTGGAATAGAATAAAATGGAAAGGGAGAAGCGGTTAAAAGGATATGAAAAGGAAAATAAAAGAAAATGTGTTAAGAGGCTAATAATTGTGAAGAGAATTATAATTGAATAGGAAATATTAAATATGAAATTAATGTGTTGGAAAGAACTTGAATGAAGAAAATAAAAGGAATGTTAAAGTGGAGGGAATGTGAAAGTAAAAGATAATGTAGGCGGAGAGAATTAAATTGTGGAAATAAAAGAAAAGATGCTAAAGGAGAGGAAATGAAAATCAAAGAAACAATATTAAGAGAATAATAAATGAGAAAAGAACTAAAATGGAACACAAGATAATAAATATATATGGAATTAATGTTCTTGCTGTTATGTTAAATACTAATATGAAATGATAATAAATAAGGATATTAAATACTAATATGAAATTATCAATGTTCTTTCTTTTAAGTTACAAAAGAAACTTCAAGGGGGGCTAACAAAATAAAAATAGATATATGAAAACAAAGAGAAGTGGCTATTACAAAAAAGTTTATTACCACATCAAATGTCCACACAAATATGTTGATGGGCCAATAATGTTTTCAAATGATTTTTCATGCAATCCTTGATCCGAACAAATTCATTTCTGTAAAAATTCATTTTAGAGTCACGTCGAACCTGCTTTTTGTTTTTTTCTGAAATAACTTCAGCTCGAAGTGTTCCAAAAATTATCTCATTGATATTTTTGCATCGTCATTTATTCCACTAATCAATTAATAGCACTCCCTCCCTCACTTGACTTGCACGTATGCTCTCTTTATAAATGCCAACTACATACTCCTCAATCTCTCATTTCTTTCTTCCTCCTCCTACTCTTCTTCTTCTTAGATCGGTGATCCTTGCAGGTTGATAAATTCCTTAGCTTCCATTAGAGCTTGTGATTAAGCTTCATTAAGTGATATTTAATTAAACATGAAGGAAGGCACAGCAAACTGCGTAGACATCCTCCTGGCCTTGTTCATTCCTCCACTCGGAGTCTTCTTCAAGTTTGGCTGCAAGGTATGTATATACATTTCTTAATTAGCTTCTTCTAATATTTGTGTTTAGTTTTTCTAGTAGTTCTTCATGCATCTTGTTTTATGATTTCTTCGTGGTGTCTATATGCCATCGTATTATACATTCATTTGAGTTTTTTTTTAACATATCCAAGTGATAGTTTATGTTTGTTAAATTAAGTGTTATTAGCAACGCTAAATAAGATTATCTTCCCGGTGTCTATACAATTGGAATGATGAATTTTCTTCTTTTTTCTTCCTTGAATTGTGTTGCAGGTGGAGTTCTATGTTTTCATCATATTATACATTCACTTAAGTAGTTTTGTATTTGATCCGAGTGATGGTTTATCGTTGTGAAATTAGATGTTTTTTATGAGCAATGTTAAAAAGTCTATAAAGTCACTATAAAATCAACTTTATATTTATAAATTTGGTTATAATTATAACAATCTCATTAGCTATTCAACGAGGATGATGAATTCAATTTCTTCTTTCCTTCTTCTTTAAATTGTGTTGCAGGCGGAGTTTTGGATCTGCTTGATCTTGACAATCGTCGGAATCGTTCCAGGGATCATTTATGCTGTTTACGCCATCACAAAGAAATAAAATATGTGACATATTACGGGTAACTTAATTTTTTTTCTTCAAATAATTTCTCTTTGGAATTAATGAATTGAAGTCATTTGGAAACTATTTTCGAATTAAACCCGTGAGGTCATTTGGTAACTTTAATTAATTAATTAATTGTAGGTGAGGCATGGATTTGGTTTGATGACCTGTTTGAAATGTCCACTGCAAAGCTGTTGGTCCTCCTCTAATGGCGTATCTGATAGTTGTATTTAACTATCGTTTAATTTATTTTCTGCGCCTAGTAATTATTTCATGTTGGATTAATTGTTGATGGTGTTTATTCTTCCAATTTAGCTGGTTAAGACTTGTGGAACATGCACTCAATGCTGTGACTGGTTGTGTTGTTTTGTGAACTCTTGTAGTGGGATCATATTTTAGTTTGATGTTATATAATTTTTCCAAATGCCGTTGCATATTGATCGTTCATGGATGATTTCAATTTTCAACCACAAATGTCGTAAGAAAGAACTAAAGTTATAATTGAGGAGAGAGAAAGATTAATTAATGTAACTGTGACAAATTTGCAAATTGGTTTCTTACAAGTAAATGGAGCAAAGGTAACTAGATGATACTCACTCACTCTCTCCTCTCCCCCTATCTCTCTCCTTAATATATATATATATATATATATATATATAAACTGGATAAATGTAATTTTATTTTTTTTTCAATTGGAGAAGTGAGTCTATCAGTCAATTTTCATCCTTCACTTTGATCTTGAAATATAAAAAAAGTTATATCGATCAATAAGTTAGTTGGTTAAGACTTGTGGAACATGTACTCAATGCTGATTGTGTTGTTTTGTGAACTCTTGTAGTGGCCTCTTATTTTAGTTTGATGTTAATATAATTTTTCCAAATGTCGTAGCGTATTGATCGTTCATGGATGATTTCAAACACAAATGTTAATTGAGGAGAGAGAAATATTAATTAATTTAGCTGTCACAAATTTGCAAATTGGTTTCTTACAAGTAAATGGAGCAAAATAAAGTAACTAGATGATACTCCCCCCCCCCCCCCCTCGCTCTCTCTCTCCTTATATATATATATATGGTTATAAACTGGATAAATGTAATTTTATTTTTTTTCAATTGGAGAATGAGTCTATCAGTCAATTTTCATCCTACACTTCGCTCTTGAAATATAAAAAAGTTACAACTATAAATAACTTAGTATGGAGTCCAATGTCGATGAACTAATGTTTGTGCACTGCTAGTTTAGCATTTTTTATAATTTTATATTACAGCTTATTTTTTTCTCTTCGAGGGGCAAAAATGATATTTGACAATTTTGGAATAAAAAATAGATGGGAAATTGGATAAAAATTGATATTTGACTAATAATATCTTATATTCGTTTATTCTTTTTCTAATTCATTTATAACATATGAATGACATCACATATTATTAATAAAATCATATATCATAAGATCGAATCTGATCCTACAATTTTACTTATTAATAAGTATTCTTTTGATAAATTTAGCACACTTAATTCTTAAATATGATTCTTAAGTCAAATTATCAAAACGTTATTATAAACGAAAAAAACTTAAACTTTTTTCTAAATTAATTATTATCATATATATATTAATATTTAAGAATTGGATAAGAACGTAAAATTATTAAAATCGTACACATAAAATCGAAAGATTTTAAAGTCTACTGGATGATGTTTCAAGGAATTAAAGATAATTAGATGAGATATTTGGTTAGGGTGAGATGTCCACTATCAAATATAGATCACTCACATGGTGACCCCATAATAAAATGTAATAAATGGAAATAAGATCAACTCCACGTACAAAATCTGAGACTTCTAATTCTATCTTTTCCATAGGAAGAAAAATGTAATAAATGAAAAAAAAGAATAATTACACAAGAACCAAATTATAATACGAATGGACGATTAAAAAATTACCAATATTCCTAATTCATTTCCTTCTTTGATTTAATTAAGCAGTAATCATTTGAACGATATGATCATTAGCTTTTTCAGGGATTGAGCATTCACTCCAGTCAGGAACTACAATTTAAATATTTTTTTAGATTTAAATATTATTTTCAGGAACTCCGGTCAGGAACAATTTAAGTTTTACCTATCTTTTTTAGACTTATTAATAGAAATTCGTAGGTATTTGGACTGAGAACCTTTTGGCCATATTAAATTAAAAAAAACACTTGAAAATAGAAAAAAAAAAGAAAAGAAAAGGTGCGAGTCTCCGTACGTCTCTGTCTCTGTGAATAATAAAAATATAAAAATAAAACAATTAATCAATAGGAGTAGGGCTCTAGGCCACCTCCAGAGAGCCCAAGGCCCAAGTGGAAATATGTTTGAGATAAAAAATAATATTATATTTTTTCGTCCTACTTAATTGTTTATAATTAAGTCTATTAAATTAAAGAAAAAAAATAAAGATGCCCCCTCTTTAAAGGAGAGACACAGTGTCTCCCTTCTTATTATTCATCAGATGAAGAATTGATCAGATTTAAAGTCTTTAAATGAAAATAAATAAAATAGGATTTTAAATCCAATGAATAAAAACATAAGGGACACTGTGTTTCTCCATTAAAGAGAGAACACCTTCATTTCTTTCGGACTTAATGTGCGTGTATCTCCTTTAAATGAGGGACACTGTGTCTCCCTTTTTATTATTCATCAGATAAAAAATTTATGAATCAAATTTAAAGTTCCTAAATGAAAATAAATAAAATAAGATACATAGATTTCTAATTCAATGGATAGAAACATATGGGGACACTGTGTTCCTCCTTTAAGGAGACACCTTCATTTTTTTTCTTTAATTTAATTTAATATATCGAGTCGAACATATGAAAAAATTAAATTTTATACATAGCATTATTTGTTGGAAAAATTAGTTTATGTAATGTTAATTGTTGAAATAAAAAATGAATAAAATTCTATAAGAACCGATAAATTTGGGAAAAGACAGAAAAGAACAATTTAATTTTTAAAAATTAATTATAATTTAGAGGCATAATTAACGAGAAAGATGACAATAAAGTTAATTTAGAAATAAAAATAACAATGACAAAAATGAAGTCTTGAAATTATTTAGGCTCCTACAAGATCATAATATATGAGTGGAGGTAAATATATAATATATGAGAGGTGCTAATTAAATCCTGCTAATTTTGAGCTTATTCTTTTACAATACTTACAATGAGATCTTTGAACTTTAGAGGTATTAGAAAGATTTTTTTTTTAGGAAGATGAGTCAAGAGGATTTAGATTTCATAAGCATTTTTTATGCTGAAAAAAAATATTACGAGCACAATATAAGATTCGGAAAAAAGTTATCCACTTATAAAAAAATAATGAGAAAAAAGAAAGAGTAAAAAGTTACGAGCAGAATAAGATTTTATGGTACTGTCTTAATAAATAATAATGATCCATTAAAACCATGAAACTGTGCGAGGTATTAATTTGTAGTAGTATTTTATTTATATATTAATTCATAAGTCATAGTCTTTGTATTTTTATTTTACATCATGAAATTCTTATTTGATGTACTAAAAAAATAATGTTAATTTTTTTATTTTAATTATAATATTAAAACTTTAAACTAAATTTTATTTTACATCCTAAAACTAAAACTATCTCCGAAAAAAAATACAACTCCATTAGTAAATGGTTTAGGAGTGTTATAAAATAAAAATAAATAAATTTAATTTATTTTGGTTATAAAATAACTAAAATAAAAATGAAAAGTTGATAAGAAATATTATTATATATATTTTAATAAAATCCAAATAGTTTAAATTTTAATATCGATCTTGCCCATGTTTATTTTTCTCCGAAAATATAATATACATAATACATGCAATCTCTTTAAAATGGTTTGTTCTGATAAAGTAACGAGTCACTCAGTGACTCAAAAATAAAAAAAATATATAAATTACTTATAAGAAAACATCTCAAAGACACATATAGCACACATAAAAATGTAGTATTAGTAATATGTAGCAATGTTATAAGACTCGGACCGACCATCAATCCAAATTAATCATCGGGTCAGATCGGACCGGTTGGATTTGATCGAATCGAATGGTTGAATCCGATAATATAAATTAATAAAGAATAAAATAAGTTAAAGAAATTATTATAATAATGTTAATATATAATATCTTATTTAACAAAAAAATATAAAATATAATATAATAAAGTAAGATAAAAATAATATAGATTAAATGATATAATAAAGGAACATTAATTAAGTCATCAACATAATAAAGAATCTTGTGAGATAATTATAAATAAAAAAATATCAAAATTTTTTTATATATGTGATTAGAGGAGATTGAAATATAAATTTCAAGCAAATATATATATATATTTATATAATATGTCTAAATATTTTAATAATATTTTTTATGTATCAAAATTTTAGTAATTAATTTTTTATTCTATTTTAACAGTATTATAAATTTTTATATAATATTTATTTATGTATCAAATATTTATGATATAATATTCGATTTTTATTTATATAAAAAATCGAGCCACTAGGTATACCACAAAGCGTTTTCGGTACTATTTGGTTTGATTAAAATTAAAATTTATCTAATCAGTAATCAGGGTTTTGTCATGTTAATAATAGTAATCGGTCTTTGTTGCTCTCTATAACCAGTTAGCAGTAGGACTTAGACTTTGACTCGTAGTATTAAAAACTTCTTCTACATAAGACTTTAAAGCACCAGGGATCGCTGCGAGGCTCAAGAACAGATTATAGAGAGAGAGAGAGAGAGAGAGAGAGAGAGAGAGAGAGAGAGAGAGAGAGAGAGAGAGAGAGAGAGAGAGAGAGAGAGAGAGAGAGAGAGAGAGAGAGAGAGAGAGAGAGAGATGAACTGTCAAGGAGGAGGCCGCGTTGTGAATCAGGTGATCGCCGGAGGGCTTCTGGACGAAGAAGGCTGGGCAGCTCGGGCCGGCCTGCGGCGGCGACGACCGGCGAAAGGATCACACGGGGAGGGCAATGCCGGCGCCTCTGCGCGCACGCTTCCTGAGCATATCTTGCACCCCGAGGTGTGGGGAGAAGGCAGCGTTCGCCGAGAGGACCGGCCCCGCGCCGGCGATGCACTGGAGGCGTATCGTCTTAAGATGATATCAAGATATATGAAGAAAGTAAATT
This sequence comes from Pontederia crassipes, assembly GCA_030549335.1. Classification (NCBI taxonomy): domain Eukaryota; kingdom Viridiplantae; phylum Streptophyta; class Magnoliopsida; order Commelinales; family Pontederiaceae; genus Pontederia; species Pontederia crassipes. Next base: position 38,257,153 of record CM060197.1, on the reverse strand, counting down.
AAGGACAATTGCTGTGTCCATTGAAATTTATATCTTTTTCTCCTCGAAAAAAAATAAAAATCAATTATTTTTTCTTTTCAAAATATGTAAGCATGTATTTTTTTTTAGTTTGGCGTGGATGTATTTTTTTTTCTTTCGAGTTCATTTCTTCTCTAATTATAGAGGGAAATGTTAGGACTCTTTTGACACCTTATTTGTCATTCATAATAATGTGATCATAATAATAATACTTGATTTTATCATATAATTTTGCGATTGTTATGCTATGACAAATTGATCATATAGTGAAATATTCTATTTTTCTCTCTAGTGAGATAACCAAAGTAATGCTTAATGATAATCTTTTTATATAACGTCAACTTTGATCTTTTAAGTGATCCTTAAAATGGTAGTTTTTTTGTTATTACATTTAGGTGAGTTTGATTAGATGCAAAACCAAATATAGAATATAAAATAAGCGTAAGTAAAAATTCTATGGTGACATTAAATGATGTAAGTAAAATTCTGTAGATATTATACAAGACTTATTATTATTATTTTATAAAATATTATATATTTTTTTATGTTCTTAACTTTCCTATTACATCTTAAATATTACGTCACATTATATTTTATCTACCTTACTATCTTCACATTTTTAGTATTTTTAATTATTTCCAGTTATATATTCCTAATTTGTATTTTACAATTATTTTGTAATATTATTTTCATATAATTGTAATTTTTAAATGTATTATAACTTCAATCTTATTATTGTAACATTTATTTTAAAAGTATGAAATTTTTATCTCATTATTTGATGACTCCTTTGACAAACTTCTACAAAAGACGTAGAAGTGAAAGTGAACATCTACTTGCCAAGAGACATTTGAAACTCTCAAGATGGTCATGGAAGAGAAACTGGTTCTTGCCCTATCAAACTATAAGAAGGCCTTATGAGATACGAATGAATAGTTCAGAGTATGCCGTCAATGACATTCCTACACCTATGAGATTGTTAGAGTCGTAAACTCAATGTTACGAAAAACACTTATCATGCAAGGGAAGGAGATGATTGCGGGTAATCCACTACCTACGATCATGACGACACTATCTTGTTGGATCGTGATTCCATATCAAGATCAACAATGTAATGACCAACTATATACGTACGTCGAGACACAAAAGAGGCTTTCGTCAAAACAAGTATGATGACAAGCCTTCATGGCAGAGTTCAACTATATCTGATAGTGCAAGCCCAACGGTAAAGTATTATGTCTTTCCCAAAGAATCCTAGTGACCAAGATAAATGGCTTGAGCGCTCAAGATATTGGGCTCCAACCTACATTTTTCTACCGCACTCCACCTTCATATCAATGTCAGAACATAAAGGGTGAGTTACATATCAAAGATCTACGTACGACAAAATGTAAGTGCCAATCAAAAGACTTGGGTGAAGCAACAATTATCCTAGAACCTTTAGAGGAGTGAGTCAATCTAAACCCATTTGAGATAATGACGGGACAACAACCCCAAACTCCTCATGTTATTGTCACTTTCTATGATGGCAATGTCATCGTCATTCACTGCATGGTGAGAAAATGACACGAGCAAAATAACATATATCAAGCATATGTCTTCACAAGATAGTTAAGTGCATGAACATGTGGGTCAACACTATCCAGCGTGATTTCAAATTCAATGTCAGAAATTTGATTTTGATCCAACATCTTTGATTAAGGAGAATGAATTTACAAAAAGACCTCGTAAGACAATACGAGAGCTCCTTCAAAATCCTTATGAAATTAGGGAAGGTGGCCTATAAACTAAAGCTAACCACATATGTAACAACATCATGTCTTCCATGTCAACCTATTGAAGTCACTTAAAGAACATCCTAAAGATCCCAAACATGTCAAATCACGCTCCTTTAGCCATCCGACATTAGTTCACTAACGAAGTTCAATAAGCTATAATTTTTGGATGCTTCGAATTGCATTATGCCGACTATGAACTTTACCAAAGTTATCTTACTTTTTCATGTATTTTTTTACTTTTTATGCCACTTTTGTACTTAATCGTAGCATGGTTAGGGAATGACTATCTTTTAATACATGCATTAAATGGTACACCCTTTGATATGATTATCTACATCTCACTTCACCAGCCCAACGCCCTTACTACTTCCCAAAAGTCTTTGTAGTCAATTATTTTATTCTCAAAACTTTTGTGAATCTTGTCTCAAGGTGGATTGACAATCTACAAATCAAGTTTCTTCCGGTACACGTTCGACTAGACTTTCATTCATCCACAACCATCCATTCAAGACCAAACTCTCCTAAAACTAAAATCGTAGTGGTTGGCACAATTGAACAGTGAGGTTGTGTCCTGAAGTCATTGGGTGCTAATAGCCTTAGATTCGATTCTCAAAGTCATCACATTAGTCAAGATTTATTCTCTTATCCCTTTCCGTCCAAATATCGGATTAATTAATCAAATGCTAATAACCCTAAACACTGATGGATCTAAATCGAAAAAAATTGTAACATTTAGCAAATCGGATTCAGTCTATTGCTTGTTGGGCGGCCACATGAAGTTTCTGGTTTTTTCAAGTATTTTATTTTGTTCTCGATAATATGAACAAGTTTAGAGATTTTGATGAACCAGAAAAAAACTAATATAATCAAATTATGCTTTCCCAATAAAATTTGTAAGATATTTGAAATAGGTGAGGAAACTATCTTAAATATTACTCATAACCGTTTAACATAATAAATACAATATTAATTTCTTAAAATTCATTTAATATGTTGTAATATTTTTTTATGAATCACAAGATATCCAAAGTTTATTATACAGGAGACGTGAGGACCAAGAATTAAGAAACCTCCATTTAAAGATCAATGCTCATCATTCTCATTCTCTTCTTTTTGCTGCATTGCGTCTCTTCCGACTTCCGAGCCCCAGCGATTGCCATGGATCTCCATGGTTCGTCCCCGTTGTCCGAAATAATGATACATGGCAACATATCCGTCCATGCCGACGCCGCCGACGCCGCCGACGCCGCCGAGTTGTTGGTTCCTTTGTCAGGTCATGGCAGCGGTAGTACTAGCGCGATAATGGGTGTTGAAGGAGCGACAGGTATAGCTCATGGTCCCGCTTACCAGTAGCAACGTCCCCAGTGGCGCCCTCTTCTTGATGCCACAATCCCCGGCGGGCAAACTCCGTCTTGGCAATTCCAAAGGTCGTATGCAGGCCTCCCTGCCGACGCCGTGGCCTTGGTGCCATCGCCAGTTCTTCACAGCGACGACGTTGGGGGGACAGTCAGCGGTCGTGGAACGATCGCGAACACGTACTATTCGATCCCACGGCCACCCATCGTTCCTGGCCCGGTATACCAGCAGCAGCCGCAGCTTCCTCCGTTGCCAATAGTTGCCATGCAAGAACAGGGCCAGGCACTTTACTCTAATCCACAGGTTTTGTACAATATGAATCATTCTCCAGCCGTGATGGCGCCATCTTATGCCATTCCAAGATTTCCAATATCTCATCATCCAGTCAGTTCGTTGGCCGCCACCGAAGACCCCGTTTGCTAAATCTCCATGGCAGCCTCGAGCAGCGATGACTGCCATTCTGAGCAAGGCCAAAACTGGGATGAGCATCTAAACAGCAACATCGAGAGGCTAAGACAGCTGCTCCGCGTCGAGCCGGTCCACATGCAACTTCTAACGATGGAAGCCCAGTCGGCGGTGTTGATCAAACTTTTGAAGGAGGAAGCAGATCCGAAGGTCCTTGATAACGTTGTGCGAGGGGTGCTTTCTCACCCGTCGGCGCGTGATCTCATGATCTCGCCATACGGGAGCAAGGTGTTCATGGAATTATGGGACGCAGGCAGTCAGTGTTGGTCTCAAGACCATATTCTATGTATTTTGATGATAGCAAATAAGGAAAATGATGTACTAATTATGCTTAAAGTGATAGTGTGAACAGGTTTAATATTTTTCGAAGAAAAATAGCTGAAGTATTTTCTGCAGTAAAAATGGGCGACCAATACTATAACGGTCGACCATTATGACAGATAATGGACGACCGAAATCAATGATGGAGCATCCGCTAATCACATAATGGAAGAAGCTCTGAAAAATGGACGATCGATTTATAACCGGTCGACCGTTATTGAAGACAATGGACGACCGAAATGCAAAGTTGGAACGTCCGCTAATCACAGAAAGGATCAAACCATAAAAATGAACGACCGATCCATTAACGGTATTGAAGGAAGTGGACGACCGAAATGGAAGATGGAATGTTCGCTAATCACAGAAATGATCAACCTTTAAAAGTGGGCGACCGATCTATTACCGGTCGACCGTTAGTGAAGAAAGTGGGCAACCGAAATGGAAGAAGGAACATCCACTGATCATAGAAAGGATCAACCTCTAAGAACGGACGACCGATATATTATCGGTCGACCGTTATAAAGATAATGGACGACCGAAATAGAAGACTGAATCGACCGCTAATCACAGAATGAATTGGACTTCAACATCGGTCGACCGAGTCACTTTCGGGCGACCGTTAAGGAAGAAAGAACGGATATAATTCTTCTACGGGTTACTATCAACGATAAACTACACAGAAAAGACAAAATAACAGATATAATTTTTTATTAAACGAACGACCGATTCTGCAATGGGCGACCGCTGAAGATGCGACAGACAGGATGACAGCTAGTTACTGTGCAAAATGGACGACCGATATTAAAACGGTCGACCGATTCAAAGCTGACAGTACAAGCTTTTTGAGTTGCTTTACAACGGTCAAATTTTCAAAAGAAGCCTATAAAAGGGATGCAAAAGATTGAAGGAAGATCATCCAAGCAAGGCAAATCATTCAAGATATCCAAAGCATTTTTCTTGAGCCAAAGTTGTAAATCATCCCTTCCCTCTTCTAGTCTCTTAGTGAGAATATTATTTGTAAGAAGAAGAGCCCTAGAGAGAATTCTTGTTTAGATAGTTTTTTAGTGCTCCTTGTAAGAAGAGGTGTGCCTTACCTCTTGAGCAAAGAAGAAGACATTGTGGTGTAGAAATGATTATTCTCTCTCTATAAGAAAAGAGAATGCTAGTGAATCTCCGACGGTCTCAAGGTTGAGAAGTCGGAGCGGGACGTAGGCCAAGGAGTTGGGCCGAACCTCGTCAACATATCGTGTCTTTCTCTTCTCTTGCTTCTCTTGTGCTTTTATTACCTATCATTTACTTGCTTGTGATCGCATTCGCTCTATATTTACTTCTACGTCTTTTTCAGTTTTAAATTTTTATACACCAATGCACCCCCCTCTTGGTGCTTTCGATCATACAATTGCTATCAGAGCTTGGTGCTCTTGTTTTAAAGATTTAAACATCTTTTGAGCTATGGAATCAAATGGTTTTACCTTGGGTGAAGGCCAATCCATAAATCGCCCTCCACTTTTTAATACTTCAAATTTTGCCTATTGGAAAATTAGAATGCAAGCTTATGTATGCTCTATTGATATTAATATTTGGGATATAATTGAAAATTGTTTTGACTTGCATGGAAAGTCATCTTTGGAATACACCGAAGGTGAAAGGCTACTAATGAAATTAGATTGGAAAGCAAAAAAATCATCTTTTTTGTTCTTTAGATGCAACAAAATTTAATCGTGTTTCAAATTGTCAAAGTGCTTATGAGATTTGGAGAAAATTTATCATTACACATGAAGGTACCGATAAGGTTAAGGAGTCTAGATTTAATATTTTGAATCATCAATATGACTCTTTTAAGATGCCTGAAAATGAGTTTATAAATGAAATTGTTGTGCGTTTTAATGATATTGTGAATGGCTTAGCCTCTTTGGACGAGCCACGGACTAACTCTCAAAAGGTGAAGAAATTTCTCAGGTCCCTCTCCTCCAAGTGACATACAAAATGAATCGTGATTGAAGAGAATGATTTAAACAAGCTAGATTTTGATGATCTCATAGGATCACTGTTGACTTATGAAATTGGAGTCAAGGAAGATGAAGAAACAAGTATTTCCAAAAGAAAGACCTTGACGTTGAAGGTAAAGATGGGTGAAAGTGAAACAAGTGAAAAAGATGAAGATCTAGATGAGAAGAAGTTAGCCTTGTATGCTAAAAAGCTTGACAAATATCTTAAATTTTCCAAGCAAAAGAAAATTGTGATTTTTCAAAAAGGTGGTTTTGAATGTAAGAATGTTGGAAATTATAAGAATGAGTGTTCAAATCTAGCTAAGAAGGAAAAGGAAGGAGAAAACTTGAAGAAGAAAAAGAAAGCTCTTCAAACCACGTGGGATGAAAGTGAAGATGAAGAAAATGGATCAAACATCTCCTCAAGTGATGATGAAGAAGCCTATATATGTTTAATGGCAAATAGCTATGATGTATTATTTAATTCATCCGAATCTAGTGATAGTGAATCTTTCGATATGCATGATGAGTTTAGAAATCTTATAGATAAATATAGATCTCTTAAAAAGAAGCATGGTGATTTGAAAATAGAATTTGAAAATATGAAAAATAAACATGATACTAAAGTTTGTGAAAATTATGATTTATTAGGTGATGAGAATTCTAGTTTGAAATTTATGATTGAAGCTTTAAAAATGGAAAACAATACTTTGAAATTATCTTATGAAAAACAAACATCTAGTGTTGAAACTTTGAAAAATAAGAATATTATTTTAAAAAATAAGCTTGAAAAATTTACAAATGGTAGAAAAATGTTAGATGCAATGCTATCAACACAAAGAAGTCCTTTCAACAAAAATGGACTTAGTTTTAGCTCATTTGATACCAAGAAGGATAAAAGAATTCTATTTGTTAAAGCATAACAAAATCTTCATACGAAATCACATACTACTTATTTTCATTGTGGTTATCAAGGACATTACTCTTATGAATGCAAAATTAGAATGGAATTAAATAGTGGTATGAAGAAGATTTGGGTCCTTAAAAGGATCATCACTAACCAAGTTGGACCCAAGCAAGTTTGGGTACAAAAAAAATGAGCATCTTAATGTCTTTCTTGTAGGGAGCTCCAAAGGAAATTGAAAGCAAATAGTATTTGGATATTGGATGCTCAAGGCATATGACGGATGATCCATCAAACTTTATTACATTGGAAAAGAAAAATGGAGAAAGAGTCACCTTTGGAGATAATAGTAAAAGTAGAGTAATTTGTATAGGTAATGTTGGTAAGAATGACAAAATATATTTAGAAAATGTGTGGCTAGTTGAAAATTTAAAACATAACTTAATTAGTATAAGTCAATTGTGTGATAAGAACTACTTAGTGAATTTCGAAAAGGAGAAATGTTTGATTTTAGATGAAAGCAAGAAAGTTCTACATATGTGTTTTAGATATAATAATGTATACAAAATTGACTTTGAAAATTGGAAAAGTGAAAAATGTCTTAGTGTTATGCATAATGATATAAATCTTTGGCATAGAAAATTAGGACATGTAAACTTTAAGTTGTTAAACAAATTTTTATGTCATGAATTAGTTAGAAGTTTACCTAAAATTAAATTTAAGAAAAAATAATGTTTGTGATTCATGTCTTAAAGGTAAACAAATCAAAAGCTCTTTCAAAATAAAGAATGTTATTAGTACAGATAGGTTCTTAGAACTTTTACATTTTGACTTATTTGGACCTATTGATGTTATAAGTTTAGGTAGAAAGAAATACGTATTTGTAATTGTTGATAACTTCTCTCGTTTTACTTGGACTATTTTTCTTACAAGTAAAGATGAAATTATAAGCATGTTTTCTAAATTTGCAAAAAGAGTACAAAATGAATTTGAGTTGAGAATTGTAAAAATTAGAAGTGATCATGGAGGTGAATTTGAAAAATACAAATTTGAATTGTTTTGTGAAGAAAATGGAATTACACATAATTTCTCCACACCTAGAACACCTCAACAAAATGGAGTAGTAGAAAGAAAAAATAGAACTATTCAAGAAATGGCTAGGACAATTTAAATGAAAGTAATTTATCCAAGTACTTTTAGGCGGAAGCCGTAAACACATCATGTTATGTTTTAAATAGAGTCTCACTTAGACCCCTTGAAAAGAAAACATGTTTTGAAATCTTATATGAAAAAAGGCCAAATATTTCATATTTCAAGGTGTTTGGTTATAAATGATATATCTTGAATATTAAAAATAAATTAGGCAAATTTGATGCAAAATGTAGTGATAGTGTATTTCTTGGATACTTTAGCACTAGTAAAGCATATAGAGTATATAACAAAAGAACATTAGTTGTTGAAGAATCCATTAATGTTAAATTCAATGAAACTAATGATTTTTTGATGAGCAAGCAAGTGAATGATGATTAGGAAGAAATAGTTGAAATGGAACGACATCTTGAAGACATACAAATCCAAAATGAAGAATTAGAAGAAAATAGAATGGATAACTCAAATGTGGAACAAATGGAAGAACCACAAGTGGAGGACAATTAAATCATTTCAAGAAATTGGAAACATGCATCATCACATCCACTGAATCAAGTTATAGGTAATATAAATGAAGGTATAAGGACAAGAAACTCCTTGAAAAATTTATATGTTTTTTCGGCATTTCTTGCTCAATTTGAACCTAGTAACATTGATGAGACTTTGAATGATTCAAATTGGATAAATGCTATGCATGAAGAATTAAATAATTTTGAAAGGAATCAAGTTTGGAAAATAGTAGAAAGGCCAAAAGAATATCCAATAATTAGTACAACATGGGTGTTTAGAAATAAGCTAGACGAAAATGGCATCATAATAAGAAATAAGGCAAGACTTGTGGCAAAAGACTATTCACAAGTACAAGGAATTGATTTTGAAGAAACTTTTGCTCCCGTTGCTAGACTTGAGGCTAGTAGAATGCTCTTAGATTTTACTTGTTTTAAAGGATTTAAATTTTTTTCAAATGGATGTAAAATTGACTTTTCTAAATGGATTTATAAATGAGGAAATCTATGTTGAACAACCTCAAGGTTTTGAAAATTCAGATTTTCCTAATCATGTATTTAAACTTTCTAAAGCCCTTTATGGACTTAAACAAGCTCCTAGAGCGTGGTATGAAAGATTGAGTACTTTTTTTATTGAAAATGGTTTTCAAAAAGGGAAAGTTGATACCACGTTATTTTTGAAACATATGGAAGATGATATTTTAATAGTTCACATTTATGTTGATGATATTGTTTATGGTGATACTAATGAAAGCTTGTGCAAATGGTTTGAATCTCTTATGCAAAAAGAATTTGATATGAGTTTTGTAGGTGAGCTCACATTCTTTTTAGGATTGCAAGTCAAGCAAAACAAAGATAGAATATTTCTTAATCAAGAGAAGTATATAAGGAAGTTGTTAAAAAGATTTGTAATGGATGAATGCAAACCAAGTTCAACTCAATGAGCTTTAATCTTGGATATATAATTGTTTGAGTCTTGATGGAAATATTACGTATAATATTGTTCGGCAAGGTTTGAACAACAAACACCACGTCTTTCTTACCAAATCAAATTAACTGAACGATCCATACATACAATATGCGAAGGAAGACCATCAGATCAAAACGCGTCATTTGTGGCTGAAGCGCCTATCAAAATTTTATGCGTCTGGCTTTTGTTGTTCTGATCCTAAGTTTAACTAACTTGAGCATCTTATGTTAATCGAAGATGTTTAACTTTATCTTCTTTTTTTATTATTTTCTAACAATACTTCTACTTCTTTTCAAAGTCAAATTATCTTTTAAATCCTTAATTTTATTATTTAACAAATAAATCAATATTTATTTACTTTTCCAATTCCATAGCATTTACGAATTTCATATTTATAACTTTTAAACATTCTATTTTGTTAAAGTATATAGCAACGTGGGACTAATCGAGTAAATTCTTTATAGTTATTAACAAACATAATTAATTAAAGAAGATTCAGCCTGTTGCTTGTTGGGCGGCCATGTGAAGTTTCTGGTTAGTTTCAATTATTTCATTTTGTTCTGGATAATGTGAACAAGTTAATTCTAGAGATATTCAGAAAATTGTCTATTTGTAATGGAGAGTTTCCGACAGACAAAAATTCTCCGTAATTTTTTATGACTTTTACAATGATTGAAAAATCTTTCGAAATATCGAAAGTCAAAAGGTCCTTCGCTATTATAGACAACAAATTCTCGTCGGTACATTATTGACTGTCCTAGCCTTCAAATAATTAATTTTATAAGTAACATGTATGTAATATAATATAAATATATGGTTAATATTTTATTATTTTAGTTACCGATGGTCTAGCCTTCGAAATTATCGACGGATATATGAATATATATATATATTCATCAGTAATTTTGAAAGATAGAATCGTCAGTAATTAAAATAATAATTTATTGTTAATGTTTATAATATAATATAATGCATATTTCTTTTTCTACATTTACTTGTATTCTTTTCTTGATGCATTCATAAAATAATCCATTAAATAAATTATCATTATTTTTCATTTTCTCATAATTGTCTTTAATATTTTATCATCTTATGCATTTTCTTCAATATATTTATAGACATAGAATATAGATTATAATTAATTTAGAATATAAAATAGATAAACTTTAATAAAATTAAAATACATTAACTGTCTATCCAAGATATAATTAATTATAATAATAATATAACTAATTTTAATCATAATATAAATTAGTTTTTAACATAAGTACTATAAATTTATGGATTACCACATATTCTTTATCTAATTATATCTAATGATATTAAGATATATAATATAAATAGTATGCACACATATTGATTAAAATTAGTACTATATGTACATTAACATTATGAAATGAATATATGTAATATTAAGATAAATGTCTTTTATAATATTTCATTTTGTACACTTTTAAGGGTCATTTATGATTTAGAAAAAAGTTCATCATTATTTAAAAAATTAGTTATAAATTTAATCTATTAAGTTACTTCTTGTTAATTATTAAATGTCAATTTAATCTTTATTATCTTATAACAAGAAATATTTATTAAATAAATTAAAATACAATTATGAGAAATATGTATAAAATTATTTATAAAAACCATATTATGTATTTTATAATATGCCCTTTTATATATTTTAAAGAGTCATATTGTGATTTATATTAAAATTAATCATTATGTTCAAATTATAGTGCATATTAAAATTAATCTATTTTATATTATAAATTTACTTATAATATATATATATATATATATATATTGAAAGTAAAATGAGTAAAAAGATAAAAAAAATTTAAGATGTTTTATGGAATAATAAAAAATAATGATAACCTGTTTAATCATATGATTTATTAATGCATATTATTTTATCTACCTTCAATTTTTTTAGAATATAATATTATATTATTAATTTTTGTAACCATATATTTAATACATATAATAAATAATAATACATATATTATTATTAATGTTTAATAATAATATTATATATAAAAATATTAATAATAAATTGATATTTTAATTACCGACGGTTTTTGCCTTCGGTAGTACCAACGGATTTCATATCCGTCGATACTGGCGAAGGTAAAAACCATCGGTATTGAAAATTCAATTTATTAATAATGTTTATAATATAATACATGTCTATCTTCAATTTATTTATAATATAATATTCTATTATTAATGTTTATAACCATATATTAAATACCTATAATCAATAGTAATACATATAACATTATTTATATTCATATACATGTCACTCATCCGAAGTGCAGCCAATTGCCTCACCATTGTCATCTACTTGTCCTACATGGATCGATCCAAGTATACAAACAAATCCTAATGCACATAGCACTTAGTACATAGGGTCACATGCCAACAAGAATCTATATCATCAATATGCATAATAACACATTTTTTATTGATCATATCCATGATTACTTTCAATTAATAATAAATAAGTCATTATTAATCATAAAAATTATTCACATAATCAATTACTGGTTATCAATCAGTATAACTTTTGCCTTTGCAAGATTTCTTTGTCATTCTTCATTCATCTTATATCAACATTAAATACTTAGACTTTGTAAAATTATAAATTTAATAAAAAAACAATTCAAATGTAATCTTACCACTTCTTACATAACGACTCACAAATTGGACGCTAGCATCGATGTCGCCTCTTAGTGTAGCATCTATTTAGCATCGCAAGATGTCGATTCCAATACAGCAAAAGAAGTCGGTGCCCGTATCGACTCTGTATCGATTTAGCATCGTCGTCCTTGTGACGCAAACCTAGTGTCGCAACCCATTGACGCCAATACGACACTACAATCTACTGATCATTTTCTCGCGTAATAATAGCATCACTGTGTTTAGCGCCAACACGTTGTAATGTTGATGCGATACTAAATTGAAGCTATGGGAAGGCAGTTAGTGTCTCATTTTGTCAATCCAATGTCGTCGCTACAGAGACGCTTTAGGCGTCGACGTAATGTCTCTTAGTTTTGCGACACTAATTTGTGTCGCTATTCAATAGTTTTCTTGTAGTGACTTATGACTTTTATTTTGTTTTCTTATGATTATACCTTTGTTTCCTTTCATTTTTCTTTACAATTACCGATGCAAAATGCAATAACAGACAACAGTAAGAGTAATATCATCATAAATAAGTTTATTATCATAATAATATGATCAATTATAATAAATATAATATATATCACAATTAAATATATTTGTTCATAAAAATACATTTTAATGTGTCGAAACATGAGCTCGATCATGTGGAACCTAGGCCTTGACCCTACAATTCAATTTTCATATTTCGCCCAACCAGAACTTAGATTGTTCCAGAACCCGATCTAGATCCTCATCTAAAAGCATCAAGCACATGAGTTTCTAGAATTTGGGCTGTGTCATCATTATATGAGTCGACTTCTTTGAACTCAATCCCTTAAATACAATCAGATTCCTTTGCCTAAGGTTATGCACTGTTGAACCCCGTGCGAGTATTGTAATACGTTCAAAGTCCTATTTCCAATGTGGCTTTCGGTCATATTTTTTATTTTTTATTTAATTAACGATGTAATTCTATCCATAATTAATCCATACGATGGATCATATATCAGACAAGAGTTCAAAGTTCTATATCGTGGAAAATCATCCTTATAGAGAGCCCTAAGATTAAAAATTCCACTAAGAACTAATTTGTTTGTTTCCTACATAAACCACAAACTTTCTCACTAAATTTCTTCACAAGTAGTGTCTCAAAATGTGTGTGAACTAACTCCGAGATGTTCTTTGATGTTGGAAACTTCAAGTTGAATCGGTTGGTGTCCGTTGGTATGCCTTGTTTTATATGATGATGAAGAGGTGTGGCAGAAACTCAACACTCTTTTTATTAATTGGACTCCACTTAATTCTAAAGTAATTTTTATTTTTTAGACTTAAATTAATTTCATAAGAGCCCATAATTAATTATCTTAATCTCAATCTCACTCAATTTTTCTCTTTATCTATTCATTTCAATTCATAACTTATAAATCAAACTACAATTTACTTTATACTTTTCTTTCTTAATTTCTCAAAAATTTGGTAATTACATGATATAATATTATTTTACCATCTAATTATTGAATTAAATTGGTAAATCACTTTATTACCCTTTGTCAAATCTTACACCACAAGAAAAATGCATTTTTCCGATGGGAATTTCCGACGGACGCACATTTGCTGCAAGTTCCGACGGTTGAAGCTATCCTTCAAAATTTCAGGCGCATCTGTTTCTCACGGCTTGAGCAGTGAGAACTACCTGTGGTTCTAGCTGTGAGAAAATAATTACACTATTTCCCACGACACCTAAAAATAATATTTTTTTAACGATGGAATGGAATTTTTTAGGGGGGGTCTTAATAAATATTTTTTAGGGTTTATCATGACTATAGTCATAGGAACCTCACTCAATAGGTTCCCACGGCTGAGCCGTGGGAATTTGAAAATCTATTTTAATATCACTAGCAATGGACAAAAAAAATAAAAAGATTTCGACGGCTAAAGCCGTCGAAAAGTCCGTCGCTCCTCCACCCTTACATATAACTTGGCCCCTCTTCCCCCAACCGTTTCTTCACCACTTCCAACGATCGGTCCACTCCGACGTTCTCTGGCACTCACCTCTTCCCCTCCCATGCATGCTCCGGCATCTTCCCGCACGCTCCGGCCATCTCCCCACATGCCCACGCTCACGCTGTGACGAACAACTCGTTGCCACTGCTGCTGCCACCTCCTGGTCCGGCGATCCCCCTTCGAACCTCGGGCGAAGGCCTCCGACGGCCGTGTCCTCGTTCGACGAACCCTCAGACGATGCTCTGATGAAGATTTCTATAGTACGGTCGCAGATTACATCATAATGTCGTGTTTTCTCTTCGCCCTGTGAACCCCGACGGTCTTTTGGGCAAGTCGCCAGCCGATGCGAGGCCGATGTCGCTTGCTCCGACCGTCAACGGACGTGGCGGCCCCAACGGGCTTGCCATGGCCATTGCCGGATGCTGTGAGGCTGATCAGCCTTGTTGCGGCTGACGCCGGCCTCTCCGAGCTCGATCGAGCTTGCTATGGTCGTCGTCAGCCGCTCCGAGCCCGATCATCCAATCGGCACCCTACAGTGGCCCGTCAGAGACTTCACGGCCTCGGCGTCCATGAATGTCGAGATCGGCAGCTCATGACTGTGTGTCCATGCATGAACAGTCGTGCGACTATTGATGGTGGCCGACGGCCTACAGGCGGATCCGACCATGCACGGCCTGATCTAGACATGAAAGATTGAATCCGAGCTATTGACGACTGGATTCGGGCCATCCACACCATGAACGGCCGTCGGATCCAAGCCGTTCATGCCCGAAGTCAGCCGGATCCGGGCCGTTCACGGCCGGAACTGGCCATGCACGCCAGATTCGGGCCGTCCATGCCCGATTCCGGATGTGAACGATTGGATTCTGTTCGTTAATACCTAGTTCCAGGCCGTTTGCACTAGGATGCCCAGATCCGGCCATTGACATCTCGGATCCGTGCATTGACGTCGAGATTCGGGCACTCATGAGATGCCCTGAGTTCATATTGTAGTTCATATAAACTTGTTGTTCATATTATTGCGTAGAGGCATCTTCTCAAGTTTATAATATTGATGTTTTCATCTTAATTTAATTGATCATTTTTAGTCATTGTTAAATAATGTATTAACATTTAACACTTTTTATTTCACATAGAATTAATACAAGTTGTATCCTCCGGAGCATCATCGATGGATGTACAATAGAACAAATCCTGATCGTGTAGGGTTGACACAAGAATTCATAGATGGTGTTGAATACTATACGACAATAGCTTGTCAAACTACACAGTCTCAACGAGAAGGAACTATAAGATGTCCTTGTTTAAAATGTCAAAGCACAAAACTGCAAACTTTGGAGACCGTCAAAGTTCATTTATATAGAAAGAGTTTCAAACTCAATTATTGGTATTGGAGTGACCTTGGTGAGATAGAACTATCATCGAACTTAGATATTGCACAAGAGGTTTTCACTAATATTGAGGATGATTTTATTTCTAAATATCAAAACTTGATTTATGATGCTACCACAACTGAATATGGTGACATCAAATTTCAACAAAAGCCCGAAGACGAGTCACCACATTCCGAAGTCGCTGATTTTTTCAACTTACTAGCAGCCTCGATTGAACTCTTGTGACATGGTTGTGAAAATCATAATATTTGAAGGTGGATCATAATATTTCACATGCTTGCTTTGATGCATTTATGGATATATTAAAAGAGATCATACCATCCGGGGCTCAAATACCTAACAATTATTATGGGACCAAAAGATTAGTTTGCTCCACCAAGATAGCTAGTTGTCGAAATTGGTCTATGCTATTTTACAGTGATGACATAACCCTAAGGGAATGCAAATTTTGTGGTGCTGAGCGATATAAATCAAACACGAAGAACGAGGTTCCAGTTAAGACAATGCACTACTTGCCTCTTATTCCATCCAAGACATAAAAGATTACACTCGTCTGTAGGATCCGCATCACAAATGAAATGGCATGCACGACATAAGACAACTGAAGGTGTCATGCTCCACCCATCTCATGGTGAGGTGTGAAGACATTTTGACCGTGCGCATCCCAAATTTGCATATGATGAAAGAAATATAAGATTGGGGTTATGTGCAGATGGGTTTACGCCGTATGGTCCGACGAAAACTCCTTATTCTTGTTGGCTGGTCATAGTTACACCATACAACTTGCCTCCTGGAGTATGTATGTCTACTCAGTATATGTTTTTACCTGCATTATTCCTGATCCACACAATCCTAAGCAGAAGATAGATGTGTACTTACAGCCTCTGATCAACGAATTGAAAGAGTTATGGAATGGTGTCATAGCTTATCATGTCTCGACCAAACAGAACTTCACTCTGAAAGCTGCCCTATTATGGACAATCAATGATTTTCCAGCATATGAGATGTTAAGTGGTTGGATGATTGCGAGTAAGTTAGGATGTCCGTATTGCATGGATAATTCAAATGCTTTTACTTTAAAAAATGGTGGTAAAAATTGTTGTTTTGATTGTCATCGATAATTTTTTCCTAAAAATCATCCATTTCGAAGCAATAAAAATGCCTTTCGGAGGAAAAAATGGTGCATGAAATGCCTCTTGTCAGGTTATCGGGAGAAGAATTATCTAATATCATCAGTTATCTAAGTAAGATTACTGACAATCCAATGGTCTGGTTATGGTGCTTCGCACAATTGGACGAAGTGTAGTATCTTCTGGGATCTACCGTATTGGAAGGATAATTTGATTCGTCATAATTTGGATGTCATTCACATTAAGAAAAATCTATTTGATAATGTCTAATATTAAGGCAAGATTGGATTTGAAAGAATATTGTTAACATCCTGAGTTACACCTTGTTACCTCAGCCAATGGTAGATTATCCAAATCCAAAGCTTGCTACACACTTGCGAAGGATGAAAAGACGCAAGTGCCTCGATGGGTTTGTGAGCTAAGAATGTTAGATGGTTATGCCTCAAATCTGATATGATGCGTAGATATGAACAATTTGCATTTGTTCGGCATGAAGAGTCACGACTGTCATGTCTTCGTGTAGTCTTTCCTTCCTATTGCATTTGGAACTTAATATTGCATTTGAAACCGCTTATAGAGTTGAGTCAATTTTTTAGAGATCTATATTCGACAATAGTCACCATGGAAAATATGGTGCAATTGGAACTTAGTATTCCAATCATTTTGTGCAAGCTAGAAAGAATATCTCTATCTATTTTTTTTATTCCATGGAATATCCGCTTATCCATCTGCCATATGAAGCCAAAGTTGGTGGACCAATTCAATACAAGTGGATGTACCCGTTTGAGAGATATCTTAACAGAATTAAAACAACTGTAAAAAATAAAGCTCGTGTAGAAGGCTCCATTTGTGAGGCGTACATGATTCAAGAGATTTCTTATTTCTGTTCATATTATTTCGAATCTCATGTCAAGTGCACCAGGACTAGAGTTCAACGAAACGATGAAATACCTGAAGGAATGTCGAGGACATACAATTGCTCAAGATTCAGTCAACTTAGTAGACACTATAGCAAGCCAAAAAGTAGATGGTTGAATGACGCTGAATTTAGGTCGGCAATTATTCATGTCCTCTTAAATACACAAGAGGTGCAATGCTATATCACGTAAGTCCAGTAATTGATGTTTCCATTGTTACAATGTGTTCAAATTACCCAAATAATTTAACCTATCATATTTACTTTTGTAGTGCTTTATTGCAATACTACAGTATCCCGGATGAGGAGGAAAAAGTAAGAATCGAGAATAATTTTACACAATGGTTTAAGGATCATGTAAGCCTCAAAAAACTTTTTGGTCACAATTCAATACACTTGAGTGTGTTGACGACTTTAATTAAATTTTGTATAACACCCTTACAGGTTCTTAATGGTCAAACTTCTAGTACGTCGAACCTTCTTGATTTAGCATGGGGTCCTAGTCGACAAGTGACAAGTGTATTGAATTGTGGCCAAAACTTCTAGTACGTGAATGGTTACAAATTTCATACAGAGAGCTAGTCGTGAGGTAAAAAAATAGTTAACAGTGGTGTATGTGTCGAAGGATCCATTGATGGTGAAAATGAACGTGAGTATTATGGCATCCTTAAGGATATCATCGAGCTAAAATATATCGACGGTAATAAGGTCATCTTATTGGAGTGTACATGGTTCGATCCAATGGAAAGAAGGGGGACACGGGTTCACAAAGACTTCAAAATCGTTGAAGTACGACATAGTAGACGTTATGAACGATTTGATCCTTTCATCATTTCATCTTCTACAAGGCAAGTCTACTATGTGAATTATTCAGAAGGGACAAGAGATAAAGCCCAATGGTGGGTTGTAATTAGAACGAGGGTGAGAAGTCGGTTTGAGGTTGAAGGCGCATTACAAGTTGCATACCAAAATGATACAATGACGCAGGTCGGACAAATTGTAGACACACAAATGGTTGAAGATCTCCAGGATGAACAACACCTGTTCGATGAAGTCGACAATGAAGAAAGCATCGATGAAGCGGGTAGTGATGACAAAATTGAGGAGGATGAATCTTTAAGTGTGTCATCTTCATAAGATGATGATGAATTGGAATCATGTAATTATTCTAATAATGAAGAGTATATTATTATTTAGTTGACGAATGTTTAAATTTCTCTTATGTGTAATCATGTAACTCTTGGATTTGGTTTACTTATGTCTTATGATTATCAATTTCTTGCAAATAGAGTGTATGATGACTCCACAAAAATCACCGGACCGACCATTGTGTGACGAGAGTGAAGCATCTTCATATTCTTTACCTTCTCGTGAGTGTATCTATTTTGTTCAACAAATTTAACATGTGTACGAATTTTTTCTGTAACTTCTTCTCTTCTAAAAAAGAGCCTCTGGATATTAGAAATTGTTTCTCTAGTTACACACACGAATCAATTTCCGAAGATGCGCTGTCGGATAATGCCGAATTTCAAGTTAATTTGATGCGATCTGACCTATAATATTGTGCACTTATTATTTTTTTGTACTCAGCTTGCATACTTTTGTTATTCTGCAATCAACTTAATTTCAATATCCTTGCATTTTTTATTTGTTTTGTAGATCTTTCATCTCGGTCGAGGAAAAGGTAAAGGGAAGGAGAAGGAGAAGGAGAAGGCCACTCCTAGAGGAACCGTAGGTGAGGCAATGCGTGGCCAAGAGCCCATTGTGCCTAGAGCTACAGGGATTCATATTGTAGAGCGCGTGAGGCACTGAGACACCGGTGACTGGCATTGAGGACATGGAGACACAAATTCCGGAGAGCTGCAGCAAAGTCGGTTCATCGCAAAATCCGTATAAGAAATATTTGCAGCCGGATGGTAATTGTGGGTAAGTTATGCAAAAGTTGTTGTATATGAACTTCTTCCGAGGAAATATTTGTGACTACATCTTAAATTACCGTACTTACAGACGAGATTTGGCAGGTTTTACTCGTTAAAACCTGCAGCAGCTGCGTGCACTAAAGTCATTTGCCAAAGATATACGAAAGCATGGCTCACCTGGAGAGATATTCCATATGCTACTAGGCAGATGATTTTTCAGGAATTTCAGGTACAATTCCGAAACGCCGATTTATTTGACACTTTTCGGTAATTTTACACGAAGCTTGATTTAAGTGACAATGTTATTTATTTGTAGGCTGATGTATGGTGGGATCCCGAGAACATGGAGCAGATGTGGAAGGCGTTCAACTTTAGGTGCTCCAGGCGTTTGTCTTTGGTGTTGTCGAATGCACGGGCTACTAGAGAGTGACCCAATTGGATTGACGAGTCAATTTGGACCGAGCTAATAGGAAGTGGTCCACTAAGGCATACAAATTTAAGTGCCAAAAGACAAATCGCGAGTCGAACTAGGAAGCATACCTGCACGTGGGTGGTTGTGTTTCGACGTCGACTATTGCCAGGCAATTGGTACTTAATTTTTTATGTATTAGTTGAAATTAAAATTTAGCATGTGCTAGGATTGATTTCAAATGTAGGAAAAAGAGATGGGTAAAACACCCACCGAGGTGACATTTTTTTAAAAAGTCATCAAAAAAAGAACTCGGAATGGGTTTCACTGCGTGCTCGGGAGACATATGTAAGTTAGTCAATTTTGTAATGTAACCTTCGTTATTTGTGTCTCGTAATGTCACTCTGTCAGGAGTCCTTCAAAACAAAAGAAGCCGAGCATCATTGACAGGTCGCGTAGGGGTCGGCGACACCATTGACTTGTCGACAATCATGGACGGACCATGTTAGAGTGAATACTGGTCGGATCTACGATCTCAAGTCTTTCGTTAGTATTACGAATATTGGTTATAGGCGAAAATCAATATCCGGTGTTCCCGGTGAAGACGCGCGACGACTATTTAATGACATGTGGGAGCAACGATTAATAGAAGTCGAACTGAAGGTCCGCTAAGAGGTCTGTCAAGAGGTGCGCCAAGAATTTGAAGCACAACAACAAACTTTTGAAGCGCGACAATGAAAAAAGATGAGAATGATTTGTGAGGCGATGTGTGGCCAGCAGCAAGATGATGACGACAAAGACGAAGAAGAAAATTAGTTATTACACTTAATTTTATTTGTATGATTGTCAAATTTATACCTTTCTTTAATCGGATTAAAAATTGATGCACGCTTCGATGGATTCTTTTTTCATTTGAAAACTGCTTGAAAACTATCTTTAGTTTCTTTTTTTATTTTCGGATTCTTTTTTTTCATGAAAAATAACATTACCAAGGCTTGTGCCGTAGGAAAGTTTCCGACGGCATGAGCCGTGGGAGGTTCCCACGGCTGAAGCCGCATGAAGCATTCCCACGGCTGGAGCAAAAGGAAAGTTTCCCACGGCTTCAGTCGTGGGAAATTTTATTTTCATTTCCCTCCCGGGTTCTCCATCGGGGGGATGCTTCCATCTTCATTATAAACGATCCGACCATCTCCCTCGCTTCCATCTTCTCTCTCGCTTCCATCTGGCCATCTCCCTCGCATAGGCTTCGGCTCCGAAGCCAGCACCGACTTCCTCTCTCGTGGCGGTGCTTCCTTCCTCCAACGATGGTTGGTTCTTCCTCCGGCGGCGGGTCCCTCTCCCTCTCATCATCAGCAGCGCGTTGGCCGGCACGTTCTGCCTGACGGCCGACCATTGGCTGCGGGCGGCCGGATCTAACCTCCTGTGGCGGATCTGGCATCCCTGCTATCGATCCGGCTGCGGCCTAGCTGTCGATCTGGTTATAGACGGTCGGATCTAGCCTCCTAGCGGCTGATCCGGCATCGAGCGCATGGCCGCCCAATGGATGATCTGGCCGACTGTTGGACTTCTACGGCTGGAGAAAGCCCATGGGATGTGTACCGGAATGGCCAGGCGGACGGCCATTCCTGCCGCAGGCGAGTTTTTTTAAAAGAGAATTAACTGTTTCGACGGTTATAACCGTGGGAAGAAAACTGCTTCCTGCGGCCTAAGCCGTTGAAACCTTCCCACGGCTGGAGCTGTAGTAAAAGTTTCCTATGGCTAGAACTGTGGGAAGGCCGTGGAACGTTCCAAGTCGTGGGAATGTTCCAAGCCGTAGGAACGTTCCCAGCCGTCGGAACGCTTTACCCGCGGCCATGGGAACCTTCCCATGGCTGTGGCTAGCCTTTTCCTACGGCTCTAATCGTGGGAAGTTTCCACGGCTAGAAATGTGGGAAGAGTTCCCACAACTACTTCCCACGGTTAGAGCCATAGGAAAAGGTTCCCACGGCTCCAGCCATGGCAGCTGCGAGAACTTTCCACGGTTGGAAGCCTGGGATCTTTCCACGGCTGCAACCGTGTGAAGAATTCCCAACAGCCGTGGGAACTTTCCACAACTCCAACCATGTGAAAAATTTCTTGCGGCCCATGCCATGGGAACCTTCTCACGTTTTGAACCGTGAAAACAGTTTCCCACGATTTTGGTCGTGGGAATTTCAGAACCGTCGAAAAATTTGAGCAACGAGCAATTTTTCGACGATTGTGTTTTCGACGATTTTTCGATATTTTCCCAAGATTGTAATAGTGCGAAAGAGCCATTTTTTTTTTTAGTGTTAGAGTGTCAGATTAGTTAACTAATACTTTCAATATGTTGGCAAACTATAATAAATATTACATATCGCCTTTCAGCCTTTTCAACGTAATAAAATCTATTGTAAAAGTAGGATTAATATCTTAAATTTCTTTTTAATTTTTATAATAATAAATTTTATGAATTAAGATATCCAAAAATTATTACAAAAAGAAATTAGTCAGAGGACCAAGAACTTGAGAAACCTTTAATGAAATTAGTCAAAGAAATTAATAAAACCTCTCTGCTCATCATCATTCCTCTTTCCATCTCGTTCTCTTCTTTCTGCTGCCTTGTTGCGTTTCTTCCGCCTTCCCAACCCGAATGGCTAACCATGGTTCGCCCAAGCCTCCCCAAAGAATGACACAGGACAACATCTCAGTCCATGCCGACGCGCCGTTGGTTCCTTCCTCGGTTCATCGCAGCCCTTACCAGCAGCAGCATCAGAGCGGCGGGCAAAGTTCGTCTTCGCAGTCCCAAGGACCGCGAGGTCTCTCTGCCGATGCTGTGCCCTTCTTCCCTTCGGAGCTCCAGGAGTACTGCTTGCGAACGAGAACTATTGGCCGTGGCCACAGCCGCCCAACGTTCCTGCTGTAATGATTCCATATCCGGCTTCCTCAAATAATTCCATGCAAGAACAGGTTTTCTTCAATATGAACCATTTTCCACCTCCGACGCCACCCTCTTATGCCTTTCCAAGATTCCCAAGATTTCCATCTGGCTCCATTCTGCCTCATCCAGTCGACTTCATTCTACCTCATCCAGTCGGCTTCACTGATTCGATGGCCACCACCGGAGACCCCGGCCATCACCAAATCTCCATGCCATTCGCGACCAGCGGTGACATCCAGTCTGAACAAGGGCAAAACCTGCTTGAGGATCAACGATCTGGCGAGGAACAGGAATTTCGGATCACGGGAGACCAGGACAGAGACATCGAGAGGATAAGACAGCTACTCCGCACTTCACCGGCCGACAAGAAACTTTTGACCAGAGGACCCGAGTCGGCGCTGTTGATCAATATTTTGCAGGAGGAAGAAGATCCGGTGGTCTTTGATAATGTACTGCGAGGGGTTGTTTCTAGCATGATCTCATGGAGGACCCGTACGGGAGCAAAGTGTTCATCACATTACTGGACGCCGCCGGCATCAACCGTAAGAAGGTGCTCGTCGTATGGGTGACGAAGGAGGCAGTCCGACTGTTCCATGTGGCAAGAACCACATACGGGTGAGTTTACTTCAATGATCAAGAAAGACGCGCGATCACATCATCGTATTCACTTTTGATCGTCGTCTGGCAGATCTGACTGCATCAAGCATATGATCCTATCATTGGAGAACAACCCTTGGCTGGCTTCGTTCGTGACCCACGCGATCGCCGGATTGGCCCACCGTGTGATGATACTCCCGCAGGGCAGGAACATACTGAGATGTTGCTTCAAGTACTTGGGTTACGAGAGCACCTACGTACGTGCATGCGAAGATGCATGCATGCATCCATGTTTCTTTGCTGCATGATAGATCTGTCCGCACTCCATGCATGCATGCACCTTTCTTTGCGCGCTGTTATTAATTTAAATGTTTTGACGCTTCATGACAGGACGTGGCAAAGGCTATGGCAAAGGCTAGTTGTCTCCTCCATCTGGCCAAAAATTCATTTGGGCGTTGGAGCCTCATTTTCTGTATCATGAACTCAAAAGGTTCTCTGAGACAGGAGATGATGGGCATTGTAGAACAACATTGTCACGAACTTGCAATGAACGAATACGGGTATAAACTATACAAATACACCATGTGTGTATTATCTGGTCAATTCAGACGCAAACATATTTACTGTGAGAGCATTGCAGGAGTGACGTGGTTCAGCGTGTCATGAGCACAAAGAACTACGATACTACACTTAAGATCTACCGTACAATCAGACACCATTTTCCGGAAATTTCAATGAGCTGCGGCGGCAGCCGCGCCGTGCAGAAGCTCTTAACGGTACGGCCATTCGGCTTGTGGCTTTGCCGGGATATACAGAGGATGGAACAAGGGGCGCTCAAAGAGGTGGCTCGAGATCGGTACGGGAGTCGAATGCTGGAAAAAGCATTGAGATGTTGCAAAGTAAAAAAAGTTTTTTATCCTTTTTTTTTTCCTCTGAAATCGTCATCACTGGATCACATATGTGTGTAGTGTCAGTTCGTAACTCGTTTCTGTATGTAATGACATGTAGGACGATATTGAGGTCCATCTGTCGTTGCTCCGAGCGTGAGGGAAGATCCACACGCCGGCAGTCTCTACCTACTCGCCCTACGCGATCTCGAGCAATTCGACACGGTGGGCAGACGACCGAGAAGATGAACAAGCTGGGCACTGTCACTGTTTGGGATTGTTCGACTTTGATTTTTACACAAGGCACTGTTATCAACAAGATTTTCATAAGATGCTGCGTACTATCTTTATTTTTTCTTCTCTAATAAAACTCGAATTCCAACTCTTTATTTTCATAAGATGCTGCGTAATATCTTTATTATTGTGTGTCCTTATTGCCATGTCAAGAATGATTAAATGAAGTCATACTAACATTTTCTTAAGTGAAAACAGTCAACCGATTCGACGCATTTTTCTCCCCTACGGAAGAGATGTTGCAGTAAACTTACAATTAAGAGCTTACATGTATATGCATTGTGTAGTTGGAGCAATACAATTACATTCGCTATAAAACTTTTCATATTAAGAAAACAATCGACTTTGTGATTTTATAGTACTTATTTGTTATATGTTACGAAGAGAAGCTCGGTGCAAAATAGAGCAAATAAATTATGGTATATACTATATACATAATATCTCTGCTGTGACCTATACAAATCATTAAAATAATCCAAATACGAAGTGATACTAATATAAGTAAAAAACATTAAATATTTAAATGAAGTAGTTTTAATTAAAAACTAAAAATAAAATAATACTACAAAATAATTATAAAATTCAAATTAGGAATACCATGAAAAAATTAAAAATATTAGAAAATTATGAAGATAATAATAAATTAAATATAACGTGAAATAATATTTAAAATATAATAGAAAAGTTAAGAATATAAAAAATTCTAATCGAAAAATATTTTGAATTATATTAAAATATTTTATAAAATATTTAAGAAATATATTCAATATAAAAAGGTTTATGTAATATAGACGATAAAATATCAATAGTACTTGCATAATTTAATGCTTTCACTTGAGCAAATCAAAATCACCATAGAATTTTTATAATATATATCTATTTATAATATATTCCGTTTTACATCTAACCAAACTCAACGCAATAAAAAAAACTACCATTGGAAAGATCAATAGTGACATCATCAATTATCATGAGATAAAAATATTATCGCTAGGCATTATTAATCTTTTTTTCTATTATAAGTGAAGTATTCTTCAAACTCTCTAAGTACTGATAAAATATTTCGAAAGATAAAAGTATACATCCACACCAAATTCAAAGTCTTATTTTGATTCAAAATAAATGTTTACTGATTTAAAAAAGTTCAAAATAAATGTTTACTGATTTAAAAAAAAGTTATTTGAATCTATCAAATATTCCTTAATCTTTTTTCTTCATATATCTTGCTATTATCTTATGACGATACGCCTCCAGTGGATCGCCGGCGGGCCGGGGCCGATCCTCTCGGCGAACGCTGTCTTCTCCCCACACCACGGGGCGGAAAATATGCTTAGGAATCATGTCTGCAGCAGCGCCCGCAATGTCTTCTCCGTGTCCTTTCGCCAGTCGTCGACGCCGCAGAGCGGGCCGAACTGCCCAACCTTCGTCGTCCAGAAGCCCTCCGGCGGTCATCTGGTTGACAACGCGGCCTCCTCCTTGACAGTCCATCTCTCTCTCTCTCTCTCTCTCTCTCTCTCTCTCTCTCTCTCTCTCTCTCTCTCTCTCTCTCTCTCTCTCTCTCTCTCTCTCTCTCTCTCTCGATTCTATTCTATTCTTGAGCCTCGCAGCGATCCCAGACGTAACGAAGTCAAAGTCTTATATAGAATACAAGTTACTAATACTACGAGTCAAAGTCTAAGTCCTACAGAAACAAAAACCGATAACTATAATTACTATATAACTTTTAATTTGAATTAAACCAATAGCACTAAAAATTTTTTGTGGCAGTTTATTTATGTTTAGCTCCAAATTAATTCAAGATTTCAAAAGTATTATACGGAGCAAAAAAAAAATTTATGGCATGTTATTGAGGGCTACACCAGCTATCATAATGGATCTTTGACTCCATAAAAAATTAATAAATCCATGTGTCACCGCTATCTGTATATTTCTTTGATACCTTTTCTTATAAGTAAATCTGTACATATTACTACTATGAAATTAAAATTACATGAATTAACAACATTCTCTCATTTATATATTTTTATACGTAGACAAGAGGATTTGTTACCTAGATTACCTATGAAGTGACACATTACCTAAGGACAAGTGTCCATCGTATTTGGCACATTTTTTTCGTTCTAGATTTGACCTTATGAATCTTGTATAAAATGACACAGATATAAAAAATAATAAAAATATATTATTACTATATCATCATCGTAATAGAAATAATATATTCTTAAATAATATTATAATATTATATTACTACCATGAATAGTAATAATAATAGATTAATGATGACATTAGTTATGATAAATACTAATTATAATTATTTATTAATATTATTTCGTAAACATTACCTAACATTATTGTTTTAAAACTTATTATTCAAGTTTATAAGTTTTAACTAATATAAAGTAGACATTAATAATAAAAGGATATTTTAGTAAAAGATGTATCTCATTTCATGTAAGGAAATAGGTATTAAAGATTTATTTTTCAACTAAATCATTTATATTATTTTATACATCAAGCACATATTTTTGAACAATTATTATTATTCTAATAACACAAAATAATAGTAGAGTGACAATAATTGCACTCTTACAAATAACAATTCACATGGAAATTCAATAGGTGTCCAATTGAACAAACCATTTTAATGAGACTCAACCAAAACAAAGAGAGGTCACTATAAGAAAATTATTATTTCTGAGGGACATATCCGTCAGAAATAAAAAAATATGAAACTTCGCTTTTCCGACGGGAACAGGTCGTTTGAATCATCGCAAATAATTTTTGATGGACATCATATATTTGACGGAAGTTTGTCACAACAGTCAGTACTTCCGATGGATACCGTCGGAACTTGTGACGGATTCCGTCGGATATTTCTTCGTTGGAAGTTTTGAAGGTTGCACCGTCGAAACTTTCAATGGTGCGTCATCCGTTCGAACCTCCAACGGCGGTTGTCCCATCGGAAGTTCCGACGGTGCTCGCCATTGGAACTATCATGGCGTTAGTCATCGAAAGTGCCTTCCATAAATTTTTAAAATATTTTAAAAAATAGAGCAAAATTATGAAAAATTCAAAATATTTTCCAATAATTTTCTAAATTATAAATAAAATATTCAATTACATCCATAAATTTCTATTACAATTTTCTAAAATTCCAAATGATCGTCGTCGTTGTTGTCAAATTGGGCATGCTTCCGCATCATTTTCTTCATTTCTTTTCGTTCGTTGTTAGCATTTGTTGTTCAAACTCTTGTAGTACCTCTCATCGACTAAATCATTTGTGACAACTAAATCATTACAACTTCTTCACCAACTAAATAATTCAATAGGATGAATAATATATTTGATTTTTTACATCAAATTTTTTGTATACAAGATGAACAGGATCTCTGCTATTTTTGGGGGGAAAATTTGTGAACCAAATTCTATCTCATCTCAATACATCATATAGTCAACATGTTATAGTTGTTATGCAATTGATAAATGTTCATAAATTTCAGAGTATTCAACTTTTGCATATAGATATATTAAGTTATTTGATTTTTTATTTTAACATATTATATGTCTAATATAATAAATTATTTCAGATAAGTATTATATACGTAGTACTTGACATGCATCAAAGATTTGGATATTAACTCTGATCTCTTTCAAGTGGTTGACTTTAAATCCAAGTTTGCTCTTTGAAGTTTAGTTTTTATATAATAAAAATTGATGCACAATAAATATTTTCTATTTTAGTAACCTTCATAAAATTCTGATTTATTATGTTAATATCTATTTTTTAATTCCTTAAACAATGAGTGAATGTAAATTACTTAGTGTGAATAGTACTAAATCTAAGAGCATCACTCAAACTTCCATTCCATATATTAATTTGTCAATGATGAATTATCTTTTGAGAATCATGGAAGTTAAACCTATGTTAAACTATTGAAGAATTGGTTCAATGCCTTAGAATAATCTTTTTTTCTTTTGAAAACTTTATTTTATGTTTAAATTGAGATTATAAATGCATAGATTTTTTTCCTTAGGAAGGAAACTTTTGGACTGTTGTAATCATGGTTGAATTAGACCTTCAAAAAGAATGATTATATATTGGATGCAAAAAAAAATGTTCAAAAAGTTGAGAAAGTTGGAAATAAAAATATGTGACCAGCTTGATGCTTCTACTAATAATTGGTATTTATGATATAATATATATATGTATGTATATATATATGTATATATATATATATATATATATATATATATCAACTGGTATTAAAATAAAGTAAATATTTACATGTTAATTAATTCATCATTCCATTTGATTAGGTATAAACTTTAAGTGCTTATGATGAATTGTACTGATCTCTATTATTATTACTCTAGGACCATGAAGCTTTACAATTCTTAGGAAAGTCTAATAATGACTTGAAAAGTAGTTTACCGAAGATATATAACTTTGTTTTATCTTTTTTACTTATATAATTTTGATAATAAATATTGTTCAAACGTATAACTTTGTTCAGATGTCTTATGGTGATAACAAGCTCTCATATCCCTAGGAGCTTGATGTCACTATCTATAGAAAGATGATGTTCGAATAGTTGTCAAGAATTTGTCAATAATATATGTCAAATATTGTTTTTGCCACATTCAATTTTTTGTATTTATGATCTCATTGTCAAAATTTAAAGTTAACAAAGAATATGAGACTACAACAAAACTAAATAACCGCACATTTAAATAAGTTAAAAGAAACTTCTGATTGAATATTAGCAATATTTGATGAGGAAATAATTGAAAATTCAATTGATGTTAATTGAAAATATTCAATACTGACAAATATTTCTCATAAATAATTGTAACGACCCAATATTTGCAATTGTAGAAAGCACCTATCCAATTTTTCTTTAGTATATACATATAAGAAAGAGCGATTCTTGCCCCTATACTTGACATGGTGGAATCAATAAATAATTAGATGGTTTCATTTAATCACAATTTTGAGAGAACATATTTGAATTCTAATACAATTTGTATGCCTCATGATTTTTTTTGAAAATTTACTAATGTATATACACCATAATTTTTTAATAGTATCAAATGTTTAAGTCTTTCGAATCACTCAATAATATTACCAAATGTTAAAGCCTTGCAAATCACTCGATAACTTTGAAATATAGATCAATCAACCAGATTATGCAATATGATAAGGTTGATCATTACACGACTTGGAGATATGATTATTGAAGCAAAAATATCAAAAATTAGAGTTGCAGAAAAGATATTCATCCAAAAAATGACATCTATTCCATTTGATACAAAGGGGACTATTCAAATTTCAAATAGACAATTTCTTATCATAATATCCTTTACAATGATGATTAACAAAAGTCAAGGTCAATAATTATCTCATATTTTTTAAGTCAAAATTTTAGTTTATGATGGTAATGACAATGAAACAAAGAAGTAAAGTGATGCATGCATTTTACAACATATAATTACACTTTCATTTAGGCTTATTTCGTATAATTTGCTCATAGCATGCATCTATTTTTATATTTATTACTTTGAATTCTTTGAAGTAGCTATCTACCTCTAGTTGGTGTAATTTTGCAAGAATTATGAATAAAAATGGTGGAGAAACGAAAGAAAAGAAGAATAACGCAAAATGGAGTCCAATCAGTTTCTAAAAATTTCAATTAGTCTTCTTCACGGGCCATTATAGACGCCTCACGACCGTGAAAGGTTCATCCCACGCCCCACCATCTGATGTTCACAGTGCTCACAAAATTGGATACACAGAAAAATAAATTTCACGGGTCGTAACACTAACTCACGCCTCAATCGCCCATCTTCATGGCTATGGCAGAAGGAGAATAGTGATCTCATGGGTCGTTAACTACTCTTCACGGGCCATGAAGATCAAATCTCACGCCAGTTGCTGCATTTCATGGGTCGAGCATCAATTATTTTACCCACAGAGAACTTACGGGCCATGACAATATTCTCACGACCGTTATAGTGAATTTTTAATCACGCAATCTCATGACTCCTATAGTGAGTCAAATATGAAAAGATTATTACGAACTGTGAGAAAAGAGTAACGGGTTGTTATGTATTCAAGCTCTTCCAGGGCAAACAGATTATTGATCGTTAAATTGATCTCACAGACATCATAGAAGGTTTGGAATCAACAATAATTGATTAACGAGCCATGGGCTACTTTTCATAGGCCGTTACACACCGAAGAGACTTCAAAGAAAACCTTTAAGGAGACGTTACAGCTCATTCACGGATATCTCAGAACGATTAAGCATCCCACGTTCAAGGTTCACGGGCCATTAAAACTTTGTTATGGGCCGTGAGAGAACATAAGTTACGCGCTAATAGAAGAAGTTGCCCGAATCATGGCCATGATATATTTCTCATGCCCCATGAGGGCAAGCGAAAACTCCCTTTTCAACTCTGATTTAGTCGTTAGATTTGCTGCAGGGGGCATGACAGACCTCAAATTTGACGCAGAAACATGTTTTCAGAAGAACTCGCACACAAGGACTCCAATTCTTACCGTACATCCGAAGGATCAATTGGAAACTAATGAGGCCAAAAATTTGGGAATTTTACAAGGCAAAACTTTCAGAACCAATGGGACTCCGAATTTACTTTATTTCACATGAAAAATATTTTCATTTGTTCTCAAACGGAAACTGGAGTCCCTATAAAAAGAGACGTTTGATAGCCAGAGATGATCATGCTAGGCTTGAAACTAGTTCTTTGAAGCCAAGAACGTGAGAAGACTCTGAAAGATTGTTGAGAAAACTTCTGCTGGATCGACTCTAGACGAGAATTCTGTGGTAGTTCATTGGTTATTCCCGAAGAATATTATCTATTATACTTAATGTTGGAATTATTTAGACATTTATTTTCTTATTTTTAGTTCTTATGTAGTTTATGATCTTAGTTCTTTCTTCTATAATTTAGAGTTATTATCTTTCTAGTTTGTAATAGTTCTATTGTTAACGGCAAACTCATAAACCTTTTCTGTTTCATTAAATAAAGTTCAGTTTCTTTTTCATTATATATGCTATTCCTAAGTTTTCTAGAGATTGATTATCATCCTTAATTGTCTATTATCCTTACGGGAATTGTCATTTTGGTTTGGATGATAGCTCCTGAATTGATTCAAGATTAGTCTATCAGAGCATCATACGACATAATTCGTAGGATCCTAGACGGAATTGCGTATTGTGCGATCTATTAAATATTACCATTATATGGGTATTAATAGTTTAGAATCTTCAGTTTAATGCATCTCAATATATGTTTAAATTAATTATGATATTAGATGGAGAAATTGTGTCAAATTCGAGATTTAGATAGTTTGATTCGTTTTGATAGAAGATCAATACCTGGAGTAGATTCTAATTCGTCAATTGAAACAAATTAATATTCCTTGGTGCTATCAGTTTGTCTATCTTGAAATAAATCATCATAAGGACCTATGCGTCAGTAGTTTAATTTAGTTTTAGTTTTCTTTATCTTTTTGCAAATATTACTTTCTGCACATCTTTTACTCAGAATTTTATGTCTGATAGATAAATAATAGTTCATCGTGGCATTGACAACCTATACTTTTCACTTTATTACTTGAGCGACTAGTGCACTTGCTAACTTTACTGTTATCAATTTTCGAATCATAAAGAATGTAGTCCATAAAAAAGTTTTCAAAATTTGATGTAAATGTATAACTAAATTTAATTTCTTTAATAACAATGACACTAAATGATGATGTCAAAAAAATTTAATGTATTATATTATAATTACATTTATATAAAACTTATACTAGTTCACTATAAAACTTAAAACTTCAATATTAAAAAAAAACATTCGACATTTTTGTGACTCTACATTACCTATTTTTTTTATTACAAAGAGAAGCTCGACCACAATAAGAGAGGACAATAAATTTGTCATTTAATTGTATTTTAAACTGAATTGTCCTTAAATTTATTTTCTTCCAATACCTAATGATTATCATAAGACGGTACGCTTCCACTGCATTGATACTCTCATCGTCGTCGTCGGGCTGATCCTCTTGGCCAACGCTGCCTTCTCATCGATTGCCGCCACAGACTAGGATGAGCTGCCCAGAGTTCTTGCATAAGTCCTCTGAAGATCACCTGCTTGACAATGCAGCCTCCTCCTAAACGGTCCATCTCTCTCTCTCTCTCTCTCTCTCTCTCTCTCTCTCTCTCTCTCTCACTCACACACACACACAATACATGTCAAAGTCTAAGTCCGACTACTAATTAGTTAACTAGTTATAGATTAACCAAGTCCAATGAATCTCTGATTAGTTAGGTAACTTTTTTTGTTAACTAGTAAAATTTAGTTACACAATAGCAGCGAAAGCATTATATATAGCAAAGTTCTTTTTATAAAAAATACATTTTTTGTTTTTGTATTGCTTTTCAGTCAATTTTTTAGGCATGATCTCCAATGATCTTCTAGAAGCCTATTGGTTATCTTTTATGTAAATACTCATACGATGGTAATAAATGAGACAAATTCAAAGTAAAAGTTTGCATTGCACTCTTTTTCACAAGAACTTTTATTCTTCACAATGTTAAAAATATATTGACAACATTATAATCTTTTTATTATAATCAAATTCTAAGGACTTACGTATATATTCAACGCCTTAATCTAGCTAGATATCTGTTAGAACGCCTTAATCTATGTCTTCTTGTATAATTAAATAAAAACTAGAGTAATATAGCAATATGTGAAAAAAATAATATATAAATTTCAAAATTTAAAACAAAAGAGAAACATATTATTCATTATGGTATAAATTCAAAATGTAAATAATATATAGCATCAAATACTTTAAAATAATTGCTTTTACTCATTAACACCTGTGATTAAAAATTGTTACTAATAATAGTAGCAAGTATTAGTTGTTTAGAATAGTTACCCATGTTTATTAAAACTCACGCAGTAATACATGTGGCATGATCCGACCCAGTAGAATTAATTTATAATAGTTAGGTTATTAAAAAAAATTTCAAGTTCGACACAATCTAGAACAAGTTGGAAGATGTCACAAATTCCCTTGATTATATGTTTGGAATCTACTAATATAAAAATATATAAGAAAAAAATGGGGGAATAGTGGAATAAAACAAAACGATGAAGAAATGATAAAAATAACGTTCATAAATAATGTTAGAAAATATATAAATCAATATAATAGTAAAAGAATGAGTAGTCAATAGGTGCATATTTAAATTTAAATGTTTCTAATTAATATCCAACTTGATTGCGATCATATTATGATTGGATCATGTCGGGCATACACCCAACCCAACTTCATATTAGATTGTTTAGTTATTGCTTAACACTTCTAGTTGTTTTAAATATAAAATGATACCAAAAGTTGGCCTAAGGAAGAGTGCCAATTTGGTGGAAATTGATGGGAAAATCTGAGAAAAAAGATAAAGATTGTAGAAAAATAGAGGAGACACACGAATTTACCCAGGTTCACCCTTAAAATGAGGGCTATGTCCTGCAAAGAGGTTCCACTATATCGTTTAGGTTTACAGTCGCCACACAGATTACATCAGAAATTAGGCTATTAATAGCCTCTCCAAATCGGGTTTAAAACCCAAACAAGCCGTCGGGGGGCGGGGCCCCCCGAACCCCCCCTTTCGTTCGTACGCCAGCAATATTGTTAGGTAATACTCAGATTTCTCTAAGCTCATGTGGGCGAACCCGGTATGAGAAACAAGGGGTCCTGAAGTATTCACCAACTCCAACATTCTCCCACTTGGTGGATACTTCACACCAATTAGAGCCTTGCCAGCAACATTCTTCTTTAATCCGACAATAGTAGAGCACCACTCAAACTTTACACATGTAACTGCTTTAGTCAGAAAATCAGAACTATTCTCTGTTGTATCAACCTTTTCAAGCTGAACATCTTTCTTTTCCACCTTTTCTCGAATAAAATGGTATTGGATGTCAATATGCTTTGTGCGTGAGTGAAATGCGAGATTCTTAGCTAACTGAATAGCACCTTGATTATCACATCTCACCTCTATAGCACCTTGCTCAAATCCGAGCTCCAAGCACAACCGTCGTAGCCATATGACCTCTTTTGCAGCATGAGTAAGAGCCATATATTCTGCTTCTATAGAAGAAAGTGCTACCACGCTTTGTCTCTTGCTCATCCAACTTAGTGCAGCCCCAAAAAATGTAAAAACATATCCGCTAGTGGACCGTTTACTATCAATGTCTCCACCCCAATCAGCATTTACATGGCCCACAATATCAAGCATCTTTCCTTTCCTTGTACCTTCAAAACACAACGAAAAATCTGAAGTTTCACGAAGATACCTGAAAACTCTCTTGATAGCATTCCAATGTTCCCTGCCTGGGTTAGACATATATCGACTCAAGACTCCCACTGCTTGGGCTATATCTGGATGCATGCACACCATGGCGTACATCAAGCTGTCCACTGCACTTGCATATGGCACACGGTCCATTTCTTCGGCTTCTTCATCCGTCTTCGGGCATTGCTCTACAGAAAGTTTGGTTCCTAGAGACATAGGAGTACCCACTGGCTTGCAGTCCGACATGTTAAATTTCTTCAACACTTCTTTTATGTACTTCTCCTGTCCTAGCCACAACTTTCGCTTCTGACGATCCCTTCTAATCTGCATACCCAAAATAAAATTCGCTAGCCCCAAGTCTTTCATCTCAAACTTTTTGGCCAACAAACTCTTCACTGAATTCACCATCTTCATACTGTTTCCAATCAGCAACATGTCATCCACATATAGTGTAAGAATGACAAACCGATCTCCAACTCTCTTTACATAAACACAATGATCTGAATATGAACGTACAAACTTGAGTTCGAGCATGTATGTATCAAACTTCTGGTACCACATCCTTAGCGACTGCTTCAATCCATACAGAGACTTCTTCAATTTGCACACCAGCTTCTCTTTATCTTGAATCTCAAAGCCTTCTGGTTGTCTCATATATATCTCTTCCTCCAAGTCCCCATGAAGGAATGTCGTCTTCACATCCATCTGCTCTACCTCAAGATTATATGCTACTGCCAGAGATAGAACAAATCTGATTGAAGTCATTTTCGCCACGGGAGAAAAAATCTCATCATAGTCGACTCCCTCAACCTGAGAGTACCCTTTAGCTACCAGCCTCGCCTTGTACTTCTCTACAGACCCATCCGGTTTCAGCTTTCACTTGAACACCCATTTGCAACCAATTGTCTTTCTATCCTTAGGCAATTTACACAAGCTCCATGTTTCATTCTTATCCAGTGACTGCATTTCATCTGTCATAGCAAGCTCCCACTGATTTGCATCATCCATAGACCTTGCATCTTTTAGAGAACTAGGTTCTTCTCCGATAATGCTCAAAGCATGAAACGAACTCAGAGCACTAAGAGAGTATCTCAAAGGTGCTCTTCTTTCTCGTGTCGATCTCCTGAGAGCTGGTATAATAGTACCAATATCTGAATCTTCATCTGAATCTGCATTTTTAACTTCATTAACCAAGTCCTCTTGATCCGGTTCTGTAA
This sequence comes from Pontederia crassipes, assembly GCA_030549335.1. Lineage (NCBI taxonomy): Eukaryota > Viridiplantae > Streptophyta > Magnoliopsida > Commelinales > Pontederiaceae > Pontederia > Pontederia crassipes. The sequence continues at coordinate 38,220,941 of CM060197.1, read as the reverse complement.
CAGACTCAACTGAAGTATCTTGTGCATCCACCTCTGAAATTTCAGAATCAGAATCTTCTTCAAACACTACAATTTTCTTAGGTTCATCACCTTTTTGAACTTCAACTTGGGAACGTGATTCACGGAAAACAACATCCCTGCTGTAAACAATAGTCCTAAACTTTGGATTCCACAGTTTGTATCCCTTGACCCCTTCCTTGTATCCGACAAATATGTTCTTCTCAAATTTACTGTCAAGCTTACCCCGCTTTTCCTTGGGTATATGAACATATGCGTCACATCCGAACACCCGAACATGAGACAAATTTGACTTCTTCCCAAACATTGCCTCATAAGGCGTCTGATCCTTCACTGATGAGGTCGGTGAACGGTTCTTCAGGAAGTTTGCTGTGGCTACAGCTTCTGCCCAGAATTCTTGCCCCAATTCTGCCCAACTCAGCATACATCTGGCCTTCTCTTTGAGTGACCGATTTAACCTTTCAGCTACTCCATTCTGCTCAGGTGTATATGGAGTTGTCTTCTGCCTTGCAATACCATTGTCCACGCAGAATTGTTCAAACTTATCTGAACAAAATTCACCTCCATTATCTGTACGAAGGACCTTGATCTTGCAGCTCAATTGGTTTTCCACCAAAACTTTAAATTCTCGAAACTTATCGAATACATCTGATTTATTCTTGATAAAATAAATCCAACTGTATCTCGAAAAATTATCTATAAAAGAAACATAGTACCTGGACCCTCCAATAGATGGAGTCGGAGTTGGTCCAAAAACATCACTATGGATCAGTTCGAGAATCTTCGTTGCTCTTGAACCTGTGTGTTGAAAACTGACTCGATTCTGTTTTCCATAGAGGCAATGTTCACAGAACCCGAAGCCCACAGAACAATCCGGAACTCCTTCTACCATCTGACTTGATGCTATGGTAGAAAGTCCTTTCTCACTGATATGGCCTAATCTCGATGCCACAACATAGATGTGCTGTCTTCATCTTCTTTGGCCTCTTCAGAAATAAATTCGCAGCCCACAGATATAGTCTCTCCGAGCAACTTGTACAATGTGCCATAGCGAACCCCTCGCGCAATCACAATAGACCCTCTGACCATCTTGCACGAATCCTTGTCGCAACTGAATATAACACCCGAATCTGCCATTGTACCAACAGATAATAAACTCCTGCTCATAAGTGGTATATGCATCACATTTGGTAGAGTCTTCACCATGCCATCATTCATCCTCAGCCTCACCCTGCCACGTCCAATAATCTGAACCGCAGTGTCATCTCCGAGCATGACATCCCCACCATTATACTCCTCATATTCACAAAACCAGTGTCTATGAGGTGTCATGTGACATGAAGCATCAGTATCGATGAGCCAGACATCCTTATCTGACTGTACCATACATGCAGAAGCCACATACATATCTCCTGCCTCAGCCTCCTTTTTGTCCGAGGTTGACTCAGCTTCTTTCTTATGAACCGGCTTGTTTTTGCAATCTCGTTTCAGATGGCCCCACTCTTGACATCTCCAGCATTGCACCTTCTTATCCTTACTCTTCGAATGCCCACGAGATTTGGATCTCCCTCTCTAATTTTGATTCCTTTCTGGTTGCCTTCCTCTGGCCGCCAGCGCCTCTTTACCAGAACTTGCCGATCCCTTTCTCCGTATTTCCTCTGATAACAAGGCAGCACATACACTTTCATACGAAAGTTCTTTATCCCCGCCACCAATCACGACAATCAGATTGTCCCATGAATCCGGCAGCGAACAGAGCAATGTTATTGCCTTATCATCATCTTGAAACTTAACACCGATTGATACAAGTTGACTGATCACCGTGTTAAAGTTATAAAGATGAGTAGAAAATGAGTCACCCTCCTGCATCCGAAGATTGTATAATTTCTTCCTCAGAAATAACTTGTTAACCAACGACTTACTTTGATATAGGGATTCCAACTTCCTCCGCAGATCTCTGGCTGTAGGTTCGCTCATCACATTCGTAAGAATTGAATCCGCGAGACAAAGCCGAATCAAACCCTTCGCCTTTCTATCAATCCAATCCCACTCTTCGATCGCCTTTGGATCTGTCTGACTGGAGGAAGCCGTATCTGAAGCCTTCGCCGCATCTGCAGCCGTGCCGCTTCTTTGCCTGGCCTCTCTTTCTCGATTGCCGTCCAAAGATCTCGATCACAGAGAAGATCCTCCATCTTCATCTTCCAGAGATCAAATCGTGTTCCATCAAATTTTTCTATCTCAATCCGTGATCCTCCTGACATCTCGAATAAACCCTACTTCCTCGAACAACCTGTGCTCTGATACCAATTGATGGGAAAATCCGAGAACAAGGAGAGAAGATCGCAGAAAGATTGCAGAAAAATAGAGGAGACACACGAATTTACCCAGGTTCACCCTTGAGATGAGGGCTACGTCCTGCAAAGAGGTTCCACTATATTATTTAGGTTTACAGTCGCCACACAGATTACATCAGAAATTAGGCTATTAATAGCCTCTCTAAATCGGGTTTAAAACCCAAACAAATAGAGAAAAAACCCTAGTCCGAACCACACGGGCCGGCTAAACAAAAGCCCAAAATTCGTCTAGGTTTCGGGGGCACTACGGGACCGCCGTCGGGGGGCAGTTCCCCCCGAACCCTCCCTTTCGTTCGTACGCCAGCAATATTGTTAATTGGGTAATACTCAGATTCCCCTAAGCTCACGTGGGCGAACCCGGTGTGAGAAACAAGGGGTCCTGAAGTATTCACCAACTCTAACAGAAATCTTGGACTGTCATAGCCATTTACGATAACATTACATAATACAAAATATATAATAGCTAAATACTTTTTAATAAAAGAGAACTTGACTTAAAAGAGAATAATTGAGTTCAATAAAACATTCAAATAAAATCATAAAATAATTGAATAAAAAGTAGCATCTCAATCTAAAGTAATTTTTAGATTCCAATAAACTAATATAACGCTAAATCGTGAGCTTATTATCCCTAGTTAGGGTAATATGTGTACCCTTCATATCATGAGTTAGATTTTCCAATCTCTCTAGTTCTTGTTACCTACATGGATCCACTATAAAAGAGAGAATCTTTCAATTAAAAAATTTAAAAGACATCGCCACAAATATCAAATACCACATGCATGTCATGGAATATTTCATAAGTTTTACATGTCAAATAGAGAAGCATACAATCGCTGAACTTTTGATGTATATTCAACATAAAAGAGGATTTGTATAATCAATCATGCATCACAATATATGCATAGGAGCTTCATATTAGTTGTTCCTTTCTAGTTGGGTTCAAAAGAATGTGATTTGTGTTGTAGAGATGCGGGATGATTGCCGAGTTTTCTGGTTCAAAAATTAAGGGGTAGTGCGATGGTTCTTAGGTCATTTTCCAGCGTAATAAGTATCATGCATTTGATTTCAAGGTCCCATTATCACATAGAATAAAGATATAATGAATTATCGTAAAAATCATGATATAAGAATGAATTTGTACCTATTTATCCCCTCCTTGTCCTCGTGTTACCTTGGTGGCTTCAGTCAGCTCCGGAAAGAAGGTTGGCAGCCGAGGGGAATAGAGGAAGGCTCAGTTGGAACTTGGTTTATTGAGTTTTATCCAAAACTTGTTTTCCTTTTTTTTTGTTTTATCCAAATCTTCTTTTTGTTTTATTTTTTTATTTATTGAGGTTTATTGATATTTTTTTAATCTTCGAGTTAGGTAAATTAATTTCATTAACTAAACATAATTTAATTAAAAATATCGACGAAAACATTATATATATCAAAGATCTTTTATAAAAATACATTTTGGTTTTTGTATTGTTTTTTAATAAATGTGACAAATTCAAAGTAAAAGTTTGAATTAGACAATTTGTCACAAGAACTTTTATTGCATGCATTCAATTATAAGATCCCTAATCACCTAGAATAATGATATAATGAACTCTCACAAAAATTATGATATAAGAATGAATTTGTACCTTGAAGAAAGATAAGAAGAGGTTGGCAGAAGAGGAATAGTGGAGAGTTCAATTGGGACTTGATTTATTGAGTTTTATCCAAATCTTTTTTCCCCTTTTGATGTTTTTATTTTGGAGTTGGGCATTAATGACTTTGTACCTGCTTATTCCTTCCTTGTCCTCGTGTTACTTTTATGGCTTCAATCATCACCTTCGAAAAGAAAAGATAAGAGGTTGGGAGAGAAATAGAGGAATTGTTTTTGCATTGTTTTTCAGTCAATTTTTAGGCATGATTTCTAATAATCTTCTAGAATCCTATTGATTATACTCGTATGCACGAGTATAATCAAAGTAAAAGTATATGATGGTAAGAATTGTGACAAATTCAAAGTAAAAGTTTGTATTAGACAATTTGTCACAAGAACTTTTATTCCATGCATTTGATTACAAGGTCCCTAATCATCTAGAATAACGATATAATGAATTCCCGCATCATGATATAAGAATGAACTTGTACTTTGAAAAAAAGATAAGAAGATTTATTAAGTTTTATCCAAATCTTCTTTTACCCATTTTTTATGTTTTTATCTTGGAGTCCGGTCATTACATCCAAACTATATTATACAAATACTCTCCTTGTTCTCTTCTTTTTTCTCTCTTGCTTTGTCTATTCCAACCTTAATTCTCAGCCCCAGCAATCACCATATTTTGTTCGAGGCGTCGCAAAGTATGACACAGGGCAACTTCCTTGTACATGCCGATGTCGATGGAGGATTCCTTCGACAGGTCACAACAACCGGTGCGATAACGGGTGCTTATCCTTAATATGTGGTATTTGACATATTATTATCCTTAATATATATAATCTAGATTTGCCAATCTCTCTAGTCGTTTTACCTAAATGGATCCACTGTAAAAGATAGAACCTTTCAATTAAAATATATAAAAGACCACCACAAATGTCAAATACCACATGCATGTCATGCAATATTTCATGAGTTTTACATGTGAAACAAAGAAACATACAATCATTAAACTTTTTGTATATATTCGACATAAAAGAGAATTCATATAATTAATCATCACAATATATGCACATCTATATGCTTTCTTTTATGCTTTATATGTTCATTTCCTTATGGTTCTTAGAGCTGCATAGCTTACACAGTTTTATTCATGGTGGATTCTAGTCGGGTTCAAAAGAATGTGATTTGTGTTGTAGAGATGAGGGCTGAGTGTCAAGTTTTCAGGTTCAATCGTGATAGTGCGATGGTTTTCTCCGGTCACTTTTCAATGTAATAATTATCATGCATTCGATTTTAAGGTCCATGATCATAAAAAATAATGATATAATGAATTCACACAAAAATCGTGATATAAGAATGAATTTGTTAGTCAGTCCGACAAGAAAAGATAACAAGTTGACAGCCAAGAGGAATAGTGGAGAGTCTGGTTGGGACTTGATTTATTGACTATGTTTGGATCAGAATTCGGAACAAACACTCCAAACAAGAAGATAAATTTTAATGGGCCCTGCCAGAATTTTAGTTCTGGTCGAAGCTCCCAATTCAGTTAAGTTCATATCAATTAATTCTTGCAAAAGATAAGAACTCTTAAGTTCTGGTGCAAGGGCCAAACCATTCTATTTTTTACCCATTTCTTTTTTTGCATTTCTCTCTCTTCATTTATTAGGCCAATTTATCACCTTTTATCATCTTTTAACCCACGTCGACCCTTTCCAAAAAAAACATCAAGACATCTTAACAATTAAATAAAGTAGTATTATACATTAATTGTATTATTATGTAGTTAATTAATTTAGTTCAGACACAATACTAGTAATTAAGCATAATTTGTTATTCGTATAGAATTTTTTAATGATAAAAGCTAATTTATATATAATTTTTTATATTACATTAGAATATTTTAAATTTATACTATCTCACTAATTATCTTTTAGTTTTTCTTTTTAATCATGTTGTGATAATAACTTTTATTTATTATAGTATTCACTTATACATTACATTTTAAATAATAATAACTATTTAAATTAATAAATTAATTATTAGTTCTGATCTTTTATTTAAACATTCATTAAAACTTATCTATCCAATCTATTCTTTTATTCTTTTATCCAAACATCAAATCGAAATTTATCTATCTGATCTATTATATAGTTTTATCCAAATGCTGTTTTTTTTTTTTATCTTGGACTTTACATCCAAACTTTATTATAGAAAGACCTCCTCCTCGTTCTCTCTCCCTTCGTCTATTCCGATCGACCTTAATTCGCGATCGCCATGGATTGCCATGATTCATCCGAGGCATCGCAAGGAATGACACAGGGCGACGCCGACGTAGGCGCCGGCGCTGCCGCGCCATTGGTTCCTTTGTCAGGTCACGGCAGCGGAAGAACTGGTGCTGAAGGAGCGTTGGCAGTAGTTCCTGCCCCCGCTTACCAGCAGCAGCCTCCCCAGTTGCGCCCTTTTCTTGACGCCGCAATCCCCTTCTCCGTTGGGCAAAGTATGTCTTGGAAGTTCCAAGGACCGTGTGCTTCCCTCTCTGCCGGCGCCACGCCCTTCGTTCCACCGTCAGTTCTTCACAGCGGCGGTATCGGAGCCTCGACAGTCGACGTTCGAGGAATGATCGAGAACACCAACTATCGGATCCCACGGCCACCCATGTTTCCTCCCCATCTCTACCAGCAGCAGCCGCAGCGTCCGCCGTTGCCTATAGACACCATGCAAGGGCAGGGCCAGGCACTTTACACTAATCCGCAGGTTTTCTCCAACATGAACTATCGTCCAGCCCCGACGCCGCCCTCTTTACACTTTCCAAGATTTCCTCCAATCGGCTTCGAACGGAACATGAGAAAACTACACATTGCCGTCGAGGGGCTAAGAGAGAAGCTCCTCACCCGGCCGCCAGATAAGAAACTTTTGACGAGCGGAGCGGACTCGACGCTATTGATCAGTCTTTTGAAGAAGGAAGAAGATCCGGTGGTCTTTGATAGTTTAATGCGAGGGGTGTTTTCTCACCCGACTTCGGTGCATGATCTCATGGAGGACCCACATGGGAGCAGTGTGTTCGTGGCATTAGTGGATGCAGTCAGCATCAACCACAAGAAGGCGCTCGTCGAGCGGACGACGGAGAACGCTCTCCGGCTATCCCAAGTGGCAGGAACTGCACACGGGTGAGTTTGCTTCAATGATCAAGTAGGATAATCCCATCGTACCTACGTATCTACTCACTTTGATCACATCTTCGTGTGGCAGATCTGACTGCATCAAGCATATGATCAGAACAGTCCAGCACATCCCTTCGATCTCTTCTTCCGTGACCAACGCGCTCGCCAAGTTCGTCTACCTTGTGATGACAACCTCCGAGGGCAAGAACATACTGTCTTGTTGCTTCACTCACTTGGGCTACGATCGCAGCTACGTACGTGCATGTTTAGATGCATGATCCGTACTCCCGTGCGTGCGTGCATGCATGCATCTTTCTTTTAATTTACAAGGCCTCTTAATGAATTCGAGCTTCTATTGATTTAAACGTTTTGAATCTTGATGTTTCATGACAGGTCGTGGTTGAGGCTATGGCTAGACGTTTAATTGATCTGGCGAAAAATCCAGAGGGCTGTTGCAGCCTCATCTGGTGTCTCGATCATGTACAAGGTCAACTGAGATCGGATATGATGGACACTATAATACAACATTTTCCTGAACTTGCAATGAACGCATACGGGTACACATTCATTGTATATGATCTTCTAAATCCATGCATGAATGCATGCATGATGTACCATAAATCTTCGAAATTCATGCTGCGAGGACATTGCAGGAGTGATTTGGTTCAGCACGTTATGGAGATCGACATTACACCCCAGATCTACAGTAAAGTCAGGGAGCACTTATCGGAAATGTCAATCAGCGTTGCCGGCAGCCGCGCCGTGCGGAAGCTCCTATCGATACGGCCATTCGGCGTTTGGCTTTGCTGGGTCATACTGGGGCTGAAACAAGAGGCGCTTGAAGAGGTGGCCCGACATCCGTACGGGTGTCAAGTGCTGAAAGACGCATTGGAATGCTGCAAAGTAAAGGAGGTGAAGTGGTGAACTAATTTTTTTTCCTGAAATCCTCACTGGATCATATATATATGTTTCGTAACTCGCTTCTGTATGTGATGGAATGCAGGGCGCTGAGGTGTATCTGGAGTTGCTCCGTGCAATCGCAAGACTTCCTGCGAGTGTGAAGGATGATCGGTTCGCCGGCGATCTCTACCAACTCGCGCTCCGCGATCTCGAACAAGGGGCGCAGGCAGACGACGACCGAGGAGATGAACGTTAACTAATTGAGCAGATGACCGACTTGCTCTTTGTACATCGATCTGATTATGGTACTGTTTTCTGATCTTGGATATTGTTCGGCTTTAATCTTACACATGACACTGTTATCAATGAGCTTTAATCTTGGATAATTGTTCGAGTCTTGATGGAAATATTACGTATAATATTGTTCGGCAAGGTTTGAACAACACCACGTCTTTCTTACCAAATCAAATTAGCTGAACGATCCATACATACAATATGCGAAGGAAGACCATCAGATCAAAACGCGTCGTTTGTGGCTGAAGCGCCTATCAAAATTTTATGCGTCTGGCTTTTGTTGTTCTGATCCTAAGTTTAACTAACTTGAGCATCTTATGTTAATGGAAGATGTTTAACTTTATCTTCTTCTTTTATTATTTTCTAACAATACTTCTACTTCTTTTCAAAGTCAAATTATCTTTTAAATCCTTAATTTTATTATTTAACAAATAAATCAATATTTATTTACTTTTCCAATTCCATAGCATTTACGAATTTCATATTTATAACTTTTAAACATTCTTTTTTGTTAAAAGTATATAGCAACGTGGGACTAATCGAGTAAATTCTTTATAGTTATTAACAAACATAATTAATTAAAGAAGATTCAGCCTGTTGCTTGTTGGGCGGCCATGTGAAGTTTCTGGTTAGTTTCAATCTTTTCATTTTGTTCTGGATAATGTGAACAAGTTAATTCTAGAGATTCAGAAAATTGTCTATTTGTATCGGATAATTTCCGACAAACAAAAATTCTCCGTAATTTTTTATGACTTTTACAACGGATTGAAAAAATCTTTCGAAATACCGAAAGTCAAAAGGTCCTTCGCTATTACAGATGACAAATTCTCGTCGGTACATTATCGACTGTCCTAGCCTTCAAATAATTAATTTTATAAGTAACATATATGTAATATAATATAAATATATGGTTAATATTTTATTATTTTTATTATCGATGGTCTAGCCTTCGGAATTATCGACGGATATATAAATAAATAAATATATATATATTCATCGGTAATTTTGAAGGATAGAACCGTCAGTAATGAAAATAATAATTTATTGTTAATGTTTATAATATAATATAGTGCATATTTCTTTTTCTACATTTACTTGTATTCTTTTCTTGATGCATTCATAAAATAATCCATTAAATAAATTATCATTATTTTCATTTTCTCATAATTGTCTTTAATATTTTATCACCTTACTCATTTTCTTCAATATATTTATAGACATAGAATCTAGATTATAATTAATTTAGAATATAAAATAGATAAACTTTAATAAAATTAAAATATATTAACTGTCTATCCAAGATATAACTAATTATAATAATAATATAACTAATTTTAATCATAATATAAATTAGTTTTTAACATAAGTACTATAAATTTATGGATTACCACATATTCTTTATCTAATTATATCTAATGATATTAAGATATATAATATAGATAGTATGCACACATATTGATTAAAATTAGTACTATATGTACATTAACATTATGAAATTAAGATATGTAATATTAAGATACATGTCTTTTATAATATTTCATTTTGTACACTTTTAAAGGGTCATTTATGATTTAGAAAAAAGTTCATCATTATTTAAAAAATTAGTTATAAATTTAATCTATTAAGTTACTTCTTGTTAATTATTAAATGTCAATTTAATCTTTATTATCTTATAACAAGAAATATTTATTAAATAAATTAAAATACAATTATGAGAAATATGTATAAAATTATTTATAAAAAACATATTATGTATTTTATAATATGTCATTTTATATATTTTTAAAGAGTCATATTGTGAGTTATATTAAAATTAATCATTATGTTCAAATTATAGTGCATATTGAAATTAATCTATTTTATATTATAAATTTATTTATAATATATATATATATATATATTGAAAGAAAAATGAGTAAAAAGATAAAAAAAATTAAATTTTTTTTATGAAATAATAAAAAATAATGATAACCTATTTAATCATATGATTTATTAATGCATATTATTTTATCTATCTTCAATTTTTTATAATATAATATAATATAATATAATATTATTAATTTTTGTTACCATATATTTAATACATATAATCAATAGTAATACATATATTATTAATAATGTTTAATAATAATATTATATATATATATTAATAATAAATTGATATTTTAATTATCGACGGTTTTTGCCTTCGGTAGTACCAACGGATTTCATATCCGTCGATACTGGCGAAGGTAAAAACCATCGGTATGTCTATCTTCAATTTATTTATAATATAATATAATATTACTAATGTTTATAACCATATATTAAATACCTATAATCAATAGTAATACATATAATATTATTTATATTCATATACATGTCACTCATCCACCATTGTCATCTACTTGTCCTACATGGATCGATCCAAGTATACAAACAAATCCTAATGCACATAGCACTTAAACTACAAGAAAATCGCGATTTTCCGATGGTTCTAAATCCGTCGCAATTTGCGACGGATTTTTCAACGGTTCTGTTTTCGACGGATTTTTCGACGGTTATGACCGTCAAAAATGATTTATATTATTATTTAATTTTTTTACGATTAGGAACGTCGATATTTCCGATGGATATCCATCCGTCGCAATTTTCGATGACATTTCTGACGGTTACGACCTTCGGAAATAAAAAAATTAAATTATGTATTTTTTATATTATTATTAAATTTTTCCGACGGATCTTCTCTCTCTCCCTCCTCTCCTCTCTCTCTCTCGGCCGCGAGCACCCTCTCCCGCGCTGGACGTCGGCGACCCTCTCCCGCACCGGCGACCCTCTCCCACGCCGGACGCCTGCGACCCTCCGCGCCGGACGCCGGCGACCCTCTCCCGCGTCGGCGTGTCTCTCTCTCTTTCTCTCTCCGGCTCCGCGCCGACGTCTCTCTCTCTCTTTCTCTCTCCGGCCAGAGGCCGCTGTTGGTCGGATCTCACCGCTGGCGGCCGGATCGGTCGTCGAGCGTTCGGATCCGGCGACGGTCCGATCCGGCCGCTAATTTTTTTTATATTTAAAAATTATTTGCGACGATTGCAACCGCCGAAAGATCGACGGTTGCGACGCCCGTCGAAAGTTTCGACAGTTGCGACCGTCGAAAAGTTGCGACGGTTCGAACCGACGGTCTTTTCCAGCGGTTGCAACCGTCGGAAATTTAGACAGTTCGGACCGCCAGCCTTTTCCGGCGGTTGCAACCGTCGAAAATTTCGACAGTTCGAACCGCCGAGGACTGACCGTCGATATTTTCGACGAATTTTTTTCAACCGTCGCAAATCGGTTTGCGACGGGCATTTTTTCGACGGATCGATTCCGACTAAAAAACCATCGGTAATTGCGTTACCGACGATTTTCGCGCTGATTATCGACGGTCCGGACCGTCAGTAATCAGCGTTTTTCTAGTAGTGTTAGTACATAGGGTCACATGCCAACAAGAATCTATATCATCAATATGCATAATAACACATTTTTTATTGATCATGTCCATGATTACTTTCAATTAATAATAAATAAGTCATTATTAATCATAAAAATTATTTACATAATCGGTATAAGTAAACATCAATTATCAATTATTTTTAACTAATTGTCAATTGACCATAGTTCAATTTCGGTCACATTTATAAATTATCAATAAACTTCAATTATCAATTATTTTTAATTAATTGTCAATTGACCATAGTTCAATTTCGATCACATTTATAAATTATAAATTAATCATTATCCATCAGTCATAGAGACTACAATTAATTAAAAATTAGATCAATTATGTTTTATCTTATACTTCAACCATATAAATCATAATTTATCTTTTAATTATACTTCACTAACAAAAGTTATTATCAATAAAATTTTATTTATACTTCAATTGTGGGGTTGCTTCAATCATAAACGTTGTTTCCACTTGTCTTTTAATTTTTAACTTCAATCGTACAGTTGCTTTAACTATGAGGGTTGCTTCTTATTATTCTTTATTTGTTTGCGGTTTTCCATTAACCACAAAATATTTCAACCATGAATGCTTATTTGAGAAATCTCTTAACATTTTTTTCAAGAAAACACCATGCCATATCAATTATTCATCAACCATAAAACTTGTAATATGCAAAACAAGATAACCTACAACTCACTATAAGAAATTTGCTGATTTGCGACGCAGGTAAGTCATCACTAACTCGACGCTAAAGCGTGGTTAAATTCGACATGGCGTCCTAGAGAGAAGACATCGGTGTTCAATAGGTATTAGCATCACAATGGCACGAAGGACAAACGTGACACTACTAGTGCCATAGGTTGACGCTATTATGATGTTATCATGACGCGAAAAGTGTCCTTGCGAGGAGTTGATTTGCGTCGCTATCCCGACGACACTAAATTGCGCGACGCTATTATGACGCTAAGCTTGTGCTCCTTGTGACAACACTTGGATTCTAAGGAGATGCTAAAGTGATGTCGTGGTGCATCTCTATTGCGACCCTAACATGACGCCCAAAGATGCGATGCTAAGATGGTGCTAATATGATGCCAAATACAATTTAAATAAGGCTAGGCCAATTATTAAGAGGCTAAGTCTCTTTAAAAAAATAGGCTTTATTTAATATTTCAGTCTAGTTTATTTTGATAATAGGCCGAGCCACGAGTTGCTCATGAACGGCTCGACTTATTTCCAGCCCTAAACATTATAAAACGTATAAATTATGTAACATAAAAAAACATATAAACATACAAAGTGTTATAATATGAAAAGCATGAATAGTTTTCGAGATACGTTATTTGGTGGTCGAGTATTAGGATTATCTCTATACTTCTCGGCCATTTATTGATTATACACATCCTAAAAAAATTTAAACATTTCACACTTGGAAAATCATTTACGCTAATGTGAATAACTAAGTGAACATATGATGATACTTATAAGAACTCTAGAGAAGTGGGCATGACCAAGTCATTGGTCTTTCTGCTCTTATGTTTGACTTCGTGGACCACGTAAAAGTTGACAATATCACCTTATTTTTCTTCTTGTAATAAAGTTTCAAATTTTATAAATAAGTATAAGATAAAAGTTTGACTATTCTATTTTGTACCTACATTGCCATGCATCATCGATGCTCGTAAAATTGAATCGAGTTGTATGTGTAGATGTGGGCCTTAGGCTTCGAAAGTCTATTAACTTTTGTCTTTGCAGGCTTTCTTTGCCATTCTTTATCCATCCTGTATCAACATCAAATATTTAGACTTTATAAAATTATAAACTTAATAAAAAATTGAAATGTATACTTATCACTTCTTACATAACGACTCACAAATTAGGCGTTGACGCCGATGTCGTCTCTTAATCTAGTGTCTATTTGGCATCGCATATTCTGTGACGCTAATTAGTGTTGCAAGATGTTGATGCCAATACAATGCAAAAACCAACCCATATTGACTCTGTCCTTAGCGTCGATGTAGCGTCGTTGTCCTTGTGACACTAACCTAGCATTGCGAACCGTCGGTGCGAATATAGCGCTACAATCTACCGTGCATTTTCTCATTTTCGTGCGTGTTAATACGATGAACACTATAAGAAAATAAGATATCTGTGATGGATAATTCTGTCACAATATAAATGTATTCCGTCACAGATGCTCTTCAGTGATGGACTTGTGACAATCTGCATCTGTCACTAATTTTTGACCCACAAATTATGTTGTGACAAATTATTTTCATCACAAGGATAATTGTGATGGCTAAGATCATCACAACATTAAAAAGATTTTGTCACAAAAGTTTGATAAAATAATTAATAAAATGAGTATTCCGTCACAAATGTGATGCTTTTTTTACGGATTATTGACTATTAATTTGTGGCGGATACATGTTGTGATGATTTTTATGGTAGATTTGTGATGATTAGTTGTGATCATTTTGTGACGATTATGACTGTAATAGATTTGTGACAAACTTTACGTCGACGTTTTGTGACATAATTGTGATGATTCCCTATTAATTATTTTTTTATGTTGTGATGGAATTTTATGTAATTAATTAATAGGATTATTTCCTCTAACCACCCTAAACTATCGTGAATTATCACATCTAGCCCCAGACTACGAACTTCATTTTTGGGTACCTAAACTATCGCGATTTTTCTTATTTGATTCTTACGTCCAATTCCGTTGACTTCTTCGTTATTTTTTATTTTTCATTACCCCTGCTCTGAATTGAATTCTATTTTTACATAAAGTAATATATAATAATGAATATAGAATAATTAAAAAAAAAGAAAAACACCACGTGGAGGGGTGCTTCGTCGACCTGCGTTGTCGTCGTCGACACGGAGAAAGAGAAAGGAGGGGTCGTCGCCCCCCCTTGTCATCGTCTTGATGACATGACGCAGGGGGGCAGTGATAGGAAAGAGAAAGGGGGAGGGGGGGTCGCCGCCCCCTTGCGTCGTCATCGTCGATGAGGGGGGTCGCCACCCCCGCAAGTCGACGAAGAGTGGGGCGACGAGCCCCCTCTCCACGTGGTGTTTTTCTTTTCTTTAATTATTTTTATATTTATTATTATATAATATTTTATATAAAAATAGAATTCAATTCAGAGCAGGAGTATAATAGACTTTTCACAAAGGCGAAAAATAAAAAATAATGGAGTAGTCGACGAAATTGGATGAAAGGACTAAACTAAAAAATTCGTGATAGTTTAAGTACCAAAAAAATGAAGTTTGTAATCTGGGGTTAGATGTGGTAATTCGCAATAGTTTAGGAGTGGTTAGAGGAAATAACCTTAATTAATATGATAAATTTATAAAATTTTTAATGAATCATTATGACAATTGTGTGACAATTTATTTTCTAAATATACTATTACACATAAATAATTATACAATAAAAATAACACAATGCAAGATATTCATTTCTAAACATGCCAAAGATCATATAGTTCAAACATTTGTAATTAAAATATTTCAAATATTAAATCCACTACATAAGTTTTTTTATTATCCAAATTTAATAATGAAACTTTTGTAGCCACACAACATATCAACTTTTTTCCACATGAATTGTGATCATCTATCCATATAAAAAGTTGAAACCTATAATCAAACATATACATAAAATGTTAAGATCTAGTGATTTTAATCGAGAAATATTAAAATAATGATGCATCATAAGATAGTGATATATAAATAAGATAAATTACCTTACTAATGTGGAACAAAATCTCCAGAAGGTGATTGACCACTTTCTTGTTAAGTCATTTGTAATACAAGTGCATGAACACATTCTTCCGTTTCAACATTCATTTTTTAATGCGATAATCTAATTCTTATTGCAATTCTTGTCGCACTTCTTATACGTTGCAAATTATCCTCAATAGCAACATTTGAAGAAGAGTCGCACATGTGATATATCATAACTGAAATTATTTACTAGTGATTGAACATATTTTCCAACACCAAATCCATATACTATTCCTTTTGTTGAAGCTCCTACCACATCAATCCACATAGCATCATCAAATCTTGATTGAGAGCTAACATCTGAACCGTATTTGGTGTTAGTAATCTTCCTGGAAGATTATAATGCATCGACCATGCATTGTAATCTACCATGCATTTTCTCATTTTCGCTCGTGTTAATAACAACAAAGTAGCGTCTCGATGGCACTGCATTTAGCGTCGATACGTTGTAACGCTAATGCGACGATAAATTGAAGTTATGAGAAGGCAGTTTGTGTCTCATTTTGTCAACCCAATGTTGTCGCTATGGAGACGACGCTACTGGTGTCGTGGTAACATCTCTTGGTTTTGCAATGTTAATTTCCGTCGCTATTCAATAGTTTTCTTATAGTGATTTATGACTTTGATTTTGTTTGCTTATGATGTATACCTTTGTTTCCTTTCATTTTGCTTTACAATTATTAATGCAAAATGCATTGACAAACCATAATCGTAAGAGTAATATCATGAATAAGTTTATTATCATAATAATATGATCATATATAATAAATATAATATATATCACAATTAAATATATTTTCTCATAAAAATACATTTTAATGTCGAAACATAAGCCCGGTCATGTGGAGCCTAGGCTGTAGGATCTCAAGCACCAAAAGGAGGGGAGTGTGAATTGGTGTTAAAATCGAAATTATCAATTTCAAGAAAACCATCGCGGAAGTTTAAAACCGATTCAACAATCTTTAAATCAAAACAAATTAAATCATATCACAAGCATAACATGAGAGGGAGAGAGAGAATGCAAACACAAAGTGCTCGGATGATTGTTGACGAGGTTCGGTCACATCTTGGCCTACGTCTCCGCTTCGACTTCTCGACCTCGAGACCATCGGAGATTCCACTAAACTCTTCCTTAATTTCAAATGGGGCAAGGAAGAACACCCTTTACATTAACCACCTTTTCTTCGCTTGAGAGACAATGGAGCTCTCTTAATTTTTCTAAACAATTATTTCTCTCTTTTACAATAGCAATCTCATAAGAGTAGAAGAGATAAAGAAGAGAAAACTAAAATGATAACTTCAAGTAAAGAATATCCTTTTTGATAACTTGAAGTTTTTATTCAATACTTGGATGAATACATTTATTTCTCGCTTTGTCACTCTTTTTATAAGCTTGTATGTGTGAAAATTTCATCCAAAAATATTTTCACATTTTTCTCCTTGAAAAATAACCGTTATTGTTCATGTCAGCAGGGGACCGGTCGACCATATTAATGGACCGGTCGATCTGCCCATTGAGTTGATCGGTCGACCAGTGCATCATCCGATCAGTCAAGCGATGTAGTCTCAAAGTGGATTTGGGCAGCTCATGTATTGAACAATTGACCGGTATCTCCGATCGATCGACCGGACTATCTCGATCGGCTTTCATTGCTTCGACCAATAGGCTGATCGACATGAACTATTTTGATCATAATTTTCTGCACAGTTATCCAAATTAGATAATTTTGGATTCTATGTGTAGCTAACAGAATTCTCTACAACTTTGATATTCATCATTCATCCAAAATCTAATAAGACCATAATCAATTATTTAATCAAAGTTTAATACATAAAATTGTCTCTTTAAACGTTTTCAGTATTTAACTTTAATCTATCGAGATTTGTATCATCACAATATAATTTTATATGCCATTCAAATTTTCTTTATTATATCATCATTCTCTACACTTTATTTTACTTTTTCTTTCTTTTCTCAAAATTTCAGAATTACATAATATATAATATTATTTTATCATCTCGTCAAATCTTAGAGTGCTAGATTTATTAACTAGATACTTTCAATAGGTTGGCAAAACTATATTAGATATTACGTATCGCCTTTCAGTCTTTTTCAACGTAGTAAAAATATATTCTAAAAGTAGGAATAATATCTTAAGTTTCTTTTTTCCTTTTTATTTTTTATTATAATAACTTTTATGAATCAAGATATCCAAAAATTATTACACAAAGAAATTAGTCAAAGGACCAAGAACTTGAGAAACCTTTAATGAAATTAGTCAAAGAAATTAATAAAACGTCTCTGCTCATCATCATTCCTCTTTCCTTCTCAGTCTTCTTTCTGCTGCCTTGTTGCGTTTCTTCCGGCTTCCCAGCCCGAATGGATAGCCATGGTTCGCCCGAGCCGTCCCAAAGAATGACACAGGACAACTTCTCAGTCCATGCCGACGCCGACACCGACGCGCCGTTGGTTCCTTCCTCAGTTCATGGCAGCCCTTACCAGCAGCATCATCACAGCGGCGGGCAAAGTTCGTCTCAAGGACCGCAAGGTCTCTCTGCCGATGCTGTGCCCTTCATCCCTTCGACGTCAGTTCCTCACAGCGGCGTTACCGGTGCGTTCGTCGGAGTTCCAGGAGTTCTGCTTTCCAACGCCAACTATGGGCCGTGGCCACAGCCGCCCAACGTTCCTGCCGGGTCCCTCTACCACCATCACCAGCAGGGTCCTCCGTTGACAACACAAGATTTCTTCCAACATCCGGCGCCACGGCAGCTGATTCCTCATCCGGCTTCCTCAAACAATGCCATGCAAGAACGTTTTCCACCTCCGACGCCGCCCTCTTATGCCTTTCCAAGATTGTCAAGATTTCCAGCTTGCTCCATTCTGCCTCATCCAGTCGGATTCGTTCCACCTCATCCAGTTGGCTTCAGTGCTTCGATGGCCACCACCGGAGACCCCGGCCATCACCAAATCTCCATGGCATCCTCGACCAGCGGCGACATCCAGTCTGAACAAGGGCAAAACCTGCATGAGGATCAAAGTTCCGGCGAGGAACACGGATTTCGGATCACGGGAGACCAGGACAGAGACATCGAGAGGATAAGACAGCTACTCCGCACTTCGCCGGCCGACAAGAAGCTTTTGATGAAAGGACCGGAGTCGGCGCTGTTGATCAATATTTTGCAGGAGGAAGAAGATCCGGTGGTCTTTGATAATGTACTGCGAGGGGTTCTTTCTAGCCGGACTTCGGTGCATGATCTCATGGAGGACCCTCACGGGAGCAAAGTGTTCGTCACATTACTGGACGCCGCCGGCGACAACCGTATGAAAGTGCTCGTCGTATGGGTGACGAAGGAGGCAGTCCGAATGTACCATGTGGCAAGAACCACATACGGGTGAGTTTACTTCAATGATCAAGAAAGACGATCACATCATCGTATGTACGTATCTATTCACTTTGATCGTCGTTTGGGTCTGGCAGATCTGACTGCATCAAGCATATGATCCGATCATTGAAGAACAACCCTTCGCTCGCTTTGTTCGTGACCCACGCGCTCGCCGCGATGGCCCACAGTGTGATGATACTCCCGCAGGGCAGGAACATACTGAAATGTTGCTTCAAGTACTTGGGTTACGAGAGCACCTACGTACGTGCATGCGAAGATGCATGCATGCATGTTTCTTTGCTGCATCATAAATCCGTATTCCGTGCATGCAATGTACCTTTCTTTGCGCGCTGTTATTAATTTAAATGTTTTGATACTTCATGACAGTGCGTGGCAAAGGCTATGGCTAATTGTCTCCTCCTTCTGGCCAAACATTCATTTGGGCGTTGGAGCCTCATTTGCAGTATCGCGAACTCAAAATATCCTCTCAGACAGGAGATGATGGGCATTGTAGAACGACATTGCAAAGAACTTGCAATGGACGAATACGGGTATTATGATCTTCCAAATTCACGCACGCATGATTATAACATGTGTATTATCTGCAAAATTCACACGCAAGCATATTTACTGCAAAATTGACACGCAGGAGTGACGTGGTTCAGTATGTCATGAGGAAAAGGAACTTAAATACTACACTTGAGATCCACCGTACAATCAGACAACATTTTCTGAAAATTTCAATGAGCTCCGGCGGCAGCCGCGCCGTGCAGAAGCTCCTAACGGTACGGCCAGTCGGCTTGTGGCTTTGCCGGGATATACAGAAGATGAAACAAGAGGCGCTCGAAGAGGTGGCTCGAGATCGGTACGGGAGTCAAGTGCTGGAAAAAGCATTGAGATGTTGCAAAGTAAAAAAAGTTTTTTAACGTTTTATTTCTCTGAAATCGTCATCACTGGATCACATATGTGAGTAGTGCCAGTTCGTAACTCGTTTCTGTATGTAATGGCATGTAGGATGATGAGGTCCATCTGTTGTTGCTCCGCGCCATCGCAGGACTTCCCCAGAGCGTGAGGGAAGATCCACACGCTGGCGGTCTCTACCTACAAGCCCTACGCGATCTCGAGCAATTCGACGCGCCTATGTTACACAGGGAGGGCAGATAACTGATGAGAAGATGAACAAGGTGGGCACTGTTACTGTTTGGGATTGTTCGACTTTGATTTTTGCACACGGCACTGTTATAATATCAAGAAGATTTTCATAAGATGCTGCGTACTATCTTTATTTTGCTTCTCTAATAAAACTCGAATTCCAACTCTTATGTGTCCTTATTGCCATGTCAAGAATGATTATTGTCATTTTATTGTATAAGTTGTGATTTTTTTTTCTATTCTTAATATTTTATTGTATAAGTCTTACTACTAATTAGTTATAGAGTAACAAAAGCCGATTACTATAATTACTATAGAACATGTTAATTATTATTAACATGATAAAACTCTGATTATGTAAATTTTAATTTGAATTAAACCAATAGCACTAAAAACGTTTTGTGGTAGTGTATTTATGTTTAGCTCCAAATTAATTCAAGATTTCGAAAATATTATACGGAGAAAAAAAAGTTATTTCCTCTAACCACCCATAAACTATCATGATTTTCTGAATCTAATAATAAATTACGAACTTCATTTTTTAGATACTCAAACTATCGATAGAGAGATTAGGGGAGCTGATGCATCCCTGAGTGAGCTCGCACGCCGATGGGGGGAGGAGGGGTTTGGCGCCCACTGAACGAGCTCCCGCTCCGGCGACACGGGCCCCCACAAGCAATGTCTTTTTTTAATTATTTTTTATATTTTTATTATATATTATTTTAAGAAAAATAGAGTAACACTTATAAAGGGGTATAATGGACTTTTTACAAATACGAAAAAATTAAAGATAAATAACTCAAAAAATAAAATTTCTAATTTATGATTAGATATGAAAAATCGTAATAATTTAGGAATGATAAAAGAAAATAAAAAAATGGCATGTTATTGAGGGCTACACCAACTATCATAATCAATCGATCTTTGACTCCTTATAAAAAATTAATAAATCCATCTGTCACCGCTATCTGTATATTTCTTTGACACGTTTTCTAATAAGTAATCTGTACATATTGCTACTGTGGAATTAAAATTACATGAATTTAACAACATTCTCTCATTGTATAACTTTTTGTGTAGACAATAGGAACTGTTACGGGATTACATTTGAAGTGACACATTACCTAAGGACAAGTGTCCATCGTACTTGGCACATTTTTTTTCTTTTAGGTTTGTCCTTATGAATCTTATATAAAATGATATAGATATAAAAAAATAATAAAATAACTATATTATTACTAATATCATCGTCATGATTATCAACATCGTAATAGAAATGACATATTCTTAATTAATATTATAGTATTATATTACTACCATTAATAGTAATAATAATAGATTAATGATGAAATTAGTTATGATAGATACTAATTATAATTATTTACGAATATTATTTCGTAAACATTACCAAACATTATTGATTTAAAACTTATTATTCAAGTTTATAAGTTTTAACTAATATAAAGTAGACATTAATAATAAAAGGATATTTTAGTAAAAGATGTATGTCATTTCATGAACAGAAATAGATATTAAAGATTTATGTTTCAACTAAATCATTTATGTTATTCTATACGACGAAGCATATATTTTTGTACGTTTATTATTACTCTAATAAAACAAAATCATCATAGAGTGACAATAATTGCACTCTTACAATTAACAATTCACTAGGGAATTCAATAAGTGTCCAATTGAACAAACCATTTTAATGAGACTCAGACCTATCGAAGAAACGTTACTACAAGAAAATTATCATTTCTGAGAAACGCAACCGTCAGAAATAAAGAAATATCCATCGAAAACCTCGCTTTTTCGACGAGAACATGTTGTTTGAAAATTTTTTGTCACAAATAATTTTCGACGCACATCAAATATTCGTCGGAAGTTCGTCACAACCATCGGAACTTTCGACAAATATTCGTCCGTCAAAATTTACGACAGATTCCGTCGGATATTTCTCGTCGGAAGTTCCAATAGTTGGTGCCATCGAAACTTTCAACGGTGTGTCATCCATCGGAACCTCCGACGGCAGTTGTCCCATCAGTAATTTCGACGACATTACGACATTAGCTATTGAAGATGCCCTCCGTAATTTAAAAAAATATATAGCAAAATTATGAAAAAATCAAAATATTTTCCAATAATTTTATAAATTATAAATAAAATATTCAATTGCATCCATAAATTTCTATTATAATTTTCTAAAATTCCTAATGGTCTTTGTCATTGTGGTCCAATTGGGCATGCATCATCCGGTGCATCATTTTCTTCATTTCTTTTCTTTGCGCTCTTAGCATTTGTTACTCAAATTATTGTAGTACCTCTTGTCGACTAAATCATTACAACTTCTTCACCAACTAAATAATTCAATAGGATGAATAATATATTTGATTTTTTACATTGAATTTTTTTATACAAGATAAACAACTGCTATTTTTTTGGGAAAAAATTGTGAACCAAATTCTATCTCACCTCAACACATCATATAATCAACATGTTATAGTTGTTATGCAATTGATAAATGTTCACAAAATTCATAGTATTAAACTTTTGCATATAGATATATTAAGTTATTTGATTTTTTATTTTAACATATTATATGACTAATATAATAAATTATTTCAGATAAGTATTATATACGTAGTACTTGACATGCATCAATGATTTGGATTAACTCAGATCTCTTTCAAGTGGTTGACTTTAAATCCAGGTTTACTCTTTGAAGTTTGGTTTTTATATGATAAAAATTGATGAACAATAAATAATTTTCTATTTTAGTAAGAGTAACTCCTTCGTAAAAGTTTGATTTATTACGTTAATATATAATTTTTAATTCTTTAAACAATGAATGAATAGTGCTATATCTAAGAGCATCACTCAAACTTCCATTCAATATATTAATTTGTCAATGATGAATTATCTTGGAGTCCGATCATTACATCCAAACTCCATTATACAAATACTCTCCTTGTTCTCTTCCTTTTTTCTCTCTTGCTTCATCTATTCCTACCTTAATTCCCAACCCCAACAATCAAACATGGATCATCATGTATTAATAATGCCTTAAATCCTACCCCAACTGAAAATCCGTCTGGACCCCAAGGCACTCTTAAGTAAAAGGCGTCCTCACAATACGGGGGTCTCGCTAGGGGTCTAAACAGAAAGTAATATGTCTTGTAAATTCCTTAGGGTCCAAATAGAAAGTAATATGTCTTATAATCCTTTTCTGTTTTCCATCAAATAAAATTCTGCATCGCCTTAAATTTCTCAAGTTTTTTGTGGTGTATAATTTCTCTCGTGCAGAAATCCTAACACCGTGTTTTGTTCGAGGCATCACAAAGAATAACACAGGGCAACTTCCCTGTACATGCTCATGCCGATGTAGGTGTCGGCGCTGCCGCACCTTTGATTCCTCATCAAGTCACAGCAAAGGTAGTATTGGTGCGATAACGGGTGCTTATCCATAATATGTGGTATTTGACATATTATTATACTTAATATGTAAACCCTTCATATCATAAGTTAGATTTGCCAATCTCTCTAGTCCATTTACCTAAATGGATCCACTATAAAATATAGATTCTTTCAATTAAAATATATAAAAGACATCACCACAAATGTCAAATACCACATGCATGTCATGCAATATTTCATGAGTTTTACATGTCAAACAAAGAAACATACAATCATTAAACTTTTTATATATATTCAACATAAAAGAGAATTTGTATAATCAATCATCACAATATATGCACATCTATGAACATGCTTTCTTTTATGCTTTATATGTTCATTTCCTTACCATAGGTGCTTCATATTAGTTGTCTCATAACTCCTTGAAATAGCTCCATTTATGCGGATCCTAGTCAGGTTCAAAAGAATGTGATTTGTGTTGTAGAGATGAGGGCTAAGTGCCAAGTTTTCAAGTTCAAAACTACATGATAGTGTGATGGTTTTCTCCAGTCATTTTTCAATGTAATAATTATCATGCATTCGATTTCAAGGTCCATGATCACCTAAAATAATGATATAATGAATGTACACAAAAAACATGATATAAGAATGAATTTGTACCTACTTATCTTTATCCTCTTGTTAGTGGATTGAGTCATAAGTTCCGAAAAGAAAAGATATGAAGAGGTTGACAGCTAAGAGGAATAATGGAGAGTTTGGTTGGGACTTGATTTATTGATTGTGTTTCGATCGGGACAAACACTCAGAACTAATTCAAATTTTGTCAAACATGAAGATTAAATTTAATGGGCCCCACCAAAAATTTAGTTCTGGTCAAAGTTCCTAATTCACTTAAGTTCCTATCAATTAATTCTTGCAAAAGATAGTTCTCATGCAAGGGCCAAACCATTCTATTTTTACCCATTTTTATGCATTTCTCACTCTTAATTTATTAGAACTTCTCACTTTTTATCATCTTTTAACTAGTGTTGTAAGGCCTAGGCTGGCCCGATCGGTCAGATCAATCGGATCGGTGTCCGAACACTAAAATGGCTCGTGGATCAATTAAAACCCGCTCATGGGATTGACTTAATCAAAACCTAGGTTTAACCGGCCGACCTGACGGGTTTGACCGGCCTAGACAAGTCAAGTTGTAAAATGTAAAAAAATAAAAATATATAAAAATTATTAAAAATTTTGAGAAATATTATTTTTACGTATATATATACATATATATCTTTATTTGAAATTTATGTTTCAACATTCTTCTTTATCATATATAAAACATTTCATCGATATTTTTTTTATAATTACCTCATGAAATTTTTTGATATGAAAATTTTATTATATTATATTTTGTATTTTTCTAAAAAGAATATTACATATTAATAATATTATAATGGTCACTTTAACCTATTTTATTTTTATTAATTTATATTATCCGATCCGACCATCCAGTCTAACTGGTCCGACCTGACCCATGGCCGGGTCAGGTCCTACAACAATGCTTTTAACCTACGTGGACCCTTTCCAAAAAACATGAAGACATCTTAACAATTAAAGAAAGTAGTATTATACATTAATTATGTTATTATGTTTTTAATTAATTTAACTCAAACTAAATACTAGTAATTAATCATAATTTGGTTATTTATTGTTATTCATATATAAATTTTTAATGATAAAAGCTAATTTATATTACATTAAAATATTCTAAATTTATATTAACTCACTAATTACCTTTTATTTTTTTAATCATGTTGTGATAATAACTTTTTATTTATTATAGTATTCACTTATTATTATTATTATTATTATTATTAAATTAATTATTAGTTCTTTTCTTTTATCTAGACACTCATTAAAATTTATCTATCCAATTCATTTTTTTATTCTTATCATTATACTTTTCATCCAAAAATCAGAATTTATCTATCTACTCTATCATAGTTTTATCCAAATGTTGTTTTTATCTTGGAGTCTGAGATTTACATCCAAACTTTATATTCTCCTCCTCCTCGTTCTACCTCTTACTTCGTCTATTCTGGCCGACCTTAACATGGATTGCCATGGTTCATCTGAGGCATCGCAAGGAATGGAACAGGGCGACGCCGACGTAGGCGTCGTTGCTGCCACGCCATTGGTTCCTTTGTCAAGTCACGGCAGCAGTAGAACTGGTGCTGAAGGAGCGATGGCAGTAGTTCACGCCCCTGCTTACCAACAGCAGCCTCCCCAGTCACGCCCTTTTCTTGACGCCACAATCTCCTTCTCCGTCGGGCAAAGTATGTCTTGGAAGTTCCAAGGACCATGTGCTGCCCTCTCTGCCGGCGCCATGCCCTTCGTTCCACATCTGTTCTTCACAGCGGCGGTATCGGAGCGTCGATAGTCGACGTTCAAGGAATGATCGAGGACAGCAACTGTAACACCTGGCAGAATTGGAAAAGAAAAGAAATAAAAGAAATGGAGAAAATGACAAGTGGCAGAACCCCATTCCACCCCATCTCCACTCACTCTCTCTGCTAGTAAATATATAAACCTCTAGCAGTCCATTTTTGGCTCTTTTCTCCTCTTTTCTTCATTTCTGCCCTAAGAACTCTTGCCCTAAGGACCAGATCCGAGTTTGGGGCGAGCTCCATCTTCTTCTTGACCGCAAATCGACATCAAAGAGGCAGGGTTTTGGAACAAGAGCAAGAGGGTGCTGGACCTAGTTGGGAAAGAAGGAGAAGAAGAAGTGGAAGAGAGGGAAGAAGAGGATATCAGATTTGAAAAAGAAGGATTTTGTGCTAAAAAAATCAGGTATGTAAGGTGGATCCCTACCTTAGTCGATCTAAGCCTAACTAACTCTAATGCTAATGAGTAGGATTTGTCCTAGGTGTTCTTACCATTAGAAATATCATATTTTGAAATGAAACTTAGATGCATGTATAGGTTCATGAAAAACCTAGGAAATGCGTGTTAGAATTTGTCTATTGATAGCATGTTTGGTCCTGGTTGTGAGTCCAGCATGTTTTATAATTGAATGACAAATTGCTTGTTGTATTGCACTTTGAAAAATGTAAGAAAAAGGTCTAGTTTTCATTCTGCAGCATAGACATGTCGACCGTCGGGCATGGCCGATCGACCGGCATAGTAGTGTGTTTCATATCATTTAGAAATTACGATATGACTGGTCGATCGACACTAGTGGCCAGTCGACCGATAAATATTATTTATCAATCGAGCAGATGATAGATCAGTCGACCGATGTTCATATGGAATCGGTCGATCGTTCATGTAGTCCGATCGACCGGTCATATGTTAACATGATCGGTCAGCAGAAAGGCTCGACCGGTCTAGTACAGGAACAAAACTTGTACGTTTAGCCTCATGGAAAATTGATTGATAATCTAGTCGATATCGATATGCATGCTCAACCGTAAATAGAATCGATTAATGAAATGATGTATTGATTGAACCTGTCGGAGGAACATAACTCATGAGCTTACTGGGAGATAAAAGCCTCCATATTGAGTGACCGGTCCTATGGGACACCCATTGTTTGGAGAACGGACAGATTTTTTCATGGTCTAGCTAATCACACATTATTTGACTAAGACAAGATTCAGTCCTTTGACCTATTGTTTAAATGCTCACACTATTGATTGTTATTGATTGAATTGAATTGATTAATTAGCGTTATCATGTGATGAGAAATCAGGAATGGCTATATGGGGACTGAATATTGAAAATTTTGGTGCAAACTTTCACTCATCATATGATAATAAATAAGATAATAACTAATTTATTAAGCATGAACACTATTGGACCATGAGTCATTTTGGACATAACAATACCATATTGATTGCATTATTCATACTTAATATTGATGAGTCTAAAAATCGAATGAAATCGATGTAATCGAAGTTAAGAAATAAATTGAATTGTATAATATTGTTTATCCATGTTTCTTGCCCCCCCTCTACCACCAGTAGCAGCAGTCCGCCATTGCCAATAGACGCCATGCAAGAGGAGGGCCAGGCACTTTACACTAATCCGCAGGTCTTCTCCAACATGTACTATCGTCCAGCCCCCACGCCGCCATCTTTTGACTTTCCAAGATTTCCTCCTCCAATCGGCTTCGAACGGAACATGAGAAAACTACGCATTGCCATCGAGGGTCTAAGAGAGATGCTGTGCACCCGGCCGGCAGATAAGAAACTTTTGACGAACGAAGCCGACTCGGCGCTATTGATCAGTCTTTTGAAGGAGGAAGAAGATCAGGTTGTCTTTGATAATTTAATGCGAGGGGTGTTTTCTCACCCGACTTCGGTGCATGATCTCATGGAGGACCCAAACGGGAGCAGCGTGTTCGTGCATTACTGTACGCAGGCATCATCAACCACAAGAAGGCGCTCGTCGAGCGGACGACGGAGAATGCTCTCCGGCTATCCAAAAGTGGCAGGAACTGCACACGGGTGAGTTTGCTTCAATGATCAAGAAGGATAATCCCATCGTACCTACGTATCTACTCACTTTGATCACATCTTCGTGTGGCAGATCTGACTGCATCAAGCATATGATCAGAACAGTCCAGCACATCCCTTCGATCTCTTCTTCTGTGACCAACGCGCTCGCCAAGTTTGTCTACCTTGTGATGATAACCCCCGAGGGCAAGAACATACTGTCTTGTTGCTTCACGCACTTGGGCTACGATCGCAGCTACGTACGTGCATGTGTAGATGCATGATCCGTACTCCGTGCGTGCGTGGGGCATGCATGCATCTTTCTTTAAATTTACAAGGCCTCTTAATGAATTCGAGCTTCTATTGATTTAAACGTTTTGAATCTTGATGCTTCATGGCAGGTTGTGGCCGAGGCTATGGCTAGACGTTTAGTTGATCTGGCGAAAAATCCAGAGGGTTGTTGAAGCCTCATTTGCTGTCTCGATCGTGTACGAGGTCAATTGAGATGGAATATGATGGCCACAATAATACAACATTGTCGGATTGTCCTGAACTTGCAATGAACGCATACGGGTACATATTCATTGCATATATGATCTTAAATCCATGCACGCATGGATGATAAACCATATTCGAAATTCATGCTGCGAGGGAATTGCAGGAGTGATTTGGTTCAGCACGTCATGGAGATAAACGACGTTGCACCCCAGATCTACAGTAAAGTCAGGGAACACTTATGGAAGATGTCAATCAGCATCGCCGGCAGCGGCGCCGTGCGGAAGCTCCTATCAATAAGGCCATTCAGCGTGTGGCTTTGCTGAGTCATACAGGGGCTGGAACAAGAGGCGCTTGAAGAGGTGGCCCGACATCCGTACGGGTGTTAAGTGCTCAAAGATGCATTGCAATGCTGCAAAGTAAAGAAGTTGAACTTTTGTTTTTCTTTTCTGAAATGCTCGCTGGATCATATATACATGTGAGTACTGATATTTCGTTAACTCGCTTCTGTATGTGTGATGACAAGTAGGGCGCTGAGGTGCATCTGGAGTTGCTCCGTGCCATCGCAAGACTTCCTGCCAGTGTGAAGGAAGATCGATTCGCCGGCGGTCTCTACCAACTCGCGCTCCGCGATCTCGAACAAGGAGACAGGCAGACGACTGCTCAGATGAACGTTAGCAGATGAGCATATTGCTCTAAGGTATTATTAGTCTTGGTGCAGATAAGAGATTATTATCAAGAAATAGTATTTGAAAATTGAAAACTCTTAATGCGTTCAATGAGTCTTCATTTTCGTCATTTACTCGTGAATACCTTTTGATTGGTGACATGCAATTTGACATCTAATTATTGAGAGGGTATTTTTTTTCTAACTCCAAGATGTCACCAATATTAAACTTTCATGACGTTTTGAGTATCTTGAAAGCATATTATAATTAATAATCAGTGACATTTTAAACATCATTTGGTTCTAATTTTTTTTAGTGTAGATTACACACCACAAAAAGTTTAGATGCTCAAACATCACCGATGTTTAAATATCTCCACAATATCTCTTTTCTTTTTACTAGCTAGTACCGAGTATTTAAGGTAGTCAAGATCGAGATCTTACACAAGATCGGAAGAGAGCCGTAGGATCGAAGATCGTGAGATCGGATCGAGGATCTAAGATCTTACCTATATATTAAAATAGTATATTTTAACATATATATTTATAATTTTAAAAATTTTCAAATATGTTACTTCTTATTTTTAAAATAGCTTCATCATTCCATCAACTAATATTTCATTAGCTTGATAAATGATATTTGACTATGGATTTGGTTCGAAAAATGAAAGAAGAAAAATCAAATGTAGCTGTGAATGTGTCAATAGGTAACATGATAATTAACATATTTTTTTTTTGTAAAGGAGGATAACTAATAGAATTCTATTTCCATTGCATATAATAAAAATACCTAAAGAAAATTGGAAAGGCAACATGCAAAAAGGAGGAGCAAGAGAATAAAATTTTCCTTACACTAAACTTCTGTTAGCTTTCAAATAACCTTTATTTTCATTGAATAAAATTTCAACTTAGCAAATGAATAAAATTTTGCTCGAGAAGCATATGCTCCACTTGAAGGAAAACATATATGTACATAAGATAAGGCTATAAGAGGGACACACATGCCAATTTCTCATACGGTTAAGCTCTAATTTATATGATGAGTAATTGAGTATTTGACAAACTCAAATTCTCAACATTCATTAACCACAGTTCAAACCACCAGGCACCAGCTATCAAGCTACTAAACTATTTGACATTAAACAAGTTCACAGCTCATGACAAAAAAAAACAAATTCACAATAGATTTTTTGAATAAAAATGACATGCTAAAAGGTTCATATTGTTCATTTATACTACAATTAATAAATTACATATCATCTAACACCAAATCATGATGATCATCATCACCATCAACATCATTGACATCCTCATCCAATTCCATATAGTTAAATTCATCTTCTTCAGGGAGCTCCAAGTTATCAACAGAGGCATTCACATTCTCATCATCTTTGTCACCCATACAAAACATTCCAGCATCCTCATCATGCTCATGTCTACCATGAAGAAAATCTAAGTTAGTGCTAACTCTTGTACTCAATGAATTTTCATTTTCCTCTTCGGCAATCCATTCATCATCGGAAGAAACATCATCCACATGAAGATCAGCTTGCTTTCTCTTAATCTTTCTATCCTTCAACTTCAAGTTATACATCACAAAGATCAAATCATTCATCTTTTTTTGATGCAATCGATTTCTCCTCTTCGTATGGACCTAATAAAAAGATATAAAAAATAAGAAAGTATACTAAAGTAATTTTAACAAAAATATAACTTTACCATTTCAAATGCACTCCAATTGCGCTCACATCCTGAAGAACTACAAGTTAAACTTAAAATTCGTACAACAAATCTTTGCAATTCAGGAGTGTCAACACCATAAGAATGCCACCAATCTGACGGTGACTTCTTAAACCTCATAGACTTAGCAGTTGAGAATAAAAAAAAGTCCTCTTTCATGCTTGAATTCTTCAAGTTGTATATCAACCTGATCTCTCTCTTCAGCATCTAACATTCTGTCCATAACTTTATATAGTCCACGAATGACTTCTCGGTCAGCTTTGAAATTTGGAGAGTAATAAAACTGAGGGTTTAGGTAATATGCCGCAGCATGCAATGGTCTATGAAGTTGTACTTCCCATCTATCATCGATGACCCTCCAAACAGGCTCATAGCTGAAAATTCAAAATAGCAAATGATTATACAATATAAATTATAATTATCAACTATAATATAACATTCTCTCAAAAAAATGAATTTATAACAACATAAAAGTAGCTACCTTTTCTTGTCATTCTTGAAGTTAGCTTTAATTTTCTCCTTAGCCCTGTCCATTTCATAAAAAATAAAGCCCATTGGAGGGGTTTCGTCTGAATCTACCATGCGAAGTACCTTAATGAGAGGGTATGCAGCCTTCAAATAATTATTCACATTAATCCAGAACCTACTATCCATAACAGTAAGTTCCATAGTTTTTCCTTCTTTTAATATTGCATATCGGCTCCCCTTCCATTGGTTTGAAGCAAACATAGTCCTTAACGAATTTCGATTATCAAATAAGCATCCTAAGGTCAAGTAAGAAGTGGCAAAATGAGTGACAGTTGGTCTAATCAACTCTTTTCCCTTAGTGAAATGCTTCAACATACTAATGAGAAGTGTTCTTGCGTAAATAAAATTTGTTATCTTCTTACCTTTCTTTATCGTCACTTCGTGGAGCTTAATTTTTTTCTCAAAGTCTTCAAGCATTAAATCAATACAGTGAGCTGCACATGGAGTCGAAAATAACTTTTTTCTTTTTTGCATTAACATCTCACCAGCTAGCTTGTATGCAGCAGCATTGTCGGTTACAACTTGTACAACATTCTCCTCTCCAACTTGCTCCATTATATCATCCAACATGTCAAATACTTTATTTACAGTTTTGGAAATGTCAGATGTGTCTAGTGAAGTTAAAAAAAATTGTACCTTTAATGCTATTCACGAGGAAATTGCAGATGCTTCTTCTTTTTTTATCTGTCCAACCATCTGACATTATAGAACAACCAGATTTTTTCCATTCAACTCCTCGAGCAATGCCATGGTATTATCAACTTCTTTCTTCAAATATCTTTCTCTTATCTCATGATAGGATGGTGGTTTGAATCCAACACCATACTTTCCAATCAATAAACACATCTTTTCAAATTCAGGATTCCTTACGCAATTAAATGGAATCGCACTTGTATAAAAGAAGCGAGCAATTTGCATACACACATCCTCTCGCATTTCTTTCCTTAAGACGTTATCAATAGAAGTTTGCTTAGTTCCTTCCTTTCCATTTTTTTTCTTGAACAAGTTAGAGATCTCTGTGGCCACTTCTTTTCCTTTCCTTTTGCCACCTAATTCTGTCCTTACATCCTCCACATCAACATCAGCATCATTTTCTAACCCAAAATTAGTGCTTTGTGTTTTCTTGCTTGCAACTTCTTCTAAGCTTGATAAAATAATACGCATTTGTCTCTTAACATCCTACAGCACAAGGTGAAACATTAATTTTTGTACAAGCTAGGTGATGCTTGAATCTATAGACTCCCCCAGTAAATGTTTTGTCACAATATTTGCATTTGATTTTTCTTCCATCTCCTGGAACTTGATAACCATGGGACCACCCCACATAAGTTCTACTTCCTGAAGCATTTTTACGAACTTTCCTCCCACTGTTGCTACCAAAAGCACTTCTGCTGCCACTTCCACTTCCACCAGGAGCACTTGCACCACAAATTTCATTAGGACCAGTACCACTACAACTTCCAGATGCCATACTTAACCAATTATTATGACTTGAAATTTGAGATTCTGAAAAGAATAATACAAATGTACCATTATAAAAAATTATCTCATTTTTAAAGGAATATTACCAATTTACAATGTCACCATATTATCAAATTTCATTGATACAAGGAATAAAAACATACACCTAATTCCTAAAGCAACTGAGTCCATAGAAGAACAAGTAATTAAATAAGAAACTAATAATTCAAATGCATGCTACTACTTGTGAGTTGTGACATCAAATAACTAGTGCATTGCTGGTCTATAATTAACATTTGGTAGGAAAAAGAGAAGAAAAAAAATTTTAAGTGAATTCTCTTTGATTTTTCCATAAAAATATAACTAGCAAAATAACACTAATACAATATCAGCAACATCTAATGTCTAAATAATTATGGCATGTTAGTAGTGATTAGGATATAAGAAAATATCAAAAATATGATCCCATGGGAGAAGGAAAAATTGTGAAGCAGGATGGTAGGACTATAGGAGCAGCTAATCAAAGAAGGAGAACCATGTTATTGTTCTGTGGATGATCAACACTTGTAATAAAAGTAAAAGGGTTAAATATTTTCATACCTGAAACCCGTAGATGCCTTTGGGACAGCAATAGACCTTTAATTTGTTTAGAACAGAAAGAGGTGAGCAAAATCAGGAGATAGCAAATCAAATCTGAGATTTTCCTAGATTCCTTGTCCAGGATTGCCGATATCTACCTGATTTCATTGTTGTCGATCATCTACTCCTGGAAAAGAGACAATATGGGGTTATGAGCGAGAGAGAATCACATTTCAACTAGATTTGGCAAGAGATCATATTCCTTGCCTAGGATTGCGAAGATCGATCAAATATTGCTGAGTTGTTGACCAAATATTGCGAAGATTGATCAGATTCTGCTGGAGAAGAGACGAGACTGCCATAGGGGGCGATCATGAGAGAATCGTGTTGATTTCAAATAGATTTCGCGAGAGATTGGGGCATAAAATGAGGGATTCTGTAGAGAGTCTGTGAGAGTGAGAGAGAGAAACATCACCAAATTAGGGGCTGGCGGCTAAGTTAGGGGCTTAGGTTAAGGCATGTGATTTCTTTTTTTTTTAAGATGA
This sequence comes from Pontederia crassipes, assembly GCA_030549335.1. NCBI lineage: Eukaryota > Viridiplantae > Streptophyta > Magnoliopsida > Commelinales > Pontederiaceae > Pontederia > Pontederia crassipes. Next base: position 38,186,880 of record CM060197.1, on the reverse strand, counting down.
TAGGATCGGTGGGATCGGATGATCCCACCGATCTCACGATTAAACTCACGATCCCACAGCGATCTTACATTTTTGATCTTGTAGTCAAGATCGAGATCGGAGAGTCGGGGTAGGATCGTAAGATCGTACGATCTTACAATCAAGATCACGATGTTGACTACCTTACGAGTCTTGATGGAAATATTATTAGTTTTCTTAATGTCACGTATATTAAAATTAACATGACCTTAGTCCATCGGCACGCCGGCCAGGTCGTCAAGGTACCGAGCCAAAGCGACATATAACCCGACGTTGGCCGGCAAAAAGTTTGCAGCTTCTTTTCAGAAATAAAATGTTAACTAAGATTTTCTAATAAGTTATGTAATTTTAGTTTATATGAAGACAAAAAATTCATAAAGACAGGATTCTTCAAAAGAAAAAAAAAGAATTATTGTTAACAAGAAAAAGAAGTATACCCATAAAATCAAATTATGTTTTCCCACTTATATTTATATTAGATATTTGTAATAGCTGTAGAAACTATCTCAAATACTACTCATAACCTTTTGACATAACAAATAAATTTTGTACATGTTGCTTCATATGTCGTAATATTTTTTTATGAATCACAAGATTTCCAAACTTTATTATACAAGAAAATTAGACAGAGAAGTGAGAATGAGAACCAAGAACTAAAGAAACCCCCACTTAAAACCTCCATGCCCCGGCGAACTAAAGAACTAAAGAACTTTATCATTTCATTCCTCTCGTCCTTCTCGTTCTCTTTTTTGCTGTCTTCTCTTCCGACTTCCCCGGCCCAGCGATTGCCATGGATGGCCATGGTTCGTCCGAGGGGTTCCAAAGAATAATACAGGGTTACTTCTTTGTCCATGCTGGTGCCGACGCCGGCGCCACCATCCCGTTGGCTCCTCTGTCGGATCGTGGCAGCGGAAGTAATCGTGCGATAACAGGTGTTGAAGGAGCGATGACAGTAGTTCGTGCCCACGATCACCAGCAGCAGCCTCCCGAGTGGCACCATTTTCTTCGCGCCGCAATCCCCTTTTCCGGCGGGCAAAGCTTGTCTTGGAAGTTGCAAGGACCGTATCCCGCCCTCTCTGTCGACGCCACGCCCTTCGTTCTATCGTCAGTTCAATGTCACATCGGCGGTACCGAAGCGACATCGGTGATCGAGGAATGATCAAGAACACCGACTATTCGATCCCATGGCTACCCATCGTTCCTGGCCCCGTCTACCAGCAGCAGCCACAGCTTTCTCCGTTGCCAATAGACGCCATGCAAGAGCAGGGCCAGGCACTTCATAGTAATCCGTAAGTTTTCTCCAACATGAACTTTCCTCCAGCCCCAATGCCATAGTCCTATGACCGTCCAAGATTTTGTAACGCCCCCAAAATAAGGCTCTAATTTAAAACTTTTGCCGAATCTTAGGCGGCATTACTTTGACCTTGACATGACCTAATTTCATAAAAAACTTTGCAGCGGAAACATCAAAATAATAACATAAGCAATTAATATCGTAAAACAGCGGAAGACTTCATAATTAAATAATTCCAAGATACATATTTAGCCCATAGGCCACATAGGCTCTAACATAATACCCAACATAGGGTTCATCATATGTAAACGAGTTCATAAAAAAGTAAATGACTCAAAGGCCCATAAGCCATACATACTTGACTCTTATAAGAGTCCATCATGAAAACGTAAATAAGATAACTTGGGTCATAGCGACCAACCCATGTGCAATGTCTCCGTCATGGGGCCCTCGCCACCGAATCTAAGCATCATCCATACCTGTACGGATCCATGGGGTGCAAGGGATTTCTCCCGTTAGAGTATGTTGAGGCCCATGCATGCTATGATCCTAAGACATAATCTCTACATGTCATGGCATATGCATATCATCATCATGGAACATAAATCATATGCATGCTATGAGCTACTTATGCATACTATATGGCATATGAGCATATCATCATGGCAAGATAAGATAAGCATATACTTTCATAACATTATGTCAAAACATATCATGACTTATCTTTATGCTAAGACATATCATCATTCATCTTGCTTTACTTTAACACCTTCTTACATAACATCTTATGACAAGGGGACATACATTAGCATCCGATTGGAGCTTTTATCAACATCTTCATCTTTATATCCCAAGTCATCTTTGAAAAGTACATACATATTTGTAAGACTTTACTTTCCACTTTACATCATCTTTTCATCTTCTATCTTGATTAAGATAGCTTATTATCTTGGTGATTGAAAAGACCATGTTGATTCGCGGGACCTTGACTAGCTAGACTGGGACGATTGTCCCCATTTGGAAGGATTCTTCCCTAAGAATACGACACATGAGCTAGCATGTGAAGACTTTATTCCCCTCCATGATTGCAACAAGACACTTTCATGCCAATCCATCTTTTACTTATATTCATCAATGCATACATTCATTCATCGCATGTTGCATATTTTAACCCTAAGATCATACATTCTTCAAATCATAATATGTGTGGACATTCAATCATAATCAATCATTTGTCCAAAATGGACGATCATTTTTTTAACGGTTGACCACCGGACTATGTATCAGGCGATCGGTCGGATTATCGGTCGACCGATTTGATCATTTCGAACGACCGAAACTGAGTTTTGGTTCGACCGCTAATCACAAAATGTAACACTCTTCTAAAATGGACGACCACTGGAGTATCGGTCGACCGGTAAGGTCTTTCGGGCGTCCGAAATAAACTTCGAATCGTTCGCTAATCACATAATGTTTTGACTACTCGTATCGGACGACCGTTGTGATATCGGTCGACCGGTATATGACTTTTCAGACGACCGAATCAAGGTGTTCGGGCGTCCGCTAATCACAGAATATGTCTGCCCTTCCAGAATGGTCGACTGATAAGGAATCGGTCGCCCATTCTGGGACGGCAGACACCCGATTTTTTTTACATGATTTCTTTCCAAATGTTACACACATTGACATGGTCACTACATATTGACTTCCAAACATCATAATAGACATCTCATGACATTCTTAACACACAAATCATGAAACATAGTGAGGGTTTCACATAAGGCATCTAATCATGCTATCCAAGTTCATAAATGTATATAAGAATAAAACCATTTCATTTTGAACTAGCATAAGTTACAATGAACATCATAGTTCTAAACATGATTAGCATTAGAATATAAATCTTAATAGAACATGGCACATACAAGCACTAATATGCATAAGTCCTTAATCATCCATTTCAAAAACACAATTTGATTATTCATGCTCTAATTCATTCACACAAGCATCATTAGGGGGGTAATTAGAAGGTTTGAATCCCCTCAAACATACCTTAATAGTTAAGCTTAATCACTTAATCACTTCCTTCCTCTCCTAGTAGTCCCAGCCCTTTCTCTCTCCTGATTGTTGTTGTTCAAGCTTGTTGTTTCTGTGCATTAGAGAGAGATAATGAGCTGACAAGTTTGATGGGGAAGCTTTTGCAGCTACAATAATCGGATTACTGTAGCACAGAGACAGGAGCTAAGTAAAAGGTGTGGTCATATGGAGAGCATGGGACTTACTGTAGCACCAATGGGGTGTCTCTTTACCTCTGCCGAGATGCCATTGGGAGATATGACAATGGAATGTGAGCTACAGTGCAGCAGGGGAGTGAGGGAGAGGATTATTGTAGCAAGAGGGGGATTACTATTGCTTTCGGCCTCATGGAGTTGGTGGGAGGAAAAGGTAAGTGACTTTTAGGTTATAATAATGTTTTGAGCTTGGTGGGCCATGTGCGGCTTGGGCTTTCACCTGCTCTTCTTTTTTTTTTTTTTGAATTCACCTAGGATGTTACAACCTACCCCCTTAAATAAAAATTCATCCTCAAATTTTAGTAAATCTTAAATTTCTTACCGAAAAGTTTCATAAACTTCTCTCGCATTTTCTCTTTAAGTTCCCATGTAGCTTCTTGTCCGCGATGGTACTTTCATGCCACTTTGACCATTGGTATGCTCTTATTCTTGAGATGTTTCATTTGATAGTCTATGATCTCAATTGATTGCTCCACGTATGTTAAGTCTTCTTTGATATTCGGCTCCTCGATCCGAATCACATTTGCTTCATCATGGATATACTTTCGGAGCATTGATACATGAAAGACATTATGAAGTCTTGCATATGAAAGTGGTAATGCTAACTTGTAAGCCGCTTCACCAACTTTTTCTAGAATCTCAAAAGGTCCAATGTATCTTGATGTTAGTTTTCCTTTGTTACTAAATCTCATAACACCCTTAGTTGATGAAACTTTGAGCATCACATGATCCCCAACTTCATAAAGTTGCTCCCTTCTTCTCAAAATCGCATAACTCTTTTTCCTACTTTGCGCCGCCAACATCATTTGCTTGATAAGCTCTACTTTATCAACATACATGTGGACCAAATCCGGCCCAAGATATCTTTCTTCTCTAGTTTTCCTCCAACATGCCGGAGAAGGACAAGGCCTACCATATAGAGCTTCAAATGGAGTCATCTTGATACTTGAATGATAACTATTGTTATAAGCAAATTTCACCAAAGGAAGGTGGTCATCCCAATTTCCATACCAATCTAAGGCACAAGCCCTAAGCATATCCTCAAGAGTTTGTATTGTTCTTTCACTTTAACCGTCAGTTTGAGAATGGAACGCCGTGTTAAAATTTATCCTTGTCCCAAAAGTATTTTGGAGACATTTTCAAAATCTTGAAGTGAATCTCGAATCTCTATTCGAAACAATAGAAGCTGGAATTCCGTACAAACGGATAAACTCATTCACATATAACTCTATCATGCTTTCCATGGATTGACTCACTTTCATTGGAATAAAATGAGCCGACTTCGTCAAACGAACAACTACAACCCATATTGCATCGTGTCCTTTCCGGGTTCGAGGTAATCCTACCACAAAGTCCATGGAGATACTTTGTCATTTCCATTCCAGAATAGGTAAAGTTTGTAATTTACCACAAGGCCTTCGATGTTCAATCTTGACTTGTTGACAAACTATGCACTTGGCTATATACTTGGCCACTTTCTTCTTCATGTCTTCCCACCAAAAGTTTGTTTGCAAATTCTTGAACATTTTGGTACTTCCAGGATGAATTGAGAATTCAGACTTGTAATACTCATTTAAAATCTCTCTTCTTAATGCCTTGTCTTTTGGTACCCATAATCGATTCTTGTATCTAATTGCACCAACTTCACCATACTTGAAGTGATTTCTTTCCCTTTGACAAACATTAATCATTCTAGCATATTCCGGGTTCCTTCTTTGAGCTTCAACGATTCTTCTCACCAAACTTGATTTGATCACATGATGAGCCATACATATGATCCTTCGGCCAAAAATGCTTGGAGCCCATTGCACTATGCTTTCTATAAGATTCCACTTGTGGACACTTAAATATCCAAGTGATCCTTTTCACTTGCGACTTAGTGCATCCACAACTACATTTACTTTTCCAGGGTGATACTCATAGTCTTTAAGGAACTTGAGCCATCTTCTTTGCTTCATGTTCAATACTTTTTGTGAGAACACGTACTTCAAGCTCTTGTGATCCATGTACACTTCGAAATCTTCACCGTACAAGTAATGACGCCATATTTTCAATGCAAAAATAATCACCGCTAACTCTAGATCATGAGTAGGGTAGTTGACTTCATGCTTCTTCAATTGCCAAGAAGCAAATGCAACCACTTTACCATGTTGTATAAGTACACATCCTAATCCGGTGCCGCAAGCGTCACTATAAATAACATATCCTCCACTCCCCGAAGGGATGACTAAAATTGGTGCCTTTATAAGTCTTCTTTTTAACTCTTGAAAGCTTGGTTTACATGCTTATGTCCATATGAACTTCTCGCCTTTTCTTGTTAACTTGATCATAGGTGCGGCAATCTTGGAATAGTCTTGGATAAATCTTCTATAATATCCTACAAGTCTTAAGAAACTTCTAATTTCTGTCACATTCTTCGGCCTACTCCAATTAGTAACTGCTTCAACTTTTGCCGGATCCACAACCACTCCATGTCTTGACACTATATGTCCAAGAAACATCACTTCTTCAAGCCAAAATTCACATTTAGAAAACTTGGCGTAGAGCTTGTTCTTTCTTAGAGTTTTCAACACAATGCGGAGGTGTTCATGATGTTCTTCCGGGCTTGATGAGTAGATGAGGATGTCATCCACAAATATGATCATGAACTTGTCCAAATATGGACGGAAGACCCTATTCATCAAATCCATGAATGCGACAGGCGCATTCGTTAGTCCAGAATGCATAATCAAAAATTCATAGTGTCCATACCTTGAACGAAATGCCATTTTGGGAACATCTTGTTCAGCCACCCTTAATTGATGGTAACTGCTTCTTAAGTCGATCTTTGAGAAAAATGACGCCATCGATAATTGATCAAAAAGATCATCGATTCTTGGTAAGGGGTACTTGTTCTTCATCGTGACTTTGTCAAGCATTCGATAGTCGATGCACAACCTTAAAGAACCATCTTTCTTCTTGATGAAAAGTACCGGTGTGCCTCATAGTGAGATGCTTGGCCTTATGAACCCCTTATCCAAAAGCTCTTGGTGGGTTTGCAACCCCTTTTCCTTTGTCTCTATTGTCCCCGTACTTTTCTGGGCAATCTCTTATATAATGACCTGTCTCGCCACATTGCAAGCATGTCCCGGCCCTCATGTGACATTCGCCGGGATGATACCTACCACAATGGGTACATGCACTTCTTCCTTGCTCCCATTCTTTGGAGAGTGGTAGGTGATCACTTGCTGATCACTATATGATTTTAACCCATTTTAGATGCAATTCATACATATCGAGTCCCACTTTTGCCTATTTTTGGGCCAATTATTCTTTGAATGCAAACATTGTGATAACTAGTTGATATTCCTCATTTCATACTTAATTCCATGTGCATAGAGGTTCTGAAATGTCAAAATCCATTAATATTTAAATTCTATGCCAAGTTATCATTTTGAGGACAAGTTATCATTCCTAAGTATCAAGTTATCATTATTTTGAATGAACTTATTTTCAATGGTTTTCTTGCCCTAAATCCATCATTATTATGTATAAATCATATTTGGATAGTCACATCTCAACTTGTGCAAAGTTTTAAGTCCATTTGAACAAGTTATCATTTTTCAAGTGCCAAGTTATTGTTAAAGGGCAATTCTGTCATTTCGACATGAAAAACCATTAATTCTGCACAAGGACCTTAAGCAATCATCTTATTATTGTTCTAACTCATTGCTGGTCAAATTTTATCACATTTGGATAATCAAAACTCAAGTTATGACAAGTTATCGTTTTTAAGTCATATAAGTTATCGTTTTTGGGGCACTCAAGTTATCACTTTTAGGAATCTCATTCATATTTGATTTTTGACCTCACTCACTTGTCACTCTAATCAAATTGATGCCTGAAATGCTTTGAACCACCCATATTAGGACATTTCCCAAGATTTCCATAAAGTTATCATTCCGGGCCCTTGAATTCATTCATATCGATATCGGTTTTCATTCTTGCAACACACCAATTCCCTTTTTGCTATAGATCTGATTTTAACTACTGTCCTAATCCTTAGTTGTTTAAATATTATTAGAAGACTTTCATGCTTGATGTTTTGGCCCTTGTAGCAAGTGGAAAAGGTGGCCAAAAGGAAGAAAAAAGGAGGGGGGACCACTAGCTTTTTGGCTGTCCAAAAAGCTGTCACTGCTGGAATTTCAGGGCCAGGGGACACATGGCTGCAATCAAAGCACAAAGAATGTTCTGATGCTGATCCAAAGGTGGGGAGAAGTGATATAAAAGCTGGATTTTTCTGGAGAATGGGGGGGGGGGGGGGCTGGTCATTCAAGGGTTTGGAGGAAGGCAAGGCTGCAAAGGATTCTGGTGGAGGAGCTGCTGGCCAGGAAGCTTCAAAGAACCATGAATTGTATCTGTTTCTTATCCCATTTGATGTCAAATCTTGTAAATATGAGGAGCTAAACTCCATTTCTTCTAGGATAGGGTAGTAGTTTAGATTAGTTTTGGATGGATATGGACTGTTTTATAATTTCTGCACTGAATCATTTCTGATTTTCAGATTTCAGAAACTTCTTTACTGATTTATGCTATGCTACTATTAGATCTAATTGTAACCAATGACTGAGAAGTATTACTTGATCTAATCATTCTACAGAAGTGAATTAAGAGTTAATGTCAGTTTTCTGATTTCATTCAATTGCAATTCTGATTTCTGATTTGGTTTCTGATTTCTGAATTTGATTCCTATAAATATCAGAATCTGTTCTTCATTTCTAACCAAGGATCTGAGTTCTTGGGATGTTGCTAATGTCCCTATCTTGTTCAAAAATGAATCAAGATTGTTTGGGCAATCATTTGACTCAAATCAGATTTTCCATTAATTCCTGAACTGAAATCAGAAATCTGATTTTTCTGGTTTTACATTTCTGAAATCTGATTTGTTATAAATCTGATCTTGCCATTTGAAGACCCCATTTGTATTTATAACTGAGAAGTTATCATTTGGTCTAACCCTTGTTCAGAAATGAATCAAGAATCAATGGCAAGTTCTAGATACAAACCCAATTAGAATTCTGATTTCTATTTTCTGAAATCTGATTTTTTGAAATCTGAATTCTGGTTTTCTTGGGCTGTTTGAATCTGATTGTCATTGGGGATTGAACTAATTGAACAACTGAGAGGTTGACATCTATCCCAATCTTGTTCAGAAATGAATTGAGAAGCTTTGACATTCCTATGATTCAAAACTGATTTGGTTTTTCTTGATTTGAATGAATTGAATGAGTTGCTGATTTTTTTGGTTTCCTGAATTCCAAAATCTGATTTCTTGGGCTTTGAATCTGATTGTCATCAAGGATTAGATAATTGAATAGTTGAGAGGCTAATATATGCCATGATCTTATTCAGAAATGAATCAAGATCATTGACAATTCAGAATTCAAATCTGATTTTTTTTCCAAAATCTGATTTCTTAGTTTGATTCTAAATTCTATTTTCTGATTGTTTGGAATCTGATTTGCCAATTGTTAATCCCTATTTTATTCAAATCACTGAGAGGTGTACTCTAGGAATCCCTTGTAATCCAGAGATGGGTCAAGGGGCATTTGGCAAACTTGAATTCCATCAATCCACATTGCTGATTTTTTCAGAAATGTTGATTTCTGTTTTCTCATTTTTCTAACTTCTGATTTCCATTGTCAACCCTCATATTAATCCACTACTGAGAGGTAGTCTTAAGGGCTTCTTTGAGATCCAGAGATGGGCCAAGGAGCAATGGAAATTGTGAACTCATGTGGCCATATGTTTTGCATTTCCAATTGAGTGTGTTTGTGTGGATTCCAATTTATTTTGCAACCGAGAGGTTGATTTTGAATCCCCCTTGAATTCAGAGATGAATCATGGAATACAAGCACCATTATTGAGTATATTTTATCCTGGTTTGGTTGATTGGAATGATTCCATCTTTTTATGATTGCAAATGCAAGTTATCATTCCAAACTTCCTTGGATTGCAAAAAATCAGCATTGAATCTTTCTTTTGAGCCCAATGATAACTTGATTTTCAGTGAGGACCCTCTTTTGATTCAACCTAGCTAACAATTATATAATCATATATTGCTTAGTTAGAGGCCAATTGAGCTGTGGGAACAGCCATTTTCAAGTTGAATCAAAAGTTGGACATTTAGTGATAACTTGTTCCATTCCATCCTTAATTAATTTAGATGAACCCCAAATCCTAGAAGAACCTTCCTCATATATAGTTAAACCTTTTTAGACTTCATTCTAGCATTTATAATTCAGTTTTGATAAATTTTCAAAACCCAAAAATCTGTTATCATTTCACTTTCTATAAAAAAAAATATGTTTTCACTATTCATTAAAAATCTGTTTTTAGCCACTTAAGTAGAACTAATCTAAATTGTTTTAGGGTGTCTTAGACTTCAAATTCTTGTGGATACGACAACCTGAGTCTACTACAACTTACCTGTGCACTTGCAGCTAGTGAGTTGGGAGACCAAAAAAATGAAAAATTGACATTTTCTTTAATTTCAGCAAGTTATCACTAGAAAATCCAAATATCGCTATCAAGTTTTTGGCGCCGTTGCCGGGGATTTGAGGTCAATTAGGCTAACTTAGATAGTTTAGATTAGTTTTAGATTAGTTTTTAGTTTATTTGTTAGGCTAATTTTCAGTTTTTGCAAGTTATCATTTCTTAATTTTCATTTTTGTCTAGTTTTCATTTCTTTCTTGAATTTGATACTTTTGAATCTCTTTATGCAGGACTTGGACCATCAAGAGGAACATTACCAATCAGATCCTGAACCTGAAAGAAGATTTTTAAGAAGAAGGAGATTGCAAAGGCTTGAGGCAAGGAGAAGGATATTTGAAGAAGAAGAGGAAGAAGCATACAACCTTGAATTTGAAAGAGTTATGAATCAAAATATGGCAGCTCCTAGAACTCTTAGGGACTGTTATTCACCAAGCAATGCAATGAATCAACAAGGGGGAGGAGCCTTAGCACCTGTGGCAAATTTTGAAGTTAATCCAGCCTTGATTTCTATGATTAGGCAAAGTCAGTTTTCTGGACTTGGGACTGAAGATCCAGCATGTCATTTGGACAATTTCAAGGAGATATGCAGCACTGTGAACTTCAATAATATCCCCATGAATGCAGTGTATATGAGATTATTTCCCTTCTCACTCAAGGACAAGGCCAAGATATGGTTTAAAGGATTGAATCCTGAAGAGGTAGCCACTTGGGAATCAATTGTTCAATTGTTCCTTTCAGAATTCTTTCCTCCTTCAAAAACTGATAACTTCAGGGATCAAATAGTGGGGTTCTATCAGTTGGACCAAGAAAATATTTGTGAGGCATGGCAAAGGCTTCAAGGATTATTAAGGGCATGTCCCCATCATGGTTTTGAGAAGTGGCAGCTAGTCAACTATTTTCATAAGGGGTTGAACTACCCTAGCAAGGTGGCATTGGATACTGCTGCAGGAGGCATCTTTGCATCTAAAAACATTGATGAAGCTTATCAACTCATTGAAAACATAGCCAAGAATCACCACTTCCTTACCCATGATAGAACCAGGAGGCCACCCATGGACAATTCAGTGAATCAATTGTCCACTCAACTTGAAGAGGTGCTGTACAAGACTTTGGAGAGGTTGAACTTGACTCCCAATGGAAATAGGGCCTCCAATTCTGAAACAAGGTGTTGTGTATGTGGGAATCAAGGCCATGTGTCAGAGAATTGCAACTTAATTATGCAACAAGTGGACCAAAATGTGGATCAAATCAATGCTGTGGGCAATTATGGAATTAAATCTCCTGCTGAATTTTATACTCCGGAAAATAGGAATCATCCATACTTTTCTTACAAGGGCAACAACTATCAAGGAGCTCCTATGCAAAATTCAAATTGGCAGCCTAAAATCCTACCAAGGAATCAGCCACCACCACTTTATGGAAATCAAGGCCAAAGTGCACCAATTCAAAGGAATCTATATGAGCCACCACCTCAAGTCCAAGCATCACAATTCCAAAATGAAATGAAGGAGATGCTTCAACAAATTTTGAAGAAGCAGGACAGCCAAGGAGAGGAGATTTTGAAGATCAATTCTAGATTGGATGCCATGAATGCAAATCAAAAATTGTTGGAAAGCCAAATTGCTCAACAAGCTAGTACATCCACTAGACCTCCCTTATTCTTTCTTGGACAGCCAGAAGTAAATCCAAAGGAGCAAGCAAAGGCCATCCAGCTCAGAAGTGGTAAAATGGTGGAGGAACCAATGAAGAAAGTGGATGATAATCAAGCCAATTCAGACTCAAGGGTTGCTGAAAAGCCAAGTGAACAACCAAGTGAGGAAATCAGGAATTCAAGCCCTCAAATTGAAGCAAATCCAAGGGTTTTTGACAAGGTACCCTTCCCTCAAAGGTTAATCAAGGCAAGACAAGACCAGCAATATGGAAGGTTCTTGGAAATCCTGAAGAAGCTATACATAAATGTTCCTTTTGTTGAAGCCATCCAGGAAATGCCATCATATGCCAAGTTTCTAAAGGAAATCCTAACCAAGAAGAGAAGGGTATTGGAGCATGAGACTATAGCATTGACTGAAGAGGCTTCTGCAATTATCCAGAATAAGTTGCCTCCAAAGCTCAAGGATCCAGGAAGCTTCTCAATTCCATGTGAGATAGGCAATAGAAAAATTCAAAGAGTCATGTGTGACTTGGGAGCTTCTGTGAGTGTCATACCCTTATCATTGTGTAGGAAACTTGAAGTTGGAGATTTGAAGCCAACAAATATGTCCCTTCAGCTGGCAGACAGATCCATCAAATATCCACATGGGATTATTGAGGACATACCCCTCAAAGTTGGTAAATTCTATATTCCAGTTGATTTTGTTGTATTAGATATGGATGAAGATGTGAACACCCCCATTCTCCTTGGGAGGCCCTTTCTAGCCACTGCAGGGGCTGTAATTAATGTTAAGGAAGGGAGATTGACCTTCCAAATTGGAGAGGAGAAGATTGAATTCAATTTGGCCCAAGTTATCAGTAGGCCAAGTTTTCTAGAAAATGATTTTGAAGATGGGCAATTGAATCAGGTGGTGGAGCAAGTTTCAGCTATAATCCCTATTGAAGATCCATTGCAAAGGTGTCTAATTTTTGACCATTTGAGAGAATTGGAAGATCCAGAGGCTATGGCATATAAATCAGTACTGAACTCTTCAATATCAGTGGAAAATGTAGGAATTCAAGGTGAGGTACAACAGGTTATCATTGCTGAATGCCAAGGCAATCCAGTTCAAGCCAATTCCAAGTTGGAACTCAAGCCTCTTCCTAGCAATTTGAAGTATGAATTCTTGGGGGAGAATTCAACTTTTCCTGTTATCATTAATGCTAATTTGCCTCAGGATCAGGTGGAAGAGCTGCTGAAGAGGTTGAAATTGTATAAGGAGGTGATAGGCTACTCAATTGAAGATATCAAGGGTATTAATCCCTCCATTTGCATGCATAGGATCCCTATGGAGGACAGCTACAAGCCCTCCATTGAATGTCAAAGGAGACTCAACCCAACCATGAAAGAAGTGGTAAAGAAAGAAGTATTGAAGTTGCTGAATGCAGGAATCATATACTCCATTTCAGATAGTGAATGGGTCAGTCCAGTGCAGGTGGTGCCAAAGAAGGGAGGAATTACAGTGGTGAAGTCAGATTCTGATGAATTGATATCCACAAGAACCATTACAGGTTGGAGGATGTGCATTGACTTCAGGAAGTTAAACAAGGCCACAAGAAAGGACCATTTCCCATTGCCATTCATTGATCAGATGCTGGAAAGGCTAGCTAGGCATTCCCATTTCTGTTATCTTGATGGGTACTCAGGTTTCTTGCAAATTCCAATTCACCCCCAAGATCAACACAAGACTACATTCACTTGTCCATATGGGACTTTTGCCTATAGGAGAATGCCCTTTGGCTTATGCAATGCCCCTGCAACTTTCCAAAGGTGTATGATGTCTATATTTTCAGACTTCATTGAAGAAATTATGGAGGTCTTCATGGATGATTTTTCAGTGTATGGAGACTCATTTGATGCTTGCTTGGACAATTTAACAAAAGTGCTACAAAGATGTAGGGAATCCAATTTGATACTCAATTGGGAGAAATGCCACTTTATGGTCCAAGAAGGAGTTGTCTTAGGACATGTGGTCTCAAGCAAAAGCATTGAAGTGGACAAGGCAAAAATTGAAGTGATTGAGAAACTACCACCACCCACAAGTGTCAAGGCAATTAGGAGTTTTTTGGGGCATGCAGGCTTCTACAGGAGGTTTATTAAAGATTTCTCCATGATAACTAGGCCCCTCACCAAGTTGCTGGCCAAGGATGTTGAGTTTCAATTTGATGAAGAGTGTATGAAGGCATTCAAGAAGTTGAAGGAAGCCCTCATCTCAGCCCTTGTAGTGCAGCCACCTGACTGGACTCTCCCTTTTGAGATCATGTGTGATGCTTCTGACCAGGCAGTAGGAGCTGTGCTGGGGCAAACCAAGGAGAAGAAGCACCATGTCATATGCTATGCAAGCAAAACTTTAGATGAAGCACAAATCAATTATGCAACTACTGAGAAAGAACTTCTTGCTGTGGTGTATGCATTTGACAAATTCAGGTCATACCTGGTGGGATCCAAGGTTATTGTTTTCACAGACCACCAAGCTGTGAGGCACTTAATCAACAAGAAAGAATCCAAGCCAAGGCTAATCAGGTGGATCTTATTGCTTCAAGAATTTGATGTAGAAATTAGGGACAAAAGGGGAAGTGAAAATCTAGTAGCTGACCACCTATCAAGAATGGAAGGGATACAGGAATCATCTACACTTCCTATCAATGATGCATTTCCTGATGATAGTTTGATGGCTGTGGCAATTAATCAAATTCCCTGGTATGCTGACTTGGTCAATTATCTTGCATGTGGAATTACCCCTCCTGACTACACATATCAGCAAAGAAAGAAATTCTTTCATGACTTGAAAGATTATTATTGGGATGATCCCTTTCTATTCAGAAAATCTCCTGATGGCATGTACAGAAGATGTGTACCCCAATCTGAATTTCAAGAAATCTTGGAGGCATGCCATTCATCCCCTTATGGAGGTCATGGAGCCACACACAAGACTGCTGCCAAAGTCCTCCAATCTGGATTTTATTGGCCAAGTTTATTCAAGGATGCACATATCTTTGTGAAGGGTTGTGATCAATGCCAAAGAGCTGGTTCCATTTCAAGAAGGAATGAAATGCCACAACAAGGAATTCTAGAAGTGGAAATATTTGATGTTTGGGGAATTGACTACATGGGGCCTTTCCCTAGTTCGTGTGGTTACAAATTTATTCTTCTAGCTGTGGACTATGTGTCCAAATGTATTGAGGCCATTCCCACCATTGCAGTTGATTCCAGGGCAGTAATCAAGTTGTTCAAGGAAGTTATCTTTCCAAGGTTTGGAATTCCTAGAGTGGTCATAAGTGATGGGGGTAGCCACTTTATTGAAAGGTGTTTTGAAAACCTCCTAATTAAATATGGAGTGAGGCACAAAGTTTCCACTTCATATCACCCCCAAACAAATGGCCAAGCAGAAGTGTCAAATAGGGAGGTAAAGGCCATATTGGAGAAAACAGTTTCTTTGACAAGAAAAGATTGGAGTTTGAAGTTGAATGAAGCTCTTTGGGCATATAGGACAGCATACAAGACTCCAATTGGTACTTCTCCCTACAAGCTTGTCTATGGAAAAACCTGCCATTTGCCAATTGAGTTGAAGCATAAGGCATATTGGGCAGTCAAGGCACTCAATTATGATATGCATGCATGTGGGCAAAAGAGGCTTCTCCAAATTGATGAACTTGATGAAATTAGGCTAAATGCCTACCATAATTCAGAATTCTACAAGGAAAGGACTAAAAGATGGCATGATGGAAGGATTCTGAAAAGGGATTTCAAGGTTGGAGATCTTGTATTACTCTTCAACTCAAGATTAAAGATTTTTCCAGGAAAGTTGAAGTCAAGGTGGAGTGGACCATTCAAAATTCATAAAGTATATCCATTTGGTGCTGTTGACCTTCTGAATGACAAAAATGACATATTTAAGGTAAATGGACAGAGGTTAAAGCTTTACAATCCCACAGCCATGGAATCTGCAAAGGAGGAGCTGACTCTAGCTGATTTGCCACTACCACCTAGCTGATTTCACCTTGTAACAATGTCTAGCCAAAGACATTAAAGAAAGGCACTTCTTGGGAGGTAACCCAAGCCACTTTACACTTAATCTTTTTGTTTTTGCAGGAATAAGGGATGAGGAACATGTTCAATTCACAAGTCTCAACTTCAGGGAGTACCCTTACCCTTACTTTTTATTTTTCCACTGAAAACTCAATGATAACTGATAATATCTTTTTCATTATGATACATTGATCATATCATCATCTGAATTAACATTCATTTCAGTTATCCAAATCTGTTTTAGATTAATTTCAGTGAACTTCAGAAATTTCCAATGCATTGTTGAAATTGTGCACTCAAAACTCTGATTTCACTATTTCACTGATATCTTTTGGTTCTCTGCAGGATCAATTGCTACTAATGAAGGTTAGACCACCCAAAGTTTCTAGATGAAGTGCCAAGAAAATTCAAATGCCCAATTTAATGCATTTCAATCCCACCCACCCCTCTCCCTTGCCTTTATTTTTCAACCCTGAGGACAGTATTGAGAATAAGCTTGGGGGAGGAAACCTGGTGCTTTTCTAACCTTTACACCATGTTTTTAATTGATTTTAATGTTCATATCATAATTCATACCAGGTTATCATTGGTTTTCACAAGTTATCACAAGTTATCACTCGGTTATCATTTTTTTTGGACCCAACTCAATTCTGAATTCATTTTGACTCTGAAATGGGTAGAATACTTTATTTTGACAGTGGGTGCACTCCAATACCAAGTGGCCAACTTGGCCATTAGCCTTCTTGCTTTAATTGGCATTATGAATTCAGATGCATTTGAATGAAATTTTTAGCTAAAAATTTTTCCTTTTTGTGGGTCACACTAGCTGATACTTATGGATTGAATTAGTAATATCAGATGTCTAGAAGAGAGTCAAGGCTCTTGCTGCCATGCTAAATAGGAAAACTTGACTTTTTGGATAAAGGGATCTAAACTATACTTGAGTTTGAACTATTGCTCACTTCATGAACATGATAGAAAAATGAGAAAAGGAAAAGTAAAAAGTCATATGCATGCATAGAAAAAAGGAAGAGAGCAAAACTTCCAAAGGAATCTCTCTTCAATGCAAAAAGAAAAAAAAAATTTAGGAGAGCAAAACTACCCAAGGAATCTCTCCTAAAGAAAGCATGAATAAAAATCAGGTGCTAAACCTGTTTATATGCATTTCATGAATAAAAGTCAGGTGTTAAACCTGTTTAATCAATTGAAAACCTGTTCATGAAGAGATTTGTAGTTCAAACCCTTTGTAAAGTTGACAATTCCTACAATTCAAACATGTTATTGCTAGTACTTCTTCCATGGCTTAAATTTGCTTTAGCCTTTGTGATTCCCTAGCTAGAAATTGAGTTTTTGGAAAGAATGAAGTGTTGGCAAAGTGGGAAACTCATTGGATTCAATTCAGCTAGACTTTACTTCATTTGTGGACTTTTAATTCAAGTTTGTCCTTAATTTCTGAATGTTTTGCTTGAGGACAAGCAAAAGGCTAAGCTTGGGGGAGTTTGATCACTTGCTGATCACTATATGATTTTAACCCATTTTAGATGCAATTCATACATATCGAGTCTCACTTTTGCCTATTTTTGGGCCAATTATACTTTGAATGCAAACATTGTGATAACTAGTTGATATTCCTCATTTCATACTTAATTCCATGTGCATAGAGGTTCTGAAATGCCAAAATCCATTAATATTTAAATTCTATGCCAAGTTATCATTTTGAGGACAAGTTATCATTCCTAAGTATCAAGTTATCATTATTTTGAATGAACTTATTTTCAATGGTTTTCTTGCCCTAAATCCATCATTATTATGTATAAATCATATTTGGATAGTCACATCTCAACTTGTGCAAAGTTTTAAGTCCATTTGAACAAGTTATCATTTTTCAAGTGCCAAGTTATTGTTAAAGGGCAATTCTATCATTTCGACATGAAAAACCATTAATTCTGTACAAGGACCTTAAGCAATCATCTTATTATTGTTCTAACTCATTGCTGGTCAAATTTCATCACATTTGGATAATCAAAACTCAAGTTATGACAAGTTATCGTTTTTAAGTCATATAAGTTATCGTTTTTGGGGCACTCAAGTTATCACTTTTAGGAATCTCATTCATATTTGATTTTTGACCTCACTCACTTGTCACTCTAATCAAATTGATGCCTGAAATGCTTTGAACCACCCATATTAGGACATTTCCCAAGATTTCCATAAAGTTATCATTCCGGGCCCTTGAATTCATTCATATCGATATCGGTTTTCATTCTTGCAACACACCAATTCCCTTTTTGCTATAGATCTGATTTTAACTACTGTCCTAATCCTTAGTTGTTTAAATATTATTAGAAGACTTTCATGCTTGATGTTTTGGCCCTTGTAGCAAGTGGAAAAGGTGGCCAAAAGGAAGAAAAAAGGAGGGGGGACCACTAGCTTTTTGGTTGTCCAAAAAGTTGTCACTGCTGGAATTTCAGGGCCAGGGGACACATGGCTGCAATCAAATCACAAAGAATGTTCTGATGCTGATCCAAAAGTGGGGAGAAGTGATATAAAAGCTGGATTTTTCTGGAGAATGGGGGGGGCTGGTCATTCAAGGGTTTGGAGGAAGGCAAGGCTGCAAAGGATTCTGGTGGAGGAGCTGCTGGCCAGGAAGCTTCAAAGAACCATGAATTGTATCTGTTTCTTATCCCATTTGATGTCAAATCTTGTAAATATGAGGAGCTAAACTCCATTTCTTCTAGGATAGGGTAGTAGTTTAGATTAGTTTTGGATGGATATGGACTGTTTTATAATTCCTGCACTGAATCATTTCTGATTTTCAGATTTCAGAAACTTCTTTACTGATTTATGCTATGCTACTATTAGATCTAATTGTAACCAATGACTGAGAAGTATTACTTGATCTAATCATTCTACAGAAGTGAATTAAGAGTTAATGTCAGTTTTCTGATTTCATTCAATTGCAATTCTGATTTTTGATTTGGTTTCTGATTTCTGAATTTGATTCCTATAAATATCAGAATCTGTTCTTCATTTCTAACCAAGGATCTGAGTTCTTGGGATGTTGCTAATGTCCCTATCTTGTTCAAAAATGAATCAAGATTGTTTGGGCAATCATTTGACTCAAATCAGATTTTCCATTAATTCCTGAACTGAAATCAGAAATCTGATTTTTCTGGTTTTACATTTCTGAAATCTGATTTGTTATAAATCTGATCTTGCCATTTGAAGACCCCATTTGTATTTATAACTGAGAAGTTATCATTTGGTCTAACCCTTGTTCAGAAATGAATCAAGAATCAATGGCAAGTTCTAGATACAAACCCAATTAGAATTCTGATTTCTATTTTCTGAAATCTGATTTTTTGAAATCTGAATTCTGGTTTTCTTGGGCTGTTTGAATCTGATTGTCATTGGGGATTGAACTAATTGAACAACTGAGAGGTTGACATCTATCCCAATCTTGTTCAGAAATGAATTGAGAAGCTTTGACATTCCTATGATTCAAAACTGATTTGGTTTTTCCTGATTTGAATGAATTGAATGAGTTGCTGATTTTTTTGGTTTCCTGAATTCCAAAATCTGATTTCTTGGGCTTTGAATCTGATTGTCATCAAGGATTAGATAATTGAATAGTTGAGAGGCTAATATATGCCATGATCTTATTCAGAAATGAATCAAGATCATTGACAATTCAGAATTCAAATCTGATTTTTTTTTCCAAAATCTGATTTCTTAGTTTGATTCTAAATTCTATTTTCTGATTGTTTGGAATCTGATTTGCCAATTGTTAATCCCTATTTTATTCAAATCACTGAGAGGTGTACTCTAGGAATCCCTTGTAATCCAGAGATGGGTCAAGGGGCATTTGGCAAACTTGAATTCCATCAATCCACATTGCTGATTTTTTCAGAAATGTTGATTTCTGTTTTCTCATTTTTCTAACTTCTGATTTCCATTGTCAACCCTCATATTAATCCACTACTGAGAGGTAGTCTTAAGGGCTTCTTTGAGATCCAGAGATGGGCCAAGGAGCAATGGAAATTGTGAACTCATGTGGCCATATGTTTTGCATTTCCAATTGAGTGTGTTTGTGTGGATTCCAATTTATTTTGCAATCGAGAGGTTGATTTTGAATCCCCCTTGAATTCAGAGATGAATCATGGAATACAAGCACCATTATTGAGTATATTTTATCCTGGTTTGGTTGATTGGAATGATTCCATCTTTTTATGATTGCAAATGCAAGTTATCATTCCAAACTTCCTTGGATTGCAAAAAATCGGCATTGAATCTTTCTTTTGAGCCCAATGATAACTTGATTTTCAGTGAGGACCCTCTTTTGATTCAACCTAGCTAACAATTATATAATCATATATTGCTTAGTTAGAGGCCAATTGAGCTGTGGGAACAGCCATTTTCAAGTTGAATCAAAAGTTGGACATTTAGTGATAACTTGTTCCATTCCATCCTTAATTAATTTAGATGAACCCCAAATCCTAGAAGAACCTTCCTCATATATAGTTAAACCTTTTTAGACTTCATTCTAGCATTTATAATTCAGTTTTGATAAATTTTCAAAACCCAAAAATCTGTTATCATTTCACTTTCTATAAAAAAAAAAATATGTTTTCACTATTCATTAAAAATCTGTTTTTAGCCACTTAAGTAGAACTAATCTAAATTTTTTAGGGTGTCTTAGACTTCAAATTCTTGTGGATACGACAACCTGAGTCTACTACAACTTACCTGTGCACTTGCAGCTAGTGAGTTGGGAGACCAAAAAAATGAAAAATTGACATTTTCTTTAATTTCAGCAAGTTATCACTAGAAAACCCAAATATCGCTATCAGTAGGGAGCTTTTTTTGGGCTCTTTCCTTCGTATTTCTTGATTGATTTCCCTTTAGCAACCATCATTTTCTTGTACTTTCCTTCATGTTCAGCAGCAAGTTCTACTGCATCTTTCATAGTGGTGCAGCGACCACTCCTCACCCAAGGTTGGAGTTCGAGCGTCAGACCATTAATGAACCTTTTAGTCCTCCTCAATTCATTCTCGTTGAGTTCCCCATACTTTTCGAACATTAGGAAGGTGTTCAAGTATAGGTCCACAGTCATGTTGCCTTGATGAGATTTAGAAACTCGTCCCTCTTCTTTTCCTTGACATGATCAAGAAAGAAACGAACTTCGAACGCATCTGTGAAACTTTCCCAATCAATCTCTTCTTCATTCTGGAAGGTAGTCTTCAAGAGTGTCTTCCACCATGCCTTAGCTTGTCCGCATAGGCGATGAGTGGCATACATCACTTTTCGATCTTCAGGGCATCCCATGACTTTAAGGATGTCCCCTACTTACTCAACCCATGATTCAGCTAAATCAGGGTCTCTTTCTTCGTCAAATTTGGGAGGTTGGAGCATTAGGAACCTCTCTATGGAATAGTCCGGTTCATTAGTCCTTTGGACATTTTGTGCCGCCTGGATTAATCCATCGAGGAAAGTATTCCTTTCGTGCTCCTCATCAACAATTGCTCGTCTTGGTGGCATCTACATCCACAATTAAATAAACATAACATCATCATTAGCATGAGTTAAACATGGAAGAACATGTACCTTTAGTTTGGTGGCACCTCATGACGATTACAAATGGACTTTACACTTAGACATTTTAGCCAACCTATGTCTTAAACACATAAGACTTAAGACATAAGAGCCAAACTATGGCTCTGGTACCAACTGTAACGCCCCCAAAATTCGACCCTAATTTAAAACTTTTGCCGAACCCTAGGTGGCATTACTTTGACCTTGACATGACATAATTTCATAAAAAACTTTGCAGCGAAAATATCATAATAATAACATAAGCAATTAATATCGTAAAATAGCGGAAGACTTCATAATTAAATAATCCCAAGATACATATCTAGCCCATGGGCCACATAGGCTCTAACATAATACCCAACATAGGGTTCATCATACATAAACGAGTTCATACAAAAGTAAATGACTCAAAGGCCCATAAGCCATACATACTTGACTCTTATAAGAATTCATCATGAAAACGTAAATAAGATAACTTGGGCCGCCCATGTGCAATGTCTCCATCATGAGGCCTTCATCGCCGAACTTAAGTCTCGTCCATACATGCACGGATCCATAGAGTAGGAGATTTCTTCCGCTAGAGTATGTTGAGGCTCATGCATGTTATGATCCTAAGACATAATCTCTACATGTCATGGCATATGCATATCATCATCATGGAACATAAATCATATGTATGCTATAAGCTACTTATGCATACTACATGACATATGAGCATATCATCATGGCAAGATAAGATAAGCATATAACTTCATAACATTATGTCAAAGCATATCATGACTTATCTTTAAGCTAAGACATATCATCATTCATCTTGCTTTACTTTAACATATTCTTACATAACATCTTATGACAAGGGGACATACATTTGCATGTTGATTCGCGGGACCTTGGCTAGCTAGGTCGGGACGATTGTCCCCATTTGGAAGGATTCTTCCCTAGGAATACGACACATGAGCTAGCATGTGAAGACTTTATTCCCCTCCACAATTGCAACAAGACACCTTCATGCCAATCCATCTTTTACTTATATTCATCAATGCATACATTCATTCATCACATATTGCATATTTTAATCATATTTAAGGTCATACATTCTTCAAATCATATCATGTGTGGACATTCAATCATAACCAATTATCTGTCTAAAACGGACGACCGTTTCTTTAACGGTCGACAACTGGACTTTGTATCGGGCGACCGGTCAGATTATCGGTCGACCGATCTGATCATTTCGGACGACCGCTGATCACATAATGTAACACTTTTCTAAATCGGACGACCGCTGGAGTATCGGTTGACCGTCAAGGTCTTTCGGGCGTCCGAAATAAGCTTCGGATCGTTCTCTAATCACATAATGTTTTGACTACTCATATTGGACGACCGTTGTGGTATCGGTCGACCGGTACATGACTTTTGGACGATCGAATCAAGGTGTTCGGACATCCGTTAATCACAGAATGTGTGTGCCCTTCCAGAACGGTCAACCAATAAAGAATTGGTCGCCCGTTCTGGGACGGCAGACACCCGATTTTTTTTTACATGATTTCTTTCCAAATCTTACACACATTGACATGGTCACTACATATTGACTTCCAAACATCATAATAGACATCTCATGACATTCTTAACACACAAATCATGAAACACAGTGAGGGTTTCACATAAGGCATCTAATCATGCTATCCAAGTTCATAAATGTATATAAGCATAAAATCATTTCATTTTGAGCTAGCATAAGTTACAATGAACATCATAGTTCTAAACATTATTAGCATTAGAACATAAATCTTAATAGAACATGGCACATACAAGCACTAATATGCATAAGCCGTTAATCATCCATTTCAAAATCACAAGTTGGTTCTTCATGCTCTAATCCATTCACACAAGCATCATTAGGAGGTGATTAGAATGTTTGGATCCCCTCAAACATACCTTAATAGTTAAGCTTAATCACTTAATCACTTCCTTCCTCTCCTAGTAGTCCCAGCCCTTTCTCTCTCCTGATTGTTGCTATTCAAGCTTGTTGTTTCTGTGCATTAGAGAGAGATAATGAGCTGACAAGTTTGATGGGGAAGCTTCTGCTGCTACAGTAATCGGATTATTGTAGCACAGAGACAGGAGCTAAGTAAAAGAAGATGCGGTCATATGGAGAGCATGGAACTTACTGTAGCACCAATGGGGTGTCTCTTTACCTCTGCCGAGATGCCATTGGGAGATATGACAAGGGAATGTGAGCTACAGTGCAGCAGGGGAGTGAGGGAGAGGATTACTGTAGCAAGAGGGGGATTACTATTGCTTTCGGCCGCATGGAGTTGGTGGGAGGAAAAGGTAAGTGTCTTTTAGGTTATAATATGTATAAAATTATTTATAAAAAACATATTACGTATTTTACAATATGTTCTTTTATATATTTTTAAAGAGTCATATTGTGATTTATATTAAAATTAATCATTAAGTTAAAATTTTAGTGCAAATTAAAATTAATCTATTTTATATTATAAATTTATTTATAATATATATATATTGGAAGTAAAATGAGTAAAATGATAAAAAAATTAAAGATGTTTTATGAAATAATAAAAAATAATGATAACTTATTTAATCATATTATTTATTTATGCGTTAAGAAAAGAATACGTGAACATGTAGAAAGATAGATATGTATTATAAAAATTAATAATAAATAGTATCATTATTAATGTTTATAATATAATACATGTCTATCTTTTATTTTTTATAATATAATATTATATTATTACTATTTGTAATCATATATTTAATACATATAGTCAATAATAATACATATATTATTATTAATGTTTAATAATATTTTATATAAAAACATTAATAATAAACTGATATTTTAATTACCGATGATGTCTGCCTTTGGTAGTACCAATGGATTTCATATCCGACGTTAATAGTGAAGGTAAAAACCATCGGTAATTAAAATATCAATTTATTATTAATGTTTATATATAAAATATTATTAAACATTAATAATAATATATGTATTATTATTGACTATATGTATTAAATATATGATTACAAATAGTAATAATATAATATTATAATATTATATTATTACTATTTGTAATCATATATTTAATACATATAGTCAATAATAATACATATATTATTATTAATGTTTAATAATATTTTATATATAAACATTAATAATAAATTGATATTTTAATTACCGATGATGTCTGCCTTTGGTAGTACCAATGGATTTCATATCCGACGTTAATAGTGAAGGTAAAAACCATCGGTAATTAAAATATCAATTTATTATTAATGTTTATAATATAATACATGTCTATCTTTAATTTATTTATAATATAATATAAATAATAGTAATACATATAACATTATTTATATTCATATACATGTCACTCAGCCGAAGTGCAGCCAATTGCCTCACCATTGTCATCTACTTGTCCTACATGGATCGAAGTATAGAAACGAATCCTAATGCACATAGCACTTAGTACATAGGATCACATGTCAACAAGAATCTATATCATCAATATTCATAATAACACATTATTATTGATCATATCCATGATTACTTTCAATTAATAATAAATAAGTCATTATCAATCATAAAAATTATTCACATCATCAATTACTGGTTATCAATCAGTATAAGTAAACTTCAATTATCAATTATTTTTAATTAATTGTCAATTGACCATAGTTCAATTTCGGTCGCATTTATAAATTATCAATTAATCATTACCCATCAGTCATAAAGACTACAATCAATTATGTTTTATCTTATACTTAACCATATAAATTATAATTTATCTTTTAATTATACTTCACTAACAAAGGTTATAATCAATAAAATTTTATTTATACTTCAATTGTGGGGTTGCAACAAGTTTCTACTTGTCTTCTAATTTTTAACTTCAATCATAGAGTTGTTTTAACTATGAGGGCTGCTTCTTTTTATTCTTTATTTGTTTGCGGTTTTCCATTAACCACAAAATATTTCAACCATGAATGCTTATTTGAGAAATCTCTTAACATTTTTTTAAGAAAACACTATGCCATATTCATAAAAAATAAACTTGTAATATGCAAAACAAGATAACCTACAACTCACTATAAGAAATCTACCGATTTGTGATGCAGGTAAGTCATTGCTAACTTGACGCTAAAGCGTGGTTAAATTCGACATGGTGTCCTAGAGAGAAGACATCGGCGTTCGGTAGGTATTAGCGTCCCAATGATGCCAAGGACAAACGTGACGCTACTAGTGTCAAATGTTGACGCTATTACGACGTTATCATGATGTGAAAAGTGTCCTTGCGAGGAGTTTATTTGTGTCACTAACCTAATGCTAAGTTGGCTCTGAATCACGCGATGCTATGGTGATGCTAAGCTTGTGCTCCCTGTGACGCTACTTGGATTCTAAGGAGACCCTAAAGTGATGTCGTGGTGCATCTCTATTGCGACACTAACATGACGCCCAAAGATCTGACGCTAGTATGTCGCCAGTTATGATACATTTTAAATAGCGCACAACCTC
This sequence comes from Pontederia crassipes, assembly GCA_030549335.1. NCBI lineage: Eukaryota > Viridiplantae > Streptophyta > Magnoliopsida > Commelinales > Pontederiaceae > Pontederia > Pontederia crassipes. The sequence goes on along the minus strand of CM060197.1, from coordinate 38,160,889 downwards.
TTTGCATCTCTAATGTGACGCTAATTCCTAATAATTTCGCCCATTCCCGTTGTATTGTTCCCTTCTCACACCATACAAATTATAAAATACTTATATAATGTATTCTTCACATTGATGATAATAATAATAAAGAAAAGTACTAATAACCATCACAAAAGTATTAATAAGATAACAAAATGGTATCACACATCATAACAAAATCATATATGAAAGATATATGATACAAAAGTTTCTATGCTAAATTGTTATCGTCGTTGTTGTCATTCTTGACTTTCGATGTCGACATACTCGGTCCTTAGCCTCGTGGGGACTGAGTCTGTGGTTGGAGCATGGTCTGGATCACCTGCAAGATGGGAGCCAAATGCTAAGGAAGGTGCTGAGCTAGCTGCTCCGAAATGAGTCCCTTGATGTTGTCCAATGTGAGCTCAGGTGCGGTGGATGAACTTGAAGCAGATGAGCTGCATGCATATCCTCTCCTCCTAGTAACCTATGTGGCTGTGTCTAGGCCACACAGGTATCCTCCTCATGTTGTACCGGTCACCTCCTCCTAAACTTTATATAACATATTTTTTTGATGATATACTAGATTAAATATAATAAATCTTATTTATTAAAGAAACAATAGATATGAACTAAATAAAAGAGACACCACTAATATATTTTTTTCTAAACATATAATAAAAAAAGTAATATTGAATTCAAAATTAAAGATTTAAAAGATGAGGGATTAAAAATTATATATATAATATAATATATTAATAAATCTTGGCCTAATAAGCCATAAAGCTAGGCCAATTATTAAGAGGCCAACTCTTTAAGAAAATAGTCTTTATTTAATATTTCAGTTTGTCTTATTTTGATAATAGGTCGAGTCGAGTTAAGTAAAAAATAAGCTGAGCCACGAGTTGCTCACGAATGGCTCAACTTATTTTCAACCCTAAACATTATAAATCATATAAATTATATAACATAAAAAACATATAGACATACAAAGCGTTATAATATTAAAAATATGAATAGTTTTCGAGATACATTATTTGGTGGCTGAGTATTAGGATCATCTCTATACTTCTCGACTATCTTCTGATTATACACATCCTAAAAAAATTTAAACATTGCACATTTGAAAAATCATTTATGCTAATGTGAATTACTAAGTGAACATGTGAATAACCAAGTCATTGATCTTTCTGCTCTTATGTGTGACTTCGTGGACCACGCAAAAGTTGACAATATCACCTTATTTTTCTTCTTGCAATCAAGTTTCAAATTTTATAAATAAGTATAAGATAAAAATTTGATTATTCCATTTTGTATCTACATTGCCATGCGTCGTCGATGCTCATCAAATTAAATCAAGTCGCTTGTGTGGATGTGGGCCTTGGGCTTCGAAAGTTCATTAACTTTTGCCTTTGGAGGCTTTCTTTGCCATTCTTTATCCATCCTATATCAATATCAAATATTTAGACTTTGTAAAATTATAAACTTAATAAAAAAATTTCAAATGTAAACTTACCACTTCTTACATAATGACTCACAAATTAGGCGCTGACACCGATGTCACCTCTTAATCTAGTGTCTATTTAGCATCGCATATTCTATGACGTTAATTAGTGCAAGATGTCGATGCCAATACATTGCAAGAAATCGGCCCATATTGACTCTGTCCTTAGCGCCGTTGTCCTTGTGACACTAACCTAGCATTGCAACCCGTCGATGCCAATACAGTGCTACAATCTACCGTGCATTTTCTCATTTTTGTGCGTGTTAATAATGATGAAGTAGCATCTCGATGGTGTTGCGTTTAGCGTCGACACATTGTAATGCTAATGCGACAATAAATTGAAGCTATGAGAAGGCAATTTGTGTCTCATTTTGTCAACCCAATGTCATCGCTATGCAGATGTTATTGGTCTCATGGTAACATCTCTTGGTTTTGCAATGTTAATTTGCGTCGCTATTCAACAGTTTTCTTATAGTGATTTATGACTTTGATTTTGTTAGCTTATGATGTATACCTTTGTTTCCTTTCATTTTGCTTTACAATTACTGATGCAAAATGCATTAACAGTCAACCACAATCATAAGAGTAATATCATCATGAATAAGTTTATTGTATATAATAATATGATCTTATATAATAAATATAATATATATCACAATTAAATATATTTGTTCATAAAAATACATTTTAATGTGTCGAAACATGAGCCCGATCATGTGGAACCTAGGCCGTAGGATCTCAAGGAACCAAGATGGGGTGTGAATTGGTGTTAAAACCGAAATTGTCGATTTCAGGAAAACCGTCACGGAAGTTTAAAATTGATTCAACAATCTTTAAATCAAAACAAATTTGATCAAATCACAAGCATAACATGAGAGGGAAAGAGAGAACACAAACACAAAGTGGACAGGTGGTTATTGATGAGGTTCGACCACACCTTGACCTATGTCCCCACTCCGACTTCTCGACCTCGAGACAGTTGGAGATTCTACTAAACTCGTCCTTAATTCTAAATGGGACAAGAAAGAACGCCCTTTATATGAATCACATTTTCTCCGCTTCGAGAGGCAATGCAACATCTCCTTCTAGGAAGTTTATCTTTTCTCTCGCTCAAGAGGTAAGATATGGAACCTCTTTTACATATGAGTTCTCTCAATTTTTCTGAACAATTATTTCTCTTTTTTTACAATAGCAAGCTCATAAGAATAGAAGAGATAATGAAGAGAAAACTAAAATTATAACTTCAAGAAAAGAATCTACTTTTGGATAACTTAAAGTTTTTATTCATGGATGAATACATTTGCTTCTGTCTTTGGAACTCTTTTTGTATACTTGTATGTGTGAAAATTTCGTCCAGAAATATTTTCACATTTTTCTCCTTGAAAAATAGCCGTTACTGTATAGCAAGGGACTAGTCGACCGGTCTATATGACCGTTGTGCTTATTTGCTCACTGACCGTAGGTAGTCGATCGATTGGCCAATCGATCGGTCAGTCAACTGGTATAGTCTCGACATTTTGATTTTCACCTGTTGAGTTGATCGGTCTGCCGATGCATCATTCGATCAGTCGACCGATGTAGTCTCGATATGGATATGGGCAGCTCATGTATTGACCGATCGACCGGTATCTCTGATCGGTCGACTGGGCTGTCTCGATCGGCCTTCATTGCTTAGACCGACAGGTTGATCGACCTGCACTATTTTGATCACAACTTTTTGCACATTTATTCAAATTAGATAATCTTAGATTCTATGGATAGCTAACAGGATTCTCTACACTTTGATATTCATCTTTCATCCAGAATATAATAAGCCCAAAGTCAATATTTAATCAAAGTTTAGTGCATAAAGTTGTCCTTTTTTTTAATTTTTTCAGCATTTAACTTTAATCTTTTAAAGTTTGTATCATCAAAATATAATTTTATATGACATTAAAATTTTGCTCCAACAATCTCTCCCTTTTTTTATGAAGATAAATCGAGAAATATAAAAAATATATAAGTTGTAAAAAAGTTGTAAAATTAATTTTACTCCTCTTAAAATTTAACTTTCCGTACAATGATAGATATTTACATAAGTATTAATTATAAGGTACTCTTCATGTAAAGTTATATTCATATCATATTTCTCCTCCTTTTGTTTCAATAAAAAATAGTTTGCACATGAAGCATATAGAAAACAATAAGAAACTCTCCACTAATCATATCTTTAAAAATGTTATTCTCCTCTTTTGTCATGTAAAAAACATGTAAAGTCGCAAAAAGAGTTTTTTCATATATAAAATATGCGATAGGCAAGAATAGTTCCCCTCTAAATTATGATTATTTTATAACGGTAAAATGGAATAAAATTGATTTAGAGGTTATGAAAGCCATAAGTTTCAAAAGAAATTGTATTACAAATATTGTATAAAACTTTGATATAACAATGATATGTCAAAAATAAAGTTGGAAGATTAACATGTTCCCCCTATCACTATAGTCAATTTTCTTTTTTTGTTTTATATGTTCCTCTTTTCTTTCAAAGAAATAGTACTTTTGAAATTTTGAGTGAAATCAAAAAATAAATAATACTTTTACCATAACCTTCATACATTCACATTTTCAATTTCACTCATCCTTTGTTTTATATGCGAGGCACATGAAAAATAATTATGTAACCTTTTGTACCCAAACTTCTTTGAGTTCTATTTTATTAGTCAATGTTCCTTTTGGAACTCATATCATTCAATGTTGAAATTCTTTTCTAACTTTGCATTGAAATGCATAATGACTCTGAAATCCACATGCAAAACAAATAATATGTGAATTTAAGAATTTTTCATAAGAATGTTTAGATCTCCAATAAATATTTTCAAAGTATTTCCTAGAATTATTTTCCTTTGCATAAGAGCTAGTCTTATCATTATTTTGTGAATTTTTAAAAAATTATTTTTCTTTTTTTCTTTTTCTAAAGAACATGCTAGTTTTATAATTTCACATGCATGTGTAACTTCCAAAGTATCAATTTCATTTTTCAAGTTTTTATTTTCCACAAAATATGTATAATTTTCTTCTTTCTATTTATCAAACTCATGTAGTAAATTTTCATTTTCATTTTTAAGTGCAAGATATCTTCTTCATCGTTAGCTGAATTATAAGAGGTAGAAGTTACATCAACGTTATGTACCGTTAAGCATAGATATGCATCATCACTAGAAGAGCTTGATGAGTTACTTGTTTCACGACTCTTCATACTTTTTCTTCTTCTCCCTCCGAATCTCTTCTTTGTCTTTCTTTATGAAACTTGAGTTTCTTTCTTTGTGATGTTTACATAATCTTCTCTTTGGCTTCTCACTCTTTTCTTTAGATTTCATCAACCTGAGATACTTATCTAATTTTCTTGTATAGTGTGCGAGTCTCTTTTCATCTACTTCTTCTTCACTTAAATCTTCTTCCATTTTGTTTACTTTCAATGCTAATGTTTTCTTCTTGAGGGCTTTTTCTTTTTTATCTTCTTGGATTGAGATCTTATAGGTTAGAAGTGAACCAATAAGATCATCAAAATTCAAACTATTCAAATCTTTTTCTTTAATCATGGTCATCTTTTTATGCCATTTGGAGGAGAGAGACCTGAGAAACCTTTTCACTTTTTGGGGGTTAGTTCTTGGCTCACCCAAGGAAGCTAAGTCATTCACAATATCGTTGAATCATATAACCATATCATTAATGGATTTATTATCATGCATTTTGAAGAAATCATATGTATTATTTAAAATATTTAATCTATATTCTTTAACTTTATTTGTTCCTTCGTAAGTAGTAATGAGTTTCTTCCAAATATCATTTGCACTTTCACAATTAAAAATCCTATTAAACTTCGTTGAATCTAAAGCACAATAAAATTTTTTTTAGGTTTCCAATCTAGTTTTGACAAAAAAAAATGTCTTTCAGAATATTCTGAAAGTAACTTTTCATGTAAATAATAATATTTTTCAACAATATCCCACGTGTCAATATCAATGGCACATATGTTTGTTTTATCCCAATTTTTCAATATGCAAAATTGGATGCATTAAAAAATAGAGGACGAACAATTGATTGACCTTCGGAGAAATTAAATTCATTTGATGCCATAGCTCTAAAGATGTTTAAATCTTAAAATAAGATGATTAAATCTTGAAGCAAGATAATTAAAAATAAAAAAAGTGCCACCCGCTCTAATAGGATCTCAAGGCACAAAGAGGAGGGTGCATTGGTGTTAAAATTGAAATTGTCAATTTCAGAAAAATGTCATGGAAGCTTAAAATCAATTCTACAATCTTTAAATCAAAACAAATTAAATCAGATCACAATCATAACATGAGATGGAGAGAGAGAGAGAATGCAAACACAAAGTGCACAAGTGACGAAGTTCGGCTACACCTTGACATACATCTCCGCTTCGACTACTTGACCTCGAGATCGCCTCAGATTCCACTAATTTTTTTCTTAATTCCAAATGGGGTAAGGAAGAACGCTCTTTACATCAACCACAATTTTTTGGCTTCAAGAGGTAAGGCAACCTCTCATCCTAAGAAGCTCATCTTTTCTCTCGCTCAAGAGGTAAGATATGGAACCTCTTTTACACATGAGCTCTCTCAATTTTTTTGAATAATTGTTTCTCTCTTTTACAAAAGCAAGCTCACAAGAATAGAAGAGAGAAATAAGAGAGAAAACTAAAATGATAACTTCAAGAAAAGAATCTCCTTTTTGATAACTTGAAGTTCTTATTCAATACATGGATGAATACATTAGCTTTTGGCTTTGGCACTCTTTTTATAGGCTTGTATGTGCGAAAATTTCGTCCAGAAATTTTTTCACATTTTTCTCCTTAAAAAATAGTCGTTATTGTTCATGTTAGCAGGACCAGTCGACCGCATTAATGGGCCGGTCGACCGGTCTATATGACTGTTGCACTTATTTGCTCAGTGACCACAACTGGTTAGTTGATCGGACTATCGACCGGTTAGTCGACCCGTATAGTCTCGACATTTTGATTTTCGTCCGTTGAGTTGATCGATCAGTCGATGCATCATCCGGTCAGTCGATTGGTGTAGTCTCAATGTGAATCTGGACAGCTCATGTATTGACCTGTCGACCGGTATCTCCGATCGATTGACCGGACTATCTCAATCGGCCTTCATTACTTCGACTAGCAGGTGACCGACATAAACTATTTTGATCATAAGTTTTGGCATAGTTATCCAAATTAGATAATCTTGGATTCTATGGATACTTAACAGGATTCTCTATAATTTCGATATTCATCATTCATCCAAAATCTAATAAGACCATAGAAAATTATTTAATCAAAATTTAGTACATAAGATTATCCCTTTTTCTTTAAACTTTTTTAACATTTCACTTTAATCTTTCGAGATTTATATCATAAAAATATAAATTTATAGATTTAATGTTTATCATACGCATGAAATGCGTATAATAAACATACGCATGCATCTCATCCGTCCGATTAGATCGGACGGATGTGCGCCCTCTCTCTCTTCTCTACACCCTCTCTCTGCTCTCTTCCCCATCCGCTCTCTCTTCTCTCTCCCCCTCTCTCTCTTCTCTCCTTTGACCACTGCCCCATCTCCGATCTCCGTCTCCGACCATCGCTGCCCCCAATCTGCAAGCTTGACGTCGACCACCGTCCGTCCCCAATCTGCAAGCTCGATGTCGACCGTCCGTCCCCGATCTGCGCTGCCGCCATCCTTGCTTCCCTAGACGGTGGGTGCTTAAGACGGAGCGGTGGCGGCGAGATGATGGTGGATGATGGCTGCGACGAGACGCGAGCGGTGAGGTGACGATGGCGGCAAGGCACGGACGACGAAGCACGAGCAGCGACGGTGATGATACGAGGCGATCCAATCTCTCCCCTTTCTCCCCGATCCGGCGACGACGACGGCGGCCGATTGTGATGGATCCAAGCGGCGAGGCGCGAACGGTGAGACGACGGTCAGTGCGAGACGCTCCGATGTCTCCCTCTTTCTCCTGATCCGGTGACGGCGACGAGGCGAGGGAAATCGATTACGAGGGATCCAGCGACGGTCTCCCTCACGCCAACGTCCCCGCCGTCCTCTCGCGACCAGCGTCCCCCCGTCAGCCTCCTCCTCTTCCTCCTCCTTCTCTTCCTCCCCGCCGTCCGTCTCCTTCGCGGTCGGCGTCCTCGTCGACGAGGACTCCGAAGCGGCCCCTTCCGTCGGTGCGCCGACGCTGCTCCGTTTAATCGGACAGTGGGGATGCATGCGTATGTTTATCATGTGTATGATAATAACATTAAATCCTAAATTTATACGGCATTAAAATTTAGTTTGTTGTATCATCATTCTCTGCACTTTATTTTAGTTTTTCTTTCTTTTCTCAAAATTTTGGAATTACATAATATATAATATTATTTTATCATCTAACTATTGAATTAAATTGATAAATCATTTTATTACCCTTCGTCAAATCTTAGAGTGCTAGATTTATTAACTAGATACTTTCAATAGGTTGGCAAAACTATATTAAATATTACATATCGCCTATCAACCTTTTTCAACGTAGTAAAAATATATTCTAAAATAGGAATAATATCTGAAGGTTCTTTTTTTCTTTTTATTTTTTTATAATAATAACCTTTATGAATCAAGATATCCAAAAATTATTACACATGAAATTAGTCAAAGAAATTAATAAAACGTCTCTACTCATCATCATTCCTCTTTCCTTCTCGCTCTCTTGTTTCTGCTGCCTCGTTGCGTTTCTTCCGGCTTCCCAGCCCGAATGGATAGCCATGGTTCGCCCGAGCCTTCCCAAAGAATGACACAGGACAACATCTCAGTCCATGCCGACGCCGACGCCGGCGCGCGGTTGGTTCCTTCCTCAGTTCATGGCAGCCCTTACCAGCAGCAGCATCACAGCGGCGGGCAAAGTTCGTCTTGGCAGTCTCAAGGACCGCAAGGTCTCTATGCCGATTCTGTGCCCTTCATCCCTTCGACGTCAGTTCCTCACAGCGGCGTTACCGGTGCGTTCGTCAGAGTTCCAGGAGTACTGATTGCGAACGCCAACTATGGACCGTGGCCACAGCCGCCCAACGTTCCTGCCCGGTCCCTCTACCACCATCACCAGCTGGGTCCTCCGTTGCCAACACAAGATTTCTACCAACATCCGGCGCGACCACAGCTGATTCCTCATCCGGCTTCCTCAAACAATGCCATGCAAGAACAGGTTTTCTTCAATATGAACCGTTTTCCACCTCCGACGCCGCCCTCTTATGCCTTTCCAAGATTGCCAAGATTTCCAGCCGGCTCCATTCTGCCGCATCCAGTCGGCTTCAGTGCTTCGATGGCCACCACCAGAGACCCCGGCCATCACCAAATCTCCACGGTATCCTCGACCAGTGGTGACATCCAGTCTGAACAAGGGCAAAACTTGCATGAGTATCGAAGTTCCGGCGAGGAACACGAATTTCGGATCACGGGAGACCAGGACAGAGACATCGAGAGGATAAGACAGCTACTTCGCACTTCGCCGGCCGACAAGAAACTTTTGACCAGAGGACCCGAGTCGGCGCTGTTGATCAATATTTTGCAGCAGGAAGAAGATCCGGTGGTCTTTGATAATGTACTGCGAGGGGTTCTTTCTAGCCCGATTTCGGTGCATGATCTCATGGAGGACCCGCACGGGAGCAAAGTGTTCGTGACATTACTGGACGCCGCCGGTGACGACCGTAAGAAGGTGCTCGTCGTATGGGTGACGAAGGAGGAAATCCGACTGTACTATGTGGCATCAACCACATACGGGTGAGTTTAATTCAATGATCAAGAAAGACGATCACATCATCGTATGTACGTATCTATTCACTTTGATCGTCGTCTGGCAGATCTGACTGCATCAAGCATATGATCCGATCATTGAAGAACAACCTTGAGCTCTCTTCGCTCATGACCAACGCGCTCGCCGTAATGGCCCACCGTGTGATGATACTCCACCAGGGCAAGAGCATATTGAGATGTTGCTTCAAGTACTTGGGTTACGAGAGCACCTACGTACGTGCATGCGAAGATGCATGCATGCATGCATGTTTCTTTGCTGCATGATAAATCCGTACTCCGTGCATGCAATTCACCTTTCTTTGCGCGCTGTTATTAATTTAAATGTTTTGATGCTTCATGACAGGACGTGGCAAAGGCTATGGCTAATTGTCTCCTCGATCTGGCCAAACATTCATTTGGGCGTTGGAGCCTCGTTTGCTGTATCTCGAACTCAAAACATCCTCTGAGACAGGAGATGATTCGCATTGTAGAACTTCATTGTCGCGAACTTGCAATGGACCAATACGGGTATTATGATCTTCCAAATTCACGCACGAATGTTATAACATGTGTGTAGTATCTGCAAAATTCACACGCAAGCATATTTACTGCAAAATTCTCACGCAGGAGTGACGTGGTTCAGTATGTCATGAGCACAAAGAACTTCAATACTACACAAGAGATCTACCGTAAATTCAAATACCATTTTCCGGAAATTTCAATGACCTGCGGCGGCTGCCGCGCCGTGCGGAAGCTCCTAACGGTACGGCCATTCGGCTTGTGGCTTTGCCGGGATATACAGAGGATGGGACAAGAGGCGCTCGAAAAGGTGGCTCGAGATCGGTACGGGAGTCATGTGCTGGAAGAAGCATTGAGATGTTGCAATGTAAAAAAGGTTTTTTAACTTATTGTTTCTCTGAAATCGTCATCACTGGATCATTTCGTAACTCATTTCTGTATGTAATCACATGTAGGACGATGAGGTCCGTCTGTTGTTGCTCCGCGCCATCGCAGGACTTCCCCGGAGTTTGAGGGAAGATCGACACGCCGGCGGCCTCTACTTACTCGCCCTACGCGATCTCGAGCAATTCGACGCGCCCATGTTACACACGGTCGGCAGTCGACTGATGAGAAGATGAAAAAGGTGGGCACTGTTACTGTTTGGGAATGTTCGACTTTGATTTTTGCACACGGCACTGTTATCAACAAGATTTTCATAAGATGCTGCGTACTATCTTTATTTTTTCGTACTATCCGTACTGCCATGTCAAGAATGATTATTGTCATTTTACATCCAAATAAATTATACATCCAAAATACTGATTTAATAAAAAAAGTTATTTGAATCTAGTAAATACTCCTCTGGAGAGCTAGAATTTAAACTGCATTATCTTTAATCATTTTTCTTCATATATCTTGCTATTATTATTTTCGTACGATACGCCTCCAGTGCATCGCCGGCGGGCCGTGGCCGAACATCTCGGCAATCGCTGCCTTCTCCCCACACCACGGGGCGGAAAATATGCTTAGGAATCATGTGTGCAGCAGCGCCCACAATGTCTTCTCCGTGTCCTTTCGCGGGTCGTCGACGGCGCAGAACGGACCGAACTGCCCGACCTTCGTCGTCCAGAAGCCCTCCGGCGATCATCTGCTTGACAACGCGGCCTCCTCCTTGGCAGTCCATCTCTCTCTCTCTCTCTCTCTCTCTCTCTCTCTCTCCCCCCCCCCCCCCCCCCCCCCCCCCCCCCTTCTTGAGCCTCGCAGCGATCCCAGATGTAACGAAGTCAAAAGTCTTATATAGAATACAAGTTACTAATGCTACGAGTCAAAGTCTAAGTCCTATACTAATTAAGTTATAGAGTAACAAAAGCCGATTACTATAATTACTATATAACTTGTTAATCATTAACAACATGGTAAAACTCTGATTAGGAAAATTTTAATTTGAATTAAACCAATAGCACTAAAAACTTTTTGTGGTAGTTTATTTATGTTTAGCTCCAAATTAATTCAAGATTTCGAAAATATTATACGGAGCAAAAAAAATTAAGGCATGTTATTGAGTTGAGGGCTACACCACTATCATAATGGATCTTTGACTCCATAAAAAAGATTGTCACTGCTATCTGTATATTTCTTTGACACGTTTTCTTATGAGTAATCTGTACATATTACTACTATGAAGTTAAAATTACATGAATTAACAACATTCTCTCATTTATATATTTTATATGTAGAGGAATTGTTACCTAGATTACCTATGAAGTCGCACATTACCTAAGGACAAGTGTCCATCGTATTTGGCACATTTTTTTCGTTTTAGTTTGTCCTTATGAATCTTATATAAAATGACACAGATATAAAATATAATAAAATAAATATATTATTACTATATCATAATTGTAATAGAAATACACTACAAGAAAATTACGTTTTTCCGACGGGTAGTTTCCGATGAAATAAAATTCGTCGCAATTTGCGACGGATAGGTATCCGTCGAAATTTCCGACGGTTGTAATCGTCGGAGATAAAAATAATAAATTACCAAATCTATTATATTATTATTTTATTTTTTGACGGTTAGTAAAAAATAATGTAATATAATTAGTATTTTATTAATATAATTAGCGACAGTCATACCGTCAAAATTTTCGACGGTCTCGACCGTCGATAACCTAAAAAAATTAAATGTTATATAATGTAAATAGTATTTTATTATTATAATTATCGACAGTTCGAACCGTCAAAAGTTTCGACGCTCTGAACCGTCGATAACTTTAAAACTAATTAAATATTATATATTATATAATATAAGTAGTATTTTATTATAATAATTATCGACAGTTCGGACAGTCGAAACTTTTGACGGTCTGGACCATCGATAATTTTAAAAATAACTAAATATTATATAATAATATAATATAAATAGTATTTTATTATTATAATTATCGACAGCTAAGACCATCGGTAATTAAAAAAATAATTAAATATTATAATTATATATATAATAATATATATATTATTAATATTTCTGTTGTTTTTTACAGTCATGACCGTCGTTAATTAAAAATAATTCTCCCGCTACTTTTTTTTGTTTTCCCGCTTAGACCTCTTTCTACTCATTATATATATATATATATATATATATATATATTCTCCCTCTCTCTTCTCTCAACTTCTTTTCCTCTCTCCTCTCTCTCTCCCTCTCCTATCTAGCCGGCGTGACGAACTCCTGGACGACGACCCTCTTCCTCCCTCCCTCCCCCTCTCTCTCTATCTATCTATCTATCTATCTATCTATCTATCTAGTTCGGGGGCCAGATCTGCCGCCAGGCGGCCTGAACCAATCGCCAAGCGGCTGATCCGTCCGCAGCCGGCCTGATCTGGCTAGTGGCCGATCCGTCCGCAGCCAGCTTGATCCAGTCGCCAGGCGGCCTGATCTGGCTGGCGGCGGCGTGATCGACGGGCTATCTTTTATATTTTAAAAATTCTTTTCGACGGTTGAGGTCCCCGAAATGTTTCGACGATTGCGACCGTCAGATTTTTTCGACAGTTGCGACAATCGAAAGTTTTGACGGTTGCGACCGCCATAAGTTTCGACGGTTGCGGCCGCCGGACTTTTTGACGATTGCAGCCGCCGGACTTTTGGGACAGTGGCAACCGTTGGAACTTCCGACGAGTTTTTTCCAACCGTCGAAAATTATTTTGCGACGACCATTTTTTCGACGGATAAGTTCCGTAGGTAAAGCTGTTGAAACCCCTCATTTCTGACGATTTTGTTCAATTTTCCTATGGACGGAGCCGTCAGAAAACATCAGTTTTATTGTAGTGTAACATATCTTAATTAATATTATGGTATTATATTACTACCATTAATAGTAATAATAATAGACTAATGATGAAATAGTTATGATAGATACTAATTATAAATATTTATGAATATTATTTCGTAAACATTACCTAACATTATTGATTTAAAACTTATTATTCAAGTTTATATGTTTTAACTAATATAAAGTAGACATTGATAATAAAAGGATATTTTAATAAAAGATGTATCTCATTTCATAAATAGATATTAAAAATTTAAGTAACAAGGATTGGGTTGGGGTGGAGGGGTACTAGTTCCTCTTTATTAAGCAGAGGTCTCCAGTTTGAGTCCCTGTGAATACAAAAAAATTTTGTTGATTCGTCTCAACTAAATCATTTATGTTATTTTATGCATCAAGCAAATATTTTTATACGTTTATTATTTGTCTAATAAAACAAAATCATCGTAGAGTGACAATAATTGCTCTCTTACAATTAACAATTCATGTGGGAATTCAATAGTTGTCCAATTGAACAAACCATTTTAATGAGACTACACCAAATCGAAGTTTAACACTCCCGATCCAATCAAGATATTGTTCTTTTTGAACTTATGATTTGCACGAATTTTAAACGCATCTTAATAAGTGAAGGGGTAGCTACATATAAGCACATGATCACTTTTGTGTTTAGTTCGAGCTATTCAATGAGACCATCTTGATCCTTATACCTTAGGTTGTTACAATCTTCCCCCATAAATGGCTCAATGTCGTGTTAGCTCATGACCCATGTTTTTCACATGCTTCAAGCACGCGAGATTGGCTCTGATACGATTCTGTAACACCTCTGTCCCAATCAAGATATTGATCACTTTGGGCCATTGGCCCGCACGAATTTAAAATGCATCTAAAAAGATAAGGATAGATACATTTAAGCCCAAAACCACCTTTGTATTTTTCTCATATGAGATTATTCAATAAGACAATCTTAGACCTTAGACCTCAGGTCGTTAAAATAAAGGTATTGGAGCCAACCTTGCGTGCTTCAGCCATATGAGAAATACGAGCCATGGACCAATACGAACCCCGCTCAACAAGGACGCCGAGCCATTCATGAGAAAAGATTATAACAACATGAGGTCTAAGGACCAAGATGGTCTCATTGGATAGTCCCACATGGGTAAAATATGAATGTAGTCATGAAGTTATATGTAGCTACCCCTTTCACCTATCAAGACGCGTTTTAAATTCGTGCAGACCATAAGTCAAAAGTGAACAATATCTTGATTAGGTCGGGAGTGTTAAAAATGATATTAGAGCCACACGTAGGGGCTCTCTTAATGTCCCTAAAACATTTAGAGTATCTAGAGTCTCATGTGCACGCATCATGAACAAGTCGCTGCTCCATCTAATCCAATCAAGTAAGAATCATTGCATTGAACTCATTGGTTTTATTCCTGATAATGTATTATGTGTATAGATGATGACTAGACATAAAGCTGTTCAGTATGGCCGTGGAACCAATGCCCAAGAAGGGAATGTCATTGATAATACTGAGGCACAAAGGGATCCACAGTTAGTTGAGCAGAGATGCATGGGTCGTGGACATGGCCCAGAGGTACAACATGAGAATAGTTATATTGGTGATAATCATACATTGCCGCCGCCACCATCGTTATCACCACCATAACCACCTTGCCCGGAGTTCACACGACCGCTAGTGTCATTTGAGGACACTATTCATGTATTTCAGAAGCTCCATCCTCCACAGTTTGGTGGCAAAGGAGAAGATGACAAGGCTGAGCGTTGGATCCTCAGCATGACAGAAACATTTGAACTTATGAGATGTGCTGAGGACAAAAAAAAAATTTTGCGAACCGCTTTGCCTGACTTGGTGGAGAACAATTAAAGCCACCAAGTTTCATATCCATCGTATTTGACACATTTTTTTGTTTTAGGTTTGTCCTTATGAATCTTATATAAAATGACACAAATATAAAAAATAATAAAATTAATATATTATAACTTATATCATCATCGTAATAGAAATAACATATTCTTAATTAGTATTCTTATATCATCATCACAATATATGCACATCTATGAACATGCTTACTTTTATGCTTTATATGTTCATTTTCTTATCATAGGAGCTTCATATTAGTGGTCTCATAACTCCTTGAAACCATCTTATCATACTTTGCATTCTTAGAGTTGCAGAGCTTATGCAGCTCTAATCATGACGGATCTTAGTCAGGTTCAAAAGAATGTGATTTGTGTTATAGAGATGAGGGTTGAGTGCCAAGTTTTCAGGTTCAAAACTACGTGATAGTGCGATGGTTTTCTCCGGTGATTTTTCAATGTAACAATTACCATGCATTCGATTTTAAGGTCCATGATCACCTAAAATAACGATATAATGAGTTCACACAAAAATCATGATATAAGAATGAATTTGTATCCTCTTGTTAGTGGCTTCAGTCATCCACTCCAAAAAGAAAAGATAAGAAGTTGGCAGCCAAGAGGAATAGTGGAGAGTCTGGTTGGGACTTAGATTTATTGACTATGTTTAGATCGGAACAAACACTCCAAACAGGAAGATTAATTTTAATGGAGCCCACCAAAATTTTGCTTATGGTCAAAGCTCCTATTCACTTAAGTTCCTATCAATTAATTCTTGCAAAAGATAAGAACTTTGAGAAGTCGTTTGGCAACTAGAACCAGGCGGAACTAGCGCTTGGTTCTAGTCGATCCCGTCAAACGATGTGATGTTTGATGGAATCGAGTCAAGAACCCGAGATGGGAATTGCTGATTCCTATTCCCATGGAGCACTGTAGCTCCTTTAGAATTTTTTGTACTTTTTTTAGTTGACATTTTCTTTATTTTTTTTAACTTTTTTCTTTTATCATTTTTTATAATCTTACTTATATAAGTTTATTTATTTATTATATATAAATAATAAAAGATTAATATAATATTATTTATTATTTAATTATAAATTGTTAATATTTTCATTAAATATGAATTATTAAAATTTGCTTTTTTATAGTTAAATAATATATTTTTTAACAAAAAAATTATATAAATTTCTTTAATAAATATTATGTATTTTAATTTTTTAACAACTTTATAATAGGATAAAATGTGTGTTCACCCCCTTTAAAGGGTGTGGAAACCCTTGCCTAGACCAGACACCGTCCTATCTGGGCGCGATGGCCCAGATCGAAGGCGGGCCGATCTAGGCAAAACATGAAAATGATCATGGCCGATTCGCCAATAGCAAAAGACACGCCGGTTCAGTTTGTCCGTCGATTTAGGTTTTAAATACAAAAGAGGCCGAGTTACTCCTTTTCATCTTTTTTTATCTCTCCTCTCAGGGCCCGAAGCTTCTCTCTCGACGCTCGCCACTCCCTCCACGCTCCATGATGGTGACTTTCTCCTCCGCGACGGCAGCGGCGTCTTGCTCCCTCACGATGGCCACTGACCTCCTTTGCGTCCACGGCATCCTCCCCCGCAATGGTGCTTGACCACCTCTGCGTTCGTGCTCTAGATCTCGCCTCTACTATCTGACGCCATTGCTGTCGCTGCCCTTGCTCTCGACTACCGCTCACCATTCCCTCCACGCTCTGCGATGGCGATGGCATGTTCACTCTCGAAGCTCGCCACGCTCCTCCCACTACGCGACATCGATGGCATGGTCTCTCTCGATGCTCGCCACACTCCTCCCGCTACGCGACAGTGATGACACGGTCGCTCTCGACGCTCGCCACGGCCGCCCGCTCGCCACTCCCTCCACGCTCACCACGCTCCTTTCGCTTCGCGTCAGCGACCTCCTCCTCAGCGATGGCAATGGTGACTTTCTCCCCATGACGACGACCGACCTCCTCTGCCTGTGCTGCCCCAGACGCCGTTGCTGCCATGGACGCGATGCCGCTAGGTCTCGCCTCTTATTTGTTTACTAATGCTTATGGTGTTTACTATGAAGCTGCGATGAAAAAGTGTTAGAAGACACTACAACAAAATAGTCATTTAAGGACACATAATTAAAGACACAAATTGAAGCGTCCTTATTTTTACATAATGTTCACTTATAAGGACGCTTTTTATAACGTTGTCATTTTTATAAAATAATAAGGACCAAATATAATTAGCATCCTGCTTTTAAAAATTTAAGACATTAATTTTGTGTTCCTATTTTAATTTAGAATATAAATATATTTTAATTTTGAAACTCGTAATTTGAATGAGTTAGTGACATAAATTCTATTGCGTCTCAATAATATTTGATCATAGGGACGTTTCTTATTATGTGTCCTAATGATATTTGATAATAAGGATGTTTTTTATTATGTATCCCAATGATATTCGACAATAAGGACATCACTTATTATGCTCCCAAAATATTCGATAATAAGAACGCAGCTTATTATACGTCCTAATAATATTTGATAATAGGGACGTCGCTTGTTATACGTCCTAATAATATTAGATAATTGGGATGCTATTTATTATACGTCTCAATAATAATCAGTTTGAGTATCTTAAAAGCATATTATAATTAATAATTAGTGACTTTTAAAACATCAATTGATTCTTACACACCGCAACCGACGTTGTCTGGAGGAAAGTTTGAAGCTTCTTGCCAGAAACAAAAGGTTAAATAAGAACTTTGATAAAATATGTAAGTTTACTTCATATGGAGACAAAAAAAATTCGTAAAGATAGGATCCTCCAAAAGAAAAAAAAAGAATTATTGTTAACAAGAAAAAAGAAGTATGCCCATAAAATCAAATTATGTTTTCCCATTATAATTATATTAGATATTTGTAATAGCCGTAGAAACTATCTCAAATACTACTCGTATATAACCTTTTGACATACAACAACAACAAAGTCTTATCCCACTAGGTGAGGTCGGTTACATGAATCCTACGACTCGTTGATCCATGTTCATGAGATTCGACAGAGTTTTACGCTGGCTATCGGGACCTAACACAACTCTCCTTCTTTATCCGGGCTTGGGACCGGCTATAAAATATAGGCGGAGGTATATAACCTTTTGACATACTAAACAAATTTCTTACATTTTGTTTCATATGTTGTAATAATTTTTATTAATCACAAAATTTCCAAACTTTATTATACAAAGAAATTTGACAGAGAAATGAGAACCAAGAACTAAAGAAACCCCCACTTAAACCTCAATGCATATCATTTCATTCCTATCGTCCTTCTCGTCCTCTTCTTTTGACTCTCTTCGCTTCCGATTTCCCCGACCCAACGATCGCCATGGATCGCCATGGTACGTCCGAGGCTTCCCAAAGAATGATACAGGGAAACTTCTTTGTTCGTGCTGCCGCCGACGCCGGCGCCGCCATGCCGTTGGTTCCATTGTCACATCACGGCAGCGGAAGTAATGGTGCGATAACGGGTGTTGAAGGAGCGACGGCACACCAGCAGCAGCCTCCCGAGTCGATCCCTTTTCTTGGCGCCGCAATCCCCTTTTCCGGCGGGCAAAGCTTGTCTTGGAAGTTGCAAGGACCGTATCCCGCCCTCTCTGCCGACGCCACGCCCTTCGTTCCATCGTCAGTTCAATGTCACAGCGGTGGTACCGGAATGACACTCGGCGTTCGAGGAATGATCGAGAACACCGACTATTCGATCCTACGGCCACCCATCGTTCCTGCCCCCGTCTACCAGCAGCATCCGCGGCTTCCTCCGTTGCCAATAGACGCCATGCAAGAGCAGGGCCAGGCACTTCACAGTAATCCGCAGGTTTTCTCCAACATGAACTTTCCTCCAGCCCCGACGCCGTACCCTTATGACTGTCCAAGATTTCCTCCTCCAATCGGCTTCGAACGGAACATGAGAAATATACACATTGCCATGGAGGGGCTAAGGCAGCTGCTCCACACCCGGCCGGCGGACAAGAAACTTTTGACGAACGGAGCCGACTCGGCGCTGTTAATCAGTCTTTAGAAGGAGGGAAAAGATCCGGTGGTCATTAATAATGTAATCCGAGGGGTGTTTTCTCACCCGACTTTGGTGCATGATCTCATGGAGGACCCACACTGGTGCGGCGTGTTCGTGGCATTACTGGACGCAGGTAGCATCCAGCACAAGAAGGTGCTCGTCCAGGTGGCGACGGTGAACGCCCTCCGACTAGTCGAAGTGCCAAGACACAGTTTTGGGTGAGTTTACTCCAATGATCAACAAGGATACGTACGCATCTACTCACTTTGACTTCATCTTCGTGTGGCAGATCTGACTGCATCAAGCATATGATTAGAACAGTCCAGCACATCCGTTGGCTCTCTTCTTTCGTGACCAACGCGCTCGCCCTGTTCGTCTACCTTGTGATGATAACCCCCGAGGGCAAGAACATACTATCCTGTTGCTTCACGCACTTGGGCTACGATCGCAGCTACGTACGTGCATGTGTAGATGCATGATCCGTACTCTCCGTGCGTGTGTGCATGCATGCATCTTTCGTTGGATTTTGCATGGCCTCTTAATCAAACTTCTGTTGATTTAAATGTTCTGAATCTTGATGCTTCGTGACAGGTCGTGGTAGAGGCTATGACAAGTTGTTTAGTAGATCTGGCGAAACATCCACAGGGTTGTCGGAGCATAATTTGGTTACTCGATCAGGCAAAAGGTCAATTGAGATCGGATATGATGGACACTATAATACAACATTTTCCTGAACTTGCAATGGACGCATACGGGTACACATTCATTGCATATGATCTTTTAAATCCATGCATGATGTACCCTATTCCATATAATCTTTGAAATTCATGCTGCGAGGGCATTGCAGGAGTGATTTGGTTCAGCACGTTATGGAGATCGATATAACACCCCAGATCTACAGTAAAGTCAGGGAGCACTTATCGGATATGTCAATCAGCGTCGCCGGCAGCCGCGCCGTGCGGAAGCTCCTTCGATACGGCCATTCGGCCTGTGGCTTTGCTGGGTCCTACAGGGGCTGGAACAAGAGGCGCTTGAAGAGGTGGCCCGACATCCGTACGGGTGTCAAGTGCTGACAGACGCATTGGAATGCTGCAAAGTAAAGGAGGTGAAGTGGTGAACTAATTTTTTTTTTCCTGAAATCCTCACTGGATGATATATATATGTTTCGTAACTCGCTTCTGTATGTGATGGCATGTAGGGCGCTGAGGTGCATCTGGAGTTGCTCCGTTCAATCGCAAGACTTCCTGTGAGTGTGAAGGATGATCGGTTCGCCGGCGATCTCTACCAACTCGCGCTCCGCGATCTCGAACAAGGGACTCTGGCAGACGACGAGCGAGCAGATGAACGCTTAACTAATTGAGCAGATGACCGTCTTGCTCTTTGTACATCGATCTGATTATGTTACTGTTTCTTTTTTTTTCTTTCGATGATTGGTTATGGTAATGTTTTGTGATCTTGGATATTGTTCGGCTTTAATCTTACACATTGCACTGTTCGATTGTTCGATTTTGTGATCTTGGTTATCAATGAGCTTTAATCTTGAATTGTTCGATTTTTTATGGAAATATTATTCCTTTTTTTAAGCTGAACGACACATTATCCAATGTTAGATGGCAGAAAGTTTTCATGTTTTTTTTAAGACAAAATGTAAAATTTTATAAAACTTAAAATTTTTATATTATTTTTTGACAAAATGGAGAATCGACGGTTGATGCACAATCGAAATCTTTTCAAACGTCCGAAAGAGCAATGAGCATAAAATCACAAGAAGCTTCAATTTATCATTCATTGTCTCGCAATAATGGTTGGATTCATGTAACTCCCATCACCATTATCTCTGATATTAAGAGAGTCATGAAACTCCCCACTTTAAGAGCCCCACCATCTCTCCCTCTCTCTTCTTTCATTTTCATCGATCTTCCTCACTTTCTCCATATCTGTTTACGTGTTCTTCCCTATGGTCTCAGCTAGAAGATGAAAAGGTAACTCCAGCAAGATCATCAGGGCAAGCGACGCAGGAGGATGACGAGGGAGGAGCTGAGGACAATACAATGTGAGAACAACTCAAAAGCATCTAAAATAAGTGTGTTTTTGGGATTTGACTCATAGGTTCTTCCAGAAGAATCTTGCATGTTCTAAGGACATTATTAGTCTTAAGACTTATGCTAGAATGAGTAGCATGCATGCCTTAAGGTTCTATTACGAAATCACGACTTTATGTTACTCACATTTTAGGTTCAGTTGAATGATATATGATTATATATGTGATGCTCGTTAACGATTTGGAAAATTATTGATACATGTTAAGTTATATGAGATAAATAAATGTTAATATGCCCTTGTTTTGATAATTGGTCGATCTAAGGTGTATTGTTATTATGAATTGATTTTGAAATCTTTATCTAGCTAGAAAGGTTGAACGGTTCGAATATTGCATATGATAAAAAAGATTTATACATGATGAAATTGATGCTATGATATGCTTGTGGATCATGCTATATGATAATAACAATGTCAGATAGTGTTAGATCTTTGTTGTATCAAAAATTGATTGAAAACTTAAGGACTTCGCAATGACCTGCAACTCTGTCAATCTAAAACGGACGATAGAAACCTCTTTTGTGCGTCCGATTAATCTTGGCAGGAGTATAACGACTACCATACTGGACGTCCAAAATTGGATCGGACGACCGATATGGACTAGAATGAAATTCGGACGATTGAACTGGGAAAATGTCGAGACTCCAAAATGATGATGATAACTAGTTGGTCGATTGAAACCATTTCGGGCAAATGATTTAGATTATATGCTAGAAAATCTTTCGACGCTGGACAGAGAAACTATCCCCGACTGACTGAGGAAGATAAAACTATTTTCAATGGATGATTGATCAAGTTTGATCGAAAGTCTTCCTTATGCTATAATGGACGACCAAACACTATTCGGTCAACCAATTCGTATACGATCTTAGAACAGACGAAAGATGAACTCAAAACGGATGACCGCACCATTTTCTATCGACCGATGAACACCGACAAAATGGGCATCTGAACCACTTTAGGACTATTGCTGAATGCTCACCAAATGGACGATCGCTCCAACTTTCAGATATCCGATCTGTGGACAAAAAGAATACAACCTTAATCTAAATCACCTAATTTGACAAGTTTTTGTCCAACTGATTGATACTAATTAATATGAACTTAAATATCCACTACAAGAAATTAATCTACCAATTAGTGACATAATCGAGTGAGGCTAAAAAGAAGAGTCATGTGTTAGCGTCGACACGGTGTCACGTTGTTGAGGTACTTGGAATCGGTAAACATTAGCATCGCAATGGTGCCAAAAAGTTAGACGATGCCACTAGCATCACACATCGACACTACTACAATGTTATCATGACGCAGAAAGGGTCACTACAAATATGCATCGCCACCTCGACGCTAAAGCGACTCTAAGAAGGTTGATGCTATATTGATGCTAAGTGTATGCTAAGGTGAGACGCTATTTAGACGCTAATATAGTGCTAAAATAATCTCTAACTCGATTTCCTTGCCGACGCCTGTGGCGCTACTTTGATGCCAATGCGTCACTAAAGCCGTCGGTGCCAATGTGGCGCTACGGTGGTGTTAAGTGTGGCGACGCCAACGTGACGCTACTGCGACACTAAGTACAATATCTTCATACAATGAAACAACATTTCCATGCACTGTTGCACACATATACACTTCAATTACAAACACAAACGTTTCAATTACATATACACATATACATTTCCATTCTAATCACAAACTCTTAACAAATGTTTTTTCATTTCCATTAAATTTACATATACACAATTACCCCGATGAACTCTTTGTTCTAATCACTAGCTATCTCCGTTCATCCACGTGTAGTGCCGAGAGCTCACCGACGAACTCGACAAGGAGGTGTATAAGGTCGATGGTGCCTCTGCGCTTGTGCCACCCGTCCACGATCTTGGGATCCAACACGACGTGCACATCATAGATCTCCTCTACGACGAACGCATTGGTGCACACATGATGCACGCAAAATATAACATATTTTAGTTTACTATTTTAATCAATATTTTTGTAATTTAATCATGTCATGTATTATTTTAGGTTATTTTTAGTCATAATTTTGGATTTATTGATTCTAATTATTAATTCTCTTAATATATTAATTGTGGACAAATTAATTTAATATCGGTAATTACTTTGTAAGGACTCGAAGGATTATGAATGAGGCACCAATTCACTCGTGATCAACTGATTTTATCAAGATGAAATTTTATCCTTGGGAGCAAAACACACTTTGGAGGTAGTCATTATTGGCCATGATTTATATCCAATAGGAGACTATCGGTCGTGAAACTGAAGCTAAAGGAGTTTTAGTGGGCGCAGAACACACAAAGAAGCCATCATTAATTAATATTTTATCAGTTGTTATTGGTCGTGATCTATGCCAAGGATTTATCTTTAGCGGCCGATAGTTCTTCATCATGAGCCAATAGATTTTGTTAGCGACTAATTATCAAATCATTAAGGAGAGATATCCGGGCATAAGTGATATAACTAGGGGCCAAACTCACCATCATTAACTAATATCCTATCCATCATTGGGCGCCAAAACGATTAGAAGTTTTTATCCTTAACCAACACTTATTAAGTATTATCGATCAATAAGATCATTGGGCGCCAAGTAGCATTATCATCAAGGTGATGATACATTTGATGGCTGACAATCAAAGATGAAAGATCATGCATTGGGCGCCAAAGGGATAAGAATTTATCATTAACCAAAGTTTTATCATCATTGTTGGCCGAGATTTGAAGGGCACATAATTATCTTTCCACATTTAAACTTAGTTGTACGATGGACAAAAGTTGATTAACTTGAGACCTCAGGCGTACCTATAAATAGAGGATGCAATCATCAATCCAACTCGTACTTTGAAGTTCAAATTTCTTCCACAATGGAGTCGTGAGCTCTGCAGGCTATGATTAAGAGGAGAGAGGTGCGACGGTTGAAAGTTGATCGCGACTCTGATAAAGTCTGAGAGGCTGCCAACTATCTACTAAAATTCAAAGCTTCGACCTTTTATTATCTGGGTGCAATTCTTCCAATTTTTATTATTGTTTTATATTCTCTCCAACATTTCTAGGATGAACTCCATGTTTTTAGTTATTTTATTTTAAGAGATTATCATTGAAGGGAAATATTGTGAACCCTTATTTAATTATTGAATTTTTTTTGATTAATTTTTAATTGTATTTATTGCTTTTGATTTAATTATTTTTTAGTTAAGAATAATTACCAGTTCGTGGACTACTTGATTTCAGATTTTATTTAGTTAAATTAAATGACTTATTGTGAAATCAAAAATTGACATAGGTCTATAACGAGTCTGTGAAGAATTAGATCTGTGTAGTCTATTAATCTATACCAGTTTGTGGAGTGATTAATAGTTTAGGATTTTCATAGTAATGCATCTTAATTTTAACTTATCTACATGAATACTAATTTGTGGGACTTCAATTTTGATTAAATTTAAGATAGTTTGATTTGGTTGAATAAATAATATAATTACTAGTTTGTAGACTCCGTGATTTTAATCTTGTCAAATTAATAACTTAGGAAAATTTTAATCCATTTTAAGAAATTTAATTTATCTTTTTTGGTTCACATATTTATCCTTAATTTGTTATCATCCTAAGACCTAACTTCAACACCATTACCTTACCTTATTAATATCTTATCGTTTATGTTTATTTTATAATTAGAAAACTTATCTTCAAAACCTATGTTTTTTCTCTCGTGTTAATTTATAAAATTAGATATTGAATCAATAATATTCCTAGTGGGTTCGACATTCTTTCCTCCTTTTACTATATTACTTGAGCGACTAGTGCACTTTCTAGCGGATTTATTTTGCTACATCATTTTACGCATCAACACGAACAAGCCCCCGTCCGCCCACAACAGCTACCACTTTTGCCCGATGTCCAGGAGAATCGCCACCTTGCACGAGGATGGCAATGATCACCGCAAGCTTCAGCTGAAACACCGTCGCGTCATCCCGTTAGAACTTGAACTCGTTGACGCTTCCACTGTCGCAGCTCGATGTTGACACCTAAATTTTCATTGCAGGTGATAGTGGATCCTCCGCGAGAGATATGGAGAGGGAGATGAGGGTCATGGCAAGGGTGAATCATTCGGCCGCATCTTTGAGTGTTAAATGAGAGAGGGAGAAAGAGAGAACGAGAATGTAGGGTTAGAGCATGCGTCTTCGAGCGTCGGATAAAAAGAATGGAGGGTTACAATTCGTTCCTCGTTAAACGTCGGATAAATGAGAATGTAGCGACTCAAAAATGCGAGGCAAATGTGTCGCTAAAGTGATGCTATGAGTAGCGCCACAATTAGTGACACCACGATTGTGACACTAAAATAGAATATCACGTCGCATTAGCATCAACGGATCGGGACACTAAGCTAGCATCACGGGATTACGACGTGATTGCGATGCTATCACAATTTGGTGTTAGAAGGACACGACGTTGTTGTGAAGTCAATGTGTCGTTAGCTTCAATGT
This sequence comes from Pontederia crassipes, assembly GCA_030549335.1. Taxonomy (NCBI): domain Eukaryota; kingdom Viridiplantae; phylum Streptophyta; class Magnoliopsida; order Commelinales; family Pontederiaceae; genus Pontederia; species Pontederia crassipes. Next base: position 38,135,183 of record CM060197.1, on the reverse strand, counting down.
GTCACTATTGTGACGCTGAGGTGAGACCAACATAGCTATAAATTGATTGAATGTACACAAATAGATATAAATGTGTATCTAATTAAATCAACATATGTATGTATGTATGTATGTATGTATGTATGTATGTATGTATGTATGTATGTATGTATGTATGTATGTATGTATGTATGTATGTATGTATGTATGTATGTATGTATGTATGTATGTATGTATGTATGTATATATGTATGTATATGTATATATGTATGTATGTATATAAACTCAGTCTATATGTGTATATGTATATGTATATGTATATGTATATGATGTATGTATATGTAGTGGTGCATGAGGTATGTCTTGAATTAGTCCCACATGCATAATTGATAGGAGAGATGTAGGGTACATATGAGAACATGTCCTCCACTAGATGTGAACCGTTAGAAAGCCAAGTCTGGGTGGAAGCAGAGCGAATAGTATCATGCTGAGTATAGAGGCGATCCGTATGCTGCTTTAATACCAGGTGACGCATTTTGGGAAAATCGTGCGGTCCGAGGCCTAGAGCAGATAATATCGTACGCTGCTAAAGAATATTATATATGGTATCAAAGTCACTCCGCATGAGTCTTTGTGCATGGTTGTGTGTGATCACTCAATGAGGACGATGAGTTCTCTAAGAGAGTGCATCAAGCATGCCTTGAATTAGTCCCACATGTATAAGTGACCGGAGATATGTTGGATATATATGAGAACATGTCCTTCACTAGGTGTGATGTATTAGAAAACCATGAGCTTAGGGTCGGGGTAGAGAAAACATTATCACGTTGAGTATAGAAGTAAGCTGCTACGCTATTCTGATACCAGATGATGCATTTTGGCAAAATCATGTGAACCGATCCCAGAGCGGACAATATCACATGCTCAAGAATGTTACATAGGTCTCAACCCGCATGGTTTTCTCAAAAGGTGTCACACTAGTGAAGGAGATGTTCTCACATATACCCAACATCTCTCACGTGACTTATGCATGTGGGACTAAACCAAGGCATGTCTCATGCATCTTCCCCCCTTAGGGGACTCAACATCCTCGTTGAGTGATTGCACCCAACCATACACAGAGGCTCACGCAGAGTGGCTCTGATACTATATGACACATTAAGAGGAGTCACATATCCTCACAAAAAGATAACTAAAGCTAAGTTTCATATCTATATTCTATATTAAAAAATGCTTCTAATCCGAAAAGGGATTTTCAAGCACGACTACATGATTGGTCTACTAATCTGAAAAGTGTTAAAATAATATTATAAGCAAATAACAGTTTAAGAAGTTGAAAACTCGTAACACATGTTCCTAGTGGGTTCAATAATATTTATAAAATTAGATATTGAATCAATAATATTCCTAGTGGGTTCGACATTCTTTCCTCCTTTTACTATATTACTTGAGCGACTAGTGCACTTTCTAGCGGATTTATTTTGCTACATCATTTTACGCATCAACACGAACAAGCCCCCGTCCGCCCACAACAGCTACCACTTTTGCCCGATGTCCAGGAGAATCGCCACCTTGCACGAGGATGGCAATGATCACCGCAAGCTTCAGCTGAAACACCGTCGCGTCATCCCGTTAGAACTTGAACTCGTTGACGCTTCCACTGTCGCAGCTCGATGTTGACACCTAAATTTTCATTGCAGGTGATAGTGGATCCTCCGCGAGAGATATGGAGAGGGAGATGAGGGTCATGGCAAGGGTGAATCATTCGGCCGCATCTTTGAGTGTTAAATGAGAGAGGGAGAAAGAGAGAACGAGAATGTAGGGTTAGAGCATGCGTCTTCGAGCGTCGGATAAAAAGAATGGAGGGTTACAATTCGTTCCTCGTTAAACGTCGGATAAATGAGAATGTAGCGACTCAAAAATGCGAGGCAAATGTGTCGCTAAAGTGATGCTATGAGTAGCGCCACAATTAGTGACACCACGATTGTGACACTAAAATAGAATATCACGTCGCATTAGCATCAACGGATCGGGACACTAAGCTAGCATCACGGGATTACGACGTGATTGCGATGCTATCACAATTTGGTGTTAGAAGGACACGACGTTGTTGTGAAGTCAATGTGTCGTTAGCTTCAATGTGTCACTATTGTGACGCTGAGGTGAGACCAACATAGCTATAAATTGATTGAATGTACACAAATAGATATAAATGTGTATCTAATTAAATCAACATATGTATGTATGTATGTATGTATGTATGTATGTATGTATGTATGTATGTATGTATGTATGTATGTATGTATGTATGTATGTATGTATGTATGTATGTATGTATGTATGTATGTATGTATGTATGTATGTATGTATGTATATGTATATATGTATGTATGTATATAAACTCAGTCTATATGTGTATATGTATATGTATATGTATATGTATATGATGTATGTATATGTAGTGGTGCATGAGGTATGTCTTGAATTAGTCCCACATGCATAATTGATAGGAGAGATGTAGGGTACATATGAGAACATGTCCTCCACTAGATGTGAACCGTTAGAAAGCCAAGTCTGGGTGGAAGCAGAGCGAATAGTATCATGCTGAGTATAGAGGCGATCCGTATGCTGCTTTAATACCAGGTGACGCATTTTGGGAAAATCGTGCGGTCCGAGGCCTAGAGCAGATAATATCGTACGCTGCTAAAGAATATTATATATGGTATCAAAGTCACTCCGCATGAGTCTTTGTGCATGGTTGTGTGTGATCACTCAATGAGGACGATGAGTTCTCTAAGAGAGTGCATCAAGCATGCCTTGAATTAGTCCCACATGTATAAGTGACCGGAGATATGTTGGATATATATGAGAACATGTCCTTCACTAGGTGTGATGTATTAGAAAACCATGAGCTTAGGGTCGGGGTAGAGAAAACATTATCACGTTGAGTATAGAAGTAAGCTGCTACGCTATTCTGATACCAGATGATGCATTTTGGCAAAATCATGTGAACCGATCCCAGAGCGGACAATATCACATGCTCAAGAATGTTACATAGGTCTCAACCCGCATGGTTTTCTCAAAAGGTGTCACACTAGTGAAGGAGATGTTCTCACATATACCCAACATCTCTCACGTGACTTATGCATGTGGGACTAAACCAAGGCATGTCTCATGCATCTTCCCCCCTTAGGGGACTCAACATCCTCGTTGAGTGATTGCACCCAACCATACACAGAGGCTCACGCAGAGTGGCTCTGATACTATATGACACATTAAGAGGAGTCACATATCCTCACAAAAAGATAACTAAAGCTAAGTTTCATATCTATATTCTATATTAAAAAATGCTTCTAATCCGAAAAGGGATTTTCAAGCACGACTACATGATTGGTCTACTAATCTGAAAAGTGTTAAAATAATATTATAAGCAAATAACAGTTTAAGAAGTTGAAAACTCGTAACACATGTGTTACCACCAATTCCATTCAAATAAAATGATTTAGCATTTGAAAAACTTATAGGAAACAAACTAACATCTTACTACTTATGAAGAATTATCATGTTACGAAAGATACTATGTCAACTAATATAAATGAAATAACATTTTTAGCATACCATATAGCATGTCCAATATTTGTTTCATTTCATATGGCATTTCACATATCATATGCACGTATGCATAATACACATGTCATATTACCAACTAGTAAAAGGAACATAATACCCTGTAGGGTTTCATATTATCCCAAATCATGGGGTACATTTCTTGTGAAAAGACATATCATCCCTAACCAGAGGTCTCATATCGTCCCATATGACATCATATCATCCCTGTGGAAGAACATATATTATCCCTTTCTTGCATAAAACATATCATCCCGGTAGAGAAAATTTAAATGCATGACAGATAAGACGCCTATGCATGAATCAATCGTATCATATTATTTAGAATATGTATCATATAATTTCAGGAAGATGTAGAACATGTACTCAAAGGCACAATATAAGCTATAATAATAATGGGTTACCTCTAGTGTATCCTAGTACACTAGGAACTCATGTGGTGCTGAAAACATCACACATAACAATTGGTAAATATGTGATATTTACACAATTCTAACTTTGCATAAAAAAATTCAAGGCATGCTTCATGCATCCTTCCTCCCTTAGGGGACTCAACGTCCTCATTGAGTGATCACATTCACAATGCAAAGATGTCCATGCGGAGTGGCTCTGATACCTTATGTAACATCCTTGCACATGCGTAGGATATAGTCTATTTTCGTCCGCATGGTTTTATCAAAACGCATCATATCAAGCCAAGGTCGCTACCATATCTACTCAGCATCTCTCCCATGACTTGTGCATGTTTGACTAATCCAAGACATGCCTCATACATCCTTCCCCATTAGAGGACATGTCATCGTTGAGTGATTGCACTCTATCATGTACAGAGGCTCACACGGAGTGGCTCTGATATCATATGTAACATCCTTACATTTGCGTAGGGTATTACCCACTTTGGGCTTCGGCCCGCACGATTCTATCAAAATTCCTACCAAGCCAAGGTCTATGTAACATTCTTATACTTGCGTATGATATTGTCCGCTTTGGACCTTAGTCCGCACCGTTTTATCAAAATACGACATACCAAACCAAGGTCATGTTCGCATATATACTCAGCATTTCTCCCGTGACTTATACATATGGGATTAATCCAAAGCATGCCTCATGCATCCTTCCCTCCTTAGGGGACTCAACATGATCGTTCAATGATCGCAACCCACCATGCACATAGAGGCTCACGCGGAGTGGTTCTGATACCATATGTAACATCCTTGCACTTGCGATTTTATCAAAATGAAGGATATTGTTCGCTTTGTACCTCAGCCCGTACGATTTTATCAAAACGCATCCTACGTCCTACCAAACCAAGGTCATGTTCCCATATATACCTAACATCTCTTCCGTGAATTATGCATGTGGGACATATATGTACTTCATCAAGTGTGACCCGTTAGAAAATCACGAGCTTAGAGTGGGGGTAGAGCGGATAGTATCACATTGAGTATGGAGGTGAGCCACTACGCTACTCTGATATTAGGTGATGTGTTTTGAAAAAATCATGCGGGCCAAAGCCCAAAGCGGATAATATCCTACGTAAGCAAGTATGCTACATATGGCATCAGAGCCACTCCGTGTGGACCTCTATGCATGGTGGAGTGTGATCACTCAACGAGGACATCGAGTCCCTAAGGGAATAATGGTGCATGAGGCATGCCTTGAAGGAGTCCCACATGTACAAGTCACGAGAGAGATGCTGGGTATATATAAAATCGTGTGAGCCGAGGTCTAGCGGACAATATCATACCCAAGTTTAAGAATGTTACATAATAAGTGTATATGTATATGTATTTGTGTTTACATATATCAATACATTTAAAATTAACCACTAATGAGAAGAATATCGATGCCCGAAAATTTCAATAATAGTATGTCGACCAAATGAGGCCATTCTAAGAAGTTCTCAAAGGTCCAATTTTTTAGAAAAGTAATTTTTAATATGTTTTTAGGCACATGAAGCGAAATAGACCATTTTGAATACTCTTTTTAAATTTGGATACAAAAGAAATATAAGAAAATCAGCATTTCTCAAAAATAATTGAAAACTCTGTGTTGACTAAACAGGACCTTTCCGAGCGCTCTCAAAAGGTCTGATTTTCGAGAATGTGCATTTTGAGATTTGTTTTGCCATGGTAGGTGGGAGATACAAATTTTACGATGATCCGACTGTCGGATCTTCGGCAATTACCATTTGAATCCCATAAAAAATGAAGAAGCACTATTCCTCCAATTTTAGAATTGGGGCATTGGTGTTAATGTATATATAGCATCTACTTAGTGTCTCCAAATCTCTAACGCTAATTTAGCTTTGCAACTGTCGACGCCAATACAAAGCAAGGCATCAACATTAATATCGCCTCCTTTTTTGTCGTCGAGTTAGCATCGCGGTCGGGGTGACGCTAACTTAATATCGCAAGCCTATGACGCCAATATAGCGCTACCATTTGCCGCGCGTTTTCTAATTTTCACACGTGATGATGCATGCAAAATATAATATATTTTAAATTATTATTTTAGTTAATTTGTCAGTAATTTAATCATGGCATGCATTATTTTAGGTCACTTTTAATAATAGTTTCGTATTTATGCAGTTTGACTATTGATTTTCTGAATATTCTAATTTTTAAATAAATTGACTTAATTTCCATAATTATTTTGCAGATGAGTCAGACAAGTCTAGATGATGGATCTACGAAGAATTAATCTTTTGCGGCCGATAAGTCATCATCATCATTCATCAAATGCTATCAGCATCAAATCGTTAAGGAGAGACGAGTGGGAGCAAAAACAATCTTATCATTACTATCATTGGGCGATAAAACAAAAAGATTTATCCTTAACCGAGGTGTATCTGCCGTGAACTCCAACAGTCACAAAGCACCATCATATCGGCCGCAAAATCCAAAGGTAAAAATCCTTACCGGCCGAGATCGTTGGGCACAAAAGTTTATCATGAGCAAGCTTTGCGGTCGAGAAATCCAATCATTGACAATATTAACAAAGTTTGGTGATCGAGAATCATCAAGAAAAGTTTATCATTGGGCGCAAAACGGATAACCTTTTATCATTAGGCAAAGTTTTATCAACGACGTAAAGTTTATCTCACGAATTTAAAGTTGACCGTTCGATTTACGCATGTGATCAACCGTCTGCACCTATAAATAGATGATGAAACCATCAATCCAATTCGTGCTTTGAAGTGTGGTTTTCTTCTACGACAAGTCATGAGCTCTACAGGCTACGGCCAAGAGGAGAGAGGTGCGACGGCTGAAGGTTGATCACGACTCTGATCAAGTCCAAAAGGCTGTCACTTAGAATCATATAATTCTAATACTTGAACTCTTCCCTGTGGGACGATATTTTATATACTACGACATTGACTCCGTATACTTGCGAGAGAATTTGATGCGTATGATTTGTAACAATAAAATTTGCTAGCAAGTGCACTAGTCGCTCAAGTAATATAGTAAATAGGAGTAAGAGTGTCGAACCCACGAGGAATATTATTAATTCAATATATGGATTTATAAATTAATAAGAGAGGAAAAACATGAATTTTTGGAAAGAGGTTTTATGAAATAAAATAAAGAAAATAAGATAAAGATAAGATAATGGTGTTGAAGTTAGGCCTTAGGATAAAAATAGATCAGGATAAATATTTGAACCGTAAAAGATAAATTTAATCTTTAAAGATGGATTAGAAATTTTCTCAAGTTATTAATTTACAAGATTAACATCACAGAGTCCACAAACTGATAATTCTGCTATTTAATCCGGTAAATCAAACTATCTTAAATTTAATCAAACCTAAAGTCCCACAAACTGGTATTTGTCAGATAAGATTAAAATTAAGATGCATTAATATGAAAATCCTAGACTATTAATCACTCCACAAACTGGTTAGATTAATAGACCACATAAACTTGATTCTCCACACACTAGTTATCAAATTTATGTCAATTATTAATTTCACATAAAATCAATTAATTCAATTAATGAATTCTGAAATTAAATAGTCCACAAACTGGTAATTATTCAACTCAGAAATCCAACTAATTAAATCAAAAGCATTAAGCATAATTAACTAATTGATCAGAAAAGATTAAAACAAATAATATAGGGTCCAAATAGTTTCCCTTCAATAATAATCTCCTAACATGAAATAAATAAAAATATGGAGTTCATCCTAGAAATTCTGGAGAGATAATAAAATAATAATAATAATTGAAAGAATTACACCCAAATAGATAAAAGTCGAAGCTTCGGATCACGGGCAGACAGTCGGGCAGCCTCTCGGACTTGATCAGGGTCACGATCAACTTCCAACCGTCGCACCTCTCTCCTCTTGGTCGTAGCCTGCAGAGCTCACGACTCGCCGTGGAAGAAACCTGAACTTCATAGCACACTTTGGGACGATGGTTTCCCCACGTATTTATAGGTTGCAGACGGCCTCCCTGTTGATCGTGATGTACGGCCGAATTTAAATTCACGGGATAAATCTCGGCCAAAAATGATAATTCTTCTAACTATTACACCCAAAAGATAAATCCTTTTATCTTTACCCCCTTTAAATCTCGGCCAAAACGAAATTATTTTATCTTTACGCCCAAAGAGATAAACCCTTTTACTCCCTCCAAATCTCGGCCGTAAGGAAAGACTTCTTATCATTACCCCCTCCATATCTCGGCCAAAATGATATCTTTACTCCTTTTCATTACTCCCTTTGAATCTCGGCCGTAAGGAACTCTTTTATCTTTACCCCTTTCGAATCTCGCCCAAAACGTCTTGGGTGTAAAGCCAAATCTCGGCCAAAATGACTTGGGGGTAAAGCCAAATCTCGGCCGTAAGGAATAATTTCTTATCCTAATCTCGGCCGATACGACACAATCCATCTAAATTTCGATTTTTCCTACAAAATAATTATCAAAATTTAGTTAATCCATCCATAATTAAAATATTCCAAAAAATTAATAATTAAAATTGATAAATTCAGAATTACGATTAAAAGTGACTAAAAGTGATGCATGCCATGATCAAATCATAGAAAAATTAATTAAAATAATAATCTAAAATATGTTGTATTTTGCATGCATCAAACTCTTCCAAGCTTAAAGTCTTGCTTGTCCTCAAGCAAAAATTCAAAGCAAGGCTCAAGAAAGTTCCATCATAGCCTCCACATTGTCAACTGACTAATTTTCTCACAAAATTCTTCTGCACACCTACTACTCAGTATCTCACCATTTTCCATGCACTTAGCTTCATAGAGGTTCTAAATGCTACACAAATTTAAACAATATCAAATTCAGCCTTGCAGAAAAATAAATTGTCTGTCAAATAATAGCATTAATATTGAACACATAAGTACTAATTGAGCTTAAAACTTTTTTTTCTTTTTCTTTTCATTTTTATTTTCAATCATTTTAAAAGTTCTAATCTTCAAGCAGGATTGCACAAGGAAGTCCATGAAACGGGCTTTAGACTGATGACTCCCAGACCAGATGACCTTAGGGCACCAGGTGATAAAGCATCCCTCGAGTTTACTTGCCCGAACAACCAAGGTTCTGAATGAAGAGTTCGAAACTAGCCATGATTCAGTACTCATGTGCTTCTCCATATTCCACAAGATGGTCCATGTAGCAGGCTTTCGATCGACGGATCCCAGAGCAGTTGCCCTTAGGTCGCTAGGCATGAACCCCTACGGATCTAATTACCCGAACACATCTTAGTTCCGGATAATACTTTTGTACCTACACATAACTTTATTCATCATTTTTTTTATTTGTCGGGGTTTAACTAACCCTTCTTTTTTTATAAGCTCAAAAAGTACTTGATATGGTCAATAAGAAGGCTACTACTAATCAAGACTTTAAAGAAATTAATAAAAGACATGAATATGATTTTGTCGTCTAGTCATTCATAATTCTACTTAGCATGGGCACATAGTCCATAAGTTTGATACTGAAGTAGCAAGTGATAAGAAAGAAAAGTATTCAAATTTCATCAGTTAACGACATGTCTTTGAACTTTTACTAAAAGATAATTAAAACAATAAGACAAGAGTTTGTAAGATGGTAGCAAAAATAAATGCATGCAATGGTATTTTTTTAGAAAATTTTCAAATTGTTAAAAAAAAATTTTTTTGGATTTTTTTTACAAATAGATGCAAACATAAGCAAATAAAAAGAAAGAAACATGCAATGCATAAAATGCAAACTCCCCCAAGCTTGAACTAAACATTGTCCTCAGTGTTGAGTCAGCAAGGGAAAGAGTAAAGATAATATGGAAAAGCTAAAGAAATGAAAATAAAGGAAAGGGAAAAGATACAACCGGATTTATTTTCGGTGGAGAGATGCTCGGCTTCAATATATATATCGATGAAGGTGTCGGCCGCAAATGGTGTCGGTGAGAGGAGATCTCGGCCGTAAAAAAAATAGGAGGCGTGGAAGCTTGGCCGTAGCGCATAGGTGGAACCGACGATGAGACTTCGGCCGTAAGGAGTTGGTTCGGTGTGGAAGCTTGGCCGTAATAAAGAAAGGGTGTAACGGCGGTGATTGATCTATTCCCACGTGATGGCGCAATGAAGGGTCATGTCGTAAGAGCTTGGCCGATTGTCAAGGTGATTCGTCTATTTCGCCTTGTAATGTCTGAGGTCTCTCCTTCCGCAGATGACTCAACAAAATAAAAACTATTATCACAACTAAAGATATTAATCAACAAACTAATGAAAGACTAATCTAAAGAAATAATAAAAAGGATAAAAATAGTTTTGATTTATAGTCGTCAGCTTGACTTAGTTCTGATGAAAATCAATGCCTATTTTGCTCTTCTCCTCTTGGATTTTTCTCTGTGTTGCTTGGGAGAGAGCCCGGTGTACGTCCAGTCAATTGTGCCGCCATCTGGCCCAATTGTCTTTCTAAATTTTGAATTGATGCATCCTGATTCGTGGCTCTATATTCCATATTCTTTTGCAGCGCTTGCATTGTGTCTATGATCTGTGCCATCATCTCCTGCATATGATTTGATAATTGATATTGGGGAGTATCAGGTTGCCTTTTCAGTATATAATCTTTTGATGGACCAGAAGATTGGCCTTGATTCTGATTATAGGCAAACTTCGGATTATGTCTCCAACCATAATCGTTGTTCTTGTAAAATGGATTGGAAATAAAGTTAGCATTTTCAATTTGATTTGAATCTGAAGTGTTACCTGTAGGGCTATAATTGCTAGAATTTCCCATTAGTGACATCATCTGCTCGTATTTTTGATTAAGTGACTCCAGCTGAACCACTATTTCTGAAGATTGTATTCCTTGTGTAGCATGTACATCATGAGTTCGGCGAGATGGTCTCCTTTCTTGGCTCGACTTGAGGGCTACAGCTTCAATAATATCCTGTATCTCACTAGGGCGTTTAGATCCCAGTACTGTCCCTCCTGCTGATTGGTCGAGTTTGTCTTGATCTGCAGGTCGCAATTCATGGTAGAAATCTTCCTTCACTTGTCATTTTGAAATTCTATTGTCAGGAACTCTGGCTAATAGTTCTTTATATCGTTCCCATGCCTCATATAAGGTTTCGTTATCGTCTTGAACAAATGCCCTCAATTCTCTTCGATATTTGCCTGCCTTTTGTGGTGGACAATATTTTCCAACAAACTTTTCTACCAGCTCCAACCAAGAATGAATCGATCCTGCAGGCAAAGTTTTAAACCAAGTGGAAGCTTTGTCACGTAAAGATTGAGGAAATAATAATAAACGAATAACTTCAGAAGAAACATTATTATTTCTAAAGGTGCTTAGAGTGGCAAGAAATTTGTCAAGGTGATCATGGGGGTCTTCATGAAATCCTCCTCCAAATTGGGATGCTTGTATCATCCTCACGATTGCGGGATTTATCTCAAAATTATTTGCGTTAATATCAGGCAGCACGATGCATGATTCTCGGTCACTGTATCTGGCCGAGACATATTCTCTCATAGAAAGCTCTGCTTCATCTTCTCGCCGATTATTATGTGGTGGAACCAGTTCATTTTGTTGCTCCAGTCTCTGATTGTTGCGTGCTTGTTCCGCCATTTTTCTTATATTTCTTCGTAATCGACGATAGGTTCTTTCAATTTCAGGATCAAATTCCAACAGTGGATTTGAACTCCTAGTGCGCTTATCAGAAGATTCCAGGATTGGTTGTGATTTAATTTTCAATTAGTACCTGCAACAACCAATTTTCAGTAAGATAAAAGAATAAAATGAAATAAAAAATATATACAAGAAGAAAGAAATTCAGATACTAGGTCACCAAGAAATAAGATTTAAATTGATTAAAAATCTTTTGGCATTATCGAGTATTCATTAGGTCGTCAAAATTAATGTCCGAGAGAAATTAACCTAATTACTGCCACCAAAATTCACAGAAAAATTATCAAATACGGCGAAAAATCAAAATTCGAAAACCAATTCAAATGCCAAACATTAATATCGACCGAAAGTAAATCACTTAGATGGTCGTAAAAATCAAGCACTCGTTCGACCGTAAAAACCATGAAACAGTGTCGAAAGGATTAATCAACTTGAAGGCGTAAAACTTGTTAAATTACGGTCGAAACAAAATCATAAGATGGCGTAAACATTAACACGGCGATGAATCATCTCGGTCGAAATAGAATTAAATTGACTTCTGCGGTGTAAAGAATTAATCAACTCCTCGCATATAAAACTCTAGGTGTAAAGAATCGAAGGCAACAACCTTTGGCCGAAATAAAAATCGAACGAAATGTCGATAAATGAATCATTACGGCCGAGGAAGAGGACAATTCATATCGGCCGTAAATCGATGAAAATTAAGTCGAACTTGATCCTTGATGGCCGAGAAAGAAAAATTCACAAATAAACTGGCCGAAAAGGTCATAATTTGGCGTAAAAACAAATGTTCAGAAATTTATCGGCCGTAAAACAATTCGATCATGAAGTTTCAGCCGTAAAACTCAGATTAAATTTGCTAGCCGCAAAATATAAGCAAAGACTTTTGCGGTGTAAAAGATTTTTCGAAATTATTAAAGCCGAAAGAGGTCAAATCAATAACAAAAGTGATTTTACGGCCGCAAAACCATGAGATCAATTCTCGGCCGTAAAAAGAAAACATGAGATCATTCTCGGCCGTAAAAAGAAGATTAAATTCTCGTCTACAAGCTTAATCAATCATATCACAAGAGAGAGAATTCAATTGATCCGGATGAAGTGAATTTTGACCGTAAAGATAAAAATTGTCAATTAAGCTGAAATGAGGTCACATCGGCCGAGATGAAGTCAACATGATTGGCCGTAAAGCAAAATAGGGTTTCGGCCGAAATAAAGTCGAATGAAACTTGAGAATATTACCCCAACTCTTACGTCGACAATTGAATCATTACGGTCGAAAGTGAATTAAGTCGATTCTTTACGGCCGTAAAACAACGAGATCAAATCCATGGCGTAAAACAACGTTAAGATAAAAACATTACGACCATAAAAATTGAAAGTTTAGAACTCAGAAATCATTCATTGTGAGGCCGTAAAATTAATAAAGCTGACACATTAAATCAAAGTCGTAAAACCATAAGTCGACAGTGTAATTCGAAAAATCCAATCGGCGTCGGATTTTAAATCGAAAGTAGACAAATTTAAAATTGTTGTGACCTTTATCTGCAAAAGAAAAAAATTAGATTATTCACAGAAATAAAAATAATTAAAATAAATAGTACATATTTACAGAGAATTTATTTACATCTCCTAATAATTCATAAAAATCAGAAATTAATTAATAAAATATTCCCCGGCAACGGTGCCAAAAACTTGATGCGTATGATTTGTAACAATAAAATTTGCTAGCAAGTGCACTAGTCGCTCAAGTAATATAGTAAATAGGAGTAAGAGTGTCGAACCCACGAGGAATATTATTAATTCAATATATGGATTTATAAATTAATAAGAGAGGAAAAACATGAATTTTTGGAAAGAGGTTTTATGAAATAAAATAAAGAAAATAAGATAAAGATAAGATAATGGTGTTGAAGTTAGGCCTTAGGATAAAAATAGACCAGGATAAATATTTGAACCGTAAAAGATAAATTTAATCTTTAAAGATGGATTAGAAATTTTCTCAAGTTATTAATTTACAAGATTAACATCACAGAGTCCACAAACTGATAATTCTGCTATTTAATCCGGTAAATCAAACTATCTTAAATTTAATCAAACCTAAAGTCCCACAAACTGGTATTTGTCAGATAAGATTAAAATTAAGATGCATTAATATGAAAATCCTAGACTATTAATCACTCCACAAACTGGTTAGATTAACAGACCACATAAACTTGATTCTCCACACACTAGTTATCAAATTTATGTCAATTATTAATTTCACATAAAATCAATTAATTCAATTAATGAATTCTGAAATTAAATAGTCCACAAACTGGTAATTATTCAACTCAGAAATCCAACTAATTAAATCAAAAGCATTAAGCATAATTAACTAATTGATCAGAAAAGATTAAAACAAATAATATAGGGTCCAAATAGTTTCCCTTCAATAATAATCTCCTAACATGAAATAAATAAAAATATGGAGTTCATCCTAGAAATTCTGGAGAGATAATAAAATAATAATAATAATTGAAAGAATTACACCCAAATAGATAAAAGTCGAAGCTTCGGATCACGGGCAGACAGTCGGGCAGCCTCTCGGACTTGATCAGGGTCACGATCAACTTCCAACCGTCGCACCTCTCTCCTCTTGGTCGTAGCCTGCAGAGCTCACGACTCGCCGTGGAAGAAACCTGAACTTCATAGCACACTTTGGGACGATGGTTTCCCCACGTATTTATAGGTTGCGGACGGCCTCCCTGTTGATCGTGATGTACGGCCGAATTTAAATTCACGGGATAAATCTCGGCCAAAAACGATAATTCTTCTAACTATTACACCCAAAAGATAAATCCTTTTATCTTTACCCCCTTCAAATCTCGGCCAAAACGAAATTATTTTATCTTTACGCCCAAAGAGATAAACCCTTTTACTCCCTCCAAATCTCGGCCGTAAGGAAAGACTTCTTATCATTACCCCCTCCATATCTCGGCCAAAATGATATCTTTACTCCTTTTCATTACTCCCTTTGAATCTCGGACAAAACAGAGAATTAAATCTCGTTACGCCCAAAAGATAAAATCATTTAATTGTTACCCCTTTGAATCTCGGCCGTAAGGAACTCTTTTATCTTTACCCCTTTCGAATCTCGCCCAAAACGTCTTGGGTGTAAAGCCAAATCTCGGCCGTAAGGAATAATTTCTTATCCTAATCTCGGCCGATACGGCACAATCCATCTAAATTTCGATTTTTCCTGCAAAATAATTAACAAAATTTAGTTAATCCATCCACAATTAAAATATTCCAAAGAATTAATAATTAAAATTGATAAATCCGGAATTACGATTAAAAGTGACTAAAAATGATGCATGCCATGATCAAATCATAGAAAAATTAATTAAAATAATAATCTAAAATATGTTGTATTTTGCATGCATCAGAATTGTCAACCGGCATCTTCGCTACGGCTCATATCTGCCTCTCGTGCACAATCGCCGACCTCGAGCACCACCATCGACCTCATTGCACCCTCGGCAAAACCCTAAGGTACCTCCACGAAGTCCTCTTGCCGACGTCCATGAAGTCCTACCATCTATCTCGTGCACCGCGCTGCCACCGATCTCACACATTGCCGCCGCCGAGATCTCGCCCCACCTCCGCCGATCTCGCCCGCCCCGTCGAACCTTCGCCCACGCCGACATCCCCTTCGCCGAGCACAACGGCCATGAGCACGACAACGAGCATCCCTCATTTACGCATTGTATCGATGCCCACGAGCACGACGCCGGGCATCTCCTTCATCGAGCACAACGGCCACGACTCCAGATCTGTCGAAGCGACCTCTTCACGTGTGTTGCCCTGTGCACCCGTCCATCATATCTGGGCTCGCGCACCGCCGCCGACTAGATCAAGCAACCGGGGACTCCTAGCACACCTCGCCGATCATATATGCTCTTGCACACCGCCGCCAACCAGATCGAGCACACCGTGGCTCAAATCTAACTCCCGCGCATGATCGCCGACCTCGAGCACCACCGTCGACCTCATCACACCGTCCCGACAACCCCATGCACCTCCCTCCATGAAGTCATCTTGTCGACATCCACGAAGTTTTCTCGCCAACGTCCTCGAAGTCTTGTCACCGATCTCCACGAAGCCCTGCCACCGATCTCACCCAACGCCGACGCCGAGCCCGCCCATCCCGTCGCCACCGAGCTCGTGCACTACCGCCGCTGATATAATGTTGCTTATTGTTGTTATTCCATGTTAATTAATAATTTATTATTGTTAATCTATATTGGCTTTAAATGGCTTGGACGACTTAAATGATGTGAATGAAAGAGAAATGATTCACGTGATGGCCACGTACGCAAAATAATCGGGAAACACATTATCAGCTGTCAAAGGGACTAATTGTGCAAGAAAATAAAAGTTAAGGGATGTTCTAGTTACAAATTAAAGTTGGGGATCATATAGAAATCGACTCAAAATTGGGGGACGATTCGTGTAATTTACCCAAAAAACCAATAGCATGAGGAAACAAGAGAGAATGAGTCTAGTATGAATAAATAGGGAAACCTTGGTGGAAATCGAGGAGACTCAAGGGACAGACTAACCAATAAAGTAAGATAAAATGAAGGGTAAAATTGTTACGAAAAGAGGGGAGTGAGTTTGCACAAACATAGAAGAACACACGATTTTTATTCTAAATTGGACTACGTTTTTGGACAACGGCAACTCTCTTTGTTATAGAACACAGCGTGTCTATCCCGATTGTTGAAGGGCTTACTAGGGGCTCATCTAGAATTATAACTAAGTTCAGATTCAAAGCATTATCAATAGATCTTCACCTTGACTTGAATCATTTTCATAGCACAAAAATTTTAAATGCCAATGTCATGCCGCCATCAGGCCCCCACCTTGAGACTCTTAACAAGTATTAATATTAAGCAAGTCCAAACAGTGTTGAAACTTGCTATGAGGAATAGACTTTGTGAATATATCTATTGGATTGTCTTCAGTGCTAATCTTCTTCACTTTGATCATCTTCTTAGTACGGATGAAGTGATATCTCACGTCAATGTGTTTGGTTCTTTCATGATGCACTTAATTCTTCGCTAAACATATTGCAATCAAGCTGTCACAACGCACTATAGTTTGCTCCTAATGTAATTCGAGATCTCCAACTAATTCTTTCAATCAGATGTCTTCCTTAGTAGCTTTTGTCAATGCTATATACTCTGCTTCTGTGGTAGATAATGTAACTAATGATTGGAGTGTAGTCTTCCAACTAATGACAGAGCTACCCAAAGTGAAGATATAATTTGTCATGAATCGCCTTTCATCAACATTTGTAGCATAGTTTGAATCTGAGTACCTATAACTAAACACTTTTTATGACTTATGTAGATGATGTCAATATCAGATGCTCTTCTCAATATAAGATTCGCCTCAGTGCTTGCTCATGCTCTTTTCATGTATTACTCATGAACTTGCTGACAATACTAACTACATGAGCAATGTCAGGTATTGGCATACATTAAAATTTTAATTGCACTAGCATAAAGGAATGCGAGACATGTACTCCTCTGCTTCTGATTTTGGTGCGAAGGCAATAGAGACATGAATATTTGCACCTGATGAAGTATTCAAAAGCTTCGCTCCAAACATTTCAAACTTGAAAAAAATATTTCAAACATTTCAAACTTGGAGAGAATTCATCATATATAGACTCTCGAGTCGACTATCTGTCCAGATTCGAGATCTCTGTTTTGGGTGTAATTCTTCCGATTCTTATCATTTGTATTTTACTATCTCTCCAGAATTTCTAGGATGAACTCCATGTTTTTATATCTTTTATTTTAGAAGATTATTAATTGAAGGGAAATGTTTGAACCCTATTTTATTTGTTTTAATCATTTCTGATCAATTATTAATTGTGCTTAATACTTTTATGTTAGTTAATTGAATTTCTGAATTAGGCTATACCAATTTGAGGAGTGTTTAATTTTAGAGTTCATAATACTAATTTTAATTGATTTTATATGGAATTAATAATTGACATAAATTTGATAACTAGTGTGTGGAGAATCAAAATTGTGTGGTTTGTTAATATATACTAATTTGTGGAGTGATTAATAGTCTAGAGAATCCAATTTAATGCATCTTAATTTTAATATGATTTGATGGGATGCCGGTTGTGGAGACTTTAATTATTATTAAATTAAGATAGTTCTGCATGCTTAGGTTGAGGCCAGTTGTGGAGACTTCAATTTAATCATGTTAGATTTACTTTAAGAAGAATCTAATCCATCTTTAAAAATTAAATTTATCTTTTATGGTTCAAATATTTATCCTGGTCTATTTTCATCCCAAGGCCTAACTTCAACACCATTATCTTATCTAGTTTTCTTTATTTTATTCTATAGTTACAAAACCCATTTTCAAAATCCATATTTTTCCTCTCTTATTAATTTATAAATTCAGATATTGAATTAATAATATTCCTCGTAGGTTCGACACTCTTTACTTCTTTTTACTATATTACTTGAGCAACTAGTGCACTTGCTAGCGATTTTATTTTGCTACATCATTTTATGCATCACGTGATAACAGTGGCGAAGTAGCGTCGCGATAGAGCTTAATTTAGCGTCGACATCCTGTAACGCTAAATTAACACTATAGAGAGGCAGATAGCATCTCTTTTTGTTAACCCAATGACGTCGCCATTGCGACGCTATTGGTGTCGATTTAGCATCACCCAGCGTGGAAACGCTAAATAACGTCGCTATTTGGTAGTTTTCTTGTAGTGATCCTTTGCTCCCTATAGTCTTGATTAATTGAAGTGATCGAAAGAGAGACGCATGATTAATAAGATAAAAGATGAAGGTAACCATTGCCTACTTAATGAGAGTTTATCCCATGGACATGCTCCATTATCGATATTTCCGTCTTGAGCGAGGTCATCTTGTTCAGCAAGGCACTTGTCAAGGCACTGATCGACCCACCATGATTTAGGCACGCACACACTTATGTGTTTGGTATTCCCTAAAAATTGAGAGCTCTTCCAACCCACTGACAAAATAAAAGATATGAATGACTAACGATGGATGGAAGAATTTTGTCTTTATGAACATGAATCATGAACATGAAAATAAAATGAAAGGAAATGAAAACCTAAATGACCTATTGATTTGTTATCATATCTCCATCATATGTTTATTTTGTGCTTATTTCTGATGGAAATTCACATTTAGTTTTATGCTAACTGTTTGAGTTTACTCCCATGTGTGATCCTAACATGTACATGAGTTGTTTGCGAGTCAGGTTGATGAGTGTGCAGTGACCGCAGTTTGGAGTGGCATGTGCACATGATTATGCAGTTCGGAGTGGTATGTGCACATGCTTATCTAGTCATGTTGAGTCTGTTATTTTATCGAATTGTATTTGAAACTATTGTGGAACCTATATGTATTGTGAGAAGATGGATTTGATGTACTTTGTATTTTATTTAGCTTCCGTATTTTTCCTTGTAATAATTTAGTTTAATCTTTTGCTTACATATTATGTTTCTTGAGTCAATGAAAATGTCAAAAAAAAAGGACCGAAGAAAGTAAAGTGTAGGAGATTTCGGAACGTTAATTAGTTGAACGATCATACATATTGTATCCGATAGGACAGGAGGAATACCATCAAATCAAAATGCGTCGTTTGTGGCTGAAGCGCCAAAACAATCCAAAAAAATGAACTGCTCTATTAGCCAAAAAAAATGGCTTCATCTAAATTTTGTTTTCTGATCCTAAGTTTAATTAACTTGAGCATCTTATCTTAATAAAAAATATTTTACTTTATTTTCTTTTATTTTTTTCTAACTATAATGTTACTTCTTTTCAAAGTCAAATTATCTTTTAAATCCTTATTTTTTATTAGTTAACAAATAAATAAATATTTATTTACTTTTCCAATTCCATATCATTTATGAATTTCACATTTATAACTTTAAATAGGCTATTTTTTTAAAGTATATAGCAATGTGGGGCTAATCAAGTTAATTCTTTATATTTATTAACAAAATCATAATTAATTAAACAAGACTCGGCGTGCTGCTTGTTGGGCGGTCATGTGAAGTTTTCTGGTTTGTTTCAATCATTTTATTTTCTTCTCGATTAATATGAACAAGTTAATTCGAGAGATATTGGTGAACTACGTAAGATTAATCCTGAGAGGGAAAGAAATCGAGTGTTCAACTTGATGTCTTCTCTTATAACGCACCTCGATGACCCTCTTTGCCCCCGGTGAACCAGCTGGGGACAAAAGTCATGTCCACTACTCCTCCCACCGCCTCTCTCCTTGGTGATCCATTCCCGCCACTCTCCACAAACCAAAGCTCCAAATCATTGCTTCCAACCCCTAATATTCAGCCGCGCTCTTGGGTCGCTGATGTTCGTGCTCCTCGGCCTTACCCGGTCTCCATCTCCCAGAGGCAGCTCCGGGGGCTTCGAGAGGTCATCGCTGAGGAAGTTATCATTCCGGCTTGCAAAACGAAGGAGCAGTCGGCGGCCTTGCGTCTGTGTCTCCTTGGGCGCTACGTCGGCGACCTCGTAGCCCTCCATCACCCAATCCTGAATCTCTGGTGTGCCTCAGCACCATGCTCCTTGTCAGAGATTAGGAATTCCTTTATCCTATTCACCTTTGCTAATGCCAATGATCGCTTGCAGGTGCTTACGGGTGATCCTTGGGAATTCGGCGGAAGCCTTCTCACGATTGCTCAGGTGAGGCCTTTCTTTCACCCAGATGGTAACAACTCTCTCGCTTCCCCCACCTAGATCCACCTCTCGGGCCTCCCCCTCGAACTCTGCTCTCCCCGCTCTCTCAGGCGGGTGGCAGCGGCCTTTGGTCTAGTTTTGCAGGTTGATTCATGTGGAAATGGTGCCCCGGTGCGGGCTTGCATTTTTTGAACTAGACCACTCCAAGCCGCTAAAGCAAGGGACTTGGGTCTGCCTTCCTAATGGAGATCGGTATCTACAGCGTGTTCTGTATGAGAATGTTCCGACCTTCTGCTTCTGTTGTGGCATCGTCGGGCATCGCTTCGAGCACTGCCCCTCTCACCCCCTCCTAGCGACAGCGACCGCGTGCAAGAAGTTATGTTGTACGGTCCTTGGTTACGCACGGCTCACTCCCCCTGCCGGAGTGCTGGCTTGTGGCTCCACGCCCTGGGTCGCGGCCGGTGGTTCAGGCCCAGGCTCCCACTTGCTTGGAACTAAACTGCCCTGCGCCAGGCGCAGAGTTGCCGCCGGCCACCAAGCTGCCCCGCTTGCCGCCTGATGATGTGGCTGATCCGCAAGAGGCATTTTCGCCCCAACAATCGCCAGCCACATCATTGATCCATTGTGACTGCTTTCTCCGCTCTCGGCTCCACGTCATCGGGCCATCCTATAGCTTCCAACGGTCGAGATCATCTGGACAAATGCACATCTGTGCTTTTTTATGACAGCACAGCAACCCACTTATGGCATCCAACAATCGTGATCCACCTGTGGAAAGCACAACATCTTCATTCCCTTCGAGGACTGGATGTGTGGCGGCATATGGCTACAGCTCGCGCGGGCCGATTGATCCGCACCCTTCATTGCAGACATCTTTTTCCCCTTCCAATACGATGCCTCTATCCAAACCCCCACACCTTTCATCCTCACCCCTCATCTCTTCGTCCCCTACGATCGTTTCTCACACCCCTCTGCCTCCCACCCCCTCCCTTACGGTCGTCCCTCTCGCCTCCCTGCCTCCCACCATGAATCATGCAACACCCCCCACCGATAACACCACTTCCCTTGATCATCCTAACTTTGTCGCACTGGCCAGTAATTGCATCAACCATCCCGTGGACCCCTTTGTAGATCGGCCACCCGAGACCCCAATAGATGACCCCTTGGAGGAGGAACCCTATGTTCTTGACCTGATCCCACCTCTACACACGGAGAGGAAGAAGGCCCGAGACCTGATCCCGCCTCTTCCCTCCCTTCGCCCCCGTCGTGGGCCGTCAAAGTCTTCCTGAAAACGTTCCATTTTTTCAACTACCCCCTCTCACTAACCTCTTTTTCTTCTTCGGTGCAGATGTCATCAACGAGACCACCAAACCTTGACAGCCCTTCTTCTGCTGCTTAATGAAGGTCCTTGCCTGGAACAGCCGCGGAGCTTTCCGAGCAAAAATAAGGGATCGACTCTCCAACCTTGTTAAAACGCTTAGATCACATGTTGTAATTTTATTAGAAATGCATACATGTTCTGTAAAAACTAAATAGGTCATCAAGCGCATGGGTCCCAATTGGGACGACGTCTTCTGCGAGGCCGTTGGCGCTTCTGGCGGCATCCTCCTGGTCTGGCACGGCCAGGGAACTCAGGTTACCCCACTCCTTATCTTTACACAAGTTATTCATGCAGTTATCTCACTTGATGGTTTTAGTCTTTTGTTACCTTCTGTTTACGCTAGCATTATTTCTTCTACTCGCACTCGGCTTTGGAATGATTTATGTACCCTAGACTCTAGTCATCTCCCCTGGCTCCTCATCGGTGACTTCAACAACTTGACGTCCCCATACGACAAGTTAGGAGGATCCCCATTTCAATCCACAGATCAGTCCGAGCATTCAACAACTTAATCAATACTCAATCCCTCTTAGATATTAAACCTGTATGTCTCCCGTACACCTGGTGCAATAATCGTGCCGGCATTGTGTGCATCCTTTGCCGCCTTGACCGTGCCTTAGTGAACTATCACTGGATAGACACTTTCCTTAATGTCACCTTGTCCACCCTTCCTCGTTGTGTTTCCGACCATGCCCCCTCCTCTTGCAATATTCGGCCTCAGCGGCCGAGATTGTTCAAGTATGAGCACTTCTAGTTCTCCCATTCCGAACTTAGGGACATTGTGAAGTGACATTGGTCTTTTAGTTCCCCCACTTACACTATCACCCATGCCATTAACCACATCAAACGCGACACTCTCAAGTGAAATAAAGAATCACTAGGCAAATTAGAAACTCATGCCGATCTTGCTCTCCAAGAAATCACTAGGCTACAAAACATTGATGCTCAACGAGGCCTCTCCTCCCATGAGTTAGGTCTGCGCTCGGCATACCATCACCACACAACATTCCATAGGCAAATTATCCTAAAATGGTGGAGTAAATGCCATAACAAACTGGCTCCGGCAAGGGGACCGCAATACCCGCTACTTTCATTTATTTACCATCGTTCGACACTGATAGAACATAATTTCTTCTATTATTGATAACAACAATAACCATATCACTGACTCTGCACAAATCAAATCCCTATTTGTGGACCACTACCAAATTCTATGGTAGCGGTCCCCTCCACACAGTATACCCTTGACTGTTGGCCTAAACTTCCCTCTCTTGACCGCACATCGCATGAATCTCTCCTCGCTCTGGTCACACACTCTGAAGTCACCAGCGCTCTCTAGAGCATTCCCCGGGCAAGGCTCTAGGACCTGACGACGTTACAATCAAATTTTACAAAAGATAGTAGGATATCGTTGGTATCCATATTATTAAAGAGATGCAGAATCTCTTCAACTCATGTGCTTTGCCTGCTAATTGTGCAAAAACATCTCTTATCTTCATCCCAAAAACATCGAATCCTAAGTGGGTAAAAGACTATCGGCCAATATCACTCTGCAATGTGTTATACAGATTGTTACCTAAAATAATCGTGAACCGCTTGTAACCCACTCTAGACTCCCTCATCGATCATAACAAATCTGCTTTCGTTCCTGGCATATCCATCCATGACAACATCATGATCACCCAGGAACTCGTCCATTCCTTAAATTTCGGATGACAGAAGTTTATGTTGCTCAAAGCTGACCTAGATAAAGCCTTTGATTGTGTTTCCTGGATAGCACTTTGTTCCATCTTCAAACAAATGTGTTTTTCGAACAAATTCATTGAGTGGATCCATCTATGCGTAACCTCCCCGACCTTCTCCTGCATTATAAATGGAGAAGCATCCCAACCTTTTCAAGGGTACCATGGCATAACACAAGGTGATCCAATCTCGCCATATCTGTTCATACTTCTGCCAATGATGATGTGTGAGTATGGGTGAATGATACATATGGATGTGCAAATGCAAAGCTAGTCTATTATTATGTTAGTACCTGCTCTACGCCGCTCATTCCCACTGGAGGGTTGCCGTGGCAAAGTGTTTGAAAGATTCCAGCTCCACAAAAAATACACATCTTCTTTTGGAAACTCCTACATAACAAATTGTCCATGCTTCTATTCTCTTGTTTGACAGCACTATTGATCCAGCTTGCTCCCTATGTGGTCTCCACCTAGAAACAAATGCACATCTATTTTTTCAATGTTCTATTGCTCAGCAACTTTGGAACACCTTTCAGCAAAATCTCCATTGTGCATTTCAAAACTCTTCCTCTTGGCACCTCAGCTCCTGGATCATCAGTCTATAAAATCCTTCCTATCCCTTTTTTCTCATTGCCTCTGGCAGCTTTGGAATCTTTGAAACAATGCGCACTTTAGATCTCGGTGAACAACCGTGGACTCGGTTTGAGAAAGGGCTTTGACTAGTTTTCATGACTATACTGACGACCATGCACCTAAGGCACTTTGCCCCCAAGATCTGTCTATGTGGATCCCACTACAAGAAATTGATCAATTAGTGACACACGTCAACAATCTCTAATGCATCGCTAATTAGGCGTTGGACAAAGTAGCGACGCATTAGCGTCGACTTTGTACCATAAGACTGATGACACAAATATTATGATTCTAATAGCGTCAACTTCGCGTCAACAGCCTCGACGACGCTAATAGCATCACCAGTCGACGCTACTCCGGTGTTATAATGGCGCTATTTGTGGCATGGCGAACCGACAAACGGAGTCGCTATTGTGACGCTAATGGGGCACTAAAAGTCTCGACGCTAAGGCGACACTAATTAGACATTAAAACAATCGCTAACATCATTTTCTTGCCATCATTTGTGGCGCTAATTAGATGCTAACGCATCGCTAAAGTGGATACATTTAGACGCCTAAACAACATTTATAGTTAAATTACACTTATATGTTTTACATTACCCTCAATCACATACATTTACAGCCCTGCACATATACATTTCCCATTACCCTCAATCACATACATTTCATCGATTAAATTACATTTATATTTAAATTACACTCATCACATATATTTAATCACTAAATTATATTCTAATCACATATATCAGTCTGATCTAAGAAGAAAACAATTCTAATGTAATATATTAAATTACATTCTCTAATAGTTCTAATCTAATATGGGTGAAGGGGCCAAAGGTGCAGACTCCACTTCCTCGAGCAGCCTCTTGCCGGCCTCCGTGTCCCTCATGACCAACTACAGTCTGGAGAAGGGGCCGGCCCGCGGTAGCTGCTTCCATCGTTGTCGTCATTGTTCCCTTGCCGTGTTTCCCTACAGCCTCTACATCATCACGCTTGGGTCATCATCATCACTGTCACATTCCAAAGGCAAGGGAGGTGGACGTCAGCATCTCGCGAGATCGGTTGTGGTGGCGATGGGCGCGAGATCGAGATCTGACGCTATCTTCCTCACCTCGGCGGCTATCGAGGTATGGGGTGCCTTCATCTTGGCCGTGAAACCTCTGGGCTTGGAGGGGGCGTGGTGGAGACATTCAGGATGGGCGAAACAAGGCATTCGATGATGAGAGGAGAGAACAGCGATGACAGAGCCATTTTGATGACTCCCCCTGGTCGATGCCCACTGCTCGACCTTCGGTGTTCGGCCTTCGATGGTAGGCAGAAAGAGACACGGAAGAGAGAGACATGAAGGAGGAGGAGAAGGATGGAGGAAGGAGCGGAGGTGGAGAGAGACACAAAGGAGGAGGGTGGATAAAAGAAATCAAAGGAGGAGGAAAGAGACACGGGAGATGGTGGCCGTCAGATTAACACATAAGGAGGGTTAGGATTCGTTCTTCGATGGGCACACGGATCGCCAATAGCGATGCATTTTGTTTTGATGCTACGGAGTCGCTAGTGTGGCACCATTTTAATTCAATTTTGATAGATAGTCATTTGTAATGTACACCGCATAACATTGCACATTAGCGCCTCCAAAGTTGCAACACTAAAGTTGAACATAGCGTCATGTTAACGTCACAAATAAGCGACGCTATCATGACTCTATGAGGAGTGGCGTCGACGCGATTGTGACGCGAATGTGACGTTAGAATGAAGGCAACGCTATTGCGACGTTGAGGTGGCACCAAAAATATATATGTATATCAACATATATGTATACATGTAATATGTATATATGTATATATGTATATATATCTATGTAATATATGTATATGTATATATATAGTATAGTATAGTATATGTATATATAATTTGAGATTGTATGTCGACCAAAAGAGGCCATTCTCAGAAGTCATAAGATGTTCGATTTTCGTGAAAAGAATTTTCTAATATTATTTAAGTGCACGAAGCAAAATAGATCATTTTGAATACTCTTTTTAAATTTGGATATAAAAAAAATAAACAAAAATAATGTTTTCCAGAAAAATTTGAAAACTCTATGTGAACTAAATGAGACTGTTCCGAGCAATTCCGAAAGGTCCGATTTTTTAGAACACCCAATTTTAGATTTCTTAGGTGGGGCAGATTTTTTGAGGAATTTTTAAAATTATGAAAAATGGGTATTTTGAGAATCGGAGAAAATGGAAAAGATGTGAAATATGAAAGGTTTTCTCTGCCCCATCTTTTCGAAACCTTCAAAACAACTATTTTTTTGTGATGATCCGAGCGAAAATTGCGGAGAACCGGCCATTTCTATTCTAAAACTTTGCCCATTTTATTGAATTTCTTTCGATCTCCGATCGCTGCGATTCTTGTGCGTGTGAACAGCTCGCATTGATCTCTATGAGTTCATAATTTTTGTTTCAACTAATACCCTAGATTCACGTTGACGACTGTTGGAAACCATTTTTTGCTAGGTTTTTAACCTTGCCTTTTGGCCTCCTAAAATTGTCAAAAAATATTAAAACATATGTATTGCCGTGATCTATATGAGGTATAAATTTCGCCATGATCCGACGGTTAGATCTCTGGCAATTGCCATTTGAATCCTATAAAAAATGAAGAAACACTATTCCCCAATTTTGAAATTTAGGGATTGGAGTATAATGTATGTATAACATAGTATATTATATAATAGAATAATATAGTATAGTATGGTGTATAATATAGTATAATATAGTTTAGTATAGTATATAGTATAGTATAGTATAGTATAGTATAGTATACAATATATAACATATTGCCAAAAGAGCACAAACTAGCGTCTAGTTAGCGTCGCAATATTCCGACCAATGTTGTTAGGACCGGACCGGACATCGATCCGGATGAGTGTCCATTTTAGGTCGAACCGGTCGGACCGGTTGGACCATCCGATCGGATCGGATAAGAATAAAATATTATTTTTAATATACTAGATTAAACCAAGCTATCATATTTTAATTATATACATACTTACATGATGTTAAAATTCAATTATATGAAAGAAAAATAACAATAATAAATTATCAATTTATAAAAAAATCTATGTGAAATGTTTATACTAAGATAATATATTTTATATTAAATTAGTAATATACATATATCAAATTCACAACTATTATGATCAAAATTATATATTTACACTTGATAAATTAAACTATTATTTTTTTGTTAAATTTTTATGTATTATATATTAACTATACTATAGTACTTTTTGTATATTATACAAGTTTACCCCTCCATCTTTAACCAATTTATGATAAATATTATATATAATATAGTAAATATAATATAAATTTATATTATATAGATATATGACATTAAAAATTTTAAATACAACCATAATCTAATAAATAATATAAAGTTTAAAGTTTAACCAACTAACTACATAAAAGAAAAGAAACAACTAAGCATATTAGTATGCACACATAGTCCCACATTGATAATAGTAGAAAGGTGAAAGTAAGTGGACAAGTATTAATTGAGTAGGAGACTATGGGCCAACATGTGCTCTTCTATTGGAAAAGTCCAACTTCAAATCTTTTCCAAATTAAAAATTTTATCAAATAAAATAGTAAAATGGTTGGCTGGTTCAAAAAACTGATTCTACCCAGTTTTATCCGGTTTTGACCAGTTTTAGCCGATTTTGACTAATTCTTGATCGGGTTTGACCGGCCCAATCTGGTCTGATGGCATGTCCAATTTTTGGTCATGTTATGGACCGTTTTTGTACCCGATCGCGGTTGGACCGGTCGGATCGGCCGGTCCGGTCCGGTCTTGACAACCATGATTCCGACGCTAATATAGCGTCGCACCTATCGACGCCAATACAATGCAAAACACTAGCGCTAATATCACCTCTTATTTTAGCATCGACTTAGTGTCACCGTTGTTATGACGCTAACTTAGCGTCGCAAGCTTGCGTCGTTAATACAACGCTTTCATTTGCCGCGCACTTTTTAGTTTTCGCGCGAGTTAATAGAGCCGAAATAGCGTCACGATGGTGCCTCATTTAGTGTCAACATATTTTGACGCTAATGTGATGCTAAAGTGAGCTATTGAGAGGTCATTAGCGTCTGCAGTTGTCGAGCCAATGACGACGCTATTCGACATTTTTCTTGTAGTGTCCGGTGGAAGTCCCCACCTTAGCACTGGGCTGTCTTCAGCTCAGATGGTTCCCTTGGAGCAGCTCGGGTAGGGGGTATCGGCTACTTAACCCTCTCTCACAATGGCTCCTTGATCTTTGCGGCCACTAACTTTGCAGTAGCAGACTTAGTATTAGAGATTGAAGTGCGCACTTTGCTCACTAGCATCCAGAAGTGCAAGGAGTTTGGACTATCACACATTCAAATTTATTCGGACTCGGAGACACTTGTTAGAATCGTCAATAAGAAGTTGTGCTGCCCATGGCATATAAGAGTGATCATCGTTGATATATGGATAGTCATTTTGGGTATCACTACAAGAAAATCGCGATTTTCCGACGGATAATTTCCGACGGTTCTAAATCCATCGCAATTTGCGACGAATTTTTCGAAGGTTCCATTTCCGACGGATTTTTCGACGGTTATGACCGTCAGAAATAATTTATATTATTATTTAATTTTTCGACGATTAGGAACGTCGATATTTTTTACGGATATCCATCCTTCACAATTTCCGACGACTTTTCCGACGGTTACGACCGTCGGAAAAAAAATTAAATTATATATTTTTAATATTATTATTAAATTTTTTCGATGGATTTTCCGACGGTCATGACCGTCGGAAATAAAAAAATTAATTATATAATTTATTATATTATTATTTAATTTTTTGACGATTAAGAACGTTGATATTTTCGACGGATATCCATCCGTCACAATTTTCGACAACTTTTCCGATGGTTACGACCGTCGGAAATAAAAAATTAAATTATATATTTTTAATATTATTATTAAATTTTTTTCAACGGATTTTTCGACGGTCACGACCGTCGGAAATAAAAAATTAATTATATAATTTATTATATTATTATTTAATTTTTTGACGATTAGGAACGTCGATATTTTCGACGGATATCCATCCGTCGCAAAATCCGCCGCAATTTTTGAAGGTCATAACCGTCGGTAAATGTATAATAATATCATATATAATAGTATTTTATTAATATAACTAGCGACGGTCCAAACCGTCACAATTACCGACGGTTTTGACCGTCGGTAACGATTACCGACGATTCAAACCGTCGGTAAAATAAAAAATAAATATTATATATAACTAAATATATTTTCGACGGTCACAACCGTTGGTAATTATAAAAATATTTAATATTTACATTTTCGACGGCCGAAACCGTCGGTAATTAAAATTTCGTTATCCCGTTTTTTTTCCCTTTTCCCGCTTTCTTTCCACTTTTTCCCTTTATATATATTCCTCCTCTCTCTTCTCTCTCTCCCTCCTCCCTCCACTCCTCTCTCTCTCCCTCCTCTCCTCTCTCTCTCTCCCGGCCGCGAGCACCCTCTCCCGCGCGCCGGACGCCGGCGACCCTCCCACGCCGAACGTCGGCGACCCTCTCCCGCACCGGCGACCCTTTCCCGTGCCGGCGTATCTCTCTCTCTCCCGCTCCACGCCGGCATCTCTCTCTCTGCTGTCGGCCGGATCCGGCCGTGGCCATTCGGATCCGGCCCCCAGCGGTCGATCGGTCGACTGACGGCCGGATCCGGCCTTCAGCGGCCGGATCGGCCGCCAGGCGGCCGGCCGAAAAATATCGACGGTTCGGACGGCCGGCGTTTTCCGGCGGTTGCAACCGTCGGAAATATCGACGGTTCGAACTGCCGGGGACTTTTCCGGCGGTTGCAACCGTCGAAAAATTTCGACGGGTCGAACCGTCGGGGACTGTTCCGACAGCCAAAACCGTCGATATTTTCGACGAATTTTTTCAACCGTCGCAAATTCGTTTGCGACGAACGTTTTTTCGACGGATTGATTCCGACTGAAAAACCGTCGGTAATTACGTTATCGACGGTTTTCGGGCTGATTACCGACGGTCCGGACCGTCGGTAATCCGCATTTTTCTAGTAGTGTATTAACCCTACTATTATATCACATCGTACCCGAAGCGTCAATATGGCGATGGACTACCTTGCACATTTTGGTCGCATACAGCATAGAGACATTTTTTGGAGGGACAGACCACCTCCTGATCTTGTCCAATTTTTGTACTCAAGCTCCGACACAGCAACTACTTAGTATTAATGAAATTTACTTTGGAAAAAAAATCCTATAGGAAAATATTTATATGACAATATAAATAGACAACTTCTTCATATATAAGTTTACTTTATGCATAAACAAAAATCCTGACCCACAAGATTTTTGATAAAAATATATATAAGTTTATTTACATGAAAAAGAAATTCATAAGGATAGGATTCTTTAAAAAAGAAGAAAAGAATTACTGTTAGCAAGAAAAAAATAAGACGTACAGAATCAAACTATTTTTTCCAATAAAATTTGTATAAAATATTTGAAATAGGTGAGTAAACAATCTTAAGTATTACTCATAACGTTTTGTCATAATAAAAATAATATTAATTTCTTAAATTTTGTTTTATATGTTGTAATAATTTTTATGAATCACAAGATACAAAGAAATTAGAAAGATAAGTGAGAACCAAGAAGTCAAGGAACCTCCATATAAACCCCAATGCTCATCATTCCATTCCTCTCTCGTCTTTCTCATTTTCTTCTTTTTGCTGCCTCTCTTCCGACTTCCGAGACCCAGCGATCGCCATGAATCACCATGGTTCGTCCCCGCCGTCTCAAAGAATGATACAGGGCAACATCGCTTTCCATGCCTACGGCGACGCCGACGCCGACGCGCCGTTGGTTCCTTTGTTAGGTCATGGCAGTGGCAGTACTGTTGCGATAACGGGTATTGATCAAGGAGCGACAGCAATAGTTCCTGGCCCCGCTTACCACTGGCAGCAGCGTCCCCAGTGGCGCCCTTTTCTTGACGCCACAATCCCCTTCCCCGGCGGGCAAAGTTCGTCTTGGCAGTCCCAAGGACCGTATGCAAGCCTCTCTGCTGACGCCGCGCCCTTCGTGCCATCGTCAGTTTTTCACAGCGGGAACACCGGAGCGACAGTCGGCGTTAATGGAACGATCACGGCGTTCTTCACAGTGCCAGGAACGATCACGAGCCCATGGCCACCCATCGTTCCTGGCCACGTATACCAGCAGCTGCCGCAGCTTCCTCCGTTGCCAATACATGCGATGCAAGAACAGGGCCGTGCACTTTACAATATGAACCATTCTTCAGCCGTGATGCCACCCTCTTGTGCGTTTCCAAGAATTTCAAGATTTCCTTCTCCAGTCGGTTCGTTAGCTGCCACCGGAGACCCCGTTCACCAAATCTCCATGGCAGCCTCGACCAGCGGTGACTACAATTCTGAACAAGGCCAACATTGGGATGAGCATCAAACTTCCGTCGAGGGACAAGAATTTCATATCACGAGAGATCAAAACAGCGACGTCGAGAGGCTAAGACAGCTGCTTCGCGACACGCCGGTCCACAAGAATCTTTTGAAGAAGGCAGCAGAGTCGGCGGTGTTGATCAAACTTTTGCAAGAGGAAGAAGATCCGGTGGTCCTTGATAATGTCGTACGAGGGGTGCTTTCTCACACGTCGGTGCATGATCTCATGGGGAACTCATACGGGAGCAGCGTGTTCATGGCATTACTGGACGCATGCAGCATCCACCATAAGAGGGTGCTCGTCGAGTGGGTGACGGAGAATACTCTCCGACTATCCGAAGTGGCAACACAGAGTTTTGGGTGAGTTTACTTCAATGATCAAGAAAGATAATCCCATCTACTTACTTTGATTTCATCGTCATGTGGCAGATCCGACTGCATCAAGCATATCATCGAGAACATCCCTGAGCTCTCTTCTTTGGTGACCAATGCGCTCAGGCTGGTCGTTTCCCCTGTGATGAAATCCCCCGAGGGCTACGGCATACTGTCTTGTTGTTTCACGCACTTGGGCTACGAGGGCACCTACGTATGTACATGTGAAGACGCATGCATGCATCTTTCATTGAATTTGGAGGGCCTCTTAAGTTGAGTGTTTTGATGCTTCGTGACAGGTCGTGGCAAAGGCTATGGCTAGTTGTGTAGTTGACCTTGCGAGACATCAACGGGGGCGTTGGTGCGTCATTTTATGTCTCGATCATGTAGAAAGAGTACCAGGTGATGTGAGAGGGAAGATGACTAGCACCATAATAAGAAATTGTCATCAACTTGCAATTCACCCATACGGGTACGTATACATTACATATATGGTCTTCTAAATCCATGCATGCATGATATACCATATTATGTATAATCTTTCTTAAATTTATGCATGATATACATAATAGGAGTGATGTGGTTCAGCGCGCTATGGAGATAAACGATGTTGCACCCAGAATCTACAGTAAACTCAGGGAGTCTTTTTCGATAATGGCAATGAGCGATGGCGGAAGCCGCACCATTCGGAAGCTCCTAACATTACGGCCACTCGGCGTGCAGCTTTGCTGGGATATACGGCGGATGAAACAGACGGAGCTTGAAGAGGTGGCCCGACATTGGCAGGGGAGTCAAGTTCTGAAAGACGCATTGGAATGTTGCAAAGTAAAGAAAAAGTCCAGTTTTTTGCCAGAAATCCTCACTAGATTATGAAGGATTACTGATATTTCATAATTCGCTTCTGTATGTAATAACATGTAGGGAGATGAGGTATGTCTGGAGTTGCTCCGTGCCATCGCAGGACTTCCCGAGAGTGTGAAGGGGAATCCATACGCCGGCCCTCTCTACCAATTTGCCCTC
The DNA here is from genome assembly GCA_030549335.1 of Pontederia crassipes. Lineage (NCBI taxonomy): Eukaryota > Viridiplantae > Streptophyta > Magnoliopsida > Commelinales > Pontederiaceae > Pontederia > Pontederia crassipes. The sequence goes on along the minus strand of CM060197.1, from coordinate 38,102,016 downwards.
CGCCATCTCCAACAAAGAGGCAGCAGGCAGACGACCGAACATTAACTCATAGAGCAGATGAGCAACTTGCTCTTCGTACATCGGCTTTGATCTGGCACACGTTATCAGGAAGATTTTATAAGATACTGGTTATGTCTTTTTTACTGGTTATGTCTTTTTTCTTCCATAAGATTACTGGTTATGTTACTGGTTCTTATCGAAAAAAAAATTATGTTACTGGTTATGTTACTGTTTGTGATCTTGGATTGTTCCGCTTTGATCTAACAATAGGATTATTTTTAGATCTATTTTACTGGTTATGTTACGTACGGCACTGTTATAAGATTTTATACGATACTGAGTATTATTTTTAGATTGCAATTCGCATCCAATGTTAATCAGTTGTATCGTAAATCGGCACTTACTCGGTTCGATTTGATTTTAAAATTGTTTTAATTGTTGAATCAGTCAAAGTTTTGTTGAATTTTAAAAAACCAATGAACCCACGAACAGGTTAAGAACTGGTTCAATCTAGTTTTTTTTAAAAAAGCCAACTTAAAATGAAAAAGTTAAAAATGTAAGGAAAATTTTTAAAAAATATATAAATTAAGGAAAGAAGAGGTTAAAAACAAAAAGAGAAAGAGGAAAATAAATATAGGAAGATAGTTAAGAGGGAGAGAAAATGGTAATTGAAAATTTGAAATTCAAAGAAAATGAAGAATTCAATGAAAAATAAATAAATAAATAATCAAATAAATTAAATAACAATAATAAAAATTAATAATGATTTGGGATAAAATACATTAATATGCCAGTATCATATAATAATAATAATTTATTATTATTGTTGTTGTTCACTACAAGAAAATTGTCGAATAGAGATACTAATAGCGTCATAATAGCGCTGTCATTGGGTCGACAAATGCATATGCTAATTACCTCTCTATAGCGTCAACTTAGTGTCGCATTAGCGACAAAGAATGTCGACGCTAAATGAGGCTCCACCGAGATGCTATTTTCGCGTTATTATCATGTGCAAAAATTAGAAAACACGCGACAAATGTTAGCGAGCCAGCGACGCTAAATTAGTGTCACCATGACCGAGACGCTAATTGACACTAAAATAAGAGGCGATATTAGCGCCGACTTCCTGCGTTGTATTGGCGTCGATATTTGCGATGCTATATTAGCGTCGGAGGTTGGCAACGCTAAGTAGATGCTAGTTTGTGCCCTTTTGGTAATATATGTTATATATTGTATTGTACATTATAGAATACTATACTAACTACATTGTATAATACTGTACTATACTATATTATACTATATTATACAATATTAGTTATAAACTATACTATACTATACTATACTATACTATACTATACTATACTATACTATACTATACTATGCTATATTATTTTATATTGTACTATATTATACATCATACTATACTATATTATTCTATTATATAATATATAAAAATTAATATACCATGTTATACATATATTATACTCCAATTCCCAAATTTCAAAATACAAGGAATAGTGCTTCTTCATTTTTTATAGAATTCAAATGGTGATTGTCGGAGATCCGACCATCGGATCATCGCAAAATTTATATCTCCTTTAGATCACAGCAACACAAATTTTTCAGTATGTTTTGATGTTTTTAGGAAGCCGAAAGGCAGGAATTAGTCAAAATGAAAATTATGGACTTGTAGAGGTCTACACGAGCTGTCCACCCGAACAAGAATCATGGCGATCAGATGTCAGAAAAAATTCAATAAAATGACAAAATTACGGAATAGAAATGGTCGATTCTCCGCGGTCCTCGCTCGGATTGCCACAAAAAATAGGCGTTTCGAAGGGTTCGAGAAGGTTGGGCGGTGCAAACCTTTCATGTTTCACGTCTTTTTTGTTTCCTTCGATTCTCAAAATACCTATATTTTGTAATTATAAAAATTTCTTAAAACTTCCACCCCCCTAAGAAATCTAAAAATGCATGTTCTTGAAAATTGGACCTTTCAACAGCGCTTAGAACGATCCCATTTAGTCGATATAGAGTTTTCAAATTTTTTTGAGAAATGCTTAATTTCTTAGAGTTTTTTTATCCAAACTTAAAAAGAGTATTCACATTATAGTTGATAACTTTAGGGTTTAGCGTCGTACGTCTGTGATGCCAATGTGATGCGATGTTCTACATTAGCGTCGCATTGTCAGGGTCGCTAATATGCGACGCTAGTTTGCATACCTTATAATTATAACATGGCGCCACATTAGCAACGCCGTAGCATCGCCTATTTGTCATTGCTAATGCACAATTTGTGTACTCATCACAGAACGTATTCTAACCATTCTTTATTTTAATCCAACGCTTCGTAGCACCGCCCTCTTTCCTTCTTTCAATCCAATCCTCTTTTAATCCTTCCTCTCTCTTTCAATCCATCGTCCTTCCTCTCTTTCAATCCATCGTCCATGATGATGCCCGTCCACCTCCCCTTCTCATCGTCGTCTTCGTCGTCGTCCTGGTCATCGTGGTGCCACCCCCTTCTCCCTCCGCCCTCTGTCCCAATGACTCCGCCGTCACGACCACCGCTAACCACCCTCTTCTCCCTTCGCCCTCTGCCCCAATGACTCCGCCGTCATGACCATCGCTACCCCACCCCCTTCTCCATTCGCCCTCTGCTCCGATGAATCAACTATCATGAGCACCCCTACCCCACCCCTTCGCTCTCTACCCCACCCCCTTCACGACAACTAGGAGGCCCTCACACTCGAAGAGGAGAAGCTGCTCACCTAGACCGTGTGTGCCGGGCACCCTCACGATCGAAGAGAAGAAGCAAGAGGTCGACATTCAGGGCCTCGGCTTCTGGAAGCGCATGGCCCTGCTCGAGCGCCTCATTTGGGTTGCCGAGAACGATTGAAATGAGGGGCGTAAGAACAATTTAATTTGATGTAATATTAAGTAATTTGATGTAATTGTCATAGATGTAATTTGATGTAGAAGAATGATTATCTCATGGATTTGTAATTTGATCTAATTTGATATAATGGAAATGTATATGTCATGTAATGTAATTTGATGGTGTAGCAATCAATGAATGTAATGTAAAAAAGTTAGCAATCGATGAATGTGCAAGGCAATGTGATTTCTTTGAATGAATATATGTAGTTAGTGTTTCCTTCGCGTCGCAGTGGCGTCTCAATATTTAGCGCCATATTGGCGTCCGATTAGCATCTCAATGTAGCGTCAAAGTAGAGTTGACACATTCAGCGCCGCTTTAGTGTCGAAGTAGAGAAGCATATTAGCGCTTCATGACGACACTTTCTGTGTCATTATAACGTCTCAATAGCGCCACCATGCGACGGTAATAGCGTCGACAAACTCGTGGATGCGACGTCGATGCTAATAGCGACCGAAATTTTGCGTCGCCAAGCCTATGGCGCTAAGTTGACGCTAATGCGTCGCTACGTTCTTCAGTGCCGAGTTAGCGCCGCATTTGAGGCTATTATGTTGTGTCGCTAATCACATCTTTTCTTATAGTGGTTGTTGTTGTTGTAAGTATGAAGTTTTTTAAAGTATAATAAGTAATTAGAAAAAGAATAAATTTGGAAAAAAGAAAGGAGCAACAAGTAATGAAAATAGAAAAGGGAATAATATATATGAGGCAATAAACAATAGGATGAATAAATGAAAATAAATAAAAGAACCAAAATTTTAAAAGTAAATTAGATTTAATAAATTAGTATAGCATCACAAATATTATATAAATAATAGAAAAATATAAAACGTACCAATTATGGTTATTTTGGATAGCTTAAATTTATAGAATATAATAAATAGTAGTTTTATACTAAATTGTTTTAGTATGATATATTATATAATATATTAGTCGTGATATACATTCAAAATTAATATAAATAAAATTATTTTAATAAAATTTAGTCGAACCTGATTGAATCTGATCGGATCGCATTTGCGGTTCAACTACGACTTGGTAATGAATTCGATCCAATCGCATTTGGCTTATATTTTGCTAATTGAATCATGTTGCAGCCCAACTATGCAGGCTCCCCTAAAATTAATTTATCTCTACTTATGGAGTTGAACTTTAGACAAAGTCACATTTACATTCATTTTCACATTCAATAAATCCTAATACCATAAAAGTATTACAACAAAGATATAATGAAACAGGAAAAATTAATATAAAAACACAACAAAATATTTAATTGAAACAATTTAGAACATCATAACTTTAATTCATGGGCAACATAGACTCACTCTATCATCATAAAAGATAATTTAGAATGTCATAACTTAATATATGGGCCACATAGACTCTATCATCATAACACCCATCAAAGAATTTAATATGTTTCACCAAAAAAAGAATTTAATATGATAAATATACCATAAAGGAGTTCATATAAAATTCGAGACAATTCGACTCACATAAAGATTCTACATAAAATATCACAAAAGATAAAGGATAACTTTGGTAAGCAACCCAATCACTACATCTACAATAGCTCATCATGAGTTCGCCTAGACTTCTTCGACTTGTACGAATGTGAAAGGAATTTCTCCCGTTAAAGTATGTCAAGGTTCATGCCCCTATATTATGAATTCTACATGTCATAACACATTCACTTGTATTATAGTCCCAATTAAAGATATATTGTGCATACAATGACTTACATCACATATAAGCATCATGTCGTGGCATGGCAATACAAATAGGGATGCTCATGGGTCGGGTTGGGTCAGGTCAAACCTAACCCGACCCTGGATCGGGTCGGTTCGGGTCAATCATATTTGGAGGCTTGGATCCGATCAAACCCAACCCGATTCAGGTCGGTAACCGAGTCGAGTTGGATCGGTAACCGAGGCTTGGATTACTCGACCACCATTTTTTAATTGTTTTTACTTTTTCTATTATTTAATCTAAAAAATATTATATAATATTTATTTAGAAAACATAAAATAATTGGTTAAATGTTTAAATATTATTTTACACATTTAAAATATGGTATTTAATTTTTTTAATTTTTTATACAAAATATAAGCTGACAACTAAATAAATTAAAGAAAATAAAAAGTCGGGTCGGATCGACTTGGATCAGAAATTTCAACTCATACCTGACTTGACCCAAATTGGTTTGGGTCAGGTCGGACTATTTAGTTCGCGCGTGGATCCGACCCACTAAACACCCCTAAATACAATCATCATGGAAAGATAAGACTTTCGATAGAGCATAAAAACATAAAAATTTCTTAAAAAGCACTTTATAACTTGTCTTGCTTTTTAACATCTTTAGCATAATAGCATCTTAAGGAAATGAACATACTTTCATTAGCATAGTTAACAATGCATACCATTAACTAATTCATATTCTTGTCCAAGCCATTTCATTTTAATTCGTCATATCATATGACTTATTTCATCTTTCTCATCTTTTGATCTTTACTTGAGATAGTTTATTATCTTAGTGATTAAAAAGACATACCGTGTTGACTCATTGTTAATGGTTATCTAGGTCGTAGGGTCGCGCTTTTATCCTAGGGGAAAGCTTTACACTTTTCGTGCAGACCTCATTTTGATACATGCATATTCCAACATATATTTAGGTATGTGGTTAACATTATTTTGATTACTTACATCATAATATGCATCATTTTATTAGTTTATTTACTTTAATTTATTACAATAAAATAGCAATCAAGTTTTGAGATTTATCTTCTAGGTAGCAACAATTTTTTTTGAAGCTATTGGAGAAAATAATACGTAAATCGAAGTCAAAAAGTAAATACTAATGAAGTTGTTAGAATGCTAAAATTGAAAGTACATGTCTTAATAGGATGGTAATGCCCGTGCCGTGATAGAATTGTAATGAAACGTGAAAACATACAATTTCAACTCTCAAAGTTGCTCGAATCAAATAGCAATTAGGTGTAGTCTAAGCAGTTTTCATTCTCTAGTTTCATGCCTAAACCTCCATACTCATTTCAATTAGAATCATGCATGGTGATTCATCAAAGTATGTATTATATTCATTTGCATCTTAAGTTTCATTTTTCTCTTTGTTGGCGCCAACAATGGGGCTTGGAGAGCAACCCTTGGAGGTGGTTACCTCTGCAGGCATAAAGTTTTATAAACTGCATAGGTGAAGCTAGATGAATTGCATATAGAACTCTATAAAAATGGAGTTCGAATTTTGTGTGGGTGCAAACTGCAAGTTGCTTTCCGTTTCTTACCTTGGGGTTCTACCGAAGTTTACATGGTACTTGGATTGTGAACCAATGCCAGACTTTTTCGTTTGTGATCGTCGTCCCAATTCTCGACTACAAACAACGTAAAAGAACCTCATTAATCCTATTGAAAAGGTAGGTTTCCTAATTATAAAATCTTGAATCGGTACCAGAGTTTTGAAAGGTTCTTTTTGTAAGGACCCCAATTTTTTAGAGTTAAAAAAATAATATTTTATTATTTATTTTGAGAAAAATGATCATTATATTATTATAATAAATAATTTCGAAAATAAAGAAAAATAGGGGAGGAGTTTAATTAAGGATAAAAATGTATTATGGGATATTTATTTAAATTCGGAATTATTTAATTATTAAAGTAAATCAGAATTGTTAAAAGAGATTAATTAAAAGATTAAATTTGATCGGAATTGAAAGTTATAGATAGATTGAAAATTTAAGATTTAGAACTCTATAAATAAATTCTTAGGATCGATCGTCAAAGGAGTTTTCTCCTTTTTTGTTCTTGATGTATGGCGGCAGAGGCATGATGTTCAGGTGATGACAAAGTATTATTTAATGTTGAACGACTATGAGGTACGTAGGAGGGATTCGTAAGTTCTTTGATTATTTTTTTTATTATTGAAATTATCACTGCTAAAATAAAAAAGAAGGTCGTGAGGGTTTAAAAAATATATAAATTATTTAGCGCATATATGTTCGGCTGCGCGGAAGTTCAAAAGAAAATAAGAAAAAGTCTCTGAACATGACGTAGAGAGAAGTGGAGAGGGAAGGGTGAAGAAAGAAAAAGAGAGGACGAACACTACCTGAATTAGAGAGAGAAATATGTGAGGAAGAGTGATTAGATATTTGGCACTCACAGAAATAAAAGAAGAAATGAAAAGAGACGTTCTGTGAGAAGAAAGAGGAAAAGAGGGAGAGAAAAAGAAAAGGCACAAATTGCGAGAAGGAGAGAAGAAAAACAAAAAAAAAAGACACTGGCCGTGATGTAAGGAGAAAAATAAAAGAAGAAAAAGGGAATCTCACAGGCGAAAAAAATAGGAGAGAGAGATGGAAATTGAGAAATAAAAGAAATAAAAAAAGAGCCTCACGTGAGATTGATAAGAAAAAAAGGGGCTCTTGTAATAAGAAAAAAATAAATAAATAATTAGATAAATGAATATAAAGATGAACCGAGAGTTAGTTATTCATTTTATTTAGATTAGCAAATTTTAATTGAGTTTTACCTTATTGATCCTGATTAAATTATTATCATATTTGATTATGGTATTATCCGACCTGATAATAGTATTATTTTATCAAATCATATTATCATCGTATTTTGTTATCATATCCAATTTTATCATTAATTATAATATTGATCCAATAATCTTTCTTATTGGGTCTTATGTCACCTAAATTAAATTGTTAAAAAATAAACATCTTAGGTAAACAAGATAAAAATCGAAAGCTACTGGGCTCATGTCTACTAATTGCCACTAAGCCGGGACCAATTGAACTGAATTGAATTGAATGTGACAGATAGTGTAAAAGCTATGGCTGTCCCGTGTATGCCCACTCGTCCTCCACCATACACGAACTCATTAAATTGTATCGAGCTTGTCGTAGCATTGATCCCCCACTGGCCTGCATGAAAGTGACATGGTGTCCTTAATTGACTGAGCGCTCCTATTGAATTGATTAACTCCGAACATTGTAAATTGAATTAAATTAAATTAAAATCAAATCGAATTGAGTTGGATTGAAATCGAATTGAATTGAATAGATCATGGTCATTTGGATAGTGGCGTTGACTGGCATTGCCTCCGTCCATTGAATTGAATTGAATTGTTATTGACCAATGACCATTGATATTGAATTGAAAATTATTAAATTGAATAATGCGTGATCAGACATCATTGATATCATTAATTGCTAAACCAATATTTATCGATCATTTGATCTTTTCCTGGTCCTTTCTATTGATCTATGACTTCATTGTCGTATTATTATATTAAATCATTGATCCAATTGATCAGACAATTATTAATTTATATCTCTATTGATTGGTCTCTTGACCATAACTTGATATAATTGCTCATATCGATAAATCGTTATATTGTTAAATTGATTATTGTATTGATTGCTCAAGTGATTCATCATTGATTATATCTTATTTTTTATTGAGCATATTGATTATTTAGTAGACCCTACGTACCGAGTATTTTTATACTCATGGATATTTTTCTGTACCTAGATCCGTGCATGTAAGAGTGCTCTGATAGAGGATGATCTTGCAGGTGACTATGCTCAGTGACAGACAGATGTTGCACATGTTCTAAATTGAGTTATCTAGTTTTTATTATTTTCGCATTTATTAGAATTGTAAATTTATTGATATTTTAATTATTTTGAATATAATGAATTATTAGATGTTATTGTTGAAAAAGTCTTCCGCATTTATTGTTTATATTCCGTAAAAATATTTTATAGAAAATTAAATAGCGCCTTGGGACGACTCTGAGCACGTGAAAGTCACGTGGATCTCGGGGCGTTACACTTTTAGTTATTTTTTTTAATTTGGGATTGTGCAAAAAAATTATGTTTATGCATATACAACCAAAGAATAAAAAAAAACGAAACTTTGTTGTTAATTCCATGTGTTGATTCAACAAGAATTTTTTACAAAAAATAGTTTTAATTTTTTTTTACATTTAAAAAAGTTGTTCACATGAACAGTGCCAAGCGTGCTATTGCTGCAAAAAAAGTTGTTCCATTTAAAATTATTGGGAATTCTTGTTTTATGCTTATATTATGCTTCGACTTAAATTATATTAAACTTTGATGTTATGCTTATAAGAAGTCTGTGACATGATATAATGTGACATATTTTATTTGAAATGTTTTGCACATAATTATAGAAATTTATATGACATAGATTATGGACATTTTGATATTTTATATGTGCAAAATTTAAATATGTCATGTACGTTATGTTATTTGATTTTATGTTATGAACATAATTATATTACATGATGTCATTTTTTGCTTGTGAAAATAAAATTCGTGCACATTATTATTAACTTCATTATGTGATATGGAACTTATAAATAATATTTTTCTTTATCTTAGAAATAAAAATGTAAGTGCATATTACCAAAATCGTCTTTATGTAAAAATGAATTCTTCACATGATATTTTGTGTATTGAAATAATGCAATATCGGATATATGTATGATATTATGACATTAATTTAGTGTTAAACATTTCTTATTACACTATAATTAAGGCATGTGACAATAATTTTTTTATAAAAAATGATATTATTATTATTATTATTATTATTATTATTATTATTATTATTATTATTATTATTATTATTATTATTATTATTATTATTATTATTATTATTATTATTATTATTATTATTATTATTATTATTATTATTATTATTATTATTATTATTATTATTATTATTATTATGCCTTGTGTTATACTATATGTATTTTAAGCATATGACTATATTTCGCATTTTACATAAATATATAAGCATATGACTATATTTTTTGTATTTATTTAGTTGCGTAAATAAATATTTATTTTCGAAAAAATTGGAATATTAATAATGTATGTGATTTAAATATTTTTTATCTCTAGCATCATTAATTTTCTAGTGTATATGAGAAGGTTGTTCCTTTTTTTTTCTTCCTCTTCAGGGCCCAGGCAGATTCCTGTTTGGAACATGATTTATTGTGTTCTTGAAGAAAGTTAAATCTTTCTCTATTCTACGTTTTTAGTCTTCTTTCGTAACTCCTTATTTTCAAAGCATATAAAAATAGAAATTAAATAATTCATCAATGATGCCTTTAAAAGAAATAAGCAATAAAAATTGATTTGCAAATTGACCAAATTAATTAAAAAATACATAAAAAGTATCAACACTAATGTCTTATATTTTTGTTAATTGTCAATTTTTCAACCCGCACGACGTTATTGAGCTCATTGAGCATTAGTTGAAAAGTCTGGTCATTATCGAAAGTTTAACTAATCTAATGTAAGATTGTCTCTGTGTACAAATGATATTCTCAATGAAAATTCATTCATAAATATTAAAATTTGAAAACTTAAATGCTTTTATCTGGTTGGTCTTATCCATCTTTTTTTTCTATCAGTGTGTTATATGGTGTGTTGCCCTTTATCATCGCAGCTGATGACTTGGGCTTGAATTTTATTCTTCTCTTTGACCTAATTATAACAGTCACTGTCATCTCTATCACGACAACAACATCCATCTACTGGTGCAAGAGAGATGGTAGTCCCAATGTTGTTAAACTCTCGAGTCAAACTCTTAACTCGTAAGAGCTCATAAGAGTTTAAGAGTTTAGGTAACTAAAATGAATTAAATTGGCATAAACTCTTATATTTTATATAAAAATTAATTTAAACAATTTTATAGACTCTTATAAACTCTTATAGAGTATATGCGAGCATATGAGTATATGATTAGTACAATTATTTATTTTGCACGATAAAAAGGTTGTAAAATCTTAATTATTCTATTTATTAATGTATTTGTTATTAGAATGAAATTATTAAAAAAATATAGTGTAATAATTTTACTTAATTTTGTATAAGTTTTTTATTTCAATAAACACAATAATTGAAAGTTAGTTAGTATTTATTAGTTATATGTGATAGTACTTATTTTTTATTACTTTCATATTTATTTCATTTCAGTAAAATATATTAGTTATTTTCTAATTTATGCATCATATATATGTGTTCATAATTGTATAGAATTACTTAAATATTTAAACTTATTTGATACATAGACTCTAGATTTATGAGTCGATTCTACGATACGAGTTTACCGGACAAAAAATGAGTTTACCTAAACTCTTGAACTTGACAACATTGGGTAGTGCCCTTGCGGCTGTTATAATTAGGTCAACAAATAGACAAATAAAACTAAAGCCAAGGCACTGAATTTCTAATAAAATAAAAGAAATAAATATTTAATTAGTTAGATGTAAAGTTTAGGGTTTTAAAAGGAATAACAAATTTTGAAAAGAAGTAAAGATACAATTAGATAAGATATAGAAGAAGAAATAACAAATTTATTACATATCTCCATCATATGTTAACTTACACATGATTAACATTTAACTTTATGTTAACTGTTAAATTTACTCCATCCTCACATGTACATGAGTTGCTTGCAAGTTAGGTTGATGTGTGTGCAGTGACTGTCGGGATGACATGTGCACATGGTTATCTAGAGTCATGTTGAATTTTTTATTTTATCGAGTTGTATTTCAAACTATTGTGGAACTTATATGTATTGTGAGATGATGGATTTGATGTACTTTATATTTTATTTAGCTTCCGTATTTTTTCTTGTAATAATTTAGTTTAAATCTTTCACTTAGATATTATATTTCTTGATCATTTGAGTCAATGAAAAATAAAAAAAAAAAGACCGAAGAAAGTAACCTAGCAAAGAAGATTAGATAAAAAGATTATATTAATTAGCTGAATGATCCATACATGGAGTATCCGATAGGACAAGAGGAATACCATCAGATCAAAATGTGTCGTTTATGGCTGAAGCGGCCAAACAATCCCAAAAATCGAACTGCACTATTAGCCAAAAAAGTGGCTTCAAAATTTTGTGTGTCTAAATTTCGTTCTTGCTTATCCTAAGTTTAATTAATTTGAGCATCTTATCTTAATCGAAAATATTTTACTTTATCTTCTTATCTTTTTTGCCTAACTACAACGTTACTTCTTTTCAAAGTCAAACCATCTTTTAAATCCTTATTTTTTTATTATTTAACAAATAAATAAATATTTATTTACTTTTCCAATTCCATATCATTTATGAATTTTATATTTATAACTTTTAAAAATGCTATTTTTAAAAGTATATAGCAATGTGGGACTAATCGAGTAAATTCTTTATATTTATTAACAAAATCATAATTAATTAAACAAGATTCCGCCTGCTGCTTGTTGGGCGGCCATGTGAAGTTTCTGGTTTGTTTCAATCATTTCATTTTGTTCTCGATAATATGAACAAGTTAATTCCAGAGATATTGGTGAACTCCGTAAGATTAATCCTTAGGACGAAAATTTATATGACAATCTAAATAGAGAACTTCTTAGTATATAAGTTTACTTTATGCAAAAACAAAATTCCTGACCCACAAGATTTTTTCTAAAAATATATAAGTTTAGTTTACATGAAAACAAAAAAAAATCATAAGGATAGGATTCTTTAAAAAGAAGAAAAGAATCACTGTTAACAAGAAAAAGAAAAGACGAATAAAATCAAACTATTTTTTCCCAATAAATTTTGTATAAAATATTTGAAATAGGTGAGTAAACAATCTTAAGTATTACTCATAACGTTTTGACATAATAAATATAATAATAATTTCTTAAATTTTGTTTTATATGTTGTAATAATTTTTACGAATCACAAGATACAAAGAAATTAGAAAGATAAGTGAGAACCATGTTGTAATAATATTAATTTTTATTAATAATTTTTATGAAGCCAAGGAACCTCCACTTAAACCCCAATGCTCATCATTACATTCCTCTCTCGTCTTTCTCATTCTCTTCTTTTTGCTGCCTCTCTTCCGACTTCCGAGACCCAGCGATCGCCATGGATCACCATGGTTCGTCCCCGCCGTCCCAAAGAATGATACAGGGCAACATCGCTTTCCATGCCTACGGCGACGCCAACGCCGCCGCGCCGTTGGTTCCTTTGTCAGGTCATGGCAGTGGCAGTGCTGGTGCGATAACGGGTATTGATCAAGGAGCGATAGCAATAGTTCGTGGCCCCGCTTACCACCACCAGCAGCGTCCCCAGTGGCGCCCTTTTCTTGACGCCACAATCCCCTTCCCCGGTGGGCAAAGTTCGTCTTGGCAGTCCCAAGGACCGTATGCAGGCCTCCCTGTTGCCGCCGCGCCCTTCGTGTCATCGTCAGTTATTCACAGCGGCGACACCGGAGCGACAGTCGGCGTTCGTGGAACGATCGCGAACACGTACTATTGGAGCCCACGGCCACCCATCGTTCCTGGCCCCGTATACCAGCAGCAGCCGCAGCTTCCTCCGTGGCCAATACATGCGATGCAGGAACAGCGCCATGCACTTTACAGTAATCCGCATGCTTTCTACAATATGAACCATTCTCCTGCCGTGATGCCGCCCTCTTATGCGTTTCCAAGAATTTCAAGATTTCCTTCTCCAGTCGGCTCGTTGGCTGCCACCGGAGATCCCGTTCACCAAATCTCCATGGCAACCTCGACCAGCGGTGACCACCATTCTGAACAAGGCCAACATTGGGATGAGCATCAAACTTCCGGCGAGGTACAAGAATTTCATATCACGGGAGATCTAAACAGCGACATCGAGAGGCTAAGACAGCTGCTTCGTGTCACGCCGGCACACAAGAATCTTTTGAGGAAGGCAGCCCAGTGGGCGGTGTTGATCGAACTTTTGAAGGAGGAAGAAGATCCCCGTGCAAGGGGTGCTTTCCCACCCGTCGGTGCATGATCTCATGGGGAACCCATACGGGAGCAAAGTGTTCATGGCATTACTGGACGCATGCAGCATCCACCATAAGAGGGTGCTTGTCGAGTGGGCGACGGAGAATGCTCTCCGGCTATCCGAAGTGGCAAGACACAGTTTTGGGTGAGTTTACTTCAATGGTCTGCAAAGACAATCCCATCGGACGTACGTATCGACTCATCGTCTTGTTTGTGGCAGATCCGACTGCATCAAGCATATGATCAAGAACGTACCTGAGCTCTCTTCTTTGGTGACCAATGCGCTCGCGCAGTCCGTTTCCCTTGTGATGAAATCCTACGAGGGCAAGAACATACTGTCTTGTTGTTTCATGTACTTGGGCTACGAGGGCACCCAAGTATGTGCATGTGAAGACGCATGCATGCATCTTTCATTGAATTTGGAAGGCCTCTTAATTTGAATGTTTTGATGCTTCTTGACAGGTCGTGGTAAAGGCTATGGCTACTTGTTTAGTTGACCTTGCGAGACATCGACAGGGGCGTTGGAGCGTCATTGCATGTCTCTCTCATGTAGAAAGAGTACGAGATGAATTGAGAAAGAAGATTATGGTCACCATAATAGGACATTGTCGTCAACTTGCAATTCACCCATTCGGGTACATAAACATTATATGATCTTCTAAATCCATGCATGCATTCATGATATAATCTTTCTTAAATTTATGCATGATATATACATAATAGGACTGACGTGGTTCAGCGCGCTATGGAGATAAACGATGTTGCACCCAAAATCTACAGTAAACTCAGGGAGGATTTTTCGATAATGGCAACGAGCGATGGCGGAAGCCGCGCCATGCTGAAGCTCCTAACGTTACGGCCACTCGGCGTGCGGCTTTGCTGGGATATACAGCGGATGGGACAGGAGGAGCTTGAAAAGGTGGCCCGACATTGGCAGGGGAGTCGAGTTCTGAAACGCGCACTGGAATGTTGCAAAGTAAAAAAAAAAACTTTTTTTTTACTGAATTCCTTCTGATATTTCATGATTGTCAGATCATAATATATTGGTTCTTGATATTTCATGATTCGCTTCTGTATGTCATAACATGTAGGGAGATGAGGTCTATCAGGAGTTGCTCCGTGCCATTGCAGGACTTCCCGAGAGTGTGAAGGGGAATCCATACGCCGGCCCTCTCTACCGACTTGCCCTCCGCCATCTCCAACAAGGAGGCAGCAGGCAGACGACCGAACATTAACTCATATAGCAGATGAGCAACTTGCTCTGCGTACATCGATCTGGTTATGTTACTGTTTTTTTTTTTCCGTAACAATTATGTTACTGGTTCTTATCGAAAAAACAAAATTAAGTTACTGGTTATGTTACTGTTTGTGATCTTGGATTGTTCGGCTTTGATCAAACACACGTACGGAACTGTTATAAGATTTTATAAGATAGTATTATTTTTAGATTGCAATTTGCATCCAATGTTAATCAGTTTTATAGCAAATCGGCACTTACTCAGTTCGATTTGATTTTAAAAATGTTTTAATTATTGATTCAGTCAAAATTTTGTTGAATCTTAAAAAACCAATGAACCCACGAACAGGTATGTAGTTTTTTTTCTTAAAAGCCAACTTAAAATGAAAATATTATTATTATTATTATTATTATTATTATTATTATTATTATTATTATTATTATTATTATTATTATTATTATTATTAAGAACGAAGTTTTTTAAGTATAATAAGTAATTAGAAAAAAGAATAATTTCGGAAAAAAGAAAGGAGCGACAAGTAATGAAAATAAAAAAGAAAATAAATATGGGGCAATAAATAATAGGACGAATAAATGAAAATAAGTTAAGAAACCAAAATTTTAAAAGTGAATTAAATCTAAATAAATTAGTATAGAATCACAAATATTATATAATAATAAAAAATATGAAATGTAATATAATAATAATAGTTGTATACTGAATTATTATAGTATGTTATATTACATAATATATTAATATGATATATGTTCAACTTTAATATAAAGAATATTATTTTAATAAAATTAACTCGAACCTAATTGAACTCGATCAGACCAGTTCAACCATGACCCAGGGTCGAATTCGATCTGGTCGCCTATCCCAAGGTTGCAAGCCTCTTTTATTTGGAATTATATTTTACTAACTAAATCCTAATGCAACCCAAATGTAAAGGCGCCCCCAAAATTGATTTCTATCTATTTATAAGGGTTGAACTTTATACAAAGTCACATTTACATTCATTTTCACATTCAATAAATCCTAATGCCATAAAGTATTACAACAGAAACATAATAAAATAGGAACAATTAATATGAAAACAGAGTGAAATACTTAATTGAAAAAAAAAATTAGAACATCATAACTTAATTCATGGACCACATAGACTCTATCATCATAAAAAGATAATCTAGAATGCCATAACTTAATCAATGGGCCACATAGACTCTATGGTCATAACACCCAGAAAAGAATTTGACATGATAAATATATCATAAAGGAATTCATATAAAATTCGAGACAATTCAACTCACATAAAAGTTCTTTATGGATATAAAATATCACAAAAGATAAAGGACGCCTTTGGTTGCGACCCGATCACTACATTGCAATCACTCATCATGAGTTCGCCTAAACCTCCTTCGATTTGTACAAATCTATGTGGTGTAAGAGATTTCTCCCATTAAAGTATGTCGAGACTCATGCTCCTATATTATGAATTCTACATGTCATAACAGATGCATTTGTATTATAGGCACAATTAAAGATACATTGTGCATACAATGCTTTACATCAGATATAATCATCCTACATATCATGGAAATACAATCATCATGGGAAAATAAGACTTTTGATAGAGCATAGAAACATAAACATTTCTTTAAAAGCACATTATAACTTGTATTGCTTATTATTAACATCTTTAGCATAATACATCTTAAGGAAATGGACATACTTTCATTAGCATTTTTAACGATGCATAACATTAACTTATTCATATTCTTCACTAAGCAATTTTATTTTAATTAGTCATATCATATGACTTATTTCATCTTTCTCGTCTTTTGATCTTTACTTAAGATAGTTTATTATCTTAGTGATTGAAAATACCGTGTTGACTCATTGTTAATGGTTAGCTATATCGTCGCGCTTTTATCATTAGGGAAAACTTTACACTTTTCATGTAGAACTCATTTTGATGCATTCATATTTCAACATATATTTAAGTTCGCAGTTAGCATTATTCGATTACTTACATCATAATATGCATTATTTTAGTAGTTTATTCACTTTAATTTATTAAAATAAAATTCTAGTTTTGAGATTTTTTTTCTAGGTAGCAAGAAATTTTTTGGAAGTATTGGAGAAAATAGTACGTAAATCGAAGTCAAAAAGTAAAAATTAATAAAGCTGTTAGAATGCTGAAATTGAAAGTCACATGTCGTAATAGGATGGTAATGATCGAGCCGTGATAGAACTTCAATGAATTGTGAATATTTATAGTTTTAACTTTCAAAGATGCCCGAATCAAATAGGCAATCAGGTAGTCTACGCAATTTGCATTCTCTAGTTTCATGCCAAAATACTGATACTCATTTCAATTAGAATCATGCATGGTGATTCATGAAAATATGTTATCATATTAATTTGCATCTTAAGTTTCACTTTGCACTTTGTTGGCGCCAACAATGGGCCTTGGATAGGAATCCTTAGAGGTGGTACCTCTATAGGCATGCAATTACATAAAATTGCATAGGCATGAACTGCATATAGAACTCTATGACTGTGTTTGGCATAGAAATTTCAAGTTTCCGTAAATTTCTGAGAACTAATTGTGATAGATAAGTTTACATGTGGTATTTCGATAAAAAAGTGTAATGATGGGAATTTGTAAGATTGATTTGATAGATAAGTTTTAATAGGTGTTTGGATAAAAAGTAAGAATAATTATATAATTTATTATTTTATGGAGTATAAAATTATAGTAAATTAAAATATTATTTATTTATTTAGTTAAAATAATTATTTATGAAACATATTTATTTTAATATTATATTTAATAATTTATACAAATATTTAAATTAATATTAAATTTATAATTTATAAAACTAATAATATTATAATTTATTATTTTCATATGTTATTAATATTATAATTTATGAAAAATATTTATATTAAATTAAAGAATTTATTTTACAAACTCAATGATAATATTTTAATAAATAAAATATTAAAATTAATTATTATTTAAGATAATATAAAAATAATTTAATAAATAACATTAATATTAAATAGAAATTAATAATATTTTACTAATTATAATATAATAAAGAAATGAGAAAAAAAAACAAAGCAAGAAACAAAAAAAAAACCACGTTCTCGCTGGCAAAGTTCTCGCTTCTGGCGAGAACAAAAAGTTCTCGCAAAGCGAGAACAGGGCAGCATGTGACCAGAAGTTCTGGTCACATGCTGTGTTTGACAGAACTTGGCCAAGTTCTGCATGTCAAACACAACCTATAAAAATGGATTTCGAATTCTGTGTGGGTGCAAATTGCAAGTTGTTGTCCTTTTCTTAAGGTTGTGTTTGGCAAAGGAATCAGGCATGAACCGTGCCTTTGTTCTGTTTGATTTCGTGAGTGACCGGAGAACTAGAATTCCTTAGGGCTATGTATGGATAGCGGAACTAAAGTTTGGCAAAGTTCCTGGAACTTCGTGATGTGACTATGGAGTTCTCGTTAGCATTTGCCTCCAAGTTCTTGGAGATGAGAACTTTGGAGGATGTCGCCTTCTCGTCCACGCCCGCTGCTGCAGCCGACGGCTTGATCTCAGCAACGAAGGGTCGGCCTTGTATGTGAAGTTGGTCAAGAGTCATCCTCGATGTCAGCATTGTAGGTGAAGTTGGTGGGCATCGTCAATCCTAGCAAAGAAGCGCTCGTAGACCTCCAATGTTGTCATCGTCGTCATAGAGGTGCCGAGTTCGTCGTAGCTACAATTGCTTGCAGACTTCCGATGTCGTCGTCGCTGCCCTTGAGTCTCGATTTCGATCCCAACAACGAAGCGCTCAAGGCCGAACTTGCCTCCCCCTCGCCGTCCTCGGAGCCAAAGAAGAACTCGCCTCCTGCTACAACGGTCGATGGCTTGAGCACGGATGGAGAGAGGGGCTCGACCAAGAGCACAACGGGGATGCGCTCGTGGCGGTGCACGAGCAAATTGGCAGAGTGGATGTCGTTGTTGCACGTGACGCAGAGTTCGGCCTTGTAGGTGAAGCTGGCGGGCGTCACTGATCCCAATAACAAAAGCTCGAAGACCTCTGATGTCATCATCACCGTCACAGAGGTGCCAAGTTCGTTGCAGCTGCAACCGCTCGCAAACCTCCGATGTCGTCACCACTGCTCTTGAGGAGGGCATCGAGTTCGATTACAACAACGAAGTGCTCAAGACCAGCCTCGCTGATGCCCACTGCCGCCCTTGGCGTCCGAATCTGTGGATGAAATTGCAGCCAAGGTGAGGGAAGAGAGAAAGAGAATGAGAGAGAGAAACGTTCGCGAAGTTCTTCACTTTGCTCAGATTTTTTTGGGCGGAACTTTTGCCCAAAAAGTTCTAGGCTTTATCACGTGATGGGAACTTCAGAAGTTCTCGTAGTTAAGAATGTTTGACAGAACTTTGCCCTAAAGTTCTACTGCCAAACACTGCTTAGGGGAACCAAAAATTGGAACCAAGTTATCATGTTCTAGGTGCTCCGATTTTATCATTTTTGTGGAACCGGGACACTGTAGTGAAATCTCCCTTTTTTTTCTTGACGCGACATTTTTTTTATTATTTCGTTTTCTTTTTTCTTTTTCTTTTCTCTCACACCTTACCCTCATAAAAAATTATTTATTAAATATTAAACAATTATAATAAATTATCAATATAATATTATTTATTACTTATTATTTTATTTTAAAAAATTTAATATTCGTTAAGTATAATTAATTTTTAAAATGATTTTTAAATTTTCAATAATATATCTATTAACAAAATTTTTCCATAAAAAATATTTATACTTTTATTTTTATTATTTAATAAAATTATGCTTCATATAATAATAACTTTTTTTAATTCAAAATTCATAAAAAATGAATTCATTACATCTACTCTTTCCTAACACATCAACTCCCTAATTCATCATCATTACGTTTCACTCCATCCAAAAATACCGTGAATTAATATATCAATTCAACTATCCACCGAGAATTTAGGAGAAACTATGGTTCCGTTTTCAAATGCAGCCTTAGATTCTACTGAAGTTTATGTGGAACTTGGATTGTGAACCATTGCCTACTTTTCATTTGTGATCGTCGTTCTCGACTATGAACAACATAAAAGAATCTAACTAATTCTATTGAAAAGGTAGGTTTGCTAATTATAAAACCTTGAATTGGTACTAGAGTCTCAAAAGGTTCTTTTTGTTATTTTTTAATTTGGGATTGTACAAAAAATATATATGTTTTTTGCATCTATAATCAAAGAATAAAAAAATAAACTTTGTTGTTATCTTCCATGTGTCGAATTCAACAAGAATTTTTGTCAAAAAAAGTTTTAATATTTTTTTCATTTAAAATAAATGTTCACACGAACAGTGCCACCAGGAACTGTAGTGCGCAAGCTTTGAGTCCCACAGCGTTTGTGACATGCTGTGACATTTTTTATTTGAAACGTTTTGCACCTAATTATGTTATGATAATTAGAAAATTTCAGATTTTTTTTTAAATTTATGTGACATAAATTATGGACATTTTGATATTTTATATGTGCAAAGTTTAAATATGCCATGTATGTTATGTTATTTGGTTTTATGTTATGAACATAATTATATTACATTTATGCCATTTTTTGCATGTGAAAATAAAATTCATTCACCTTATTATTTTTAAAGTTCATTATGTGATATGGAACTTGTAAATAATATTTTTCTTTATTTTAGAAAGAAAAATGGAAGTGCATATTTTTTGTTACCAAAATTGTCCCCCAACTTTTGTCTTTTGTGTATTAAAATAATAAAATTTTGAATATATGTATGATATTATAACATTAATTTATTGTACAAACATTTCTTATTATACATATAATTAAGACATTTGACAAAATATTTTTTTTATGAAAATTGATATTATAATTATTTAAATACCTTGTGTTATACATATATTTTAAGCATATGACTTTATTTCACATTTTATGTAAATGTATAAGTGATTATAGTCATACTAATTACCATACATTATATTATGATAAAAGCATATCACAAATACTTTCATTTTTGAGATAAATGACTTTGTATAATTATCTTTATGCTTTGCAATTCGAACTAATATTTATCTCTCCTTTTCCTATCTCTTATCTAACTATATTTTTATTTTCTTTTAGACTTTAATTATACTTTTTTATTCTTATTTTTTGTACTTATTTAGTTGCGTAAATAAATATATATTTTCTAAAGAATTGGAATATTAATAGTGTCTGTGATTTAAATATGTTTGATCTCTAGCGTCATTTAATGCCTCTGTTTTTTAGTTGAACATTGCGGCATTTAGTTTTCCAGTGTATATGAGATTTCCTTGTTTTCTTCCTGTTAGGGCAGAGGCAGATTCTTGTTTGTTATTTTTCCTTTTTTCTGTTCTTTGAGCTCGTTGGAACATGATTTACTACATGGATGGAGATGATAACTTAGGAGGAATCATTACATGGACGGAGATGAGAACTTAGGAGAGGTCAAAATAGAGAGTAAAAACTGATAAAATGTATATTTTGATGTATATATATAATTAATAAAAAAATTTAACCAAATTATAAAAAATAAAAAAATAGTATTACATATTAATAATGTATATAATACATATATCACCTAATTTGTTTCATCACACCAATTACTTCGTTGCACTCTATCTAAACTTCGTTTGATGTTCTCTTCTTTTTCCTCTTAGGTGCATTTGGCAATTAGAACCCAGGCTCCTTCGATTCTTGTAAATAGTTGATTTGATAGATTAATTCGAATGAAATTACAAACTCGCTGTGATGACCATCACAAGCATGTTATTAATGACATCCCAACCCCGTCCACTTTTGTTGACCAAAGTTCGGATGAGGTTGTAGTTTCGTCTCAAGACCTTAAAGTGATTTTTCGTGTGAGTGATCTCCATCTCCTTCCCCATCCAGGACTTAGGAGTGAAGGTATTGTTGGTCATGTATAACCGTCGACGTGTTCTTCCATCTTCAATGACACAAAGTTGCTCGACATGTTGGGACTCCAGAAGTCTGAACAAGGCAATTGTTGGGCACACCTTTTTTGACGTCCCCTACCGGAGGATGCATATTCCGACACAAGTCCTTGCCCGTTCCTTTGTCCATATATCTTGACATAAGATATACATGACATGAGAAATGGTAAATGTATATTAGATATATGTAGAATTATTTTACTGCTATCCGGTAACGTCTGATAATTGGAGGATGGCTTCATACCTGCGGAGAAGTGAGATTACATATCTTGCATGATAGGTAGGTCTAAAAATAATTCAATGAAGCATATGAAATTGTTTTGTAGAGATCACATGATACTAAATCCAGGTAGAAGGTCAGTTAATGTTAGGTTTCATAAACATTTCTCCAGCACATCCATGAGATTAAATAAGTATGTTGCCATTTTTCATAAATAAAATATGTCTGATTACTTTAATTAACGATGTGGTTTATGAACTGGGTTCGCATGATACTACACATGATATGGTTCATATGAGTTCTAAATGCGAAGGAAATTTCTTCATTCATGGAGATTTCATTCCTAAAGCAATACGATAACGTTCCATAGATGGTCGACATCATAATCCGAAGACAAATAGGGGTAGATGGAGCATGTGTTGGAAAAGGAGTTTACCTTCATGCAGATCGCGATTCAGAGAGGATAAGCGAAGGGTGGAAACGAGCGCAACCACAAGAAGTGTGCAAAAAAAAAACCAAAATAGGACATCAGCGGCAATGATCTGACCTAGAAAACGAATAGACACTTCCATCACCGAAAGGAACACGAAGACGTTTACCTACAGTTTCGAGCAAGAGAATAGGGCTTCTCGCGTCCTACGAGGCGGAGATGGATCGAGGATTGCAATCCCGTCGACGACAGGCAAGAACCGGAGAAGGGGGTTACGATTGTGCCGAGGGATAGCAGCCAGATGAGGAAACTATTTCGCCGGAGTAGGGGGGTCGTTGATGCTTGCAGAAGAGCTCGACGGAGGAGGGGTCAGATCCGCAGATGAGGAAGAGGGAAAGGGGCAAAGCGGGGATTCACAAGAAAAAAGGGGGCAAGGCAATAGTGGAAAATATTTTTTCCACGACAAATATGGGAATCAACTAGTTCTGGTGGAACAGTTGCGTGGAATTTGATCACGTGACCCCTAGGTTCCACCTCTCCAATTCCGTCTCACATGTCACATTGCGTGGAATTTGATCACGTGAGCCCTTGATGCCACCTCTCCAATTCCGCCTCACATGTCACATCATTTGGAGAACCAGATGATACACAAAGAGCCCCTTGTGTTCTCTCTCCTCATTTCAATTATTGACATGTCAATAAATATTTAATTCAATAATATTTATATTATTTATTTATCATCCGTTTCGTCCCTCCGGGCCAACAGCCGCGAACTGAGTGAAAAATCTTTCCACGAACTGAGTGAAAAATCTTTCAAATTCGATATCCGGTCTGGATTTTATAAAGTTGGTGTCATATGTAGGTTGGTAGTTAAAAAGACTTCAAACGAATCTTCTCTCACATCTGATAATTTCTTCGATCTACAATTACATAGGATGCACGTTCAACTGAAATATGGGAATGCATTGATACAAAAATTAATCTACTTGCTAATGTGGGAGGCACAAATGCCATATTAAACTTAACATTTCCTTTGACTCCAACTTAAAGGCACATTATCTGATGTATTCAAGGATGGACCCAACAATTTATCATAGTGATCATAAACACCATAAAGTTGTCTCCTTGTACTAATATTTTTTACCATCCCCACACACTAAATTCAAACGCCAAGTAAATATATCAAGCGATGCACACAAAAGATAGCTTAATTGCAACATACATGAGCTACTCGATCAAAATTAAACACCATGCAAAAGCACCTATGCCAAATTGAGAATGTCAAGCCACACACACTGTGGTCAATAAAGAAGTAGACCCAACCTTTATTTTCTCTGGCTTCAGTAAATTCCGTCAAACTGACAGTCTAAGTAACAAAAGATAGTAAAAAAACACAGCACTCTTCTTTAGTAACATTACAACAGTCATCCTTGGGCTAAAATGTTCAATGTGTCATATGAATTAACAAAAAAAAAACCCTTAATTTAGAGAAAGCATTTTCCAAAAACTAAGGTATTCTACAGCCACAGGCCTTCATTGAGAGAAGATTACTTGAACCTTTCTTTTAGATGTTTGTTTCATCAGAAGCTGCCAATGTAGAAAGGAAAACAACAACAACAACAAGAAAGCCTTATCCCACTAGGTGGGGTCGGCTAGTAGAAAGGAAAACATAGGAACAAATAAAACAAGCACAAGCAGCAAGGTCATAGTGTAAAGTAAAATGTAAATAGGATATGCCTGAGGAGTGCTTTTTTTAGAAGATAAAGGATGGATACTATATATATAATGTATATATATATAAGCAAACTATGATTTTTGTTTCATCATAGTGCTATTTTTTCCATATATATATAAATAATAGTTATATATATGTGTGATACGACATCATCAACCCTAATAGTCGCAACATAGAGATCAGGCAGCTGAAATCCAAGAATCACACCATTTGGAAAACATATACCACACTTATGTGCTGCAAATGGAAGGCCATCTCCCTTTGGAAGCATATGCATGAAGGTGGATCGTGCAAAGTACATGTTGATGAAACTTGCCAACTGTCCTGTTAAAATCCCTCATCTTATAGAACGAGTATCAGAACACTGTTATGACCACATATAGGGAACTTTAACAGGAGACAACTCAGACACCTTTTTATACCTACCAAACAAGACAAAGTTCATCCAAAGGCTAATATGTTGAATTTAAAGCACAAGACACAGCACTAAATGGTTACCAATTCTAGGAGAAGAGAACCCATCATCAACTGGACGAGGATTTGAGGTCCTCCAGCGTGGCCTTCACTTGGTCCCTCACGAACTCGATCCGCTTCAAGTACACCTCCAGCTCGAGTATCTGCTGCGCCCTCCACTTCTCATCCATGGCCGTCCCGGTGGCCGGCATGGGAAAATTTCCGAGGCCCAACGGCAGAACGTTCATTATCCCGGCAGCCGCGGCGCCACCTCCGATTCCAGGATTTGTGATGGCAGAATTGATTAGCTCTTTGAACAATGGTGACAGGAAGCTCTTCATAGTCTCCTCCACAATGCTCGGCAGTCCGGCGACCGCCTCCAGGGGCGTGCAAATCGGGGGGCCTGAATTATCAGCTGCTGTGGGGGTTGTTTCTGGTGCTATGGCGGCTGCTGCAGCAGAAGCAGGAGGTTGGGGAGGAGGAAGTGCGAGAGGGACGGCCTCAACGATGTGTCTTCGCTTTGACCGCCGTCGAGACCTGGAGAACCCCCTGTCGCAGCTCAAGGGCCCCTCGTTGACCGGGACGGTGAAGATCTCGCTGGAGTTGGCCGTCGCGCCGGCGTGGATGTCGTCGTCGTCGCTGTCGTGGGAGCGCTTGACGCTGGCGCTCCAGATGTTGCGGGCGATGTCGAAGATGGCCTTCTCGTGGGTGCTCCTGAAGGTGAATCCGTCCCCCGCCGCGTTCATCCGGCCGACGCAGTTCCGGTACTTCTTCTTCAGGCGCCGGAGCTTCTCGATCAGCTGGTTCTTGCTGAACTCCAGCTGCAGCTGCTTCTTGATGTCCTCGTAGAAGGGCCCCGTGTCGTACTGGTGGGAGGCGAACGTCGTACCCCGCCGCTTCGTGAACTCCAGGAACCCTTGCAGGATCTTGATCTCGTCGTCGTCAGTCCACAGCCGCTGGAAGAGCCGCCGGGACTCGTCGTAGCCCAGCGTCAGCGGCCGCCGCTCCTCCGCGACAACAGGGATGATTGAGCCGTCCACGGCCTCGTTGACCACGGCAGTGGCGGCGGCGGAATCGTTGCCGTTCAGGGGGACCGCAACGGAGTGCGGCGGACCTGAGACGGGTTCGGGGTTCGAGACGGCAGCGTCGACACCGGACGAGGGACCCGTGAGCGGCGGAGGCGAAGGATCGGCGACCGCCGGCTGGGACGGCGGTGGAGCGGTCCCCTGCGCGGCGACAGTGTCTTCAGCGGAGTCGTCGTCGGAGGTGTCCTCGGAGTCAACGCCGTCTGAGTCGTCGGCGTCGCCGGAGTCGTCGAAGGCCGCTCGCTCTTGAGCGGCGGCGGCTGCTTCTTCCGCGGCGGTCGGCATCGTTAGGGCTCGAGTGGTCCGATCCGAATTGGGTGCAGGGTTTGGGTTCGGATCTTGGATTTGGGAGTTCGAAATTTATGTTAGGGTTTGGTCTGGTGATAAACTTGGATGGTTGACATCGAATCTTAACCGTTCGATCTCGTTTTGACGGTTAGGAAGAGAGGAATGTAGCGGTTTGGATTGTTCCGTTGGGCTACGAGAAAAAAAAAATCTTAAAAGGACTCACTTTTGTCTACAGCGGCCACGATCAAATCCAATGAAAGATTACGTCAATCCAACGGATAGGTTTGGGCGCACTTGGACGTGGGGCCCGCGATTTGCATGTAACTCGTTGGATTCCCTGACGAAAGAAGTCGATCTAAAGAGGCCAATCAATAGGAACCACGTGGACGCTGTTGGGTTGTGGAAGTTTTCCGTTATGTATTTTTTATTTATTAATTAATTATTATTCCTGTTTCGTCAAACTTTGCGAATTTTCTTTTATGTTATTTTGATGCATGCTTATGTATTTAATGGCATTGTTATCCTGCTTTGGAAATATAGAAACAATTATAAAATGTATGATTTAAAATGAAAAGTGATTTGTTATTTTTTATGTTAAAATTTTCGTATTTTTATAATACATTGACTATGCAACTTGGAGAGTTAATTAAAAAGTGTGCAGCCGTCCAAAAGTACCGAGTCGTGAATAATGATATCAATTGTTCCAGTTTCCGACCTACCAGCAGAAACAAAACCTCCTCACATCATTCTCTTATCTCTACAATTATTGTTATTATTATAGAAACGGGATCAATAATTATCCTTATGTACGTTTAATAAAATAATAAAATGGGAAAATGGTAAAATGTCAGGACTTGTTAGGATCGGATCGGACAAGTGTCCGTTTCAAATCAAATTTATTGTATCGATCGGTCGGATCGGATAGTAATAAAATATTATATTTAATATGATATATTAAATTAAATTATTATATTCTAATTATATACATATGTCAAAATATAATTATACAACAAAATAACAGTAATAAATTTTAAATTTAAGATTTGATGTTAAAATTATTAAAACAAAAATCTTATTGATGTTATTATTATATATAAATTTTCTATTCTTTCAATTTTTAATTTTATATCTCTGTTTGTTATGTTAGAAGCAACAAATAAGTAATTTTTTTTTCAAAATATTATGGAAATATTATATATTTTATAAGTAAATATATAGTGGTTCAGTAAATTTGAACTTATTACATATTAAATTATAGAATTTTTAAATTTGTGTATGTATATTAGTGTATATATATATAAACTATACCATACTAAAAATGTTATAGTTTTGTTGTATATTATACATATAATAAAGAAGTTTGTACCATTCATCCCTAACTAATTTATCTAACATAATAAATATTATATATAATATAGTAAATATATAATAAACTTATATTATAATATAAATTTATGATATTAAAAATGAATAAAATTATAATCTATAAGTTAAAGTTCAAAGTTTAAAAAATTCTAAACTAAATGAAGAAAAAAAGAACAAGTAAAATGTACAAACTACAAACATAGCCCAATATTGATAATTATAGCAATACGAGAGTAAACGAACAATTATAAATAAATAAAAGAGGAGTACTGGACCAATGTTATTCTTTATGGAGAAAGTTCAATTTGAACATTTTTGTACAACTAATATGCAACAAAACAAATCAGTAGATCATGATTATATGGTTGAGATTCAACCTCTATTAAATTTAATATTCAGTTATTAAATTTAATCCCAACCATATAATCATGATCCAACGGTTCAAATTCATTTAATGCATATTAATCGGGTTACATATTACTTAAACCCTTATAATAATAAACATTATAAAACTATATTTTAACAAAAAAAAAATGGTTAGCTTAAAAACTTTGGTTCAACTTAATTTTTCTCAATTTTGATCGGTTCAATCTGTTTCAATTATGGGTTTGACTTTGGACCTTATAATAGACCGTCTTGATGGCTTGCCAACGATTGGACCAGTCGGACTGATCGGTCCAGCCATGATAACATTGGTAAGAACTTTAAATAAAGTGATAGGTTAAGATGGTTTGAAGACTCTCATTTATATAAGTTATAATTTTATTTGAGATATAAATGTTAGCATCATTTCAAGAGTCATTCTTTTGAAGCTTCATGTAACACCCTGAATATTTTAACCCCAAATGCCATAGGCAATCAGGTCATTTCGGTAGTGCTAGCCCGTTCGTTATGATATCATTAGAATAAAATAATTCCTATAATTGCAGTGGAAACTAATATTCATTTAAAATAAGATAATATTATTCTTCGTTTAGCGGAAGACTTTAATTTAAAACATCAATGAAACTAATGTCATAGAACATAAATAAACCATTATTCAATTTCATATATAGAACAGACTCTAGTGTCTCATGACTTCATCTATCCTTATGCCATGTGCAATTTTATCATCATTAGTTGAATCAGCAATCCATCCAAGCATATCAATTACCTGCACGGATCTAGAGTGCAGGGTTGCCCAATTAAAAAATGTAAAGGCCAATGCAGTAAAAATGCATCCTAAGCACGATACTACATGACACAAATGTGACAGTTTCATAAATAAAAGAAACATGCATGTCATATCATATTCATCAATTATACATGTCATCAATTCATATCACAATGTCATCTATAAGGGTACTGTAACAGTTAATCATATAACAATCAGTCAATATCAATAAACATACCAAGTGGCTAACACTTGTCATTACCTTGCTTCAATAATATCCTCAGGGTTGCTTCATAACCCGTTGGATCCCACTTTCGTGGTCATCAGTCGTTCAGTTCAGTCAGTCAGTTCAGTCAGTCAATTCAGTAATATTTGATCTTATTAGTAATTGAATAATCAAGTCGTTGCCCTTCAATATGCTAGCTAGGCCTTGAAGCCGAGACTCCGTCACCCGAGGGTGAATGGAAATATACATACCGTGACCGGTAAGATACAGTTATTCCCCCAGGAAGTACTTACTCCAAAGTGTAGGGCACAGTAATTTCCCGAGGAAATTCTAACACAATGGAGCAGGGCTCAGTATTTTATGTCATCAATTTGAGGGGCGACAAGTAATAGTATTCTTCAATTGGATTCATTATTTTCACAATCAACAATACAATTTACGTCGCTCAGTCTTCAAATTTTATCTTAATTATGGCTGTCCATGCATTTCGTGTAGCTAAGTTCATATACAATCATCAAACATCAATACATAGTATAAATACCTTGAAAATAAGTTTAAAATATCGTAAGTATGCATGTCGTATTTTTGTCCTCCAGTCCGTATTAAGATCATCCAGGTCGTATTAGACTCGCACGTGAAAATACGGTCGGGTCATATTTTTAGCCTCTAGATCGTATTAATTCTTTGTGTGTCGTATTAGTCTCGCACCTAAAAATACGGTCAGCCCGTATTTTTGCCCTCCAGGTCGTATTGATGGCTTGCAAGTCGTATTAGGCTCAGAGCAGAAAATATGATTTGCCCATATTTTTGCTCTGTTGCCCATATTAAAAGCCTCTGACCCGTATTACCCTCGCGTCGTGCACGTTTCTCCATGAAACTTTGAGAAAATGCAATATAAAGTATAATCTAAAGAGTCTAGGCCTAATCTATACATCAATAGGCATCAAAAGCACATGAAAAATCATGCAAAAATGTCAAATTATTAAATCTAGAGTCCATCCCCAAACCAAGAGCAATAAGATCATATAAACCCTAATCATTGAATCTCTTCATCAAATCTATATATGTCAAAGATCAGACTCTATAAAACCTATACATGCATGTATTTAATAATTTACATGAACGAAATTCCTCAATCACAATCCATTAAGAGAACACGTTGTTCCCTTGCTCTCAATCCATTACAGAAGAAACATTAAGAGAGGAGAGAGATGTTGGATCCCCTTTATATACCTTGATCTCTCTAGTTGATTTTTCTCTTTTTCCTTCCTCTTCCTCTTCTTCCTCCTCCTCTTTGTTCCTCAGGATCTCCTTCCTCAAGCCCTAGTCGTCAAGAGTTTAGATGGAGAAAAGATGTGAATAATGGAAGCTTAGGTCTTTATATAGGGAAGTTAGGTCTTTTGACCAAAATACACATTTGCCCACTGATAAAAAATTGGGGTGTTACATCCTCCCTCCCTTAAAAGAAAATTCATCCTCGAATTTTAACATAAGATACAACACTTACCAAATAATCTTGGAAACTGTTCTTTCATCTCATCTTCCAGTTCTCATATTGCTTCAGTTCCCTTGTGGTGCTTCCATGCAATCTTCACCATTTTCACTATCCTGTTCCTCAGACGACGCTCACCATGTTCAAGTATCTCTATTAGGTACTCTTCATATTTGAGGTCTTCTTTGATGGTTGGTTCTTCAATCACCACCACATGGGAGCTATCATAAGTATACTTGCGTAACATAGACACATGGAAAGACATTGTGGATCCTAGCATATGAAGGAGGTAATACCAGTTTGTATGCTCCTTCTTCAACTTTTTCTAAAATTTCAAATGGACCAATATACTTAGGAGCCAACTTTCCTTTCTTGCTAAATCTCATAACTCCTTTGGTAGGAAACACCTTCAACAGTACATGGTCCCTAACTTGGTAGATCTGTTCCATTATTTTCCTATCTGCATAACTTTTCTAGTGACTATGTGCTGTCATCATCCTTTCCTTAATCAGATCTATTTTTTCTGCATACTTCTCTACTACTTCAGGTCCTGGTAGCCTTCCTTCCCCAATTACACTCCAGTATGTGGGAGACCTACAAGGTTTTCCATACAGTGCTTTAACTGGTGCCATCTTTATGGATGAATGATAGCTGTTATTGTAGGCAAACTCAGCTAAGGCGAGATGATCATCCCAGCTGCCTTGTCAATCAATAGCACATGTTATCAACATGTCCTCCAGAGTCTGGATTGTCCTTTCACTCTGCTCATCACTTTGAGGGTGAAAGACAGTATTGTAGTGTAGCCTCGTGCCAAAAGCATGTTGCAATCCTCTCCAGAACTTTGCAGTGAATCTCGGGTTTCTATCCGATACAATGGAAACATGAATCCCATGTAGTCGGATGATCTCATCCACGTACAATTGTAGCATACTCGCAGCTGATTGTCTTACATTGTATGGCAAAAAGTGAGCAGACTTAGTTAATCTGTCCACAATGACCCAAATAGCGTCTTGTCCCTTTTGTATCCTTGGGAGTCCTACAATGAAATTCATTGTAATTTCTTCCCATTTCCACTGAGGTATGAGTAGTGGATTCAGTAGTCCTGGTGGTTTTTTATGCTCAATCTTCACCTGTTGGCAGACTAAACACTTAGACACAAATTCAGTCATCTCTCTTCTCATCTCCTTCCACCAAAATGTTCTCTGAAGATCTTTGAACACCTTGGTAGTTCCTGGGAAATTCTGAATTGTGACACTCACTCAGAATTTCTTACTTCAGTTCTTTGTCCTCAAGTACCTAAAATCTATTTTGGAATCTAATAGTTCCATCTTCATCAATCTTGTAGTCTGGGTGTCCCTTCTCACATAGAGCTTTCATGTCTTTGAACTCTGGGTCCTTCTTCTGTGCTTGGGCAATCTTGGTCACCAATTCAAGCTGTATGACACAATGCATCATCAGCTTTCCTTAGATGCTTCCTTCTATTAGAGTCCACTTATAAAACTTCAAACAAGCCACTGACCCTTCATACTTTCTACTTAGAGCATCTGCCACTGAGTTGGCCTTCCTTGGGTGGTAGAGAATACCAAACTCATAATCTTTTAAAAACTCTAGCCACCTTATTTGTCTCATGTTGAGTTTTTTTTTGGGAGAACACATACTTGAGACTTTTGTGATCAGTGTACACTTCGAATTATTCTCCATACAAGTAGTAACGCCATATCTTTAAGGCAAATACCATTGCCGCCAATTCTAGATCATGAGTGGGATAGTTCTTCTCATGGGGCTTGAATTGCCTTGAAGCATAAGCGACCACTCTTCCCTACTGCATAAGCACACATTCCAGTCCAATGCCACTAGCATCGTTGTACACTGTGTAGCCTCCGACTCTTGTGAAAATTATTAATACTGGTGAAGAGGTCAGTCTCTTCTTCAATTCTAGGAAACTTTCCTCACACATCTGATTCCAGTTGAACTTCTCTCCTTTCCTAGTCAATTTGATCATTGGAGAGGCAATCTTGGATAAATCTTCTGTAATAGCCAGCCAATCGTAGAAAACTCCTGATTTTAGTCACAGCCTTTGGTCTTTCCCAGTTCATGACTGCTTCAACCTTTGCTGGGTCTACAAAGATGCCTTCCTTTGAAACAATATGACCCAAAAACATCACTTGTTCCAACCAGAACTCACACTTAGAGAATTTTGCATACAGTTGATGTTGCCGCAAGGTCTCTAGAACAATCTGTAGATGCTTCTGATGTTCCTCATGACTTGATGAATATATCAGGATGTCATCCACAAATACTATCACAAACTTATCCAAGTGAGGCTTGAATATTCTGTTCATCAAATTCATAAATACTGCAGGAGCATTTGTCAGTCCAAAAGGCATAAACAAAAAATTCATAATGACCATACATTGATCTGAAAGCTATCTTTGTTATGTCTTTATCAGTCACTCTGAGCTGATGGTATCCACTTCTCAAGTCAATCTTTGAAAAGACTAATGCAGAAGACAACTGATTAAAAAGATCATCTATCCTAGACAGTGGGTACTTATTCTTGATGGTCACTTTATTGAGCATCCTGTAATTAATAAATAGCCTTAGTGATCCATCCTTCTTTTTCACAAATAGAACAGGTGCACCCCAATGGGACACACTTGGCATGATGAAGTCTCTGTTTAGTAATTCCTGTAATTGTGCCTTCAGTTCCTTCATTTCAGCTGATGCCATCTTGTAGGGAGGTTTGAAAATTGGGGCCGTCCCTGGCATTAGCTATATGGAAATCAATTTTCCTTTTCGACGGTAATCCCGGGAGCTCATCGGAAAATACATCTGGAAAGTCCTTCACCACTTCAAGTTCCTGTAGTGGTTTTGATTGAATGTCACTCTTGACTACACTCGCCAATAATCCTTGACAACCCTTGTTTAACATCTTGGTTGCCTTGGCTGAAGAAACCATCATCTTCCTTTCCTTGGATGGAATTTCGCGGAAAGTTACAGAACCATCATCCTTCTTGTTGATTATAACTTTCCTTTGTCGACACATCATGTAGGCATCATGACATGATAACCAATTCATGCCTAATACGACATCATAGTCCCCCATAAGTAGTACTATGAGATCAGCTGAATAGTTGACTCCCTCTATCATCACTGGTGTCTCTGGGAGGTATTGCCTTGTTGAGACTCTCCCTAGTGGTGTTGCTATTTCTAGTTGCCACTTCATATTTTCTCTCACCACATTCAGTAGGTTAGCAAAAATAGATGATATAAACGAATGAGTGGCACCAGAATCAAATAGAACATTGGCATGGTGATCAGCTATAAGGAGGTTACCTTGGATCACTTCATTGGACTTCTGGACCTCATCCACCTGCATGGTGTAGACCCTGTCTGGTGCCCTTTGTTGCTCCTCTGCATTGCCCTTGCCTTTGTCCTGATACTTGGACTTCTCTTCAGGATAATTTCTGACAAAGTGGCTAGTCTTGCCACAGCGCAAGCATGCCCCAATCTTGAACCTGCACTCTCCAATGTGAAATCTGTGACAGTGAGACCAGGCCTTGTCTTTTCATTCTTCTTCAGTCTTGGAGTAAGGTTTGGAGTGGCTAGTCTTGCCACAGTGCAAGCATGCCCCAATCTTGAACATGCACTTCCCAGTGTGAAATTTATGGCAGTGAGAGCAGGCCTTGTCTTTTCGTTCTTCTTCAGTCTTGGAGTAAGGTTTGGAGTCCATATTTCTCTTGTCTTTACCTTTTTTCTGATCCTTTCTAGACTCCTTATTCTGTTCATACCCCTTCTGTGTTTCCATTTCTTCGGCTAGTTTGGTTGCTAGAGAAATTGCCTTAGCTATGGTCTCGGGGTCACCACATTTGACATTCATCCTCAGGCGAGAATTCAGTCCTTTGATAAAGTGGTTCACCCTCAGCTCTTCATCATCCTTCAGATGGCTATACCTCTCAAGCTCGAGGAACTTGTTGAGGTATTCATCTACAGTCAAGTTTCCCTATTGTAGGTTCATGAATTCGGCTCGTTTCTTCCCCCTAACATGTGGAGGGAGGTAGTAGTTCCTGAAGACCCTTTTGAAATCCCTCTAGGTGATCTCATCATCTTTGTCGAACTGAGTCCTTATCATCGATTTCCACCAATGGCAAGCCTGGTCGACCAGCTGATAAGTAGCTAGGTTGACCCTATGTCGGTTGGAGTAGTGCATGGCTTGAAACTTCTTCGTGATAACATCTAGCGAAACTTCGGCCTTGTCTGGATTCCTCTCTCCATTGAAAGTAGGAGGACGCAGCTTCAGAAATCTCTCAATTCTCGAACTCGAGTGGTCAGAGCGCCTCGAGTCTGCGTTCCTCTCCATAGCACGAGCCATGCGGGTCATGCTCTTGATCAGTTCCTTTGGTCCTCTGAAGTGTTTGAAGGACCTTCTGGCTCCATCATTCATAAATATTAACTAACCAACATTAGATGGTCTTATTAAACAGTTAATCACATGACATAAAACATACATAATTTTTTACCTTGGATGACTGCTCATGATGGTTGCACATGGATTTAGACCCTTTACAGTTCTATGACATACCTAACATAGGTCCTAACTATGCTCTGATACCAACTGTAACACCCCGAATATTTTAACCCCAAATTCCATAGGCAATCAGGTCATTTCAACAGTGCTAGCCAGTTTGCCATGACATCATTAGAATAAAATATTTTCTATAATTGCAGCAGAAATTAATATTCATTTAAAACAAGATAACATTATTCTTCATTTAGCTGAAGACTTCAATTTAAAACATCAATGAAACTAATGTCATAGAACATAAATAAACCATTATTCAATTTCATATATAGAACAGACTTTAATGTCTCATGACTTCATCTATTCTTATGCCATGTGCAACTTTGTCGTCATTAGTTGATTCAACCATCCATCCAAGCATATTAATTACCTGCACGGATCCAGGGTGCAGGGTTGCCCAATTAGAATATGTAAAGGCCAATGCAGTAAAAATGCATCCTAAGCATGATACTACATGACACAAATGTGACAATTTCATAAATAAAAGAAACATGCATGTCATGTCATATTCATCAATTATACATGTCATTAATTCATATCATAAGGTCATCCACAAGGGTACTGTAACAGTCAGTCATATAACAATCAGTCAATATCAATAAACATACCAAGTGGCTAACACTTGTCATTACCTTGCTTCAGTAATATCCTCAGGGTTGCTTCATAACCTGTTGGATCCCACTTTCGTGGTCATCAGTCGTTCAGTTCAGTGAGTCAGTTCAGTCAGTCAATTCAGTAATATTTGATCTTATCAGTAATTGAAGAATCAAGTCGTTGTCCTCCAATAAGCTAGTTATGCGTTGAAGCCGAGGCTCCGTCACCCAAGGGTGAATGAAAATATACATACCGTGACCGGTAAGATACAATTATTCCCCAAGGAAGTGCTTACTCCAAAGTGCAGGACAAAGTAATTTTTCGAGGAAATTCTAACACAATGGAGCAGGGCTCTACATTTCCCGTCTTCAGTTTGAGGGGCGACAAGTAACAGTATTCTTTAATTGGATTCATTAGTTTCACAATCATCAACACAATTTACGTCGCTCAATCTTCAGATTTTATCCTAATTACGGCTGCCCATGCATTTCGTGTAGCTAAGTTCATATACAATCATCAAACATCAATACATAGTATACATACCTTGAAAATAAGTTTAAAATATCGTAAGTATGTTCAAACTGCAAGGACAATACGACCAGGTCATATTTTTGTCCTCCAGCCCGTATTAAGATCATTCAGGTCGTATTAGACTCGCACGTGAAAATACGGTCGTGTCATATTTTTAGCCTCCAGGTTGTATTAATTCTTTGTGTGTCGTATTAGTCTCGCACCTAAAAATACGGTCAGCCCGTATTTTTGCCCTCCAGGTCGTATTGATGGCTTGCAAGTCGTATTAGGCTCGGAGCAGAAAATACGATTTGCTCGTATTTTTGCCCTGTTGCCCGTATTAAAAGCCTCTGACCCGTATTACCCTCGCGTCGTGCACGTTTCTCCATGAAATTTTGAGAAAATACAATATAAAGTATTCTAAAGGGTCTAGGTTTAATCTATACATCAATAGGCATCAAAAGCACATGAAAAATCATGCAAAAATGTCAAATTGTCAGATCTAGAGTCCATTCCCAAATCAAGAGCAATAAGATCATATAAACCCTAACCATTGAATCTCTTAATCAAATCTATATATGTCATGTCAAATCTATACATGTATGGATTTAATAATTTACATGAACGAAGTCCCTCAATCACAATCCAATAAGAGAACATGTTGTTCCCTTGCTCTCAATCCATTACAAAAGAAACATTAAGAGAGGAGAGAAATGTTGGATTCCCTTTACATACCTTGATCTCTCTAGTTGATTTTCCTCTTTTTCCTTCTTCTTCCTCTTTTTCCTCCTCCTCTTTGTTCCTCAGGATCTTCTTCCTCAAGTCCTAGCCGTCAAGAGTTTAGATGGAGAAAAGAGGTGAACAAAGAAAGCTTAAGTCTTTATATAGAAAAATTAGGTCTTTTGACCAAAAGGCACATTTGCCCCCTAATAAAAATTTGTGGTGTTACACTTCATGGACTCCTAACAATTATGGTGAACCGAAATTTGAGTAATTTAATAAATTATTTATCGGATCACCTAATGAATTTTCAACTCCTGTTTGGCTAAAAAAATATTTTAACTCGTGAATTTTAAAATTTTAAAATATAGAACTTTTCAAAAAATGATACACCACAGGAAAAGGAGTTATGAAAATTTTCATCCAGATGTTTGGAAGCAAAAACATTATCACGATAAAAATTATAAAAATAAAAATAAAGTGTCTTTTTTTTTATTTCTGCTGGGCACATCACTGTCAAAAGGAAAAAAATTCAGAGCTATCACCTTTTATTTTATTTTTATCTTGTAATATTGAATCGCATGAAATTGATATCCAAACAATACTTTATAATTTTTTTAACCTACGATGGACCTGTTAGTGGCAGATCGAGAATGCCCATCGATATTTATAAAAATAATAATCTGTTATTTTAATATTTTTTTAAAAAATTGGTATTACTTTTCATATATTTAGTATTATATTTTTACATATAGATGGCGTGAATCCTACATGGCACGCACAAAATGTAACGATATGATGTTGTTATAGTATCAATACACATAAGCCCTTGAAATATAAATTTTTCTCCGTCTAATCTAAATTATAAAATTACAAATTTTAGTCTCCAAATTTATTTCAATTCTGCACTTAAATTCTTGCTTCAAATTTAAACTAAATTTTATGACATTTAATTGTCAAATATCATGTTTATCCTTAATTTTATATATTATGCAACTCAATATTTTTTATTTTTACATTTTTCATATTAAATAGTAAGGGGCAAAAATATCATTACAAAGTTATTAAAAAAATAACTTAACAAAATTTAGAATAAAGTTAATCAAGGAATCTGTGTCAAATTTAGACAAGTTTGCAAATCTAAATTTATAATTTAGGTTATAAATAAAATAACCATATTTGTAAATTAGTGCAAGTCAAAAGTAGCCTGATCCTATTGGTTAGATTTATTTCTGTGTGACCATGTACATTTGGTTGGATGCCAAAATCCTATTTTCTAAAATAATGGCAAACTCAATAGCGGGATTGTGTCTTCAAATGCTAATAGTCTTAGTTCAACTTTCAAAGTCATTATTTTAATCATAATTTATTCATATTATTTTCGCTCAAACATCAAATTAGACAAGTGTTAGTAGATCTAAACACGGAAGGATCTCGATGGAAAATTTTTTTTTAATGAAACAAATAAAAAATAAATATAACTAGGTTTAATTTTTTTTTTGTATGGAATTAAATGACAACCTGATCTTAATTTAAAAGAGGACATACAACTGGGATCAATTTATTTGTCCAACATATTTGAAGCTGAGAACGGTATATCACATTAATGTGAAAGCTTGGCTGGCTACAAATATAAATTTAATATTCCAGTGGATTTAGGCAGAGGGGTTTTGCTATTTCCTCCTTATTTAAGAGGATTTAGCCTTCTAATGGAGTCACAATGGCACAAATGTAAATTTAATAACTTTTTGGAGCAATTTAAAAAATGTGAGTATTAAGAGAATGTTTAGACTAAAGTTTTAGGAGGATATAATATTTTCCTACGCAGAGTACCCCGTTCTTGATTAATTTAATAATTATTCATGATTAAATGACATATATATTTTAGATGAAATAATATATTTTTATTGGAGTAAT
This sequence comes from Pontederia crassipes, assembly GCA_030549335.1. NCBI lineage: Eukaryota > Viridiplantae > Streptophyta > Magnoliopsida > Commelinales > Pontederiaceae > Pontederia > Pontederia crassipes. The sequence goes on along the minus strand of CM060197.1, from coordinate 38,063,192 downwards.
TTCAATAAATAAATTATAACCGTTGACTTAATCATATCGATTTGATCACGACTATGAAATAATTCGATAATTTTAATTTTAATCACAATTACTATTTAATATATATTTTAAATTAAATATAATTATTTATTAATTTAATAAATAAAATTAATATTCTACACCAGTTCTAAGTATACATTTTCCTCTAATATAATACTTAAAAAATGAGTGTCAATAGAGTGGATTGAACAAAGATTATAGAGCTAGATTTATCTTACATAATCCTCCTCCACATCGTCACAACATTATCTTACAAAAATATATCACATACTAAATTATCAATACTATGCTTTATCCTATTTGCTATACACAAGTATTCTACCATCAATTTACTATTAAAAAAGTATTAGAAAATAATATACATATTTAACTAAAATACCTTTCAATTAATAATGCCAACTGAAATTTATAAACTGGAGTTTTTAATTTATAAAATTGATGTAATAGGTAAATATATTTATAAACAATATTTTGCTAAAATAAAGATGATGATAACAATATATTATAAAAATGTGATATTCATATTAATTGTTCCAACACTTATTATAATTAATAATTACTAATGCATTATTGTAAATAATCAAATAATAATAATAATAATAATAATAATAATAATAATAATAATATGCAATTTATAATTTTTTATATTTTATTTATAAAGATTCATAGTGGCAAATATGAAAATAAAAATAAATCAGATTGAAATTTATTCTCTTCTTTAATCGTCCCAAGGCCCAAAAATAAAAAAAATTCCATCGTTCCGTGGCGCTTCTAGAGAGCGGGCGAGAGAGAGAGAGAGAGAGAGAGAGAGAGAGAGAGAGAGAGAGAGAGAGAGAGAGAGAGAGGAGGCAATGGCGCTCCGCAAGCCGCTGGGTTGGTCGGAAGGGGATCTGATGCGGTCGGACTGCACTCCATGCACCCGCCTCATGCGCCACACCGCTGGAATCTTCAGCGTCGGCGGCGCCCTCGCCTTCTGGGTCCTCTGCCGCCTCCATTACGGTACTGCCGCAGCAGCTCCCCTATACCCTCCTCCCTTCTCTTTTCATCTCTTCTATCTAGTACTAGAACTAGTCTCTCTCATCTCTGTATTGGAGTGAAGAGATAGCTTCAATTCCTTCACTGGCTTCTATTCTCGTTTTTCCTTGCATTCGCACCAGATGTTTGTGGTTTTGCTCCAAAGGGAACACCTTTTCTTTTTTTTTAATTGAGTCACTAGTGGAACGAACGTAAGAAAAAAAAGTGATATATTTCATTAGCACTTCTGTCAACAAGTCTTCCGTGGATCTTGCTGCACAAGAACCTTTGCATGTCATTCGCAAACAAGAATACTGTAGTATTCCAGTTTGCTTGTTAATTTGCGATCCGCAGAGTGGAATATTATGTCAAATATACTCATATATCTTATGTTCTATAACAGTAATTTTTGTTTCGTTCTCTTGGTGAAAAAAATGGATACTTAACGAATTTAAAACGTATACATTTTGCTCAATTCTGATTATGAAATTTGGACATGATGCATTGACATTTATTTGCTTTAACGGGAAATTCTCTGCGTGCAAATTAGGTTGAACCCTTTGCATGCATTTGATCTTCCATAAACTTCACATAATCATGTATGTTGATGTGATGCAGTATGCACTTACCGGAGAACATGTATTTTGTCTATTGAGAATCTGCAAATTAGATAAGGAAAAAAGGAGCTGATTATATTACAACTTCTCTCGACATGCTCACTTTCTTTTCCATGCATAAGGAATACTTATTCGTAAATACACAGAGCAAAGAAATGTATTTACACATGTTACACATCTAAGTATCTAACTTGATGGTTTAAACGGTTTTGGCTATGAATGGCCTAACATAATTATTGTAGAAGACTAACTATATGATGATTACTTACATCTGGAGATCAAAGAATTGTGTCCATACTTTTTCCTTTTTTGAGGGGGATTCTTCCATACTTATCTTTCCCTTGTTCTTATCATGAAATTTCACAATTTTACATGCAAAATGAACGTTTAGAGAATCATATTACATGTGTTTGCTACCAAGATTGTGTTTTAGAAGTTCTTTTTTTTTTTTTTTGGAGAGTGTTTTTGAAGTTATTACAAACATTTTGTGGTTTAATATTCTAGTGCGAGGATTTTGTAGAATGGTTTAACAGAAAATACTGAAAAAATAAGGCATGTGGACAAACAATAATATTCATTTTGATCGTATTTGAGAATATATATATATATATATATATTATTAATGGTGAAAGTTGATTACCTTTTGCCATAGGGATTTCTTGGTTGACATTTTGTTAGAAGACTATCACCATAATTATGATTTCCTATGGTCCCCAAGAACGTTTGGCTTAATTGTCTGTCAGAAATCATTTTTGATGCTTTATCGAGCTATTGTAAAGAATAGGTAAATTGTGTGCTACCGTTACCGGCCATATTGTGTATTGAGACTGAATATCATGGGTATGTTGTTGGATTAACAACTATATTGTAAAGTGGAGGTTTCAATAACTCTTGGTTCTCTAGGATTAATGCAAAAAATACAATGCATGTAAGATGAGCAATGGACTTTATGGCAGTTGCGTTTGACTTACATTTGGATTGCTGGATGGGCTTCTTTTTTTAATTATGAATTTCTGAGAGCTGATATAATAATATTGTTGTGGTGCTATTGCAGGTCCGAGAATAACTAATCCGAGAAGTCTAAGATGGGCTGCATGTGGAGCAGTATCAGTGAGCTCGACATCAGCTCTGTTGGTCCGTCTCTTTAGCCCAGAATGTGAACCACAAAATATAGCTGCTTTCGACCAGCCAAAATGAACAATGAATTCCCCTGTAGCTCTCCTAGTTACTTGTATCTAATTCATGAATAGTTTTTTTACCATATCCCAAAACATGGCAGATAAATGCTTCGACTGTGTACAAACTTCTCCCGGGGTTTGTGATAATGTGATAATTGTTTCTTTAATGATTTCGTGCAGAATTTTATTACAGCTTAATACTTTCTCTTTCTTTTATAAGATTGGTAAAGCCAGTAAGCTGTAATATCGTAGGAGAAAAGGCGTTTCCATTGAGGTAATTAAGTTGACTTGTGTGAATAAATGATCCAATCTGTGACAAAAACGTTCGACCTCTTCTACAAGCTTAAGATGCAGTCAGAATTCCGAGAAGTCTACTACATTAACAACAATTAAGCATCATGAAATCCACTAATGAACAGAAGAGTACATTTCACAACCTATAAATATATCATGCAGAAGCCCAAACGAATCAACGTTAACCTTTGAGATTTTTACAGGTTTAAATTTCGCATACTAATTTTCCATTCTACCCTTTACATATATGCAACATAAAATATCCGAAAGTAAGATTCTCCTGGTCTTTTCTGTCATCTCAATCAAAAAGACCGCCTCGTATTTCCATAACGTAGAGGCATCTCGCCTTCGCACCTTAAACACAGAGCTCAGGCTGCTCAGCTCTGTGTATATATATATAATCTTCCATGCATCAGAAGCAAAGCGCTCACACGACCATAAGCCACCAGTACTTAGCAAGCCGATCTCCACGTGCCTTCTGCTAGTCTTCTCCAATGGCGCCCCTTCACAAGTTCCTCTTCTCCTTCGTCCTGCTGCTCGCGCTCTCGACATTGTCGACGGCCATGACGTCGAGGGGCGCCGTTGGGCCACGGCCGCGGGTGCAGCACATCGCGTCGAGGTTGCAGGCCGAGGGCATGAAGAAATGCTGGGACTCGCTGATGGAGCTACGTTCCTGCACGGGGGAGGTCATCCTCTTCTTCCTCAACGGCGAGACGTACCTGGGACCGAGCTGCTGCCGCGCCATCCGCGTCATCGAGCACAGCTGCTGGGCTGCCGACGCCATGCTCGCGGCCCTCGGCTTCACCGCGCAGGAGGGCGACGTGCTCCGGGACTACTGCGACGCCTCCAACGGCCCCACTGCCCCTCGCGCCCTCGCTCCCAGCCCGGTGGCATGAGAGGCCGCGCTCAAGTTGGCGCCCTTCGCCATGATTCCATAATAAACAAGAGTCTGGTCAACTTGTCTTTGCAAACGTCGAGTCTGTGATGCTTCTGGCGATCACTTGTGTTGTATGTTCGCTTGGAGCTCTGTGTCAGTTTATTTGGAGACTTCTAGCAGTCGATCCATATAAAGGTTCTGCAATTGCATTTGGAATTTTAAACTATGCCATGTTCTCTTGTGTTTTGGATGCCATGGTGATTCCAACTGCATTACTGTGCTTAAGTATACATGTTGATGGTTTTTAACATAATAAAGGTTAAAGATTGCAGTACTAATGTTTCAGAGTTAAAACATTTAAAAATTCAAATTCTCTTAGTTCTGGTTATTAGCATTCGCTCAAGATTCCAATTACATCCCTTGCTCTGGAGCTGGAAGGTATCAATTACACTTCAGGATCGAACTTAACTTAGAAATTCGTAATTGCAAGAATCACTTGGTAAACATCAAGCTCAAACACAAAAAAGGAAAAACACGAATAAAATACATGAATATGAATCTTCATTTCATATATAGGAATGTACAAACAAAAACTATATGGGGGTTGTTCATACTTGGAACACTTAAATGCATCTTGCGCATTGCCCCCGACTTTACCATTTTAACTCAATCAGATAGTTCGAGCCTATGACGCCAATACCACTCTAATAAACTATCTACAAACAAGTTGACCTTAATCTTAAGCTGCCATGAGGCCTCCTACAACTTGCTTCTCTTCAAAGAAGTTGGCTACTATTGTGCCCACATCCTCTATGCCGACGCCAACACACAAGGAATTCTTGGCGACCTCATTGGTATTGCATTGAGCTGATACTCGAACATTGGGTCCCTGCTTGCACTTGCCCATGCATTTGCAGCCGACAACAGCTCCTTCGGAGCCGAGCCTTCTTTCAAACTCCGCCATCAACTCTAATGCGCCAGACCTCTTGCACTTCCCTCCCATGCAAACCTCAACCTTATCCACGGGAACTGAAGCTACAGAAGCAATGCCACTAGCAGAAGTATCAGCTCTCCGGCACTCAACCTTTGCAATCGACAGCTCAACCCCAGAATTGCAGACTAGTTCTTTTGCTGGCAATGAAAGTTTCTCACATGTGGCTTCAGGAACAGTGACAACAACAGTAGCACTAGTGCTGAATGATTCATCTCCATTAATTCCTTTGATCTTATCCATGGGTTTTTCTAGTAGTAAAGAATTGTTTCTGCAGCAACTATCAGATGAAACTTCGATATCTTTGAGCTCCATCATCATTGTGCTGCTTCCTTGCTGTCTTTCCTCAGTCGGAGATCGATTCCCTCCATTGCAAACAGGTTCCACAGATGGCAATGAAAAGTTACCGAATTTTGCATCAGGAACAGCAAGAGTTGCGAAATTTCTCATGTTGATAACTTCGTCACACTCACTATCGCTGGATTCCGAGGAGGAGCTCGACGATTCATCCCCAGCATTGCAGGTCTTCATCTTAGCTACTTTCTTTGCGGCCTTAGCTTCTCGTTTCCTTCTCCTCGCCTCCATATCTTGGATTCTGAGTTGCTCCAATTGTGCCAGCAATATCTGTGCAACTTCCTGTAGACATACACAAGTTTGAACAACTCTAATTTCAAATTGTCTAAAAAGAATTAGGAATTTTCCCAACAATCATGTCATCAAAAGAATTTGCTCACGAAAAAAATAACTATGATTGGTACCAGCAGAAACAATTAACAGGGGCAAGAATCACCTAATTCACCCAAAGTATCAACTTTAAACAATCAAATAATTATCAGAAGCATCACAGTTGCTGCCTTATATTCCAAAACAAAAAAAGGAAGACAATAAAGAGAGTACTTACAGATATCGAATTGCCCTTGACCTCGCCGGCCAAATCAACCGACGGCTCCATGGCGCACAACGCCGAGAGGTCCCTCGACAGCCCCTTGACCAACTTCTTCCTCTTCACCTCCTCATCCTTCTTCTTGCCGCACCTCGTCGGAGCCACGTAGTAGCTGAGGTGGCCCTCGTCGCAGAACCCTCCGCCGCCGGCAGCAACGGAGATCCTCCACCTCGAGGCCCCCTTCATCCTCCCCGAACCAGCGACGACAGAGGAGGATGCGGCCACGCCGCGGCAGACCACAGATCGCCGGAGCACCGCGCCGGAGACCTCCATCGCCTCTGATCTTGGAAGGGAAAAGTAACTTGTTTTTTTTTTTCTTACCGTTCTCGCACGCTTTCTATTCTTTGCGCTTTCGTGCACGAGTCTTATGCAGCCGGCGGGAAGCCCGGCCCACGTGTATGGTGATTATTTATTAAACGGACCTTGTAGGACACGTGGAACGATCCTACAGTTTCAGGCTCGTTGCACGTGGTGGGAAACGCTCTTGCACGCCCCGGCAACGTTGGAGCACGCGAAGAGAATTGGCGTCATCCGTCGGATTAGATCACGTGAGATCGGACGGACCAAACGTATTCCGATGTGGAATAAGTTTTATATTTCGCCAGCTGACGTGGACGCTACAGTCGGTCGTTGACGATATTACCCTTGACCGTTGGTACGGCAATGATGCTGATGGACTGCTGAGTTTGTTATATTTTCAATTATGTGTTTTTTTAATCTCAACAGTAACTTTTTAAATGTTTTCTCATACATTTAGGATAAATTCTGTGAAAGAAAAATATTTACATTTGTTGCAAATCTTTCTTTTTATCTGAAAAATCATGCTTAAATTGGTTACATGAGAGTTTTTTTGTCGGAAAAAAATAATAAATGCTGACTCAACAATTGGCACAAGGAAATGCCAACTTTTCAAGTTTTTATGTTGTAAATCAACAATTGGAACAATAAGGAAATATTCATTTTAATATTAATATTTTTGTGTTGTAAATAAACCAAAAAAATATGTTATATGTAATAAAAGATATTAATATCTTTAGGTTTTTCACCATATCTTAAAATTATTGCATTCAAGTACAATCGTTAACATTTAATGATTTTTTTAACAAAATTATATCGGAGGTGATATTTGTAATAAATTTAAAGGTTCTTGATTTTTGTGGAGATTGGATTTGTAAAAGAGTTTTAAAATAATTATTTTTAGACAATTTTTTTAACAAAATATGCAACAAATGTGAAAGTTCACGTATCAGCATAAAAAATGATGGAAAAAGATTCCTACTTGACGGGAAGATACATTTAACCACATTGAACACAAGATTCTTATTTGATAATAAATAGCTGATATATTTACTAAAATTGACTCATGTAATATTACAATACAAACATATATCATTAGATTACATTGATATGGCCATAGACAAGGACAAAATTTGAGTTTGCGAAAAAAAAAGAAAAGAAAAAAAAAGAGGAAGATGAGATCAGAAAATTGCATCTAAAGAGAAAAAAAACCAAAGCTGTGGACTATGATGAAGCAGTCATGTGCAGAGCTACTAAGGAAGCATAAGCTCCATCCTTGATCTTGATCAGTGTCTCGTGCTTTCCCTTTTCGACAATCATACCATTCTTGACGACCGCGATCACGTCGGCTCCCCTTATCGTCGAGAGCCGATGAGCCACGACCACCGTAGTCCGGTTGATCATGATTTGGTCTAATGCATCTTGCACCACTCTTTCAGATTCTGCATCCAGTGCACTGGTTGCCTCATCCAGCAACAAGATCTTTGGGTCTTTCACTATGGCACGAGCAATCGCAACACGCTGCTTTTGGCCTCCAGATAACTGAATTCCGCGCTCTCCGACTAATGTATCGTAACCCTGCAATTTATTTTGTCATCAGAAGTGTAAAGTAGCAACCATGTTTTCCAAACTTCTGTATGCAGAATTGCACATAAAAAGTACATATATATGCATATACTATCAGAAAACAAGAGTTACTGGTGAATACAGGTTTTGGAGGATCATCACATAGTATTTGGACTTAGGATTTCAAAATCTCAGTTTCATAAATATAACCAAGAATCATCATATGATTGTTCAATTGAATCAACTTCTTCAAAGCAATGAGGAAATGCACGTTAAAAACTCAAGTATAGATCAAGACATTGGGTTCCAGTAAAGTTTTTTTTTTTAAAATTTAAAATTGGCATCTGACCTGCTGCAAGCTGCTGATGAACTTATGGGCATTTGCCATCTCTGCCGCAGCAACAATCTCAGCTTCATTGGCACCGCCTTCTTTCCCGTAAGCAATATTGGCTCTAATTGTATCATTGAACAAGGTTGGTTCCTGGCTAACCAAACCCATCTGCTGTCTCAACCATCTCAGTTTCAGCTTCTGAATTTCAGTCCCATCTAAAAGTATATGACCAGAATCCGGATCATAAAATCTCTGCAGCAAGGCTATGACAGTCGACTTTCCACTGCCGCTTTCTCCAACAAGCGCAACAGTCTGAAAAGTGAAACATGAGAAAAGTTATTAGCAGTAAGCCATGCAAGACACATTTTTTCTCAAGAGCTTTCCCTAAATCTTTCACATTTTATCTTAATTTCTTATCTGGTAATAATAAGCCTTCAGAGAATGCATATAAGTTAGATAACAATTTACCTTGCCAGAGTGAATGTTCAAACAAAGGTCCTGAAAAATCTGGACATCTGGCCTGGCAGGATACCTGAAACTGACATGTTTGAGCTCGATGTTTCCCTTAACTTCTTCTAAAACTGTCCCAAAATCATCGCTAGGATCAATTTTAGATTTTCGATCAAGAAGGGCAAAGACAGAAGCTGTGGCAGATTTAGCTTTGGATGAATCTGGCGCCAAGGAGCTTGACTGAGAAACTCCAATTGCTGTTAAAGCAAGTGCAAAGAATACCTATGGAAAAAGAAATGGGATTACTTAGAACTGCAACATCAAGACTACTAGAGAAATTGATGTCTTTGCACAAGCTATAATAATTGCATAAAGAGTCAACTTTCAGCTTCTTCTCACATTATAACCAGAAAATTTATGACTACTTTCGAATATGACAAGCTATGAATTAAACCTTGACGCTTTCAACTTGAAGCTACCAGTTGTTCTTTTGTTTAAGATGGCACAGTATAATAAGGGAAAAAATAGCATAACTGGTTACTTACTTTAAATACATCCCCGAAAGTAGTCTTGTTCTTTTCGACCAACCGAGCTCCAGCATAGAAACTAATGGCATATGCACAATACAGCATTAAGAAGGAAACACCAAACCCAACACCGCTTATTATCCCCAGCCTGATTCCTTTTTCCATTGGTCTCTCACATTTCTTCTGGTACATTTCCATAACCTTCCCTTCAGCTGAAAATGAAGCAACCGTTCTTATGCTTCCAACAGCATCATTTGCAATTTGACTTGCTTCTTCATACATCACCTGTAGATAAACAATGTTACATCATAAAATATTGTTGCTGCATGTCTGGTCAAAAGAAAGTACATTACAATCACCAAATCTTTAAACTCTGATCTTTTAGTGCAATCAGACACATTTAAATGAAAATCACAATCTACAAATATAAGAAATCATGTTCAGGATAACTGTAATTCTACCTTAGCATCTGCACTGAATCCCCTCATAAACTTCATCTGCACCCATCCATTGAGGCCCAAAAGAGGAATCAAAGCCAATATTATGAATGATAGTTGCCAATTGGAGATAAAAGCAATGACCAAGCCAGCAACTAATGTGGCTAGGTTTTGAACAATTAATCCAAGTGCATCACCAACAAGGCTTCTAACTGTAGCTGCATCAGCTGATAGTCTTGCACCAATTGCACCACTTGAGTTCCCAGGACTATCAAACCATTCGATCTCCATGTTAACCACCTTTTCAAATGTCATTAATCTAATCCTTTTTATAAGTTTGGAGCCTGCCAAGCCATAAAAAAATGTTCTACCTGGAAGGACAACCAAGGACACAGCCCCAAATACAAGGAACATTAATGCCCAAAAATTACTGTCCTTACGAAGCTTATGAGGTGGCTGGTAAAATGCATTGATCACATTCGCTAAGATAACTGCAAAAATGGGAAATATGCATCCATTAAGAATAGCAGCAATTGAGCCAAGTATCAATGCTGGAATCTCTGGTTTGTTGAGATATGCCAGACGGCGAATAGACACTTCTTTTGGCTGTTCTGCAGGAATTTCAGGATCTGCATCTGATGTGTTTGTTCTTCCATCATGTTCAACCGGACCAACTGGCAATTGAAATGATCGCCTGCTGCTATGCCCAAGTGACGAGCCTCGACTAATGGATCGTTGGAAGGACAATTTTTTACTTGACGACCGAGGTGAACTGAGTGAGACACTGTCATGATCATGTAATGATGCATTACCTGACTCTTGGTTCACTTCCTGCAATCTTATCAACTGGCAATAAGCTCCATTTGGATCCTTTAGTAGCTCCGCATGTGAACCTGAATGACAAAATAACCAGCATGATAGTTAATTCCGGTAGGCTAATTGCAACTCTATCATTGATCTACATGTAAGATTTTAATTTGTGCAATGTTCCATTGTTCTGGTTGTTAATGTCAGCACAGTACTTGTTATCATAGCTTATCCTTACCTTTTTCAACAATGGATCCACGATGTATAACAGCAATCGTATCTGCATTTCGAATTGTACTCAGTCGGTGAGCAACAATGACAGTCGTTCGATTGATCATAATTCTGTCAAGTGCTTCCTGGACAATCCGCTCAGACTCCGCATCAAGTGCACTGGTGGCTTCATCTAAAAGTAATATTCGTGGATCTTTCAGGATTGCCCTTGCTATAGCCACTCTCTGCTTCTGGCCACCAGATAGTTGAGTTCCGTGCTCCCCAACCAATGTATCAAAGCCCTGGATATAACACAAATAATTGCCTCAAAAATAGTACTCAATAAAAAATAGAAATAAACTTAAAACAGAAATATAGACAACAAGCTTGAGTGTGATATGATTCAAAAAGGTTATGATGGCCTATGGAGTAAGAATTAGTTAGAAGAGAGGAGTTCTCACCTGTGGCAATTTATCTATAAACTTTGCAGCATTTGCAAGCTCCGCGGCTGCTTTAATTTCTTCAAGAGTTGCATTCTCTTTTCCATAGGCTATGTTCTCTTTGATGCTGACAGAAAACAGGACTGGTTCCTGACTTACTAGGCCAATTTTTCCTCTTAGCCATTGAAGATGTAACTCCTTAATATTTATGCCATCTATGAGAACTTCACCAGCTTGTGGATCATAAAATCTTTCTATCAAACTCACAACAGTGGACTTTCCACTGCCACTTTCCCCGACCAATGCCACAGATGTTCCCTTTTTCATAAAAAGTGAGAATCCACGAAAAATTTGTTCCTCTGGCCTAGTTGGATAACTAAAATATACTTCTTTAAATTCTATGTCCCCATGAATGTCTTCTAGCTTCCTTCCTGTGCTGTCATAGGCATCAATCTCTGGTTGTCGGTTAATTGTCTCAAACATCTTGTAAGCTGCTGCCCGTCCCGCTGCGAATGCTGACATGCATGGTGCTACCTGGCCTAAGGAGCTAGAGGATTCAATGGGGAAATGAGTAAGCAAGCTAGAAACTAAATAAAAATGATATGAAATGCTATGAACTAAATCACAGCTAATTGTCACAATACAACTATAGTTAAAATTTTAGCAAAAATGATACTATACTGATGCTAACATTTAAGTATAATGAACTGGTCATCAAGGAAAAAAGCTGAGAGGAAATATAGAGGAAAATAACAATCAAGAATTGATAAGCAAAAGTAAATGACTACTAAAAGCAAGATAAATTTTGTACATTTAAGGCATCACAATATTATGTTTCTCTGAATTACCATACAAGTGTAATAGTTTGATCTCATAAAATTGGCTTCCTTTGTAACAAACATCAGGAAAAACTAATGTTTTAAAGGTTGCTGCATAGATATTGAATTCATAACTCCAAAAAGATAATACACATCTCATTTTCAGGACAGAAATTTTTTCTGGCACAGGACTCAGATCAATTCACATATCATCTGGTTTGTTGTTATGTAGACAACTAGACATACAGAATGCAAGTAGAAACTTACAAGGAGCCAGTAAGGATCGCAAATATCACATTGATGACCTTTCCACCAGTGTAGTTCTTTTGTAATATCAATTTTCCTCCATACCATACTCCCAAGGAGTATCCGGAAAACATGAAGAACATGACAGCACCCATACCTAATCCAGCAACCAGACCTTCTCTAACACTTGCCTTGTATGCACTTACCAAAGACTTGTCATACTTCTTCACTGCCAGTCTCTCTCCAGTGAAAGAAGCAACCTGAGTAAGCAGGCAGAATTCGTTAGCAAAAGATAATTGGACTGTGAATTCTGACAACTCTCTTTCCTTCTTTCAAAAGAATATGCAGAACTTACAGTTCTAATTGAACCAATTGTCTGCTCAACAACAGTTGCTGCATCTGCGTAGGCCGCCTGCCCTAGTGTAGCCATCTTTGTCACCACAATTGCCATGAGTGCTCCAGCCACCCCGAGGGGTGGAATTGTGCATATCATGACAAGCGTAAGAAGCCACCCTTGGGCAAACGCAACTACAAACCCCCCAACAAATGTTGTCATTAACTGAATGAACTTCGCAACCTGAGGAAATTTTCAGGAAAATGAATAAGGATCAGAATCCAAAAGCACAGAACCAAGACAAGTAATGAAATGGAATTGGAATAAATTTACAACTAAATCATAACTCAGATTCAGTTCTAATAAGCTCAAATATATGAATCCTTCTTCTCCCATCTTTTCAAATGTATATCATTCTATCAAATTGAACTCTAGGTTCAGTATCAGGAAACGAATATAATAAGCTCAAAGATTCAGCATATTTGTGAGCAATTTACCACATGCACAGCTGACAATTGTGCAAAAAATGGGAGATAGCAGATACCTTCTCGCCCATGGCATCCTGAATTAAGACAGTATCTCCAGACATTCTACCAACAACTTCTCCGGTATTTGTTTCCTTGTCAAAAAAAGCTATTTCCTGCCGGAGGATGGTCTTTAAGTATAAATTCCTTATTCTTGCAGATTGTCTTTCTCCTGTAGCCATCCAGCAGCTGACCTCTGAGGAGAAAATCCGACAATAAATTCAGCTCATATCACGGTAGAATTGAACATCTAGAAGTAGGTATAATTGCAGAAAATATACTCACGGAGGAAGGAGGCCACGGCTGTTCCAATTCCTAGGTAGACAAATTCTAAGGCCACCTGAACATTATCAAACGTTCATCATATATTTGCTGAGAATTCAGAACTCAAAGAAGCACTGCAAATAACACTCAAACCAATACCCAAAACTGAAAATTGAAAGAAAGACGAATGAATCATGAAAACAAAGCCATGCTCTTATACAATTAGTATGCTGATAGGCCTTCAAAGTTTTGAACATATCAAAAGATTAAAACATGAACACATTCTCACCTTGGATACTCTACTAACCACCTCTTGCACGTCGGTGGCTCCGCCGAAACCTTGGATGACATTTCCAAAGATCACTGTCATAAGGGGAAGGGAAATCCCGTTCCCCATCGCCCCAATGGTTCCCACGATCATCAGAAGTACATCAGCGGCGTCGGCGAAGCTGAACAACTTGTGGAATGGAACAACATCCTTCTTTTTGTCCTCCTCCTTCCCTGAAGCGTTCCTTTTTGTCTCGGGCACTGAAGATGGTGCTGCCTCCGTGTTCCTCACGGCATCTGCAGCCGAATTGTTTTCCCTTTGTCCCTCGTCCCCCATCTGTATATAATGTAAACTTATCCAAGTAGTTAGTCAATGTCTGAGAAAGCTTTGCTAAATTTTAGCTTCCATAGAGAACGATGCCTCAGAATTTATAAAGAACAGACAGTACAATCGATAAAGAATATACGGAATAGTGAATGCACAAATGTTCTTCTCTCTCTCTCCCTCTCTTTCTCTCAACAGAAAACAAGAAAGATAGAGCAGAAGATTGCAAAAGACATCCAGTGATTCATAAGCATATACAAAGATTGCTTTTTATTGCCAAAACTTCAAATGCCTTGTTATATGGAATATAAGATTCTGAACACAATTCCGCAGCAGAATCCGAGGGGAGCTTTAAGCACAATCGTAATGTTCTCACCGTCAACGAAATAATATATGCTAAAACAAAAAGTTTGAATGACAAAGGCGGCACCTTTGGGATTGCAACAGAGCAAGACAAAGCAGTTGGTCAATGTCTGAGAAAGATTTACTATGCTACATGTCAAATTTTAACTGCCATCTCCTCAGAATTTACGAAGAACAGAGTCACAGACTGTTCAATTTATAAAGAACATAAAGACTGGTGAATGCAAAAGTACTCGTCCTCTCCCCCTCTATCTCCCAGCAGAAAACAAGAAAGAAAAAAGCAGAAAGATTGCAAAAGAGAACTAATGATTTCAAAACATATGCGAAGGCTGCCTTTTTTCCTCGTTAAAACTTCGAATGCCTTGTTTGATCAAATATAAGATCCTAAACACAATTCCGCAGCAGAATCCGAGAGGAAGTATAAGATCAATCTCAAAAGGTTCTCGCCGACAACAAAACCAAAAACTTGCTGAAACAAAATGCTTGAAAAAGTTGAAAAGGCGGCACCTTTAAGATTGCAACAGATGGAGACGAAACATAAGACCCAAAAGATGCATGATGTATAAGAAATATGAATTAAGATGCCACGGGGGGAGAGCTCACCATATATGGATGGTTTCAGAGTTCAGGCACATGCAAAAACCTGACAGCTTAGAACTGTATATATACACACACAGGGAGAGAGAGAGGAGAGAGAAAGAGGCGAGAGTTGACTAACGCTTGATTGTGGAAACCGTGAACGGGAACTGTACAAGTGAATGGTGAAGGCTTTGTGGAACGAATGATCCAACAGCAAAAGGCTCTTGACAGATTTCTTGGTGGGCAAGTTCTCGGTTATTTGCCTGTCAAGGCATCAAAAGCAAAATTAATTTGGTCAAAGTGCTGGAATTATATTATTATTTATATACGTTTTGTTTGCTTGGTCATACGGGACAGTGAGGGCGTATCTTGTTTGTATCCTAAGAATTAAAAAAATTAAAAAAAAACTGCGGCCTCGATAAAAATTATTTATTGATTTAGAGATGAAGTATTTGCACCACATATAAAACTATTATATGATTAATTCAAATCAAGATAAAAAAAAATATTCTCCTGAATTAGTAGCAGCTAAAAAAATCGAACAATTAACACCGAATTCATGCTTTGCTGGATTTGCTAATAATAATAATAATAATGATGTTTTATTTATGCATTACGTGGAATTATTTTTAGAACAAGAACAAGTGCCACTGATTGAGAATCTAATTCTCACAAGTAGAAGAACAACACGTCCAACCAGTTGGAGTGCCTGCCAAGTTTACATTTCTAAATGGCAACAAACTTATTTTTTTTTCTCATCAAATTGGCCTTCACAGGTTACACGTCCTTTTCACTTAAGCACGAAAGGTGTAATTGTACATTTACCTAATTAAAATATACAATTTTTTAATTTTTTTTTAAAATCTAATAATATAAAACTTGCTAAGGATAAAAAAGTAAATATATGATTTAAAATAGATATATTTGAAATTAAGTGGAAGTGTTAGAAAACATTGTGGGGAGGTAAGTGCATAATATTTATTGAGCAAAATAGGAATATATATATATATATATGGACTATATAATATATTGTTGTGTATTGTCATAAATTATTATTGGATAAATTTTAACTCAAAAAGGTAAAATCATCCACCCTTGATGGGTTTGTGGAGAAAATTTAGAGTCCGAGATGCACCAATATTATTATTATTATTATTATTATTATTATTATTATTATTATTATTATTATTATTATTATTATTATTATTATTATTATTATTATCTTTTTAAATAAACACGTACATATACGATAAAACATAAAGTGTATGAAGTCAGAAACTAGGAGTTGGAAGCAAAAAGTATACATTCAATGTGGCAATAGTTTGTCCAACAATATTGTCAATTAAATATTAATAATATCGTTTCGTAAGAAAAACATATATTTGACCTTTTTAGATAAGCACACAAGTCGGATTTGGACTCCATGTACCATTTTTTTCTTTCTTCCTTCACTGCAGATTATGTCTTACTTTCAACTTCTATGGGTATTCTTCTTGTCGCGTTATGTATGTATATATATATATATATATATATATATATATATTCTACGAGGGCTTAAATTTTTCTAATAGATAAGTTTTTTTTCCATTAAAAAAATCGATGAAAAAATCAATAAGTAATATAATAAAGTAAATATGTGAAAGAAAACACGTAGTTAATGTAGTAGGACACTTTTAATCAATATGAACCATAAGAAATATATATATATATATATATATATATATATATATATATATATATAAGTTATATTAGCATGCAATCAAACTCTAATTGCACCATTCAGGATTTAGACTTTTACCATTCACAATTGCTTAGGTTTTGAATTATCAAAATAATGTTGATTAAAAAATTCAGAATATGTGAGGCTCCTTATAATTTGGAGCCCCATAATATTTAATAATCTTTCTACCAATATTATTATTCTTCTCAATCTTGATCACTCATGCATTTAATCTAATTAACTCAAACAATACTTTTCCTATCTTCATGTTACATTATTTTTCTTTATTTTGGTGATCAACAATATTCAAAGTGATTCTGTGGACAGTCTCATTTTCTTTCTCCTAATTGATTCTTTACTTATTGAATTTAGAAATTAATATTCTACATATTACAAGTTTCTTTCTAATTTCTCTAACACTCCTAATATCTTATTTTCCAAAGGTTGATTGTGAAAGTTTAACTAGTGGTAGTGTACTTAAAAAGGTTGATTTTTTTTGCTTTAAAGACTCTCTCTCTCTCTCTCTCTCTCTCTATCTATCTATCTATCTATCTATCTATATATATATATATATATATATATATATATATATGCATTAAAAAAGAAAGGACGCCATTATGATTGCATGTATTTTCCTAATCTTACAATTATAGTAAATACAACTATATGTACAATTAGATAACGCTAGAATATTATCTTGAATACTAAATGTGGACGTTCTCTTGCTCTTTGTTCATAACATGTACTTTCATATTGATTTACTATATGATAAAAATGTCCATCTAAAAAACTATTAATGGAATGTCTTAGTTTCCAAATTACGAATATTATGGACCTTATTATTAGGTCGGACATTAAATACAAAAAAAGGTCAATTCATGTTGCCCCACCGACAACCTCAAACGTAAACATTATCAATTAATGCACTTGTTATGCTTTGACATGTTTTAATTGCAAGAGATCAGATGAAGAAATTATGCATATTTTATGGTACACATTTAATTGCAATTTATATCATTTCATCCCCATCGTATTAAGAAACTTACTAGGTCATCTAATCGCATTCAAGATTGAAGCATTAAAAATATTATTCAACCTTTTCAGTTGTCACAGTAGCAGCAAAATTGACTAATTATTTTATCGTATAATAATCATAAATAAATAAATAAATCTCGACTCATGTCATAATTAAGATATTAAAATGGTTGCACGTCTCACTTTCAACTTTTTTTCCGAAAACGATAAAATAGTTTTAAATATCGAATTCTATAATTTTTATCAGGAAAAAATAATAATTATTACTTAAAATTTAAAAAGATAAAATCATATATATACATATTATTTAATTATTATGAAGAGAATCTAGGTTAACATGATGGCATCATACATACATTTTATGTGTATATCTATGCATATATTTATCTACGTATGCATTCTAGAAGGTTAATAATTAGTAGATAATGCTATTAATTTATTTACGTGTGCATTCTAGAAGGTTAATTAGCAGAATCCTAATCAATTAAGTGATAATCATAAAAAATCATACAAATAGACGTAATTCAAGGTTTTATCTCATTTACATTATCATCCTGTGTAAAAGTAGAGATAATTTTATTTAAATGCTTCAAGCTGGCAGAAATTTAAAGTTCAAACTAAAAACGTCCTTTTAGCTAATTTTATTGAATGATTTATATAGCAAATAAAAATACTCATATGAAATAACTAATATATTATCAATATCGAATGTTCAAATACACTAACATAATTAAACACACATGAGTATAAACAAAGTTCAATTAAACACCCTCCCCTCTTCCCCGTCCGCGTTGCGCCGACAAGCGCAGGGAAGGAGGGGAGTCACCCCCTCTCTATGACCTCCGGTGAGGTCGCAGAGTGGAGGGTGACCCCTTCCCCCGCCGCATCGGCGAGCACAGGCAAGGAGGCGGGTCGCCCCCCTCTCAGCGACCTCCAACTAGAGTGCCCCCTCTCCCCCCGGCCGGCGAGCGTAAGTAGGGGAGGGGGGGGGGGGGTGTCGCCCCCCCTCTGCGACCTCCGGCGAGGTCGCACCCCCCTCACCCGCCCACTGGCAAGCGCAGGGACGTGGGGGCGACACCCCCTAGTGGCGGAGCCAGTCAACTTATGAAGTGGGTTTATAAATAATGAAAATTTTAATATATTTATTAATATACAATATGTATTTTTTTTCATTTTTAACATTTGTCACAAAGTATTTATTTTTAAAAATATTCTTTCTTAGGATAAACAAGAATAAAATTATTTTAGTTTTAGATCTATATATACACATATGTATAATTAGAAATATTCATAAACATTTAAATAAGAATTGATATTAAAAAGTATATACTCAAATGCATGATCAAGAAATGTATTCTCCCGATAATATAGAAAATAGTAATTTTAATGTAAAAACTAAGTAGTGAGCTAATTAAACTGAAAAAATAATTTATAAATATATTTTCTGGATGAAAATTGCTTTTCAAGATATTATTTCACGTTAATTAATCTAAAATTATTTCAATGTAAAAGTATGTATGAATATGAAATAAAAATAATAATGTTAAACGTATATATAAAATAAAGTAAAAATGTTGAAAACTCATGTGGGACATGTGCCAAACTAGTTGAGCTACTGATAAGATTTGCTAAATCACTACTATTGTGCTACTTATCCAGTGGGTGCAAGTACACCCAATGGCACCCATGTGGCTCCGCCACTGTCCCCCTCCCCAATCTAGTCATTGGGGGTCGTTGCCTCTTGGCGTCTCTCTTGTGAACCATATTTTTAAATTAATATAATATATTATTTTATATTTTTAAATATTAGATGATATGAGAGAAGGGTAATTTGGTCATTTTATAAATAAAAAAATAAAAATTAACGAGAAAGTTAACAAAAATTGACAGATGGATTTAAGTGGAAAAGATGGTATAGTTCAGGAGGACTTAACTGAAATATTCGAAAGTCATGGGTAGACGCGAAAAAAGTTCATAGTTCAAGGGGTCAACGAAAAAAATCCTTTCTTTTGTGTGAATCTGAATCTACGAGAGAGATTTTCGATGTTCGAAATTATTAACGTCCATCTAATTTAGAGTTTAAAAATAGAAATATATTGATTTACTTTATATTTAACATGATCCTTTCAAAACTCGAACCGAAAGTTATTAGTATCATAGCGCTAGAGATCGATTCGACTCTATTACCCGGCCAAAGAAATCTTAATTCACAAATGTAGAACAACACAAATCAGAGCTGGAGTACGTAGCAAGTATACGTTTATACGACAATAAAGTTCGTTACCTTCACGGAAACATCAAATATGTTTACACGGACACATCCTTTTCATTTAAGCACAAAAGTTCCAGTTGGACTCTTCAACATGCACCCTTGACCTAATTCCATGTGTCTTTCTTCCTAAGTCCCAACAGATTTGCCTAGACCACGTTCACATTAGTGATACTAGTCAAAATATCATTCATCCAAACTTTTGGGGGATTTTGAATATTATATATATATATATATATATTACATTATATTATATGAAAGATGTATTTGTATCGCAAGAAATTGGAATTTGCAATATATTTTCGTGTAAAAACTCATATATTATGAATGTTGGGATGGATCTTGTTTGGAATAAAACATAAAATATCTTGTTTAATAAATAAAAGATAAAAATATCTATAAAGAAGAACAGAACCTGATGGTTGGAAAATGTATATATTCCAAGTGGAAATAATACAGTTCGTCCACTAATTAATAGTCTTCACCAAATAGTAATACTAATTAAGTTGAATTTGGGCTCCTTGAGTGCAGATTGTTTCTTACTTTCAACTCTTATGGGCAGCACATAAACCACAAGAATTTTCATCATTTCTACTACATAAATTACAACATTCAATTTATCACAAGATTACATTTTATTTGGACTTGTACTCATTAACTCAAACGCCCATCCCCCAACCCCCACCCGGCAAGTCGCCAAGAAGTGGAAGGAAACTTCTTTATGTTGTCTTGTTCATAATTTATTTGTCAATAACTATAATATACAAATCAAATCATCTCCCAAATCCCAATGAATATTCTACAATATTTGACTATATATATAATTGTTAATGTTGAATTGGGGATCAATCAACTTTTCATAAATCTCATGCCGAAGCAATAAATAAAGGAAAATAAAATTTTCGACGGTAAAAAATTATTCTCAATTTTAGAAGGATTTTTCGACAGACAGTTGAATCCTTCGGAAGTAGATTTCAAAAGTTACTGTCGTCGTAAGTTCCGGCAGAGAGGTATCCTTCACATGTGATGGGTTTTGCAAAAGAAACAGTGAAGTGCCAATTTAAAAATAATTAATTATGTTGATTATATAGAACGTATATATGTTTCTAAAGAAATTAAGCAGTATCATCATTATTTAGAATTATTAAGATAGGTAATTTTCATTTTCGATTGTTATCACAATATTTCAAAAAATGATTGGCTTTGTTTTTATTATAGCGGATGAAAAAAAAAATATTTGTTAATTAGTTGCTTACTAAAATTGTTGACGATCTTTTCTTTCCCATGAAAGAATTCTTGCCGGCCAAGTTTAATTGAGCTATATATGCTCGTGAGATTTATACATATCCTTGTCATCTTGCTGACACATGCATCTTATCTAATCCTCTAATTATTTTTTTTCTTGTCATGGAAGAAGTAAGAATATAAGTTCTTACGAGGTCGAATTTTGTTGGAGAAAAATAAGTATCTGTGTTTAGGGCAAAAAAATAAATAAAATGAATTTTGATTGACTATATTTAAAAAGAAACAAACTTGAAACACTAGATGTTGTTTTCCTTTCATGTCCCCACAACATAATTTTCCTAGAGGAAAGCATGTATGAAGCTAAGACTATTTCTTATAAGACAAAGATAATATATTTATATTATTTAATTCTTTACTACAATATAAGTAGACTATTTCTTTTGAAATGTTAATTTGATATAACTTATTTTAGTATCACTTATGTATTGTTACTAATACATTGAATCATAATTTAATTAATATTTTTTCAATTATAGTTAATACACGTGACAGTTAAAATCATTATTGTAATAAGTTTTGTTGCTCAATGAGGTGGAGCATTGGTTCTCCGGAGGGGTTGGGGTGAGAGGTTGCGAAAATTTTAGGGTTTATTATATTTCTTATTTTAAATTGATATCTTATTTTGTGATAAGTGTCCTCATTTTTCAAAGACTACTACAACCTCTTCTCTTGAGTTAAATTTTGTATCATTTAGAAGTGTATATATAAAATTCCTATAGTCAGGACTAGGTGTAACACCCATGATAAAAAATAAAATAATAGTAACAAATCCAGAGAATAAGGTATCCCTTAATATTATTATTTTAGCTTGAAATATTATATATCATCAATATGGGTTATAACTGTTGGAGTTAGTTAGGTGGAGCCTGATTCTGAGCCTAATTAATTTCTTATTAGATATGATAGGAAGAATCTGAGAGATTGTAACTTTCTTGTAATCATAATCTGGAGAGATTGAGTGGATATCATAACTACCTTATTTGTTAGATATGGAGTTATAGAGAATCAGGATAAGATATGCAGTTATCCTGGGTTGTTACCCAAGGCACATATCTGGTAGCGGTTATGCACCACATATTGTGGGGATCTGGATAATGTTTGTAGTGTGTGATCTGAAACATCTGATATAGAGTGAAACTCTGTGACGACCGTGAACGTAGGAGACAATCTCCGTACCACGTAAAATCTGTGTGTCTTTCTCTCGGTGTGTAATTTCTTATTATTCTTTCACCATTTGTTTTTTCATTTCTCCCAGACATTGGTATCAACAGTAAGTTGATATCGAGAATATTCCGCAACAACTGGTATCAGAGCTCTTCGGTGAAGGAGTTCGTGGGCAGTGGGAGCGATGACAACAGGTGACGGAAAGGTGAAGATCGAGAAGTTCGATGGTAGAGATTTCGGCTTTTGAAAGATACAGATCGAGGACTATCTGTATCAGAAGAAATTGCACGAGCCTCTCTCTGGAGAAAAGCCGGAGATGATGAGCGACGCGGACTGGGCGCTCCTCGACCGACAGACGCTTGGTGTTATCATGCTGACGTTGGCGCGGAACGTAGCCTTTAACATCGTGAATGAGAAGACCACGACGGGTTTGATGAAAGCATTAGCAAACATGTATGAGAAGTCGTCTGCATTAAATAAGGTGTATTTGATGAGAAGGTTATTTAACCTGAAGATGTCTGAGGGAGCTTCGGTCGCGGATCACATCAACAAATTTAACATTATCATCACACAGTTAAATTCGGTGAGTATCACTTTTGATGATTAAGTGAGGGCTTTGATCTTGTTGTCTTCTTTGCCAGAAAGTTGGGGTGCAACTGTGACGGGGGTCAGCAGTTCTTCCGGTTCAACGAAGTTGAAGCTCGATGATATTCGAGATCTGATTCTGAGCGAAGACGTTCGTAGGAGAGAATCAGGAGAAGCCTCAAGCTCGGCGTTGAGTGCAGAGGGTAGGGGAAGAACGCAACAGTGAGGACAAAACCAAGGAAGATCAAACGCAAGGCGACGAAGTCAGTCGAGATCTGGTGAATTCACATGCTGAAATTGCGGGAAGAAAGGTCACCTGAAGAAGAATTGCAGAGCACCCAAGAAGAAAACCAATGAGGAGTCAGCAAATGCTGCTACAGAAGAAGTCTCAGATGCATTGGTTCTGAGTGTAGACAATCCGGCGGAATCCTGCATTCTGGATTCTGGAGCTTCATACAATTCCAAATCACAAATGGAGTGTATAGAAGATTACACTACCGGTAACTTTGACAAGATTTATCTAGCAGATGATAAAGCCTTGGACGTTGTGAAGAAAGGGAAAGTGAAGATTGTCACCGATAATGGGACAACTTGAAAGCTGAAAGATGTTCGACATATACCGGGGTTGAAGAAAAATCTAATCTCGATTGGATAATTTGACTCAGAGGGTTACACTATGGTATTTGTAGGTAATACCTGGAAGGTCACCAAAGGAGTTATGGTGATTGCACGGGGCAGCAAGCTGAGTATTTGTACAGGTCGTCGAACACAAGAATTATTGTAGCAGCTGATTCGGATGACATGTCTGAAGTCTGGCATTATAGACTTGAATATATGAGTGAAAAGGGGATGAAGGTTCTGCATAAGATGGGTCGACTACCAGATCTGAAGTCAGTCGATGGTGGACTTTGTGACGGTTGTGTGCTGGGAAAGTAGAGGAAAGTCACATTTAGCAAAGTGCCAAGGATGCCGAAGAGTAGCAAGTTGGAGCTTGTGCACACGGATGTGTGGGGGCCATCTCCAATTCCATCCCTTGGCGGGTCACTATATTATGTGACATTTATCGACGATTATTCCAAGAAGATATGGATTTATTTTTTGAAAAATAAATCTGATGTGTTCTCTACTTTCAAGAAATGGAAGGCGCAGGTAGAGAATGAAACTGGCATCAAGATCAGGTGTTTGCGGTCTAACAATGACCGTGACTATGTGAACCATGAGTTTAAGAAATTCTGCGGGGAACATGGCATCAGGATGGAGATGATGATTCCAAGGACGCCACAGCAGAACGGAGTTGCTGAACGAATGAATAGGACATTGAATGAGCGTGCTAGGAGCATGAGAATCCATGCAGATCTACCGAAGTCATTTTGGGCAGATGCAGCGAACACAGCGACATACTTGATCAACCGCGGGCCATCTGTACCATTGGAGAATAAACTATCAGAGGAGATCTGGAGTGGTAAGGAGGTAGATCGTTCTCATCTGAGAATTTTTGGTTGCCTATCGTATGTGCATATTGACTCTGCATGTAGAGACAAGTTAGATGCTAAGTCTCGAAGATGTTTCTTTATTAGTTATGGTTCTGATGAGTTTGGATATCATTTCTGGGATAATGAAAATAGAAAAATTATCCGAGAAAGAAACGTGGTGTTTCATGAAAAGACCATGTATAAAGACAAGTGTGTTCCAGAATCTGATAATGCAGAGGTAGAAGGCAAGGCTCAAGTGGAACTTGAGGACATTTCAGATGAAGATGTGGTTGGGTCACAGAAGATTGTTCAACAGGAGCCTGAGGTGATACAGGCTGGGCCGAGTACTCCACCCCCTGTCAGGAGATCTACTCGTGAGATAAGACCACCTGTGAGGTACTCTCCTTCTTTAGATTTTATATTGCTAACTGATGCTGGTGAGCCGGAATGTTTCAGGAAAACCTTGGAGGTTGATGATTCATTCAAGTGGGAGTTAGCAATGCAGGACGAGATGTACTCGTTGTACAAAAATAATACTTGGGTGCTGGTGGAATTGCCTAAAGGGAAGAAGACATTGAACAACAAGTGGTTGTACAGGATTAAAGAGGAGGCAGATGGTGGCAAAACGTATAAAGCAAGGCTGGTTGTGAAAGGATTCGAACAGAAAGAAGGTATTGACTATACTGAAATATTTGCACCAGTTGTAAAACTAATCATTATTAGATTGGTGTTGAGTATAGTTGTAGCTGAGGACTTACATCTTGAGCAATTAGATGTAAAAACAGCATTCCTCCATGGTGATTTGGAGGAGGATATTTATATGAAGCAACCAGAAGACTTTCAGGTTCCTGGTAAAGAGAACCTGGTGTGCAAACTAACTAAAAACTTGTATGGTTTGAAGCAAGCCCCTCGACAGTAGTATATGAAGTTCGATAATTTTATGACTAGCATGGGATATGCTAAGTGTTTTTCTGACCACTGTTGTTATATCAAACATTTTGATAATTGCTATATCATATTGCTGTTGTATGTGGATGATATGCTCATCACAGGTTCAGATATGATGGAAATCAAAAGGCTCAACGAACAATTATCAAGTGTGTTTGAGATGAAGGATTTGGGAGCCGCGAAGAAGATTCTTGGGATGAAAATTGTTCGGGACAAAAAAGCAGGTACCCTGAAGTTGACACAGGAAGCCTTTGTTGAAAAAGTGCTGGAGAGATTTTTCATGCAAGATGCCAAGACAGTACAGACACCTTTGGCGAGTCACTTCAAGCTTTTGAAAAAGCAATCGCCCAAGACAGATATGGAACGTGCACACATGCGGAATGTTCCATATGCATCAGCAGTAGGCAGTCTTATATATGCTATGGTTAGCACCAGACCAGACATTGCTCATGCAGTGAGAGTTGTGAATAGATACATGTCAGATCCAAAGAAACAACACTGGCAAGCAGTGAAGTGGATCATTCGGTATTTGAAAGGAACCAAAGGTATGTGCTTGTGTTTCGGTAAAAGTAATTTGGATCTGAAGGGTTATGTTGATGCAGATTTACGTGGTGACATTGATACTGTCAAAAGCATCACCGGATATGTGTACACTTTAAGTGGCACGGCGATAATGTTGGATGTCTCAATTGCAGAAGGTTGTTGCTCTCTCTACTACCGAATCCTAGTACATTGCCATGACAGAGGCATGTAAGAAGATGATTTGGCTGAAGGGGTTCCTTGAAGAGCTGGACAAGGTACAACCGAGTTCGAGTCTATACAGTGATAGTCAGAGTGCAATTTATTTGGCAAAGAATCTAGTGTATCATGTCAGGACGAAGCACATCAGGCTGAAGTACCACTTTATCAGAGATCTTCGAAAAGAGAAGACATTGGCGCTTGAGAAGATTTGAGGTTCAGAGAATCCAGCTGATATGTTGATCAAGGTGGTGGTCACTGAAAAATTGAGGTTCTGCGCAACCTCAGTTTCCCTCCAAAGTTAGTTGCAGGGAAGAGCCATCCAGAGTTCAGGCATAAATAGGTGCAGCTCAATCTCAAGAGAATCAGTATCCAAGTGGGAGATTGTTGGAGTTAGTTAGGTGGAGCCTGATTCTGGGCCTAACTAATTTGTTATTAGATATGGTAGGAAGAATCTGAGAGATTGTAACTTTCTTGCAATCATAATCTGGGAAGATTGAGTGGATATCATAACTACCTTATTTGTTAGATATGGAGTTATGGAGAATCAGGATAAGATATGCAGTTATCCTGGGTTGTTACCTAAGGCACATATCTGATAGCGGTTATGCACCATATATTATGGGGATTTGGGTAATGTTTGTAGTGTGTGATCTGAGACATTTGATATAGAGTGAAACTCTGTGATGACCGTGGACGTAAGAGACAATCTCCGAATCACGTAAAATCTGTGTGTCTTTCTCTCTGTATGTAATTTCTTGTTATTCTTTCACCATCTGTTCTTTCATTTCTCCCAGACATCGGTATCAACAGTAAGTTGATATCGAGGATATTCCGCAACAATAACCACCCAATTATTATTATTATTATTATTATTATTATTATTATTATTATTATTATCTCTCACGTAGTTTTATCAAAATGCATCTTGTCAAGCTAATACCATGCTATCATATATAACTAGCATATCTTTTTTCATTATTCTCTCTTTATGGGATTCAACAAGTGGAGTGGCACTATCTGATTGGCCTTGATTCTCATGATTTTACTAAAATTCATCATGTCAAGCCAAGATCATGCTATTCTTTAGACATGATTTGATAAAATCGTGTGAGACAAGATCTAGAGCAAATAGAATTATGCATTGATCTAGAGCAAATAGAATTATGCATTGATCAGGATTAGTCATAACAAATAATTTTAATATTATTTAGATTTGCTAAATATTGACAATTTACAATAGCACCGTGATGGGGGACTACTGATGACAAAGTTTAATAGACATGCTGTTTATAAACATTTATTAACAATGCCCTAAATTTTAGTCTGACTAAAAAATTATTTGCTCATCAATTGTAGGTAACATAGTATTCAATTATAGATACCCTTGCATTATGGGGTCTCATTGCCAAAACAATAAACCTGAGTAGGGTTAACAGGGGATTCCCTCACATGGTGTGTGGGGAGGAAATCACAAAAAAAAAAAAGAACTTGATGGTTTATTCTAATTTTTATTCAAAACCGATTGAATTTTATATTTTATAATAGGTGTCTTAATTTTCTGAGAATTATTGTGGAGTCTTATTTTGAAATTACTATATTTTATAATCTATGATTGTGGTTAGTTATTAAAATTATATATATATATATATATATAACTTCTATAATAGAGCACAACATTAACTAGATTTAAAATTTGATGGTTAAAAATATTCTTAACACCATGACAATAAAGTGGTGACATTCTTATTAATCCACACACACATTCTCACAATGACATTGATTTGAATAAACTTTTTGGGGGTTTTAGTTATGTGAATATAAAGAGGGTTTTATTGGGTGGAAAGTTTTAAGAGGATTAGAACTTTTCAATCAACAAGTGGCCAAAAACCGGAAGGAATCTTTTTTTCTTTGTGTTGTCTTATTCATCGTTCAATCATTTGTCAATAACAGATGGGAATATTATAATAATCCAAGTTTTGTACAAATATTCCTAAATAATTTCGTAGGACATCAAAGTACATTCATGAAATACTTAATTATTTTCATCACATGAATTAATAAATGAGATGTATTAAATTTTTTTTCTCAATTAAACCATATGTTGATCAATATACTCTACAAATTTTTACCGTAGAAGTAACTGTCAATCTTGAAATGAAGGGTCAATTGGATTTTCACAAATCCCATTCCCTGCCACCTTAATGCACAAGCTATAAATAAAAAAACAGAAAGTGGATTTGGCCAAAAAAGTAAAAAAATAAAAGTGCAGTAACACTTAATAAACAATTAATTGTGTTATATAATTATACTACATACAATATATATCAGGGATACTTAAAACTTTTTATGATATACCTTTTTTATATATAGGGTTATTTCCCTTAACACCCTTCAACTATAACTTTTTTTTCACATCTAACCCTATACTATAAACTTACAAATTTTAGTTCCCAAACTTACCCAAATTTGACACTTAGGTCATTCTGTTAAATTTTAACTAAATTTTATTTAAATTTAATTATGAAATATCTTTTTTACCTTTACGTTCATACTACAAAAAAATATTTTTAAAATAAAAAATAATCAAGTAAAAGTACTAATTGATAATAATATTTTTATACAATATTATATTTATGTCATTTTTTATTTTTTTTAATATTTTTCATGTTAAAAATAAAGGTGTAAAAATGTCATTCACATTTAGTAGAAAAAGAAACTTAACAAATTTTAAATTAAATTTAACTTAAGGAACTAAGTGCCAAATTTAGATAAGTTCGGAGATTAAATTTTATAAATTTATAGTTTAGGATTAAATACGAAAAAATATTATAATTCAAAAGGAGGTGTTAAAGGAAATATCCCTTATATATATAAACATTCATGCATCTAGATGTGTTCTTTTACTACATGCATGTGAGCAGCCTTCTATTTGACTATTTATTTATATACATCTATCCTTTTTCATTTCAATGTTCAAAACTTTTAATTTAGATCTTTATTCGACCATTTTGATTATTGTGGTGATAACCGAAGGAAAAATATTCTCCTTTTATATTTTTTGTAAATTTTTTTTGAATTAATAATCGAATTCTAAAGCTTTGTTAATTGTTTGCTATATAGGATCAATCCCCTTGTTGACTATACTTTTTTTTTCTTTTCAGTTTGGGGATTCTTGCTGACCAAGAAACTTTTTGTTGAGCTCTCTGCTCGTGATATTTATAATGTTGGTATCTTTCATAGATAGACACGCGTGCATCTCACCAAACCCTAAAATTTTTTCTTGTTGTCATGGGAGAAACAAGAATATGTTACAAAGATTGAATTTTCATGGAGAAAAAAAAATGCTTACGTGTTTGGGAGGAAAATAAATAGATGAAATTTGAAAGAAGGTTTCAGATATTATGCAAGATATATGATTGTCCATTTCTTGTGTCTTCTCTCTCTCTCTCTCTCCCCTTTCCTTTATTTATATTTATAATTATACTTTCGTGTTATTCATATTCCATTTGGTTATATTGAGTAAACAAGCTAATTAAGTTTTAATTACACTTATCCTCTTCTAGTACATGTGACCTTTTATTGCATGGACTGCATCCACATGTAAAAAAAAACAAATGTTGTACTTGACCAGATTTGTTTATATATATATATATATATATATATAGTGTCACATTATTTTATGTTATCCTTATGCTTAAAAAACAATTGTTCCAAGAAAATGACGTACATGTTACAAAATCCTCTAATTGATATTTCCTTCATGTCATGGAAGACATAAGAATTCAATTGCAATGTTGAATTTTCTTTTGAGAAAAATAGATTTATGGTTCTAATTTTAAAAATATTTTAAAGGATGTGACACCCCCTCAACTATAACTTTTTTTCACATCTAACCATACATTATAAACTTACAATTTTTAGTCCTCAAACTTACCCAAATTTGACACTTAAGTCCTTCTATTAAATTTTAACTAGATTTTGTTAAATTTAATTATAAAATGTCATTTTTACCCTTACGTTCATATTACAATAAAAATATTTTATAAAAAAATCAATACAAATAAAAGTACTAATTGATAATATTATTTTTATACAATATTATATTTATGTCAATTTTTTTTTATTTTTTCATGTTAAAAATAAGGGATAAAAATGATATTGCATAGTTATTAGAAAAGAAACTTAACAAGCTTTAGATAGAAACATCGACATAAATATAATATTGTATAAAAATATTATTATCAATTAATACTTTTATTTGTATTGATTTTTTTTATTTCTAAAATATTTTTATTGTAATATGAACGTAATAGTAAAAAAGGACATTTCACAATTAAATTTAACAAAATTTAGTTAAAATTTAATAGAAGGGTCTAAGTGTCAAATTTGAGTAAGTTTGAGGATTAAAATTTATAAGTTTATAATTTAGGGTTAGACGTGAAAAAAGTTATAGTTGAGAGGGTGTTAAAAGAAATAACCCTTTTTTTTGCAACATGATATCTTTTATTTTATTTTTTCAAATAGGAGGAAAACTCGATTAGTATATTGCATCTACCTTTTTTTTAATTTGGAGCATGTGTATTACATACATGTAATTAATATATTAAAATTTTTACTTGTCAAATATAATCAAATTCGCACTAATATGGAATATTCTCTTTTTGTTCATTTTTCTTTATCCTTCATTGTATTATTTGTCTCATTTTGTTATTTAAGCGAAAGCCAGGTAAATCGAGGATTCGATCGTTGAGACAAATTAAATTCATACTATTATATTTTTTAAAGTAATTTGTAATATTCTAAATAAAGGGTAAAACACTATTTTTCTGATTAACTTGACGACTTTGAACACTTAGATGTCTTAATGTCGGTGTGGTCTCTGATAATAAGATGACGTTTTGGTCAAAAGAGATTTGTGCACATTGGATTATTTATTTGGTATTTTGATAATTGAAGTCGTGTATAAAATTAATTATTAGATAGAAAATAAAATCTGATTAATATAAATTATATATATATATATATATATATATATATATATAATAGTTTTATTCATATTTTCTATGTGTGTACCTGTCAGTAGCAAAGTCCATAAATATCAATTATTGTCTTTTGATGAAAATATCATTTATGTGTGGATACATACTTCATATGATCATACATGAGTAGATATCATTATCAAAAATCACTTAATTAATTAATTTTATCTGGGTTAATTATTTCCCGTTCTCTTTCTAATATTGGATTAATCAAGTGATGGTAGGACCAAAGAACTGAAGCCATGTGTTTTAAGGTGACCGCTAATATTAATTATTAGCCACTAATCTATTTTAAGGACGTCGTTATCAATTTTAACGACAGATCACAAATCACGATTGGTGACAAGTTCACCATAAAAAGATGATGGACCTTTCTTGTGGTGCTGCAATGTGTTGTTGTCAACTACTTCTAAAAGACAATAACTAAATTATGTCTACAATTATAAAAAAAAATAGGTGAAGT
This sequence comes from Pontederia crassipes, assembly GCA_030549335.1. Lineage (NCBI taxonomy): Eukaryota > Viridiplantae > Streptophyta > Magnoliopsida > Commelinales > Pontederiaceae > Pontederia > Pontederia crassipes. Next base: position 38,031,713 of record CM060197.1, on the reverse strand, counting down.
TGACTTCAAATTTTATGTGAATGTATAAAATATTTCATGTGTCTACAATTAAAAAAGCGAGTCATTCAACGTGAGTCGATCTTTAATTTGTGGACAGCGTATATGTTAACGTCGCATGAGTTGGACGATCAGCTCCATTTTCGAACACCGGGATTGAAAAACAAAATTGATGTCTACAATTATCAAGACGGAAATATAGAAAAAATTAAACGTCAAATAGAATGATAGGAATAGTATAATTAAACTCTAAATTTTAGTACTTTAATAAATTAACGTATACATCTGATAACCACAACACAATTAAAATATATTTTTTTTGTGTTGCGTTTACTTTCGTCATTGGCTTAATTAAATTCCATCTTTGACATATAAACAAAAAAAGTCTTTTTTTTTATAAGAAAAAGAATAATTTTAATTGAAGCTTAATATTTATGCTTTAAAATTAAATTTATATTTGAATTATTATAATTTTTCCAAACAAATTCTCATTACTATATCTAATATTATTTAAATGTATTTATAATTAATCTATCAATTTAATTATTCTTAAAAAAAATCTCAAAGAACGTACCCTCATAATTTTTATATACATACGAGAAGATGCTTCACTCGTAGGCTGGTCGTCTGCTACGGAACCGTAGAAAGACATGGGGAACCTGCACAGCAGTAACGGCCGTACAGACAGATCTTGACCGTTGATTCTTTATTTAAAATATTCATATTAATATTATAAACAGCGGATCCAACGTCGATGACATCCTTCATGACCTCACTGTTGCATTATTATCTCCTGCTTTTATTTATTTATTTATTTATTATTATTATATAAGTTGCATTTATTATTGAGGCGGCCGTCTCAAATAACAAGGCCTATTTGTTTATCGAGATATTAATATATGATGTATAACAAAATGATAAATAAACAAATATGCATTTAATATTTATATTGGAAACCACGAAACCTTTAAAAACAGTGGTCAGAAAGATCGATAAATATTTTCTATGATGAGATTAGTATTTCTATTAACTTAATTGAATAATTTAATATTTTAATAATAGGTTAGGATTTAATTTAAATCTTCTTCCTATTTATAAAATAGATTACTTGTATAATTAATAAAATAAAATTCTAAAAAAAAAGTTATGGGATAAAAAAAATGTGAGGAAGAGTGAGAGATGGAAGAGAGAGGGGTGAGAGAGAGAGAGAGAGAGGAGAAAAAGATCAAATAAGAAATAGGAGGCGTTTCTTATCCTCTTGATGACCGCAGCTCCACCATTTTCGAAGATGGAGGAACCAGGTTACGAGAGATCTGGTGGACCTCGATGATGCCTCCAAATTCGACAAAATCAGCTGAAATCTGGCTGGTGATTCCTGCCAAGTGAAGTTTCCCCCCATGTCTTTCTACGAGTTGTTATATCCCGAACCCAAGGCAGAGAGAGAGAGAGAGAGAGAGAGAGAGAGAGAGAGAGAGAGAGAGAGGTGATACGGTTCCGTAGCAGACAACCAGCCTAACAAGTGAAACAACTTCTCATATATCTATATAAATATAATAAAACTATGTGAAGTTTCCTTTGGATGCGCATTGAATGCACCGTCTTACAAGCTCAAGGAGTTCAAACTTCACAATATTTGCAGCTTACAGTTATCGAAAACATCAAGCAGGCAGGCAAATATTATTCACCTATTTACATACAGCAAACATATTAAAAAAAAAAAGGTCAAGATTTCATATACAATGTATATTCTTCATTCCACTCGCAGGAAATGAAAGACGATCTAAGCATTTGCTTTCGACATGCAGCCCCGCCGTTACTTAGCATGACTGAAGAGCCACCATTGATGCGTAAGCGCCGTCTTTAACTCTGATCAAATCCTCGTGCCTGCCCTTTTCTACAATGGCTCCGTTCTTGACGACCGCAATGACATCGGCACCTCTGACCGTCGACAGCTGGTGCGCCACGATGATCGTGGTGCAGTTGACCATGATCCTGTCGAGTGCGCTTTGAACCATTTGTTCAGACTCGGCATCGAGGGCGCTGGTGGCCTCGTCCAGAAGTAAGATCTTGGGGTCTTTTATGATCGCTCGCGCTATGGCTATTCGTTGCTTCTGCCCACCCGACAATTGGACGCCTCGCTCGCCGACTGAGGCATCGTAACCCTGCAAGTCAACGACAAGTATCAGAATCTACTGCCAGCTGATGAATTTGTTTGTGAGGCTGAGCTGTTAGTTAATTCATAGCAAAGGGAACGAACAGTTTCAGGTGATCTAACCTGCTGCAATCCACTTATAAACTGGTGAGCATTGGCCGACTCAGCAGCAGCTACTATCTCCGCCTCGGTTGCCTTCCCCCCTTTTCCATAAGCAATGTTTGCTCGAACAGTATTGTCGAACAAAATCGGCTCTTGGCTCACCAAGCCCATCTGCTGCCTTAGCCACCTTAGCTGCAGCTTCTGTATGTCGTGCCCATCAAGCAGGATGCGACCAGAATCAGTGTCGTAGAATCGCTGGAGAAGTGATATCAAAGTTGATTTGCCGCTCCCGCTCTCACCAACCAATGCGACAGTCTGGAGGATTCAAAAGGAATCAGCATAATAAAGTTCAGTCAGTCCAGCATAAGCATAGTTTTGTCATGGTAGCTAATATGTATTCTGGTGGAATGCAAGACTATAAGCATTTTGTCACAGAAACAAATGGCCTTTGCAAGCATAAAATGCAACCATGTAGCCTAAACTGCAGTAAACATTCTCAATATGCTCCTTCTAAAAGAAAAAACATTCCCAATATGCTCTGAATGATGCATGTAAGGAGTTTACTGAAACAGTTGTACCATCCAGTGAATTTCTACTCCAGCTGAACACACACATATATAAGTACATTAAGATGAGAAGACCACTTTTTTATTTCATAGATTTTACCATGTGATGGAGGAAGTTCATATTAAGTAGATCTTAGAGGGTGGTTTGAACAGGACTAGTACAAAAAAATCTCAAATAAAACCCCCTGTAAACTGAAATTAAGAATCATGCTCCAATTTTTGCATCTAATTAGACTATGTAGCAGTTACCCAAGGTATATGAAAGACAAATTTTCATGACAAAAGCAAGTTATAAGGCAACAAAGAAAAGGAAGTAAAAGCCAACAGGAAAAGTTTATTGAAGTAACTAATTTAATGAAACCATGATAAAATGTCTCATTATTACCTGCCCTGACTGAATAGTCAAGCATAGGTCCCGAAAAATCAGGACATCTGGTCTAGTCGGGTATCTGAAGCTCACATGATCAAATGCAATGTTTCCCTTAAGAATTTCTAATATCATACCAGAATCAGCACTCGAATCAATCTTGGATTTGCGATCAAGTATCCCAAATACTGAAGTTATAGCAGCCTTTGCTTTTGTGGTGTCTGGTGCTAAAGAGCTATACTGGGTAATTCCTACTGCTGCAAAATTAATTGCAAAAAAGACCTACAAGAAACATGGAAACTATGAAATACAGCAAGAAACCATAGGTATTGAAAAGAAATTGCCATTCAGAAAGCCATTTTTCTCGGTTACATAGAATAATGTTTCTTTTTTGAGAGGGTTTACATGGAATAATTGAACACAGGTTATAATGATACCTTAAATGTCCTATTTTTCTTTCAACTACGTCTGAATAACAAAAACACATTTATTTCATTCACTAGCCCACTGGTAAATCCTTTCTCTTGGAACACCGTTTAACAGTCATTTCAAACATGCCATTTCAACAGTTGAAGAGCAAAACAGTATAAAAGATCAATCACCAGGTGAGGTTCATATTTAATCCTATTTTGGACAGCTAAAATATTTGAATCATTCATTGAATAATTCTTGATAAACAAAAATCTATTATACATTCCTTATGTCTTCCTATATTTTCTTATGTGCTCAAAGAATGGCATCAGAGCTACAAGCAGCTGGTTAAATTTTCAGGTTAATCTCAATGAAATGTCTATTTTCATCATGAAGAAACATTGTCTATTTTTCCTTATCAATGACAAGATTTCAGATACATAATGAAAATATTTTCATCACATAAATTAATGATGATATGAGATATCTAATGCTCAACTGTAGTTTCATTTAAACAAAATATCAAATAGTATTTAATGTTTTTAACAACCAACATACATGCTCAGTAAAAGATCCCATAATATCTTGCTGGATAAAGGTCCTAGATCTGGAAGATGAGATATCAGCAAACTTGAAATTTCATACGATCATTTACCTTTACTTATGCTTCAATTCAAGTGTAAATTTGAACAAAAAAGCACTTACGTACACGAAAAACATTTGAGAACGTCGTTTTTCCATCCTTTACAAGTTGCGCGCCAGCATAGAAACCGGTTGCATAAACACAAAAGAGCAAGATGTGGGACATTCCAAAGCCAACTCCATTTATCAACCCTTGTTTTATGCTGGTATGAGTAGGACCCTTACATTTTCTTTTATAAAGTTCCATCACCTTGTCTTCAGCAGTGAAAGAAGCAACAGTTCTTATGCTTCGAATTGCATCAATGGCAACTTGTGTTGCCTGTTCAAACATTATCTGCATGACAAATTGACATAGAAAAGAAATTAGTAGCTACCCTTGCCGATTGTTGGATGAAGAGAAGCCACAATCTAAAAGACAAAAGATGCTTGAGTTAAGATACATCCAACATAAGTTTATTGATGGCCTCCTAGCTGCATGTTATAACTACAGAATCACATTTCCTAAAAGGTATACAAATCATAAGAAACATAAATGGCCAAGATATACATATTGTTCAAGGCTTATTATACTGAAAAGAACTTAAAACCCACATTTTCAATGGCCAATATCTTAAACGTGACTTAGTGTACTGCAGCAAGCTCAAATCATCATATGAACAGAGATTATCTTAATTAAAGCTCCATAAGAATTTAAATCAATTGTGTTAATCTTATCTAGCTGCAGATCCATACCTTGGCATCTGTGTTTAATCCTGTCATGAATTTCATCTGGACCCATCCATTAAGGCCTACTAAAGGCACCAATGCTAGCATCAAAAGTGACAGCTGCCAGCACGCAGAAAAGGCAATGACCAAACCAGCAACAAAAGTAGCGACATTCTGAGTAGCCAGTGCTAGTGCATCACCAACGACACTCCTAATACTTGCCGCATCTGTTGACAGCCTTGCCCCAATTGCCCCACATGAATTCTCTAGCCTGTCAAACCACCCGACTTCCATATGTACAACCTTTCTAAATGACATTTTTCTTACTCTTCTTATCAACTTGGATCCAGCTATAGCAAAGAAGTAAGCTCTAGCTGGAATTGACAGTAAGGTGGCCAGACCAAGTACGGTCAACATCAAGGACCAAAATTTTGAATGATTGCGAAGTTCTGATTTTGGCTCATACAATGAGTGAATTACACTAGACAATAGAGCTCCAAAAGTAGGCAGCACAGCGCCACTGACTATTGCAGCAACAACACCTAAGAGTAAAACAGGAAGTTCTGGCTTGTTCATAGAAGCAAGACGGCTGAAAGCTACGTCTTTATGCCTCTGTGATGCCTCACACTGATAAGGTTTACTCATAGCAGCTTCTGATGATCCCACAGGCAAGCTACAAGATTCTGAGAATGGAAGAGTTCTGTTTCTTTCAACATATGAATTCACTGATAGCTTGGAGTCTGTCTGCTGAGACAGTTGACCAACTGCCAACAGTGGCTTATCCTGATCAGCTAGAATATGTTTATTGGAATCTTGTTTGACTTCCTGCAACCTAGTAAGTTTGGAATAAGCTCCATTTGGGACCTTAATGAGCTCATCATGTGATCCTGATTGGTACATTAAAAGAAACATCAGATACTGAGGACCTTCAGGAATGTAATACTCAGGAAACTTTTGATGATTTCACCTGAAAATTAAAGTGTAGCCCAATTAAGTAGAACTAAAGCTCGATGTTTACCTTTCTCAAATACTGATCCTTGATGAATCACAGCAATTATGTCTGCATTCCTCACTGTTGACAAGCGATGAGCTACTATAATAGTGGTTCTGTTCGTCATGACACGATCTAATGCCTCCTGCACTATGCACTCAGATTCTGCATCAAGAGCACTTGTGGCCTCATCTAAAAGTAGTATCCGTGGGTCCTTGAGCACAGCTCTTGCAATAGCTATTCTCTGTTTCTGACCCCCAGAAAGTTGAGTTCCATGCTCCCCGACCAAGGTGTCAAGACCCTGGATTTAGTTCAAATCAGACTGTAGAATTAGCAACAATCTAACACAATACAGAAAATGACAGTTCACTATTTGAAAAAACAAAATATAAAGCCATATCAGATTAACGCTGAAAGGCATTTTTATAACAGCTAGATAACTTCAATAAATTACTGTTGATGAATAGATGTGACATACAAAAATGAGAATGGATTAGAAGCTTAGTAGACTAAATACGACCATACCTGTGGTAGTTTGTCAATAAACTTAGCAGCATTAGCTAGGTCAGCAGCAGCTTTGATTTCTTCAGTAGTTGCATCATCTTTTCCGTAGGCAATGTTTTCTCTAATGCTAGATGAAAATAGTATTGGTTCCTGACTTACAAGTCCAATTTTACCTCTAATCCATCTAAGATGGAACTCTTTGAGATTTATCCCATCTACAAGAATCTCACCAGCACATGGATCATAAAACCTCTGGATTAGACTGATGATTGTTGACTTCCCACTTCCACTTTCTCCAACCAAAGCAAGAGAAGTTCCACCAGGTACAGACAAAGATAATCCTGTTAATATTCGTTCACTAGACCTGGATGGATAGCTAAACCAGACATTCTTTAATTCTATGTCTCCTTTAATGTGATCCAATTTTCTTCCAGTATCAGCACATGAATCTATCTCAGGCTTCCTACCGATGACATCAAACATCTTGAATGCTGCTACCTGTCCAGCTGCAAAAGCAGTCATACATGGAGAAGCCTGGCCTAAGGACCTGAAAATACACGGGTTATCAATATCATTTTATACGATGTAATTGTAGGAACAAGGGTAATGAATTTACAAGCCTATTTTATGTTAAATACGCATGATTGGCAGCAGATGCTCAATTATGGAAACAAAGAGGATGTTTGGTGAAATAAATGCAACAAATAAATCAGTGAGAGTTCAACAGACAAAGAGTTAAGAGCATGGTCCTGTTATATGTAATAAGATACAAAATTATTCAGATTGGATATTAAGAATTAAATTACTTTGCAGAAACACCAGTGCCACCAAATGGTTTTATCTAACCTAGGTTTCAGTAGTGAAGTTAACTAAATTCCATGCTTGAGAATGTTCTATGAAGGTGATTATACATATATATATATGCATAAATATATATATATATATATATGTATGAAATGTATGTATATAAGTGTATTTTGAAATCTCATGCCTATTAAATGATATGGTTACTCATTCATAATTTTAAAACCAGTGTATAATTAAAAGATAGAATTATTGTTTAATTTCTTCTTTTCCTCAAGAAAATACAAGGTGCTGAGGATAATGTGAAATCAACAATATTATGAGAATTGAGTATCTCATACACAACAAAAAACATTTAAAAGAGGAAAAAGTATTTTGAAAATATCATGTGCAGTTTACAAGAATAAGGACTTCTTTTATAGTCATCTCATTTTTCAAGGTGACATTTTCTTTCAACAAAATAATCATATTCAGCTCAAAATTCCTCTTATTTATCAACAAAAAATTTGGATGTTTTAATTGCACCACATAGAATAAGAGAAATAACTAATGAATAGAGATGCAAATTGGGAACGGCTCGTTGGGTTGAGACATCACTACCAGCAATAATATGCTTCGCTATATGAATGTCAAGGCATACTAAATAGGTAAATTAGAGAACTAATTATCAGAACCCAAATTATGATTAAAAATTGACGGAAGAAGCTTGGATATATGAAGTAATTCATACTACGAGTGTCTTATGCACATTTCTGCTTCGTCATCTCAACGTTGCTGACTTGTTGAGGAGAACTAGCAGCATAAACATAATGGAGATAGTAGAGGACACTTTATTATCTTTAAGAATACTATGGACCCAGATTTGTACGCTCTAATTATAGTCATAAGAAATTGGGATCCCAAATAGTACTTGCATGTCTTGAGGAAGAACTTTAAACTTTGGTCCAACTATCAAAGTTCCAGACGCATAATATCGATCACAATTTTGAGAACATCAACATGTAATCAATTGGAAATACTTGTAAGAGTTATGTCAACCTATATCATGTATAGCTTGCAACTTAAGGGAAAATAATGCAACTTACATGGAGCCAGTTGTGACTGCAAAAATCACATTAATGACATCTCCACCATTGTAGTGCTTTTTCAGTATCATCTCAGAGCCAAACCAAATGCCTAAACCATAGCCGAAGAATGCGATACTAAGCGTTGCAGCCATTCCTAAACCTGCAGCTAAACCTTCTATAACACTGGCCTTATAAGCACTCTTCAAAGAATCACTGTATCTTTTAACAGCATGTTCCTCTCCTGTAAAAGATGCAAGCTGAAAAGAAAATAATAACCCATCAGCTTGCATAACACGAAAGTGAAGCGATGGTAAAACTGATAGATGTGCAGTTAGGAAAAGTTTCCCTACTGTTCTGATTGAGCCAACTGTTTGTTCTACGATGGAAGCTGCTTCTGAATAAGCTGTCTGCCCATGGGCTGCCATTTTGGTCAAAACTGTAGCCATAACTGCAGCAGCAAACACCATAGGGGGAATGGTTGACAACATAACAAGCGCAAGTTGCCATCCCTGGATAAAGGCTACCACGAACCCTCCTATGAATGATGACACTAGCTGAATGAACTTTCCAGCCTGAAAAAATTGGTAAATTGGTAATGATGCCAAGAAAAAATTGAAAAAATCTTTCATGAAATGCACTGTGACCAGGCATGTGTGACCGCATAACATCCATGCAGAAAGAAATGAGGGTAAGAAAGTCTTAGTACCTTTTCACCTATGGCATCTTGAATGAGAAAAGTGTCACCTGACATCTTCTCAACAACTTCTCCTGTGTTTGCAACAGTGTCAAAGAACGAAATATCTTGCCGAAGTATGGTTCTTAGGTACAAATTTCGGATTCGTGACGCTTGTCTTTCCCCAGTAATTGTCCAGCATGCCACCTCTATCAGAAAAGGAAAAAAAGGTTCACATTCAAGCTCGCCTATGCAAGTGTACTAAAGATAAGCTCATTACTGAATAGATATCCTTACGGAGGAAGGATGCCACACCATTGGCCAAACCCAAATATAAAAATTTGAGAACTACCTGAAAGCCCAAAGATTTGGAAAGATGTGATCCCCAAGCAAAACAGTATAGAAACAATGATATAATGAAAATATAATGAACCTTGATAAAGAAAATTGCTAATCGAGAGAAATACCCTGAGTGTGTAAGAATACAAAGAATTTGGGCACCCACCTTTGAGACTTCATGAACCACATTTTCTGTACGTGCATTCTTGCCAAATGTATTGATCATATCTCCAAAGAGAACTGTTGTCAAAGGTAAAGAGACACCATTAGCAATAGCTGCAACTGCACCCACAGCCATCAACACAAGATCTGCTTTGTCAGCCAAAGACAAGAGCTTGTAGTAAAGGATTCTTCTATTCCTGTCCTCTGGATCTTGGTACTCATTCTTGTGAACAAAATCCTTCACCAAGTCTTTATCACAGGACCTGGTTTCATCTGGACTCGAGATATCTAATGCTCCAGTGGATGCCATCTTTCATCAGCCAGGAAATTCACGAATTACCCTGCAGTTCAACCTCTGTAACTACAAAAAGACAAACAAAGCAAAGTCTAAACAATAATAAACCTGATGAAAGACCACCAAGATTTTGTGTTTCATGCCAATTTCACTCTCTGATGAATGATCAAATTGAGATGAAAGAGAAAAGAAATAGAATCTCAAGTTTTTTATTTATGTATGTTTTATATCTTAATGCAAAGTGATACCAACAGGGGTTGTTATGTGCAACAAGGAACATACAACCATTGATGCTAGAATGAAAGATCTTCGTTAAGGAAAGAAATTTTGAACAATAGGATAATATCTCCCACCTTTTTAGAGATATATACAAAGCATATGGATCTTAGATGTTGTGCTTATCAGTTTCACATGGTACATTTCTTAAGTTTATAGAAAAAGACGAATATTCCTAAAATGGCGGTGGACGTTAAAACTCCATAGCTGGATAGGAACAACAACGCACAAAGGGAAAAGAGAAGCAATGCGTACCAGCAGAAGAACAGGCAATTTCTTTTTAAAATCTTGTCGGCATTAAAAACACATCATTCTTCTGAATTTTGCATTGGAACGTGAAGCAATAATCGTCAGATTTATAGTTTCTACAAGAATAACTCATATTCTGGCAAAGTAATTGATTATTTATAGCCATGTGACCAATATCATTTGCTGCAATTTGGTGGCTTCCAACAGAAGGGCACTGTGATGTACGACGAGAGGTTTCCATTAAGCATTAACTTGTAATAATTCAGGTACTTGACTACTATGTTTTGTCCACAAAAAGACTAAACCAAAAAAAAGGAGGTCAATGTCCTTTTCATCCTGACATAATGGCCCAGACTTCACAGTGTCTGTGATTCAGATGTATTCTTTGGCAAAAGCAATGAAAAACTGGGTAGGCAGACCAATAGAACAATATCACATGGCATCAATAAATAACTCAATTAGGCTTCATTTGTTACTGTTCAAAAGAAATATCAACCCGTTTACCTCTGAATCCAATGGTACATACAATACTGAGAAGCGCAAGAGAAAACTTAAAAGGCAATCAACTTTCAACATTACGACAAAAACCATCAAATTTCAGAATAAAATGGATGTTGCATTAACGAATCATATTCCAATGATCCTGACTCAAAATACCCTAAATTCTTCTTCTTACTCTTGTTTGCTGGCTTCTGCAAACCTTCTACCTCATCATCTTAGTTCCCAAGAGTACGGGGACAAAAGGCAAGGCAAGAAAACAAATTATTCTGGAGCATGTCCCCATTCAGTTGCGTCCTGTTCATTACTATCAGAAAGAATATTCACACCACTGAACTCTTATTCCTACCAGGATTTCAGCCTCTACCAGTCATTCTAGCCGTCAAAATTATTCAAAATCACGGGAATGCTATATAATTTTTCGCGTTGCGATGATAATGACACATGAATAGATCCCTCCTAACACTCCAGAAGTGGAAAAAGTTCAGGATATTCTCCATCGAGTCCAACATGTTGCCATCTTTGCCTATGCACAATTACGATCATGGATTCCTTTGCATGGACTTCGACAGCGAAAAGACGCCAAAGATTGAATCTTTTTTGAGGGATCGGTGCGAAATAATGCGAACAGATACCGAACGGTCCATGGACTGATGGCAAATAATTCGAAAAGATTCGATGAAAAGCAAAAGGAGGAGTTGGTGATCCTTTGGCAGACCACTAAGTCAGAAAAAAGGGAGGAAGCAATGATGCACCTCGCATGCGCTGCTTGGGGGCCGCCTGGCTTCGGTTGTCTCGGCCGCGACGTAACCCACCCAAGTGTTGGCCCTAAGGACGGCCTCATCCTCCGTCGACGGCGACGGCCGGTGGGCCTCCGACTGCGAGTGCGCCGTCGGAGCACGCGCCGTCGGTGCCTCCGCTTGTGCTCCATGATGGGCAGTGAAGTGAAGCAGGAATCAAGAAAGAAGACATTTTGATGCAAGACCAGGTAAAATTTCCCAGTAGCATTGCACTTATTCTATTTGTGATTAAAAATATTTAAATATTCGATTATAATAAAATATTTAAAATAAAAAATTATGATGGCTATATTTAACCCCCAGTAAAAACAATATGCTAATAATTGAGTGATTCAATTATTAATATTCTTCATCACAAATTAGATTATTCAAAAATATTGAAAAGGAAGAAAGCTACCTTAATATTAGAAAATTATGATTGACAAAAAAATCATTATTTACCTTTTAACTAAACCCAATGACTATTCATAATTTATCTATCAATACTTTTTTATGATAAGCAAGAGAAATTGAGAACAGGACAAAAAACAATAAATTAGCATGAAAAAATCTCATTATGCATCATTATCATCCTTGAAGAACACTTTTTTCTTAGTGGGTTTTCAACATGTTCTTTTATTTGTATGGAAACTGTGGTTTGATTATTTTTATCTTTCTCTTTCTCCTGTTGTGCCACTAGTTAACTAGGATTAAAGTTAACCATGAACCACTTCGAAGTTGACATATTGTTCTTGAAACATATGAAATCAAGAAAAGAAATTAAAAGCCACTTTCTTTTACTATCTAATAGGCAGGATGCTTCATAATTCATATATATTCACAAATGCATTTATGTATAAACTTACCTGCAAGCAACATTGGATCATTGTAAATATCAATTTTTTAAAAAAATTAAAAAGAAAAAAATGACAAGAGTTTGTACTTGAAAATCATAGTCACTAATGGAAGTTCTTATACTACTTTACTTCTCATTCATTTTTCTTCCACTAGATCTATTAAGCTGCATTATGTGCTAAACACAAATTGTGTCTATTATTTCCTCCCTCAGTCCCTCTGAAAAGGTGTTCTGAACTTGGCTGAAACCAGTCGCCATCTTGTTTTCCCCTTGGCCTAACTGATAAGCCAACAAGCTGGTGGAGCATCCTGTGCATGCATATGAGCTTCTCTTTAATGGGTGCCAAGGCATCTGCCAGAGAACAAGGATTGATGGAGGAAAGGGCACAGGCAGGCAGTAGGTAAAGTGGCCATTTGTTGCACCACTTGCAAACATGCAACACCCCCTCACACTTTTCCTTGTGACAAGAAATGTAAAAAAGAGATCACAAGCAAAAGCTAATGTTTCTTCTCCCTTCTTTTTCCCCTTATCAGGGGGCACTAATGCTTTGAGGTGCAAAGTGACAGAAAATTGCAAAATCTCAAAAAGCCTATATGATAACTAATGCTTTGGGGATATAAAGAGAAAGATAAGGTTCTAAAATCATGAGATTTGACCTTCTTTGAAACATTAATAAAGAAGAAGAAGACTTTAATCCTAAAGTTTCATCTAAATTTAAGCTAAAAGTTTGACATGACACCCAAACGTGTGCACAAATTTAGAGACCATTGATGCTGCACAATGAAACTAATTTCTCACAATTGCATTTGGGTGGGCTTGTTAGGTTTTTTTTCTCTTTGATTCCAATACAACCTGTCTGACTATAATTATGCAAACCAGACCATTGTTATATTTATGAGATCACATTTGGATCCCAACTTCAAAAATGTCAAAATTTGAAGATGTTTTGCTTTTCATACTCTCATCAGATGTGTGATTAATCAAGGCTAATAACCTACAACATAGTATGTTAACATTAGAAAAAAAAACCATTCTGCTCCATTTGATGTGTAGTACTCATATTTTATTATGTGATCAATCTGATCATCACATATCATGACCAAATTTATCAGAACATGAATGTAACTTGATATTACATTAATAAAATAAATAGTAGATCAATCTGATGAGTAATAATACTCCACCACCTACAAGCATGCAACAGTTCTCTTCACATGAGAAAAGGTGTTAAAAGTAGATCACAACAAAACAAGCAAAACATCTTTTCCTTGTTTTTCCCTTAGCAGGGGCACTAAACTTTTGAGTTGACAAGTGATAGAAAATTGCAATGTCAAAAATCCTATGTGATAGTTAATCTTTTGAGATAAAAAGAGAAAGATATGGTTTTAAATCAAGACATTATAAATAAAAAAGGGAGAAGTTTTAATCCTTCAATCCTAAGGTTCCTCTTGAAATTAAGTTAAAAATTTAACATGACACCAACATAGGTGCACAATTTGAAAGTTAACTGATGATAAATTAACTTATGGAACAAAGATTATTTAATATTAAATATGGGACAAAGATTGATCTTGATAACATTACTGTTAAGATTTTACAAATTTATATGAATCACCCTGCAATATTTGAGAGTCAAGACATATAACAAAAATTAGAGTACTTCCGTTGAAGGATGTGAGGTGCCACTTGTACCTAAAGCAATTCTATACTGGCTCAATATAACTCTATATTATTCAATGTTATTTTTTATGCAAGCCTAAATTTGAAATATTACTCAATATTGGACACAAAATATTTATGAGATTCGTTATTTATTGGTCTATATCCTCGGGCGATGAGAAACAATACTAGATAAAAAAATTCAAAAGATAATTACAATCATTCAACCATCTCCTAATCATAAGCTCTAGCAAGTTTATATAGACACTAATTGTACATATAACAAAATAGGAAATAATAGTCCTCAAAATTCTTAAAATATAAAACAAAATCAATTTCAAATCATAAATATAATGGATCCAAAATTTTATTAATAAATCTCCATCTTGAATTGAATCTTCAAAAAAATATTTGCCAAAGTTTGCGAAACTTCAAACTTGTTACTAAGTATTGTCTTTGTAAACATGTCAACTAGGTTATCAATTGTACCAATATTTTTCACTTTGATATTCTTCTGAAGATGAATGAAGTGATACTTGAAATCAATGTATTTTATTTTTTTTCATGATGCAATCGATCTTTTGCTAAGCATATTGCACTCAAATTATCACAATTCACTATAGTCTAATTTTGATATGGTCTAAGATCTCCGAATTCTTTCAACTAGATATTTCGTTTAATGACTTCTAAGGCAGTCTACCATTGGCGTTTTATTGTGTCAACCCCATAATGCAAGGGAATCTTTTTCTATTGTGGAATGTATTAACTATAAATGGAAAACATACGAATTTTCGGTTGAGCTAGGATATCAATATCTAACACTGAAGGCCTACAATACATAGTTTATATAACACCTTGAAATTTCTCATAATGCAATGTTATTTGGGAATCCTTGTGTGCCACACCCATTCTCTATAATAATAATAATAATAATAATAATAATAATAATAATAATAATAATAATAATAATAATAATAATAATAATCTTCTAGAATCGTTACACATTTTAATGGAGAATGATTGTAACATTGAAAATAAAACATTATAAGATCCCATTTAAAAGTAGATCAAACATCAAACACTCATAACATAGTTATCTAGGAGTTCAACAAATGACTCTTGAGTTCATTAACTTCACCATAATATCTACACTTAGTCATTTGCAGCCACCCATCATGAGGCGTGTGTCATCAAAGCCTCTACTCTTGGTTATCTACATATCCATAGTACAAGAATTTTCAATTAGAGTAATAATACATGTATGCATGCCTTATATATGACAAGTTCTATATGATACAAGTATGTAGTTGTCATAAAAGAAATAATAACCTTATGAATGTTATGACTTATACATGCTCTACATGTCATGTCATGTAAATAATTTAGAAAATAAGTAATAAAACCTTGGACAATGCATCAATTTACAATACTCAACACAATATAACTATGGAGTCAATCTCACTTTTTGCTTTCTTGACCGTATATAAACAATAGAATCCTTTCAACTCCTGAGATTATGAGCAATTATACTTTCCATTTTACTTTCAATATCTTATGACTAAGTGAAGTTCAATTTGGACTTCAGGTCTTTGTCTTACCGCGTGATATCTTATATAAAAAAATCATGCCACATTAATCGTCACAATTGGCTAGCTATGTCACATGTGTCTATTCTGCACTTCAATTTCTCTAATAGTGAACACCCATTAGGAAGTACTTACATCATTGAACATGAGGACAATTGCTTCAATGGAAACACACATTCAGTTATAGGTATGAGGACAATTACTTTCCCTCAATTGACGACATGTCAAGATAACCCATTCTTCAACTATTATTTGTTTCCATTTCAATATAACAACCATTGCATGACAAGCTTATACTTTTAAACTTATTTATGGCTTGATACAATAATACAATATTTAGGGGTGTTATAATACATAATTCAAAATTTTGTTTATAACATGGCTACAAATAGGAAATAAAAATCAATAACCATCATCAACAACTTAGTATAGTGAAAAATAGCTTTTAATTCATCAGAAATGATTAGATGACAGTCACAACCATGAACAAGTCATTCATTCTTGTGATTTCCATAATCAGGGCTCATGAAAGCATATCATGATCGGTATCAAGAATAGTATGAATTTTGAGATGATTGTGACTACAAAATCACGTCCATGACTAAGTCTATCATGGCTTGTGAAAAGCTTTTCACGTCCCATGAAATGTCCTTTTTTATTTTAGTCGTTGCCCACGGTCATGATGACGGAGTCATGCCCATTAAGGTTTATGTCACGACCATGAAACTCAATTTCACGAGCATGACAAAACTTTTGAAATTGTCCGATAGTTATTTCAGCGCTCTCATGACCATGACGCCTTGGTCATGCCCGCAATGTAGGATTCAATTTCTTTGCAATTTGGGCTACTTTTGCATATAGTTAAAAAACATATATCAATTAACTTCACCAAAGATCAAAATGAATCAAATCAAGAGATTTCATTGATTCATCCCTTAAATCTAATCATGATAACAATATATTCAATATAAATCATGAATCATATGCACCATCAATTGCTTTCTAATGAGAATATGGGTGCTCTTATTTGCCCTCAATCAATTAGATGAAAATATTTAGAGGGAAGAAAGTGGTTTGGATTCCTTTTACATATTTTTGCAAACCCCCCACCCCCCCACCCCACAAAACTCCCTTTCCATTTTCTTAGTCCTTTCTTATTCCTATCATCTACAAGCTTCTATGCCTTATTGAGGAATATGAGAAAAAAAGAGAGAGGAGAGAGGAGAGGCTTGACGGCTTGTTTGGGATAAATATAATTAAGTTGGATGAATTTTTTTGTAAAGACTAACATACTCTCGTTTAAACATTGTAAGTGCTACAATTATGGTAGTACCACTAGATATCATTGTGAAGTATGTGTATTTTCTAAAAATCAAGCGCACAGGTACACTAATATATACTTTAAAAATACATTTCATATGTATTAGATATTAAATTTCAGTATAAACATTGAAAATTAAGTAATTAAAGAACAAAATGCTAATGTTTTTCTTTTCATAATATATATATCAATTTCTCAAGATATTGTGCATATTTTTTACTTTTAATTTGTCCTTTTCATATACAATAGTACAATATATATTAAAAAAATTTCCCAAGTACTTAACAGGTATTGAATATTATATTTTCAAATTCGAGAGTTTACATCCACTCATTTTTAAGTCCATAAAGTCGAGACATAAACTCAAACCTAAACGCGGGCAATTTATGTACTTAAAAAAATATTATATTTTAAATATCTAATGATGATTTGTTTCATTCAATATTTAAACTCATGCTTAATTGAAACAAAAAATATTTTAATTGAAAAATAGTACTAATAAAATAAACAAGGTGAATATGAAAAAAGAATAAATATTTGCAATGATATAAGAAATAATATAGAGTTTATCCAATAAAAAATAAAGTTTAACATAAAGATCTCAAATGAACAAAATATATAAATCATGAATCTTTTTTATTTTGTACATAATTTTATTCAAGTTTCACCCTCAAATTCAACTTAATACCAAACTATTATAATCTCCGACTCTGCATCCAAGTTCAATAGAGTTCACTGAGTTTATACGAGTTTATCTAGTTTACTCCTAGTCACCTAAGTTGAGTAACTAGGTCGATTCTACATTGAGTTCACTTGATTTTATGGCTAGAGTCATTTAATCATACAAGTATACATGTCAAATTTGAGAGCTTGAGAACCATGATGCGATATACATAAAGGGATTTGAAGTATCTAAGGTTCAAATGACTATCACTCGAGACATTCTTGATAATTAGATGTTATATAATGTACTTTAGTAGAATAAAGAGAACATGCTATGAAATATTGTAGGCATAGTCATAGTCATGCAAAAAGACATTGGAATTATTTGGTAAACCCTTACATTGATCAAAATAAAGAATTTTTTTTAAGGGAGTAATAATGTAACAACTCAAATTCTTATATTGAGATTGGAATAATGAGTATGAATTGATTAGTTTTCTGATCATATTAAATTTGAGTATGAATTAATTTAGGATTGTAAATTGCCGCCATCCATAATTGATTAAACTCTTGATCGAATCATGGTTACTTACAACTTTTTGACCATATAACCTAATCGCATCCCTCGTGACTCTGGCATCCTACAAATTCGTCTCTCAATTCTCTATGCCTCTTGTCCTAGGATAACCATTCTTATTGCAGCTACTCTCGCCCCAACTCTCCCTCTCTAGCATCATGCCCAACTGGGGACACTATGGAATAATCCCTCTCACCTGATGATCGTGACTAGAACACATGATCCTTTTGAATATGAAGTTTCATAATAGTTTGAATTATGTTATTGTCATCCTTTAATTGTCCTAACACCCATGACAATATAAGTCACACCCTATGACTACAAAGTTGCACATGCGACAAAAGGAAGTCATGCCCATTGAGAGGCGACAGTCGAAAGTGGTGGCCAATAGGGTGCAACAAACATTAATCGCGCCCGCTAGAGCCTGCCAAACAAGAGGGCACAACCACAAGAGTGCACCTCTTTGTCTCTCAATTGACCACCATAATTTCCTATGTCATTGTCGAAGTCTCACTTTGAAAGGCATGATTATTGACTTTGAACCATCGCAGGACATTGCACCTTGCTGACATCAACTCTACGTTGAGTTTCACTTACCAACATCTGTTATTGGTGATGTCATTTTGCAAATTGCCGTGATTAACATAACTTGAAAGCCATCATGTGTCTTGTCGCTCCTGTGCTAGTGTCATTGTGGCAGCCTGCCCACTTGATGTCATTCTTGGAGTCTTGCAGACATCACCACTGAGAAGTCACGACTTTTATCTTGAATTATCGAGATCTATTGAAGCCAACCGAGTCAAACCTTGAATTATATCCAACCGCCTGTCACCTTTTTCGAGACCTAAAGTAGTTCGGCGAGGTTTCCTTTTACCTAGTTGGAGTCTTGATTGATAAGTATTAATTATGTTGATAATGCCTTGAATCTGAATCCAGTTGTTCCCCTTTGTTAGACAGGTGCTTCAGCAGAATTCCCTTCGGTGAGGTTAAATAACAAAGAGAGCCGCCGCTTTCCGAGGTCGTAACCCTATTTAGGGTGAACCTCATAAATCTTCGTGTTCTTCTATTTGTACGATTTCTCTCTCTCTCTTTTCGTAACAAACTGGTATCAGAGCTTTAGGGTTCATCAGCGATTCGCGATCAAGAAGGGAGATGGCGTCGCACAATGTGAACGTGGAGTAGTTCATCGACGGAAATACTTTCGGGTTGTGACAGATCAAGATGCGGGCGCTTTTGAAGCAACAAGGAATTTGGGCGCCACTCTCAAACATGTCAAAGAACAAACCAAAGGAGGAAGACTCGAAGGGCAAAGAAAAGGAGATCGACCTCGCTACTTTGGCAATACAGGAGGAGAAGGCGCACTCGATGATTTTGTTGTGTTTGGCGGATGAGGTGATAATCAAGGTCGCAGCTGAAGAAAAGACGGCCGGTCTGTGGTTAAGACTCCAGAGTCTATATATGACGAAGTCTCTCACCAACAAGTTGCTATTGAAGCAACGTCTGTTCTCTCTCCGCATGCAAGAAGGTAGCCCTATGAAGGAATATCTTGATCAGTTAAATTCTTTGTTGATGAAACTGAGAAATATTGATGTTAAGATCGAGGATGAAGATGCTGCCCTAGCTCTGTTAGTTTACCTTCCTCCATCATAAGAAAATTTTATTTAATCTATGATTATCGAGAAGGAAACTATAAGTCTGAAAAAAGTAAGATCGAGTCTCCATACTGGTGAACTTTGACATAGAGCATCTGAAAATTCTGTAGAGACAAAGACTGCGAGATTAATCGCAGAAAGGGGACAGTCCTCGAATTCGAAGAAATCCAAGCCAAAGAAAAAAATCACTATGAAAGACATCTGTAATTACTGCAAGGAACTAGGTCGAAGAAGGATTGCCCGAAGAAGAAGAAGGCCTCTGTCACTGCAGTGGCACATGAAACTAAAAATTCTGAAGATGATTTGGTTCTGACTGCTTTTGATCAAGAATGTTTGGAGGATGGTTGGGTTCTTGATTCAGGGTGTTCCTATCATATGACTCCGAATAAAGAATGGTTCTCATCTTATCAGAAGACTGACGGTGGAAATGTCATCATGGGAAATAATACATCATGTCAGATAGTTGGGACTGTGCAGATCAGGACTCATGACAATCTTGTGAGGACGCTGACAGATGTCCACCATGTTTCACAACTGAAGAAGAATTTGATATCACTTGGAGTCCTCGACTCTAAAGGGTGTTAAATCAATGCTGTTGGAGGCATCCTCACGGTCATGAAGGATGATGCTATGGTTCTGAAGGGAGTCAGATAGAAGTTCTTGTATATATTGCAAGGCAAGATAGTCAAGACATCGGTTCTGTGTAGATCAGGACTTATGACAATCTTATAAGGACGCTGACAGATGTCCACCATGTTTCACAATTGAAGAAGAATTTGATATCACTTGGAGTCCTCGATTTTAAAGGGTGTTAGATCAATGCTGTTGGAGGCATCCTCACGGTCATGATGGATGATGCTATGATTCTGAAGGGAGTTAGATGGAAGTCCTTGTATATATTGCAAGGCAAGACAATCTCTGGCATTGCTGTAGTGGTCAGTTCATCCGAATCAGAAAAGTCCAAGCTGTGGCACATGCGACTTGGACATATGAGTTATAACAGGATGAATATTCTCAGCAAGCGAGGTCTTCTGGGAGACAATAAGATATCTGAAATCAACTTCTGCAAGCACTGTGTATTTGGCAAACAACGAAGGTCTCAGTTTGGCAAAGCAGTGCACAGGACGAAGGCGACACTTGACTACATCCACACCGATTGTTGGAGTCCCTTTCGTGTTTCATCATTAGGAGGTGTTAGGTACTTTCTGTCCGTGATTGATGACTACTCGATGATGACTTTAGGTGTTCATGATGAAACACAAGAGTGAGTCCTTCAAGGCCTTCAAGGAAGATTTTGGTGGAAAATTAGACGTCGAAGAAAGTGAAGCGCATTCGCACTAATAATGGTTTGGAGTTCTATTCTGTTGAATTCGACCAGTTTTGGAAAGATGAAGGCATTGCCAAGCATCGCACGGTCAGAGATACTCCAGAGTAGAATGGAGTTGCAGAATGAATGAACATGACACTTCTGGATAGAGCAAGGTGCATGCTCTCTAACACTGGCCTGAATAGGATGTTTTGGGCTGAAGCGGTTAACACACCTTGTTACTTGGTGAATCGAAGTCTGGCGACTGCGATTAATTTCAAGACTCCAACTGAGGTATGGTCAGGAGATCTTTCTGATTATACTTATTTGAACATTTTTTGTTGTCCAGCATACTATCACGTCAGTGAAGGGAAGTTGGAGCCAAAGGCCAAAGAAGAGGTGTTCATGGGATATGGTGCAGGAGTGAACGGCTACAGAATGTGGTCTCCTTCAAAACACAAAGTCATCCACAACAGAAGCATGACCTTTAATGAAGCATCAATGCTTCAGTTGAAGGTGGAGATTGAAGAGAGTGTTAGTAAACAGGTAGAGGTTGAAATCACTCCAATTGAGAATGATGCTAACGGAACACATCAAGAAGCAGAATTAGAACATGAAGAATGATGAGCAACCTGAAAAGGAGTCAATTGCGGTCAGACATCCTCATAGAGAAGTGGGTTGATGCATGCAAAATATAACATATTTTACTTTATTATTTTAATTAATTTTTCTATAATTTGATCATGGCATGCATCATTTTAGATCATTTTTCATCATAATTTTGGATTTATTTATTTTAATTATTAATATTTTAAATATTTTAACTAAGGAGGGATTTACTTAATTTTTATAATTATTTTGCAGGCAAGTCGAATTAATGGATGGATCGACCGTAAACCGCATTACTTTTGGCAAAATACGTATGTAGTTATCACGTGTTGGCCGAGATGATCACAAACAGGGCGTAAAATTAATATGTCTGACTTCTTTCGGGGTAAAAGAAATGACGTAAAAATAAGAAGCCTTATCTGTTTTAGGCGTAAAAGATAAATTGGAAAAATTGTTGCTTATGGAATTATCGGCCAAGATCTACATCACAAATAGATTTTGGCTTTACCCCCAAGACATTTTGGGGCGAGATGTGGTTATCACCTTCATTAGATAAATTTTACGTCTAACTTCCTTGGGGGTAAAAGAAATGTATTTTTGGACGTAACATGAATTAATTCATGCTTACATGGCCGAAACTTATTGGTCATAATACGTCATTTTGGCCGAGATTTAAAGAAGGGAAAAAGATAAGAAGAGTTTATCATTTTGGCCGTAACGATTAGAAGAAGCTATCATTTTGGCCGAGATCCAAGACGCCGTGATAAACTTTTATCCAGAGAATTTAATTCCAGCCATACGATTTATGCCCGTAATGACTCATTCGCACCTATAAATAGAGGACGAAACCATCGATCCAATTTGTGATTTGAAGTTTGGTTTTCTTCCACAATGAGTCATGAGCTCTGCAAGCTTCGACTAGGAGAGAGAGTTGATCGGACGGCTGATCTAGACGCTCCGACAACATCCGAGGATCCTAATTTATTCTTGGTGTAATTCTTCCGATTATCATTTGTATTTTATTATCTCTCTACAATTCTAGGATGAACTCCATGTTTTAAATATTCTTGGAGAATTAGATCTGTGTGGTCTGTTAATCTATATCAGTTTGTGGAGTGATTAATAGTCTAGGATTTTCATATTAATACATCTTAAATTTAATCTCATCTACATGAATACCAGTTTGTGGGACTTCAGTTTTGATTAAATTTAAGATAGTTTAATTTGCCTGATTAAATAGCAGAATTATCAGTTTGTGGACTCTGTGATATTAATCTTGTAAATTAATAACTTGAGAAATTTCTAATCCATCTTAAGAATTTTAATTTACCTTTTCTGATTCACATATTTATCCTTAATTTATCTTCATCCTAAGACCAACTTCAACACCATCTCATTATCTTATTATTATCTTATTTTCTCTATTTTATTTTACAATTACAAAACTTCTTTCCAAAATTTATATTTTTCTTCTCTTATTAATTTATAAAATTAGACATTGAATTAATAATATTTCTCGTGGGTTCGACACTCTTTTACTCCTATTACTATATTACTTGAGCGACTAGTGCACTTACTAGCGATTTTATTTTGCTATATCATTCTACGCATCATGGGTCCTCCTAAGCGATATGGCTTCGAGGACACGGTTGCTTATGCACTATAGGTAGCTGAAGAGGTGGAGTCCCTAGAGCCGTCCTCTTATAGGGATGCCATCACATGTGCCGAATTTGAACAGTGGATCGTTGCTATGGGTGAGGAGATGAAATTTCTTCACAAGAATCAGACGCGTGAGCTGGTCAAGTTGCCTAAAGGCAGAAAGATCGTTGGCTGTAAATGGATCTTTAAGAAGAAAACTGGAATTTCAGGAGTTGAAGGCACAAGATACGAAGCACGGCTAGTTGCTAAAGGTTATAGTAAGAAAAAAAGTGTGGACTACAATGAGATATTCTCACCTGTTGTGAGACATACTTATTTGCTCTTGTAGCACATCAGAATCTAAAGCTCGAGCAACTAGATGTGGAGACTGCTTTTCTCCATAGAGAACTTGAAGAAGACATTCTTATGAGCCAACCAGAGAGATTTTCCATTACAGGAAAGGAGAATCAAAATTTGCAGACTGAAGAAATCTTTGTATGGCCTGAAACAGTCTCCCAGACAATGGTACAAGAGGTTCGACAGCTTCATGATCTCTAAGGGATTCAGCCGAAGTCCTTATGATTACTGTGTATATGAAAAGAAGGTGAAGGACGACTCCACCATCTATCTGCTCTTGTATGTTAATGATATGCTCATTGCTGCTAGAGACATGACAGATATTTAGAATTTGAAGAAGCTCCTTAGTGCAAAATTTGACATGAAGGATCTTGGTGTAACACAGAAGATTTTGGAGATGAAAATTCTAAGGGATCGCGCACAGGGTAAATTCTTCTTATCTCAAAAAATTTATATTGAGAAGATTTTATCCAGGTTTGGAATGTCTGGAGCAAAACCTTTGAATACTCTATCAGCTGCAAATGTTTATCTTTCTGTTGCCTTCGCATCAAAATTAGAAGCAGAGAAGAAGTACATGTCTCAGATTCCATATGCTAGTGTAGTTAGAAGTCTGATATATGCCATGGTTTGCACAATACCAAACATTGCTCATGCAGTCAGTATTGTCAGCAAGTTCATAAGCGATTCAAGAAAAGAGCACGTGCAAGCAATGAAGCGAATCTTTCGGTATCTGAGAGGAACATCTGATATTGACCTCATCTACAGAAGTGATAAAGAGTGTTTGGTTGCAGGGTACTCAGATTCAGACTATGTCAAAGATGTTGATGGAAGATGATCTATGATAGGCTATGTCTTCACTTTGGGTAGTACGGTTATTAGTTGGAAGACCACACTTTAGTCATCGGTTACATTGTCTACCACAGAGGCTGAATACATGACACTAATACAAGCTTCCAAGGAAGGCATCTAGTTAAAAGGCCTAGTTGGAGATATCGGATTACTTCAGGAGCAGGCTATAGTGCACTGTGATAGTATGAGTGTAATATATTTAGCCAAGGATCAGGTGCATCATGAAAAAACCAAACATATTGATGTCAGGTATCACTTCATCCGCACTGAGAAGATGATTAAGGTGAAGAAGATTGACACTGAAGACAACCCAACTGATATGTTCACCAAATAAGTTCCTCATGACAAGTTCCAGCATTGCTTGGACTTGCTTAACATCAATACTTGGTAATAGCCTCAGGTGGGGCTGGCGGAGGCGTGGCATAGTATTGAAGTGTTTTGTGTTATGAAGATGATTCAAGTCAAGGTGGAAATTTATTGATATTGTCTTGAATCTGAATCCAGTTGTTCTCCTTTGCTAGTCAAGCGCGTCAGCAGAATTTCTCTACGGGGGTCTCACTGTCAAAGGGAGTATCTATATAAACTCCTTAGGGGTCTAGATAGAGAGCCATCCTTGTAATCATTGTTATTCCATAACAAAGAGAGCCGCCGCTTCCCGAGGACGTAATCCGATTTAGGGTGGACCTCGTAAATCTTTGCGTTCTTCTGTTCGTGTGATCTTTCTCTCCCTCTTTTCGTAACAGATTCCATTGATTGGTCTATTAATTTATTGTATTAAATTAGATCCCAAAGATAGTTAAATAGATTAATATGATAAAAGTCATAAACTGAGGAATTGCCAAGTGTATCTTCCAAGATAGTTAAATGGTGGAATTGATTGGCATCTTTCATTGTCACGGGTTGAAAGACAACTCATAAATTGAAAGACACTCACCTATCTTAAAAGTGGACCTCTATCATTGAATTGATCCACCATTAATTATTGTACATAAAATTGCCTTCCAATATCGTAACTAGAGCTCATGAGGATAACAAACAATAAGGACAAAAGGAGTTGGAAAACGACTCCTATAACAACATTTTTGAACTAAAATACATAGTACAACACATTGAATTGCATTATATTGAAAGGAAAAGTATTGCAATGTGATGTGTGGAATTGAGATTGTATATGTGGCATTAGGAGTTGTGATATATGATAAGGAAAATCTCAAATATAAGCAAACTCACTAAGTTTGAAACAAATAAGATTCTCATTGGGGCACTTGACTTCTAGAAAGGAGTATTAGATGAGTGATACACCCACTTGAACGTTTTTCTTATGGCAAGTTTTAAAAATTTATAGTTTTCAATATATGCAACTCAGACCACAAGCGCACAACCTTCCTTGTAGTCGAACCACAGAGAGAGGTTGTTTACTTTTAAACTTTACAATTATAAAAGAAAAGAATCTGAATATGACAATAAAGAGGACTGAGTTAAGAATTACTAGAAATTAGACATGAGACAAGAATTACAAACTCTTTGTTTTCTTTTTATATCTTTATCATTTTTTTCTTCTCAATAAAGGGATTTAATAAAGCAAGAATGGTAATGGAAAAAATAAAATTGGATTTCCAACTAATGATAATCATTAGGATATGGAGACTCTTTTTAAGATAGATCTATTAACAACTATGCATTAAACTATTAAAAATAGTTGAATGTCGAACATATGTAACATCAAAATATGGATTCTTACACTTTCGTGCAGAGAATCACTCAAAGCCTCTCCACTCTCATAAGGAGACTCTAGATTTAACTCAAACAGGTACTAGAATTTTATTTATCGTCTCTCTAAGATGGCAAGAAGATCCAACCAATTGACACTACTCAGCAAAGGCACAAGATAACTTTCATGAACCTTTCCTTCTTGGTTCAGGCCTAGTTTGGCTCGATAGATGATTCCAGCTAGTCTCTTGGCTACTTGCCACGTTGCCTTGCTTCATACTTGTCTTGTTACAAGAAAGGATAATTAGTCGTAAAGAGAAATGAAGAAAAATACAACTCAATAAATCATGTGGTTAAAGCACCATAGGAAAAATGTAAATGAGATACAACGAAGGATAAATAGTTTTAATTAGACAAAACATCCAACATGAAAAGAAACATAGCAATTAACGGTTCCAATCCCATCAAGAGTCTCCAGCCCTAATGGCTAGTTTAGCTGCACATATCCATAAAAATTAGCGTTATTTCTATAAAACTCCCCTAAACTAACACGATTTTTTACGTCTAATCTAAACTACAAACTTATTTTTTCGTATCCCTAAATTATCGTGACTTGTTCACTTTAATCTTTTCATCCACTTCTTTTATATTTTTTGTTACATTTGCTTTTTCCCATTTATGAAAAGACTAATTATCCTTCATCACGTAATACATCAAATAATAAATATAAAAAATGTTCGACGGCTAGTAGCCAATTTTTTTTCTTTCTTTCTTTATATTCCTATATTATGTGATGAGGGGTAATTTAATAAAAGAAAATATAACAAAAGTGAACAAGGATTAAAGTAGAAAAGTAATGATAGTTTAGGGGTTAAAAAAATAAGTTCGTAGTGTGAGACAAAAATAAAAAGTATAAGATAAAAGTGTAAGACCACAGTAGGGAGAACTACTCTCACATAATTGCTCAAACATTATTTAGACATTTTAAACTAGTTAAGTACATCTGAGATTAGATAACTAAAGTAGCAATTGTAAGAAAGATTTTTACTCCTCTAACTAGGTCTATGCTCAGTTTCAATGCATTCCTTAGCCCTAAAGATATTTTTTCACTTTTAAATGCAACCCTTTTTACTCCCTCTTCTTTCTCTTTTCTTCTTTACATCATTGCGAGGACTCCCCCAAACTTAAAGTAAGACATAACCATTTGAATGAAAATATACTCATTAGCTCCATAATTATAGAATAGAGAGAGAATGAAAACTATAAATAGCAGAAAAGATGCTTTTGGAGGGAGCAATTGTACAATGGACATGCCACAAGAATCAAATAGTGAAAAGAAAAAAGAATGAAGTAAATAAAAAGAGAAATATACTTTTATAAGGGGAGCTAACCATGGGGTTAGGGAGCCACTTTGAGAGAGAACATATGCTTTTGGAAAGAAGAGAGGAGAGCTAAACCAAGAGGAAAAACAATCGTTGGATGCCCCCACATGAATGAAACCTAGCCGAATGCGGGCATCTCCTGAAACATGAAATTTCATGAGTTATTTCAGTATTATCAAATTTTGCAGTAAAATTGAGATAATATATGAATTTTCATAAGAATGGGTAAAAGGCTAAAAATATGAACTTTAAATAACAAAACTGGAATCAAAGACCAAAATAATTATGACTACAAAAGCAAAATAGGCAAGAAATCCATGTCATTAAACTCTCTCAAATTTGAGCTTTTGCTTATCCGCAAGCAAAAATTAGAAACTTAAAAGTTAAAACAAGATATAATAGTTGCAATAGCCACAAAAAGAGAGAGTGTATGTATCTATTTCCAGTAGGATATCAAGGTCATGCCAAGTGTCCACTTTTAGGGAAGGATGCACCCCCTTGAGTGGAATCCTTTTTCTGATTTAGGTGGAACAACCTCAAATAATAGGAGCAGTGGTCACATGTGTTTTACCTTTACTATCTTGTTACTTTGATGTTTTGTCTTCAACTATATTTGCATAGGTATAGGCACTTATAGGAAAATGCCCATTAGTGTTAAAATTGAATAAGCCAACCCTCTTGGATAATAATAGCTATGCGGAATTTTTTTTTGAAACATGAACTACAAGAAATCGACTAAATTGTAACACATAATTTTTCATATCCTAAAACTAGAGTTGTTTAACTAAAAGAAGATGAAAGAAATGAAGAAAAAATGTGATGAAAATAAATAATAATTGAAGTTAAAAGGGCTACTTATGTCACTACTGTTGTGAAGAATGACATTGATGAATGAACTACTTCAATTGAATAAAGAATAGTGATGACAAGGATTTCTTGCATGTTTTTATTAAGTTAAAAGTATTCACTACAAGAAATAGTGACGCACATTAGCGACTCAAAAAATGTGATGCTAATTCGATACCAATAGGGTACGTTGGGTCGAAGCTTGGCGACACTAATTGCCTCACTTTAGCCAATAATTAGATTCTCCTTTGTGTTACCTAGGGTCGACGCTTAAGGTGGCGCTTTCTCGGCGCTACGTCAATATTACGCGTCAGAACAATGAAATGCATGATAGATTATAGCATTGCATTGATGTTGACAACTTGCGACACTAATGTAGCATCATAGACAATTAATATGCTATTGTGCATGGCGCGACAGTGGCGTCTGCCACCTGCGACGCCGTTGTGAGGCTGAAGAGTCGTTATTTTGAATGCGTCGCTATTGCGATGTTGATGTGGCCCAAACTTAATACATCTGTTAGTTATTAATTATAAATTGATTGAATGTACATAAATAGAAGTATACACATGTATATATTTAAATAGAAATTCATATATATATATTTATTTATATTTAATTTGGTAATGTTAATTTGTATAACTATATATGTTACCTATATTTTAGGTTAATGAACAAATAGATTAAATTGTAATTACAAATGTGTTCCTAAATGTACATAAATATAAATACACACACACATATATATATATATATGTACATAGATAAAAATATACACTAATTATAAATGTATTCCTCGAACGTATATAAACACAAATATTATATGTGAAAAAGGAGCATGTGAAGTGCCTATATGTACGTAGCTAGATGCAAACACACACACATATATATATTTGTGTGTCTATATAAATAGAAACCCATATATATTTATACAAATAGAAAGCCATATTTCACGAAAAAATTACACCAAATGCCCTACAACTTTAACGTTTGCTCAGCGATACCTTCCAACTTCACTTTGTAATACGAATGCTCTTCATCTTTTAAGTCATTTCACCAGTGCCCTCTTTATCGGTTATGGCCCATCTTCCAGTCCCGGAGCTGATGTGGCACTGACACAACATGTTCTCCCCTCTCCACGTAAACATTCACTGATGTGGAAATATTAAAAAATAATTAAAAATAAAAAATGTCTCGAGGGAGCTGGGAGGGGGCGACCGTTCTTCTCTGTCCTCACCGGCGTCAGGAACCTCGCCCCCCCCCACCCCCCCACCCCACCCCACCCCCCCGGAAGCCGAGGAGGAGGAGGAGGAGGAGGAGGGGGGGGGGGGGCTCTGCAACCTCGCCAGCGGAGGGGGGTGAGGCCCCCGTTTCTCCTTGCATGCTAACGAGGAGAAATGGGAGACCTCACCCCCCTTTGGTACTTCGCTCATCGACGAGGTCCGGGGGGGTCACTCCCCTCTGCGACCTCGTCGGCTCCGCATGCCAACGAGGACAGAGAAGAGAGGATGTTTATGTGGAGAGGAGAGAAGGTGCTGTATCAGCGTCACATTAGCTCCGCAACCGGGAAACAGGCCATAGCAAGTAAAGAGGGTACCGGATGAAATGAGTTAAAAGATGGAGGACATTCGTCAAAGTGAAGTTGGAGGGTATCGCTTAACAAATGTTAAAGTTGGTAATTTTTTTCATCTTTCATATAGTTTTACGCATATATATATATATATATATATATAGTTCATCTAATCTGAATACTTACACATACATATATATATATATATATATATACACGTATTTCAATATATAATTTATATATACAACATATATCATATCATATATTAATTATCTATAAATTATATTTTTATCTCCTTAATTATAAAATTATGAGAATTGAATTAAGGGATATTATTTTCTCTATAGTTTAATTTGAAAAAATAAAAAATTATCTAAGTGGCGTTATGATAGACTCGATTTAGCGTCGCATATCGCGACGCTAATTTAGAGTCATGACAACACTTTTTTAGCGTCGCCATTATAGTCTAATTCTTTTAATTATTTTTTGATGCCACTTTAGTGTCGAATTACCATCGCACGATTTGGCTTGCTACTTTGTATTAAATTCGACTTCTTTTAATTGTTTCTTCGATGCCAATGTGGCGTCTAATTAGCGTAGTACTATTTTTCGATGCTAAAACATTATTTTAAATCACTAACCCCTCTTTTTGTTTTAATGTTTTACTACTCGATCTACTCCGCCGTCCGACGTTGCGGCTCTCGCCTCTCCTCCATCCTCATCGCTCCTCCATTGCCGTTGTCACCACTCTGCCGTAGCCATCGTCGCTGCTCCACTGTCGTTTTGCCATCACTGCCGTCGTGATTAATTCCAAGCCAATTGTTTGTTTTCTTGTCCAGAACAATTGTAACGGATGCATATTCTTCATAAGGAAAGAATTCAAAATCAATGGAGAAATCAAAGCCATTAATGGAAATAAATTCAGAATTTATTTTGGAATTTAAAACGAATCGGATTCAAAAAAAGGAAACGTCGAAAATGGAACGGCCGACAGGGGAGGATTTTCCTCCCCTGATGCCGCTCGGAATCGGCCGGCCACCCTAGACGGCCGATGCTATAAAAGAGACAAAGGGGATCACCTTGCGCCCCCTTGGAACCCTCACCGGCCGCCGCTCCCTCCCTCTCCTTCGTCTTCTTCCTCTTCTCTTACTGCGAATCGCGGCGACCGACACACGACGAACGCGCACGAACAGGACAGGGCGCGACCAACGATGACTAGCAACCTCCCTCGCCCTCCGTGAGGACCAAGCGCGACCTTTCGTCACCCAAGGACGGCCGGCGATCGACCGAATGACACGAACAATGACCGGCGATCGCTAAATGCGAAAATAGAGGTACCTTAGTTTCTAAATCCCTAGACGAAGAAATAACGATCGTTTGATATGCCTGATTAGTTCATTATGATCCTGAGATGATTATCTATCTTTTTCATATTGCTATCGCCGTTGTTTGATGGCCGAAAGGCTGTCGGAAACGAAAAAGAAGTCCGGTGGCTCTATTTTATCGCAGGGACCGGAAAACCGATTTTATAAACGGTCGACCGGTCCATATGCAGAACTCATCGGACTTCTTGACTATCGATCGACCGGCCTCGCAGAGTGGTCGACCGACCGATCTGTCATCAGACAGATCTAGTCTTGAAATCGGTCGACCGATTCTTTGAGCGGACGACCGATTCTATAGAGTAACCGGTCAACCGGCTTATAAGCACGGTCGACCGATCCACAGACACCAAAAGGTCGACCGATCCAAGTGGACTGGTCCATCGATATTCCAGAACGGTCGACCGGCCCCACAGTGGACGGTCGACCGGTTCAAGTCAGCCAGTTTGGCTCGGCCGAACACAGAGAAATGGTCGACTGGTCCAGAAATGGTCGACCGATTCCGATAGTGAATCAAATTATTATGTATTATCAGATTCTGAGACTCTAACCAATGCACCTATATTGGTTGAGTCCTATTGAACAGAGCCTCACTCCCAGTTGAATTCTAAATCAAAGATGTCATACTAATCAAAGATAAATAATGTAAAAATAAAGATATGGGATTGCTACGTGCCACCCCCAATGTTAAAGTAAAGATCAAAGTTAAAGCAGTCGAGGGATAGGTAGTTAGCTGAGGGAACAGCGAAGCTACTGTCTTCAATGACCACTATTCCTGAGATTTCATGTCTTCTCCCACCTGTATCTCAAATGAAGGGTGATGCAATGGTCACACTCCTTCCCCTTTATATTATTGTATTGTGCCAGATGGACAGGTAGCTAGTTGAAGAGATAGTGAACCTACTGGTTTCTTAATTGACCACTGTTCCTGGATTGTAGGAATTCTTTCCCCTACCTTCCAAACTGAGTGAGGTCTTAACACCTACCCCTTTTCCCTTCATGGGCTTACTAGCTTCAGAGCAAAGAGACACCTTTAGCATCCCAAACTAATAAAGTCGAGCTCGCATAGGACAACTAACCTTAAGGATATTATAGTAATGTAAAAGACGTAGTGCAACTCACAGTAAATCAATGTAATGTAAAATAATGTAAAGCAAAGTATTGTAAAGTATAGCAATGCAATGTAGAGCACTGTGATGTAAAGAAATGTAAAGCAGTGAACAGTAAAGTAAAGCATAGAGTAAAGTACAGTAAATCATGGATCATAGTATAGTAAAGATTAAACAGAGTAAAGACAAAGAATAGTTATATTAAAGAATAAAGTATAGACATGGTTATTGGCAGAGATTGATGCATTGATTTCATATTTATCGTTGATCCTTATTTCATCGTCTATTTGCTATTGTACTGGGCTTTTTACTTATGGATATTCGATTCCCCTGCAATGGAATTTTGCAGGTAAGAATGCTAACTGATGAGGATGGAGGGCTCAGAGTTTGGAGAACGCTACACATGACTGCCACATTGCTTAGTGTTTCCCTTGCTACATTTCTTTCACGTTGTAATTTGTCTAAAGATACTACGTTATTCCGCTCATCGAATTTCTCTTCCGCATATTGAACTTAACTGCATTTCTGCACTTCTCCATAAGCTAAGTTAACCACTTTCCGCTTTGATGTTTAACATTTGAACTTTCGCATATTAGACTATATATATTATCCAATGTTTGTTGACATTTCACCGTTTGTTCTTCCACATTAAAGTCTTTGAGTATATTTTCTTATTATATTAATGCCACATAAGCCATATTGTTGAATGGTCATGGTCAAGAGTGTAGTAGATAGTGTAGCGCTCCCGGGGTCAACCTGACTACCTACGTGACAGGAAGGGCGATTTTGTGGGCGTTACAGTTTGGTATCAGAGCCCAAGTTCTTGGCTCCCTCATTGATCATAGTAGGGTAGATGTACATGCATAATATTTATTGTTCATATTGTTTCTTAGCTCGAAGTAAAGTCATGTGCAAGCCTCTCAAGCATCTGCGGTTCCACTCCTCTAGTAAGTAACAAGTATATTCTTATGTGAATTATACTTATGTTATTGAATTAACTTGTTTTATAGATGCCTCCACGTCGCATGATAATGATAGTGATATTTGGGATTGAGTAGTGATAACTTGCTGAAATTAAATAGAATGGTCAATTTTTCATTTTTTGGTCTCCCAACTCACTAGCTGCAAGTGCACAGGTAAGTTGTAGTAGACTCAGGTTGTCGTATCCACAAGAATTTGAAGTCTAAGGCAGACTAAAACAATCTAAATTAGTTCTACTTTAATGGCTAAAAACATATTTTCAAAGGGAAGTGAAAACAGATTTTTGATGGAAAGTGAAATGATAACTGAATTTTGGGTTTTGGAAACTTATCAAAACTGAGATATAAATGTTAGATTAAAGTTTAGAAAGGTTTAACTATCAATGAGGAAGGTTCTTCTAGGAATTGGGATTCATCTAAATTAATTAAGGATGGATAGGATCAAGTCATCATTAAATATCCAATTTAGATTCAACTTGAAATGTGGCTGCTCTCACAGCTCAATTAACCTTTAACTAAGCAATATATGATCATATAGTTGTTAGTTAGGTTGAATCAAAAGAGGATCTTCACTGAAAATCAAGTTATCATTGAATGCAATTGAAGGTTCAATGCTGATTTTTACAATTCAAAGAAACTTTGGAATGATAACTTGTAATTGCAATCAGAAAAAGATGGAATCATTCCAATCAATCAACCCAGGATGAAATCTGCCTAATTATGGTGCTGTTGCTCCTTGATTCATCTCTGAATTCCAGGGGGATTTTGATTCAACCTCTCGATTGCAAAATAGAAAGAAATCTACACAAAACTCCAATTAAAGGGGTTAAGAAACATCCTATCAAAAAGGGGGGAATTCAGTGATTGTCCAATGCTCCTTGGGTCATCTCTGACTCTCAAGAATGACCTTAAGACTACCTCTCAGTAGTGGATTAAAATGAGGCTTAACAATGGAAATCAGAATTCAATTGGAAATTAGAAACTAGAAATCAGCAAATAGAATTCTGCAATTTAGGAAATCAGAGTCATATATCAATGGAACTAGGTTTATCAATTGCTTCTTGATCCATCTCTGGACTGCAAGAGATCCCTAAGGTTCACCTCTCAATGATTGAATAAAATCAGGGGGTTCAATTGATAAAACAGTTTCCAGCAGGTAATCAGAAAATAGATTTCATTAAAGTTCAAAAATCAGATTTGCAATCTGTTTTGAGTCAAAGATAATATGCCAACATCTTGATTCATTCTTGAACAAGATATGAGCAATGATAATATTTCAGTTACTCAATTAATCAGGTCCACAATGACAAACAGATTCAAATTGTTCAGGAAATCAGATTCAGAAAAAATCAGGAAATCAGATTTTCAGGAAACCAAAATCAGAAATCATATTTGCAACTAAATGGAATCCAGAAATCTGACTTTATCTCTTAATGCATTTCTGAAGGATGATTAGATCAAATAATACATATCATTTATAGTTTACAAACGGATCTAATGATAACATGAATCAATGCAGAATAATTTTGAAATATGAAAATCAGCAATGGTTCAGTGCAGGAATCAATTCAATCCATTTCCATCCATAACTAATCTAAACTACTACCCTATCCTAGAAGAAATGGAGTTTAGCTGCTCATAATTACAAAGCTTGACATCAAATGGATTGAGAAACAGATACAAATCATTGATTGAAGCGTCTTAGCAGTAGCAGCAGCTCCAAGCAGCAGCAGCAGCTCCAGCCTTGTGCAGAAACCCCTTTCCAAACCCTGAATGACCAGCCCCCTTTCTCTCCTCCAGAAGTTCCCCTTTTATATGACTCCTATCCACCCTTGGATCAGCATCAGAATGTTCCTTATCCTTTGATTGCAGCCACCTGTCTACCCCTCTGAAATTCCAGCTGCAGATTCCTTTTTGTGCAAGGAAAAAGTAGATAGTCCCCCCCTACTTTTTCCACTTTTTGACCACCTTTCTCCCTGCTACAAATCCTCAAACAGCAAGCATCAAAGCCCTTGAATGGTGTTTTGACAAATAAAGATTAAGATGATGATAGTTGCTAGCTCAGATATCAAATGGTATTAGGTGTTGTGCAGGAATGAAAACTTGTATCAAAATTAATGAATTAAGGGGCCCGGAATGATAACTTATCACAAATCATGGAAATTATCCAAATGCAAGTGATTCAAAGCATTAGAAGCATCAAATGGACTAGAGTAATAAGTGAGTGCATTCAGAAATCAAATATGAATGAGATTTCTAAGAAGTGATAATTTGGGTGCCCAAAAACGATAACTTATATGACTTAAAAACGATAACTTATGATAACTTTAGTTGTGGTTATCCAAATGTGATGAAATTTGACCAGCAATGAGTTAGAACAATAACAAGATGATTGCTTAAGGTCCCTATGCAGAATTAATGATTTTGCATGTCGAAATGATAGAATTGTCCTTTAACGATAACTTGGCAAAGAAAAAATGATAACTTGTTCAAATGAGCTTAAAACTTTGCACATGTTGAGATGTGACTATCCAAATATGATTTATATATGATAATGATGGATTTAGGGAAAGAAAACCATTGAAAATCAGTTCACTCAGAATAATGATAACTTGACACTTAGGAATGATAACTTGTCCTCAAAATGATAACTTGGCATAGAATTTAAATATTAATGGATTTTGGCATTTCAGAACCTCTATGCACATGGAATTAAGTATGAAATGAGGAATATCAACTAGTTATCACAATGTATGCATTCCAAGTATATTGGCCCAAAAATAGGCAAAAATGGGACTCGATATGTATGAATTGCATCTAAAATGGGTTAGAAACATATAGTGATCAGCAAGTGATCAGATAACCAGAGTGGTACGTAGAGGTAGAGGTCATATAGTTGAGACACGTACACGCCCACTAGCTCCTCCTATTCTGGATGTAGAATACGCACTAGGTCGTGAAGATAGATACATAAATCCATGACAACTTACTTAAGAGGAACATGCGTATCCATATCTAGAGAGGGTGGGAAGTAATGATTCAGAATTAGGGTCACCCTCCATGTCACTTCTTCCCCACTGAGACACGTGAAGAAATAAATCGGAGGTGGCACTTGCAGACGATAGGAGGATGACTAAGCAATCCAATTTGTATATCTTCAGATGACGAAGGAGAAGTTCTCGAGCCGTTAAGGGGATCACAGTTCAGAGATCCAAGTCCTATCAGTCAGACAAATCCAGAGGAATATTGTAGTCTCTACGGTCAAGAGGGACATTTTGATGATGAGTGCCCGAACCCTCCTCCTCCGAAGAATTCCGGAAATGAACCTGGAGGACCTCCCAGACGTAGTGATTAGCGTTTAATGTTCTTAATGTGAAGGCCTTAGTGTGCCTTAGACAGATATTTATTATTTTCTTTGACTAACCTTACAGTGATTAACTTTTGCTTTAAGCGGATATTGAGCCGTAAGGTCTCAATTTTTATCTAAGATTTTTATTTTGATTAAAGATCTTTGATTATATGAGCTTTTCTCAATTATTGTCATGGTCTTTTTATAGATGTCATATCAAAGAAGGGAACATGCCTCTACAAGTGAGAATGAGATTCACAATGAAGGGGAGACCCCGTTTATTCCCCCACCACCATCATACCCACCTCTACTTCCACATTTCTCCTCCTCCACCAGAACCATCAGCTCAGCAAGGATGTCAAGTCCCTTCTATCTGCACATTACAAGATTTCTGGAGGTCAAAACCTTCAATGTTTAATGGAGAAGGAGGACTCGTGGTGGCGGAGCAATGAGTGGAGGCAATAGAGGATAAATTCGATATGCTTGATGTTCCTGAAAATAAGAAAGTGCTGTTCGCTGGAGACACTCTCCAGAAAGACGCTAAGGAGTGATGGAAAGCAAGAAAGGCCACCAGTTTTCCTGACGTAAGGGTTGTTGCCTGGGAAGACTTCCGTAAGGTATTTGAGATAGGTACTTTCCTAAATTCCAAAGGGACTTGAAACATAAGGAGTTCCTGGACCTAGTGGAAGGGACCATGACAGTGGATCAATACATGACGAAGTTTGTCAGGCTGCAAAAGTACTCCAGGTTGTTCATGGATGAACTGGATGTAACCAAGCGCTTTGTGGACGGACTGAGCCCCACTCTGAAGTCCCATACAAGATCAGGGAACTGCAAAACTTTAGAGGACGCTATCAGTTTGGCTATCCTTACTGAGAGGGAACATCAAGACCTGCAGTAAGCTCAGAAGGCCCAATAGACGGTAGGGCAGAGTTACCAGCACTAGTCACAATCATATAGAGGGAACAACCGTCAACACCAACGACGAGATAATCAGACCACTCGCCCTTACCCAATGCCTCAACAGTACAACCGTCCTCAATAGCAACAGCCCTACCGTCCTTCACAACAACAGCAACAACCACAGCAACAACAGCAACAACCACAGCAACTAACCCAAGGCCCCCTCAGCAGGCGCAGAGACGCCCAGCTCAACAACATAGGCAACAACCGCCCAGAGCTCCACAGGCAGCACCGCACAAGGTGAGCAGGTTTTATGCAATACATGTGGCAGGACCCATGCAGGGGAATGCCGCATGAAATCTGGAGCGTGCTATTATTGTGGAGGGATGGGCCACTATGCCGGGAACTGCTCAAGACGTGGGAAACAATAGTTAGTACAAGGGAGACTCTTCAACCTGGAAGAAGATACCCCACAGAATGACGCTGAGGTCATTCGAGGTAAGCTATACGTAGCCGAGTTACCTACCACAGTATTGTTTGATTCCGGTGCTTCTCATTCATTTATATCTGAAGAATGTGCCAAGACATTAGGGTTAACTGCAACAAACCTAGAGCCTAAGATGAACAACTTGACCCCACAAGGAACTCTAGTTACTACAAAATATCTCCCTAATGTATCCATAGAGATAGGGACAAAGAACTTTCCTGCAAACCTTATCATTATTTTTATGAGAGATTATGATATAATTTTGGGCATGGACTGGCTAACCTCCCACGATGCTTCTATCTTGTGCAAGCAAAAGAAGGTGATCATAGGCACTCAGAGCACAGATAAAGTAATTGTCAGAGGCATTGCACAGAAAGAACCAAAGATCATTGTATCTGCCATGAAGGCACAAAAACTAATCCAAAAAGGATGTAGAGGTTATCTAGCTAGCATTACCAAAGTAGCAAAACTAACCCAGACCCCTCAAGACATAGAAGTTGTGAGGGAATTCCCCGATATATTTCCTAATGACATTGGTGGTCTACCGCCTAGAAGGGAGATAGACTTTCATATTGAAGTGGCACCCGACACAGCACCAATCTGCAAAGCTCCTTATCGCATGGCCCTAGCAGAGATGAAGGAATTGAAGGATCAAATTCAAGAATTATTGGACAAAGGCTTCATCAGACCTAGTGTCTCACCATGGGGTGCACCTGTCCTCTTTGTTAAAAAGAAGGACGGATCGTTGAGACTTTGTATTGACTACATGATGTTGAACAAAATCACAATTAAGAATAAGTACCCGCTCCCTCGCATTGACGATCTATTTGATCAACTGTCCAAAGCAAATGTGTTCTCCAAGATCGATCTGAGGAGCGGATATCACCAATTAAGAGTAGCAGAAGAGGACATTCCAAAGACAGCCTTCAGGTCACGATATGGACATTACGAGTTCCTTGTAATGCCATTTTGGTTAACAAATGCCTCGGCAGCATTCATGGATCTCATGAATCGAACTTTCCACGAATACCTGGATAAGTTCGTAATCGTCTTCATTGACGACATCCTCATCTACTCACCAAGCATAGAGCAACACAAGGAACATCTGAGGATAGTGTTGGAGACTTTGCGGGCAAAGAAGTTGTATGCAAAGTTTTCCAAATGTAAATTTTGGCTAGAACAGATGATGTTTCTAGGCCATATTGTCTCCAAAAATGGGATTGCAGTGGACCCGACAAAGATAGATGCAGTGTCCAATTGGACTCAACCAAAGAACGTCTCCGAGATCAGGAGTTTTCTTGGTTTAGCAGGCTATTACAGACGATTCATAAAGGACTTCTCAAGGATTGCATTGCCACTGACCAAACTCACAAGGAAAGGAGAAAAGTTTATCTGGTCGCCCAAGTGCGAAGAAAGTTTTCAAGAGTTAAAGAAGCGGCTAACTTCAGCACCAATCCTGACATTACCATCGGACAATGGTGGATACGTGGTTTACAGTGATGCTAGTGGTATAAGATTGGGATGTGTACTGATGTAACACGGGAAAGTAGTAGCATATGCATCCAGACAGCTGAAGAAACATGAGGTCAATTATTCAACTCACGACCTCGAATTGGCAGCAGTGGTATTTGCTCTCAAGCTTTGGTGCCATTATCTGTACGGAGAAGAATTTGTGGTCTACACTGACCACAAGAGTTTAAAGTACGTCTTTACACAGAAGGAGCTGAATATGCGCCAAAGACGATGGATTGAGTTCTTAAAGGACTATGAGTTCGCTATCAACTACCATCCTGGAAAAGCAAACTCAGTGGCTGACGCAATTAGCCGAAAGTGGGAAGGATCTGCAGCCTTCATGCGCCTTCGGCAATTTGAGATGATGGAAGAACTCCTTAAGTGGACACCAAGAGTAAGGCATGACGGTTCACTAATGATGATGCAGCGTATAGTACCAGACATGAATGGAAGAATCATTGAGGTACAAGTAGAATATGCAGAGTATCAGACGATGATGATAAAGACTAGTCTGGAGACTACCAACTTTAAGGTCTCAGTAGATGGTGGCATCAGAGTGATCGTTTATGGGTACCGAATAACCCTGAACCCCGAAAGGAGGTGCTGGATGAATGCCCCAAGTCAGAATTTGCAATCCACCCAGGGAGTACAAAAATGTATAAAGATGTGTAGAGGAATTTCTGATGGCCGGATATGAAAAAAGAGATTGCAGAATATGTCTCCAAATGCATAGTGTGCCAACAGGTCAAGATAGAACACCAGAAATCTTAAGGAAC
Source organism: Pontederia crassipes (assembly GCA_030549335.1). Classification (NCBI taxonomy): domain Eukaryota; kingdom Viridiplantae; phylum Streptophyta; class Magnoliopsida; order Commelinales; family Pontederiaceae; genus Pontederia; species Pontederia crassipes. Next base: position 37,991,055 of record CM060197.1, on the reverse strand, counting down.
ATTGAAGAGTCTGGGCATCCCACAATGGAAGTGGGAAGAGATATCAATGGATTTCATCACCGGCTTACCCCGGACTCAGAAAGGGCATGATGCCATTTGGGTAATAGTGGACCGACTCACTAAATCGGCTCACTTCCTATCCATCAAGGTAAAATAATCTCTTGAAAGTTTAATGGATTCATATGTGCAGGAGATTGTCAGGCTTCATGGGATCCCATCAACCATTGTGTCTGATAGAGATCCTAGGTTCATATAAAGATTTTGGAAGAGCCTCCAGAATGCTTTTGGGACTAGGCTTCACTATAGTACAGCCTTCCATCCTCAGACGGACGGTCAATCAGAGAGAACCATCCAAACATTAGAAGATATGCTTAGAGCATGTGCACTGGATTGACATGGTAATTGGGACAAGCATTTACCCCTTATAGAGTTCTCTTACAACAATAGTTTCCATGCTAGCATAGAGATGTCCCCTTTTGAAGCACTATACGGACAGCCATGTCGCTCCCCGGCATGTTGGGGCGAAGTAGGCGAAAGAACGATCTTGAGTACAGAATTACAGAAGCAGACTCAAGAGTACATAGACAGAGTGAAATTAATAAAGAAGAGAATAAAGTCTGCTCAAGATCGTCAGAAAGCCTACGCGGACAAGAAGCGCCGAGAACATAAGTTCAAGGCAGGAGACCAAGTTCTGCTTAAGGTCTCCCCCACCAAAGGAGTAATGCATTTTAGTAAGCATGATAAATTAAGTCCAAGGTGCGTAGGCCCATTTGAGATTTTAGATATGGTTGGAGACTCAGCATGCAGGTTGGCCTACCCCCAGCATATGCAAGAGTACACAACGTATTCCATGTCTCTTTACTCCGAATGTACAAGCATGATTACGTCAACGTGGTCCAAATTGAGGAACCAAACCTCAAGGAGGATCTGACATATGAAGAACAACCCATAGAGATATTGGAGTATCAGGAACACCAACAAGGAAGGAAGAAAGTGTCACTAGTCAAAGTAGCGTGGAAGCATAACCAAGGAAAAGAGGCCACCTGGAAAGTAGAATCAGAGATGCGAGAAAAGTTTCCACAATTATTCGGTAAGTCCTAACTCTTATCAAAATTTGAGGACGAATTTTCTTTTAAGGGGGTAATAAAGTAACGGATGCATATTCTTCATAAGGAAAGAATTCAAAATCAATGAAGAAATCAAAGCCATTAATGGAAATAAATTCAGAATTTGATTTGGAATTCAAAATGAATCGGATTAAAAAAAAGGAAACGTCGAAGATGGAACGGCCGACAGGGGAGGATTTTCCTCCCCTGATGCCGCTCGAAATCGGCCGGCCACCCTAGCCGGCCGATGCTATAAAAGAGACAAAGGGGAGTGCCTTGTGCCCCCTTGGAACCCTCACCAGCCGCCGCTCCTTCCCTCTCCTTCGTCTTCTTCCTCTTCTCTTCCTGTGAACCACGGCGATCGACACACGACGCACGCGCACGAACAGGACAGGGCGTGACCAACGATGACTAGCGACCTCCCTCATCCTCCGTGAGGACCAAGCGCGACCTTCCGTCACCCAAGGACGGCCGGCGATCGACCGAACAACACGAACAATGACCGGCGACCGCTAAACACGAAAATAGAGGTACCTTAGCTTCCTAAATCCCTAGACGAAGAAATAACGATCGTTTGATATGCCTGATTAGTTTATTACGATCCTGAGATGATTATCTATCTTTTTCATATTGCTATCGCCATTGTTTGATGGCCGGAAGGCCGCTGGAAACGAAAAAGAAGTGTGGCGGCCCTGCTTTATCGTAGGGACCGGTCGACCGATTTTATAAACGATCGACCGGTCCATATGCAGAACTCGTCGAAGTTCTTGACTATCGGTCGACCGGCCTCGCAGAGCGGTCGACCGACCGATCTGTCGTCGGACAGATCTAGTCTTGAAATCGGTCGGCCGATTTTTTGAGCGGACGACCGATTCTATAGAGTAACCGATCAACCGGCTCATAGGCACGGTCGATCGATCCACAGACACCAAAAGGTCGACCGATCCAAGTGGTCCGGTCGATCGATATTCCAGAACGGTCGACCGGCCCCACAGTGAATGGTCGACCGGTTCAAGTTAGCCAGTTCGGCTCGGTCGAACACAAAGAAATGGTCGACCAGTACAGAAATGGTCGACCGATTCCGACAGTGAATCAAATTATTATGTATTATCATATTCTGAGACTCTAACCAATGCACCTATATTGGTTGAGTCCTATTGAACATGGACTCACTCCCAGTTGAATTCTGAATCAAAGATGTCATACTAATCAAAGATAAATAATGTAAAGATAAAGATATGTGATTGCTATGTGCCGTCCCCAATGTTAAAGTAAAGATCAAAGTTAAAGCAGTGGAGGGATAGGTAGTTAGCTGAGGGGACAGCGAAGCTACTGTCTTCAATGATCACTATTCCTGATATTTCAGGTCTTCTCCCACCTGTATCTCGAATGAAGGGTGATGCAATGGTCACACTCCTTCCCCTTTATATTATTGTATTGTGCCAGAGGGACAGGTAACTAGTTGAGGAGACAGTGAACCTACTGGTTTCTTAATTGACCATTGTTCCTGGATTGTAGGAATTCTTCCCCCTACCTTCCGAACTGGGTGAGGTCTTAACACCTACCTCTTTTCCCTTCATGGGTTTACTGGCTTCAGAGCAAAGAGGCACCCCTGGCATCCCAAACTAATAAAGTCGAGCTCGCATAGGACAACTAACCTTAAGGATATTATAGTAATGTAAAAGACGTAGTGCAACTCACAGTAAATCAATGTAATGTAAAACAATGTAAAGCAAAGTATTGTAAAGTATAGCAATGCAATGTAGAGCACTGTGATGTAAAGAAATGTAAAGCAGTGAACAGTAAAGTAAAGCATAGAGTAAAGTACAATAGATCATGGATCATAGTATAGTAAAGATTAAGCAAAGTAAAGACAAAGAATAGTTATATCAAAGAATAAAGTATAGACATGGTTATTGGCAGAGATTGATGCATTGATTTCATATTTATCGTTGATCCTTATTTCACCGTCTATTTGCTATTGTACTGAGCTTTTTACTCATGGATATTCGATTCCCCTGCAATGAGATTTTGTAGATGAGAATGCTAACTGATGAGGATGGAGGGCTCAGAGCTTGGAGAACGCTGCACATGACTGCCACATTGCTTAGTGTTTCCCTTGCTACATTTCTTTCATGTTGTAATTTGTCTAAAGATACTACGTTATTCCGCTCATCGAATTTCTCTTCCGCATATTGAACTTAACTGTATTTCCGCACTTCTCCATAAACTATGTTAATCACTTTCCGCTTTGATGTTTAACGTTTGAACTTCCGCATATTAGACTATATATATTATCCAATGTTTCTTGACATTCCACCGTTTGTTCTTCCGCATTAAAGTCTTTGAATATATTTTCTTATTATATTAATGCCACGTAAATCATATTGTTGAATGGTCATGGTCAATAGTGTAGTAGATAATGTAGTGCTCACGGAGTTTGTCTACGTGACAGGAGGGGTGATTTTGGGAGCGTTACAACAATGGCTTGTTTGCATTGTGTGAATAGTAGCAAAGGACTGGGTGATTAATTCCAAGCCAATCTCTTGCATTCTGAAGGTCTACGTGTTTCTTTTGTGAATTTGACGGGCTTCTTCATGCAAACTTTGTGATTCCTTTCTTCCATGCTTATTTTATTGAACGAAGTTGTCAAGGTTTAGCTAAAGCATGTTTCTAATATCGTTGCTTTAGGTATTTTTCTTTGAGCTCGTAACATACCTTTCCTTCTCCTCTTGCATTCTCAGAACTTTGTGCACAAGGTATCTGATTTATGCATTAAATGGTGATGAGGTTGTTTTCTGATAGTAAAGCTCTAGCAGATGAGGTATCATAATTTGCATGTTTAATCCTCTGCTCATCTGAAATTGTCCAAAATTTAGAAGTGATTTATATATGCCTGAAAGAAATGAAAATCGGACTTGTTTTGATGCATAAGCTGCATTTTACATGAGACCTCTACTTGCGAATCCTACAGTTTTTGGATACCCGTAGCAAGTAGCCCCTGTCTCTCACAAGTCTCATGAAGCTAAGCCTGATATAGTGATATAGGATATTTCCATATCAACAAAAATGATAAAAATAACACAGATAATAAAAAAAATTATAATGCTCTATGCCAAAAATTTACCCGCTAAAGAAGTCTAATGCACCAAATCCACAGAGTTCACGGTCCATGAACAGATTTTTTTTCCCAGTTGTCATGAGCTGTTCTAGAGAAACAGCACATCATGTATGCATCCTCCTCTCAGAAAAGGGCTGTATGAATGATGCATATGTTAGCCTGGAGTACCTTCTGAATTCTTGGGTAAATAGCATTAGGAGGAAACAGAAGCCAACTATTTTGTCAAGTATGCTGATCAACCTGAGTTATATCCAGCGTATAAGTCGTGTGTTTCTCAATAATAGTATGTTTAAGAATTAAGATGTGCATTTCAGTTGTTTCTTCCTTGCACTTTGGCTGGATAGCCAGACCCATAATTTGTGATCTTTATTCATTCTTCTGATAAAACTTAACAAGCACATCACCATAATGGAATCCTTATAGCATAAAGTTTGTGGATGTCATTAAATTATAGAATAAAGATCATCTTTACTAAACTGAGAACACCACACTTTGAGTACATATCAATCATAATGGAATCCTTCCTTTGAATAGCCCATCACCATGGCATTGTAGGTGACAGAGTCCCTTTCTTGCATCTCATGAGCTTATCATCTTTGTCCTTCTGATAAGCTTTATTGTGCATATATAATTTCCCTTCATTCCACATTACTTCTCAATTTCCCCCGTCCAACATCACAGGCAAAATACCTCATAAGAAACTCTGATGTTGCTGTGCTAATCTCTTAAAATATATGCCCATTGATATACCACACGGTTCTTCCGTCAAAGTGACAGGGTAAAAATGATGTGTGCTGTGCTCTTATACAGACACATTGCAGGTTAACAAAATTAATGTTTTGTCGGTGCGGCCAAACAACCACCACAAAGTACTTGTAATCTCGTGACTTGATCTTCCTAAGGCTGTTGTTATTACAATAATAATATTTATATGAAACAAAAGTTGCAAGCCCGATTCACTATTGTGGAAGTATCCGTTCAAAAATGCATGTTATATTTGAAAAGAAAGACGAAGAATAAGACAAAGATCGAGGGTTCTGTATATGAAGCATATTTCGTTGAGGAGTTGTCCAACTTCATTTCAATGTACTTTGAGCCACACATGCAATCACCACATACACAAGTTTCAAGAAATGATACACAACGATGAAGGGGAAGTCAATAGAAATATTTCATCCATATTCAAGAAATTCATATCATCTTCTTGATAAAGGACACAAAGTTATGTTATGCAACAAAAATTTCACATCAGTTGAGAATCATATGCTTGCAAATTATAGCGAGATGACATCGCATCTCGAGTAAAAATATTTATTTAATATGTTATAATGTTTGAAATTAATGGTTTCGCCAATTGACAATCTTCGAATTCAAGAATTTTGAAAAATTGCAAAGAGAAATCAATCCTTTAATTTGAAATGATGAATTGTTAAAACTAAGAGATTGAACATTTTTCCTCCTAGTTGAGAAGTGAAGTAATGACTCTTTCCGATTGTCCACAAATATTATTTTTGTATAACTTTTAATTAACGTTATCTTTCAATATTTTATAAGTTATCAATGACTCAGTGGCAGATTTGAGAATTCGAGAATTCAGTTATGGACCGTGCAAACAAGTTTATAGTTACTACAAATGATTATAGCCGACAATGTTCAATTATTAATAGCAACATATGCATTGTAGGAAGGGACAGTGAGTTAGAATACTGTGACATTATAGTAGAAATCAATTGTCCTATTTGGGAAAATGAAGAAAGTCGTAGTGCTAAAATGTGATCCATGGAAAAAAGAATTCAAGTTTATCAAAAGTTTAAATTAGTGCATATTAAGCTTTGATCGAGTCTTCAATCATACGATCCATTTATATTAGAAAAACAAGCGCAACAAGTGTATTACACTAAGTATCTATTGAAAAGAACCAAGAATAAATGATGAGTTTCATGCAAAGTGAGAAAGTAGATTATTCTTAGTAGAAATAATGGTAGATGATTGTGAAACAACGTCCATATACAATAATGTGCCAGTAGATAATTACTATTAAGAAGATTGAGTGAACGAGATAATTGTTGTAGTCGAAGAAGTTGAGAATATTCCACTAATCGATGACACTAGGCCAATGAAAGAGTTTAATTCAAATGACCTTTTCAAAACGAACGTTGACAATTTTTTTTTGGTGTTCGCCTGGGTCTACGGGAGGCCTCTAGTGTCCAAGGCTACTAGCATTTGACTAATCTGGAGCCGGGAAGACAGAGCCGCGAAGGTTAATTCCCTGGCCAAGGGGCGACTCCAAGGTTCGAACCTGGGGCTACTAGCTCCCAGCGAACGCTTGGGTCTCAATCCTACTAACCAACTGAGCCAGCCTCGCTTGGTTAACGTTGACAATTTTATTGATGATGAATGTCAGTGACGATTATGAAGATGACAAAAATGAGTCAAAATATGAGACAAGTGATTGAATCACGTAGTCGTTTTAACAAATTATGTAATTATGTGATTCCAACTTTATAAATGATACGAGATTGATAATTTTTCAAGTATGATTACTAGAGGTCGAGCTTCTGGATCATCCCATTCTTTCAGGCGCTCACTCTCTATTAGTGAATCATTTCGACCACTAGTGACGGTTGCTCCAACGCTGACGGGGCACATAGCCACATTGTCACATACCATGTGGTCCCTGGGCCATCTCAAGCGTAGGATGGCGATCGACATATCATGTTATTTTCTTTGTATCTAATATATCTTCTACATCATGCAACTATTTTAACAATTTTCTATGGTGACAGTTGCTCTATTGTCATTGGGGCACATAGTCAAATTGTTATATAGTGGGCAATCGTGGGTCATCTCAATCGCACGATGACGATTGATGTATCACTCTAGGATATTTCTTCTGTATTTAATAAATTTAAATACATGCAACTGTTTAACTTTTTTTAAGGTAATAGTTGTTGCACTATCGCTGAGACAGATAGATGCTTCTCCACATTCTAGCGTCCAAATATGACCACACGATGGTGACTGACATATTATGTCAAGTGATATATTTTTTTATTTAATTTATAATTATCATGTAATTGCATTAATCATTTTTATTTTAGTGGTACTAGTTGCTACCCCGCCGATGGGACAAGTAGTCGGATCGTCACATTTTGACGAGCCAACTACCATGGAGTTGGCACTATATCAAGCGAGATGAGAACTTTAGTGTATATAAATCATTTATTTAGTTTAAGTTGGTATTACACTAATGATTTATTCTTGTACCAGGGCCCATCGATCATCCCAGACCTTAACCTATCCCACTTTCAACGAATGATGATTCCTCTTCAACTAAAGAAGAGGACTTCGACGATAATTGGGTGGGCACGGTTAATAACATTAATCGGTCGTAAGTTAAATAAATTTTCTTATAATTTTGCCTATAATTAAGAAATTAATTCTTCTTTCTAATTTGTAGGACCACTTCCATATCCACTTCTACCATGTTAGTGCTCTTGTCATTGCCCACTTGTCGAAAGGGGCAGGATTGTGGAAAGAGGAATTGAAGTGAGGGACGACATTTTTCACGCATTTACCATATGATCATTTTTTTGCATTAGATAATTTGTTTATATTATTTTTAAATTACTAACTTTATAATATTTTTTAAGAAGCAAATTAATTTCATCCTTAGCTCAATTTGGGCATGATTCAGAAATGCTTCGAGGAGGTGGTTGCGAAATACCTTTGAAATCGTCTATATAAGTTTCTTAAGGTCGTCACATCTACTGGTCTCAACATTGAGTACGGCATACACAGATGCCCAAGATATATTAGACTCCCAGTTTGAGAGTCCTTATATTAGGTGCCCAAGAGTCCCCATTTTATGACAGAAGGTTACAAGGTTCTCTCAGGCAAAAATGACTCATTTTAGAAGGAAAGAATGAGAGTCCTTATATTAGGGGTCCAAGAGTCTCCATTTTATGACAGAAGGTTATAAGGTTCTCTCAAGCAAAAATGACTCATTTTAGAAGGAAAGAATGCATGTCTTTCTTAATTTTCCATAAATCCCTTACAGAGCAGCAAAAGATCTCAACATGTTCATCATATTGTCAAAAAGAAAAAAAGAAAACTAAAAATCACTCAGTCACTAGGGACGTTGAGGCAGCGAGGTTTCTCGGACGGCGATGCGGGAGATGGCAGGACTCATGAAGGCAAAGGCGGTGGTGACTCAGGAAGGCGGAGGCAGCAGCAACTTACGAAGGCGGATACGTCGAACGGACACTTGAGGGCTTGAGGCTGCCGGGGAAGTTGAGGCGCGAGGGTTCTCAAGCGGTGACGTGCGAGAGGTGGCAGCGATCTACGAAGGCAAAGCGGCGGTGATCCGCGAAGGCAGTTTCGACGGCGACCTACGAAGGCGGAGGCAACCCGCGAAGGCAGAGGCGCAAGGGCACAGATCAAGTCTTAAATAGAAATAAAACTAAATTATCTGGATTACAAAAGATAGAAAGATGTGTAAACTAAGCATAAGATCATCCCAACATTAAGTAGAACAAATAATACTCTTCGGAAATCACCGATGAACTGCCGCTGAATTCTCGTCTTGAGTCGATCCAACAGAAATCTTCTCAACGAACCTTTCGAGTCTTCTCACGTTCTTGGCTTTGGAGAACAAGTTGCAGGCCCTAGCATGTTCTCTTCTAGTTGTAGAAGGCCTCTATTTATAGGGGTTTGAGTTTTCATGTGATCGGAGAAGAAACGAAAACTTTTCCATGTAAAATAAGGAAAATTCAAATATAATTTGTTTCTAGAATTTTGGCCTTGTCAAACTCCGAGATTTGATCCATAATATGTTTCTAAATCGTCCTAGGATCAAGTAATATGAGTAGGAATCCTTGTGAACTTCAAATTCTTCTAAAAATATGGCTCAAAGTCGAATATGGGCTTCATCACGGGTGGTTATGGCGATTTAACGGCTTAAACAGAGTTCGAATCAGATTGAAAATGGGTTTTCACGGCCTGTGAGAGGGTTTCATGACCCTTACGGTGTTGAAAATATGGATTTCACGGCCCGTGAAGGCCTAGTCACGGCCGTGACTGGGCTGGTTGAAAAATCACATTTTAAGGGCTGAAACAGATTTTCACGGCCCATTAAATGTCCATCACGACCCGTTAAAGTAGCATTTCTGCCTTGCTTCACTGTTTTCCACTTTCTGGCTCTGTTTCAACTCCAATTTGAGCGCGATTTTCTCCGTTGGCTTCGTGATTTAATTTTATTGCTTCCTAGACAATAAAATATAACATTTGGATAGATTTTTATTTTTTTAAAATTAATATAAATAAGCTCATAAAATGATGCATGCTATTAGAAAATAATTCGAAATGAGATTAAATGCATAGTTAAATATATGTTATATTTTGTATGCATCAGGCATTTAGGAGGCGGTGGGGTGAAGGGAGAGAAAGAAGTGGTTTTAACATAGGTGGTTTTTTTTTACTTTCAATCTCAATTAAAAATCTAAAACGGATAGACAAAATCAAGTCCTTTTTTATAGAGTTTCACATAAAGGGTGTTTCACACCGATTAAATCCATTATGATATTATAACACTAGACTTCATTCTTATGAAAGACTAGTCTCCTCTATGTTAATCCCGGTATATATATCATTTATTCTGCAAAACCGATTGATAATGTGCACCGCAACATGGCATATGTCATATTAAGCTATCATACTTCGGATGAAAATGTGTACTTATTTTATTACTGAGCTTTTGCATTCATTATATTATTTATTTGAGCTTCCATCATATGTTGTATTTATATTCTTTAGGTTTTCTTTCTTGACTGGCCTGGTTAATAAAAGGATCAAAATGTACAACTATGTAACTCCTAGGAGGTGAGACTTTGTCACATGACGAGAGTCGAATTTTATGGTGTTACATTGGCTCCTTAAATTTGTAGATGGTCTATTTTACTTGAAAGCTCCCTTAAGAAATTAAGCTATTATTAAAAGATGTTATTATGTTTTTTGTTATTATTTTTTTCTAATGTCTAAACAAAAAAAAGTTTAAGAATTTATTACATTTTTTAACTTAAAATTTATCATATGAAAATAAACTTTTTAATATTCATTAAATCATATAATATTTTGTAAATATATAAAAAAATTATAAGGACAAGTTTTCTACCATTTTCTTACATTTCTAAGCTTTACTCAAAGAATTATTACTAATGCATGCAACTATTACCAATGTCCAAACTTATTAATTGTATGACTAAAAATGATGGATTTGACTTGTTCTATTAGAAATCATACAACGCATACCTATATAAGGGTACATTTGATCATTTGAAAATGGGTTGTCATATAGAGGTAAAACACAATGGTAAATTTTTAGTTGGATCCAAGATCTAAAATAAGGCCTATTTTTATAGGATAAAAATAAACTATTCTAAGCAAATTTGCTGGAGTTAAGATACTAATGTTTATCAATTATTTCAAATTTTCACAATGTTCAGTTCATTGCTAAAAGGTTACTCTATGAGCATGAAAAGAAAATGTGAGAAACAAACATTATCATCATCATCACCATTATTAATTTCAAAGAAATATGAGGATGTAATCCTATTTGTAAATCCATGTACTTTGGGATTTCCAGCTGCAATTTCATTCTTCAAAGATTATGTCAACCAGGCATACCGAAACCACCCCTTGCATTCCTATATAGTAATTAAAAAAAAGTTAAAATTACTAGAGTTGGTAGAAAAAGATAGTGTTTATATGTCACATAAAAAGGAATATGTTGAATGATTCAATCTAATATCAATTGATTTTTTTTTTATCAAAAGTGCATACCACGTATCTTTTGTGCCACTTTCCTTGTAAGTTAGCTCTAAATCCCTTGTACATAGTTGTATAGGTAGTAACTAATACATCCTGTGGTTTACTGCATAATTGACATTATATATATGTATGTATTGACTAATTCTTATAATAACAAATGTATGCAGTTATATGTGTAATAAATTAATTTATACATCATTTAAAAGGGTTTAATTCACCTCTAGAGCACCTTTTGCTCCGGAGGGATCCTGAGCACATTTAGATTGTTGATCAGCAGATCAATCAGATAAATCACATATTTAAAAGATGAGTCTTAATCATTTGTCATCTAGATCATTGATCAGTGTATTAATAATCCAGATGCGCTCAGCATCCCTTCAAAGCAGAAGGGTGTTCAGGAGGTGAATTAAACTTAATTTAAAATATTAATATCACATTAATTATGTTGAATGCTACGGTTGGATGGAGACTTTACAAACCTTCCTTCAGGTATCTTATTTAGCATATTGATATATAAAGACTCATCCACAACAGACCCACGTGGCAATGGTCCCATATATACAATGTAAAGCTACAAAAAAATATTCACTATTAAAATAATAATTATTATAAAATTATTGGATATTCTTGATGTAAGAAATATGTATAACTTTGTTAATATTAATTATAAAATGTTAAGAAAGATTTCTTAGCTTACAATTAATCCGTTTACTTTTACTTTCATTCTTTGATTATTTTAACTCAAGCCTCATTTATGTGTTTTCATTAATGAAGACATGAAGTTATGAATATGAATTATGTTTTTTTTATGGTGAAAACAGATTATTCATATGTATTTAAGCCAACAAATGGCAAAAGGAGTCCCCACGCTTCCCAAATCAAATTCATATACCATCTATGGATTTGGCAAAAGCGAGGAAGTTCTCATTGATCTTTTCATTGTGAGTTAGTATCCAAAATAAATTCATTCTACAAATATCAATGGTCGGAGATATATGTTTTATTCCATATTTATTTATATATAGTTGTTGATATTAATTATGGTTCAGAGGATTAATTATTTATTCTAAAAAGGATTTCTAACCATAATTAATTCATATTCAAGAAATCTAATTTTTGTTGATAGATTGCTAACATTTGGTATCAGAGCTAATTTTACCTCTGTCTTGATATGAATGTATTTTGTAATGATTTATATATATAATGTTTATGGTGATCAAATCAAATTTTAATCGTGCAAACTATATATTATGAATTATTTGTAGTTTGTTGATAAAATGATTATGATTAATCATCCATATTATTATATATATTTACATGATGGATTAAAAAAAATGTCCTACGAACATCATTCTTCAAAGAAAGTAAATTCGATGTATAGTGATATTTATTGAAATCACATTTGTTTATCCTCAAAGAATTAATTGAAATAGTAAATTCAATTCATCATTTTATTTGAGGTTGAATGTTACATAATTTAATGGATTTCATTTCAATATGTTCATGCTTGCTAAACGTCCAGTAAGTCCATTAAAGTTCATATTGTAACATAAAGTAAAAAGGAATTTTATTGACAATAATGGTAAGTTAGAATATTGTCAATTAAAGCAATGTTGTGATATAAGCACAAAATAAATATGTATATGTAGGTATCATTTATTCATTAAATGTGTTACATATTTGATCATTTGTACAAATATAATATAAGTAAATAAATAAAGGATGCCATGTGACTTAATTATGATTTCAAATAGTTAAAGAGTAGCCACAGCATCTTTAATTATTATTGTCATAATTATTTGAATTATTTCAAGTCACATATAGTAATATGACATCAATGTAATTAATCGTATGAATATGATAAACTTATCCCACAGAAATTTTTATTATATGTCCATGATTAATTAGGATAAAATAATAAATTATATTTCTTGACTTACCCACAGGAATCAAGTTATATAATTTATTAGTTTTATCACAAAAGTAAGATATAAATCATAAAAATTAAACTTTGCCCACAGATAGTTTTATTGTTTATATATCTCGAACTATATTTGCATTGGCTAAATATATGATTTCATTTAATATTTGTGTCTCTATTTATGAACATGTACATATTGTTTTCTTGCAGCAATGCAACATGTTACTTACTTTGATTATAAGAATGACATTCCTGAACTGACTGGTGATAATTATAAAATTTGGAGGGAGAGAATTCTCTTACATTTGGGTTGCATGGACATTGATTACGCCATAAGGAAAGATGAACCATTATCTATTATAGATACTAGCAATCAAGTTGACATCGCTTCTTATGAACAGTGGGAGCGATCTAATAGTTTAAGCATGATGTTCATAAGAACTAGATTACCTGCTAGTATTAATGGTTCAATTGGGGAGCATTAAAAGGTTAAAGAATTATTGAAGGCGATAGATGAACAATTCGCATCTTCAGATAAAGCCCTTGACAGCACCCTTATGACAAAATTATCATCGATGAGGCTCACCGGAGTAAAAGGCGTGCGTGATCATATCATGCGCATGAGAGACATTGCGGCTCAACTAAAAAAGTTAGAGGTTGATATGTTTGATTCTTTCCTTGTGCATTTCATTTTAAACTCTTTGCCTCAACAATATGGTCCTTTCAAAATCTCTTATAATACACATAAAGATGAGTGGTCTATAAATGAACTTTTGACCATGTGTGTATAAGAGGAAGGGAGACTCATTGCTGAGATGGGGGAGAGTGCACATCTAACGATGTGCGAAAAGAAGAAAGTTCATTCCAAGCATAAGGCAAAAGGTAAAGCACCATTGCAACTTGACATTAAGAAAGAGTCTAAGTGTTTCTTTTGCAAAAGGAAGGGACACATAAAGAAAGATTGTGTCAAATATAAGCAATGGCTTGATAAGAAAGGTAAATCAATCTCTTTAGTATGTTATGAATGTAATATAGCTGATATTTGTCATAACACATGGTGGATTGATTCTGGTTCTACGATCCACATTGCCAACACTTTGCAGGGCTTTCTAAATCATAGGAAGCCAATGGGCAATGAGAGTTGCATCTATACTGGAACAGAATGCGCACAAATGTGCAAACGATTGGAACATGCAAAATTATTTTCAATTCTAGTTTTGTCTTGTATTTGGAAAAGACTTTATATATTCCATATTTTTCTAAGAATTTGATTTTAGTTTCGAGATTTGTACCTTTTGGATATTCCTTTTCTTTTTCAGATTCATCTTACACTTTGCAATATAAAGCTGAAATTGTCGAAACTGGTACATTATCTGATGGTCTTTTCAAAATTTATTTACAAGACAATTTCAATTATAATGACATGCATGTTCAAACAAAAGTGGGCATTAAAAGATGTGCTATGAATGAAAATTCCTCCAAATTATGGCACAAAAGATTAGGCCATATATCCGTTGATAGGATAAAAAGGCTAGTAAATGAAGGTGTACTTCGTACACTAGATTTTACTGATTTTGATACATGTATAGGTTGTATAAAGGGAAAATAGACTACTGTATCAAAGAAAGGTGCTAAGAGGAGTTCACAAATATTAAACATCATACATACAGATATTTGTAGTCCAGATATGGACTCGTATGGTAAAAAATATTTCATCTCATTTGTAGATGATTATTCATGATATATGTATCTTTACTTGCTTCGCAATAAATATGAAACAATGCGGTAAGCAAATAAAAATCGTGATATCAGATAGAGGAGATGAATATTATGGTTGATACACTGAAGATGGACAAGCAATAGGTCCCTTTGCAAGGTTTCTTCAAGAACATGGTATAATTGCCCAATATACTATGCCAGGATCGTCAGATCAAAATGGTGTAGCTGAACAAAGAAATCGAACATTGTTGGACATGATCCGTAGTATGCTAAGTAGTTCAAAGCTACTAGATCTTTATGGACTGAAGCACTAAAGACGACTAGGTATATATTAAATCGAGTTCCAACTAAAGAAGTTTCTAAAACTTCATTCGAGTTACTCAAAGGTTGGAAACCGAGATTACTGCATATGCGCGTACGGGGACGTCCATCTAAAATAAGGATTTATAATCCACAAGAAAAGAAACTAGACCCAAGGATGATAAGTGGTTATTTCGTTGGATATGCCGAGAAGTCCAAAGGGTATAGATTTTATTGTCCATCTCATACCACTAGATTTGTGGAATCAAGAAATGCAAAATTTCTTGAAAATAACTTGATTAGTGGGAGTGATCAATTTAGAAATATTTTTCTAAAAATGATTATTTAAAGTTACAAACTTCTACTTCAAATGATGAAATGACAGAGATTGCACCTAAAGATAGTGCAACATGATGAATCATTGATATTCAACAAACTATTGATGATAACCTTGTACATCAAGATAATCAACACTTGCCAATAATTGTTGATACAACAGTTGTAGATCTTGTTTCTCAACAGCATGATGATACAACATTAAGAAGATCAACTAGGCTCAAAAGGTCATCAATATCTAGTGATTATTTTGTGTATTTGCAAGAAATAGATTTTGACATAGGAGCCAAAAATGATCCTGAAACATTTTCACAAGCAATGAATTGTAGATATTCTGAATTATGGCATGATGCTATGAAAGAGGAGACGAATTCAATGACATTAAATAAAGTCCAAAATCTTGTTGAGTTGCCTCAAGGATCCAATGCCATTGGATGTAAATGGATCTTTAAAACCAAACGAGATTCTTTTGGCAACATTGAAAGATATAAAGCTAAACTTGTAGCGCAAGGATTCACTCAAAAGGAAGGAGTAGACTATAAGGAGACATTTTCTCTTGTATCTACAAAAGACTCTCTTCGTATTATTATGTCGTTGGTTGCTTATTTTGACCTTGAACTACATCAAATGAATGTTAAAATAGCATTTTTCAATGGAAATTTGGAAGAAGAGGTCTATATGAAGCAACCTAAAGGATTTCTCTCAAGTAATGGTGAGCATTTGGTATGCAATCTTAATAAATCCATATATGGATTGAAACAAGCATCCCGTCAATGGTATTTAAAATTCCATGCTGTTATTTCTTCATTCGGTTTTGTGGAAAACATCATGGATGAATGCATTTACCATAAGGTTAGTGGAAGTAAAATTTGCTTCCTTGTTTTATATGTGGATGATATTTTACTTGCTACCAATGATAAAGAATTGTTGTATGAGGTGAAACAATTTCTCTCTAATAATTTTGATATGAAAGATATGGGTGATGCATCTTATGCCATTGCCCATTAAGATATATAGAGATAGAAATAAAGGAATTTTAGGTCTATCACAAGAAATCTATATCAATAAAGTATTGGAGAGATTTCAAATGAAGGATTGTTCACCAAGTGTAGCACCCATTGTAAAGGGTGACAAGTTCACTTTGAATCAGTGTCCCAAAAATGATTTGGAAAGGGAACAAATGCAAAATATTCCATACGCTTCGGCGGTCGGTAGTCTCATGTATGCTCAAGTTTGTACTAGACCCGACATCGCTTTTGCTGTTGGAATGTTAGGAAGATATCAAAGTAATCTAGGTTTAGACCACTGGAGAACTGGAAAGAAGGTGATAAGATATCTTAAGGGAACTAAAGATTACATGCTCATGTATAAATGAACTGATGAGATAGAAATGATTGGCTATGCAGATTCAGACTTTGCAGGATGTGTTGATTCACGTAAATAGACATTAGGATACATCTTTTTGCTTGAACATGGAAAAGTTCTAAACAAAAATGTCCCCATGCTTCCCAAATCAAATTCATATACCATCTACGGATTTGGCAAAAGCGAGGAAGATCTCCTTGATCTTTTCTTTGTGAGTTAATATTCAAAATAAATTCATTCTACAAATATCAATGGCCAGAGGTATATGTTTTATTCCGCATTTTATTTATATATAGTTGTTGATATTAATTATGGTTAAGAGGATTAATTATTTATTTTAAAAAGGATTTCTAATGATAATTAATTCATATTCAAGAAATTTAATTTTTATTGATAGATTTCTAACACTTGATAGATGACATAAATTACTTGGTTTACCTCTCTATCGTCAATAACATTAGTTAAGTATACAAGGTAAATTGAGAGCAAAGTGACAATTGCAAGAGCTGAACCAAATTGAGACTTGATGAAGCCATTTCACGTCGATGATGAGATCCTACTTATATCGATAAAGAAAACTCTTGTTACACCAAACCTTGAAAATTTTGCAAAATATAAATAATATTGGACATAAAAGATGAACTAATTGGAATTTGGGCATATCATGTCATATCAATTTGGAAGTAATTGACTAGATTGTGCTTTATAATACATAAATATCTACAATAAGGGAAAACTAAATTAGAACAAAGTAGCTATTAGACAACAATTCAAAATAAATTGATGAACTTGAATAATTGAATACCAATTTAGAATCAATAACATAAAAAACTAGAATTATGGAAATAAAGAGAATAACTATAGCTATTTGGACAATCCATTATATATAAAGAAGACTATTGTGTGTGAGAGAGAGAGAGAAATAGCGAGAGGTTACCTTTTTAGTTGCACCCTAATGAACATAGTTCTCATGGTCGACCTTGCTTTTCTCTCTCACACACACATATGACTTTTAAGTATCATAAAAATAAAATATAATTATTTAGTTATATTTTCATAGAACGACATGAAGATATATTTTATTACAAAATATTAGCTATGTTAAGAAAATTCTAAAAAAATCTTAATATGACCATATTTCTATATCATAAAATGAGAAATCTTAAGAAAATTATCGATATAAGATAAAGAAATATACTACTTACATATAAATTTGACAAAAATGCTTAAAGCTTAATTGGATTTTGATAAATTTACATACTCTCATGCATTTCTATTTATATGAAAAGGTACCACTGAGAATATATGAGATGATTTTGTGGAAGTTTCGGCAATTACATGAAAGAAAAACTGACAAATAGGAGTTATCAATTTTTTAGCATTTAATCTTTATTTATAATTGGAAAGTTATAAAATTGCTTTGAATGCCGATAAAGAAAACTCATTAAAAACTCATGTCAACAATAACTTTTAAAAAGAAACAAAAATTGTAATATCCATAAGTTAACCATGCATGATTAGATGTATGAATGTGATGCTATATTATCTTATTGATAAGCTCTATGAATGTGATGTTAAGACTTACACTTCATTGTCAACTTTTGGAGTACGAAAGCGATGGAAATTTACTTAAGGAATGAAAATGTGATTTTTGGAAAAGTAAGAATTTGGAAAATTAAAGTTCTAGTAATTGTTTCTATATATGGAAGAATTCTAAAAGTGATTTTTAACATTTTTTAGGAAGTGTATGAGTTAGGTAAAATGTAATGAATGGGTCCGCCCTGTGCAAGTAGTGCCAAAGAAAGGAGGAATTACAGTAATCAAATCTGATTCAAATGAATTGATATCCATCAGGACAGTTATAGGATGGAGGATGTGTACTGATTTTAGGAAGTTGAACAAGGCAACAAGGAAGGACCATTTTCCTCTTCCTTTCATTGACCAGATGTTGGAGAGATTGGCAAAGCATTCCCACTTATGTTACCTAGATGGATATTCAGGATTCCTCCAAATCCCAATTCACACTCAAGATCAATACAAGACTACTTTCACATGTCCATATGAGACATTTGCTTATAGGAGGATGTCATTTGGCCTATGTAATGTACCTGCCACTTTTAAGAGATGCATGATGTCAATCTTCTCAGATTTTATTGAAGAAATTATGGAGGTCTTCATGGATGATTTTTCAGTGTATGGAGATTCCTTTGAGAGTTGTTTAGAAAATTTGACCAAGGTGCTACAATCTGGTTTCTATTGGCCTTCTTTGTTCAAAGATGCCCATTTATATGTTAAAAGTTGTGATGTGTGTCAAAGAATAGGGTCAATCTCCAGGAGGAATGAAATGCCCCTTTCCTAGCTATTTTGGATACAAATTCATATTGTTGGCTGTTGATTATGTGTCCAAGTGGATAGAAGTCATCCCCACAACAATTGCTGATTCCATGGCTGTTATCAAGTTATTCAAGGATGTAATCTTCCCAAGATTTAGAATCCCAAGAGTAGTCATAAGTGATGGAGGCAGCCACTTCATTGAAAAGTATTTTGAGAACCTCCTAAACAAATATGGAGTTAAGCACAAGGTCTCAACAACATATCATCCTCAAACAAATGGCCAAGCAAAAATTTCAAATAGGGAAATCAAGACCATATTGGAGAAAACAGTTTCCTTGACTAGAAAGGATTGGAGTTTGAGGCTAAATGAGACACTTTGGGCATATAGGATAGCCTATAAAACCCCTATAGGCACTTCTCCTTATAAATTGGTTTATGAAAAGATATGTCATCTACCAATTGAGTTGAAGCATAAGGCATATTGGGCAGTAAAGGCACTCAATTTTGACATGCAAGCATGTGGACAAAAGATGCTTCTACAAATGGATGAGTTGAATGAAATTAGGTTAAATGCCTACCATAATTTAGAATTATACAAGGAGAGAACCAAGAGATGGCATGATAGCAGAATTTTGAAGAAGGATTTCAAGGTTGGAGACCTTGTGTTGCTTTTCAATTCAAGGTTGAAACTATTCCCTAGAAAGTTGAAATTAAGGTGGAGTGGACCCTTCAAAGTCCACAAAATTTATCCTTATGGATCTGTGGACCTGCTGAATGATAAAGATGACATATTCAAGGTCAATGGACAGAGGTTGAAGCCATATAATTCCACAACTCAAGATTCAGCCAAGGAGGTCTGAAATTGCAAGATTTGCCTAGCTGAATTCAAGTGGAGAGATGTCTAGCCAAAGACATTAAAAAAGGCACTTCTTGAGAGGTAACCCAAGTTATTTTACACTTAACTTTTCTATTTTGCAGGAATAAAGAAGGGAGGAATAAGATCCATCCACAAATTGACAAGAAGGGAGTATCCCTACCCTTAATTTTCATTCTTCTCACTGAAATCCTATTGATAACTGATATTATCTCTTCATTTATGATGAGATCGTCATAGTAATATCTGAATCATCATGCATATCAGTTGTCCCAATCCATCTTAGCTAAATTTTAGTGAATTTTAGTGAATCACATTGCCTTGTTGAATTATGCATCTAAAAATCTGATATTGAATACCCCACTGATCTCTCTTGTTTCTCTGCAGGATTAGATGCAATTCATGAAGTATGGAACACCTGAAGAGTATGATTGAAATGCAAGACCCATTGGAAGAGACCAAATTCAAATTCGATATATTTCATACCCTCCCAACCCTCTCCCTTGCCTTAACTTTCCAACACTGTGGACAGTGTTGAGGCTAAGCTTGGGGGAGGAAATCTGGTGCTTTTCTAATCTTTACACCATATTTTCAATTGTTTTTAATGTCCATATATCATTTATCATCGGGTTATCAGTAGGTTTTGCAAGTTATCATTGGTTATCACCCGGTTATCACAAGTTATCACCAATCTAGTTCAATTCAATTCCCTCACTCATTTTGACTTTAAAATGGGTAAAAAACTTCATTATGACAGTTGGTACACTCCAATACCAAGTGGCCAACTTGGCCATTAGTCTTGTTGCTTTAATTGACTATTCAATTCAGATACACTTGAATCAATTTTCAGTTGAAAATTTTTCCTTTTTGTGGGTCACACTAGCTAATACTTATGGATTGAATTAGTAATATCAGATGTCTAGAAGAGAGTCGAGGCTCTTGCTTCCATGTTCAATAGGAAAACTTGACTTTTTGGACAAAGGGATCTAAACTATACTTGAGTTTGAACTATTGCTCACTTCATGAACATGATAGAAAATGAGAAAAAGGAAAAGTAAAAAAGTTGTATGCATGCATAAAAAAAGGAAGAGATCAAAACTTACAAAGAATCTCTCCTAAAGAAAGCATGAATAAAAATTAGGTGCTAAACCTATTTATTTGCATTTCATGAATAAAGGTCAGGTGTTAAACCTGTTTAAGCAATGAAAATCTGTTCATGAAGGGATTTGTAGTTCAACCTTGTAGTAAAGTTAACAATTCCTAATATTCAAACATGTTGTTGCTAGTACTTCTTTCATGGCTTAAATTTGCTTTAGCCTCTATGATTCCCTAGCTAGAAATTGAGTTTTTTGAAAGAAAAAAGTTTTGGCAAAGTGGGAAACTCATTGGATTCAATTCAGCTGACCTTTGCTTCATTTGTGGACTTTTAATTCAAACTGTCCTTAATTTCTGAATGTTTTGCTTGAGGACAAGCAAAAGGTTAAGCTTGTGAGAGTTTGATCACTAGTTGATTACTATAGGTTTTTATCCCATTTTAAATGCATTTCACCCCTATCGAATCCCTAAATTGCCCAACTTTTGGTCAATTATGTTTGAAATGCATGGATTATGATAACTATTTGATCTTCCTCATTTTATACCTAATTCCATGTGCATAGAGGTTCTGAAATGCCAAAATCCATAAATATTTCAATTCTATGCCAAGTTATCATTTTTAGGACAAGTTATCACTCCAATATGTCAAATTATCATTATTTTGAGTGATCTGATTTTCAATGATTTTCTTGTCCTAAATCCATTACTATCATGAATGAATCACATTTGGATGTTCATATCTCAACTTGTGCAAAATTTTAAGTCCATTTGAACAAGTTATCATTTTTCCAATGTCAAATTATCGTTAAAGGGCAAAACTATCATTTCGACATGCAAACCTATCAATTCTACACAAAGGCCTTAGGCAACCATTATATTATTATTCTAACTCATTGTTGTTCAAATTTGACCACATTTGGATAACCACAACCTTGTTATGACAAGTTATCGTTTTTAAGGCAATCAAGTTATCATTTTGGCACCCAAGTTATCATTCCTATGAAATCTTATTCATATTTGATTTTCTGACTTCACTCACTTGCCACCCTAATCCATTTGATGCCTTCTATGCTCTGAACTATCTATATTTGATCATTTTCCAAAATTTATGCAAAGTTATCATTCCGGGCATTGATAAGTTATCATTTTTAACCTTGATTTACAACTCTGCACAACACTTAATCATATTTGATGTTTAAACTGATCATAGTGGTTTCCTTTATCTTTATTTGTTCATAAATTATTTGAGGACTTTGATGCTTGGTGTTCTATCTTTGTATCAGAGAAAACAGATTGCAAAAGGTGAAAAAAGGTGGGGGGACCACTACCTTTGCTGTCCAGAAAAAGCTGTCTTCTGCAGCTGCAAGCAGGACCTGGACACTTGGCACCATAAGACATTTTGAGACATTTAAATGCTGATCTAAGGGTGATTATAGACCATATATAAACTGAGAAAACCCTGAATTTAGGGGAGGTCGGCCATTGCAAATTTGGAGAGAAGGCAGCAAGGGTTTGGAACAAAGAATTGGAGCTGAAGTGCTGCAAGGATACTTCTAGACAGCTTGAATCCAAGATGATTTCCTTCTGCTCTTTACTACATTTTGTATCAAACTTTGTAAACATGAGGAGGTAAATCCCGTGCCTCCTAGGATAGGATAGTAGTCTAATACATATTGTGGATGGATTAGGGATAAGTTCAAACTTTCTGCACTAATTTCTGAATTCTGAATTTCTAGTTTTACAATTTTGAATCTGAACTGCTATGGATTAGTTCTTGTCATTGGAAGACCCTACTTGTATTTACAACTGAGAAATTATCATTTGGTCTAATCTTTATTTAGAATTGAGCAAAGAACACATGCCAAGTTTCTGGATTCTATTCTGATTGAAAATCTGATTTCTGAAATTTGATTTCTAAACTTTCTGATTTCATATTTCCCTAAGCTGTTTGAATCTGATTTGTCATTGGGGATTTAATTAATTGAACAACTGAGAAGTTGTCATATGTCCTACTCTTGTTCAGAAATGAATTAGGAAACTTTGACATTTCATAATTCAATTCTATAATTACCATGAATTTTTTCTGATTTGAATGAGTTGCTAAATTCTATTTTCCTGAATTCAGGAAATCTGATTGTCCATTGTTAAGCCCCACTTTGATCCACCATTGAGAGATGGTTTTAAGGCCTTCCTTGAGATTCAGAGATGAGCCAAGGAGCAATGACAATTTCTGATTTCCCAACTTGTGATTCTATGCATTTCATTCCCAATTAATTAGTGTGAAGTGTGGACCTCATTTTTAATTGCAGCTGAGAGGTTGAATCAAGGTCCTCTTGTAGTTTAGAGATAAAACAAGGAACACTAGCACTATTATTGGATAAGTTTCATTCCAGCCAAGCTAATTGAAGTGATTTCATTATTTTGTGATCATACTTTGAAGTTATCATTTCAGATTTTATTAAAATTTCCAAAAAATTAGCAAGTGCTTTGAATTGAACCTAATGATAACTTGGTTTTCAGTGAGGATCATTTTTTAATTCAACTTGGCTAACAATCATATGATAATATATTATTTAGTTCTGGTATAATTGAGCTGTGAAAATAGCCATATTAAAGGTTGAATTGGATTTGACTAAAAAGTGATAACTTGTCCATTTCCATCCATAATTAAATTAGATGAACCACAACTCCTAGGAGGACCTTCCTCATTGATAGATAAACCCTTTTAGACTTTAGATTAGCATTTACAATTCAGTTTAATTAACTTTTCAGCAATCTACAACAAGTTATCATTTTACATTCCAAAAGAAAAATCTGTTTTCACTTCCTTTAAAAATCTGTTTTTGCCACTTTAAATATGATTAGTCTAAATTATTTCTAGGTAGTCTAGGACTTCAAATCACTGTGTATACGACATTTAGGATTACTACAATTGACATGTGCACTGCAGTAGAGAGTGAGTTAGGGAGTTAAAACAAAAATTAAAAAAAAATAGACTTTTGACCCAAAAATCAACAAGTTATCATTCAACCCCCTAATATCACTATCAATTATACATTTAAATTGCTTTTAACAAACAAAGTCACTCTTGGCATCATATTATTATTTCTAATAACTAATTACTATGCATTTTTATTTGTTAATAATTAACTTCTTTGTGAACGATTGTATGATATTCTTTCATTTAATATTGACAACATTTTAGCATATTTCAAATACAATTTTGAATATAATAGTTTACATATTGATAATTTATTAAACAATTGCACGCATAAGCGTAAGCATCCTAGGTCTGCCCATGGTCGGTAGTAAACATTCCTTTCTCCAGAATCCAGTCCTTAATCATGGCATGCGTGCTCGTCGGTTGTTCGACAAGTGCGAGGTGCCCTGCGCTCGAGACGACCACATGACTGAGGCTTCTCCACCTCTGCATGTATCCCGCCAGCTCCCCGACATCGTCCAGCTTCCATACCTTCCGCTTTGCGTCAAAGAAGCTCTTCTTCTCGTCTCATTCCTGCTCGTTGAGCCACGCCTCTATTGAGGCCACCCCATCTTGGAGGTCATATATGCTCTGATATAGTATAACCTTGTTGTTCATCTGCAACAGCTCCTCCACCAAGTACTTGACACTCTGCATCACATTCTCGAGGAGCGTATCATGTTGGAGCAAAGTTTTAATAACATATATAATTATATTTTGATGATACAAACCTCAAAAGATTAAAGCTAAATGCTGAAAAAGTTTAAAGAAAAAAGGATAACTTTATGCACTAAACTTTGATTAAATAATTGACTATGATCTTATTAAATTATGGATGAATGATGAATATCAACGTTTGTAGGGAATCCTATTAGCTATTCATAGAATCTAAGATTATCTAATTTGAATAATTATGCAAAAAGTTATGCTCAAAAGAGTGCAAGTCGGTTAATTTGTCGATCGAAGTAAAGAAGGTCGGTCGAGATAATACTGGACGACCGAATGGAGATGACTGTCGACCGATCAATACTGAGCCTGCCCCGATCGACGTAGAGATGATAGCGATTGCATACTGGTCGACGGAATGATCGTCTGATCAGAAGCTGAAGAAATCGTGTAACGGTCACATAGATCGGTCCATATGTGCGGTCGATCAGCCTCCGGATCAAATGAATAGTAATGGCTAATTTTGAAGAAGAAATTTGTGGAACAAATTCTGAATGAAATTTTTACGAAGACTATAAAGGAGTGCCAAAGCGAAAGGCAAAGACACTCATCCATACATTGAAGAAAAACTTCAAGTTATAAAAAAAGACATTTTTTCTTGAAGTTATCATTTTAAAATTTTATTTTCTTTCTCTCTTCTTTTCTTTTGAGTACTCTATTGTAAATGAGAGAAACAATTATCAGAAAGATTGTGAGAACACTTGTGTGAAAGAGATTCCAAATTTTACCTTTTGAGCGAGAGAAAAATTTAACTTTCTAGGAGGAGAGGTTTGCCTTGCCTCTTGAAGCGTAGAAAAGGTAATTGTGTCAAGGACTTTCTTCCTTTCTCCATTTGGAACAAAGGAAGTATTTTAGTGGAATCTCCGACGATCTTGAGATAGAGAAGTCAGAGTGGGACGTAGGTCAAGGTGTGACTGAACTTCGTCAACAACCACCTATGTTATCGTATTTGATTTATCTCTCTCCCTCTCATATTATGTTTATGATTTGAATTGTGTTGATTTAAAAAGTTTAAGGAATCCATTTTAAGCTTCTGCAATATGTTTTGTTAAATCGATAGATTTCATTTTTTACACCAATTCACCCCCTATCCCCCCCCCTCCCTCCCTCTTGATGCCGTTTGGAATCCAACAATTGGTATCAGAGCGGGTTTCTATTGTTTTAAGATATAATCGTTTCAAGATTTAATCAGCTTGTTTTAAGATTTAACAATCTTTAAAGTTATGGCATCAAGTGAATTTAGTTTTGCCGAATGACAATCAATTAGTCGTCCTCCCCTTCTGAATGCATCAAATTTTACAATTAAGATTCAAGCATACATATGTTCCATTGACATTGACATGTAGGACATTATTGAAAAAGGTTATTACTTACATGAAAATTTGCCTACAGATTTTAATGAAAGAGAAAAAAATTTGCAAAACTTGATTGGAAAGTCAAAAATATTTTTTATTGTGCTTTGGATTCAACAGAGTTTAATCAGATTTCAAGTTGTGAAAGTACAATTGAGATTTGGGAGAAATTTATTGTTACTTACGAAGGAACTAATAAAGTTAAGGAATCTAGACTAAATATTTTAAATCACCAATATGATTCTTTGAAAATGCATGATAATAAATCCATAAATGATATGGTTGCGTGATTTAACGATATTTTGAATGACTTAACCTCCTTAGACGAGCCAAGAACTAATCCCCAAAAGTAAAAACGTTTCTCGGGTTTCCCTTCTCTTGGACTGTGATTGAAGAAAAAGAACAAATTGGATTTTGATGATCTTATTGGTTCAGTTCTAACTTATGAGATCTCAATCCAAGAAGATAAAAGAGAAAAAATCTCAAAAAGAAAATATTGATATTGAAAGCAAACAAAATTGAAAAAAAATTAAGTGAAGAGGAAGTGGATAAAAAAAGACTCGCTCGCTACATAAGAAAACTTGACAAATACCTCAAGTTGGTAAAAAAGAAAGAGAAAAATGAGAAGCCAACCAGAAAAGCACACAAACAAACACAAAGAAGAGACAGGAAAAGAAAAAAAATATGAAAAGTCAAGTGAAACAAATAACTCATCAAGTTCTTCTGGTGACGAAGCATGATGAAATAATTTCTAACCCTTCAACTTCAAATAATGACTCATCGAGTTTTTTTGAAAAAATTTTTTTCTTTAGATGTGAATAAAGAATTTTCCTCTCTTAAAAAAAAGTTTTTCAATTAAGGAGAAAAAAATTTATTATATGAGTTTGAAAAAATTAAAAGAAGAGAATGCATATTTTGTGAAAAATAAAATTGATTCTTTGAGAATTATATATACGTGTCAAATTGAAAGTTACATATTTTTCAATTAATTTAGAAATTTCGTTTGTTTTATGTATTAAATAATAGTGTTAAAAAATAAATTTGGAAAATTATATCATGATCCCAAAACTTAAATCAAGCAATATTTAATGGCTAAGTCAATAAATGTGGGATGGGGCGTCTATAAAACTTTTTTCTTTTCTTTTTTACAAAGACAATGTATGATGATCCATTGCATCGTATGATCAGTAAATTAACTCAAAACCGGTAAAATATACAACTCTTTGAGGTAAAATCGTCAGCTCAGGACAGTCCGCAATACACAATCTTCGGAGAGCAGTCAGGCGTTCCATCCCTGACGGCAACGACTTCAAATTTATACAGCCCCAAATACTCAATTCCTCGAGAGATGTGAGGCCACCGGGGTCATGTCCGGCCGCTGCTGTCAGTGATACGAGGTTTCTGCAGTCGTCGAATAGCAACAATTTTAGCGACGCAGGGACGCTCCAACTCGGCATTGCCGTCAGCCTTTCGCATGAAATGAACCGCAGATCTTCGAGATTCTGAGGAAGAGACGGCACGGGACCGTTCATGTAACGCCCCCGAAATATACCCTGCCACGTGGACGAATACACTCCGGGAATGTTACGGGACTTGACTTACGTGTACAATAATTTGACCAAAATAAGACTTTGATTGGTCAACATAATAGAGGAATAATTGCGGAAGGAAACATAGCTATTATTCGTTTAAAAAGAGGCATAATTAAAATGAATGCGGAAGTCTTAACAAGATAACACAACTAAGTTTCACATAATCTAAACATAATAGTTTGCATAAATGAATACAACTCGATGAAAATAAAAAGGAAGCTGAAGAGACTCGATTTCATGTGCAAAGATCACCACGAGCTCGATCTGTCGCCTGCGCCATCATCCTTTTTACTGGGACAGGTTATTACCTGTGACATTGAATACACAGGGGAGGTGAACCTCCCTGTGAGCTTTGACGCCCAGTACATAATAATGATATGACATATAAGCAATAATGACATCATAAAGATAATCAAATGAACATAATCATAATTGATAGAGTCATGTAGATATGATTGATACAATAACATCATGATCAAGAGGCATGAACTAGAGTGGCATTAGTGATGATAATATGATAAGTGTAACGAGAATAATATGATCATCATTAAAAGATCATAATATCATTGGGCATTGCCCATCATCATAATTATTGTCATCTTTACATTTTTCATTATGTTACACTTATTTTGGAGTGTCTTTCAACTCCCTAAAATAAGGCCGGTGGAGTATCTTTCGACTCCCTTTTGGCCAGGGCGGAGCATCTCAACGCCTAATACGGGCCGGTGGAGTATCTTTCGACTCCCTTTTGGCCAGGTTGACCGTCGTCAACCAAACATAAGAAGAGCTCTTCATTTAGTAATTTTCATCTTTTATCTTACCTTATTATATAATTATATTTGTTCATGGATCAAGGATAATAAATAATAAGACTTGAAAGGAAATTTTGGATTGAGATGCACATCGCAGTCCGAAAAGGTTCTGCATATATGATCACATGAATACTATTATATTACGCCAAGAGAACCGAGTATATAACTACTTGCTTAAATTATAATCACTTTCGATAAATCATTCGGCAGATAAATGGATTGAATACTTAAGATGTGGGGTACAATCGATAATAGCATGCTACATCAATATGCTTGATGTGTGCTATTTGAGTACATCTGATGTCAGTAGCCACTTAACAAGAGTGCCACCCACGTTTTGGTGCATTTGCACGTGGAAATGTAGATGTAATACACCTATAAATCTCATGCATTTACTATGCACATGGCCATGTGACACCTATATCGAAATCATTTATATGGGATCAACCATCACAGCAGGGTGCCAAATAAGAATGGAATCATATTTAATTATGAGATCAACCATCATAGTCTACGTAGATGACACAGAAAAAAAAAGGAATCATATTTAATTATGAGATCAACCATCATAGTCTACGTAGATGACACAGAAAAAGAAACTTGCGTATCTGGTGTTTCAAGGAGCTAATTAACGCATTGATGGGAGGCACGACGATGAGCATGAATCGGTACTGAACATTACGATATTCACTAGAGTATTAATTCGATCAAGCTAAAACAGGCGATGGATCATACTACTTTTTAACCTGTGCGAGAGTGCGATTTCATATATCCACAGTGTATACCATTATTTGATCTATAAAACTCCATTCTTTAAAACCACGGTCCAAAAATATATATAGGCAGAGGACAACCGAGAGACATTCATGTATCCAGATAATTTGTTAATCTAATGACGTGACGATGGATTTCATTGGTTTTTGTGTACCTTTGCAAATAGTCAATCTGATCTTACTGTTCACGATCTCGACGTCTCCTTCGTTGACGATGACTTCGCGTGTGTTTTCGTTCTCCCTCTTCCTCTCCTGCGGCCAAGACGACACGATGGAACAAAATCCTCAGATCCTCTTTTTGTTTCCATTTTAACCATATGCATGCTGGTTGCTCCGTGAATGCAGGGCAGTTACGAACGAGTCTCTCTCCTTTTTTTTTTTTCCTTTTTTTTTTTTTTTTAACAAGGTTCTCGGACGTCACATTATAAACCCCTTAAATTAAAATTCGTCCTCGAATTATGTATAGTGTAGGAACTTACCAAATAGTCTGGGAAACTGTTGCCGCATTTCTGACTCGAGTTCCCAAGTCGCTTCATCTCCTTGATGATGACTCCATGCGACTTTAACCAGTGGTACATCTCTATTCTTATGACGCTGAACTTTCGATTCTAAGATTCTCAACGGTTGTTCTTCATATGTCAGATCTTCTTTAAGATTTGGCTCCTCATATCTGATAATGTTCGCCTCATCATGCTTATACTTTCGGAGCATAGATACATGAAAAACATTATGCACTCGTCCATATGATGGGGGTAGTGCTAATCTGCATGCTGCCTCTCCGACTAACTCCAGTACTTCGAACGGACCCACATACCTCGGACTGAGCTTTCCCTTCTTGCTAAATCTCATGACTCCTTTCGTCGGGGAGACTTTTAGCAGTACTTGATCACCTGCATGAAAGATCTGCTCACGTCGGCCTTTATCTGCATAGGTCTTCTGACGTGTCTGTGCTGCTTTCATTCTCTGTTGTATTAACTCCACCTTCTTGGCATATTCCTCAGTCTCCTTTAATTCTTTAGCACTCAGGAACTTTCGTTCGCCGACCTCATTCCAACAAGCTGGTGATCGACATGGTCTTCCATACAAGGCCTCGAATGGAGCCATGCCTATGCTGGAATGATAACTATTATTATAGGCAAATTCGATCAGGGGCAAGTGATCATCCCAACTGCCATGCCAATCCAAGGCACATGCCCTCAGCATGTCTTCTACCGTCTGGATGGTCCTCTCTGATTGACCATCTGTCTGGGGATGAAAAGCCGTACTATAGTTCAGTCTTGTCCCGAAAGCATTCTGCAGACTCCTCCAAAACCTAGCTGTAAAGCGAGGATCTCGATCTGACACTATAGAAACTGGAATACCATGCAATCTGATAACCTCCTGCACATATATATCCATCAACCTCTCGATTGACTGTCTCCATTTGATCGGTATGAAGTGTGCAGATTTTGTCAATCGGTCGACCACTACCCAAATAGCATCATGTCCTTTTTGTGTGCGAGGTAGACATGATATGAAATCCATGGAAATGTCTTCCCATTTCCACCTCGGGATTCCTAAAGAGCTAAGCTTGCCATATGGCCTCTGATGCTCTATCTTCACTTGTTGGCATACTAGACACGTAGAGACATATTCCGCGATCTCTCGCTTCATATCGTGCCACCAGTAACTTCGTTGTACATCCTTGTACATTTTCGTGCTGCCTGGATGGATGGCAAATTCTGACTTATGACATTCGTCCATCACTTCCCTCTTGAGTTCAGCATCATTAGGGACCCACAAACGGTTCCTATATCTGACTCCGCCATCGGCTGATATCTTGAAGTCCTCTGTTTCTTTCTCACACCTACTGACCATCTTGACATATTCTGCATCCTCCGACTGTGCCTTGATGATTCTGTCAACCAAGTTTAGCTGAAGCTGGTGCATCATCAATATAACTCCATTTCTGCCCGGCCTTGGATTCCACATGTTGAGTTCTTCAGTCATCTCAAACACTCGGAGCCTCATAAATGCTAATGAACCTTCCCATTTACGACTCAATGCGTCAGCAACTGTGTTTGCCTTACCTGGATGGTAGTTAATGGCAAACTCATAGTCTTTCAAAAACTCCATCCACCTGCGTTGCCTCATGTTTAAGTCTCGCTGAGAGAAGACGTATTTTAGACTCTTGTGATCGGTGAACACTTCGAACTTCTCTCCATACAAATAATGTCTCCAGATTTTCAGAGCAAAGACCACTGCCGCTAACTCTAAATCATGTGTCGGGTAGTTCACCTCGTGCTTCTTCAACTGTCTTGATGCATATGCAATCACTTTACCGTGTTGCATTAGTACGGATCCCAATCCTGTACCGCAGGCATCACTATACACCACATACCCACCACTACCAGAAGGGATGGTGAGTATCGGTGCTGTAGTCAATCTAGTCTTCAGCTCCTGAAAGCTATCTTCACACTGTCGTGACCAGATAAACTTCTCACCCTTTTTTGTCAGCTTCGTCATTGAGGAGGCTATCTTCGAGAAGTCCTTTATGAATCGCCTATAGTATCCAGCCAATCCAAGGAAACTGCGTATCTCGGTCACATTTTTCGGTCGAGCCCAATTTGTCACTGCCTCTACCTTCGCTGGATCAACAGAAATACCCTTCTTAGAGACAATGTGTCCTAGGAACATAATTTCTTCCAACCAGAATTCACACTTCGACAGTTTTGCATAGAGTTTGTGCTGCCTAAGTGTCTCCAATACGATTCTCAAATGCTCTCTGTGTTGTTCGGGGTTCTCTGAATAGATCAATATGTCATCAACGAAGACGATGACGAACTGATCCAAATAAGGCTTGAACACCCTGTTCATCAGATCCATGAATGCTGCAGGTGCATTCGTCAACCCAAAAGGCATAACCAAGAACTCGTAATGCCCATATCTCGATCGAAAAACAGTCTTCGGAATGTCTTCTTCTGCAACTCGTAGTTGGTGATAACCACTCCGCAAGTCAATCTTGGAGAACACAGAGGCCTTGGACAATTGATCAAACAAATCATCAATACGTGGCAGCGGGTACTTATTCTTCACTGTGACCTTATTTAGCATTCTGTAATCTATACATAATCTGAGGGAGCCATCCTTCTTCTTCACAAAGAGCACTGGTGCACCCCATGGTGAAACACTGGGTCGGATAAACCCCTTATCTAAAAGTTCTTGGATTTGCTTTTTGAGTTCTTGCATTTCAGCTGGAGCCATTCGATATGGAGCTTTAGAGATAGGAGCAGTGCCCGGATGGAGGTCGATGCAGAAATCAATCTCCCGTCGTGGTGGCAATCCAGTGACGTCTTCTGGAAAGACGTCCGGAAAGTCTCTAACTATTTTCATCTGTCGTGGGTCTGGAATTGGAGCATCTGTTTTCACGACACTAGCTAGATAACCTCTACAGCCTTTATGCAACATCTTCTGTGCCTTCATTGCAGAAATGATCACCTTGTCTTCCTTGCCAGTAGTGCCCTTCACAGTAGCCTTCGGCTTGCCTTGAGTACCAATGATAATCTTCTTTTGCCTGCATACTACTACAGCATCGTGATATGACAGCCAGTCCATACCAAGTATGACATCATAATCTGTCATGGGAATGACGATCAGATCTGCAGAGAAATTCTTGCCATCGATCGTCACTGGTACTTCTGGGATGTACTTCGTAGTGCAGAGAGTACCCATAGGGGTTGCCACACTCATGGAACATGTCATATCATGCAGAGGCAAATTCAAAGCCATAGTACAATCTTGAGAGATGAATGAATGTGATGCACCAGAATCAAATAATACTGTAGTAGGCATGCCTGCTATAGGTAAAGTACCTCTGATGACGTCGACGTCAGCTGGTGTAGTATCCGTTTGCATATTATAAACTCTGCCTTGCACCAAGGTATTAGCATTTCCAGCGCTACGCTGAGCTTGTTCCTCCCTTGCCTTCTTAGGACAGTCACGGATAAAGTGTCCCTGCTGACCACAGTGGATACAAGCACCTGTTCTTCGTCGGCATTCTCCTGGGTGAAATCTCCCACAATGTTGGCATGCTTTATTATTTTGCTGGGGCTGCTGCGGTGCCTGTCGCTGTTGAGGCTGAAATCATTTATTCATTAGTCATCATCATTGCATACCTATAACTATTTATTTTACTTCTCACCTGACGATAAGGTTGCTGCTGTTGTGGTGGCTGGCGTGGCATGTTGCGAGGCTCATATGGCCTCACACGATTATCACGTCGGTGGTCCCTCCGGTTTGAACGCTTGTCATTCCACCTGTGACGACCATGCTCAAGGGTTTGTATAGGGGCCTTCCCTTTTTGTTCTTCCAATTCTCTTAAGTGGTCTCGCTCCATAGTAGTCGCTAGCTCGACTGCCTCCTTCAGATTTTGCAATTTTCCGGATAAGGTCTTGGACCTGATAGTAGTGTTTAAACCTTGAGCAAATTGGTCTGCCCTCTGCTTCTCACTCATGCGCATGGTATTATATTTTTCCAGTTTTATAAACTGGAAGTGGTACTCAGCAACAGTCGTCTTCCCCTGACTAAGCTGTAGAAATTCCCGCTGCTTTTGAATGCGATCATGCTCTGGGAAATAGTGTGCCTCAAACACCTCATAAAAGCTATTCCAGGGAATCACGTTCTGCTCTCCAAACTGAGTTGCTTTAGTACTTCTCCACCAATCAAGGGCTTCACCAGTCAGACGATTAGTGGCGTACAAGACCTTTCTGTCCTCAGCACAACGCATTGCGAGGAAAGTTTCTGTCATACTTATGATCCACCTCTCCGCCTTATCGAAATCACCTGTGCCGTCGAATTGTGGCGGATGCAACCTCAAGAATTCTTGTAAGGTGTCCTGCGGTGGCGCTGGCATGAGTTGCACAATTGGAGGCTGCATCGGCCAAGGCTGCATTGGCCAAGGCTGCATCGGCCAAGGCTGCCCTAGTGGAGGCTGCATAGGCAAGAACTGCATATGTGAAGGATAGACTGGTGGAGGCTGCACCGATGGAGGCTGGACCGACGGTGTCTGCACCGGTGGGGGCTGGACCGGTGGTGTCTGCGTCGGTGGAGGCTCCTGCGTCGCTGGAGGCTCAACTGGCGGTGTCTGCACTGGTGGCGGATGGACTGGTGGTGTCTGTGTCGGCGGAGGCTCAATTGGCGGTGTCTGCACTGGTGGCGGATGGACTGGTGGTGTCTGTGTCGGCGGAGGCTCAACTGGTGGGGGCTGCACCGGTGGAGGCTGTCCAAACTCAATCTCATTTTGATTCATCCCTTCTTGTTCAACATCGGTTACTCTATCACGACGAGGTCGACCACGACCTCTACTAGT
Organism: Pontederia crassipes; assembly: GCA_030549335.1. Lineage (NCBI taxonomy): Eukaryota > Viridiplantae > Streptophyta > Magnoliopsida > Commelinales > Pontederiaceae > Pontederia > Pontederia crassipes. Next base: position 37,956,474 of record CM060197.1, on the reverse strand, counting down.
GGTAGCGCGTCGTGGAGGCATCTACAATATTGCACATCATGGAAACATTTAATAAAACATTTAAATCATAAAAACATAACTTTCTTACTTGATTTAGCACCGGTTGGCGCGGCGACTGCTCGTGGCTCTTTGCACATGGATTACATACTTGACATTTCAGAACATAAGAATATTCTGACTTTAGGCTCTGATACCTAACTGTAACGCCCCCGAAATATACCCTGCCACGTGGACGAATACACTCCGGGAATGTTACGGGGCTTGACTTACGTGTACAATAATTTGACCAAAATAAGACTTTGATTGGTCAACATAATAGAGGAATAATTGCGGAAGGAAACATAGCTATTATTCGTTTAAAAAGAGGCATAATTAAAATGAATGCGGAAGTCTTAACAAGATAACACAACTAAGTTTCACATAATCTAAACATAATAGTTTGCATAAATGAATACAACTCGATGAAAATAAAAAGGAAGCTGAAGAGACTCGATTTCATGTGCAAAGATCACCACGAGCTCGATCTGTCGCCTGCGCCATCATCCTTTTTACTGGGACAGGTTATTACCTGTGACATTGAATACACAGGGGAGGTGAACCTCCCTGTGAGCTTTGACGCCCAGTACATAATAATGATATGACATATAAGCAATAATGACATCATAAAGATAATCAAATGAACATAATCATAATTGATAGAGTCATGTAGATATGATTGATACAATAACATCATGATCAAGAGGCATGAACTAGAGTGGCATTAGTGATGATAATATGATAAGTGTAACGAGAATAATATGATCATCATTAAAAGATCATAATATCATTGGGCATTGCCCATCATCATAATTATTGTCATCTTTACATTTTTCATTATGTTACACTTATTTTGGAGTGTCTTTCAACTCCCTAAAATAAGGCCGGTGGAGTATCTTTCGACTCCCTTTTGGCCAGGGCGGAGCATCTCAACGCCTAATACGGGCCGGTGGAGTATCTTTCGACTCCCTTTTGGCCAGGTTGACCGTCGTCAACCAAACATAAGAAGAGCTCTTCATTTAGTAATTTTCATCTTTTATCTTACCTTATTATATAATTATATTTGTTCATGGATCAAGGATAATAAATAATAAGACTTGAAAGGAAATTTTGGATTGAGATGCACATCGCAGTCCGAAAAGGTTCTGCATATATGATCACATGAATACTATTATATTACGCCAAGAGAACCGAGTATATAACTACTTGCTTAAATTATAATCACTTTCGATAAATCATTCGGCAGATAAATGGATTGAATACTTAAGATGTGGGGTACAATCGATAATAGCATGCTACATCAATATGCTTGATGTGTGCTATTTGAGTACATCTGATGTCAGTAGCCACTTAACAAGAGTGCCACCCACGTTTTGGTGCATTTGCACGTGGAAATGTAGATGTAATACACCTATAAATCTCATGCATTTACTATGCACATGGCCATGTGACACCTATATCGAAATCATTTATATGGGATCAACCATCACAGCAGGGTGCCAAATAAGAATGGAATCATATTTAATTATGAGATCAACCATCATAGTCTACGTAGATGACACAGAAAAAAAAAGGAATCATATTTAATTATGAGATCAACCATCATAGTCTACGTAGATGACACAGAAAAAGAAACTTGCGTATCTGGTGTTTCAAGGAGCTAATTAACGCATTGATGGGAGGCACGACGATGAGCATGAATCGGTACTGAACATTACGATATTCACTAGAGTATTAATTCGATCAAGCTAAAACAGGCGATGGATCATACTACTTTTTAACCTGTGCGAGAGTGCGATTTCATATATCCACAGTGTATACCATTATTTGATCTATAAAACTCCATTCTTTAAAACCACGGTCCAAAAATATATATAGGCAGAGGACAACCGAGAGACATTCATGTATCCAGATAATTTGTTAATCTAATGACGTGACGATGGATTTCATTGGTTTTTGTGTACCTTTGCAAATAGTCAATCTGATCTTACTGTTCACGATCTCGACGTCTCCTTCGTTGACGATGACTTCGCGTGTGTTTTCGTTCTCCCTCTTCCTCTCCTGCGGCCAAGACGACACGATGGAACAAAATCCTCAGATCCTCTTTTTGTTTCCATTTTAACCATATGCATGCTGGTTGCTCCGTGAATGCAGGGCAGTTACGAACGAGTCTCTCTCCTTTTTTTTTTTTCCTTTTTTTTTTTTTTTAACAAGGTTCTCGGACGTCACAGTTCAGGTTCTTACAGTTGTGAAATTCCAAAAATCTCAGCGAGTTCAATCCTTGAAGCACCTCAGGCAAATCGACCAGAGCGTGGCATTCACGTATGCAGAGACGCTCGAGAGAGATCATGCTTCTCCAAAGTTTGGAGAACCTATCAGAAAATATCCAATCGGAACTATCGATTTCCAATTCATTGAGGCGTGAAAGAACAAAGCCGGTCGTCTCGCCGTCTTCTTCCTGATCATGCCACATCAAAGCTCCCTGTTCGAATACTTTGAGGGTTAATCTTTCAAGGCCTTCGAGATGCAAAGGACGAAGCACTATCTTATTGCTTTCCACTAATTCGAACGACTTGAGAGAGGATCCCAATGGCATCAAACCGGCCAACTCTGGACATTTCTTTATTTCCAAACGAACCAGGGCTGGGAAGCAATTCCTTGCCATGGCTTGCGCGTGATCTGCGTTGTTGTTCTCCCACCAATACTCCAAGCTTCCGAGATGCCTCAACCTCAGTTCTGTTAGCAAGGGAAATGCTTGCACTACGGGAGAGTCCCCTGCACTGTCAGAGATAACATACTTTAGATTATCCAAATGTTCTAAAGAGAGCACCTCGAGAGACTTCAATTGCCAAAGCGGTGGAAGACGACTCAATCTAGAGCAATATCCCATATGAGGTTCCACCAACTGTTGAAGCAGCAACTTGTCTGTCATCCATCTAGGAAAATTTAATCCATTGTAGTCCCATATTTTCAATAATTTTATGCTATTCGGAGGCCTAAATTCTTCCAGCACTAGCATTCCATTTTCTTCATTTGAACTAGTAGCCATGGTGTCATCACCCTGAACATTTTCTTCATTTTCTTCCATTCTCTTCGCTTCTCCCCACCAGAGTTCTAGGTGTTGCAGATCTTGTTTGGAATGAAGATTGGCCTTTCTAGCTTCCAGGGCATCTTTCACATATTGCAGATTGTAGAGCTTTAATTTGAATGAAAGTTGTAGCCTTTCCAACTCCGCTATGCCTCTCCCTGCAGCAGCAGCATCCACAATGTACATCGTCAGTATTTTTAGGTTGGTCATTAGTCCCATGCCTTCTGGCATTTTCCTCAGCCCATAACAGTCGTCCAGATAGAGATGCCTAAGGCTAATCATGCATCGCATGCTTTCAGGTAGCCTGCACAATTCATAACATCCAGAAAGAACCAATGTCTGCAAGTTCAGCAGAGTAGTTGCTGATTCAGGTAATTCATGGATGTCAGTAAAGAATAGGTTAAGATATCGTAGGTGTTTAAAAAATTTAACTGAAATTGGAAGTCGAGTGGCAGATCCGTGTAGTTTGAATACTCTTAGGAAAGTATATTTTGAAATTTCAACTGTCTGAATAGAGTCCTCTATTAGCAATGTTCGGAGACTTGAGAAGGTTTCTAGCGTCTTTTTGACGTCCAACTCCTTAAAACCTACCAAATGATATACATCCTTTGGTGTAACGTATCGGCCTTTAAAAACAAAAAAGAAACGAGCGGTCGGCATGCCTCCCTGACCTTCCGTCGTTTCACCTCCGGCCGACCAAGGGTCGGCTGGGGTCTATATAAAGGGGCCAAGGAGGGCGCCCTTGCGACCCCTTGGAACCCTCAGCCGACCGCCTCCCCTCACCGTCTCTCTTCCTCTCGTCCGACGACCGGCGAATGACGACGCGCGACGACGAAGCAGGGCCGAGATGAACAGCGAACAAATCGATCCCTCTCCGACGCATCTCGACATTCCTCGATGTGCGCGAGGGTCAGGCGAATTCTCCCAGGCGACAGCGAACGACCGACGACCAACGAACGATGAGAAAACGACCGGCGAACTTTGAAACTCGGCCAAAAAAGGTACCTTAGCATTTAAATCCTATAGACAGAGAAATAGGAATCGTTTGATGCTCATGAATAGTTCATTTCAATCCTGAGATCATTATCTACATTTTTCCTATTCATGTCGTGAAGAAATGATGGCCGGAAGGCCGCCGAAATCAATGGAGAAGTCCAGCGGCCCTGTTTTATCGCAGGGACCGGTCGACCGATTTTGTCAAACGGTCGACCGATCTGCATGTTGATGCATACAAGTTCATCTTTATCGGTCGATCGACCTCACCACGATGATCGACCGATCGTTCTATTGACAGATAGATTGACCTTATGATGTCGACCGATTCCATGGAACGGTCGACCGATCCGATGTGCAGTGCGCATCTGTAGGACCTAGCGAACGGTCGACTAACACCTAGGATGGTCGATCGATTCACAGACACCCAAAGCAAGAACACGATCGACCTGCCTAGTGTACCGGTCGATTGGTGCCAGAGAGCAGTCGATCGGTCCATCAGGAACGGTCGACCAGTCCGACAGGCAGACCCCTTGGTCTGACTTAATTGTAACGACCCACTCCAAATCATAACTAAGACTCTGACCAGTTCACCTATATTGGCTGAGTCCTATTGTACAAAGATCAACTTCCAGTGGACCTTAAATCATATATTTCACAGTAACTAAAGATAATTAAAGTAAAAACAAAGACGTGGGATTGCTATGTGCCGCCTCAATGTTAAAGTAAATATCAGAGATTAAAGCAATAGGAGGATAGGTAGTTAGCTGAGGGATAGTGAAGCTACTGGCTTAAATGCCCACTATTCCTGAAATTTCAGGTGTTCTCCCACCGATATCTCGAATTGAATGGGTGATGCTATGATCACACATCTTCCCTTAAAGATTAAAGTATTATGCCAGAACTAATCCCCAAAAGTATTATGCCACCTAAGGGGTGGCTTAGCCTCCTTAGGCGAATGACAATCAATTAGTCATCAAGTGAATTTAGTTTTGTCGAATGACAATTAATTAGTCGTCCTCTCCATCTAAATGCATCAAATTTTACAATTAAGATTCAAGCATACATATGTTCCATTGACATTGACATGTAGGACATTATTGAAAAAGGTTATTACTTACATGAAAAATTACCTACAGATTCTAATGAAAGAGAAAAAAATTTGCAAAACTTGATTGCAAAATCAAAAATATTTTTTATTGTGCTTTGAATTCAACAGAGTTTAATCAGATTTCAACTTGTGAAAGTACAACTGAGATTTGGGAGAAGTTTATTGTTACTTATGAAGGAACTGATAAAGTTAAGGAATCTAGACTAAATATTTTAAATCACCAATATGATTATTTTAAAATGCATGATAATGAATCCATAAATGATATGGTTGCGTGATTTAATGATATTTTGAATGACTTAGCCTCCTTAGGCGAGCCAAGAACTAATCCCCAAAAGTAAAAACGTTTCTCAGGTCTCTCTCCTCTTGGATTGTGATTGAAGAAAAAGAACAAATTGGATTTTGACGATCTTATTTATTCAGTTCTAACTTATGAGATCTCAATCCAAGAAGATAAAAGAGAAAAAGTCTCAAAAAGAAAATATTGATATTGAAAGCAAACAAAATTGAAAAAAATTTAAGTGAAGAGGAAGTGGATGAAAAAAGACTCGCTCGCTACACAAGAAAACTTGACAAATACCTCAAGTTGATAAAAAGGAAAGAGAAAAATGAGAAGCTAACCAGAAAAGCATACAAACAAACACAAAGAAGAGACAGAAAAAAAAATATGAAAAGTCAAATGAAACAAGTAACTCATCAAGCTCTTCTGGTGACGAAGCATATCTATGTTTAATGGCTCACAATGATGAAATAATTTCTAACCCTTCAACTTCAAATAATGACTCATCGAATTTTTCTGAGGAAATTATTTTTTTAGATGTGAATAAAGAACTTTCCTTTCTTATAAAAAAAATTTTCCAATTAAAGAGAAAAAAATTTATTATATGAGTTTGAAAAAATTAAAAAAAGAAAAGAATGCATATTTTGTGAAAAATAAAAATTTGAAAAATAAAATTGATTCTTTGAAAATTACACATATATGTCAAATTGAAAGTTACATATTTTTCAATTAATTTAGAAATTTCGTTTGTTTTATGTATTAAATAATAAAGTGTTAAAAAAATAAATTGGGAAAATTATATCATGATCCCAAAACTTAAATCAAGCAATATTTAATGGCTAAGTCAATAAATGTGGGATGGGGCGTCTATAAAACTTTTTTCCTTTCTTTTTTACAAAGACAATGTATGATGATCCATTGCATCGTATGATCAGTAAATTAACTCAAAACTGGTACCCGTATTTGTTTTGTATGGCTCTAATTTTCATTTAGCAGGAATAAAATATTTATTACGCATGGAATGTATGACATACTGATAATGTGTCCAAGCAGTGAAATTCAAGCGGTCAATATAAACATTACTCAAGAGTGATTTATTTATAAATGAGATAAATAATAATTTCAGGACTACTAGTTACATACATCACAGCGGTAAAAATACAAGTGGTGAGATTTATTTCAAAAGAGATATTTTTTTGTTTTCCATGAAAAAAAAACAATATAAAAAAACACAAGCACTGTTTGGATATTGAAACTGAAAGTTTTACTTAATTTCGAAAATTTGACGATGTTATAGAGAAGTTTTAGTTTTGTGTTTGGGTAAAAGTTCTAAAGATAGAACTTAAATGTTTGATTGGAGGAGATAAATTCAAGGAGTCTTGTGGACAATGGAATCAGGTGGAATCGGCTAGTTCTACTCAATTCTTCAAACGCTCCCTTATTTCTGAGATGGAATTCGATCGCAATTATTGCGGCAGAACCAGAGTCCTGATATAATCTACCAATATTGGTGAACCATTTAGTGGTTCATTTTTTTAACGACGTGACCATTTTTTTATTTTGCACGCTCTATTTTCTTTTAGTTTTTTCTCCTTTTTATCTATCTTATATGTAATAATTTATTTATTATATGTAAATTATTAATAATAAATAATATTATATTATTTAATTCTTATTATTTAATTTCAACATTTCATTAAATATAAATTAATAAAAAATAATAAAGGATTATATCACCACTAGACATATATAATTAATGCTTGTCAGTATCATCATCATATAGTGTTAATTTTCAAGTTGTGACATAAAATATAAGAGAAATGTCTAAGAAAGAAAATGTCTAAGTAAGTTGTGACATAATGCTCGATCACTTTGGGACGCTCTTGTGGGTTGTCACCTCACGCTCGAGGCACGATGCTAGATTTAGGGAAGCTTAAAATCTTTGTTGAATAGATAAGAATTATTATAAGGCTTCGGAGGAGGACTAGCGGGTCTCCCCTAATATATCACAGGCCCGGGAGGCCTCTATGCGACGTGTGATGTGTAGGACAAACCATGGGGGTGCACTTTTCAGGAGTGCAGAAATTACAAAACTGTCACTATCACACTTGAAAATAAAACTAAGTACAAAAATGAGTTGAAAAAGAAAAAAATACATGAAGTAAGATAACTCGACGTGACACGGGAAAAGCCCCCGAGACATTCTCCCCACTCAAGTCAGCGACGTCCCTAGAGCTATAGCTTGAAATTCTTCAATCTTCTGCTTGAACTGCCACAGGTCTTCGGTTGTCTCCCAACTTGTGTCGGCGTCCAGTCTTCCGCTCCATCGAACAAGATACTCCTTCTTCTGATTCTTCGTGCAGATGGCGAGTACTTCTTCAAATTGATCAGTAAACTGTTGACGGATGGCCGACGCGGCGCGGTCTGAAACCTCACGCCTGGGATCTTCAGGATCTTCGACGAAAGGCTTAAGCAGGCTAACATGAAAGATGGGGTGTTGTTGCATCTGAGACGGGAGCTCCAACTTGTAGGTCACCTTGCCTACCTTTCTTCGGGATCTTGAACAGGCCCTCGTAATGCCTAACGAGGCCTTTGTGCAGATTCTTTCCACTTAGTCAAAGATGTTAGACCAGCTTCACCAGGACCAAGTCTCCGACTTCAAAGTTGACGTCCCGTCGGGCGGTGTCCGCCCACTTCTTCATGCGTTTCGATGCCTTGTGTAAACATGCTCTCGCCATGTCGTTCTGCTCATGCCATTCTCTCGTCATGCGGTGAGCGGCGGGGACTTTGCCACCATAGGATGTGGCGACGGCCTAGGGCGTAAGAGGTTGCTGCCCCATCACTATCTCGAAGGGACTCCGATTGGTCGACTCGCTCCGCTGCAAGTTGTAAGAAAATTGTGCGATGTCGAGTAGCTTCGCCCAGTCCTTCTGATTGGCACTCACATAGTATCGCAAGTAGATCTCCAAGATACAATTCACCCTCTCAGTTTGACCGTCGGTTTGAGGATGAAGTGATGTCGAAAATGCAGGCTGGAGCCCATCATCTTGAACAATTCCTTCCAGAAGTTACCAACGAATCGACCATCTCGATCGCTAACGATGCTTTATGGTAGGCCCAATACTTCACTATATGCTTCATGAATAACTTCGCAGCTTCAATAGCAGGACAACTTGCGGAGCCAGCGACGAAAATGTCATACTTGAAGAACCGATCGACGACCATCATAATGGTACCCGCCCCTTCAGACTTGGGCAGGCCCGTGATGAAGTCCATAGAAACATCCTTCCATGGCCATTCTGGAATAGGCAGGGGTTCCAGAAGTCCGCCGGGCGCTTGATTGAGATTTTTGTCTTGCTGGCAAACAAGGCATGTCTTCACGAAAGCTTCAACATCATCATCCATCCTTGGCCAGAAGTAGTTATCTTCGATGAGTACCAAAATGCGGCGGATGCCTGGATGTCCCGCCCACTTGGAGGTCATGGCACTCATGCATGATAGTGCGCCACAAGTTGTCGAACAAAGGTTAGAGAAGATCATCCCATCTTCCACCCAAAAGCGGCGTGTCTTTCCCTTCTTTGCTTGCTCAAACATGTTGTTTGCCGTGGGATCCATCTCCAGTCCCCACTTGATCCTCTCAATCATGTCAGCCTGAGAAGAGATCATGGTCGCCAATTCTGTGCGTCGGCTGAGGGCGTCAGCAACGACATTCGTCTTTCCAAGCGTGTATTCCAAGACGTAGTCGAACTCCGCCATAAAATCTTACCATCTTGCTTGCTTCGGCGAGAGCTTCTTCTGCGTCTCGAAGTAATTTGTCGCGAGGTTGTCCGTCTTGATATGAAATCGCGACCCGAGGAGGTAGTGCTGCCATGTCCTAAGGCAGTGGATCACCGCGGTCGTCTCCTTCTCCTGAACGGCGTAGCGCTGCTCCGTGTCATTGAGTTTACGACTCTCGAACGCCACGGGATGCCCCTCCTGCATAAGAACTCCTCCAATGGCATAGTCAGAAGCATCTGTCTGTACCTCGTAGGGCTTGGTGTTGTCTGGCAGGACGAGCACTGGTTCCTCCGTCATGGCCCTCTTGAGGGTGTCGAACGCTTCTTAGCATGTCGACGTCCACTCCCATTTCACATTCTTCCGGAGGAGATTCGTCAAAGGGTCGTCACATGTGAATACCCCTTGACGAACCGTCTATAGTAGTTCGTCAGCCAAGGAACGAATGCATGTCGGGAACCCGCTTGGGCGGCTCCCACTCCACGATGGCCCGAATCTTCACGCCATCCATTTTCAGCTTGCTACATTCGACGACATGTCCCAAGAAGTGCACCTCCGATTGAACGAAGGCACACTTCTCCCATTTGACGTAGAGCTCATTCTGCCATAACTCCTCAAACACTTGCCGAATGTGCTCGATATGCTCCTCCAAGGTGCGTCTGTAGATCATAATGTCATCGATGTAGACAACTATGAACCTGTCAAGAAATGGTTGCAATACCTTATTCATGAGAGTGCAGAAGGTCGTTGGGATGTTGGTGAGGCCGAAAGGCATCACGAGGAACTCGTAGGAGCCGTATCTTGTGACGCACGCCATCTTCTGCACATCTTCCTCCGCAATCCGGACTTGCCAATAGCCCGAACGAAGATCCAACTTGGTAAACCATCTCGCGCCGCCAAGTTGGTCGAACAAGTCCGCCACTAGGGGGATGGGGTACTTGTTCTTCACCGTAAGCTTGTTGAACGCCCGATAGTCGATGCACATCCGGAGGGAACCATCATGCTTCTTCTGAAAGAGTACCGGAGTGCCATATGGAGACTTTGAGGGCCGAACGTATCCTGCATCCAATAGTTCGGTGAGTTGTTTACGGAGTTCTGCGAGTTCCGGAGGGGCAAGTCGATAGGGGACTCCATGAGGGGACTTCGATCCTAGGATCAAGTCGATGACATAGTCCACTTCACGCTTCGGAGGCAACCGCGTTGGGAGCTCCGGGGACATGACGTACGCAAAGTCTTCAAGAGTTTCAAGGACTTTGGGAGGTGTTGGAGTAGAGGGCTCCGGATCTTCCAATATGGCGGTCACTAGAAAGGTGTGCTCCTGTTTGAGCAACCCCTTCGCCACTTGCATAGCGGAGAGGGTCTTCTGCTTGGGATCATCTTCCGACCTCACGGGAACGTTGTAGGGTCCTTGGGGTCGAAGATGACCATTGAGTTGGTGAGCGAGATGACACATGCAGCAATGTGTCGTAAAAAAGAGATGCCCGCTACCACCTCATAGTCGTCCACCGGTGCCACCATCATGTCGAAACTTCCCGACCACTTGCCGATGCGAATCTTCACTCCAGGAGAAATTCCCATGGTCGAGATAGACTTCGCGTTCACCGTCTTGAACATGGCGGTAGTCTTTTGTAGTGGCAGCTTCAGCTTCTTGGCGGCTACTTCTGACATGAACAACTCTGATGCTCTCGTGTCGATGAGAGCGTTGAAGACTTCCCGTTCAATTCGATGTCCGCATAAAGTCGAGCAGCTGATGAAGGACCCTTCGAGGCGTTAATGGCGCTGAGGACACGCATCGAATTGAGACACATCTCCTCCTTCTCCTTCTCGTCGGAGCAATATATTGCGTTGACTGTCGCCTTTTGTGGACAATCGCTTGTCCAATGTGGACCCTTGCAAATGTAGCAAGGCTTTGACGGCTTCCCGTCCCTCTTGAATCTATCATTGTTGGGCCTCCTGTCTTGGTAGTGCGGCTTACCTCCTTGCGACTTTGACTTCTCTCCCCCATCATTGCCCTTGCCCGAGGGCTTTGGTGATGGAGCGCTCGTTTTGGCATACTCCACGAGCGACTCAATAGCAGCGACTAGTAAGCGAAGGTTGGGGCAATCTCGTTGCTCTAACTCCGCCCTAGCCCATGGCTTCAAACCCTTCATGAAGACTGCCAACAACGTGTCTTCGTCCACCTGGGAGTTCTGTAGGCGAAACTCGGTGAACTCTTTCACGTACTCCTTCAACGTGTCCTTCTGGCAAATATTGAACAACGTAATCTTGGCCGCCAATCAGGATTTGGCGGGGCAGAAGTAATTCGTCAGCTACCTCTTGAAGTCGTCCCACCTCTCAATGGGTTCGACGTTGCCGCGTTTCACATCATCACAATGGCACCGCCACCATAGACTCGCCGCATCTTGCAAATAGAAGGATACGATCTTCACCATCCTCGCTTCAGACGTCACGTCCAAGACCTTCATGTACCTTCGGAAGTTCTATAGAAAGTCACTGATCTCCTTTGCCGACCGCTCACCTTTGTAGGGCCGTGGCTTCGGCACATCAATCCTTGCCTCATGCAGGGCGAGCGTCTCGGGACGTCGCCCATCTCCATAGCATCGCTTGAGTTCTTCCCGTATGGTCTTGAACTCTTGCTCCATCTCTAACTACATGTTTGAGAGACTATTGTCCAAGGTTTCTCGCATGTCCATGATCGTCGCCTTCATGGACTCCAGCTGCGTATACAATGGCGTCATCTCGTCCCGCACCATTGCGAGATCCACGGTCTTCTCCAACTCCCGCTCGTGCGTTGCGAGTTGGTCTTGCATCTCGTCCACGTCCAATTGGAATTGGTTGAATCGTTGCTCGAAGGCGGACAAGGCGTCCTTCGAGTGGGCGCGCCCACGCTCGGGGCGGCCCTTCTCCGGTCCGACGAATTCATTCATTATTTCCGAATTCGACGTCATTTCTCCTTGATCGTCGAACGCCAACTTAAGCGGTCCCAGAAACGCTGCTCTGATACCAACTTGTTACAGGGTCATTTTTCGCTCGATCGACCCGTACGGCACCTAGACGTGCCCAACGTCTAGGCAAGCTCTTTTGAATGCTTTGCGGAAGCTTGCTTATGCCACTTTTCGAATGCCATAGTTTTTGGGACGCTCGGTCCCGAGCGAACGCTTCTTCGGTGGAGGCGTTTGTAAACAAACGGGCACCGCGACGTAACGCTCGATCGCTTTGGGACGCTCTTGTGGGTTGCCACCCCACGCTCGAGACACGGTGCTAGATTTAGAGAAGTTTAAAATCTTTGTTGAATAAATAAGAATGATTACAAAGTTTCGGGGGAGGTCTAGCGGGTCTCCCCTAATATACCGCAGGCCCGGAAGGTCTCTATACGACGTGTGATGTGGAGGACAAGCCAAGGGGGTGCACTTTTCAGGCAGAAATTATAAAACTGTTACTATCACACTTGAAAATAAAATTAAGTACAAAAATGAGTTGAAAAAAAAATACATAAAGTAAGATAACTCGATGTGCTCCAAAAAAAACCCTCAGGACACTGGCTTGGACCGAATCTGCATCAGTTGCTCCAACTTGTCGTCCAAACCACCACCCCACACAACTTGAAGCTGTCCTTTGATGTAGTCTGCTGTCAAAGTGACCAGTCCTCCAAAGATGGAAAGAAGGAGTGCTTCCAGAGCCATGGATTGCTTCCTCCCTGAGTTAAAAATGTGGAACAAGGTGAAGATTCAGAGTTTTCTAGGTTTACACAAGCCTCACAGCCCAGCTCGCCAACATTGACTGGACGTTGGCAATGTTCATTACAGTAAATATTCGTTATTTCATTTAAATTTCCATCCACTCAAGCTATATGTTGAATGTGGAGCAAATCTGGCACCCCACATCCCTTATCCTCTTATCGATTATATTTCAATTGTATTTCAATTTTCACTTTAGTCTATCGATTTTATTGTTTTTTTTATTTTTTTTCTATTTATGAAAAAATTAAACTGTCCTTCTAGTCTTCTTTTTATGTAAAAAAGAATAAAATAATATAAAATATTAAATAATATAAAATATTAAAAAGAAGATGGGTGTTTAGTTTTTTTTCTTATTTATTATTTTAGACAGTTCGTGAAAGGACAATATTAATTCTCATAATTGAATTCATCGAGGACGTCTTCGGCCTCGTAGGACACTTTCTTCAATGCGTCGAGCCATGTCCTCACAGCTGCATCCACGATCTGCTTTTCCTCTGCATCTGCGAGCTTGGACCGAATCTGCAGCAGAAGCTGCTTCAGTTGCTCCAACTTGTCGTCCAAACCGCCACCCCACACGACTTGAAGCTGTCCTTTGATGTAGTCTGCTGTCAAAGAGACCAGTCCTCCAAAGATTGTACCAAGGAGCGCTTCCAGAGCCATGGATTGCTTCCTCCCGGAGTTCAGAACGTGGAAGAAGGTGAAGATTCAGATCTTTTTGGGTTTACAAGCTTCACAGCCCTGATCGCCAACATTGATTGGACTTGGCATATTAATTATAGTTAATAGTAATATTGGATATCATTTAGATTCCATTCCATCCACTCAAGCCATATTTTGAACCGTGCACCTGAGAGCGTCGGTCCTTGCGAGACATGACGTCCCCATGTGCGGAGCAAATCTGGCACCCCCTCATCCTTTGTCCTGTGAGAGACGCTTGACGATTTTAGTATATTCTACACATAGATCAATATGAAAGCAAACATTTTTTTAATAAAAATCTTGGTCCAGTTTCAATTTAGATTTTTTCCATTGTACTACATATATATGACCAAGTGGTTAAATTACATTAAATAGATTCTAATTTTTTTAAGTTTGCTTAGTAATACTTTCTAACTTCACTTTGTAGCACGAACAACCTCCATCTTATAATTTGTTTCACGAAATGTCCTTCCAATCGGAAATACCCAGTTTTTCAGTCGATCCGCTAACATGGCGATACTCTCTCTGTCACGTATGAGAGCATCCGACGTGGCACCACCATAAGACTCCACGTCAACAAATTAACAAAAAAAATATAAAATAAGAATATAATATTAATAAAATAAAAAATAATTTAAAATGAGAAAAAAACTCAAGCGAGATCCTAGTCGATGCAGGGGGTGGGGGGTCACTGAGGGGGGCGAGGCCCTCCACTTTGGTCTTCATCGGCGGGGGAGGGGGGCTGGCCCCCCTCTGCGATCTTGTCGGAGTCATAGGGGAGGGGGACCCCCCACCCCCCACCCCCTTCGCCGAAGCTTGCCCTTGGCGCGATGCATATTTTATTTTTTTTAAAAAAAATTACATCAACGAAGTGATGGAAATTTAAGTATTCTCGATCGAAAGGATATTCCGTGAAATAAATAATAAGATGGATGAAATTCATATTACAAAATAAAAGTTTGAGGGTAGAGATAGGAAAATGACCTAAGTCAGAGGGCATTTGACGTAATTTAGTAAATGAATTTAATGGGTAGCAACGTCCCACCTACTTCCATTGCCGTCGGATTGGAGATCTTTAGTATTGGTTTGTGTTGGTTCAGTCGTGCCGGCTCAAAGTTACGGAGGCATCGACCTCTTCTCTGTCACTCACGATCTCTTCTCTAATGAATATTGAACTTCTTGCTCAGAGATTTAGCATCTCCCTTATTATAAATAGTATTGACTTATTATAAGGGCACTATTAGAAATGATTTTGTAACACCCCAAGATTTCATGAAGGGCAATAGAGTAATTTTATAAGTTAATTATAATCCTTGATGAATTGAAGATAATCAAAAGGGGAATTTGAGAAGGAATAGGAATATAATTGGAAAAGAAATATGAATAAAAGGAAAAAGTACTCCTACTTGGAGAAGGAATTAGAATTAGAGTAGGATTAAAAGTATGATTAGAAAGAAAAAAGGAAAAGAAATAAAGTTAAATCCTAATGGGAGTAATAATTGTAATTAGATTGAGATTAGGAATTTCAATTTGATTTGATATTCAAAAGATATATTAATGGACATAGGACTCCCACATAGGATAGGATTGAGAGTTTTATGATTTAAAAATATTTCAGCCATTACAATAATATTAATTATTATTTTAATCTAAAAATTTATGAAAAATTTATCCATAGAAATAATTGTCGCTGATATCTTTTCAACAGTTTTGTATTTGTCGCACTTACCGACAAGTTCTTTTTAACTCACAAAGCCATCACAATTATCCTTTCACAAATTCATCATTTTCTTATAGTGACCAAAATCCATCTTTTGATGCAAAATAAATAAGGATTTAATGGGCGTGCACCCCATTTAATGGGGTGGATGTTCCCACCTACGTACACGTACATAGAATTCGAGATCGATGGTGGGATGCAATCGCATGTTGTTCAGCCAGGAAAGTTGGTCGGTTCAATGATGCAAACGTGTGGTTCAGCCCCAAAACTCCTTTGACATTCGTCTCAACCTTTGACATCCGCCGCCGCCTTTGAACGTGCCACCCTAACTTCAACCCTCGCCGCTGCCTTCGAATGCACCACCATCACGTCGACCCTCTCCGCCCCCTTCGAGTGCACCACCGTCGATCTAATCGACTTTCGCCCTCACTGTCATCCACACTCGCAAGGGCGGAGGCAGGTGCCTTCACCTGCCTGCACGTGCAGGCACTGGACAAATAAAAACAGGTTAGTGATGCACAATCATGCAGTAGGCAGAATGGTTTGATCACTATTTGTCTACTGGGCACCCAGGGATCGAAACTCAGTCATGTCAGTTTTTTCGGCTTCTTGATAGAAATCATTATTTGCATCTTTTTATTAACTCCAATTTAGCAATTGTCCTTGTTATTCATATAGATAAAATTATTGATTATTAATTCCATGATAAAACTATTGCATTCTACTTATCATTTTATCTATTTAATTTTAAAATAACTAAATATAATTAATTGATCTTGAAATCATGCATTAATATTGTCAAATGTATATTTTTTGTTTTTAAATTAATGTAAAAATTTAAAAATCCAAATAAATTATTAATGTTTATTATTAACAATTATAATTAATAATATGAAAATTCGAATTCCATGATAAAACTATTTCATTCTATTTATCATTTTATCTATTTAATTTTAAAATATCTAAATATAATTAATTGATCTTGAAATCATGCATTAATATTGTCAAATGTATAATTTTTTGTTTTTAAATTAATGTAAAAATTAAAAATCCAAATAAATTATTAATGTTTATTATTAACAATTAGAATTAATAATATGAAAATAAATAATCTTTATAAAATTGTTTTATGAAAATGTGAACCCACTTAGAAAGTGTTCTTCCTCCGCCACTCCACACTCGTCGTCGTCTACATTTGTCGCCACCATCATTGACACTCCACCATCGATGCTCCTTGCCACCACCGACAATCTTCGACCCTCGACCTCACCCACACTCGACGTCGCTGCCCTATTGCAGCAGTGAGGAACGTTGAGGGCGGCAGCACTCATAGATGAAGAACTTCAAGGATGTCGAGATTGTCTAGGGTGTCGGTGCACGGTAATGAGCAATTTTGAGGACGTCAAGATCATCGAGGGCGGTGGTGGTCTTGTCATCAAGATCGTCGAGGGCAACGACGGCTTAGTCGTTGAGGCATCAAGATTGTCAACGACGGCGGTGGTGACCTTGTTGTTGAATTCATTGAAAACAGCCTTGTAAAGGCACAGGAACATCAATGGTAGTGAACTCGGCCTTGCGAATGAAGAGAAATGTAGCTGGCAATGAGTAGCATCATCAAAGGGTTGACAGAGCGTCTAGGGCATGCACGATCATGAGGTGGAGTGGGTGTCCCGTGAACGAACCCCCTGAGTTGTGTTTTTTTATTTTCCATCCCACCTAAACCACACATGAATCATGCTTCCCAACTCGACCATCACATCTAATTCAGACAATGTCCAGCATAGATGAAAGTGTCCACCCCATTAAAATGGGGTGGTCGCCCCTTAAACCCAATAAATAAATAAAGAAGACCGAAAAGAAATTGATCAACATGACTTCTACGTAAAAGGAAACATCGTCGATGAGTGACTAAAAAATGTTGAGTTACTATTGTTCCTATGTTAAATATAAGTAATCATTCATTAGATAACTCAAGAGCAGATTGGATTGCAAAAATGATGGGGCAAGTTATTTTAACCTATAAATTTATATCTTGGTTCAGATGCCTTCAACAAGGTTCTGCAACTCATTAAATACCAATCACTTTGTTACATTTAAGCCCAAATCATATGACTAAAAGTGAGATTTTTACAAGCTAGTTTTTAAAATTTCTAGTTTTCGCAACTAAGCACATCATGTGCGTATGTCCAACAGGTAGTGATGCAGCTTTCCAAGATTTGGTGGGAGGAACTCTGAAGAAATTTGGAGAGTAGGACAACTTATGATGGTCAAATAGCAAAGGTCATTTCTCAGATGTTGTGTAAGATTTTGAAAGTCTCCTTCAAGCATCCCAGACTGTTGCTCCCAATCAATCATATGCTTGAATTGTAGCTCCGACTAAGATGGAATGCCACCACCTTAAAACCATGAGGGTCAACTGTGGGTCGGAGAACTCCTCGCCAATTCTTTTCAAAGGAGAGAATGAACCTATATAAAGACAACCAAGAGATGGGAGCTGACCCAACGCAGGGACATGGCTAATTTTGCAACCAACGAGGTGGATTGTTGTGAGTGCATGGAGTAAAGGATCTCCAATCCGAATAAGATATCGAGCACCATCATAGCCTTCAATCTCCAACCCCATGAGGTTTTTGTGAGGCTTTCATATTATTGTCGCCTAAAATCAGGTGTAGCACACTATCAGAGAGAAATGAATTGGCTGAGAGTAGAAGCACCTCCATGACAGGTTGACAATGTCGACCTCTCAAGTTCATGCTTAAATTTTAGTGTGTGCTCAGCTTTGTACATGTTGGAGAGATATTGGGGTTCACGAACTAGTTCTTCAAAGTTTCAAAAAGCTCATTGTCTCCCACCTTGAAGTCTCCATGTAGATGTTCTAACTAGACTAGCTTCCCTTCGTGTGCAAGATGTCTGATTCAAAATATCTGCATTGTAAAATTTCAATATTTACTGAGAAGGAAATTTTGAGTTCTCGCATGTATCTACTGCAAAATATATGTATCATGAGTTCATAGAATATTAGATCCATAAGAGATGGTAATGCCACCTCATGTGGATTGGCCATGCCTTTGGCAGAACTCCCGGCCAAAGCTTTCTAGCCTGAGTATCGAACTTGGTTCAAGAAATTTGAGTGGCCTCTCTTGTTTTCTTTGGAATCCTCATCACCTTCTACCTATTGGGTTCAAAGCGCAAATGTGGAAGACTTAAATCTAGGTGTAGATCTTTTTGTAATGCAAAGTGACTATAATCTCGACGTACACCTTGCACAATTCAGAAATGGCTATAGTCTAGGCGTACACCTTGCAGAGTTCGAAAATGACTATAATCTAAACATAGACTATGCATAATCCAGAAATGAATATAGTCTAGGAATATACTA
The DNA here is from genome assembly GCA_030549335.1 of Pontederia crassipes. Lineage (NCBI taxonomy): Eukaryota > Viridiplantae > Streptophyta > Magnoliopsida > Commelinales > Pontederiaceae > Pontederia > Pontederia crassipes. Next base: position 37,937,654 of record CM060197.1, on the reverse strand, counting down.
GGCACAGATAAATAAGGTCTAGACGTACACTATGTTGTAAATATATGGATTGTTGGAACTTGCATAAGATCGAAAATGTAACACAATACACATATCATCACATATGCGCATGTGAAAAAGCCCCTTAAATTAAGGGTAAAAAATCACGACGTTGAGATAAAACCAAAACTTCCACTATATGATAAATGTTCTTCCAAAACAAGCACTTTTCATCTGCACCAAGCAACAAGATGAAACTGAAATGTGAAAGAAATGATCACATAATAGAGTGTCAATAGGTTCTTGGATATTGAAAATGAGAACTTGAAGTAACACAATGCTTTTTCTTCTCCTCTCTTATTCTCCATCAAGAACAAGCAAATGACAATAACAACTTACTCTTCTTTCTCCAACTAGTAGCAACAGCTCAAGGAGATGAAGAGCCCTAGTTTTTCAATTGGAAAAAAGACAATAGCAACTCTACACTCACGAATGGAACCATTCATTCTTTTTCACTTTTCCCTTTTTGTCTATTGTGTGTTCAGATACACAAGCTCGCACACAACACCAAAATCCATCAATGTGCATGGGTGAAGTTACCACATGGAGGAGACCATCCAACACTACCATGTACAAGTACATTGAGTGTGTCCTCCCTTGTCTTCTTTGGAATTCTTCTATGTAAAAATACAACTCCGAAGCTTTTGTTGTGAAAGGTTTTGCTAACAATCCCCATAAATTTATAAGATTACTTTTGAATGTCATCTCTAAGACAAGCTTGCAAGATCTTTGATTTCATTATGTGCATTGTTGATAATTTTAATCTAATTCAGTTCATTATGTAGACAACTAGGAAAAAATATTTACATTAACAAAATTTGAACTCACGACTTAATTCTGATATCATGTAAGTTGAAAGTGGTTAATAAAATGTAGATTTCTTGGGGTTAGAAATGACCAGAATTTTAGGCAGCATACATTTTGAAACTTCTAGTAAAATGTCAACGTTTGGCCATACTAATTCGGATATTTAGAGAAAGATGTTGTAGAAGTAAAAGGTTTTGCATTGTCTTCGACAACTGTTTAAGTTCCATGCAAAGTATGTACATAATGTTTGGAACAAGGTGTAGCCCAATGACACATATTATTACTCGAATCCAGAGGTCATAAATTCAAATCCCACCTTGTAGGTGTATGTATCTCAAATCTAAGGTTATAAAAGTGACTAGTAAATGTGTTTGGACAAGCTCATCAATTCCAGAGTGTATTGGTTGCCGGTGACACATATATTAATAAAGTATAAGGTGAATCGCAATATCTATGTTAGTAATAATCCAAAATCACTAGTTTGTATATTTTGTGGAAAAATTATAAATAAATTACCAAGTGCATCCAATACTATAAATGAAGAAAATAAAAAATTTGTTCTTACTATAATAAGTGATATATTACTATTACTTTATTATACTTTTTAATACACTTTAAATACCAATATTATAGAATAATAAAAATATAATAGTAATCACTAAAATAAGTGATAGAGAATGCATACATTAAAGAAAAAAAATATATATTATAAATATTAAAAGTGTAAGAAAACAACTAAGCCGAGAAACTTATGAGGTGGTTGATTAATTAGAATTCAAATACCTATAATTACAAAAATCGAAATATTTTTATGTAATTCTATTATTATATCTTTGATTGATATCGCATATCATTAAATGCAAATTTAGCATGATTACTATGTTTTTTCTACGTTGTCATTATTATTATAAGAGACATAACATTAAATGTCTCTTAGTTAAAACCTCAAATAATTATAATCACATAAGAAATATTATTACTATAATAAAAAATATGTTAATACTACAAAAGTTAAATTTTGATGATATCATAGAATACACTAATATTATTAATATCTTGTAATTCCAATGAATTGGGCTGACATTGTCCTACTCGACGAAAGGTGTTTCTTTTTAAAATTTAATATTAAAAAATTATTTTAAAGAATAAAATTTAGCTTCCCCCTTGTTTGCATAATAGGGAATGGAAGAAAATAGAAGTGAGGAGGAAAAATGAGAACCCATTTTTTGAACTCCAAAATAGAGGGAAAAGATAATATTTTGTTCAATTATTTTTTTATCATTTTAAATTATACGAGAAAATAAATATATATGAAAATATAATTGTCTATAAAAATTATTTATTATTTTTCCTCCTTTTTATTCCCTCTTCTCTATCAAATGAGGTTAAATATTTTCTCTTTCACGACTCTCCATTCTTTTACCTTTCCTCTTTTTCTCCTATGTTCTATTTATTGATCGTGTATCCAAACACAACCGCTTATTATTTCTAAATTTGAAGAACTTATTTTAATCTTTTTAAAAAAGACCTCACTTAGATAAAAGCTTCAAATTAGATAAAAAAATATCTTTTGGTCGAGTCTAAGCTAACTCGATTTGGTAGTTTCCAACCCACAACTGACTCGGTGATTAGTTGGGTCAGGTCAAGTAGTTGGGTTCCAATTTGATCCGACTTTGACTCAGCTAGAGTCCGAATGAACACTTCTCTTGTAACGCCCCCAAATCGACCAACACCACGTGACGAGAATCTCTCTGAAGGCGCTACGAAAACTATAACTTTGACTAAAGATTGACCAAAACTCAATTAAAATAGTGACATGTCAGCAATAGAAATAAAGAGGAAAATAAAATATCAAAATAGCGGAAGTCTCAAAATATTACAAAATCTCCATAATAGGAATCACATCTGAATCACATTCAAGTTCATAAATGTGGAAAATAGAGAAAATGATATCTAGGCCCTTCTTCGGTTCATGTGCTTTATTATCGCTCGAGCTGATCGCGACACACGATCTCAACACCATCACTGAGCTGGCCCTGTGGAAATTAACACAGGGGAGGAGGTCCTCCCGTAAGCTATACAGCCTAGTGGGAAATCAATATAGTACACAATGCATAACAATAAACAAAATTAGTCAGAATCAGTAATTACTGAATCAAGATCAGGTAGAGAGCATAAGGTCATTCAATTTGAGATATCAATAGATAAAAGAGTTCAGAGATCATCTAATCATGAAAGGTTTCAATAATCACACTGGAATAATAATCATACTTCACTTATCATCATCATACTCTTGTCATTTGTACATACTCTTTATATTCTCTTGCATTTTCTATAATAAAACATATAATTTGGGTAGATTTAAATTTTTATAAAATTAAAAAAAAATAAGGCCAAAAAATGATGCATGCTATATGAAAAGGAATCGAAATGTGATTAAATATATGGCTAATTATATGTTATATTTTGCATGCATCATAGTTGATACTTGTTAATTTGACATGTTTTATTAACATTTAGATATCATAAAAAAATCATTTGTGTCGCACCTTGAGACACTACATCTAGGATCGTCGAATCCCGATTCAATGGCGGATCTCGCGAGCACGCGTGAACCAGCTGTAAAAGTTAGTGGAGGCCGGTTCTTCTTATCTTCTCCCGCACGACCGATCAGAGAGAACTGGTCGATCGAACCCTAAGAAGATTTCATTTTGCTTGCTGATTGATCTAGATTCTTTCCATGATTATGATATGCTATTCCCTACCGATTGAATTGTTGTATGACTGAATCATTTGTCTTGTTCTTGATTTGTCTAGTGATCCAATCCTCTTATATAATGAAAGAATGATGAATTGATAAAGTGATTAAGTAAGAAAGATGGAAAGATAAAAGGGAGGGTGGCCAGCCCATGCTAAGTGCTTATAGTGAAGGGTCGCTTCCTTAGCCATGGCTTGATTATCCATAGGCTGCACAAGGCTGTATGGTTTTGCTCGACATAAAACCCCCAAAAGTTAAAGGCACATAAAGTCATTTAAGATCAAACAACAAGAATACAATCAATCCATTCTTTTTCTTCAATTTTACCATTCGGCCATGAACAACTCATAGGGTTTAGAACAGAAATCATTCTTGCCTAATTCTATTTAGGTTATGCAGAGGGATTTCAGATTCACCCTCCTCTTTCCTTGGTTGATACTTGCACGAAATCCTTTCGGTCACCGGCGATCGTCCTCCCCTTGTCGTTTTCCACCTATGAGGCAACCCGGTTGGAGAAAAAAGTAAGGAGATGACGTTTGAAAATCAAAGAGAGTGCATAAACGAAGAACTTATTACTATGATCTGGATGGCACAAAGGAGAGATTCCCCCTACCCTCTACAGCAGCATGTGTGATGGTAAGGAGGCAAATGGAAAGGAAGGTGGCTGTCCTAGGAGGAGGCCCCTTCTTATAGAGGTGTGATGAAAGGAAATGTCCAATTTGCCCCTTTTGATACCATTTATCCAGAACCTTATCCATTCATAGCTATCCACTCTATTTGATCTTATCCATTTATTTATTTTATTTTTTTCTCTCGGGTGTTACATCATTACCCCTTAAAAAAATTTCGTCCTCGAATTTTGCACTAAGTAGAGATCCTACCGAATAGATGCGGAAACTCCATACCTTATCCATTCATAGCTGACTCAAGTTCCTATGTGGCTTCATCGACGTGATTGAAAACGCCATACTACTCTGACCATAGGTACATCTCTATTCTTTTGGCGTTGTACTTTGCAATTCACAATATGTGTCGGGTACTCTATGAAGGTTAAATCAGCAGCTAGATTTGGCTCTTCAATCTGTAAAACTTTGGCAGCATCATGATTGTACTTCTTAAGCATGGATACGTGGAACACATTATGCACTCGTCCATATGAAGGTGGCAAAGCTAATCTGCATGCCGCTTCACCTACTAACTCTAGTACCTCGAATGGTCCCACGTACCGAAGGCTGAGCTTCCCTCGTTTACTGAACCTCATAGCTCCCTTCATAAGGGGCACCTTCAGCAGAACCTGATCACCAGCCTAGAAAATCTGCTCACGTCTTCCCTTATCAGCATAACTCTTCTATCTGTCCTGAGTTGTCTTCATTTTTTGTGTGATCAACTCCACTTTCTTGACATATTTTACTTCCTCCTTCACTTCTTCTTTGCTCATGATTTTCTCTTCACTTACTTCACCATAGTGAGCGGGTGAACGATAAGGATAAAACCTCAAAGGGCGTCATACCGATACTGGAATGGTAACTATTATTATATGCAAATTCGATTAAGTGAATATGCTCATCCCAGTTGACTTGCCAATCTATGCACATGCTCGAAGCATGTCCTCTAATGTCTGAATAGTTCTCTCAGATTGCCCATCAATTTGAGGGTGAAAAGCAGTGTTGTAATTAAGCCTTGTGCCAAATGCTTGCTGCATGCTCTTCTAGAATCTGGAAATGAATTTGGGGTCACGGTCAGAGACAATCGATGCTGGAATACCATGTAATCTAACCACCTCTCTGACATACAAGTCCAATCAACTCTCTACAGATTGTTTCCACCGGATAGAGATGAAATGTGCCGCCTTCGTGAATCTATCTACCACCACCCATATAGCATCACGACCATTCTTGGACCTGGGCAAGTTGGATACAAAATCCATAGTAATATTATCACACTTCCACAGTGGAATATCTAAAGACTTCAATTTTCCATACGGCCTTGTACTCAATCTTCACTTGCTGGCGCACCAGACATCTAGACACATACTCAGGTATCTCCCTCTTCATGTCAGGCCACCAATAGCTACGTTGTACATCTTTATACATCTTAGTGCTTCCAGAATGGATGGCAAACTCAGACTTATGGCACTCATCCATTACTTCCCGTCTAATGGTTGCATATGTGGGAACCCATAATATGTCCCTATACCGAATTCCTCCATCTGCTGATACCTGCAAGTCCTTCGGCTCATTCTGACATCTCTTCAACACTTTCTGGTACTCTAGATCCTCCCTATGAGCAGTTATGATTCTGACAATCATACTGGGCCTCATCTGATGCATCATCCACATCGCTCCATTACTGCTAAGTCTGGGACACTAGTGATCTATCTCATGTATCATCTCGTACTCCCGTACTCTGATGTATGCTAGTGAACCTTCCCATTTCCTACTCAGCGCATCTGCCACTAAATTCGCTTTACCAGGGTGGTAATAAATAGCAAATTAAGATCCTTCTGATCAAAAATACATTTGAGATTCTTATGATCTGTGAAGATCTCAAAAGTCTCCCCATACAGATAGTGTCTCCAGATCTTCAAAACAAAACTATCACTACAAGAAAATCGCGATTTTTCGACGTGCAATTTTTGACGTTCAAAATCCGTCGCAATTTACGACGGATTTTCGATGGTTATGACCGTCGGAAATGATTTATATTAACGATTAGGAACGTCGATATTTCCGACGGATATCCATCCGTCGTAATTTTCGACAGATTTTTTGATGGTCACGATCGTCGGAAATGAAAAAATAAATTATTTAATTTGTTATATTATTATTTAATTTTTTTGACGATTACGACCGTCGAAAATGAAAAAAATTAAATTATGTATTTTTTATATTATTATTTAATTTTTCCGACGGATTTTTCGACGGTCGTATTTTTCTGATGGGTTTTTCGACGATTATGACTGTCGGAAATGAAAAAATTAAATTATGTATTTTTTATATTATTATTTAATTTTTCAACGATTAGGAACGTCGATACTTCCGACAGATATCCATCCGTCGCAATTTTTGACGATCGTAACCGTCGGTAAATATATAATAATATCATATAAGGGATATTTTATTAATATAATTAGCGACGGTCTTACCCGTCGCTATTTTCGATGGTTACGACCGTCGGTAATATTTAGCGACAGTTCAAAACATCGATAAAATAAAAAATAAATATTATGTATAATTAAATATATAATTTTATTTTTGCAATTAAATATTTGCGACGGTCAGAACCGTCGGTAACTTTAAAAATAATTAATATATGCATTTCTGACGGCCAGAACCGTTGGTAATTAAAATTTCGTTATCCGACTTTTTTTTCATTTTCCCGCTTTCTCGTCATTTGAAATCCAATATATACCCTCTCCTCTCCTCTCACCCTCCTCTCCTCTCTCTCTCTCTCCCTCCTCTTCTCTCTCCTCTGCCGGCCACTCTCCCTCCTCTCCTCCCTCTCTCTCCCTCTCCCTCTTCCACTCCCGGCCGGCGAGCCTCTGACCGGACGTCATCGACCACTAGCGACCCTCTTCCGTTGGCTCTCTCTCTCTCCGGCCCGGACCGCCAGGCGACCGCTTCGGGCCGGATCCAATCGCTAGCGGTTGGATCTGGCACCCAGCGGCTGGATCCGCCGCTTGGCGGCCGGATCCGGCCCAACGGCCCGGATCGACCGGAGCTGGCTGCGGCCCGGATCAATCGGGCGTCGGCGGCCCGGATCGGCCGGAGCTGGCCGCGGCCCAATCCGGCCGCTAATTTTTTTATATTTAAAAAATTCTTTGCGATGGTTGCGACCGCCGAAAGATCGACGATCGTCGAAAGTTTCGACAGTTGCGACCGTCAAAAACTTTCGACGGTTCGAACCGCCGGCTTTTTTCGGCGATTTTAACTGTCGGAAACTTTCGACGGTTCAAACCGTCGGCCTTTTCTGGCGGTTGCAACCGTCGGAAACTTTCGACGGTTCAAACCGCCGGGACTTTTTTGACAGTTCTGATCGTCGATATTTTCGATGAATTTTTTCGACCGTCGATATTTTCAACGAATTTTTTCGACCGTCGAAAATTCATTTGCGACGAGCGTTTTTCCAACGGATCGATTCCGACTGAAAAACTGAGGCTGATTACCGATGGTCCAGACCGTCGATAATCAACGTTTTTCTAGTAGTATATTGCAGCTAGCTCCAAGTCATGCGTGGGGTAGTTAACCTCGTGCTTCTTCAATTGGCGCGAAGAATAGGCCACTACTTTACCATGTTGCATTAGCACACACCCTAAGTCTGTCCACATGCATCACTTTAGACTACATATCCCCCGCTGCCCGTCGGGATGGTGAGGACAGGTGCTGATGTCAAACGATCCTTTAATGTCTGAAAGCTCTGCTCACACTTATTAAACCAGATGAACTTCTCAACTTTCTTCATGAGATTCGTGAGCGGTGCTGCAATTTTGGAGAAGTCTATGATGAAACTTTTGTAATAACCTGCTAATCCCAAAAAACTGTGGATCTCGGATCCATTCTTCGGCCTTGTCCAATTAGTCACTACTTCCACTTTTGTGGGGTCCACTGAAATGTCTTTCTTGGATACTATATGTCCAAGAAACATGATTTCCTTCAGCCAAAACTCACACTTCGAGAGTTTGTCGTAAAGCTTGTGTAGGCGCAGAGTCTCCAACACTATTCTGAGATGCTCTCGATGCTGCTCTGGGTTGGATGAGTAAATTAGGATGTCGTCCACAAACACTATGATGAACTGATCCAGGTGGGATCGAAAGATCATGTTCATCATATCCATAAACGCTGCAGGAGCATTTGTCCGCCCAAATGACATTACTAAAAACTCATAATGCCCATACCTAGACCGAAAGGTTGTCTTCGGTATGTCTTCCTCAGCAACTCTCAACTGATGGTAGCCACTCCGCAGATCAATCTTGGAGAATACGGATGCCTTGGACTCGAAAAGATCGTCGATGCAGGGCAGAGGATACTTGTTTTTCACCGTCACCTTGTTGAGCATCCTGTAATCAATGCAAAGCCGTATTGAATCATCTTTCTTTTTAACAAACAATACAGGCGCTCCCCACAGCGAGACACTCGGCCGAATGAAGCCTTTGTCTAACAATTCTTGTATCTGCATCTTTAACTCTTGCATCTCGACAGGTGCCATGCGGCACTGTGCCTTGGAGATGGGTGTGGTTCCAGGTAGAAGCTCGATCTTGAAGTCTATCTCACGCCTCGGTGGTAGTCCTGAAGTATCTTCATGAAAAACATCTGGAAATTCACGCACTATATCTATCTGTTGCAGTGTGGTGGCCGGTGCATCGGTTTTTACCACACTTGCCAAGTATGCACAATATTCTTTCTGGAGCATCTTTTGAGCCTTCATAGCTGAGACAATCACCTTCTTGCTTTCTGATAGAGTACTCTTGATAATCGCTTTCGACTTGTCTTGTGCATCTATCGTGATCTTCTTCTGCTTGCAGTGTAGAGCAGCATCATGGTAAGAAAGCCAATCCATCCCTAGGATGATATCATAGTTTGTCATCGGGATGACAATAAGATCTGTAGAGAAATTCTTCTTTTCCACGGTGACAGGTACATTCGGAATGTACCTAGCCGTGTGAAGATCTCCCATGGGAGTGTTCACCCTCATGGCATGAGGCATCTGCTGTAAAGACAAGCCAAGAGCTTGGGCGCACGACTCTGAAATAAACGAGTGTGTGGCCCTAAATCAAACAAGATAATAGCAGACACATCGGCAATATGAAGGGTACCTCTGATAACATCGTTATCATTCTGGGCAGCGTTTGCCTCCATGTTGTGCACCATGCCCTGGACCACGGGGTTTGCGCCTCCGGCACCCCGATTATCACGGCCTCCCCTAATGAACTGGGGCAGTTTCGGGCAAAATGTCCGAACTGTCCGCACTAGATGCACGAACCATTCCTCCTGTGGCATTCGCCGTCATGATAATGCCCGCAATGAGGGCAGAGAGGCTTCTGTTGAACTACTGGTGCTTGTGGCTGAGGCTGACGAGGAGGAGGTGGCAGCTATCTCAGAGGCTATTACACGGAACGTGAGTTAATTGTCACACTTTAACACATTCTTAATTAACATTTTGAAATATTTATACTTGAAGCTGTACTGGTGCTGGGCGCTGGTGGGGTTGAGCATAGCGAGGGGCCTCTCTCTAGTAGTAAGGCCTATGACGGCGATCGCGACGATCGTCCCTCCTGAACAGTCGGCGATCTTTGGTCCGCGGTCGTTGTTGCTCTACTGGCTTGGCAGGGGCTTTTGCTTTGCGTTCAGCCTAGTATTTCTCCATGCGAGTAGTCAATCTCACTGCCTTTTCCAAAGTGTCACAGTCCCCAGATAGGAATTCAGTCTTAAAGTCCTGTTGCAGTCCGTTGATGAACTTATTTGCCCTGATGCGTCCAACAAATGGCATCGGGCAGTACTGTTCCAACATGATAAATTGAGTGTGGTATTCCACCACAGTCGTGGTTCCTTGCACAAGCTCTAGAAATTCTTCGTGTTTACTTACTCGCTCGTGCTCAGGGGTGTAATGGTCAGCAAACGCCTGCTTAAACTCAGCTCATGGTATCTCCTCTTCCTCCAGCCCTCTAAATCTAGTGGCTCTCGTGGTCTTCCACCATCCCATGACAATGTCAGTAATCATGTAGATAGCATACAACACCTTTCGCTCTTCAGCACACCTTATCAACTTAAATATGCGATCTAAGGTCTCTATCCATTGCTCTGCCTTAAAGAAATCCGCCTTGCTCTCGAACTATGGCGGATGTAGCCTCAGAAATGCTTGAATAGTATCTTCAGAAACCTCTTGTCGAGGTTCCCGCGTGCGACATTTGGTCGCGGGCTGGCAGCCTCCAGTACTCAGCCTGTGTCTGCGCCTTCGCACTACGGCCTCGCCTTCGGCCACGGCTGGGGGTACGGCCTCGACCACGGCCCCGTCCCCGACCTCGTTGGGCTAAGGTTTGCGACTCAGTGATTGGGCCCTCTAGGTCCTCTAGCGCTTTAGGAGCAATACGGGCCGACCCGGCCTCTCGCTCCTGGATCCTCTCTGATCGTCTCGACATCTTTATCCTTTAATCATGAAAGAACAATACATTAAGAACCAATATCATATAATAAACATAAATTTGTCTTATAGTCCTCTTTTGGTGGAGAATGTGGCGACAGCTCAGCGATAGCACATGAACCTCTCTTATACCATACTATACAATAAGACATCAAAAGAGTCCAAACAGCAGCTCTGATACCATAAATGTAACGCCCCCAAATCGACCAACGTCACGTGGCGAGGATCTTTCTGAAGGCGCTATGAAAAATTATAACTTTGACTAAAGATTGACCAAAACTCAATTAAAACAGTGACATGTCAGCAATAGAAATAAAGAGGAAAATAAAATATCAAAATAGCGGAAGTCTCAAAGTATTACAAAATCTCCATAATAGGAATCGCATCTAAATCACATTCAAGTTCATAAATGCGGAAAATAGAGAAAATGATAACTAGGCCCTTCTTCGGTTCATGTGCTTTATTATCGCTCGAGCTGGTGGCGGCACACGATCTCAACACCATCACTGACCTGGCCCTGTGGAAATCAACACAGGGGAGGATGTCCTCCCATAAGCTATACAGCCTAGTGGGGAATCAATATAGTACACAATGCATAACAATAAACAGAATTAGTCAGAACCAGTAATTACTGAATCAAGATCAGATAGAGAGCATAAGGTCATTCAATTTGAGATATCAATAGATAAAAGAGTTCAGAGATCATCTAATCATGAAAGGTTTCAATAATCATGCTGGAATAATAATCATACTTCACTTATCATCATCATACTCTTATCATTTGTACACACTCTTTATATTCTCTTGCATTTTCAATAATAAAACATATAATTTGGGTAGATTTAAATTTTTATAAAATTAAAAAAAATAAGGCCAGAAAATGATAACTAGTTGTCCATGAAATGCAATAGATTGTGATAACTAGTTGGCCATCCTCATTTTGTATCCAATTTCATGTGCATAGAGGTTCTGAATGGTTAAAAATTGTAAGATTATTAATTATATGCCAAGTTATCATTTTTTGGGGCAAGTTATCATTCCAAGTCATGAAGTTATCATTTTGCTAATTTAACTAATTTCTGGTTGTTCTCTTGCCCTAAATCCCTTGTTATTATGAATAAATCATATTTGAATAATCATTGTTTCATTTGTGCAAAATTATCACTCCAATACACAAGTTATCATTCTTGGTGTCAAGTTATCATTTTTGGGGGCAAAACTGTCATTTCAGTGTGTAAGGATATCATTTCTGCATAACAGCACTGAGCATTTGCCTAATTTTGTCCTAAACTCCTTGCTACCTTGAATTAATCATATTTAGATAGCTCAATTAAATTTGGACAAGTTATCATTTTTCTTATGCAAGTTATCAGTCCGGACAGCAAGTTATCATTTTGGTGCAAACATTTCCCATACTTGATAATTCAGTTGATATATATATGCTGTCCTAATCCATACTTGTTTAATTTCTATTTAAAGACTTTGATGCTTGCTGTTTTTGCCTTTCTAGCAGGTGTTACAAGACTGCAAAAGGCTGGAAAAGGTGGGGGGACCACTGATTTGTTGTCCAAAAAGCTGCTGCACTTGCTGATATTTTCAGGACCAGGACACTTGGCACAATCACACCACCATGGAACATTCTGATCTGTATCAAAGGGTGTAGAATCCACATATAAAAGGGAGAAACCTGGATCAAGAAGAGGGAGCCTCCATTGCAGGGTTTCTGAACCAGAAGGAAGGAGGAAGCTAAGGAAGGAGCAGAGGAAGCTGCTGCATTCTGCATTTCAGTCGACAGTTTCCATATTTTAGAATGCTTTGTGTCAGTTTCTCAATCTGTTTTGTATCAATATTTGTAATTATGAGGAGCTAAATCCCATCTCTCCTAGGATAGGGTAGTAGTTTAATACATGTTATGGATGGAGTGAACAATACTGACTTTCTCTCTATTGACACTTTTCTGATTTATGTTTCTTGATTTCTGAAATCTTGAGATCTGTTCTTGACATTTGTGAAATCCTAATTGTATTTGCGATTGAGAGGTTGATTTATGATTTCATCTTGTTCAGAAATGAATCAAGAACCAATGACAAGTTCTTAGGTCCCAATCTTTAGTTCTAATTTTTTATTTTCTGATTTCCTGAATTTTGATTTTGGAATATGCTTTGTTGTTGTTAAACCCTAATTTGATTAACCACTGGGAAGTGGATTTGTGGTTTTCTTGATGTTCAAAGATGGACCAAGAAACAATGACAATTGTTGAATTCCAATCTGTGATTACATGTTCATTGTATCCAATTAACTAATGTTAGTGTGGATCTCATTTGTATGTGCAGTCGAGAGACTGATTTTAAGTCTCCTTGATGTTTAGAGATAAATCAAGAAACATTAGCATTGGCATTGGATTAATTATATTTCTGTTTGGCCTATTGAGCAAATTGTTCCATCATTATATGTGTTGATTAATAGTGGTACCAAATTAGACCTCACTAAATTATTAATTCTGATGAAATCTTATCAAAATTAGTAGGATATCAGAACTTATGCTTAATGACAACTTGATATCAGGAAGGATTCTTTTCTTATTCAACTTAGCTAATCAATCATATGAAAATATGACAATTAGTTTGGTTTAACTATGCTGTGATAACAGCCCCTTTTCAAGTGAGTTAGAATTGACTTATTTTGATAATTTATTCTAATCTATCCATACCTGAATTAGATGAATCCAATTCCTAGGAGAATTTTCCATTGATTGTTAATCCCTATTAGTTCTTAGTTCAGCATCTAAATTTCAGTCCATATAAATTTTTAAAATTCCAAAAACAGTTATCCTTTTTGCCACCCTCAAAAATTTGTTTTCACTTTCCTTAATTTTCTATTTTTGTCACTTAAAGTAGGGCTAGTCTAGATTGTTTTAGGAAGTCATTGGCTTTCAAATCACTGAAGATACGACACTTGAGTATATTACAATTGACATGTGCACTTGCAGTAGAGAGTGAGTTAGAGAGTTGATCAAATTTTTTGAAAATTCTTAATTCTGATCACAAATTCAGCAAGTTATCACTACTCCACTTAATTCACATCACTAAGGGAGCGACCCTTCACTATAAGCACTTAGCATGGGCTGGCCACCCCCCTTCTATCTTTACATATTTCTTACTTAATCACTTTATCAATTCATCATTCTTTCATTCTATAAGAGAATTGGATCATTGGACAGATCAAGAACAAGACAAATGATTCAGTCATACAACAATTCAATCGGTAGGGAATAGCATATCATAATCATGGAAAGAATCTTGATCAATCAGCAAACAAAATGAAATATGCTTAGGGTTCGGTTGACCAGTTCTCTTTGATCGGTCGACCGATTACTTGGCACCGGTCGATCGATATCTCTGGATTGGTTGACCGATGGGTCTGATTTCGTTCAATGGGTCTCGGTCGGCTGACTTCTGAGCACCGGTCGACCGATTTCTCTAGATCAGTCGACCGATGGGTCTGGGTCCGTGCAATAGTCTCGGCCGGTCGGTCGGCTGAATTAAGCAGCCTTGGAGGAATGATCGGTCGACCGGTCTCTATCGGTCGATCGATCGGTCTCCACATCACCGGTAGACCGATATCTCTGGATCGGTCAACCGGTCAGCAAAAAATAGAAACCGAGCAGAAGTAAAAAATTCAGGGATTTTCAATTCTAAATGCAATCACAACTTACAAACAATCATCTAAACATTGAGTAATGATACAAACACATCCTTAGTCGTAGAGAATCACAAATCAGAGATCAAACAACAAGAATACAATCAATATATTTCTTTTCTTCAATTTTCCCATTCGGCCATGAACAACTCATAGGGTTTAGAACAGAAATCATTCTTGCCTAATTTTATTTAGGTTATGCAGATGGATTTCAGATTCACCCACCTCTTTCCTTCGTTGATCCTTGCACGAAATCCTTCCGGTCACTGGCGGTCGTCCTCCCCTTGTTGTTCTCCACCTATGAGGCAACCCAGTTGGAGAAGATAGTAAGGAGATGACGTTTGGAAATCAAAGAGAGTGCAGAAACGAAGAACTTATTACTATGATCCTGGATGGTACAAAGGAGAGATTCCCCCTACTCTCTATAGCAGCATGTGTGATGGTAAGGAGGCAAATGGAAAGGAAGGTGGATGTCCAAGGAGGAGGCCTCTTCTTATAGGGGTGTGGTGGAAGGAAATGTCCAATTTGTCCCTTTTTGATACTCTTATCCAGTACCTTATCCATTCATAGTTGTCCACTCTATTTGATCTTATCCATTTGTTTATTTTTTTTCTCTCGGGTGTTACATCTCTAAGCTAATTTGAGTTGATTGGAAAATATATATTATTGGACTCAATTGGAGTTTCTGAAGGGAGTAAGGAAAGGAAGATTTAGAGGCATGATTTGATATTTTTTTATTATATGTAGTCTTATAAAACATCGTTATTTTTTATTATAAAACATCGTTATTTTTTGTTTGGGTGGTTAAAATTTGTTACCAACTGTAATAATCAAAGAATTAAAAAAGAAGATAAAAAATAATTAAAAATAAGATAAGTTATAAAAAAAATAATGATTAGAATGAAATGATAGATATATGGGTCCTAGTCAAATTATTACCCAAAAACCCTCTAACTAACTTAGAGAGTGCTAATGTACAAAATTTTTAAAAGATATATCAACATCCATGGCTCCTGTTATTTTCCTTCATATGGATTTGTCCTTACAATATTAGGATAACACGAGTCCACATTCTGTTTGACAATACTAAAATTAGCATTTAGCGATTAAAATGCTAATTTTTTTATTTGATAACTTATAAAAATAACTAGAGTTTAGTGTTTTATATGAAAATTTTGAAAAAATATTTCTTCTAGTGTTTAGCGTTTAGAGATTAGTGGTTTATAACTTTTTTCCGGTCTTACCCTTATGCAACTACGTTATTTCTTTAACAACTTATCTTATTATTTTCTCATTTTTATTTTATCATCATTTTATTATATTTCTTTTTATATTCATGCTTAATTATTTACAAATTATTTATTTGTCAACAATGAATAAAATTTTAATTTAATAACACACTATACAAAATTTGTTGTCAATATAAATTCCTATATATTTTGATAAAAAAATTAATTGTGAGATTTTATTTATTTAATTGAGATATAAATAATTTATATATTGTATTATAATAAAATTTGTATAGTTCTTGAATTGAATAATTATCATATGTTCAATTATGTCATTTTATATTCATCAACTAATTTTACCGTTAAATTTATCAAATATTCTAAATAAATCTCTAACCGTTAATCATCTATTCCCCATCCGCAAGTTAAATCATTATCCGCTTATCAAAATGCTAATAATATCTAGCAAAATCTAACACCAAGATAAGAGGGCTCATGTTAACAATTAACTTGGCTTACATGTGTCACCATGAAGATAATGTCAGTTGGACTTATTAGTCGGACGTTAATCCGAGATCGAAAATCTCTCGTAGACTTGAGTCGGCAAAAAAAGGATGATGTCAGTATTTGGCAGGTTGACCATGACCCATGAAGCATGATTACAATCGTGAATTGAAGTCACGACTTTGAGAAAAATCATGAAAATTAAATTATATGTCCATGTTGATTTGAATCTTTTTGCATGTAATCCTTATAGTCCTCATTGTTATATTTATTGATTTGAAGAGATTACTCTGATAAAATCCTAAAATATCAAAAGTAAAGATTGATGATTATATGCTGTGACCAAGCATAGTTAACTAGGCTCCAAGATAAAAGCCGAGGATCATTGCTAGAAAACATGAACAGAAGATCCATATGAAAGAAGATGAGAGGCAAATAGCATAGCTAAAGGCAACACTTGATGTATGATTCGAAAGTAATATAAGATAATTAAATTAATAAACAGTAAAATTTTCATATTTTATTTATTCATAAAAATGTATTGATGATTGAGTTTAAATTTGAAAAAAAAATGAATAGTTAAAGAGGAGAGGGGGAGAAAAAATTCAATTAGTTAATCTCTCAAACATTTAAATTGGCTTGTAGATATCTAATATTTTTCATTTGTTACAACACATTTGACAATCATTAAATACCAAAAGGTATATGGGACTTACCCTGTCTTTAAATTGGATGGGGTGTGAATGCTGGTGACACTTTGCACATGGTCCTTTACATAATATAAGACTTTTTTTTATCTAAACTCAATGGTGTGAAGCAATCAATTGCTAACTAAATTGACGACCGAAAGAATAATTCTGGTAACCAGGTTATCTTCTTTTATATCATTTATTCCTAGCACTCACATCTCTGTACCTGTCCCTGAGACCTTGAACTATTCCCCAGTTATGATTTTGGGGTGGAAAGGGAAAGAAACCAACCACCTTTGCAAAGGTAGAGATTTTCTTACCCCCCCACAGGTTGGTTGGAAGTTGAGAAGTGAAAATTTTAAAGCTACCTTTAAAGAGGCCATCTTTATTTTTCCTTATTCTACTGTATATGTTTTAGTGTCATGTTACCCCTGGAGTGCAAAATGCAGGTGATCAGCTTAAAGACCCTATATGGGAATTATATATGTAGGTTGATCAGAGAAATATACTAATACTGGAATCTCCACTGTAAAAGTTCAACTGCATCCACCTGCACAGTTCATTGTCATCACTCCTTTCCTTATGCTACAAAATGGGAGCCAAGGAAGCCTCTTGGATGGCAAGCATCATACTATTCCACTGGGAAAGCTTGAGCCCAGATAACATTGAGCGTGGAGAAGATGTCCACAAAGATGGCTCTGGTTCTTGCTCTTGTCCTAACCAACTTTGCTGTGAGTCTGCAGGGAAGAGAGCTCATGGACTCGAAAACAGCGACGTATCGACCTCAGACGTTCCCCGGAGCATACGGCCTCGTGTTTGGCACGCCCAGGATCAGTGGATTCCCTCACGCCGGAGGAGCTGCTGCAGCAGGCACGCCCAGGTTCGGTGGTTTCCCCGGCGCTGGAGGAGCAGGACTGCCACTGCCCGGCGTCGGAGGAGCAGGTCTGCCACTGCCAAGCACCGGAGGAGCTGGACTGCCACAGCCCGGTGTCGGGGGCGTGCCCGGGATGCCGCATGCAGCTGTTGCTCGTAAGGCCGGTTCTGGCAACTGAATAGTTCTCAACGGACTGAAAAGTTCTCAGTGGAGCCGTTTCTGTTGTCCCCCCTTGTTGATGTGTGTGTTGTGTCTCTAATAAGTTTTTTTTAGGTGTCAAAGCTATGTTCTATGTTCTATGTGCTAATCCGGGCCTCAAAGCTATGTTCTATGTTTGCACTACTTTTAATGATGGCTCATATTAAGAATTATATACCAGTTTAACATCGACTTAGTGATTTATTATGCAATTATTATATGCACAAAAGAAAGTCATTTTTTGGAATAAAAGATTTAAGAAAAATCAGTTGAATCCACATGTAGGAGGATTAATGAATGAAAGGAGAGAAAACCCAGCAGATCAGATCCTAGTAGCAGACAACGAGCTCTCTAACCTGTCATAAAAAAAACACAATTCAAGAACAATGCAAATTAACATTCACCACATCAGAAAATTAAAACTAGAACAACCATATTGTCAACTGAGGAATCAACGAAAAATCAATATTGCACTTCGAAAAAAGAGCATTGTCATATATTTCTTGATTGCTGGGTTTCAGAAAATATTGTCCTTCCCTTGACATGCATTAAAAAAAGAAGTATCATTTCATTGCTCCCCGCAACAGAAAGGTAATTTACCTTTCTGTGACAACAGAAGGTAAAGCAAGGAGAAACAAAAAGAAATATCGGAAGTCTGTCCACCAGGTCGATCAACACCTTCCCTTAACCAAGGGCTCAGGACTAGAAATTTGCCCTCCCCCTATTGAACAGACAAGTTTTAGGAATTCACCATTATATTACTCACAACCAAAACACATAATGCCTTTCTGTTACTCACAAGCCAAAAAGAAATGGAATCTCAACAGAACCATTACTGGAAAAGTCTCTGTACACCGCCTTTCCGCCACACACCACGTACTGGTATTCCATCAGAAGGACGATCAACATCCTCCCTCTCAGGTTCAGGCCTAGTATCTCCGATTAAGGTCAAGGAGTGCGGCTACTGAACCATCTCCCAAACGGATCCTGTGAAATTTTGATGTCTTCTTGCGTTGTTTACTGTTTGCTGCAGTCGAGTTTTGCTCTGAACTAGCACTACCTGCAGTTTGTAAATCTCTAATGACACTTCTATCAGAGCTCACGTTGTCAGAACTTGAACTAGGATGACCTACAAATGGTTGATTTTTATCCTTGGTAGATCGATACCCATCCTTTGACAACACTTCCACCTCCCCATTCTGAGATTTGTTGCCCAATTGCAGTTTCCTTACGGTGTCCAAGAAGCTATCTGTTAATGCACCATCTGCACCACTACTTTCTGTAAGTTCTTTACCTTTTCCCTTTCCCTTCTTTGGTTTCCTTCCTCTTGAGCTGCCGTTGTCCCTGTTTTCTTGGTTACTCTTGGTCCTTAAATTAGCATTGTAGGCATCAATTAACTCCTTCCTCTTCTGTGCATCAGGGCAGAGCCACGCTAGTTCAAGAACAAGATGTGAAAGTCCAAATTGCTCAATGTAAGAAAGGTACTCCGATGTGTTTATCAGTCCTTGACGATATTCCCCAGAGATTGTTTTGAAAGCAAGAAATTTATCATCATCCATTCCTAGTCCTGACCTAATTTTTTCCACCAAGAACTTGTTTGCTGCATGAACATCCTCAACTTTAGGATGTGGCTGGTTGATGATAGCCAGATGGTTGCTTGCACCCACCTCAGGAACCATACTAGATGTAGCTTGGCTTGGGTGTTCTTCCTCAACAAGGTTAGGAGCTGACGACGAATGTCTCATCTTATTGTTGTTGTTTGAATTCCATGAAGAATTGGCAGGTAACGGTGATACAAACCCATCTCCCCTTGGATTAATTGCTGGCCAGGGATTGGTTGAAGTGGCTGGTGATAATCCCTGACTAGGGTTGGATCTCACCTGAGAAGTAGAACCAATATCATGATGTCTAGGCACAGGAGAACTAGTGACAGGTACCTTTTTGCGTTGATGGAAACGGGAAGCAAGGCTATTACTCGAACTTTCTTCTCCTTTAACAATCTTTGGTTTACTACTTGCACCAGGTAGAGGAGGAAAAGATTCCTCTTCAAGTTTTGAAGGATTCCAAGTAGCTTGACTTAAAGCCTGGGCATACCTAGAAGACGGCTCAGGTAAGTCCCGATCAACAAGGGGAGGAAAGGAAGATTCTTCTAGAATTTGGGATGCACGAGAATTTTGATTTTCTATTCCAGGATGTCTTGACAGCCCCTGTGCGCCTGAATTAGCATTCAAAGGTTCAGGCAAAACTCTATCAAATTGATTTGTTTCTCCATGCCCAGTGGCTACATGACTCATGGATACATCACGGACTCTGCCATCTGCCATGGCTGTTTCAAGGCTTGCTTGAATGGCAAGTGATAATTGGTTGTTAGAAGGTTCAGGACGAAATCCCCGGCCTCTTCCTCTACGTTGTTCTTGTTCAACTCGACGATATCTGAAGCTAGTTGGTATCTACAAATAAAAATATAAAAATCAGGAAATAAATTATAAACAAAATTAAACACATCTGAAAAAAATAGCATAATATCCCTTCGAAAGATCAAAGCAACATTAATACATAGCATCCAAATTGCAAAAATGAGCTCAACAATAAAGCTTTATACAGCTCAGTACCTGGAGTGCAGCATTCCGCTTCGAGCGAGACATTTTTCCTCCATGTTCAATAGTATTATGTCTCTTGAGAAAAGAAATAGGAACCAAGTTAGACACATAAGAATGTGATCATACTGCTTAACATGCCATCGGAATCAGAAAAATGGTATCCACACATTCTGACATGCAAACTCACCTTCATTTCAGCTTCAGTTTGGAAAACAACAAACTTATTAGCCAAACAAGCCTCATTCTCACACAGGAAATGCTCTTGGCGAAAATGTATCTGTGAGAACCAATGTTAAACATATTAAATGACAAGTCAATGCCAACAAAACACAATGTGTTGATTTTCCATTTTTATGTTTATTAGGGAATAATGGATAAGAGCGTGGTGCATTCATCCAATTTTATTCATGAAAAAATTGTAGCAACAGGTTACAATCAGGTTACAATCCCTCCTCAAAAAAAGCAACAGATTACAATCAGTTTGATGTACAACAGGTTACAGCCTCTCACCAATATGACCTACCTATCAAAATGATATTTTCATATAAACTCGCTCCCCTTGAAGATATGCGTTGATATTTCAATATTTTAGATATAGAATGTGTTAATGTCTTAAAATAATCATTTTAGATATAAATTGTGTTAAGATCTGTATGATATCATTTATCACTAATTGATTATAACCGCTGTCAGAGAAAACAAATAAATTACTATACCTCCAAGTCATCATAATTTCTGAAATAATCATAGTGTCCCGGGTTTTGCCTGCAAACAGTTATGACAGAAGGCATTAAGTAGCGTTCAACAAATTACATGAATTACTAAGCATGTTTAAGAGCACGAATGTACCTTCGACATATGTGGCATGTGTAATGTTCTTGTTCGTTGTGATTATATAGTTCATTTTCTCCATAAAATGGGTTTCTGCAGAATTCACACATCGGATGGCCCATGAAGCCACCACGTTCGCTCTCACTTCCATCTACTTCAGAATCACCAGTTTTTATGTGCTGATTCAATTGCGATCTGGTATACAGCTTTTGTTCACAAATAAATACCTGCTTACAAAAGACATCTTCAGTGAATGATGACACATAGGAAATATTGCAGAAATGGCTAGAATGAAGGATATTGCAAGTGGAGTTATATAACTTATGCCAAGTATAGAACAAAATGTAGAGACATTCAAAATCATCTAGAAGTGCATAGGAAACTGGAAAGGTGAGGCTTTTAGTTCAATAATATCTCAGTCCAATTCAGGTCATTCTATTGTCATGCACTAGATTAGCATTGTTTCAGAAATTTTAAGTCAAGGATGGTTCGCTTCTTAAATACACAAATACTTGAGTTATGACGTAATATCTACCCCTCTAAAGGAAAGCATATAAAGTTCTACAAATTGATAAGCAACTATGAAAAGTACGAAATACAACAACATTTTCGTAGGATCACATAATCAGGCAAGCATTCTATAGAATCACACAAGTTGATTACTTCTAAACCATACTGTATCATTTCTCAGTGCATCCACCAAATCCTAACGCTTCAACATTAAAGTTAAAAGAGATTGCAGAAAAGCATAATAACTAGTGGGAGTTTTGGCATTAAGGCCACTGGTCACCTTTCTGCCTTCAAGGCATAAGTTGCACATCAACAGTTTATGCTGATGGAAGATATGCCCCTTCAACTGCTCAATGTTCCTAAACTTGGTCCTCCTTTTTGGACCCTCATTACCTTGTTCCTCAGCATTCCTGTCGCAGACACTACAGGAGAGCTTGCACATGGCCTTTATCATCTTGTAATGCTCCGCATCATCAAAAAAGGCCTGTGTATCCTCGTGGTACCAGAACTGCCCGACCTTCCCTTCCACAGGACTTTGAGGGAACACCGAAAAATCTGTTACCACCCTCGTAAAATCTCCCAACGCCTGCAAAACCCCCAAATTGTTCGTAGTAAGCAATAATATCGAACTGCCATTAGTTCAAAATTGCATGCTATTTTATGTGAAAACTCGATTATGTATTCAATCAGGCGGGGAAGAGAAAGGATCCAAATCTTTGATGGCATGATTAATCAACCCAGAAGAATCAAACAGTAGAGAACGAAGTTTCCTTTCAGGCGATGATAATTTAGCCCAAGAAATCGCCATCCAAATCGACAGATTTCGATGCGAAATCAAACATCGAACCCAAAGAACGACGAACAAAATAGGATCAGAAAGGGAAAGAAATCGTAGGACAGGAACCCTAATAAGTTAATCCGCACCTTGGTTACGAAGACGGCGGAGGACTCGGTCTTGCAGATGCAGCAGCGGCGGTCTTCCACGACGAACCGCATCCGGACGACGCAGGTCGAGCAGACCTCCCGATGGCAGCAGGAGCCGTAGGCGACCCACTCGAGGGGCTCCGCGCAGACGGCGCAGCTGTCGTCCATCTCGGATCCGGGAGGCAGCGGGCGGCGGATCGACGAAGAGGAGGGCGGCGGCGGCGGGAAGGAGCAGAAGATGAAGAGAACAAGTCTAGAAGCCGAAACGATTGAGAAGCAAAATAACGGGACAACTTTGGAGGGCGAAAACGATTCCTTTCTATAGGAAGCGGACGCGACTCGGTGAGTCTGACCGATTCGATTCGTTGAGAGGCTACAAATTTGTGTTAATTAAAACTTAAAAGATTAATTAGGGGGAGTCGTACCGACGTTAATTAATTAGGTGGACGTTTAACGGCGAGTTACAGAGCTGGTGATTTGGTGAAGTTTGTTTAGCTGATATAAAATAAATGATAAGATAAATCGATAAGTATTTTATTGGTTAAATTTTATTTTTAAAAATAAATAATCATATATTTGAATAAATCTACTTATATTAATAATAATTAATTAGTTATGATATAATTAATTAACTTATTTTTTTAAAATAAACTAAGCACTCCTCATCCTCCTCGTTTTTTCTAACTTATTGATCAATCATAGTATTATATTACCAAACGTTAAAAGATTTTTTCAAATTGACTTATAAGTTACTTGTAATCTTAGTTAAATGGGTCTTAATCAATACTAATAACTGTTGACACCAATGAACATAAAGAAAATAATAGCTGCTGTTAAAAGTTTAAATACAATGAAATATTTCGATTTGGGCGTTGGTCCTAAATATTTTTTAAAAGTTAATTAATTATACAAATAAATAATTATTTTTTTTGTTTGGTTGAGTTGTTTGAAAAATTAAAATATCGATTAGATCTTTCAGTTTCAGAGTGTTTAAACGAAATTATGGAAAGCCTAAAAGTAATATTACTATTTTGTATTAGATAAAAAAATATTAAATTAGATTAAAAATTATGATGGTTAATTATTATCTAAAATTATACATCATAGAATATTTTTTCAGGAAACTTCATAGATAAAATCGATAATAGAAATTTAATCTTATAATCTAACTTGTGCACATAGCTTCACATTTCAATCATATAATTGCGTACTAATTTAAATTTGTAGCATCTATTTAAAAAAGTAAAAAGAATAATTTTTTTGTAACAAAATAGTGTAGCTAACACAATTATTTTTTTTAAACTACAATGCATTATCTATTAATGTAAGCCCCCGATACATCATGATTCAAAGAATGGATCCCAAAAAACGTCAACAAGAGTCGATCGGCCAATGTTTGCCAGCTTATCCGCTACAGAATTTGCTTCCCTATAATGCACATTTTAAGTATGTAAATGATTGCGTTAATTGATACATTTTGGCCACTAAGGCTCAGGGTGCAGCTGATTTCCAGTTGATAATTTTGACAATACCAGGGAGTCAAGCTTGATCCAAACATGAGATAATTGTAATTCCTTGCACCGGCAAAGTCCCTCCATGGCCGTCCAGGCCTCCAAAAACAATGTTGATCCCCCAACACATCTCATCGCGCCTACAGAAAGAGGAGAACCATTAGAGTTTTGAATTATAAACCCCCCCACCACCTTGCTCCGAGGGAGCCAGTGAAGGAACCATCACAATTAACCTTCACCCATAAGGGGGCGGGACCTCCCACCTAATTCATAGTGGATTAATGGGGGAATGCCTCAGTTAAGTGGTGTTGCAAATATTCCATCGAGCCTTACACCATATAATAGGGATGGTTGCCTGAGAGGCAGCAAAATGGGCATTGTTTCTATGCTTCCAAAGCTCCCACAAGTAGTATGCAAAAAGGAATTTAATGCAAGTAGATGAGGAAGGATGGAGATTGTTTCCTTCCATGATCCAATCCCTCGAAGATCAAGAAGCACGATGCATAAAGGAATAATTGGTGTTTAGCTTGAAAAGTTTCCAGAGTTCAAAAGTAATACAACACTCAAAGAACAGATGGGTGTTAGTCTCAAAGGCCATTTCACAAAGCGGAGAAGAGGGGTTGATATGGTTGTCAAGTGTTGCAATCATATCTAAAGTAGGGAGCCGACAGTGTTTTAGTTTCCAGAGGAACATTTTGATATTAGGAGGCACACACAAAGTCCATAACTCACGCCACGTAGGCCATCCAAAAACTTGCATAGAGTAAGGGAAAAATGGACGGATTTAGCTTAGGCGGCTTCATGGGGA
Source organism: Pontederia crassipes (assembly GCA_030549335.1). NCBI lineage: Eukaryota > Viridiplantae > Streptophyta > Magnoliopsida > Commelinales > Pontederiaceae > Pontederia > Pontederia crassipes. The sequence goes on along the minus strand of CM060197.1, from coordinate 37,912,536 downwards.
TTGTCAGACCATATCCACTAGTCATCATTGACAACAGAGCTCGAAGGGAGGATAATTGAAGTAATCTTTGTGGAGAGGGATGTGCCAAAACAACATTGCAAAAGGGACGCATTTCATCCACCATCCGTAATTAAAGAATCCACATTCATATTACCCAGAGGCATATTAACGTTAACGAAAGTAGGCATTAAAGCAATGGATCCGATAAAATCGATGTATTTTTACCATTACCAATAAATTTTTGAAGACCCATTCGAATCTCAACCATGACAACGGAGACCAAACGCCAACTCCACGATGGGCTCCTACAAGGGTTAGTGAACTAGTGGGGAGTCATATTTATGCTTAATAAGTTAGGACCAGATGTCATCATAATCATTTAGCACCGCTAGTACCTTCTTAGCGAGGAGAGCAAATCGAATGAGTTTAAGTTTTCTAATGCCTAACCCTCCACTATATAATGAACCTTGAACAACAATTAATTAAGTGAGAACCCCTACGGTTACCTGAGGAGGACCACAAGAATGATCTAGAAACTTTCTCAAGTGCATCAATTAAACCATCAGAAATGTACACAACAGACAACGAGTATAGTGGAAAGAGTTTAAAACTTATTTAACTAGAACAGATTTATTGGCCATATTTAGGAGCTCTTCTTTCCAACCTTGGATTACATTGGTGGCTTTGTTAAGTAAACCCTGCTGCTGAGAGGAAAAAATATATCTGTTAGAAATAGGATACCTAGATAATGGAATGGAAAACTTCGTTGACTAATGTCTAGAACTCTGATGATGGCATTTCTTGCCTGGTGGTGATCTTCCTTGGGAAATATACTGCAAACTTGTCATAATTGATAGACTGATTAGTGATTTTACCATAGACATTCATAAGCCTCGTGAATTTTCTGCAATTTTTTACGTTAGCAGCAAGACAAAGCAATAAGTCATCTGCATAAAAGTAGATGTGATAGCTTAAAGGATTACAGTTGAAAAGGGATAATGTAAGTGTTGGAGACCGCATCTTTTAGTAATAATGATAGTACTTGTGATATTATGGTGAAGATGTAAGGAGATAGATGGTCTCCCTATCTAATGCCTTGATAGAAGGGGAAGTAGGGAGACTACCTTCCATTGATGTGGCATGAAAAAATGAGCGATTGAATACATGTGGCAATTCAGTTAACAAATTTATCAGGGAAGTTCATTCTTTGTAAAGTGCTGAAAACTGACTGCCATGACACCCTATCAAAAGCTTTATCCATATCGACTTTGATCATTATATATTTTTGTCTATCCTATGAAAATGAGTGAGCCACCTCTTGGACAGTTAAAATGTTATCCTGAATTGACCAGCCAATAATGAAAGTCAATTGGTTAGGAACAATGATATCATTTAGTGTTACTTTTAGCCGGTTGGCCAGCAGCTTGGAGACTACCCTATATATTATGTTACAGAGGGCAATAAGTCTATAATTCTTCACACTCAGGGGATTCTTAGTTTTTGGAATAAAGATGAGAGACGTTTGCCTCCAATTGTTAGGGAAGCTACCATGATTAAAGAAGTTGAGAATCTCATAGGTAACATCATTGTCTATGATATCCCAATACTATTTGTAGAATTCTAGGATAAATCCATTAGGACCAGGGGCTCATGCCCCACAAAATATCTTTAATCTCGTCAGGCGTGACACAGACAATAAGGGAATCATGAACATAATATGATATTTTAGGCAATTCAGGCTAGAGGTATGAAGGCAGAGGGGCACCGAAAGTAGGGGCCCATAGGGATTTGTAGTGACCTACGAAGTGATTTAAAATCTGGCTATCTTCCATTAAGATCTGGCCACTGTTATCAGTAATGGAGCTAATCATGTTTTGTCTATGCCTAACCATTGTGTTGAGGTGGAAAATTTTATGTTTTTATCTAGCTAGTTGGTCCCTGATTTGCTCCACCATTTGAGACTGTTTTGCCTCAAAATGGCCGCATGATGTTGATAATGGATTCTAAGATTGAGGATTTTCTGGTGGGTAGACTAGAGGATTGATCTTTAGACTCCAAAGCTTGAATCATAATTAGTAATTGTTGTGCTCGATTCTCCAACCTACCCAATCCCAGCTTGTTCCATTTAAGTATTTGTTGTTTGATATTGTTCAGAGATACATGTAGGGGGTATTAGTTTGCCTAGTGTTCCATACTATCATCATGAAACAATTATTCAAATTCGTTAGTAATGATTGAGGTAATTGTAATTTTGTAAAATTAATGATTTGCATAATCAAGTAGTCAGTATAATTTACTATATAATAGTAGGTGTTTGCAGAATTAAGAAAAAATGGAAATAATTATTTAGCAATTCAAGTAGTACTTAGTGCAGTGGGTAAGCTTTTTTTTTAAAATATGACTTTGCTCCAATGATTCACTATTAAAATAGTTATTGAATATTAACTTTCATAACTTTTTAAATATAACTTTTCTCTAATGATTTTTTTTAAAATATGACAATGCTCTAATGTTTATAATAACTTTGCTCTAATGATTCACTATTAAAATAGTTATTGAATATTAATTTTCATAAATCAAATAATTGTACACATCATATGCACCTACTTTTACTTAATAGTAAAACAGACAAAGAAGCTGGTTGTGGCCCAAGATTAGTCTAGGGGCTAATTATAGGGGTTGTTTTCATATACAAATTAGTACTAAAGTGACAACATAAAAGGTGAACATATATATATATATATATATATTATCATTTATATTTTAGGTCCTTATATTATATTATATATGAAAAGATGATATAATTATAGTTTTTAGTCATTCATAATTAAGAGTTAAACTTACTATCTCAAATAGCATGGTAGATCTAACAACCCAAAATTCGATGAGCGTCGCATGGCAAAGTTAAATATGAAAACTGAAACAAGTTCACATAATAAGTGTTACACATAAACCTGGTACATCTGACATAACTCAAGACTTTAATATAACGCATGACCATGACATAAACATAATAATACAAAGGACGTCATGAGCAGATCATCATGTATTGCAGAGATCAATACAAAGGAAGTAATCCTCCCATAAATATAAGGCCTAGTGTGATAATATCATGAATAAATCATGAAACATTTCCTTTAAGTATAAGCATTCCATAATCATATACTTGGATCATCATTGTCATATAAGAAGCATATCAAAGAAATGGGGAGCAAGATCAAAATAAAAAAAAGAGGTTGAACTATCACAGTCCACATCAACATATTTGAATGACATAAGGTAATATGGAGTCATCTTTTGATTAGAAATAAAGGTAATATCTTATTTCCATTAAAATGGAAATTCATCACCCATTTTGGGATGATCATAGAACCATGATTTATAACATTAGGAACATACTTCCTTCATTTTTAATGTAATAATTTTCATGATCTTAGCATCATCATTTTCATTAAATTATTATTCTTCTTCTTATTAGTTAGAAGATATTTATTATTTTATTCATCTTCTTCTTATTAATTAGATGATATCTCCACTTTTAATGGTATGCTAAATTATCGACAAGCATTCTAAAGTTCAATCTTTCAACATTTGGACTAAGAAGTTCGGTCGTTTGATGTCTTCAGTGTTTGTTAATATTGTGTTCAATTTACTCTTTAGACAGTCGGTCTAAAGAGTTTGAATATTCTATTTGAACTCTCTAGATGTCTGATCTATCGGATGCATCGGCTCAATGCTCACTCACTCAATTCGCGATTTAGAATATTGATCAGGTTTTTGGACATCCGAAAAAATAAACTACTATAGGCCGACAAATTTTGGAGATGTCCGAACTTTTGGTTCGATCGTTCCAAATTTTCAACAAAGGTGAAGGCCATTGGGTCCTTTTGTTTTCAAAATAGTTTTTATATATTCAAATATATCTAAAATTCAGGTAACATCATTTATCAATAGTATGGGACATCTGAAAAAACAAACATCCAAGTCACTAAATCAATCACTTCATACACTAAAGCACTTATAAGTTAATTTCCATTCTATTTTCCATAATAATCAAATTAGTCAACATAAGAATTCATCTACAAGTCCTCATTATATCAAATTTAAGGGTGTGTTTGGTTCATTCTATCTATTTTAGATTCCTAGGCATTTTGATGGGAATGATAAATTCTAACATTTTGTTATTTGTCATTTGATAGTACAATTAGGAATGACATTCTTATGAAAAATATTAAAATTCTATTATCACCATAAATGGTGTCATTCTCACATTCCAATGGTAACACTATGAGAGAGAGAGAGGATAAGGGAGGGAGGACTCGCAAGAGAGAGAGAGGGACTCGTGAGAGAGAGAGGGGGGGGGGAGAGGAAAGGAGGACTCGTGAGAGAGAGGATTCACCTGATTTAAAGAGAGATGATTCACTTGGTTTCAAATGATAGAGAGAGAGGAAGAGAAAGGAGAGAGAACTTGTGTAGAATTCAACTATGCTTAGATGACTTTATTAAATTGAAACAAACATTAAATTCAACTTTGCTTAAAATGTGATTTCTTAAATTATATTCCTTGACATCTTTACATTCAAGATAAATATTATATATCTTCAACCAAACACATCATTCTTTGAAAATGGGGAATAATCTCACCTTCCAAGTTTCATCTCATATTCCAATGTTTTCTTACTATAGATTCCAAACTCAAATCAAAACCAAACCTAATTATATATATCCTGAAATGTGATTCCAAGTTATCATATTCCTTGAAATACTAAGATTCCAAGAAAAAGATCAATCAACCAACCAAACACACCATAGGGCCGAGGACATGATATTTGTAAAGACGTTTATTATTAATTTAGATTGAAATCCCCTCTCTATCACCGTGACAGCTTTTATAAACAATGTCATTATGGTAGATCTAAAAGTTGGGGTTTTGAAAAGGAAATGCAGGATTGAAGTATTTGATAAATAATATTACATATCACGTTTCAGTGACAATTTTGAATAAATACCATCCCGTCCGACTCTTTCTTTAAGTTTATTTCCCTTCCTGATGTCATTTCATGTCTTAATATTTGAAATATGGAAAGAAGTACCATTCTCCTAAGTATCATGAAATTGCATAAATCTTTTATAAACAAACGAAAGAATCTCCACATTGCATTTTTTTCTTGATTAATAGCAGGTCTTACTTTGTAGAAAGTGGATAAATTCTATAATTTGCAAAGAACCTTATTTCATTTGCTTGGATCATCTGATATTTGTTTCCATGTTCTTGCCTCTTTGCAATATTCATGAAGAAAAGTTAGCTTCTTGCCTCAACTTCATGCATTGACAACCATCCTATTTCCCTCTTGTTCTTATGACTGAAATATTTCAGTATGATTATTGTTCTATGTGGTTTGCTTTCTTACAAGCAATGTTGTCAAAATCGCGTCCCAACACGTAAAAACATACGATTTTACGATCCCATATATGAAAAACGTGCTCGATCCTACTCTGGATCGGTTCCGGCCAGCGCACGGTAGAATCGCGTGCTGGAACATAGGATCGTTGACGGTGGCGGAGCCAGAGTAAATTTGCAGAGGATTCACATATAACTCTAATAATTTTTAGATTATTATTAACATAAATAATAAAATTTTCGTAATTGTTTTCATTATAATGCATAAAAGTATTAATTTTAGTTACCAAAATTATATCAAATTTACATTTGTTAATAATGCCTTGAATCTGAACCCAGTTGGTCCCCCTACATAGTCAGACGCTTCAGCAGAATTCTCCTACGGGGGTCTCGCTGCCCGGTCAGCGAGCCTGTGGGGGGTCAAGGGGGGGATCCCCCCTGCGGGGGTTGCAAGGGGGCGGAGTCCCCTGAGCGAAAATTTTTAGGGGTATTCTGTTTGTGATTCGGATTTGATTTATTTCCTTATCACGAGATAGGTGTCCTATTTTCAGGGAATTTATTTAGAGTCTCAGTCCGTATGTAATTCCTATCATCTGTCAAAGGGAGTGCCTATATAAACTCCCTAGGGGTCTAGACCGAGACCTATCCTTGTAATCATCATTATTCCATAACAAAGAGCCGCCGTCGTTTTTCCTCCTCGTGTTCTTCTGTATTTCGTGCGATCCCTCTCTCCCTCTTTTCGTAACAACATTTAAATACAAAAAAATACGTATAATAAATATACACGTTTTAAGCATAAAATGATGTTATAAAATCGAGATTAAGTGCATGATCATAAAATTATTAATGATATAAATAACACAAATGAATTACATTTACATGTAATAATTTACATGTAATAATTTAAGTTAATTGTGATTAAATATAATTATTAAAGATATTATTCTATTTTTTATGCAATATAATAATATTATAGAAAAATATAATAAGGAGAACTATATAATTTAAAAGAGAAATATATTTTTCATGATAATTGGTATAATGTGCTCCATATATTTATGATGATAATAGAAATAAATTATATTTATTATGAAATGAAAAGTAAGAAAAATGATGTGTTAACATATTCAATTAATGGGATCATGAAATATATTATCTTAATGATACTTTTATAGCTTAAATTATATAATTTAAACTAATTGAGATAAAAAATTATGGAATACATTATTTTATTTTATTACGCAATACTATAATACTCAATAAAAATTATAATAAAAAGAAATATAGAATTTAAGAGAAAAATAATATTTATTTAATCTAATATGCCTCGTATTTATTATAAAATTAAATGTATGAAAAAAACTGCCTAATTAGTCGGCTGAATTATAAAATCCAGCGATCCCAACTTTTTTTTTTGCCGCCGAGTTAGTAGCTCACGTGACCACGTGAGCGCAAAGCCAATAAGGAAGAAACAAACCGACGATGCCCTAGTTACCTGCCGCCCCCTGCCGCCGGTTTTTGACGCCTGCTGCCGGTTGTTGCAGTCGCCTGCCGCCCTGTTTTCCAGCCGCCGTGCGTTGCAGCCGCCTGCCGCCGGTACTCCCCGTCTCCTCCCTCCCTCAATCTCTCTCTCTTTCGCTGTCGCTATTCTTTCTCTCTCACGCGCGGTCTGCTCCTGCTCACCCGACTCGCCGCCTCCCTGTCGATGCAGGGAGGCGCCGTCGTCTCCCTGCTCACGAGCAGGGAGCGCCGAGCAAGGACCGCCGAGGTCTCCCTGCTCGTGAGCAGGGAGGCGTCGCCGAGGGAGGTGCTGCTCGTGAGCAGGGAGCGCCGACTCGTCCAAGATGATGAGCATTTTGATTCGGAATTAGGATTTAAAACTTAAATTAGGAATTAGGGTTATATAAGTGCATGTTTAGTTAGATTTTAATTAGTATAGATAATAGATTAGTGTTACAGTCACAGATAATAGAAAATGGTATCTGGTTAAAACTTATTTTAGTTTCGGTAATTTGGAATTTGGTATTAATCCTTTGATATGTTGCATGATGTTTTGGTAACTTGATGAAATTATAATATTATATTCAGTTTTGTGCTAATTAATATATTAAAAAAATAATCTGGTAGAAACGTGTACATGATTTATGTTTTTTCCCGGCCCTCCTTGTCGTGTCCATCTTAGGAGTTTGACAACATTGCTTACAAGTTCTGCTAAAAAAAAACATTGCTTACAAGTACACATTTTTGTTTCTCTTTCGTTATCTTTGCATAGGCAGGAGCATAGATAGACGGATATCTTCTGTGCTTGTGAAAATGCTATCAATTGATTCAACGAAAAGGAATTCCTTCTTGCGCCGCATTTGCAATGACGATTTGGTAATTGTATACGAGAGGCATGACATCATGAAGGCTGTAAAAGTACAAGATGGCTCTACGTTTCAGAACAGATTTGGGATGTTCAAGCATTCTGACTGGATAGGAAAGCCATTTGGATCAAAAGTCTTAAGCAACAAAGGAGGCTTTGTTTATCTCCTTGCACCCACACCTGAATTGTGGACCCTGGTCTTGAGCCACAGAACTCAGATCTTATACCTTGCTGATATCAGCTTTGTGATTTCCTACCTTGAAATCGTGCCTGGATGCGTAGTTCTTGAGTCAGGAACTGGGAGTGGATCTCTCACAACATCTCTTGCTAGAGCTGTTGCTCCTTCTGGCCATGTGCATACATTTGACTTTCATGAGCAAAGGGCATCACTTGCTAGGTCAGTTACCTGTTCCTGAGTTTTAGTGTTTGTCTCTTCTACAAGGATCGTCATTTGCCTAATAATGTCAAATCATTAAAGCGACATGTTTTCTTTATTTAATAATTAATAATCTCATATAATTCCAAATACTTTGTTCCTAATATTACTCAGGCTAGTATAAATGACATAATGATTGTAAAAGTGTCTCATTAGGATTGATGTAACAGTGCTTGCACCTATGAAACAGTTCCAATATTTGCTCTTTTCAGAGAAGATTTTGAAAAAAATGGGATGAGCAGCTTGATTACTGTCACAGTCCGTGACATTCAGGGTGAAGGATTTCCTGATCAGTTCCATGGGATTGTTGACTCGGTGTTCCTTGATCTTCCCCAGCCATGGTTGGCATTACCTTCTGTTGCCACAATGTTGAAACTGGATGGTGTTGTGTGCTCATTTTCGCCATGCATTGAGCAAGTGCAGCGTTCATGTGAGGCCTTAAAGCATGAGTTTACAGGTATATTGTTTACTTCTTTAAATTGTAAATTTATCTCGGTTATTCGTTAAATCATTTATCAAGCAATAACACCCAAACTTGTTAATGTCTATTTTCTCTTTACTAAACAGGCGAGTTTAGTGTAGAGTCAGTGGAAAGTCCTTGGTAAACTCATATAAAAGTTGTGATTTCTTTTTTATTTTCCTATTGTTTTTCTGTTGAACTTTATACTTCACAACCAACACTCCCTCAACCCTAAACCCTAATTACACATGAAGATTTGGAAATCTTGGACTCAAAATATTTTGGACTACTGAATTGATGTGAAAGCTTAACATCAATGATAGCAAAATCCTACATATTATATCATTTCCTAAACAAGTATTAAGAACTGTTGTCATTTTTTTATGATTTCTAGTATTGTCATCTCAGCTTTCGGACAAGTTAACATTGATTTGCTTAGCTTAATTGATTGATTTCCAAATATATAGTGTACACATTCGTCTTTCCTCTGCAATAATTTCATTTGAAAAAACTGTAGATTTTAAATTCGTGAAGTAATTTTTCTCAGTTCTTTGGATAACTCTACTGCGTACGATCTTTTTGTCGATTTGTCACCTCTTATTTTGGACCCTATTGATGGGTTGTTGTTCCAATCTGCAGATATAAGAACATTTGAGGTCCTTCTTCGCAATTATGAGATCCGAGTGGAGAGACTAATTGGAACTGGAGGCGAGGAAGGTAGTCCAGTCGGCCCTCTTCCTCGCAAGAGGAGACAGAGTCTCTCGAAGGATATTAAGAATGGGATTGCAGACGAAACAGATACCACTGTCATGGCGAGACCATGTAGTGAAACAAGAGGGCATACAGGATATCTGACATTTGCAAGACGCATATGCACCTGACTTGCAATTCTAAGAGAAATCATACAGATGCACTGATGTTTTAGCACAGAAGATGAAGTGCAAAGCATGCCCTGGATGAAAATCAGACCATGAGTGTATCAAAATGACCACCATAAAATATATTTTGGGCCATGATTCAGATGGAAGGTTCATCTATACAGTGGTATTATCGCAAGCTACACAGTTGAATTATATGTAAAGCTACAAGGGTGTCTGATGAATCAGTTTGGGATTGCTTTTCCATAATGCAGCAGTTCTGCTTGTATCCAATGGGTCATGTAATGCGATCACATCTTTTGCTTATCTGTTAGCCAAAAAATTATGTGCACAATGTGGAAGTTTACTTTGATGAATGTTGTGCCCAAACATGATGATGAGAAAAAAAAAAAGATTTAGACTCTTCACAAAACATAAAATCTTTTATTCTCCTAGCGATGTTATTAATTGATTAAATATCTCTTAATGTTAAGTACTCGTAAGTTGAAATTTCAGATGAAGCATAAATTTCTGATCGTAAGCTACATTTCTTTGCTTACACAGATGAAGATAAATATAGGTTTGAGGTTATCTTGAATTTCTAATTTCTTTGCTACAATAAATAGTTGTCACGTTTTTATTAAATGAGGGTAATTTTTTAAGCCTTAAATTATGAGTTTGGGACACATTATGTACTATCAATTTGTCATTTTACTTTCTCAAGACGAACATGCAAAAAAATTCATTTTTTTTAAAATAAACTCATTCATTTTTGAAATTTGGTATCCTAGCTTTGTCAAGAGTTCAAATTGATCCCTATTTCATTTTGTAACTAAAACTAGCCCCCTTTGTTTATCCTAATCAATCTTTACTGCTGTGGCTGCCACACACAATTGACATGTAAATGACATGCATTCCCCAATTGGGAGAAAAAAATGCCATTATAAATGGTGAACTATTATTGAAAATAAAACTTAAAATAAGGGAGAAGTTTATATTTCTTTTATTTCATTGGTTCAGTTCAATTTGGCTTTTTTGTTAAACTATCAATCTCGGCAATCGTTTTTCCTTTTCTTATGCAAATTTTCTTGAGCTATCAATTCTAAATCAAATTGGGAGAGGTACCAATATGAAAAAGCTACTCCACATAAGGGCCTTCTATATGGGAATTGCAGTAGTTGTATGTTTTCTGACTTGTCTAATTTTTAGTTTGTAATTGTTCTCAGACTTATTTCTGACAAAAAAAGAAGGAAAAAAAAAACAGAAACTAAGGAGAAGGAAATGCACACCTTGATAGCATGGTTCAACTTCTACAGCTCTGGATTAACGGCAAAACAACAAGCTGCAAATGCGTGAGAAGAGTGGCTTTAGATTCCTCCCTCTCTCCAAGATCCACTAATGCCCTTCATCCATTTCCTGTGCCTGTTAAAAATCTTCATACAAAAATTTCATAATCAACCTGAACAGCATATAACTTTAAAAGTTTAATTATCCTTCCCATATTGTGAAGTTAGAGAGAGATGACATATGCAGAAGAAGACCTGAAAGATTTTTGTAGTAGAATATTATTAAAGAAACAAAATGAAAATAAAACTATAGATTGATTCTTCCACTATCAATATGAATCATTTTATATCTCACATAACTTTCAGACTTCGGTACAAGTCTGCTAGAAATGTATGAAGCAACAATTGTACTCACCGTTTGCAGAGTGAAATGTGATTAGCCAACTTTTTTTTCTAGTTCGATAGACAAGAAGACAATAACTTTGGATCGAAGAAGCGCAAGAAAAAAAAAAGCTGCTTTTGGGGTCTTCAATCAGTTGTTCTGTCTGCTAAAGTACCCAGTCTGCAACTGACCATCCATTTCAGTGACTGCAATGCAGATGCCATAATCTTGTTTGTACCATCACCCATGATCACAAGCAAAAGGAGATCTTGCCAGAAGTGGGATCAGGAGAGAGAAAGAAAGGAGCCGATGGGGCCCATCTGAAGGGAATCTCAGTAACAAACCTCCACAGTACTCCTTTTCTGTCAACAGTGTTCTTTTTCTGATACTGTGCAGTGCAACTCTCACAGTAACAGTTTTGAGTTTACTCCTCAACTTTGCTTTTTCTTCCATGAAACCAACAGCTTTCTTCTGGAGAGCATCACCCTTTTCCCTCGTTTCTCTATATATATTACCCTCTCCTCTTCTCTCCTTCCCTAGACCATTATCTCTCTCTCTCTCTCTCTCTCTCTCTCTCTCTCTCTCTCTCCCCTCACACTTGTCCACTATTATCTTCCACTGCTGGCTCTCTCTCAAGGCTCTAGCTGAATTGGGATCTTGCACAATTGCACCATTAAGCAGTGAACTATTGAAAGGTACTAATTTGCTCAAGCACACCTTGCAGGATTATATCTTTGTTATTTCAGTCCTTAATGCTTCTTTTTCTGAGTTTAATACTAATTATGTATATGTTACTACAGATTGCATGATCAGTTAATTACTTTTTTACATATGTTTCAGTTTTAACAGCTTATCACCATCACCATCACCATCACCATCCAGAAGAAAAGACAAGATGTATCAGTTTGGTCCCGATGAAGCAATGCACGCAGAAGGAGGACCTTTCGGAGATCCATCTCAAGCTGGTGTCATGAACTACTCGGACATGGGGCACCTGGGAGGAGGAGCTCGGAGCAGCAGCAGCAGTAACAGCAACAACAACCTGGAGGAGAAGCTGAGACTGCTCGGGTTCTCCCCAGCAGACCGCCATGGCATCTACGACCCTTGCATGGGACTCAAGGACGAGCTCCATTGCCAGCTCGAGCTGAAACACATGAGCATGATGCAAGCCACCGCCGGCGTTTACACTCCCACCGCCCTTTCTGGCTCTCCGTTCGGCATGCTAACCCAGGAGCCCGTCAATTCGGACGGCGCTCCGCCCGACATGACCTTCGGAGACCTGCAACCGGCCGTCGCCGCCGCCGCTGTATACTATGATCCGACAGTGCAGTTTGATATCTCCGGTCAGCCGCCGATGGTGAGACAGATGCTCAATTCAATGCAGCACGGAGGCGCTGATCAATTTATACCTGGGTTCAGCTTGGGGGCCTCTTACTTCGGACAGTTGGAACATGACGGCTACGCCGACGAGGAGAAGCAGAACCCCACGAAGAGGAGGAGGAGATGCCCGGCGAGGGAAGAGAAAGAGGACGGCGAGGGCCTCAAGAACGAGAAGGAGAGGAGAGAGAGGTTCGGCAAAAAGTTCATCGATCTCAGATCGCTCATCCCCAACGCTACCAAGGTGACACAGATTCCTTAAATTCTTCCACAAAGATCACAACTTTATCACTGTCACCTGCAATGCCGCTCCAGTTATCATTTCATGTGATGCAATCATAATGCAGTAGGATCAGCAACTGAGCCAAATTTGCTGTTTTTGTTCGTGATCTCAGGAAATCTAATGATTGTTTTCTGTTGTTTTCTGGATTCAAGAACGACAGAGCATCCATCCTTGCTGATACCATTGACTACATCAACGAGCTGCTGAGGACGGTCAAGGAGCTCAGCATACTGGTGGAGAAGAAACGCCTCAGGAGGCTGCGGACTGCCAAAAGGTCTGTGGCGGCTGCGGGCGGGGCCGGCGGCGAAGTTGCCGCGGACCTGGAAGACTCGTCTCTGGTACCATTCACGGAGGACTCGGATCACCGCCCCCTCAAGGATATGCTGAGGAGCTCATGGCTGCAGCGCAAATCAAAGGACACCTCCATTGACGTCCGCATAGTGGAGGACGAGGTGTACATCAAGATCACGCAGCGCCGGAGGCCCAACTGCTTGCTCGTCCTGTCCGGCGTTCTTGAGGAGCTGCACCTGGAACTGCTGCATATGTCGGGTGGCAACATTGGAGACAGCCACATCTTCATGTTCAACACCAAGGTCAGAATAAAATAACACTCCATTTCTACTCGTTTATCTGATCACATTACGGAAACAACAGCTTGTTCAATTCCTTGCTGAGTGCTGAATTATACCTGCTAATTAGTATGTGCTTGCTGCAGATTCATGAAGGCCACCCAGTTTATGCAAGCGCAGTAGCAGAAAAGCTGATCCAAGTCATGGGGAGTAGCACTGATGTGCCCATGTCTGCATGATGATAAAGATCATAGAAGTGTTTTCGACTTAATTTACGGTAAGTGCTGCCTTGTAATTTCTAGGATAGATTTGTTAGGAGTACGACATGCACTGACTTGTGGCAGGTAGGGACTTGGAATCTGAACTGAGATGCTTCTGTTCATCTCACGAACCTTTTTATAGTACAACATATATCTTTCTGAATTCTGATCCTTGGTATAATTAATTTATTTTGTTAATGGCTGGTGGTTTTGATCACTACTCACTAGTAACCATACTTTGTTCCATGACATTTTATGGTGCAACTGAAAACTTCATATTTAAGATGCAGAGATATTTAACTGGCAGGTCTGATTTTTAGATACATTGACTCAAAAAGAGAAGTTTGAACACAATTTATCAGAAGAGGAAGAACATTTGCAGTAAAAAAGTAACAAGAATCGATGTGTCACCAGTTTTTAATTGCTTGAGTTTGGCCTCTTTATTGTAATATATTTATATATTTTTCGGTGATTGTAGTCAATATGATTAATGCATTATTTTCTTTCAAAGGAAAAAGAAGGAAAAGAATAAACTAAAAGTCTTGTGATGCATAGGCCATAATATAATAAAAACAAAAAAAAATGTGGTAGTGATTACAATCAAATATAATGATTCAAACAAGAAATAATGGGAAATTATATCTTTGAAATACTAAATATTATTCTCTGATTTGTCTTAATCATACTGTAAAGGGTATGCAAATGCTAAAATGAAAATACTGTGGTGCAGTTGTTGTAAGGACCCCAATTTTTGAGAGTTAGAAAAATAATATTTTATTATTTATTTTGAGAAAAATGACCATTAATATTATTATAATAAATAATTCCGAAAATAAAGGAAAATAGGGGAGGAGTTTAATTAAGGATAAAAGTGTATTATGGGATATTTATTTAAATTCAGAATTATTTAATTATTAAAACAAATCAAAATTGTTAAAAGGGATTAATTAAAAGATTAAATTTGATTAGGATTGTAAGTTATAGATGAATTGGAGATAAAGATTTAAGAGCCATATAAATAAATCCTTAGAGTCGATCGTCAAAAGAGTTTTCTTTTCTATGGGTTCTTGATGTCTGATGGCAGAGGCATGGCAAGGCATGATTCAACGTCGAACGACTACGAGGTACGTAGGGGGGATTCCGATTTCTATTGTGTCATGATATTTTACGGTGCAATCTAGTTTGGAATTAGAATTATTACGATCGTAATTTTGTTTGCTATTGCGACGTTGTTTACGGTAGTAAAGGGGGTAAAAAGAGAAAGAGCGTTTACGCCCGTAAAAAAAAAAGGGCGTAACCAGAAGGCGAGATTCATGTAGAGATAGAAAGGAGTAAAAGTAATGAGAGAAAAATAGAGAGAGAAAGAGAAATCGTCTATTACGGTCGAGAAAAGGGTAGAGAGAGAATTAGAAAAAAAAGGTGTTACGGCCGAAGAGTTAGGGTTTTCGGCCGTAATGGAATAGAGGGAGAAAAAAATGAAAAAAAAAGAAGTGTTTACGACCGAAGAGTTAGGGTTTTCGGCCGTAACGAAATAGAGAGGTAGAGAATTTCGGCCGTAACGAAATAGAGACGTAGAGAGAGAAAGGGGTAAAAAAAAGGATGGAGTTTACGGTCGTAACGGAAAGGGGGTAAAAGTTGATGGCCGTAATGGAATAGGGCGTAAAAGCTAATGGCCGTAATGGAATATGGTGTAAAAGTTTATGGCCGTAATGGAATAGGGTGTAAAAGCTAATGGCCGTAATGGAATAGGGTGTAAAAGTTTATGACCGTAATGGAATATGGTGTAAAAACTAATGGCCGTAATGGAATAGGGTGTAAAAGTTGATGGCCGTAACAGAAAGGGGGTAAAAGTTGATGGCCGTAACGAAAATGGGGTAAAAGTTTATGGCAATAATGAAATAGGGGGTAAAAATTTGGAGAAAGAATTTACGGCCGTAAAAATCAGAGAAGATGGAGAGAGAAAAAAAATGATGTTACGACCGTAATGAACATGGAGTATCCACTGAGAGTTATTATTTATTTTTGAGTAAATTTTAATTACTGATTATTATTGTTGTTATTAATTAATTTAATGTGTTAATGATATTGCTGGTGATTGATCTGTTTATATTATGATGAACTTTGATTTTGATTGTATTGTTGACCTACTTAGTTTTGAGTTCAGAATTTATCTAATCAAATTGATAATTTATTTAAAGATAGACATTTTAGGTAAACAAGATAAAAGCCGAAAGCTGCTGGGCCCATGTTCACTGATTGCCACTAAGCCGAAACCAATTGAATTGAATTGAATGGGGCAGATAGTGTAAAAACTATGGCTGTCATGTGTATGGCCACTCGTCCCCCACCATACACGAATCCATTGAATCGTATCGGGCTTGCCGTGGCACTGATCCCCCACTGGCCTACATGAAAGTGGCATGGTGTCCCTTAATTGACTGAGCGCTCCTCATTGAATTGGATAACTCCGAACATTGAAAATCGAATCGAATTGAATTGAATTGAAATTGAAATTTAAGTGAATGGAATTAAATCATGGTCATTTGGATATATTGGCATGGAGTTGGCAATTATTATTGCTCTATTGAATTGAATTGTTATTGGCCAATGACCATTGATTATTGAATTGAAAATTGTTAATTGAATATTGATCTATTAATCAGGCAATTGATAAGTATTAATTGGAACAATTATTATTGATTTACATTGGTCTATTGACCATAGCCTGATATATTGTTCATATTGATAAATTGTTAATTGATTATTGTATTGACTGCTCAATCGACTCATTATTGATTTTATCTTATTTTCGATTGAGCATATTGATTGTCTTTTAGACCCTACGTACTGAGTATTTTTTTATACTCATGGATATTTCCCTGTACCTGGATCCGTGCAGGTGAGAGTACTTCGATAGAGGATGATCCTGCAGGTGGCTATGCTCAGTGATAGACAGATGTTGCACATGTTCTAGATTGAGTTGTCTAGTTTTTATTATTTCCGCATTTATTAGAATTGTGAACTTATTAATATTTTAATTATTTTGAATATAATGGATTATTAGTTATTATTATTGAAAAAGTCTTCCGCAAAAATGTTTTATAGAAAATTGAATAGCGCCTTTGGGACGACTCTGAGCACGTGAAAGTTACATGGGTCTCGGGGCGTTACAGAAGGTATCAGAGCCTAAGGAGAGACACTTCTTAGCTGTCTCTAATAGATAGAATTGAGTCCATGTGCAACTGTCACGAGTAACCACTGCAGTCATCCGGTAGGGTCAAGTAAGTTTTCATTATGATATTGAATTATTACTTATTAAATTGTATTGTATTATTTATTGTTGGGTGAGCACAGATGTCTCCCAAGTTGATGACCTCTCATCAATTTTATCGTGGATCGAGAAATAAATATCGATGATCGAATCCCAAAATGCATAGGATGATGGTCAAGCGATCCAAGGCCCACGAATAGGGTGTAAAAGTTTATGGCCGTAATGGAATATGGTGTAAAAACTAATGGCCGTAATGGAATAGGGTGTAAAAGTTGATGGCCGTAACAGAAAGGGGGTAAAAGTTGATGGCCGTAACGGAAAGGGGGTAAAAGTTGATGGCCGTAACGGAAAGGGGGTAAAAGTTTATGGCAATAATGAAATAGGGGGTAAAAATTTGGAGAGAGAATTTACGGTCGTAAAAATCAGAGAAGATGGAGAGAGAAAAAAAAATGATGTTACGACCGTAATGAACATGGAGTATCCACCGAGAGTTATTATTTATTTTTGAGTAAATTTTAATTACTGATTATTATTGTTGTTATTAATTAATTTGATGTGTTAATGATATTGTTGGTGATTGATCTGTTTATATTATGATGAACTTTGATTTTGATTGTATTGTTGACCTACTTAGTTTTGAGTTCAGAATTTATCTAATCAAATTGATAATTTATTTAAAGATAGACATTTTAGGTAAACAAGATAAAAGCCGAAAGCTGCTGGGCCCATGTTCACTGATTGCCACTAAGCCGGGACCAATTGAATTGAATTGAATTGAATGTGGCAGATAGTGTAAAAATTATGGCTGTCCTGTGTATGACCACTCGTCCCCCACCATACACGAATCCATTGAATCGTATCGGGCTTGCCGTGGCACTGATCCCCCACTGGCCTGCATGAAAGTGGCATGGTGTCTCTTAATTGACTGAGCGCTCCTCATTGAATTGGATAACTCCGAACATTGAAAATCGAATCGAATTGAATTGAATTGAAATTGGAATTTAAGTGAATGGAATTAAATTATGGTCATTTGGATATATTGGCATGGAGTTGGCAATTATTATTGCTCTATTGAATTGAATTGTTATTGGCCAATGACCATTGATTATTGAATTGAAAATTGTTAATTGAATATTGATCTATTAATCAGGCAATTGATAAGTATTAATTGGAACAATTATTATTGATTTACATTGGTCTGTTAACCATAGCCTGATATATTGTTCATATTGATAAATTGTTAATTGATTATTATATTGACTGCTCAATCGACTCATTATTGATTTTATCTTATTTTCGATTGAGCATATTGATTGTCTTTTAGACCCTACGTACTGAGTATTTTTTTATACTCATGGATATTTCCCTGTACCTGGATCCGTGCAGGTGAGAGTACTTCGATAGAGGATGATCCTGCAGGTGGCTATGCTCAGTGATAGACAGATGTTGCACATGTTCTAGATTGAGTTGTCTAGTTTTTATTATTTCCGCATTTATTAGAATTGTGAACTTATTAATATTTTAATTATTTTGAATATAATGGATTATTAGTTGTTATTATTGAAAAAGTCTTCCTCATTTATTGTTTATATTCCGCAAAAATGGTTTATAGAAAATTGAGTAGCGCCTTTGGGACGACTCTGAGCACGTGAAAGTCACGTGGATCTCGGGGCGTTACAGTTGTAGACTTGTAGATGGCGACGACAACAACAACAAAGCCTTATCCCACTAAGTGGGGTCGGCTATATGGATCATACGACGTTGATCCATGTTCATGCGATTCGACAAAACTTTACGCTGACTGTCGGGGCCTAACACAACCCTCCTCCTTTATCCGGGCTTAGGACCGACTATAAAATATAGGCGGAGTTCCAATCTTTTTTTATTTTTTATTTTTGTTTACTAGATTCATGATGACAACATGAAGCACTATATATTATCTTCTTAGATATCTTACTCTGATCACTTGTTTAAAGAACGTTCTAAATTTGAACAATTTGTTAGAAAAAAATACATTAAGAAAATCTGTTAAAAAATTTTGGCCACATAAACTTGATGAAGTTATCAGTTTTTATATTAAATAATTTTGGACATAATTTATTCATATTACTCCCGTCTCAATGTCGGATTAATCGGGTGCTAGTAGTTCTACATATTTGTGGGTCTCGATAAAAAAAGAATTATTATCAACGAATATTTTTCAAATAAAACTAACTAAATTGTTAAAAGGTTGAAATATTTAGTTGCATTAATATGACAAAGCCATAATACAGAAAAGTCATGATATATTATTTTCATAAAGTACAATTAAGACAAGTTTAGAAGAAAGTATAAAAAGAGAAAAATGTGATCAAGAGTACAAAGTTGCTCCAATTTTAAAAATATATTTAACGGCTAATTACACAAATGGCCTAATAATTATGGAAGTTGGATATAACGATATTAAAACATATAACAAACTATTGTTACCAGTTTACACAATAACAATATTCCTAACAATATTGTTATAAATTTAAAATTAATAAAATTATAGGACCAAAGAGATCAATATTTTCTTTGAATTTATATACGAAATATAAGACAGATTTATTCCACTGAAAATATAACTTAGATCGTATCAATTACTATTGGAACCTAAGCTTTATATCATAATTAATTACATTTTGATTATACAAATTTTGAGTGTTTAAAATTAACCATTTGATGCACTCTGAAGGATCAAAATAAACTTAGTCATAAGTGTGAACTTCATATTTATTAATAGCTATTTTAATATTATGATATAATACAATTCACTACAAGAAAATTGCCTTTTACCGACGGTCCTAACCGTCGGTAAATTAGCTAGATCCGTCGGAAATCGCGATTTCCGACGATTCTTTCGACGGACAATGATCGTGTGAAAAAGGCTCGTCGCAAATTTTTTGCGACGGTTTCTTCTGAACCGTCGGTATTACAGACGGTCTAGCTGGCGGGCTCGGCAGTCGAACGTTAAATATCGACGGTGAGAACCGTCAATATTATCGACGGGCAGGACCGCCGATATATATCGACGGTTTGAACCGACAATAGTATTGACGGTTCGAGCCTTTGATATTTATCGGCGGCTTAAACCGTCGATAGTATCGGCGGTTCGTGCCGTCGATATCTATCGACGGCTTAAACCGTGGAAACTATTGACGGTTTTAACCGTCGATATATATCGGCGGCTTGAACCGTCGATTTTATCGACGGTTAAAACCGTCGACAATCTAGTATCGACGGCTTTTACTCGTGGGCTACGACCGTCGATAATTATTTACCGACGGATATAACCGTCGATAAGTATCGAAAAAATCCGCTGAAAATTATAATATTTCAGCTGTTTCCGACGGTCAGGACCGTCGGAAACGTAAAAAATTTTAAAAAAAATAATGAATTCACAGATAATTCTCAGATAATACAACACATTCAACAGTTCAATTGAACGACACAGATTGAAATAAAGCACATCACAGTAATCCATCACAGCAATATCGTAATTCACATATAAAGCACATCACATCACATCACATCACATCACTGATAGTTCAATTCGGCATAAGGGTATCCAAACATGAAACATAATTCATAATTCACAGATTCAATAACGTCAACCATAGTGGAACGAGATAATGGAACGACGTGCTTAATTCACAAATTGAACGGCATAACGTCTTCGTCACGACGAAGAGCTGAAGTTCAATTCGCATATCATCTTCGTCGCAAAACATCACTGCACAAAATTGAAAATGGAGTAAAAGTTATAACATATAAATGCAAAAAAAACATGAATTCAGTTTTGAAGATGCGTAATCACAATCTAATTGAATCTAAAATATAAAAACATTATTTCAATTTTACATCAACATAATTTGATGAATAATTGATTGGGCATCTTCAAAATTGATAAATCTAGAAGATGCATAAACTAACAAGCTAACGCCGACATCTCAAAATCGAGCGTAAACTAACAAGTTTATACTAAGTACTGACATTTACATGATCCAACTGTCTGCACTCCATTTTCGGTGAAAATTTTGAAAGCCTACAGATCTAACTGAAAGGGATGAAGAGTAAAATCTAAGTTAGTGTCAAAGTGCATATGAATCTAATGAGTACAATGATGCATCAGATTAAAGCAAATTCCAAAAATAATTATGTGCTATATATGAATCTACCTCGGCGTCGTCGTCATTCAATTCGCCACGCATGAAGGCACGCATCATTTTCTTCATTTCATCCCTGTTACGACGTTCACGTTCTTCGAATTCATGTCTGACCTCTTCCCTAATCTTGATGGTCACCTGATCCACAATTTCTTGCATAATAGAAGGAGATGAACCTGAAGTACTTCGTCGACCATATCCAATATCTGTGTCACTCACAGAAGATCCAAGTCCATAAATGCGACCCTTCTTCACGCCGACGTGGTCCGTCCAAAGTTGTCTTGGGGTCAACGGTGTGGTCCCCTCCTGCGTGGCTTGCGTAATATGATCAACTTCTTTTGTTTTATAAGACTCCTGAAATATAAAGAAAATAATTAACTACAAACGACGACTAGGTGATCGACTTCAAAGTTTTGTTAATTAATTATTAACTTGCAATTTAGAAAAAAGTAAAGGCACAAAAATTTACATACATATGTCTCCCGTGCATAACTCGAGACCCATTCTTTGTTCTTCTTCTGATGGGTTCGGAGAAATATTTCATCCTGAGTCGGTGGTCTACCCGTCTCTTTCTCTTGCAATGAGATAATATTTTAATGTTAGGGACATGACAAAAGAATTACATTAGAGGGCACTGATGTGATGTGAAGATGATATTTTATGTTATTATCAGCACCATATTTTCAATGTAAAGCAGTATATGAAATGAACTCAAACAAATGTTTTGATACCCCCTCCCATATCCGACATTGATATCTTAATGTATTTAGCCCCTTAAATGTATTTCGTGATATTAATTCCCTATTTTCGTCATAGATTTTAGAATTCTCCTGTGAGAAACTTATATTTCCTCTTATTTTTATCATTTTTTTTCAAATCCAATTATAGGATTCTTGTAACACTTCTAAATTTTCACCATAAAAACTAGAAAGCAATGAGATAATATTTTAAAATTTGCAAATTACTTACCATTTTCTTAAAGTATAATATTTCGTCCTGAGTTCGGAGAAAGACCTTACCATTTTCTTAGCAATCGTGCTCGTGGATAGACATCCGCCCGAATGCAAGCACGCTCCCTGGTCGGACTCTCGACTGGTTTTTGCTTTTTTGCATTTCACTTTGTACTCCTCGGTGGACCACTTTCCTAGCAAATCGATCCAAACGGCCTCGGGGATCCAATTGGGTCGTTCTCCGTCAGCTCGAGCTTCAGAAAGCATCGCGGACAATCTCTTTGAGCACCGAGAGTTAAAAGCCTTCCACATTTTTTTTCGTATGCTCGGGCTCCCACCACACATCAGCCTGTAAGTACTTCTAAATAATTAATGTGCATGACGAAGAAAAATATTAATGATGATGTTGGCTTCTAATGATACCTGAAATTCATTAAATAACATCTGTCTCGTGGCATAAGGAACTTCCCTCCATGTAAGCCACGCTTCAGTATACCTATGTCGCAATACTTTAGTAACTGCTGCAGCCGCTGGTTTCGACGGTACAAACCTTGAAGGACACAGAATTATAAAATGTCATGGCTGAATCAAAGCATGAATAAGGATTCGATAGACATAAAATAACACTTACCCTAAATTCCCATCTGGCTGCACGTATGCTTTGTAAACACGATTTGACGAAGCCTGGTCCGAGTCTTCCACGGAACAATGAGCTCTGACGGGTTGTTGTGGCAATTGTGTATCCAAGTCCGCAATATCAGCGTGAGAGGAAGGACCCGGCGGAGTAGAATGTTCTATTATGCAAATGCCCGTGGCTGATCGAGGAGCTGACGGAGGAGAAGAACGCTCTATTATGCGAATGCCCGTGGCTGACGGAGGAGCACACGGAGTACTGAGAGCTCTAGGGACGACCGGCTCCTTTCCTTTGTTTTTACTTTTACCAAATCGATACATCTGCAAAGTAGAAAATTTATTACAAGTCAAATACACAATTGACAAAAAATTCAAATGTCACAACGTCTCGACCTGACTATGTTCGGCTACGTCTTGTGTTGCATCTTGAGTATCGGAATTGTACGTATAACTCGAGAACCAATTCCTAATATCCGGAGGCGCTTATAAAAAAATAAACAAATTAATTCGAATAAGCTTTTGCGAATGACTTCTTCTGATCATTATTTGTAACACTCATGAGATGGTAGCGAATATAAGAATGCATCGTCCGCGTCAGGCATTTGTTGATCCGATTGTTTGTCCACATGCATCGCTAACGCCTCAAACAAACTATTGCCTCAAACAAAATGCATATGAGTCGTAAATGAACAATCCATAAGATGTGTACATTCGTAATAAAATATCCTAGTTGTAAGGTAAAAATAAATTGATAATTCGTGACGACAAGTAAAGACACCTTTACCCATCATCTGAATTTCCACATGACTGGTACCCGTCATCATCATCATCATCAGAAGTCGTCGTAGTTTCAAATTCATCTTCGTCCGAATCCTTTTCATCATTTTGTATGTCGACATTATCGAAGTCTTCAAATACGTGTTCCGAATCATGTAGATCGTCGACTAATTCGATGTCGACAATAGGGGCCACAGACGTCTGCGAGTCATCTTGAAAGGCACATTGCAATGCACCATCAATTTCTATCCTGCTTCTTGCCTTCGTCTTTATTACAACCCACCATTGTGATTTGTCCCTGGTCTTCTCCGGATATGGCACATAATATACTTGTCTTGTAGAAGACGGAATAATGAAAGGATCAAAACGATCATAACACCTATTGTGACGTATTTCAACTATTTTGAAATCTTTGTGAACTCGCATCCCTCTCCTTTCCTTTGGATCAAACCAATTACACTAAAATAATGTGACTTTATTACCTCCAGTATATTGCAGCTGAATAATGTCTTTGAGAACACCGTAGTAGTCACGCTCATTTTCTCCGTCCGTGGATCCCACGACACATACTCCACTGTTCACGGTTTTCTTCCCGATCGACCAAGTTTCAGTGTGAAACTTATAACCATTCACAAAATACACCGGCCAACTTTTCACCTCTCGAGCGGGTCCCCATGCCAAATTATGGAGACCAGTCGTCGTGCCGGTATTGAGAACCTAATATGAAAATAAATGAGTATAGTAGACGCTGAAGACATCAAATTACTTCAAATATTTTGATAATTACCTGTTCCTTAAACCACGGTGCGAAATCATTCTCGATTCTATCTTGTACATGTTCTTCAGGGACAATGTAGTATTGCAAGAAAGCACTACATACGAAGTGATTGCTAAATTGAAATGGTGTTTGGGAAGACGTTAAACAAAAGAACGCATGGATATTAAACTTACTTAATGTAGCTTTGCACCTCCGGCGTGTTTAGAAGGACATGATTCGTGGCAGACTTGAATTCTGCATCACTGAGCCATCTACTCCTTGGCTTCCCAAAATGTCGTCCTAACTGATTGAAGAGCGACAAAGATGCCACGTCAGACTGTTCTTGTGGAACTTCATCATTTCGACGGACTCTGGTCCTCGCACACTTAACATGGGACTCGAAGTAGTAAGAACAGAAGTATGAAATCTCCTGAATCATATACGCTTCACAAATGGATCCTTCGACACGTGCTTTGTTCTTAATCGTCCTTTTTATTCGATTGAGATATCTTTCAAAAGGATACATCCACCTATATTGTACTGGTCCACCTACCCTTGCATCATATGACAGATGAATAGGTAAGTGCTCCATGGAATCAAAGAATCCCGGTGGAAATATTCGTTCCAACTTACATAATATTATCGGAATATTATGTTCCAATTGGATCATATTTTTCACCGTTAATGTTGTAGAACACAACTCTTTGAAAAATTGACTCAACTCCGTTATCGGCTTCCAAATCTTATCCGGGAGTGAAGAAAAAGTAGTAGGAAGCAAAGTTTCCATGAATATATGACAGTCGTGACTTTTCATGCCAAACAAACGCAAGTTATTCATGTCCACACATCGGGTCAGATTTGATGCATAACCATCCGACATTCTCAGCTCTCGGATCCAGCGACACACTTGGGTCTTCTGCTCCCTAGTGAGAACATAACTTGCTTTTGGTTTAGATATTCTTCCGTTAGGTAAAGTCACTAAGTGCAACTCTGACCGTCGACAGTACTCCTTCAAATGTAGTCTCGCTTTGAGGTTGTCCTTTGTTTTACCCTTAATGTCCATTACGGTGTTGAATACATTTTCAAACACATTTCTCTCGATGTGCATGACGTCCAAGTTATGACGTATCAAACAATCAGACCAATAAGGTAAATTCCAGAATATACTTCGTTTGGTCCAATTATGACAAACACCATACTCATTGTATGTGACATTTGGGTCGTCGACAATTCTGCATAAAGCATTGACAATGCGACATAATTGAGCTTCTGAGCGTCTGACCGGAGGCATGTCTTCCACAACCCTATTCCGTCGAAATGCATTTCGGTTATTTCTGTACGGATGATCAGCTATAAGAAACCGTCTGTGGCAATCAAACCAAGTATTTTTACCCCCATTTCTCAAAGTGAACGCATCTGAGTGTTCCATGCAAGATGGACAAGCTAATTTCCCTGCAGTCATCCAACCAGACAACATCCCATAGGCTGGAAAGTCATTAACAGTCCACAATAAGGCAGCTCTCAATGTGAAATTTTGTTTGGTCGACACATCATAAGCGACGACACCATCCCACAGTTCTTTTAGCTCGTCTATTAGAGGTTGTAAATACACGTCTATCCTCTGTTTAGAACTCTGAGGACCAGGAATAATGCATGTCAAAAACATATAAGGTGTAAACATACAAATTCCAGGTGGCAAATTATAAGGTGTTATTGTTACCGGCCAACATGAATAAGGAACTGAAGTTTGACCATATGGTGTAAAACCATCTGTGCATGATCCGAGCCTTATGTTCCTTTGGTCCCTAGCAAAATCAGGATGCTTACGATCAAAATGTTTCCACGCTTCACCATCCGATGGGTGAAGCATTACACCTTCAGAAGTATTATGCTGTGCATGCCACTTCATCTGCGACGCTGACCCTATAGACGAGTATAGTCTTTTAAGCCTTGGAATAAGAGGCAAATAATGCATTCTTTTCACAGCGACTTGAGACTTGTTAGTCACTCTATATCGTTCGGCCCCACAAAACTTGCATTCATTTAGATTGATGTCCTCGCCGTAATATAACATACAACCATCACGACAACAATCTATTTTAGTTGAGCCAAGACCAAGTTTACTGACCAATCTTTTTGTCCTATAAAAATTTTCAGGAATACGAGCCCCAGTTGGTGTGACCTCTTTTAAAATATCTAGAAATGCATCAAAACATGCTTGTGAAATATTGTGGTCGGCTTTCAGATTCAACAATCTAACAGCAAGTGATAGTTCCGAATGACTTTCACACCCAGGCCATAAGGGTTGGCTCGATGCGTTTAGTAAGTCATAAAAATCTCTTGCTTCTGGATTTGGTGCCTCTTCATTCTGCTCAAATCTAATATTGCCATACTCAGTTGCAGCTGCGTCATAAACAGACTGTTCATATTGCGAAGCAAATGTTGGTTCAGGATCCACAAAATGAAGACCTTCATTTGGGACGCTTGTCGAAGGCGCTCCTTCGCCTAAATCATCCCATTCCCAATAATTAGGTTTGAAACCCTTTCTATATAAGTGAACTTTGACAGTCTCTATCGTCTGTAACTTTGTGCTAGCACATTTCAAACAAGGACACCTAATTGCTCCCTCCCGCTGAAATTGTAAAGATTGACAAGTCACAGTAACATAATAGTCAACGCCATCTATAAATTCTTGTGTCAAGCCTCTACGACCAGGATTATTTCTTTTGTACATCCATCGACGATCGTTCAAGTATGACATAATGACTGCATTATTTGCAAATCATAAAAAATTTCAGTCATACAAAATTGTATAAGGAAAGAAAAATGAATTCTCTGGTTCAAATGAATTCTCGGACCAACACTTGAGTCGGCCTTTGAGAAGTAAAACCATGGACCAAAAGAACCAAAAAGAAGAAAAAAAAGCCTCTATATTAGGCTTTAAGCAAAACCTTGACAATTTCATTCAATCATCAATATCACAGAGTTACAAAGTTCATCACATATGATCAACAAATATTAATGGGTCATTTACAGTTATATAAGAAAATTGATCCTATAAATCAACCAACGCCCTAGATTCCACATACTTTTAGAGCACACAGACAGAATGAATGATATGCAAGGCTTATAGATGCAGCTTATCTCTAGCAGCCAGCACTTCATTTACATTCCAACAAGATTTAAAAGCCAACATAAGGAAAGGACGTTCATACTAGCATACTGTATGAGTAAGGGAAGAAAGTCCACATTAGCATACAGGTGATAGCAACATAAGCATGAGATCATCAAAAAAAGATGCAAAAGTCCAATCAACATCATTATGGTAATGCCTTAGATATGCGTCTTATGAAGATCTGGGAGTGAATCCTCAAACATAAAGACATATAAGTTTGCAGAATTTTTAATATCTGGCAGTGGAATATGTTGAAAGTTGAATTTAGTCGGGATTTTGAAATCATTGTATGAAGGCTAAAATAAACTACATCGGACAACATGCAAATGCAAATTAATTATCGAGGTAACCCTAGAAGGGAACTTCTGATCACTGAAAAAGACAGAAAACAGAAAAGTAAAACACATGAAATAAATCTAGTTTGATCCCATCAGGTTGACTTTTCTGGCAGATCGATTTCGCTTGACTCATGAACTTCATGACGCTCAAGCCAACTGTAGATCAATAACTGTTTTTATTTGCACAAACTGTGTCATAAACTTAAACACAATTGGAGAATCTTTTTTTGAGGAGAATCTTGAGCTCAAAGCAATGGTTAAAGAACTGAAGTAGTAACTGGGTGTATGAAGACAAATTTTGACTGTGTCCCCGATACATTACAAAAGAAAGAGAGGTCAGCATAACACTCACGCTTGACCTGAAGAATTCCACGCATCCCACAAACTAGGACCCAGCATGTCCATAACCATTACATAATAGTCACCTTGACGACCTTTGAACAAACTAACTGAATATTTTTTTGGTTTGAAACGAGAAAGGACGACTAGCAAGAAGATATCATTTTTGGTGATGATGCCAAAATCGGTGATGAAAAACTTGCTTGTTTAATAAATTGCGGGTCTGGCCGCCGCCGCGCTAGGGCGGCCGGATCTGGCCGCCGCGCGCGACTGGCGGCCGGATCTGGCCGCCGCGTGCGAATGGCGGCCGGATCTGGCCGCCGCGCGCGAATGGCGGCTGGATCTGGCCGCCGCGCGCGAATGGCGGCCGGATCTGGCCGCCGCGCAAGAATGGCGGCCGGATCTGGCCGCCGCGCGCGAATGGCGGCCGGATCTGGCCGCCGCGCGCGAATGGCGGCCGGATCTGGCCGACGGTGCGAATGGCGGCCGGATCTGGCCGCCGCGCGCGAATGGCGGCCGGAACTGGCCGCCACACGGAGATGGTCGAAGGAGAGAAAAATTATATATCAAAGGAGGCGGGGATCGGACCTACCTACGTCGGAGATGGTCGGCGGCGGAAGCTTCGGGCGGGAGGTGGTCGACGGCCGGACGAACGGCGGACGAAACGGGCGGCGGCGGACGAAACGGGCGACGGCGGACGAACGTTCAAAACTTTGACAGTAAGAGTGCGGTCGGGTTTTTATATAACCACTTTTCGACGGTCGAAACCGCCGCAACATAGGTAAATATAATATTATATTAATTCCGTTTCGACGGCTCCAATCAGCTGGAAAAACCGTCGATAGTTTCGACGGTATTCAAACCGTCCAAATATCGACGGTTTTAGCCGTCAATAATTTTGACGGTTCTTTAAACCGTCGAAATATCGACGGTTTTAGCCGTCGATTCCCTTAATGATAATTTTTAAAAAACATCGACAGATACGTAGGTTGTTTAAATTATAAATTTCCATTTTCGACGGTTGAGGCCGTCGAAAAAAAGTAAGGTGGAATATTTTATTTAAATACTATCGACGGTTATGACCGCCTAAATATCGACGGTTGCTTTGAATGTCGCAAATTTTGATGGTCAAAACCGTCGATAAGTTCAATAATTATGCGCGAAATTTTCGACGGTTCAGACCGCCGGAAGTTTCGACGATTAGATAAACCGTCGAAAATATCGACGGTCATAACCGTCGAAGTATAAATATTTTTGACGGAATCTTTCGACGAATTTATCACCGTCGAAATTTTAGACGGGTTAAACCGTCGAAAATTATCTGACGAAAATAGCGACGGTTTGGAAGATCCGTCGAAAAAACCGTCGATATTTAAGACGAATTTCGGGCCGTCGAAAATGGACCGTCGGAAATACGACTTTTTCTTGTAGTGATTTAGCCTTTGTGTGATTATTGTGCTAAAATAAAAAGTTTAGATGATCACGATAAATAATTGAAAATTTTGAAAACAAAGTTAAAATGAAGGTACCTTGTCAGTAGAACTTGGGATGTTTTGTCTGAAGTTCGAACATCTAAACTTGGCGCAAGTGAATGTCTTGTAAACAAGTAAGGTCCTCTATGATAACTTTAGAATTAAGATCGATAAAACGAACGACCACATAAATAGGCAGTAGTTGGAATGACTCGAATTGGATGGACACTTGAGAAGAGGATGACTGTTGGAGTTATAGAGGACGCCGACTGAAGGATTAGTAGGTGTCGAAGTTATGTAGCAAACAATCACGTCAAGAAAAAGAACATATGCTATAATATGTAATATTTTGATTGATCCAAAGTTGATGTTCGCAACATCAAGAGGGTGTCTGTTGTACGAAGTCTAGCTAACGAGATAGTTGTCGAAATAGGCGATTGCAATAGGAGGATAGATGTTCGCTTTAGAAATAAACAATAGCGCAATGATTAGTGCTGAGTGGACGTCCGCTGTCAGAAGAGGATGTCCATTCTAATGTTGACATGTACAATTTTAAGCTGACTTTTTAACAAACTTTACAACAGTAATGGGGGGTAGCTTGATAATATAAAAGATGTCCGAAACACTTTAAAAATAGCAAAACCTTAGAGGAAAAATAAAAAAGATACTAGAAATCTACTTAAGCTCCAACTTACAAATGAATCATTCCCTCTCTTTTACTCTCTTGTGTGAGTTTTCAATTGTAAAAAAGAGATTGCATGGCTATTGTAGTATCATTGAAATAGTGGTTAAGCTCTTAAACGATAAGATGTTGAGCTTATATCTTGAACGGAGAAAAAGTTTGGGTGATAACTTCCAAGGAGACATTGTCTTGCTCTCAAAGCGAAAAAATATGATTTAAAAGAGTTTCTTCCTTACTCTATTTGAATTTACATTCTATTAGACAGATTGTCTCCAGGTTAATACATCAGAGTGAAGACCTCATAGGTTGTTTCTACTCGCGACAAATTTGTGTTGCATCTAGATGTACTGATGGTCTATACAAGCTCTTTTAATCGATTGTAGATGAAGTTTTACTTTGTGACTTACAGACATAATTTTTAAGGTGCTTGTTTAAGCGAACATTTCGATGGATGTGTTTGTGAGTAGGACACTTCGGTAGAACACTTAATCGAAAGGTCTTGATGTGTGTGTTGTCATTCCATGCTTGAGGCAAATACACTAATATTAGGAAAGTTTTGAATCATTGCTAAGAATAGAATGCTTGATTATAAAAATTTTGGAGGAGTATTATGCGGCTCTTTCCTAATATATCTCTGATACAAGTGTTACAATGGCACATGTGAAGGATAAGTTATAGTTTGCACTTTTTAAGTACAATATTATAAAAATATTCTTACAATATTATAAAAGTGGGCTAAGAAGAAAGAAAATAAGATAACTCGATGGTCGACATGTGCGTTGTAAGATGTCCATGACAGACATACATTAAGATGTGGTTGAATCTTGTCAACAAATCTCTCTCCTTCGTATTTGCTCTCTCTATTCATCTTCTTCTCGCTTTACTATATTTGTGATTTGTATATTATTTTATTTACTTTATATTTTAGAAAAAAATTGTGGTTCTGTAATTTAATTGCAAACTCAATTTTTTGTCGATTCAACTCCCCTCTTGTTATCTTGTGATCCAATAGTTACACAAATCTTAAATCGATCTACCTAAATTTATATACTCTATTTTTCTTTGGCCACATAATTAATGTGCTTCATTTCTCATTAGGTCCCTCCGCCATCGGGTGACTGAGATATATGTGTGTGGTTCATCGCTCCTCCACTCTCTAAGCTGAAATGAAACAACTAAGATTGAACCGATCGATCTTGAATCGATTTCTCAGTGACGAACGATGAGTGAGCATAAGACGAGTCAAGGAGGACGGTAGGCAGTGGCGGTGGCAATTATGTGACGGTGGTGGTGAGCATAACGGGATGGATATTGTGAGGACCTGACGACGAGCAGGAGGTGTCAACTATGGCGACCAGGCGGCGAACAAGAGTCGACGACTGTGACTAGGCAAAAAATAGCAGGCAACGACAATGTCTAGGGGAGAGGAAGCTAGGGCGACTTGACTAGGCAACGAGCAATTGACAATTGCGGTGGCAGCCAATCGACGATGATGACAAGGCGGCGAGCAGGAGGCAACAACAGTGGCTATGGGAGAGAAGCTAGGGCGAGTCAACTAGGCAATGCACAATTGATGACCGCGGTGGCAACCGGATAGCGTCCTACGTCTAGTCAGTGATGACGGTGGCAACCATGCTGCTAGCAATTGACGATGGCGGTGGCGACCAGACGACGAGCAATGACAATGGGGTCGATGATCGAGAGGAAGATTATAGGGAGGGGAAGGTGAAATGGAGAGAGTCGAGCATGAGCACGGCAGGCGACGACGCGAGCGAGTAGGCAGCTATAAAACCCACAAAATTTGAATGGACAAAAATGCCCTTATGATGAGGAGCAAATTGAGTCTTTTGGCAAACGAGAAAAGGAAATATAAAGCCAAAAATCATGATTTAACTAATGGATTAAAAACCCTCAAAAGTAAAGCATTTGTTATAATTGTCCTTTACGAAAGTAGACTAAAATGCCCTTAAAAGTAAGAGTGGTTGGAGGGCAATTTTGTCATTCGGGATAAGACAAAAGAGTCACCAACCACAAACCTTCCAAAACCTCTCCTCCTCCTCATTCTCCCCATTTTTTCCGCAACCATTTTCCTCTCCAAACCCTCCACCATTGTTGCCTTTGGAGCTCAAGAAGGAGAAGGAGAAGAGCAAGATTTGAAGGACTAGAGGTTCAATTATTAGAAGAAGAAATAGAGATCAAGAGAAGAAGGAAGATTGGATTCAAAGAGCTTTTGGACAAAACCCTAGGCATGTAAGGGTAAACCCCTTTTAATCCATCTAACCCATGGATTAGAAGTTTTGCCTCATGGATTTGATTAGTGTTTCATAAATAGATTGTTTATTAGACTCATAACTCTCATGAAGGTTTCTGTCATAAATGTATTGAATATGTGGCTTCTTAGTGTTAAGATGATGTATCATAATAGTTATGTGTTCTAAGAGTTAGAAGCATGTTTATTCATATTCTATCCATACTTGATGTATCTGTTCCAACACGTTTGAGAGTTATAGCCGAAAGAGTGACTCACTGTTAAACTGCCTCGAGTAGCAACGCGACATATTTGGAAAATTCACTAAAATTCATATCTACATAATGTAAGGGCGAGATTTATAGAGTAGATAGATGATTAGGTCACCTTTCTAAAGAACTTAAATTCATCTCAAAAGGCGATAATAATAGGAAAATATTAGTCGTTTAGTACTCAGTTGTCAAATTGATTAATGTGGTAATCATTTAATCATTGTGAGAATTTACAAGGATAAGCGGTAAAAGAATAAAATTTGGGAAACTTATATGTTGTTGCCCTAAGGGTCTAATGTGAAGATAAATTAGAATCAATCAATTAGTGACTTATGGACTTTGAACCAACAAGGTGTAAAATCTATCCACTTTGAAAAACTGTAGTTCTCTCCTTAGGTTTTAATGTTGTTTAATGCATGGAACATGTTAAGTAGATCTTAAAGTACCTGTTTAATGTATGGAACGTGTTAAGTAGATCTTAAAGTACTTGTAGATGTGAATGTGTTTTTTGACGATAAACTTAAATGGACGCTTTTATGATATTTGAGCATAAATCGATCGACTGACTGCATCAAGCTCTTACCCATTCAGTGACTTTGGCACTGGACGTTCCCAAAATGGATCGGGTCGGGTGAATTAGAGAATAGACAGACGTCTGTTGGCATTCCTGCCTTCCTTCTCCTTTCAGGGCCCATCCGAAAGAGAATCCAATACCTCTTGGTCGTGAATATCTGAATAGGACGAACCGACCTACGTGGATATCTTTGCTTCGGAACAAAACAATTAGAATTAGGCTCGGTCAACCGAAATATGTATTATCCATAGGGGGGGATCTTCCAATTGAGAAGATCCATCGACCTGAGACGAAGAGAAAGGTCTATCTATTTTCTTTAGTTATTCAGTTAAACCAATGATTCGTTATTGGAGCAGATAGCAACAAGCATTTCATCGGACATGCGTATTTTTGATTTTCCGATGGATTTACATGGTTTCATTAATGGAAATTGTACCGGTCTATAAATGATAATACATGTAAATCGGTACTTTTTTAATCAGGTGTGTGATTGGTCGACCTGTTGGTACGATCGGTCATCGAATTGGACGTATGTTGTAATCGATCGATAGAATCGGTCGACCACATTATGGTTTAAATGGCCACTGTTTACTTCGGTCGAGGTATCTGTCAATTGAACAACGCAATCGGACTATCGGTTGTGATCCTCTAGTGAAATTGGTTGACTGATCAAGGGATGCTCCAATAGACGAAACAGAGGTCAGAAGCCACTATTTCGATCGGTCGTTGACCGATCGGCCGACGGGAATATATGGTTTTGAAATTTTAACTCAATGATTCTTTCACTGATTGTTCATTTGTTGATATTATGCTATGACATGTTTCATAATTGTTATTGATGTGATTGCTATGCTATTTCTTGACTCACTTTAAAAGTCGAATTTCATGCTAAGTCGTAATTTTAAAATGAATCATTGTATTGAAATGACACATTGATGGCTTACTTGACCCTTGCTGAACTAAGACGTATCACTGTGTGAACTCGCATGAAAAGGGTAATGGAATTGACACGACTTCAAGGTGTCATGCGCAAGGATCACCAAGTACCTCATCGCATGGACTACTTGGCCCTTGCTGGATGGAAATGTATTAATGAAAGACATGACTTCGGGGTGTGAAAACTTGACTAGCCTATGCGCAAGGACTACTAAGTACTTCAATGTTTTAATAAAGGTTCATTAAGAATTATTTGATAACTAATCAAAATAATTGATTCAGTGACAAGAACGTATGAATAATGTTATAAATTGGACATTTCAAAGAGTAAATGTCATGAAATGTTCTTAGCCACTATGAATATGGATAAATGGACATTAAATGATATTAATGCAATAGATATATGAAATTGAAATATGAAATGGATAATTGACTTTCATGATATATTTTGATATTTTTATTGTGCATTGATTATCATTTTAATCGAAATGTTTATGAATTATTGAATTGTTTATTTGAATGATTCTTACATACAACTAATAAAAGGTGTGCCTCTCCTACATCCGAGTTCGTGCAAGTATTGAAGAGTAGGTTAAAGTCGGTGGCGAGCTCATGGCAGCAATTAGCACATGGTGTCAGCCTTACGTTGGGCCATGATATTTCATATTGTTTATGGGTTATGTATGGGTCGGCCTACGGACGCTTATGTTATGGATTATGTTGGATTTAGATTTATTTCTAGACTTCGAGTCTCTTATGTATTTCGGCTACCCGCCATGGTACACTTTGATATCATTGAGCTTAGTGTCATGGTTCATTATATTTTATCATTTTCGCTATGTATTTAAGTAGAATAGTTTTAAAAATTTATTGTCTTCGGTTGTTTTAATATTCTCATGCTACGTTGACTTTTAGTTAACTATCACGTGCACCATATAACGTGCTTTGGATTAACTGATTTCGGAGGCGTTATAACGACAAGTAGACATCAACGATGGACCTAGGGCATCACAAATGGGAAGAAAAGCATTGGGGTCCTCTAGTTCAATCCACACATCTACTCCACATAATTTTTAACTATGAACCACGCTTTAAAATCTCAGGCATTCGATCCAGTGGGTAGAAGCTCCACTAAATTCTTCTCGTTAATTGATTGTACAAATCTAAGGTTAGAGGAAGAGTGTCGGCCACCCAATTATATTTTCTTCTATATAAATATATTAATTTAACTTAAATTACGTCCAGGTGCATGTGCATGTGGTGCATGCACAAAATAATTCGCAGATCAAGCTTCATTTCATGCACGCACACCAACTCCATCTTACATAAATGCATCATTTCATGTTGTGCATGCGCAAATAAAGATACAATTTTCAGCCAATCAAAACTCACAAACGAAAATTAATTAACAAAGAAGATAAATTACGAGCGAAATTTTAAATTAACTCAATCAGTAGGTAGATATATATAATAAGAAGACAAGGATTGCATAGAAAAAAAAGTCATCCGTATATATGAGTCATCGTTGGATCATGATATGATGATTTATAAATAGACACTTATTTATATATACTTAATAGTACTTATTTATAAATCATCATATTACACTCCAACAGTGACCCATATATATGAGCCACTATTTTTTTCACATAATCTTTATTCCCATATAATAATTGTGATTAGTTGTTCCAGATCGAATCATAAAGACATACATATAGTAAAAAAAATGCTATTATAAATAGATCGAGATAATAATTATGATTTGTCCTTCCAGATTTATATCATAGTAAAGACAGCGTTAAAAACGAAGTTAACCCATTTAATAATTAGATCGAGATAATAATTAATGATACTGGTTCCATATTTGAAACGTAGATACAATATTAAAAATTGAATTAATTTCATTAATAAGTGGATCAATGCAATAATTATCATTAGTCATTCCCCATGAATAGATATTGCTGAAAATAGAATTAATTCAATTTATAAATAGGAAGAAGATCTCGATCCAGATATATACAGATAGATTTCATCTTATCTTGATATCCCATTTATAAGATATTAATATAAACTTAATTTTATTATCTTCGACTATTATTCGATGACATGTAATTTTATATTATTAATGCAATTATTTAAATAAAATCAATAAAACTATATTTATGATAA
Organism: Pontederia crassipes; assembly: GCA_030549335.1. NCBI lineage: Eukaryota > Viridiplantae > Streptophyta > Magnoliopsida > Commelinales > Pontederiaceae > Pontederia > Pontederia crassipes. Next base: position 37,876,080 of record CM060197.1, on the reverse strand, counting down.
TAATATAATTAGTGTAGATAAAATTTAACATAATTTTCTCATATAACTTTGCTTACAAAATAATAGAATTATGATTTATCGAAGTATAATCAAATAACTGAGTGTAGAAAAAAATATCAATAAATATTCTTATATATATATATTAATAAATAAAAATTTAATTTTATGATCTCTTTTGACCCTGATAATATTAATAAGTAGATCGATATAATAATTATGACCAGTTAATCATAATTTAATTGAAATTAACTTTGGGAAATAAAACTCGTCCAAACCGACACGCACCGGCGCTCCTACCCACTTTGTGAACCCAGTGGGTCCCGCCACCTTCCACTTTGCGACGGCCCCACGATCCCGCCGACCCCTGCCGCATCACCAACCCCCCGCGCGATCGGATCCGATCGGACGGCCGCCGGCTCGCCATGGGCGGGGTTTATTACGGTGGGCCCGCCGGATCTGGATCCAGCTCACGAGCGACGCGGGACATCGACCGCCGTCCGCCTATAAAAACACGAAGCGCCGGTGGAGGACGACGGGCGAGCAAAGGGCGGAGAGCCGAGAGAGCATTTGAAGTCCAGCGAGATTAGCGAGCGATCTCTCCTCCCTCTCCCACCAAGGTGCGTAAAGGGACCCCCTCCTTTCGCGTTCGATCTCGCTCCCTTGTCTGTATATTTCGTGTCGCCCGGCATTGTTTCGCCAGACTTCGCCGTGGAATTTTGTCGCTGTTTTTTGTTTCCTTTTGGTGGGGTTTCTTTCTTTCTTTCTTTCTTTGCTTGTTCTGTGTCGGACAATGGTGAATCTGACACTTTTCGTACCGGTAGGATGCATTTGCGTTGTGTTGTTTGGATCTTCTTTTGGATCTCTGTGTTCTAGCGTTCACTGAGATGCAACGAGTGTCGTTTGCATCCAAAATTTTCATTTTTTTTCTTTGCTCCAATGATGTCTGTGATGTCACTTTCCTTTTGCTTGACAATGAAGGTTTCTTTTTGAGTAGTTGTGGATCTTTATCTAATTTCAAGAGATTGCTAAATGTGTGCAGTAAAGTTGTTACCTTTCCATTTACTTTGCTGTTTCTGAAGACATCTTGCGCTATTTTTTCAGTGATCTTGGGTGAACATTTTAGAAGATCTGGCACTCAAGCATTCAGATCTGTTGTTTTTTTTCTTTTGCTCTCCTGAAATGTTAGTGATAGCTTACAGTGCAGATCTGCTTTTAACTTGAGAAAAAGTGTAGAAGTACTTCTTCCATAGGCAAGATCAGGTCATTCTATGGCCATGCCATTATCAGTTGAGACTATAAGCATCTCTCATATATGCCCATGCTAGTGATGTGCACATGTAGCCTTCTTTGATGTTGGGGATGTCGTATGTTTCCAACGTAATCTTTTGCTTTTTTATTGTTACTTAACTCTCTTTTCTTAACAAATGCCGACATCTTGCAATCCAATTCATTTTAAAGTTCGTGGTGGCTTCTCCTTTCGTGCACATCTCTTCTGCCTTAAAGTTTCCATATGCTCTTTGCCTTTAAGTGCTTTATTGGGTGGTTTGTCATGACATTCTTGTTCCTTTTTGGCATATTGAGATCCTTCGATGTTTCCATATGCTCTTTTCACATGCCAGATATGATATTCTTTTATTGCCTAATTAGGAATTTCCTCCCTGCTCCATTCCCTTTGTTCTTTGTAAGTAAAGTACATAATTCAATATAACTTTATCATAAATTTTCTGAAGTTACAGTTGATCAGATTTTGTATGTGCTGATCTGTTTCCTTTTTTTTCTGTTCTGATAAATGGTTGAGCAGTCATTCTGCGTAGTTAACTAATTTTTCATCGTTATGAATATTTAAGTTGACAGCTGCTTTCATTGTTGATTACAGTTTCAAGAAGATGGCTGACATCGATACCTTCCTTTTCACTTCTGAATCTGTGAACGAGGGGCACCCTGACAAGCTCTGTGACCAGATATCTGATGCTGTCCTTGATGCTTGCCTTGCGCAAGACCCTGACAGCAAGGTTGCCTGTGAGACATGCACCAAGACAAATATGGTCATGGTCTTCGGTGAGATCACCACCAAAGCCAATGTTAACTACGAGAAGATTGTTCGTGACACCTGCCGATCAATTGGATTCGTGTCCGCTGATGTTGGCCTAGATGCAGATCACTGCAATGTTCTTGTCAACATTGAGCAGCAGTCTCCTGACATTGCACAGGGTGTTCACGGTCACTTCACCAAGCGCCCTGAGGAGATTGGTGCTGGTGACCAAGGTCACATGTTTGGTTATGCAACTGATGAGACTCCTGAGCTCATGCCCCTCAGCCATGTCCTTGCCACCAAGCTTGGCGCACGCCTCACTGAGGTCCGCAAGAATGGAACTTGCGCTTGGTTGAGGCCTGATGGCAAGACTCAGGTTACCGTTGAGTACCGCAATGAAAATGGCGCCATGGTTCCGATCCGTGTCCACACTGTCCTCATCTCCACTCAGCATGATGAGACAGTGACCAATGATGAGATTGCTGCTGACCTCAAGGAGCATGTCATCAAGCCTGTCATCCCTGCACAATACCTTGATGAGAAGACCATCTTCCACCTTAACCCCTCTGGCCGCTTCGTTATCGGTGGCCCTCATGGTGATGCTGGCCTCACCGGTCGCAAGATCATCATTGACACCTATGGTGGCTGGGGCGCACATGGTGGTGGTGCCTTCTCCGGGAAGGATCCCACCAAGGTCGACCGCAGCGGTGCCTACATCGCAAGGCAGGCGGCTAAGAGCATTGTTGCAAGTGGACTCGCCCGCCGCTGCATTGTGCAGGTGTCCTATGCCATTGGTGTCCCAGAGCCTCTTTCAGTGTTTGTTGACTCCTATGGCACCGGCAGGATTCCAGACAAGGAAATTCTGAAGATTGTGAAGGAGAACTTTGACTTCAGGCCTGGGATGATCACCATCAACCTCGACTTGAAGAGGGGAGGCAACAGCAGGTACCTCAAGACTGCTGCTTATGGACACTTCGGCAGGGATGATGCTGACTTCACATGGGAAGTCGTCAAGCCTCTCAAGTCGGAGAAGGCATAAACCAGCAGGGCGTGCCATTATTAGTTGGGAATTTGCATCTCATAGCTACCATTTTCCAAATTATATTTGACATATTCTATTTACATTCACTAGTTTGATGAGAGAATCCAGGTTGCTCCTGTGAACTGAGAGAAAGAAAGGTGAGTGACATGAGAGCATTATGTTGTAGCAATAAAAACTAGCCAGAAAAAGCTATTGTTTTCTTTGGATTACCAAATGAATTATTTATTTGAAGGTTACTTTCACTATGTTCCATCTACAGTCTTTAGTTCTATTATGCATCGAACAACCAGCCATGGCTCTTAGCTATTTGTTGCTTATGCACTAATATTAGTTGTGAATGAATTCAAGAGAAAACATCTCTCCGTCGTTTAAACATCTCTCCATGATAGGTGGAGACTTCTGACTTTTTGTGATAAAAAAGAACATGGTGCAACTGTGTCCAGATTCCAAGTACACGGCATGGCTGCCGACACTGGACAAATATAATGCAATGCGATTCCGTTGTTTTTGTCACTTCCATTATAATTTATGATGTCATTGTGTCCATGGACTGTCGGTGATCTAAACCAGAAGATCCAGCAAATCCTTGGGCATGCTTCAGATCTGATGAATTTACTGCCAACAAGGGAATGATGAAGCACTGTGTAGTCATGGTAGCATAAATAGACTTGGGTGTCGTTCACTTAAAAAATCACAACATCTTTATCTTTATCTAATAAAAATAAAATAGAATGACAATAATGTCAATTTTAATTCGAAGTACGAATATTGTATCAACCTATACAGTTTAGATATTAACGCCATTTTGTTTTTATTAATATATTCTCGTTTTCTTTCTCTCTAAAAAAATTATTTATTTGATTTTCAAATATTGCATCCTATGATTGATCTTCAATGTTTCACATCTTTATTTCTTATTCTTATCTACAAAAAAAAATTCTTTTTGTTTTGTATTATATATATTTTTACTTAGTTGTTTTTAAAAATATTACGATTTTAAAATATTACATGAAATACCTATTATGTTATAACAAAAAAGATTCTCTCCAATACAATGTCTATATTTATCAAACAGTTTCTTTATATTAAATTTATTGATCAAATAACTATAGTTTTTTTTTCCATCAAATAGTTAATGATTTTATAAGAAAGAAAAGTTAACATTCAAGAATTTGGGCACATGGGAGGTATAATGGGTATTTCTGAAGCTTCTTTCATTGCTGCAGGGGTCTATGGGAGGTGTAATGAGATCATATTGGAACTAGTGGCGATAGGGTTGCTCGCTGGAGTCAAAACTTTTGTGCGATTGGGGCTGGGAAGAGTCATAGTAGAAGTGGATTCCAGCAATTTAGTCGAGATTATCAATGGCATTAGCGGCTACCCATGGAGAATTAAGCATATTATTAGCGATATGATGTACTATAAATTTGTTCGAGCAATGGAAAGTTAGATAAATCGGGCAGCTGACTTTCTTGCTAATTTTGATCGTTCCAATCAGAACGAGTATTTTTGGGATATAAACCCTCCTCCGGATCTCCTACAATATTTGTACTGGAACTCTCCTGATAACTTTTTGAATAGGTAAAAAAAAAAGAATTTGGGCACAACGCTTAAATTTGTGATTGCCTAATATGACTATTACAATTTAGCCAAGTAACAATTTGTGACAATGTAAAGGGAGGTCACTTCGCTTAAATTTCTAAGAAGTGAATTACATTAGAAGTTTAAATTTCATGATTAGTAGAAAAACAAAATAGTTGTGAATGTTTGATTTGCTTATGTCATAACAGAGAGATGGCACTCAAAATTATCAGGAGAATAAAAAGAACATGATTAAAGTGATAACGTTCCCGAACTGGGAGAGTCAACATCAAAGGCACAATTTCTTTTGGGTATTACATTACTAAATAGCACTTTCGACAAAACCTTATCTTGCTTCTGAATCTTGATTCCTGCTTTGCAGGTCTCTATGGTTTCAACACTTGAAAACATGAAGATGCTGTTGAGTTGATTGATTATTGGGTTGATGGAAACAACACGTCTACTAGCGTAAGAGTTTGCAACCGTTGGTTCAATTCATGATACTCTTCATGGTAATGACTTGTATTCACTTTTCAGCTTGTGTTTGTTTTCTTGTAAATTAATTTTCAGAAAATTGTCCTTGAAAAGAAATTTCTGCACATGCATAGTTTTATTCTTGCTTATTTGACTAATGGTTGTTGCAGTATACATAGCTCTGTACATCTTGTCCTGACTAATAAAATTTCGATAATCACCATTGTTATGAATATCTTTACTTCTGGAATTTATCATCTTTTTTTTTTCCACTAATTCAAGGGCGTCTTAATACTTGAAAGTAGTAGTAAGCGAGGAGGTTATTTCCTTAAATCATTTACTAATGCAATTGCCATGAACTCCGCTTTTTGGACTGCAGAGTTTTCAAGCCTGCATGCAGGCCTCGATAGTGTTTGCTTCGGATCACTAATAGAAGGAAAAAAAACAGCTTTTAAATTTTCTTGCAACAAAAAAATGGATTGTGGATGTAGCTTGTGAACATACTTCTTTCAGAAACAAATTATGATTATGAAACATTTAATAGTTTCTACTAGGATGGCATCCAACCCTGTTCAGAGCAAGGATACTCCCTCCGCCCCAACCCTGTTAATTAGCCTCCGCCCCCTCTCCCACCCGGAATCCCCGGTGGGAGGAATTTAATCCCCTGTCTTGATCTCCATGGTCCTGAACTTCGCAGGACCGATTCCACCTAATTTTTAAAGTAAAAATAGTGAAAAAATTTGAAACTATTTAATATTTATAAATTTAACAAAATTAATCTAAGACTTCCGCAGAATGTTAAAAATAGCAAAAAAAAAACAATCTACCTCTTTTGAAATTCAAGCCTTGAATACATATCTCAAACAAAAAATATCAAATAAAAAATAAAAAAAACATAGCATGGCCGTCTTGGGTTGCCGGCGTTGCCCTCCTCTTAGGCTCCTCCAGTTGTCGTGCATCTGACCGTCCCTCGTGTGGCCATCGCGTGTCCGACCGTCCCTCGTCCGACAGTCCTCAGGAGCGTGGAGAACCTGCGGAGCTCCTCTTGTGTTCAAAGGCCACCGTCACGAGCATCGCCTGTGTGGAGCTTTGGCCATCGCGCGTTCAGCCATCGTCGGGAGTGGATCCTCCTGTGTTCAACCGTCGCACGTCTGGCCATCATCGGGAAAGTGGAGCCGGCGCGATCATTGCCCTCTTCTAGCAACGCGACGCATAGAGGTGGAGCTCCGATCGTCGTGCATCCAATCGTTGTTGGGATTGGATCCTCCTGTTTTCGACTATCGCGAGTATTGTGCACACTGGTGGATGTTTGAAGGTCGTCGGTGCAAGCGCCACCCTCTTCTAGCAAGAAGTGTCGTTGCCCTCCTCAAACGAGTGATGTCGCCGCCGCTATTGTCGCCCTCCTCCAGCGTCATGGATGAGCTACGACTTCATGGTGGAACGGATCGGCTGTCAGGTGAAAGAAAAAGGGAAGAGATGAGATCGATCGTAGGTAAAAAAAAACGGAGAGTAAGCAACTGACATGGAGGAAGAAAGAGAATAGAGGATATATATATATATATATGATAGGGTTGATCTGAAGATTATAATAAAAATATACATATAATTAGAGTGCGAGAATTCGGGGCCTCGCAAGGCGGGGGCATCTCTCCCTGCACTAATCCCCAAAAAAGGGTTTAGGGGCAATTTTCCCTCCATCCCCGACCCTACAGGGAAAAGGTTCCTTGAGTTCGAGGCCTCGATCGGGGATTCCCTATGGGGTCCCGCAGTGGGCGAGAGATATTGCCATCCCTAGTTTTGGACAAAGGATATTGCCATCCCTAGTTTCTACTAGAGCTAGAGCAGTGGCTGATGTGGCCGCATTTGTGTATGCAATACCAAGATTCAAACCGAACACGAGCATTGTTGGCAAAGTCCTTCAATCCTTGTTGAATAATTGAAGATGTTATCTTTCTCAATTGTTTATTCTTGTTGTGGCATCAAGCATCCTGTAACCCTGTTCCTGGATTTTGCTTCAGTCGGTGACTCTGTGTATTGATACCTCTAATCTTCTGGGCCCTAAATCACAAGTGAGGATCTGTAATAGTTCATGAGGCCAACGATAGCCCGTTCAAATTTTTAATGCTCAAATTCAGAGTTTTTTTTTGTCTGGAGAATGATATCATAGTGCTTCAAAGAAAAAAAAATAATGAAAAATTGACTCTTGGGTCTCTTTCATGTCTTAATCAAATCAATGTTGCTTTTAGGTAGGTTATAAAAAGTTTCTGCAACGGCCTCTGCATTGGATAGCAGTCAAGATCAGGCAAAATCTATAATTTCTCCGTTAGTTCAATATACTAAACAAAGATATTGCAAAAGAAGGATGGTTCAGCATTCGATAACACTGGTAAGATGGCCTTTCTTTGCCGAAGATTTTTTATAATTTCATTTTGCATATATGGCAATATACTGTTGAATATGTAACAGCACACGAAAAAAAAAAAAGAAGAAACATCTCAGCTGCTTATGCAAGCACAAATCATTTCTACAATCCGTAGGTGAAAATCTGTACAAATTTCTAATGACAATTTCTAGAGCTAAATTCGAATTAACTAAAGCTCCACCACTGCTGCTGTTTATTTCTATCCCGGTCCATGTGGTTGCAGAAAACTCATGACCATGGCAGCTCCCAGACATTCTTGGTAAGTTACTTAGATACTGTCATGGTTGTATTCCTGAAGTTTACCTCTTCCTTCGGCTGTTGGATAGAGAGCCAGGATTGCCATTTTTGTTTGTATCAGAGTTTTTTGAGCTCCCAGGTTTGTTACTCGGATGATTTTTTTCCTAAGAATCAAGAGAAGAATAGTCAACAACAACAACAAAGCCTTATCCCACTAGGTGGGGTCGGCTTAAGAGAAGAATAGTCAGTTAAATTAATTAGTGAAGTGGATAGGTACACATTTCAAAGTCAACTAATAGAAAATCCCAGTCTAGAAAGAAGCAGCAAGATGAAGAGAGTTAATAAGAGTATCCCGAATTTGGTATGATCTAGTTATTTATTGGTTTACCTGAAGACCTGTTTGTAGGATAAGAAAAATGCAAATGAGAGGATTTTTCTACCTGAAGTTGCAATATCGTTTTATATTTTATACCTAAGATATTAGAGACCGATGCATAAACTTGGTTAAAGAAAATGCATAAGAACTATAAACAGGACAACAGCATGATCATCTCTATGCATTCAGCAAGATGTGGGTAATAAAGAGAAGATTTAACTTCTTTCAATTCTTTGAAGCATGAACATGCTGTTTAGGGAATTCATGCAACTGACTACAAATAAGTTATGCTAAATATGAATTTGTCTTGATATCCCATCGAAAAAAAAAAATCAAGGAAATCAAACAAACCTTTTCAGTAACACGGCTCTTAGACTCCAGCATTTGGACAATGTTGCCCATTGTTGGCCGTCTTTGAGAATCTGCATCAATGCACTGCAAAGCCACCAAAAGGGCCTTTTTAAGAGATTTCGTAGATGGCCTTGTAAGTATATTAGGATCCACAACTTCCACCGAGCGCTTGGTTCCAACCATCATTTTAAGCCAGTCTACAAGATTTACCTGTAAGCACCAAAGAAAAAAGTCAAAGGCATAGAACAAGAAAAACTGGGTTTCAGTCCAATACACTTTGCATAAACATTTCTATACCTCATTAGTTGGTCGTCCATAATCCACGGGGTCCCTCCCTGTAATGGCCTCTAAGAGAAGAATTCCAAAGCTGTAGACATCACTTTTTTCGTTGAGAAGTCCAGTATGTGCATATTCTGGTGCGACATACCTGCAGTGTATAAGGAACTTATGATAAGTAAAAAGATTATCATAATGCTCTATGTTACCCATTAACTAGAAACATGCGACCAATCTAGTGTGTGCTTCTTGAAATATGTTTGAGCAAAAGTTTTACCCAAAAGTTCCCATTACACGAGTTGAAACATGACTTTTCCCAGATCCAAGCAGTTTTGCCAAGCCAAAGTCCGATACTTTTGCATTGAATTCATTATCAATCAATATATTGCTCGATTTGATGTCACGATGCACCACTTTTGGCTCAATTGCTTCGTGTAAGTAAGCAAGGCTGTAAAAAATATACACAAATATGAGAACCTAGTAAATGTGTGTTTTTGTTAAAAAATGGTCTAAACACAAGAAAAGGCACCATAGACAAACATCTCAGGAAGTAGACAAAGAACTTTGACTACTTTATTTATTACACTGACATAACTTTATTTTATGATTTTCTCGGATAAACCAAAAAGTATATATTTGGGAAAAATGCAAGGTCAAACGTGTGACTTACGCTTTGGCAGTGCCAAGTAGAATCTTCATTCGAGCCTCCCATGTAAGACAGCCATGCCCTCGTGTGGATCCATGAAGCCATTGTTCAAGATTTCCATTATTCACATACTCATATACTAACATCCTGAGAAGTCATTAAATTTTGTTTAACCAGAGGTCTACGGAGAAACATAGGCAAAGCTAAAAAAGATCAAGAAGGCATAGCTTCTATCTTGCTAGTCCCCAATCCAAATAGTGGTTCCATGTTAGGAAAGTTGGAGAAGAAAATTTGTGCACCTTTCAGTTCCCTCGACACAGTATCCGAGAAGCCGAACTAAATTCTTGTGACGAACATGACCAATCGCGTCAACTTCCACCCTGAATTCCTTCTCTGCTTGTCCTCTGCCAGAACAAGAGAACAAAGGATTTCCGAAAACAATATCAGAATGATGTTTAACCTTGTAATTTTGTACGGCAATGAATAAGAAATCATGAAGGTTTTATAATGTGCATAGGGGCTTACAGGTTGTTAAAAAGCCTCTTGACCGCAACTGGAGTTCCATTCATTAGCTTGCCCTGATAAACAATGCCATAACCACCCTCCCCAATGACACTGTCCTTTGAGAAATGATTGGTCGCTGTTTCCAACTCCCTTAGTGTGAACCAGTATCCCCAGCCTGGCTGAGAGAACTGTGAAAGACCTGCCAAAGGTAAAGAAGGCACAAGTGCTTGTGGATGCTTTCTATTATGATCGGCATTCTTCCTGTTCCCATCTTCACCATGGTGGGAGTTACCATTGCTATCTGCATTACTGAATTCACTGGAACCCAATTGAACCATGTCATTCTCAGACTCTTTTTCATTGGATTTTCCATGAATCACAATATAAACTCCTTCGTCTGCCACCGATTTTTGGTCTACATGAACCTCCTTTATTTCAGTCGAAAATGCAGGAATCTGAGCAATCGGGAGATCATTTGCTGCCCACTTGCACCTTCTCCGGTTTTGAACCGTGACATATATCACAAGCAGGAACAAAGCACAAAACATGAGGATACCAACACTGAGGCCAATCACCTCCCATATCTTGAGGCCAAAAGGGCCAACTTGCCGGGAGAGGTGATGGCTAATTGTGGTATTAGCGTCTGACATGTTGCTTCCGTTGCCGAAGTCCCTACAGGAAGAGAAATGATGCAAAACGGATTCAATACTGATACCAAGGGCATGTAAACACAACAGAGATGGAAGCTTTTTTGCAGCAATCGCTCTCTCTCTCTCAGCATTCCAATCACGTGGCGCTCCCTGAAAGCAGTGAAGGAAGCTTCGGAAAGGTGGGATTTTGAGACTCACCGGAGCTCTAAGGTGGTGCCTTTGGCAGCTATCCCGCGCCACCGAGGTCGAAAGCGATCACCTTTCTCACTACTCTCGGCCAACTTATACCCGCATTGCTCCAAACTCCGTGGGCCACAGGCGCCGATTCGTACGACCCCCACGAGCCCCGGACGCGTCCGCGAGCGCTACGGCCGCATGAGGAAGTAGGAGAGAAGGCAGAAAGAAAGAGAGGCCGCCCGGTTGGTTGGAAGAGATAATGATGAGGCCCGAGCGGTTGGTGCAGGTGTCGATGGGGCAGCGGCCAGGATTAGGAGGGAGGAAGCGATTGCGGGGATCCTGTTTTTTGGGAAAGCACCGGCGGAAGCAGTGGAAGCGCGGGGGAAAAGGTCGCAGCTTTGGAAGATAAACGGAGTTCGGAGGGAATTGGGACGGGAATTGGTTGGAGAAAGAGTAGAAGAGGAGGAAAGGAGAAGGTGTTAGTGATGGAGGGACGCAGTCATCAGCCTGGTCGGTGGCTTGTCAGAAAACACAAAAAAATGGAACAAAAACGATGCTTCCAATTGCAGTAAAACTAGTAAAAAGGGAAGAAAAGACAGACCTTTGTTTTTCTTTTTTGTGTTTCTGGATCATCAAACGTCTGTAAATTTTCAGGAAAACAATATTAATTGCATCAAGAGTTGTTTCTTATTTTCCAGAAAGAAGAGAGTTTCGTATTCAATTGAAAAGATTATATCTTTATAAGAAAAAAAAAAAAGAAATGGAACAGAAAGATGCTTCAAGTTGCAGCAAAACTAATAAAAAGGAAGAAAGTACAAATCTTTATATTTTTTGGATCAACAACCTTTGTATTCCGATTAATACATTCTCATGAAAAAAAGTATCAGCTGCATAAACATTTGTTTCTTATTCTCACTAGAAAGTAAATACTCGTGTGCAAATATTTTTAGAAAAGACTTTTTTCCTGAGAAATAATTAGTTTGGTGATCAATAGGTTTCAAAGTAACCAATTTTTAGTGTTTTCTTTTTCATTTTGGAGCTTCGAGTCACATGGAAAGAAAAACATGTAGCACCCACTGTGTCCTTGTTCATTCATCAAAATGTAGCTTCCAAGCCAATCATTGGAGGACGAAACAAGAAGAAATTCAAATATGAAAATTTTCCAGTTTAGAGTTGCAACAAAAGAAAAAGCAACTGATCATAGACAGAACAAAGATCAGATCTTTTAATCTTATTCTAAAAAATTGTGAAAGTATAAAATTACTTCAGGCATGGCAAAAAATGACATAAAGATAATCTTATCTAAATGATTGTGTTCATGCAGTGTAAGTAAATTTTTCCATCCTCCTTTTTTCTGAGTGACTTATGAAAGATGAGGTAATGAACATGAAATAAGACCCATGATTATGACCTGGAATCCAATTGTTTACAACTGTCCACAGTAGCTGGTAGTGGTGGTCCTATTTGTCCAGCATTATTAAATACTCTTCTCCTGTTTCCTCATTTCTCCTAGTCCTCCACTAGCAATCTCTGATAAAACAGATACACAAGTTTTTGTTGTTGAGCTTTTCATTTCAGAATAAAGTACTTGTCTGATCCAGGTACTTTTGTCCATGAATCATTGAATGAAGCTCAGATGCGGTAGTTGCTAATAGTCAAGACTCAAGAGTCATGACATATTTCAACTGCAAACAAGCAATTAGATTTTCAAGTGAAGTGGGTATTCTTTTTTTCCTTAAGATGTGAAAAATTAATTACATATGTGAGTGGCTATTTCAGCATGTACAAGAGATGATAACTTTGAACATCTTGTGTAGGAACATATTATAGTTTTGATTTTTATTATTTATTCTTTATTATTTTTTCCTATTCAGAGTATTGGCTCTGTTAGTCACACCAAAAAAATAAAATAATTAAAAATATTGGAACTAAGTATAAAAAAGTTGGTTCAAGTGCTAGCAGTTATGTAACTCATATTACACATTAAAACTTTTAATATTGAAAAGTAACATTCTATGTATTAAATTTTTAAAAAAACATAGTTGATCCTGCAGAAGCTGCCATTCTTCTTCACAAATCTACTGTCAGAATAATAATAAGAAAAATCATTTGTCTAACAACTAATTAGACAAAGTGAAACAAAATAAGAAAGCATATCGTATCAGTCAAAGATTTTGTTGACAAGATATTTTTAAATTCCTCCATGCCTCCAATGGTTCTAATAGATCATGCCCTTCTGACACTTTCTTTCCATGAAACATTCAGATTACTGAAGTAATTATCTTCAAGTTTCAGGAGGGAAAGAGCATCAATCCATGGAGAATAACTACTAATTTGGTATTGATTCAGCGTGATTTAGAAGCCCATGCAGTTCGTTCTTTCATAAACTGCGTACAACGGTGCTGCTGACAGCCACCTAATTTTGCAAAGGCCTGACAAGGAGAAGTTTCCTGTCATCCTGTACCTGCATCGTCGCCGGATTCCGATGGCCCCTCGTGGTGGCCAACAGCCGGCATTTGGAGGATCTGCCTTATCTAAACTTTTGTCTGTAATGTGTACTGTGCCATTGTTGCTAGGGCACACCAATAATTAGGTTCGTGGAGGTTGCCTGTGGACCTCTGTCTGCAGCAATGGCATCATCTGAACACTGTTTTAAGGCGCTGTGCGGCCACATTGATCTAAATTAAACTTGCAAATTAATCATGTGCTTAATTTGTTGCTGCCGTGGATTCAAGGTTGAGCATATTCGACGCCAAGGCTGGCATTGGATTGAGCTCATGGACACTTAGTGTGACACCCTACGCCAACTTCTTGTTGCTGCCGTGGACCTTTTGTAATTCTTCCCTCCCTCTGGCATCAGTAGTCCAACATTTACTTTCGAAGAAATACATGGATTAAAATTAATGTTGCATCATCTTTTTTTTACCAGCCTCTCTTAGTTTGCATAATGTTGAAATGAGAGGTTAAAATGAGAAACCATAATGTTGCATCATTTTTGGCATTGTTTAAACAGAGCACATGGCACTAGTTGCCTTAATCTGAATCATATTCTTTTGTTATTGTAAAAGTTGATTCGATTGTTTCCTGGCAAGCTAAGTAAATAAAATTACTACAAAATAGAAGTAAAACAAGCTCCTAATTTTTCTGTTAGCTTTTGGACCTGGCCAGCCCTCTTGAAGATATTTGAAAGCTATATAAACATATTATTTGAATGGTTATTGTAAACTCCGCCTATATTTTATAGCCGGTCCCAAGCCCGAATAAAGGAGGAGGGTTGTGTTAGGCCCCGACAGCCAGCATAAAATTCTGTCGAATCTTATGAATATGGATCAACGAATAAGCGTCGTATGATCCATGTAGCCGACCCCACCTAGTGGGATAAGGCTTTGTTGTTGTTGTTGTAATCATGTGCTTAGTACGGGGAACAACACCTTAATTATGCAGCACTGTTACACTTGTGACAATGCAAATGAAGACCTTGCAGTCCGGAGGCGGAAGGACTGATCATGATATTTATTAAATACAGATCAATGCTCTAAACAGAAGAGAAGAGGATGGTGAATAGGATAATATTAGATGGTGAACATAATAGTACTATAATATCAGAATTCAGAAGGATATCTCCTGAACACGAAGACAAAGGAGCACTAAATTAACAACTGCATTTAAACGAAATGATTGGACAGAACAGTGTGCATGCACTAAATTTCCCCCTTATAATAGTGAAGGAATCATTTATAGTTTATGCTGGATGACCAAGTCTTATATCTACCAGCCTTTTCATCATCAACTCACTTGCTTATCAATAAAATTTTGTTTGGGTTTACAACTTTTTATATTTCTAAGCTTTCATTGTCTCATGTATACTATAATCTTGATATAGGCAAGAGTTCACTTTCTCACTTATGCCATAATACTTTTTTTCTTGCACAGACAGCAGCTAATTACATTCCTGAACTCTGACTGTGTGACTCATTACTTTAATCTCTTTTCGATTGATAGATACACTTAATGTCATAATCAAACTTATGCTACATACTTTAACTTTCAGAACAACAACCTTTATTGTGTGAAGTCAGCTGAGATTAGTATTCTTCTTCTCAACTTGTTAATTCTTTCATCAGAAAGAGAGCATCCTATTAAAAAAATGAGATATGCATATTCATGATGACATAATCGCAGTTTTGTTTGGTATTGAATACTCAAAGGGGAAATGTCCAGAGTCCCGTGTGTTCATGTCCTTTTTTTGTCCTGCATGCTTACTTTGAACACCAGACCAGAACAGTGTACATTGCTACGCTTCAATCATTGGGAGCCTTAAATGCATCTTTCTGTTCATCCGCAGGGCAGATGAGAGAGAAAGAAGAGCCACACATCCGGCACAAAAAATTTATCTAGGGAGATTGCACAGTATGGCTCTGATGTATAATTAAAAAAGATATGGAATACAATTCCAACACCAGTGCATTATACCATTCACAGTACCATCTCGAAGACAAATGAGATGGACAATGTTTCTCAAAGATGCTCATGGACCATTTTATGACTTTGCCTCCTAGCGAACCATTGATGACTCACCGACTATTGTTCCTACACATCATTGATTCGTGGTATGGGAGAAATTGGCCAAATGGTATATCCATATAAAAGCAAAACTCTGAACAATACATCTGATCAGGTGTGTTCTTTTTATGATGGATCAAAATATTTAGATCTCCGCAAGATGATCTTCATGTAAAAGAAAGCTGTACATTTTAATTTATGTACTATGCATGTATCTTACCTAGGTCTTCTCATCCCTCATCACTCAAAATAATTTGGGTAACATCAAACCTTTTAAAGTTAATAATTTTTCCTTAAGCCATTTATTTTATGTTGATGACTTATTGGTATGCATTGAAGCCACAACCTCAAACTGCAATCTATCCAAATCTTTAACTATTGCAAGAAGCTCACGAACCAACAGTTGAATCTCTCCAAATCTGCAATCTATCTCCCCCCTAAATTTAATGCTAGAAGGACATCTAAAATCAAATACATTATTGGGATTAATGTTCGTTCTTATCCTTTCAATTACCTTGATGTACCCATCTCTTATAAATCCCTAACTAAGATAAATATCACCTATATTAAGGATAAGATGACTAGGAAATTATCTCGTTGGAAAATGAAGACTTTATCTCAAGCTGGCCACACAACTTTAATTCATTCCACTATGAATAGCATACCTAACTGCTCACTCAGCTCAGTCCACATCTCTCCTGGGTTCATTGAGTCACTAGAAAAACTTTCTCGAGGCTTCCTTTGGGCATCAAATGGGGAAAAACGAGGGCTGCACCTAATAAATTGGCAAACTGTTCAATTGCCCAAAGAGGAAGGATGTCTGGGTATTAGAAAGCTACAACATATAAAAACTACTTTACTTGCAAAACGTGTACTACCCATTTTGAACCAGTTGCCTCATCACTATGTGAAACTTATCATCAACAAATATGAGATTCCTCACCCCTAGATTGTATCTACCTCTCAATTGTATAAGCCAGCCTTGAGCTAGAGGTTAGTGTCGCAGGTTTTTGAAAGCATAAAGCTTGGGCTAAGGAAGCTGATTGGTAATGGCATTAATACAAATGTTTTTATTGACCCATGGATTTTTAATATACCTTTATGTTTTATGCCTAGTTATGTTAACATGGATAACTTATGCATGAATTTAAATGTTGCTGACCTTATTATGAATGCTAAATGGGAGATTGATGAATTGTCTTTATTTTTTTACCCTTGTTTAGTTTTGAGGATTTTGAATATTTATCTGCCTGCACACTCCTATGATGATCAGTGGATTTGGGATCCTGATCCTTCAAGAATTCCTAAAACTAAATCTGTTTACAATTTCATTAGTAGGCCCCCTTTGCATTGACATCTTGCTGGATGGCATGGTTGGAAAAGAATCTGGATCCTTAAGGTTCCCCCTAAGATACAAAACATCCTATGAAAACCCTCGCACTCTCGCTTGCCTACCTGTGATATGTTAGCTAGATTTAATCCCAACCTAAATTCATCCTGTCCTCTCTGTAATTCTGGCCAGGAGTCCGTGAAACACATATTTTTTTAATGCTCTTTTGCTATTCAGCTGTGGAACATCCTTCAGGCCAATTCTGAGTTTACTTTCACTTTTATGCATTCTTGGGCTAACGGTGACCGGATCAAGGAAGGTGATCATCTTGTAGCTCCCTCTCGGGATAAAATCCTTACCCTTTTGGCTTTGGGTCTGTGGGGGATCTGGAGAGCTAATGATGCCCACTTTAGTTCCTGCCATGCAACCGCGACTATCGTTTGGGAAAGGGTTATGGCTAACTATCATGAAATACACACCGACCACTATCTTGAGGGGATTTTCCCATCGCACCAAATCTTGTGTCGATGGGAGCCTCCATGTGATCCCTTGTATAAATTGAACACTGATGGTTCATTTGTCCACCAAGGTAGCATTGGGGGTGCAAGCTTCATTCTTAGGTCTGCTAATGCCACTTTTGTTTTTGCAAGATCAATATCAAGACGATTTTGGTCAGCTTTGGAGGCTGAAGCCTTTGCTATGCTTGATGGTCTTCGAATATGTGTGTCCACAGGCGTTCATAACATTCAAGTGGAATCGGACTCCACCGAGTTGGTTTCCTTTATATCAAAGAATCACACTGCACCTTGGCGTATCAAAGCTATTGTAGAAGATATTAGAAGCACTATTTCTGTGTTTGAGAACTTTAAACGTTTACATGTTAACATAAATGCTAATTCGGCAGCACATTTTTTGGCTGGCTTTGCCAAGCAGTCGCATGGCGACCACTTTTGGGAAGATTGTCCTGACTTTCGTCAAGGACTCTTCATATTTTGTATTTGGATCATGATCAAATTAATAGATAGTATCTTTTGGCTTAAAAAAACAATTAGTCACTTCTAATGTGGTGTTGCTAAGACAAAATACTTATTTGATTAAATATTTTACAAGAGTCAACTTAGAAAGATCAAAATTAAGTGTGAAAGTCAAATACAAATGTTGAAATGAATTTTAAATAGTTAATACAAAGGAGTAATTAAGAATCTAATTAATATCATCTAAGACTTGGACCTATGTGCAAATCAGTGTCACTATTTATTGCATGATTCAAGTGCAGATGGATGAAATTTTATTAGCTATCATGGTCAATAGTAAGATAATAGAATTGGATAACGTTTTCATAATAGCTATTAATAATGTGTTAAATAAATAAACATGTAACATTCATTATCAGCGTGTGATATTATCCGTTTTGAACATCGGCCCATATGATTTTCTCAAAACGCATCACATCTAAATAAGGTTATGTTCTCATATATATCTAACATCTCTCCCGCATGTAGAACTAGTTCAAAGTATGTCTCATGCACTCTTCCCCCATTATGAGACTCAACGTTCTCGTTGAGGGATCGCACCCCACCATGCATAGAGGCTCACACGGAATGACTTTAAAACCATATGTAACATTTCTGACCAACGTGTGATATTGTCCGCTTTGGACCTCGGCTTGCATGATTTTCTCAAAACGTATCACACCTGAACAAGGTCATCTTCCCTTATATACTAGTCATCTCTCTTGTGACTTATGTATATGGGACTAATCCAAGATATAGCTCGTGTACCAAAATGCATGAGGCATACTTTAGATTCATCCCATATGCATAAGTCACGGGAGAGATACTGAGTATATATTATTACATATTTTTGTCTAGGTGTGACATGTTAGAAAATCATGAGCCTAGGGTGGGGGTAGATCGTACATTATCACACTAAGTATAAAGATAAGTCACTGTGCTACTCTGATACCAGGTGATGCATTTTGTGAAAATCATGCGGGCGAAAACCTAAAGCGAACAATATCACACGCTGATAAAAAATATTTTATATTGTATCAGAGTTACTTCGCATGAGCCTCTGATGTGGTGTGATCATTCAACGAGTCCCTAGAAGGGAATGATGCATAAGGCATGTCTTATATTAGTCAGAGAGATATTGGGTATATATGGTGATATGTCATTGTCTAGGTGTGACGCGTTAGAAAATCGTGAGCATAGGGTGAGGGCGGAGCGGACAGTATTATGCTGAGTATAGAGCTGAGCCGCTGCGCTACTCTTATACCAAGTGACGTGTTTTGAGAAAATCGTGCGAGCCAAGACTTAGAGCGGACAATATTACACGTTGATCAAGAATATTACAAAACCACTATCAATAGCAATTTTCAACTGATCAAATGTATAGGTAATCTAATAGTCAAATGAAAAATTATTAAGAGGTCAAATAATGATAAATACTTAAGTGGTCAACTAATGAGAAATAAACAAATGGCCAAATACAAGTATCAAGTATAAATTTCTTTATCAAATAAAACCAAGTGCATATATTTTTTTCTTCTTTGGTGCATTGTTCTATATATTATATTTCAAGAGGAATTACAATTTCAATTACTATATATGTTATCTTAAGTGAGCTCTTTAGGTTTTATTATGATGTCATTATACTTTCATGTAAAATCTAAAAGGATGATCAAGTCACGATCATGAATAGGTGAGTTTTCTTTGACTCCATAAAGTATGTCTTCTTTGATTAAAAATTTTCGTCGAATGCTTAAGCCAACCTGACCCCAAGTGTAACATTCCCCATCAACGTGTGATATTGTTCACTCTAGGCCTCGGCCCGCACGGTTTTACCAAAACGCGTCACACCTAATGAAGGACATGTTCCCATATATACCCAGCATCTCTCCCATGACTTATGCATGTGGGACTAATCCAAGGCATGCCTCATGCACCCTTCCTCCCTTAGGGGACTCAATGTTCTCGTTGAGTGATCGCACCCCACAATGCACAGAGGTTCACACGGAGTGGCTCTGATACCATATGTAACATTCCCCACCAGCGTGTGATATTATCCGCTCTGTGCCTCGGCCCGCACGATTTTACCAAAACGTGTCACACCTAATGAAGGACATGTTCCCATATATACCCAGCATTTCTCTTGTGACTTATGCATGTGGGACTAATCTAAGGCATGCCTCATGCACTCTTTCCCTGGTATCGGAGCAATAGGTCCTTCCCTTGGTGAAAGTTTGCATAGCTATGTCTAGAATGACATGGTCATGCTTATAGTGGGTTTGTCATTTTTATGCTTATAGTGGGTTATCGGTGTTTAGCTTGGGTTGTGGCAATTTGGAGATTTTAGTATGAGTTTATACAAGTGCTAATGTATGACGTTTTGAAATGTAATTGTGATATTTTCTTTTGATTAAATTGTAACTCCATTCATCGCAACCCCTTTACATTGATTTGTATATGTGAATTTGGCGTACTATTTGAAAAAAAAGAGAACTATCGTGAATTCACATATAGTATGCAAATAATGCATAGTTAGAAATGTGACAAGTACGTAATTATTGGTATGATTATTTGGTACTTGTGTGGATTTGACATGATTTTGTATGTGGATGAATTGTGTGGCATGGATATTTAAATTGACATAGGAAGATAGGTACCTTCTCATTTTCAAATCAATCATCACTTATGTCTTATAGGACGTAGGAAAGTAACTTCATGTTCTTCAATCTATGATAGTATGCCAATAAATTATTTTGAAATGATGTCACAGGTTCTTGAATTACTTGGGGTAGAAAGGAAAATATATATTATCAAACAATGTTATCATGTTTAAGTAGTTGTAAATCTATTTTATAGAAGTGATTTGATCTACCCTTATAGGAAGAGTTCTTTATTGACCCTCTTCATGGAATTATTCATATGTTTAATAGTCCTTGTCAATCGACACAAAAATAAGTATACGAGTCTTCATACGAGAGTTTAGTTGACCCATAATCATGAACATCAATCTTATACATCAAGAATGCAGACGAGTTCTCAAGTTTGATTATAGGCATCTGAATCAATTAACTACAAGGGATACCTTGCAAAAAATATGTTATTTGTTTGGTTAACTATGATGTACTCTTCTATTTCCGAAGTTTGACTTAAGATTTGAATACCATTGACTAAAAAGAAAGTTGTATAGTTCAAAGAGTACACTTGAAACATGACATGATCATTATAAGTTCTTTGTAATGTTATTGGATTATGGATCAAATCAAAATTTCAAACCATTCTTTGATTGAATTGTAATTAATTTATTGATGTCACCCTAATTTGTTCATAGACTCATGCAAACCTGGAATCCTATTATGCAAAATCCTTATAAAAAAAAGTGGGTGTCAAAATTAGGATGCATTTTGGCCTAACCATATAGTATGGATCACGATGATCATGAGAAAAATAAATCATGCCCAATACATGTTGCCATTAGAGATACACGAGTGATTAAAATCAAATGCTATTATTTAACTCCCAAATTGGTGTGATATGCTTCTTGGATACATCTTGAAAACATATGAATCAAATAAGTTATATGTGACTATGTATTAACCAACCCTTGTGAATGAGGGCCTGCCATATAGGGCACCATATTTTTAGATCATCACACACATGTAAGTTAAGAAAGGTTTATAGCTTAAAATGATATGCTGCAAAGTCCCTAGTGGTATTAAACATTGTGTTTCGTGATTAATACATTTAGATAGAAGAGGCACTTATGACCCATCATATAAACTATTATACTTAAAACGAAGATATATATTCACATGTACGACAACCAGATAATAAATATATTTTATATCATTGATATTTAAATTAGAAAGGAAAAGACAAGCAATATGAATTTGAGCACCCTATGTTTTGACATGTTTCCAAGTCATTTTGGTTTTATGAAATTTTTGAACGATCTCCACATGTATAGACTTTAGAGTTTGTATTCTACAAGGTCGGAATACATTCTAATCATATGTATGGATTGGGAGATAGGAAGAAAGGTCAAAGATTTAGTTATGGTGTCCTAAATAATATGAAAAATCAATTTTTGAAATGTGTCTTAAATTTTAGAATGGCAGTTATAAAAATCTTACATATATGTAAATACTTGTGTAATACAGATTTGGATTTATCATTGTTAGATGTGTGTAGGGATGATTACGAATTGTCATTTTAAGGTCTGAGAACTTGAAAAGGAATAAGGTTGTGTGCTAAGGAGAATTTGGTGAGAACTATTAGTAAGGGAAATAATTTTATTGTGATACTGTGGTGTCTATATTTTAAGGAATTGTAAACATTTGTGCGAAAGACAAAAGATAACACCACTAAATCATGTATAAAGTGTTGAAAACCAACTATCAAATTTCTTTAATATTTACAAGTGATACTTGGTAGGATCCAAATCAATTGATGATCAGTAAATTATAATTGGTAGATATAAATCATTATTTATAATTTTCAAAGTATTTTGCATTCTTGAATTAGTATTGTTGATATCAGAATCATTGTTAACCCCTCACTCATCAATATAGATTTTGAAATCACTAATGATTCCTGATTGATCACTATTGATTGCAATTCAATCTTCAAGTATGAATTTTTAGTTCTTCTTTGTTTGTCACAGCTCATATTGCTCGAGTGATTGAATCACCGTATATAAATACAAATTTTGGAATAATCAATGATCCTTGAATAATCTTTATTAACCCAAAGTTGCCATTTTTGAGCATCAATTTACAATTGATCCTTAGTTCGTCCTTACTTGTTCCATCTTATTTAGAATAATTGATTGATGGAATCAATGTTGTAACTCTTCTATGGGTGATTAATGATTCTTCATTGCTGACTTTATTATATCAACCAATCTTGAGAGTTTAAAAAGTTTATCGAAAAATGTATTGGAGTGTGACCGTCTCTGGTCATCATTCGATAACTTGATTGGAGTCATAGAGTTTACTATCATGGAGTGTTGGTTGAGAGCCTAGCGAAAGAGCGATTTAAGGGGGACGCCACTTTGGTCCTCAATCGCGAACTCGAACCCACATTTCAACATTGCAAATCAGTACGGGTGAAAAATAATTGTTCTCGATAGGCTTATAAATGTTTACACCCTCGCCTTTATTAGAGGAGATAATAAGTTATAGCCTACAACTAGTGATTATCTGATTATGGGCAATTGTTACCTTATCATAAAGTTGTTCCTAGATGTGTTTCTAGAGGAGCGATTTACTATGATAGAGACTCTATGGGTCATATCCTTAGAGTTACTTCAATGACAGGGCAACATAAATTTAAAAGAAATGAAAAGACAAGTACAAGGACTCTTTGATAAAGGATTTATTCAATTCCATATTGTCATCCTTCATAACTCCAATTTTAATTTTCAAGTGCAGAGATGAATTTCATAGCTATGCATTGTTCATAAATAGCTAAATTGAATGGTGATGAATATCCTTTACCGATAAGAGATGGCTTGGTTGCCCAAATGCAAGGTGCATATATTTATAAAAGTTGATTAGATACTATCTTCTTAATAGTAAGAAGTAATTAAAAAAAAATCAATTTCGAATACAATAAGGGCGTATTGTAAGCTTCGTAAGTCCATTTGGGATTATTCAATGGATTAATTCTCTTTTATGGTCGGGTAGTGGCATGTACATGAAGATAAGTAGAGGCTTATGACAGGAAATACTCAAAATATATAATTTGAAGCTTTCCACTGCTATATAGAACCCAAGATTTGGAGACACCATTCAAATAAGTAAGGTTGAACTATGTACATATTAGGAGTCCTAAATATGTACTCATATGTAAGGAGTTGAATACAAGACAAAGAAAATGGATGAACCTCCCAAAGGACTAATAACTTTATTTTATATCCTTCAACAAAGGTGAATAAAGTAGCAAAAATATTAGGTAGTGAGCCAATCCTTATAACTAAATTGACTATTAGAAAAGGGAATACTAAAGTATAACAATAAGATATGTTCTTAAAGACATTTAAACACGGGATAGATGTTTGCCATTTAGTCCTACACGATGTGGAAGTGTATATTGTCCATTTTATGAATCCATGTCAAGAAAAGATGATCATGACCCATCACATGCGATTCAATATGTGAAGCTATAAGAACAAATGTCACATAAAAAACAAAATGATAATGAATTGAATGGAAAAGCTTAAGTGCTATGATTTATGGTAAACTCTTCATTGAAGTGGGAAGTATTATGTTATTCAAAAAGCTACAAGGCAAATCAGATATGGGATATATGATCAAAATCTATATTTAAGTGATTAATACGATATTTCAAATTTCGAGGACAAAATTTTTTTAAGGAGGGTAGAATGTAATATCCATGATCTAATCCATATTGGATTCTATATTATACGGCTATAATTAATTGAATATATGTGGTGTAGTATATGTTGTCATGTCACGCAGTGATATAATAAGAATTTATAAAATTTAATTAAAATACTAAAGTATGATTAATAATCATATTATGATAAAGCATATTCTCTTATGGTTAACTATGCATGTGATTTGTTAAGATTGGATTTAAGTCTGGTGGAGCAATCAAATGTCATCAAGTGGCATATGAAAATAGTGTAACAAAAATTAATATATAAATATGTGAATAAATTACATGGACTATATTATACTAATTAATATCAATTAGGGATGAAATTAATGATTTTTAAATGTTAAATTTTAATTGGATAAGAATTTCAACTCTTGACATGCAAGCTGCCAGCAAACTAGCAGCTTGCCACCTCATGCTTAGACTATTTTTCCAACTGACCTATTCAAATGATAAAAATCTGAAAAAACTTCGTATGGTCTTATCCTTATTTCTAGACAACACACACAAAATTTCAGACCATGAATCCTTTCATAGACGTTGAAGGAAATTCGAGAAGGAAGATCATTAAAGGTGAAGATTCTAACCCTAGACTGATGGTGTTTTTTCTAAGATTTTCTTTCATATCAATCCGTTCTTAAAAATTATGAAATTTAACATGCAGAATAATATCCGAGTCTAGTTTACAAGAGATTTAGAATCATGTTAATAGGAGTTATGAAACGAAAGTTATGCCATCAAGATTAAGGTACTATCACTCTGTCCGCCGAAATTTCTACCCGAATTTGTAAATTATGTATTAAATTCAATATGTCTTAAAATTATTTGATAATTTATGGTATTATAGATATTGGTGTTAGGTCTCATCGACAATTGGAATCACTAGGAAATGATATGTGTAGAAAAAGTTATAAATATTTTACCGAGTCTTACTCAGTCTGTCAGGATGGAGCTTAGGGCAGATTATGCTAATATTGGTTAAATTTATTGTGCTCAGTACAAATAAATATAAATTCAAGTAATTTTATGAGTTGTACCGTAGGATGTCTACTATTTGGGAAAATTAAAAGTACCAAAATAGGGAATGTTTATTATTTTATATAAATCATAAAAGTAAGGTTACTCAGCATGTCAGAATATAGAACAACATAAAAGTTATGCTGAATGTTGATTTTCATGAGAGCAAACTGTAATGAAATAGGATATGAAACTTTTAAAGATTAATGTCTATGTAATATAAAAGTAAAGAAAATTAGAATGATGTCATTTGATTATGTATACTAGAAGATATGGATTTTTCTTTACTATGTGTACAATCTGTCATAATATTAGGTCAATCATTATGTTTAATAGTTAAAATAGTAAATGTTTAAGATTCATATACCATTTCAATTAACTGTGTTTCATGTGTGATAGGCTTCTGTTCAGAGCATAGAAGTGATGTGTTTCTTATTATTATTATATAGGAGTAGAAGAGTAAAGTAGTGAAAAATGAAAGGAAAAACCTTTTGTAGCTCTTATAGGTAAGTTGGTTTCTCCTACTCTATGTTTTTACCTCTTTTAAATTTGGTGTGACATCGATTGTTATATGTATTAAATATATTTTGGATAGGCTATGAATTGATTTTAAGAAATGCAACTATGAAAAGTATATATGAATGATTGTATGATTGCACATTTGAAAAGCATATGATATGAATGGATTAGTGCAATCTTATTTCGTTTGAAATGGTATTTGATATGATTCATCTTCTGATATTTGAGATACAATTGTTATATGTTTTAAATTCATATATCATCAAGTTTATATGAAAATTATGTTTTGAATGATTGATCAATTGATGGTTCATTGGTAAAGCGTATGTGAAATGTTATGGAGCCATCTTATGAGATATAATCCTATTCCATTTGAATGAGTTTGATTCATCTTCTGATATTCAAGATATGATCGTTATGTGATGAATCATGCATCTGCATATGCCTGTATTGCATGTATGATGGTTGGAGCTAAGTGCTACATCGCTGATCACGATGGGAGCCACCTCTAGAATCTAACGCATCATTTTGTTCCCTAAAAATGGGATGAGATAGACTGGAGCTAAGTGTCATGCGGAGCTAAGTGCCACATCGTGAGTAGTCGCGATGTGGGCCACCTCTAGAATCCGTAGGGGCCACCTATCGCTATATGATTTGTTCCCCGAAAGGAATGAAGTAGAATGGAGCTAAGTGCTACATCGCTGATCATGATGGGAGCCACCTTTAGAGTCCACCTATCGACCACTGGTCAGTTGGTGATCCGTGCATTCATATAAGAGTGTTGCATTTGCATACATATGTTTGAAATGATTTATATAATGTTGATTGCAAGTTGAGTGTGATGTTTCTGATTAGTATGTTTATATGTAATTATCAAATATATAAAAATGCCTATTTTGCTATTATGATTATTGCATGCTTTTCTATGTCCCTCCAAATTGATTAGTTGGTAATACATAGGCTATGAGTTATTAACTTACTGAGCTATTTTTGCTCATAATGTTGTTTCTAATATTTTTCAGATCAGTATAGCTTCTTGGATTGAGCGAGCTCATAATCTTAGCAGGAATAACTCTTTCGATGTAAAGGTATTGAGGGGAGTTGTTATTCTCGTGTCCTTTTGTTAGGATGTCGAGAGAGTTAGTCGAGTTTATTATATTTGTCAAAATAAGTTGTAACGAAAATAAATTTATTTTGTAAAATGTATGACTTAAGGAGTATCAGTTTGCTCTGAAATGATCACATATTGTGTAATTTTTTTAATGATATATATTTTTACTCTTATGTTATAAAAGGAAGAGTATATTGCATCACGTTTCCACATTTCTTCATAATTTTATTTGATCATCTGTAATGAGTCGCGAACTCTAGTTTAACTCGCGGGTTAAATTGGGGTCGTGACACCAAGGTTCTTAAGGTCTCGATCTAAATATTAAGATCTTATAATCTTACTAATTCTTACCGATCTTAATCTTATCTTGAAGATCTTATATGTAAGATCTTCATATGATTTTAATTTTAGTCACACGATCTTATAATTTAATCCGATACTATATGATCTCATATGAATAATATAAATTAAATATATATATAATAAGAAGAATTAATTTAAATGAAATTCAATATATTTTCCTTATTTTTAATATATTTTGATGAAATTTTCCTTAAGAATCGATAAGAAATTATTTAGTGAGGTAAAATTTAAGATTTAACTATGATAAATTTATCAAAAAGGTATTTATTATTTTTAAATTCTATTTTTTATTAATAGGTAATGATCTTATGATCCCCCCGATCTTATATCAGATCTCGATATTGATAATCTTGCTCGGTCTGAATCATCTGATGACCCGAGTTAGGTCATGTGGAAACAACTTTCTTTTCTTATGTTTCACACTGACCCCTACCGTGTTATCCAACCACACCCGAGTTGGATCGTTGATCTTCGTGATTCGGATGACATTGTTTCATAGGAACTCGGGATGACAAATTTTTTGCGTATTCAAAATTTGGTGCCGGCCGCACTTAGATTTTAATTGAGTTTAAACAATGGGAGCACTAGGGAAATTATCCAGGGGATCTTTGGATGTGATTATATTATCAATAACTTTCCATCATGGATTAATCTACTACCATAAATTACATCCAAAACTAAAATAAAAAGCCCATTGTATTGTAACTTTGAATATACTATTCCTAACATTTCTTTAACTTGCTTGCATCCTCCATGTCTCGGGAATCATAACCCTGACCTATGAGATGATGCTTTTCGTGTTGCTCCCATTCACGGTGTCAACCTCATAGGAGAAGGTGAGAGCGGAAATTAGGGAGAGAAAGACCACGGTACGTTGTGCGTGCATGGGGAGGAAATAATGAAAGGGGGGGTGTTTAAATAGATTAAATAGTCTATAAGCTAATAGTTAATTAGTTTGTATCAAACTATACTTTTTGCATGGCCAAGATTTAATTTCTTTCACAACAAGACCATTGAATTTAGTTAGAGTCAGATTTGCATTCCCTTCGTATTCAATTAACCTTTTATTCGATTTGAATGTTATTGGAATTCAAGTTGAACATCTTATTTCTTGTTTTACTCCAAGCCAATCAAGTTATTACATTATTATTTCGTTAAAAGAAAATTTTTACTAGATTTTTTTTTGCAATGAAGGAGGAATTGACTAAATAAGTTTGATAACTTCTGACACATTAAGTACATATTATTTAATACATAATATTATTATATACTTACACATAAATTCAAATGTAGAAAAATATCTAATTATGTGAAATATTTTGACTATATCATTGTCATCCTGAACGTCTTGAGTTTGAATATTATAAACTATAATATGTACCAATTTATTGGCATAGCTTGGCTCTTGCCCATTGACGCTAGGTAATCTTTGACATAATGACCATGTTCTCCACATTGGAAGAATGCCTTGGTCTTTCTCCTACATTGGTTATGATATGTGAAGAAGGTACAAAGGACCTTCTCATGGGTTGTTGTTAATCTTGAATTGCAGCTTGTTGTGTTCATTGTTGTGGTTGCGGTGACGGTTGATAAAGTACATCATAGGATTTAATCTCACTACAATAAAAATTAGCTTTAATGACGTTTGTTAAATGTCACCAAAGCTTTACAAAATGTCACAAAAATTCTTTAGTGATGTTTATTAAACGTCGGCTACAGACGTTACCGAAGTCAAGTCACAGAAAGTATTGATGACACATACTGATTAAACGTCACTAAAAGTTTAAACGTCACTAAATCCGAACTTTTGGTGACGATTAGACGTCACTAGAGAATATGAATGGATGGCGGTTAAACGTCACTAAATATTAATTATAACATCTACTAATAATATTAAAAACGTCACGAAAGCCGAGTAATGGTGACATTTTCTAAACGTCACTAATTGTGATATTTAAACATCATAAAAATTAATTTGCTATAATTTATATAAATTTGTAATTATCGATTTCATATATCAAATAGTGATATTTTATATATGGTCGATTAATTTACAAATATACATAAATGGAAAAAGCATATCGTTATGAAGAAATAATTCAATACGCCTTTGTTTTCCATTCACACAAAGATAAAAAAAATAGTTTTCAATGCTCTATACACAAATTTGAGCGAATATGAAGTTAATCACATGAAAAAATTAAACATTGTATAAGATTACATTTTTGCATGCATAAGCTTCCATTATTTCTCCTTGGATTACAACATAAAAAAATAACATTGACAAACCCTCTAAGAAATAATATTAGATCTACATGTTGCTACCCAGAATGTTTCAGGTGCATCTCCCCATCAGTCAATGTTCACTCTCTAGTTGCGATTATGATTCCCTACAACATGAATGCAAACACATAAACGAAGAACATCAAAGCTGAGAAGATATTCTGATAGTGTTCGTTACCAATCGAATGCATTCGTTGATCCATGAACAGAGGTGGTCAAACTTCATTGGAAGTCCATCATCTGCCTCTCAAGAGGAACACATGCACAAATATTCAATTACTAGAGCACTTTTGCAAATAAAAAATATATTTTTATTAGGATTGGTGAAAATTCAAAGCAGTTGCAATAATATAAATTTTATTACCCGGCTGCATATTTCATAGTTTTATGTCTTATTGTGGTAACATGACTTATCATTCTGTTAACATGACCTGAATATGGTAACAGGGGCTCAAACATATTTAATATGATGCAATGCAAATAGAAAATAAAGCTATTACTCACACTTTTTTATTGGCCAAACCTGGTAAACTCTAGTGTTAGAACCTTGCAAAGGAAATTCAAAGAAAGAACCACAAATAATAACTGATGGAATGTACATTCCTCCACAAGCTTGATCAATTCACTACATCTGATACCAACTCATTCATTGGATTAGAATACCAACTCATTCATCTATATTTATAATGGAATATAGATGTATTATTGATCAAGACTTGTGCTTTATAAAAAAAACTTTGCTCGAGTTATTTTCAAGACTAATACTGGGAAGATTTTGAAAGAACGCTTTATAATTGTTAGCAACAACATCTTGGAAAAATCGACAAACACTTGGCATGCACAAGAGAATCTATTGACTCTCCCACACCTCTCTATGGCTGCAAGCGAATCATCAAGTTCGAGGATACACGTGACCAAGCACCACCTCATCTGCATGTGGATCAAAGTTGGAGAGCATATGAAAAATTGTGAATGTTTCATTCAGGTTTTGTTAGCCATTGTGGAAGAAGAAGAAAATGATGAAGGAAAAGAAAGGAACCAGGGAACACAACAAAAGGAACTTGAGATAATAACACCGACGGCGAAAGCCACGGCTATTACGACGACCGATGTTTGAATCCAATCCAATCGTAGTTGATTAGCAAAATAGAGAATAGATGAGCGGAATCGAGGACGGAAGACTAACCGAAGAAGGATCAATTCGTTGGAGATGGATGGATTCGTCGGAGCTCTCTGGATTGAGATTGGAACTGCCGAAATTCCACATAGGGCATGCCATTATCAGCGATTAAGGAATTATTTCTGTGAGAAGACGAGTAAGAGCACATTATTAATTCATTATCACTGTGCACGCCACTAATTTTATTATTTTAGTGACATTTACTTTTAATGTCACAAAATGCAATTACATTAGGAGACGTGTGGAAAAAACACAGACATCTCCAAATCTCATAATTCTTGTAGTGTCTATTGTCCCATCAATTGTCATGTCTTTGTTACTAGTGACCTTTTTTGGGTTCATTCTATCAGGTGGCTTGAGCAAGAACCTTGCTTTTTTATTTTTATTGTGAGACAACTATATTTCTCTCTACCAGATCAAATTTCTAATTACACAATCACATTCAGACTTTGACAATTCCTATCAAGAATCCTTATCTTACGTGCTAGGGTGAGACCTTGATGAAGTGGATGACTTATGATAGTTCATTTGTTTGAAGAGTTGACTATTTTCCCAACCAATAAACATGTTGAAAATTTTGAGAGTGACATGCCTTCCTACTTCAATTATAAGTATTTTTGCTGCTTTAGGTCCCTCTTTTATTCAGGGAATTAGTGTTCTCAAAATATTTTCTTAGAGTCCACCCATTGGACTTTACCATGTCAAGAAATTTAAATGTGTTTGTTGTCTTACATCAATCACTTATAACTTCGATGTATTGAATCACAAGGCGCCAAGCTAGAGGAGGGATGAATTGATGTATAAAACCTATAAAATTGATTTAACTAATCAAATGTAGAAACTTAAAACTAATTTGAAAATTTCAATTAAGGAGACGTGAACTAATAGAGATGATGAGCATGCAAAAATATAATGGAAGTCAGAATGGTCGAAAATGCAACTTAATGATGAAAGGTGATTTGTTGACAAGATTCAATTGTGCCTTGGCTTACAACTCCATTCTAACTTATTAAATTCGAAATCGTCAAATATTTCACTAGTACTTCTTTTCAAAATAGAGTAAGGAAATCCTTTTACACCAAATAACCTTTTTCTCTACTTCAAGAGATAAGACATATATCTTCTACTAAGAAGCTTCTCAACATTAATCTTTTCTCCGCTCAAGGAATAAGGCACAATTTTTTCTCACTAAAGAGTTCACAAAAATCATTACGAGAATATAATGGGATTCTCTCATGTATTTTTCTTTGATAGATAATGTTTTCTATAAAGACTTGACCATTTGGACCTCTTTATATGTCTTATGGGCTAATATGACTATTGCTATCGATTTGACAAAAAATATTCAGTATTTTGAACGTTTTTAATCGATATGTTAGTTGAACTTCTATGATCACTGACCGACTAATTGACCAGTTAATCTTTGGCACGATTGTATTTTCTCTTTGATTGGCTAAAAAGGTTCGATCGGTCGTTTAACTTTGATCACGACTAACTTTGATCACCTTGCATTATTTTACACCCATTTTTCCCCAATTATAGAAATAAAATGTTTTTTTTATTTTTTTTAAAAATAAAAAAATTCTTTACAAATTTGTCTTCACATGTCAATCCAAATATATAAAGGATATATTCAAATATTGACTTGGAGGTCAATACATGAACCAATCCATTCATAATTGAATTTTTTTTGCACTTTAAACCCTAATAATTCACTATCAAAATATAATTGGATAAGACATAAAATTTTATTCTGATATGGTGACGTAATTGATGGTGAAGAAGATTTTCTTCTCCTTGGAACAAGCCATCAAAGTAAAGGTTTTCTCAAGGACTGTGATCCATCCCTTAATCATGTTGAATTCATCAGTCCCATTAAAAATATATATTCTTTGAAATTAATAATTTGTATTTTACGAATAGTAAAAGAGATATTTTTTGCTTCAAAACTAAGTCAAAATTAGTTTGACAAAAGTTAAAATAAATACTGTTATCTGAATTGGGTAAGATAAGGCAATAAGGCAAATAAGCAAAGCACCCTACACATGCCAATAAATTTAGGATTTCCTTAAAGCAAATGAGAATGTCCTTCCCTTTTGGAATTTCTCATCATTTGGGATCATAACTTTTGATGCACTCCTTAAAGTTTGGAGATCCCCTTATGTGATATTGTGATTTGAACTTTCATAGTTCCACTTCAGTACCTCCAGCAAACATGGATGCTCATCATGTAAGCCCAACATGAAATGATGTGGTTGTTTATGCAAACCTTAGTTATGTTCTTAAATTTATCTATTTATTTGTAGGAGTCTTACCTATAACAATTAAACACAACTAGATTGGTTGGGAGTAAGTACACTCTACTCTAAGTTTTCAAGAAAGAAAAAATATCACATTTTTCCATATTCATGTCTATTTTTTTATTTAAATTGTATATCTAGAAAGAAAGTTTAAAATAAGTTATTTTCTAATCATTGGAGCTATCCTAGAAAAATAAATATTTCTCCCTAAAAATCCACTTATTTTAACTCCTTGCATTAAGGAAAATTATTATTATTATTATTGTTTTATTTTTCTCATGTACGGAATTTAAATATCCTTTTCTCACATATTAATTAAAAATATAAGAAAAAAATTAGGAAGACTGCACCAGTGACATTTTCGAAATTTATCCAAAAAAGATGGGTAAACGTTCAAATATCAGTCAGTTCTATCAGCCGGCTAAAACCCTACTGCCATTTCCACCTTCCCTCTCTCTCTCTCGCCGTTGTGCCTCCCAAAACTCTCCGATCGCCATGGCGTCGGCCTCCACCTCGCATTGATCACGGCTCCTCCCTTCTTCCCGCCATTCGCCATGTCCGCTGTCTCCAGAGGCCTCCTCTTACGCTACCGCTTCCTCTCCCTCATCTCTCCCTTCTCCTCCTCCTACTCCCTGTCCGGCCTTCTCGCGCCGGTCGGTTATCGGGCGTTCAGTGCGCTTCCTCTCGTTGATCCTACAGAGGACGAGGCCGTCGGGATCGGCGATGGCGGCCGGATCATCGTCCCCAAGCCCGGGGTCATGGGGCCGGACTCGCGGCGGACGGGGGCGATCGCGGTCAAGTGCGGCATGACCGCGCTGTGGGACAAGTGGGGCGCGCGCGTGCCTATCACCATCCTCTGGCTCGACGACAACATCGTCTCCCAGGTCAAGACCGTCGAGATAGAAGGCATCTTTTCCCTTCAGGTGCTCCCGGCTGGTCGAACCTGATCTTTCCACACCTAAGCTTCCTTCTTTTGGTTCATATGAGTTGGCTTGGCTTGCATTGCCGATGCTTATCATTTTCCTGACGTGTAAATTTATACATTTCTAGTTTTGTAGTTGGGTGGACATTGAGTTGTGTTTTGCTTTTTTGTGGTAGTAAGGTTGGGGCAGGACAGAAGAAGGAGAAGCATTTGACGAAGCCAGAAGTCGGTCACTTTAGAGCACAAGGAGTTCCACTTAAGAGAAAGCTCAGGGAATTCCCTGTTACCGAAGATGCCCTCCTTCCAGTTGGTACTCACATCACCGTTCGCCACTTTGTTCCCGGACAGTACGTTGATGTCACAGGCATCACTAGAGGCAAAGGTTTTCAGGTATTCTATCTCGTTTTGCATCATGATGTTACTCAGTCATATTTTTCCACTTTTTACCGTTTTGTTCTTTTCATTGTGGCATGTAAGTTAGCCGCCAGCCAACTTCAAGTTCTGAAAAGCAAAATAACTAAAAATTTAAAAAGTTTATGAAACAGTCTTCTACACCATTGTAGATTTGGCCATAGCTATAATAAGTTGAACCTACCCCTCAAAAGTAATAGGTTAAACCTTTAGTTCATGTACCTTTACTGCAACATCAAATCAGGATAAGACGGTGTAATTTAACCAAAGAAAACAACCAGCAGGATTGAGCATACCAAGGAAATTTTGAGACTGTGTGAGGACCCATATAGTAGTTTTTAGGGATGAAAGGGTATATCCTAGTACCATGTGTGAATTTGGTACTCTAAAAGATTTGATGACAACAATCTATCCTAGTACCTTGTCTCTGTTGTTTGCTTTCACTAGAGGATTTCTCAAAGGATGCCTATGGATTCACATGCCTGGAGCACTCCTGGATACTGGTCTAATTGTTATCACTGAATGGTGTCTAGGAAGGCTGAGTATTCTTGCTGCTATTTCAGTGCTTTGCTGTTTTTTTTGTCGGTGTTTACGCTGAGTTTCAATTACAAGTATTCGATAGAACCTTGTCTACATTGTGAGGGACAGATAATGTTGAAATACCTTTAAGATTGTTTCTGCATTGCTTCTAACCTAAGTGACTGAAGGTAAACTGATATTTTGTATTATTTGGGAACTTATATGTGCCAATAGTGTACCTATGTATGGTAACAGACAGTCAAGGAACTGTCTATGTTCTTCTTTTGTTATTTTTTCTAGGTTGCTGTAACATCAACAATATAAATCAATTAACTTCTCGCTCAAAGGAATCCTTTACTTTCGACAATGGATCACTAGAGAAGATCATTGCAGTAATCATATTAATTTACTGATTCACCTCCCTCAAGATCTTGAAAATAATGTAATTATGTAGTCATGTGCACTTTGATTGGTGTCTGCTTTTTTATTCTAAGACTGCTATAAACAAGACAAGCCAAGAAGTAAGATGGGGTTCTAATTGAAACTTGTTCATCTGTTTTGTAATAGGGCTGTATGACAAGATGGGGTTTTTCTGGTATGCCTGCATCACATGGTGCATCATTATCACATCGAAGTGGAGGTTCCACTGGTCAAAGAGACGCTCCTGGAAAGGTATGTGTTTAACATTAACAAACAGATACACATCTTAATCAAACTAGAGTAGCACGTGCTTTGCCTTCAAAATTGCTAATGATTTCAAGTTTCTTTGATAAGGACAACAATTACTTTACTTTCTAATGGCAATCAAACCTAATGCAAGTTAAAGACAAAATGTGCAATATCCAGAATTTCTTTAGTTAATACAATACACAAAATTTGACCTTGAATGACTATGTCCATCTCAACATCTCATTATAGATTTTTCCATACCACTTTTTGATCACCTCATCATGTGACTATTATGAGTTTTAGCTTAAAGAATAGCGAATCAAGTGCAACTCAAAAGCAAGTTCAGAAATGATGCTCCCTTTTACAAGGTGCCAATGCATTATCCCCTTAAAAAATGACAACGTTATTCAATAAATCCAAATTCACATCTCATACAAACTGAGTTTACCATTTTGGTGAATCACGCGATTGATCTAAGCAATCTCTCGATGTATATCAAGTTGACACTTGGTTATGTATCCTATGGTTGGAAAAAAGTTGATCCAGCAGTAGTGATAATATTTGCCTGACACACTAGAATTCTCAACTCTTTTTCCTTAGTACCTCTGTCGCTAGAATTAGAACTACAGATACACATAACCATAGTCATCTACATGCATTTTTTTTGGTGGTACAGTCTACATTCTGTATATCAGGTAATGGTTATCCTTCTTGTTTTAGGTGAAAGAATTAGTGGAAGTCTGATCCCCTTTAGGTTTTCTCAAAATAATAAAATATATCCTATTGCTGTGCCAATGAAATCTTCTTTCTTTTTGTAAATTATCCCCATAAACCTATATATCACGAGTAGAAGTTGAAACAACCCACTCCATGGTTGTTCACAGGTGTTTAAAGGGAAGAAAATGCCTGGACGTATGGGTGGGAAACAATGCACAGTGAAAAATGTCTGGGTATACAAAATAGATCCTGCAAGAAACCTTATGTGGGTGAAAGGCCAGGTAAGCCTTTGAGATTTTGTACACCTGTTTTTATCAACAGGGGAACTGAATTCTTCATTATATGAAATACTCAGGTCCCAGGAGCTGAAGGAAACTTTGTTTTCATAAAAGATGCTGTTTACAAGAAGCCTGACATAAATTCACTACCATTTCCAACATATTTCATGCCAGAAGGTGAAGACACATCGGAATTGGAACCGCTAGTTGCTGATCTGGGTGAAGTTGACCCTTTCATGGCAGCTGATTAATCAATAGATGACAGTACTTCAGCTTCACATGTATTATCCAGCCGCTTGAATCGATTTGAGGCTTCTGATGAAAATTGCCTTGTTGCACATAGCGGGATATTGTTCTCTGGATATTTTGGCTAAACCGCACAGGCAAACTAATTACTCGGACAAATTTCACATTTTTGGTTAGTGGCTACTCTTTTACTGAAACAAAGAATTCACAAGTTCTCAAATGCTACACTCTTTTAGAGAATATTTTTTCACAATAATTCATGTACAAGTTGATATGACATAGCCTTCATGCAATGGAAGTTTATTTCATTATTTGGCCTCAGAAGCATTTACTTCACTCACTTCTCTTTTACCTACCTACATCTATTTGAGTAATTTCTGAAATTGAGTTCATGATTGTGAGGAGATATGCTCGAGGAATGCAGCAGCGAATAATCTGATATTTTCCAGATAGGGGTTTGAAAAAAAAAAACAGAACATGTTTTTCTTTTGAAAAAGATGTAAAATATTTTCCATTTGTAGTTTTCTCGTATTAAATAAAAATATTTATATTTCTTTAATAGTTTTGTAAATATGAGTTTGGAAATTATATTTCACCAAAATCATATCTCGTATTAAATAATACTTTTTTTGTCATTTGATAAACATAAACCATCAACGTGGATCGAAGACAATATAAATTGAAGGAACATTTTGGTCCATGATCGAGATATGTTTGTTATGGGTTCAATGCCCAATCAGAATACTTATAGCCAAAAGTATTTTACATGTATGACATTGCAATAGCAAATTGTAGTCAAGGCAGCTATTTTTCTTCAATGAAATAAAAGACATAAGTTTCAAGAATTGAAATCGGGAATTCTTAAATAGTGGAGATATGAGCCACCGGCACCGAAATGTGTCACACTTTCATTAACTTTTTACAGTACAATCCCAGAACATCAATTCCCCGGACAGGTCACCCAAAAAATATAAACCAATTTCCTGTGTATGAGCAGACAAGCTTCCCATAATGGCAAATTCCTTGCTCACTAGAGTTTCATGCAGGTGTTCTTGGGTACATATTGGACTCCTGCTCATTTCAGTCATCTTGACCAGAGGGTGAGCATATGGGAAACAATAATTTTTAATATACCTGTAACTAAACTATATATTTCACAAGGTGCAGCTGTATGTACAATAAAATAACTTGAGGATTGGACGTGGTGGAAGAAGCTCTCAATTCTCTCCTAAATATGTATGAACCAATAGTGCGTCACAAGTCAGGAACTTCAGCCACTTGTCCTTCAAAATTGCTGAGATCTGACACTGAAGAATGTGTACTCGAAAGCTGTTGATTCCTATCCAGACTTAAATGATCTGATAGTCTGGAACACAACTGCAGCACATGAAGGAAAGAAAGGTAAAAAAACATTAGTTTCTGGAGATCTGATCTCAACTAAAAGTTCTGATTCAAAGTGAGAGACTGTACCTGTCTATACATGGAAGAATCT
This sequence comes from Pontederia crassipes, assembly GCA_030549335.1. Taxonomy (NCBI): domain Eukaryota; kingdom Viridiplantae; phylum Streptophyta; class Magnoliopsida; order Commelinales; family Pontederiaceae; genus Pontederia; species Pontederia crassipes. The sequence goes on along the minus strand of CM060197.1, from coordinate 37,837,983 downwards.
CCATATACTTTCCGTAGCTCTACAACATACAAAGATGAGCTGAGCTCAAACACCTGACAGTGCACCTTCAAGTTTCAGTACTAGAGGCATAAACACAAGTGAACATAGGCAGTAACGGATTCATGAAGTCACCTCAGCAGCAACTGAAATTGATCGGGTGCCAGTCATGCTACTGTACTGCCGTGTAATCTTCAGCTGTTGATAGAAAGAAGACTGTTTGGCTTTCTGATGTGCATTACTTTCAGGTAAGCGGTGATATAAGAAGAAAAGAGCACCATAGCGTTCAAACCTTGGCATATCCTTTCTGAATCTGAAACCCCATTTCTTTAACGATGTCCTCCATCTTTTCGAACAATTCTTTTCTTAAATAGTTCGAGGTGAATCTATTCTTCCGTTCAGAGATGTCCTGTAACATAAAGAAGGCAACAACAGTTTCAACACTCGGGAGACCCATGACAAAAGTTGCTCTTAGGAGTCTGGTCATATGGTAAGAATGCACATGAGAATGAGATCAGAGTATCAGCTGCAAGAATGTCTCTGAAAATCAAGAAAATAAAAATACGAAAAGCCTGATATACTTTTCTTATTCAAGGAAAAGAGAACCCATGTTGAAGGATCAAGAATCAAACTGCTGAATTGGCAACTAAAACATCCAATTAAGTAACGAAAAACAAAATTTGTGATTTACCTCTTTCTCGAAGAGACTGGAAAGGTCAAGCGATGAAGCCATGCCAATCAACTCAAATGCATTAATCTTTCGAGGTGCCTGCTTTTTCTCCTCTACATCATTATGCTATAGAGAATAAGAGAACAATCGGTTAGGACAAGTGAATGAAAAGAAAAAAAATATGTTGATATCCCCTCGGTGGAAAATTACCTCTTTGATGAAAAGAGTTTTAGTATCAAGGTTCATGTCCACATCATCATCAATGTGAACTATTGGAACATAGTCCTGCTTGAACCAATCATGTGCTCTAATTTCAGATACGTTTATCCTAGTAATAGGATTTGGATCAAGGATCTTCTTCAAGATGTCTTGAGCACCAGGAGACAAACGTTTAGGAATTCTTGTGTCTCCCCTAGCAATCTTAAACAACAAATACAAATTAACATCAGCGTGGAACTGAATGGATATCATTTAGCCACGGTATTCTACATTGGATGCTTTTATCTTATGCATACCTTCTGATAAAGAACAGTCATATTTCTGTCCTCAAATGGAAGATAACCAGTAAGAATGACAAACAGGATCACACCACAAGACCATATATCTGACCTCGCCCCATCATACCCTCTATTCAAGAGGATCTGAATATTTATGATAATAGAATTTGTGAACATGAATATTGTGAAAAATATAACCAAAAGACACCACCAATTTTAACTTCATACCTCAGGTGCAATGTAGTTCGGGCTTCCACAGGTTGTATGCAATAATCCATCATTCTGTATATAGGAAGCAAATGACTAAGCAATCATAATAAGAGAAATTGTCTACTTTTTGCATTTAAGAAAAGAAAACTTACCCCAAGATGTTGAGGTAAAGCACTGAGACCGAAATCAGATATCTTTATGTTGCCTTTTGCATCTAGAAGAACATTTTCTGGCTGTAGAGAACAATACGTAAGACTTGTTCAATTTCAGTAATGTCTATAATATTTCCTTAACATTGCAGTCATCCTTAATTTAATTTTTACCAAGACACTATTGCAAAAATCTGTTCATAACTATGTTTAGGTTATTGAGAAGCAAATCATCAGAGAATTTCAAATTAAACTCTAAATTTCAGCTAGAGAACTACCTTCAAATCTCTGTGGTAGATACCCTTATCATGGCAGTAACTTACACCATCAATTAGCTGTTGAAAAAGCTTCCGACCTTCTGCTTCTGAAAGATTACCGTTGGCTTCCTTCAATCCAATGAATTAAACTGAAATTAATTTCACATACTGATGATGCAATTAAAATGCATGTAATGATGCATTTCTTAGAAGCTATCAAAGAAAGAGAAAAGATGAAGTATCAAATATACGTCCAAGGATGCTTACAATTTTGTCAAACAATTCGCCGCCACCTACATATTCAAGGACCATGTAGATCTTGGTTTTACTTGCTGAAACCTGTCATGCAACAGAAGTTATCCTTCAAACTATTATCGGTGAGAACAAAAAACACAGTGATCCATAAATAGATATGCAACACACAAGTCAAAGTTTCCTTCTATCATGAGCATAAACGACCAACCACCAACCCATACATACCGGCAGCATTTAAATAGCCTAGAAATCAAAGCTTAAAGGACCAAACTACAACATATTGTCTGGAAAGCCAGAGTGCAGATGACTTCCCAAACTGTCATGAATCCCATCCTATGATGCACGGGTACGCGAGTGAGGCTGAAGTACCCGTACCCGGTACGGGTACGCCTGGGTACGCTGGGGGTACGCGTACCTCTACGTATCCATATTTAGAAGTATTTTTTTAATAAATGGGTACGAGATGGGTACGTTTAGTAACTGGTACATATGGATACTTTGTCCATATAAGATGAAAATAGCTGAGACCGTCGACCACGAAAGAGGAAAAAAGTAGTTGATAGCCAAACCTATAAAACATGCTGAGTTTTTTTATGGCTCCTTGCATCTCAACAGTGTCGAGCGTGTTCAATTGCCGAAATGTGGACAGCCTGCTACAGGTGGATGCTCTTCATCGTTATCATGGTGAGGCATTTCGTCCGTGCCTTGGTTGTTTTCTCCAACTTCACAGTCGGCCTCCATTTCAGCCGTCTCCTTTTTGGGTGATAACAAAACCATTTTTAAAAGAAACCCTAAGTTACATAACACGCGCATCTAAAACAACGAGAATGCTGTCCACAAATGGGCTTTGCTGGGCTCACCTAACACTACCCTTAAGCTATCTTTCAATTATTATACTTATTTTGAATTATTCTTTTTTTTATCTTTTATTTTCTAATAATTATTAAAATTTATTTTATAAATTATAACTTATTATATGCATTACTAAAGATTAATATAAATAATATTTAATATATATATATATAATATGCATGTACCCGTACCCTAAATTTTTTAAAAATGACGTACCCCCTACTCGTACCCATACACATACCGAGTACCGGTACCGTACCCGTACTCGTGCAACATAGATCCCATCTCAAAGTAGAAGAGAGGGAGGCACGACACACCATTTCTTCCGCTACTCCATTCATTAACTGCAGCATTCCACCTCAGCATGCTCATGGTCTATGTTTCACTTTAAATATTACATTCACATCCTGGGCAGGATGAATGAGCTAGAAGCCACAAATTGGAGCCTCAGAAGATACCATTATGGGAACATTAATTTTATGGATCAACCCCCAGAATTCAGGTTATGTAAACTATTTAATGAGATTTTACGGTCGAAAAAGATGCCTGATGATTGGAGATTAAGTACATTAGTTCCTATTTACAAAAATAAAGGGGATATTCAGAATTGTGCAAATTATAGAGGGATTAAACTTATGAGTCACACTATGAAATTATGGGAAAAAGTGATTGAGCATAGATTGAGAATGGAGACTAGTATTTCTGAGAGACAATTTGGGTTCATGCCAGGAAGATCCACTACAGAGGCGATTTATTTACTAAAGGGGATGATGGAGAAGTATCGAAGTAGGAGAAGAGACTTACATATGGCTTTCATTGACTTAGAGAAGGCGTATGATCGGGTACCAAGGGATGTACTTTGGAAAGCCTTGCAAAAGAAGAGGGTGAATGTTGCCTACATTAAGGTAATACAAGATATGTACGATGGGGCATTGACTAGGGTTAGGACACCCGGAGGTGAGACAAATGAATTTCCTATAGGAATTGGCCTACATCAAGGATCAGCTTTAAGCCCGTATCTATTTAACTTAGTTATCGATGCTATAATCGAGAGTATCACAGAGGAGGTACCTAAGTGCATGCTATTTGCGGATGATATAGTACTTTTAGCGGATTCAAGAGAAGAGATTAATACAAAATTGGAAATATGGAGAAATACGTTGGAGTCAAAGGGTTTTCGTTTAAGTAGGAATAAAACAGAATATATGCATAGCAATTTCACAAATAAACAACTTAGAGACGATTTGAAAGTTAGGTTAGGGGAGGATATAATTCCTCAAGTGACAAAGTTTAAATATTTAGGATCAATTGTAAAACAAGATGGTGAGATTGATGACGATGTTAATCATAGAATTCAAGCTGGTTGGTGTAAGTGGAGGAAAGCCACTGGAGTTCTTTGTGATAGAAAGGTACCCAATAAAGTTAAAGGAAAATTCTATCGTACTGCTATAAGGCCAGCAGTGTTATATGGTAGTGAATGTTGGGCTATGAAGGGACAACATGAACGTAAAGTGGGGGTAGCCGAAATGAGGATGTTGAGATGGATGTGTGGTCATACAAGATTAGATAAGATTAGGAATGACCATATACGTGAACGAGTCGGAGTGGCTCCTATTAGTGAGAAAATGGTAGAAAATCGTTTGAGATGGTTTGGTCATGTTCAGAGAAGACCATTAGATGCGCCAGTAAGAAGAGTAGATCAAATAATCTGGAGTCCGATTAAAAGAGGGAGAGGAAGGCCAAGGCGGACACTTGGCGAACTAATAGAGCAAGATCTATTGGTGAATAATATACCGAAAGGTTTGGTTACTAATAGAACGGAATGGCGTCGTATGATCCATGTAGCCGACCCCACCTAGTGGGATAAGGCTTTGTTGTTGTTGTTGTTGTTGTTGTAACCCCCAGAATTCAGGCACTACCACATTCTATGTGCATGATCAGAGAAACAATCATCGACAGAGCTCTAGTTGGATCACATGCAGCAAGGGTACAGATGTGTCTAGATACCATGGGCCTAACCACATTAATATTGATATCACCAATTCACCATCGATCTTTTTTGGACCATGTGATATAGTAATGGTCTAATGGAAGGGCACATTGCACAGTACTTGATGATTTCAGGTATTTGCCTGTACTTGTAAACCAGAGGGAACGCAGCAAAGTTTGAGCAAGGAAGGACCACCTACAGGTCCCTCCTGCTTTGAATATGTGTCATCAAAACCGTGATCCATGGCCTACCATCACGGCTAATCAGCACCACCTACATGCGTGGGTCCTCTTTCACATTCGATCATTAACTACACATGCAACTAAGTTTTCGACAACAATGTCCTGGAAATCCCAATTCCACACGTTAAACAAGAACCCTTGCCTGCCTAATAACAATCTCGACTAAGAACCCATGCAGAAAGTAAATATCTTTGGGAGATAGTTCGAGCAGGTCATCATCACCGAATTAAATTCCATCCAATCCGGTGAAAAGTACCTCGAACAGCCATACAACCAAGGATTTCGGATAAGAAACAATCGAAAGAACCATTTTCTTTTCAATGTACAGGAGGAATTCGAGCTGAACCTCGTGCAATCTGACGACGTTCGGATGCTTCAGAAGCTTCAGCGTGCCAATTTCCCTCTTTATCTGCACCAAAGCGTAAAATTGATCAATCCAAAGAACAATCTTTTCTAATCTAAAACAGAAGACGCAAACAGCATTACCCGGTAACAAGAACGAAAAAATATATAAAATAAAATAAGAAGAACGCACGAAGCATTGGAGGGAGTTCAACTCAGGGAAAGAAGCGAGCACCTGGTCGTCGATCTTGAGGCTCTGTATGCGCTTGCGATCGAGGATTTTGATGGCGAAGGCTTCGCCGGTGTCGACGTGCGTCGCGTACTTGACCTTGCCGAAGTTGCCTTCCCCCAACGTCCTCCCGATCTCGTACTTCCCCAGACGCATTCCACCAGCAGCGCCTCCACCTCCTGCTCCCTTCTTCATCGACCGTTCGTGTTCGTCTTCTTCTTCTTCGTCGTCGTCGTCGGCAGCACAGCAGCGGCTTCGTCGTCCACCTCCTCGTCCGCGTCGTTTTATATACCGCGGGCAGAGACCTTGCAAATATTAGAGAGGAATTTTAAAGAGGACCAAAACACTAATTAATTAATTAATTAATTGTATTTGTAATTTTAAGTTTTTGTTTCTTGTATTTTTTTTTTGGAGAAAAATGACAAAATAATAATTGTAGTTTTATTTATTTTCTTCCTTGGAAAGGGACAACAAACACTTGCTTCAATTATTGGGATAAGGAGGTTCGATAATTATTATTAAATATTAAATTGCCATATATATAAGTTTATATATATATATATATACATATTTAACTCTAATAATATTATTTATTAAAATATCACATAGCAATTGTTTTATAGGAAAATTAAAAAATAATGCTGAATTATTAGTCATGTTAATAAAATATTGTTTATATTTTTAAAGTACTATTATCTAAAATAACTTTGTTTTGTTTTTATCAAAATTCACGCTAAATTGCTTAACTTTTCTTTCACTTCTCCTTTTTTTTTTGTTTTCTTTTTATATTTCCTCACCATTTTCTCTGTTAATGTTGTTTCCTTCTTCTTTCCTTTTTTTTTTTTACTTTTCGTTGTTTCTATTTCTTGTCCTATCCCCTTTTATTCTTGTATTGGCATTGACCATTTTTATCTTTATCTATTTCCTTTTATTTTGCTCTATCCTCTTTTATTTCCTAATTGATATTAGGCAACAGTATTGAAAGATTGCAGTTAAATAGGGTAATAAATGAAACAACATAATCTGATCAGTTGGAAGTTAATTAATCATATGCATATGCAGATTTAAGATAATGCTCAATCCAAACATATCCTAAACTTATAAATCATGACAGATTAAATTTCCATAATCTTAATTTCTAAAAATAACTAATCCTAAATATGCTTCAAATTTTGAAGTGTTTCCTTTTTTACTGTTTTATCTGTCTATATTTTTTTTCTATTTTAGGATGATGTAGTCATAACAATTCATTATTTTAGGTTAAGTTTAAAGACTTCATATGATGTCCAAATTAAGCTACTAATCCTTATCAAATGATGACTCGACTCGCATCCATTCCATTTCTTTTCAATATCTTAACTTTAGGGGGGAGGTATTGAATTAATTAGTTTCTTTATTTATAGTTGAATCTTTGCATACAGCTATACATACAATTAATTAGTTGACAAAAATAAAAAACTATTTTTCTTAGACGTACCACACATTCTTTACATTTTTATACCTTTAAATAAAATGAAAATAAGAAATCACATTGGATTCGTATACTCTTTGTCAAGTTCTTGTTTATCTTGTATATTTTTAAAAATTAATGCCTCGATTGTACACATCTTAACCTTGTCATCATATATATATACATGTAGACTTGGTCATTTCATAAACCAAGTAATGATACTTGAGATTAATTATGCTAATTAAGACATGACTAATCAACGAATTATATGGTGGAATTGGTTGCCTTGATGTGCACAAATCATGTATTTGTTTGGACACTCGTACAAGAATTGGATTGTGCTTACTTTTCAATATTTCAAGGATAAGAGTTATCTTTGTGCTTTCTCTCGATCAGATAAGTACATAAAAAAATTTTGAGAGAATATTTAACTTGGTAATTAATCTAGGCCATTAATCACTACTGATGATAATAACTAATATATTAGAATATATTGCAATGATTCATCATAACTATTCTTCGTGGACGGTTGGACTTTTCAATTTTAAATATAATCTGACAACGTCTAACATTACTTATGCATTAAGTTGCTATCTACAGATTCCAAGGGTAAGCGACTTGAGCCAAAGAGAAACAACTCGGTTGCTTGTTGAAAAGTTATATATATATATATATATATATATATATATATATATATATATATATGTTACATATATATAATATATTACATATAATATGTTACTTATACAAATAATAATTTTATAGTCAAACTATCATCTGAGATTAATTCTACTAGTCATAAATATTTAGTGTATCGTATTTTTAAGTATGTCAGATACCTGGTGTATTATTGGTGCAATAATGTGTGAATAAGTACGATAACTATACTATATTATGCACTATGCCCTCCTCCAAGCATTTGCTCCGTAAACTTACAAACATGTTAAGATAAGCCTTCGTGTCCCTACTTTGTATTGCGAAAAGAGGGAGAGATCATACAATCACAGAAGAAATATGAAATTTACGAGTTACACTCAAAATCGAACTACATTCCCAAACGATGACGGCTCTTTTTATTATGAAATAATGATGATTACAATGATGTAAAATAATAGTCTATAAGGAACTTCAATACAAAATAGAAAATAAAAATTCTAAAATCGTCTAAGTTTTGAGGGCTCCGCCCTCCGAACCCCAGCATGGGGGATCCCCTTAGACCCCCCTCCAAGCTCGTTGCTCAGACAAGGAGTCCCTATAGGAATATCTATTGATCATATAAAGGCCCACATAAAGTTACAACTCAATTCATATTCAAAGCATTATCAACACTTTGGTTAATATAAAAAAAACTGCATACAAAGAAACTCTTCTTATTAATATTCAAAATCACATCAATCTTATTTTTCTTATTTTACAAAATCAAGGCTAAGTATTAATTAATTGTCACGATTCTCACACATTCTATGAACTCTTGTTTGAGTATCTCGAGTTTGGATTTTGCAGAAAAAAAATCCGTAAATTGTGTTATTCTAAACTCTTGATTTTTTTTTCTTACTAAATTTTAACTTAATTATATTTTATAATAGAAAGAGTCCCCAAAGTATTGTTCTATTTTTTTGCTTCTACTATAAATTGGTTGGTGTTGTCGTAATCATCCTATTTTTTTCTATATTTATGATTTGTGAAGTCGACTTCATGGCAAGATCCTTTTGATCACTAAAAGATGCATTTGACGTGTGCATAAACTCATGCAAAAGTTCTCCAAAATTAAAGCCCTTAATATAATCAGTTATGCTACAAAAATTGCGAGCCACAAGAATATATATGAAACACTCCACGTATATGGACCGCAAGCGATTTCGAGGATCATAATATGAGGATTGTAAAATTATATCCCATAAATAAAAAATAATTTTAATATAAATAATTAAAATAATATATATAATCACAAATGTTATATTTTTATAGGTTAATTAAACATTTATCTTTAATATTTTATTCATATTTTCAAATATAATATATTTTTTATATCATGTTAAATATACTATAATATATTCTTAAAAAACACTAAATAATAATATATAATATTTGATCTTAATAAAGTATAATAATTATTAAAATGCGATATAATTTTTCATATGCATGCAATAATGGAACTTAATTTTGATGAAAGATAATATAGGGATAGATACATAGGTAAAAGTGATAATACTATGTACAATGTATAAAAATAAAATTTCCTTAAGGTTCTTTACGTTTGCTTTTGAGTTTTTTTTATTTGAATAATATCGTAGAATAGGTAAGCATCAGGATCATTTTCTTTTCGAAGAATCATAAGATCGTAAAATCTTACTAATCATGATATGGACATTTAGAACTGAGAGATATTTTTGGCAAAATATTTTCGTAACCACAAATTTAAAATTTGCTATATAAATATATCCCAGTGGACTAATAAATACAAGAAGAAATAATTCACATATTGATCAATTATTGAACTATAAACAAACACATTTAAAATGCCCTCATATGATATGCATATAATATGCGTATATACATGGAATATTAGGCAACAAGAAGCCTTGCACATCTAATATATATATATACATATATATATATATATTGTGTGAGAGAGAATAAAAATGGAACATTGACCAGAAATATTATAAATAATTAAGAATAATGCAAGTATCCAGAATATAAGGTGCAACTATTTAATTAACTTTTATTTGACACATTCTTTTTTTTAACAAAAATTGAAGTTTTACTAATAGCTCACTTATATCTCCTTAATTCAGGGTGCTATAAGTAGGAGATGTGTACGTACAACTACCAAATTTCAACCAGTTAATTATGAGACGTGTACGTGAAGAAGAAAGAGGTCCAGAAGATATTGAAAGGTTCTGTTGAATGGTAAAAAAGTTTTAATAAATAGGTAATCGATCAGATCGTGTTTAAAATTATTCGGAAAATAAATAAATTTTTTATCTTCTCGATTTTGAATTAGTCAGTTAATAATAGTTTTGAAGGTCTCCTGTAAATCCTGGCTGATATAAAATAAAGAAAAAAAATCTATATTTCTTCCTCATTTTATCTCAAATAGTTGTAATCATCCTTTAATGAAAATTCTATTTCTAATGAACTTTTGAAAATGATTTAAATGCATATGGACACAACATGGGAAATAAACACTAGATAAATATATGAAACAATATGAATATATGTGTATATTATATACACACACATATTGATTAACTCGACATTATTGAGAAGTGGGGATTATTAATATATGTATATTGATTACATAGTAAGGTCCCATATATATATATATATATATATATATATATATATATATGATCAATGAGAATTATAAATATATATGTAGATCTTAAATCCTTGAGGAGGTAAGCATTAACATATTGAGTCTAATCTATAATTAGGTCATGTGGTGGTCGACGATATCTTTGCTTATCACGTCTAGTAACTTGATACATATGCATCATTCAATTCCAGTTGATAAGTGGATAAAAAGAAAGTAAATAGAATAGATAAACAAACAATTAAAGAAAGAGAAATAGGTGACTTCACACAACTTATTTAGATGCTTCACTTTGAAGACTATTTGTTATATAACAATATCTTGCGTGAAAAAAATAGAATTTCTAAATTGAGAACACTTGAGGTATGGAGATTGACTAATTAATATATTGATAAGTTGTGTCACGCACTTGGATTTTTTTATTGTGAATAAGATTTCTGTGGCTTATAGTTTTCTCATGAGTTGGCCAAGGGGTCACTCAATAAATTTAATAACAATAAAAAAAGATAATAATTAACTAAAAAAATATGGATCCATACATAATATATGTATACACATATCTGCTTATCATCATAATCCAACAATACAATTTTTACGAGATATTGACACCTCCACCCTTTTTTTTCTTCTTATATTCTCGAAAATCAGAATAATTAATGTTGCTTAAGAAAAAAAAAATGAGAAAATGTGTTTTTTTTTTGTGGGAGAAAAAATAAAATGTTGCTTACAAGCAAGACAAAATGTGTGTGTGGGGGGGGGGGGGGGGGGGGGGGGGGGGGGGGGGAGGTAATTTGGACCGTTTGTTGTGTTACAATCCCTCCCATTACTTCATTTTAATCTCTAAAATGATTGATTGACGTGTTAGGAGATTGATTGACGTGTGCATAAAAAAACATGTGAAAATTCTCCAAAATCAAAGTCAATGAAATAATTGACGATTCTGAAAAAAAAATCAAGTTACAAGCATACGAAACATCCACTTATAACATATGGCATTTAGAATTGGGATTATACATTTTTTGCCATCATTTTTTTTTCAATTTGTGAAATTAAAATTTTAAACCTAATTGAACCAATCAATTCATTTTAACAAGCTCTAAATTCTTGAAATCTCTCTTATAACAGCTGTATTGTGACCCAATTATTGAACCATAAACAGCAAAGACCCCATCATCACATTCTTCATGCATACGCCAAAGTAATAATTGCGTGTTTTCATTACTTTTCTTCTCCCCTAGAATTAAATCCTTGTACATCTCACAAGACTCACATTGAATAATAAAACATTGGATAGAAATATTACAAAAAAGAAGGGATGAATGTATTTTTTTTTCCCAAGATAATGTACAACTAGTTGATTAAACTTTTAGTTGATGAATTTCCCAATACAAGATACCTCCAACCGTGTTGCATATCATTTTTTTCTTTTTTTTTATTTTCTTAAACCTCCCTAAACTATAATAATTTTTCGTATCTAACGTGAAGCATGAGCTTACTTTACTATGATTTTCACTTCAGTCCAGTCTTTTCATATGATTTCTTAATTTTCTTATTATTTTTCTATTTATGAAAAGACTAAAATACCTTTCTATGAATTATTCTCTTTTTTATGTTTAAAATAAATGAAATAAAATATTTTGTGAAGTCAGAAATGTCAAACTCTTTTTTATTTTTATTTTTAGTTTTTATATTATTATTTATTATTATTATTATTTTAAATAAAATAAAGGATAGTTTGTGAAAGGACATTTTGACCTTTTCATAAATATAAAAAATTAAAAATAATAGAAAAGTTAATATAATTAGGCGGAAGGACTCAAGTGAAAATTTCAATAAAGTTTAAGGAGATCATATGATAAGTTCATACTTTCGAGTTAAACACGAAAAATTGTTATAGTAAAAGGGGGTTTAAGAAAATAACCCTTCTTTTTTTTACATATAACCATTCATAAACATTAACAACATTCTAGGCGAATGTACTCATTTTTCATGATTTTATTATATTATAAAATTATATTTTGGAATATCAACAATACTTGTAATTTATATAAAAAAATAAACAAGAGTAATTTGTGATTCTTGTTAAAACTTAGTTGTGCATCTTTGTTAATGGAATTCTATGTAATGGAAATTGAAGTAAAACAGAAAAAAAATGGATGTCAAATACTAGAGGTGGTCACTAAAAGGTAACCCAAACCCTCAAGTCTTAATATGGAAAATTGACTAGTTTATAAATTAGTTGTATGTCACTAGTAGTCTAATCTAATAATGTGGTGTTCATATGTGGCCTTTTTGAATTCATCATGTGGTGTCCCAGGGGCCACTCAAGTTTATTGATAGCACGTTCAGTGGAGTGAGTTCAGAAAGCAACATTTATCATCTACAGCAATTGACGGCTTGATCGAATTATTTGCATATGAGATTTATGTGTGAGAAACTAATAATTACAAGGAAAAAGATTGAGATATTTACTTTTGATGATCTTATCTCCAAATGGTAAAGGGGAATATAGAAAAAAAAGAAGAAGAAAAGAAGCTATGGATCATTTGATAATGCACATTTTATTAGTAAATGACCGTTCTGGTTAGGTGCACAAGGCATACGAGTAGAATGTGAATGCCGAAGATCATAGTTTTTGGCTCTTGCGATTGATGAAATTTTGTCAATTTAGGGTTTAATGATGATTTTCAATTGATTGCAAAGGAATTGGTACAAATAAAGTGGGATATTATCGGAATACATATTCCTTGCAGCGCAAGAATAGATTATCGGATATTTTTCTATGTTATTTCAAACTTGTCGTCGAGAACTCGATCAAGTGCGAACACATTCCATACCTGCACGTCGTCAAAATTGAGACTGGATTATGGCAGCCTCTCGGCTTGGCCTGAACATCGGATTGCGGGACTCAAGCAAGCCTAGTGTTCATAGGACAAAGCCATTATGCGCATACTTGCCATGTTCAACAATCTTCCACTCATACATAATGAACTTTTATTCATATTTGATTCCATGGGCCCGGATGGGGATTGTCCTCCCAAAAAATGTCATCCATACTGTCACGACCAACATTTGCTAGATAATTAGCCACCCGATTTCCTCGCCGAAAACAATTGTGACAAGCAAAAGACTCAAACAAATTACACGTGCTGAATTTCAGCCATTACATTCCATAGAGAGAACTATGATATATTATGAATATATAATCATTCAACCATATGAGAGCCTACATTATGACATATTAAGAATATATAGTTGCTCGATCAAATTGAGAAAAAATAATGACCACATAACTGTTCAATCAGCGTGTGAGTTCATATAACTCATCAAGGTTATATAGCTGCTCAACTATCATGTGAGCTAATACTATAATTTATTAATAATACATAGTCGCTCACTCGCTTTTTCCTAGAAACACCTTGCATGCGTATTCCAGTTTCTTGTGCATAATTTTAATTTCGTCATATTTATATACTTATGTATTTGGTCAATTGCATTACAAATATCGTACAGTACTAACAAATCTTTCTCTTGCCCTCATATTTCTCAATTCTAAATCAGTCATTTTTTTTAATCATGACTCGATGAACCACATACAATTTTAATCTTTGAGGACCTTGCTAAAATAGCAACTGACACATTACCTTGAAATACAATCAAAAGTGGCAATCTTTATACTTATTCAATTATTGGTGCATTATGCATTATATGTCCTCCTCCAAGCAAGACAAAGAAATCATTTGCCCCATAATTTTAGAAACATGTTAAGATCAACCTTTGGGTCCCCCGTTGGTTGATAAATGATAGAGAAAACAGAATCCAAAGACTCTTTTTATTAATATTATTCAAAATTTCATCAATCTCATTTTTCCTATTTTACAAAACCTGTCGAAGGCTAATACTAATTGTCACGAATCTCGCCCATTCTATGAACTCTTGTTTGAGTATCTTAAGTTTGGATTTTGGAGGGAAAATCCGTAAATTGTCTTATTTCATGTGAATTTTTTTCTTACTAAATTTTTTCTTTATTTTAATAGTAGAAAAAAGTCCCCAAATTACTATTCTATTTTTTTTGCTTCTACTATAAATTTTTTAGTGCTGTCATAATCATCTTTTTTTTCCTATAATTATGCTTTGTGAAGTCGACTTCATGGCAAGATCTTTTTAATCACTAAAAGATTCATTTGACGTGTTCACAAATTAATGCAAAAGTTCTCCATAATTAAAGCATCATATGAAACACCCACGTAGATATGATGACCATGCACTTTTTTATGGACATTTGGAATTGGTAGATATTTTTGGCAAAATATTTTTGTAACCACAAATTTTAATTTGTGGTATATATCTCAATGGACTATTAAATAGGAGAAAAAGAATTCACACATGGATCAATTATTGAACTAAGAAAACACATTTAAAAGGTCCACATATTATATGCATATATATAACATGCCTCTATACATGGAATAGTAGGCAACAAGAAGCCTTCCACATTTCATATATATAGACATTGACTAGAAATATTATATATAATCAAGAATAATGCAAAATTTCAAAATATACGGTGCAGCTATTTAATTAACTTTTAGCTGACACATTCTTTTTTTTATATTAATCCTTAATTCAGGGTGCTATAAGTAGGAGATGTGTACATACAACTACCAAATTTCATCTATTTAATTATGAGACGTGTACATAAAGAAGAAAGAGGTCCGGAAGATATTGAAAGGTTCTGTTGAATGGTCAAAAAGTTTTAACAAGTAGGAAATTGAGATCGTGGTCCTTTTGCCAAACTTTTTTTTTCAAAAAAAAAAAAATAGAGGACTATTTTTTCCTCATTTTTTTCTCAAACAATTGATGAAAATTCCATTTCTAATGAACTTTTGAAAATGATTTAATGAGTATGGACACAACATGGGAAATAAAGAATGTATTATATATATATATATATTAAAAATTAAGGTCCCATATATATTTGATCAATGAGAATTATTAATATATGTAGATATTTAATCTTGAGTTTTTTAGGATCCTCATAATGAAATGTTATTATGATCTTGCTTTATCCTATTTTGATTCATCATGTTCACATGAATGTAATAATTTGATAACTAATGGCTTCATGTTTATGATAATTCCAAAGACATGCGATTTTTTTTCGAATTGCGAGAATTGAATTATGATTTAAGATTTTGGAGTTGGCAAGCTATATGAAAAAAATATTTAATTAAAAAAGTAACATTATGTTTATAATTAACATATTAAGCCTAATCTATAATTAATTCATGTGATGGTCGATATATTTGCTTATCACGTCTAGTAACTTGATTCATAACTCCATTTAAATAGATAAGCGGATAAAAATAAATAATTTGAATAGATAAATAAGCAACTAAAGAAAGAGAAACATATGAGCTCTCACACAACTTTGCTAGATGCTTTGATTTGAAGGCTATTAGTTATATAATAACAATATATCTTTCTTGAAAAATAGAACTTTGAAATTGAGATAAAAAGATAAGATGTCAAACACTTGAGGCGATCGATCATTAACATGGAAATTGACTAATAATCTATTGATGAGATTGTGTCATGCGCTAGTATTTTATTGTGAACAATATTTGTGTGGCTTATAATTTTCTCATGAGTTGGCCAAGGGGTCACTCAAGAAATTTAATAACAACAATAAAAAAAAGAGAATAATTAACTAAAAAATATGGATCCATACATAATATATACACATCAATGAATCCAACAATACAATTTTTATCTCCTTATATTCCGGATAATGAGAAAAAAATGAGAAAGGTGTTTTTTTTGGGAAAAAATAAAATGTTCCTTAGAAGCAAGACAAAGAATGCATTTTGCAATAAGATAATAAATATGTCAAGATCAACCTTTTGTTTCCTATGTTGGTTAACATATATAATTCTTCTATGACCCAAAAAAAGAAAAAAAAAACAGCATCCAAGAAAAATTTTTTTATCAGGATTCGGATGGAATAAATCTTCTTTTGCTGTTTTACAAAATATGTCCAAGACTAAATATTCATGTCGAAGCTCTCACTCATTCTATAAACTCTTGCTTGTGCATCCAAGAAATTTTTAAATATTTAAATATCATTTTCCAAAAGAAAAAAAATGAGGATATCGACTTATTCATCTAAATACATTTTTTTAATGAGAAGTAAATAAACTATAGATCGATCAACCTATTAGAGTTCATGCAGTATATAAATCAGATTTTAATACACACACACACACACACATATATATATATATATAGAGAGAGAGAGAGAAGAGAGAGAGAGAACCAAAATTACGAAATTACTATTTAAATTATATATATATATATATATATATATATATATTGCAGTCCACTTCTTGTAAAGACCATTTTAATCTCCAGAAGATTGCTTGAGGTGTGCATAAAAAACATGTGAAAATTCTCCAAAATCAAAGTCATTAATATAATTGACGATTCTAAAAGAAAAACAAGTTACAAGCATATGAAAACATCCACATACATATGGCATTTAGAAATTGGATTATTTATTTTTTTTGCCATGATCTTTTGTAAATTGTGAAATTAAAATTTTAAACCTAATTGAATCAATCAAATCATTTTAACAAGCTCTAGGTCTTGAAGTCTCTTATAACAGCTGGATTGTGACCCAATTATTGAGCCATAAACAACAAATTCTTCATGCATACTCCAAATTAATAATTGCGTGTTTTCTTTACTTTCTTTATCCCCTAGAATTCCTTTGACTCGTCCTTGATTATATATGCATATGGAATATTTGGGAATGACGATCCATGTACATCTCATATTGAATAATAGAAACATTGACCAGACATATTACAAAAAGGAAGAATACATTTTCCCAAGATAATGTACAACTAGTTGATGTATTTCCCAATACAAGATACCTCAAAACGTGTTGAATATCATTTTTTCCTTCTTTATTTTTTACATCTACCGGTTCATAGACATTATTAATAGGTGTGAAACCTGTGCAGGTCGGGTGGATTTTTATATTTTTAAAAAATCATCTTATATTTTTTTGGTTGTGTTTTTAATTTTTTTTAAAAAATATTGGTTTTTTCGGATGATTTTTTCGGTACATTACATATAAAGATTGATGATGTAAAGATATTTTTTATTTCATCAATTACATTATTCATATTGCAATAGTACTTATTAATTATATTAACTTTCTACACATATAACGATATAAATATTATGTTTATTGAGTAAATTTATATGTATTATAAATATATAAAATGTAATATTAATAAATGTAATCATTCATGGCCAATGTAATCATTTTTTTCCTAATTTTATTATATTACAAATTTATATTTTGAAATATTATCAGTAGACTACTTGTAATTTAAAAAAAAATAAAGTAGACTAAAAGTAACCCAAACCCTCAAGTCTTAATATAGAAAATTGACTAGTATATAAATTAGTTGTATGTCACTAGTAGTCTAATCTAATAATGTGGTGTTCATATGTGGCCTTTTTAAATTCATCATGTGGTGGTGTCCCAGGGCCACTCAAGTTTATTGATAGCACGTTCAGTGGAGTGAGTCACGAGTTCAGAAAGCCACATTTATCATCTACAGAAATTGATGGCTTGATCGGATTATTTGTGTATGAGATTTATGTGTGAGAAACTAATAATTAGAAGGAAAAAGATTGAGATATTTACTTTTGATGATCTTATCTCCAAACGAGTAGATGTGACGATAAAATATAGAAAAAAGAAGAAAAAGAAGCTATGGGGCATTTAATAATGCACACTTTATTAGTAAATGACCTCTCTAGTTAGGCACGCAAGATATACGAGTAAAACGCGAATGTCGGAGATCGTGAATGAAATTATGTAAATTTAGGGTTTAAGGATGATTTACGACGCCATTAAGCAACGAAAACATGATCTATAGGCATCAACGGTGAAAGCCGGTATGAATGAACATCCCGACGAAAGTCGGGAGTCCCACTAATCTTTTCTCTTCTCTATTCTCTTCACACATCGCTCTATCATTAAATCAATTTGATATTAGAAATTATGAATGAGAAGAATTAGTTCACTAATCTTGGTGTGCATTTTTGTTTAGTGCTAATGGCAAGTTGCACTTTCTTTCTTATGGCTCAAGGCATTGCAATGAACAAGAGAAATGTGGGTGTTTTTTTTTCTCTCTCCCTTCAATAAAATACAACAATAACAACAACAAAATCTTATCCCACTAGATGGAATCGGTTACATGGATCATACGACGCCATTCGTTGATCCATGTTCATGAGATTCGACAGAATTTTACGCTGACTGTCGGGGCTTAACACAATCCTTCCCCTTTATCCGGGCTTGAGATCGACTATAAAACATAAACGGAGTTCTCTTCAATAAAATAAAAAAAAAATATAGGTGAGAAGCAAGGAACACGTTCCATGTTCTATAAAATAACAAAAATGTTGTATGGATATATCATCCCCCCACTTCACTCCTCCTTTTTGGATCTTTGTAAAATATTTTAATAATTAGGTGTTGGCCACAAGCACAAATGAGGACCATGTTTTGCAAAACGTGAGCCTTCACGCAACAAAAGTGTGATCACCAAGAGCCAAGCAATTTAACGCCACCTATCTAACTTTTTATTTTTTAGCATTAGAAAAATTGTGGGGGAAAAAGGCTTCAATTGTCATTTCATGATGATTAGGTGAGATTGTTGATTGAATTTCAAGGGAGAGAAAATGTTAATTAGATATAAGAGAATGTTAGAAAGGATTTAATGATTCATCAAAAGTTTCTTAATCTTAAATTTATACAAAATTGCTTAATAGATGATAAGAATTTATCTCATGATATAATTGTACAGTAGTCCTCCTCCTACCTATCACAAAAAATGAAACTAATTTAATGTCAAAATCAGAGAGAAATGTACCCAAACTTGGATCAAGTCGGCGAGACATGAATACAAGTGGATTAAGATTAAAATCATAATATATTGGAAAATCAAAATAGAAAGTATTTAAAATAACAAATAGTACACAAATAGAGGAAATATCATAATGTACATATCCAATCCCATAAATTTTTATCAACTATCATGCGACTAATCTTGATTATCTCGAATTATATATCTAACTATGGCAATTGAGATTTAGCGAGAGTAATAAGCTAACTTATCCAAACACCTATTGGTTCATAGTCTATTTTTTTTTATTAATGGAGAGTACATCTTTAATTCAATTCTTAGGAGAAGGAAAAAAAATAATTCGGTCGGATTAAATTTAGAACCCTCGAGGTCTTAATTTTTTTTTCATCTTTTGGGCATTAAGTTGAAGAAAAGTTTTAGAATAATAGAGTAGATGTGAAGCCTCTCATCAACTTATCATAGCTTTTGGTTGAGAACTTTATCATATTTCAATGTCTATTTGTAATGGCCAATTAATAATTAGTAGTTATTATTCTGATTTTTTATGGAGTCATTTAGTCATAAATCTACAATAAAACAGAGGAACCATGTTCTACCTTCAAATGTGATGATAAGTTCATGCATTATGCTTCTGTACCAAATGAAACATAATTTTGATGGGACAAAAGAAAGATCAAAAGTAAAGGTCTCAAAGACTTAAGGATCATCTCATTATCAGACAGATGAAGAGTTGCATTACAAGTACTCAAAAAGAAAAGTACCTTAGTATGCCATAATTTGGTACAGCTTATTTGTTCCTTGGTAATTCCTGAATTCTGTGTCAGATATCAGAACAAAGGTGATTTCCTTTTTTCCCGATAGGATATAATCAATGAACAAATATGCCCAGGAAGGCAAAACACTTGAAACATTTCTGGAATTGCTTCGTGTAAAGCTTTTCATTTCCAGTTACAAAGTTTCTTTTATGTAACAAAAAATGTTAGAGGAAACAAATTGAAAAAAAAACGTGTGCATTTACTATGCTTACTATGCAATTTAAAAAGGGGTGAATTTATACTTATTTACCTTAATCTACTTTAGGATGACAAAATCTTGCTTTATATTTCCAATTTGGGATCTTGTGGTGCAACTCATAGATCAATAAGTTTTACATTTCCTTTGTGATTTCTGTTTTGTCATACTGGCTGCAGCTAAGCAATAATTCCATTACCATCTCCTGTGGGCTTGTATATGAAAATTTCTGACCTACAAGAAAAAGAATAACAATTAGGCCATAGTCATGCATAATAATGGACTATGCTCAAAAGAGCAAGAACTCACACCACTCTCACAAAAAGAATGTTGTCACAGACATTGGCCTGATTCTACGTCTATTGATCTCTTCTTTCCTGAGTCTGCATACAGCACTCCTATAACGTGCGTAATTCTAAGAACATTCCTGTAATTTGCATGGAACAAATACCTTCTTGGGTTCATGCCACTGTAGTGGATCATACAAAAGAAAAGCATGTCATTTGTCTATTATAACTGAATGATGAGAAAATAAGAAAGAAAGAACATAATTTTGTTTCTGTTTTACCATTTTAAAACAACACCTGACGTTCTACACAGCTGTGTTAAAGCAGTGGATCTGATGTGCAGTCAAGCAAAGATTAAACCTAAATGTAAGATCAATATGGCAATAGCTTGATCGCAGCCTCAAAGTCCTGTAAATTAAATGCGTACCTTATGGTACTATTGCATCCTATCAAATTCTTCATTGCCTTTGCAAACAAGTCCAAGGCCAAGCAATTCATGCAGCAATCAGTACACAACAAGCAGGAGATGGACCAAGAAAATGGTAAAAACAAAGTACCTGATGAATCCAGTGTAAGATTAGCAACATGCAAATCTTCCAGTCAGGAACCTCTTGTAATGCATGTGCCACCACCACATCAATACCAACAGCCAGAATGAGGCAAAGATCCTGCCCCACGTATCCAACAGTGGTCACTGAAATGACTGACAGGTAGAGGGTGTCCATCCATCCATGTCCTCCAGCAAGTAGTGAGCCAGCATTCGGACCTCGATTGACTGCGCCCACACCCAGATCATAGAGATTCATCATCCAACCCTTCTCGGTGTCAAAGATGTAGCCGGCCTCGCACTCACCGGCACAGGCACTGTGTAAAGACCATTCTCCTATGCAGTTGAGTGCACCTGTGAGCAGCATGTCAGTGAGGACCAAAAATAAAATATAGTAGAAATGTAATCATTCCCCGATGTAGCAAAGCTCAGACTTTTTGGAAACAAAACATCCATAGAACAAGAAAGGCAAGAATAAACCTAGTAGAAATGTATCTGATAACTTAATAATCCATATATGGTAAAAATTATAGGTCAGAAATTATATTTGTCATATGATACACAGTTAATGCTCAAAATTTCACAAAACATCAGGAGCCAACCAACCAACTACCATAATGATATAATACTCTTGAGCCTACCTGGGAAAAGCTTGCGTTTGAATTTGTTTCCTTAGACAGTTCTTAGCTTTCGAAGTATCAAAGCTCTACCATAGCTTCTTGACACTTTGGGGAATACCAAGCAATAGCCTTTGCTGAACCAAGGACTTTAAGAGCTCAATCAATTGCAGACACAGATTCATCTAGTCAAGCAAAATTATATGACTTTGGCCCAGATACAATTCTGGAATCCACTCTAAAGCTGAAGGATCCAACAATCTGTTATGATCAGGAAACAAACTATCTATGACACGCCAAAGCTACATCTTGCACTGCCTAAAATTTAGAAGTGGAAAATAGGGTTTCGAGACTGATCAATGAGAAGAAGAAAATGCATTACCACCAACTACATAGAAGACTATAGTACACTACCGGTTTTGCTTCTGCACACAATTCAGAACACACAAGCAGGAAACCAGAAAATGGCATTAAATGGTAGCCTACTGAAATAGATTACGATCTTAGATGGTGGTCCTTTTTCCTTTAAAAAAATGGAGCATGGTCTTTCTTCAATAGTTATCATTTCATTATACATCGAAAACTCACTCATACACATTGTTCATAATGCACTCACTGATCTATTAAATTTCTTAAAAACAATTCCATTTTTGCAGTCTTTTTCCAATTGTATGATGCCTCCAGTTTGGAACAATTCACGAGGAAAAAGTAAATGACACTTGACCAGCAAAAACTAATTCTACTGTAGTTCATTCCCAAAAGCATGTATAATCGGATCACATGACACATTTAAACAATAAACTATGACGATTTTGCAAAGGTGCTGTGATTCCCAACTTTTACAATGAGAACATAAAGTAAAAGAATAGAATTAAACAAAGAACATTGTCTCGGTTCATCTTAATTCAAATCACAAACTTTATTCCTCATCTGTCTTTTTTGGGTCAAAACCTCATCTTTGTCTTTTAAGGAGATGCAGGAAATTGTATCATTTTAACATTTTTAATTCACTTTCCTCCCACATCAAGGATGAGAGTGCTGAATGTTATTCTCGTGACTTTAAAATTGTGGAATTAAACCTAATTGCAATAAAAGCATGAGATATAACTGGATATATCAGAGAAAGAAGTATACAATCAATGACAAATGTAGATACCAGCTGCTGCAATGAAACAGTAAGGTCTAGACAAATATCTCAGATTACTTACAAATTTGGCCGCTAAGAAATGCACAACTTTTTCGTCATTCGAGCAGCACCACGTAAAAATTTTACTTCTGAAGGAATCTCTACTTGTGCACTTAATCTCAAGAGGTCAAGGAAAATCCTTTGGATATTTCCATGTTCGCAAAGAGATATGTCTTTGGCTATGAGGGTCGACATGAGTCAGAAGAAACAGTCTTAGAAATTGAATCATATTTAGCCATGATAGACACTCATCACTACAAAAATCTTATGGTACATTACATGTAGCCAAATAAATAATAAATATGTATTATATCAAAAAAAATATGTAACATCCCAGAACAAGACCATCACATGGACAAACCTATGCCTGACACATGCAGGATGGTTTTCGGAATGTCGCATTAACATTCAACTACAAATTTGTTTCTTTGTTCTCTCTTTTCTCGTAAATTGAGGTGTAAAGGTTCCCTCTCCCTGTTCGAAAAGAGGATCCGAAGCTCTCAAGGCATGAGAAATTGGAGAGGAGACTTTGGCAGTGGCCAAACCTCATCAACAAATAGTTTGCCTCTTATTCTCACTCATTTCTCTTAATTGCTTGAAATTGTGTTTTCTCGATAATGAATTTTACTTGAAGAAATTAGTTTTAAAACGCCAATTCATCCATCCTCCCTCTTGATGCTTTTCATCCAGCATTTACAGCATAAATTACATCACAAAACCATTAGCTAATCAAGTCTATGAATCATTTGGTTCATACATAAGACTCCTGGCACATGAATTAGAATCAAGACCTACTAATTTTCCATGGGCACAACACTTGACTCTAAGCCACTTCCTGCCATGTGCAATTCATCTGTATGATATAACCTCCTTGGTTATCTACAAGATATGATGCATAAGAACTCAATCCACTAAGAGAATGTAAAGGTTAATTATATATCATATAACCCCATGTAATACATGAACCAAACACAAATACATAAGTAGATAACAAGTCAACATTATATCACATTTATAAGCATGCTGTCATAAAATTCTTTTCTTTTGAGGAGAAAAAGGATGACTACCGGGTTATGTAGTTGTCATCCAGGTATATATATAACTGAGAAATGGGAGTCATGCACAAGTGTGGGCTCTCAAACAGAGAGCATCAAAAGAAACGGAAAAGTATCTCATCTAGCCAAAACCCCACTCTCGAAGCAAAAATGAGATGGGTGCACAACACCTGTCTAAAATCGCTCCCCACAAAAAATCATCCGGTTACGCTGAACACATGGCCCAAGAACCGGCTAAAAATGATGCCAATGGCACTCGCCATCTCTGTTTCAGTCGTGCCAAAACTCGGAAAGACTGCCATAGGACCATAGGATCAGAAGGAACGAGACCTCAGCAGTCGTCTGCTCCACGTGGTATCGGACATACAAAAGATAGGTGTCCTATGTCCTCCTCTGCCTTGCCACATAAAACACACAATGTGTCTGTGTGCTGCGCCCATCTCGCCCTGTACGTCCTTGTGAGAAGCTGATCTCGCCGCATAAGCCAAGCAAAAATCTTGACTTTCAGGTACCTTGAATTGCCAAAAGAATTTGCAATCTGTGCTGAAATCCTCTAAAGAGGCTCCATGCCAACCATGACTCCGATAGCCAAACCCATCCATCGAGGCTGGAGGACGAAAAGGAGCAATCCTCCGGTGAAGCGCAAGAAGCTCAGTGAACCGTTGGTCTGAAATGGCTGATAGAAAAATAGGGGTCCAGGAATCGAGTCAGGGCCTGGCCTTAGACCAAGTCTCTGCCACAATCGCGTTAGGATCTGCCGCCAAAGCATACAGTCTATGTTGCACGGATACGGGTACGGTACCGGTACCCAGTACGGGTGCAGGTACGGGGTACGCCATTTTTTAAAAAACTAGAGTACAGGTACGTATATATATAAATAAATTAAATGAAAAAATATATATAAGAAAAGAATATGTTGTATATATAGATTATAAATTAAAGTTTTCCAACTATGTTGCATAGGTACGGGTACGGTACCGGTACCCGGTACGGGTACGGGTACGACAATTTTTAAGAAATTAAGGTACGGGTACGACAATATATATTAATTATAAATAATATAAATATATATAATAGGTTAATATTTCATAAGATAAAATATTATAATCAATAGCAAAATTGTGTCACAACATAATTTTAACAGTTTCATAATACCAACTTCTCAAAATGATCATTATACAATAATTTCATTCTTTAGTATTGTCAATCTCACTAGTTCCTTCTCCATCATAAATGAAAAGTACAGCTTCCAAATCAGGTTCATTAAGAGAAAGATTAGCAACTTCAAGAAATCCAACACCATCTGACAAGTTCTATTGATCTCCACCAATATCCCACATTTTTGTCTCTCCATTGTAATTTTTGCTCTTTCGTGAAAGGAGACGAAGATTTGTGTGTACAAAAACTAAATCCTCACTTCTTTTTGGTTTAAGTTTATTTCTTTTATAGGAATCTATAAAAGAATATGTACTCCAATTCCTTTCACAACAAGAAGAAGAGGATGGTTGTGAAAGTAGCTTCAAAGGCATGACTTGTAGTTTAGGAATTGGGGATCCATACATAACCCACCATTCTTTTGGTGTCAAATTCCACCTATCTTGTAAAGAATCAAACTGGCCAAGTTCTTCTGCACTTGAAAATTTCACAAATTCTCTAGTCACTTCTAATCTTTCACTTGGATCTTGAAAATAACTCCTTATGCAATTGTTTCATCCTTCACAAAGCTCATTATCTTTATGAGGAGGAACCCGATTGGGAGATTCATCGAGCCATTGTTTTGTATAAAACCTAATACACACAACATCAATCAAAATGTTACAACCTAATAAACATTTAAAAGATACATTCATTTAAGAAAATTAAAGTTGAAAATTAATCAAATTTCACCTTGGATTAAGTGAATGAACCAAACAATGAAGTGATGTGTAACTCTTAGCCCATCTATCAACCAAGATGTCAAACACCACATCAGAAAAGGGACAATCTTCAGTGAGTTCCTTGCGTTCACGTTGATATATAGCTAATTTCACTTGTTCAATCATAGAATCCCACTTCTCATAAACTAAATGAAGGTTTGATTTATTAGTATCACAAGAGCGAAGCACATCATAAATTGATTTGGTGAAGTTTAAAATATAATCAACATTGTCCCACCAAATATCATTTAAGATGATTCCCTTCACAGCAGCAACTTTTTCAACATCATCATCTCTGTAGTCAGACCAATCCTCACTAATAACCATACATTGAAGGCCATGTTTAATTGTTTTAAACCGTTTTTGCATTTCTATGCTAGATGCAAATCTAGTCTCAGCCACAGCAAGCAACTTCAAATGCACAAACTTATTGTACATAGCTAATCTCATGGAATGATTCATTATGAAATTTCTAATGGAATGTCTATGATCAACAACTTCAGTAATCCAATGACACTCTTCATAAACATGCTCATTGCTTGGAGTATTTTTTGATGCACAAATATTTTTCAAGGCAAGATTCAAACTGTGCACTGCACACAGTGTCCAAAAAATATGAGGATGAACTGACTCAATAATTGATCCAGCAGCTTCACAAATAGGTGCATTATCAGTAATGACTTGGACAATATTTTGTGACCCAATTTCATCAATGGTTTTCAAAATTTCATTTGCAATAAAGTGCTTATCTTTATACTCACCTGAACAATCAACAGACTTTAAGAACATAGGATTTGAATCTGAGATAGCCATGAAATTAATTAATGGTCTTCTTTGAGCATCAGTCCAACCATCATTCACTAAGCTCACACCTTTTTCTGCCCAAGTGTCTTTAAGAGGCTGAAGCAATCTCATTATGTTAGCTTTCTCCCTTTGCAATAATGTTGTCCTCAATGCATTATAACTTGGAGGAACAAAACCTGAGATAGGAGAGTTTGCTGCATATGAAAATGAACTAATATAATATGGATTTCTTGCAATATTGAAAGGCAAGCAACAACAACAATAACAACAAAGCCTTATCCCACTAGGTGCGGTCGGCTACATGGATCATACGACGTTATTCGTTGATCCATGTTCATGCGATTCGACATGGTTTTACGCTGGCTGTCGGGGCCTAACACAACCCTCCTCCTTTATCCAGGCTTAGGACCGGCTATAAAACATAGGCGGAGTTAATATTGAAAGGCAACAACAACAACAAAGCCTTATCCCACTAGGTGGGGTCGGCTACATGGATCATACGACGCCATTCCGCTCTATTAGTAACCAAACCTTTCGGTATATTATTCACCAATAGATCTTGCTCTATTAGTTCGCCAAGTGTCCGCCTTGGCCTCCCTCTCCCTCTTTTAATCGGACTCCAGATTATTTGATCTACTCTTCTTACTGGCGCATCTAATGGTCTTCTCTGTTAATATTGAAAGGCAAGCGGACAAAATAAAACATCCTTACTATTTCAGATGTCAAATGATCTCTGGCTTCATTATTGAATGCTTTTCCTAGTGGTCCTTCAATACCTCGCCTTTTTTTGCTTCCATCTGAATACATCAGCTTTAGGAGGATTAACACTTGTACTTCCACCGGGTAAAGAAACCTGAATTGGCTTTGCTTTTTCCTTCGCCTCTATCTCTATTTTTGTCATCTCTTCAAGATACTCGGTTGTCACCATTGAACATGCAGCTATGCCATGTCCTTTCTCCCTCAACATATGATTTTTCACTCTAAAATAAGATCCTTTATATAGATCCATTAGAAGATCCTGCACTGGAAGTGGAATGTCCTCCCGACATCTGTAAAATAACTAAAAAAATAATGATGAAATATAATTATGCATCTTAATTTATTTTTTAGAAATGATACATTTTGCGTTATCAAAACAAAATACTCAAATTAAATTACCAATTTAAAATTATAGCTAATTAATAAATAATATATATAATTAATCTAATGAAAATGAACAATTATCAAATAATTAAATCATCAATTGAAAAACAATAACTAATTAATAAATAATATAAAAAAATAATCTTTGGACGAATAGTAACATATCAGATCCTTTACATCAAAAGTTTTAAATGACATTTAGGCTTAGGCTTTAAATGCCATCGAGTCATGTACTTTTCCTAAAAAAATCATGTACTTTTGCTTACATTAAGATGTTGATAGAAAACTTGAAAGAAAGAATAAAAATTAAAAAAACGTGTAATGAGTACTTTTTTGCCTTCTGTACAACACGTCACATACAATGGATGAAAATTAAAATAAAGAGAGCATGACACATACAAGATACAACTATACAACATTACACAATGGATAAGAGAACCCATACCGTGACACTGCTGAACACGCCGTGCAAATGTGTAATGAGTACTTTTTCTGTACAGCACGTCACATAGCCACATACAAATACAATGGATAAAAATTAAAATAGAGGACGACACATACAAGATACAACTATACAACATTACACAATGGATAAGAGAATCCATACCGTGACACTACTGAACACGGCGTGCAAAAGGTCAGATCCTTGGTTTTTTCGATTTTCTCTCTGAAGACACGCCGTTCGAAAATTGTTTTCTTTTTTCTTTCATGTACGACTGTACCTTAATAAGTAACTTTTTTTGATTTAATAAGGCCTTATAACTTTTTAAAGCCCAAAGCACCCGCGCCCATACCCAAACCGTACCGAAAACATACCGCATTTTTAAAAAATATTTATTTAAATACGGGTACATACCCATACGTACCCGAAACGTACCGGGGTCATACCGGTACTCGGTACGGGTATTCCATGACAAATGGAGTACCCGTGCATCATAGTTTTCCAGGAAAAAAAATCATAACTATTAATCTACCAGTCCATCTAAAAATATATTAATCAACCATTGCTAATAATTTGAAAATTGAGCTTACTGTCATATGTTAGATGAGCCCAGCAAAGCCCAGTTATACAAGTTATAAACACACACACACTTTTTGACCTCACATGTTGGTTACAGCTGTCATCAACCATGGAGGTGGCTTCCATGCAAGGTTGGAGGCAAAAAATGCATACCCATCCGTACCCCATGTGTACCCATACCGGGTACGTACCCGGTACGGATACTCCAGCCTTTGAAGCGTACCCGTGCATCATAGCATATAGTCTAGGGAAAGCCTCCGCAAGCAGGTCCCTAGGGGACTAGTCATGCCCCAAAAAAGAGTTCACCCCGGAGTCAAGTGAAGGGGTCATGAGCGGGCGCACCCATGGGACAAATGCCGCCACTCCCCGCCAAAAAGATGAAGTCCTGCAAGGCAGCATGATCCGGAGAGGTCTGGCTCATAGCAAGTGAAAAGAAACTGACTGCCATAAATCATCTTTTGGCCCCATGATCCGCTTGACCGACCAAGCTAGGAGAGCCTAGTTGGTGCAGCGGAGATCAATCCCTAGAATCCATGTGCCTGACAATTTGAGTGGGTGCCCGAAGAACTGACATGTAAAAGTGCCAAGAGGATGAATCGGAGGAGGACAAGCCGGCCACCTCGAGATAGGAGTCGTGAGCTCTAGCCTTAGAGCCTGCTCCATGCATTCAATGACTGGAGTCCACCCGTGGGAGCTGATGTGACGGTCGGAGAGAGGAAGGCCCGAGTAGGTGATCAGCAGAGTGCCGATCTGCGTGCGTAGCACGTTCGTGCCCTCAGGAACCATGCCAAAGGGGATAAGGGAGGATTTCGCATGGTTGATCTGAAGACCGGACGTGGTGCCCAAAAAGCTTAACGAGGATGGCCACACGTCGAGCCTCTTGCTCCGAGCCCTCCATGTAGAACACCATGTGGTCAGCATACTGTAAGAGAAGAACCAAGCCCCTGGCGAAGCTGCTGAAAAGGCCTGCCACGCAGGACAAAGAGCATGGGTCTAGCGGACAGCCCTAACGGACTCCGTGTTGGGGCTGAACCCAGCCGCGCCCCATTGACCAGAACCGAGAAAGAAATGGAGGTGATGCATCGCTTCATCCAAGTGATCCTGATATTTGGGAAAGACCTGCAAGGTATGCCACAAAAATTCTTAATATACCATAATGCTATAGATGTATTTCCTATATTAACACATTTTCACAAGTTTCATATTATTTATGAATTCAATTAATTCATCAGTCATACACATCCTTGATATAGTCATTATTCTCTTTATAAGATGTCTTTCATTTCTTCTTTGAAGGACCTTAGCATCACAAGTCAGCATCAACCTCTTATTTTCAAAAGGTCATACCTAACTCTCATTGGAGATAGTCATCCCAATCGTCGTCAGGTATTGGTCCTCCTGAATCTCGTCAGACCCAAGAATTAACCTTCATGTCTGAAGACTGAGTAATCAACCCAAGTGTGTGTTCATTCCTTTGATTCCTTGATGTGCCAGGTCAATCCCTTCAATGGTCGTCCCCTGGTTGTTCAATATGATAATACATCAATGACATACTTAGGCCGAACATGCATATTAACTCCGCCTATATTTTATAGCCGGTCCCAAGCCCGGATAAAGGAGGAGGGTTGTGTTAGGCCCCGACAGCCAACATAAAATCATGTCGAATCTTATGAACATGGATCAACGAATATATTGTGTTAATGCTAGGTCGTTATCCGTAAGTAACGCGCTGTACAGCTCGGGTACAGTGATAAGAGAGCAAGAGCCGCTGCATCCTCGCCTGAATGCAGTGTTAAATGAGCAAGGGCTACCGCACTCTAATGGACGGAGGCGGTTAAAGAAGCTAGTTCATGAGACTAAGGTCAGATTAGGTTCTTGGAACATTGGGACGTTGAATGGGAAGCGCCTCGAGGTGGCACAAGTAATGGACCAGCGTAAGATTAGTATCTTATGCTTGCAAGAAACTAGATGGGTAGGAGAGGGAAGTAAAGAGATTAGGTTAAATGGTTCCAAACTTTGGTACACAGGTAAGGTAAATGGAAGGAATGGTATTGGTATTATCGCGGATGCAGAATGGAGGAAGAATGTTGTGGAAGTTAAAAGGATTGAGGATCGAATCATATCCGTGAAAGTAATTGTTGGAAAGGAGACTATGAACATTATTAGTGCATATGCACCCCAAGTAGGAGCAGAATCACATCTCAAGGAGAAGTTTTGGGCAGATATGGAGGGTTTGATTGAAAGTATACCAACAACCGAGAAAGTTTATATTGGGGGAGACCTTAATGGACATGTTGGTAAAGAGGCAGGACCACTTGCAAGGGTTCATGGTGGTTTTGGTTTTGGGGAGTTGAATGAGGAAGGACAAACTATTATTGATTTTTCTTTAGCATACGACCTTAAGATTATCAACACTTATTTTAGGAAGAGAGAGGAACATTTAATCACATACAAAAGTGGAACTCATAGGTCTCAAATCAATTTTTTCTTGATAAGAAATACTGATAAAAGACGTTGCACTAATTGTAAAGTAATTCCTGGGCATGGAGTGACTACACAACATAGATTGTTAGTTCTTGATATGCAAATAAAATGTATAAAACCAAAATCCCGAACAGTTTTTGATCGAAAGATCAAGTGGTGGCAGTTAAAGGGGGAGAAGCGAGAGACTTTTAGAAGTAAGTTATTAGAGGAAAGTGTGTGGGAGTTAGAAGAAGATGCTAGTATCATGTGGAAGAATGTGGCAAAAAAGGTTGAAATGGTTGCTAAAGCCATTTTAGGAGAATCAAAAGGTTTTGGACCACGAGATAAGGAGACTTGGTGGTGGAATGAGGAGGTCCAAGAAAAGGTGCGTAATAAGAAGAATTGTTTCAAGGTGATACACTTGGACAATAGTTCTGACAATTGGGAAAAGTATCGTTTGGCGAAAAGGGAGGCTAAGAAGGCAGTTAGTGATGCTCGTGCTAAAGCATACGAGGGGTTTTATAAGGAGTTAGGGACAAAGGCGGGTGAACAAAGGATTTACAAGATTGCAATGAACAAAGAGAAGGAGTCGAGAGATTTGGATCAAGTAAGATGCATAAAAAATGAAGTTGGCAAGGTTTTAGTTACTGAAGGAGATATTAAGAACAGATGGGAAGAATATTTCTATAAGCTATTTAATGATGGATGTGAAGGTTCGCGCTGTGATTTGGAGGACTTGACAGTTAGCGAATGTGAGCTTAATAGGTCATTTTATCGTAGAATTAGAGTCTCGGAGGTTAGCGAAGCTCTTAAGAAAATGGAGAATGGTAAAGCCGTTGGACCGGATGGTATACCGATTGAAGTTTGGAAATGTTTAGGAGAAAAAGGTGTGTTGTGGTTATGTAAACTATTTAATGAGATTTTACGGTCGAAAAAGATGCCTGATGATTGGAGATTAAGTACATTAGTTCCTATTTACAAAAATAAAGGGGATATTCAGAATTGTGCAAATTATAGAGGGATTAAACTTATGAGTCACACTATGAAATTATGGGAAAAAGTGATTGAGCATAGATTGAGAATGGAGACTAGTATTTCTGAGAGACAATTTGGGTTCATGCCAGGAAGATCCACTACAGAGGCGATTTATTTACTAAGGGGGATGATGGAGAAGTATCGAAGTAGGAGAAGAGACTTACATATGGCTTTCATTGACTTAGAGAAGGCGTATGATCGGGTACCAAGGGATGTACTTTGGAAAGCCTTGCAAAAGAAGAGGGTGAATATTGCCTACATTAAGGTAATACAAGATATGTACGATGGGGCATTGACTAGGGTTAGGACACCCGGAGGTGAGACAAATGAATTTCCTATAGGAATTGACCTACATCAAGGATCAGCTTTAAGCCCGTATCTATTTAACTTAGTTATCGATGCTATAACCGAGAGTATCACAGAGGAGGTACCTAAGTGCATGCTATTTGCGGATGATATAGTACTTTTAGCGGATTCAAGAGAAGAGATTAATACAAAATTGGAAATATGGAGAAATACGTTGGAGTCAAAGGGTTTTCGTTTAAGTAGGAATAAAACAGAATATATGCATAGCAATTTCACAAATAAACAACTTAGAGACGATTTGAAAGTTAGGTTAGGGGAGGATATAATTCCTCAAGTGACAAAGTTTAAATATTTAGGATCAATTGTAAGACAAGATGGTGAGATTGATGACGATGTTAATCATAGAATTCAAGCTGGTTGGTGTAAGTGGAGGAAAGTCACTGGAGTTCTTTGTGATAGAAAAGTACCCAATAAAGTTAAAGGAAAATTCTATCGTACTGCTATAAGGCCAGCAGTGTTATATGGTAGTGAATGTTGGGCTATGAAGGGACAATATGAACGTAAAGTGGGGGTAGCCGAAATGAGGATGTTGAGATGGATGTGTGGTCATACAAGATTAGATAAGATTAGGAATGACCATATACGTGAACGAGTCGGAGTGGCTCCTATTAGTGAGAAAATGGTAGAGAATCGTTTGAGATGGTTTGGTCATGTTCAGAGAAGACCAGTAGATGCGCCAGTAAGAAGAATAGATCAAATAATCTGGAGTCCGATTAAAAGAGGGAGAGGGAGGCCAAGGCGGACACTTGGCGAACTAATAGAGCAAGATCTAGTGGTGAATAATATACCGAAAGGTTTGGTTACTAATAGAGCGGAATGGCGTCGTATGATCCATGTAGCCGACCCCACCTAGTGGGATAAGGCGTTGTTGTTGTTGTTGTATTATATTTGTATCAAAACTACGGAAAAGAAACACTCAAATAAGTCCTCACATAGCCATAACAATAACATTAACTTTCAATAGGCATATTCAACGGCTGAGAATTAAAACATGCATAACTGTGCCTGCACCAGGCCTTTATAAGTGATTCCATATCCTGAAGACATATCTCGAAGTCTTTTATGAAATATCAAAATTTCAGATCAAAATCTTATTTTTTTTCTATTTTATACCTATTTTTCATTACAATCATGCTGCTGTTCGAGACAGCGTGACTGTGGGTGAGTGGTTTACCTAATACTTCTACAATTAAGACAAATCTAATATGAACAGAAACTAGACTTCAAGAGCTTTCCATCAATTCCTATTTCAGAATTTTTGAACAACTATAACCTACTCAATAAAGTCCTTAGAGAATAAAAATCTGCACAGATTATAAAATACACTTTAATTTAAGAGCATCACAACATAGACGATGTCAAGCACATTTCTAAGTCTACATTGACACAAAATCAATGTAGGAATCCTCCCTATGAACGATAAACTAACCTTTCATCCTGCGATAGCATGCTATGTCTTAAGGAAAGAGGAGCATATGCCAATTTTATTCATAACTTAATCCTAAATTCAAAATAAAATATGAACCTAAGATAATCATAAATTTATACACTGGAACAAATAAAGATCTCCTTTTACATATCTTTAATGTCCTAATTTTCTTTTCTTCTATTTTCTTCTTCTCTCTCCTCAATGTGCTGCAGTTCCTTTTCCTTGATCCAGTCTCAAACCTTCATTTCTCCCCTTTTGATCTGCTGCAGGAATTGAGTGGAAAGTTTCAATTTTTAAATCCACTGTGAAGAGTTCGAATTTCATATGTTATGAACTTTCAAATGAGAAGAAAAGGGGGGAAAATTGCTGCTTTTATGAGTATATAGGGCCTGCTTAGAATGAAATGAGTTTTTTGGCTGTGGGTCCGTCCCATCACTTCAAGTTCTATTTTAAAAACTTATTTGTTAATAGAT
This sequence comes from Pontederia crassipes, assembly GCA_030549335.1. Taxonomy (NCBI): domain Eukaryota; kingdom Viridiplantae; phylum Streptophyta; class Magnoliopsida; order Commelinales; family Pontederiaceae; genus Pontederia; species Pontederia crassipes. The sequence goes on along the minus strand of CM060197.1, from coordinate 37,803,223 downwards.
GTTAACGTTAAATAATGGAAAAAAGATGAATAATTCTTGCGGAAGGCAGGGGGCATCGAAGGAGCGATACCAGTTTTCCAGGTGGAGGGCGTGCGCGTGATGGAGGAGGAGGTCGCAGGCGCCGTTTCGGGTGTCGCCGGAGAAGGAGGTGACGACCGAGAAGGAGATGAAGCGGCAAATGAAGTCGAACTGCTTGGAGCGAGTGAAGTGGAGACCGCGCGATAGCCCTGAGGCAGGATATCGCCGGGGACCGCCGTCGCGGTGCCCTCCATGGTCACCGGAACCAAGCTCCCAGCGCCGGCCGCCGGCCGACATCACACCACTACTTAATGGGCCAGTGTAATAAGAGGTTGCATTTAATGGGCCACAATCTAAATCCAGCCCGAATTACTTTTGGCGCAACTCTCTCCTGAGATTTTATTTATTTTTTATTTTAAGAATTAAGAGGTCGCATAAAAACCATTCTATTCTATATAATTTTCCTTCTCAATGATTATTTTCTTTTGTGCGTCATATTTATTTGTTTGCATGTGTCACATATTAAATTTCACATTTTGCGAAGTGTTTCCTTTCAGTTACTTATGATTTAAGAAATTTAGATCGAAGACACCAAATAACAGTTAGTACATTAGGACCGCAGTAGAAAATTTATTTCCTTTTAATAAAGTAATTAATATATAGTTACTAACTAGTTGATATAAAATTATTACGTAGTAGAAAAAAAATAAAATTTATGCTTATGCATATGCATAAAACTAACATGGTTGTGATCAGACCTCGATCCATCCCATCCTTTTTTAGGGTTATCCAAATTGATCCGGGTTTTTTTTTATTTTATTCTGATTTCTATTATTTAATATAGAAGTATTATTTAACTTTTTAGCATTAAATAATTTATCAAAATTTGCAATATTGCTTTTCCATAATTAATTTAATTTATTTTAATATTTTCAAAAAAATAAATAAAACGTAAATTTAAAATTAAATGAAAAATAAAAATTTTTGATCTTTAAATTAGTACTAAGAGCTTGGGTTGAAAATTTTTAACTCATATAATTGAACCACTACTTGAATCAGGTCTGGTAAAAGAAAAGATATGAATTCTTCATCTACACATCATCTCAAGTTCGAATTATTGTTAATTTGAATAAATGAATTGAAAATTGTATAAAATTCAAAAATGATTTGGGAACTATGGTTGACTAAAATAATACACCGACCATAAATGGATAAAATTAATTGCAACTTAAATGTGGCACGGGGGCTCTTAAATTATATGATGATATGACCCCCAACATATAAATTGTTGAATCCGGTTGTCGTGTGATCTTATCCTTCTCCTACATCCATCTTACATTGCATTTGTAAGCACAAGGAAAATACAAAAAGTCAAATATATTTATATATTGATATATATATATATATATATATATATATATATATTCTTGTAATGTTTGACGCGACTTTAGACTTTATTATAAGAAGGGACCAATATATTTTGCTTCCGAAAGTTCCCCAAATTTTCGATACAATTGCACACGATTTTCTCACAGGGTGAAATTATTTAAAATAATCATATTCTAACAACGAAAAATTATTCACCCGAAGAAAAAAACAATATTATAACTCCATCATAATCAAATTGGGTACTGGCTGAGAAAATCAAATTCAATTCAACCAACCTAATTCAAATTTTTTTACAATAATAATATTATTTGAGTAATTGAATCAATTTACGTTACTTTCTAAGTTTCTTACTTATAATTCTTGTTCTTATTCTTCATTAATTTTATTATTTTATAGTTACTATTGAATACTACTTTAATTCTTGTTTTGTTTTATAATTATTAATATCTTATTAAGAAAAGTTCAATCCACTTGCCAGTAAAATTATTAATTTTTCTTGGGGTAGTTGATAAATATTTAGTTATTAATTAGTTATAAACGTGCTCGCTGACCTCGACAGCGTCAATACCTCTTAATTTCCCAAATCACCCTCACTCGACCGTCGTCTTCGCACCGCCTTCGTACCCGATCCAACGGCCACTAATCCCCTTCAAGGCGCGTTGACCATCGAAGTGCTCCATCGAACCGCCGGCGCCGCCGGCGCGTTGACCGCAGAATCCACAACGACCACGGAGCATTAAAGTCAATTCGCCATCTCGGCGGCGTAGTGGCACGTGTCCAGCAGCGACCCGCCCACCCCCGTAGGCGGAGAGGATAACAAGAAGAACAACAAGGAAGCTGAGGAAGAAACGGGAAGAGGGAACTGTCTTTTGCTCACGGATTCGTCGGGTTTTCGATCGATATTGAGATTGTCGGTACCGGAAAGGCGGCATTTTTGGCTCGATCGGAGGAGAAGATGGTGGCGGGAGCGGAGGTGATCCATCAGAGCGTCGCCGTGCTGGACGTGCGGCGCCGATGCGTCGCCAGGGCGATCGACGAGGTGGCGGACACCTCCGACGCAGCGGCGGCGGCGGTTTCGCAGTTGGACGTTGAGGTTTCGGAGCTGGTAAGCCTTTTTTTCCCTTGCGGCAGTTCTTTTCTTGTCTAGCAGATTTTTTTCACTGTGTTATGTTATTGATTTCCATTTCTGGTGATTAAGAATAAAATTAGGGTGTTTGATATGAGAGGTGGAATGATTGGATACTTTGGATTGAAGTTAAAATAATTGTGTTATAATTGTTTCCTTCATTAAGCGCATCATGTGAACCATTATTGGAACAAGTTGAATTATGTAAGCTTTTGCTTGATCCCTTCAGCTAAGTAACACACAAAGGGAAGGATGATAAAGATAGAACAGAACAATTATGGGGTTAATTACTACTCAGAGTAAGTGGAAAGGAATGTATTATGTTAATGTTTTAAGTGAACTTTTATTCTGAAACGGGTGAATTAGCTTGTTCTTTGTGAATTGCTGATCTTGGCATTCATATCTGCTTGCCAATAGAGAAATTTGGATCTCAGTTTGTCTTGGTACTAAAATGATGTAATGTTGTTCTCCAGTTTAAAAGTGGCCCAGTTTACTATGTCTCTGCTCCATAGTTGTGTAGTTTACTTAATTATTTTACTAATCAAGCATTTCTTTCCCACTGTGTTTTCTTCTTTGTGTCTATGTCCATACAAAGAAATGATAGGAATAATTTTGTTATAATTTTAGGACCATGTGGTACCTCATTTTTTTTCTATGGGCATCATGAAAAGTGAATCATTTATTCCAGAACAGTGTTATCTGGTGCGATTGACACTATCATTGTACCAGACATTCATATACTCATGGTTATCTACTGTGCGATATTGAATGCCCTCATTTCAAATGTGAGCAATATATATATATATATATATATATATATATATATATATATATATATATATATTCTGAATCTATGTTATTGTGTTTCTGTACTAAGAACAAAGTGAAATGATTTCTTCTTTTATTCATCAGGACTTGAGAGGATCTGATGCTGTTTCAGACATGTCTTCCAAATTGCTCCAGTTTGTTCCTAGCATTCGTTCGGGTAGCTATGCTAGCATTGGACCACGGAGATACATGGAAGATGAGCATATACGCATAGATGATCTTTCAGCGCATTTAGACTCTTTGCTCAGATGTCCATCTCCTAGCGCCTTCTATGGGGTAAATAAGAAGTCCGGTCCTATCAGTCAATTGGCACTTGCTTGATGTTGATTTTTAGCAAAATGAACTTTCTTTTCTCAGGTTTTCGATGGTCATGGAGGTCCGGAGGCTGCAGCCTATATTAAGAGGCATGCAATGAAGCTTTTGTTTAAAGATGTTGATTTCCCACAGGCATCTGAACCTGATGAAGGTTTCTTGGAATCTGTTGAGAGTTCCATCCGAAACGCATTTCTTTCTGCTGACCTTGCCTTAGCTGAGGAAAGTACTATAAGTAGTTCATCTGGGACTACAGCACTCACAGCCTTAATTTTTGGGAGGTAAACATTACAGGAGTGTTGTCCGATAATAGTTATCTTTTTTCTAATTGCAATTTGTGCCCATTCACTTACCTTCTTTTGTTTCATCCTAGTAATTGCAGCTATCAATTCATCATTCCTATTTTTACAGCATTTTAATACTAGCATCATGTTTATTCTTCTTCCGAAATTGATGCAGGTTTCTATTGGTAGCCAATGCTGGGGACTGCCGAGCTGTTTTGTGCAGGAAAGGTGAAGCAGTGGATATGTCACAAGATCACCGACCCATCTATCCAGCTGAGCGTCAAAGGGTTGAAGAATCTGGGGGATATCTAGAAGATGGGTACCTGAACGGCATTCTTTCTGTCAGCCGCGCACTTGGCGACTGGGATTTGAAATTGCCAAGAGGTTCTCCATCACCTCTAATTGCAGAACCTGAGTTCAGGAAAGCTGTTTTGACAGAGGATGATGAGTTTCTCATCATAGCATGTGATGGTGTTTGGGATGTAATGTCCAGTCAGCACGCTGTTAGTATTGTCCGCAAGGGTCTCAGGCGGCATGATGACCCTGAGCAGTCTGCTAGAGAGCTCGTCCGGGAAGCACTGCAGCTCAACACCTTTGACAACCTCACAGTTATTGTGATCTGTTTCAATGATGAAAATCACCAATCTCCACCACCTCCCAGGTTTAGGTGCTGCAAGAGCCTTTCAGCCGAGGCCCTTTGCAATCTCAAGAGTTGGTTGAAGAATAACAATAGCAGTTGAGACGCTGCGGAAAAGGGTGTTTGCTGTACATAAATAGATATGATCATGGAAAAAAAGCTCGTAATCTCAGATCCCATGGTTTATTTCTTAGTGAGAATAGAAGAAGCATTTTTTTTTTTTTGTAGCATGTTGATGTTTTACTTTTTAGTTATGGGGGAGGGAGATCATCTGTGCATAATTTGTATTAATGTGGTCCATTATTTAGAGCCCAATTGCGGATCATACCTCTGTACATTGGTAGTTTCTATATATTTCAATGATAATGATCCAGTAACTTGTTATTGTTAAGAGAGGATGATGAAGTTGTGCCTTTGTGCGAGAAAATTAATGTTTATGTGGCTGACAATAGAATCCTTGGTGATCAATTTTGACTATTGGAAACTGCTTCAAATTTAAGAAAAAAATTAACTTTCCAAAATAAAGGAATCTTAGGTAGGTTGAAAATGAAAATTTCTAATAAGTTCCTCTGCATATTTTGTGATCCGCATGGTCTATGCAAATATTTTTCGTTATAGCATCTTTTCCATAAGAAGGCAAAAGGTTAAACTTGCATCTGCAAAATCATTGCTATCTACTTGTTTGACAATGTTTAGCAATTTGTATACATTTTGATTAGAGAAATTTCATACTTCATTAGTGATTAACATAAAGAGCTAACGGAATAGGACAAAACATAATAAAAATAATATCCAAAATTTATTCTTGCTTGCTGTCGTAATCATCTATGTCATTGGATGATGACTATGTCTTCATGCTTGTAATGTCCTCAAAATTAGACTACAAGGGACGTTACATTTGACTTCATCTTAGACATTCGATATAACCATAATAACATATATCATTGAAGCAAAAACATAATAAAAGAGACCATTAAACATGTATAACATCATAGCCAAAGATTTAAATAAATATATAATTATTAAGAACTATCATAAACTAACACATGAGCATAGAGTCTAACATCATACCACCCAACAATGGGTTCAATATAACACACAAATATAAATGAGTTCGCATAAAATTTGCACTACAAGGCACAGACTCGGTATAAGAGTTTTGACAACATAGTATAGGGAATATTCTTCCCGTTATAATAGGCTGAGGCCCTGCATTCTTTAACGCTAATCATGATATCTATATTGCATGACATATGTAATTTCATCATAAGCATAATTAAGATATGTAAGGTTAACTATATATCTAAGGTTAACTATGTAATAAATATAGAAATTAATATATAAACATTATGAATATCATGGATTTGAACTATGATGGGTGCATTAAAAGAACCATCTAATAAAGATGAAGCATGCAAGTGCTAACACTGTTTTTTACATGTATTTTCCTTTGGTATTTTTGAAATAAAAATTTTAAAATTGCATTTCGATATTTTGAAGAGATAGAATAAAAAAAGTGTCCTATATTTATTTGCAAAATCTGCAAATTATATGCCCTCGAACTTTCGTTCTTTTAGCTTTTAGAAAAAAAAAGAAAAGAAATATTTGGCATCATTTTTTTACTATCGTAAATATTTCATTAATTTAAAATCTTAACATATGTGTACCCTCTCATTTTTGTAGTCCTCGATTCTTACTTCCTCTTCGAAATACTATAAAAAAATTATACTCGCCTTTTCTCAAAGAAATGAAGTTAATATTGAGAAAAGTAAAATAAAGAATAGAATGACCATTATGTCTTCAACACTGCTAAAGAAAAAACATTCTTAATAAATCTTCATTTCAGTAAATTAGAAATAATTAAGGATCCTTATATTTCCACTCCGAAAACCTTAATGCCACTCTTTTTATAACAATTTGATCTTTTGACTTTGACTATAAGTATTTTATATATTATTTAACATAGGGGTAAAATAGTAAAAATAAGAAGTGCCTTTAAAATTTTTGGAATGGCAATAAGAATACTCATAATTAATTGATTAGAGTAACTTCTTATATCAATTTAAATTTGTTTTCTTAACTTCCAATTAAACTATTCACACTTTTTTTTCTCTTATACTTTATGACACCAGTTGATAATATTATATGATGTTGATAATGATTAAAAAATATTTATTATAAAATATTAATATAATATTATTCATTACCTTTATTTTTTAAATGTTTTTAATATTTTCTTTAATATAACTTAGTAAAAAATAATTTATTATATTTAAAGAATATACTTTTTAATAGTTTTTTTAAAATATACTTTTATTTTATTAATTAATAAAATTATATTATATATTTATGATATTTATTTTTTATTCAAACATAAACTAAAATTAATCTAGAGTTATTTTCATAAACTACCCCGAAACTATCACGATTTTTCACGTCGAATACCAAACTACAAAGTTATTTTTTTTATCCCTACACTATCACGACTTTTCTATTTTAATCCTTCCGTCCACTTTTGTTACATTTTCTATTAGTTTCACTTTTTCTCATTTATGAAAAGACTAAATTATCCCTCCATCATAACAAATCAAATAATAAATATAAAAATAAAAAGGAAAACATGTTCTTCCACTTCTGTTATATTTTCTGTTAGTTTTACTTTTTCTCATTTATAAAAAGACTAAATTATCCCTTCCTCCATAACACATCAAATAATAAATATAAAAAAGAAAAAAAGAAAAAAATGTTGCTTGCATCGATCTCCCCTCTCTAATTCGACCATAAAAATTAAGTGCTCCAATATTTTTTCTTTTTCTTATATTTATTATTTTATGTGTTACGGGGGGGGGGGGGGGGGGGGGGCGGAGTAATTTAGTCTTTTCATAAATGAGAAAAAAACTAATAGAAAATGTAACAGAAGTGAACGGGAGAACTAAAGTGGAAAAGTCGCGATAGTTTAGGGATGTAGAAAAATATATTCATAATTTGAGATTAGATGTAGAAAATCGTGATAGTTTAAGAGTGATTTATAAAAATAACCCATTAATTTATCGCATATTTTTTAATATCACATCAACTACTTAATTTTTTATTATTATGTTTCACTCCATTCAAACTCATCGTGGAATTCGAAAGAAATCATGATTGCCTATCCAAATAGGTACCAATATTTTTCATTATTTTATCCCAAAAATTGAAAAGAGAACTCAACATTTATTTCATTGTCGCTTAATATTATATACCAAATGTAGAATACTCAGCATTTATTGCATTTGTCGATTAATCTCTAAAAAAGTTTGACTATTAAAAAACTGAATAATGAAATAAAATTGGTAATACAAGTTGAAGGAAATATTTATTTAGTCTTTCTATTGATTGGCATGATAAACTAATGGCATGTGCAATTGATATATAGTTGACACATGCAAAATACAATATATAATTAGCTATGCATTTAATCACATTTTGATTCATTTTCATATAGCATGCATTAATTCTTGCTTTAATTTTGTAAAAGTGAAAATCTACATAAATTCTATGTTTTATTGTAGAAAAAGAAAGAAAATTAAATTAAGAAGTCACTAAAGAAAACTACGTTGAAATCGAAGTTAAAACATAGTAAGAAAGTGAAAAATAATGAAGGGGCTCCAAACTCGCTATCACATGGGCCATGAACATTTTGTAAGGGGCGTGATGAAACAGCCGTAACAGGCTATTAAATGCCCAATTTTGAACCAAAACTTGCCCGAGTTATGGATCGTGACTAGAATGTTACGGGCCTTTAAAATCACCCTTTTACTCTGATTTGAAGATTACGAGGGCCATGAAATCACCGTGACAGGTCATGAAATTCATGTTACGTGTCGTGAAAAGCGATATTTAGGCCATTACGAAACTGAATTTTGAGATTTCTTTGGCTTTTCTTGAGAATTTCAATTGCAAATCAATGCCAAACTTTACCATAAGTCTTAGTGATCATTAGGAAACATTTTTACTCAGAGTTAAAGTTTTGGATGTTTTAAAGTCCAATAAAAATATATCCAAATTTTTATTATTTTGACATAAAAAAACTCATAATCAATTCGAAACTTTACCAAAATTCTTTAGACACCTGGAGGCTATAAATAGAGGCCATGGGAGATAAAACAGTGGTGCTTGGGTGCTTGAATCCTAGGAATTGGTGCCTTATTCTAGAGAAGAAGTTTTGAAGTCCAAAGATCGTCCGAAGGAGAAAAATCGTCCAGCAAGTCATCGATTGGGCTGTGCGATCTTCCAGAGGTTTTGAAGGCTGCAAAGTATTCTTTTATCATATGTTTTGATGCTCTTTTACCTAGTTGTTATAGTTTATTATTTATGTAATAGAGATTTTATATTCTTTTCAAGAAGAAAAATTGTTTGAACCTTGTTATTAGTTAAGTTAATTAAATTTTTTGGTTTTTTTTATTATGCATGCTGAGCTCCTTGCTTTTATATGAGTGTTTTAATTTTTTAGATTAGATTACAAATCTGTATGAGGAGTGATTAGTTTTAGAAATTTTCATTGCTATGAGAATTAGTCTTTTACTTTTAAGTTGAAGCATACACAACACATCGTTTGTGTCAAATTTTGTGTGGTGTATTATTCTGTTTAGATTTGTGCATGAATAATAGTGTAGGAGATACATATTGATGCATCTTAATCTTTTGCTAAACTGAGAATTGACTTGTCATTTGCGATTTTTAGTTATGTCAAAATTTAAAATAGTTTCGTTTATTCATCTTGAGAGGTCAATACTTTAGGTATTCCTAATTCGTCTTAAGAATCGAATCAATTATTTTTTGTTATAACTCAACTATTGTAGAGAATCATATACGTTTATCTTTACATTAATCATCAATAATTCTTAAGGCTCATCATCATTTTATTTTATTTCTACTTTCTTTTGTGAATTTATTTTCTATATTTTACTAGTTTCTCGTGGGTTCAACACTCTACTCTACACTTTATTATTTGACACGATTAATGCACTTGCTAGTAAATTTATTTATTACAAATTCAACGTGTCAAGTTTTTTATACCGTTGCTGGAGAACTATATTCATAACTCTTATTCGATCTTGTTTAAAGTACTTTGAGAATTATTTTTTTGTTTTGTTTCACTTGTTCTTTTATTGTTGTGCAAGCAATTTTCAAGTAATATCTCTTGTACACAACTGAATCATCATGAGCACATCTTGACACCTCAACCATGATGAACAAAATGACAACAAACTAACAAGTTGAGGGAAACGTCCTTACTATCCAGTAAGATGGGATTCAATTTGAGGCATCATCGTCTAGACAAAGCATAAAGAAGAATCCTCAACAAGTAAAGAATGAAGATATCTTTGATTATCCATCCGCTGCACTCATAATAGGTTGTAAGTTGTCTAGTCGTCCCTATGAAGATGACAAAATTTCATGATTCACGAGGCTTCATCTTTTCAGGGTCGTTACTTGTAAATCACGACCCGTTAGAATCATATTGTGCCCCTAACGGCAAAGCGACTAGACTAGTTACACTTTCATGTTATGACCTTAACACCAAAGCCATATGATGTCACGACCCGTAAATTTCATGTAACGACCCTTATTTTTATTATTCTCTCATGTTTATTCATCGCAAGTCCTCTATCTTCGGAGTCAACCAATCGTCTTTTCCACTTCCGACATGGGCATAAAGCATCCTTGTTGATTTCGACGAGTTTCTATAGTCGTTGTCAACAATCTTCATGCAGATTTTCTATAACTTTGTGAATCCAAATCTCGATTGCTCCTCCAACAAAATCACACCGATGATCCATGGGCAATTTCTTCATCTCTGACGAGCTACTACAATTAATCAATTATTCCAGCAACTCTTAGAGGAGCAGCACTAGCAACATTACACAATCACCAGCGAAGTTATCCTCTCATGACGATATGCACCTTTAGCAACTACCACAGTTCCCAATGATTTTCTTTCCTATTCATTAGCAATTACTGCACACCATCGAACGAATTAATCAAGCAACTTCAGCAAGCTCCCCTTGCGACAGACCTTCATCTCCGACGAGCTGCAAAACTTCGAAAGCACCGACATCTTCCTCGTTGATGATGAGTTCATAGGTGCATGTTGAAGTTGATAATTTTCCCTTGTCCTTCGAATCAGTGAAGCAGCGATGAGCGCCAGTGGAACTTTATAGATCCTATGAAACTCCAGCGCATTCTTTGAAACAAAGAAGATGAATGAGACATAGTCGTACATACAACTAACGCCCTCTGGGTTTTTCTTCACAATCGGTTACTTGAGGGCACCAACACTGTCAAGGCTGTTATCTTATTCTAATGGCTCATAAAATCAGCAAACGCATAATGTCATTTCAGTGATGGGTCGTTATTAGTGTATCACGACACATCGGAGGATCATTACTGGCGTTATATATTCTTCATGACCTGCTATTTGAATATCATGACTGTTACGAGCTTGGAACAACCATTACTTCAGCATCATCGATCGTTACATGAGAGAAACAACATTGCAAAGGCCATTATTTCCAAATTCACGACCCGTTCAATTGTGCAGAAGAGCCGTGACTTCTTCATTACGACCCGTGACCTAAGCAAAGAAGGAGATCAACAATTTATCATGTCGTTACTTGTTCATTGCAGGCTGCAATTAATCACACTGTAAGGGTGTTACTTGCCCTTCATGACCCGTAACAACATGAAAAAAATAGACAAGAAGAAAAAGAAAAGAAGAGGAAGAAAGAAAGAGAAAACAAAATTGCTTCCTCGGAGTTAAAGAAAAGTAGGAAACAGAGACACCCAAATTTATATCGGCCAAAGATACTAAGATTCTTCGTGGCTTCTTCACATACATCGACTTCGGACAATCATGTTGTACCATTTCCTTTCCTACTTTTATATTTTGTCATCATATTTATATTCCTACGGGTTTGAGTTTCAACACTGGGGACAATGTTGAGTTCAAGTGTTGAGTTCAAGCTTAAGAGAGAGTGCAATTTAATGCATCATGTATATTGCATTGCAAGCATTCATTCTCTTCATGTTTTATTTGTATATTTGCTTGCATCTCATATAAAACGAATAGTTAGAGATGCTGCAAGCAAAGATCAAACAAAAATAAAAAAATGTTTTGCATAATTGAAAATTACATCTTATTTTCCCATGCCTTAGTATTTACTTATTGTTTTAGCATTATTTAAGGACATTATATTAATTAACAAAATTTAAAGCATTATTATTTTATTATTTATCACTTTCGTGTTAGGTAATTGGTTTGAAGAAAGTTGTTTAGTGAAATTATGGATGTTTAATGACAAGTCCCGTTCATGCTCTTGTTTTTATATTATGTATATTACCTTGGTAATAATTATATCCCTATTGAACATTCAAAGTGTAAATGAGGTTACTAATAAATAAGTACATTAAAATTATCATCGTATATAAAAGAGAGTTAGTGGAGCTTAAAAAAAGTATGAGAAGGTACAAAAATGTATTATCCGGAATCTTGATGCGTTCGGATAATTAGATCCGTAGGGGATTCTTGCTTGACGAACTAAGAGAAACTGCTTTAGGATTCGTCGGTCGAAAGTTCATTATATGGATCACCTTTCGAAATATGGAGAAGCACATGAATATCGAATCAATGAAAAAAGGGTGAAAAGAAAAGAAGTGAAAAAAATGAATGATGATGAAAAGTTTCTAAGTGAAGAAATATAATAGTAATAAATGAATAAAAGCTCATATTACACTTATATATTCAACATTGATATTTTTATTTTCAAGAATTATTTTCTTATTATTCAGAGTTGACTTTGGAGGTGATTAAAAATGTCTTTCATTTAGAAATATCACAAAATCGAGTTATTATGAAAAAGTTGCGAGACACTTAGGCGATTAATGTATAAAAATCTAGTGCTAAGAAGAGTAGTTGAATGATAAGATGAAAACGATGATTAATAATTTTGATTGGAGTTTTGCTTTGAACATTGCTTGAGAACAAGCAAGCATGGAGAGTTTGATGCATGCAACATACAATATATAATTAGCTATGCATTTAATCACACTTTGATTCATTTTCATATAGATTTCATGGTCTTATTTGCTTTAATTTTATAAAAATGAAAATCTACACAAATTCTATGTTTTATTGCAGAATAAAGAAAATTAAATTACAAAGCTACCGAAGAAAATCACACTCAAATCGAAGTTAAAATGGAGCTAGAAAGTGGAAAATAGTGAAGTTGGTAAAGATATCGCAAACTCGCGGCCACGAGGCCGTGAACATTTGCTAACATGCCATGATAATGGCCACTAAATGCCCAATTTTGAATAAAAAACTTGCTCGAGTTACGGGCCATGACTAGAATGTTACGGGCCATTACAAACATACTTTTACTCGGATTTGAATATTGTGAGTGCCATGAAATTACCGTTATGGGCTGTGAAATCCATGTTATGGGTCGTGAAAAATAATATTTAGGCCGTTACGAAGTTGAATTTCGAAATTTCTTTGACTTTTTTTAGGGATTTCAATTGCAGATCAATTCCAAACTTTTCCATAAGTCCCAAGGATCATTAGAAAACAGTTTTAATCAGAGTTGAAGAAGTATTGGATAGTTTTAAAGTCTAATCAAAGTCTAGTCTTAAATTTTTATTGTTTTGACATAAAAAGACTCCCATCAAATCGAAACTTTACCAAAACACTTGGAACACCTAAAGGTTATAAATAAAGAACATTGGGTGCTTGAATCCTAGAAATTTAAGATAGTTTGATTTATTCATCTCGAGAGGTCAATACTTTAGATACTCCTAATCCGTCTTAAGAATCGAATTAATTATTTTCTGTTATAACTCAACATTGTAGAGAATCATACACGCTTATCTTTACATTAATCATTTATAATTCTCAAGGCTCATCACCATTTTATTTTATTTCTATTATTTATTTTTTTGCCATTTATTTTCTATATTTACACAAAACACTTTTCTAAATTATTGAGATATATTAAATTTTACTAGTTCCTCATGAGTTTGACACTCTACTCTAGACTTTATTACTTAATATAACTAATGCACTTACTAACAAATTTATTTGTTATAAATTCAACTCATGTTTTCTCGGTGTTTGGCAACTCTCGCAATTCATCTGGACTTTAGATTGACATGTATGTTTGAATGAAACTAAACATATATAATAACGAGAATTGAATACTCGATTTGATGAATATGAGAAAATCATAAAATAAATATATTTTTAGTTTGAATTTTTAAAAAATTATGAAATGATTTTTATAATACGATATATTTGAAACATATAATAAAATTTTTAAATAAAACACAAGATAATAAATAATATTAAATTAATATTTCTTATTACAAATATTTTATATGTAGTGAATAAATAAAAATATTAATATTCAAATAAAGTATTATATATATTATTTATAGAAGTAATAACTCGATCGAATGAATTAATATATTTAATAATAAATTAACATGAATTTAAAATTTAGAAAAGAGAGAGGAAAAATAAAATAAAATTTAAATAAATAATTAAAAAATAAATGCGTGAGAGAGAGAGAGAGGATGAGAGGTATTAGAGAGAAGAAAAGAAAAAAAAAGAAGAAAGAATGCGTCACATAAAAGAAAAATACCGGAAGGTGAAAGAGAAATGTAACTATAAAAGGTTACTTTGAGGCTGCCATGGCATATGCCTTCGAGCAAGAACATTTTTATTTTCCGATTGAGAATTATTAATAAATAAATGGTTAGGTGCTGAAGATAATCACAGCCGACACGTCAGGTTGCAGTTTGCGTCAATGCAACGCGTCGTTGGTAATAATCACCACATGACAATTTTAAAAAAAATTTGAGTTGAAAATTTTCTAAATTCAGATTCGGACAAAGGATTGTTATTACAAAAAAGGTGTTTTCTTTCTTATTAATCACTGTGATAGGCCTACGAGGCCGAGGACGTCCTCGATGAATTCAACAATGAGAGCCTTCGGCGAGAAGCGGCATCGGTGGAGGCTGCAGGGAAGAAGAAGCTCCCATTCCTTGGTAAGATAGCCGACCTCTTTTCTCCTCACAACCCAATGATGAACATTCGCTAGAAGCTGGGACCGAAACTGAACGATATCTTAGAAAAGATCAACAAACTTGTAGTCGCGGGTGAAAAGTTCAATTTCAACAAATTTGATGTCGCGAATTCTTATATGAAAACTGTAGTTAGCAATGAAACGTGGTCTTTTGTTAATGAAGAGGATGTGGTAGGAAGGCAAAAAGACAAAGAGGAGATAGTGTCGATGCTCATTAACAGCCAGTCCTCAAAGAAAAGAAAACAGAGTGACATGTTAGAGGAGCATAACAGTGGACAGTGCCTCTCTGTGCTTCCAATAGTTGCTTGGGAGGCGTCGGTAAGACCACCATGGCTCAACTGGTCTACAACGACGCACGAGTCAGGAAACATTTCTCTTTGCAGGGATGGGTCTGTGTTTCTGACACATGGGATTTGAGAAAGATCATCCAGGACTTGGTAGCCTCACTCACGGGAGCTTCATGTGATTTGACTACGTTAGAACTGATGCAGCGTCGCCTCCGTGAGGTACTGGCCAGCAATCGGTATCTTGTTGTGTTGGATGATGTTTGGAACGAGGAACAGACCGAGTGGGACAGATTGAAAGGCTTGTTGAACCATGTTGGCGGCGACGGCAGCGCAGTTGTTGTAACTACCCGCAGCGAGCGTGTGTCTGAAATAATGGGAACGTCAGAAAGTTATCCTCTGGAATTTTTGAGGGACGAAGAAGCATGGACTTTGTTTAGTAATAGAGCTTTCGGACCTGGAGTTGCTGAGAAGCCAGAAGAACTTGTCAGGATTGGGATGGACATCGTCAAGAAGTGCGGGGGATTGCCCCTTGCATTGAAAATGATCGGGAGCTTGTTGTACATGAAAAGCGATAGAAGCGAATGGTTGAAGATCAAGGAGAGTGACATGTGGAATTTGGAAACCAAAATATTACCTGCACTGCGGTTGAGTTATAAGCACCTGCCTCCGCACTCGAAGCAATGCTTTGCCTTCTGCGCCGTATTTCCCAAAGATTATGTGATGGAAAGGGAGAGGTTGATCCAGATGTGGATGGCTCATGGTTTTATTCCCTGCGATGGAAGGTTAGAGGTTAGAGGGCGTGAGATTTTTAACCAACTAGTTCAGAGGTCATTCCTTCATAATTTAAAGACAGAAAGAGATCCTTATGATGACTCTGTCCCTAGGACAACTTGCAGGATGCATGATCTCGTACATGATCTTGCAAAGTCGATTGTTGGGAAGGAGTTTATGACAACACTGTCAGAAGGGTCCCATGAAGATGCAGCACCAAAGGATGTATATCATTTGGTAAGTCTTAAGGAGCTGGACGTTAAAAAGACACTAGAAACCTTCCCAAGACTCCGGACATTGCTAATAGATGGTTATATTGAGGCAGCTGAAATTTCAAAATATACTTTTCTAAGGGTACTCAAACTAAGAGTATATGCGACTGGACTTCAAATTTCTGTCAAATTTTTGCAACACCTACGATATATTGACCTATCCGGTACTGATATCCATGAACTACCTGAATCAACAAGTACTCTGCTGAACTTGCAGACATTGGTTCTTTCTAGATGTTATGAACTGTGCAGGCTACCTGAAAGCATGCGATGCATGATTAGCCTTAGGCATCTCTATCTGGACGAGTGTCATGGGCTGAGGAAAATGCCAGAAGGCATGGGACTAATGACCAACCTACAAATACTGACGATGTACATTGTGGACGATGCTGCTGCTGCTGAAGGGAGAGGCATAGGGGAGCTGAGAGGGCTACCACTTTCGTTCAAATTAAAGCTCTGCAATCTGCGATATGTGAAAGATGTCGTGGAGGGCCAAGAGGTGAATCTTCATTCCAAAAAAGATTTGCATTACCTAGAACTCTGCTGGAGAGAAGCGAGGACAATGAGTAGGATGGAGGAAAATGAAGAAAGTGTTCTGGGCGATGACACCATGGTTACTAGCTCAAATGAACAAAATGGAATGCTAGTGCTGGAAGAACTTAGGCCTCCCAATAGCATAAAATTATTGCAAATATGGGATTACCATGGATTAAATTTTCCTAGATGGTTGGCAGACCTTCAACAGTTGGTGGAACTTCATATGGGATATTGCACAAGATTGAGTCATCTTCCACCACTCTGGTTATTGAAATCTCTCGAGGTGCTGACTTTAAAACATATGGATAATCTGAAGTATGTTATCTCTGAAAGTGCAGGAGACTCCCCGGTAGTGCAAGCATTTACCTCGCTAAAAGTGCTGAAGTTGTGTCATCTTGGAAGCTTGGAGTATTGGTGGGAGAACAACAACGCTGATCACGCTCAAGCCATGGCAAGTAATTGCTTCCCAGCTCTGGTTGATTTAGAAATAAAGAAATGTCCAAAGTTGGCCGGTTTGATGCCATTGGCTTCCTCTCTCAAATGGTTCAAATTAGTGGAAAGCAATAAGATAGTGCTTCGTCCTTTGCATCTCGAAGGCCTTGAAACATTAACCCTCAAAGTATTCGAACAGGGAGCTTTGATGTCGCATGATCAGGAAGAAGACGGCGAGACGAGCGGCTTTGTTCTTTCACGCCTCAATCACATGAAAATCGATAGTTCCGATTGGATATTTCCTGCTAGGATCTCCAAACTTTGGAGAAGCATGACTTCTCTCGAGAGTCTCGACTTAAGTGAATGCCACGCTCTGGTCGATTTGCCTGAGGTGCTTCAAGGATTGAACTCGCTGAGATGTTTGGAATTTCGCAGCTGTAAGAACCTGAACGGTCCCGTGCCATCCAACATAAACCGTGTCTTCCTCAGAATCTCGAAGATCTTTGGTTCATTTCATGCGAAAGGCTGACGGCAATGCCGAGTTGGAGCGTCCCTGCGTCGCTAAAAATGTTGGTTTTCAATGACTGCAGAAACCTCGTATCACTGACAGCAGCGGCTGGACAAGACCCCGGTGGCCTCACATCTCTCGAGGAATTGCGTATTAGGCGCTGTATAAATTTGAAGCCGTTGCCGTCAGGGATGGAACGCCTGACTCCTCTCCGAAGGTTGCATATCGCGGACTGTCCTGAGCTGACGATATTACCGCAACGACTGTCCGCCCTCAAAGAGTTGTATATTTATAGATGCCCTGAACTTGAAGAGAAATGCAGGAGGGGAGGGGAGTATTGGAGCCTCGTCTCCCACATCCCAACGAGACACGTGGGGGATGACCGGAGTTAGTGGGTTGATTAATTAAGAGAGGATAGAAATATTTTGAATTTTTTTTATGTTGAGCTGAATTTTATTCTAAGCTCTTGAATCCCAACTCTGAATTTTATTCAGCTGAATTTTGTTGTCATTGTAAAAAAGTTTATAAATCACTGTGAAAAAATATTTGTATATATTGACTTTTTCCACCTAAGATTCGACTGCTGCCGTTGCATTACATGTGTGCCAAGAATATTATGAGTGGTAAATACTTTATTCCTACTAAATGAAAATTAGAGCCATAAAAAAATAAAATTAAAATAATTTTGGATACGTGGTTTTGCACTGATGCCATAGAGTTTAATCTATCATACTATTATCTAATGGATCATATGCAATTGTTATGTTTGATGATATTTTTATGACGTAACCTGGTTGCCAAATTAGGTATTAAATATTGCTTGATTTGAATTCTGAAATAATGATTTAAATTCTTTTAATTGATGCTACCAAAATTTTCCTTCGAGAAGTAACGCCCCAGATCGACTCATGCCACGTGACGAAGATCAACTTGAAGATGCTATGAACACCTCACACGGGAACGCTCTCACCGTACGCTAGAAATATGAAAAGAAGAATATGCTAAAAACGAAATATTTTTATGCCACAAGAGATGAAGAAGCCAATCCCGCGTAATAACGTTATGACTTTGCATATCTTGTTGATTAAGTCTCAGTCAAGAATTGAGACACGTCAATGAAAGAAAGGATAAAAATAAAGAAGACTATATTAATTGTGGAAGTCTAAGAAAAGAAAACGTTACATCATCTATAAATATCATGAGTTCTACATCAAAAGTTTATAAATGCGGAAGGAAAATAAATCACTAAATAGGCTCTGTGGTACATGTGTTTTCTTATCGCTACATCCTTGTCGCAACACACATACTCAACATTGGCTTGACCCTGTGAAAATCAAACACAGAGGAGGAGGTCCTCCCGTAAGCTTTACAGCCTAGTGGGAAAACACGTAAGTATACAATGCATAACTTGAATAAAAAAAATCAGAAGTAAAATGATATACTTAACTTGAACGTGAAGTGGAGCATGTAAGCATCATAAATCATAATAGAGAAGATAAGTAGATGTCATAAATCAATATGAATCAAATAATGCTTGGTAAACTTAGAATCATAGCATGCTTGATAATCTTGACATAAGAGTATCAATAACTTGGCTTGATATTCATACTTGCTTGTCTTATTCATACTTCTTAATCTTGAGTCATATGTAGAAATCAGAATGACTTTAGGTGCCTTTAATTCTTGGGGTATGCCGAGTAAACAATACAGCCTTGTGCGATCAATGGGTGATCCAACCATGATCAAGGGAGCGACATTTATCTTGAGACACTTGGATTGAATTAGCAACCCATTTTTTTCATCTTCTATCTTAACTTATTAATCATTTTAGAAACTTGTTATTCTTATTCTTCATACAATAGAGGCAAAAAAGATGGAGAGTAAATTAATAAAAGAATTCATATATTCATTAGGTATGGATTTTGGTGAGGACATGGCATTAAAATAAGTCATAATCATGATTAATCATAAGGCAAACAAACAATGATCAGATCAAAATCAATGAAGAAATGATGAATGAAAAAGGGGATTGTTCTGTAGTTTGGCACGATCGCGACAGCATAGTGGCACACCTGTACCGATAGGAATGTGTGGTCGTGCCATAAGGTGGCACGACATGCTGGAAATTAGGTAGAGATGGAACGGGCGTGCCAAAGGGGTGGCATGCCCGTGCCAAATGAGTGGCACGATCGTGACGACGGGGGTTTCCCAATCGATTTCAGTCACAATCCATTAAAAATTTTAATAGAGCATCGCCACATATTAGTTTCTACATCCTAGCAATCAACAAGGCAATCAATATCAACAATAATCAGATTCTAAAAGCAATCAAACCTACAACCATGCAAAAAAAAAAAAAGAAAAGAAAACAGAGCATCCATCATTTCTTGGATCTTCTTCATAACTTTCATCTATTAACATCATCAAATCGTAATAGGGAGAGGATTAGGTCTATTCCGAGTTGTGCAAGGTGATTTCAATTCATTCACCTCATTTTGCAATGGACCCCTATTTCAATTCGCCGAAAGCGCTAACGGTTGCATCCTCTCTATTCTTGTGTCTGAGGTGCCTCTCCTCTGTATTCTCCTCCTGAAATCTGCCCAAGCAACATAACGTCATGAGGAGATGTTAAGATGGATGAGGATCGTGAGAGGGAAATACTGAATCGATGAAATCGCGTCGATGAAATACCTCTCGTCTCGCCTGTAATAGATGGGCTACGAGGTGTTGAAATTTTCTTCAGGATGTACAAGCATGCGTGGGTTGGAGAGGAATTTTGGGTCACCTATTCTAGTATTAAGAGTATAGGATAATCTAGATCTTATCTTTTTCATTAATGACTGATTTATGATTTTTATCTTATTAACCCTCCATAACCCCTTTACTAATGTCAGGTTGTCTCCTTTCTAAATCTCTCGAGATTTTTGGTTGTTCAGGATTACTGACCATTTTTATCTTGAATCTTTTATTTTACGGGTGTTACATTCTTACCCCCTTAAAATAAAATTCGTCCTCTAATTTTGCATATGGTAGAGGGCTTACAAAAAATATGAGGGAATTCTTGGCACATTTCCAACTCGAGCTCCCATGTAGTGTCCTACTCTGACCATGGGTACGTTCTTGTTCTTCTGACGTTGCACCTTGCACTCCACTATATGCGTCGGTACTCGGCAAAGTCTAGCTAGATTTGGCTCATCTATCCTTATAACATTGACAACATCATATTTGTACTTCTTGAGCATAGATATATAAAATACATTATGCACTCTCTGATGGGGGTAGAGCTAGTTTGCATGCTGCCTCGCCTACTAGCTCAAGTATATCGAATGGACTCATATAACGAGGATCGAGCTTTCCTCGCTTGCTGAATTTTATGACCCCTTTCATAGGGGATACCTTCAGAATAACCTGATCACCAACTTGGAAAATCTGCTCTCGTCTACACTTATCTGCATAACTCTTTTATTTTTCTTGTGCAGTCTTCATCCTTTGCTTAATCAGTTAGATCTTTTTAGCATACTCCACTACATCTTTCACCTCTTCTTTGCTCATGATTTTTTCTTCGCAGACTTCACCCGAGTGGGCAGATGAATGGCAAGATCGGCCATACAAAGTCTCAAAGGGTGCCATACTAATATTACAAAGTCTCAAAGGGCAAGATCGGCCATACGAAGTCTCAAAATTGTAAAATCTTGTTAAAACAATTTTACTCCCCCCAACACTTAACTTTTCTTGTTAAAACATATTTAGATCATATTTCTCCCCCTATTTGTTTCATCAAAAAAGTCATTTGTAATTGAAGTACATAAGAACCCATATGTAACTCCCCCTTAATCAAGTTTTCAAAAAATATATTCTTCCCCCTTTTGCCACATAATAGATATGTAGAGTTTAAAAAATAACTCCCCCTAAGTTTATGACTATTTTATAATGAACATCAATTTATGACAGTCAAAACAAAAATAAATTAAGAATCAAAATATGACACAAAACTTTGATTCAACAATGATATCCATGATAAAGTTTAATCATGCTCCCCCTATCACTATTATCAATTTTCATTTATATGTTCCTTTTTTAAAAAAAATTGTAGTTTTGAATTTTTGAGTGACAAAAAAATAAATGATAGTTTTACCATAACCTTTGTGCCTTCACATTTTCAATTTCATATGTCCTTTGCATGTGAGGCACACCTGAAAAGTGATTATGTAATCTTTGGTACCCAAATTTCTTTGGGCCCTAATTTGTTAGACAATATTCTTTTCGAAACCCAAATTATGCCATGTTGTGTTGATTTTCTTATTTTACATTGATGTGCATAATGCCCATAAAATCCACATGTGAAGCATTTAAAATGTGATTTTCTATCATAGGGATGATTCCTAAGATTATTTTTTTTTCATAAGACATAATCTTATTTTGTATATCTTTCAAAGAGACATTTTCTTTTTTTACTTTTTCCAAAGAACATGCTAGTTTTACAACTTCACATACATGCGTGATTTCTAAAGTTTCAATTTCATCTTTTAGTTTTTCATTTTCCAAAAAATATGCATTATTTTCCTCTTTTAATTTTTCAATTTCATGTATTAATGTTTCATTTTCCTCTTTAGTTGAAAAATATCTTTTTATAAAAGAGGAGAGTTCCTTATTCACATCTAAAGAAAGAATTTCTTCGGAAGAGTTTGACGAGTCATAATTTGAGTTTGAAGGGTTAGCAATTACCTCAATTACCTCATCGTCGTGTGCCATCAAGCATTTGTATGCTTGATGAGAGCATGATGAACTACTTGTTTCACTAGACTCTTCATATTTTTTCTTTTTACTTTTTCGAGATTTTTTTTTGTGATGTTTGTATGATTTTCTTGTTGGCTTCTCGTTCTTGTCTTTCTTTTTAACAAGCTTGAGATACTTATCTAATTTTCTTGTGTAGAGTGCGAGTTTCTTTTCATCCACTTTTTCTTCACTTGAATTTTCTTTTATTGTATTTGCCTTCAGTGCTAATGTTTTCCTCTTGAGGGCTTTTTCTTCTTGATCTTCTTGGATAGAGATCTCATAGATTAGAAGTGAACTAATAAATCATCAAAATCCAATTTATTTAAATCCTTCTCTTCGATCACGGTCCTCTTAGTATGCCATTTGGGGGAGAGAGACCTGAGAATCTTTTTCACTTTCTGAGGATTAGATCTTGGCTCGCCTAAAAAGGCTAAGCCATTCAAAGTATCATTAAAACGGGCAACCATATCATTTATGGATTCATTATCATGCATTTTGAAAGAATCATATTGGTGGTTTAAAATATTAAATCTAGATTCTTTAACTTTGTCGGTTTCTTCATAAGTAGTAATGAGCTTTTCCCAAATCTCGGTTGCGGTTTCACAACTTGAAATCCGATTAAACTCCGTTGAATTCAAAGCACAATAAAAAATATTTTTGGCTTTCTAATCAAGTTTTGAAAAAATCTTTTCTTTTTCTTTAGAATCATTAGGTAACTTTTCATGAACATAAAAACCTTTTTCAACTATTTCCAACATGTCGATATCAATAGAACAAATATATGCTTGAATTCTAATTTTTCAATATGCAAAATTTGATGCATTTAAAAGGGGAGGACGACTAATAGATTGTCCTTCGGCAAAACCAAATCCACTTGATGTCATGGCTCTTAAGATTGTTAAATCTTAAAAAAGATGATTGAATCTTAAAGATTAGATAAAAAAAATGAGAAGATTCAAAAAATCAAAATAAGAGCAACCCGCTCTGATATTAATTGTAGGATCCCAAAGGGCACCAAGAGGGGGGGGGGAGGTGAATTGGTGTTCAATTCAAAAATGTCGATTTCACAAAAATTGTCGCGGAAGATTAAAATCGATTCTTCAATCCTTTATAATTCAGATCATAAATTCAATATGAATGGGGGAGAGAGAGAGAAAATCAAATTCAAATGGACACGATAGTTTGTTGAGGAGGTTCGGCCACACTTTGGCCTACGTCCCCGCTCCGACTTCTCGACATCGAGACCGCCGGAGATTCCACTAACACTTCCTTTGTTCCAAATGAGGCAAGGAAGAAAGCCCTTTACATTACCGCTTTTTTTTCCGCTGCGAAAGGCAAGACAACCTCTCCTTCTAAGAAGCTAATCCATTTCTCTCGCTCAAGAGGTAAGATTTTGAACCTCTTTGACACAGGAGCTCTCTCTAATTTTTTTGAACAAAAGTGTTTCTCTCTTTTACAAAGCTAAGCTCACAAAAGAAGAAGAGAGAAAGAATGAGAAAGCCATAAAATGAGAACTTCAAGAAATGGTCTCTCTTTGACAACCTAAAGTTTTCTTCAATGAGTGAATGGGTGCTTTTGCCTCTGGGTTTGGCACTCCTTTTATAGTCTTCAATGTGTGAAAAATTCATCCAGAAGTCATTCCACAAATTTCTCATTCAAATTTGACCGTTACTGTTCATTTGACTCGGAGGCCGGTCGACCAAAATTCTGGACCGATCGACCTGTCTATGTGACCGTTGCGCCATTTCTCCAGTTACCACAGCTGGTCGGTCGACCGGACTATTGATCGGTGTCTCGACTGGTGCAGTCTCGCAGTTTTGATTTGTAGCCATTGAGCTGATCGATCGACCGGTGCTTCGGCCGGACTGTCGATCGGTATAGTCTCGATGTCGTCCGGAGTAGGCTCACTGGTTGTCGGTCGACCGGTATCTCCTATTCGGTCGAACGGCCTTGTTTGCTTCGACCGACGGGTTGACCAACCTGCACTATTTTGATTATAATGTTTTGCACAGTTATCCAAATTAGAAGATCTTGTAGTCTATGGAAAGCTAACAGAATTCCCTACAAATTTGCTATCGAATATTCATCCAAAATCTAATCATTTCATAGTCAATTATGTGATCAAAGTTTGTGCATAAAGTTATCTCTTTTTCTTGGACTTTTTTAGCATTTTAATCTTTCGAGATTTGTTTCATCAAAATATAATTTCATGTCATTGAAACTTTGACCCAACAATCTCCTCCTTTTTTATGAAGACAAACCGAGAAATATGAAAAAGATATAAGTTGGCGAAAAAAGTTGTAAAATCTTGTTAAAACAATTTTACTCCCCCCAACACTTAAATTTTCTTGTTAAAACATATTTAGGCCATATTTCTCCCCCTTTTTACTTCATCAAAAAGTCATTTGTAATTGAAGTACATAGGAACTCATATGTAACTCCCCCTTAATCAATTTTTCAAAAAATCTTTTCTTCCTCCTTTTGCCACATAATAGATATGTAGAGTTTAAAAGATAACTCCCCCTAAGTTTATGGCTATTTTATAATGAAATTTAATTTATGACAGTAAAAAAAAAATAAATTAAGAATCAAAATATGACACACAACTTTGATTCAACAATGATATCCATGATAAAGTTTAATCATGCTCCCCCTATTACTATTATCAATTTTCATTTATATGTTCCTCTTTTTTAAAAAAATGTAGTTTTGAATTTTTGAGTGACAAAAAAATAGATGATACTTTTACCATAACCTTTTTGCCTTCACATTTTCAATTTCATATGTCATTTTCATGTGAGGCACACCTGAAAGTGATTATGTAATCTTTGGTACCCAAATTTCTTTGGGTCCTAATTTGTTAAACAATGTTCCTTTCGGAACCCAAATCATGCCATGTTGTGTTGATTTTCTCATTTTGCATTGATGTGCATAATGCCCATAAAATCTACATGTGAAGCATTTAAAATGTGATTTTCTATCATAGGGATGATTCCGAAGAATATTTTTCTTTTCATAAGACATAATCTTATTTTGTATATCTTTCAAAGAGGCATTTTCTTTCTTTACTTTTTTCAAAGAACATGCTAGTTTTACAACTTCACATACATGCGTGATTTCTAAAGTTTCAATTTCATCTTTTAGTTTTTCATTTTTCAAAAAATATGCATTATTTTCCCCTTTTAATTTTTTAATTTCATGTATTAATGTTTCATTTTCCTCTTTAGTTGAAAAATATCTTTTTATAAGAGAGGAGAGTTCCTTATTCACATCTAAAGAAAGAATTTCTTCGGAAGAGTTTGACGAGTCGTAATTTGAGTTTGAAAGGTTAGCAATTACCTCAATAACCTCATCGTCGTGTGCCATCAAGCATATGTATGCTTCATCACTAGAAGAGCTTGATGAACTACTTATTTCACTAGACTCTTCATATTTTTTCTTTTTACTTTTCCGAGATTTTTCTTTTTTGTGATGTTTGTATGATTTTCTTGTTGGCTTCTCGTTCTTGTCTTTCTTTTTAACAAGCTTGAGATACTTATCTAATTTTCTTGTGTAGAGTGCGAGTTTCTTTTCATCCACTTCCTCTTCACTTGAATATTCTTTTATTGTATTTGTCTTCAGTGCTAATATTTTCCTCTTGAGGGCTTTTTCTTCTTGATCTTCTTGGATAGAGATCTCATAGGTTAGAAGTGAACCAATAAGATCATCAAAATCCAATTTGTTTAAATCCTTCTCTTCGATCACGGTCCTCTTAGTATGTCATTTGGGGGAGAGAGACCTGAGAATCTTTTTCACTTTTTGAGGATTAGATCTTGGCTTGCCTAAGGAGGCTAAGTAATTCAAAATATCATTAAAACGGGCAACCATATCATTTATGGATTCATTATCATGCATTTTGAAAGAATCATATTGGTGGTTTAAAATATTCAATATAGATTCTTTAACTTTGCCGGTTCCTTCATAAGTAGTAATGAGCTTTTCCCAAATCTCGGTTGCGGTTTCACAACTTGAAATCCGATTAAACTCCGTTGAATCCAAAGCACAATAAAAAATATTTTTGGCTCTCCAATCAACTTTCAAAAAAATCTTTTCTTTTTCTTTAGAATCAGTAGGTAATTTTTCATGAACATAAAAACATTTTTCAACTATTTCCAACATGTCGATATCAATAGAACAAATATATGCTTGAATTATAATTTTGTAATATGCAAAATTTGATGCATTTAAAAGGGGAGGATGACTAATAGATTGTCCTTCGGCAAAACCAAATCCACTTGATGCCATGGCTCTTAAGATTGTTAAATCTTAAAAAAGATGATTGAATCTTAAAGATTAGATCTAAAACGATTAGATAAAAAAATGAGAAGATTCAAAAAATCAAAATAAGAGCAACCCGTTCTGATACCAATTGTAGGATCCCAAAGGGCACCAAGAGGTGGGGGGTGAATTGGTGTTCAATTCGAAAATGTCGATTTTACAAAAATCATCGCGGAAGCTTAAAATCGATTCTTAAATCCTTTATAATTCAGATCATAAATTCAATATGAATGGGGAGATTGAGAGAGAAAATCAAACTCAAATGGACACGGTGGTTTGTTGACGAGGTTCGGCCACACCTTGACCTACGTCCCCGCTCCGACTTCTCGACATCGAGACCGCCGGAGATTCCACTAGTACTTCCTTTGTTCCAAATGGGGCAAGGAAGAAAGCCCTTTACACCACCGCCTTTTTCTCCGCTTCGAGAGGCAAGACAACCTCTCCTCCTAGGAAGCTAATCTATTTCTCTCGCTCAAGAGGTAAGATTTTGAACCTCTTTTACACATGAGCTCTCTTTAATTTTTCTGAACAAAAGTGTTTCTCTCTTTTACAAAGCTAAGCTAACAAGAGAAGAAGAGAGAAAGAATGTGAAAGCTATAAAATGAGAACTTCAAGAAATGGTCTCTCTTTGACAACCTGAAGTTTTTCTTCAATGAGTGAATGGGTGCTTTTGCCTCTGGGTTTGGCACTCCTTTTATAGTCTTCAATGTGTGGAAAATTCATCCAGAAGTCATTCCACAAATTTCTCCTTCAAATTTGATTGTTACTGTTCATTTGACTCGGAGGCTGGTCGACCGAAATTCTGGACCGGTCGACCGAAATTCTGGACCGGTCGACCGGTCTATGTGACCGTTGTGCCATTTCTCCAGTTACCGCAATTGGTCGGTCGACCGGACTTTCGACCGGTGTCTCAGAAACAACTGATATCACCTCGGCCAGGGCAAACCCGGACCGGGTGTATAGTGAACTCGGGCCGGGTCGGCCGGTTTACTGCTAAATCAATCACGCCGCGACCCTAGTCGAGCCAAAGCCAGAACCCGAGTCGGGTCAACAGGAACCCGGGCCGGGTTGGACAACCCGATCCGGTTCCGAATCCAATTCGGTCCAGATTCAACCAAATCCGGGCCGGGCAAAGTAGAACTCGGGCCTGGTTCTGTCGCCGATGGAGAAGTGCGTTCCGACGTGATTTTTCGACCATCATAACTATACCATACAATATTTAAACTATGCATATTAATGGAATTCTGGTACAAAGGAGAAGAGATTAGGGTTCTATGTCGTGGAAAACCGATGACATAGGGATTCCCCCTACGTACCTAAAGTTGGCTGAAAAACCAACTGAATTCCCTCTCTGGAAAGGCTGCCCAGATGCCGAACTTTGGCCGGCGATATCTCTCTGTCCTCGTTCCGAAATTCGCGGCCACCACCTGAAACTTCTTCTCCTATGTGCCGGCTTCAAAACCAACCGTCTTGTGCCCTAGGAGGTGCCTCGGTTCATGTGCAAATGAGAGGAAAAGAGAGGCTCGTGGTGCAGAAATTCTGTTTTGCTAAAAGGGGTTTTACAGCCATCTCTTAATGTCTATTTGTAGTGCAGACTTAGTATTTTCAATTCTATTGGACCTTGGTCTCTTTTAGAATCAATCTTGGTCATCCATCAATGATTTATCATCCCATAATTTCTCAGATTTAATTAAATCCGAGAGTAATTATTTTTCTATCATAACAACTCAATTAAATCTAATCTCTCTCAAATTTCCTTTTATCTCTTTAATCATCTTTTTCAATTTTCCTTGAATTTCAGAATTAAATAATTCTCAAATTTCAAAAAATGATTTTTCAGATATTATAAATGAATAAAATTTATTTATTTATTTAACGAAAATCTGAGTTGTTGCAAAGGGAAATCATAATACAACACATGGACATGTGTTAAGCATCCAATGCTATGATAAAAAAAGGAGCACTATAAAAAGAAAAAAAAGAGATTCTCTTCACAAAAGGGGAGCCACCTAGAGACAGCCAGGGGCAGCCAAAGGAGGTTAGGCGGAGGGCTGGAGGAGGCCATTTCAGGAGTTGAGGCAAGCTACTTTTGAAAGAGAAAAAAATCAGAACTCAGAGGGGAAATGTTCCTGGCCTACCATCGAGTCCGATTATTCTGGTGTCGTCCTGGGCAACATGCCTAGTTAGGCTCTCAGTAAAAATTTATTGCATTCACAAAGATTCGAACTCGAGGCCTTTGCTTAAGCTGTGAGGATCTGCTATTCACTCCACCCTAATTCCATTTAATAATAACTATAATTAACATTTCGTAGTGAAACATATGGAATTAAACACAAGCTGATCAATTCCATTATTATATGCCAAGTTTAGTCAATGGTGTCGAGTGAAACATAAGGAATTCTTAGGATGAAGGGCATTTATTTCCTTTTTTCACAATCTTGAAGGGATCCATGGCTCTAGAAGCACTCCTTTCCTTGGTTACATCTTTGGGGCTGATCATTTTGGCAGTAGACTAGTTAGATTAAAGGATTTTTGGATATATAACATTATTATGGTAATTAAGAAAATGATGATTAACGTAATCATGAGATCACTATGATCATAATGATCGGAATAATGAATGCATTTGACTATTATATAAAGATGTAGTAGGGGGACGGTCAGTTGTGATTATACACGTTGATACAATTCGATGTCGAGTAGGATGATGTTATATCAGAATGATCCCTAAAGAATTTTCATCATATTTTTCTTTCATTGGTATCAAAACTTCTTATCTAATTTTTTTCTTTAGTCAAGCTCTCTCTTGCTTGGTGGTCGTTTCCAAGAAGCCATGACAACTTTCGAAGCCCAAGCACCTCCAGCGACAACCTCTTTAGACGACATTTGCCCACCGTGTGGCTTCTTCTCTGTTGATCCTCACCGTCGTATGTGATGGATCATGGATCAAAGCTATCTATCATGTAGTTTATTCATCAGAGCAACACTTCGTTCTTCCACGCGCAGAACAATGTTGCCCTCTCGCCTATTTTTTTATTGCATCATAAGGGAGTGTTTCATAGGTTGATATGTATTTCTTAGCATAATTTTCTTGATTTAAGGTTGCAATTACATAACATAAAGTTTACATTTTTAACTTTTTACCCAATTTCTTAGAATTCAGATGTCATTTTAATATTTTTATTGCAAACTGGTTTATATTGAGATAAACTTATAAGTTTTTTATATTTCAGAAAGTATCAGCACATGGACAGAGATCTACCCACATGAGGGTATCTAGCAAGGAGAAAATATGAGCTAGTAGAAAAAGGACAAAATGCAACGCATGCAGAAAATGAAAACAGATTCTGCAAAAAAAAAAAAAAAAAAAAGGATAAAAGACACTAAGGAAAGTGTCAAGAATCAACTGGTTGGATGAAAAACAAGGGAAATCATAATACAACACATGGACATGTGTTAAGCATCCAATGCTATGAAAAAAAGGAGCACTATAAAAAGGATAAAAAAAGAGATTCTCTTCACAAAAGGGGAGCCACCGAGAGACAACCATTAGGGGCAGCCAAAGGAGGTTAGGCGGAGGGCTGGAGGAGGCCATTTCACGAGTTGAGGCAAGCTACTTTTAAAAGAGAAAAAAATCAGAACCGAGGGGGGAAATGTTCCTAACGCTACTCAATATTTTTAAAATCGGATCGATGTTCGAACCAATCAGTCAACTGTGTCATACTTTGATCAGTTCAACCGAGTTCGATCGAATTGAACTGGTTTTTTTATTAAATGATATTATTTATATTACTTTAAGAAAATATATTATAAATTATAATATAAAAGGTGATAAATAATAAATAAAAATAGTATTAGTCATCCTTTTAAATCAGTCAAATAGTAATATTTTTTATATTTTAAAATACGTATTATTTATAATTTAATAATTTCATGAATAACTTTATTTTTTATTTAAATCTTTTTTATTACTATCTTCCCACGTTTTATTATATAATTTTCAAATTTTCGCCATATTATATATTTCTTTTTTCATGTTCATCCTATAAAATTTATTACATTACTTATGTTTTATTTTTTAATATAAATTATTTAAGTTTTATCATATAATTTTCTTTTTTATTTAAATTTAACTTTATTATTACCTTCTTACCTTTTATTTTCAAAATCAAATTTAATTTCCTTATTACTAATATCTTTTTTTACATTCATTCTATAAAATCTAATCCCTTATTTTTCTATTCCTATTCTTCCATCATTAATGCTATAATATACTATTTCTTAATTTTCTCCTCTATCTATTCTTCAACCATTAATAATGTAATATACTTTCCTTTTTTTTCTATTAATTCAGTTTTTTTTTACCTTTTTGAAAAAAAAACTAGATTGAACTGATTTTCTGATTCAACCCAGTTTTGGCCGAGTTGACCCGGTTCAATCTAGTCTTTTTACAATCCAAGTTTTACTACCAAATCGGACCGGACCAATGATCAGTTCGTGATTGAACCGGTCAGACCGACCAGTTTGGTCCGATTTTAAAAACACTACTGCTACCTCTTAACTGAAAAATGCTTAATAGTTGTGATCCTTCTAGTATACATAACTAATTAGCCATGGCTGGGGCTCTCTCAATGAGTTTGAATTCTTTTTTCCATGATGTTCTTAATTGAGTTACAATGATTTTGCATTCCTGAGCTTATATGTTGCCTTTATTGTTGATGGGATTGTGCTATGATTAATTTGTGTGATCCTATAATATCTTCTCTACATTTTATTGTTAGATTCTTTCATTTTCTACAACGAGACCCTAAGAAAGGCATATGCTATTGAGCATTCTAGCAGTGTGTCAAAAGGTTAGCTAAAATCTGGGATCAATATGTGAGTTCAGTGGAGTGACCTCTTGTTTTTTTTTATTTTGCAATTGTGTTGATCTCTTGAACATCTCGAGAGACAATGAACATGTTCTCCACTTTAAATGAACTTAAACTTGTAGTCCCGAAGCGAGAGCGGAACCACAAGAGTGGATAGGTCCATTTTTATGATTCATTTTGCGCCTAGCTTAGCTGAATTGCTCATGCATAGTGAGTTGGTGTTTATCTCTAAAAAGCATTCCTAAGGCTGGATTCTTTACATCTATGCATCTTTAGTTTTCCTATATCGTTCTCTCGTTTCCTTAATCTTTCTATTAGATAGATAACCAAAAGATAAAAAAATAAAAAAAAGCTACAAAATTGTTACATTTTTGCAATATTGATTTCAACAATCTTAATTTAGTTTTATTATCATTGAAATCTGATTAAAGTTAAAAAAACAAATACAACTTCTCACTCCGTGGTCCAACGTCATATTATATCAAGGTTGTGTGCTCGTGTAACGGTCAACTTTCCCCATAATAATATCTATCCTTTGATTTACCTGAGACGTATATGTTATGATTTATAAATTTTAAAACTTGTATGTAAAAGTAATTTGAGAATGTTTGAATACCCTTATTAGGAAGCTAACTAAGAGAGCACATATGTCAGAGATTTTGTCGAGTTAACCTTGTCGCAACACTCTCAATCCCGATCCTTTATTGCATCCTCACACACTAACAGACACCATAAATAGGATATTTCTATGTTCATCGTCTCATAGGTCTCTTCCTTCGTGATGATTCCACAAGTTGATCAAACACTGGGTCTTCCTCATATTTTTTTTGGATACTCCTACGCATTCTCAGTTTCTAAAGCTATTAGCACCTTATTAATTTAGAGTCAGGGCAATTCCAGTAATCGAACTTAAGATTACTAACTTCAAGAAACTCACTAGGGCACAATCATGCTAACTAATTGTACGAACCAAACTTGGTTGTCTTCCTCACACTTTATAACAATGCCTTTGATTGGTATCATGGTACTTTATATCCTTTTAATTTTTTTAGGGAAATCATGTGGATATTGATTTTCACCTAGATAACTGGATATTGATTTTTACCCATAACTGATATTCGTACTATTAACGGACGACCCGAAACCGTACATGCGGCCCCTATTCACTCCAACATACTCCGTCCATAATTGTCAAGTCGTCAATGGTGTCGTCGTCCCCTGTGTGACTTGTGAATGATGCTCGACTTCTTTTGCTTTGAAGGTCTCCTATGAATGACAAAGTGACATTACGAGACTCCTGCATAACAAAAGCTACATTATGAAAGTGACTATCTTACATATGTGTCGCAAGCATGCGATGAAACTCATTCCGAGTTCTTTTTCTGATGAGTTCTTAGAAAAATCTCATCTTCGGTGGGCATTTTGCCCATCTCCTTTTTCTACAATTGAAATGAAGGTTAGTGTTAAATAATGCCTTGAATCCTACTTTAACTGGAAATATGTTTGGATCCAAAGAAGTAATAGGGAGACTTCGAGAGATGCTTGGACGAGAAATGCAGAGTCGGAAGGATTCCTACTCCTAGTAGGAATAGGAGTCGGCCAGTTTCTGATGTCGAGAAGGACATGGCGGATTCTTGGAGGGCCGAGCTTCCTTCTTGGACCAAGGGGCACTTGGAGTCGAAGATCTACTCCTAGAAGGGCTGAAGATGTGAAGGGGCCATCCAGGACTTGTCCTAGTCCGAGTGGGACTAGGACTGCCCTGGCGGGCACTCCTCGGGCGCGTCCGGGCTTGGCAGGGTGCCAAGCAGGAGGCCTGGTTGAATTGAACTTCAAGATGGACTTTGAAGGGGGCTGGATTCTTCAGGGACTTCAGGAAGTCAGATTTCTACGCCTACTCCAAGGAGGTTTTTCTAGAGAAGGGGCTTGCATGCCTAGTAGGATTAGGTCCTTAAGTTAGAGTAGGAGTTGTTTCTCCAAGGCCCTATAAAAGGACTTGTAATCAAGGCTTGTAAGACCATCCTGGACAATCCTGAATCATCTGATCTTGTAATCCTCTTCAGTTTCTTCCATCTAATATAATTCTGCGTTGCCTTAAATTTCTCGATTTTCTCGCGGTGCATAATTTCTCTCGTGCAGAAATCCTAACAGATAGCACATGATGCAATTAAATGAACATTTAGATCTACAACAAAGGCATAGAAAAATACCAGTCGCCTGGCAGTAGTCGACGTAGGAACACAACCACCCACTGCGTGCATGCTCCCTGCGAGGAATCACGATTCATCTTCGCTTTTTGGCACTTAGATTTATATTCCTCAATCGATCACTTGGCTAGTAGCTCGATCCAAACTGACTCGCCAATCTAATTGGGCCGCTCTCTTGCAGCCCATGCATACGACAACATCAATGACAAATGCCTCGAGCACCTAGAATTGAAGTCCTTGCACATCTGTTCCGTGTGCTCGAGATCCCACCATACATCGGCCTACAAAGAGAGCCAAGCACTTTATAAAAGGGCACTATACATAAATATCATCAATTAATAACACTTTGTGGAAAATTACTTGAAATTCTCGAAATAGCATATGTCTAGTAGGATATGGAATATCTCTCCAAGTGAGCCATGCTTCCGTATATCTTTGGCATGTTACTTTAGTGCACATAGCTGCAACTAGTTTTGATGGGTAGAACCTACAAAATATAAGATTGACATAATATAATATGATGTGTAATTACAAAACCAAGTTTATATACAAAAAATATTTGCTCGCAACAAGATCATATACAACAAGTCCATAACTTACCCAAAATTACCATCTGGCTGCAAATATATTTTATACGAATTTTGTGATGAAGAGGCATCAATGCTGATCTCCGGCATCTGTGTCTCCATGTCCGCAATGTTGGGCACTTGCGTCTCTGTGTCCTCCATTGTGTCATCATCCGAAGGAGGGTCGGGTACTGGTGCACCCTACCGCTCTACAATACGAATTTTCATAGCTCTAGGCACAATGGATTATGATCCTGCAACGGCTCCTTTAGGAGTGGCCTTCTCCTTACCCTTCTCCCTGTCCTTCTCCTCACCCTTCTCCTTACCCTTACCTTTTCCTCGACCAAAATGAAACATTTAAGAACAATATAATATGTGCAAATATATTAAGCAAAGCTTAGTTGATTGTAGAATAACAAAAATAGTGAAGGTACAAAAAAAACAATAAAAGTGGATGATAAAGGTATGATCGCATCACATTAACTTGAAATCCGACATCATCCTCTGTTGCATCTTCAGGAATTGACTGGTATGTATAACTCGAGAACCAATTTCTAACTTTTGATGATGGTCGAATAAAGTAGAGACACTCACGAGAAGGTAAAGGTAAATAATAGGAAGATGATTCACTCTCGTCACACAATTATCAGGCTCGGTGATTTATTTGGGGACATCGAACACTCTATTTGCAAGAAATTCATAATCATAAGTCATAACTAAATCAATTCTGAAAGTTGTATATTAGAATAATAGCATGCTTATCACCAGAAAGTAGAAGAAATCATCATACAATTAATAATCTACTCATTATTATCAAAATGATTACATGATTTCAATTCATCTTCATCTTCTGAAGATGACACACTTTCATAATCCTACTGTTCAGGTTCATCATCACTACTTGCTTCATCGATGCATTCATCATTGTTGACTTTTTCGAACAAGTGTTCCTCATTCTGGAGATCTTGAACCATTTGTGTGTCTACAATCGGTCCGACGCCAACATATCATCTTGGTATGCAACTTGTAACACATCTTCAACCTCAATCCAACTTCTTGCTTTTGTTCTAATTATGACCCACCATTGGGCTTTATCTCTTGTCCCTTCTAGATAATTCACATAGTAGACTGGCCTTTTAGAAGACGGAATGATGAAAGGATCAAATCGTTCATACCGTCTATTATGTCGTACTTCAATGATTTTGAAGTCTTTGTGAACTTGTGTCCCCTTTTTTTCATTTAGATCAAACCATGTACACTCGAATAAGGTGACCTTATTACTGATAGTATATTCTAACTCGATGATATCTTTAAGGATACAATAGTACTCATGTCCATTTTCTCCATACACATACACCACTATTAACTATTTTTTTATCTCACGACGAACTCTCCATATGAAATTTGTAACCATTCACGAAATACACAAGCCAACTTATTACTTGTCAACTAGGCCCCCAAGCTAAATCAAGAAGGTTTGATGTACTAGAAGTTTGACTGCTAAGAACCTATAAAGGTATTAAAAGAAATTTAATTAAAGTCATCAACACACTTTCTTTGGTGATATTACAGTGAGACATTTGTATGAGACTTACGTAATCCTTAAACCATTGTGTGAAGTCATTCTCGATTCTTAGTTGTAATTCCTCGTCTGGGATATTGTAGTATTGCACTATAAAAGTAAGCATGAATGAATTAAAATATTTTGTGCAATTTGAGTACACTAAAAAATTGGACACGTGAAATAGTTAACTTACGTGACATAGAATTGCACCTATTGTGTATTTAAGAGGACATGATTCATTGTCGAATTGAATTCTGCGTCATTCAAACATCTATTTTTTTTACTTGCCATAGTGTCTATCGAGTTTATTAAAGCACGAGCAATTGTGAGTCCTCGATGTTGCTTCTGGAATTTCATTGTTTCGACGAACTGTAGTTCTGGCGCACTTGACATGAGATTCGAAGTAATATGAACAAAAATAAAAAATCTCTTGAATCATGTACGCCTTCTACACAAGCTTTATTTTCTATAGCTCTTTTAATTATTTTAAGATACCTCTCAAATGGGTACATCCACTTGTATCGAACTGGTCCACCGACTTTTGTTTCATATGGCAGATGGATCGACAGATGTTTCATGGAATCAAAAAACCCGAAGGAAATATCCTTTTTAGCTTGCATAATATGATTGGAATATTAAGTTCCAATTGCACCATATTTTCCATGGTGAGTGTTGTCGAACATAGATCCCTAAAATATTGACTCAACTCGGTAAGCGGCTTCCATATCTTTTTCGGCCGGTGTGAAAATGCAATGGGAAGCAATGGCTGCATAAAGGCATGACTGACGTGATTCTTCGTACCGAGCAAATGCAAATTGTTCATATCTACACGTCGTGTTAGGTTTGAGGAATAACCATCCGGCATTCTTAACTCACGTACCCATCGAAGCACATGCATTTTTTCATCTTTCGCAAGTGTGTAGCAAGCTTGGAGTTTGGATAACCTACCATTGACCGAGGTAACAAGGTGTAACTCAGGACGTCGACAATATTCCTTCAAATCCATGTCTTGCCTTAATATTGTCTTTCATCTTTCCATTTATGTCCATAATAGTGTGGAAGATATTATCAAATATATTTTTCTCAATGTGCATGACATTCAAATTATGACGAATCAAATGATCTTTCCAATACGGTAGATCCCAAAAGATACTACATTTCGTCCAAGTGCGTGAAACACCATAACCACTATATTTGACATTTGGATTATCAATAATCCTACTTAGACAACCAATCATGTCACATAATTCATCTCTCGATAACTTGACAAGAGTTGTTTCATGCACGATTTTTACCCTCCGAAAGCCATTCTATTACTTCGAAATGGATGATTTTCAGGCAAAAATTGTCTATGACAATCGAACCAACAATTTTTACCACCATTGTTTAATGTGAAAGCATCTGAATTATCCATGCAATACAGACATCCTAACTTACCTATTGTCATCCAACCACTTAACATCCCATAAGCTGAAAAATCATTGATTGTCCATAGTAGGGTAACTTTCAGAGTGAAGTTTTGTTTGGTCGAGACCTCATAAGTTATGACACCATTCGATAACTCCTTGAATTCGTCAATCAGAGGTTGTAAGTACACATCTATCTTCTGCTTAGGAATGTGTGAACTAGAAATAATACACGTCAAAAACATATACGGAGCAGACATACATACTCCAGGAGGCAAGTTGTATGATGTGATTATGATTGGCTAACAAGAATAAGGAACTGTCATCGGACCATACGATGTAAACCCATCTGCGCATAACCCTAGTTTTATATTTCTTTCATCACTTGCAAATTCTGGATGCAAACGATCAAAATGTGTCCATGTTTCACCATCAGACGGGTGGAGTATGACACCTTCAATTTTCTTATGTCATGCATGTCATTTCATTTGTGACGCGGATCTTACGGACGAATATAATCTTTTAAGCCTTGGAATAAGAGGCAAGTAGTGCATTATCTTCATTGGAACTTCATTCTTTGTGTTTGATTTGTATCGCTCAGCACCACAAAGTTTTGATGTTATCACCGTAAAATAGCATACAACCATTTTGACAACAAGCTATTTTGATGGAGCCAAAATCAAGTTTTGAAACTAGTCTTTTGGTCCTGTAATAATTCTCAGGTATTCGAGCTCCGGATGGTGTGACCTCTTGTAATATCTTCATAAATGCATCGAAGCAAGCATGTGAAATATTATAGTCGGCCTTCAAATTTAGCATTCTAACTGTTAATGATAATTCTAAATGATTTTTCACAATCGGGCCACAAGGTTCACTCGAGGTTGCTAGTAACTTGAAAAAAATCAGGGACTTTGGAATACGGTGACTCGTCCTCA
Organism: Pontederia crassipes; assembly: GCA_030549335.1. Taxonomy (NCBI): domain Eukaryota; kingdom Viridiplantae; phylum Streptophyta; class Magnoliopsida; order Commelinales; family Pontederiaceae; genus Pontederia; species Pontederia crassipes. The sequence continues at coordinate 37,765,059 of CM060197.1, read as the reverse complement.
CGCTCTTGTTGAAATCTGAAGTCACCATATTCGATTGTAGTAGCATCGTAAATCAAATTTTGATATCTAAAAATAAAATCATCCGAGATATTAGTAGGAACCTCTTGTGCAATATCTAAGTTCGATGACGGTTCCATCTCACCAAGTTCACTCTAATACCAATAATTGAGTTTGAAACACTTTCTATATAAATGAATTTTGACGATCTCCAAAGTTTGCAATTTTATGATTTGACATTTTAAACATGGACATCTTATGGTTCCATCTTGTTGAAACTATATAGTCTGACAAACTATTGACGTGTAGTATTCAACACCATCTATGATTCTTGTGTCAACCCTACACGATCAGGATTTATTCTATTGTACATTCATCACGATGCTTCGGAGGATACATGTTATTTAATTCTATGTGACATAAAAATTGTTAAATGTTAATACATTACTATAAGGATGAGTAAAAATGATCAATTAAATTAAAACTGAATCATGAACATAGAATATGAACTTGCGAAGATGAATCTATGGAGAAATATGAACAAGTTTATATGAACTGCAGTATGAATTCGCTCCAATTCGGATGTGAGTGCCCGGATCTTGACGTCAATATATGGATCAGATATGTCAATGGCCGAATCCGGGCATCCTCGTGCGAACGGCCTGGATCCGACTCGGAATCGGGTGTCAGCAGCCCGGATCAGGCCATTCACGCCAAATCCAGCCATGCATGGCTGGATCTAGACGTGCACGACCCGGATCCGCCCGTTCATGCCCAGAGCCGGCCATGCATGGCCGGATTCGGTGACGGCCAGACAGCCATTCACGGCCAGACGGCCTTGAGCGGCTCGTGCCGACCGTGAGCGACTCATTCCGGACGTGAGCGGCTCGACGGCCTTGAGTGGCTCGTGCCGACCGTGAGCGGCTCGTTCCGGATGTGAGCGTCTCTCTCCGGCCATTCCTGGCCATCGTCCCACAACGAGCCCGATCGGGCTTGCAATAGCCATTGCCGACCATGCAGCAGGCTCGCAGGGGCCGGCGAAGGGCTCGCAGCGGCTAGCGAAGGCCTCGCAGCAGCCGGCGAGGGGCTCGCAGCGGCTGATTGGGCTTGCAGCGATCGACCAAGGGCGCAGGAAGGCTGTCCGGGCATCAGAGCCGGGGTTTAGAGGGGAAGGATGAAAGCGAATCGTCGGAGCATACTTTCGAGCGAATCAGAGTGGATCGCCGGAGCTGCCGGACCGGGAAATGGCTGCGGCAGCAGACAAGGCGTGAGCGATGAGAATCGATGAATGTCGGAGACGGAGCGAATTGCTGGAGTCGATCGATCGGGTGAGACATGGGAAGAAACAGCCGGAAGTAGAGGGGGTCGAATTATTTATAGGAGGATTTGCGATGGATTTTTCGGCGGTTCCGGCGGAAACCTTTAAAAATATATTTTTCAACGACACTTTCTTTGCCATATTATATTATTATTTTTAATTCTCACGACATCAGCGGTGAAAAATATGTTGAGTAATTTCCCACGCCTACAGCCAGTATGCAGCCAATATCTAATCAATTGGACGCGTCTATAATTATATTAGAAGGGTCAGTTTAAGAAAGAAACTATGGTGGACAAACTTTAAAAATAATAATCTCTCCAATTCTGAAAAGCTGATCAGCTAGTTGGTATTATCACAAAGATTACTGAACATGTAAAAGTCTACAAAGTTTGGAATTCTTCTCACCACACTTACCATCATTGATTGATGTGATTAACTTCTTATATTCATTTATATTTTTTTCTTTTTTAACTTCTAATCTATCTAGACACTTTCTCATATACGATGTCACCGCTTGATAATTGACACTATATTATGATGACACTGATGAGCATTATATATGTATAATGGATATGTCATCCCTTATTATTTTATCAGAAAAGAAACAAGTGGAGAAAGAGCTACTTGCCACTTAATATTATTACCCGATATTACCGAATAAAAGGAAATAGGTATTTAGTCTCTTCCAGTCATAGTTCGGAGCGACTATGTTAGTTATTGATTGGCATCATAAACTAATGGCATATAAAACTCGAGTGGATGGAAGTCTAAACAATATTAATAACTGCAATTAATATTATGTAGTAAAAGGGAAGCAATTGAACACAACCTCATAGCAATATCGTTGGCTGAATCACATAAATCATCCTTCAATTTTGGATGTGATAATTTATCGGTTCTTTAATTTTAATTTGTAACTACGCTATCATCGAAGTTTGATTTTCTTGCACGTATGATTGCCGATAGCAGGTTTTTCGATTGCGCTACTAACATGGCGCCACAAAAATAATAAAATAGCATAAACATATAATAAAATAATAAAAATATATAATAAATTAAAAAAACTATCGTCCTTTGTCAAAGTCGAAGGAAGGGAGGTGGTGACACCTTCCCCTCTAGCGCCGACGAGGAGAGAGGAAGGGGGCTGCCCACCGAAGAGGAGAGGGGAAGGGGCGGCTGCCCGCCACCCCCTCCCCTTCCTCTGCGCGTGAGATGCTCCAAAGGGGAAGGGGGTGGCCCCCTCCAATGTGTCATGCGATGCAGAGAGGGAGGGGGCGGCTGCCTCCTCCTCTCCTCCCTTGCACTCGGAGAGGAGATGGGAAGGGGACGCAACAAGCCAGACGGGTCCCCTCCCTTCCCCTCCGGTGTGAGAGGGGAGGCGGCTGCCTCCATCTCCTCTCATCTCCGGGCGTCGGGAAGGAGAGGGAGCGTAGAGGTGGGGAGGGGGCGTCTGCCCCCCTTCCCCTCTCCTATTCGACATCGGAAGGGAGAGGGTAACGGGGCGCTGCCTCCTCCCTCTGACTACATTGAGGGGCGGCATCCAAGAGGTTGGCACCTCTTTTATTAGTTATTTTTTTATTATGCCACGTAGATAAAGTAATTAGAAAACCTGCTATCAGTAATTAGGATAACAATGTGTGCAAGAAAAATAAACTTTGAAGGTAGTCTAATTACAAATTGAAGTTGGATAATCCTTTACATAATGACCATCTCCGAGTCGGTTAAGTTTAAAATGCTGACCTCATCCTAATAGTATTTATAAAGGATTTAATGGGTGTCCCCCCAACTTAGATGGGGGAATTTCCACCCATTAAATTCGGCCCGTCCGATTCTATCAGACGGGCGCGCATCCGAGCCGGAGAAAACAAGTGAAAAGTGGAGGCCGGATCGGATGCGTGCAGGCGGTTCGGCGAGGGCAACGAAACCGCTGCCGGTTCGACAAAAAACCGGCTATAAAAGTGTCTGTGGTAATTTTTTTTCATCCTTTCGCCGACCTTTCTCTCTCACCCGCTGCCCTTCTCTCGCTCTCCGCCTTCATCGACGACGTGGAGATCTGCCGCCGGTGGGGTTATCGGCCGCCGAGGAAGTTCCGCCCTCCGACCAGATCCGCGTACCCGCTGCGCTCTCCCCCTTCATCGATGTCATCGAAATCTACCGCGTCCCGTCCAAATCCGCCGGGCAGGGTCGACCCTCCGACCAGATCCGCCAGCCAGATCCGCCCTCCGACCAGATCCGTCGGCCAGATCTACCCTCCGACCAGATCCGCCGGCCAGTTCCGCCCTCCGACCAGATCCGTCGGCCAAATCCGCGTCCCGTCCAGATCCGCCGGATAGATCCGCCCTCCGTCCAGATCCGCGTCCCGTCCAGATCCGCGTCCCGTCCAGATCCGTCGGACAGATCCGCCCTCCGACCAAATCCGGACGCCGTCGACGAGTAAAGCCGGTCGCCACCCAGATCCGGCTCGTAGGTGCGTTACCCTCTACTGTGCTTTACTTTTATCTTTCCCACTTTTCTATTCATCGACAATCGTCATGGCATCCAGGAAACTCGACGACTCTCGAGCACGCCGTCGCGCCGCCCCCGGTGACTGACATCGCACACCGCCGTGCCTTCTGGGACCGTTGGCCGCTGTCGCACGACTGTCGAGATCCACCCGACCGCCCCCGCCGTCGAGATCCACCCGACCGCCCCGCCGCCGAGATCCACCCGACCGCCCCGCCGCTGAGATCCACCTGACCGCCCCCCTTCGAGATCCATCCGACCGCCCCCGCCATCGAGATCCACCCGACCACCCCGCCTCCGCCGAGATCCACTCGACCGCCGCCGCCACCTTCGAGATCCATTAGTAAATTTATTTATGTTAATCTATTAAGCAATCTATTAAGTAATTAGTAATCTATTATTTCTGTTAATCACATAATTAAGCAATTTACTACATGATGAGTACATACTTCATTCATGTTTGATGATGCATGCATTTATCATTTTCTTTCACAGGCCCTGTAAATTTATCGTAGGCATGTCATCTTTTACTTCATGTCCTTGGAATGAATTAGATAGTCCTTATTGCGCATGTGGAGATAAAACAATATTACAGACCTCATGGACAAACAATAATTCCAGCAGACGATTTTGGGGTTGTCCTCATTATCGGGTAAATAATAATGTAGCTTGTTCTTCATTTGTCGAAGTCGGTTGACTGATCATATGCTATTCTTACAGGGTAGACGTCCGACTAAAGATTGTGGTTTTTTCGGTGGTTCGATCCAACCCTGGATGATCGACATCGAAATATTTTAAGGAGGTTGCTCAATGAAGATGAAAAAGCTCAAAGACGCAAATTAGATAAATACAGAGTCATTTTAATAGGATTGCTCGACAAAGTTGTGGCATATGAAAATGTGGCGAGAAGAGATAAAATAGTGTACTTAGTTATTGGAATGATAATATCATTTGTGTTAGTTAAAATGAATGTTCTTTAGTTCCAAAGTTTGTATTCGTATTGGACATGAAAATAGTGTACTTAGTTATTGGAATGTTGTATGAAAATCTGTTGAGAATTATTGGAAGTTATTGGAATGTTGTATACAAATATGTTGGGAATGTTGTATGAAAATAGTGTATTGGAATGTTGGAATGTATGAATTCGTGTTGTATGCATTTGAATGTTGGAATGTATGAATTCGTGTTGTATGAATTCGTGTTGTATGCATTTTAATGTTGGAATGTATGAATTCGTGTTGTATGAATTCGTGTTGTATGCATTTTAATGTTGGAATGTCAATCGAAATATTGGAATGTCAACTTTGGAGGCATTTTGAACTAGTCATTGAAGTTCAATTGCATGATCCTTTTCAATCTCATATATTGTAATCCAGCAACATCTAACATTCAGCCACATATAACCATAAGCACCATAAAATGATAACATAGAACATCCAGCAACATAGAAGATACAATAAAATGACAACATCCAGCAACATAGAATCATAAGCACCATAAAATGGTAACATAGAACATCCAGCAACATAGAACATACAATAAAATGACAACATCCAGCAACATAGAACCATAAGTCCAGCACATCAGCAACATCGCCCTACATCTATAAGTGTTCAACCATATGAATGACCTTCATTCCCAGCACCGTGTGAAGTAAGTGAATAAAATTTAAATCAACTATAATGGACCAAGTTCGATTAATATGCATATAAAAAGACCAAATTACGAACATGCAATAATGGACACTTTCGTTTGTCATGTCCTTGCTTCCCACAATTTCCGCAACTCCTCCTTCTGGAATCATTTTGTGACATTGAAACTTCCACGCTAGATTTAATCCTTGCAACATTCTTAGGCCTCCCTTTACACTTCACACTAAGGGGGTCGCGTATCGTAAATTGTAACTCGTGCAAGTTTATGGAACTTGGTTGGCTAAATTGATCAGTAGTGCTAAATTGAGTTGTTTGAATTTGGCTTGTGCTTGCTCCACTTGCATCTATAGATTCATTCGGCACATGAATTGCACTCATTTTCAATATGAGATCATCTATAGTCGGCGCCCCGCATTATAAATGCGTTTGTGAAATGAGACCCATCGTTTGCACTTTCCAAACATTACTTTGCCAAGATAAGGCTTGAATGGGTGATATGCTGTCACCGGAAGTGGATTCAGAAGCATAAATGGCATGCGCTTTTGTGTATCTAGCACTTATTGTCCAACGATGAAGCACATAATCTTCAGACAAGTAACTCACACATTTCTTATACAAAACACAAAGAACATGACAGCAAAATATTCCTTCTTGTTCAAACTTTTTGCATGAACATTTTGCAATAATTTTTTCAGATTGACTAAATTCCACCACATTTTTTCCCTCGTCAATGCTCCTCACATGAAAGACTGAATAGTAAAATCTATTTGTGTCCTTGTAAATCTTATGCGATGTGAAGCTGAGTGACTGTGCAAATTCTGTTTGGAACTTACAAAATGAAGCATGTGTATAGATCTTACCTGCATGTTCCTCCAAAGGACTGTTAACAATGTATGCAGATTGTGAGTTCATTGTGTGAAAGTCTTCTCGTTCTTCACGTCCACGATGAGTCTGGACAGTTTTTCATATTGTTCTACAAAGTGCGAAAGCGAAGTGTGCGCATTAACGTAACCATCAAAAAAAGAATTAATACTTTTTTCCCTCTGACTGGTTCGCATACCTGCAGTAAAGACATCTTTATAATATAAAGAAATCCACTATTCACGCTTGTTGTACATTACTTCTAACCAATGCCCATTTCGAATATCGAACTTTTCTTTCAAATAGAGCCAACCCTCTTCAAACTCATTTGTGTTTGATGAACCATACAGCCACTTATTATACTCCTCTTTAAATCTCTGTTGCGCTTATAGATCTTGTAAATGAGTCATTGCATTTCTAGTAATATGCCATGTACAAAAGATGTGCTTCATGTGTGGAAAAACCTTATGTATTGCAATCCCCATCGCGATATCTTGATCTGTAATAATACATTCAGGATGTTTTCCAAACATGCATTCAGACCATTGTTCAAACAACCATGCGAACATCTTCTTTGTCTCATCTGCAAGTAAAGCACACCCAAATAAGCAAGATCTCCAATGGTGATTAATCCCTGTGAATGGTGCGAATGGCATTCTCAGATTATTGGTTCGATATGTTGTATCAAATACAACCACATCACCAAAAGTCAAATAACTATCTCTTAACCTCCCATCAGCCCAAAAATAAATTAAAACTGTGCCATCAGCATCGAGCTCCCAACTATGAAAAAACTCGGATCAGTGCGTACTCCTTTTTGAAAATAAGATATAATTTGCAAGCACTCGACAGAGAAAGTACTTTTTCTTATGGTTCTCAGATGATCGATACAATTTTGAGTTGTTATAAGAGGTTTTCCAGACATATTAAGAGCTCTAGCAATCTTAGACGGACCCATATCGAAAGCATGTAGATGACCAATAGCTTCTCTAGAAGTTGCGCTGATATGATTATGTGATCTTAAAAACTTTACCTTAGAAGGAGTTGTCAGGCAATGACTGTGCTCTTCTTAAAATTTTCTCACCTCCCATTTTTCATCTTGCCTTAGAACAATATATAAATGAGCATGACAGTCGTCTCTAACTTTTCTTCTATGTGTAAAAGGTTGTGTCTGTCCTTGTCTATTTCTCTTGTGCCCTTCCTTAGAACAAACATACTTCACATTGATTACCTTCCCTGTGAACTTATGCTTATGTGAAGTTTGTTTTCTCATAGAAAACCCCACTAATTTAGCATACATGTTATAATACTTGTAAGCTTCTTCATCTATGTCGAATATCATTCCGACATAAGGTTTTGGTAACCCATATCCTCTTACAAAATTAGTAGTCTTCTTCAAATTTGTCATGTTCAACATAGTCTTCGTTCACCCATTCTTCTGTCAATTCTGCCATATTATTAACACTATTCTCACCATCCATTGTCAATCTTGCTCGTCGAATATTGAAAATTATGAACAACATAAAAAATACAAACAAAATCTCATTAGAAATTACAAACAAGGAACGACAATTATGCACAATATTACACACTGTTTCATCAATTCACAATATTAAGATTATAACTCACATAAATTTAATAATTATAACATATTTAACTATTTACAATATGATTAAGTACTTCCATTAAATCCTTGTTTAACTTGATACAAGATGATCAACTACTTATAAGGTGGTCAACTTCTTACAATTAACAAAATATTGTTAACTAATCACACGGTATTCACGGTGTTTTACACGGTAATAACACTGTGTTTTACATGGTAATCAACTAATAATAACACAGTGTTTAACTAATTACACGGCGGGATGGTCGGGTGGATCTCGGCGGCGGAGGCGGTCGGGTGGATCTTGGCGGCGGCGGAGGCGGTCGGGTGGATCTTGGCGGCGGCGGCTTAGTGTGACGAGAGTCACCGGGGGTGGCGCCGCGGAGTGCGACGAGAGTCACCGACGGCATGCGACGAGAGTCACCGAGGGCGGTGCGGCCGAGTGCGACGAGAGTCACCGACGGTGTGCGAGGAGAGTCACCGGGTTTCCTGGATGCGATGACGAGGGTCGATGAATAGAAGAGTAGGAAAAATATAAGTAAAGCATAGTAGAGGGTAACGCACCTACGAGCCAGATCTGGTCGGCGGATCTGGCCGGCGGACGGCTCTGGACGCGGATCTGGCCAGTACACGGATCTGGCCGGCGGATGGCTCTGGAAGCGGATCTGGCCGACGGACGGCTCTGGACACGGATCTGACCGGGCGACGACGCAGATCTGGACGCGGATCTGTGGTCGACGACGCCGGGGAAGGGGGAGAAGCAAGGCGGAAGGCGGAGAGCGCGAGAAGGGCAGTGGGTGAGAGAGAAAGGTCGGCGAAAGGATGAAGAAAAATTACCACAGACACTTTTATAGCCGGTTTTTTGTCGAGCCGGCAGCGGTTTCGTTGCCCTCGCCGAACCGCTTGCACGCATCCGAGCCGGCCTCCACTTTTCACTTATTTTCTCCGGCTCGGATGCGCGCCCGTCCGATTCTGATCGGACAGGCCGGATTTAATGGGTGGAAATTCCCCCATCTAAGTTGGGGGGACACCCATTAAATCCATTTAGAAACTAGTGGACATATTTTATATTAGTCATTAACTTTTTCTCTTATGAATATATTCAAACATTTTATTTGTTTATTTATTAATTAACTCAACATATAATTAGCTCAACTAACTTCTAAATATGAATATTAACATATTTTGATGAGTTAAGTAAATATTAATCTAAGAAAAAATGCATTATTTACTAGTTAATTAGCTATTGCACAAGCATGATTAATCAACCAAAAACAATATTTTATTTAATAAAATATATTTTTTACAAAACTCAAGGCGTAGGTATAATTTTTCTTAGGAAAAATGAACATAATACTTAATCAACAAGTTAATTACACAATGCATATAGTTTTATAAATAAGAAACATTTAATATTTTTTTACTACCCATAATATCTTTATGCAAAACATATTAATTATTATCGTATATTTGGATTAAATAGATTATGATGTTTTTAAATATATTTCCTTATAAAAATTATTTAACATGTTTTCTTAATTTAGACTTAAGATTTATTTTCTAATGTTGGATCTTATTTTATTTCATATTTATCCAAACATTCACTATAATTAATTTATTAATAGAAAATTTCAATGGTCACCAGTTTTAATTTCATCCAATTGCCCATAGCAATTTAATTATTGATTGAGAGAACAAGAATCAATTTGGTAATTGATTGAAAGAATAAGAACGTGAAACCAATATTCTCCCGAGTTAATTATTGATAAAGAGGATAAGAATCGATTTAAGTATTGATTGAGAAAAATAAAAATACAAAAACCAATATTCTGTCGATTGAGAGAATAAGAATCAATTTCATTATTGATTGGTAGAATAAGAATGTGAAACCAATATTCTCTGGATTTAATTATCGATCGGGAGAATAAGAATCAATTTAAGCATTGATTGAGAGAATAAGAATATAAAAACCAATATTCTCCCCATTTACTTGTTGATTGAGAGAATAAGAATCAATTTGATTATTGATTGAAAGAATAAGAATGCAAAACCAATATTCTCTCGATTGAATTATTGATTGAAAGAATCATTTACTCACCGTAAAACCAAAACGCTATCTCGAGAAGAAAGGCGTCGTCCATTGACAGTCCTTTAGCTTCTTCCACACTCTGAGCTCCGAAGGAAGGAATCCATTGGGGGACTGGTCACTTTGACAACAGACTACATCAAAGGACAGCTAGATGGAAAAAATTATGAAATAGAAAATAAATTATAGTGTTATAATTTTATCAATATTGGTTGTTTCCTTTCAAGGATTATATGATGAAAAATTCTTATAAATGCTACTTAGGTTAAGCTAGTAAGAGCTCTCAACACTGAGAAAAGAAAGTACTGGGATTTAGTTATAGTAAAGGGGTTTGTTATGTAATTAATATCTGGTAAGCACAGTGAATAATACAAAACTTCCAGCCTTCCAGGAGTTATTTAACCCTACGATAAAAGGAACTTGAAGTTGTCAATTCAATTGTTGTGCTTGTAAATTAAGAAATAAGATTTTTTTCAAAAAATTCACCGAAACGTTCTTACAACAAAAAAATACTGGGATAATGGACGTGAGGGTGCCAAGTTTACTCAACGGTAATTAATATGTCAAGTCATATCTAAATATGATATTGAATTATAACTGTAATTAATATGCCAAGTCATATCTAAATGGTGGCGAGAACTCTGTGAAGCTTATAAAACCAAAAACTCTGAATCTCCGCCTTCTTCCACATTCGGAACTCTGGGAGGAAGGAATCCATCGCCATGGAAGCATTTCTTGGTTGCATCTCTGGGGTTCTGGCCAATTTGGCATCAGAGTACATCAAAGGACAGCTTGGAGTTGCGTGTGGTGGTCTGGACGGCAAGTTGGAGCAACTGGAGCAGCTTCTGCTGGAGGTTCGCTCCAAGGTCGCAGATGCAGATCGAGATCGAGGACGCAGATGTGAGGAGATGGCTTGACGCATTGAAGAAAGCGGACTTATACGAGGCAGAGGATTTCCTCGATGAGTTCAACCCTAAGATCCTGCGGCGAGAAGCAGCGTCGGCGGAGGCTGCACGGAAGAAGAGGCTCCACCACTTCGGCAAGGTTGGCGACTTCTTTTCTTCTCGCAACCCAATTTGCATTCGCCTGAAGACGGGAAGGAAACTGAACAATATATTAGAAAAGATTGGCAAAATTCAAGCTGACAGTGAAAAGTTCAATTTCAACAAATTTGATGTTGGCAATTCTCATATGAATACCGAAGAAACGTGGTCCTTTGTTCCCGTAGAAGTGTTCGGAAGGCGCGAAGATAAAGAGATGATAGTGGAGATGCTCATTAACAACCAGCAGAACAGTGAGCAGTGCCTCGCTGTGCTTCCAATAGTTGGCATGGGAGGCATCGGTAAGACCACCATGGCTCAACTGGTTTTCAATGATCCAAGGATCGTGAGTCATTTTCAGTCGCGAGCATGGGTCTGTGTTTCTGACACATGGGATTTGAGAAAGATCATGCAAGACTTGGTAGGCGCACTGACGAGAGCTACGTGTGATTTGCCGACGTTGGAACTGATACAGCATCGCCTCCGTGAGGTACTGGCCAGCAAGCGGTATCTTATTGTGTTGGATGATGTTTGGAATGAGGATCGGAGCGAGTGGGACAGATTGAAAGGCTTGTTGAACCATGTTGGCCGCGACGGCAGCGCAGTTGTTTTGACTACCCGCAACGAGGGCGTGTCACAAATAATGGGAACATTTGGAAGCTATCGTCTGTCATATTTGGAGGAAGGAGAAGCATGGACTTTGTTCAGTAGCAGAGCTTTTGCACCAGGAGCTGCTGAGAAGCCAGAAGAACTTGTCAGGATTGGGATGGACATCGTCAAGAAGTGCGATGGTTTGCCCCTTGCATTGAAGATGATCGGGAGCTTGTTGTACATGAAAAGCGATAGAAGCGAATGGTTGAATATCAAGGAGAGTGACATATGGAATTTGAAAACCAAAATATTACCTGCACTGCGGTTGAGTTATAAGCACCTGCCTCCACACTCGAAGCAATGCTTTGCCTTCTGCGCTGTATTTCCCAAAGATTATGAGATGGAAAAGGAGAGCTTGATCCAGATATGGATGGCCCATGGCTTTATTCCCTGTGATGGAAGGTTAGAGGTTAGAGGGCGTGAGATTTTTGACCAACTAGTTCAGAGGTCGTTCCTTCATAACCTAAAGACAGAAAGAGATCCCTTTGATGACTATCTCCCTAGGACAACTTGCAGGATGCATGATCTCGTACATGGTCTTGCAAAGTCGATTGTTGGGAATGAATGTATAACTACACTGCCAGAAGGGTCCCATGAAGATGCAGCACCAAAGGATGTATATCATTTGGTAAGTCTTAACAAATTGGACATCAAAAAGACAATAGAAACCTTCCCAAGTCTCCGGACATTGCTAATAGATGGTTATATTGAGGCAGCTGAAATTTCAAAATATACTTTTTTAAGAGTACTCAGCCTAGGCGCATCTGCGACTGGTTCAAATTTCTGTCAAATTTTTGCAGCACCTACGATATCTCGACCTATCCAATTCTTTAATCAAGGAATTACCTGAATCAACAAGTACTCTGCTGAACTTGCAGACGTTGGTTCTTTCTGGATGTTCTAAATTGTGCAGGCTACCTGAAAGCATGCGATGCATGATTAGCCTTAGGCATCTCTATCTGGACAAGTGTTATGGGCTGAGGGAAATGCCAGAAGGCATGGGACTAATGACCAACCTACAAATACGGACCATGTACATTATGGACGATGCTGCAGGTGCTGGGAGAGGCATAGGGGAGTTGGAAAGGCTACAACTTTCGTTTAAATTAAAGCTCTACAATCTGCGATATGTTAAAGATGCCCTGGAAGCTAGAAAAGTGAATCTTCATTCCAAACAAGATCTGCAACACCTAGAACTCTGGTGGAGAAAAGCGAAGAGGATGGAGGAAAATGAAGAAAGTGTTCTTGGTGATGACACCAAGGCTACTAGCTCAAGTGAACAAAATGGAATGCTAGTGCTGGAAGAACTTAGGCCTCCCAATAGCATAAAATTGTTGAAAATATGGGATTACAATGGATTAAATTTTCCTAGATGAATGGCAGACCTTCAACAGTTGGTGGAACTTCATATGGGATATTGCACAAGATTGAGTCATCTTCCACCACTTTGGCTATTGCACTCTCTCGAGGTGCTATCTTTAGAACATTTGGATAATGTGAAGTATGTTATCTCTGACAATGCAGGGGACTCTCCCCTCGTGCAAGCATTTCCCTTGCTAAGAGAACTGAGGTCGAGGCATCTCGGAAGCTTGGAGTATTGGTGGGAGAACAACAAGGCAGATCACGTGCAAGCCATGGCAAGTAATTGTTTCCCAGCCCTGGTTCGTTTGGAAATAAAAATATGTCCAGAGTTGGCCGGTTTGATGCCATTGGGATCCTGTAAGGCCCTAAGGTGAAAGGATCAAAGGGGAGAAGATTAGTCTCGCATGGACAAAACACGAAGGAGGTCATGGGCTTATAAGTGGCATCCTCTTTTATCTATCAAGATGCGTTTTAAATTCGTGCGGGCCTTTGGCCCAAAGCGAACAGTATCTTGACGGAGCTAAGAGGGTGTTACAAATGGTATCAGAACCTATTTCGCGTGCTCACTTGAATCATGTGGGAAACGAACTCGCCCATGGGCCACTCAACGAGGATGTTGAGTCCCTTAGGGTCCTGATTTTAAAGCCCCAAAGTGAAAGGACCAAAGTGAAGAAGATTAGTCCCACATGGACAAAACACAGAGGAGGTCATGGGCTTATAAGTGGCATCCTCTTTTATCTATCAAGACGCGTTTTAAATTTGTGCGGACCTAAGACCCAAAGCGAATAGTATCTTGACGGAGCTAAGGGGGTGTTACAAATGGTATCAGAGCTGACATCGCGTGCTCACTTAAACCATGTGGAAAACACGGGCCATCGACCAACACGAATTCCGCTCAACGAGGACGTTGAGTCCTTTACGGGGGGAAGATTGTAATAACCTGAGGTTTAATGATGATCTCATTGAATAGTTCCACGTGGGCAAAACATGAAGATGATCATGGGCTTATAAGTGACATTCACTTTTACTTATCAAGACGCGTTTTAAATTCGTGCGGATTTAAAACTCAAAACGAACAGTATCTTGACGGGGGTGTTACATATCCTCTCTCAAGTGGTTCGAATTAGAGGAAAGCAATAAGATAGTATTTCATCCTTTGCATCTCGAAGGCCTTGAAACATTAACCCTCAAAGTATTCGAACAGGGAGCTTTGATGTGGTATGATCAGGAAGACGACGGCGAGACGACCGGCTTTGTTCTTTCACGCCTCGTTGAAATGGAAATCGATAGTACCGATTGGATATTTTCTGGTAGGTTCTCCAAACTATGGAGAAGCATGACCTCTCTCAAGCGTCTCACCATAGGTGAATGCCACGCTCTGGTCGATTTGCCTGAGGTGCTTCAAGAATTGAACTCGCTGAGATTTTTGGAATTTTACAGATGTAAGAACCTGAATGTTTTCGTGCCATCTTTTCCTCAGAATCTCGAAACACTGGTTCATTTCATGCGAAAGACTGACGGCAATGCCGAGTTGGAGCGTCCCTGCGTCGCTAAAATCATTGCGACTCGTCAACTGCAGAAACCTCGTATCACTGACAGCGGCGTCGGGACAAGACCTCAGTAGCGTCACTTCTCTCGTATCATTGGATATTTGGGGCTGTACAAATTTCAAGTCGTTGCCGTCAGGGATGGAACGCCTAACTGCGCTCCGAAGGTTGGGTATTTGTTTCTGTCCTGAGCTGACGATATTACCGCAAGGCTTGCTGCAACGACTCTCCGCCCTCGAAGAGTTGGAAATTTATGATTGTCCCCAACTTGAAGAGAAATGCAGGAGGTCAGGGGAGTATTGGGGCCTCGTCTCCCACATCCCAAGGAGACGCATCGGGGAATTGACCTGAGTGAGTGGGTTGATTAATTAAGAGAGGAATTTTATTCTAGCTCTTGAATTATGGGAGTGGGTGATAT
Source organism: Pontederia crassipes (assembly GCA_030549335.1). Lineage (NCBI taxonomy): Eukaryota > Viridiplantae > Streptophyta > Magnoliopsida > Commelinales > Pontederiaceae > Pontederia > Pontederia crassipes. The sequence goes on along the minus strand of CM060197.1, from coordinate 37,750,016 downwards.
TCCGGAAGGCTGTTTGTTGTCAATTGTCATGGTAAAAAAGTGACAACCCTCAAGTTTATATATCACTGGAAATCTTGAGAAAGGAGAAGCAAAGTCATATTCTGGATTTGTCTCTCTTTTTAAGGTTGGACAAGACCCTAAGAAAGGTTTATTGATAATCATTGTAAAGAAACACATGTTTGACTAATAAGTTGAAGTGCTGATAAATAATTTAATATTAAATTATTTTTAAAAAATAAATAATTATATATTTAGTAATAAAAAATTTATAACTTATTATTTTAATCAAATGATCAGTCTTTAATATTATAATAAATGAAGTATGTGAAGAAAAGTTATGTATATTTAAAATAATACATTTATTGATTAATTAATCAGCTTTTTCTTTCATAAAATAAGTTAGGTCTCCCAATTGTTTTTTCGATTGGTGAAATAAATATTTATCAACTCTTTTTTTCAGTTACTAAACAAGAAGAAAATTTTGCAATTACCTATAACTTATTTTAATTGACTTATAAACTTAACCAAATACTTTGTAGTTGCTGAACATACACTACAAGAAAAAGTCGTATTTCCGACGGTCCATTTTCGACGGCCCGAAATCCGTCTTAAATATCGATGGTTTTTTCGGCGGATCTTCCAAACCGTCGATATTTTCGTCAGATAATTTTCGACGGTTTAACCCGTCTAAAATTTTGACGGTGATAAATTCGTCGGAAGATTCCGTCGAAAATATTTATACTTCGACGATTATGACCGTCGATAATTTCGGCGGTTTATCTAACCGTCGAAACTTCCAGCGGTCTGAACCGTCAAAAAATTTCAAGACTGGTTGCGCATAATTATTGAACTTATTGACGGTTTTGACCGTCGAAATTTGCGACGTTCAAAGCAACCGTCGATATTTCGGCGGTCATAACTGTCGATAGTATTTAAATAAAATATTCTACCTTACTTTTTTTCGACGGCCTCAACCGTCGAAAATGAAAATTTATAATTTACACAAACTATGTATCTGTCGATGTTTTTAAAAGTTTATCATTAAGGGAATCGACGGCTAAAACCGTCGATATTTCGACGGTTTAAAGAACCGTCAAAACTATCTACGGCTGAATACCGTCGAAACTATCGACGGTTTTTCCAGCGGATTGGAGCCGTCGAAACGCGAATTAATATAATATTATATTTACCTATGTTGCGGCGGTTTCGACCGTCAAAAAGGGGTTATATAAAAACCCGACCGCACTCTTACTTAGAACGTTTTGAACGTCCGTCCGCCGCCGCCCGTTTCGTCCGGCCGTCGACCACCTCCCGCCCGAAGTTTCCGCCGCCGACCATCTCCGGCGCAGGTAGGTCCGATCCCCGCCTCCTTTGATATATAATTTTTCTCTCCTTCGACCATCTCCGTGCGGCGGCCAGATCCGTCCGCCATTCGTGCGTGGCGGCCAGATCCGGCCGGCAGTCGCGCGCGGCGGCCAGATCCGGCCGCCAGTCGCGCGCGGCGGCCAGATCCGGCCGCCCTCCGCGCGCGGCGGCCAGATCCGGCCGCCCTTGGCGGCGGCCGGCAGCCCTCCGCGCGCGGCGGCCAGATCCGGCTACCCTTGCGCGGTGGCGGCCAGATCCGGCCGCTCTCCGCGCGCGGCGGCCAGATCCGGCCGCCCTCCGTGCGGCGGCCAGATCCGGCCGCCCTCCGCGTGTGGCATTTGAATTATAGTTGTAATATTTAGAATTATAGTTTAGAATTATAGTTGTAATATTTTTTTTTCCTCCTTTTGTTTGATGAAAAACGATCATGAGCAAAAAGGGCCAAAACTGTTATAGTTGTAATATTTTTTTTCCTCCTTTTGTTTGCAGAATTATCGACGACCCAAATGTCACATACAATGAGTGTGGTGTTTGTCATAATTGGACCAAACGAAGTATATTCTGGGATTTACCTTATTGGTCTGATTGTTTGATACGTCATAACTTGGACAGCATGCACATTGAGAGAAATGTGTTTGAAAATGTATTCAACACCGTAATGGACATTAAGGGTAAAACAAAGGACAACCTCAAGGCGAGACTAGATTTGAAGGAGTACTGTCGACGGCCAGAGTTGCACTTAGTAACTTTACCTAACGGAAGAATATCTAAACCAAAAGCAAGTTATGTTCTCACTAAGGAGCAGAAGACCCAAGTGTGTCGATGGATCCAAGAGCCGAGAATGCCGGATGGTTATGAATCAAATTTGACCCGATGTGTGGACATGAATAACTTGCGTTTGTTTGATATGAAAAGTCACGACTGTCACATATTCATGAAAACTTTACTTCCTACTGCTTTTTCTTCACTCCCGGATAAGATTTGGAAGTCGATAACGGAGTTGAGTCAATTTTTCAAAGAATTGTGTTCTACAACATTAACGGTGGAAAATATGATCCAATTGGAACGTAATATTCCGATAACATTATGTAAGTTGGAACGAATATTTCCACCGGGATTCTTTGATTCCATGGTGCACTTACCTATTCATCTGCCATATGAGGCAAGGGTAGGTGGACCAGTACAATATAGGTGGATGTATCCTTTTGAAAGATATCTCAATCGAATAAAAAGGACGATTAAGAACAAAGCACATGTCGAAGGATCCATTTGTGAAGCGTATATGATTCAGGAGATTTCATACTTCTGTTCTTACTACTTCGAGTCCCATGTTAAGTGTGCGAGGACCAGAGTCCGTCGAAATGATGAAGTTCCAGAAGAACAGTCTGATGTGGCATCTTTGTCGCCCTTCAATCAGTTAGGACGACATTTTGGGAAGCCAAGGAGTAGATGGCTCAGTGATGTAGAATTCAAGTCTGCCACGAATCATGTCCTTCTAAACACGCCGGAGGTGCAAAGCTACATTAAGTAAGTTTAATATCCATGCGTTCTTTTGTTTAACGTCTTCCCAAACACCATTTTGATTTAGCCATCACTTCGTATGTAGTGCTTTCTTGCAATACTACATTGTCCCTGGAGAACATGTACAAGATAGAATCGAGAATGATTTCGCACCGTGGTTTAAGGAATATGTAATTATCAAAATATTTGAAGTAATTTGATGTCTTCAGCGTCTACTATACTCATTTATTTTCATATTAGGTTCTCAATGCCGGCACGACGACTGGTCTCCATAATTTGGCATGGGGACCGGCTCGAGAGGTGAAAAGTTGGCCGGTGTATTTTGTGAATGGTTATAAGTTTCACACTGAAACTTGGTCGATTGGGAAGAAAACCGTGAACAGTGGAGTATGTATCGTGGGATCCACGGACGGAGAAAATGAGCGTGACTACTACGGTGTTCTCAAAGACATTGTTCAGCTGCAATATACTGGAGGTAATAAAGTCACATTATTTGAGTGTAATTGGTTTGATCCAAAGGAAAGGAGAGGGATGCGAGTTACAAAGATTTCAAAATAGTTGAAATACGTCACAATATGTGTTATGATCGTTTTGATCCTTTTATTATTCCGTTTTCTACAAGATAAGTATATTATGTGCCATATCCGGAGAAGACCAGGGACAAATCACAATGGTGGGTTGTAATAAAGATGAAGGCAAGAAGCATGATAGAAGTTGATGGTGCATTGCAATGTGCCTTTCAAGATGACTCGCAGACGTCTGTGGTCCCTATTGTCGACACCGAATTAGTCGACGATCTACATGATTCGGAACACGTATTTGAAGACTTCGATAACGTCGACATACAAAATGATGAAAAGGATTCGGACGAAGATGAATTTGAAACTATGACGACTTCTGATGATGATGATGGATACCAGTCATGTGGAAATTCAGATTATGAGTAAAGGTGTCTTTACTTATCGTCACGAATTATCAATTTATTTTTACCTTACAACTAGGATATTTTATTATGAATGTTGTCATCTTATGGATTTTCATTTACGACTCATATTCATTTTGTTTGAGGCAATAGTTTGTTTGAGGCATTAGCGATGCATGTGGACAAACAATCGGATCAACAAATGTCTGACGCGGACGATGCATTCTTATATTCGCTACCATCTCGTGAGTGTTTGAAATAATGATCAAAAGAAGTCATTCGCAAAAGCTTATTCGAATTAATTTGTTTATTTTTTATAAGCGCCTCCGGATATTAAGAATTGGTTCTCGAGTTATACGTACAATTCCGTTCCTCAAGATGCAACACAAGACGTAGCCGAACATAGTCAGGTCGAGACGTTGTGACATTTGAATTTTTTGTCAATTGTGAATTTGACTTGTAATAAATTTTGTACTATGCAGATGTATCGATTTGTTAAAAGTAAAAACAAAGGAAAGGAGCCGGTCGTCCCTAGAGCTCTCAGTACTCCGTGTGCTCCTCTGTCAGCCACGGGCATTCGCATAACAGAGCGTTCTTCTCCTCTGTCAGCTCCTCGATCAGCCACGGGCATTCGCATAATAGAATGTTCTTCTCCGCCGGGTCCTTCCTCTCACGCTGATATTGCGGACTTGGATACACAATTGCCACAACAACCCGTCAGAGCTCATTGTTCCGTGGAAGACTCGGACCAGGCTTCGTCAAATCGTGTTTACAAAGCATACGTGCAGCCAGATGGGAATTTAGGGTAAGTGTTATTTTATGTATATCGAATCCTTATTCATGCTTTGATTCAGCCATGACATTTTATAATTTTGTGTCCTTCAAGATTTGTACCGTCGAAACCAGCGACTGCAGTAGTTACTAAAGTATTGCGACATAGGTATATTGAAGCGTGGCTTACATGGAGGGAAGTTCCTTATGCCACAAGACAAATGTTATTTAATGAATTTCAGGTATCATTAGAAGCCAACATCATCATTAATATTTTTCTTCGTCATGCACATTAATTATTTTTAAACACTTACAGGCTGATGTGTGGTGGGAGCCCGAGCATACGAAAAAAATGTGGAAGGCTTTTAACTCTCGGTGCTCAAAGAGATTGTCCGCGATGCTTTCTGAAGCTCGAGCTGACGGAGAACGACCCAATTGGATCCCCGAGGCCGTTTGGATCGATTTGCTAGGAAAGTGGTCCACCGAGGAGTACAAAGTGAAATGCAAAAAAGCAAAAACCAGTTGAGAGTCCGACCAGGGAGCGTGCTTGCATTCGGGCGGATGTCTATCCACGAGCACGATTGCTAAGAAAATGGTAAGGTCTTTCTCCGAACTCAGGACGAAATATTATACTTTAAGAAAATGGTAAGTAATTTGCAAATTTTAAAATATTATCTCATTGCAGGAGAAAGAGACGGGTAGACCACCGACTCAGGACGAAATATTTCTCTGAACCCATCAGAAGAAGAACAAAGAATGGGTCTCGAGTTATGCCCGGGAGACATATGTATGTAAATTTTTGTGCCTTTACTTTTTTCTAAATTGCAAGTTAATAATTAATTAACAAAACTTTGAAGTCGATCACCTAGTCATCGTTTGTAGTTAATTATTTTCTTTATATTTCAGGAGTCTTATAAAACAAAAGAAGTTGATCATATTACGCAAGCCACGCAAGAGGAGACCACACCGTTGACCCCAAGACAACTTTGGACGGACCACGTTAGCGTGAACAAGGGTCGTATTTACGGACATGGATCTTCTGTGAGTGACACAGATATTGGATATGGTCGACGAAGTACTTCAGGTTCATCTCCTTCTACTATGCAAGAAATTGTGGATCAGGTGACCATCAAGATTAAGGAAGAGGTCAGACAGGAATTCGAAGAACGTGAACGTCGTAACAGGGATGAAATGAAGAAAATGATGTGTGCCTTCATGCGTGGCGAATTGAATGACGACGACGCCGAATAGATTCATATATAGTACATAATTATTTTTGGAATTTGCTTTAATCTGATGCATCATTGTACTCATTAGATTCATATGCACTTTGACATTAACTTAGATTTTACTCTTCATCCCTTTCAGTTAGATCTGTAGACTTTCAAAGTTTTCGCCGAAAATGAAGTGCAGACAGTTGGATCATGTAAATGTCAGTACTTAGTATAAACTTGTTAGTTTACGCTCGATTTTGCTCGATTTTGATATTCGTTGTTAGCTTGTTAGTTTACGCATCTTCTAGATTTATCAATTTTGAAGATGCTCAATCAATTATTTATCAAATTATGTTGATGTTAAATTGAAATAATGTTTTAATATTTTAGATTTTAGATTCAATTAGATTGTGATTACGCATCTTCAAAACTGAATTCATGTTTTTTTTGCATTTTATATGTTATAACTTTTACTTTATTTTCAATTTTGTGCAGTGATTTTTTACGACGAAAATGATATGCGAATTGAATTTCAGCTCTTCGTCGTAACGAAGACGTTATGCCATTCAATTTGTGAATTAAGCACGCCGTTCCATTATCTCGTTCCACTATGGTTGACGTTATTGAATCTGTGAATTATGGATTATGTTTCATGTTTGGATACCCTTATGCCGAATTGAACTATCTGTGATGTGATGTGATGTGATGTGCTTTATATGTGAATTACGATATTTCAATCTGTGATGGATTATATTTCAATCTGTGCCGTTCAATTGAATTATCAAATGTGTTGTATTATCTGAGAATTATCTGTGAATTCATTATTTTTTTTAAATTTTTTTACGTTTCCGACGGTCTTGACCGTCGGAAACAGCTGAAATATTGCAATTTTCAACGGATTTTTTCGATACTTACCGACGGTTATATCCGTCGGTACACAATTATCGACGGTCGTAGCCCACGAGTAAAAGCCGTCGATACTAGATTGTCGACGGTTTTAACCGTCGATAAAATCGACGGTTCAAGCCGTCGATATATATCGACGGTTAAAACCGTCGATAGTTTCCACGGTTCAAGCCGCCGATAGATATCGACGGCACGAACCGCCGATACTATCGACGGTTTAAGCCGCCGATAAATCTCGACGGCTCGAACGGTCAATACTATTGTCGGTTCAAACCGTCGATATATATCGGCGGTCCTGCCCGTCGATAATATTGACGGTTCGCACCGTCGATATTTAACGTTCGACTGCCGCGCCCGTCAGCTAGACCGTCTGTAATACCGATGGTTCAGAAGAAACCGTCGCAAAAAATTTGTGACGAGCCTTTTTCACACGATCATTGTCCGTCGAAAGAATCGTCGAAAATCGTGATTTTCGACGGATCTGACAAATTTACCGACGGTTAGGACCGTCGATAAAAAGCAATTTTCTTGTAGTGATAGTGAAATCCTCTTACTCCTTCGCAATGGTATTTTAGGAGGCTTATAATCTTTCTTTTTTATTTGATGGCTTTTGACATTTCTTTAGTGTCTATTTATCAACGCATTCACCGGCAGATACATCCCTTTAGGAGAAAAGGATGGAGCATGCTGACACTTATTGTTACATCTATTTCTTTTCGTGTGTTTTCTTAGAAAATAGCAAATCAGAATTACATTTTCGGATTTCAATAAATGGAATTTAAAAAAAGTACCTATCATGAATATTTCATTAGCTTTAAGTTTTAACATTTGTATGCTATCTCATTTTTCTCGTTCTCCTTGGAAAAGATTCAAATTACATTCACAAAGAATGTCCACCGAAGTTAAAAAAAATGAAAATTAAATACTTATCATGCCTTCAATCCCTATAAAAAGAATCATCTTACAAAATGAACGACCGACATGTTGAAAATGTAAACTCATTCGTACTATTCTTAACGGTTTGAATTTTTTTAAAAAAATTGATTTACAAATCAAAGTTTTACATGATATAGAACTAAAGATCAAGAGGCTCTTATTAAAAAATATTTTTCTTTCTTAATTATTGTTCATGTAGTGGATTGAATTAAATTAAAATTATCACAAGTTCACATATAAGAGATAATGTTAAAAATATAAAATTATTGATATTATTATTTTTAATGGTTTAAACTTTTAAAAATTGATCAGCATGTACAACGCCTCTCTCCATCGGCGTGTGGATGAGGGACAACGCCGGCTGACACCACACGCAATATCCATCCACATTGATTGGAGGCTCCATCCAACTTCTTGTTTTAATTTAATTTCATTTGATGAATTAACTGCAAACCCAAGAACAATATGCATGCATCCAAATGATGGATGCGTATTGTTGGATTGGTTGATATGAGCATTAAGAAAATGATAATTATAATAAACATAGGAGATCATAACGATGGAAATACGTAACGGACGTATTTGACCAATATATAAGAGCGTGGTAGGAGGACGGACGGTAGCGGATATACATGTCGGTATAGCTCGATGTCAAATAGGATAATACTATCTCCGGATGATTTTCAAATATTTTCAACCAATTTTTCTTTCATCGGCACCAAAGTCAAAGACATCTTCCGGCGAGCCCTTTTCTTGCAACGAGTTCTTTCCCTTAACTTTCATGTCATTAATGATCTCGCTCTGCTGCGCCCCTTGAGCAAATTCGCACCTTCTGCGAAGGCAGAGAAGATTTGTCAATCATTGTTTTCTTGACTGCCAATCATTGTAAATTAAATTAAAATTTTATCAGTTAGATTTTTTATATATTTTTAATTTACTAAATCTCTCAAGTTAGATTTAACTCGTATATTGATAGCTGTATTCTCTTCAATTAATATTCGGTAACTTCATGATTATAATAATAACTAGTTTAACTTAATCGTACTTCGTACAATTAAATATATTTTAATAAATAAGTTTAAATACATAAATAAAATATAATTTTATATTTTAATATAATTTATAATATATATATACTATTTTTTGTAGCATACATTATATTTATAAATACCTTACAATTTGAATTAAAACAAATATTAATTAAGTTTATATTTTTAAATATTTAAGATGATTAAAAATATATTACAATTTTGCTATCGATAATAAATATTTTGTTGTAAATAATATCATATATTTATAATAAAATGATATTGATTTTTTCCGAATCCTATTATAAATAATGATTACACTTGATAAGATTAATATATGTGATTTCAAAATAAAAAACAATATGACTCTTCATATCCACTTTAATGGAGTTAAGTAGATATAAGATATATAACTTTGTAAATTCAAAAATCACTATGACTTGTCATAATTAAGTAAAAGTAATTAATATACTTAAGTTATCATATTTTTTCATTAAATAAATTTATGCATGAAGACATGGAGAAATAATTTTAAAATAGGATAAAAAAGAAAATAAGAATATATGAAGCATACAGATGTTTGATGTGTAAAATTATATTGTGATGATTTTAAAAAAATAATAGATGAAGGATAAGATACTTTTTTATGATTAAACAATTATAGAGAATATGAATAGTCAACTTGTATTTTATTAAAAATTTAATCATGATGTTAGATTTAATACATAATAATTAAGTATGTATTTATATAATGTTATTTATTATTATAAATAGAAAAGGTCAATATAATTAAATAAAAAGAGTCAATATTTAATATGTCAACATTTAATCATGATGTTAAAATTTAGTAGACAGATGATTAACATAAATCAAAGGTCATATGACCTTTTAAATTCAAAATAATTACGACTCTTCATATTAATAAAAAACTAATTAATGGAGTTAAGTAATTATAAAATATGTGACTTTTGAAATTAAGAAATAATTAATAGACTTAAGTTATTATAATTAATAGATTAAAATTACCATAATGCATGAAGTTAAAGAGAAATATTAAAATAGTTTTTTTTTAAAAAAGGAGAAAAAAGATAATGGAGAATGGAGAAAGGATTGAGGTGCTTGGTGCATGGAATATTTGCTAGTCATACCTATGGAATGATAAGTATTAGCTTGCAACAATAATGGGTATATATATATATATATATATATACTAACTAATTAAAATTTTACAAAAAAAAACTATTAAAAATTTCAAGAAAATATTTAATAAAAAAGTCAACAAATTATTTAATAAAGTGTTAAAATAAATAATTCATAAGAAATCTTAACAACTTTAACAAATAGAATTTAATTAAAGCCATGTAAAGTTCGTATTATTTTGTAAATATAATAAAAATAAAAATAGTTTATTTGATATTTAAAATTCATAAGAGTTTATGACACAATTACTTACAAATATTTCTAAAGTGAACAAAGTTTTGGGGGATATTTGAAATTTCAGAAGTGGACCCAAATTCTTTTTAAAAGGCAATTCCGCATTGACTTTTTTTGCCCTATGTATTAGTGCCTAAAAAATAAAAAAAATGAATACAATTAATATAGTTATATTATAATCCGCAAAGTATATATTATCGCCGTATTGATACAAACTACAACTTTGCAGCGCTCTAGTGCAATACAACGGCGGATTAGTGGGAGGTAAAAAGTAAGTTCTAAGTTGCATATAATTGATCAAGTTAATTAGAAGGTTCATGTGGATTTGCATTCTAATTGTTGTGTATGAATTAATTATTGCTCATCAAGATGCATCCATGGCGACTGCACTGAGCCCTTGTGTTGCATGGACGTGCTGCAACATCCTCATGTACACATTCTCGCCCCACTCATCCCAGGAGTTCTTCAGCAGCCAGTAGTTGATGCCCCGGGCCGTTGTCCCGTAGCTGACGTCACGACATGGTTTACATATGTTCGCAGTATCCCGTGAAGATGCCACTAGAATAGAAACGAAAGTTCGATCCGCCACCATCCACGGCGGCAGCCGCTGGTTGGCCACTCACCGCCTTCAAGAGCAACGACTCACTGTTCGAAGGCACCGCCTTTGTAACGCCTTCAAATCGACTCCCGTGGCGAAGATCAACTCAGAAACGTTACAGTATGTTATAATTTTGACCATAATATTGATCATATCTCAATAAAAAATCGAGACACGTAGCGAAAGAAAGAAAATAAAGATAAAAGATAACTTTAATTGTGAAAGTCTAGCAGTGGCTCTATCATTTCTAAAAAATAAAATAAGTTTTACATCATGAATCTAAAATACGAAAAGTAAAGGAAAACTAATAAACATTCTAAAAAGTCCTATGATTCATGTGTTGTCCTATCGCTAGAGCTTCATCACCACACGTCTACTCTACCTCATCACTGACCTGGTCCTGTGGAAATCAGACACAGAGGAGGAGGTCCTCCCGTAAGTTTTACAGTTTAGTGGAAAACCACATGATATATAATGCATAACATGAATAAAATAATTAGAGATAAATGATCATGCTTGACTTGAACTTGAAAAGATAACATGACAGGATCATAGATCATAATAAGAATCAGAGGATATCATAAATCATGATAATCAAATGATGCTTAGTAAACTTGAAATCGTGCATACTTGGAAATCATAACGATAACTTGACTTGACTGAATTATGCTTCTTGATCTTGATTATTAATTAGCAATCAGGATAATTTTAGGTGTATTTAATTTTTGGGGTATGTCGAGCAAACGATACGATTGTGCGGGTCAATGGGTGATCAAATTATGACCAAGGGACGACCTTTATCCTGATGCACTTGGCTTGGACTGGCAACCCATTGTTAATCTTTCATCTGATCTTATTAATCACTTTGAATAACTCGTAGCTCTTTGTTCAATGAATATAATGAGATCAATAAGAAAATAAATTAATGAGAGAATAACAGTGAGGGATCTCTGTAGGGTCAGGAAAATATGATCAGTTGTACGTATGCAATATTCAGATTAAAAAGATAATTAATTAATAAATATAATAAAAAGATTCTTGGAAATCGGTCGATCGATTCCAGGGAACGACCGATTGGCTTAGGGTCGGTCGACCGGTCTGTTCAGATCGGTCGACCAGTTGGTTGATTAGGGCTAATCAGATCGATCCGTTCAGTTGAACGGTCGACTGGTGGATAAGGATCGGTCAATCGGTGAGCAGGGAGCGGTCGACCGGTCAACATGCAAAATGAACCGTCAGGGATATCAGAATATCAGTCGACCGGTATTTCATCTCGCACCAGAATTGGTCGACCAATGTGCGTCCTGCAGAAACCCTTATCACGAACACTCCTTAAAATCTTAGTGCAATTCCAATCTAAAAAGGACTTTAACTCCTAGCAATCAATCAAGCAATCAATAGAACAGAACAATTCAAACAGTAATTCAACCAATTAGAGAAATTAAGAAAATCAAATAAATCAATGATAACTTGTGCCTTGTTCTTATTATTTTCCTTTCATATAGAATAGGATATGAATTTGAGAAATTTAGAGGTCATGCAAGGTGATTTCGATTCACCCACCTGTTCGCGATTAATTCATTCTTCGATTTGGACCCCGAAACCTAATGATCAAATCCCTTGTTTCTCCCGTGTTCTTCCCCTTGTTCCTAGCCTGCACGGTTCAGCGAGGAGCAATCACAAAATCTTGCTATAGAAAGGTGTACGTGAGAGGGAGAAAGAAAAAGGGGTCGCTGGTCCTCTCGGCTTGCCTCTCTAGTGAAGGTCAGCCTTCCCACAGTGTCCAGTGGGGAAGACGAATAGAAGGGAGAAAGAAAATTTGTGTGTTCCTAAAGGAAAAGAAAAAGAGTTTAGAGTTTAAATTATTTTTATAGCATAGGACTCCTATTGGGCTTTGATTTTTATCTAATAAATCCCCACTTCTAATCTAGGCCAGATTTAATTAATGGGATAATGTTTATATCTCTAATTTGACTCTAATTGGAATTTGGTTTATTTTTATCTTGCGGCTGTCACGTTTTTGTTTTTTTATCTTTTCTTTGTTGGTCGTTACAGCCTCATAGCCACTAATGGTGGCCAACGACAGCTTGGTGACAGTGCAGGTGCCCTCGGACGCCCTGTATGGTTAGGTGGCTTCGGTAGCTAGGCCGCTGTTGGCGATGATGAAATTGAAACTCGAAAGCATCCTGCATGGCATCTCGACTTGTCGATGTCGCAATCCACGAGTTCTTGCTCCCCAATAAAGATATCAACTTGCCTATTCTGAGCTTGACTAATTAACCCTTCCGCCGCTGTAACTACTGAACGCCCAACAACACCTTGTTCAATAAATACGTATTATATAGTGGAGAATAGTTCAAATTAAGATTTGTCATAATTAGGTGATTGAGTATTATACACGTACCACAATGTCCTTGATCTTAGATGGGGAGTAATTGCGCCCTTTGTTCTCCATTCCAAGCTTGAAGGTATCACGGCCGTCGAGTCTGCATAGACGGGGAGTAACTGCGCCCTTTGTTCTCCATTCCAAGCTGGAAGGTACCACAACCGTCGAGACTACATACTTACGTTAATCCCGTCGAATTCGTATATGCAGACTTGGATCTTATAAATCAATGACGCAAGGCCATGAATGCCTCATCCGTCAGGTCGGCGAACTTATATTTGCACGTGTTGGTGTCACGGGGTCATTTTTTTCGCTCGTCCGACTTGTGCGGCGCCTAGACGTGCCCAACGTCTAGGCAAGCTCTTTTGAGCGCTTTGCGGAAGCTTGCTTATGCCACTTTTTGTATGCCACAACTTTTGGGACGCACGGTCCCGAGCGGACGCTTCTTCGGTGGAGGCGTTTGTGAACAAACGGGCACCTCGGCGTAATGCTTGATCGCTTGGGACGCTTTGGGACGCTCTTTTGTGGGTTGCCACCCCACGCTTGAGGCACGATGCTAGATTTAGGGAAGCTTGAAATCTTTGTTGAGTAAATAGGAATGATTACAAAGCTTCGGGGGAGGACTAGCGGGTCTCCCCTACTATACCACCGTTTCGGGTGGTAGAATTACGACGTGTGATGTGGAGGACCATCTCCGGAGGTGCACTTTTCTGGAGTGCAAATTACAAAACTGCCACCATCACACTTAGAAAATAAACTAAGTACAAAAGTGAGTTGAAAAGAAAAATACATGGTAAGATAACTCGACGTGCCCCGGGGAGAAGCCCCAGGGACATTCTCCCCCACTCAAGTCAGCGACGTCCCTAGAGCTGCGGCTTGGAATTCTTCAATCTTCTGCTTGAACTGCCACAAGTCTTCGACTGTCTCCCAACTTGTGTCGGCGTCCGATCTTCCGCTCCATCGAACAAGATACTCTTTCTTCCGATTCTTCGTGCGGACGGCAAGTACTTCTTCAACTTGATCAGTAAACTGCTGACGGATGGCCGGCGGGGCGCAGTCTGAAACCCCACGCCCGGGATCTTCAGTGTCTTCAACGAAGGGCTTGAGTAGGCTAACATGGAAGACGGGGTGTTGTTGCATCTGAGGCGGGAGCTCCAACTTGTAGGCCACCTTGCCTACCTTCTTCAGGATCTTGAAGGGGCCCTCGTAACGCCTAACGAGGCCCTTGTGCAGATTCTTCCCACTTAGCCGAAGATGTTGGACCAGCTTCACCAGGACCAAGTCTCCGACTTCAAAGTTGACGTTCCGTCGGGCGGTGTCCGCCCACTTCTTCATGCGCTTCGATGCCTTGTGCAAACATGCTCTCGCCATGTCGTTCTGCTCATGCCATTCTCTCGTCATGCGGTGAGCGGTGGGGACTTTGCCACCATAAGAAGTGGCGACGACCTGGGGCGTCAGAGGTTGTTGCCCCGTCACTATCTCGAAAGGACTCCGATTGGTCGACTCGCTTCGTTGCAGATTGTAGGAGAATTGTGCGATGTCGAGTAGCTTCGCGCCAGTCCTTCTGATTGGCACTCACATAGTGCCGCAAGTAGATCTCCAGAATACAATTCACCCTCTCAGTTTGACCGTCGGTTTGAGGATGAAGTGATGTCGAGAAATGCAGGTTGGAGCCCATCATCTTGAACAATTCCTTCCAGAAGTTGCCAACGAATCGCCCATCTCGATCGCTGACGATGCTTTGTGGTAGGCCCCAATACTTCACTACATGCTTCATGAATAACTCCGCAGCTTCAGTAGCAGGACAACTTGCGGAACCGACTGCGAAGATGGCATACTTGGAGAACCGATCGACGACCACTATGATGGTACCTGCCCCTTCGGACTTGGGCAGGCCCGTGATGAAGTCCATGGAGACATTCTTCCATGGACGCTCTGGGATAGGCAGGGGTTCCAGAAGTCCGTCAGGCGCTTGATTGAGGTTCTTGTCTTGGTGACAAACAAGACATGTCTTCACGAAGGCTTCAATGTCGTCCTCCATCTTTGGCCAGAAGTAGTTGTCTTCGGTGAGCGCCAAAGTGCGACGGATGCCCGGATGTCCCGCCCACTTGGAGTCATGGCACTCTTGCATGATAGTGCGCCGTAAGTTGTCGAAGAGTGGAACGTATATGCGACGTTCCTTGGTGAAGATCAGCCCATCTTCCACCCAAAAGCGGCGTGTCTTACCCTCCTTCGCCTGCTCGAACAAGTTCTTTGCCATGGGATCTGACTCCAATCCCTTCTTGATCCTCTCGATGAGGTCGGCCTGAGAGGAGCTCATGGCCGCAAATTCCGTGCGTCGGCTGAGGGCGTCGACAACGACATTCGTCTTGCCAGGTTTGTACTCCAGGACATAGTCGAATTCTGCCATGAAGTCTTGCCATCTTGCTTGCTTCGGCGAGAGCTTCTTCTGTGTCTCGAAGTAATTTGTCGCGACGTTGTCCGTCTTGATGTGAAATCACGACCCAAGAAGGTAGTGCCGCCATGTTCTAAGGCAGTGAATCACCGCGGTCATCTCCTTCTCCTGAACAACATAGTGCCGCTCCGTGTCGTTGAGTTTGCGACTCTCGAACGCCACGGGATGCCCCTCCTGCATAAGAACTCCTCCAATGGCATAGTTAGAAGCATCTATCTGTACCTCGTAGGACTTGGTGTGGTCTGGCAGGACGAGCACCGGTTCCTCCGTCATGGCCCTTTTGAGGGTGTCGAACGCTTCCTGGCATGTCTACGTCCACTCCCACTTCACATTCTTCCGGAGGAGATTCGTCAAAGGGGTCGTCATGTGTGAATACCTGACGAACTGCCTATAGTAGTTCGTCAGGCCAAGGAACGAACGCATGTCGGGAACCCGCTTGGGCGGTTCCCACTTCATGATGGCCCGAATCTTCGCGCCATCCATCTTCAACTTCCCACTTCCGACGACATGTCCCAAGAAGTGTACTTTCGGTTGAGCGAAGGCACACTTCTTCCGCTTGACGTAGAGCTCGTTCTGCCGCAACACCTCGAACACTTGCCGAATGTGCTCGATATGCTCCTCCAAGGTGCAGCTGTAGATCATGATGTCGTCGAGGTACACAACCACGAACCTGTCAAGGAATGACTGCAATACCTTATTCATGAGAGTACAAAAAGTCGTCGGGGCGTTGGTGAGGCCGAACGGCATCACGAGGAACTCGTAGGAGCCGTATCTTGTGACGCACGCCGTCTTCTGCACATCCTCCTCTGCGATCCGGACTTGCCAATAACCCGAACGAAAGTCCAACTTGGTAAATCATCTTGCACCGCCAAGTTGGTCGAACAAATCCGCCACCAAGGGGATGGGGTACTTGTTCTTCACCGTAAGCTTGTTGAGTGCCCGGTAGTCGATGCACATTCGGAGGGAACCATCATGCTTCTTCTGGAAGAGGACCGGGGCGCCACATGGAGATTTTGAAGGCCGAACATATCCTGCGTCCAATAGTTCGGTGAGTTGCTTACGTAGTTCGGTGAGTTCCGGAGGGGCGAGCCGATAGGGGACTCCATGTGGGGCTTTAGATCCTGGGACCAAGTCGATGACATGGTTCACTTCACGCTTCGGAGGCAACTGCTTTGGAAGTTCCGGGGGCATGACGTCCGCAAAATCCTCAAGGGTGTCAAGGACTTTGGGAGGTGTTGGAGTGGAGGGCCCCGGATCTTCCAAGATGGCGGTCGCCAGGAATGTGTGCTCCTGTTTGCGCAACCCCTTTGCCACTTGCATGGCGGAGAGGGTCTTCTGTTTGAGGTCTCCGCCTGACCTCACAGGGACGTTGTAAGGTCCCTTGGGATCGAAGATGACCATCGAATTGGTGAGCGGGATGACACATACAGCAATGTGTCGCAGAAAAGAGATGCCTGCCACCACTTCGTAGTCATCCACTGGTGCCACCGTCACGTCGAAGTTTTCCGACCACTTGCCGATGCGAACCTTCACTCCAGGAGAAATTCCTGTGGTCGAGATGGACTTCGCGTTCACTGTCTTGAACGTGGCGTTAGTTTTCTGAAGTGGCAGCTTTAGCTTCTTGGCGGCCACTTCTGACACGAACAACTCCGATGCTCCCATGTCAATGAGGGCGTTGAAGACTTGCCCGTTCAACTCGATATCCGCATAAAGTCGCGCAGCCGATGAAGGGCCCTTCGGGGCGTTGATGGCGCTGAGGATGATGAGCTTTAAATAAATATAAGAAGATTAAAAAAACTACTAGACCATAATACCGTATATTGATTAGCTATTAATTGAGATTTCCATTCATTTATATCAATATAAATTTATTATGATAGGCATGCGTTTCCTGAATATTATTAAGGCAAGTTTAAATAGTTGCAAAATTTTTGTAACGGCCTGTTTAACCTGATTGCCATTCATATGACATAATACTTATTTTTTTTAATCATCATAATATGTTTTTGCATTAATTTCTGTTACCATTTTAGGTCTTAAATATTTTAGCAATTATTTTGAATTGATCAAATTCTGGTTACCTGTTTAAACGTTTCTCTTATTATTTGTTTATCCATGAGTTTCTATATTTGGATTAATTGTCAGCATCTAAGGGATAATCACCATAATTTTTATTAATTTCTGTCAGTTTAGGAAATAATTACCATTTTTTGCATTATTTTAAACATTAGTTTTAACTGCTCCTATTTTTAGCTAGTTAATAATGCCAATTAGTTTTTAAGAGATGAAGAGGTTAATTATTTGACATCACGTGATTATTGCTTATACATATGTGTACATCATTTTTCATAACATAATCACTCAACATTATTTTTGAGAAACTTAACTTTGTGCCAATAATGGACATATAAATTTAGTAAACATATTTTGTACCAAATGCAATAAATTTTTTATACATATGTATAATTATTAATATATTTTAAGCTTTAGACATAGCACATGGTTTTATGATTGATTTTATTTTTTAATCATAAAATTAAAATATACGTTATTTATAGAATCAAACTTATAGTGATATTTTGTTTAGGGTACTAGTATATGCTATTCACTTCGGTATATTAATATTATGTATATATTTAAAAAAAAGTGAGGGTAAATTTTTTGCATCAATTAGTCTTATAATTAATTTTCTACAAATCATATGAAACCTTAATATACTTCGAACAAGTCTAAGTATGTATTCCTAATAATGAATTAAACCTTATCAATCCATTATAATTTTTAAAAAAATTCAGACAATATGTGGTTTGAATTAGCTGCTTTCAGATTAAGAAGGCTAATATCCATGTCCAAACGTTTTCGAAGAAAATGCAAATTATGAGACATATATGAAAATTTTTGAATAATGGGAATAGAATGACAAAAATGCTTTCATAGTATACATAAAAGATATGGTCTCACGAGGATTCTCAATTCCTAATGAGATGACACATGATATATGAAAATGTCATAAGAGCAATGTGTTGACAAAATTGAAATCGGTGCACAATTGAGGGCAATGTGTGATGTCAAAATTGACATCGGTGCACAATTACTTTTATTTTAAAAAATAAGAGATCATGTGCATTGCATAATTGGAATGACTAAAAGTTTAGTCATTAAAATATAGTACTAAAAGAAGTACTATTTATAAATAACATAATATGGACTTAATAGAATAATTAAGTGTGCTATCAATAGTTATTGGTTGGACTAGAGTCTTCAAAGTCAAGGTAGCTAAAGAAGAAGTTCATGGGATATATTATTGAGCATATCTTAGTATCTCAAAGTAGTAGTTAATGAGGCATAATGGAGCTTGATTTGCACGTAAGAATATTTTGTGAGACAAAATTATTCTAAGGCAAGAATTCTGAACTAAGATATGGTGTCGAAAAAAGGTAAAACTCCAAACAAGCCTAAGTTACTGCAATTGTTGAGAAAAGAAATGTCATGATATATATCAATAATTTGTGAAATTGAGTTTGAACAATCCAATATAATGTAAAGATCAAATAAAGGACCATTAAACTTTAAAAAGTTGCAGAAGGAGAATGGAGGTCCTATATAAAACAACACTTACGTGTTTTACATCAAGAAGTTGGCTTCACTGCACTCCAATATGTGATGTATGTGTTAGGTTCCATCTAGAAGTTTGCTTCACCGCATTTTAAGATGTGATATACGCATCTAAAGTATGTTGAATATGATCTCCATCTCAGTTTCTCTCTGCAAAAGAATTTAAGTTATATTAAATGGTCGTGTGTATATTGGAAAGAACAAAAGAGTTTTTTCATTTTGAGAAAACTTGTTCTAATGATGTGTTCTAATTGTAAGAATAATCAATGTGCATACTCTATGTCATGTGTCTAATATGAGATTGAGACACATAGTAAACTCATAATTGAAATAAATAATTATGAGTACAGTATCTAACATATTAAGATCAAGGATGATGTTATACGAGCATTATTTAACTAGTAAGATAACTTGGACACTTTTTTTTAATAAGGTCGAGAGTTTTGTTAGATGATTATTGAGTGTTGCAACATATAGAGAGGATGAATATTTGATAATATTCATTGATGGTTATTTTAATTCTCCTATGTCAATCTCTTAAAAGGAAAAAGTATAATCAAGTTGTTTGAAAATTTTTAAGAGATGCAAGACAAATGATGAGAAAAGATTAGAAAGGCCAATCAAGTATCAAAGGACTGTATAGGAGGGAATACACCTTCTGGGGATAAGAATTATTGCATTCAAATATGGGGTAAGATATTACTATTGCCTATGCATCATAGTAGATGCAAGAATGTAATTTTTGAATGCAATAAAAAGTATGTTGTCCCACTTAGATATGGTTAAAAAAATTTCGAGCAGAGACAACTGTGAATTACATACAAAGTATTCCCACTGAGTGTGTAGTATTAATGATATTAGTTGTGAATAGCAAGAAGCCTAAGTTTAGATCATCTCCGGAAATGGATATATAAAATGCACACATTAATTCCTAATCAGTTTGGGGACAAGCTTGACTTGAGGATGGTAATGTGTATGTTTATTGGATATTATGAGAAGTCCAAAGGGTATATATATTCTTCCACTTATATAGATGTCTCATATTGAACTGAAATGCTATTTTTTTAGAAAATAAAAATGGAGCATGTAAAAAGGGATGATGATCCTTTAATAATTTTATGTGACGGTGGAGTCTAACTCCGGAAATACACTGTGCTATTCAACAGTGGGAGTTGTGACTATATGTGATGTTATACCTTTGGAAGTAGTGGAGTAACCCATCATTTCCATGAGTAACAAGAGCCTACAGACGAAACTTGCACAATTTGAATGTACTGTACAAGTGCAAAATTTTCATGTTACTTCATCGATGTTGATATAGAGAATTGTACAGATCCTATTATTTATAGAAGTAATGACTTCTATTGAGTCAGAATCATGGATGGCCACCATGAAGAATAAAATAGACTCAATCGATAGGAATGGAGTATTGACGCTATGTGACATACTGGCAAGTAGGCAATGTACATAGGGTGCTGATGGGAATTCAAAAGAAAGCATCGGATCGATAATACTCTTGATAGCACATAATGAGATTGGTTGCCAATGATTATACTCAACAAGCCAAAATAGATTTTCAGAGAACCTATTTTCTATTGACTAAGGATACGTCAAGAAAATCTTACTAGTTGTGATATCTACATGAAATTCTTACTTAATGAAGAACAAAGTAAGTGTGTACATTTGTGAACATGATTGTTCAATAAAGATGATGAAGAGAATAAGGTAGGCTAAAGTTTCACAAGTGACTTAAAGAAACATCATGTAATGCTAGAATACCGTGTGATAGTGATTCAATTTGTGTTAGTTGTAAAAAAAATGAATGGACATCATGACTAGTGGGAGCAAAGTTGAAATTGTGTCACTATATGTTTGTGACATTTTGCTCATAAAAATGATGTCATAGTGCTCAAGTTGAGTTGAAAATTTGAAATAAGTAAAATAGGAGAAATATGTTATACTATTTCAAATTATTTAGACAGAAACTCAATGATATTGAGTTAAAGTTGAATACAGGATATAAGACATTAAAATATTTTTGGAGCAAAAAAATGACTTAGTAAAAGTCAATATTGCAATACAAGATGAATCCTTTAAAGGAACCCTGCATATAAGTGGTGTAGGGAGCTTGATGTATGTGATATAATGTACATGGCCTATATTAGCTTATGCAATAAGCTTGGTTAGCAGATGTTAAAATAATCACGATAAGACTATATGAAGTCATTGTGGATTATTTTGTATATATGAGAGGCATCTTACATTCAATACAAAAAAAATTCCCTAAGGCCATAAGATATTTGAATGTGAATTTCTTGAAGTTACAAGAAATAATGTGTGCTGAGACACACTAGAGGTTGAGTATATTGTCTATGATAGACACACTACTAGAAAAACGCGGATTACCGACGGTCCGAACCGTCGGTACTTAGCCCGAAAACCGTCGGTAACGCAATTACCGACGGTTTTTCAGTCGGAATCGATCCATCGGAAAAATGCTCGTCGCAAATGGATTTGCGACGGTTGAAAAAAATTCGTCGAAAATATCGACGGTTCTGACCGTCGGAACAGTCCCCGGCGGTTCGACCCGTCAAAATTTTCTGACGGTTGCAACCGCCGGAAAAGTCCCCGGCGGTTCGAGCCGTCGATATTTCCGACGGTTGCAACCGCCAGAAAAGGCCGGCGGTCCGAACCGTCGATATTTCCGCCGAAAAAGGTCGGCGGTCCGAGCCGTCGCAACTTTTCGACGGTCCCAACCGTCGAAACTTTGGACGGACGTCGCAACCGTCGATCTTTTGACGGTCGCAACCGTCGCAAATAATTTTTTAAATATAAAAAAATTAGCGGCCGGATCCGGCCGCCTGGCGTTCGGATCCGGCCGCCTAGCGTTCGGATCCGGCCGCCTGGCATTCGGATCCGGTCGCTGGAGGCCGGATCCACCGCCAGGAGGCCGGATCCGTCGCCAGGAGGCCGGATCCGGCGCCAGGCGGCTGGATCCGGCGCCAGGCGGCCGGATCCGGCGCCAGGTGGCCGGATCCGCCGCCAGGAGGCCGGATATCCGGTCGCTGGAGGCCGGATCCGACGCGGAGCAGGAGAGAGAGAGATACGCCGGCGCGGGAGAGGGTCGCCGGCGTTCGGCGTGGGAGGGTCGCCGGCGTCCGGCGCGCGGGAGAGGCCGATCCGGTGCTCGCGGCCGGGAGAGGGAGAGAGGAGTGGAGGGAGGAGGGAGAGAGAAGAGGGAGGAGGGAAAATATATAAAGGAAAAAAGTGGAAAGAAAGCGAGAAAAGGAAAAAAAAAGCGGGATAACGAAATTTTAATTACCGACGGTTTCGGCCGTCGAAAACGTAAATAATAAATATTTTTATTTTATTTAGTTATATATAATATTTATTTTTTATTTTACCGACGGTTAGATAATCTTTACCGACGGTCAAAACCGTCGGTAATTGCGACGATTTGGACCGTCGCTAGTTATATTAATAAAATACTCTTACATATGATATTATTATATATTTACCGACGGTTACGACCTTCGGAAATTGCGACGGATTTTGCGACGGATGGATATCCGTCGAAAATATCGACGTTCCTAAACGTCGAAAAATTAAATAATAATATAATAAATTATATAATTAATTTTTTAATTTCCGACGGTCGTGACCGTCGAAAATCCGTCGAAAAAATTTAATAATAATATTAAAAATATATAATTTAATTTTTTTATTTCCGACGGTCGTAACCGTCGGAAAAGTCGTCTAAAATTATGATGGATGGATATCCGTCAAAAATATCGACGTTCCTAATCGTCGAAAAATTAAATAATAATATAAATTATTTTCGAAAAATCCGTCGAAAACGGAACCGTCGAAAAATTCGTCGCAAATTACGACGGATTTAGAACCGTCGAAAATTATCCGTCGGAAAATCACGATTTTCTTGTAGTGACAATCACCTGTGGTATATGATTCAGATGTTATCTTCAGAAATTAGAGTTCAATCTAGTCATGAGATTAATGCGTAGTGATAATCAAGTTATAACAAACTTGATACGCAGTAGAGCCAATAGTTTAAAGAAGAAATATACTGGAATAAGTATCACTATACTGAAGACATAGTGAAAAGAAAAAAGTGACAACGATTTATATGCCTAATAATAACATGATAAGTGATTTCTTATGAGAGAACTAAAGAAGTGATATCAATCAAACGTGTTGGTTTGTTATGATTCAAGAATTATTGAGTCAGATAGAAGTCTTGTAGATAATAGACTTCGGTATATCATCCTTAATTAGCATTTCCTAGATAGTGAGAATGTTAATATGTTGATTGATTCACTTGTAAAGAAAAATCACACCTATGATATTTATCAAACATTGATTTGATGAGATTCATAAATAATTGAGTAAATGTGAAGTCCTACGAATAGTGGACTTCGGGATAACATCTCTGATTAAGCACTACATGAATAATGGAAGTGTTAGATACCATGACCATTCGATCAAGTGGGAGATGTTGGATATATGACCGTTATGGTTATTAAGAAAAAGATAATTATAATAATCATGGAGCCATTAAGATCATAATGAAGGAATGCGTAACGGATGCTTTGGCTACTATATAATGGTGTGGTAGGGGGATGGACGGTAGTGGACATAGTATATCTCGATGTCGAGCAGGATAATATTATCTTCGGATGATCTCCAAATATTTTCTTTTGAAATTGATTGCACTTGGAACAACAATTAATCTAGATGAGAAAATCTTCATGATCAAACTAATAGCACCAACTCATTTAGTAACAAGCAAAAAAGTTAGTTCAAAACTTTTCTTACTGAGTTGGATACTCGTGAATGAGATGGTACTTATGTCTGCCTCATTCAGTTTTTTAGAAACATCATTTACAAAAAAAAGAAACTTCCCTCCAAAATTAATTATGAAAATATATGTATTTTCCACCAAATTTTGTGTACAATACTTTTTGGATTACCAAATTATATTATTTCATTTTAAGAAATAATCTTTTAAAAAAAATTATGACATTTCAATTAACATTTCTTATTTTTAGGTATATTATTACTAATTCAATTATCATCTGTATGATTTAATGAAAAGTAACTTTCATAATTACTTAATTACTTTACTACATTTAATACAAATAAATACATTATTACTTTGTTTTAGGCATGCATGTTTATTTTTTCATATTTCATTTAAATTAATAACAAATGATTTTAAAAATATTAATTCATTATTATTTAAATTATTTGTAACCTTTGAATATGTTATTTCATTATTTTTTTATCGCGATAGAGTTCCCTAATTTTCATACAAACATCAAGCTTAATTTTTTTTACTTAATCAACTATTTCTCGAAAACTAATAAGAACTTAAGAGGATGCTTAGTATTAGAACAAGATTAATAAAAAATTTCACTAAATATTTTTTTTAACAAGAGTGAAAATATTCTTTTGACAGAAGTCAAATGATGTGAAAAGATTCCTTCCGAACAGCTCACGTTTTCAACAAGAGGATAAGGGACGTGGGGGTGCCAGATTTGCTCCACACATAGGGACGTCATATCTAAATAATATGCCAAGTATAGTCAATGGTGGCGAGCTGGGCTGTGAAGCTTATAAAATCAAAAACTCTGAATCTTCACCTTCTTCCACATTCTGAACTCTCGGAGGCAATCCATGGCTCTGGAAGCACTCCTTGGTTCCATCTTTGGAGGACTGGTCACTTTGACAGCAGACTACATCAAAGGACAGCTTCAAGTTGTGTGGGGTGGTGGTTTGGACAACAAGTTGGAGCAACTGAAGCAGCTTCTGCAGCAGATTCGGTCCAAGGTTGCAGATGCAGAGGAGAAGCAAATTGTGGACGCAGCTGTGAGGACATGGCTCGACGCATTGAAGAAAGTGGCGTACGAGGCCGAAGACATCCTCGATGAATTCAACTACGAGATCCTGCGGCGAGAAGCTGCGTCGGTGGAGGCTGCAGGGAAGAAGAAGCTCCCATATGTTGGCAAGGTAGGTGACTCTTCTTCTCGCTACCCATTGAACGTTCGCTTGAAGCTGGGATCCAAACTGAACAATATCTTAGAAAAGATTAACAAAATTGAAGCCGAGAGTGCAAAGTTCAATTTCAACAAAGTTGATGTTACGAATTCTTATATGAATACTGATGTTAGCTATGAAACGTACTCCTTTGTTGTTGAAGAAGATGTGGTAGGAAGGCATGAAGATAAAGAGAAGATAGTGTCGATACTCATTAATAGCCAGCCCCCAAAGAAAAGAAAACGGAGTGACATGTTAGAGGAGCATAACTGTGGGCAGTGCCTCTCTGTGCTTCCAATATTTGGCTTGGGAGGCGTCGGTAAGACCACCATGGTTCAATTGGTCTACAACGACGCACGAGTCAGGAAACATTTCCCTTTGCAGGGATGGGTCTGTGTTTCTGATACGTGGGATTTGAGAAAGATCATCCAGGACTTGGTAGCCTCGCTCACGGGAGCTTCATGTGATGTGCCTACGTTGGAACTGATGCAGCGTCGCCTCCGTGAGGTACTGGCCAGCAAACGGTATCTTATTGTGTTGGATGATGTTTGGAACGAGGATCAGACCGAGTGGGACAGATTGAAAGGCTTGTTGAACCATGTTGGCGACGGCAGCGCAGTTGTTGTGACTACCCGCAGCGAGCGCGTGTCCGAAATAATGGGAACATCAGAAAGTTATCCTCTGAATTTTTTGAAGGACGAAGAAGCATGGACTTTGTTTAGTAATAGAGCTTTCGGCCCTGGAGTTGCTGAGAAGCCAGAAGAACTTGTCAGGATTGGGATGGACATCGTCAAGAAGTGCGGGGGTTTGCCCCTTGCATTGAAGATGATCGGGAGCTTGTTGTACATGAAAAGCGATAGAAGCGAATGGTTGAAGATCAAGGACAGTGACATGTGGAATCTGGACTATGGTTGAGTTATAAGCACCTGCCTCCACACTCGAAGCAATGCTTTGCCTTCTGCGCTGTATTTCCCAAGGATTATGAGATGGAAAAGGAGAGCTTGATCCAGATGTGGATGGCCCATGGCTTTATTCCCTGCGACGGAGGGTTAGAGGTTACAGGGCGCGAAATTTTTAACCAACTAGTTCAGAGGTCATTCCTTCATAATCTAAAGAAAGAAAGAGATCCTTTTGATCACTTTGTCCCTAGGACAACTTGCCGGATGCATGACCTCGTACATGATCTTGCAAAGTCGATTGTTGGGAATGAGTGTATGACAACACTGCCAGAAGGGTCCCATGAAGATGCAGCACCAAAGGATGTATATCATTTGGTAAGTCTTAAGAAGCTCGACGTTAAAGAGACACTAGAAACCTTCCCAAGTCTCCGGTCATTGCTAATAATGCATTATAATTTGACAGCTGAAATTTCAAGATATACTTTTCTAAGGGCACTCAAACTAAGAGTATCTGTGACTGGACTTCAGATTTCTATCAAATTTTTGCAACACCTACGATATCTTGACCTGTCATATACTGATATCCAGGAATTACCTGAAGCAACAAGTTCTCTGCTGAACTTGCAGACGTTGATTCTTTCTGGATGTCGTGAATTGTGCAGGCTATCTGAAAGCATGCGATGCATGATTAGCCTTAGGCATCTCTATCTGGACGAGTGTTATCGGCTGAGGAAAATGCCAGAAGGCATGGGACTAATGACCAACCTACAAATACTGACGATGTACATTGTGGACAATGCTGCTGCTGCAGGGAGAGGCATAGGGGAGCTGAGAGGGCTACAACTTTCGTTCAAATTAAAGCTCTACAATCTGCGATATGTGAAAGATGCCGTGGAGGCCCGAGAGGTGAATCTTCATTCCAAACAAGATCTGCAGCACCTAGAACTCTGCTGGAAAGAAGCGGATGTTCGCCGGAGAGAAGTGGGTGTTGACACCGCGGCTACTATCTCAAATGAAGAAAATGAAATGTTGCTGGAAGAACTTAGGCCTCCGAATAGCATAAAATTATTGAAAATATGGGACTACAATGGATTAAACTTTCCTAGATGGATGGCAGACAAGCTGCTGCTTCAACAGTTGGTGGAACTTCATATGGGATATTGCACTAGATTGAGTCGTCTTCCACCGCTTTGGCAATTGAAGTCTCTCGAGGTGCTCTCTTTAGAACATTTGGATAATCTAAAGTATGTTATCTCTGACAGTGCAGGGGACTCTCCCGTCGTGCAAGCATTTCCCTTGCTAGGAGAACTGAGGTTGAGGCATCTCGGAAGCTTGGAGTATTGGTGGGAGAACAACAACGCAGATCACGCGCAAGCCATGGCAAGTAATTGCTTCCCAGCCCTGGTTCGTTTGGAAATAAAGAAATGTCCAGAGTTGGCCGGTTTGATGCCATTGGGATCCTCTCTCAAGTCGTTCGAATTAGTGGAAAGCAATAAGATAGTGCTTCGTCCTTTGCACCTCGAAGGCCTTGAAAATTTAACCCTCAAAGTATTCGAGCAGGGAGCTTTGACCGGGTTTGTTCTTTCACGCCTCGTTGAAATGCAAATCGATAGTTCCGATTGGATATTTTCTGATAGGTTCTCCAAACTTTGGAGAAGCATGATCTCTCTCGAGAGTCTCTTCATACGTGAATGCCACGCTCTGGTCGATTTGCCTGAGGTTCCTCAAGGATTGAACTCGCTGAGATCTTTGTTATTTCGTAGCTGTGACAACCTGAACGGTCCCGTGCCGTCCAACATAAACTCATCTCTTCCTCAGAATCTCGAAGAGCTGCGGTTCAGTTCATGCGAAAGGCTGACGGCAATGCCGAGTTGGAGCGTCCCTGCGTCGTTAAAATCATTGCGATTCGTCAACTGCAGAAACCTCGTATCAGTGACAGCAGCGGCGGGACAAGACCTCGTTAGCCTCACTTCTCTCGAGGAATTGCATATTTGGGGCTGTATAAATTTGAAGTCGTTGTGGTCAGGGATGGAACGCCCAACTGCTCTCCGAATATTGTGTATTGTGGACTGTCCTGAGCTGACGATATTACCGCAAGGCTTGCTGCAACGACTGTCCGCCCTCAAATACTTGTATCTTGAAGGATGTCCAGAACTCGAAGAGAAATGCAGGAGGGGAGGGGAGTATTGGGGCCTCGTCTCCCACATCCCAACCAGACACGTGGGGAAATTTGGAGTGGATTGATTAATTAAAAGAGGATAGAAATATTTTGAATATATTTTTTTATGTTCAGATGAATTTTATTCTAAGCTCTTGAATTTATTTTCATTAGCAAAAATATTGAATCCCAACTATTCATGCACATAAGGTTTTATAAATAAAACAACATTAAATGATAAAAATAGCAAACTAAAAAAAATCTAAATAAGATTTTTTTTGTAGAAATATTATATATTCAATAATTCATACATCATTAGAAACCATAATAAAAATTAATAATTTTTAATATAATAAATGAGATGATTATTTTAACAAATT
The DNA here is from genome assembly GCA_030549335.1 of Pontederia crassipes. Taxonomy (NCBI): domain Eukaryota; kingdom Viridiplantae; phylum Streptophyta; class Magnoliopsida; order Commelinales; family Pontederiaceae; genus Pontederia; species Pontederia crassipes. The sequence goes on along the minus strand of CM060197.1, from coordinate 37,721,374 downwards.
GGTGTAATAAAATTTACATATTAAATTACCTTTTAATAGTGACATAATTATCCTATGAAAAATATGTTATAAACAATTACATACAACTTCAATAAATCACAGAATTATATAATTAATGTTTTACTTGAGAGTTGCTGAACATGTGAAAATCCCCCTAGTCCTTCATTCATTATAAATTTATCAACTCCTAGAGATATAGAAGTTATTTTTTTTATGTTAGTATCAAGAGTATTTTAGGAGGGTTTATAATTTTTCCTTTTAATGTCATGGCTTTTGACATTTCCTTTCGTATTTGTTCGTAGAAAATCGACAATCTGAATTACGCTTCCGAATTTCAATAAATGGAATTTGAAAATCAAGCATCTATCATAAATATTTCTTTAGTTGTAAGTTTTAACATTTGTGTGCTATCTCATCTTTCTCGTCCTCCTCATAAATGATTCAATTTCTTTATTATCCGATAAGAAAATAACATTTTCTGATGAAAGAAATGAAGTACAACATCGACCAAAATTAGAAAAAAAGAAGAGAAAATTAAATACTTGTCACGACTTTAACCCCGATAAAAAGAATCTTCTTACAAAATATTGCCCATATCAAGAAAATTTAAGAAACCATCATCAATTGATTAAGTTACCTTCTTATATCCATTTAGAAAATTTTCTTTCTTCACTTCTAATCCATTTAGACATTTTCTTTTATATTTTATGTCACAACTTGAAAATTACATTATATGATGATGATAACCATTAATTCTATATGTCTAGTGGAGATATAATCCTTTATTATTTTATTCGAAAAGAACCAAGTGAAGAAGGAACTAGTTGCCACCTAACATGATTGTTCATTATATATATATATATATATATATATATATATAAAGCTAATGCATTGGAACTTCTCCTATCATTGTATTCTCATTTATCTATTTTTTTTCCCTTTTTTTAGTTTTCTTTCCATTTAAATATCTATTGTGTTATTGCCTATCATTAAAACAGGTTCATTAAAACTACTATATATCAATTTTTCCTCCCATTACGACTACCAATTTATACTTTCCTTCCACCCCTATATAAAGCTATAACAAATAGTTTCAAGTTGTTCTCCATCAAATATTAATAGCTATCTTTTTTCTCATTTTTTTCATTTATCTTCTTTTTCTTAATACCCTGCATATTTTCTTACACATAATTAGCATTGTAATCAAAATGAAATGGCGATTGGCTAAAAGATGTATATTGATGGCTTGTATTTTTATACCTATTTTAACATGGAAAAAACACTATATTTTCTCTGATAGTGAATGTAAAACAATTTGCACTACATGTATTTACCCTTTTTTCCAACATTCTAAGCCATCCAATTACTTTTCGACACATGTTTATATATTCTCCTTATATCGACTTGTAATTCCCTTATCTATTGCACAGATGCATATGGTCTTTATTCGATGATTAGCAAGACAAGTGGACGCGGCAAAAAGGGAGAGCGCACAGCCTAATCAGGTGAGTGTGGACGACAAGATAGGTGTCATCATCTGCATATACCATCTGACGGGATCGCAGGGAATCAAGAAGACAAATCCTCACTTGGACACCTGTCGAAGATCAAACGACTAAAGAGGTTAATAAAGACATGTGGCACAGATCGAAAGGAGGGGAAGGATGATATAAAAGAGCAAAAGCCAAAACAATGAAGGGGGCCGAAACAACAAGATACCAGAAAGGATACTGAGGGAGAAGGATCAGAAGCATGAGGAGGAGATCATCTTCGGTCACTCCTATGAGCATGATGAACATTCGCTTTAATTTACACCTTCGTTTCCGCATGTTGCCCTATTGCATTAACTTTTCTGTTAGTGAAGTTTAAGTTCAGTATGTCTAACTAATCAACATCTGAGACTAAGGGATCATCTTAACCTTGAGACCTTGTTGGAAAACTTGATGAAGTAGCAAGAATAGTAGAACGAATTTATCCAACAAATGTCTTCAAAGATGAAAAGTCTTGCTGCATATAACAAGATACTTGAGAATCAGATAGCCCAGCAAGCTAGTTCATTCTCACGTACCCTAGGAACCTTTCCAGGTCAACCATAAGTAAATCCTAGGGAGCGGTGGAACTAAGAAGTGGAAAACAACTAAAGAAGCCAATGAGACTAGAGGAATATCAAATGTATGATCTACCGGATAATCCGAAAAAATGACGTACCTGAAGAGACACCAGAGCAGAAGCAAGAAAGCAATTACAATCCAAATATCGTTCCCTTTCCACAGAGGTTGTCTAAATCTCAAAATGATCAACAATTCCCATGGTTCATGGAGATTATAAAGAAATTGCACATCAACATTCCATTCGTAGAAGCTATTCAGCAGATGTCATCATATGCTAAAAATTCCTGAAAGATATCTAAGAAGAGGAAGGTAGATTCTCATGAAACTGTAGCTCTGACTGAAGAAACAAGTGTTGTTATTCAAAATAAGTTACCACCGAAATTAAAAGACCTAGGGAGCTTCTCAATACCCTACGAAGTAGGGAATCTTCAAGTGGACAGTTTAATACCCCTGTCCCTTTGCAAGAGATTAGATGCCGGTGACTTGAAGCCGACCAATTTAACTCTTCAGCTCGCAGACAAATCAATCAAAAGACCTTATGGCATTTTAGAGGATATTCTGATCAAAGTGGATAAATTCTATATTCTCGTCGATTTTGTGGGACTAAATATAGAATATTTCATAAATATACTCCTGATCTTAGGATGGCCATTTCTTGTCACGGCTAGAGTAGTTATAGATGTGAAGAATCGACGACTCTCATTTCAATTAGGGGAGGATCGGATTGAGTTCAACCTACCACAGGTTATGAAATCTCCAACATATTGTTGCGAAACCTCCGATGTCATAGATGAAGCCACCAGAGAAGTCATTGCCCTGATCGCCATTCTAGACCCTCTGCAGTGATGCTTAACATATGAAGTGAGTGAGCATATTGACGACCCTTAAGGAGAAATTTGCTCAGTTATGATGAACTCCTATGATACTTCTACTCATGAACTAGACGTGTTCCAACCTATTGATATGACCAATGAAGATTCTCTGAATGAAAATACTTTTCCAAAGGTAAATATGAAGGAACTCCCCTCCACTTTTTACACGTGATCCTAGTTCGACCTGGTTCCTGATCGTGCCCTCGTGTTTGGAGAACCAGACTGAACCAAGCCTTGGTTCTAGTCCGATTCCTAATCCAAACTGAATCTAAGTTGAGATTGGCAGAGACGAATCTGACGACGTTGATGAAGACGACGACATGGAGGAGAAAGTAACGGCGGATGGACTTGGCTCTAATACAATGAAAAAAAAAATTGATGAAAAATATTTTGGAATCATTCATCAAGTTATATCGATGTGTATCCACTCTCGTACGCATTTTCATCATTATGATCTCATAATTTATAATTATGATTTTTTAATGATCATAATGGATCATATATCCAACGGCAAATAACAGCAACACTTAACATAAATGAATCATCTAGGTGTCCATGGACCCTAAGAAAGGTTTATTAATAATCGTTGTAACATGAAAATCCTCTAGTCCTTCACAATTGTATTCATTATAAATTTATCAACTCCTAGAGATACGAAAGTTATCATGTTCATGTTAGAATTAACAGTATTTTAGTAGGATTTAGAATTTTTCCTTTCAATTATAAAGTGTCTATTTTTTAACTCATTCAACGACAGATACATCCCTTTAGGAGAAAAAGATTGGATCATGCTGACATTTATTATTACATCTATTTCTTTTCATATTTTTCTTAGGAAATACCAAATCTTGAATTACATTTACAGGTTTCGATAAATGGAATATTTTGAAAAAAGTACCATGAATATTTCATTAGTTTTAAGTTTTAACATTGGTGTGATATCTCATCTTTCTCGTGCTCGTTGGAAATGTTTCAAGTTACATTCTCAAAGAAATGAAGTTCAACATCGACCAAAGTTTAAAAAATAAAAAAATTAAATGGATGTGTACTAAAATTCTAAATTCAAACTGGGACCAAGATTTTTATTAAAAGAATGATTTCTTTCATATTGATCTATGTGACAGAATATAATAAAATTATCACACATGATTATTATGAATATAATAATGCTATTTTTAAAGGCTGGGCACATTTTCAACAGGAGGATAAAGGATGTGGTCTCACATGGACGACTCAGGTAGTGGCACGATTCAACGTATAGCTTGGTGTGGACGGAAATTTAAGTGACATCCAATATTAACGGTAATTAATATGCCAAGTCCAGTCAACGGCGGCGAGCTGGGCTGTGAAGCTTATAATCTCCAAAACTCTGAATCTTCATCTTCTTCCACATCCAGAACTCTGGGAGGAAGCAATCCATACCTGGTACAATCTTCATCTATGGGCACATTCTGAATCTTCATCTTCATGGCTCTGGAAGCGCTCCTTGGTACAATGTTTGTAGCAACTGAAGCAGCTACTGCTGCAGATTCGTTCCAAGGTCGCAGATGCAAAGGAAAAGCAGATCGTGGACGCAGCTGTGAGGACATGGCTCGACGCATTGAAGAAAGTGGCCTATGACGCCGAAGATGTCCTCGATGAATTCAATTATGAGATCCTGCGGCGAGAAGCGGCGTCGGTGGAGGCTGCAGGGAAGAAGAAGCTCCCAAATGTTGGCAAGGTAGGCGACTCTTCTTCTCACTGCCCAATTCACATTCGCCTGAAGCTGGGACCGAAAATGAACAATATAGTCGATGTTGCGAATTCTTATATGAACACTGCTGCGAGCAATGAAACGTGCTCCTTTGTTGTTGAAGAAGATGTGGTAGGAAGTCAAGAAGATAAAGAGCGCATAGTGTCGATGCTCATTAACAGCCAGTCCTCAAAGAAAAGAAAACAGAGTGACATGTCAGATGAGCATAACAGTGGGCAGTGCCTCGCTGTGCTTCCAATAGTTGGCATGGGAGGCATCGGCAAGACCACCATGGCTCAACTCGTCTACAATGACCCACGGATCGTGAGCCATTTCCAGTTGCAGGGATGGGTCTGTGTTTCTGACACATGGGATCTGAGAAAGATCATCCAGGAATTGGTAGCCTCTCTCACGGGGGCTACGTGTGATTCGCCTACATTGGAACTGATGCAGCGTCGCCTCCGTCACTGATCAGCAAGAGGTATCTTATTGTGTTGGATGATGTTTGGAACGAGGATTCGACTGAGTGGGACAGATTGAAAGGCCTTTTGAGTCATGTTGGCCGCGACGGCAGCACAGTTGTTTTGACAACCCCCAGCGAGCGTGTGTCACAAATAATGGGATTCGCCTGTCATATTTGGAGGAAAAAGAAGCATGGACTTTGTTCAGTAGCAGAGCTTTTGCACGAGGAGCTGCTGAGAAGCAAGAAGAATTGTTCAGTATTGGGATGGAAATCATCAGAAAGTGCAAGGGTTTGCCCCTTGCATTGAAGATGATCGGGAGCTTGTTATACATGAAAAGCCATAGAAGCGAATGGCTGAAGCTCAAGGAAAGTGACATGGAATTTGGAAACCAAAATATTACCTGCACTGTGGTTGAGTTATAAGCAGCTGTCTCCGCACTCGAAGCAATGTTTTGCCTTCTGCGCCGTATTCCCCAAAGATTATGAGATGGAAAAGGAGAGCTTGATCCAGATGTGGATGGCTCATGGCTTTATTCCCTGCGACGGAGGGTTAGAGGTTAGAGGGCGTGAGATTTTTAACCAACTAGTTCAGAGGTCATTCCTTCATGATCTAAAGATGGAAAGAGACATAAATCAGAAGTCTCTCCCAAGGACAACTTGCAAGATGCATGATATCGTACATGATCTTGCAAAGTGGATTGTTGGGGATGGATGTATGACCACAATACGACAAGGGTCCTATGAAGTTGCAGCACCAAAGGATGTATATCATTTGGTAAATTTTAACGAGGTGGACATCAAAACGACGCTAAAAACCTTCCCAAACCTCAGGACATTGATAACAAAATTTCACAATATACTTCTCTAAGAGTATTAGTACTGAAACGATCCATTATTAGACTTCCAATTTCAGTGAAATTTTTGCAACACCTGCGATATCTTGACTTATCCTATACCAATATCCAAGAATTACCTGAATCAACAAGTATTTTGCTGAACTTGCAGACATTGGTTCTTTCTCACTGTGATGCATCGTGCAGGTTACCTGAAAGCATGCCATGCATGATTAGCCTTAGGCATCTCTACCTCGAAGAGTGTTATCGCCTCATGGAAATGCCAGAAGGCATGGGACTAATGACGAACCTACAAACACTAACGATGTACGTTGTGGATACTGCTGCTACCGCAGGGAGAGGCATAGGGGAGCTAGAAAGGCTACAACTTTGGTTCAAATTAAAGATCTGCAATCTGGGATATATGACAGATGCTCTGGAAACCAGAAAGGCGAATCTTCATTCCAAGCAAGATCTGCAACACCTAGAACTTTGCCGGGGAAAATGGGGTGACGACTGGAAAATGTCCAGAGTTGGCCGGCTTGATTCCGTTTGACCCCTATCTCAAAGAGTTAAAATTAGCAGCAAGAAAGAAGATAGCGTTTGATACTACGCATCTCAAATGCCTTGAAGAATTCAGCATCAGGGCGTGTGAGGAGGGAGTTTTGATGTGGCATTATCAGGAGGAAGAAGACGGCGGGAAAGCCGGCTTTGTTCTCTCATGCCTCAAACAAATGGAAATCGATACTTGCGATTGGATATTTTCGTCCAGGTTCTCCAATCTTTGGAGAAGCATGACATCTCTGGAGAGCCTCTGCATATTTGACTGCCACAGTCTGGCCGACTTGCTTGAGGCGCTTCAAGACCTGAACTTACTGAGAGTTTTGCGATTTTGCAGTTGTAATTGCCTGAACGGTCCCGTGCCATCCAACACAAACCCATGTCTCCCTCAGCATCTCGAACGTCTGATGTTTGTGTCATGTGATGTAACAACCGGCAGACAACCAAAAAAAAAAGATAAAGCAGGATTTAAACGGCCAGCTGAAGATATGGCCTTAAACAATTAACCGTGATTGGAGATGAGATTAAGTCAAACAAGGAGAGTAAAACACAATCCGTTAAGTAGAGGATTAAAACATTAAAATCTCTCTCTCACCACCGGTATCAACAACAAAAAAAAAAATTACGAGCCTCTTCTTTTTATTTTTTTTCTTTTGAACGGCCATCTTCGTGCGCTTGACCCACCTCATACAAGTGTTAGAAGAAGAGGAAAAATTTGTGAACGTTCTGGTTATAATTTGTTTTAAGGCACGATCAGATCTCCACACCTCGTACTCTTCTCGTATACACAGCCTTCTCCTTACCGAAACTCCTGTCTCGATTGATTCGCAGGAGAGGAACGACTCGTAGAGGAGCCACGTGCATACGAGCAGGGGGCGGGTACGCGACATCGCTGATTCGAACTAATCTGCACGTACAAACGCAAAAATCAGGTGGGTGAATCGAAATCATCTTGCATGACCTCTGAATTATTCTAATCCATGCCCTAATTAATTATGAAACGAAAAGAATCAAGAAGAAGTTTTAGGGTTGTTTGATTATTGAATGATTGTTTGAATTGTTTGATTCCTGAATTGTGCACTGTTTGAATTAATTTTGGTTGTTCTATTTTGTCTTATTGATTGCTAGGTTGTAGAATTTAGAATAGAACGAATGTACGTTAGCAATCCATGAGATTTTCGGATTGAAATCGATTGGGATCGACCGCCGTCATGGCCGTGCCACTCTTTGGCATGCCGTTGCCCTTGCTACTACGGCCGTTCCACAATGTGCACACCCGTGCCATTACCGACACGGCCGTGCTATTCTGCCGGCACGCCCGTGTCTTGACTCGATAAAACTTAAGTAAAAAGTTGATCGATGCCGGTCGACCGAGTGCTCAACCGATCATGATCGTGCCACCCTTCCGGTAAGGCCGTACCATGACTAGCCTAGCCGCACATAGGAAAATCGGTTGACCGATTCTTGAATCGGTCGACCGCTCACCCTTGTCACGGCCGTGCCTTTTTATGGCACGCCCATGCCACCCCTTTAGGTACCCGTCGTCCAGATCGGCACGGCCGTGCCGATATGATGTCACGGTCGTGCCAAGTCACAGAATAAGCCCTTGATTTTTCCACGTCTTTCCTCATTTTGATATGAACATTATTGATTGCCTTATGATTCCAACATGAACTTTTTTTCCTGATTTATCTCATACTGATTTTCAGGAACCTTTTATTAGATTTATTAATTAATTATTTTTTTAAAATCTGAATATTGCCTATGTACAATTGATCCTATTTTCCTGACCCTACAGAGATCCCTCACTGATTTTCAAGATCTAATCTCTCATTGATTTATTTTCTTATTGATCTCATTATATTTATTGAATAAAGAAGAAAGAGTTACAAGTTATTCAAGTGATTAATAAGATCAGATGAAAGATTAACAATGAGTTGCCAGTCCAAGCCAAGTGCATCAAGATAAGGGTCGCTCTTTTGGTCATGATTTTGATCACCCATTGATCCGCACAAGGCCGTATTATTTGCTGGGCATACCCCAAGAATTAAAGACAACTAAAGTCACCCTGATTGCTAATTAATAACCAAGATTAATAAGCATGTTCAAGTCAAGTCAAATTATCGTTATGATTTCCAAGTATGCATGATTTCAAGTTTGCAAAGCATCATTTAATTCTCATGATCTATGATATCCTCTGATTCTTATTATGATCTATGATGCTGCCATGTTACCCTTTCAAGTTCAAGTTAAGAATTATTATTTATCTCTGATTATTCTATTCATGTTATGCATTGTATATCATGTAGTTCCTCACTAGGCTGTAAAGCTTACGAGAGGACCTCCTCCCCTGTGTCTGATTTCCACAGGACCAAGTCAGTGACGAGATGGAATAGGTGTATGATGACGAAGCTCTGGCGACAAGACAGCACATGAATCACATGACTTATTAGTTTTCTTTTTCCTTCCGCATTTATAGCTCATGATGTCGAACCTTATTATATTCTTCAGGGATGATGTAGCCACTTTTTAGACTTTCGCATATTCATATTATTTTTTTTATTTTATTATTTTCCACTGATATGTCTCGATTTTTTTACTGAGATATAGTCAACATCATGGTCAAAATCATAGCATGCCGTAACGTTCCTAAGTTGATCTTCGTCATGTGACGGGAGTCGATTTGAGAGCGTTACATGTGAAAGACCGACACTGACGACAATGCCGAGTTGGAACATCCCTGCGTCAGTCAATTCCTTGACATTCTTTGAATGCACAAACCTCGTATCCCTGACAACAGCAGCAGCAGGAGAAGACCTCGGTAGTCTCACATCTCTTGAGCATTTGTATATTTATCATTGTGTCAGTTTGAAGTCGTTGCCTTCAGGGATGGAACGCCTGACTGCTCTCCGAAGTTTGTGGATTCAGTGCTGCCCTGAGCTCCTGGAAGAGTTGTATCTTAAAAGGATGTCCTCAACTTGAAGAGAAATGCAGCAGTGGTGGAGAGTTTTGGGGTCTCGTCTCCCATATCCCACATTTCTATATATTAAATTTATGATTGAAGTTGAGGACCTTGGAGAAGACTCTTTTTTCTTTCATGGTAAAAATGTAGTAAACCCTGAAGTTATATAGGGTACGTTCACTGTATTATCTTTCAACATTATTTAGTAATGTAAATTGTCTCTAAAAAAGATTGTCACTTATTAAATTACTAATAATGTACATTACTTTGTTTAGTATGCATAAGTAATATATTTGACAATCCATATTAGTTATTTATAAAAAAATACATATTTATGAGTTAATATACAGTTTTTATCAATATACTCCTAATAAAAAATATGTTTAGATATATAATTTTTTTAACTTCGTAAAATTAAATCATAAATATATAATATCATCCATAAAATTAAAATTTATAAAACTAATTAATATATTTTTAAAATATGATAATAATATAATAATTATTATTATAATATTTATTTGATTAATTTTATAATTTATTTAATTATTATTATAATTTATTCAATGTATTTTAAAATTTATTTAAATAAAAGTGTAAAGGATAAATGCATAAAATAAAATTTAAAAGATTGTAATCCAAATGATAATGTAGATTGCCTACTCTTCTATAGACAATCTACATTGCTACTTCATAGGCAATGTGGATTGCTTGAGCAATGCAGATTATTCATTACCTGTCACAAGTGAACAACGTAATGTGATGGGTCCAGATAATTTAATACAATATTACCTGATAATCTATAAAGATTACCTCTAGAGAAACGCCCCCTTATTATTTTGTCAAAATTATAAATCGCTCTGAATAAGTGTTTATATATTATTGACAAATTTCCTGCAAAGATTTTACTTCTCGCATGAATTATAGGTGTGCCATGATTTTTATGCATAGAAAATATTTTATTCCTACGAATTAGAGCCATAAAAGAATAAATAAAATAATTACGGATACGTGCTTTTGTACTGAAGCCATAGTGTTGATTTTAATCAATCATACTAATCATGTCGACGACGAGAAATAATTTTATGCTTTGGCCGTGTTACGTTTAATGATATTTTCACGGTGTCACGACTCACGAGGCCATTCATATGCATGTCGACTCCATAAATGAGTTCATTACGCATTGGCTCACTTAAAATGGAGAAAAAAAGGGTTATATAGTAGGCAACCCCCACATAATTAAATTACACACTACATATTGCTTGATTTAAATTCTGAAATTTTGATTTAAATTGTTTTCATTGATGCAAAAAGATTAATAGATTTAAATATTGTTTTAATTGATGCAAAAAGATTTAAATTTTGTCTCTCTTTAAGGTCGCAAAGAAATGAGGTTCAACATCGACCAAAGTTTAAAAAAAAAGAAGAGAAAATTAAATACTCATCACGCCTTCAATCCCGATAAAAAAGAACCATTTTACAAAATGAACCAGGGACATGTTAAAAATGTAAAATCATTCGTGCTATTCTTAACGGGTGGCTTAAACTTTTAAAAAATTAATTTGCAAATCAAATTTTAAATATGATATAGAGCCAAAGATTAAGAGGCTCTTATTAAAAAATATTTTTCTTTCTTAATTATTGTTCACTTGGTGAACTGAATGAAAATAAAATTATCACAAGAGCACGTGCGAGGAAGAATGTTAAAATATAAAATTATTAATATTACTATTCTTAACAGTTTAAACTTTTTAAAAAATAATCAACATATCATTTTAACAGTACAACGCATTCCGGTCCGCATGTGGATCAGGGACAGCGCCGGGCCGGCTGACACCACACGCAATATCCATCGACATTGGAGGCTCCATCCAACTTCTTAATTTAATTTAATTTCATTTGTGATGAATTAACTGCAAACCCACGAAGACTAGGGGCATCCAAATGATGCATCCATATGAGTTTTATCATTGTTTAAACAGTTAAATTAAGGCTTAAGATCTACACCTTTTTAGAGTACTGGAAAAGTAAAATAAGTTTTTATAATTAGAATAAACTTTACTCTAAAATTCTAATCTATATAATTATAAGCTTTATTATTGTTTAATTGTTAAACTATGATTTTATATAGAGAGTTAAAGTTCTAAAATTCTAAAACTTTTTATGATACGGAAAATTTTCTTTCTTAACTTATAATCCATTTAGACATTTTCACTTAGATTTGATGCCACCACTTGATTATGTAACACTATATGATGATGATACTGACGAGCATTATATAGGTTCGGTGGAGATTTCATCCTTTATTATTTTATCCGAAAAGAACCAAGTGAACATATATAGAACTAGTTGCCACATAACATGATCGCCTATTAAATTACGTTAAGAAGGAATAATGAAAAGGTTGGAGAAAGAGGTAGCGGTCACTTAAAGAAGGAAGATTAAGTCATACAAGCTGACGGAAATATGATTTAATCTATGTTAATTATTTTCTGGCATGATAAACTAGTGGCATATGCAATTAATATGCACATATATAGCTCAAGTGGTTGGAACACTAAATGATATTTAATAATAACTATAATTAACATTTTGTAGTGAAACGTGAGGAATTAAACACAAGCTGATCAGTGTTATTATTATATGCCAAGTTTAGTCAATGGTGGAGAGATGCTGTGAAGCTTATAAAAAGTTCTTAGGACGAAGGGCACTCACCATTACCTTCTTCACGTGGAAGGAATTCTTAGGACGAAAGGCATTGATTTCCTTCTTCTGGATCCATGGCTCTGGAAGCATTCCTTGGTTCCATCTTTGGGGGCTGGTCATTTTGGCAGTAGAGTAGATCAAAGGATTATTGGATATATAACGTTATGGTAATTAAGAAAATGACGGTTAACGTAATCATGTGATCACTATGATGATCGAAATAATGCAACGGATGTATTTGACTATTATATAAAGACGTAGTAGATGGACGGACATTTGTGATTTGTGAATATACATGTTGATACAGCTCAATATCGAGTATGATAAATGTCACATCCGAATGATCCCCAAAAAAATTTTCTATCATATTTTTCTTTCATTGGTATTAAAGCTTCTTAACAATTTCGCTTATGTTTTATAGCCGGTCTTAAACTCGGATAAAAGAGGAGGATTGTGTTAAATTTCGACAGCCAGCGTAAAATCCTGTCGAATCTCATAAACATAGATCAACGAAGCGTTGTATGATCCATGTAGCCGACTCTACCTAATGAAATAAGACTTTGTTATTGTTGTATTGGTATTAAAGCCTCTTGTCCAATTTTTTTCTTTGTCCGAGCTTTCTCTTGCTTGGTGGTCGTTTCCAAGAAGCCACGGCAGCTTCGGAAGACCAAGCACCTTCAGAGACATCACCTCTTTAGGCGACAATTGTTGAAAATTGTCCATCGTGTGGCTTCTTCTCTGTTGATCCCTCATAGTTGTATGTGATGAATCATGAATCAAAGCTATCTATCATGCCGCTTACCCATTAGAGTAACTCTAGGTTCTTCCACGAGCAGAGCAATGTTGCCCTCTCGCTTATTTTTTTATTGCATCATAAGAGAGTGTTTCATAGGTTGATATGTCTCATTATTGCTAGTGTAGAAACATAATTTTCTTGACTTAAGGTTGCAATTACATAACAAAAAATTACGTTTTTAACTTTTTACCCAACTTCTTGGAATTCATGTCATTTTAGTATTTTGTTACAAAACTAGTTTATATTGATATAAACTTATAAGTTTTTTATATTTCAAAAACTATCAGCATGTGGATAGACATCTACCCACATGAAGGTACCTAGCAGATACACTGGAAAAGGCTTTGATGGAGGTACTAGACTTGCTGATAAGGAGAAGTTGAACTAGCAGAACAAAGACAAAACGACATGTCATCTAACGCATGTAGGAAAATGAAATAGATTCTATAGAAAAGGATAAGACCCTACAGGTGTCAAGAATCAACTGGTTGAATGAAAAAGAAGGGAAATCATAATACAACATATGGTACAGGTCCAGTGCTACGATGAAAAAGGAGCACTATAAAAAGGAAAAATAAGATTCTCTTTAGAAAAAGGGGGGAGCTATTGAGAGATGGCCATTGGGGGACAGCCGAAGGAGCCTAGCCAGAGGGCTGGAGGCAGGGACGGAGTTAGCATTATGGTAGAGGGGCTTTGGCCCTCCCTAACTTTTTGGGATATTAAACATATTACTAATAAGTATTGTTATTATATACATAATATATATAGTAAGCCCCCCCCCTCCTCCAATGTTTTGAACTTAACATAATTAAGCACCTTAACTTTTTAAAATATTATTTATATAGTAATATATATAATAAGATTCTTTATGATTTTGTAAACTTAATATAATTATGATATGTTATTATATTTATTAAACAATATGTGCGTATATAGATTTATATTATATTGCATGTGCTTATGAATGCATAACATATGTATCAATAATTTTGATTTCATTTTATAACAAATTAAGTTAGTTAGTTAAGCCATAAAATGTTAGTTACATATATCTTTCTTTAACATGATAAACACAAAAAAAAAATATACATAATGAATAACAAAAATAGTTAACTAAAATAAAATTTATAATTATGAGTTATCCTCTAAAATAATACTTTTTATTTTCTTAATTTGATTACAAATTTTGATTAATTAGATGTATATACATACATATATACAATTTTTTCTATTTTTGACACTCTACCTTTGCCCCCCCCCCCCCCCCCCAAATTGTTATCCTGACTCCGTCCCTGGGTGGAGGAGATCATTTCAAGATTTGAGGCAAACTACTTTTAAAAGAGAAAAAATGAGCTGAACCGAGAGGAGAAGTGTTCCTACTAGTACCTTTGTTTTTCTTAACCTAAAAATGCTTAACATTAGTAAGATGGTGTTTAATGTTGTGATCCTTCTAGTTATATTATAACTATGCAAGGTTATCAAAATCACCATCTTAATCATAATCTGCAATCCCGAACTCAAATTTGAGATTATTTTTTTAGGACCAATAGGATCGTAATAGCAAGATTGGTAAAATAGTAAGATCCTACTAGTCCTACCATTTTAATTTTTTTTTCAATTCTTTTAATTTTTCATCAAGTTCAACATAAATTTTTGAGAAAATAAAATTAAGAGAAAGATGATCAGTTATATCCAAAATTTTAAAAATAGTTGTTTCACAAAATAACTTTAATATCAAGTATATTAAAAATTATTTATGCAATTTTATTCGATATTAATTATATTATTATCATTTTTATTATTTCAGTCACTAAATTACTATTATATAAGTAATATATAAGTGTTTATAGGAATCCTTAGTAGGATAGTACTCAAGCTAACATTATTTATAATATAAATTATTACAAGTTTATTTTAAAAATAAAATTTTATATACTTTTGTATATTAAATTATTTTTTAACATATAGATAAGATCTTTGATCCGATCTTACGGACCTCTTTCGAAGATTCCGATCATGACTACCTTGTAGCCATGGGTGGGGATCTCTTAATTAATTTGGATTCTTTTTGTATGCTACTTTATAGGCTGGATGATCTTAATTGAGTTAAAATGGTTTTGCATTCCTGAACTTATGTATTGCCTTTATTGTTATGGGAATGTGCTATGATAAATTTGTGTCATCCTGCAATATCTTCTCTATATTTTATTATCAGATTCTTTCATTTTCTGCAATTGAGATCCTAAGAAGGGCATATCTTATTGAGCATTCTAGGAGTGTGTAGGATCGAAAGCACCAAGAAGGGGGAGAGGGGGGGGGGGGTGAATTGGTGTATAAAAATTTAAAATAAAAAAAATGTAGAAGTAAATTTATAGCGAATGCTCAATAAAAGATATGTAATAAAAGCAAATAAAAGATATGTAATAAAAGCAATAGAGCAGCAAGAGAAGGGAAAGACGCGATATGTTGACGAGGTTCGGCCCAACTCTTTGTCCTACGTTCCCGCTCCGACTTCCCAACCTTGAGACCGTCGGAGATCCACTAGCCTTCTCTTTTCTTATAGGGAGAGAAAAACCATTTCTACATCACAATGCCTTCTTCTTTGATCAAGAGGTAAGGCACACCTCTTCTTACAAGGAGCACTCAAAACTATCTAAACAAGAATTCCCTCCAAGACTCTCTTCTTACAATGAATGATCTCACTAAGAAACTAGAAAAGAGAAGGGATGATTTGCAACTTTGGCTCAACAAAAATGCTTTGGATGTGAAGGGGGCTCTAGAATGATTTGCCTTGCTTGGATGATCTTCCTTCAATCTTTTGGATCCTTCTAGGCTTCTTTTGAAAATTTGGCCGTTGTAAAATAACTCAAAAAGCTTGTGCCATCAGCTTTGAATCGGTCGACTGTTTTAATATCGGTCGTTCGTTTTGCACAGTAACTAGCCGTTATCCTATCTGTCGCATCTTCAGCGGTCGCCCATTACCAAATCGGTCGTCTATTTAATAAAAAATTATATCCATTATTTTATTTTTTCTGTGCAATTTACCGTTGATAGTGAGCTGTAGAAGAATTATAGCCGTTCTTGCTTCCATAACCGTCGCCCGAAAATGAATCGGTCGACTGATGTTGAAGTCCAATCCATTATGTGATTAGCGGTCGATTCAATCTTCCATTTTTGTCGTCCATTATCTTCATAACGGTCGATCGATAATATATCGATCGCCCATTTTTAGAGGTTGATCCTTTCTATGATTAGCGGATGTTCTATCTTTCATTTCGGTCGTCCACTATCTTCAATAACGGTCGATCGATAATAAATCGGTCGCCCATTTTTAAAGGTTGATCTTTTCTGTGATTAGCGGACGTTCCATCTTCCATTTCGGTCGTCCACTTTCTTCAATAACGGTCGATCGATAATAGATCGGTCGCCCGTTTTTATGGTTTGATCCTTTCTGTGATTAGCGGACATTCCAACTTGCATTTTGGTCTTTCATTGTCTTCAATAACGGTCGACCGGTTATAAATCGGTCGCCCATTTTTTTAGAGTTTCTTCCTTTCTGTGATTAGTCGGACGCTTCATCATCGATTTCGGTCGTCCATTATCTGTCATAACGGTCGACCGATATAGTATCGATCGCTCATTTTTACTGCAGAAAAAACTTTGATTATTTTTCTTCGAAAAATGTTAAACCTGTTCACACTATCACTTCAAGCACAATTAGTACATCATCTTCCTTGTTTGCTATCATCAAAATACATAGAGTATAGTCTTGAGATCAACAATCTCCCCCTTTTTGATGATGACAAACAAAGTGACGATGAGGTAATCAAAATAGTAAATTATAAATTCCTCCCCCTAAATTCATGCTTGCTTTTTTTAAAAAAATATATATTATATACTCCCCCTTAATCAAAGCATAACTTCTTTTTTGTAAGTGAATATCGTGAATATCATACATAGTGAAAATAAATCATGACTCACAAATTTCCATATACAAGTAATATCATGTCAATCCACATCATATAAACAAGAAGTGAAATAACAATGTCATACATAGTGATAAAGTCATAAATACATAGTGTCACATACATAGCTTCACATACATTCCTTCTCCCCCTTTTGACACCATCAAAAAGGAGGAAACAAAAAAGTAAACGAAACAAACAAAAACTAAACATCCGGAGCGTCATCGGGCGGAGGTGCAACCTGCTCATATGGAGAGGTGTCGAAACCTTGAGATCGGAAATATGCGAACATGCACTCTTGTGTACGACGTTGATCAAGCTCTAAGCGTTCTATGCATACCACCATCCCATCCCACTCATCACGTGTCGGTACTGAGCCCCAAACTCTCGTCGGCTCACTTGGAGAAGGTATGTATTGATCCCAAGAAGGTCCAGTATCTTCCACAGGAGCCTGCGTAGGACCTTGCGTGAGAGCCTCGGGGCTTGCCTCATCATCGGAGTCTGAGTCCTGAGTATCTTAGTCTTGAGTGGAAAAGACCCATTCTTCATTAATAAAAACAAGACCCTTCCGCTTCAATGTGACTTTTTCAATGATATCGGTTGGTCTCTCAGAAAGTGATAGTTCAAACTCAGGAACATGAATGCGTTTATGACGAAAGATTCGAGTGAGAAAAGAACCAAAGTGAAGAATCATATTATGAGATCATCTGAAATCTATCCTCTCTTTGGTTAAGATAAAGTGATAAATCATATATGTTCCAAAGTTAACGAGAGGATAATCATGTCGAAGAAGACAATAAAGAAGACGTAAATCATGAAAAGTCATATCACTATAATGATCAGATCGAGGGAAGATGATATGACTAACGATATGGTGAGCAACAAGAAGTGGATGAGACAACTTTTTTAGAAGGCTCTTCATGGGAAAGCTATGCACTTCACCACGAAAGACAACTTCAAAAGCTTCATTGATAGAAATGTCAGTAGGCCACCTATGAGATACAATGTTCAAGAGTCATCGGTTGGAGATATCTAAAATCTCACAAATCAAGGAATCAGTAAGCTTAATGGTATGACCTAGTATGTGAGATGTCACATTAGATTTAGACTCTGAAAATGACAAGTTAGCGTAAAAAAGTCTGACCAACGTAGGATAGACATGCTCCTTAACATTAAGAAGGGGAATCCAACCTATGCCATCAAAGAGGTTATGAAGCATGTTCATATTAAGAGAAGTCCAATCGACTAGCATGCCATGTGCTACTTCTCTAGAAGAATACAATACTTCAAAGTTAGATGCAATAGAAGCATTAACAAATAGAGAGGAATCGAATTCTTGAGAAGGTGGGGTCGGAGGGTTAGATGATGGATGAAAAGAGGACCCTACTTCCTTTCTCTTGCGAGGATCAGCACACGTCTTCTTCCTTGGTGGCATTTGGACAAAATCAAATTCAAGAGTAAAAGATGACAATCGACAAAAAAGGACTCAGAAATGAAGAAACGATCGACCACTATGAGAAACGATCGGCCGTTTTTGTCCAGAACACAAAATATATCGTTTGTTCAAACGATTTTCAATTCGATTACAACATTCATTTCACAGGACAAGTTCTACACATAATGGGTCGTGATTGTGATTATAATTAAAGGAAATTGAGAGACGAACCAATATCAAATTTGAGCACTTGTAAATTGATCCGTAACGTAACATTCAAAATTAGTCCATGAATTCAAGATGCAAATCTCAATTCCCGGAACTTGTCAATATGATTTAACTTACACAACATTTGGACTGGACTATCAATTGTTCTTAGTGGACTTCGCCGGAGTTGAAGCGGCGATGGCGGCGACGGTTGCGGTGGCAGCGACTGTGGCGACAGCGGCTGCGGCAACAGCGGCGCCTGCGGCGACGGTGACGGTGGCTTGAATCGGCGACGAGCGGTGGCAGTGACGACGAGATATGACGCCAACTCCGACAGTGATGGTGGTGCCCGACAAGAACGGCGACGGCTGTGACTGCGTACGCCGGATGAAAGACTCACTCGCCAACTACGATGACAATGGCGGCGAAAGGATTCGCCAGCGAAAGAACTCGCCGAGGGGGTCTTTGGTCGGAAAGATTCATCGGAGAGATCGCGAATCGGGCAGCGGCAAAGGAAACTATGGTCGACCGATTTTCAATTTGGGGAAAAATTTTGCCGATTTGGTTTTTATATCGCGTTGAAAATGGTCGACCGATATTATATCGGGCGACCATTATCTCTTAGACATTATAGTTAATACGTTCTATTTTTATCGGTCGACCAAAATAGTTTCGGGCGACCATTCTGAAAGTGGATTTTATGAAAATAAAATCGGTCGTTTGCTAACTTAACGGTCGTCCGATCAGAAGAGTAACGGTCGACCGTTACTATAATGGTCGACCGATTTGAATATATGTGTTGTGCAACACAATTTGATGTTCAATTCGATTCACAAATGGTGCTTGCATAACCAAGTCACTTATGAGTTGAATTGATAGGCAATCAGGTTCCTAACATTCCAAGTTCACGTCTAAGCATACAAAATCTCTTCTCACTTAGGGGTTTTGTGAAAATATTCGCGAGTTGAATTTCGGTGGACACATGTTCGATAGCAATGTTCTTGAGTGTCACATGTTCTCTAATGAAATGATCGCGCAAATTAATATGTTTAGTTATAGAATGTTGAATTGGATTTTTAGTCATTTCTATCCCACTTGTGTTATCGCACTTCATGGGTACACTTGAACAACTTATACCATAATCAATTAGTTGTTGTTTTACCCATAATATTTGTGCACAACAACTACCGGCTGTAATATATTCGGCATCAGCGGTAGAGAGTGCGATGGAGTTTTGCTTTTTGCTAGCCCAAGAGACAAGAGAGCTACCAAGAAAGCAATACATCCCATTAGTGCTTTTTCTATCAACTTTACATCCGGCAAAATCCGCATCGGTATATGCATGTATGTCAAAGGATGAGTTCCTATCATACCAAATATCTAGATCACAAGTATGCTTCAAATAACGTAATATTCTTTTAATCGCAACTAAGTGAGATTTCTTAGGTGCGGATTGAAATCGTGCACACAAGCATACACTAAACATTATATCCGGCCTAGATGCCGTCAAATAAAGTAAACTACCAATCATACCTATATACTTCTTTTGTTCAATAGATTTGTCTTTTTCGTCTTTATCTAATTTCGTTGTAGTGCTCATGGGAGTTGAACTTGGTTTGCATTCATCCATTCCAAATCTCTTTAACAACTCCCTTGTATATTTCTCTTGATTAAGAAATATTCCATCTTTGTTTTGCTTAATTTGCAATCTTAAAAAGAATATGAGCTCACCTACAAGACTCATCTCAAATTCTTTTTGCATAAGAGATTCAAACTCTTTGCACAAGCTTTCATTAGTAGCACCATAAACAATATCATCAACATAAATGTGAACTATTAAAATATCATCTTCCAAATGTTTCAAAAATAATGTGGTATCAACTTTTCCTTTTTGAAAACCATTCTCAATAAAAAAGTACTCAATTTTTCATACCACGCTCTAGGAGCTTGTTTAAGTCCATAAAGGGCTTTAGAAAGTTTAAATACATTATTAGGAAAATCTGAATTTTCAAAACCTTGAGGTTGCTCAACATAGACTTTCTCATTTATAAATCCATTTAGAAAAGTCAATTTTACATCCATTTGAAAAAGTTTAAATCTTTTAAAACAAGCAAAAGCTAAGAGCATTTTAATAGCCTCAATTCTAGCAACGGGAGCAAAAGTTTCTTCAAAATCAATTCCTTCTACTTGTGAATAACCTTTTGCCACAAGTCTTGCCTTATTTCTTATTATGATGTCATTTTCATCTAGCTTATTTCTAAACACTCATTTTGTACTAATTATTGGATAGTCTTTTGGCCTTTCTACTAGTTTCCAAACTTGATTCCTTTCAAAATTATTTAATTCTTCATGCATAGCATTTATCCAATTTGAATCATTCAAAGCCTCATCAGTGTTACTAGGTTCAAATTGAGCAAGAAATGCCGAAAAAGCACATAAATTTTTCAAAGAGTTTCTAGTTCTTATACCTTCATTTATGTTATCTATAACTTGATCCAGTGGATGTGATGATGCATATTTTTAATTTCTTGAAATGATTTGATTATCCTCCACTTGTGGTTCTTCCATTTGTTTCACATTTGAGTTATCCATTCTATTTTCTTCCAATTCTTCATTTTGGATTTGTATGTCTTCAAGATGTCGTTCCACTTCAACTATTTCTTCCTCATCATCATTCACTTGCTTTCTCATAAAAAAATCATTAGTTTCATTAAATTTAACATTAATAGATTCTTCAACAACTAATGTTCTTTTATTATATACTTTATGTGCTTTACTAGTACTAGAGTATTCAAGAAATACACCATCATCACATTTTGCATTTAATTTGCTTAGTTTATCTTTAATATTCAAAACATAACATTTGCAATCAAACACCTTGAAATATGAAATATTTGACCTTTTTCCATATAAGATTTCAAAACATGTTTTCTTTTCAAGGGGTCTAAGTGAGACTCTATTTAAAACATAACATGATGTATTTACAGCTTTCGCCCAAAAATACTTGGGTAAATTACTTTCATTTAAAATGTCCTAGCCATTTCTTGAATAGTTCTATTTTTTCTCTCTACTACTCCATTTTGTTGAGGTGTTCTAGGTGCGAAAAAATTATGTGTAATTTCATTTTCTTCACAAAACAATTCAAATTTATAGTTTTCAAATTCACCTCCATAATCACTTCTAATTTTTGCTATTCTCAACTCAAGTTCATTTTGTACTCTTTTTGCAAATTTAGAAAACATGCTTATAGTTTCATATTTACTTGTAAGAAAAATAGTCTAAGTAAAACGAGGGAAGTCTTTAACAATTACAAATACATATTTCTTTCCACCTAAACTTATAACATCAATAGGTCCAAATAAGTTAAGTTGTAAAAGTTCTAAGGACCTATGTGTACTAATAACATTTTTTAATTTGAAAAAGCTTTTGATTTGTTTACCTTTAAGACATGAATAACAAACATTATTTTTCTCAAATTTAATTTTAGATAAATATCTAACTAATTCATGACATGAAAGTTTGTTTAACAACTTAAAGTTTACATGCCCTAATCTTCTATGCCAAAGATTTATATCATCATGCATAACACTAAGACATTTTTCACTTTTCCAATTTTCAAAGTCAATCTTGTATACATTATTATATCTAAAATCCATATGTAGAACTTTCTTGCTTTCATCTAAAATCAAACATTTGTCCTTTTCGAAATTCATCAAGTAGTTATTATCACACAATTGACTTATACTAATTAAGTTATGTTTTAAAATTTCAACTAGCTACACATTTTCTAAATATATTTTGTCATTCTTACCGACATTACCTATATCAATTACTCTACCTTTGCTATTATCTCCAAAGGTGACTCTTCATCCATTTTTCTTTTCCAATGTAATGAAGTTTGATGGTCACCCGTCATATGTCTTGAGCATCCACTATCCAAATACCATTTGCTTTCAATTTCCTTTGGAGCTCCCTATAAGAAAGAAGATTCTCATCTTTTTGGTACCCAAACTTGCTTGGGTCCAATTTGGTTAGTGATGATCCTTTTAGGGACCCAAATATTCTTCATACCACTATTTAATCCCATTCTAACTTTGCATTCATAAGAGTAATGTCTTTGATAACCACAATGAAAACAAGTAATATGTGCTTTCGTATGAAGATTTTGTGATGCTCTAACAAATAAAATCCTTTTATCTTTCTTAGTATCAAAT
Organism: Pontederia crassipes; assembly: GCA_030549335.1. NCBI lineage: Eukaryota > Viridiplantae > Streptophyta > Magnoliopsida > Commelinales > Pontederiaceae > Pontederia > Pontederia crassipes. The sequence continues at coordinate 37,698,517 of CM060197.1, read as the reverse complement.
GAGCTAAAACTAAGTCCATTTTTGTTGAAAGATTTTCTTTGTGTATGTAGCATTACATCTAGCATTTTTCCACCATTTGTAAAATTTTCAAGCTTACCTTTTAAAATAGTATTCTCATTTTTCAAAGTTTCAACACTACTTGTTTGTTTTTTCATAAGATAATTTCAAAGTATTGTTTTTCATTTTTAAAGCTTCAATCATAAATTCCAAACTAGAATTCTCATCACCTAATAAATTACAAATTTCCCAAACTTTAGTATCATGTTTATTTTTCAGATTTTCAAATTATATTTTCAAATCACCATACTTTTTTTAAGACATCTATATTTATCTATAAGAATTCTAAACTCATCATGCATATCAAAAGATTCGCTATCGCTAGATTCAAATGAGTTAGATAATACCTCATAACTATTCGCCATTAGACATATGTAAGCTTCTTCATCATCACTTGAGGAGATATTTGAGTTATTTTCTTCATTTTCACTTCCATCCCACGTGGCTTGAAGAGTTTTCTCCTTCCTTTTTCTTCTTAGTTAGATTTGGACATTCATTCTTATAATGTTCAACTTTCTTACATTCAAAGCAAGTCACTTGATTTTTACTTGATGATCTCCTTTTTGAAAAGCCACCTTTTTTCTTTTTCTTGACAAATCTAAGATATTTGTCAAGCTTTTTAGCATACAAGGCTAGTTTCTTCTCATCTACATTTTCATCTTCTTCACTTGTTTCACTTTCATCCATCTTTGCTTTCAACGTCAAGGCCTTTCTTTTGGAAATACTTGTTTTTTCATCTTCCTTGACTCCAATCTCATAAGTCAAAAGTGATCCTATGAGATCATCAAAATATAGCTTGTTTAAGTCCTTCTATTCAATCACGGTTCGTTTTGTATGCCACTTGAAGGAGAGGGACCTAAGAAATTTCTTCACCTTTTGAGAGTTAGTCCGTGACTCGCCCAAAGAGGCCAAGCTATTCACAATGTCATTAAAATGCATAACCATTTCATTTATAGACTCATTTTCATGCATCTTAAAAGAGTCATATTGATGATTCAAAATATTAAGTCTAGACTCCTTAACCTTATCGGTACCTTCATGTGTAATGATAAGTTTTCTCCAAATCTCATAAGCACTTTGACAATTTGAAACACGATTAAATTCAGTTGCATCAAAAGTACAAAAAAGATGATTTATTGCTTTCCAATCTAATTTCACAAGTAGCCTTTCACCTTCGGTGTATTCCAAAGGTGACTTTCCATGCAAATCAAAACCATTTTCAATTATATCTCATATATCAATATCAATAGAGTATACATAAGCTTGCATTCTAATTTTTCAATAGGCAAAGTTTGAAGCATTAAAAAGTGGAGGGCGATTTGTGGATTGACCTTCACCCAAGGTAAAACCATTTGATGCCATAGCTCAAAAGATGTTTAAATCTTTAAAAAACGAGCAACAAGGTTCTGATACCAATTGTAGGATCGAAAGCACCAGGACGGAGGTGGGGGGTGGGGGGGGGGGTGAATTGTTGTATAAAAATTTAAAATCGAAAAAGACGTAGAAGTAAATTTATAGCGAATGCGATCACAAGCAAATAAAGGATATGTAATAAAAGCAATAGAGGAGCAAGAGAAGAGAAAGAAGCGATATGTTGACGAGGTTCGGCCCAACTCCTTGGCCTACGTCCCCGTTCCGACTTCCCAACCTTGAGACCGTCGAAGATCCACTAGCCTTTTCTTTTCTTATAGGGAGAGAAAAACCCTTTCTACACCACAATGCCTTCTTCTTGAAGACATACAAATTCAAAATGAAGAATTGGAAGAAAATAGAATGGATAACTCAAATGTAGAACAAATGGAAAAATCACAAGCGGAGGATAATCAAATCATTCCAAGGAATTGGAAACATGCATCATCACATCCACTGAATCAAGTTATAGGTAACATAAATGAAGGTATAAGAACTAGAAACTCTTTGAAAAATTTATGTGCTTTTTCTATTTCTTGCTTAATTTGAACCTAATAATATTGATGAAACTTTGAATGGTTCAAATTGGATAAATGCTATACATGAAGAATTAAATAATTTTGAAAGAAATCAAGTTTGGAAACTAGTAGAAAGGCCAAAAGACTATCCAATAATTTGTACAAAATGGGTGTTTAGAAATAAGCTAGATGAAAACGGCATCATAATAAGAAATAAGGCAAGACTTGTGGCAAAAGACTATTCACAAGTAGAAGGAATTGATTTTGAAGAAACTTTTGCTCCCGTTGCTAGATTTGAGGCTATTAGAATGCTCTTAGCTTTTGCTTGTTTTAAAGAATTTAAACTTTTTCAAATGGATGTAAAATTAGCTTTTCTAAATGGATTTATAAATGAGGAAGTCTATGTTGAGCAACCTCAATGTTTTGAAAATCCAAATTTTCCTAATCATGTATTTAAACTTTCTAAAGTCCTTTATGAACTTAAACAAGCTCATAGAGCGTGGTATGAAAGATTTAGTACTTTTTTGATTGAGAATGGTTTTAAAAAAGGAAAAGTTGATACCACATTATTTTTTAAGCATTTGGAAGATGATATTTTAATAGTTCACATTTATGTTGATGATATCGTTTATGGTGCTACTAATGAAAGATTGTGCAAAGAGTTTGAATCTCTTATGCAAAAAGAATTTGAGATGAGTCTTGTAGGTGAGCTCACATTCTTTTTAGGATTGCAAGTGAAACAAAACAAAGATGGAATATTTCTTAATCAAGAGAAGTATACAAAAGAATTGTTAAAGAGATTTGGAATGGATGAATGCAAATCAAATTCAACTTCCATGAGCACTACAACGAAATTAGATAAAGATGAGAAAGGTAAATTTATTGATCAAAAGAAATATAGATGTATGATTGATAGTTTACTTTATTTGACGGCATCTAGGCCGGATATAAAGTTTAGTGTATGCTTGTGTGCACGATTTCAATCCGCACCTAAGGAATCTCACTTAGTTGCAGTTAAAAGAATATTACGTTATTTGAAGCATACTTGTGATCTAGGCATTTGGTATGATAGGAACTCATCCTTTGACTTACATGCATATACCGATGCGGATTTTGTCGGATGTAAAATTGATAGCACTAGTGGGATGTGTTGCTTTCTTGGTAGTTCTCTCATCTTTTGGGCTAGCAAAAAGTAAAACTCCATCGCACTCTCTACTGCTGAAGTCGAATATATTGCAGCTGGTAGTTGTTATGCACAAATATTATGGGTAAAATAACAACTATTTGATTATGGTATAAGTTGTTCAAGTGTACCCATGAAGTGCGATAACACAAGTGCGATAGAAATGACTAAAAATCCAATTCAACATTCTATAACTAAACATATTAATTTGCGCTTATCATTTCATTAGAGAACTTGTGATACTCAAGGACATTGCTAGTGAACATGTGTCCACCGAAATTCAACTTGCGGATATTTTAACGAAACCCCTAAGTGAGGAGAGATTCTGTATGCTTCGGCATGAACTTGGAATGTTAGGAACCTGATTGCCTATCAATTCACTCATAAGTGACTTGGTTATGCAAGCACCATTTGTGAATCGAATTGAACATTAAATTGTGTTGCACAACACATATATTCAAATCGGTCGACCATTATAGTAACGGTCGACCGTTACTTATCTGATCGGACGACCGTTAAGTTAGCAAATGATCAATTTTGTTTTCATAAAATCCACTTCCAGAACGGTCGCCCAAAACTATTTCGGTCGACCAATAAAAATAGAACGTATTAACTATAATGTCTAAGAGATAATGGTCGCCCGATATAATATCGTTCGATCGTTGTCAACGCGATATAAAAACCAAATCGGTAAAATTTTCCCCAAATAAAAAATATGTCGACCTATTTTCTCCGCCGCCGCCCGATTCGCGATCTCTCCGGCGACTCTTTCTGACCAGAGATCTCCTCGGCGAGTTCTTTCGCCGGCGAGTCCTTTCGCCGCCGTCGCCGTCGTAGTTTGCGAGTGAGTCTTTCGTCCGACGTACGCAGTCGCCGCCGTCGTTGTTCTCGTCAGGCGCCGCCATCACTGTCGGAGTCGGCATCATATCTCCGCCATCACCGCCGTCGCTTCGTCACCGATTCAAGCCGCCGTAGCCGTCGCCGCAATCGCTGCCACCGCAACCGTCGCTGTCGCCGCAGCCATCGCTTCAACTTCGACGAAGTCGACTAAGGACAATCAATAGGCCATTCCGTATATTATGTAAGTCAGATAGAATTGACAAGGAATTGAGATTTGTATCTTGAATTCATAAACTAATTTTGAATGTTATGGATCATTTTTTAGGTGCTCGAATTCGATATTGGTTTATCTCTTAAATTCCTTCAATCATAATCATCGATCACGATCCATTCTATGTAGAACTTGTCCTGTGAAACATCGAATTTGATATTGGCTTGAATGTTGTAATTGAGTGGAACATCGTTTGAACAAATAATATATTTTGTGTTCTGGACAAGAACGGACGACCGTTTCTCATAGTGGTCGACCGTTTCTTCATTTCCAAGTCTATTTTAGTCGATTGTCATCTTTTATTTCTGAATTTGATTTGCCCAAATGCCACCAAGGAAGAAGACGTGTGTTGGTCCTCGCAAGAGGAAGGAACCGGAGTCCTATTCTCATCCATCATTTGACCCTCCGCCAACACCTCCTCGAGAATTCGATTCTTCTCTCTTTGCTAATGCTTCCATTGCATCTACCTTTGAAACATTGTATTCTTCTAGAGAAGTAGCACATGGCATGCGAGTCGATTGGTCTTCTCTTAATATGAACATGCTTCATAACCTATTTGATGGCATAGGTTGGATTCCTCTTCTTAATGTTAAGGAGCATGTCTATCATAGGTTGGTCAGACTTTTTTACGCAAACTTGTTATTTTCAGAATCTAAATCTAATGTGACATCTCACATACTTGGTCACACCATTAAGCTTACTGATTTCTTGATTTGTGAGATTTTCGATATCCCCAATCGAGGACTTTTGAACATTGTCATAGGTGGCCTACTGACATTTCTATCAATGAAGCTCTTGAAGTCGTCTTTCGTGGTGAAGTGCATAGCTTTCCCATGAAGGGCCTTCTAAAAAAGTTGTCTCTTCCACTTCTTGTTGCACATCATATCGTTAGTCATATCATCTTCCCTCGATCTGGTCATTATACTGATATGACTTTTCATGATTTACGTCTCCTTTAATATTTGCTCCGACATGATTTTCCTCTCGTTAACCTTGGAGCATATATGATTTATCACTTTATCTTCACCAAAGAAAGGATAAATTCTAAACGATCTCATAATATGATTCTTCACTTTGGTTCTTTTCTTACTCGAATCTTTCGTCATAAACGCATTGATATTCCTGAGTTTGAGCCATCACTTTCTGAGAGACCAACCGATATCATTGGAAAAGTCACATTGAAGTGGAAGGGTCTTGTTTTTGTTAATGATGAATGGGTCTTTTCCACTCAAGACCAAGATAATCAGGACTCATACTCCGATGATGAGGCAAGCACCGAGGCTCCCACGCAAGGTCCTACGCAGGCTCCTGTGGAAGATATTGGACCTTCTTGGGATCAATACATACCTCCTCCAAGTGAGCCGACGAGAGTTTGTGGCACAGTACCGACACGTGATGAGTGGGATGGGATGGTGGCACGCATAGAGCACTTAGAACTTGATCATCGTCGTACACAGAAGTGCATGTTTGCATATTTCCGATCTCAGGGTTTCAACACCTTCCTTATGAGCAGGTTGCGCCCCCGTCCGATGACGCTCCGGACATTTAGCTTTTGTTTATTTGGTTATCTTTTTTGTTTCCTCCTTTTTGATGGTGTCAAAAGGGGGAGAAGGAATGTATGTGACGCTATGTATTTATGACTTTGTCTCTATGTTATGACTCTCTATGTATTTATGACTTTGTCACTATGTTATGACTCTCTATGGATTGTTATTTCACTTCTTGTTTATGAAAATTTATTGTCTATGTATTGATGTGGATTATCGTGATATTACTTGTATATGAAAATTTTTCATGATTTATTTTCACTATGTACGATGTTCATGATATTCACTTTCAAAAAGAAGTTATGCTTTGATTAAGGGGGAGTAAATAATATATTTTTAAAAGCAAGCATGAATTTAGGGGGAGGAATTTATAATTTGCTATTTTGATTACCTCCTGGCCAGTTTGCCATCATAAAAAAGAGCGAGATTGTTGATCTCAAAATCATATTCTATGTATTTCGATGATAGCAAATAAGGAAGATGGTGTACTAATTGTGCTTGAAGTGATAGTGTGAACAGGTTTAATATTTTTTGAAGAAAAATAGCCGAAGTTTTTTCTGCTGTAAAAATGGTCGTCGGTCGACCGTTATGGCTAATAATGGATGACCGAAATGGAAGATGGAACGTCCGCTAATCACAGAAATGATCAAACCTTAAAAACGGGCGACCGATCTATTATCGGTCGACCGCTATTGAAGATAGTGGACGACCTAAATGGAAGATGGAACGTCCGTTAATCACAGAAAGGATCAACCTCTAAAAATGGGCGACCGATCTACTATCGGTCGTCCATTATGAAGATAATGGATGACCAAAATGGAAGACTGGATCGACCGCTAATCACAGAATGCATTGGACTTCAACATCGGTCAACCGATTCATTTTTGGGTGACCATTATGAAAGCAAGAACGACTATAATTCTGCTACGACTTACGATCAACGGTAAACTGCACAGAAAAGACAAAATAATGGATATAATTTTTTATTAAACGGATGACCGATATTAAAATGGTCGACCGATTCAAAACTGACAGCACAATTTTTTTGAATCACTTTACAACGGCCAAATTTTCAAGAGAAGTCTATAAAAAGGATCCAAAAGATTGAAGGAATATCAACTAAGCAAGGCAAATTATTCTAGAGCTCCCTTCAAATCCAAAGTATTTTTCTTGAGCCAAAGTTGCAAATCATCCCTTCTCTTTTCTAGTTTCTTAGTGAGAATATTATTTGTAAGAAGAGAGCCTTCGAGGGAATTCTTGTTTAGATAGTTTTGAGTGCTCCTTATAAGAAGAGGTGTGCCTTACCTCTTGAGCGAAGAAGAATGCATTGTGGTGTAGAAAGGATTATTCTCTCCCTACAAGAAAAGAAAATGCTAGTGAATCTCCGACGGTCTCAAGGTTGGGAAGTCGGAGCGGGGACGTAGGCCAAGGAGTTGGGCCGAACCTCGTCAACATATCGTGTCTTTCTCTTTTCTTGCTCCTCTCTTGCTTTTATTATCTATCCTTTACTTGCTTGTGATCGCATTTGCTATAAATTTAATTCTACGTCTTTTTCGGATTTAAATTTTTATACACCAATTCACCCTCCCTCTTGGTGCTTTCGATCCTACACAAAGCACATAGTGAGAGGGTTCAGCGATGAGCGAGGATGATGGTCGATGAGTGCCGCAGAACTCAGCCGGCACCCTCCACTCCTTCGCCACCCACCGCCACCTCGTCCTCGTCCCCGACCGCTCTACCTTCCGAGGTGGAGGTTCGCCGAGAGGAGTGATCGAGTAGGAATCGCAAGGTCACCGAGAGGAGTGATTGATCGGCGGTGGCACGCGAGATCGGCAACATGCGAGGGGGTCACCATTTCGCGAGGAGGTAGCAGAGCACAGGGCGATGGGGGTTCAGCAATGAGCGAGGATCGGGGTGTTCACCGGTGAGTACTGTGGAACTCCGCCGACACCCTCCACTCCTTCGCTTCCCTCTGCCATCTTGGCCTCGTCCCCGACCACTCCACGTTCCCTCCGGCCCTAAAGTTTGCTGCCTCCCTCCCTTCCCTCCCTGTCGGCCTCCAACTCCGCCGCCATGGCTGTCCCTGTCGAACCTCGAGCCATGGCTATCTCTGTCAAACCGATCGGTAGTCGCTTCCTTCCCTCCCCGCTAGCTCTGCCACCATGGTTGTCCCCATCGAATGGCGAGCAGGCCCAGAACCACCCTGAAACTGTGCTGAACTGACCGCATCACATCTGGCCATCCATTTTCGATCAGACGATCCAGATACTAGGGTGGATAGTCCCCCCGTTTAATTAGGGAGCATCTATTAAATCCAGGATATAATGGTTGTCTTACCAAGTTGTCTTTGTAGGAATGTCCTCCCAAATTAGATCACCATCGGATGCAAGATCGACGATGATGGGAAAAGCGTGTGACTCACGAGCGCTAGTTCACTGGATTACAAACGGTTCACTCCTGTTCGCATGTCGTCTCCCCATCCTCTACCCTAGCGAACCCAGCTACGTGCCGCCGAATTCATTTCTCTATCGTAAGACCAGTACCAAGTCTCCTCGTTGAATGAGGTGGTACGACCCTCTCGAGATTGTCTCCCCGTCACTTCCATTAGCTCCCATGTCATCGTCAACAGGGCCATCGGGTGGATAAATTACACCGCTAGCCTTCTTGCCTTTCGCATCAAAAAAATGCTGATCACATTCGTGTAGCAATAGGCAATTTTTTTAGAACCCATAACGAGCAAAAAGTCGCACCAGGGCCCTCTCCTACTTCAGTCCAATGATCTTTAAATCGACCCCTCGCTCTTTGTTAGAGATGGACTTTCGAGCCATGTCGGGTCATACCGAAAGACACTTCGGTCGACTCGGCATGGTTTCGGTCAGACACGGTCGAGTTAGGTGGGGTCGCCCAATTTTTTTCTCTTGTTTGCTATATGTATTAAATTAAGAAAATAAAAATACAAAAATTTATAAATAAAAATTGGTTATAAAAAATGTTCCTATAAAAAAATAATAATAAATTATTATAATATATGATATTAGGAATATTAGATGTAAAAAAAAATTTATATATAATATTATTATAAATTTTATGATACATGATTAAATATATGTATAATATAATTATAAAACTAATAATATATGATTAAATATTTAATTATATAATAAAAAAGCGTGCTAATCGTATCGGGCTTGGGCCAGGTCGAGCTGGCTCGGCCAAAATCCATGCGACCGGCATGGATTTTCATCTTTACTCTTCGGCTGCAATAGATCAGTCTAGGTGACGCCATTAAAGGGGTACACAGAAGAAAGAAAAGGGTGTGAGAGTGTCCCTTTTAGCTTGAGCACTTGAAGGAGAATAGAAAGGAAGCATAAAGGAGCCACCTTGATGGTTCTGATGCATCTCTTGTTTTAGTCAGTGGTTTTGTTACTTTTGTATTCCAGGGTGCTTTCGAGTGTGAGAATGACAAGTTTCCTTTTAGTTTTGGTTGCTTGGTATGAGTTAAAGTTTGATCTGCGACAAGAGTTCAAGTTGAGTTTTTTTTCAGTTAAAGGAACGCTCTTCATCTTGGAACCTAAATAAATCTCCTAGATTGTTGTCACCGCCAGAGTGGAGCAGGATGTCTCCACGCCGACTTTGTCTTTCTTCTTCGTGGAGTGGAGTAATATGTCGCCTCATGTGAGATGAGTTTTCTAGGGCAAAGTGGGACCAAGCTCCAGAAGTCGTGCACGATAATCTAATGAAATGTAATACAATCTAGTGAACCTCTCGTAATCCAGTGAACTGGCTCTCGCGAATTGCACACTTTCCCGTCGTCATTGATCTTGTATTCGACGGCCGATATGATTTGGGAGGACATTTCTGTTGGAATTCATGCACGTCGCCGGCCTCATGATTCATCTCGTTCATTTTCAATTTCGAGTAGCTGAGGAGTTAGTATTATAAGGTAGTTTTGTTTCATGTAACTAGTTTAATCTTTACATGTCAATTGTCTTTTAGTATAAATTTGAGTCGAGAGCAGTGTAATTTCATGTAATGATTTTCTATCTTTTAATAGAATATTTTTGTTTTCTCTACAACTTTGGCAACTTCCTCTGATTCTTGTTTCCACCTCTCCTCTTCCGACAACGACCAATTTAGAATCACATTACTAGAGCTCTCCAAATTTTGACAACTTCTACCAAGCTAACTTGGTAGGACAACCACTATATCCAAATAAATAACACCAATGCTTATCATGAATGAATCATCTAGGTTTCCATGGACAAGGGCAAACCCAAGATTAAAACTCAAGGGGGGCGATATTAAACCAAAAAATATTTAAAAAATAAAATATATATTTAAAAGTTATACAAATAAATTTATTAATAAAAAATAAATTACATTACTATATTAAAAATGAGCTCGTCTCCCCTTCAAATCACGAAAATCATCTATAATTGAATCCATAGTGAACTTTTCAATAATTTCCCTTTCAATATAAATTAATAAACAATTTGAGAAGAATTCATGTTCAAGCTTATTATGGATCCTATCTTTTATTATCTTCATTTCTTAAAATGATCGCTCTGATGTAGCTGTAGAAACTGGAAGAGTAAGTATAAGAGTCACGACTTTATATCTAAGAGGATATATAGAAGCTTTTCTTGTCTTCACCAACCATAGCACAAATAAGAAATAGTTGATAATGCTTTGAAATCATCAAGATGTTAACATGATCAAAATGTTCAAATTGCATTCGTAGTTGCAACTTCTTATGCTTAGCAAAATCTTTAGGGTAGAATTTTTGGATTAATTGACAAATATCATTGATTCTGAATGATGAGTGCATCTCCTTTGGATCTAAAGCAAAACTATGAACAAGTAATTCTATAGTATGATCATTGAACTTATTATTCAATTCTTGTAACTGAGAATTGTTTGTCGCATTAAATATGTCAATTTTATAATGATGTGCAATCGAAATATCATTTTCTTGATTGTGAGCTCTTTCTCTTCTTACAGCATAAGGTGTTTTCAAGTCCGGAATAGGTATGTTGACTGAATTGCAAAACCTTTTCACCTAATTAAGTAAATTATCATATCCATCTTCTCTTAATTCTTGAATGATTATTTGTAGATGAGACATATTCAATTGAGTTCAAAATATATTTGATACCGATTTTGCAAATTCTGACATAAAATGCTAGAAATCTCAAGAACTTTTTTCATCACATGTAAAATAAATAAAAACTCAAAAAAAAAAGTTAATGCCTCATTTGTTGCATCTGTTTTTGCACGCTGAGCTGAAGTAGTTCCATTGTCAATAATGTTTAAGAAAACTTCACATGTTGAACTAAACATCTCATGTAATTTAGATATAGATCTCAAATGTGAGCCCCATCTAGTATCTCCAGGTTTTTGCAAATTACCTATTTGATGAAGTCCCTTTCCAATTTGAAGCTCGTCAATAGAAAGTAAAAATCAATATTTGTAGCTTGAGTAGCTTTAAATTGATCATTACGCTTGCATGAAGCATCAACTACATTACTAAGAGAAGTTGACTTCGTAAAGAAATAACGAATGATTATTACATTTTTTGAAGCAGCAACCAATGTCAGTTGTAGACTACGTGCTATGCAATGAACATAATAGGCATACGGACATGCGTTTAAAATCAAAGCCTACAATTCATTCCATTCTCCTCTCATATTACTTACACCATCACAGCCTTGTCCTCGAATATCAAGATTATATTGTGTAAGAACAAAAATAATTCCTTCCTTCAATGTAGATGCAATAGTATATTTAACATGAATTAGTCCAAAAAATCGTTCTCTCACATATTCATCTTTGTCAACAAATCTTAATACAATAGACATCTATTCTTTTTTTTAATTCATCACGTGCTTCATGAACTATAATACAAAATTTTGCATTACCTATTTCCTCACGAATAATATTTTTCACTTTATTTGAAAGGATATGTATTATTTCTTTTTGGTGAAGTATATGAGGCATTTTGTGGAGCATTGTCTAAAGCATTTGCCACTTTAACATTATTATTCGATAAAAGAGTAAGAAATTCAAAAAAATTTCCTTGCCTTTTTTGTTATTTTAGTTCCATCGTGGCCCCTAAAAGCACATTCTTGAAATGCAATCCACTTGACTACATCAATTGAAGTTTTGAGGTGAATCCGAATTTCAACAACTTGTCAAGATGTAAGTTGTTCAAACTTTTTTTTGAAAATGTGATGATTGATTCATGAGATCCATCAAAGGTTTTTCAACATTTCGATAAGGTGAATTTAGATATTTTTCAATATGAGTTAAAAATGCACAATTTTTGCCATCTCTCACTTTTTTCCAACTTTGAAATCCATCTATAGTGAATGCGTTAAATCCCGATGGTCATCTTGCTTGTGAAATAAAAAACAAAAAAGACAAAAAGCTACATCTTTAGCTTGAGAATATTCTAGCCATGACCATGATGGGTGAAAGTTTCTTTGATATTTCTCTTCTATCTTTGGATATTGTGTAAGAATGCATTGATTTGGACCGACTTTAATATATGCTCTTCTAATTTCATCTCTCATATCAACAAGATATTTCCATATTTGTCATTGTAGTCTTGTATCATGTTCTAATAAATTAATATCTAAACTTTGATTGATTTCACTTATTTGAAATTTAACTTGATTATTATTATCAGAATCCGATTGAACATGATCTATTGAGGTATTTAGATGATTCCTTGAATTTGATATTTGAGTACTCTTTCTTTTGAAGAAAGAATCAATTCAGGTTTTTTGTCATCTATAAGAAAAAACTATATAAATTACACAAGATGCATTATTTTAAAAAAATCTAATAAGAAAAAGAACATGTTTTTATGCAAAATGTAAATATGTTAACAAATTAAAAAATAAATATCACCATGTAATGACTTTTAGATCTAATTCTCCAAAAGTTAAAAAATGCATGGATACTTTTTTATATGCTTCAAATTTGAAATTGTGAATAAGAAAAATAAATATATAAAATAAATTTTGAAAATATAATTTACCTTACATCCTCTTCATTTATTTCTATTTAATGTTACAACCTAAAATATAGAATTACATGACAACAGAATTTGATATAAAATATAACAAGAAAATTACAATAAGAAGAAATAAAAGAATGTAAAAAATATTTTCTTTCATCTCCTAAAACGTACATGTTCGTGTCCTCAGCGCAACAAATACCCCCCTTCTCTATACGATCTTCAGCCGCAGCAATAAAAGACCTTTTGCCAAGCAATAAAAAACTTTCATCAGCAATAAATAGTGGCTTAAAGTTCTTTTGAAAATTAACCTAGTTTGTTAAACTTCTATTCGAAGTTAATCTCTCTTATTGTGCCACTCACCTAAAAGCCCAATGATAAGCCAATTGAGTTAAAAATATAACTATAAAAAAAGTGAGGACATGAGTTTCAAACTATGGACTTGCACGTCCTAACACAACCAATAACCCAAACCAATTCTTCTCTCACATTGGCATAATAAATTATTTAAGGGGGCCAAATTACTTATACCTACGTAATAATAAATATAACTAATAAACGCCCTCCCCCCAACTCAATATATTCATCGGTCCGACACTGTCCTAGGTTGCTTATTTTCCCTGTTGATTAAACAGATCTTTCGTAAAGAGACATCTTTTACTTGAGAGTGACTGAAAATCAACTTAAAGATTATTTACCATATAGTCATAAACTCCTAGGCCCGTTTGAATGTCGAAGAGTTATAATCTCCGACAAGAATTATCAAATTCGTAAATTACCAATAATCCTCTGCCTGCTTTTGTATTTCACTTATTTTGTAAAATATCGTAACACTAAAAATAAGCGGCCGGCAAGATTAAACATACATTTTAAAATGTGCACGCGTTATCTCCCACTAATCCTAATCTATCTCGCATTTGATGTATTCCGTAGATTATCTACTTAATCCAATAGATACAGGGTCGGCTCAAGTGTGAGGCCACTCAAGCACTTGCTTCAGGCTCACCCAATGGAAGGCCCCATAATTATGAATTAAGTATTAATGTTAATAGTATTAAATTTATTATCAAGTCCTTATATTTTAATATCTTTATTAATTTAAAATAACTAAATATATATTTTATCTCCATAGTTAATATGATTTATCTTCACTATCTAAATAATAAATAAATATCTTTTCATATTTTAAATTTAGCTTATACCATTTTTTGCACATTTGATTTATTTCTCAAAAATCAATAATAGTTCAAATTTTTTTTCATTAATATTGTTATTATTCTTGTTCATGGTTAACAACATTTTTATTCTTCTGAATTGAAGAACTACACTTAAAAACACACTTCTTATTCAGTATCTTCATAATTTTTTAATATACAATTATAATTTTTTATATCAAAAAAATAAAAAAACAAATATAATTATTTTTTATTTATGTCAAAAAATATATATTTTTTTTTGCAATTTTGCTTTAGGCCTCACGACCTCTTGAGCCGGCCCTGTGGACAAGACAGATACTAGAAATATGAAACAGGCGGATACTTTTGGTTACATCTATTTCTTTTCGTATTTTTGCTAAAAAATAGAGATAATTCAATTCCATTTCGAAAAATTATATTAAGATTTTTGAAAGAAATGAAGTTTAACAACGAGGAAAGTTAAAAAAAAAAAGACAGAATAAAGCAATTATCACCGTCTTAAACCCCAATAAAAAAACTTCTTACAAAATATTAACCATGTCAATAAAATTTAATAAACCATCATTAATTCTTTAGGTTAAGTTAACTTACATCCATTTAGATTTTTTGTGTTTCTTAATTTCTAATCTATTTAGACATTTCTCTTATATTTTATGCCACAACATGATAATTAACTCTATATGAAGATGATACTGACGAGTATTATACATGTCTAATGGAGATATCATCCTTTATTATTTTATCAGAAAAGAACCAAGTGGAGAAAGAACTAATTGCCACTTAATATTAAACACTATTAAATTACCGAATAAAAACAATCATTACTGATATAAGCAGAAGGAAATATGTATTTGATCTATGTTAACTATTTATTGGCATGATAAACTAATGCCATATGCAATTCATATATACATTTATAGCTCGGGTGGATGGAAGCCTAATGATATTTATTCTGCAGTAAAACGTAAGCAATTGAACACTAGCTCCAAGTCTAAGTCAATGGCGGCGAGATGAGTCGTGAAGCTTATAAAAAAATTATTATGACAAAGGGCATTTACGTTTACCTTCTTCCACATTCTGAAGGAAGGAATCTCCATGGCTCTGGAAGCGCTCCTTGGTACCATCTTCGGAGGACTGATCACTTTGACAGCAGACTACATCAAAGGACAGCTTCAAGTTGTGTGGGGTGGTGGTTTGGACGACAAATTGGAGCAACTGAAGCTGCTTCTGCTGCAGATTCAGTCCAAGGTCGCAGATGCAGAGGAGAAGCAGATCGTAGACCCAGCTGTGAGGAGATGGCTCGCTGCGTTGAAGAAAGTGGCCTACGAGGCCGAAGACGTCCTCGATGAGTTCAACTATGAGATCCTGTGGCGACAAGCGGCGTCGGTGGAGGCTGCAGGGAAGAAGAAGCTCCCATACGTTGGCAAGGTAGGCGACTTATTTTCTCCTCACAACACTGTGAACATTCGCTTGAAGCTGGGACCCAAACTGAACAATATCTTAGAAAAGATTAACAAAATTGAAGCTGAGAGTGCAAATTTCAATTTTAACAAAGCTGAAGCTGCGAATTCTTATGTGAATACCGCTGTGAGCAATGAAACGTGCTCCTTTGTTGTTGAAGAAGATGTGGTAGGAAGGCAAGAAGATAAAGAGAAGATAGTGTCAATGCTCATTAACAGCCAGCTCTCGAAGAAAAGAAAACAGAGTGACATGTTAAACGAGAATAACAGTGGGCAGTGCCTCGCTGTGCTTCCAATAGTTGGAATGGGAGGCATCGGTAAGACCACCATGGCTCAACTGGTCTTCAATGACCCACGGATAGTGAACCATTTCCAGTTGCAGGCATGGGTCTGTGTTTCTGAGACATGGGATTTGAGAAAGCTCATCCAAGACTTGGTAGCGTCGCTCACGGGAGCTACATGTGATTTGCGTACGTTGGAACTGATGCAGCGTCGCCTTCGTGAGGCATTGGCCAGCAAGCGGTATCTTATTGTGTTGGATGACGTTTGGAATGAGGATCCGACAGAATGGAACAGATTGAAAGACATGTTGAACCATGTTGGCCACGAAGGCAGCGCAGTTGTTCTGACTACCCGCAGCGAGCGCGTGTCACGAATAATGGGAACATTTGAAACCTATCGTCTGTCATATTTGGACGAGGGAGAGGCATGGACTTTGTTCAGTAACAGAGCATTCGCCCCTGGAGCTGCTGAGAAGTCGGAAGAACTGGTCAGGATTGGGATGGACATTGCCAAAAACTGCGGAGGTTTGCCCCTTGCACTGAAGATGATTGGGAGCTTGTTGTACAAGAACAGCGACTCGGGCGAGTGGTTGAAGATCAAGGATAGTGCCATATGGAATATGGAAATTAATATATTACCTGCACTGTGGCTGAGTTATAAGCACCTGCCCTCACACTCGAAGCAGTGCTTTGCCTTTTGTGCCACATTTCCCAAAAATTATGTGATGAAAAAAGAGAGCCTGATCCAGATGTGGATGGCTCATGGTTTTATTCCCTACGATGGAAGGTTGGAGGATAGAGGGCGTGAGACTTTTAACCAACTAGTTCAGAGGTCATTTCTCCATGATCTAAAGAAAGAAAGAGACATATATCATTACTCTCTCCAATTGACAACTTGCAGGATGCATGATCTTGTACATGATCTTGCAAAGTGGATTTCTGGGGATTCATGTATGACAACATCTCGTCAAGGGTCCCATGAAGTTGCAACACCAAAGGATGTATATCATTTGGTAAGTCTTAAGGAGCTGGACCTCCAAAGAACACTAGAAACCTTCCCAAGTCTCCGGACATTGCTAATGATGGATTTTATTGAGACAAATGAAATTTCAAAGTGTACTTTTCTAAGAGTTTTCAAATTAAAAGGATCTGTGTCTAAACTTCCAATTTCAGTTAAATTTTTGCAACACCTACGATATCTGGATCTATCCGATACTAATATCCAGGAATTACCTGAATCAACAACTACTCTGCTGAACTTGCAGACGTTGGTTCTTTCTTATTGTTATAAATTGTGCGGGCTACCTGAAAACATGCGATGCATGATTAATCTTAGGCATCTCTATCTGGACGAGTGTTATGGGCTCAGGAAAATGCCAGAAGTCATGGGACTAATGACCAACCTACAAATATTGACCATGTACATTGTGGGTGCTTCTGCTGAAGGGCGAGGCATTGCGGAGCTGAAGGGGCTAAAACTTTCATTCAAATTAGAGCTCTTCAATTTGAGATGTGTGAAAGATGCCTTGGAAGCTAGAGAAGCAAATCTTCATTCTAAACAAGCTCTGCAACACCTAGAACTCTGCTGGAAAGAAGCGGGTGTCCGCAGGAGAGAAGTGGGTGATGACACCACGGCTACTAGCTCAAATGAAGGAAATGGAATGCTAGTACTCGAAGAACTCAGGCCTCCCAATAGCATAAAATTACTGACAATATGGGACTATGATGGATTGAAGTTTCCTAGTTGGATGGCAGACAAGCTGCTGCTTCAACATTTGGTGGTACTTCATATGGGATACTGCAGGAGACTGAGTCATCTTCCACCACTTTGGCTATTGAACTCTCTCGAGGTGCTCTCTTTAGAACACATGGATAATCTGAAGTATGTTATCTCTGATAGTGGAAGCGACTGCACCGTAGTTCAAGCATTTACCTCGTTGAAAGAATTGAGGTTGAGACATCTTGGAAACTTGGAGTATTGGTGGGGGGATAACAACTCAGATCACCTCCAAGCCATGGGAAGTAACTGGTTCCCAACTCTGGTTCGTTTGGAAATAAAGAAATGTCCAGAGTTGACCGGCTTAATGCCATTGGCCCCCTCTCTCAAGGAGTTGAAATTAGTGGAAAGCCGGCAGATAGTGCTTGGTCCTCGGCATCTCAAAGGCCTTGAAAAATTAAGCATCAATGCAAGTGAGGAAGGAACTTTGATGTGGCAATGGCATGATCAGGAAGAAGACAGCAAGATGACCGACTTTGATCTCTCATGCCTCAAAGAAATGAACATCCATAACTGCGATTGGGCATTTTCATCCAAGTTCTCCAAAATACTTTGGAGAAGCATGACCTCTCTCGAGAGGCTCAGCATACATGAATGCCACGCTCTGGTCGATTTGCCAGAGGTGCTTCAAGACTTGAATTCCCTGAGATCTTTGGAATTTGACAGTTGTGACAACCTGACCGGTCCCGTGCCACCCAACACAAACCCATGTCTTCCGCAGCATCTCGAACATCTGGCATTCAGTTCATGCGAACGACTGACGACCATGCCGAATTGGAGCATCCCTGCGTCGCTCAAATCATTAGCATTCGTCGGATGCACAAACCTCGTATCCCTGACAGCAGCTGCAGCAGGACAAGACGTCGGTAGCCTCACATCTCTGGAGGATTTGATTATTTGGTGCTGTACAAATTTGAAGTCCTTGGCGTCAGGGATGGAACGCCTAACTGCTCTCCGAAGGTTGAGTATTGACGACTGCCCGGCGCTGACGATATTACCTCAAGGCTTGCTGCAACGACTGTCCGCCCTCCAGGAATTGTGCCTTGAAGGATGTCCAGAACTTGAAAAGAAATGCAGGAAAGGAGGGGAGTATTGGGGCCTATTGTCCGACGTCCCAAGGGGACGGATGATCAAGGTTCAGGCACCAAGGTGGTGGAGCAGTAGCAAGAGTTGATTGAGGATATCGCTGAAGGTTCTTTGTTTTGACTTTTCTTGAGAAGGTTGTTTTTGTTGTGGTTTGTACTTTTTCTTTGTTTTGACTTTTTTTTTATCTCATTCAGTGTAATTTCCATCCCCGTGTCCTTCAGAAATGAGAAGAGCAAAAAAAAAATATATATTAGAAATGTATTTTTTAAAATAATTGATTTTCTGAATAAGTACTAACTGTCATTCTTTTTCATGTTTTGTTAAGAAAATACTAATTCATTTTTCAAGAATGATCCAATCCAATTCGTCTTCGGATTTTAATAAAATATTTGCTTAACTACATGTTATTGATTAAACTCGAACTAAATCCAATTGAGCTGATGAACACGGCTAGTTGTTACTAGGTGTGTGAAAAAACGTAGACATACTATGTCATTAACCTTATAAGTGGCGAAGTGATTCATATTGCAAAAGTGACGTTGGATTATATCCAATTGCGTCAATTAAATTGCATAAAAGAGTACAAGTACAAAATGGGGTCAATAAATTTTGGGGGGAGGGACGTGCGGTGTAAATCCCAAAATTGTTTTGCTGGGGAAATTTCTTTACTGTCATTACATTTTACATTGTATTATCTTATCGATATTAAAAGGAAACTTTGTCAAGCATTTTAACTAATAAATAGTCCATTATATTGGAAGATGTGAAAGACCTAATGCTATCGAACTATTGTGATGTATGGAACTAGCGAGCATGAAATTATTCCCATTCTAATTATTTGTTTCATTTATAAAAATCACTCTTGTGTGATATTTTAGAATGACTTGTTCCTGCATAGATTCGAGTGTTCGCATTTTCTTCCCCCAAAATGCACCGCCTGGATGAAGGCCCAAGTTGCTTGAGTAATATTAAGTTATCAATTTTTTAAGGTCCCTTAATTTTTAATATAAAATATAGTATTAATTCCTAATATTAAGTTATTAATAGAAAATAATATTATTAACTATGAAAGTAAATTAATTTTTAATAAGTAAATTCATCATTTAAATTATAACAAATTATTTTGTATTATAATATAATTTCACTTTAGGCCTCTAATTATCTTGAGATGATCCTATCTAGTCACAAAATGTTGTAAAATATACATGGGTGAATATAATATTAACACACACACATAATTATAAATATGATAATGCACTTTTTAAAGGCTGGACAGCTCACATTTCAAAATAGAATAAGGGACGTGGGATCTCGGTTCAACGTATACCTTGAATGGGTGGAAGTCTCAATGATATTTAATAACAACTGTACGCAATATTCCGTAATGAAACGTACACAAAGCACACGGCGATGTCATCATTATATGCCAAGTCTAGTCAATGGTGGCGAGATGGGCTATGAAGCTTACGAAACAAAAAAACTCAAGTTAAGTTTTGAGCTCTCAACTCTGAACTCTGAAGGAATCCAATCTGAACTCTGAAGGAGGGAATCCATATTCCATGGCATTGGAAGCACTTCTTGGCACCATCTTTGGGGAGCTGGTCACTTTGACAGCAGATACATCAGAGGACAGCTTGAAGTTGTGTGGGGTGGTGGTTTGGACGACAAGTTGGAGCAGCTGAAGCTGCTACTGCTGCAGATTCGGTCCAAGGTCGCAGATGCAGAGGAGAAGCAGATCATAGACGCAGGTGTAAGGAAATGGCTCAGCACATTGAAGAAAGTGGCCTATGAGGTCGAAGATGTCCTCGATGAATTCAACTATGAGATCCTGCGTCGAGAGGCGGCTACAGCATTGGAGGGTGCAGGAAAGAAAAAGCTCCCATACCTTGGCATGGTAGGCAACTTCTTTTCTCCTCGCAACCCAATGAACATTCGGCTGAAGATGGGACCGAAGCTAAATAATATCATAGAAAAGATTGGCAAAATAGAAGCTGAGAGTGCAAGGTTCAACTTCAACAAAGTTGACGTTGCGAATTCTTATATGAATACTGCAGTTAGCAATGAAACCTGCTCCTTTGTTGTTGAAGAAGATGTGGTGGGAAGGCGTGAAGATAAAGAGCGGATAGTGTCGATGCTCATCAACAGCCAGTCCTCAAAGAAAAGAAAGCAGCGTGACACGTTCGACGAGCATAACAGTGGGCAGCACGTCGCCGTGCTTCCAATAGTTGGCATGGGAGGCATCGGTAAGACCACAATGGCTCAACTGATCTTCAATGACCCGCGGATCGTGGACTATTTTCAGTTGCAGGGATGGATCTGTGTTTCTGACAAATGGGATTTGAGAAAGATCATTCAAGACTTGGTAGCCTCCCTCACGGGAGCTGCATGTGATTCGCCTACCTTGGAACTGAAGCAAAATCGCCTCCGTGAGGTACTGACCAGAAAGCGGTATCTTATTGTGTTGGATGATGTTTGGAATGAAGATCCGACCGAGTGGGACAGATTGAAAGGCCTGTTGAACGATGTTGGCCGCGAAGGCAGCGCAGTTGTTTTGACAACCCAGCGAGCGCGTCACAAATAATGGGAACATTTAAAAGCTATGATGTAACAACCAACCAAAAAAAAATAAAAAAATAAAAGCCTGTAGAGATAAGAAACAAAAAAAAAAAAAAATTGAAATAAGGGCTGGTTAGAGATAAAAAGGATTTATCCTATTAGGAGTTAAATATCAAATTTGAGAGGGATAAATTTTAATCAAAATTAAGTTATATTAATTAGGAGAGGACTTTATGAGATAAATACCGCCAACCACACGAACCCTTGTCTCTGTTTCTTTCGCTTCTCATCTCATACGCAAGCGGAGGAGATTCTCTCGGTCGTTCTAGCAGTAGGCGGAAATTTAGAGGAGAATAGGGAGGAAACAGGGGCGCTGTTGATAACTTTCCGACGAAACGAAGAAAGGATTAATCGCGAACAGAGGTGGGTGAACTGTTCTTATTGTTTGAATTAATTCTTTCTGTTCAATTATGTTTAATTGATTGCTATGAGTTAGGAACTAGATTAGGATGAATTGATATTAGAAATTTTTAGGAAAAGTCGAATTCTGCAACCTCTGAACGCCGACCGATCGACCGGTCTGTATGCATTGCGGCAACCGGTTGACCGATATAATGACCCGCGGCAGAATCTTGACGTATCGATCGGTCGACCGATCTTCTTGTATTGTGACCTAATCGGTCGATCGATCTCTGCATATCGGTCAATCGTTCAATTGAACGGATCAACCGATTGAATTAATCATAATCAACTCACCGGTCGACCGATCCTAACAGACCGGTCGATCGATCCGAAGCCAACCGATCGACCGTTCCCTAGAACCGGTCGACCAATTTCTAGGAACCTCTTTCATGAGATTTATTAATTATTTCCCTTTTAAATCCGAATATTATCTATATATAATTAATCCTATTTTTCTGACAGAGATCCTTCCCTGATTTGCAAGATCTGTTCTTTTACTCATTTATTGCTTATTGATCTTATCGAATTCATTAAATAAAGAACAAAGAGCCACAAGTTATTAAAAGTGGTTAATAAATTCAGATGAAAGATTAACAATGGGTTGCCAGTCCAAGTCAAGTGCAGCAAAATAAGGATAACTCACTTGGTCATAGTTTGATCACCCACTGACCCCGCACAAGGCCGTATCATTTGCTCGACATAACCCAAGAAAAGACACCTAAAGTCACCCTGATTTTAAATGTAAATCAAGATTTACAAGCAAGATTAAGACAAGTCAAGTTATTGTTATGGATTATCAAGCATGTTCATGATTTCAAGTTTTACTAAGCATCATTTTATTATCATGATTTATGATATTCTTTTATTCTTATTATGATCTATGATGCTGCCATGTTATTCTTTTCATGTCCAAGTTAAGCATGATTATTTACCGTTGATTATTCTATTCATGTAATGCATTGTATATCATGTGATTTTTCACTAGGCTATAAAGCTTACAGGAGGACCTCCTCCCTTGTATATGATTTCCACAGGGCCAGGTCAGTGACAAGGTGGAGTAGGTGTGTGGTGACGAAGCTCTGTCGGTAAGAAAACACATGAACCACAGGGCTTATTAGTTTTCCTTATTAGATTTCTTTTCCTTCTGCATTTATAGATTGATGATGTCGAACCTTATTTTATTTCCTAGAGATGATGTAGCCTTTCGCAAATTAAAGTTATACTTTTCTTTATTTCTCCTATTATTCTTCTTCCGCTGATGTGACTCAATTCTTGACTGAGATATGATCAATATTATGATCAAAGTCATAGTATGTCATAGCGTCTTCAGGTTGGTCTTTGCCACGTGGTGGTGGTCGATTTGGGGGCGTTACATTTATGATATCAGAGCTTAAAGTCAGGACTCTCTTGACGTCTTAGTGTATAGAATAGTATGACATTGGTTCATGTGCTATCGCCGAGTAGTCGTCGCACCCTCCACCGTAAAGTACAAGTAAGATCTTTTCTCGCTTTGTGTTATTCTTTACTGATGTATTGATATATATATTTTATTGTGAGTGGTTGATTCCTAAGGAGATTATTTTGTATGATAGGGTTAAAGGTAAATGGTATTAGTGATTATACGAAAAAGAGTTATAAAGATTACGAAAAGTGGGAAAGAATAAGTAACGCATGTGGATAATTATTATCTACATGAAGAATCAGTCCTACAAACATTTAGGGAATAAAAATATAAGAAACAATTCTATTTCTTATAAGTCACCTTTTCTATCTCTTCCATGATCGTCCTACTCATGGACTTCTTCTGCTGACTGCAGCAGTATGAAGTGGAAAATGAGTAGGTTTAACATTTACGAAGAGATATAGATTTAAGAAGAAAGGAGGGAATTATATGAGTAAATAAAAGATTTGTCTTACACAACAAGTATGTATGAGATGGTTTCAAATAGTAGAATTGAAGTTATATGTAAAACCAAGCATGCCTAAGTTATAATTTATTGTGATGACTTATGTGATTCTATTAGGTTGATAAAGGTCACAAAAAAATCCAAATTAGTTATACAAATTTCTAGTTGGATTATCTCATATTGATAATAGGAATTAGAATTATTAATCAGGTTCAAGTTATGTAATATTAAATTAGACAAGGGCTTAAGTATTAAAGAACTGCCCAAGAAACATGTATAGTGTATGGATGGACAAATATAGAAATTTAAAAGGTTCAGAAGTCACGTTTGAATAAAGGTTAGAAGAAAATTATCATTAAGTAAGTGATTGTCTACTTTAGTTAAACATGTAGATCTAGCATACTCATACACATATGCACATATAACATAGTATATTTATAAATATATAAAAATAAATAAATAAATAAATTTAATTAACTTAGTTTAGTGTATAGTAGACTTGAAATTTTATTGATATGAAGTATATTTTTATAGCCATTATTAAAGAATGAATTCTCTATTATCGTAGTATAAATATAATTCCAAATTAGACTAATATGCATGGTTGATAAAAGAATTATATAAGAACAAGCAATGCATGAAAGTGTTAAATGAATGTGAGAAATTTTGAAAAGATTTAAAGTCTCTTAGCCGAAACATGCTTAAGGAAGATAAGAGACCCAACCATTAAGTATTAAAAGATATAAAAAAATCAAGTGAGAAAATTTTAAAAAGTATGAGGGGCTAAGGTACTGTATGAGGAATTTTATAAGTCCCCTACAAGATTTTTAGAGAAGCAAGTTATGCACCTAAGATGAATATGAAATAAACTATAAGTCTTTAATTGATTTATTTTGACTATTGATATATTTATAGTTTTCATAATAATATCTCATCGTATAGGATAAATAATTATGTGATAATGATTGATAAATCCAAATGGGAAAAGAAGGTATGTAATTATGTAAGTCATCAGAGGATATAAATGGGATTTATATAGTGATAGGTTAAAGAAATAATAAAAATGAAATCCTATCATGTTTAGCATGTTCTCTAAGATGTCCACGTGATGAATAATTTTCTTAGTTTTGTCCTGACCAAATGGATCAAATTACAATCATAATCATAAGTCTTATATATGGATGAATTTCCCTATCAACTTCAAAGTAATGAACAACATCGGTAAGGCAAATGGAAATGGTGCTAATTTTCAAGATTTTGATCTTGATCAAGGGGACCACTCATGATTTGATCATAGGTTTTATATATGGACTGATTTTCCCTTTTCGACCTTAAGGTTATTCCGATCCTCTCCCATGCGCTACAAGATGTCATTAATGTAAAGGACAATGAAACGATGTGCAAAGAAGAAGAATGATTGCTTGTCTTCTGTTTTGTTGATTGTGTTATTTTCATGTCTTATTGTTTGAATTCATTTCATGTGTTCACCTACATTCATAATGTTTGACTAAGGACTTATGTTATGTAGTGTGCATAAATTGTTCTATTTATTATGGATTAGATCGTAATATGTAGCGACCCTTCAGCATAGATATCGTTCGACCTTGACATTAATTCAAAGTGCTTCAAGATACTCAAGGAAAGAATTTGTTGCGGTCATATATAACCACTGACCTCCTATAAAATTATATGACCTGACATTGCAAGAAACAAATCAATGTAAGTCAAAAATTTAATATTGAGGGCAACGCCCATGATAAGCATATCGAATAAAGCATTGGCACAATGTGTCGAGACATAGAAAGGATAACGAATGACATTGATTAAGAACCGCTCTGTTCCAATGACGTAGAATATCAAGAACGATCCATCCTCAAAAGATTTATCAGACCTTTAATTAATTCTAAATATAATTGCCTCACTTGACAATTACCTATAATTCGTACTTTGCTCAATTCCTCTAGATATCTGATCTAAGACGAAGGTCAAGTGAGCATGCCCTCACACGATGATCATCGTATGATACCACGAAGATATCGACATTAGATTATGTTAATAATTGAGTTTAGTTGAATCAAAATAAATTACGAATCCTGATGTCAGATATAGGTAAGATCATTAGTTATGAATGTCGATTGTATATCGAATCAATAGCTATATTGTAATTTAATTCACATATACAAAAATCTTAAGAGCTTACGAAGTTATGAAATAATGATAAACTTTATAAAGATTTCATAAGAAGAAATGAAATATTAAAAAGTTAAATTAATGGTAAGTATAAAAGCCCAATATGACAACAAAGAGCAATTAATTATTTATATCTATAGTATAATTATCGTAGGCTAAGGTTAGAGTGGTGATGATGATGATGATGATGATGATGATGATGATGATGATGATGATGATAATAATAATAATAATAATAATAATAATAATATAAATATAAATATAAATAAATAAAAAAAGATAGTAAGTGCATGTAATGTTGAAAATTATACTACATGTGAATTTAGAAGAGTTAATATAGTGCTTGCTCAAGAATATCCACGAACATTCCTTTTAAGGAAGTTATTGGTTTATACACTTGGGGAATAGTAGAATAAGAAAATACATATTAATAGTGATGATCCGTTTTACTGGATCAAATTTTTGTAATGATCATTATCATTCGACCATCGGCAAGACACCAATTAAAACTTTGTACGGGTGAAATTGTCGCCCACCTTCCCACTGGGGTGAAGTAGGCGAGGAGAAAATTATGACTAAGGAAGAATTTAAGGAAGCAGTAGAGTATGCTGAAACGATTGAACTGATCAAGCAGAGAATGAAGACTGCTAAAGGAAGATACAAGAGTTATGCTAATAAAGATAAGCGAGAGTAGATCTTCCAAGCTGGTGATCAAGTTCGTCTGAAAGTATCCCCTATGAAAGGGGTTATGAGATTCAGCAAGCGAGGAAAGCTCAGTCCTCGCTATATAGGCCCCTTCGAGATACTCGAGCTGGTAGGCGAGGCAACATGCAGATCGGCTCTACTCTCATCTTATGGAAGAGTGTATAATGTGTTCCATGTATCTATGCTTAAGAAGTACAAGCACAATGCTGCAAATTCTAAGGATAGATGAGCTAAATCTAGCTGCAGACTTGACTTTCGCCGATTATCGGACCCATATAGTAGAGCGTAAGGTGCAGCGTCAGAAGAACAAGGATGTACCCATGGTCAGAGTAGCATGGCGTTACCATCATGACGATGATGCGACATGGGAGCTAGAGTCAGAAATGC
Source organism: Pontederia crassipes (assembly GCA_030549335.1). NCBI lineage: Eukaryota > Viridiplantae > Streptophyta > Magnoliopsida > Commelinales > Pontederiaceae > Pontederia > Pontederia crassipes. The sequence continues at coordinate 37,671,663 of CM060197.1, read as the reverse complement.
GTCAAGAATTTCCGCATCTTTTCAGTAAGTCCTTTACTTAGTGCAAAATTCGAGGACAAATTTTCTTTTAAGGGGGTAAGAATGTAACAACCAATAAAAAAAGAAAAAGAAAAACAGATAAATACGTAACAACCTATAGAGATAAGAAACAAAAACAAAAAAAGGAATTAAATCCAAATCCCAATTGAAATAAAGGCTGGTTAGAGATAAAAAGGATTTATCCTATTAGGAGTTAAATACCAAATTTGAGAGGGATAAATTTTAATCAAGATTAAGTTATATTAATTAGGAGAGGAGTCTAGGAGATAAATACCCCCAACCACACGAACCCTTGCCTCTGTTTCTTTCACTTCTCATCTCGTACGCAAGCAGAGGGGAGATTCTCTCCGTCATTCCAGCAATAGGCGGACATTTAGAGGGAGAACAGGGAGGAAATAGGGGCACTGTTGATAACTTTCTGGCGAATCGAAGAAAGGTTTAATCACGAACAGAGGTGGGTGAACTGAAATCACCTTGCATGACCTCTAAATTATTCTAACTCATGCCTTAATCGTTTATGAAATGAAAGAGAATAAGAAGAAGGTTTTCCAAGGTTATCATTTGATTATTTGATTTGTTGGTTGAATTGTTTGATCCATGATTTCTTATTCTTTGAATTAATTTTTTCTGTTCAATTATGTTTGATTGATTGCTAGAAGTTAGTAACTAGATTAGGATGAGTTGATATTAGAAATTTTCAAGAAAAGTTAAATTCTGCAACCTTTCTGGACGTCGACCAGTCGACCGGTCCGTATGCATTGCGGCAACCGGTCGACCGATATAATGACCTGCGGTAGAATCTTGACGTATCGACCGATCGACCGATCTTCTTGTATTGTGATCTAACTGGTCGATCGGTCTCTGCCCACCGGTCGACCATTCAACTGAACGGATCCGATCGAATTAGCCATAATCAACTCACCAGACATCGTCAAAAAGTGTGGGGGCTTGCCCCTTGCACTGAAAATGATCGGTAGCTTGTTGCACATGAAAAGTGATAGAAACGAATGATTGAAGATTAAGGATAGTGGCATATGGAATATGGAAACCAATATATTACCTGCACTGTGGCTGAGCTATAAGCACCTGCCTTCACACTCGAAACAATGCTTTGCCTTCTGTGTTGTATTTCCCAAGGATTTTGAAATGCAAAAAGAGAGTTGCCCATGGCTTTATTCCCTGCGACGGAAGGTTAGAGATTAGAGGCCGTGAGATTTTTAACCAACTAGTTCAGAGGTCATTTCTTTATGATCAAAAGAAAGAAAGAAATGGATTTCATGACTCACTAGCTATGACAACTTGCAAGATGCATGATCTTGTACATGATCTTGCAAAGTCGATTGTTGGGAATACTTGTCTGACAACACTGCGACAAGGGTCCAAAGATTTTTCAGCAACAAGGGATGTATATCATTTGGTAAGTCTTAACGAGTTGGACGTCAAAGAGAAACTAAAAACCTTCCCAAGTCTCAGGACATTGCTAATAATGGATTTTATTGAGACAGCTGAAATTTCGCAGTATACTTTTCTAAGAGTATTCAAACTACAAGGATCCCCGATTGGACTTCCAATTTCAGTGAAATTTTTCAACACGTACGATATCTTGACCTATCCCATACTGATATCCAGGAATTGCCTGAATCAACAATTACTCTGCTGAACTTGCAGACACTTGTTCTTTCTCATTGTTATAAATTGTGCAGGCTACCAGAAAGCATGCGATGCATGATCAACCTTAGGCATCTCTATCTCGAACAGTGTTATGGGCTGAGGAAAATGCCAGAATGCATGGGACTAATGACCAACCTACAAACACTAACGATGTACATTGTGGATGCTGCTGCAGCTGCTGCGGGGAGAGGCATAGGTGAGCTGGAAAGGTTACAATTTTCGTTCAAATTAGAGCTCTACAATCTGCGATATGTGAAACATGCCCAGGAAGCCAGAGAGGCAAATCTTCAATCCAAGCAAGATCTGCAGCACCTAGAACTCTGCTGGAGAGAAGTGGGTGTCCGCTGGAGAGAAGTGGGTGATGACGCCACGGCAACCATCTCGAATGAAGAAAACGCAACGGCAGTGCTGTTCAATCAGAGTACTTGAATAAACTCACAAGTCTCACTCTAGTTGGTGGAAAAATTACTCTCTTGAGGTATTGACTTTAAAACATATGGATAATCTAAAGTATGTTCTCTCTGACAGTGCAGGTGACTCCAACGAAAAGCATGCATTTGCCTCGCTGAAAGAATTGAAGTTGAGGCATCTTGGAAGCTTGAAGTATTGGTGGGAGAACTAAAATGGAGATCACCTGCAGGTCATGGCAAACAATTGCTTCCCATCTCTGGTTCGTTTGAAAATAAAAAAATGTCCTATGTTGGCCGGTCTGATGCTATTAGTCCCCTCTCTCAAAGAATTCATTTTAGTGGAAAGCAAGAAGATAGTGCTTAGTCCTAGGCATCTCAAAGGGCTTGGAAAATTAGACATCTAAGCATGTGAGGAGGGAACTTTGATGTGGCAAGATCAGGAAGAAGACAGCAAGATGACTGGCTTTGATCTGTCATGCCTAAAAGAAATGGACATTGGTAGTTGTGATTGGATATTTTCGACTAGTTTCTCCAATCTTTGGAGAAGCATGACCTCTCTCCAGAGTCTCAGCATCTGTCAATGCCACGGTCTGGTCGAATTGCCTGACGTGCTTCAAGGCTTGAACTCCCTGAGAACTTTGGAATTTATCAATTGTAGCAACCTAAGCAGCGCCGTGCCATCCAACAAAAACCCTCGTCTCCCTCGGCATCTCGAACGTGTGACGTTGATTTCATGCGAAAAACTGACGACAATGCCGAGTTGGAGCATCCCTGCGTCGCTCAAATCATTATCATTCTTCAGCTGCACAAACCTGGTATCCCTAACACAGCAGCAGGACAAGACCTGGGTAGTCTCACATCTCTCCAGGATTTGGCTATTTGTAATTGTTCAAGTTTGAAGTCGTTGGCGTCTGGGATGGAACGCCTAAGTGCTCTCCGACGGTTGAGTATTGTGGACTGCACTGAGCTGACGACATTACCGCAAGGCTTGCTGCAACGACTGTCCGCCTCGAAGACTTGTTTCTTCGTCGGTGTCCTGAACTTGAAGAGAAATGCAGGAGGGGAGGGGAGTATTGGAACTTCGTCTCCCACGTCCCAAGGACTTGAGGATATCGGGGAAGATTCTTTGTTTTTGTTTTTAGTTTTTATGGTAATACGAAATAAGTCTCTCTCGACCGCCCCCCTTGTATTTTTTTCCCATTGTGATGCATGGAACTAGCAACCCTGAAGCAATATATCCTTTTATTTATCTCATTAAATTACGACGATTTTTCACATTTAATTTTAAATTACAAACTTATTTTTTTATCCCAAAACTATCGAGACTTTCTCATTTTAATCCTTCCGTCCACTTCTGTTATATTTTTTTATTACATTTACTTTTACTCATTTATTAAAAGACTGAAATACCCCTCATTTCAAATAATAAATATCAAAAAGGAAAAAAGAAAAAATGTACTACCAGTAGATTCAAAAAAATAAATTCATAGTTTGATGTTAGATATGAAAAATCATGATAGTTTAGGAGAGGTTTATGAAAATAAATCATGTTTATATTGACTTGTTCATGCCTAGATTTCAGTGCTTGCATGTATCATATGTGTGGTTATTTTAGTTTCTTTCACATAATTAAGGTAAATTATACGGATCATCCCTCAACTTTGGGTGTTGTAACTACTTAGTCCTCAACTTTTAATTTGCAAGTGGATTGTCCCCAAACTTTGATTTTCTTGATTCACATGACCGTTGATAGTCGGCTTCTCGATTTCCTTTCTTATGTGGTCATCACTACACCATTTCACTTTCGAAAGTAATAAAATAATATAAATATACAATAATATAATATTAAAAATAAAAAGTGCAGTAGCCTCGTGGCTCCCACTATGTAACTCGCCGTGTACAACTCGTTCGACAAGGGGTGCTGATGCCCCCTTTCTCTCTCGTCCGCGCTTGCCGGCTGCAACTCATCGGGAGAGGGGGGGGGGGGGGGAGGGGACGCCCCCTCTCTCTCCTGCACATCCTCGCCGGCGCGCGCGAGAGAGAAAGGGGGGCGTCGACCCCCTCTGCAACTTGTCTTGCAGTCTGTAAGGGGGGGCCGACACCTCCTCTCTCTCCCACGTGCACTTGTCGGCAAACACAAGAGAGAAGGGGGGGGGGGGGGGGAGATTGGTGGCCCCCTTTCCTCCCTCGCTCCCCCTTTTCTCCTTCACCATGTTGCACACGAGGGAGAAAGTCCTCGCCGGCCGCAATGAAGTTGTCATTGCCATCTCGTCACCTCGCCGCTGCCATCTCGTCACCTCACTGCTGCCATCTCGTTATACCTCTCTGCTGCCACTTGCCACGCCTTTCCGCCTTTTCGCCTCGCCGCTGCCACTCACCATGCCTTGCCGTCTTGTCGTTTCCATCTCGCCTTGCCTCGTCGATGCGTCGTGTGTTTTCCTCGTCGCCATACCGCGCTCTCGCCTCCGGCAAGGGAGGAAAGGGGGGGCGCCTGCCCCCCCTTTTCTCCTTCGCCATGTCGCACGCGAGAGAGAAAGTCCTCACTGGCCGCGATGAAGTCACCATTTCCATCTCGTAACGCCTCGCTGCTGCCACTTGCCATGCCTTGCCGCTGCCACTTGCCATGCCTTGCCGCTGCCACTTGCCACGCCTTGTCATCTCGCCTTGCCTCGCCGACACGTCATGTGTTTGCCTTGCCGCCACGCCGCGCGCTCGTCTCGCCTTGCCTGAACGACATCAGCGCACGATCATCTAGCTGCCTCACCGGAGCTTGCATAGAGAGGGGCCGACACCCCCTTTCCTCTCTCGAGCGCCCGCCGGCGCACGAGAAAGGAAAGGTCTCGTCCGTCGAGAGTTGTAGAGGGGGGCCGGGGACCCCCTTTCTTTCTCGAGCACGTTGACGAACACACACGGGAGAGAGAGGGGATGTCAGCCACCCTTGCCGACTCTCTCGCATGTGCCAATACCGGCGAGCGCATGCGAGAGAGAGGGGGCGATGGGCCCCCTCTGTTCGAGATCGCCGGCTACGAGAAAAAATGACGTGAATAAAAGAGAAATGATAAGCGAAAAAAATCGTGAAACCCACTATCAGTAGTCAAGTGGACCAAGCATACCAACAATTCAAAGGTAGAGGACATTTTAGTTATAAATTGAAATTAAGGGTGCGTTGAGATATTGAGTCAAAGTTGGGAAACGATCTATGTAATTTCTTTGTCTTATTATACAAATGATAGCTCATTTTCTTTTCTAAAATTCATTATCGTATAATGAATTTTTATTCATCTCCATGCATAAATTCGTGTTAGCAACTTTTGTTTATCATTTAACTAAAACAATAACATATAAGATTTTTTTATTACCAAACACGTAATTATTTATTTTTAAAATTAGCTCACTTCAATTATTTTGTATTAACTAAGCCAAACAGTCTCTATTTTCGATACAAATTTGATAGAGTTAATTTAGACAAAACACTTTATTGTCATTAAGAAATTTGCATCTTTTTGAATTTTTTATTTGATGTAGAACGAAATATTTGTGGTTATTTGTTTAAAGGATTACCATTATTATAGTGATAATTGTTATTCAATTAGCTTTGTTATTTTAAAAAAAATTCAAGAATGAAAAAATTGTTGTGTTTGGATAAAATGTGAGAAGATAAATTTTTGTACAGTTTAATGGTGATTAAGTATTCATGCAAATAAGATGAATAGCTAATCAGAATCTTTTTTTTTCAAATTGGAACAAACTTTTTAAACTTTTGAAAGACCGCCTAAATTGATAATGCAATTGGTTTCATTAGGGGTTGTTCATGATCAGTTGGACCTGATCTGATATGAAACTCGACACAACCCAACTCATGTTGGTCGGGTCGTTAAAAGTGTTGATGGGTTTTTGGACAGCAAACTTGATTTTACGTAAGTCGGATTGGGTGGTCGAATTATTCGACAACTTTTAAAATATCATTTTTTAATATAGAAATATATTTAAAACATGAAAATATTTTTTTATTTGTTTAGTATTTTTTCTATATTTTAAGGAATTTTTTCATATTTTTTTAATTTTTAATGACATAAACAATTAAGTAAATAAAAAAATTAACTTAAGTAAAAAAATGTCGGATCATCAGGTCGGATTGGGTCAAGTCAGATTGATTCGGGTTGAAATTTTTAACCAGTACCCAGCCTTTGGGTCAATACTAACACAATTGTTTTATTAATAAGTGCATGCAAAATTGTAGACATACACTATAACATTTTTAATGATTTTCGACGGCTAAGTCCGTCGAAAAATCTCTCCTCAGTAATAAGTTTTTGATGGATTTCAAAATTTATCGATATTTTGAAGGGGTCACCCGTCAAAACATCCGACGACCATACTGGGAAGACACCTGTCGGAGGTTCTAATGGGTCTCTTTCGTCGGAACATCCGTCAAGGATGTCCCATCGGAACTTTCGACGGGATGTCCCCGCCGAATGTTCTGACGGTGAACTTTCTCGTCGAAAGGGGGAACCCCGTCGAACGTTCCAATGGGAGTGCTACCTCTTGAAACTTTTGATGGGAATCGTCCGTCGAAAATTATTTTTAAAACATAAAAAAATTCAGACCTTACGGCCGGATCTGTCCACCCGACAGTGCGATCTGGCAGCAGAGGTCGATTTAGAGAGAGTGCTGTAGGGGGAGCGGGAGATGGTTGCCAGGTTTAGTCGCCTGCAGGCCAGAGAAGTTGCTTGCGTGTCGGATCCGACTGTAGGCGCCGGAGAAGTCTCCTGTGTGCCGGATATGGCAAGAGGTGTCGGAGAAGATCGTCTGCACTCCAAATCTGGACGCAAGCATTGGAGAAGGTTCAGGTGCTGGATCCAGTCGCTTGTGGCATAAATCGCGCCAAAGCGAGCTCGCCGGAGTGGCGGGAAGTCAACAAAGCTTAGAGAGAGAGAGAGAGGGAGGGAGAGGGAGAGGGAGAGAGAGGGAGAGGGAGAGGGAGAGGGAAGTCACTAAGTCGCCACAGCAGTGGGAAGCCACCAGAGGTTGATGGAAAGAGAGAGACGGAAGAGCATGAGATATAGGATGTGTTTGACAATTAGAATAGGCTTTTCGAGTTCTTATAAATAGTTGATTTGATAGATTAATTCGATATATGTTTGGATAAATTAGGAAACACGTAACTAGTGATATTTAATATTAATCCCAAAGGCCCAAAGGTGATTGGCAATGTTGTAGGAACCAGACTGCCAAATAATCGAAATACCCTAATGTAACTTTGCCCCTTTTTTTAAGTCGGACGCAATGTACCCGATCAGCAAAACCTCCTCTCACCATGTTTTTGGCTGCCTCACTCTGACGTCGAAGTGTCATGGCTTATCAAGGGTGCTGCGCTCCTCTCGCCAACTCGGTCTGGTAAGAATAGCCCCACCTTCCTCCCCTTCCAAAGGCCTCTCTCTCTCCTCGTCGCGTTTGCCCTTCTGCCCCGATAATTCTCAAAAGCGAGTCCTAGCCATTTCCATACCTAGCTCGGAGCAAAGGATCCTAACTAGGAGAAGGGCATTGGTTCACTACAACAAAATTATGATTTATTGACCAATTTTTAGAGACCAATTATATTTGGTTCTTAAAAGTATAAATATTAGAGACTAATGTGATACTAGTCCCAAATTCTTATTCATTTGAAATCAAAATTTAATTTGTGATCACTAAAAGATCATTCTTTAAGGACTAATGAAAAAATTTTGGTCACTAAGAACTTTTAATGACCAGCTTATAGGAACCATAGGGGACCAAGATAATTTGGTCTAAAAAAATATTAAAGACTAAAATTGAGATTCTAGGAACTAATGTGTTTAGTTTCTAAAAAGCTTTTTTAGTGTAGTGGTTGTTTCGACTTCAGCGAGGCACACCTAGCCCCTTTGCCACTTTACATTTTCCTAATGCTTCCAAACTAATTACTCCCTTTTTTGGTTTACATTTTCCACTTTTTATGGATGCCTTATATGACATGCGGTAAGGGGAATAGTGTACAAGGATTGAATGTAAATGGATAGGAGTGAATTGTGTGTTTGGATGTGAACCAACATATTTGAGTTTCATTGATCACGCGACTCTCGCTTTGCTAACATTTGGCTCTTGAATTGCAACTTCGATGACCTATATTAAGATGTCATAGCATAAGCAAAATATGACATAAGTGTAGAAAAACACGATTCAAGTCTACCGTATAGGGATACCCATTAAGATGTCCTTTTGAACTTAAAAGGAAACACTAATGACATGAATTAAGTTGTCATTTACATGACCGGTGAGATGAAAACTGGTTCATCGTGTTTCTTTCATTTGAACTGACAGATTTTAATGCATTGCATTGTTCATGCTTTAGTGTACATGTCATCTACCATTTCTTTTCTGCATCCATCATCCAATTTCATATGAGGATCAATTTGGAGGCAGAAGCTATTGAGGATCAATTGCGTGCACAAGCTTTCCTATGATCAATTTCATAATTGCCATCTTCACCTCTCGCCCACTAAGATAAACAAGTACATTGACAGATGCCTATTTGATTAGAATTTTTTTTTGGAAAAAAGGACAAAATCACTTAATTTTGGGGATCAAGAATGCATTGGGAATCTGAATATTCATGCATAGCATGCACCAAATGGCACTAATTAATTGAGTCAGAGTGGGATCATGGAGAATGTTATGCATCAATTAATAAGGGGGTGACAAGAAGATTCATCCAAAATTACACCCAACGAAAATTAGATTCAACTGAAATTACAACGAGGAATCACTTAGTAGAAGATAACATCCAACTGAAATTACATAGTACTCCAGTACATTGATGCACAACTTGTAACATCCTATTAGTTTTAAAAAAAGAAGTAAATACTTAAAAAAAAGAGGCATTTTGGTCTTTCGAAAAAAAAACTCAACTACCGTGGACAAAAAGGAGGATAGAAGATTGTCTTCATCTCCTCCCATTTCATCTCATCCCGAGCGCTACACTGTGTGACGGAAGAAAACAAACCAGCAGCCATCCTCACTTTTGACGTTCGGTTCTTCGTCATCCGACAATCATTTTTCACACGAGAGATACCGATGGAAAGAGGACGCCGAGTTGAACATTTTGACATGGGTTAGATGAGGATTAGTTCCCTGTAGATGACACAGTAAGCTTCGAACGCGAGAAAAGGGGAAAAATCACCGGTGACAAGTTTCGGCTCCGATTCCCGCCGATATTTCTCCCGGTGAGTTGTGCATCATCCTCTGATTGATTGGGTTCATGTTGAGTGATTTTGGAATATGTTTTACTCCCAATCTTGTAGGTGGTCGAGATTGAGATTTTCTGACATTTTTCTGGCGAGCCCACGGGGTCCTCCGACAGACCTCACCACGACGTTATGATAGGTGTTCACAAGAGGAAGAAATTTATTAGGTTACCGTATGTATGAAAATTAATCACAATTTACTTGTAAGTTCTATCTCGTCGATCTCTCTTCGAGTGATAAGAATTAGCCAAAACATAGTAAACTAGGATTTGATGATCAATTGATCTCTCGATACTTTGATCATACAAACAATGATCTCTCGATACTTACATATGGTATAAATCCTAATCTTGACATGCAAAATTGGTCTTAGACAAAAGTCGACATTGTGGACTCTCGCCTTGCAATGCAATCAATTGGACCTCTCGAACCCTAAGGTTGAAAGAATAATCAGAAAATAATATTGCTGAAGATTATAAAATGTAATCTATATTTTCTTTCAAATAAGATAGAGTGAACGACAGTGATATGTTGATCACATAAAGTTTCAGCAATTCAGTCATGCAACGTAACTAAACAAAAATGTCTAAGGAAATGGGAAAATGAGAATCACAGCCACAACAGTCACATAATGATACCACAAATCACACTTTAAATCTCGATGTCTTCATCTTTTCTTCTCCTTGTCTTCTCCCTTTCTTTTTCTCCTCGTTTCCTTCTTCACGCCCCCTTTTGTTTTTCCAGCTCATGCCTTTTCTTATCTCCCCCTATTTCCTCACATGAAATTCGAAATTCAAAAGGTTGTTACACTATTAGAGACTTCTTCAAAGTTGGCAGATAATAGTCATATGTTTCAAAATTTAGACAAAATATCATGCAAAGTTTGAATTCATATCTGGATTATTGATAAGAGTGAGCAAAACAACTAAACACATTGACATCAGATATCACTTCATCCTCATCGAGAAGAGGATAATGTGAAGAAGATTGACATTGAAGATAATTCAGCTATTATGTTCACCAAATTTGTTCCTCATAGCAAGTTCTAAAGTTGTTAGGATTTGCTAAACAACAACACTTTGTAATAGCTCCATGGTGAGGCTGGTGGTGGCATGGCATTAGCATTGAAAATATTTGTGCTCAAAAGATGATCAAGCCAAGCGTAGGTGGAGATTGGTTGATAATGCATTGAATGTCTATGTATCTGTACCATTTGGTTGTGGGATAAAATTGAAGAGAATAAACTAATAGAATATTATATTTTGAAAAAAGTAAATATTTTCTTATTCTATCTATCATTTGGTTTGAAGAGAATAAACTTTTAAAATATAATATTTTATATTATATTTATATAATAATATATGATTGAATTTTAAAAATAAAATACGTTTCAAAAGTTTGAAAAAGTTGAGAATAAGTTTATTCTTCTTGATGGGTTAAAGATGACGGTTTTACGATTTTTAACGTGCTTTCATACTTTTCAAAGTTTGACCGAAATAATACTATTCTACATCACATTTGGCTATATTATCATAATATCGAGATATTCCGGACGTTATCCAACAACCAAAGTAGTGTGCAATCCTCCACTTATTTTTGAGGAACAAAGCACCAACGAGTGTCCAAAATCCAATGACAAACCCTGAAAGCTGCACTAGAATAAGTCCACACTTCATCTTTTTCTTCTGGATCTTTGTTATTCTGAGATGGCAGATTCTTGGTGGAATTGCCTCCACAACAATTTAATGGAAAACCACAAATATGGTCATTGCCTACATGGATGTATCGAGCAATTCCAAATATTTTAAATGCATAATAGTCTTCGGAATTGTTCTTGTAAGATGATTATTTGACAAGATCAAATTCTATAATCCATCTAGTTCTATGAGAGTTTCATGAGTTCCTTCGAGAGAGATTATTGTTTGATAGATCCATGTTCATAGGAATTTGATCAAACATTCGGTGCTCATCATCTCTTCCTATCATTATTAATTCATGGACATAAAATTCTCCCATCCGACTGTAGCTATGTGTAGACTGATTGCCATTGTAAGACTGCATAATGGCTCTGAAGGTTGTAAAGCTTTGTGGTATTGGTTCATGATAACATGTGAGATAGATCAATGACCTTAAAATATTTGATCAAAGGCTCAGTACCTAAAAATTGGTTAATGTTCTTCTAGACCATGTTGGCATGTTCTCACTGAATCTATTGTTGAAACAAAATTTTTATATCCTATGTAATTATATTTTGATGATAGAAATCTCGAAAGATTTAGAGTTATATTTAACATGTCGAAAAGTCTAAATAAGAATGAATTGCTTCATACACTAAACTTTTTATTAATATTTGTTTATGTTCCTATGAGATTTATATTAAGAGGTGAATATAAAAGTTATAGATAATTTTCTTATCTTTCTAGAGAATCAAGAATCACCTCATTTGAACAACCACATAAAAAATTATATTTAAACAAGTGAAGCTCTATTTTTATGCTTTAAACTTGCACTAAATATATGAGCATTTTAACATGAAATTTGGATCAAGATATTATATATAAAAGTTATAGATAATATTATAGTTTTTTGTATAATTAAAAATAATTTCATTTGGGTACTAGTATGAAACATTATGTATAAAAGAGTAAATGTCGAAAAAGTTCAATTTGAAATGGACAACTTTATTACTGAATTTTGAATTAATATTCGACTAAGATCTTATTAGATTTTGGAGGATTAATGAATACGAATTGTAAAAAATTTTGGTAGATTTCCATAAAATAAAAAATCATCTCATTTGGATGACTGTGCAAAAAGTTATGTCTAAAATAGTGCAAGCTAGTCGATCTATCGATCAAAGCACTAGTCAAGCACACCGATCGATGAGTCAGCCTAGAGAATGCGAAAATTGACTGGTTAAAGCTATAAAAATATCAAGCCGATGTCGGTCGAAGCACCAATTGAGTAGTCATTCAATCGGTCAGTATGCAAGACTCATATCATATTTTTCTAATGACTATGTGGAGCGATCCAACGGTGAGCAGAAAGATTGACTAGTGAACGCATAGAATGCACTATAACGATCATATTTCAGTTCAAAAAGTGAGAAACAAGTTACAAATACCAAATGGAGTTAAGAAGGCTATAAAAGGAGTTGCAAAGGAAAAGGAAAAGAGAAAATTTCTAAGAAAAAGTGGGAAGAACATTTGTGAAGTCTATTTGAGCTCCAAGTTACAAATATTTCTTTTCTTTCTCTCTTACTCTTGTGTGATATTTCAAATTGTAAAAGAGAAATTGTGGAGTGTTCTTGTGATATTGTAATAGTTGTATAGTCAATGATGAGTCAATTGAGCAAGCAATATAATAATCCTTTAACAATATAATAGTTTATAAATATGAGGAAGATATCATGCTGAGGTAAAAAGATCAATATAAATAAATAACAATTATCAATTATCAATTGTCTGATCACTACTCAATATTCAATTAACAATTTTTAATTCAATAATAAATTATCAATGCTAATAATAATTCGATTCAATAGGACAATAATAATTGTCAATTCAAAGCCAAGATATTCAAATAATTATGATCTATTCAATTCAATTTTTTCGATTTCAATTCTATGCAATTGAATTTATAATGTTCAGAGTCATTCAATTCAATTAGAAGTGCTCAGTCAATTAAGAAAACTTCATGCTTCTTTCATATAGGCGAAATAGGAGATCAACCCATGGCAACGCATCCAATAATAATAGCGCTAACAATGATTTATGAATGACAGGCTACTTCGTGCTTCTTTCATGTAGGAAAAATGGGGGATCAACTCATGACAAGCCATCCAATAATAATAGCGCTATCAATGATTTATGAATGACAGACTACCATGACCGAACACAAGACAATCATAGTTTCTTTAAAGAATGACATTTCAAATATTTAGATACACTATCTACATCCAGGGACTAGGAGGTCAACTTTTATCTTATTTATCTAAAACATCTATCTTTTATTCAATACTACCTGATCAACATTATAATGGATGATAAGATTATATATGATAATAAAATATGATCAGATATGATAATAATATGATCTGATAATAGTATGATAATAATATAGTGAAGTACAATAACAATCTCGTTTGGACAATCAATAATAATAACAAGATAATTACTGTAAAATTGATAGTTAAAATAATACATCAGGTCAATAAAATAACTCTCAATCATTTCTCTCTCTATTTTTTATTTTCTTTTTCATTTTTATTTTTTTTGTTGGCCGAAGAATTCTAGAAAAGAATTTCTTTGTCCGTAAATTCTTTTTTTTTTCTCTCCATCCCTCTTGCTATGACCGAAAGCCCCTTGCTTTTTGTTTTCTTTTATCTCTTACCACGTTGCCTGACAACCTTACCACATTGCATCTTCACCTTGCGCCACGCATCCAATTTCATGTTTTTTTTTTGTCTTTCTCTACGTTGCGCCTTCACCTTGGGCCTCCCTATCTTATTCGCTGCATTGCATGATTCTTCTCTTTCTTTTTCTCTCACTCGTTGGAAAAATCAAAGGCGCTAAATGCCGAGAAATCAAGGTTTGGCGCCATGTGCACGCGGTCAATCTTAGACGAAATTGGCTTTACAAAACAATTTATTCTCACAATGCTGTAAACCTACGGATCCCATTGGCCCCTCGTCGTCCCCACGCATGACACATCGTCTTATTGCTTGTGTTGGTGACGGTCGGCCCTAACGATCTGTATATAAGGCTTTTAAATCCCAAAATTTTTAATCCGTCTATAATTTTCACTCTCAATCAATTTTAATATTTTAATTAATCTCTTTTAACTAATTTTATTTATTCCAGTAATTAAATAAATTCTGAATTTAATTAGATAATCTCATAATAAATTTTATCCTCAATTTAACTCCTCTCCAATTTCCCTTTATTTTCAAAATTATTAAATATAATAATATTAATGATCATATATATATTTTTCAGAATAAAAATATAAAATATTCTTTTATTAACTATGAAAAATTAGGTCGTTACATCGTAATCTCACTAAAAATAAATTCAATATCGAATTTGCATAAACGAATTACATTATCTATCTAAACAACACTAAGAAATCCTTTCTCATCTTAACTATCAATTTCCAAGTCACATATTCATCTCTATCATGTGTCCTACATATGTCACATCTCGATTTAGATTCTTTTCTCCATTCTCACTATCCAGGAGCCAAAAAGAAAGCAAAATAGCAAACACCATCCATGATTAGGGACCATGCTTTTGCATTTTCTTGGTGCAAGGAAGCTTCCCTTAGGAGTAGGGGACCACAAACAAAAATTGTCGTAGCTTGTAGATTGGGAGAGAGGGCGAGTATAAAAGGAGGAAAAAGCTGTAAGATGAGGGGGAGAGCTCTTTTGGGGAGAGAGAGTGAGGAAGAAAACCAAAGAGATCAGAAAAAGGAGAGAAGGAGAGTATGAAACAATGTTTTTAGCAATTCGTGGAGAAGTGTGTTCTCCACATGACTTGTAACTAACCGGCTCTGCTAAGGTCGGGAGGTGGTGCTTATGCGACTGGGATGCATATTCTTTAGTTGTGTTTCATTTTGATGTTCTTCATGACTAATGCCGAGTATTGAGCTTTCCTGTGATTTTGATAATATTGAAGTGGTCTTTACTTTGTGATTCCTTGTCTTCTGAACCTGTGTATGGATTTTTGTTTTTATGAACTATCTTCATCCTGCACTATCGACCAAAGTAATGTTATATGCTCCATCGCGACCGAACGTAGAGAAATGTTACCTGGATGAAGACAGTTCTGTGCATAGTTCTTGTGTTTTCCGTGTGATTATAGGTGGAGAAGTTTTTAAATCACTTGCTGCTTTGCACCCCCGACAGTAGGGATGTTATATGTTCCATCACGATTGAACGTGAAGAAATCTAGCCTAAAGTAAGTAGTGATTCATAGTGTTAGTTTTCGCAAAATCGGCAATGGAGTTTTTCTTTTGTGATATGGTTTAGACGTTGTTCATCCTTTAATCCGTGACTTGAGAAGGTTGAGCATACTTCAGATTTCTGTCAATAAACGATCGAATAAATCAGAAGTTTGAGATCATTTTGAACGGTTTTAAAGGATGTTCGCAGTTTTTTCCTCCACCATTGCTGCGTTCGATTCTCTTCAAGTTTCCCAGAAGTTCGATTCAAGGCAAGATATCCTTCAATGCTCGTTGAAGTCTATGACTCGAGCTGGGTAGACAAGAGATGAGTTACTTTTGAAAACTTCCAGCAAACCTCATCTCATATTTCCTGAATCGAACCCTTCTCCTGCGAAAGCGTCTAAGTCGTCTTGAAGATATTGATATTTTGCATTCTGCTCGAGAGGATGATCCACATTCCACTAAGGCAAGCGTGAGCCAACCGTAGCCTCCTTGTCTTAGATGCACTTCATTTGAATGCCTAATACTCAGTAGACACAAGACTTAAACTCAAACCTTAAAGGAAATCGCAAATTCGTATTATGACGTTAACATGGATTCTTTCTTTTACGAACTCCCTTCATGCACGTAAGCACGGACTCTCTACTAACATGGACGTGTATGTGTAGAGTCGAGTGTCTTTATTATTGAAATCAACCTAACGCTCGCGTGAAAGGGAGACTCGATTATTTTAATCATAACATGTCAGACTAAAGAACTTTGAATCCCAAGACAGAAGCACCTCCCATAAGTCCTCAGCACGTCCTCACGACCTATCGCCTTGCCTTTTCTCTTAATATTAATCATCACTCTTGCATCATTTCTTCTTCTATATTTCAAAAATCATAAAAACATTTAGCCTCTTTTTACGTCACATCATTATCACCCTTTCCTTGTTTTCAACATTTATTTTTTTCACTGAGTTTACTCCGAAGGATTTTTCAAAGATTTCGCGAACCTCGCTTTCTTGTGGATCGAACCTCAAGCAAATGATGCACCGTATGCTTGCGGATCGTATTTCGATAGTGTAAAGAGATTATAAATTTTAAAAATTCATTCGTTACATATTCTTGTATCTAAGGGTTGAGTATTGGGTAGACATGTGTCTTACAGGCCTTTGTCTCCCCTTTCGTGCGATATTCTATATACATACTTTTTGCGAGTCAAGGAGCTATTCAAAATCCTCAATGATGAACACTAGCCTGCTAAGTGCAACAATGCTGAACTGGCGTACAACCCAACTCATTTGTGTGCCTCTACATTGGAGCTGGAAACATGACCTACAACTAAAAGTCGACCAGAAGAATCCATAACACCAAGGTACCATAGGTAAAGCTGAAGCCAATCCCCTCTACCATCGAGTATGAATTTCTAGGATCTGATTCCTCATTTCGAGTCATGGTAAGCTCAGCATTAGACCAAGATCAAATCGAGTCACTCCTAAATGTCCTTCCGTGACATAGGAGAGCCATAGAGTATACAATGGATGACACCAAAGGACTTAGTCCTTCTCTATGCATGCACCAAATCCCAATAGAAGAAGACACCAAACCATCAAGGGAATCTCAGAGAAGGTTGAACCCGAACCTTCAAGAGGTGGTTAAAAAAAATCATGAAACTCTTACATGCAGGACTGATCTATGCTATCTCTGATTGCAGATGGATAAGTCCCATTTAATTGGTGCCAAAAAAGGAGGGAATGGTTGTAATTGAAAATGAGAAAGGTGAGAAAATTTCATCTCGCACCACCATAGGGTGGTGCATGTGTGTCGACTTCATAAAACTAAATAAAGTCACTAGGAAGGACCACTTCCCATTACGTCATTGACCAAATGCTAGAGCTCCTAGCTAATCGTTCATACTTCTACTACTTACATGGTTTATATGGGTTTCTACCAATTCAAAATTCACCCTGGAGACCAAGAGAAAATCATCTTCACTTGTCCATATGGCACATTCGTCTACAGACGCATGCCCTTTGGACATTGCAAGGCACCTACCACTTTCCAATGTGCATGATTTCAATGTTTTATGATTTTATTGAAAATATTATGGAGGTGTTAATGGATGATTTAGTCCATGGATCCTTCTTTGATTGTTGTCTAATCAATCTATCCAATGTGCTATAGAGATGTGAAGAAGTAAACCTTACTCTTAACTGGGAGAAATGCCTAGTGCAACAGGGTGTAGTTCTCGAACATGTGATCTCATGGAAGAGTATAGAGGTTGATCTAGCTAAAATTGATGTCATTGAGTGTCTTCCCTCACCTATCAATGTAAACGGAATAAGAAGCTTCTTGGGACATGTCGAATTCTACTTCAAATTTGATGCGTGCAAATTAAGCGCAAATATACTAGATCGTATCAAGTAATAAAGAGTGAATAGAGTGTCGAATCCACGAAAACTAATTTAAATTATTATCTTTCTAACTTAAGTTTTTCTATTGATTATCAATATCTTATTTATGTTTTTTTTATCTTGTTTTCTGCTTACAATAACAACCACTAAAAATTAACATAATTTCATTTGCTGCAATATCTAGTTGATGACACTGTATTTAATTAAGATATTTTGGCACCTTTTTAGATATAGTTTTTCCTCCAAAACAATTTTACTTTCAACTTTGTCCCTGTGGTTCGAACATTTGAGTATTCATAAATTTTAAAACTAATTTTGAACTTTCTGTCGATTGGAATCACATACTAAGTGGGGGCATTTCATGCCTTCATAGCAACTTGATGCATAAGCCACTGGATTTTTGTACTTGTGAAAGTTTTGCAATTTAGAACCTCACACCGCTCACATTTTAAGCCACACGTCATTAGGTCTACAATCTTAAGTTTTATTATAACCTATTAAATTAACACACCTACTACGGTCAAAACTCGATTGATTGGGCTATTAGGAGTTCGTCCCATCTATTAAACATCACTATGAATACACTCATAATTATTAATACATGATGAAGCCACAATATTAATATGGGAAATACATTTATCAAAAAATAATTCCAAAATTTACGTCATATACTCCTAGCACTTCAAATACTTTGCAAAATGGGTAACAAACATTATCTATGTATGCATGTCTAATATTGACCACGCAATTTGATTGTCACAACCATATGCTTAGGCCACAGTACATTTAATATTGTAGATAAATGAAAGTGATAGATTATACATCTAAGGATTAAATTCCAAAGTCTCAATCCTTATGGCAAATAAAATATAATATTTCAAGTACTTTAAAGTTGGGAAATCAACGTCTAATCCTAAAAAAATTGACTATAACAAACACACAAACCTTATCATATGCTTGGTCTATGTATGCATAATACGCAATCCTCCACTCTTCTTTGAGCAACAAAGAACCAATGAGTGTCCAAAATCCAGCGACAAATCCAAGAGCTGCACTTACAAAAAATCATACATTTTCATGATACTCTGCTTGTTTAGCATTCTTTGTATTATGTGATGGTTGATTTGTGACATTTCTTTGGCAACTTACAATCAATGGGAAACCAGAAAGATCGACATTACCCATATATATAGAAGGATCCGGATGGTTCTCAAATTGTCCGTCTGTCGGAATCCTTCCCGACAATTGATTGAAAGAGAAGTTCATATAACTTAGAAAATATAAATCAGCCATGGTGTGAGGAATCTCACCTGTGAGATTATTAAATGACAGGTCGAGTGATTCCAAATATTGTAGTCTCCTAATACTCATTGGAATTGTTCCTGTCATATGATTGTTGGACAAGTTCAAGTTCTGCAAATCAACAAGAGTTGTGAGAGCTTCAACAATATGTTCGGAGAGATTATTACTTGATAGATCTATGCTTGTAGGAAAGGAGGGTAGTGAATATTCTTGATCTATTCCTTTATCTATTCCTTTAATCATGACATCAACTAAATCCTCAAAAATAAATCCAAAATCGTAGACATGTACAGAGCGCTTCATGGCATTTAGATTGACAAAGCTTTGTGGTATGGGACCCGATAGCATGTTATGCGATAGATCAATGAGCTCAAGGGATGAGATGTTGCTAAGCTCTCCGGGAATTTGGCCAGTGAAAAAATTTGATTGGAGACGTAATACTACCAAGGCGGTCAGCATTCTTCCTAGACAGGTTGGTATGCTCCCGCTAAATTTATTATTTCCAAGATCAATAAAACTCAGAGATGTAGAGTTCTGTAGGGCCAAAGGGAGGCGTCCTGACAAATTATTTCTCCCCAACTTTAGTACTTCAAGATTAGGCAATGAGCAAATAGAGGAAGGGACAGTACCAGATAACTCATTGTTGCTCAAGTCCACATAGAACAATTCATTTTTGCTATCAAAGCAATCCGGTATCTCTCCTGATAAATGGTTGCTAGAGATGTCGATGACAATAAGGTCCTTGAATTTGCATATGGATGAGGGAATGTCACCATTTAATTTGTTAGCCGTTATCTCACTAACATTTGGAGGAATTGGCCATGATCTTGGAGTATTTGATAGTCTCAATTGTTGAAGCTTCTTTGGTAATTGAGGAAATGGACCCTCCAACGAGGTGTTGCTCGGGTCTAGAAATAATAGATTATTTAGGTGCTGCAATGAAGCGGGGAGCTTTCCATGTATCATGTTGTTGGACAGGTCAATAAATGATACGTTCAAAGAGAAGTTCCAAAACCAATGTGGAATTACATCTGATATCTCCACATCTGAAATACTTATTTCAGAAATATTCTCAATCTTTCGAAGCCATGCGGGAAAGGCTTGTCCAACTATACAACCGTCCAAGACTAACTCGACCAATTGCTGCGGAGGAGTCCAATCAGATCTTATACGGAATTCCAATATGTTTTGAGACAAATCTAATCTTTCTAGTCTTATGAGATTTTTGAAATGTGCATCGGTGAGAACACCATTTAAAGAATTTGCACCTAGGCCCAACAGAACTAGACTGCTCAGTTGTCCCACATGTCTTTCCGTGAGCGTCCCATTTAATTGGTTGTATGAAAGATCAAGGTACTTTAGCTTTTTATGGTCGCAATTAACCCACTGTCGCAATTCACCTTTAAGATACATGTCAGTCAAGTGCAACGTTGTCAGACTAGTCAGTTTTGATACGGCAGTAGACAATGAAGCTCCATCAAGAAATTGATTATTTGACAAATCTAAGAATTAAAGGGACGTCAAATTTGCCATTGAACTAGGAACATGCCCCATGAAATGGTTCCAAGATAGGTCAAGGTGTTTTAAGCTACTAATTTCAAACAACCACGATGGCAACGTGGTGTTGAATTTATTCCAAGATAGGTCAAGGTGTTTTAAGGAAGTGAAGTTAACATGAAGAGGTAGATCATCATTAGCTGCGAACATGGGAACTTTACAATCGGACATGTGCAATTCTGAGAGCAAGGGAAGCATACCGACTGATTGCGAGCAGGAGAGAAGTTCTTCATCTCCACGTCACTCAAGTCAAGATAATGAAGAGAAGAAAGGCGGGAGAGCCATGAATCATCGTCGATCTCAAGTCGCAATTGACGATTCAAGAAATACTGGAAATTCCCGGACATATCAAGATGGTGCAAACTTGAGAGGTTACCCAACTCGGGAGGAACGCTTCCAACTAGACAGATCGAGGTGCCTCGGTCCCTTGAATGAACCAATGAACTTTGGGATTTGAGCTCCACAGAATATGTTGAAGCTAAGATCCAAGTAAGTAAGCGATTCAAGAGAAAGCAAACATGGATTTATCTCATCTCCTATGATTCTTCTATCATCATAAGCTTCAGAACCCCGGAGGTCGAGTCGTATGACGCGACCGGTCCTGTTGCTGCACCTCACTCCCAGCCAACTGCAGCAATTCATGCCAACCCATGAAGAGAGCATGCCAGATGGGTCTTGTACGCCATCTTTGAACTGAAGGAGGGCCTTCCGTTCATCTTCTCTGCAGTTGATGGTGGGAGCTCCCTGGCAAAGAAGGTGTTGCCCAAGCTGCATGCATGAGAAGACCAGGAAAGCAAGAAGAGAGGCGTAATGGGCAGTAGTACCCATGGAATGCATGCTTATTTCTATCAAAGGAGATCTTGTTATACTCCTCCAACTTCTCCATCTCTATATAAAGAATCCACACGCAGGGATATCTCACTGTAGAACAAATGTTCAAATTCTAGTTGGTGTTTGCGCAGTGCTCTGCGTCTGGGCCATTCTGCCGACCCGTGTTACATGACTCAAACAACTTCCAACGAAACGAATGTGGCGTCGTGTTGCATGAATCGTACAACGAATGTGGTGTCCTGTAGCATGTCAGCAGTCAGATACACGACCAGATGAGAAAGCAAAATAAGCACAAGGAATGTGGTCTCGTGTTACATGACTCGTACAATGAATGTGGTGTCGTGTTACATGTCGCCAGTCAGATACACGACCAGATGACAGCAAAATTCAGCACAAGGAATGTGGTGTTGTGTTACATGACTCAGACGATGAATGTAGTGTCGTATTACGTGACTCGTACAATTCTTTTAACAAATATATTGAGGATGAATATATATATATATATATATATCATAAGATACTCTATTTCTAATCTTTTGGATATTTTTTATGATTTTTCTTTTTGAATTTCTTTCACGCATATGTTGCAGAAAGAAATTAATAGAACTATTCCTACGAACACAGGTCTCCTGCATCCAATTGATCTGGACGCTGGGCTTTTTTTCCTTTTTTCGATTTTTTCCTGAAAATTGAACTTCATGAAATTTTTTAATCTTTTATTCAATTATACATAAGATTTATGTTGATTCCTACTATTCAAAATAATCTCCTTATCAATCAACCACTTTTAAGATTCAAGTTCTCATAAAATCCAAAACGATCACTCTTACATGAAATCACTGTTAGCCTACATAACACACAAATCTTATTCGGCAGAGAGTTCTAAGTTTAAGCTATGACGCTATAAGTGTGATGCCCTCAAATGATGATTCGATAACAATGACAAACAATTTAATCAATTGTGACTTTGTTCAATAAATATGACCTTTATTAATGACTTTATAATTCGTCATAAATTCTTTATCATTAGACGAGTTCTTTAGGGTACCCCGTGCCAATAATACAACTGTGACCAATGGGTTAGTGGTTTGATTTAGACTGACAAATGACCTCTTCATAATGAAAGGATACAACACACTCCTTGAGTGGGACTTTATTGATGAACAAGGACGCGGTGCACTTGGCTTAACATTGGGCCCCAATATCTTTCATAAGATTAATTTGTAAACCATCTAAACATTTTGAACGGCATGTGTTTAATTGATGGACAATTGTCCAATGCAATGAACATACACATCATTCTATAGCAAAGTCTCAACGGTAAATAATAAATTCAGTAAGTAACCATATCTAAGTAGTAATAGTTTAGTAATCAAACATTTCTGCACTAGCTCGACAATTAACCTGAGGGGGATCAATAAATACCTTGGCTGGGATATGAAAATCAACATTTCTGCACTAGCTCGACAATTTCTGCACTCAGACTAGGCGTCAGATAATTCTTGAACTCGGGTCGAGTTCCGAGTGACTCGGCTCGATTTTGGAACGAACTCAGGTTGGGATTGGGACGATCCGAACTGAGTTCTAGAGAGATCAACTTCAGGAGATTTTTATAGAAATTAAAATCAAGTCTGAGTGCTCTCTGAAGGTCGAAACAGATTAAAAAAATGTAATTTCTACATAGTTCTAGGTCAAGACCATAATTATATAATTAATCTTCTCAAATATCTATTTACATATATTTAAACATGAAAAGACATTCTAAACGATATAAAATTGTAGGATCATAATCAGTATGTTCAGAACCATAAACAATGCATAATAATCATTTTACTACTTTATAAACACTAGTCATCATAAGCACAACTACTATATAATATCGAACTATCGAGATAATTAATGTACATAAATTTTTCTTCATGAACCACTTAGAAGAAAAGTCGGAGTTAATTCCATTGCACTATTGATTTCGTTCTATTACTATTAAGTAGGTCACAATCTGAGGTATAAATCAATATTATTAAGTGTAAATTAATATTAAAATCTAATTTCTCGCTTAAGAAGATGAAGTCCTATTATGGCCTTCATTCTTTAAATAAATTTCCGAACAAAACTAAAACTAAGATAGAATGGAAGGAGAAGATACAATATCGCCACAGAGTCATCTATTTTCTTGGTCGATTCGTCCAGTCTAGACTCCAGATCCAATCATCCAGTTTCGCTGATAATATCATTGTGGCCCTTCGAATCCTGTTTTTGTTGCTGCTGCTTCTGCTGAAGGTGTCAACAGCAGTTCCTTCTGTTTCCCATCGCTGGAGGAGTTGACATTTAAAGAGATAGAAGAATGGGTGTGGAGTGGCACGGGGTGATGTGTAATATAAGAATCAGGTTTGGGACGGTTCAGACCACCAGTACCAGGTGATGTGCTCAGCATAACATGTTGACCTTAACCAACTCTGAGTCACTATGGAGTCATAGAATTAAATATCTAACAACGAAATGGAACAAGAAGAATTTGGATAGACTTGAAAACATAACTCACAAGGTTAGACAGGAAATGCCTGGAAATTAAGGACGGTGCTAACCTCTCTGAGTCTGAATTGATGAATCTAAAGATAAAGTATAACTAACATGTTGCTTATCTAAGACAAATTAATATAAAATGGTGGTCTAAGTTTAGGGTTAATTGGATTAAAGAGGGAAAAAATAGTAAATTCCTTCATTTAAGAACTATTAGAGGAATAATATAACAAATATGAAGATGCAAATGAACATATTGTAACAAGGAATAAAGAGATCAGGATTATTTTGTTCATCATTATTCTAATCTTTGGGTAAATCCTGATACTACCCTTCCACTGGAGGAGTGGCCTTCCTTGCCAGTCCTTGACTCATTTTGGCACTCCTTACTCATTGCACCGATTATATCTAAGGAGATTAAGAATACCTTCTGGCATTTGACTCCGAGAAAATCTTCAGGACCAGATGATTTTACTAATGAGTTTTTTTAGAAATTATTGGGAGATCATTGGGTCTAATATTGCTTAGGAATTTCTTCTTTTCTTCACTTCAAACAAGTTGCCTCCTAGGTCAGAAAATACAGCTCTCACCTTCATTCCAAAACAAAGTAAATCCAAAATTTGTTAATGATTTTGAACCCATCTTATGTAACATTATATATAGGGTAATCGCAAAAATTTTGCCTAATAGGTTAAAACCCATCTTAAGTAGGAGAATAAATGGCAGATAATTTTAAATTAACATTGTAAAAAACTTACAGCAATTTCATAACTGTGATAACAAACATTCCATTTCGAAACAGTAATTCGAGCTGTTGAACATTATCAGTTCAAATATAATTGTTGAGTGCATGTCTAAATAGAATACATAATTTCATCATGTCATAAGTACTATTCTATCTTGTAGACACCAAGGTTGTTAGCATCGTTTTTCGAGGTAGGATCGGCAGAGTAGTAGTAGTAGTAACAACAACAACAACAATAATAATAATAATAATAATAATAATAATAATAATAATAATTATTATTATTATTATTATTATTATTATTTAATGCTCTATTATCAATATTTACATTACACTTAATTTGTAACTTTCATGGAATACATAACAATATAGAAAGAGAGAAGTTAAAAAAAACTAATTATGATAATTAACAATGGTAAATCAATTTTCTCATCTGCATATAAAAAATTAAAGAGTTATTTCCTCAAACTACCCCTAAACTATCACAATTTTTCAGACCTAACTCCAAATTATGAACTTCATTTTTTGGGTCCCTAAACTATAACAATTTTTTCAATTTGATCCTTCAGTCCAATTTCGTCAACTTCTCAGTTATCTTTGATTTTTTGCGTTTGTGAAAAGTCCATTATACCCCCTTAAGTATTAGTCTATTTTGCTTAAAATAATATATAATAATACATATAAAAAAAGAAAAAGGTCGTCCCCCTGTGATCGCACCCCACTCCCCCCCTCGCTGCGTGTCGCCGGAGCGGGGCGAGGAAGAAAAGGGGGGCCGACACCCCCCTAAGCGAGCTCGCCCAGGGGGCGTCGGCGCTCCCCCGTTTTCTTCCTCATCGCACGCCCCCCATTTTTACATAAGTTTATTAATTGACACTAGATCATTCATAAAAATTGAATAGAGAAATTGAGAGGGGGAGAATGGGGAGGAATTTAACCTATTTCCTTGTAAAAGTTTATTCTAAATATTCTTCTTTTAGTCTTTTTAAAATTTTTTAAAAATAA
Source organism: Pontederia crassipes (assembly GCA_030549335.1). Classification (NCBI taxonomy): domain Eukaryota; kingdom Viridiplantae; phylum Streptophyta; class Magnoliopsida; order Commelinales; family Pontederiaceae; genus Pontederia; species Pontederia crassipes. The sequence continues at coordinate 37,645,983 of CM060197.1, read as the reverse complement.
AATTTAAATAAATAAAATCATAATTAAAAAGACACAGAAAGTTACCCACTTTCTTGCCAATTTTTAGTTTTAATATCCTATTTTTATAGTTTTCTCAATAAAATAATTAAAAATAAAAAAAAGCAAAATCATAGGATCCATAGGATCTTACGATCTAGTGATCGATACAAGTACGATTTTATATTTTCGATCTTCAAAGTGAGATTGAGATCGCTTGTCGAATCTTCGATCATAGGATCTCATGATTCGGAAAGCGATCATGACAACCATGGTAGACATATCAGTGTTCAATTTTCTATACGGAATATTATAATCACAAATTTCTTTAAATATTTGTCTCCTAGGTTCATGGTGACATAAATTTACAATTATTGCTCTAAGATTTTCAAGTACTCTAACAACTACTTTTAATCATTTTTTAACACATAAATTAATAATATGACATGCATATATTTGACGAATAAGAATTCCCATTTAAAAAAATATTTAATCTTTGAATTAAAAACTGTATAGCGGAATTATTAGCACTTGCATTATTAAAAATAAGACATAGAATTTTATCTTTAAGACCATATTCGTTAATTAATTTTTTCTATCACGTTGACAATTTGCAAACTATTGTAAGGATATTCAATTTATTTAAATCAATAATATTTTTTTGCAATACCCAATTTGTATCAATCCAATGAACTGTAATATAAAAAATCATCACCGTTTAAAGAAGTTCATATGTCACTAATCAAACTAAACATGAATTTTGAATCTAAAAAATAATTAAGTAGCTCTTTTTTCTTTTTACAATACAATTTAATCAAAATTTCTTTATCATTTTTTCTACTAACATTTCTAAAGGCACCTTGTACATGATTTTGTTGAAAATAAAAAAAATCATCTTAAGCAAATGTGTAAGCCATTTCTGCATAAATAACATATCTTGCATATTTTCTTGATTATAAACAAATAAAGAATCCTGACACTACCACGATCGGGTGCAACTAGTTGAGTTTGTTGTGGTAGTTGACCCACTAAAAAGTGTTCGATAGTCATTATAGGATGTGATTATAAATGTCATTTTAAATACTTGAAGAAGATGCAACAACATAACTAGCCTTGGAAATTTTACAAGTAGCTTTATCATTTTTTGAATTATTTTCATCCATATTGTTTTAAAAATAATTCGAAACTTCACTAGTTAAGTTTTGCAGTTCTTCTTTTTTTACCTATTACCTCACCATGTGCAGAAACATCTTAGTTTGACAAAATTGTTCATGTCTCTGTTGCAGTTGCACAATCTTCGTTACCTATAGAACTTGAAGCAATATTAAGATTAAGAATGACAAAAAAAAATTAAGATAGGTGGAATAATTGGGTAGCTCATTGATGGCGCCATAATTTCCATATAACGACTTGTCTGTGCTGATAAAGAATTAGAATCACCATATGGAAATATAGTAGTGGTCCATAAGGTAAATAAGCAGCAAAATCATTATATAGGCGAAAGGATCTCGCGGGTCCATTATGCAATTATGTATAAGAAATCATGAATGATATTATATAAATATAGTAATAATTTAAAAATTATAATATTACTCAATTAAATATTATAATATATATTATATAATTATAATATAATATATAAAAATGAGATTATGAGTGGAGAGAGTGGTAAAGTGATGAGGAAAGCAATTGCAAACGTGGGAGATAGAGAGTTTGATAGAGTTGTGAATTGTGAAGGACGGGGGGAGGGGATTTGTCCTCTTTGATCATGTTCGTGACCCAACAGCCCATGTTCATCTTGTCACGTCGCGAATCTCGTTCAAATAAGTTACACGCGCCATGTGAATGGAGCACGGCACATGTTGAAATTTGTAATGACAGCTCATAGTGATGACAATTCATTTTAAATACACTACAAGAAAATTGTCGATTAGCGTCTCCATTGCCAGTGACGCTAAGTCGATGCCATGAGCATCAGTATAGCATCTCAGTTAAGCCACAAAATGGCGACACTACTGGCCTACCAATAGCGTCACATTAACGTTTACGTAGTGTTTCATGAAATAAACGCTAAAGTAGGCGCCATAGAGATGTCAATTAATCGCTATTATTGCGTGCGATGGAGCGCAAATGCGCGGCAGAACTTAGTGTTATTGTAGCATTGATAGTGTTCTACACGCACAGAGAGTCGCAAGAATTGTTACGCCCCTGTCGACGCTAGCTTGGAATCGATATGGGCGCCGTACATTTGCTCGATTTTGGCGCCGAGCTATGTGATGCTACGTGGCGTCACAACTCATGCAACACTATGTAGACGCCAATATAAAAATGTATTATGTCACCTGATAAAACAATATATGTTATCAAAGATATGTATATATGTATGTATGTATGTATGTATGTATGTATGTATGTATGTGTAATTAGAGATCTTAGTTGGGAAGCTGGTCAATCGAAGGCGACAAATGCTACCTACCATGCTTGGTACTATTTTGACACTATTTTAATTAAGAAATAGATTAACTATACTCTATCTATATATGTTATATCTATTTTGACGCATCCACATATACTTTAATATATATGATATGTGTACCTTGAACATATATATGTATCCCTATATAATTACTTATATATGCCTATCATATGTGTGTTCCTAAATATATATTTGTTATGTACCTATATTATATATATATATTACTTATATATCATATCTTAATTATACATATATTATTTTTATATTCTTATAGTTGCCTACACATGTAACACTTACGATGCTTAGTTGGCACTATATATATTCTTATATTATTTTTATATTATACATATGTTAATTAAAAAATAGATTAACTATATGTTATCTATATTTATATAACTATATGTTATCTATTTTGACGTAACACATATATCTTAATATATATTATATTCTTAATCATGGAATTATGATGGTTGAATTAAGTGATGATTTGTTACAAAATAGTCCATTTTAGCGTCATCGTGGAGACCCAATAGCGTCTATGTAGTGCTACAATAGAGCAGCAATGATGATCGACGCTACAGAGGCACTATTGGCGTCTCCTTGGCGTCGCAATATTGAGACGCTAAGATAATTGTGGAGCTACTATGACAATAGTGTGTCTCTAATATATTTTAACAACTCATTAGTGTCTCTATAGCACCGCATTAGCCGACTTTTTATAAGCCTTATTTAATCGGGCACATATTGACATATAAATACACATATATACTTATATTTAGATATAACGCGTACACATATACATATTATTATTACTTAATCTCGCACATATATACATACACATATATACTTTTAATACGTATACGTATACACGTTATTGGCACTTAATCTCGCACACATATAGACATATACATACACGTATATACTTATAATACATGTACGTATACACATTGTTGTGACTTAATCTCGCACATATAGACATATACATACACATATATTAGATATACATATACACAATTTTGTCATATAAAGCTATTTCAATATAATCTTAATATAATATAAAGTTATAATGTGTAAACTTATAATATATAAACTTATAATGCATAAACTTGTAATATAATATAAACTTATAATATAATTCAAGTTAAATCCCTAACTCCTCCTAAATTAGGAAAAGAATTAAATTAGGAAAAATATTCAAAATAGCATCACTACAGCCTCGAAATAGCATCTCAAGGTAGGTGGTGCCTCCTTAGTGTCTAAGTAGAGTCGTCGTTAAGGGAGGCACTAATTACTTAATTTATATCTCTAACCCCTCTTCTGCATTTTTACTTTTCACTGTTACTCGCCCTCGCCGATTTTCATCGCGACCGACCGACGCCTGAAGCATGACAATCGAAGCCCGACTCCAACCGCACCCTCATCGAACCCCGCCATCGTCTGCCGAACCGTCATCCTTCAATTCGCCTTGCGACGGCCTTCTCCGCACTCCTTCGGCCTCCTCCACCCTTCTCCGCCCTCCTTCGACCCCGCCCGTCGACCGCCACCGACTCGTCCGACACATACCCCCCTCCTTCACCACCCTCTCTCTGTTGGAAGGGGCAGGATCGTGGAAAGGTGTCGCCATTCAAGTGCGGGATGACATCTTTCGGACCTTTACCGTACAATCTTATTTTTGGGTTACATAATTTATTTTATATTATTTTTAAATTAATAAGTTTTATAGTATTGTTTAGGAGGTAAATCATTTTCATCCGGATCTTAGTTTGGGCACGATCCGAAGAGCTTTCGAGGAGGTGGCTACGAAATGCCTCTGAAATCGATTATATAAGTTTCGCAAGATTATCACGTCCACTAGCCTCACTTTGGAGCATAACATACAAAGATGCCCAAGGCATATTAGGCCCTCGGTTTGAGAGTCCTTATGTAGGAAGTGGTAAGTATGTTTACTTCTAAATTATTTTTTATTAAATTTATAATTTTTTAAAGTCTAAGTATTTGATGTTCATACAGGACGGATGAACAATTGCAAAGAAAGTTCAGAAAGGCAAAAGTTAACCGATTTTCGAAGCCCGAGGCCTACATCCACACAGGCGGGTCGATACGATTTGATGAGCATCGATGATGCATGGTAATTTGCAACAAAATCGAATAATCAAACTTTTATCTTATACTTATTTTATAAAATATGATACTTTATTTCAAGAAGAAAAATAAGGTGATATTGTAGACTTTCTCACGGTCTACGAAGCCACACATAAGAGTCGAAAGACCAACGATTGGTCACGCCCACTGCTCGTGGCTTCTGGTAAGTCGCATCACATGTTCATTTAGTTGGTGACGTTAGTGCGACTAATTTTTTAAATACGCAATGTTTAAATTTTTTATTATGAGTATAATGTGAATATGGCTGAAAAGTATGGAGATGAATCGGGTACTCAGCTACTAGGTAACATTTCTCGAAAGCGATTCACGTTTTTAATTTGTGTTTTTTGATGTTATATAATCTATGTAATATATAATATTTATATGATTGTATAAATTTTCTATTTTGTAGAGGACCCTGCTATTTGAGAAGAGGTGTCCGAGGAGGATACCTACGTGGCCTAGGCACAGCCGCTCAGGTTCCTAGGAGGAGTGGAGGATATGCATGCAGCCCATCTGCTCCGAGCTCATCCGCTGCACCTAATATAACATAGTTATTGTAGCATCTATTGCAACAGATATCGCAACAGATATCACAGCAGATAATGCAAAAGATATCATTGCAGATATCACAGCAATTTGCTCCTTTATTGCAAGCGATTCACGGATTGATCCCGTCGCAGAATCAATCCCCGCGAGGCCAAGGACTGAGTACGTTAGGATCGAACGTCCGAAATGTCAACAACAACTCCCAAACTTAGGATAGAAAATTTTTGCATTATATTAGATATGCTTTTGTTACTTATACATTTGTTATTAGATATACGTATTAGTTCTACTTATACGTTTGTTAACTTATATGTTTGTTACTTATACATTTGCATTATATTAGTTATACTTTTGTTAGTTCAGTTTATTACTTTTCCTAATGTTATATTTGATATGATGCCTATGACGCTTGTGATGAATGATGAATGCATTTATATCCATTATATATTTATATTGTGTGGGAAGGGAAGAAAATATGGGTGTAATGGGGCAAAAAGATGCAAAATTAGTTCCTCTGTAGCGTTTCAATGGCGTCGCATGCATAGTCCTATTTTAAATATATCGTCTGCAACTCTATTGCTTGTAACGACAACTTTCGCATCAATGTAACGTCGACGTAGCATCAACAGGTGACGCTAGTTGCTTCGCTTTTTTGCTTTGGCACTATTGTGACGCTATTAGCTACTGATTCCAAGTATCTCATATTGCTGACGCAAAAGAGACGCTATTTTTTTTAGTCACGCATTAGCGCCACATTAGCGTTGCGAGGCCTGTGTCACTATTTGTCAATTTTCTTGTAGTGATAACAACATGGTTCGTATTTTGCCAGCATGGATTGTGTTTTCTCATGACGTGCTAGTCTCGGATTTCCCGTAGTCAATTGTCACATCTTTTTTATGTCGCCTTCTACACGCGGATCATGTTAAAACCACACGGTTCGTATTGACGCCAGATACGCTAGTGATGTGTCCAATCATTAGTGCGTGGACCATGCCATGCCCGTAGTGCAACTAGAAGGCCTGACACCGAATGGCATGGACACGGCCTATTTTCCATGCATGGGTCATGCCCATGCCGAGCCTACTTGGCACGGTTTCCGAGTGTGCCGAGCCATGTAGCCCACCGGAAAGTCCATCTTTACTTTTGAGTTTTCTGGCATATCTTTTTTCTTATATTAGATAATGCCTTGAATCTTAACCAAATTTGTAACCCTCTATGACCATTATGTATTTCAGGTGTTGGACGAAAAGGGATGGAGAAATCGTCCATCCCTTATGGTGATCTTCCCCTCCGGGGCTTGGGGGCAAGATCTCCATTGTCCAACACTTTAAATAGTTTTAGGACTTCTATTTCCTATTTTGTATTAGATTTTCCTATATAAATTTCATGCTGACTGTGTTATTTCGCATCCTTATAATAATCTTTATTCCAAAACAAAAGAGAGCTGCCACCGCCTCAAGACGTAGCCCAGTTTAAGGTGAACCTTATAAATCTTATATGTTCTTCTGTGTTTGTACAATCTCTCTCCCTCTTTTTGTGACAAACTAGTATAAAAGCCTTAGGGTTCATCAATGATTCTCTATCAGGTAAGGAGATAGCATCGTATAACGTGAATGTGGAGAAGTTCACCGGCATAAAATAGTTTCAAGTTGTAACAGATCAAGATGTGGACGCTTCTGAAACAATAAAGAATCAAAGGAGATCGATTTGAAAAGCAAATGCAAGGAGATCGACCCCCAATGAATTGTCATCGCAGAAAGAGAAGGCGCACTCGATGATTCTATTGTATATGAGGTGATAATCGAGGTTGCAAATAAAACAGTGGTTGAGACTCGAGAGTCTGTGGTTGAGACTAGAGAGTTTATATATGATGAAGTCTCTCATCAACAAGTTGTTGTTGAAGCAACATCGTTTCACCCTCTACAAGAAGGTATCCTTCTGAAGGGACATCTTCAGTTGAATTATTTGTTGATGGAAATGAAAAATATTGATGTAAAGATAGAGGATGAAGATGTCTTATTTCTGTTAGTTTTGTTTTCTCCATCATATGAGAACTTTGTTCAATCTATGATAATTAGAAAGGAAATTATAAGTTGAAAGAAGTAAGATCGAGTATCCATATACGTGAACTTTGACATAAAGAATCTAGTAATTCTACAAAGACTCAAGCCGCGGAATTGGTATCGACCGTGGGGAAGGGATATACCTCGACTTCGAAGAAATCCAAGCCAAAGAAGAAGAAGATTACTACCAAAGGCATCTAGACTTACTATAAGGAGTTAGGACATTGGAAGAAAGATTGACCAAAGAAGAATAAGTCCCCCATTGCTGCGGTGGCACATGAAACTAAATATTCTGAAGATGATTTGATTCTGGTGGCAACTGATCAAGATGTCTCGATGAGTGGGAGAGCGAGCAATTTTATATAAAACTGGGAGTGAGACAAGGACAAGAATCTATAGATAAGAATGGTTCTCATTTTATTAGAAAACTGATGGTGGGAATGTTATTATGGGCAACAATTTGTCATGTCAGGGTGTTCCACCTTCTCCAAAGCCTTTTATTTTTTGTATCATCGATGACAAACAAATCTTTTCTCGAGTAAAGCATTATAGATCAAAAGTAACATATCTATAATATTTAACATCAAATTTATAACAAAAAAATATGCACTTCCTAACTCTAGGTTCAAGCTTCTCATCATTAACATGTGCATATGCAGGACAACCGAAAACTCTTAAATGTGAGTAATTGGGAGGATTACCTAACCACACTTCTTCAAGAATTTTCAAGTCGAAGGACCGCTTAGGAGACCTATTTATCAAGTGATATGATAGGTTAACAATCTCTGCACAAAACTCTTTGTCAAGTCCTGCATTTGATAGCATACACTGAGCTATCTCAAGTAGAGTCTTGTTCATTCTTTTAGTGACTCGATTTTGCTGTGGAGTTCTCACAATTGTGCGATGCCATGCAATACCTTCTTAGTGACAAAATTCATTAAACTTAAAAATTACAAAATTCTAGTCAATTATCAGTTCTCAGCCTCTTCACAACTTTTCCATATTACTTCTCTAATAAAATCTTTCATAACTTGAATGTTTCAAATACATCAATTTTATGCATTAGACCCAAACCTTTCTAAAGAAGTCATCAATAAATGTAAGCAAATATCTATTTCTTCCTTTCAAAGAAACGTGAGAAGGACCCCATAAATTTGAATGAATGTAGTCAAGGTTTCTTTCGTCTTATGAGTGGTTGAATTGAAACTCTCTTATGCTTTTCGAAGATACAATGCTCTCACAACTCTAATTTTTCAACTTTTGCATCGGGAAGAAGACTGAAGACCTTTGTTGCTAAGAACATGCATGCCCTTCCACTCATATGGCCAAAATGCATGTGCCATAATTTTGTGCAATCTTTCTCTGAGGTAGATGAGACTACTGCTTGACCTGGCACAGTCGAACCTTGGAGAATATACAAGTTACCGATTTTAAGGTCTTACATTAGCACAAGAGTACCACAAAAAATCTTTATTTTATTAGACTCGATAACAACTTTTCAATCATTTGAGTCTAATACGTCGAGCAAAATGATATTCTTCTTTAAATCAGGAACATGTCTAACTCTATATAATTTTCTAATAATTTCATCATGCATCTTAATCTGGATGGACCCAATGTCAATAGTTTTACAAGCATCATTGTTACCCATAAGAATGACTCCACCTTTAATAGATTTGTACATGGAGAACCAATCTCGATTGGGATACATATGGTATGAACATTTAGAATTGAGAATCCTTTCATTTGATGATATTGATTTATTCGATCTTCATTCTCGCTCTCAGCTATACTGGTACCTACAACATTATCCATTTCCCTTCTCATTGTTCTCATTCATTCTTTTATTCTTATTTTGTAATTTGTAGCACTCTGGTTTGATATGGCCCTTCTTCGTAATTGCATACTTTATCTCTGTTCTTCAATTTGAATTCGGATCTATCTTGATTTTGATTTCTCATCTGATGTCTACCTCTTGTGATCAAACTTGAAGCTTGATCATCACATTTAGTGCTTAATCCCAATTCATTACCCAATTTTGTCTTTGCTCAACAATCTATCTTTAATATCTTCAAATGTGAGTTTGTCTCTACCATAAATCATAGTTTCTTTAAAGGTTTTATATGAATATGGCAAGGAACACAAAAGTAATAACGCTTGATCTTTGTCATCAACCTTCGCATCTATGTTCTTCAAATTATTGATTAGAGCGACAAACTCATTGATGTGCGATTTGATTGGCGTACCATCGGCCATACGAAAGGCAACACAAGTCGATTCGCTAGGATTTTCTTCAAATACAGTGTTTCCAACTCCTTCCAGAGATCAGCTGCGACCGAAGAACATTGTTCATCAGGCACGACTGAATCACAAGCATGGCTTCTTATCAAGTTCTCCCAGATGGATGTCTCCATAGCATCGAGCTTTTGACCCGACAACATCTTCTTCAACCCATTCTGCACTAGGATGGCAAGCATCGAACCTGCCATGGATTGAAGTTTGTGTTCCCATTAAACTTCTCGATGGCATAGTCATCTTCACGGAAAAACTCGGCTCTCATATTTGTTGAGAAAATAATATCGAGGATCAATGAGCAATCAAAACAATGAGATGAAGAAGAAGATGAACACAAAAATTTAACGTGATAAAATCTCCTCGATCAATGTGAACGAGAAGGAAACATCAATGGGCTCGCCACCAAAAAAAATCACTGTGAGTAAAATCCTAGCCCTCATTGATAACGTGATAAAACCCTAAGAGCCCGAGGCTCCAAGCTCTTCCTTCCGCCGCAGATGCTCATCTTTTTCTTTCAAATTTTTAGGTACAGAGTATATAATTCAAGTCATAGTCGAGTTGGAGCATCCTGCGTCATCCAAGTTATTGTCATTCTGTAGATGCAAAAACCTGGTATCCCAAGTTATTGTCACATATCTACGAGGTTGAGTATTGTGGAATGCCCTGCACTGACGATATTAATGATTGTCCGCCCTCGAAGAGTTGCATCTTGGTGGATGTCCTGAACTTGAAGGCTGTGTTTGGCACGGGGATTTTGAGTTCCCGTTAGTTCTCGAGAACTAATTGATTTGATAAATAAGTTTAGAAGTGGTATTTTGATGAAAAAGTGTAATGATGGGAATTTGGAAGGTTGATTTGATAGATAAGTTTTAGTAAGTGTTTGGATGAAAAATAAGAATTAAGAATATAATATATTATTTTATGAAACATAAAAATATAATAAATTAAAATAGTATATCTTTATTTAGTTAAAATAATAACTTTTGAAAATATTTATATTAATATTGTAATTTATAATTTATAAAAATATTTATATTAATATTGTAATTTATGAATAATAATAATATTATTATAATTTATTATTTCAAAAAGTGTAATGATGAGAATTTGGAAGGATGATTTGATAGATAAGTTTTAGTAGGTGTTTGGATGAAAAATAAGAATTAAGAATATAATGTATTATTTTATGAAACATAAAAGTATAATAAATTAAAATAGTATGTATTTATTTAGTTAAAATAATAATTTTAAAAAATATTTATATTAATGTTGTAATTTATAATTTACAAAAATATTTATATTAATATTATAATTTATGAAAATGAATAATATTATAATTTATTATTTCCATATATTATTAATATTATAATTTACGAAAAATATTATATTAAGTTAAAAATATTATTTTATAAGAAAAATGATAATATATTAATAAATAAAATATTATAATTGATTATTATTTAAGTTAATATAAAAATAATTTACTTAATAATATTAATATTAAATACTAATTAGCAATATTTTGGTAATTAAATTATAATAAAAAATCAAAAACAAAAAAGCAAAATAAAAAGATGCCAAAAACAGAAGATTAAAAAAAAGAAGTTCACGCTGGGAGTGAGAACTTTTCTTTCTTCAAAATGGAGAACATCGATCAGGTCTCAAATTCTTGTCACATTGATCGTTTGGCAGAAAATTTCAAAACTTGAGCAAGTTCTGATCCAAGTCCTGAGAGCTAAACGCAACCGAAGAGAAATGCAGCATGGGAGGGGATTGGGGCCTCGTCTCCCACATCACAATGAGAATTTGTCTGTCTATTTATAAACGTTCAAGTCATTGGCCTCTGGGATGGAACCTCAGGACGGTATTATCACAAGGCTTTGTTTTTTGTATTTTGTATCTTGATGGATCGCGGGACGTTCTTTGTTTTTGTCTTTTTTTTCATTTATTTTGTATTTTTTCATGGTAAAACGAAACATAAATCTCTCATTTATAAATTGCTCTGAATAATGTTTATATTGACTTCTGTTCCTGCATAGGTTTTACTGCTCGCACGCATATATGCCATGTATCTTATGCATAGTAAATATTTTATTTTTACTAAATAAAAGTTAGAGCCATATGAAATAAATAAATAAGTTTGGATGTGTGCTTTTGCACTGAAACTATAATGTTGAGTTTAATGATCATATTATATAATGGATCATATGCAATCGGAGACAAGAAATAAATTCTGCTTTGGTCGTGTTATGTTTAATGATATTTTTATGGTGTCATGAGATCATTCAGATGCATATCAAGTCCATAAATTATTTTATTGTGCATTCTCTTAGTAGAAAGAAAGAAAAAATGGCTTCATAGACACCCCACCCCACATTATTAAATTGGCCATTAAATGTTTCTTGATTTAAATTCTGAATCATGATATAATTTTCCCAAATTATTTTGGTGCACCTTGTTTCTTTAATGCATAAAAGAAATGAAAATTTTAAATTAGCATAATTACTTATACTTGGCTTTGTGATTAGTTTAATTGGTTTCTAAACTATGGCATAATTATTCTATCTGATTATATAAATGAATATCAAAACTTGCTCTTATTATCTATATAGTGGGTGAGATTATATTGAAATCGTCCAACCAGGCACGTCATTTCAAATATAACAATGCTCTTTCTAAAGGTTGGACTGCTCACATTAGCAAGAACTCCCCATTTGTTTGTAGTGTTCTTTTAACTTTCTTTAGATTGACGCTACCAAGATTTGCTTTGGAGATCTCAATCGATCAATTAAATCAATTGGTGCCACCGAAAGAACAAGAAAAGTCATATTCTATGTTATTATAATGATTTCCTCTGGCAAAAAGGTTCTCGGCTATAAATGGATTTATAAGATTAAACTCATAACGTGAAGATAATTTGAAAAGTAAAGGCTAGATTTGTTTTAAAGGAGTTCATGAAAAATCAAAATTACAAAATTTGATCGAATCATATTAAAATCATTAAGAAACTTAAATGCATAAATACTTCAACTTACAATTATCCATCGGTGAAGAATAATGTGACGGAATGGACTTTCAAAATAACACAAAGAATCTTTTCTTCTCTTTCAAGATGGGGAAGGCAAAAGAAGGCAACCTTTCAATAATTCTTCAAGAGGTGTGTTTTGGAGACTATGACCATCTATATATGCCACAAACCTTTCATGTGATTTGAATTTCTACCCATCATAAAAATTCCAATGCACCTTTGGTCTCTATATTATTCCATATCATATTAATTATTATGCCCAATAATTATATGTATTTGATCACTTTTATTTTGTCCTTAATTTATTTTGATAATTATTAATTGTATAAATCATTTTAATATTAAACTCAAAAGTTGGATATGATCTAACAATCTCTCACTTGGGTTATATATGAAACCTTATAATTATACATCACAAATACTAAAGTGAGCTCAGCTTTATTGTCAAAATCATAATCCTAAAAAATCATCTCATTCATCGACATATCAATATAGGATCAAAGTAGTATTTGTCGTAATCACCACAACTTAACTCGACAATGATCACGTTTATCAATATAATCAATGACAAGATCATAATATGAATATGTAGTATGAAAGTTACATGCAATGTAATCATACATGTCTACTTTTAACTAGTCCACTTAATTTGAGATGAAACTTAAATAAAAGAGTGAAAATAAAAGAAAATTAAAAGTGTATATATTCTGAAAGTAACAAGACAAAAATGTCTACAATATGAGCATTTATAATTACAAACTCTCACTAAAACTGAACAGCATGAATCAAAATGACACTCATACTAACAATGTGCTCGAGAAACACCTTGATAGCAATCCCTTTGTAAGCGAATCCGTAATCACAGAGTTTGTCCTAATATGCTCAAAAGACAATAACATTTTCTTTACTCTTTCTTTAACAATAAGAAACTTGATATTAATGTGTCGCGATTTTGACGAGCTCTTCTTGTTATTGGAATATTAGACTGTTGACTTATTGTCATAAAATAATTTTAATGGTCTTTTAATACCATCTATTATGTGCAGTCCCATGACAAAATTTTGCAACCAAATCTCATGATTAGATGCCTCATAGCATGCGATAAATTCTGCTTCCATGGTGGAAGATGCTATAGTCTCTTGTTTGATACTCTTCCATGATACAGTACCCCCGGCAAGTAAGTAAATGTAGCCGACGTGGATTTTATGCTATCATGGCATCCAGCAAAATCGGAGTTTGAATATCCAACGATCTCAAGCTAATATGTTCTCTGATATGTCAACATGTAGCCTTTTGTCCTCTGTAAATACCGCAAGATCCTTTTGTCTGCTTTCTAATAATTCATTCCTGGATTACTTAGATATCTACCTAATCTCCCAGTAATGTACGCAATATCCAGGCGCATACAAATTTGAGCATACATAATACTTCCTACCACTGATGCATAATGAATCTTCAGTATTTCCAATTTTTCAAAATCCTTCTTAGGATAATGTTCGATACTAAACTTGTCTTCTTTAGATATATTTCTAAAAAATTGATTTTTATGATTTTTTTATTATAATTTTTATACACCAATTCACCATTTTCCTCTCCCTCTTGGTGCTTTCGATCCTACAATTAATACCTCTACATATTGTAATTCTAGTTGCTTAACCTCCATGACAGACTCAACATCTAATGCTCGTAAGAATGATGTTGATTGAGAGAATGAATTCAGATTGAAAGTTAGGAGAAAACATGGGGAAGTAAAAAAGAGTGAATTAGATAGGTACCACTACAAGAAAAATGTCGACTAGCGAGCGAATTAGCATCGTCATAATACGCAACACTAAATAGACACCAATAGCGTCACAATAGCATCGTCATTGGGTTGACAAATGTAGATGCTAATTGTCTCTCTATAGCGTCAATTTAGCGTTGCATTAGCATTAAAGGAGGTCGACGCTATTATCACGTGCGAAAACTAGAAAACGCGCGACAAAAGATAACGTTGTATTGGCATCACAAGCTTGTGATGCTATGTTAGGTCACTACAATTGTGATACTAAATCGGCTCTAAAATAAGAGGCGACATTAACTTGCGTTGTATTGACGTCGACGTTGGCGACCCTATATTAGCATTGAAGGATTGTGACACAAAGTAAACGCTAGTTGGTGCTCTTTTGGCAATATATGTTATATATTGTATAGTATATTACAAAATATTATACTATACTATACTATACTATACACCATACTATACTATATTATTCTATTATATAATATAAAAAATTAATATACCATGCTATACATACATTCTACTCCAATTCCCAAATTTTAAAATTGGAGGAATAGTGCTTCTTCATTTTCCATGAGATTCAAATGGCGATTGTCGGAGATCCGACCTTCGGATCATCGCAAAATTTGTACCTCCCATAGACAACAGCAACAAATCTTTTTAAGTATTTTTTTGACGATTTTAGGAGGTCGGACGACAGAGTTAAGAACTTAGGAAAAAAAGATTTCTAATGGTCGCCAACATGAGTCCTACGGGAATCGGTCGAAACAAAAATTACGTACACAGAGATCGATGCAAGCCGTACACCCGCATAAGAAGCGATCAAAGGTCGAAATAAATTCAATAAAATGAGCAAAATTTTGGAATAGAAACGGTTGGTTCTCCGCGGTCCTAGCTCAGATTGCCACGAAAAAAAAGGCATTTTGAAGGACTTGGGAAGTAGGGCAAAGCAAACCTTTTATGTTTCGCATCTTTTTCGTTTCCTCCGATTCTCAAAATATCTATATTTCGTAATTATAAAAATTTCTCAAAAATTTTGCCCCACCTAAGAAATCTAAAAGTGCATGTTCTAAAAAATTGCACCTTTCGAGACCGCTCGAAATGGTCTCGTTTAGTTGACATAAAGTTTTCAAATTTTTCCGAGAAATGATGATTTTCTTAGAATTTTTTATATCCAAATTTAAAAAGAGTATTAAAAATGGTCTATTTTGTTTTGGGCGCTTAAATAATTACTATTCTCGAAAATCAGACATCTCGGGACTTCCTAGAATGGCCTCACATATGATTCTCAAATTTTTCGAAAGACGTCGATAAACATATACATATACATATATATATATATACATACCCATATATACATATATAGATCCATATATACATATACAGACATATAAACATATATAGATGTACATACATATATACATATACACATACATATACAAATATGTATATATACACATATATCTTTATAGCTAATAACTTTGGCGCCACCTCATCATCGCTGTAGCGACGCACCTTTGCTAGGGACACGTTAGCGTCATAATCGCGTCTCTGCTTTACGACGCCAACCTTGCACTGTGAATATTTGTGTTACAATAGCGTCATCATGTTGTGACGCTAGATTAGTGTCGCATATTTGTGACGCGATGTTCTACTTTAGCGTCGCAATGTTGGAATCGCTAATGTGTGATGTTATTCGGCATACTTTATAACTATAATATGGTGCCACATTTGCGATGCAGTAGCATCACAGATTTGACGTCTATAATGCGCGATCTGTGTGCTCATCGCAAAACGTATCCTAATCGTCCTTTGTTTTAATCCGATGCTCCATCTCTTTTATTAGTCGAAGAATGATTTGTGCAACTCTTTTGATCTCTTTTAATCCTCTTTCTCCTTTTCCTCGTCACCAGACCTCCACTTCCACCTCCTCCTCTTCCTCGTCACGGCCACACCTCCACCTCCTCCTCATCCTCGTCACGGCCACGCCTCTGCCTCCACCTCCTCCTCTTCCTCGTCATGGCCACGCCTCTGCCTCCACTCTGCCTCCTCTTCCTCGTCATGGCCACGCCTCAGCCTCCACCTCCACCTCCTCCTGTTCCTCGTCACCCGGGTTCGACAGCGCCTCCAACTTGTCCTCTTACTCATCACCGAGTTTGGTGCCGCCCCCACCTCCTCCTCCCAAGACATCCTCCACAACCCCTTCGTGTCGCCGGCCGCCTCTGCTTCATCAATCTCGTAGGGCTTCGCAGCACATCGATGACACCTCAATGGAGGCAGGATCGGCGCTGGCGCCGGCATACAACAATGACGATGCTGCAGTAGGAGGGGCACCACAGATCCGCCGCACGGCGTCCAGCTCCTCCTCCCGCGGAGCACGCCTCCTCGCCAGCCCTTCCTAGTTCATCGACGACGAGACCGGCGAGTTCAAGGCTGACATGGGTGAAGGTAACCCGGAGGATATGGCGGCAGCACCATCATTGCCAAAGAGAGCGTCCAGCATGGGTTTTTTGCTGCCAATAGCTCCCCTCCCCCCTTGGCGTCGACTGCGGCGTTGTACGAGATGCCATGGGGGCAGCACGACGGAGGCAGGGGCAATGTGCGATGATGAAAATTTAATGTAATTGAAAAATTAATGAAAATGTATATGTAATTTAATGGAAATGTATATGTAATTTAATGTAATGTATATTTGATTTTTTTGTGATTAGAACAAAATAATTGAACTTGAATTTATGCAATTGCACTTGTAATATATATGTATATGTATTGAACTTGTAATGTACATGTAATTGAACTTGTGCAAGAAGATGTTCTTTCATTGTATGAAGATGTTGTATTTAGCGTCTCATTAGCGCCACATTGGTGTAGGAGTAGATAGCGCCACAGTAGCGCCACATTGGCATCAGCAATTAGGGATAATCTTACACTACAAGAAAATCACGATTTTTCGACGGATAATTTCTGACGATTCTAAATCCGTCGCAATTTGCGACGGATTTTTCGACGGTTCCGTTTCCGACGGATTTTTCGACGGTTATGACCGTCGGAAATAATTTATATTATTATTTAATTTTGTGACGATTAGGAACATCGATATTTCCGACGGATATCCATCCGTCGCAATTTTTGACGACTTTTCCGACGGTTACAACCGTCGGAAATAAAAAAATTAAATTATGTATTTTTTATATTATTATTAAATTTTTTCGACGGATTTTCCGATGGTCACGACCATCGGAAATAAAAAAATTTATTATATAATTTATTATATTATTATTTAATTTTTTGACAATTAGGAACCTCGATATTTCCGACGGATATCCATCCGTCGCAAAATCCGCCGCAATTTCTGAAGGTCGTAACCGTCGGTAAATGTATAATAATATCATATAAAAATTATTTTCTTAATATAACTAGCGACGGTCCAAACCGTCGTAATTACCGACGGTTTTGACCGTCATTAACGATTACCGACAGTTCAAACCGTCGGTAAAATAAAAAATAATCATTATACATAACTAAATATATTTTCGACAGTCACAACCGTCGATAATTATAAAAATATTTAATATTTACATTTTCGACGGCCGAAACCGTCGGTAATTAAAATTTCGTTATCCCGCTTTTTTTTTTCCATTTCCCGCGTTCTTTATAAATTTTTTCCCTTTATATATATTCCTCCTCCCTCTTCTCTCTCTCCCTCCTCCCTCCACTCCTCTCTCTCTCCCTCCTCTCCTCTTTCTTTCTCCCGGCCGCGAGCACGCTCTCCCGCGCCGGACGCCGGCGACCCTCTCCCGCACCGGCGACCCTCTCCCGCGCCGGCGTCTCTCTCTCGCTCTGTGCCAGCGTCTCTCTCTCCGGCCAAAGGCCGCAGTCGGCCGGATCCGGCCGTGGCAGTTCGGATCCGGCCCCCAGCGACCGATCGGCCGACTGGCGGCCGGAACAGGCCGCCAGGCGGCTAGATCGGCCGCCAGGAGGCCGGATCCCGCCTGGCGGCCGGATCGGCCGCCAGGCGGCTGGATCCGGCCTCCAGCGGCCGGATCGGCCGTCGGGCGTTCGGATCCGGCCGCCTTGCGGCTGGATCGACCGGCTTGCGGCCGGAGCTGGCCGCGGCCCGACCCGGCCGCTAATTTTTTTATATTTAAAAAATTATTTGTGACGGTTGCGACCGTCAAAAGATACGGTTGCGCCGCCCCTCCAAAGTTTCGACAGTTGCGACCGTCGAAAAGTTGCAACGGCTCAAACCGCCGATCTTTTTCGGCGGTTGCAATCGTCGAAAATTTTGACGGTTCGAACCGCCGGCCTTTTTCGACGGTTGCAACCGTCGGAAATTTCGACGGTTCAAACTGCCGGGGACTATTCTAGCGGTTGCAACCATCAGAAAATTTTGACGGGTCGAACCGTCGATATTTTTTCAACCGTCGCAAATCCGTTTGCGACGAGCGTTTTTCCGACGGATCGATTTCGACTGAAAAACCGTCGGTAATTGCGTTACCGACGGTTTTCGGGCTGATTACTGACGGTCCGGACCGTCGGTAACCAGCGTTTTTCTAGTAGTGTTAGCACCATATTAGCGTCAAAATAGTGTCCTCGTTTCGCGTATCCTTAGCGTCAATATAGCATCAACACATTTAGCGCCTCTTTAGTGTCGAAGTAGCGATGCATGTTAGCGTTTCACAATGGCACTTTTCGCGACAAAAATAACGTCATAGTAGCGTCGACATGTGACGCTATTAGCATCACCAATCATCTTGGCGCCATTGTGACGCTAATAGCTATCGATTTCAGGTGTCTCATTCGTGTGACGCCGTTGCGACACTAAAGGGAAGCTATTTTTATTAGCGACGCAATAGCGTCTCTTTAGCGACGTAATGGTTGTGTCGCTAATAGACAGATTTCTTGTAGTGTACATCAAGGATGATGTCGAAGAAAATATCAACGGATTTGATATTTTAAAGTGGTGGAAAGCAAAATCTTCAAAATATTATGTTCTTTCTCATATGGCTAGAGATATATTGGCTATTCCTGTGTCTTCTGTGTCATCTGTAAGTACATTTAGCACGAGGGGTCGAGTTCTTGACCCATTTCGAAATATCTTGCTTCCTTCTACTGTTGAGGCTTTGATTTGCACTCAAAATTGATTAAGAAATCATACAAAGTTAATTGATCTTCGCGTAGAACTGGATGAGCTAGAGAAGACTGAAGAAGGTAACAAAATCTTACATAAATTATAGTGTTTTTTAATACTGCCATAATTCCATTTCATTATATTTTTAGTTATGCCATTTTTAATGTAGGGTTGCTTGGACTTGGAGAGGATCATGCACACTACATAATCTAGTTAACTACATTTTGGAAGGTGATATTTTTGTTAAGAGTTAGATATGGATTTTGAATCTCAAGGTAAAAGTTATACGTTCATTACTTTATTATTTCTTGTTCCTTAAATATATACTCATATTGGAAATGTTTTATGTTTATAATATTTTTTGCAGGGTATACTGAAGTTGGTTGTTTAGTGTCTACTTGTGCCTTGATGGTTGATGCCAAACTTATTGTATTCCTCCCTTTTAGTGTCTACATGGGCCTTCATGACAAACTTGATGGCAAAATTATTATGGAAGTTGGAGTCTTGTAGTTGGAGACGTGATGTGGGATTTATATATTTAGTTATATTTTGTTCAATTTTAATTATAGTCCTCCCTTTTAATTTCTACACCTTTTAATACAAGTTTCATAAGACTTTGTTATAATTATAAATATTTAGTTAGAATCATGCTGATCAGTATTAGAAGTTATATAATGCTAGGATCCAAGCCTCCAAGGTAAGTGAGCAAGATTGGAGAGTTTATTATGACTAGTTAACTACGCCCTTGATGTAATTTTGGATGTGGAATCTTCTCGTGGTAAGCTTTTTTTTAATGTGAGTATTTAGATTTCTCTATTTATATAGCATTTATGTTCTACCTATTTTTTTGCACACTATTTATACGGCCTTCCTAGCCTAGGATATGACATGAATCATGTATGTACAATGCAAATCAATGCAAGTCCTTACCCTACTATATATGACATGAATCATGTATGATTGACTAATTTATTGTGATATCAACTTACTGACAAATGCCAGTTCTGCAAGTTGCGCGTTTGATTTATGTACCATTCAATTATCAGGTTCCTGACTCCATTAAGGGTGTATTTGATGTAGTTCATAAAAGAATTTAATGTCCAAGTTTGAATTTAGAAAATGTCGTCTCTGAATAATCTAACACCAAGGGGTTTCAATATGGATATGTATACAGCAGTTCCTTTTTTGAAAGTTGATGTAAAAAAATGCTTAGTTAGAATTGAAGCGTAATTCATTGTCAAATTTCTTCTCTCCTTGGTGCCTCTAGCTTATGGATGTTTAGAGTTTAGTTGCCTTTTGTGTTCAGTGTTCTTGACCCTTTCATTGTCATATTCTCTTGTTTCTTGGCATTGACATCAAATTTGGATAGTTGGATATGCTGCAACCTTGATTGATTTTCTTCAAAAAAAAAAACACACACACGGCGGGTAACCCGCCAACCCGAACCAAGCCGACCCGATTGACCCATTCAATGTCGGGTCGGTTCAAATTTTGTGACCCAAATTGCACTCATCCGACCCGACCTGACCCTAATGGAATTGGGTGGGTCGGGTTAGGGTTCGGATCAAATTCGACTCGTGAATGCCTCTATCCTCTTAATGACTCGTCGCATAGAATGCATGAAGTGTCACTATGTTGTGACCACCGTGGCCTATAGGTCTTGGTAAGAAGTCGTTCCCATCGCAAAAGTCAATCAAAGATCTTGAGTTTCAGTTGTACCCGAATACGTCAGATGAGTCTACAATCCTCTAATAGCATAATGATGGAAAGAAATCGAATGTAGAGACTGTGAGCCGAGAAAGACTCTGACCTGGACCGGTCCAGACGTATTCCGGCCAACCGCTGATGAAAATTGGAGTTCATGACTAAAAATTTGTCTATCCAATTCGAAAGAAAACTGGAAGCTGGTATCAAGCAAAATCTCATGTGATTTTTTTTTTCTTCGCATCATAAAAATGCTTGGGACAATAATTTTAGACCAATATTAGAACTAATTTTTTTGTTAAACTAAATAACACCAACGCCCCTAACAAACGTTTCTTAATAATCGTTGGATATATTTAGGTTACTTTTTCCCCTGTTGATTAAACAGATCTTCCCTAAAGAGACTAATCTTTGAGTTGAGAGTCACTGAAAATCAACTTAAAGATTATTGTTATAATAGATTCATCAACTCCTAGGGATATGGAAAAGACAGATATCCTAGAAATATGAAACAGGCGGAAACTTTTGTTTACATCTATTTCTTGTCGTATTTTTGCTAAAAAACAGAAATAATTCAATTCCGTTACTATCGAAAGATAATATTAAGATTTTCTAAAAGAAATGAAGTTTAACACTGAGGAACGTTAAAAAAAGAGAATAAAACAATTTTTCACCTTCTTCAACCCCGATAAAAAAAAAACTTCTTACAAAATGTTACCCGTGTCAATAAAATTTAATAAACCATCATTAATTCTTTAGGTTAAGTTAACTTATATCCATTTAGATTTTTTTTGTCTTTCTAATTAACTTCTAATCTATTTAGAAAATTTCTCTTATATTTTATGTCACAACTGGATAATTAGCACTATATCATGATGATAGTGATTGCTGACTAGCATTATATATGTTTAGTGGAGAAATCATCCTTTATTATTTTGTCAGAAAAGAACCATGTGGAGAAAGAACTAGTTGCCACTTAATACATCAAAATACATATTTCCTTCTGCTCATTACTGATATAAGCAGAAGGAAATATGTATTTTGATGTATGTTAAAATATTGATTGGCACGACAAACTAATGCCATATGCATTTCATATACATATGTAGCTCGAGTGGATGGAAGCCTAATGATATTTATTCTGTAGTAAAACGTAAGCAATTGAACGCAAGCTCGACGTCTAAGTCAATGGCGGCGAGATGAGGTGTGAAGCTTATAAAAAATACTTATGACGAAGGGCATTTACGTTTACCTTCTTCCACATTCTGAGCTCTGAAGGAAGGAATCTCCATGGCTCTGGAAGCACTCCTTGGTACCATCTTCGGAGGACTGGTCACTTTGACAGCAGACTACATCAAAGGACAGCTTCAAGTTGTGTGGGGTGGTGGTTTGGACGACAAGTTGGAGCAACTGAAGCTGCTTCTGCTGCCGATCCAGTCCAAGGTCGCAGATGCAGAGGAGAAGCAGATAGTGAACCCAGCTGTGAGGAGATGGCTCTGTGCATTGAAGAAAGTGGCTTACGAGGCCGAAGACGTACTCAATGAGTTCAACTATGAGATCCTGTGGCGACAAGCGGCGTCGGTGGAGGCTGCAGGGAAGAAGAAGCTCCCATACGTTGGAAAGGTAGGCGACTTCTTTTCTCCTCACAACCCAGTGAACATTCGCTTGAAGCTGGGATCCAAACTGAACAATATCTTAGAAAAGATTAACAAAATTGAAGCTGAGAGTGCAAATTTCAATTTTGACAAAGCTGATGCTGCTAATTCTTATATGACTACTGCTGTTAGCAATGAAACGTGCTCCTTTGTTGTTGAAGAAAATGTGGTAGGAAGGCAAGAAGATAAAGAGAAGCTAGTGTCAATGCTCATTAACAGACATCACTCGAAGAAAAGAAAACAGAGCGACATATTAAACGAGAATAATAGTGGGCAGCGCCTCGCTGTGCTTCCAATAGTTGGCATGGGAGGCATCGGTAAGACCACCATGGCTCAACTGGTCTTCAATGACCCACGGTCTGTGTTTCTGAGACATGGGATTTGAGAAAGCTCATCCAAGACTTGGTAGCGTCGCTCAAGGGAACTACATGTGATTTGCGTACGTTGGAAATGATGCAGCATCGCCTTCGTGAGGTACTGGCCAGCAAGCGGTATCTTATTGTGTTGGATGATGTTTGGAATGAGGATCCGATCGAATGGGAAAGGTTGAAAGGTATGTTGAACCATGTTGGCCATGAAGGCAGTGCAGTTGTTTTGACCACCCGCAGCGAGCGTGTGTCACAAATAACAGGAACATTTGAAACCTATCGTCTGCCATATTTGGAGGAGGGAGAAGCATGGTCTCTGTTTGTTAAATAATACCTTGAATCCTACTTTAACTGGAAATCTGTTTGGATCCAAAGAAGTAATAAAGAGACTTCGAGAGATGCTTGGACGAAAAGTGCAAGGTCGGAAGGATTCCTACTTCTAGTAGGAATGGGAGTCGGCCAATTTCCGATATCGATAAGGATATGACGGATTCTTGGAGGGCCGAGCTCCCTTCTGGACCGAGGAGCACTTGGATATGGAGTCTGGACGTGGAGGAAGACTTGAAGACAACAGGGGCGTCTGGAGAGTCCCAGTCCGAGTGGGACTCGGACTGGACAGCCAGGGCGCGCATGGGCGTGGCGGACGCCAGGTGGGCGCCCGGCCCAATTTGATTCCAAGAAGGAATTCAAGTTGGCCGAGATCTTCAAGGGTCTTCAGGAAGTCAGATTTCTACTTCATCCGCACTGAGAAGAGGATCAAGGTGAAGAAGATTGGCACTGAAGATAATCCAGCTGATATGTTCACCAAATCTGTTCCTTATGGCAAGTTCCAACATTGTTTGGACTTGCTTAACATAAATACTTGGTAATAACTTTAAGATGGGACTGGCGGCGGCGTGGCATACTTTTGTGCTCTGAAGATGATTCAAGTCAAGGTGGATATTTGTTAATTCTGTTAGTTTCGCTTCCTCCATCATATGAAAATTTCGTTCAGTCTATGATTATCGGGAAGGAAACTATAAGTCTGGAAGAAGTAAGATCGAGTCTACATACTCGTGAACTTCGTCATAGGGCGTCTGGCAAGGCTGTGAAAAATCAGAACAGGGATTGGCGGCGGCAGAGAGTGTTAGATATCTGATTGTAGGATTCAATTCAAGGTGGAGATTTGTTAAATAATGCCTTGAATCCTACTTTAACTGGAAATCTGTTTGGATCCAAAGAAGTAATAAAGAGACTTCGAGAGATGCTTGGACGAAAAGTGCAAGGTCGGAAGGATTCCTACTTCTAGTAGGAATGGGAGTCGGCCAATTTCCGATATCGATAAGGATATGACGGATTCTTGGAGGGCCGAGCTCCCTTCTGGACCGAGGAGCACTTGGATATGGAGTCTGGACGTGGAGGAAGACTTGAAGACAACAGGGGCGTCTGGAGAGTCCCAGTCCGAGTGGGACTCGGACTGGACAGCCAGGGCGCGCATGGGCGTGGCGGACGCCAGGTGGGCGCCCGGCCCAATTTGATTCCAAGAAGGAATTCAAGTTGGCCGAGATCTTCAAGGGTCTTCAGGAAGTTAGATTTCTACTCCTAGTCCAATGAGGTTTTTCTAGAGAAGGGACTTACATGCCTAGTAGGATTAGGTCCTTAAGTTAGAGTAGGAGTTGTTTCTCCAAGGCCCTATAAAAGGACTTGTAATCAAGGCTTGTAAGACCATCCTGGATAATCCTGGATCATCTGATCTTGTAATCCTCTTCTGTTTCTTCCATCTAATACAATTCTGCGTCGCCTTAAATTTCTCGGGTTTTCTCGCGATGCGTAATTTCTCTCGTGCAGAAATTCTAACAAATTGGTATCAGGAAGTCAGATTTCTACTTCATCCGCACTGAGAAGAGGATCAAGGTGAAGAAGATTGGCACTGAAGATAATCCAGCTGATATGTTCACCAAATCTGTTCCTTATGGCAAGTTCCAACATTGTTTGGACTTGCTTAACATAAATACTTGGTGAATCGAAGTCCGGCGACTGCGATTGATCTCAAGACTCCAACTGAGGTATGGTCAGGAAATCCTGCTGATTATACTTGTCTGAAAGTTTTTGGTTGTCCAGCATACTATCACGTCAGTGAAGGGAAGTTGGAGCCAAGGGCCAAAGAAGGGGTGTTCATGGGATATGGTGCAGGAGTGAAGGGCTATAGAATCTGGTCTCCTTCAGAACACAAAGTCATCCACAGCAGAAGCGTAACCTTTGATGAAGCATCAATGCTTCAGTTGAAGGTGGAGGCTGAAGAGAGTGTCAGTAAACAGGTGGAGGTTGAAATCACTCAAATTGAGGATGATGCTGAAGGATCACATCAAGAAGCAGAACCAGAAGGTGAAGAATCTGATGAGCAACCTGAAGAGGAGTCAATTGCTGCTAGACGTCCTCGCAGAAAAGTGGGTCCTCCTAAGCGATATGGTTTCGAGGACATGGTTGCTTATGCACTACAGGTAGCTGAAGAGGTGGAGTCCCTGGAGCCGTCCTCTTATAGGGATGCCATCACATGTGTCGAATCTGAACAGTGGATCGCTGCTATGGGTGAGGAGATGGAATCTCTTCACAAGAATCAGACGTGGGAGCTGGTCAAGTTGCCTAAAGGCAGGAAGACTGTTGGCTGTAAATGGATCTTCAAGAAGAAAGCAGGAATTCCAGGAGTTGAAGGCACGAGATACAAAGCACGATTGGTTGCTAAAGGTTATAGTCAGAAAGAAGGTGTGGACTACAATGAGATATTCTCACCTGTTGTCAGACATACTTCTATCAGGGTGCTACTTGCTCTTGTAGCACATCAGAATCTAGAGCTCGAGCAACTAGATGTGAAGACTGCTTTCCTACATGGAGAACTTGAAGAAGATATTCTTATGAGCCAACCAGAGGGATTCTCCATTCCTGGAAAGGAGAATCAAGTTTGCAGTCTGAAGAAATCTCTGTATGGCTTGAAGCAGTCTCCCAGACAATGGTACAAGAGGTTCGACAGCTTCATGATCAGTAAGGGATTCAGTCGAAGTCCCTATGATTGCTGTGTATATCACAAGAAGGTGAAGGACGGCTCCACCATCTATCTGCTCTTGTATGTTGATGATATGCTTATTGCTGCCAGAGACATGGCAGACATTCAAAATCTGAAGAAGCTCCTCAGTGCAGAATTCGACATGAAAGATCTTGGTGCAGCACAGAAGATTCTGGGAATGGAAATTCTAAGGGATCGCGCACAGGGTAAACTCTTCTTATCTCAGAAAAGTTATATTGAGAAGATTTTATCCAGGTTTGGAATGTCTGGAGCGAAGCCTTTGAATACTCCATCAGCTGCAAATGTTCATCTTTCTGTTGCCTTCGCACCAAAGTCAGATGCAGAAAAGGAGTACATGTCTCGGGTTCCATATGCTAGTGCAGTTGGAAGTTTGATGTATGCCATGGTTTGTACAAGACCAGACATTGCTCATGCAGTCAATGTTGTCAGTAGGTTCATGAGCGATCCAGGAAAGGAGCACTGGCAAGCAGTGAAGCGAATTTTTCGGTATCTGAGAGGAACATCTGATATTGGCCTCATCTACAGAAATAATAAAGAGTGTTTGGTTGCAGGGTACTCAGATTCAGATTATGCTGGAGATGTTGATGGAAGACGATCTATGACAGGTTATGTCTTCACTTTGGGCAGTTCAGTTGTTAGTTGGAAGGCTACACTTCAACCATCAGTTACATTGTCCACCACAGAGGCTGAATACACGGCACTTACGGAAGCTGCCAAGGAAGGCATCTGGTTAAAAGGCTTAGTTGGAGATCTCGGATTACATCAGGAGCAGGCTATAGTGCACTGTGACAGTCTGAGTGCAATATGTTTAGCCAAGGATCAAGTACATCATGAAAGAACCAAACACATTGATGTCAGATATCACTTCATCCGCACTGAGAAGAGGATCAAGGTGAAGAAGATTGGCACTGAAGATAATCCAGCTGATATGTTCACCAAATCTGTTCCTTATGGCAAGTTCCAACATTGTTTGGACTTGCTTAACATAAATACTTGGTAATAACTTTAAGATGGGACTGGCGGCGGCGTGGCATACTTTTGTGCTCTGAAGATGATTCAAGTCAAGGTGGAGATTTGTTAATAATGCCTTGAATCTGAACCAAATTGGTCCCCCTACATAGTCAGGCGCTTCAGCAGAATTTCCCTACGGGGGTCTCGCTTATTTGATTTGTTTGTGATTCGGATTTGATTTGTTTCCTTATCACGAGATAGGTGTCTTATTTTCAGGGGATTTATTTAGAGTCCCAGTCCGTATGTAATTCCTATCATCTGTCAAAGGGAGTGCCTATATAAACTCCCTATGGGTCTAGACCGAGACCTATCCTTGTAATCATCATTATTCCATAACAAAGAGCCGCCGCCGTTTTTTCTCTTCGTGTTCTTCTGTATTTCGTGCGATCCCTCTCTCCCCTTTTTCGTAACACTGTTCATTAACAGAGCATTCCCCCCGACAGCTGCTGAGAAGCCAGAAGAACTCGTCAGGATTGGGATGGAC
Source organism: Pontederia crassipes (assembly GCA_030549335.1). Lineage (NCBI taxonomy): Eukaryota > Viridiplantae > Streptophyta > Magnoliopsida > Commelinales > Pontederiaceae > Pontederia > Pontederia crassipes. Next base: position 37,618,239 of record CM060197.1, on the reverse strand, counting down.
ATTGTCAAAAAGTGCAGGAGTTTGCCCCTCGCGCTTAAAATGATCGGGAGCTTGTTGTACATGAACAGTGACAGAGGCGAGTGGCTGAAAATCAAGGAGAGTGGTATATGGAATATGGAAACAAGTATATTACCTGCACTGTGGCTGAGTTATAAGCATCTTCCTTCACACTCCAAGCAATGCTTTGCCTTCTGTGCCGCATTTCCCAAAGATTATGAGATGGAAAAGGAAAGCTTGATCCAGATGTGGATAGCTCATGGCTTAATTCCCTGCGACGGAAGGTTAGAGGTCAGAGGGTGTGAGATTTTCAACCAGTTAGTTCAGAGATCATTTGTTCATGATCTAAAGAAAGAAAGAAGAATATATCCTGCTGGTCTCCCTAGGACAACTTGCAAGATGCACGATCTCGTTCATGATCTCGCAAAGTGGATTGTTGGGAATGCATGTATGACAGCACCACCACAGGGGTCCTATGAAGTTGCAGCACCGAAGGACGTATATCATTTGGTAAGCTTTGACGAGTTGAACATCAAAAGGACACTAGAAACCTTCCCAAACCTTCGGACATTGATCACAACTGATTCCATCGCAATGGCCGCCGAAATTTCACAATATACTTTTCTAAGAGTGTTAGTACTAGAACGGTCCATGATTAAACTTCCAATTTCAGTGAAATTTTTGCAACACCTACGATATCTTGACCTATCCGATACTGATATCCATGAATTACCTGAATCAACAAGTACTCTGCTGAACTTGCAGACATTGGTTCTTTCTCGATGTTATGGATTGTGCAGGCTACCTGAAAGCATTGGATGCATGATTAGCCTTAGGCATCTCTACCTCGACGAGTGTTATCGCCTCATAAAAATGCCAGAAGGCGTGGGATTAATGACCAACCTACAAATACTAACGTTGTACGTTGTGGATGCCGCTGCTGTCGCAGGGAGAGGCATAGGGGAATTGAAAGGGCTACAACTTTCATTCAAATTAGAGCTCTACAATCTGCGATATGTGAAAGATGCCCTAGAAGCCAGAGAGGCGAATCTTGAATCCAAACAAGATCTGCAACACCTAGAACTCCGCTGGAGAGAAGTGGATGCTGACACTACGGCAACTAGCTCGAATGAAGAAAATGAAATGCTAGTGCTGGAAGAACTTAAGCCTCCTTTTGACATAAGATTATTGAAAATATGGGATTACAATGGATTAAATTTTCCAAGATGGATGGCAGACAAGATGCGGCTTCAACAGTTGGTGGAACTTCATATGGGATATTGCACAAGATTGAGTCATCTTCCACCACTTTGGTTATTGAAATCTCTTGAGGTTCTCTCTTTAGAACATATGGATAATCTAATGTTATCTGTGACAGTGCAAGCGAGTCCAACGTAGTGCAAGCATTTACCTCGCTGAAAGAATTGGAGTTGAGACATCTTGGAAGCTTGGAGTATTGGTGGGAGAACTACAATGCAGATCACTTGCAAGCCGTGACAAGTAATTGCTTCCCAGCTCTGGTTCGTTTGGAAATAAACAAATGTCCGGAGTTGGCCGGCTTGATGCCATTGGCCCCGTCTCTCAAAGAGTTGGAATTAGTGGAAAGCAAGAAGATAATGCTTGGTCCTATGCATCTCAAAGGCCTTGGAAAATTAAGCATCAATGCATGTGAAGAGGGAGCTTTGATGTGGCATGAACAGGAACAAGAAGTCGATGGCGAGATGACCGACTTTGTTCTCTCATGCCTCAAAGAAATGGATGTCAATAGTTGTATTTGGATATTTTCGTCAAGGTTCTCCAAACTTTGGAGAAGCATGACCTCTCTTGAGAGTCTCAAAATACGTCAATGCCATGCTCTGGCCGATTTGCCAGAGGTGCTTCAAGACATGAACTCCCTGAGATCTTTGGAATTTTCCGATTGTAGCAACCTGAACAGACCCGTGCCATCCAACATAAACCCATGTCTTCCTGAGCATCTTGAACGTCTGACATTCAGATCATGTGAAGGATTGACGACAATGCCGAGTTGGAACGTCCCTGTGTCGCTCAAATCATTGTCGTTCGTTGGCTGCTCAAACCTCGTGTCCCTGACAGCATCAGGACAAGAGATCGGTAGCCTGGCATCTCTCGAGGATTTGACTCTTTGGCATTGCTCGAGTATTAAGTCGTTGCCGTCAGGGATGGAACGCCTAACTGCTCTCCAAAGTTTGATGATTGCTAGCTGCACTGAGCTGAGGACATTACCCCAAGGCTTGTTGCAACGGCTGTCCGCCCTCAAAGGCTTGTGTTTTCATGGATGTCCTGAACTCGAAGAGAAATGCAAAAGGGGAGGGGAATATTGGGGCCTGGTGTCCGATGTCCCAAGGGGTCGGGTGTACACGATTTGGCCACCAAGTTGGTCTGAAAGGAGGAGGGGTGGCAGGAGTTGTTGGACTTTGTTTTTTGTTTTGTTTTGTTTTTTTCTTTTTTGAGAAGGTTCTTTGTTGTTGTTTCTATTTTCTTCTTCATAATAAAAATAAATAATCTCTCTTTACGACCCCTTGATGTATGGAACTAGCAACCCTGAAGTTATTTTTATTGTTTACTCATTTATAAATCACCCTGAGTAATATTTAGGTTGACTTGTTCCTGAACAGATTACTCTTGCTTGCATGCATTATATGTATGCAATGCATTTTATGCATGATAAATATTTTGTTTGTACTAAATAAAATTAGAGCCATATAGAATAAATGAGTCATTATGGACACGTGCTTTTGCACTAAAACCATAGTGTTGAGTTTAAGGATCACATTATCCAATGTTTTGAAAACCGGACCGGACCGGCCGATTCAACCGGTTCAACCGCGAACCGGCCGGTGATCTAGTTCAGTCAAAGTACAGAACCGGTTTTGATGTTGAACCGGGCCGGTTGAATCGGGCCGATTGAATCGGTTCAACTCGGTTCAATTCAAATTTAAAAAAAAAGAATTAAAATAATGATAAAAATAAAAAGGAAAAAAGGAAAAAAAAGAAAGAAATAAAAAAAATGTAAGGAAGGAAGGAATATGACATGTATAACATTAAATAGAATGGAAATAAAAAAGGTAAGTATTTGAAATTGCTTAGTATTAAAATATAAAATTATTAAAAGACATAAATAAAGGAAATAAAAAGGAAAGTGTTAAAGAAAAAAGAAATAAGAATATTTAAGATAAACTTTATTAATATAACATTTATATCATTAAATAATAGATATTAAATTAATAATAATCTATTTATATTTAAATGTTAATTATTATCATTTATCATTATTAAAACTTTTATCAAATTAAAATTATGTTATATTAATTTTTAATATTATTAATAGGTTATTAGTACAATATTAATATACTACATCATATAAGTTATATTATATCTCTATAATTATTATAAATAATATTATTTTAATAAAATTCGTTTCAATCCGGTCGAATCCGATCGGACCGGTCCAACCGTGACCCGAGAAGGAATCCGATCCGATCGCCGGTCCGATTCTGAAAACATTGACATTATCTAATGGATCATATGCAATCAGACAAAAGAAATAATTTATGCTTTGGTTGTGTTACGTTTAATGAAATTTTTACGGTGTCATGAGGTCATTATGCATGTTAACACCATAAATGATTCCATTATACCATCCGCTTTGTAAAAAGATAAAAATGGTTATATAGACACCCCATGCCACATCATTAGATTAGCGAATAAATATTGTTTGATTAAATTCTGAAATCATGATATAATTTTCCCAATTTATTTTGATACCCACTATTTCTGTGCTACACAGCACCAAGGTTGTGAAACCCGGCCTGGCCCGGCCCGGACGGTCAGACCGATGTCCGGCCATTGAAAGGGGTCATGGGTCGATTCAAACCCGGATTACCCTTTGACCCGTGTTGAACCGGTCAAACCTGGTCAAAACTCGGGAATTGACCGCTTGACCCATCGATTTTCAATGACTTGGTCGGTTCACACAAAAAAAATTTGAACTTTGCTTGTCTATGGCTGGTTAGTTCTTTCAATTCGTGAAAGAAACCTTACCTTGGTGGCTTGGTGGTCATTCACAAGTCGCAACCAGAAGCCGCCCTGGTGCAGACGTCGTTAATTCGGCGACTGGTGTTTGACATTTGGCTTCGATCTAACAATGGCTGCCTTCGATCAGTCGATCCACGTTCCAGGTCAGTCGATCTTGTCCCTTCCCTTGCCGACTTGCCGATCTTGTCCCTTCTTTGTACGTTTCGATTTCCAGCAAAGACGGGCCGACTAAGGCAGGGCGGACTAGGCGTTGGACGCCCTGGCCGACCAAGACGTCGCCAGGGCATGCCTTGGCCAGCCAGGGCATCCAGCGCCTAGTGGCGCCTTGACCGGCCAGGCATGCTCTAGTCGACCTTGGCGTTGCCAGGTCATGCCCTGGCGCCACCAGTGCATACCCTGGCTGGCCTTGGCCGGCCAGGGCATGTCATGGTGGCGCCAGGGTGCCCCTTGGCCTCTAGGGCATGCCTTGGCCTGATGGCGCCTTGGCTGGCCAGGGCGTCCTGTGGCGCCTTGGCCGGCCAGGGCATGGGCAAAGAGCACCTTGGTCGGTCAAGACACGATTAAGGAGTGCGTTTATATTTTTGTTTATATTTTTTTTAAGATGATGTGGAAGAAAAAAATGTTGAGGATTTGGAAGTTAATTTGGATTATTTTCCTCAAGATGAAGAGTGTTGAAGAAAAGTGTTTACTTTAATTTTGTTGCTTTGTGGAAGAATTATGAAATGAATTTGTGTTTGTGAACATTTATATGTTGTTATAGTACTTTATGAACTTTGTAAATTGTAAATTTGTATTCAATTATGTTATCTTATGACTTTGCATTTAATTCTTTAGTGTTGTTATGTTATTTTATAGATTAGTGTTAGATTTAAATTATTGATTGTGTTGAGTTGTGATTAAAAAATTTGTTATGTCATTATTATTAGTGATACAATATATGCTGAATTTATAAATATTTTTATTAATTGTATTAATTTATTGTACTCTGGTCCGGCCATTCGGTCCGACCTGACCCGTTGAGCAATCCGGGTCGAAGGCCGGGTCAGGTCTTACAACCTTGCACAACACTGCATGTAGAATAAAATATTATTTTCCTATCATTATTGATAACATAGGGTCCTCATATATAGAAGACTAAATAAGAATACTAGAAATATAAGTTTGTTACAAAAGGAAACATTGGTTGTCCGGTGCACAGGAATTGCTGCCAAAATTTTTGTAACAACCCGAATTTTCAAAAAACATATAAAGGATATTTATTTTTATTTAATGGATCTGAAAATCCCAATGTTAATATTCTGAAATTAAATAATTCCAAAATTGATGGCAATTAGGGGTTAAGATGAAAAGATAAGAAGGAATTTGAATAAGGATAAAATTGTTATGGAGATATGCATGGATTTATAAATTCGGATTTAATTAAATTTGACAAATTATGGATAGATTAATTATTGATGGATGGCCAAGATTGATTCTAAAAGAGTCCAATGCCTAATAGAATTGAAATTCCAAGTCTACACCTATAAATAGGCATCAAAGGAGTCGCTGGAAACCCCTTTTTCTGTAAAATAAAATTCTGCCCACAAGCCACCCTTTTCCTCTTATTTGCACGCGAACCGAGGCACCCCCGAGAACACGTGGCGGCTGGTTACGAAGTTGGCACATAGCAGAAGAAGTTCTAGGTGGTGGCCGCAAGTTTCGGAATGAGGACATAGAGAAATTGCCGACCAAAGTTCGGCGTTCGTGCAGATTTTCAGAGAAGGAAATCTAGTTGGTTTTTTAGCCAGCTTTAGGTACGTAGGGGGAATCCCTATGTCATCGATTTTCTGTGACATGGAACCCTATCCTCTTCTCCTCTGTACCAGGATATCATTGATATATAATATGCATAGTGTGGACATTGTATGACATAGTTATGATGGTTGGAAAATTACGTCGGAACGCACTTCTCCGTCAGCGGCAAAACTCGGCTCGGGTTCTGCCATACCTAGCCCGAATTTTGTTGAATCCGGACCTAGTTGGATTCGGAACCGGATCGGGTTGATTAACCCGGCCCGGATTCCTATTGGCACGGCCAGGATTCTAGCTTCGGCTCGACTCGAGTTGCGACGCGATTTCAATTGAACGTGAACTGGCCGACCCGGCCTGGGTTCACCATATACCCGGCCCGAGTTCCCCCTGGCCGAGGTGATATTGACCGTTTCCGAACACGGCCCGAGTTTCACCCAACGTGGGCCGGGTTCTGGGCATGGAAAACGTAAATTGTGATATTTTAATTGAATAGTTATTATAATTATTCCTGATTGTATTATTAGCATATCTGACCTCATCAAATTTTTATTAGATTTTATTTGAGATTATCTTTATTGTTACCATATGAGATCCTGTTATCCATCATGATGTTGATCCAGTAGTTTTTCCTGATTGGGTCCTTGTTTAACCTAAAGTAAATTGTTAAAGATAGATATTTAGGATAAACAAGATAAAAGATGGAAACTGCTGGGTCTCCATGTTCTCCGATTGTCTCTAAGCCCTCTGGGCCATTATTGTTATCGTATTGTATATGGCAGATGGTATACCTAGAGGCTTGAGACGTCATTCTTTAGGAAAGTTATGGCTATCTTGTGATGGCCACGGTCCCCCGTCATCATGAAGTTAGCGCTACTATTGGATGGCGGTTTGTTGTGGTTTGATCTCCCACTAGCATACATGAAAGAGACATGGAATTTCCCTTAATTGATTGAGAACTCATTATTGAATTGAAATCGAATTGAACTGAATTGAATGGAATTGAAATTGAATAGAATTGAATTGAAATTGAAATTGAATGGAATTGAATTGAACTGAACCTTAGTCATTTGGATTTTGGCATTAATTGGCTTTACCTCCGCCTATTGAATTAAGAAGAAATTGGTATTGACCGATGACCACATATATTGATAATAGTAAATTGTTAAATTGGATAGGTGCCCATAGTGATCAGGCATAGTTTATAATTGCTATTGATTTATCCATTGATCTCTTACCTGATCCCCTTTTTATCGATTATTGATCTCTCCATATGTTGTCCTATCATGTGCTCTATTGATTATTGCTTCTTATTGATTATTGATTTTTGAGCACCATTGATCTATTACTTATTGTTATGATTAGACCCTACGTACTGAGTATTTTTATACTCATGAGTTTTCTCCTGCATCTGGATTCATGGAGGTGAGATGATAGAAGATGGTGATGCAAGTGGTCAGACACAGTGACAGAGATGTTGCACATAATATAGGATTTAGTCCTACTAGATTATTGGATTAGTTTTATTTCCGCATATTTAGTATGGTGGAGTCATAGACATTTCTAGCTCCTTAATATTATAGTTTGTTAGACGATCTTACTGTTATTTCTGCATTTTATATAGTTCATTTTTCGTAAAAATTATTTACATAGAATTGCGTAGCGCCTTTGGGACGACTCTGAGCACGTGATAGTCACGTGAGTCTCGGTGCGTTACAAAAGGTATCAGAGCCTAAGGAGAGACACTTCTTAGCTGTCTCTAATAGATTGAATTGATCCATGTGCAACTGTCACGAGCAACCACTGTAGCCATCAAGTAAGGTCAAGTAAGTATTGTATTGTTATATAGATTATGGAGCTCACACTAATGGAATGGTTATTATTATTGATGTTTGGGAGCAACTACTATGGCTTTTCCGGACCACATCCTACGAGCTCCCAAGAATGGATTGCAGCGGGTCATTCAGCAGGTCCTATGCTCACAGGCTAATGAGCAGTAGGCTTAAAGCCCAATAAAAAATAGATAGCAGACCCGAGATCCCTAATTGAATGAGATTGAGGTAAGGATCTTTATGGATCCCACTTAGCTCACACCAAGTATGCCCACCCATGATTCTTGTATGGTAGTTTAGGCATGATCGTAGAGATACCATATAGGTTTCTCAAGTTGCAGCCCCTCAATTCGACGAGAAGGGCGATTTCGAGGACGCAAAAAGATGAATTGAGAAGGTTGAATAGATCTCCCTCAAGACGAATTGTGGCAAGGACCGCAAGTTGACCTATGCCTAAAGGAAACTGGTTGGTGAAACCAGAGACAAAATGAGGGATGACATAAATCCTTAGATAATGGAAATATAATTTATGGTATAAGGCAATGCCTAAGGAGGTTATTCCGAAAGGAATAACCAAAGTTCTAAGGAGGTTATCCCTACATTACTCTTAAGGCATTATAAATTGAGATAGAAATGAGATCAATACAACAAGTGAAGCATGACATTTATTATCGAATAGTGAATTAAAAGAGACCTCAATGAATTCCTAATAATAAAGTTAGGAAAGATTATGGATTCATATTGGAAAGTTGATCTCTATGTTAGTTGGGAATGCGACCTAAGAGAATAGAAAAGATACATAATATTATGCTTTAATGATGATGATATAGAGATAGTCCACAAGTCATGTTGTACATGTGACTTATAAGGAATTATTTAGGACTTCATTGATTGAAAAAAATTACTGTCATGCAATAAAGAGTTATTGGATTGACAAAGGGTAAGGACTTTTCGACAGACCTGATCGTCGTTCCGATCAGAAAGTGTGACGTAGCGTTGGGTATAGACTGATTGTCCTATCACGATGCCTACATACATTGCCGAGCAAAGAAGATAGTGATCGGAATATCAGGAGGACCTCAAATCATCGTCAGAGGTACGTCACTAGAGCTGGGCAAGGTCCTAGTGTCAGCCATCAAAGCCTAAAAATTACTGAAGAAAGAATGTCGAGGATTCTTGGCAAGCATGATTAAGACGGACCGGGCTGAGATAGATCGAGATAGTATCGAGGTGGTGAAGAAATTTTTGGACATTTTCCGGATGATGTTTCAGGACTACCAACATGACGGGAGATCGACTTTCGCATTGATTTGGTGCTGGGTAGTGCACCCATATCGAAGGCACCATATAGAATGGCTCCAGCATAAATGCTGGAATTGAAGACCCAAATCGAAGAGCTGTTGGATAAGGGATTCATCCGATCGAGTGTCTCCCCATGGGGTGCTCCGATATTGTTCGTGAAGAAGAATGATGGATCTATGCGACTGTGCATAGACTATCGGATGTTGACAAGGTCACAATAAAGAATAAGTACTCACTACCGAGAATTGATGACTTGTTCGACTAATTGTCTTCGACAAAGCTATTCTCGAAGATCGAATTGAGAAGTGGTTACCATCAGCTTAGGGTAGTTGATGATGATGTGCTGAAGACAGCATTCAGTACAAGATATGGCCACTACGAATTTTTGGTGATGTCATTTGGGCTGACCAATGATCCGGCAGCCTTTATGAATTTGATGAACCGAGTGTTCAGGCCATATCTGGACAAGTTCGTGATCATTTTCATCGACGATATCTTAATTTATTCATCAAGTCCAGAGGAACATGAGGAGCATCTACATATTGTGCTACAGACCCTCCGAGAGCACAAGTTGTTCGTCAAATTTTTAAAGTGTGAATTTTGGCAGGAAGAGATAATGTTCCTCGAACATATCATCAACAAGGATGGAATATCAATGGATCCTACCAAGGTGGAAGCAGTTGCCAACTGCTATCGAAAATCAGGAGCTTCCTCGGACTGGCAGGATACTACCGAAGATTTATATAAGACTTCTCCAAGATCGCGTCACCACTGACAAATCTCACAAAGAAAGGCGTCAAATATGAGTGGTCACGGAAGTGCGAAGACAGCTTCCAAGAGTTAAAGAAAAGATTGACGACGGCACCTATTCTGACCATACCTTCAGGCCAAGGAGGTTATGTGATATACAGCGGCACATGTGTCACCGGCTTGGAGTGCGTCTTGATGCAGCATGAAAAAGTCATAGCTTACGAATCAAGGCAATTGAAGAAACATGAGAAGAACTACCCGACGCACGATCTCGTATTAGCAGTGGTAGTTTTCGCCCTCAAGATTTGGAGGCACTACATCTATGGTGAAGAGTTCGAGATTTTCATAAATAACAAAAGTCTGAAGTATATCTTTTCTCAACATGATCTGAACATGCGTCAGAGGAGATTGATAGAATTCCTAAAAGATTACGAGTTTACTATCAGCTACCACTCGAGAAAGGCAAACTCGGTCACTGACGCACTTAGTAGGAAGTGGGTAGGATCACTCGCATGCCTGAGAGTGAGTCGCTGGAATATGATCGACTGTATTATACAGGCCAGTCCAGTGACCAGAAGTGATGGTGTACGAATTATGGCACACCTCGGCATGCAACCCGAATTGATGTTGAAGATTGGAAAGGCACAATTGAATGACAATGAGTACGGCCACCTACTTAAGTTGTGCGAAATGATTCCTGTCGACTTTTTAGTCTCAGATGGAGTCATCAAATACTGGGGACGTTTGTATATTCCTGACCATGAAGGACTAAGAAGATAGGTGCTCGATGAATGCCACAAATCAGAGTTCGCCATTCATTCCGAAAGTACAAAAATGTATAAGGATTTGCAACGGACCTTCTAGTGGAACAATATGAAGAAGGACATGGCAGAATACGTTGCAAAATGTATAGTATGCCAGTAAGTGAAGGTTGAGCATCAAAGGCCATATGGAGTACTGCAGGAGCTTGGAATCCCACGATGGAAATGGGAAAAGATAACGATGAATTTTGTTACATGACTTCAAAGAACACGATAGGGCCACGATGAGATATGGGTAGTGGTGGACCGATTTAGCAACCACTTCATTCCCATCAAATTGAAGCAGTCCGTCGAAAGCCTGATGGACATTTATATTAACGAGATTATTCGACTACATGGAGTGCCAATCTCCATAGTATCGAATAGAGATCCACACTTTACGGCAAAATTTTGGCGGAGCATCTAGAGTGCCTTTGGAACGAAATTGAATTTCAGCACAACATTCCACCCTCAGACAGACGGGCAGTCTGAGCGCACTATACAGACATTGGAAGATATCCTCCGATTGTGTGCATTAGACTGGAGCAGTAGTTGGGACACTCATCTCCCACTAATTGAATTTGCATATAACAATAGCTACCACTCTTGCATTGGCATGACACCCTTTGTAGTTATGTATGAAAAATCATGTCGTTCCCCTATCTATTGGAGTGAGATGGGAGGTCAGCAATTCTTGTCAGAAGAAATATTAAAGCAAACCATGGAGGATGTCTCATTAGAGAAAGGTTGAAAGCAGCATTCACAAGGCAAAAGACTTATGCTGACAAGAAAAGAAAAGAACAGATCTTCAAGGTTGGAGATCGAGTGATGCTGAAAGTTTCTCCAATGAAAGGAGTAATGAGATTCAGCAAGAAGGACAAGCTGAGCCCTAGGTATGTTGGTCCATTTGAGATACTTGCATTGATTGGGGATGCAGCCTGCAAGTTGGCGCTACCGCCATCATATGGACACGTGCATAATGTCTTCCACGTGTCAATGTTGCGCAAGTATCAGTATGATGATGCTAATATAGTGAATATGGAAGAACCAAACTTGAATGTAGACCTGACATACGCAGAACAACCTATAGAGATATTAGAGTACCAGACTAAACATTTGAGGAATAAGATGGTACCTATGGTGAGAGTGGCATGGACACATCATAGAGGCGAAAATGCTACTTGGAAATTTAATGCACTGAATGATAACTGCATAGAAATGATGATTCTGTGTAAATTGAATTATGATTATTCAAAGATGATTAATTCAGGATAGCCAGGGATTAGGACAACATACAAATGAGGTCAATTATCAGGTGTGGATAATGTTTCATAAGAATGATAACTTGTTGTCCCGGACTGATAACTTGCATAAGAAAAATGATAAATTATCCAAATTAGATTGTGACTATCCAAATGTGATCAAATCAGAGCAGCAAGGAGTTAGGACAATAATTTAACAATTGCCTAATGCTTTTATGCAGGAATGATAACCTTGCACATCGAAATGACAATTTTGTCCTAAAAATGATAACTTGACACCAAAAATGATAACTTGTGAAATGGAATGATAACTTTGCACAAATCAAACAATGGTTATCCAAATATGATTCATTCATAATGACAAGGGATTTAGGGCAAGATAACAACTAGAAATCATATCAATCAGTAAAAATGATAACTTTGCATAACTTGGTATAGAATTGATATCTTTATGGATTTTAGCAATTCAGAACCTCTATGCATATGGAATTAAGTGTAAAATGAGTATGATCAGCTGGTTATCACAATCCATTGCATTCCATGCATAATTGGCCAAAAGTAAGGCAAAATGAGGACTCGATATGGGTGAAATGAATAGAAAATGAGATAAAAATCTAATATGATCAGCAAGTGATCAATACCCGGCCTGTATTTTTCTGAATCCGGACCGAGTTGGATTCGAAACCAAATCGAGTTGACCAACCCGGCCCGAATTTCTATTGGCCCGGCCCGAGTTTTGGCTTCGGCTCGACTCGGGTTGCGGTGCAATTTCGATTGAAAGTGAATCGACCGACTCGGCCTGGGTTCACCATACACCCGGTTTGAGTTCGCCCTGGCCAAGGTGATATTGACCGTTTCCGAACACGGCCCGTGTTCCATCTGACGCGGACTGAGTTCTGGGGACGGAAAACGTAAATTGTGATATTTTAATTGAATAGTTACTATAATTGTTTCGATTGTATTGTTAGTAGATCTGATCTCATCAAATTTTTATTAGATTTGATTTGAGATTATCTTTATTGTTATCATATCAGATCATGTTATCCATCATGATATTGATCCAGTAGTTTTCCCTTATTGAGTCCATGTTTAACCTAAAGTAAATTGTTAAAGATAGGTCTTTAGGATAAACAAGATAAAAGATGGAAACTGTTGGGTCTCAATGTTCTCTGATTGTCTTTAAGCCCCTTAGGTCATTATTGTTATCATATTGTATGGGACAAATAGTGTACCTAGAGGTTTGAGACGTCATCCTTTAAGGAAGCTATGACTGTCCTGTGATGATCATGGTCCTCCGCCATCATGAAACTATTGTTAGCGCTACTATTGGAGGACGGCTTTCCGTGGTTTGATCTCCCACTGGCCTACATGAAAGAGACATGGAATTTTCCTTAATTGATTGAGCACTCATTATTGAATTGAAATCGAATAGAATTGAATTGAATGGAATTGAATTGAAATCGAATAGAATTAAATTGAACTGAACCTTGGTCATTTGAATTTTGGCGTTGATTGGCTTATTGAATTAAGAAGAAATTGGTATTGACCGATGACCACATATATTAATAATAGTAAATTATTAAATTAGATAGGTGCCATAGTGATCAGGCATAGTTGATAATTGCTATTGATTTATTCATTGATCTCTTACCTGATCCCTTTTTTATCGATTATTGATTTATTATTGATCTCTCCAAATGTTGTCCTATCATGTGCTCTATTGATTATTGCTTCTTATTGATTATTGATTTTTTGGCACCATTGATCTATTACTTATTGTTATGATTAGACCCTACGTACTGAGTATTTTTATACTCATGGGTATTCTTCTGCATCTGGATTCATGCAGGTGAGATGATAGAAGATGGTGATGCAGGTGATCAGGTCAGTGATAGAGATGTTGCACATAGTGTAGGATTTAGTCCTACTAGATTATTGGATTAGTTTTATTTTCGCATATTTAGTATGGAGGAGTCATGGACATTTTTAGCTCCTTGATATTATAGTTTGTTACACGATCTTACTATTATTTTCGCATTTTATAGAGTTCATTTTTTCGCAAAAATCATTTACATAGAATTGCGTAGCGCCTTTGGGATGACTCTGAGCACGTGATAGTCACGTGGGTCTCAGAGCGTTACAAATTTCTCTCTCATTTGGAGAATCTTTAACAATAATATTAACACAATTTTGTATAAATAAGTGTGTCCACTCGCACTTGCTTGACGGATTGCCATCCTCGGGCAGCATAAGGATCAACGTTGAATGGGAAGGGATTGAAGGCGGTTGCTGAAAGAGAAAGGTGTTAGCAACTCATCCGACGAGAATACTGCCGGAGAGGATCTGGTGCCCCCCGCCCCTCTCCCCCTGGTTGTTGTTGTCTTGGCTGACCAGGATGTGGAGCATCAGATGTTAGGTTGAAGTAGTCAAGTCTAGATCCTTAAGATTTATTCATAACGTTCAATATCATATTAGTCGGGTGCTAATAATTCTGTATGCAGCTTCCAATAGATAAAAAAAATCTGAGTGTTATTGTCTGCCCGAACAATGCCACCACATCTCCTCTTCCTCCTCCAACTATTGCTGCTGCCCCGATGTCGCCCGAACGCCTCCTCCTCCTCCTCCTCCTCCTCCTTCTCCTCACTCTAATGTCGTATCCTCCTCCTCGTACTAATGTTGCTGCTTCGACGCCACCTAGACGCCTCCTCCTCCTCCGCCGCCTCCTATTGTTGTTGTTGCTCCGACATCGCTGCCTCCTACTATTGTTGTTACTCCGATGCTGCCCGGACGCTACCTCCTCCTCCTCTTGTTGCTGCTGCTCCGATGCTGCCTCCTCCTCCTCCTATTGCTATTGCTCCGACGCCATCCGGACGCTGCCTCCTCTTCCTTGCTGCCCTGACGCCCCCCTGATGCCTCCTCCTCCTATTTTTGCTGCATCGATGCCGCCCAGGTGCCTCCTACTACTACTACTACTATTGTTGTTGCGCGATCGCAGTGGGTGGTGCGATGACGAAATATGATCCTCTTTGGGCATCTCGCAGACAAACAACTGGCTGAGGTACGTCTCCTTGTAGTTATGCAAATTCATTTGATGTAATGAAAACATGAAATTTGATGTGATCTTTTGATGTATTGAATGTGAAATGATCCTATATATTTTATCCTCTGTGTTGTATTTGATCTCCATTGTATTTGGTCTTCTTCGAGCATTTGTTCATCAGATGAATATATCATATATAGAGCCACGTTAGCGTCACATTGGCGTCGCCTGCATTAGCGACTCATTGGCGTCAAAGTAGTGCCCCATGAACGATTATTTTAGTGCCCTAGCAGCGTCTAAATATCGTCGCCATATAACTCATTGGCATCGGGTTAGCGTCGACCATTTCAGCGCCTCTTTAGCGTCAAGTCAGCAACGCACATGAGCCCTTCGCAACACACTTTCTGCATCATGATATCATCGTGATAGCGTCGATGTGTGGTGCTAATAGCGTCGTTGGGTCTCTTGGCGCCATTGCGACGCTAATGGTTATCGAATCCAAGCATCCCATTATTGTGGCGTCATGCCGATGCTAACGTATGGCTAACTCTTTTAGCCATGATTTAGCCTCTCTTTAGCAATGCCATACGTGTGTCTCTAATCGACTAATTTCTTGTAGTGCACGACCGTCATATGCGGATCCGAAAATCGCTTAATTGTGTGTGGTTCACTAAGGTGGAGTAGCGGTTCACGCGTGGTTCACAAGCACGGTTCAAGAATTTGCACCTATTCAAAGGCTGGGATGAAAAGTGTCGCAGATGAAGGCAGCAAAAGCCCTCCATGCTCAACCTTCATTTGAATTGGAGACCTCAACCATGAACGACCGAAAACGAGCAGGGCAAAAGATGACTTGCGAGGCCGCATAAAAGGTCGAGCAAAAAACAAAGGGGTTGCCGACAACGAACGAATCACAAGTCAGCGTTCTCTCCTCTCCCTATTCGACGCCAACCACGAACAATGAAGCATGAAACAATCGCAACTCTTTGCTGTCGACCACGAACGGACGAAGGGTTGGTGTTAGGGCATGATCCTTGGACGGAGGGGCCTATGCAAAGTTAGGGCACGATTAGTCGACCACCATCGGATGTCGATCCGCCGACCATGAATGAACGACGACCTGGACACGACCGAAGGAGGAGCGTCCGATGAATCCGCAGCCATAATTTGAAGATCGAAGATCCTCATTCATGAAGGTCGAGCATGGAGCACGTTCGCAGCCTTAATCTGCAGCATTTTTCATCCCAAACTTTGAATTGGTTCGAATTCCCAAACTACGCTAGTGAACCGTGGTTCCATCTTAGTGAACCGCACACAGCTAAGCGGCTGTCAAATCCACATATGACGATCGTAGATGGGAGGAGAACAATCCTCCCCCCTGGAAGGGGGACTGGGGGAGGATAAACATTAAATTCTATCACAAAGATCTTGAACCTTTCAATATGTAATTCCATTTTTTTCAATTATTAATATCATAGGGACATAGATGACAATAAAGTTTTCTTTATTATGTCCAACTATGCCAAATATATAGTTCAAGCTTTACCTCAATCACTTCAATGCATTTATGAATTTGAGAATTTTCTTATTCTATTTTGCATCATGACAATGTTGAATCACATTGGTTAGTCCTTAGCCTTAGTCATAACATATAAAATGTGAAGATGTCCCATATTTCCTTTTTTGTCTATTCATTCCTAAACAATGATAAGGATTTGTTCAATTAACATTCATATTTTCTTACTATTGATTGTGTACTTTGCTCCTTATTTTTAAAGCACATCTACTGATCATATGTACAACTAGATTGTATACCTTCTATCAATAGTTAATAAAATATATAATGTGATTATCATGACATAATAATGTGATTTGGTTTTCTTTATCTTAGCAAATGAATCACTTCATTTACTCAAACTATGACGTAATAATTTATAACTACATACAAAATATAATGCTCACGTAGTGCACATCACATAAGCCTTATTGATTTGGAGGAGTTTTGTATATTTTTTTTACTTATGTTCGGCATGCATTTATTTCATGTCTTGCTATAACATCATATTTGAACACATACTTTATTTTCGAAATATAACTTTTATGATTTCTCCACATTCATCTTTGTAAAATATGATAATCTGCATTCCTATGATGTATTACTTGTTTTGATTATTTTTCATATAGAAATCTCACTGGACAATACATAGGGCATGCAGGCAGATGCCTCACCTACAAAGCAACACTTGGGACCACGCAGGTGGATGCCCCCACCTGGACACTTAAGAGAAATCGAGAGAAGACAACACAGTTCAAAAAGACAGTCAGTCCAAAGCAACAAACAACTTGAGAAAAATACATTTTCACATTAGCCTGACAGATTCCCTTGTCTAGGAAGGAAGCTTCCTTGATACTTTATGCGCAGATATGGATAAAGGAGTAGCTGGAAAATTTGGACAGGTGATAAGATAAGAGGGAGGCAGCCAAGGAAAGACCATATTACTTTAGCTAGAAATAAACACCCACCTCTTTCCATGCATTCAACGGTTGAAAAATAAATTATCCCCTCAAGCTAAAGCCATCAATGCCAAAAATTCAAAGATGATCGTTCAAAGAAGCATCTCGACGAAAAACACAAGATTTGCTCCGAGTCCGCCTATCGGCCCCACTCAAAACTAACCAACAACATCTCCTCTCGACGTGCATGCGACCATTGGAAATGATGTATCCTCTCAGGCGGGAGATGTTGTCATCTCAGGCACGTTCGACTCTCAAAAAACTGCTCGAACAAGAGAATAACTTCAATAAAAAACACTGGAGGTACTCTAAGTCTGCCTCTTGGCCTCACTCGACACTAATCATTAGCACCGCATAGTTGTAACCTAAATATCATTCCACCTCTTGACACACATGAGATCAATGGGGAATAATGTATCATCTCGGATGAGAGATACTTTCATCTAGGATGAACTCGAAGTTCAAATCAAAAAATCGTTTCTAAAAAATAGGAAGACATAGGAAGCTCAGGTGCTTCTTCTTAGTTGACCTCTTGATGAATGGTGATCCCTTGGCATATCTTAGCATGGACCTAACCTCTCGGCTCACTTAGCTAGGGAATCAGATCACCCTCTCGGGCAAGAATCACCAATACTAGGAGTTGTCTGAAGTGAAGGTTTTGACGAAAACAAAAAATGAAGGACGAAAGGCTTAATCGCAATGTGTCTTTCTAAATGAATTCAACTCAAACTCCTCACCTTTGAGCCTTGAAGTTTGAGTTGAGGAAAACATTACCCTCTCATGTCAAGACACAATGGACAAATCAATAAGTGAAAACACATTTGAATTCCAAGGAATCAACATAAAATCGAAGCAAACAATGAAATAGTGAACAAACAAGATAAGGTAAGCAACCACCATTAGAAAAGGTAAATTTAGAAACAGAATATCCATCACAAATTCTCCTAACCTTAGCTAGTTTATTTAGTTACATAATAAGGGAGGAACGAATGCCCTTGTTCATAACATTTAAAAAGAAAAGAAAAAGAAAAGAAAAGAAAAAAGAAGGCTACCACAGCCTCCCCTTCAGCCTATTTCAAGCTAAAAAATGGAATGGGTTGGATATTGGGATTGTTTCAGGTCCTCTTTTTTGGCAGCCTTCATGCCCTTTTATGGTCCTAAGGTTTTGCACCACTTGTCCACTTATTTACCTCCTCCCTTGTCTTGTTCTATCCACTTTGAATCTGGAATATGCTTAGTGGAATCCAGAACTTTCTTTCTTGACCGCCTACCTCTTCACTTTATACCAGGGTTCAAGTTTGCCACATGTCCACCTTTTTGAAAAAAGGTGCTAGAGGAAACTTCTTTGCTCCGGCGCAAAGAATCTACCCAGTCTAAGGTGGAAAGGATCTAACCTCCAGCAACAGATTTAAATTTCTTCTAAGGTAGAATATGGTACCATAT
This sequence comes from Pontederia crassipes, assembly GCA_030549335.1. Taxonomy (NCBI): domain Eukaryota; kingdom Viridiplantae; phylum Streptophyta; class Magnoliopsida; order Commelinales; family Pontederiaceae; genus Pontederia; species Pontederia crassipes. The sequence goes on along the minus strand of CM060197.1, from coordinate 37,599,458 downwards.
GTCCACAATCTGTTGGGATCAGTTGGGATCTCTACATGTAAAACTAGCAGCAATACTATTTCAGAAATGACAAATCTCTATTTCTAGCAAATCGATATGGAGAAATCACGTAAGCTGCAATTCAATCATAAAGCATATGTTCGAGCATGCAAATATGACAAAAACATAAAAGGAATATATGTTGAACATGAATAGAAAGTACATAATTTCTCCACATAGATAAACTAATGGAATGTGAAATTGATATATAGGAATCGTGATTCCTCTAGCTTTCTCAAGAATAGTTGAACTAACATGTTAATTCTCGATGTATTTTGATGGAACTAAAATATAAGTCATAAGAATTGAAAAATTAATTTGATAGATTGGTTTCAATAAGAGTTTGTAGAAAATACAAAAACCATAAAAATAAATTTACTTAAAAATAATAAAAGTTTTAGATAAAATATAAGATAACAAATCTTCTCTACATGAAATATTTGATGCATGTAATATAATTAGGATTGCAATTATTTTTACTTTTGTTAATTAATTTGGTCATAGTATGCATCATATTTTAGTCTTTATTTGATTAACTTATTTCAATTAGTAATGTACTATGTTCTAGTGTTATTTTACAGAAAAATCACTTGAAGAGGCGGATAAGAAGAATCAAATTCAAAATGAAATGTGAAATATTCAAATTTAAGCTTTGCTCTTTCTCATGAGTCATTATGCATTTTCAAAAGTGTGAAGATATAATGATGTAATGGGTCATTACTAGAAAATCATGACCGTCACTAGCAAACATCACCCTTGCTATATGGTCTTCACAAACATTAAAGAATTCGAACTTGCAAGTGTAAGAGGTCGTTACATTGTTCTCACAGTCATTACTATGGCAAATCACGCCTTGTTATTTTCATATCTCTGATATCACCTTACTTGAAGACAACTTATAATGTAGTCTAATGCAATGTTATTAGGTTCAGACTAGACAACGATCTAGATAGGTGTCCATTTCAAGTCGGACCAGTTGGTCGGACCAGATAATAATAAAATATTATATTTAATATGGTATACTAAATTAAGTTATCATATTTTGATTATATACACTATGTAAAAATGTAATTATACAAAAGATCATATTTTTTCGAAAATATTATGACAAGGTCATATATTCTATAAATAAATATATAGTATAATTAGTGGTTAATATTAAATTTGAACTTATTACATATTAAAGTAAAGAAAATTTAAATTTGTGTGTATATATTATTATTATATATACTATATTATAATAAGTCTATTATACATATAACAAAGAAGTTTGCACTATTCATCCCTAACTAATTTATTTAATATAATAAATATTATATATAATATAATAAATATATAATTAATTTATATTATAATATATATATTTTTATGACATTAAAAAATTGAATAAAATTATAATCCATAATTAAAGTTCAAAGTGTAATGAGTTCTAGACTAAATGAAGAGAAAAAGAACATATAATGTATACAAACATAGTCCTACATTGCTAATAAAAGAAAGATGGGACTAAGATGACAAGTATTAATAAGGGAGAAGACTAATGGGTCAATATCATTATTTATGGAAAAAGTTCATCTTTGAATATTTTTCAAATTTATAGTAATAAACTTTATCAAAATATCTATTAACATAAAAAAATTTAAAAATTCGGTAGGTCCATGAACCATGGTTCAACCCGGTTTTAGCCGATTTTTGCTAGTTTTGACCGATCTAAACTAGTTCAATCCGGTTGAATAAGGGTTTGATTTTGTGGCATGTAATGGACTGTGTTGATCAACGGTCGGACTAGTCCGGCCCTAATAACACTAATCTAATGGACCATAAGAGATGTATAACATCCCGGAACTTTATGCTTTACGAAATATGTATAGGTTTATCACAGTGAATTACATTAAAACCAGGACCCTGAAATACATAAGTCAAGAAATTAATATCTAGTCACTCTGATCCATGGGAATCTGTCACTTTCCCAGCCAACTTTCAATCCAATTCTGATTGAACTATTATCGACAGGTTAAGGGGAATGATTTCATCTAAATTTCAAATTTAAGAATATTTTCTGAAGAAATAAAACACACAAAAATTCTACACTTACCATATGTTCCTGTGACCATTAAAAATATTTTACGATTGAATTTCAAAGTTTGAGAAGGCCAAAGTTTCATATTTAATTTAAGTTAAATCTTCCTTATTTTGAGGCGAAAAGATTTTTCTTCTTCTTTGGTCACATGGAAACTCACATTATAAATAGAACCTTTTCTACAATGTGAAGAATGGATGCTACGACATGCAATATGTAGGCAAAATCCATCGAAGTTTAAGGCTATCAGCACCCGACTAATTCGGTATTCGGACGGACGAAGTATGGATAAACCTTGGACAAAATGGTCACTCTGGAGAACAAAATGGTGACTCTGGAGACCACTAGCACACAACAACCTTAGAATATAACTCCACTATCCAGTTGTGTCAATCATCCTTGATTATGCAGTATGTGATTTGAAGTTAAGAATGTGAGATAATTCAAAAAAAGATTTAGCGAGAAGATTTATGCATGATTGGCGATGTATGAGGGTTGAATAATAGTTCATCGGTGATTTTCCAAAGTAATTTTTTTGTACTTTCTATTGAGATAATCTCATCAATCTTTCTCTATCTTTTGTAATACAAATTATTTAGTTTTAGTGTTAGTTTTAGTTTTATTTAAAATGTTTATAATAATTTTAATTGATAAGACAAGCTATCTTTCGTTATGAGCAAATTTAGTAATTGAATTAATATTTTCATAATAAATATTATATATATAATAATTTAAATATTAAATATTGACTTATAAATATTTTTTGGTTTCGTCCAAATTAAAGTCTACACTTAGACTGTATTGAGTTGTCACTAAAAAAAACTCTAGATCTATGCTTTTATCAAATTAAATTCGTTTATAAAATATAAAATAGTAAAATACTGAATATTAAGTCAACTGAATAAGTTAATGTTTCTAATAATATAACAAAGGAGAGAGGAAAATAAAATAAAATTTAAAGTCTAAAATAAATTATTAAAATAATAAATTTGTGTGAGAGGGAGAAGAAAAAGATATGGGGGTGAGGGGATGAGAGAGAGGGAAAAAAATGCATCACAGAAAATGTTGCAAGAGAAATGTTGGAGTGTTTACCTGTAAGTGTCAGGACCGAGGCCATGGGTGGTGACTCCCCGTCGAAGCCCTACCTCCACGTTCTCGTCCACGCGCTGCGCAGAGGCTGTTGATGACCTCCTGAGTCCTGACCTGCTTTTTCGCCTTCATGATGCCCAGGAAGCGCGTTGCCGTGTGTCTGTTGTTCGGCGACCGCTCGAAGACTGGAATGCTCAAAATTTCAAGAGAGAACAAGGACGACTCAGATGAAGGCGCGGTTCAACGGTATAGTCTGAGTCAATGGTGGCGAGATGGGCTGTGAAGCTTAGAAAACAAAAAACTCTGTTCTTCACCTTCTTCCACATTCTGTGCTCAGAAGGAAGGAATTCATGGCTCTGGAAGCACTACTTGGTACCATCTTTGGGGGGCTGGTCACCTTGACAGCAGACTACATCAAAGGACAGCTTCAACTTGCGTGGGGTGCTTTGGACGACAAGTTGGAGCAACTGAAGCAGCTTCTGCTGCAGATTCGATCCAAGGTCGCAGATGCAGAGGAAAAGCAGATCGTGGACGTAGCTGTCAGGAGATGGCTCGGCGCACTGAAGAAAGTGGCCTACGAGGCCGAAGATGTCCTTGACGAATTCAACTATGAGATACTGCGGCGAGAAGCGGCGTCCGTGGAGGCTGCGGGGAAGAAGAATCTCCCATACGTTGGCAAGGTAGGCGACTTCTTTTCTCCTCACAACCCAATGAACATTCGCTGGAAGATGGGGCCGAAACTGAACAATATCTCGGAAAAGATTGACAAAATTGAAGCCGATAGTGCAAAGTTCAATTTCAACAAAGGTGATGTTGCGAATTCTTATATAAATACCGAAGTCACCAATGAAACGTTCTCCCTTGTTGCCGAACAAGATGTTGTAGGAAGGTGCGAAGACAAAGAGCGGATAGTGGCCATGCTCGTTAACCGCCAGCGCTCAAAGAAGAGAAAACAGAGTGATAACTTAGACGAGCATAACAGTAAGCGATACCTTGCTGTGCTTCCAATAGTTGGCATGGGTGGCATCGGTAAGACCACCATGGCTCAGCTGGTCTACAACGACCCACGGATCATGGACCATTTCCAGTTGCGGGGATGGGTCTGTGTTTCTGACACATGGGAATTGAGAAAGATCATCCGGGACTTGGTAGCCTCGCTCACAGGAGCTGCCTGTGATTCGCCTACATTGGAACTGATGCAGCGTCGCCTCCGTGAGGCACTGTCCAGCAAGAGATATCTTATTGTGTTGGATGATGTTTGGAATGAGGATCCCACGGAGTGGGACAGATTGAAAGGCTTGTTGAACCATGTTGGCCGCGACGGCAGCGCAGTTGTTTTGACTACCCGCAGCGAGCGCGTGTCACAAATAATGGGAACATTGGAAAGCTATTGTCTGTCATATTTGGAGGAGAGAGAAGCATGGACTTTGTTCAGTAGCAGGGCATTCACCACAGGAGTTGCTGAGAAGCCAGAAGAACTAGTCGGGATTGGGATGGACATCGTCAAAAAGTGCGGGGGTTTGCCCCTTGCACTGAAGATGATCGGGAGCTTGTTGTACATGAAAAGCGATAGAAGCGAGTGGTTGAAGATCAAGGAAAGCAGCATATGGAATATTGAAACGAGTATATTACCTGCACTGTGGCTGAGTTATAAGCACCTGCCTCCACACTCGAAGCAATGCTTTGCCTTCTGTGCCGTATTTCCCAAAGATTATGCGATGGAAAAGGAGAGGTTGATTCAGATGTGGATGGCTCATGGATTTATTCCCTGCGATGGAAGATTAGAGGATAGAGGTCGTGAGATTTTTAACCAACTAGTTCAGAGGTCATTCCTCCATGATCTAAAGAAAGAAACGGACTTATATCACGACTCTCTCCCTATGACAACTTGCAGGATGCATGATCTTGTGCATGATCTTGCAAAGTGGATTGTTGGAAATGCATGTATGACAACAACACGTCAAGGGTCCCATGAAGTTGCAGCACCAAAAGATGTATATCATTTGGTAAGTCTTGAGGAGTTGGACGTCAAAAAAACACTAGAAACCTTCCGAAGTCTACGGACATTGCTAATAATGGATTTTAATTTGACAGCTGAAATTTCAAAATATACTTTTCTAAGAGTACTCAGTCTACAAGGATTTGCGACTGGACTTCCAATTTCAGCTAAATTTTTGCAACATCTATGATATCTTGACCTATCCGGTACTGATATCCAGGAATTACCTGAATCAACAAGTACTCTGCTGAACTTGCAGACGCTGGTTCTTTCTCATTGTTATAACTTGTGCAAGCTACCTGAAAGCATGCGATGCATGATTAACCTTAGGCATCTCTATCTCGTCTGGTGTTATGGGTTGAGGAAAATGCCCGAAGGCATGGGACTAATGACCAACCTACAGATACTGACGATGTACATTGTGGGTGCTCCTGCTGAAGGGAGATACATTGGGGAGCTGAAACAGCTACAACTTTCCTTCAAATTAGAGCTCTACAATCTGCGATATGTTAAAGATGCCCTGGAAGCCAGAGAGTCGAATTTTCATTCCAAACAAGATCTGCAACACCTAGAACTCCATTGGTGAGAAGTGGTTGTCCGGCGTAGAGGAATAGGTGATGACACCACGGCCACTAGCTGGAATGGAGAAAACGGAATGCTAATGCTGGAAGAACTTAGGCCTCCTAATAGCATAAAATTCTTGAGAATATGGGACTATTATGGATTGAATTTTCCTAGATGGATGGCAGACAAGCTGCTGCTCCAGCAGTTGGTGGAACTTCATATGGGATACTGCACGAGACTGAGTCATCTTCCACCGGTTTGGCTATTGAAGTCTCTTAAGGTGCTCTCTTTGATACATATGGATAATCTGAAGTATGTCATTTCTGACAGTGCAAGCGACTCCACCTTAGTGGAAACATTTACCTCGTTGAAAGAATTGAGGTTGAGCCATCTTGAAAGCTTGGAGTATTGGTGGGAGAACAATTATGCAGATCACCCCATGGCAAGTAATTGCTTCCCAGCTCTGTTTCGATTGGAAATAACGAGATGTCCACAGTTGGCCGGCTTGATGCCATTGGCCCCCTCTCTCAAAGAGTTCAAATTAGTGGAAATCAAGAAGATAGTGCTTGGTCCTATGCACCTCAAGGGCCTTGGAAAACTAAGCATCAAGGCGCTCGAAGAGGGAGCTTTGATATGGCATGATCAGGAGGAAGAAGACGGCGAGACGACTGGCTTTGTTCTCTCATGCCTCAAAAGAATGGAAATCGATAGCTGCGATTGGATATTTTCATATAAGTTCTCTACACTCTGGAGAAGCATGACCTCTCTCGAGAGTCTCAGCATAGGCCGATGCCACGCCCTGGTCGATTTGCCAGAAGTGCTTCGAGGCTTGAACTCCCTGAGATCTTTGGAACTTTCCCATTGTAGCAGCCTGAACAGCCCCGTGCCATCCAACATGAACCCGCGTCTTCCTCAGCATCTCGAACATCTCAAGTTCATTTCATGCCAAAGACTGACGACAATGCCGAGTTGGAGCATCCCTTCGTCACTCAAATCATTAACATTGGATCACTGCACAAAACTCGTTTCCCTGACAGCAGCCGGACAAGATCTAGGTAGCCTCCCATTTTTCGAAGTTTTGTCTATTTACAACTGTTCAGGTATGAAGTCGTTGGCAACGGGGATGGAACGCCTAACTGCTCTCCGAAGTTTGGGCATTGAGGACTGCCCTGAGCTGACGACATTACCGCAAGGCTTGCTGCGACGACTCCGCCCTGGAAGACTTGTATCTTGATGGGTGTCCTGAACTCGAAGAGAAATGCAGCAGGGGAGGGGAGTACTGGGGCCTCGTCTCCCGTGTTCCAAGGAGACGGGTGATCAAGTTTCAGCCACCAAGTTTGTTCAGCCGGATGGTGATCGGTGGCAGGCCTTAAAAGAGTAATAACTAGTTGAAGGATATAAGACTGACGTGCAGAAACATCAAATTTTTGAATGAAATAATATGTCAGATTGCATGCGTTCCACGTTTTTGTTCTTGCAAAAATGAAAGCCATGGAACGCCTGTTGTATGCATCTTTATTTTAAATTGATGGGTCAGTATTCAATCCATCCCTCAACCAAGTAGAAAAATATAAAGCTATGATTTACAGTAGGAATTTTGCGACCTAAACAAATAATTACCTTGGAGAACTGCTACAGCAGGAATGCTACTCCGAAAAAAATTATGTATAGTAACAAAACTCGAGAAATTTAAGGTGACACGGAGTTTTATCGCATGAAAAAAATAAAAGAGGATTACAAAACGAATTATTTTCTATTTGGGCTCATAGAAAGTTTATAAAAGCACTCCCTTCTACAGACAATAGGACCGATTGGGACTGAATTAATTTTTCAAAAATAAGATACATGTCTGGTGATAAGGAAATAAATTAATTTCGAATCACATACAGAATATCAAAACATATCATAGTGCATGGGCGATTTTTACTTCGGAGTGTTGGGGTCAGACGATTTTCAGTTAGAATAGCATTCCAAACATTATTAACAATCTCCTTCCTAGCGATGGCTAGTATTTTAATCAAGTTATAAAGACAATCTCCCAGACTAAGTGAGATTGCTATAAAAACCTGAGGGCAGATCAATTTGGCATTCGAGTCAGTCATAACAAGAACGAACCTGGAAGGGAAATGATATGAAGTACTTGCTCTACTAGAAACTTGATTCCACAATGAAGGTTATTGATGGCTTCTTGACTTGAACCAAGAAAACGATTCAACAGGAGATAAAGAATGATACCACTTAATTTGGAAAAAAAAAACAGAACCCAAACTTCCTAATTGAAATATGCACATATTCTAAGGTCAAACAGAGAACGCTGAGCTTAAAAATCATGATCCAAGACATGCATGCTTAAACGCTGGTCTCCTGGCCTAGAAATGCAGAGGAATTAATGACACTTCAGAAGGTTCAATTCAAGCATCATGTTTTTATAAACAATTCATTTCTAGCAGTGTAGTTGGATAGATGTTTTGAAACAATTCATAATCCTAGGCATGGACTGTTTAATCTCAATTAAAAGAGCAACTTATGTTAAGATACAAGGATAATAATTAATTACTTATTTTCAAATTTTGAGAAAATTAAAGGATAATGATGTTTGAAGAGAGATAAAATAAAATTATAAATAGAAAATTTTTAGGAATATATTTAAAAGTAAGATCTCCTATAATAAAAAAAGTCTAAAGCTCCCTCGATATAAATTGAAATATTTGAAAACAGATCTCTCTAGAGTATGTTATAGCTTCGGTAAACCTCATCTGTCAAGATATTTATTACTTATTCATGGGTGTATCATGGCAACAGGGCCGGCCCAAGGCCTAGCAAGTGAAGCTCTTGCTTCAGGCCCCAAATAATTTTAGGCCCTCTAGTGATTAATATAGTAGTCATTTATATTAATCATGTTTATTAATGATCCTTAAAATTTGGTCACGTAATCAACAAATTGGTGCAATTTTAAGGCCTCATAATTACTCCAATTAATACAAATTAACTTTTTTCTCGTTGATTGATTTCTTAATTAATGAGGATCTTAATTAGCTCCCTTTTTATATGTTCATTTACTTAAATATTTGCTAATGTTCCATAAAATTTGGCATGCAATCAACCATTAATTACTTCATATCTTCTCTTCATTCCATAAAATCTAATATTTATTATTAAAATATTATCAAAAATTTTACAAAAACTATGTTAATTTATTTTCATTTACACTTCAATCTCTTTCTAAAACTATTCACCATTCAAATTTTCACTCAAAACTCTAGTCATGATCAAGAGTGAAGCTCTTCTCCATAATCATATTAATATATTATCAAGATCTTCTAACTCATTTGGTTAGATCCAAGTTATATCATTTTAACCATCTTCTCCATTTATTTTTTATTTAGAGTTAATAAATGTACATATCACATATTTTCATGAATATATTTTTCTATATATATATCATATCTTATTTTTAAAAATGTCATCTAGAAAATATGAATATGGTTATTCAAAATTAAAAAAAGAGAAAAAATGATTCTTTGCTACAATAAAAAAAGGGGAGCTCTTGAAAAAAATGTTTTATTAGCAATAAAAATAATAATTTTGAAAATATGAATGGGTATTTTTTGAATGAACAAGAAAAATGTACTAATTCTGTTGTTTCGACTGAAAGAAGTTTTTTATAATTAAAATTGAGAAAACATTATTTAAGATCAACAATGTTTCTGAAAAGAAAGATTAAATGGTTTAGCTACCTTTTTAATAGAAAAAAATTAGAAGAAGTAAATTGTGAAAATTTGATTAGTAATTTTGCATCTAAAAAAGCTAGAATAAAATTTTAAATACTTTTTTATTATATAATAGGACTCATCGTTTAATCTTGTTTTAGGCCTCTAGAAGCGTTAAGCCGGCCTGCATGGCAATCCAGAATAATTAAAGAGCTCGCCTTATGACAATAAACAATAACAATGAAAGTAGATTACAACATCTGTATTAGCAAACTATTCGAAATAAAATATGTAGTGTACAACACATTTTGAAACAAATTAATAAAGAAGAAGCATTGTATTTGATCATTTGAAACTTAAAAGTCGACACTTGATATTTATTATTTGATAATGCGACGTTCATTAGCATCTACTGCTTGAAAATTGATAAAGAAGGAAAGTTCATTTGTACTTGTTAAAGGACAACAGTTCATTTGAATTCGTTTTAGACGTTTGTTGATTGCAATTGTTGCACTTGACCAATTGATTACTTGTTTGTCTAGTTATTTGACTAATTGCTACTTGTCATTTGATAATTGTGACTTGACAAGTTTAATTATATTTATTATGAAATATCATTTATTTGAATTATCTTACGTATTGGACATCATAACTAATAAAAGTTTCATCCCTCTACATATGAATCCTACAATAACTGATACCGTTAGCTAGGGATGGATGCATGTGCATTGACAATGTTCGTAGTGATGATAATTTGTAGATTTGAAAGTCATGTGGTGGTCAATGCGATTGACATTGTTCACTCATCTATGTTATAGTTAGGGTTCAAACATTGGTTTGATTCACACTCCATGTGTCAAGAAATATTTATCATTCGAAAAGATGAAAAACAGAGCCTTTGTTTGTCATATGAGACGAAATTCTTATATATAGTTCGAAGGGGGGGTTTCCCTATCACACAGCTAGTGCCAAAGCTGTAATGAGCCATGAAATATCATAACAGGATAGTTATGAGCATCAGACCCATTCATTTTTTTTTTTTTTGTGGAATTTAATGACACATACCTGGTGTCACAACCCATTGTTTCTTTCCTAACAGAACAGGGTTTCATGCCAACTGAATTTCATGGCCATGACCTAATGTCATGACTTGTTAAACGAGAGAGATTAATCTCATTTTTATGCCACAGACCAATATTGTCAAGTTCGAAAATTTAAGTAAACTCACTTTCTATCCGTATTGTAAAATTGACTCGTGAATTCGTAGAATCTATGTACCAATTAAGTTTAATTATTTAAGTAATAATTATATAATTTCAAGCACATATCTATTATTCATAAATACTAAACAACTAACACATTTTACTAATATGAAAATAATCAAAATAAATATTATCACTTACAACTAATAAATGCTAAGTACCTATTAATGATTATTGTTATTAAGTTAGAAAATTTATATAAAATAAAAATGAGTAAACTAATTGCAATTAAATTTGTAATCATTATACTAATTTCACTCTCAATCACAAATACATAATCAAATAAACATTAAGATTTTATATTTTTTATTGTACAAATAATAGTTTTATGTCATCATATAGAATCGTATAAACTCATTATAATTGTATAGAGTCTATAGAAGTTTATAAGATTCTACCAAAAATTTTAAATTACTTTTTAAGTGAAATTTAAGACTAAGTTATTTAAGAGTTTATGTCGATTTGATTTATTTTACTTTCCTAAACTCTTGAATTCGTAAGAGTTTAAAAGTTTGACTCGAGAATTTAACGACATTGTCACAAACAAAAGGTTCTCGACTCGTTCGAGGATTTCATGGCTCATTCGGGAATACAATAACTCATAATTCAAATAAAGAAACAAAAGAGCGGAAAGCTTTTAGTTTATCAAGTCATGTGCGGCTATCCTTGAGCTCTGCGCTATCCATCTCCATAAACAGGGTTCTCACCTGCAATATCCTAATGCAAGAGCATAGAATACCCGTGAGTGAAACGCCCAGTACACATAGATACCTAGCTGATAAAATGATAATCAGATTCAGATTAATAACAATAAAGGAGGATCAATAGAACACTTGCTTTTAGCAATGGCCTCAATATTCTGATTACACTGGGTCATGAATAATACTTATTCATGTCTATGCTTTGTTCATTACTATAATAATACTATGTTCTGTACTTTACTCTGCTATACGTCATACCTTGCTTTGCTCTGTACTATATCATTACCATGTTCTGTGCTATACTCTATTATATATTATCATGCTTTGTTTTACTCTGTGTGATACTACATCTTTTACATTACTATCCAGTTCTTGAAGTTCGTTGTCCTATGCGAGCTCGACTTTATTTGGTTGGAAAGCCAGAGGTGTCTCTATATCTCTGTGAAGCCAGAATGCCCATGAAAGGAAAAGTGTATGCCAAGGCATACCCTTTTCGAAATACAAGTGGGAGAGGACTTATACCCTATGAACAGTGGTCGTTGCGAACCCGTAGGTTCACTATCGCATCAGCTGAGCTACTTGTCCCCCTGGTACTATACTCTGTAATTCATATATTGCCCCCGTGGGGGAAGAGTGCATCAATACGTCACTCTTATTCGGAGCACAGATGGGAGAGGGCATGTGGTCCAAGAATAGTGGTAGTTAATACCAGTAGGTGCATTGTCTCCTTAGTATATCTACCTGCCCCTCTATATTATACATTGATCTCTGCTCTGTACTTTGAACGGCACATAACTATCACGTTATTTCATCTTTACTTTAATTACCTTTTTTATCATCCGTGAGATTTAAAATCATCATTTAGAGAAGGGCAAGGCAGATCCCCTTTCTGTGGACAACAAGGTCCGTTACATGCTTTGCTATATTAGACATAGCCTCAGGTGGATCAGTTGAGAGTTGGGCCTAGTCATAGAAGTTCTGGCCACTCAAGGGCATTTTCATTTTTTTCATCAAGATCTGTGATTCCTATTGTTGGACCGGTCGACCATTCCTGTAGGACCGGTCGACCGTTCCTGTAGGATCGGTCGACCGATATTGTTGGACCGATCGATCGCTCCAGTTTGACCGATTGACCGATCGTAGGTTCGATCGACTATTCCCTCACGTCGAGCCGGTCGATCGTTCGCCGTGGATCGGTCGGCCAGTCGCTACGCATCGGGACGTCGCTAGATCGGTCGACTGTTCCTCTGGAATCGGTCAACCGGTCACTACACGTCGGTACGTCGCGAGATCGGTCAAACATTTCTCTGGAATCGGTCGACCGATCTTACACGAATGGCCTCGGCGGCATCCGCCGGATCGGTCGACCGATCATACGGGATCGGTCGATCGGCCGTAAGGTCGACATGAGATGTTGAAGATCGGTCATCTTGCGAAGTCGGTCGATCGATTCTTCGAGGCAGATAGGGCCGTCAGTCATCTTCCTCGTTATCGGCGGCTTCCGCCGCCGGATTGCGATAGTGTCAGTACGAAAAACATTGCCAATAGTTTCAGGATCAACATGGAATCTTAAAACGCAACGAATGATCTACATTTTATCATCTAGGGGATTTCGACATCTACGGTACCTTCTTTGTTCAATTTGGTTCGCCGGCGACGTTTGAGCGGTCTGCTTTTCGTCTACTCTGGTCTCGGTCGTTCTCAGCCAATGACATGGTGTAGCCGAAGATCCACTGTCCGTACGCTAAGGGTTCGTCCATCGTTTGCCCTCTACTTAATTCGGTTGTACGTTGATCGTTGCTCGTTCGCCGGTCGCCGGAGGAGAAGAAGAGAAAGAGAGGCGAGGGGGCGGCGGGCGGGTGGGAGGGTCGAAAGAGGGGGGAGAGTCCACTCCACTCCCCCCTATATCCTCTGCACCCCCCCCCCCCCACCCCCCGATGCTTGGTCTGTTGCACACTTTTTTTTTGAATTATTTAGCCGGTCATTACAATTTTCATCCCACTTCTCATTGTGTTTAACTCCCTTACTGTTATAAGCAATTTAGAGTTTCTGTTACACCATCTAGGAAGCTTCAAAGAAGTTTAAATTAAGTCAAAACTATTATACACCCAAGGATTCAATCTACACATCAATTTGGAAGATTTAATTCAAATGGTTAAATTAAGTTCCTTGTGATGTTCTTCAATCTCACTAATGCCCCGACAATCTTGGGTAGCCTCATGAATAAGATATTGCAATCCTTTCTTGCCTTCATGATATATGGTCGCACCCTTGAAGAGCACATCCGGCAACTGTTTGAAGTATTGCGATAGAAAATAGGTATAACATAAAGCAGTTAACCAAGAGATTGGATTTTTACCGTTTTTAGATTTCCTTTGTCAAAGCCGTTGTTGCGAAGAAATGGTATAAGTTCCATTGACATAGAGGAAAGTACAAAAAGTGTTGTGAGGGAAAATTTAAGAAATTTTATTTTGTATAAAGCAAGTTGTATTTTGTTAACTCCGCCTATATTTTATAGCCAGTTCCAAGCCCGGATAAAGAAGGAGGATTGTGTTAGGCCTCGACAGTCAACATAAAATCTTGTCGAATCTTATGAACATGGATCAACGATGGCGTCGTATGATCCATGTAGCCGACCCCACCTAGTGGGATAAGACTTTGTTATTGTTGTTGTTGCAAGTTATGTTTTGTTCAGAGCAGTCATTTCCCATCTATGTCAAAAGAACATTTGTATGAGCTTGTGTATTATGAGCTTTTTGCCAAGTCCGTCATCCTCTTTCACGTGCTGAGGACATGTGTTTCATTAATGCAACTTTAAGTCCAAAATGCCAATTAGTCTTTCCAACATACGCATTCTCTGATTTAAGACAATAATGGATGTTGCAGGCGTTCAGTAGGATCAGTATGCTTTTGTTACCGGTTGTTGGGTGTTTTGCACGTGGACATTCGAATCTGTCATGGTACACTTCGCGATCCACGATCTCTCTTCCTTTTTAACAGTCCCAATGATTTATAAACTTTTTAGGAGTTATTTGAGAGCTATATTCCTCATCTGAGCATGTTTGTTCGTGCATTGTTAATATTGTGCTCTTTCGCTGGATCTTTACATATAGAAATAGAAGCTGTGCTCTGAACTTATTAGTGATCGCCTGCAAGCAGGAACATTCCTATCAGCTCAGGGGTGTTGGGGTTATTGGAAGAAAGACGTCGTGGAGGTTGAGACCGATGGATTCCTAAAATCTGAGCAGAATGGTGCAAAAACCTTTAACAGTCAGAATGAACAAAGATTGAAACACCACTAGGCTGCAAGATGATTCTGCAAGGATGAGATGAAAAGAAGGATGCGCATCGTTTATCAGGTCCGCGTCAATGTTTGTGGAGTATATACAACCTGAATTAACTGTAGCTTGCCTCGATGGACTAACTCTAGTTCATCGGCCGACTGATGTCATCTTTCCGACAGTTCTCGTACTATTTTTGAAGTCCCATAATTTCACTGTCAGAAATTGTCTGTTTTCTCCCGTTTTATTCTTTTTCCTCACTCGTGGAAATGAGATATTGTGATACAAATCAGTTCAGATGATGATGTAAGCATTAATGTCCAGCGATGATTACCTCAGTTAACTTTGCTGGATCCTGTTCATAATCTGGCAAGAGACTGCAGAATACAGTAGCTTATAGTAGGAAAATGATGGTGCAACCTTGTATGTTTGTACCATGGATAAATTAACCCTCTTTTCCATCTGTTCACCAAATACATGTTACCTTCTTACCAAGTCCCTCTATGCTCCTAGCTGAATTGTCCGCATCTCTCTTTTCTTAGTTTCATAGTTTTAGTTCTAATCTGACTTGAAGTTGCCAAGAAGCTCATTGCCTCTAATTGCAGAACCTCAGTTCAGGAAAGGGTGTTTGCTGTAGATGTATAGATATGATCATAGAGAAAAGCTATTAATTCCAGAACACATCGTTTACTTCTTAATGAAAGAACAAACATTTTTGGTAGCATCTCATGTTATTTTTCTTTTTGGGCAGGGGGAGAGAGATTAACCATAATACTGAAGACATGCCTTGAGCTACTTCAAGAATCTGTTGAAGTACAGATGCTCTTAACTCAGAGAAGAGAAAAAACGTGCCAACAGAATCTTTCATATGTGAATTTTTCTTTTCTCCAATGTGAATATTTTTTTTCTTCTGAGATAAACACCTAACAGTCTTATCAGTCACAAAGCAACACAAGAACCAACTGCTCACCTTACAGTCAAAAACTACCAGCATTTTCCTCATGCTTTCTACTTCAGTTCTCCAAGAACTTAATTAGTCTTTCTCATATGCACGGCAAGGGCCTTAATTAGACAACATAAACTTTACACGACCGAGTTCAGGTCATGGCCCTTTTGCTGCACTGGTACGATTGCTTCATCCTGTCCATTGTCCTCGGTGCGGTGGTAGCCTCCATATGGATGATATGGAAGAGTGAGTGTCCCAGGACTCGGCCGAGCAGGACTAGGTACCAGAGCTTACTGACTGTTACTGCGCTGAATGGCCGAGCAAAGCTCGCCGCGGCAACCGAAACCATCGGCCATGTTACCGCAGACCAGCTTTGGATGAGCTGTTGGCGCGGGGTTCATCCGGCCTGGTTGCTCCTCTTCAGGTCCATTGCGGTGGTGGCCATGGCCGGACTCCTGAGTTCAGACATCATAGCTTATGATTTCAGCATCTTCATCTACTACACAGAGTACGTCAATGACAGCCACCAAGTAACTGCACCAGTAATTATGTTTTTTTTTTTCTTTTTGATTAGTTGTAATTATGTTTCTGTCGCCATATTCCTTAATTAGTTCTTACTTTATTCTTAATATGGTAACATCATAGCACTGGACTTGTAAGTTTTATCATAAAATTCCTCATCACAGTACTACTGTTTGATAAACATAATTAACTAAAAAACTGATGCAGTTTGTCCATTCAACCACTAGGAAGTTTCATCATAAAGCTACATATGTATAAGGGTCAAGTTGACAGGGTGAAATAATAACTAAAAAAACTGAGTAAATAATGTCTTTTTCAGTTGAAGTTCATCTATTTCCTGCAATTCATAACAAGCCTTCCACGAATTATGAAAACTGTGATTACTGCCCGATCATGCAATGATTTGCTCAACTTGTTTCAGTTTCTGGCTAAACAGCATTGACTTCTTGTTCATGGGCACTCATTTTGGTGCTGCAAGACTTTCTTTGATGTCAATAATTATTCATAGTTCAGAATTAACTGTGAGCAGAAAAATTCAACTCTTGCATCATTTGGAAAAACAATAATTAAACTTGACCGATGCGAGTCTGGGAAACAACAATCTTCTCTGGCATGCAGTAGAAGGGTTAATTTCTGCAGTCTGAATAATATGTATGTCAAGCACCGAAGTCCAAATTTTCTGCACAAACATGTCAAGCACTCTGGTAACTTTCACAACACCACAGATTGAAAGGATGCACAGTAAGAAAGAATTTGGAGGTATCAAATCCAAACTGTGCAACCTCGTCATGCGTTTTGTAGACAGCAAAGGATTTTCCAAGAACTACACGCCCTCTGAACCACAAATCCAAGTGGGTCCCAAGACTTATCCTCGGTAGGGTTCCAAGTGGGGAACTCGACGCGCTCCTTATTTGCGTTCATACGTCGATCACTTGACGAGCCCCCTCCAGAATCTCTCAGTTGTCTCCATCGCTGCTCGACTGAAGCATCCAACTGCTCTACGTATTCTGCCGGACCGCGTCGAACTCTCTCGCTGCCGGCCGTCAGCAGAGAACCACCTGCGGCGGCCATGGCCGCGGCGGCGGCGGGTTTGGACTACTGGACGCAGTGGCAGGTTTTCGTGTGCGCCGTGATCCTGGTCGCCCCGGGGGTCGCGGCGGCCGTCGCGCTCGCGAAGGCGAGTCGGCGGCGGCCGCAGCAGCAGCAGCCTGTGAGGTCGGCCGAGGACCTCTGGAACCCCTGCTGGCGCCGGGTGCACCCGCGCTGGCTGCTGGCGTACCGGGGCCTCGTGTTCCTCGCCATGGCGTCGTTACTGGCGCTGATGGTCGTTCTCGACGGGTTCTGGGTGTTCTACTTCTACACCCAGTGAGGATTCGTTTGTTCATTCGTTTCGGTCTCTTATCGAGTTTTTTATGCTTCATTTCGCTCATAAAGATTCGATCTTTTTTTTTGTCATAATTTACGATTCTGGAGAATTGATATACAGATGGGAAAGCAGTTAACCAAAATATTGGAATTTTACCATTTTCAAGTTCATCGCTCATCACTTTGTGCAGAGAGCTTGCCATTTTACCAAATCCTTCTAAACTCACTTCTGCTACGTGAGAACATTGTTTTAGTAATGCAATTTGAAGCCAAAAAATACCAATCAGTTGCTCTATCCACATTGACTTGTTCCATGAATTTGTACATTCGACTGTATGCTATGCGTGCTATGATTTAAGACAAGATTGGGTGTTGCAGGCGTTCAATGTGATCATTTTGCCATGGGTGTGTGTTTTGCAGGTGGACATTCGCACTGGTCATTGTATATTTTGCGGTATGTCCAGCTGTGATCCCCTCTTTCATTAAAAGTTTAGAAAAGCTTTGAGATTTACCACTTCCTGTAGCCAGAGTTCTTGTTCGTGCACTTGTTAATGTCTAGAACACAAGCCGTGCTATGAACTTAATATGACTTCCTGCAGATAGGAACAGTCATATCAGCTCATGGGTGTTGGAGCTACTCAAAGAGAGACGCCATGGAAGTTGAGGAGACCAACGGATTCCTGAAATCTGAGCAGAATGGTACAGAAACCTTAACGATCAGGATGAATAAAGATGGAGACTCCGCTAGGCTGCAAGATGATTCTGATCAAGAAAGATCAGATGAAAACAGGGCTGGATTTTGGGGACATGTGATGCTCATCCTTTATCAGGTCTGTTTTTGTGGACCGGATTGATGTTCTGTGCTGAAAACTCTGTGTAACTTACTTTCGTTCGTTTTCTTCAGACCTGTGCAGGTGCTGTGATGCTGACTGATATCGTGTTTTGGGGTGTTCTTGTACCATTTTTGAAGTCCAATCATTTCACCGTCAATGTAGTAAGTAGCATATAGTTGCAGAAATTGATCGTTTTGCCCTTCTTTTTCTCTTTAAATCACTAACGGAAATGTTCTATTGTGATGCAAATACCACTTTTGGTGATGTTATTAGTTATCAGTATCCTCCATTGACAAAGAGCACTTGTGCATATCCAAATGCTTCTAACTTTACATCAAATATTCTATACATAATTATTTTAATTTCGGAAATCAGATGTGTCAATAAAGAATCCAATGATTTAGATCAAACCCCATTTATGAGAAAGAAGAAGTTAAAATCTAATATGAATATGTTTTGATTGCCACATAAGTACATTTATACATCCATTTAAACTCTCTTATTGAATTCAAATGGGTGAAGGGGTGCTATAAGTTCAGTTCTAATATGAACTATTCCTGACTTCAACAGATTATGAGCTGCATGCACACTCTCAACGCAGTGTTCCTCCTTTTTGACACTGCCCTCAACGACCTAGTAATGTTAAGAGGATCCAAATATTTTCTCTAATCATATCCAACATTCCAGCACAAGTTGATCATTGTACTCTTCTTCTCCTTGCAGCCGCTTCCGTGGTTCGGGATGTCATATTTTGTCCTGTTGAGCTGCATCTATGTATCTTTCCAGTGGATCCTCCATGCCTGTGGCTTTTCCTGGTATGACTTCACATTTTATAGCACCTCATCATGCCATTACATTAATGCATCTTCAAGTCTGCAAATTTCTATCTCTAGAGATATGATCAGTGCCACTAATTGATGCATCTCCAGGTGGCCTTACCCATTTTTGGAGCTTGGAACTCCATGGGCAATCTTATGGTAAAAACTAAAAACTCCATCTCACATTGCATTCGTCCTCATGAGAAGAGATGCTGTCATAATTTTTAACTATGGTGTTCCACTCCAACTTGTAGGTACTTCTGCATGGCATTAGTGCACGTTCCATGTTATGGGCTCTACTGGTTGGTTGTACGAGCCAAGAACAAGTACTTGCCGAGATTGTTCCCCGATGCTTACTACGGCTAGCAGTCTTACTTCAGCAAGCTGGTACCAGAGACTTGCAAGAAGATACTGCAGATCTTAATAATTCCAACAGATTTTTAGACGGGCAAGAAGATACTACAGAGTCGTTTGATAAAAAGGCACGATTACTTTTACTCACACAACACAAAGAGAACCGGATTTGGATCTGGGAGTCATTTGCCTGCTTGCAGCATCTCCTTTGGTTTGAGAATAAGATAAAAATTGCAGGCAGAACTCAATTTGTATACATGATACATTTTTCAATAGTTTTTTATTGCATTAGTGATCCTTACTTTCCATTTCGAAAGAAACTGGAATTTGAGCTGATTCGCACTAGATTGTCTTCAAACTATGTAAGTTGATCAGTGAATTTCAAGATACCAAAGTGAACACCAAAAAGAAGAATGAAAACGGATAACAGAACGTGTGCTTCAATGATGTCGAGGATTCAGTAGAATTCATTGAGTATTGATGATGATTCCTATATGCAAGGAGCAAGATGAAGGCGGCTTAAAATGAATGAATCGTATATACATATGAAGATAATAAAGTAGATCAGATTAGAGGGAGTGGAAAATGGGGAGGAAAAGGTTCAGGTAATAAGAACTATTAATAAGAACTTGACCTAGAAGTCCCATAATAACTTCTCATTCCGCCTCAATTGCATGGTTTTAATGGAGATGGACACAAGGTTCAGGAAAACCGGGATTCCAACGATAGAATAGATAATTGGAGCCCTTTTTTCCTGTCGTTAAGGTGGACCAAGGATAGAATAGATAATTGGAGCCCTTTTGAAGAACTGAACCAAGACACCGTGTAAAGTCTATTTACATCTGGTGCTATCATTTAAGCACTCTCTCCAATAACTTCAAGAAGTGATTAAATAATTTTACACCCATACAAACGTTCTTGGGGGGTTGGGCGGCTCGTCGAAATTTTAACTCACTTTGGAGTTCGTAATGACCTCAAACGAAGAGCAAGGGCATTCTAATCAGTGATCATTATCGGATTCTGTGGTTTGATCATGGGGCGAGAAATCCTCTTGACTATTATTACCCAAAAACAAAAGCGACTAGGGAATTAAACCATGCCACTATTAAATGGATGATTTTACGGCCGGGTGTATAACACTAGCCTTTTAACCGCCTTAAAAGGCACTAATCTTTTAACTAAGTCCCATTAACCAACAACAACAAAACCTTATCCCGCTAGGTGGGGTTGACTACATGGATAACCTTATCCCGCTAGGTGGGGTTGACTACATGGATCATACGACGCCACAATATGTTCGTTGATCCATGTTCATGAGATTCGACAGAATTTTACGCTGTCTGACGGGACCTAACACAACCCTCCTCCTTTATCCGGGCTTGGGATCGGCTATAAAACATAGGCGAAGTTTCTCATTAATCAACATTCGAGCAAAATATTATAACAAACCAAAATATTTATTTAGGTTAATGGAACATAAAAGAAAATGTCTCCAAGCATAATATACAAAGAGCAGCATTCTTCAACATCAAGAAAGAGGCTTGGGTCTGTCTAGCATAGGCAAATGAAACAACGAAAATGGTGATTTCAACAGAAAAATGAGCTAAATATGTCTGCCAGAATGCGACACCTCCTTAAGACGATAAAGTGGAAGTATTGACAAAAAAGTTTAAACATATAAACATAGAATGGTTGATCTTGATGTAATTATCAATGATCATTAAATCACATGTATATCTCTGCATTTACTATAATTCAGATGTTAGTGCAAACAAATAGAAAAACGTTGATAGGACATGATCAGAAGCAACAAAAACAAATTTATTAGACACCAAGGACCTATTGCACAGGAAGAATTGAATGTGATGTCTTTTGGATAAGAAAAATGATGTTTAATGGATACTCATGTAGGCACCAAAAGGAAAATCAAGCATAGTATAGGGAATAGATTAAGTTCACTAAGTGCAGGCAAGTAACAGATCCTTAGGTGATACCAATTGATTGCAAGTATAATTATTGTGCCAACAAAATGTTCAAATATTAGAACTTTGTTCGGAGGTTAAAGAACCAGGGATAAGCCATTGACCAAAATTGTAGTATTGCGGGTGATATGAAAAGATTCTGTAAATTAAGCAAACTGAAGAAGGCAGTAAACACCGAAAAACAGTTGTCATAAATGACAAATAAATACAGTTTATGGAGTTAAGACAGATGACCGCCCCAGTCCGATCAGAAGATGATAATATGTGCAAGACCTTGCATATGATGCGAAAATCAAAATTAAGAAAGACATCTCAAGATGAACGATGTAAGACGTATCAAGATGAATGATGTGCTATTATAAAGAAAATCATGTGAAACAAGAGCTTGCTCTAGAACTACAGTGCAGTGACTAGACAAAATAGGCAAAAGTTCCTTGATAATGAAGGAGAACAACGAGAGTCCACTGTTATCTCACTCGTTAAAGGCATGTCTGCAGGTTTTATGGACAACATGCCGGTGAGAGAACAAATTCGAATAAGATCGACATTGCATTGACAAAATGATGGTCATATCGTAGAAAGATTGCAGTTGGAAGATGGCAAGCTCAAATTCGATGTCAATGTTCAAATTGTGTTGGATAAAAGCCAATCACTCATTTTAAAGATAAAAAGAGATGGCAGAAACTGAAACTGTTTTACGCGTACGTTCGTTCATCCAATCAAAGATAGAGATCCCCATTGCTGTCAAATCAACAGGTATGAGAACGCCAAAGAATTAAAGAAACCAATTCCCCAAGCAGATTACAACATCAAAATTATATCGCATATCTTAGGAGTTAAGAACAAACAATTGCAAAATCCAACATAAACTCAAAATTATCGAATGTATCATCCCATCCATCCATCTAGAGACATGCATAGAATAAGAATACAAGAAACTCAAAGTTCTAAATTGACGCTCGAAACACTAACGAACTAACCAAAAGCATTACATAAGCGCAGAGACCTAACCAAAGGTCTCACCTTTATGCACGGACGACGGGAGTTAATCGCCGCCGGCCTTCTGGTAGACGTAGGTGAGGCCGCACTTGCCACAGTAGTGGCGGTCGAAGTGGTTGGCCATAAAGGTGCCGGCGCCGCACTCGGCGTTGGGGCACTCCTTGCGAAGGCGGGTGACCTTGCCGGAGTCGTCCACCTTGTAGAACTGGAGGACCGCGAGCTTAACCTTCTTCTTCTTGTGCTTGATCTTCTTCGGCTTGGTGAAGACCTTCTTCTTGCGCTTCTTCGCGCCGCCGCGGAGGCGGAGGACGAGGTGGAGGGTGGACTCCTTCTGGATGTTATAGTCTGCGAGAGTGCGGCCGTCCTCGAGCTGCTTGCCGGCGAAGATGAGACGCTGCTGGTCCGGCGGGATGCCCTCCTTGTCCTGGATCTTCGCCTTCACGTTGTCAATGGTGTCTGACGACTCCACCTCAAGGGTGATCGTCTTCCCCGTGAGGGTCTTCACGAATATCTGCATCTTTCCGGCGACGCCTACTGCCGGAGATGGCGATGGCGTCGGCGACGACTACTGGTAAAACTTACACTGTGGCGCCGACGACGAATAGGAGAACGCTAGGGTTTATGCTTTGTTCAGAGCGTCATATACTCTTACGCAAATGGGCCTTGGGCCTCAAAATGAATTGGGATGCTCTGTGAACGTATATGTAAAAGAAATAGGTTGATTTCTTAGAAGGGATCCGGTTTTATCCCATAAATAGACAATTCTTGGACAAAAATAATATTTTTGATAACGTATATCAAATAATAAAATAATATTTAATAAAAAGTCAAAATTGTTAATGATATCCCATAAATAGAAATATTTCTTCTGTTTCAGTTTGAAAAATATTTTCTTCAATTTTCTATAAAACATTTTAATTCACCAATTTTCGAGTATATTTAATTATTTTATGTCTCTAATGGGAAAAATAATAAAAAAGTTGATTTTCTACTTTATTTGGTAACAAATTTTGTTTCAAAAAGATTTTTAGGCCCAGGTCATCGCCAACATCAGCTTTTATTTAATAGGCAAAATATGTTATAATGAGCCAAGTCTGTCAACTCTTTCTAAGCCCAGCCCATATATTCCAACTCTTATTTCGGCCGTTGGTAATGGATAGGCAAAGAGAGCGAGAACGTAGCAGCAGCGAGGAGGCAGAGGTGAACAAAAATGGCTACTTTGCCGCACCACCAGTTCGCCGGGCTCCGCTGCCCGCCGCTCTCCTCATCATGTCCCAACCTCTCGAAGTCCTCCTCTTCCGCCTCCGTCTCTGGGAGGATGCCGGCGAGGCACTCGGTCATAACCGCGGCCGTCATCGCCGGCACCTACGCGCTCACTCCGGCACAGAAGGAGCGGCAGAAGCTGAAGGAGATCTTTGAGGAGGCGTACGACCGCTGTCGCAGGGCCCCCATGGAGGGAGTCGCCTTCACCGTGGAGGACTTCCACACAGCCATTGGAAAATACGACTTCGACTCCGAAATCGGCGCCAAGGTGTCGTCTTCACTTCTAAATTTAGGTCTTCGCCGACCTAAAGACTGCGTTGTCAAAATTTTTGTTTAATTTCATTTTCGTCTGCGTTGTAATTGGCGCCAAGATTTCACCTTTCTCTTAAACTACGTTTGCTCGTATGAATTGGTTATCATGCGTGCGGAAGCTAAGTGTTTATTTGGTATGCATTTGAGTTCCACTCATCATATTACATGATATTTTGCCTTCTTCTTTTCTTTTTTGTAATTTTCCCAGGTTAAAGGAACAGTGTTTATGACGGATGCTAATGGTGCATTAGTGGATATAACAGCAAAGTCCTCTGCATACTTACCCCTCCAAGAAGCATCAATTCACAAAATTAAGCACGTTTCCGAGGCGGGCATATATCCTGGCCTGATAGAAGAATTCGTTGTCGTTGGTGAGAACAACTCAGATGACAGCTTGATCTTAAGTTTAAAGTCAATTCAGTTTGACATCGCATGGGAACGGTGTAGACAGCTTCAAGCTGAGGATGTGGTTGTCAAGGGTAAGGTGAGAGTTCTCGTGTCCTCTTGTTTCTTGTGATCCCTTGTGTATTTAGCTGCTGGAGATACTATTGTAGACTAGGATGCAGATTTTGGACTGGTTTGTACTTGATTTTGTTATAATTTAACATGTATAGGTATCATGATTGGAACCTTTTCTGTAGTTTTTCTCTGATATCAGTATGTTAATTGTGTTCTTATAAGCTGATCATCAATCCTACTCTTTTATTTGTTTGAATTGACATCCTATTGTCTTGTGATAGCCTCTTTATTTACTTATGATTATGATGCAGCGTTTTTGTTCTTGAAAACGATCTTTCTCTATAAATGTGTGCTATATTTCTTTATGCTGTTTCTTTCTGTTATTAGGCAACATACAAACATTTCATAAAAATTAATGACATCTAAGGACAGATTGTTTTATAGAACATTAAGAACACAGTAGTGATGTTAGGTGTGAAACCCATAATACTTTACCACTTGGTGTTCTTTGTGTCTACATCAAAGCAAATGTGATTATGAATATTTGGACTTGATTCCATAGGAAATTTCATACTTCTACCAGTGACTTCAATCGTCTTTAAGTTTCATTTGAAGATTCTTATCTTAGACAAGTACATGAGATAGTTGTTTTTGTGTTTGAATATCTATATCAGTTAAAATAATGTTTATATTTTAAATATCAAATCAGCTGTGAGCAACTTCACTGTAGTTTTTTTTGTATGGAAAGATTTGGAATCTGTATGAGTAAAAACTGTTAGATAAGGATTGCACACTGTCTCTTAGATCTGTTTAATGTTACAACAACAACAACAACAAAGCCTTATCCCACTAGGTGGGGTCGGCTTAATGTTACATTATTTAAATCATACGATTATCCCAGAGAAACATGATTGTGCAATCAAATTGATAAGTTTTATAGATGAAGAAATAAATTGAACATTAGCATTTGTATGCTCAAGGAGGGAGGCAGTAAAGTTAATCACCTAGAATAAGATAGCAAAAAATTTCTGATTTTGTTTTTCTTTTCCATTTTTTTTTCAGGGTGATTTACTTGTGAAATGATAATTTGATGAATGACTATCTTTTTTACTTTGTAACTCTGTAACTGTAACTCGTTTCCTGTGTTGGTAACAGATTGTAGGTGGAAACAAAGGAGGTGTAGTAGCAATTGTGGAGGGCATTCGTGGTTTTGTACCATTCTCCCAAATATCATCGGTAGGTATTCTTTATCAACCATGGTGTTGTTCATTTATTCAGGATTTGAAGACTGATTATCAGTGTAAGACCTATTATTCAGTTGGTCTTTTCCTTGTCTCACACCAGCATTTTGCCTTGAACTGAAATTTGTTAGCTTATTAATGTTTTATGCGCACTGATACACCCTCTAACAATAATAACAACCACTAGGTGGGGTCGGCTACATGGATCATACAACGCCATTCGTTGATTCATGTTCATGAGATTCGACAGAGTTTTACGCTGACTGTCGGGGCCTAACACAATCCTCCTCCTTTATCCGGGCTTGGGACCGGCTATAAACATAGGCGGAGTTTATATTTATATTTATATACTCTTCCCTTTTTCCATTAGTAGTTTCTTTTCGCATTCTTTCATTCTCTGTCAGTGTACCTTTTCTTTCGTTTTTCTACATCTTTAGCTGCCCGTGATGGTTGCTTCCTATCATTTTGATTAACCCTCTTAAGATTATTATTACCATTGTGCAAGTTTTTCAAAAACAGAAAACATTTGCCAGTCTGCTTTATATTTCATTCATTTGGTTGTATCTGACATACAATTAGGACATTTTTGGTTGACTTATTGCCAATATTTTTCATTCCAATGTGTAACCAGAAATCAACAGCTGAAGAACTCATTGATAAGGAGCTACCTCTAAAGTTTGTGGAGGTTGATGAGGAGCAGTCTAGGCTAGTGCTCAGTAACCGTAAGGCCATGGCAGATAGTCAGGCTCAGCTTGGAATTGGATCAGTGGTCTTGGGAACTGTGCAAAGTCTTAAACCATATGGTGCCTTTATTGATATTGGTGGGATCAATGGACTTCTCCATGTTAGCCAAATCAGTCATGATCGTGTTGCAGACATCTCAACAGTTCTGCAACCTGGTGACGCACTCAAGGTCTGCGAGAGTTCAATTAATGAGCTCATGTTTCATATATATATATATATATATATATATATATATATATATATATATGGTTTTGAAAAAAAAACTCATGTTTCTAACTTAATACAGGTGATGATTCTAAGTCATGACCGCGAAAGAGGCAGAGTTAGCTTATCGACCAAGAAGCTAGAGCCGACCCCTGGTGACATGATTCGCAATCCAAAGCTTGTTTTTGAAAAGGTAACTATGCCGAGTTCTTTTCTATTCCATAATTCAAAAGAGGGTATATATTCTAACATGATTTGTTTATATTAGGCGGATGAGATGGCCCAGATGTTCAGACAACGAATAGCACAGGCAGAGGCAATGGCTCGTGCAGACATGCTGAGATTTCAGCCTGAGGTATTTCATTTTTCGAAGGCCCTAGAAATTTTCTAATGCTCATTGATATGAATAATTTTGAGAAGTTTCTCTAGTACAACAACAACAAAGCCTTATCCCACTAGGTGGGGTCGGCTACATGGATCATACGACGCCATTCCGCTCTATTAGTAACCAAACCTTTCGCAGTCAATTATTTCCTTTTTCCTTTTTCCAGTAAAATCTATTATTTCCTTTTTCCAGTCAGTAATATCGTGGTAGTTTCCACCTCATTCCTTTATCTTCAGCTAATTTTTTCCTAGGATTATATAACCATATTTGTGACTAGAAGGTGATACTGCATGTGATAAATCGTTAAGTTTTGCTACATTCATTGAGATTGGGAAGTTACTGCACCAATTTGGAAAACAATGTTTGGTTGGTTTTTATTTAATGATTTCTATTAATTATTGAAGTTGGTGTGGCTTATTAATTGCATAATTTTTCAATCGCAGAGTGGACTGACTCTTAATTCGGAGGGAATCTTAGGACCCCTCACGTCAGACTTGCCGGCAGAGGGTTTGGACATGTCCGACATCCCTCCGGCAGAAGAGGCGTAAATATTCCTGTTAGGTTTTGTGAGCAATATTTCAGATTTCTTTTATAGTGAAGCATCTGCATGCAGCAGCATGTTCTTCAAGATTGTACTGAGTTTTTCAGAACACTGGTTGTATGTTTTACGAGTCTCACTTTCGATAATGTAAAAAAAAAAAAAAGTGTTCTTTCCGCTATCGCCCTTAACTGCTAAAATTACCTTTGAGA
The DNA here is from genome assembly GCA_030549335.1 of Pontederia crassipes. Taxonomy (NCBI): domain Eukaryota; kingdom Viridiplantae; phylum Streptophyta; class Magnoliopsida; order Commelinales; family Pontederiaceae; genus Pontederia; species Pontederia crassipes. The sequence goes on along the minus strand of CM060197.1, from coordinate 37,571,556 downwards.
AAATGACGAGTTATCTATATATGGGTAGGGTTTGATTCCCATGCTACCAAAGGTGCTTCCATCACCTAGGCCGCCCGATCCTTCATCCACCTTGTACATTCGTTGATCTATCTCAGCCGTCCGATCCTTAATCGACGGCTGAGATTAAGTTTTTTTCTTTTTTCAATGACCTCGGACAGAGCCTCTCCTCTCTCTCTCTTCTTCGTCCTGATCGCGCCCTCCGTCGGCGACGTGCGGTCCTTGCCGCCGCGCTGCGCGATCACGCCTTCACCGCTCTCTCGCCCTGTCGTCTTCCGCCGTCTCGCCGAGATCGAGAGCCGTCATCCGCCCCGTCGCCTTCCGCTGTCTCGCCGAGATCGGCCGCATCCGACGCGCGATCCGGCCAGATTTGCGGTCATCTTCGACGAGGACGAGATCTGGCCGCTTCTCCGGGCAGATCTGCGCCCCGCCAGCGTCGCTCTCTCACTCCGCCGCCGCCGTTCTCTCGCTCCGCCACCGCCATTCTCGCCCCGCCGCCGCTCTCTCGCCCCCGTCGCCGCTCTCTCGCTCTGCCGTAGCCGTTCTCTCGCCCTGCCGCCGCCGTTTTCTACCCCCGCCGCCGTTGCTCTCTCCCGCCGCCGCCGTTCTCCACCCCCCCCCCCCCCCCCCGCCGTCGCCGCCGTTGCTCTCTCCCCGCCGCCGCCGTTCTCCACCCCCCCCCCCCGCCGTCGCCGCCTCTCCCACTCGTCGTGACCTCCGTCTCGCCCACAACTCTCGCCGAGTAATCGAAGACTGAAATCGAGATTACTGAATTTTTTAATTTGATTTACAATTTGGAGTTTTAATGTAAGTTGATTGTAATTTTTAGTTATAATACTATGTACGACATGATTAGATTACAATTTTTTTTAGTTGTAATTTGATGGGCGATATGTTGACTTTGTGTAAGAACTTTTTTAATGTGTAAGAATCTTTTTAAAAGGCCTCGCGTCGAGCTTGCGTGCCTCCGCCGCTGAGAGTTTTTTCTCGTGTAATGTTATCAAAACAATGCCTAGTAATGTCGGGGGTCAATAATTTGTATGAATAAATTATAGATTTTGATGTGGTTCGATTTTTGTATACGAACTTGAACATGAGCTCGACGTTGTTCCAAGAATAGTTTCAAGAATATATGATCCAAACGTCAAAAATATGTGATACAAACGTCCAAAAATATGTGATACAAACATCATTCTGAATGTGATACAAATGTCGTTCCGAAAGTTATAAGCTCGACGTGGTTCCGAGAATATGTAATACAAACATCGTTCCGAAAATATCACAAAATTTGATACGAATCTCGTTCCGAAAATATGTGATACAAACGTTTTCGAGAATGTTATACAAAACGTTGTTCGGTTACGAGCTTGACGTAATTCCGAGAATATGTGATACAAATGACTGCCGAAAAAAACATGTAAAAGTGTACCACATCCAATCAAGCTTAACTAATCTACAACGTGGATTAAAAGAAAAAATTTATAGGATGAAGAATTAACGTGGCGTGGATTAACATGAATTAGCTCGCGGCGGGGGGCGCGCGCTCAACGACGGCGGAGGTGGTCAAGCTGGCGGCGGCGGTGCGCAAGTGGCGGCGATGGGTCGCGAGATCGGCGTCCCTCGAAACGACGTCGGCGGCGACGAGTCGCGAGCTCGGCGTCCCTCGGAACGACGGCGGCGGCGGCGAGTGGCGGCACCCTGCGTCGGCGAGGAGCGAGGTCGAAGCGCGTGCGGCGGCGAGATCTGGTCGTCGCGGAGGTCGGCGGGGGTCGCGGCGGAGCTCGACGACCGTTGGATTCATGCGCAGAACTGGTCTTCGCGGAGGTCGGCAGGGGTCGCGGCGGAGGTCGCCGGCGGTTGGATCTCCCCCTCACGCGCAGATCTGGTCAGCGGCGGAGCTCGATGGGGTCGCGGAGGTCGGCGGCGTCACGGATCTGCGCTGATCTGTCGGCGACGTCGCGGATCTGCGCAGATCTGTCGACGGCGTCGCGGATCGGCGCAGAGTCGACGGCGCGACTGTGGGTCGGCGGGTCGGCGGAGGTCGAAACTCAAGTTGCGTGCGGAGAGGGAAGAGGAAAGGAGGAGGGCGGTGAGCGCGGCGGCGACGATTGCGAGGGCGGTGAGCGCGGCGGCGACGATCGCGGGGGGGCGGTTGATCGCAAGGAGGAGAGAGAAGAAAGAAGGGGGAAAGGGTTTGGATCGTGCGTAGGTTGAAGAAAAAAGAAGGAAAAAAATCGCGCTGTTGTGAGTCGTTGAGATCGAATCAGACGGTGAAGATTGGACGCACGATTTGAACCCTTGATGAAAAAATAAACGGTCGCGATCTTGGTAGCATGTCAAGTTGGTAGCATCGGAATTAAACCCGAATGGATATAGTGACTTGGTCAGACATATTCTTTGCATATACTTTCTTTTATTTTTTTATATTTTTTAAATTATAAAATCAATAATGATAATAAAAAAATGATTTAAATAATCAATAGCAATCATATTTATTATTTCAAGATTTTACGAATTTTTTGCACATTATTATCTTTGAAAATAGGTGTAATATTTTTTTTATAATTTCATATATTCTAATATTTTTTTGTTCACTAATGATCCCTTAAATTATTAGTAAAGATATAAAAATAATAAAAAAATATCACTGACACGTCCGTCACACAAAAAGTGTATAGAACGCTATTTTTTCATATATATATATTGAAAGATCATAACGATCGTAATGAGTTAATATCCCAAGAAATTTTTACAAACAAAATAAATAAAATATCAAGATCAAGAAATTGAATTTTAATAAAAATTTTGGATAATTTTTTAAACTTATTTGGGTATTTGATTTATGCATGTATCCATAAACATCATGTCATAAATCAATCATGGTTGCTGGTTAGGGCAGTTGAATCTCAATTGGTTAAGGGTGCTTTATTAGAGAATAAATTATTATCATTCTATACTTCAATTAATTGAGTCTTAATAATTTTGGGCATAAAAAATCTCTTATAAATCTGAATTGGCATCCAAAATAAAATAAAAATAAACAGCATGCCATACAAAATACAAAAGTGACGCATTAACAAATAGATTTTCGAGTATATTTACTCGGTCCCAAAAAGGAAAAAGAAATATTTTTTTATCTAATTCGTCATATAAACTAATTAAATTTATTAATTCTAATTAAATTGATAATTTTAGAAATTAATATTATTGAATATTAATTATCGCACAATTAAAAGGTAAATTTTGACTGTTCATGTAATATATTTGTGAACTAAGAGGGCTTTTGTTAGTTAATTCCGATCGACGACCATTCAGAAGCTCCCGGCTGCTCGTCTCCTCACTTGTCCCACAGCTGCCGGAGACGAAGACGACGACCAAGACAGGCGACGGAAGAAGAGAATTAGAATACCGAGTTCGTCGTTGATACCCAGATCCAGATCCAAAGCTATCTCTAGATGGATCGGATCCAGGTAACCTTAGGCCCCATCCTTTGCCTTCTCGTCCTTCGGATCCATGCCCCAAATGGCTTTGTTCTCTCCATTTTGAATGTAAATTTAGGGGGTTTGAGATCGATACTTAAATTTCGATCTCATGCGTGTTTGAGCTCCCCGCATACTTCGATTTCTTGTCCGGTACATGTTTGACGGTTTGTCGATCTCACGTTTTCAGCCCCCGGAGGAGAATTACGCGAATCCGAAGACCTGCTTCTTCCACGTCCTCTTCAAGGTTCGGCCTTTGGGCTCAGAAACCCCTTTGTTTGGTGTTCGGTCAATTTTTTGCAATCAATTGATGAGTCTTGGTATTGTGCCGTACAGTCAAGAACCTTTTACTTTGGCGTTTGATAACATTTTCTGCTGGTTGTTAATTGCTTGATGCGATGTAGGCGGCTGCGTTGGCTTTCTATGTCCTGTCGGCTCTCTTCTTTGACAGTTTCGTCATCATCTTTGTTGTCACTGTGTTCCTGGCGGCCCTAGATTTTTGGGTCGTGAAGAACGTCAGCGGCAGGATATTGGTGGGTCTGAGGTGGTGGAATGAGATCGACGAACAAGGAGAGAGTGTCTGGAAATTCGAGTGCCTGGATCAAGAGGTTTTATTATTGATCTTGTGGAGTGTAGTAAATCCAGTTTCTTCGTTGCATTGGATTTGGATGGCTTCTTTTAATTCTTATTCAATTTTTGTGTGCTGTGTAGTCATTGGCTCGCATGAATAAGAAGGATTCTTGGCTCTTCTGGTGGACACTTTACCTTAGTGTAAGTTGCTCTTAACATCATGATTCATGCACGTTAATGAATTTTATAATTGTCGTTATTTTTGGTAACTATTTGTTGTCATATTATTTTAGATTTCTTTTCTTATTTCTAAGGAAGTCTGGTTTTTGGTCAGTTCTTTGGTGGCCTCTCATCGGGATTCCAACTAAATATAGGCACTGTCACGTATAATATAGGTCCGAAGCCATTAACGCCTTGGGCTTATTATGCTTGGAAACATAGATAGTGGTTAATTGTTGCAGTTCTTGCTAACTGCAGTGTATGTACAGAGAAATAGTGTGACACGACAAGGACTACAAAAATAATACATGCATCAATAAACACTTCTTGAAAACCCATTTTCAGTACTTAGATTTGTTTCCATTGATAAACTTTTGTTAGTTGAATATCACAATCAATGCTGTCAAATCACAATTCAACACATAAAATCATCCGATTTTACAATCACTGTAGGATTTCCTGGCAGGTCATGTACAAATTTCTTTTGTGTCAGCATGCAACAGCATTGCATAACATCGGTGGACATGATGTGCCACAGATCCAACTTTTCTTTTATCAGTTGCCGTACGTCACCGCCGATGTTCAGTCATTGATGCTAGCTAGGTGGTCTCCACTTCTATATCACATTGCTAAAGCTAGGTCATTGTTGCTAACCCGCCCTGGGCTGGCCCATTTACTATCCTGTTTCTCCGTTATTCCCTCTCCTCTGCCTCCCCTTCTCTTCTGGCTCATGTGATAAACCCCAGCCTTGGAAGCAGGGAAGCCTGTAATGGTCAGCCTTGGAAGTTTGACCTTCTATTATTGTATTTAATTTTTATTTAAACTTAATATTTGTAGTGTGACTGGTGTTTTCTGTTTGTACAAATTAATATTACATATATTCAAAAACAGATATCTGGTAGAATCAGGAATTCTTTGGTATTATCACACATTCACAATCATGTATCCACATAAATCAACATGTCATTTTCATGTGATCTAGCTTTAGTTGTTGAGATTTTAAGTTCTTTTGATAATGATGCGGAAAAAGATTCTAAGTTCCTCCTCAAAAAAAAAAAGATTCTAAGTTCATTATCATGCCGAGAAATAACTGCCTTGAACCAGTTTTTCCCAGTGAACAGATTGCTGGTTCTCTTAGGTAAAGGATCCTGCTAGGCACTTAATTTGCTTTTTCCTTTATATTTCTTTAATTTTATTTTGTTTCTATTTTATATCTGACTGATAAAACACTACAATGAATTATCTGAGGTTTTATGGGGATTAATTTCTTTTGTGAAAACCTAATTATTTACATCTTGACGCATGTTGGGCATTAACCTGGTGTGTCATACATCGAACTGTTGATGCTTTTATATACCTTAAATATGAGCACACATTATTGTTTTAGTAAACATGTGAGTTAAATAAGCATGTATAAAGCAAAAGTTTGTTTGAGCAACATGAAAATAGTGCAACTTATGTCTATCTTTTGCTTTATACATGCTTCAAGGTTCTTTCCCCCATATGATATTTTTTATGGAGCAACACCTGATATATGTATGTGTACACAGTATGTAACTTAGTTTTGGGGATTTATCTTGAGTTTAATTGTTAAACTTATGAAGTTTGGTTGTGATATACAGGCTGTAGCGTGGATTTTCCTTGGGATATTCTCACTTATACGATTTCAGGCAGATTATTTGTTGGTTGTTGGAGTTTGTTTGAGCCTAAGCATTGCCAACATTGTTGGCTTCACCAAATGTCGCAAAGGTGCATATGTTCTCCTTTCTATTGGGCAGTTGCTCTCTCTCAAATTTTGTAGCTTAGCAAGTAAAAAACGCACATAATTAATGTTAAGTGTTTCCTTTTGAGCACACAACAGTTTACTTTCTAGCCTTCTTCGACTTGGTCATTTTAAATTGTTAGAAGGCAAAACACAAGCACTAAGTGCTCGTCCCATTGGACTTTAACTTATGAGATCATAGTCACTTGAAAACCTAACCATGGAATCATAATCCATAATCCGTTAGTGGTGATAATCCATCAGCTCACTGTGAACCAAAGCTCCATGATCACACTCCAACCCGAGATTATAGTTTGAGTTTAGCATGTCATTATCAGGAACCTGCCTATGGCAACATACCGGAGTTTGTGACTAATCCATATATATTTGAAAAAGAATTCTGTGGAACAAAGATAATACCTTGGAATTGTTTGTTATGAAATCTGCTTGTCGAGTAAATTATTGGTAGGATAATTTAGTTGGAGTCTGAACTTTCAATTAACCATAATGTTGAGTTCCGGAGTGGCTGATTGGGAGTGGCATTATGTGGTCGCTCATGGTGGGCAGCTTATGAGGGGGATTGCCTGAGTGACAAATTATTAACAATAGATCCTGGTGGGTAATAGAACCCTGTTGGAGATTTTCTCTGGATATTCATGTAGAACTATTTTAGCATTACTGTCATGGATTTTTTGTTTTACTCAGATATCTGCTTGCCCACCTTTAAGTCTCCTTGCTTGTGTACCTAACACGTCCCAGGAATTCTGGTTCTTGTAAGTAGGAGTTCTAAGTAATGTCTACAACAACAACAACAAAGCCTTATCCCACTAGGTGGGGTCGACTACATGGATCATACGACGCCGACGCCATTCCGCTCATCCGTTGATTCATGTTCATGAGATTCTAAGTAATGCCTACAATTGATAAATTTCAAAAATCCTTAAAAACATGTTTTCCTTCGATTTTATGCAAAACCATGTAAGTAGCATCCATCATATCCACTGGAATAACCTTCCGAGTATGTTCTGAACGCTAACCATTTTTCTCTTGTTGTTCAGATGCTAAGAAACAGATCCAACAATTTGCAGCTCAGACTATTGCTTCCCGTTTCTCTTCCACGTTGCAATCAGCATTTAGTGTTGTGTGAGAATTGTGCAGGTGAGGATGGAGACTGAAACTCGGATACTTGACAGTGTAAATGCACAAAATTTGGAATAACCTTAGATCTGTTAAATGTCATTACTTTTTCAATATTTTGTTCTTCCATTTTTGTAGTATACGAGAAGCATCTAGTTGTTGAAATCGTGAATTCCTGCAATATTAATGCGGACCAAAGCTACATACCCCTGGAATACATGTAAAGTAATAATTTTCGCAAGTGAAATATATGACTTCTCTACATCCTGTATTCCAGCAATCATCTCTCTCTCTCTCTCTCTCTCTCTCTCTGTGTGTGTGTGTGTGTCTCCTTCCTTTCCTCTTTTTTTTTATTTTTTTGGCCAATTCCTTTGCTTCTTTCATTACCGTCATTAGACTTTGGGAAATAATGTAAAATGAGGATCAAATGCAGAGGTTACAGGTAGTGATCATCCATTTTTTTCCTCTCTTTCTGTCAAGATATAGTACGGTTGAGGTAGCATGTGATAACCAAATGAATGGAACGACCCGGTAACAAAATTGTGATGCAAAGTCCAGCATTGCATGTACTCTTCAACTTTATACTATCCTCCAATACTTTGTAGATGGTTTCAGTTATTTTGCATACGTGGAATATTTTTTAAAAATAAAATAAATATAACACAATAAAATAATATTTAAATAATAATTAAATAATTAAAAATAGTAGGGGCGCGATCCCCTCCGCCTCTTCCTTGTCTCCCTCCACCTCTTCCTTCGGCAGACAAGGAGTTAGATTGCCGCCCCGCCGCAGCAAAAGCGAGCAACGGTACTTGCAATGCCGAGGATGGATCAGGTGACATTGAGGGATCGAAGAGTTTGCGACTGGGGCATATTGGGCGAACAATCCATTGCGCGTAACGGAGGATCTCTTGACTATGGCTGAGCAAATTCGGGACCGGGTCCGGGTCTCAGCGGACCCGGTCCCGACTCGAATTATGCTAGGTCAAAATTTTTTTGAACCGGTACCGAATTCGGACCCGACCGGATTCGATTCCGGATCAGACTCGGCAATTCAGGAAAGTCACCGGATTTGTGATCGGCAATGTCGAGAAACAAGGAAGGGCGGAACGACCACCAGTGGCGATCCGGTGCCTGGCGGCCGGATCGACCACCAGTGACGATCCGGCGCCTGGCGGCCGGATCGACCATCTACGTCTGGCGGCCGGATTGGCTCACCTAGAGTCGCGAATCGTCGTCAGTGGCCAAATCCGACGCCTGGCGGCCAGATCGGCCTCCAATGGCCAGATCCGGCACTTGACGGCCGATCTGGCGCCGGCGGCATATCCGGCTCCTGGCAGCCGAATTTTTACTCGATTTTTCGAATCGGTGCGGTCCGGGTCGACTCCTACTCAGCCCTACTGTTGGCCAACATTCTACGAGAATCAAACCAAAGAGATTCAAGATTTCCTACGCTGATAACGATTCACGGTGTTTGGCATTTCTAATGAAAAAGGTTGCGCCTTTGGTTACCTTGTGGCATTGGATCTTGGTGGTGGTCCAAGGTGGTCTGCAACAAGTCGGGGTGTCTTTTGCTTCAGGCAGAGCAGGAAGTCTTCAGCCCTCGATGCGAGTGTCTTGTTCTTATTCTCGTCAGCCACCAGGTCCTTGACCACGTGCATGTCCCACGTGGATTTGGACACGTGCATCCTGCCACATGTACATAGCGGCCTCCACACAGTCGACGATCTCGAGCGCGATAGAGGTTTTAAAAAAAAAAATTAGAAAGATGAAGCTGGAAAAGAAGATAAAATTGAAGAATATTTAGTAAAATTTATTCATATACATATATACACGTACTTTACACGTTAATAATATGTTCGTGTACTTGATTAAACTGTTGATCGTTATTTTTAGATGTACAAAATATAAGAGTAGAATTAGGTGGATCAAGATATCAATGCTGAAATTTCGTTCGCACTGGATTAAAGGAACTAAAATCCTAGGATCCACGTGAACTTCTAATTTCGGGTTTAATTTTGGAGTCCGTCAATTTGATTAGAATTTATCATTTCACTCTTGCCATTATTTATGAATATAAAACTCTGATGGATCTTTAATTATAAAGCATATCATAAATTTAATATCCAATTGTTAAGACCAAGTTTCACGTAGGCTCCCACATGCCGTTTTTTTATATTCTTTTCACTCTTCTTGCCCTGTATTGGCATGAGATTAGGATCAGGAATTCATATGTATACAAGTCATAAATATCATCATCATCCTTGTTTAGTGGTGTGTTACGACGACATGCTTTGAGAGAGAGAGAGAGAGGGGATCACGGTTTGTTTTTTCAGTTATTTCCAAAGATCTAATAAAAAATAAATCAGAAATTTAGTGAGTGGGATTTAACTGGAGATCTCCTTGACTTACGAGTGAATTGAATGTGTCAACTTATCACATCCTAATTCTCTTGATATATTTATATTATTCATGAACGATGACACACATAAAACATGAGAGGCCACCTCTTCGGATTAATGAAACTTGGATTGACTTAGACTCCATTTGTTTGTTTGTAAGAGAAATACAATAATATAACTAACATATTATATAATTTCACTAATTATTAATACTATTTCAAGTTTTGGTGCTGTCGATGTTTACATGCACATAAAATTGAAACTAATATTGTCTACTAAATGGATGAGTCCAAAGTGGAATTAAACAAAATATTCCTTTTGACTTAACCAGCACCATAATCAATATGTATTTAATTATTACTAAAAACAGGTGGGTTAATTATTGCGAAAATCTACACAAGCCTCTTGGCACTTTGATGCAATGTAGACCAATATTTTGAACTATAATTTTTTTAAGTGTGGAAATCAAATTTGAGAATCAAAGTGTCAATCAATGATTGTTCAATAATAGCCGACTTAAACAAGTAGAAAAGAAGGATACTTGATAGAATGTCAGAAATGTTATCCTTGGTTGAGAAATATTTTAACAACTCCTCAATCAGGAGTCGTTAGGAACGAGATAATTTAGGTAGATTATCGATTATTTTATTTAAAATTTTCACAACCCACCATATTATTTTGTTTGAGTATGATTGTACTATTCTGATAATATTGGTAATATTAATTATCGCCTCATTAATAATTTAGATAAGATATAGGAAAGGTGGCTTTCCAGATTACAAATTGCTTGATATGCATTTTGATAATAATATTTATTCATTCAAAATCTTTAATTTTAAATATTTTATTAATAAATATATATTATTTAACTTCATATTTTTTATTATTTGATTTTTTTATAAGTAACTCTTCATTTTGTCTCATCTTCTTTTATTCATATTCACTTTTCTATTATTTTTCTTTATTTATAATACTATGTGATGAAAATTTAAAATAATTTTAGGGATATTTTAATAATTTATTATCTGCCTATTTTAACTACTATATTTGTCTAATATTATAATGTGATGTTACGGGTAATTTAAGTAGTAAGCCATATAGTAGTCTTTTGTCAACATTTAACAAATTGAGAATAAACTTGAGGTTGCTTTTATATGAAAAAAGATATTTTTTATATCTACATTTTTTTTGAAAAATTAACAGGAATATGTCTTTGATAGAAATAAATTTATAAAATGATATGAGAAACAAACACCAATGGAGTACAGAACTATCGTTATAGAAGCATATTATATTGCCATATTAATCAATCTATGATGTACATTTATTCGATAATTTAATGTGATAAAGATACGACAAATAGAAGAACTCACCAAAGGTTTGTGAAATTCATCCTTTGGAAAATATTATTAGATGATTTTTTTTAAAAAAAATATTATAATATCATAAATTTCAGATTAACTTATAACTATAATACATGGAGAGTTTATATAGACCATTTTATTGTAGATGATAGAATTCTCACTCAAATTAGAAGTTTGTAGCAGTCTCAAAAAATTTGAACACCTATCATAATATATGAAATTAAATTAATTGTGAATCACAAATAAATAGTTTTCACATTTAAAGAAAAAAATACCTCTTTAGTTAAGTTAAATTGAAATTCTTAGTTACGAGTTTATGTAGGATTTTCTTTCTCTTCTCCATGTCTTTTGCTAGTTAAAACTTTAAAGGCGATCACTCGCCATGAATAGATGTTGTAATACTGACAAATATTTTGGATGTCCACAAGTTATAAAATGATAAGTAAATTTTCTTACATAAACAACAAGCCAAAAGATGACATTTCTTACTTGTAAGCACACCCACAACACCATCTTATAGAGTTGTACCATCAATTATTTTAGCTACTTGTTCATGCATTTTTTTGAACTTCCAGCTATAGTTGATGGAGTAGAAGGCAACCACATAGTGTGATTGCATGTTGATGTGGTCTATGGTGTGTGGATCCAATAATATCCACTTGTACATAATAGTCTAAATGGAAACATTTGAACTACGAGTACATTTATAACACAATACATAACAACTTTGTCCTATTAGACATACACAATTACCGAATCATGTGAGAACATACTTTATGAACTATTAGGAATATATAATTGCCCAATCAAATTAAAATCAAGTTTATGACTTGTTAAGGATGCATAACTACTCAATCAATATATCTTAAAGACATAACTTATATAATTTAGATGTCTAGTGTCTAATTCCTCCATTTTCTCAATTTTATATATAAACTTCATAGTTGACCAACAACAAAAGATTTTATGCATCACCAATGAATATTTCTCACCTTCCTATTTCTTAGTTCAAAATTCACTATTTTTCTTTATGAGACTCAATGGACAACTTACAATTTTGGAAATTGAGTATCTCGTTAAAATAGTAATACTAATAAATTACCTTAAAACTTAGTCAATGTTTAAGAGAAATATCAAATTGAAAACTCACATATGTGACGAAGATTTAATAAATTATTTGTTATGGCCTTAGAATCAACCTAGTATACTTGTTGACACATAAGCACCATGATGAAAACTCACTTAAGGAGCATATGTCTTTACTAAATAACATCACACAAAAGACCTATCGTCTATCTTTGGCACTTGTGTTAAGTCCTTTTAGTTGTCCAATTTTGGCACCAGAAATGAGGTCTTATATCATACTCCCTTGCCAAATTATATCGAACTAAAATAGGCTCGTGTTTTCTACTTGACAAATTGTGATGATATTAGATCATATATGAGTTTAAATTATTTTATCCCCATTCACTTTACTGTTAGCATGAAGGTGAATGTTCATGTAATTTGATAATCTCATGTTTGACTAACACACTTTACTTGTGTATAATAACTCACAATAATTTTGAATAAAGAAATTAAATGATTTCAGTTAACAAGTATTTACATACAATTAGTATGTAATCCTATACCTTTCACATGTCAAAGAAATACATGTTTAAGATTAAGCTTCATAAATGGATCAACCATGATGTGCAGACACATATAGAATCATGCCAATTTTTCAAACATTTTCTTTTCGCATGTTAACGTCCTTGATCTAGAGTGTTCAACCTTAGCTTAGCCTTGCTAGTAGTAGTCTTATTCTCTACCATCACCATCGATAGAAGCATCCATCTATTTCCCTTCTCTTCGGTAGTATGAGTGTTTCATCAAATCAAAGTAGAAGGAGGAGCTCCTATATCTTGTGGATCACTCTCTTATGTTGTGTTCTTCTTTCAATGATTGTGAGTTCCATGGACAAAGAGATTGTCACTTCTTTATACAACCCATTTTTCTTGAGTAAAAAACTAGTTGCCCATCCATTGTTTACAATGCTATACAATTATACTTTTGGTTGCTCCATGTTACAACAACATTGCTAAGTAGGAAGACTTAACTACATGTGAACTTGTAGTCATCAACATACCCAACCTAATTAACACACACACACACATGTAACTTCCTTCTTGGTAGCATAGTGTGCCAAATGTCAGATTAAATACACGGTATTGCATAAATCATAGTTTTGATAGTTGGCATAAGTAAGAGAGGTCATAATTCTATTTTCTTCTAAAGTATTTTGGCACATGTTAATATTTTAAACTTCATCTTTTGTTATAAAAGTTCCTGTGTTTGAAGTTATCCATTCAAAAATATTCGAGGATCTCTTGAATATATAAAAGAGTAATAGATCTTTTTGAATGATCTCATTGATTTTTTTACTCCACGTATACATGAAATTTGTGAAAAATGAAAGCATCGTCGACGAGGGAAGTTTAAAAGAATGGAAAAAGTTCTTTTTCAGAGAGTGTGGCTTGGCAACACAGATATAGAATCCCTTTTGGAATAGTATTTACCTATTTGTCCACTGACGTCGTCCAAGCGTATGCTTAGAAACAAATCTCCCTAAACGTGTGGCATTTGGCATTATAACAAGACTTTCGCTATATTAACAAAAGGAGCTTGTCTAAACAAGGAACACATCTAGACGCCGCAAGAATCATTATAAGCGATTAAACATGCGCATATGCATAAGCATATATGCATATTATATGAAATTCCAATTGGCCTTGAGAGGATATAAATAGTTGTGACATTGAGTCAAATCTTATACGGTTAAAATTAAAGATCAATATTGAGTATATAAATGGGCGGGTCTTTTGTTTCTTAAGGTTTGTCTTAAAAAATAGTGCCAAAAATAAATATTTTTTATTGACAAATCAGCAAGATATTTATAGACAAAGGATGTTACCACCTTGTGCACAACTATTGATCTTTGGTAGAGGTTTAATATTTGACATTACCGCTTTAGTCTCTTATTAAGAAGGGTTTATATTTTCATAAACCTCTCCTAAATTATCTCGATTTTCGGTGTCTAAACCTAGACTACTGACTTTTTTTTTGTATCCCTAAACTATCATCATTTTTTCACTTTAGTCCTTCCATCTACTTCTGTTACATTTTTCGTTACTTTTGATTTTTTTTCCATTTATGAAAAGAATAAATTACCCCTCCCTTCATAACACATCAAATAATAAATACAAAAAAAGAAAAAAAAGAAAAAAATTTGAGGGAGGGTAGTCTTTTCATAAATGACAATTTTTTTGTTTACCACTTTAATCTTTCCAACAATTTTTTTATTTTTTGTAATTTTTATTTCATATTTTTCTAGAGGGAGGGGTAATTTAGTCTTTTCATAAATGGAAAAAAGTAAAAATAACAAAAAAATGTAATAGAACTAGACGAAAGGACTAAAGTGAAAAAATCGTGATAGTTTAGGAATAAAAAAAAAATAAGTTTGTAGTTTGAAGTTAAATGCAAAAAATCGCGATAGTTTAGAAAAGATTTATGAAAATAACCCTATTAAGAATAATTATTTCTTCTATTTTGGGTGCTCAAACTAACGAAACTTGAGTCGAATCACATTAATTAACAAGTTTTTTTAAGAGTAAGACCAGGCCAAGTGGTGTAATTTCTCAACTACAAAGCAATGGTTGATTCAATCTGGGTTGATATTAAATCGTATTTGTCACAAATTAATTGAGATCAACTATGTTCAATTTGCATAAATCAAATCGAGTTGGTTCAACACTAGGAAAACTAAGTTAAATTTATATTTTGAAAGAATAATAAAATAAAGAGAATACTGAAATCAATGAAAAAAAGGAAAGTATAATTGAGGAGGGAAGTTTGAAGAATGGAAAGATGAGAAAATAAGAAACAAATGATATAATGAAGGACGAAATAGAAAAGTACGTATAAATGTGAATTAGTAAGGAGAAGGAGACTAAAATGACAAAAAAAAGCATGAAAGGGAAAAATTAAAATTCAAGTTTAGAAGATGAAGTTAAAATTATGGTATGATTTAGTGAAGAAAAATGCAATGTTATTAAGACGTTTTGTCCGATCTAATTTGACTTGAAAACTAATATAGTAATTGAACTTAGAAAAATCTGTCTGAATTGAAAAAAAAAATCAGTGAACTAATCAAAACGAGGTCAATATAAAAATTTGAAAAAAATAAAGGTTCAAATGAAAAGTAGTTGAAAAATGGAAGGAAAAACATTGAAAACGGCACGCTTTTTCAAGGCGAAAATAGAAATTTGGAATATAGCAATAAATATAGAAAGATAATTATGTGGAGAAAATGGCAATAAAAGAAAAAGAATTATTGGTGGAGAAGAAATATAATTATTTTTTTAAAATGAAGAATACCGCATATAAGAAATGGGAAAAGAGTAAGTAAACTATTATAATTAAATATTTAATAATGATTTCGGATATAATAAATAAATAAATATGCTTATCATTAGGATTATATTATAATTATAATTATTATTTGGGCAAGTATTTATGTTTTTCAAATATAATAAATAATTATAAACATAAATCTAATCAACTATAAAATTGAAAAAATAAAAGGAGAAGCAATGAGCAATATGAAAAATAGAAGGAAATAAATGTGGGATGACAAACAATAAAAATAAATAAATGGAAATAAAAAACAAAAGAGATGAAGATAAAGAAGGGAAATAAAACAAGACAATGTATCAAAGTGAATTTAATTTAATTTAATTAATATAATATTCACCAATATTATATAAATAATAAAGAAGGAATAACAATCTATCAATCATCATAGTTTTCGATGACATGAATATAAAAATATTAGAAAAATGGAAATGAATTTATTTTGAAAGAAGTAAGGACAGAATTAATAAAAGTACTCTCTCTCTCTTTCTCTCTCTCTCTGAGGGGCTACCGTTCGAGCGATGAGAGAGAAAGATAAGAGGGGCCACCGTCCATGTAATTAAGTGTAACAAATGGATGAGGCCACCACAAGGAAAGAGAAAGAGCGAGGAGGAGAGTAGGAAAGTCGGACCGTTCAAAGCACTCGTTTACTCGGGCCGTGTAAAGTGTAAACGAAACCTCGCTCGTTCCCTCGCTACTTCTCTTTCTCTCTCCTCGTTGGCTTGAAAGCATTAAAAAAGAGTTAAAAAAAGAAAAATACGACATCGCATTTGCGGCTAAAACTCCACATGTCACATGCTTCTATTTGGTTTGACCTCACCACCGTCCGCCACCTCTATAAAAGCCCCCCTCTCTCTCTCCAACCTCATCCAACTCCATTCCTTTCACTCACCCCTCTCTCTCCTGCCCTTTGCCCACCTGCTAGTTGCCTCGAACTCGAGCTTCTGCCAGTACAGACTCTGCAACAATCAGCTGTGAGATAGAAGAAGCGCCTGCCATTCATGGAGTTCCACGGCACGACTGCTCCCAGCGAGGACGACCTGAGGAGAGGCCCTTGGACCGTTGAGGAAGACATCTTGCTGATGAACTACATCGCCGCCCACGGCGACGGCCGCTGGAACTCCCTCGCGCTCTCTGCTGGTACGTCTCTTGAGTCTTGATTGATCAAATAGTCCTTCACTACATATATATACAGCAGCCGCTTTGGAAGAGATTAACTAAACTAACTCTTCTCTCCGGAATGATTCAGGTCTCAAGAGGACAGGCAAGAGCTGCCGACTCCGGTGGCTGAACTATCTCCGGCCCGACGTCCGGCGCGGAAACATCACCCCCCAGGAGCAGCTCCTGATTCTTGAGCTCCACTCTCGATGGGGAAACAGGTAAAGAGAGCTCTGAGATGACTGTGATAGTTTCCAAAAGAAGTAAAAGAGTATTGTGATCTGATGGAATGATCAAAACGTGCAGGTGGTCGAAGATTGCACAGCACTTGCCGGGGCGGACGGACAACGAGATCAAGAACTACTGGCGGACCCGCGTGCAGAAGCACGCGAAGCAGCTGCGATGCGACGTGGACAGCAAGCAGTTCAAGGACGCGGTCCGGCACCTGTGGATGCCGCGCCTCGTCGAGCGCATCCGCGCGGCCTCCGGCGCCTCCAACGACCTCGTGCCGGCCGCAAACGCGAGTGACTCGGTCCCCGCGGCCGCTCCCCCGCAGCAGCAGCAACAATGGACCACCGTCGAAGTCGCAAATGAGCACTCGCAGCTGCTCGCGAAACCGACGCCGGAGAGCTCGAGCACGGCCGAGTCGTCGTTGGAGGAGTACTCGCTGGACACGGGATTCTCGCCGCCTCCGGCGACCTCGGAGATCAGCTTCGAGGGGAGCTGCTGCGTCTTGCAGGAGAGCGAGAACGGGAATGGAGACGAGTGCTGGATGCAGGAGCAGCAGCTCGGCGGCGGGTGGTGGGCGGAGGCGTTGGCGCCGCTGCCGAGCCCCGGCGCCTACGGCTGCTTTGGATTGCCGGAGTTGGAGCAGGTCGGAGACTGGGGAGAAAGCCTGTGGAGCATGGACGATATTTGGCTACAGCCACAGTTCTGAATTTGGAGGGAAATTACAAAGGAAAAAACACACACACACACACAAGAACTAGAACAAGAGCAAGGAAATTGTAAAAATTTAAAAAAAGGAAAAAAAAGATATGGAGAGTGATTAATTAGCAAAAAATATTCAAGTTTTGCAAATCACTCTCTATTTTTTTTGGATCTTAGTTTCTTAACTTTTTTTTGCTTTGTTATAAATATTTTTTGAGGGTATCACTACGTACCTGCTGAGTTGTGGCTTTATAAAATATATCTTTGTTATAAATATGTTTAGATGTGCATTTTCTCCATCGTTCATCTTTTCACATCATATATTATGATTCGTAGACTACTTTCTTTTTTTAGTATAATGCATTTCAAAGTTTAGAACCACAAAAATAATATTTTTTATTGGGTTTGTTATATATTAATATTCATTCCTATATATAGTTTTCTCATCTTTCATTTATTGTAGTTTTCAATATAATGAAATGTGAACTTAACATAGAGATATATGTAGTCATTAATTAAATAAAAGGATGCATCACAAGATGTGTCTTGGTAATTAGAATTTATTAAACCAATGATATAACCATGAATGGATTCCCAAAGGTATAGATCAACTTGCATGTTATATATGTCTAATAATAATTAGGGATGGGATCAAGGTACATATGATCATCTAATTAAATACGCGTGGTTTGCCACAAACTGGCCACTGATTTTGACACTATCTTTGACTCATCGATTGCTTATATCCCTACAAACTTTTTATACATTAAGCATATATCAGCACTAAAAATTTCCATAATTAAAAGTATGAAATCTGTAAAAAAAACATATATATGATTGAAACAACATATATATGACTGAAAAAAAAAACTGATCAGGTCCGGAATGCATTTTGACGAAAATATTCATTCAATTAAATTTTTATTTTAAATATTTTATTAATAAACAATTATCATGCAACTTCATCTTCTTTATTATTTGAAATCTTTTATAGATAATTCTTATTTTGTATCATCTTTTATATACATATATTAACTTTTCTGTTTTTCTCTTTGTTTATTTATAATAATATGTTATTAAAATTTAAAATAATTTTAAGGCTATTTTAATAATTTTTCTCTAATATGTTTTGACTACTATTTGTATTACCAGTACTTAAGAAACACTGTAATGTAATATTATCGGCAATTTAAATAATGGTCACTTATTTAAGTGATGATATAAATTACCAATTAATTAAATCGGTAATGTGTCAAACGGATCTTAGTCGCATGCTTGAAAAATCAGAATATGAATAGAAGCTTGTAATTAAATTCCCTGTGGGAAAAGGAAATGCATTGCCATTTTAAATCATGAAGCACTTCCATGGATCCAGTGGAGGTCTCCATCCAATTCTCTGTGCCATCATGGTTGAGCACTCATCTCAGCTCCAAATACATATTTCATGGATATACATATCTAGCAAAAAGTGCAACTTGAGAAGGAAAAGTAAACGAAAGATCCACACTCTAGCACACAATACTGTTAAGAAAATAGAAATTATACCATGCAAATTAATTGGGGGCAACATCTTGAACAGTACTGTTTCATTTTCAAAGAGGAATGAATCCAAGTTGGTAAATAATTTAGACCTTGAGAAAAGAGAAGAAAAAGATTCATTAATGCCCTCCATTTAATTGTGTTCCTTTCAACTACAGTTGAGATGTATACTAAAACTTGCCCTACAACTACAGGAGTCTCCTCAACTAAATTCACAAATATGATACTAAAAAATTTAAGTGATTAACGTCCTTTTTTTTCTTTTAATAGCATGCTTTTGCTATTTTACTTTTATAGTATTTAACTTTTTTAGATGACATGGTTTATAAGCATGACATGTACTAGATTTAAACTATACGGTTCAAACTTTATGCTACACATATTGGTTAAACATATACGAAAAATATTTATGTATACCTCAAATATTTCATGTTAAACTTGTTTACTACTAAGAATTTATGTGGATTTCTGACAATTTTAGTGTAACCTAATTCACTATAAATGTAAAAATTTAACAAGTTAAATTTCAACAAGAATTATGTCAGATTTTGATTAATAGATATATTAATAATTTTAAACACTTAAGTCATTATAATCAGTATCATTAGTATATTTATATATAAATAAAAAAGGAGCACGAGTAGGAGATCAACCAATATCAAAATAATTTCCAAAAAATAAACTTCTCAATTATGCAATTTTTAATCAACAAAAGCATATTCTATGTAACAATTAAAGATGCTATCAACAAATGGGAAAAAAATATTTAATAAGAAATGCTGGCTGTGTAGTTGAAGAAGAGGATGACTTAAGAAGAGCTGCTTAACCCCATTTTTAGTTCAAAACTTGATATATTTGGAACGTGTATAACAATGTGTCGAATTTTAATATTATGCTTAAACCCCCCATTTGAATGTGCCATTTTAATATTATGTTTAATTGGTTGGACGTAAAAACATGGAAAAAAATTGTACATAATTTTCAAACTTTAAACTCTACTCCCTATAAGTTATTAAGTATTAATATACTAATGCTCATTTTTCTAGCTATTGCATAATCATTTTTCGATTTTAACGATACAATATACAAGCTATAATGTTTTCACTGAATTATATAATCTATTTGGATGTTTTAAAACGAAATGTTTTCTTTTTTATTTAAAAAAACATTTAATTTTATAAAAAATCACATACAAACCAGAAAGCGGCTTCTTGTACTATTGGATTTGGACACGTGTCGAAATGACTCAAGAGCACGTGTGCATAAGCGTTTAGGTTGAGCACAATATTTATATTATTCTAGATTTCTAGTACGACGTGGTACGCGGGACGGTAGCCCGTGTCGGCTTTTGCACACGTGGGCGGTCAATGAGGTGTGGAGCCCACGGTCAACCACAGAAGAAAAGACGCTTCAGTCGCCATGTAGTTATATTTTATATTTTATTTAAGTGACCATCCATCTAATATTTATTTAATTTATTTTTTAAAAATATAATATGTTTTCAGAAGAATATTTATCGAAATTCGAATTGGAAGACCTTGACATTTTACTTTTCTATTTAGGGTAAAGAGGCGCTTGCGCCGAGGAGTTTCGTGAGCGACCTCTTCACCCTTGAATCCTAATCAAATGATACATTTATTATTATTATTTTTCACTCCATCGCAGTTGTCCCGTGTGCACTCGCCTTAGTTGTTCTCTCTCAAAAGCTTGTGCTTCCCTTCTCTCCTTAGATTCTTTCCGCTTCGTCGATGGCGAGGTCGCTCCGTGGCTGCTCCGATGATGAGATCCCCCTTTGACGACGGTGACATCGCTCTTCGGCTGCCACTGACTCCCCGACATTGCCACCCTCGATGAGTCTGCCTCGCTCTTCCAAGCTCGTCGTGCCATCTTTTTCGATCCGGCCTAATTGCTGCTCGAACAATAAGTTTTCTACGCCTCCAAGGATCCCGCCATTCGAAGTCTTTGCTTGCAATTTCGCGACTTCCTCCCTTCGCGACCGCCTCCGACGCGCTCAGCTGCCACCAGAGCTACAAGTCGCTCATGCTCGCATGCCTCCGTCGCGACGAAGCCCGCGTCCATTCCATCGCCGCTTGCCTCTCCTTAGCCCTTAGTAGCATTACCGCCATGGATCTAGAACCCCTCATCGCAGACGACAATGCGGTCGTCGTAGCCTTGGCGGCATTCGAGACTTCGGAGTCCATCCAAGGTCCGATGGTTTTCGGCACCAGTCAGGACAACGACGAGTACTTCTCCCAGGTGGGCATCGGCAGCCGGAGGAAGCTGATGTACATGGTGCTCGACACGGGGAGCGACATGACCTAGTTGTAGTGCCAGCCCTGCGCCGACTGCTACTTCGACCTGGTGTTCAACCCGACCACGTTCTCTTCCTACGCACTTCTCCTCTGCGACGCGCAGCCATGCCACTCCCTCGACGTCGCCGCCTGTCGCAACGCCTCCAGAAGCAGCCACAGTGAGAATGACGAATGGAATCAGACGACTGCGATTGAGCGAAAAAAATAAAAAAGCACGCCGTCTAATTATGATCCAAGGGTGAAGAGGCGCACATTTCACTTGGTAGAAACGACATAATTTAGTGGTACCAATACTCAAAATGTGGATATAGTTTAACCAGTGGTTTGAATGTTTTTTTATGTACCTGGAAGCAGTAACTGAAGTTAGAAGAGAGGGTTTATAGTTTTCCCTTGTAAATCACTGAAATTTATGGTTTTTAATTCAAACGACAAACAGATGGTCCTAAGCTTGGTAGCCATCATTTTACTTCTCAAAAAGAGAGCGACGCTCTGGAGAAAGAAGGAAATTAGTACACTATGTTCATTCTTTTCTACTACATAAACTTGTTGAAGTGTTCCACTGTTATTTTTTTCTTCTAATTATTACTACTTGGATCTTTGTTTAACTTGAGTTAATTCTACATTTCTTCCTGCAGACACCGAAAATAATGTTGACAAAATACTCCAGCTTATAGCTGAAGAGGAGAGCAACACATCATCCTTGAATTCAGTAGATAAGTCTGAGCTAGTTTCTCTTATAAAGGATGTGCATAAGGGCTACGAATATCTCTACAAACGCTATGACAATTTAACTGAAAATCTAAAGAATAAATTTCACCGGAATGAACACCATGGGTGGTTTTCTTCTCATTCTAGTTCCAGTTCCAACTCTTCAGATTCTGCATCAGAAGAAGACTCAAGTAAACAAACAAGTAAAAAGGACTTTACAGGAGAATTGAAGATATCCTTGGAGAAGTGCAAAGAATTGCAGGAGCAGCTTGAAAATGCCAATAAGCAAAATTTTGAGCTTCATACTGATGTTGCCTCATTGCTTGACAAAACTTCAAAATTTGAGACCATTGAAGCTAAGTTGGAAGAAGTTGAAGCCACCAAAGTTATGTTAGAGAACAACCTTCGGAGCTTGACAAAGAGTACAGAATTCTTACAAGATGAGAATAGAGAACTTAAGGAGCAGTTGTCCGCTTCTCTTAAAGGACGAGAAGAAGCAAATAAGCGAATATGTACAATTGAAGAGCAAAAACAAGCTCTTTTATCAGATAATGCAGATGCTTTGAGCAAGCTCCATGAGGCAGTAAAGTTTGCAGAAGGATGTAAGATTGAGGTCCAACAGATGAAAGATCAGAAGTTGGCTGTGGAATCTAATAATACTCATTTAAAGGAAGCATTAGAACAAATTTCCCAAGAAGTGGCTTCCCTGAACCAATTATTGGATAACAAGAATAAGGAAGTAGAATCTCTCAGATCTAACAACGTTGAATCTAAAACCAAGATACACGAATTGGAGAAATCTTTAACTGATCAAAGAGATGAATACACTTTGAATATGAAATTAGAATCCGACGAATTTTCTTCCAAAATTGCACGGCTGTTACTGGATAATGAGAGCATGAAAGGTGATGTACAAGGTGCTAAAGAAAAGAATAGTGAATTGAACAAAGCTTTGGAAGAAATGAACTGTGAAACATCCAGGATATTGACAGAGATGCAAGAAGAGAATGGAGCCTTGAAATCTGATCTGCTGACTTCATCTTCTCAGATGCAAGACATGGAGAAAACAATTTACTTATATTATTATCTTAATTTTCATGAATAGTTAAACACAATTTTCTTAGAAAACCAGTATTATATTAACATAAATACTCTATCCGGCTTCAATGTAGCCCATGAGCCCAATCTGTAATCACAAATCACAAGTGGTCGTATGTTTTTTCGTTTAATCTAAAAATATGTGGACACAAATCATTATTTTTCTAGTGGAATGAATATGGTAATATATTTTTAGGGTTATTTTCTTAGACATTTCTTAAACTATCATGTTTTTTTTGCATTTAAACTAATATATGAACTCATTGTAGCGCTCCTTTAAATTATTTCACAATTTTTACTTTAGTCCGTCCGTGCCTAGTTATGCTAGTCAATTTCGATTTTTTTATTTATTAAATGACTAAACTTTCCTTCTGTCATCTCGTCTAATATGTAAAGTTTAAAATAATACATAATAATAAATATAAATAAGAACAAAAATGTTATTGGCGTGCACAAGGGGGGTCGTCGCCCCAAGATCGCAGAGGGGGTATTCATCCATTAATTAATAAACTGTCTGATAGCCAAGTGTTAATCCGTTAATAATATTTTAGTGCCTAGCAATAATAGTTAGTAGGGTTATATAATAATATTTACTTAATAATCGAATATAAGTTCTTATTTATCCATTGTTAATTTGATTTGTTCTATTATCAATGAAAAATTAAATAAACAAAGAGTAAAAAACAAAATATTAAACAAATATGAGAAAACAAAAGGAAAAATAATGACAACTTATTTATTATATTAATGCATCAAGAAAATAATATAATAAAATTTACAAAAAAAAAAGAAATTCCAAATTTTAAAATAAATGAAAAGTGTGATGAAGACGGATGCCCCAGTAACCCAACTACAATAACTGAATGTAGTTCGAAAATTTTCGGATGTCTTTTCAAAGGACATATCCGGATTACCACCACAAAGAGATGTTGATTTTCGGATCGATCTCTTTTCAGGCACTGCCCGAATCTCGAAGGTCCCTTATAGGATGGCACCGGTCGAGATGCATGAACTAAAGAAGCAAATTTAAGAACTTTTAAACAAGAGGTTTATCAGGCCGAGTGTATCTCCTTTGAGTGCTTCAATGCTTTTCATCAAGAAGAAGGATGGCTCTCTAAGACTGCATTGATTACCAGATGTTGAACAAAGTCACAGTCAAGAACAAGTACCCAATACCGCGGATCGACGACCTTTTCGATCAGCTATCAAATGCCGCGACATTTTCCAAGATCAATTTACGAAATGGATACCACATGTTTAAAGTTGCTGATGAAGATGTACAGAAGATAACTTTTCGATCAGGTACGATCACTATGAATTTTTAATTATGCCTTTCGATCTAACGAACACCCCTATAGCTTTCATTGACCTCATGAATCTAGTGTTCAGACCGTAATTAGATCAGTTTGTCATCTTCTTTGCAGATGACATC
The DNA here is from genome assembly GCA_030549335.1 of Pontederia crassipes. NCBI lineage: Eukaryota > Viridiplantae > Streptophyta > Magnoliopsida > Commelinales > Pontederiaceae > Pontederia > Pontederia crassipes. Next base: position 37,546,976 of record CM060197.1, on the reverse strand, counting down.
CTAGTTTATTCAAAAAATCTAGAACAATACAAAGAACATCTGAAAATAGTTTTGAAAAAGTTAAGGCAATACAAATTATATGGCAAACTATCAGAGTTTTGACTTGATCGGATTATGTTTCTTGGACACATAATCTTGAAGGGCATTTTTGTGGATTCTTTCAAAGTAGAAGCGGTATTCCACTGACCAAAATCAAAGCATGGCACCAAAAGCCGTAGTTTCCTAGGATTGACAGATTATTACCGCATGTTCATCAAGAACTTTTCAAATATTGCATCTCCCTCGACGAATCTAACGAAGAAGAGTGTGAAGTATATATGGACACACAAATGCGAAAACAGTTTCAAGAGTTGAAGGTCAGGTTGACCATTGCACCCATACTTACCATCCATAGGGGTATTGACAGGTATATGGTGTACAATGATGTTGCGGTACAAGACTAAAATGCGTGCTCAACATGACAAGGTAATCGCATATGCATCCGGACAACTAAAGTTTGCATAGGATTAGTTTCCTTCTTCAATTCGGAAGTCTTCAAGTCGGATGAAAATTCGTGATCAAATAAAATATAAATTTGTATTTAAAATAAGCATAAATATACTATTTAAAAATAATTTAATATTAATATAAATATTTCTTATATAAGATTGGAGAGGAATATAAGTATTTTCTATCCTATTTGAGCCTTTGATCAGAAGATGTTTTAGAGTCGGTAAGAATAAATTTGTGTTACGGAGGGACGAGGGCTTGCTGATACATTCCTTGATTACTAAGTCAAGAGCATGAGAGTTGTGTTCTTTTATTTTCAAGTTTATCTTTCCATTTGTTGTATTAAATTTTATGCCCCCTTATGTGATTGAAAAAAAAAATTATATTACTTTAGAGGGATAGTAGTTACTCATTAAAAAATTAATACTAAAGGAATTATTCATCCTAATTCTTTTTATACATTCAACATATATCATCACTAAAAATTTCCATAATTAAAAGTATGAAATCTGAAAAAAAACATATATATGATTGAAAAAACATATATATGACTGAAAAAATTATTTTGACGAAAATATACATTCAATTAAATTTTTATTTTAAATATTTTATTAATAAATAAATATCATTCAACTTCATCTTCTTTATTATTTGAAATCTTTTATAAATAATTCTTATTTTGTATCATCTTTTATATACATATATTCATTTTTCTATTTTTCGCTTTGTTTATTTATAACAATATGTTATTAAAATCTAAAATAAAATTTAAGGGTATTTTAGTTATTTTTCTCTAATATATTTTGACTACTATTTGTATTACCAGTACTTAAGAAACACTATAATGTAACATTATCGATAATTTAAATAGTGGTCATTTATTTAAGTTATGATCTAAATTACTAATTAATTAATTCGGTAATGTGCCAAACGAATTTTAGTTGCATGCTTGTAATTAAATTCCCTGTGGGAAAAGGAAATGCATTGCCATTTTTAGTCATGAAGCACTTCCATGGATCCAGTCTAGGTCTCCATCCAATTCTCTGTGCCATCATGGTTGAGCACTCATCTCAGCTCCAAATACATATTTCATGGATATACATATCCAGCAAAAAGTGCAACTTGAGAAGGAAAGGTAAACGAAAGATCCACACTCTAGCACACAATACTGTTAAAAATAATACAAATTATACCATGCAAATTAAATGGGGGCAACATCTTGAACAGTACTGTTTCATTTTCAAAGAGGAATGAATCCAAGTTGGTAAACAATTTAGACCTTGAGAAAAGAGAAGAAAAAGATTCATTAATGCCCTCCATTTAATTGTGTTCCTTTCAACTACAGTTGAGACGTATACTGAAACTTGCCCTACAACTACAGGAGTCTCCTCAACTAAATTCACAAATATGATACTAAAAAGTTTAAGTTATTAACGTCCTTTCTTCTTTTAATAGCATGCTTTTGCTATTTTACTTTTATAGTATTTAACTTTTTTAGATGACATGGTTTATAAGAACAGATTTAAACTATACGGTACAAACTTTATGCTACACATATTCGTTAAACATATAAGAAACATATACGAAAAGTATTTATATGGATATACCTCAAATATTTCATGTTAATCTTGATTACTACTAAGAATTGTGTGGAACTTTGACAATTTTAGTGTAACCTAATTCACTATATATGTAAAAATAATAATAAATTAAACTTCAACAAGAATTATGCCAGATTTTGATTAATAGGTCTATTAATAACTTTAAAAACTTAAGTCATTGACTACAAGAAATTTGCCAGTTTTCGACAGTCCGTGCCGTCGCTAATTGAGAAAAATCTGTTGAAAAATGCACTTTGCGATGAATTTTTCGACGGAAGCGACCTGTCATAAAAGTGTTCGTCGCAAATATTTTTTTAATGATAAAAAATAATCCGTCGGAACTATCCACGGATGAAACTGTGGAAAAGTTCCCACGAGTCGGACCGTGGGAAGGTTCTCACGGTTCAGCCGTGGGAGCTTCCTATGATTGGAGTGGTGGCAGAATTTTCATCGGAAAAATTCATTTTTATAGTGATTATAATGAGTATAATTAGTATATTTATAATAGTGACATATGTATATGTGTATATATACATGTATCTTATAAATTAAAAGGAGCAGACTAGGAGATCAACAATATCAAAATAATTTCCAAAAAAATCTTCTGAATTATGCAATTTTTAATCGAGAAAAGCATATTCTATGTAACCATTAAAGATGTTATCAATAAATGAGAAAAAAATATTTAAAAAAAATTTATGGTTGTGTAGTTGAAGAAGGGGATAAGACTTAAGCTGCTTAACCCCAGTTTTGGTTCAAAACTTAATATATTTGGAACATGTATAAATAACAATGTGGCGAATTTTAATATTATGCTTAAACATGGAATACGCTGTTTTAATATTATGTTTAATTGGTTGGAAGTAAAAACATGGAAAAAAATTGTACATAATTTTCAAACTTTAAACTCTACTCCCTATAAGTTATTAAGTATTAATATAGTAATGCTCATTTTTCTAGCTATTTTAAAATTTTAACGACACAATATACAAGCTATAATGTTTTCAATGAATTATATAATTTATTTGGATGTTTTAAAATGAAATGTTTTCTTTTTTATTTAAAACATTTAATTTTATATAAAAAATTACATACAAACCAGAAAGCGGCTTGTCGTACTATATCACGTCCATTTGGACACGTGTCGGAGTTGACACAAGAGCACGTGTGCATATGCGTTTAGATTGAGCACAATATTTATTATTCTAGTACGACATGGTACGCGGGACGGTAGCCCGTGTCGTCTTTTGCACACGTGGGCGGTCAATGAGGTGGAGCCCACGGTCAACCAAGAAGAAAAGACGCTTCAGTCGCCATGTAATTATATTTTATATTTTATTTAAGTGACCATCCAGCTAATATCTATTTTATTTATTTATTTAAAAACATAATATGTTTTCAGAAGAATATTTATCGAAATTCGAATTGGAAGACCTTGACATTTTATTTTTTTATTTATAAACATTTCACTTGGTAGAAACGACATAATTCAGTGGCACCAATACTCAAATTTTGGATATGTTTCTTTAAACAATTTACTTATATTATTATCTTAATTTTCATGAATAGTTAAACACAATTTTGTCAGAAAACCAAGATTATATTAACATAAATACTCTATCAGGCTTCAATGTACCCATGAGCCCATTCTGTGATCACAAATCACATGTGGTCGCATGTCTTTTCGTTTAACTTAAAAATATACAGATACAAATCATTATTTTTCTAGTGCAATGAATAAGATAATATATTTTTAGGAGTTCTTATATCTTCTTTAAACTATCATAATTTTCCGTATCTAAGTTAATATATGAACTGCCACTGAAAAAATAAAAGTAATATAGTGGTGATAGTTGACAAATCCGAAAAGGTGTTTCGGTGGCCCAATGCGTGGATTAGTTTCTACGGGTTTTTTATAAAAATCTTTTTTGAGCTGTAGTTTGCACAAAACTTCATATATAATGTTGCTGCCAACACAGAAAACATATGCTTCTCATTAAAAATTGAGGTCAACGAGTATACAACATATAAACTAAGCTGTAAATTACAGCTCTCTATTATGGGTCGTTCGATTTAAGTTTACGGATAGATTTAGGGGAGGGCAAATAAAAAAGCTTTATTCTTCTTTGCAGGCACCGCAAACTCGTCTTAGAACTCGCGATCATCAAGTGTCAAACACCCACTTCGATCATTAAGCGCTGACGCTGACGCTGACATGCTTAAAACTTTTTTTCTTGTGGCTATTGTCCGGCTCCTTAATCGCTTTCTCTCATTCTCCAATATATATTTCTCGTATTCTATCTTAAGAAGACTTCCCTTCTCTCTCAACCCCAATATCTCTTCTCTATCCTTTCATCAATTATTTCTTTCTCATTCTCCCATCTCTCTCTTGTAACGCCCCCAAAATCAATCCTCCTATCACGTTGGCAGTCAGATTAATTAAGGGAATGTTACACTGCTTACTACTTCTTTGACTTTGACCAGTCAACATATGACACACGTGACAATAAAAATGATAGAGAAACAAAGAAATGAAAGAGGTTTGCGGAAGAAATATCATTAAGAATTCAAAAGATGTCACGTTAATGAAATAGTTCAAGAAAAGGAAATGCAGATAATTCAAATAGTTCAACAAATATTTACATAAGCAAAAGGGCAAAAGAGGAAATTCAAATATCTCTGGAATACAAAGTCTGATAATTTAAATGCGGAAATAAAAATGCGAAAAGCTGTGGATTCATTATAAGTCATGTGCTGCCATCCGGGAGCTCTGCCTTATCCATTTCCTCCCTAAGCACCTTATCCATTCTGGTGTTCTGTCTTATCCACTTCCTCCCTAAGCAGGATTCTAACCTGCAAAATCCCAATATAGGGGCGTGGAATGCCCGTGAACTAACACTCAGTATACATAGATACATAGACGATGAAATAATAGAAGAGAAACAATTAAACATGTACTTTATTCACTGGTTCCAATATCTTGATCTCTGTAGGCTATGAACCATACCTATACAGATCAATACTTTATTTTTTACTTTAACTATACCTTGTAATGTACCATACCTTTCTATACCTTACTCTGTTCCATACTTTACTTTGTTATACATTACTATACTTTATTATATTTTGTGTGGTACTACGTCTTTTATATTACTATGAGATCCTTTGATGTTCGTTATCGTATGCGAGCTCGACTTAATTAAGTGGAAAGCTAGAGGTGTCTCTATACCATATGTTGATAGGATGTCCGTGAAAGGGAAGGTGCATGCTAAGGCATACCCTTTTCGAAATACAGGTGGGAGAGGACATGCATCTCAGGAATAGTGGTCGTTGCGAATCTATAGGTCCACTGTCTCCTCAGCTGAGCTACCTGTCCCTCTGGCATAATGTATTATAATCCATATGTAGCCCCCGTGGGAGAAGAGTGCGTCAATACGTCACCCTTATTCGGAGCACAGGTGGGAGAGGGCTTGTGATCCAGGAACAATGTTAGTAAATACTAGTAGGTGCACTGTCTCCTCAGTACAGCTACCTGCCCCTCACAATATCATACCTTGATCTGTACCATTGGCGACACATAGTTATCCCATTATTTCATCTTTACTATACTTATCTTCTTTACCATATATGGGGATTGGAATCAACATTCAGAAAAGGGTAAAGTTAGATCCTCTTTCCGTGGACGACAAGGTCTGTTACCTTGCTTTGCTATATTAGATATGGCCCAATTGAGGATTTTGGGCCTGATTATAGAAGTCCTGGCCCCTCAAGGGCATTTTCATCATTTTTGTTAGAATTGGATATTTCTCCTGTTATTGGACCGGTCGACATTCCTGTAGGACCAGTCGACTGATAGCATTGGACCGGTCAACCGTTCCAGTTGGACCGGTCGATCGATCGTACGTCGGTCGATTGTTTCTTCCCGCGCCGAGCCGATCGACTGTTCTCAGAATCGATCGGCCGGTCGTTGCGTGTCATGTCGCGGGGTCGGTCGACCGGTTTTCGAAGATCGTTCGACCGACCTTGCGCGAATGGCCTCGGCAGCCTCTGCCGGACCGGTCGACATCTTGCGGTCATCCTCGTCTTATGCAGATCGGTCGACCATTTGTTCAGAACTGGTCGACCGATTTTGGCACAGAACAGAGCGCCAGTCGCCTTCTTCAATTTCGACCGACCTCCGGCCATCGGATCTTAACACATGTAATATGAAAAATGTTCCTATGTGTCTATATGTCATAATGGAATAAAAAAGTGCGACATTTGATCTACATTTCTTCATCTAGGGGATTGAACATCTATGGTACCTTTTTCGAATGAATTCCGTTCTTCGGAGTCACTGTCGGTGCTTCGTTCGACTTCCGAGCGTCCTTCGCCGATGGAAACGTGCGCTCGACCTTCACGAATGCATCGAGGTGTTACTATGCATCGAGGAATTCTAATCGCCGAGTCGTCCTTGCTCGTGTCGCCTCATCGTCTGTCGGTTGTCGGAGAGAAAACAAAGAAGAGAGAGAGAGTTGTGGCGGTCCAAAGGAGGTGAGAGCTCACATCCTCCCCCTTTTATCATTGCTGCTCCTCTCTCTCTGGTGGAGAGATCGTGGGAGGGGGAGTGGAGAGTGAGGGAGAGAGAGAGTGGGGGAGGGAAATGGGGGAGAGAGAGAATCGGCGGAAGACCGATTCTCTCATTTTTTAAAAAAAAAAATTCTTGACCATTACATCACTACCCCCTTAAAAAGAAATTCGTCTTCGAATTTAGATCAAGGTTAGAGCTTACCGAATAGTCTGAAGCACTTTTCACGCGTCTCTGACTCTAATTCTTATGTGGCTTCTTTACCTTGATGGTGCTTCCACGCTACTTTGATAAATGTCACTGACTTCTTTCCTTTTTGGACTTTTTGGACTTTTTGGTACTCCAATATCTCTGTGGGTTGCTCCTCATATGTTAAATCCTCCTTGAGATTCGGCTTCTCAATTTGGATTACATTGGCGTAGTCGTGCTTATATTTTTGGAGCAACAAGGCGTGGAAAACATTGTGCACTCTGGCGTATGCCGGAAGTAACGCCAACCTGCACGTTGAATCACCAACCATATCTAGAATTTCAAAGGGACCCACATACCATGGGCTTAATTTCCCTTTCTTGTTAAACCTCATTACGCCTTTAGTTGGTGAGACTTTGAGTGAACCAGTCTTGAACGTGTGCCCTCTTCTTTTCTTGTCGACATAGGCCTTCTGTCGGTCTTGAGCAGATTTCATTCTCTTCTTTATTAATTCTATCCGATCTGTATATTCATGTGTCTGCTTGCGGAGTTCAGTGCTCAATAATTTCCTTTCTCCTACTTCTCCCCAACGTGTCGAGGAGCGGCATGGTCGATCGTATAGTGCCCATGAATGATGTATATTCATGTGTCTGCTTGCGGAGTTCAGTGCCCATGAATGATGTTGAAGCATTAGTTAATTCAAACGGCATAACCAAAAATTCGTAAAGCCCATACCGTGATCTGAAAGCCGTCTTCGGGATATCTTCCTTTGCCACTCTGAGCTGATGGTACTCACTCCGCAGATTAATCTTGGAAAATACTTTGGCATTGAAGAGCTAGTCGAACAAGTCATCAATGTGAGGTAGGGGTACTTATTCTTTACCGTGACCTTATTGAACATCCGATAATCTATGTAGAGCCTCATTGAACCATCCTTCTTCTTGACAAAAAGGACCGGAGAGCCTATGGCAAGATACTTGGTCTGATGAAGCCTTTGTCCAATAGCTCTTGAGTTTGAGTTTTCAACTCTTTTATTTCTGCGGAAGCCATGCGATATGGAGCCTTGGAAATTGGAGCTGTGCCGGATATTAGCTCGATATGGAAATCAACATCTCTCTTCGGCGGTAGACCGCTAACATCTTTCGGGAACACGTCTGGAAATTTTCTCACAATGTTTGTCTTGTGGGGTCTTGGTAGGAGCTTCAATTTTCGTCACGCTCGCTAGAAATCCTCTACATCCTTGCTTAAGAAGTTTATGATCTTTCATTGCCGATACCATGATCTTTGGTTCTTTCCGGTGTATACCTCTATGACTTTTTCTTTAACATTTGCTTCTATAATCACTTTCTTTTGCTTCACAATATGAAAGCATCATGGCGAGTCAACCAGTCCATGCCCAGTACGACGTCATAATCCCTCATAGGTATTATGATCAAGTTAGCAGGAAAATTCTTTTTGTCAATTTCTACTGATAACATTATAGCACACTCTTCTGATATAAAAGAATGAGTGGCTCTAGAATCAAATAAGACTGTGGTAGGTAACTTGGCTATGCAGAGCGTATCTCGAATGACATCAGTGTCATTCTGCGGGGCATCTTCCTCCAGATTGAAGAGCCTTCCTTGCACTAGAGATGTGGCCCACCACGCCATAGTGAAAACATGCACCACTCTTCATGCGACACTCTCCAGCATGAGTTCTGCCGCAAGTATTACATAAAACCCGCTCACCTTGTGCGGGTTGCACCTGAGGGGCCCTGGGTTGCTGTAGCCTCTGTTGTGTCGATCGTCTTGCCGGCTATTGGAGTTGTCTCTGGTCTTGATGCTGCGGTTGTTATTGTGGTGGTTCTTGCTGAGGCTGACGGGGTGGTGGTAGAGGTGGTCGGGGCTGCTGTTCATAACGGGGCCGATCGTACTATTGTGGGGTTGGGTACGTTCGGGGACGGTTATCCCGTCGCTGGTGGTGGTGGTGGTCGTTTCTTTGGAACAGCTGCTGTTGTGAACCTTGACCCACCTCCATCTGTTCCTTTTCAGTCATAGTGGCCAGCTGGACTGCCTCAGTAAAAAATTTACAATTTTCAGGTAGCGTTTGAGCCCTCAAGCTCGGATTCAGCTCGTCGACAAAACGGTTGGTCTTTTATTGTTCGTCCATAGTCAACTTTGAGTATTTCAAGAGATAAACATACTTGGTATAGTACTGGGACACTGTCTAGGAATTCTTGTTGTTTCATCCTCCTCTGAAAAAGAGGGAAGAAACGAACTTCAAATAGTCGTCGAAAATTTGTCCATGGCACCACCCTGACACCTGCGAACTCAGTCGTTTTAGTCGCCTTCCACCATTCTTTGGCGTCCTTGTGAGGGTGTCTGCAGCAAAGATCACTTGCTTATGTTTCGGGTAGTCCAAGAGTTCGAATTTATCCTCCATCGTGTCGATCCACTGCTCGGCCACGTCGATGTCTCCTTCGCCGCTATAGGGGGGCGACCTCAACCTCCAAAATTCCTGTATGGTGCACGGGGGAGGAAGCTGTCATTCCTGGTGTCCCAATTGTAGTGGGGGATTCTAGACCCCTTCATCGTTATGGCCTTCGGCCTCAGCAATTGGTTGTTGCATCTTGCTTGGAGGAGGGATCTATGAGAGACAATACCGTTGATGAGAAATTATAATGAAAGATGTTCTTTAAATCAAAATAACTTTTATTCCTTTATTGCCTTTGCCAAACCAATGAACAAATGCGCCTCATCACAATGCTAAATCCATGATAATGAGGTCTTATTTCAAAAGAAAACTTAAAACGTCTAACGAAAATGAATAACTGAATAGCTTCCTTCAGTAGAAGTAGTCGTCCCAACATTCGGAAGGATCCGGGCAGTCCCAAAAGTAGTGCTCATGCCATCCGCACTCGATGCAGTAGGTGGGCCTCTCTTCCAGCAGAAGATTGGGTTTGATCGAGCTGGATGCCTCATCCCATGGCTCTAATTCAGGTGGCTCATCTTCTAGACAGTAGCCTCTGGGAAGGGTCTCATCTGCACATGGGATACGCATCAGAGGCACATTACGTCCCACATTTTCTATGGCTGAGTGTTCCTATTCTACTGATGCCGCGAGGGGAGGAACGCCGCGTCCACGCCCTCTCCCTCGCCCACGTGTCACCCTCCATGAGTGGAGGGTCACTGAAATGGCCGGACATGGCCGGACGCGTCCGGGTGCACATGGCGGCCATGTGCATCTCAGGGACATGCCGAGACATCCCTGAGACTAGATGAAGCTCCTCGGAACTTCTCTATCAAGCAGGAGGCTTGATGCAGAGAACCAGGCGCATTGGACGAGTGGAGCATGGCCGGGCCATGCGACATGGCCGGGCGCGACCAAGGCCATCCGGAGTCATACCGTCCCAGGACTGATCCGGCTCATCCCATCACACCTTTAGGCATAGGAAAGTCGCAGGCCATCGTCGGAATTGCAGGGGCATGCGTGTAGGCATCTCTGGGACGAAGACAATGGAGGAGTGGCGGTTATAATCGCCATGGCGGCCATGGCCGGCGGGCACTGCATGGCCGCGTCGGATTCCTGGTGGCCGGAGTTCACCAGGACGTGTCCTATGGTGGAGGGAAGTAATCCAGAAGGCAGGAACTCAATCAGGAGTGATGGGAAGATCTTGGCCTTTGGATTAGAAGTTATGTTAGTAGGTAGTTATGGTTGACATTTGAATTTGAATTGGGATGTTATACAAGCTTTCTTCCCTCATTTGGCCGAGTTCTTCATATGCTTGCATTGGGTGCGTGTGTGACTTAACTTAAGTAAAATAAACTAAGTGTAAGTGAGTGGGTGCGAGTGTTCTTCTTGATTGGAAAAAAAAGAAGAGTGCTGTGAGGCTGCTTGAGTGATTCGAGTAGGAGTCCTTCAAGGCCAGTGACATCTGATTTCTAGGTGAGAAGTCAAGGTGTGACAATTGTGGTATCAGAGCCCCAACCGACCATTGCAACATGAGTGAAGATAGCAACATGCAAGGCCTTGTGACCAGGGGCCGTGCAGAATCTCAGGCGGCCACAGGTGGTGGCCCTGCGAACCAAGGAGGTAAGAAGGCTCGTTCACTCTCCACTGATCCTCTCCCTCATCTCGAAAGGCATTTAGATCTCTTGGATCATACCGTCCAAGGCATGGACATGACAGTCCGCGCCTTGAACAAGGTATGACCCAGCAGGGCTTGGCCTTAGATGAGACAAGGACAAGGAGTGAACTGAGTGCGGCCAGAATCAAGACTCTTGAAGAAACCCTAGAGATCAGATTGAAGTCCATCGAAATGGACATCATGATGATAAAGGGGCACATGCTGGACGCCACTGGTCATCGAGGAAGGGTAGTCATTCCAAAGTTCACGGGTCCGGAGCCAAAGAAGTATGAAGGTGCAAGGGATGCCACCATCATCGACAACTTTCTTTGGAGTCTTGAGAAGGGGTTCAAGACTAATACAATTTCAGTGGAAAGAGATCAAATCGACTTGGCGGTGCGGTACCTAGCGGAGGGCGCACTCTTATGGTGGAGAAGGATGGAAGAGGAGATTGCGAAAGAGAAGATTGTCATCGACTCTTGGAGCACCTTCACCAAGGAATTGAAGAAGCAATTCTATCTTGGAAATGCCCAGGAGATAGCCATGACCAAGTTGACGATTCTGAGACAAACGGATTCGGTGAAGGACTACATTGAACGATTCCAACCTCTAATGCTTGAAATGATAGGTATTATGGATGAAGCGATGTGGATATTCTTCTTCCTTAGAGGCCTGAAACCTTGGGCGGCACAAGAGGTCAAGCAGCAGAAGGTTGTCACCATCAAGGAGGCCTTGGCAGTGGTCGAGGCTCTCACTGAATTCAGTGTGGGGCGTGACTAGGGCGCGGCCAAGGACAAGGCAGTGCTCTCGGACAAGGTGCAGCCTCACACTAAGAAGGTCGACAAGAAGGGAAATAAGGAGAAGAAAGAGAGCAAGGTCAGTAAGGAAGGTACATCCAAGAAGTCAGTAAGGTGCTTTACGTGTGGTGGGCCACACTATGCCCGAGAGTGCCCAAAGAAGGGCGCCCTGCCCACTATGCAGGGCGCATCCGAAGATGAGGAGGGCGCCACACACATGGGGGCCATCATGGCCCTCACTTCAACCTCTGCATCCATCCCACTGAAGAAGAAGAAGGAGGCCACCAGGGGCCTCATGTTCACTGAAGTTTTGATGCAAGGGCAGGCGGCCATGGCCTTGGTCGACACCGGGGCCACTCACAACTTCATGGCCTTGGAGGAGGCACAACGGCTTGGCATCGACTTCAAGCATGAACCAGGGCTGATTAAGACAGTTAATGCAGCCTCACAACCTATACATGGCATGGCCAAAGACATTCAAGTGCGAGTAGGCAATTGGGAGGGCGCCATGTCCTTGATGGTGGTGGCCATGGACGATCATCGTATGGTCCTTGGCATGGAATTCCTGGACCAGTTCTCTGAAGTTCGAGTGACCCAGGAGGGGTTACGTCTTGTGTTCCAGGAGGGGACACATCTGGTTCCTTTGAAGAGGGCAAACGTGAAGTCGAAGTTGCTGTCCGCCATGCAGGTGTGCAGGGGCGTCCGGCGCAAGGAGGAGACTTACTTGGCCGCCCTCAAACTTTATGAAGTTCAAGGGAATGCTCCTGTTCCAGAGGAAGTGCAGAAACTCCTGGCCTTGTACAAGGACATCATGCCCCAAGAGTTGCCCAGGAAGTTGCCCCCTCGAAGAGACGTCGACCACTCCATCGACTTGGTGCCCAGGGCGCGGCCGCCCGCCATGGGGCTATACCGAATGGCTCCTCCTGAGTTGGCAGAACTTAGAAGGCAATTGGAGGAACTCCTAAAGGCAGGATTCATAAGGCTTCGAAGGCACCTTATGGGGCTCCTATTTTGTTCCAAAAGAAGCATGATGGCACACTTAGGATGTGCATCGACTATAGGGCTTTGAACAAACTAACGGTGAGGAACAAGTATCCTATTCCATTGATTGAAGACTTGTTTGATAGGTTAGAGAAGGCAAGGATCTTCTCCAAGTTAGATCTGAGGTCAGGGTATTGGCAAGTGAGGATTGCCAAGGGTGATGAAGAGAAAACAACTTGTATGACTCGTTATGGTGCATATGAGTTTCTTGTTATGCCCTTTGGGCTTACTAATGCACCTGCCACCTTTTGTACTTTGATGAACAGGATCTTCCACCACTTGTTGGATAAGTGTGTGGTTGTATACTTGGATGACATTGTTGTGTATTCGGAGACTCTTGCAGATCATGTCAAGCACTTGGAAGAGGTGTTCAAGTTGCTAAGGGAGAACGAACTTTTTGTGAAGGCCGAGAAGTGCTCCTTTGCCCAACCTGAAGTAATGTTCTTGGGTCATCACATCAAAGCTGGAGTCATAAGCATGGACAAGGAGAAGGTTCGTGATATTGAAGAGTGGCAGCCCCCTTCGAGTGTTCCTGAGTTGAGTTCATTCTTAGGGCTGACCAACTACTATAGGAGATTTGTGGAGGGGTACTCCAGGAGGGCAACACCTCTCACTGATTTCTTGAAGAAGGATAGGCATTGGCTATGGAGGGACTCATGCCAGGAGGCCTTTGAAGATCTCAAGGGTGCTATAGTCCGAGGGCCATGCTTAAGGCTGCCCGACTATGGCCGAGCCTTTGAGGTGCACACCGATGCTTCAGATTTTGCATTAGGAGGTGTCTTTATGCAAGAGGCCATCCAGTGGCTTTTGAAAGCAGGAAGTTCAGCGAGGCAGAGCGCAAGTACCCTGTGCATGATAAGGAGATGACGGCTATAGTGCATTGTTTGCGCACTTGGCGACACTACCTTCTTGGAAGTACTTTTGTTGTAAAGACTGACAATGTGGCCACTTCTTATTTTCAGAACCAAAAGAAGTTGTCTCCAAAGCAGGTGTGATGGCAAGACTTTCTGGCCGAGTTCGACTATCAACTTGAGTACAAAGTGGGGCGCACCAACGTATTTGCGGACGCCCTCAGTAGGAAGGTGCAACTTGCGGCCATGTGCAGTGTGAAGGGCGACTTCCAAGACCAAGTGCGAGAAGGCTTGAGTCATGACTCCAGGGCTGTGGAGATCCTTCGTTTGGTGGACGAGGGCAAGACTCGAAGGTTTTGGAAGGAGGAAGGGCTGCTGTTCACAATAGGGCGCCGACTGTACATGCCCCGTTAGGAGGGCCTTCGACGTCGCATCCTCAAGGACTGCCATGATTCCTTGTGGGCTGGACATCCAGGTATGGCCAGGACGTTGGCATTGGTGGAAGATGGCTATTATTGGCCACAAATGCAGGAGGACATTGAGGCATACGTGAGGACTTGTCTCAAGTGTCAGCAGGATAAGGTGGAGCAACTTAAACTAGCGGGTCTCTTGGAGCCTTTGCCGGTTCCTAAACAGCCATGGCAGGTCATAATCATGGACTTCATCAGCGCTCTACCAAGATCAGGAGGCTTCGGGTCAATTATGGTGGTAATTGACAAGTTCTCCAAGTACGGCACGTTCATCCCAGCCCCTAAGCATTGCTCGGCCGAGGAGGTGGCCAAGCTTTTCGTCAACAACATGGTGAAGTTGTGGGGCATACCTGAGGTAATTGTGAGTGACAGGGATCCTCACTTTACAGGTACATTTTGGAGGGAGTTGTTCAAACTCCTTGGGATTGAACTCTGCTTCTCGATGGCCTTCCACCCGCAAACGGACGGCCAAACGGAAAGGGCAAATCACCTCCTAGAGATCTATCTTCGACACTTTGTGGATGCTAACCAAAAGAATTGGGCAAAGTTGTTAGATGTTGCTCAATTCTCCTTCAATATGCAGAGAAGCGAGGCTACACAAAGGAGTGCATTCGAACTTGTCACTGGGTGGCAACCAGTGACTCCAGCAGCCTTGGCAGCAAGGTATGCAGGAAGGTGTCCTGCAATCTTCAAGGTGGCACACCATTGGCAAGAGTCTTTGGAAGAGTCCAGGGCTATTCTTGAGAAGTCGACGAGGAAGATGAAGAAGTTTGCATACAAGAAGAGGAGACATCTGGAGTTCTAGGTTGGTGACCAGGTGTTGGTGAAGTTGAGAGCTCGACAGTTCAAGGCTCTCCGAAACTTGCACCAAGGCCTCATGAGGAGATATGAGGGCCCTTTCACCATCTTGAAGAGGATAGGCAAAGTGGCCTATCGTGTGGATCTTCCTACTCATCTTCGCCAATTGCATCATGTTTTCCATGTAAGTATGCTGAAGGCGTACCATGCTGACTTGGAGGAACTAGGGCGTGCATCCGAAGTTCGAAGGCCGGTCAACGATATGTCTACTTCCCCAGCTACAGGTGAAGGCCAGCAGTTGCTAGGGTCGGCAACATCTTCAGTGGGGGAGGAATGTCACCCTACATGAGTGGAGGGCCACTGACATGGCTGGACATGGCCGTGCGCGCCCTAGGCCCGGGTGCACATGACGGCCATGTGCATCTCAGGGACAGGCCGAGACATCCCTGAGACCAGACGAAGCTCCTCGGCACTTCTCTATCAAGCAGGAGGCTTGATGCAGAGAACCAGGCGCATTGGATGAGTGGAGCATGGCGGGGCCATGCGACATGGTCGGGCGCACATGGCGGGCGCGCCCAGGGCCATCGGGAGTCATACCATCCTAGGACTGATCCGGCTCGTCCCATCACACCTTCAGGCACAGGGAAGTCGTAGGCCATCATCAGAATTGCAGGGGCATACGTGTAGGCATCTCTGGGACGAAGAAAATGGAGGAGTGGCGATTATAACCGCCATGGCGGCCATGGCCTGCGGGCACTGCATGGCCACGCCGGATTCCTGGTCGCCGAAGTTCACCAGGCCGTGTCCTATGGTGGAGGGAAGTAATACAGAAGGCAGGAACTCAATCAAGAGTGATGGAAAGATCTTGGCCTTTGGATTAGAAGTTATGTTAGTAGGTAGTTATGGTTGACATTTGAATTTGAATTGGGGTGTTATACAAGCTTTCTTCCCTCATTTGGCTGAGTTCTTCATATGCTTGCATTGGGTGTGTGTGTCTTAACTTAAGTAAAATAAATTAAGTGTAAGTGAGTGGGTGAGAGTGTTCTTCTTGAGTGGAAAAAAAAAAGAAGAGTGTTGTGAGGCTGCTTGAGTGATTCGAGTAGGAGTCCTTCAAGGCCAGTGACATTTGATTTCTAGGTGAGAAGTCAAGGTGTGACACATGGCTTTGACTCTGAGTTGGCCTTTGTTCCTGTCCTTGTGGAGTTGGGGGATGAATTTGTGATTCTACCACAAACATCACTCGACTTCCTCCGCGAACAACTCGAGAGGTAAGAACGAGTCATCTCAATAAAATATAAACCATATGTAAAAATTTACTTAGTACTTACTTAAGGAGTGGAATCGCAGTTGATCAGGAAGTTTGCACATGACTTTACCATGACCATGAGACACTTATGAACTATGAGGACGATGCAATGACCTATACTCTACCATGAACAATATTGACACTGGTCTATACTCTACTATGAACACTGTGAGTTAAGAACTTAGGCTCTGATACCAAACTGTAACGCCCCCAAAATTAGCCCTCTTGCCACGCTGGCAGTCAGATTGACTAAGGGAACGCTACACTGTCTACTACTTCTTTGACTTTGACTAGTCAACATATGACACACGTGGCAATAAAAATGATAGAGAAACAAGGGAATGAAAGGGGTTTGCAGAAGAAATATCATTAGAAATTCAAAAGATGTCACGTTAATGAAATAGTTCAAGAAAAGGAAATGCAGATAATTCAAATGGTTCAACAAATATCTACATAAGCAAAAGGGCAAAAGAGGAAATTCAAATATCTTTGGAATACAAAGTCTGATAATTTAAATGCGGAAATAAAAATGCGAAAAGCTGTGGATTCATTGTAAGTCATGTGCTGTCATCATGGAGCTCTGCTTATCCACTTCCTCCCTAAGTAGGATTCTCACTTGCAAAATCCCAATGCAAGGGCATGGAATGTCCGTGAGCTAACGCTCAGTACACATAGATAGATAGATGATGATATGATAGAAGAGAATCAATTAAACATGTACTTTATTCACTAGTTCCAATACCTTGATCTCTGTAGGCTATGAACCATACCTATACAGATCAATACTTTATTCTTTACTTTAACAACACCTTGTACCGTACCATACCTTGCTATACCTTACTCTGTTCCATACTTTACTCTGTTATACATTACTATAATTTATTATACTCTGTGTGGTACTACGTCTTTTATATTACTATGAGGTCCTTTGATGTTCGTTATCCTATGCGTGCTCGACTTAATTAAGTGGGAAGCTAGAGGTGTCTCTATACCATATGTTGTCAGGATGCCCTTGAAAGGGAAGGTGCATGCTAAGGCATACCCTTTTCGAAATACAAGTGAGAGAGGACCTGCATTTCAAGAATAGTGGTCGTTGCGGATCTGTAGGTTCACTGTCTCCTCAGCTGAGCTACCTGTCCCTCTAGCATAATGTATTATAATCCATATGTAGCCCCCGTGGGGGAAGAATGCGTCAATACATCACCCTTATTTGGAGCACAAGTGGGAGAGGGCTTGTGGACCAGGAACAGTGGTAGTTAATGCCAGTAGATGCATTGTCTCCTCAATACAGCTACCTGTCCCTCACAATATCATACCTTGATCTGTACCCTTGGCGACACATAGCTCTCCCGTTATTTCATCTTTACTTTACTTATCTTCTTTACCATATATGGGGATTGGAAACAACATTCAGGAAAGGGTAAAGTCAGATCCCCTTTTCGTGGACGACAAGGTCCGTTACCTTGCTTTGCTATATTAGATATGGCCGAGTCGAGGATTTTGGGCCTGATTATAAAAGTCCTGGCCCCTCAAGGGCATTTTCGTCATTTTGGTTAGAATTGGATATTTCTCTTGTTACTAGATCGGTCGATCATTCTTGTAGGACCGGTCGACTGATATCATTGGACCGGTCGACTGTTCCAGTTGGACCAGTCGACCGATCGTACGTCGATCGATTGTTTCTTCCCTCGCCGAGACGGTCGACCGTTCTCAGGATCGGTCGGCCGGTTGTTGCGTGTCATGTCGTGGGGTCGGCCGATCGGTTCTCGGAGGTCGGTCGATCGACCTTGCGCGAATGGCCTCGACAGCCTCTACCGGACTGGTCGACCGATCGTGTAGAATCGGTCGACCGATCTTACGGTCGTCCTCGTCTTATGCAGATCGATCGACCGTTTGTTCAGAACCGGTCGACCAATTTCGGCATGCAAATTAGAGCGTCGATCGCCTTCTTCAATTCCGGCCGACCTCCGGCCGACCTCCGGCCGTCAGATCTCAACACATATAATATGAAAAATGTTCCTATGGATCTATATGTCATAATGTAATAAAAAAGTGCGACATTTGATCTACATTTCATCATCTAGGGAATTGAACATCTACGGTACCTTTTCCAAACGAATTTCGTTCGCCGGAGTCAATGTCGGTGCTCCGTTCGACTTTCGATCATCCTTGGCCGATGGAAACGTGCGCCCGGCCTTCACGAACGCATCGAGGTGCTATTGTGCGTCGAGGAATTCTAATCACCAAGTCGTCCTTGCTCATGTCGCCTCGTCGACCGCTGGTCGCCGGAGAGAAAATAGGGGAGAGAGAGAGCTGTGGTGGCAGTGGAGGAGTCCAAAGGGGGGTGAGAGCTCACGTCCTCCCCCCTTTTATCATTGTTGCTCCTCTCTCTGGTGGAGAGATCGTGGGAGGGGGAGTGGAGAGTGAGGGAGAGAGAGTGGGGGAGGGAAATGGGGGAGAGAGAGAATCGGCGGAAGACCGATTCTCTCGTTCTTTTTTTTTTAAATTTTGCTGGCCGTTACATCTCTTCTCTCTCATTTTATCTACAGGTTTCATCTTTTTTTATTTTGAACATAAAACTCCTTGCTTCCACCCTCATTCCCCAATCTATCTCATTTCATCTTTCTTTAACAAGAAATTTCATGTCACTCGTTCTCCAATCTTCTCTCTTCATTTTTTAGCAAGAAAAATAGAAACCCTTTACTTTTCAAAATAAATCAGAATCAACCATAACTAAAAAAATAGTAATAAAAAGCACAAGATAACTTAAGCCAACAAGACTTTGATTAAAAAAACAAATGAAGGAATTGAAGGCTATATGACTATGAGTGAGACAATGTTCTCACATAATCTATTCTCTCTCTCTTTCTTGAGAAGTTTGCCAAACATAATTTCTCTCAATATTGCTGCCATAGTATCATGTGTATCATAAGAACTCTTCTTTCTCGACTCTCTCTCTCTCTCTCAGTCCAATCTTTCGCCATGGCAGGCATCTTGGCATGCTCCTGCCACCATCCACCACCTCCGCCCCACCCTTGCTTATCCCCTCCATTCGTTGAGCCTCAACTAGTTGGTGCCTCGCCTTGCTCTTTCATTTCGTTAGTGTTGTATACATTCGGCCAACGCGAAATACAGCTCCAAAGTGTCCCACTCCATTGAGCACTACGATCTATGGACATAGTCTCCTCTCGATCAGCTTGGAAGTGGCTTGTGACTCTAGGCACCAATCGGTTCAACAAGGAACCTACAAAGTGGTAGCCTCCAGGGAGAACTTGTGCACGGTGAGACGGCATACGCTGAAGGAAGTTGCATTCTACGACTTGCATTTGGACCGGCAAGAGAAGATGTTGGCCGGAATGCTAATCGGATGGGCAAGTTCATGGTGTGAGCGAAAAAAGATGATGCGGAAGGCACCATCTTCATCGTAGGTGAAGCAAGCACGTGCTGACATTGTACGGCGTGGAGGGGAGATGAGAGAGAAATGTGAAAGCAAGATGTTTGACGAGGAAAACTTATAACTTTTTTTATTTGTTAGGCTTGATCAAAAGATAAACGGTGGATATCGCTTACTGTAAATTACAGCTCCATACATGTGCAGTATATTTCTTTTCCCCTTAAAAATTATTACTTTTTGACTTCTCCTTTCAATTATCCAGATACAAAATACTTTTTATATTATTATTTTTTTTATCTTTTTTTGTTATTCTTAATTATATTTTATTTTCATCAGACTCAAATAATAATTGGAATTCTTTATTTTGTCTTTTAATATCCTAATTCATTTCTACCTGCAAGATATTTAAATTTCATTATTTTTCATGTGCCATGTATAATAAATGTACTTTATGAAATTATTTATTTATTTTTGAATCATTGTTTTTTTATGTTATTAGCTTATTATGCATTATTTATTTGAGGACACAAAAATAGTAATTAAAGAATTCGCAACGGCAACTGTTGAAAGAGTTTTTTCCGCAATGAATATTGTGAAGACCAAATTACGAAATTGAATGGGAGATATGAATGATTGTTTGGTAACATATATTGAGAAAGATGTATCTAGTACTATCAACAATGATGTTATTATTAATCGATTTCAAAAAATGAAACCTTGTAGAAATTAATCATACGAGTACTTTTCTTTTAAATATAAATTTTATTTTATTGTACAATATTTTTATACCATCAATAAATTTTAACTATAATATATAAATTTATTAACTATTTTATCATTTAAATACTAAATTGTCTTGGTAGTTAACCTACTTAAGAAGTTGGTTGGCTCCATCACTGTATGAACTCATTTTAGCACTCTAAATTATTTCACGATTTTCACTTTACTCTATCTGCATAGTTATGTTAACTTTCCAATCATTTTTTTATTTTATTAAATGACTAAACCTTTTCTTTTGTCATCTCTTCGAATATTTATAGTTTAAAATAAATGCATAATAATAAATATAAAAAAGAACCAACGTGCTGATGTTGCCGACGAGATCGGCGTGAGGGGTGGAGCATGAGGGAAGGGTAGTTTAGCCATTTAATAAGTAAAAAAATTAAAATTGATAGAAAAGTTAATAGAATTAGATGGATGGATTAAAGTGAAAATCACGAAATAATTTAGAGGGATGCTAGTAGTGTGTTTCGTAGACTGGACAATCTGACTCATCTGTTGTCCGATCCGATATGATAACATGTAAGCCCATTCATGCTCGGGTCGAATCCGTCCAATAAGTTACCAGTGCTCGAATGGATAACAGACTGGATATTATATTTCAGTTCTTTGCCCAATATTCGATAGTTCAGTATTCGTCTGTTAATTAACAAACCGTCCAATAGGGCGACAGTTAATCCGTTAATAATATTAAGTAGTTAAACAAAAGTGATTACTACTTATTTAGTGCCTAGCGATAATAGTTAGTAAGCATATATATTAATATTTACCTAAACCGGATATAAGGAACATATCCATTGTTAATCTGATTTCTTCTATTCTTAATGAAAAAAATGAATAAACAAAGAGTAAAAGACAAAATATTAAAAAAACTATGAGCAAACACAAGGAAAAATAATGATGACTTATTTATTATATTATTATATTAATGCATCAAGAAAAGAATATAATAAAATTTAGAAAAAATGAATTATAAATTTAAAAATAAATAAAAAGAATAAATTATTTTTTAAAAAAATTAAGTTCGTCCGTTAGTCGATCTGTCCCATATTAGATTTTACCGAACAAATTAGAAAGTCTATTATTTGGTTCGATAATATTTCATGAAATTAATGAACTTGTCGATAATAACCCATTGTATTAGTTCAGTCAAAATCTAATTGGTTGAAACTATTAGGAGCATTTTCGATCCAATGTTTTTAGGCGCTAGAGTTTATATATTAAATTGCGATAATTTAGGAGATGTATAAAGAAATAATCCTATATAATAAATCAATCGATTTATTACAACAAAAATAACTCTCTGCCTTTTCTTATCACTGGACTATTTAGAATATTTATATTGATCAAATAAATATGAATTTATTAATTTGTGTCCATAAATATAAATATGGTTTAGCTGCATAGTTTTACATCCTTGTACATGGCGACAACCCACGGCCGTCCCGTCCTTCGCCGGTGGAACAATGCCGCCGGAGTCCCTCCGACATGCGCATCTCTACGCCGTGGACACCGCCGACGGTGGTGCACCACTAATTTGATCGAGATGATCCGCCACCAATAGATTAAGTCGAGAAGATCTGCATCGACGGAACAGTCCCCAAGCCGCAGCCTGTCGTCCCCGACGACCAGTATCGAAGCTTATGACTGGCCGCAGTACCGGCGGAAGAAGCCCTCGACGTGGCAGTGTCGTGTGAGGAGGCGGAGTATGGCCTCTGCGACATTAAAGCCGCGACCTTGGAGCGAGGTGCTGGGCTGTTCGATCGGAACGGAGGAGTCGGTGGTGGAGGAGGAGGCATTGAAGGTTTTTGAACAATGATGGTGAGCTGCTGCGAGATGATGAAGATATTGGTAGTAAGTTCAAAAGATAGTTTTCTTTTTCCGATTTCACATGCTTGCAGAACTGGGTGGATCATTTTGTGAAGTAAATTGTTTCATTTTAGAGAACTTTTTCTTTTACTGTTTGCAATTAACTATTGACATCAGATGTTATATCTTATCTTTATGTTCTGATTAATCAAAGGGGAAGTCTGTGCTCTATAGAAGAAGCCTTACAGATCAAACTCAGATGCAACGTTCTTACTTCTTATACAATGTTATTCCATTCACTATTAACATGACATACACAACTAGACATCACAAAACATCATCCTCTTCCTGCCAGTGCTCAATGTGACAAATTTCAGAGGCTGCTTTTCTGCTTTCACTTTTTTCCTTCTTCCAGACTCTTATACATTCTATCTATATCCGTCTGCAAAGTCATCAAGAGCAACTTGAAATCATACATCAGATACAAAAGAACAAATTAAGAAACTACTGCAGAGTTTTTTTTTAGTTTAAATTACCTGATAATATTTCAGCATTTGTCCTCTTTTTTTCTTCATTGTTGGAGTCACCAGATCCCTTTCTATGTCAAATGGTACGGGGTCAAGGAGAACTTCCTTGATGTATTCAAAACCCCTCAGCTGACATCGGAACAACAAGTTAAATGCAATGAAATTTCTTTCGGATTCTTACTGGTTCATCTTTTAATAAGGCATCAATTTAGCTCTTGCAACCCTTGTTACTGGAGTTAGGTGATTTCAATACCCAAAATCTGCTAAGAATGTTAAGCATTATGCTATTGCTTCAAATGATTCGTTACAAAGTTTCTTTTTTATCTGAAGTTCCAGTAAATTGTTTGAATAAAACATTTTTTAGTTTCTGTTGATTGTTGGATCAAACAAGTTGATTCAAAGATTTGACTGTCCAAGGTATTTAAGTTTTGCCATACACCTTGAGAAAGTTTGTGCCACAAGATGAGCTTGAGCTTCAGACACATATCAGTCAACTCTTTGTGAAGTAATCAAAATAAATGAACTTTTCCAGGCTTTTGAAAACGGAACCAGCTGAGTAGTAATCACAATGAGAAGACTTATGACGTAAAAGCAAGAATCCGACTTTTTTTTATAAATTTCAGGTATATATTGTCGAAAACTCCAATAGACAAATCTCACCTTATTCTTCTCAGCAATTATCTTCAACTCTTGCAGAATGTGACTCTTTAACTGTTCAAGCTTGCATAGCTCAGTGAATGAACCACTGTATCCATTTGATTCTGCCCACTTTTTAGTGTTATCGGCATGTGGGGTGACCACTGCTACAAGCATAGATCTAAAGCTGTTCCCATAAACCCAAATCTGGCAAGAACCATGGAACAATCAAATCTTTTCCAAAAAGTGACTGCACATTGAATCAGGCATAAAACTGTGCTACGAATGTAGCATTTATGGATTCATATGAAGAACAAACAAGAAAACGGCCTTACATCTTCAAGGATAGGAACAATGCTGTATATTTTCTCCAAGTGCTCAACTGCGACATATTCTCCCTGTGATAACTTGAATATGTTCTTCTTTCTGTCTATGATCTTTAGGATTCCATCTGGAGCCATCTCTCCAATGTCCCCTGAATAAGATGTCAGTCAAATTAATCTTGTCACACTTCCTGCAGTTAGATATCAAAATTGACCCCAATTTATTCACCTGTGTGGAACCATCCATCTACAATTGCTTCATTTGTGAGCTCAGGACTTTTGTAGTACCCAGAGAAGAGGGTCTTCCCCCTGATGCATATTTCTCCACGTGAAGGGACGCCAAGGGGATCATAACCCATTTCAGGCACCTCCTCCAGTCGCACTTCACTGTACACAGAGGCAACTCCAACAGTCCCAATCAGGGACATGTCATCAGGGTATCCAATGGTGCCAAGACCACATGTTTCTGTTAGCCCTAAAAATTCAGAAGAGTTGGATGATATCAGAAATAGACTTTCTTCTGGGAGTCAAATCATCCATAATTCTATTGTTCAGTTCTCAAATAATGATCACAATAGAAAGAACATTGTTGACAAGAAAATTATAACAGAATGAAATTGTCAGGTTGTGTTCATAAAATTTGCGAAAAAGCACATGAAACTGTTTTTTAGATTGTGATACATGCCATCTAAAGATCACAACTTTACCTACGAAGATTTTGGAAAGTTGCAGGAATTAAAAAAAAAAGTTATTATTGTCTGATTGTTTTATCTTGAGCTCCTTTTCGGACAATTAGAAGACATTTTTGGCTTCCTTTTTGTGGAAACTAACAACTTCACTTTCTATATATGTTTTTCTTAAGTTTCAGAGAATATTTTGTATAATGCAAATGAGGTGTTTACAGAAAAAAAAAATCCTGACGAAGTAAACTAAGTTTCAGAGAATATTTTGTATAATGCAAACTCCGCCTATGTTTTATAGCCGGTCCCAAGCCCGGATAAAGGAGGAGGATTGTGTTAGGCCCCGACAGCCAGCGTAAAACCCTGTCGAATCTTATGAACATGGATCAACGAATAAAACGTATGATCCATGTAGCCGACCCCACCTAGTGGGATAAGGCTTTGTTGTTGTTGTTTGTTGTTGTTGAAGTAAACTAAGAATCAACGCCAAGAGATCCATTAAAACATTAAAATCATCAGGTTTTCTAATTAAAGAATGATTTACTTCCCTTTCAAAAAAAAGAAAAAAAAAGAATGAATTACCATAGCCTTGAAGAACAAAGGCGCAACTGGTGACCCTCATGAATTCCTCAATTTCTGTACTCAAAGGGGCACCTCCTGATATCATCAAACGAATCCGGCCTCCTAGTCTATCCTTCACCTGAAGTCACAAAAAGATTGTTTCAGATCTTGAAGACTTACTGCAACTTGAATCTTTCCATAAAGAAAGTGCTTGAAAAAATTTGTCAGGGAAGATTTAGCTTCCATGTCAATAGGTCTAGGCGACAAACCTTACGAAATGCCAACAAGTCAGCAAATGGGGATGCTTTCTTGTGAGAATATCCTGATTGCATCCATGATAACTTGCTAAAGCAGGAAATGAGTAATCAATAATTGTGTTTGAGAAAGAATGGAAGGTGTTAATGAAAGATGTAGAAGTGAAAATGGAAGAGAAGGATCAACATACTGTCTGAACAAAAAGTTAAAAATCATTCTTCTCAGTGGTCTGAGTTCTGCTATCGCTTTCAATACACCTAAAACACATTATCTCAAACAATTTTAGAAATATATTGCATGTTAACAAAGCTGTTAGACATGGAAGTCAAGACAAATTTGCATATCTTAACATTGTAGTATACCTTCATGAACTCTCTCGAAAACTCGAGGGACTCCAGCAAAGAGAGTTGGCTTTAGTTCCATGAGATCCTCTCTCAAGACATTGATGTCCTTGTGTTATTGGGACGAACATCAGAAGTTCAGAAACATATTCAAATGACATATTCTAGATGTACAATGTGAAGATAGGAAAATTGTGATATGCAAGATCGCTCTACAGAATCAACTTGCTTGTCGTACTAAAGAACATGGCATACCCCTTGATAGTATCCAACTGAGGCTCCTTTGTGAAAGAAGTATTCTTCAATTATGCGGTCAAGAATGTGAGCCAGGGGAAGAAATGAGAGATAGACATCTTCTGTTGTCATCTAACAACAGAATGTACATGTATCAATACATTCAGGACATAATGAAAAATGAATATGTAGAGTTCAGACAAGTACTTTATCTTCAAATTGTTGCATAAAGATGTCAACCCCATGGACATATGTAGCATGCACTTGATGAGTCAAAATCACCCCCTTCGGACTTCCACTCGTTCCACTTGTGTACATTATTGTGCAGATATCTTGAGGTTTCGGAGGAATGGGCTCTGAAGGATGATCTTTTCCCTGTTAAACAGTATCAAATAAAACCATTACATATTTTGTTATCCTGCAGAAATCAGTCATAAAATCTAAGATTGCTAATGGGCATATGTCAGTTAAATTAAGGATATATTATAGTCCATGTGAAGAGATAATTGTATGTTTGCAAGTTCTTCATAAACTAACCACTTGGAGAAATTCACTCCAAGAAAATAATTTCAATCCATTGTCGGCAGCTGCAACAACTTGCTCTTTTGTTGTTGAAGCAAATGATATCAACGCTGTAACCTCAGAGAAGGTTATTTATGTCAGATGTAAGAAAATCTTTTTCAATCTAGCAAACAAATCTTCTTAAGCCCTCACATTTCAATTGCCAAACAGCACCACAATCGGACGAGAGAATCTGCAAAATAACAGTTCGAACTGACATCAAAAGCTGACCTTGATACATAAGAATATATGCAGATCATCAGAATCTCACTTGTTTAATTTTCTTATCCTGTGCAAAGACCACACTGATTTCAGCATGCTCAATTATGTAATCAACAGCTCCAGCACCTGAATTTTATCACAACTTCTATTCAGAAGAACATTGACTAGCCTAGGTGTATATATTTTCTAATAAGAAATCAGTGGATCTGTATCCCTGTTAAAGAATGTCTATCTCAGATAGTAACTTACCAAGAGTATCATATAATGGCACACAGATCAGACTATATCCATTGCAAGCCTGCAGATTACAACAAAATCTAACTTGTTAGATCCCCATTGGAACCTACAAGATGGGTTGAAAAATGAGACCAGTTATGGAAACTAACCTCCATTGACACTATCCATTGAGGACAGTTTATTCCATAGATACCAATGCGCGAACCCTTGAGAAGAACAGAAAACCAAAACATGCTGTAATCATATTCTTTAAATATGAAATCGAATCACATTCTCAGCAGAGAAACCATAAATTTTTATTTTGAACTGACTACAAAGGATAGTGACAACGCTGTATGCTTACAGGTTCAACTCCCAAATGCTGTAAAGCTGAACCAACTTGCAGTACTTCTTCATACACTTCCTGGTAAGCTTTCCATAAGTAAGGTCCTGCCTGAAAGAACAATAGGAGCAACAACGATATAAATAACATACCAAACAATAATTTAAACTCTGCAGAAGATTTTGTACAATTGCATGACATACTTCCTCAAAAAAAAAAAAAAAGAACAGAAAATAAGTAATATGAATCAACTACTTTTCCATCTTTGATTTCTCGCCATCCAAGCATTCTGTTCTTGGGGTATTTCTCTGCTGCTACACTGTAAAAAGAGAAAAAAAAAAGATCATGCATAAGAAATCAAGAGCTGGAAATAATCTTATAAAAAATAACATTCTGATGGGACCGTTTGGAAACTGGACAAAGTTCATCTAAGAAGTATAAAACAAACAGTGATAATGAACAGGAAACATTTCTGTAGTAAGTACAGATAAGTTTCATGATGCACCAACAAAGAACTGCATCGAAGCTGCAAAATTAAGGACCCCAAACTATTTCCTTTAAAACCGAAGCACAACGCAGTTGGATTCTTCTGCAAGTACCTGAAGACATCCCAAGAGGTGGTCATGTCGGGATCAGTGGCCGGGAATCCATCCTTGGCCAAAGAACTTCGGAACACGGGGCCGACGGAGGGCCTGCCGTCCTTCCCCGCCACGCCGTTATCCACCTGGACAGCGTAATCTCTCATGGCTGATGTGCGAACCCAACTGCAAAATTTCCTGCACAGCGTGCAACGAGCAAAGTAAATGAGGCCCAGAACCCCACACAGTCGCGAACAAGAACCGTGGACCTTTAGTCCAACGGAAGCATCAGACCAACAGAACGATAAGACCTCGAGACACTGATCGTGCAGAGCCAATGGAGAGCTAGGGAGCGGTGCAATTGTTGAATGAGGACTGCACTATATAGAACGAGAGGTGCCTTCCATAGTTTTGGAACAGTTGGGAATCGTCAGCCCTGATACAGGAGGGTGGCCATTTACTATTCTCTTCTGCCCCCTTTGTCCTCTCTCTCTCTCTCCCCTCTCTCTCATGCTCACAATCTCACACGCACACTCACATGTTAGCTTTGCATTCAATGAGAGCACCGGGCCTTCGTTGGTGACATCATGAAGAAGCAGCTGTTAACTGAGAGTAGGAATCAGTCCATGGCGCCAAGCTCAACTGAGAGTAACAATATTAATAGAGTACCTACACTCCTTTAGCACGAGAGAGAGAGAGAGAGAACACAGTGACAGAGACGGGGAGAGAGAGAGAGAGAGAGAGCGGCCATTACTCTATGATGCTCCATTGATCATGAAACCCCGAGTAGCACACCGAAACGCTTTCTTGTGGTTGCCTGTAAACTGACGATAAAATAGAAACAATCTTTGAATGGTGACGACAAATTTGAGGACCAAAATTTATGCCATCCGATAAATTTATTTCTCTTTTATGTTATTGTTTGGAAATAATTTTTTGGATCATATTATCATTTTTAATATAAGCATTTACTTTCAATAAAAGGTTTTCTAGAGAAATATTTCTAAAAAAAATCAGAAACGGGGTTTTTAATTTTCCATTTCAGTTATCTCTTAAAAGATAATTTAAAAAATATAAATAAATCATTTAACTACAATATGCGAGACCTTATCAAGTGGTAAAAATATATAAATTTATACGGATGTAGAATATTTTGTTGGGAATTTCAATGGACATAGTTACACATGTAAAATGAGGTGACACATATTAGGTAGGGAAATAGGGACCATAATTTCTTTTTGTCGACTACTTTACGGTGACAACTTAACATCATACACATCAAACAAATGAGAGCATCTTCTTAAGAACTTCCAAAAACAAATATAATCTTTTTTTTATGTGTGAAATTGAATCGAATTAATTTCACCTCTTTTTTTTTCAATGAATGTATTTAACTTTGAAGTTAATTTGAGTTGAACATTGCCTATGATAATAATTTTAGAAAAGTAATTTTATGTTTCCCTCCTTTATTTTCTAAATTACATAATGAACGTTTTTTTATTCTTCTTTTGGAAAAAGTACATATTCTATTCGTGAGAAGAATGATATCGAACCATTCATTTGTCATGCCTCATAAGTTCGTTGTTAAACTTTCTATCCTCTACTATGAGCAAATGCATGTTTAAACAACCAAGTTTGTACAGTTAGGACGCTGGGTGATAATAGTCTCAATTGTCGTCGCGTTAGTCAAAGTATATAGTTATATTCTAGTCCGATCATCAGATTAGTCGAGGTGTTAGTAGTCACAAAATTGACCAAAAAAATACACGTTTAAACTTGGAATTAGAATTTAGAAATACAATTGTTAGAAATGTGTTGCACTATTATTTCATGTGTTATTTATCATCTAAGTTAAAGCTAGGTACAAATCAATTCCGCGATCATTTGGCAATAATTAATTCACGGGTAAACTATGTGTGGTAGAATCGTTTAATATTCCAATATTTGTTGTACAACTCATTTAATATTCGAATATTAATTTAAAATTAGGAATTTTGTAGCAAAATGTTCAAATATGATATCTTTGTATTGGATATGTTAAAAAATTCCGTTGACAAAATCAAACATATTTAAATCCCAACAGCTTTACGAGTCATATCATATTATTCATACGGATCAAATGTTTTCTTTTCCTTTTTTGGGGTGGTCCAGGGGTTCACTTGTAGTAGGAACCCTAGGATGAGAAGCAAATGTAAAACCTAATATGCATGTTGTCTTTGTAACATTAATTGCATTTTGTTAGCTACCGAATAAAATTAAAATGATAAATGCTGGAAATTTATTTAAAAATTTATCCCATGATCAATCAGTCCTCGTAGTATATTTATGACTTAGTAAGTCCTTTTAGTAGGGCATGTACCTTTTTTTTGTTTTTAAAGAGAGAAAGATACCAACAAGGATGGGAGTGGAGTCGATGTGACTCCTCATATCTTGAGTTGTGTTTGTAAATATATAAATTTTTTGTTGAAAACTTTACTTATCATTTGTCAGGCACACGACGCGAGATAATTTTATCGGATTAATTAGGTTGTGAACCAATCTTCAATTTGTGGGTAGTGCACGTAATCGTTAGCGCTGCACGAGTTGAGTCGTCAGCTCCGCTTTCCTGAAAGTGACTACAAAAAAAATGGAAAGATAAATTAAGAAAAATATAAATGATAAGCTCCAAGGATGAAAATTTAATTGGAGTTCTTAGGGGCTCATTTGGATGAGAACCGGAGTGGAATCTTGCCCTGATTCCGTCAAACACGTGTACGAATGAAGTTTTTTTCATGATGTGACTCTTTTTTTTTTTGTATTTAGTTTTTCTTTTTTTTCTGTTCTTATTTTTTCTCTCTCACCTTACCCTTATAAACTGATTTATTTTATTACATATAAAACATTATAACGAAGGATTAATATAATATTATTTATTACATATCATTTAAGTAAAAAAATATTATTTTGTTAATTATAATTAATTTTAAAATGATTTTTATATTTTAATGCTATATTTTTAACAAAACTTTTTTCATAAAAAACTTTATTTTTTTATTAATAATAAAATTACACTTTATAATTATAATAATATTTTTTTAATTCAATACCCACCAAAAATTTATCCATCACTTCAACTTTTTCCTATCACATATGTTCGACTCCATCCAAACACACATCGAACTAATCTGTCAATTTAATTATTCACCGAGAACTTAAGAGGAACTATGGTTTCGTTTCCAAATGAAGTATAGAAGTTTTGATGTGTTCATTGTGTGTCACGTGTCATCTTGCAAAGTGCTCAAATGATATTATTTTTATTCAATTTTCTCTTCAAATATTTTCATATTTTCTGCGTAAATTACACTAAATACCCTCCAACTTTAGTAATTTTTCCAACGTTATCATCCAACTTAATTTTGTAATAAGATTATGATCCATCTTTTAACTTATTCACACGATACTCTTTTCACCTACAATCGGTTGACTCCTGGTTGCCCAGTCTACATGGTGTCCACGCGGTCATTTTCTCTCTCATCCACATAAACGATCATCCGACATGGAAACATTAAAAATAAACTAATAATTAAAAAAATTCTCTCTCCCCCCTTTTGCTCGCGCCGATGAAGAGGGCGACCTCGTCGGCGCCGGCAAAGAGAAAATGGGGGCCAAGGTCCTCCCCTTGCAGGAATCCCTCCCCCCCACCCACCCACCCACCCAACTCTCCCTTTCCCTGCGCACACGGGCACAGGGAAGGAAAGAGAGGGTGGTCGCCCCCTACCTTCTCCCATAATCGGCAAAGGCCAAGAGCGCACGTGGAAACCACCCCCGGCCCCCCCTCTCCCCCACCTTTCCTTGTGAGCGTCAGTGCAAGGAAGGAAAGGGTGCCAACACAGGGAAAGACGACGAACGTGAAGGAGAGAGAATATTATTTTATTTTTGTAATGATACTACGTCAACTAAATGCTCGCATGGAGGAGAGAGAATATGTGGTGTGGACGCCACATCATCACAGCGCCCAGAAAAAGAGCGATTAGTGGTGAAAAGGGCATTTCGTGCAACGAGTAAAAGACGGAGGATATTCGTGTTATAAACTAAAGATGAAGGATATCCCTAAGCAAACATCAAAGTTGGAAGGCATTTGATGTAATTTACCCTTTGTTTTCCCAATGAGTTGCGATTATTGGATTACAATATGGAAACCTTGAACATATTTGTGTATTTAGGAGAAGCACCTACACTTTTCACTCATTGCATTCAATATAAACGGTCATATGTTTCAACTAATATCATATGCAAGACTCTACATTATGTTTAACAAAAGTTAACATTCCCGAACATAGAATTGGTCATGTGCTCTAACTTTGGATACCGGATTTAGATTGGCTAGACTACGAACATGTGTAGATGCAACACACGAACCAATCATTGGATTTGACTCAAAATACGTGTTATTTAGATACTCACAGTTGGTTAAGAATAGTGCTATAAAATTTGGCCCAACTCGATCGGTCGAATCGGACTGATGACCAACCCTCAAAATGATCAGTGGGTTACTTCAAATTCATCCTTAAGATTGACATACTTTGATCCGGTCAATTTCGGTTAAAATTAAGGTTCAATTGATCGATCCATTATATTTGAGTGAATTGATCGAGTTCAAATGGAAAAAATAATTATGATAAAAAATTAAAATATTTTAGGACATAATGTGCGCATGCGTGCATGCACGCACACACACATATATATATTTATAATTTATCCTCCAAACCTTTTTTTTTCTTTTTTCATCACATATCATCGATATTCTTTTATTTATAATTACAAAAAAAACAGCTTTCATGTAATAACTATTTAATTGATACCCACTTTATTATATTATTTGCCTTTTAAACTATCTTGTTTCAATCTATTACTTTTTATTTTATTTATCATGAATATTACCATACACCGAGAATAAGAGAGAATTTTACTTAATATATATTATTCTTTTTATTAACTTATATTATTCAGTTCGACCTGATCCGATCAGTTCAACTTGATCCGATCATGCATCCGAATCGATAATCAGGTCAAATTTTCTGGCATTGATCAAGACACCATACTTTTCTTGACAAGGAAGAGGAAGTTCATGCTGCCAAGAGTGTGATCCCCCAGGCATCAGAGTAGGTGCAGATTGCGGTGGAGTTAAGATCAATTGGTCCATGAATCACCGCAAACGAATTCAGCAATTAATCCACATCTCCACTCCATTTAATCTGAACAACAAAGTTGGAGCACGAGCTGCGGATCTTGTTCCACACAGCAGCTGGATAATTTATGCATCCCTCTTCTGCTAGCTCGGGATCAACATGGGCACATTCAATTCCCCCATCGTCAAATTTGATAAGACAGACTGGAACTGCAAAACATAGAAGCAGGTCGAGGATCAAAAATAGATACTTGTGTTTAAACTCAATAGCCGGGTACGGGTTAGATCGATCGTATATATTAGAAAGTGATAAAATGAGCTAATAGTTTCATATTCGAATACACGGAAGACCTTTATATATATGTTTGTTATAATTTTATATCGAAATCTAAGTTAAAGGACATTATGGTTTTTTTCTGAAAAATTGAATGTGACATGATAAGTATACCTAATGAGGTGCATGCATCTCATAATTGCAAACGAAAAATAGTGAGACATGGTGTAAGTGAACAGAATCTAGGCCACCAAGAAGCTGCAGAGAACAACAAGATTTTTGTAATAATTAATTGTGCAACAAATTCATAGCCACCACTTGGAGTCCTGGGTTCAGCTGGTGCACTTGTGTTAAGATGGTTCTGTGCCATCTGTTCATGATATTAATTATTATATTCTTAATTGAGTTTTGCTTGGAGTCAATGTAGCGGTTACCTCTGCATATGCATTAAAGAAAAAAAATATCAAATATTCTTACAATGATTTGCAATTGCAAAAAAAAAAAAAACTATCTTAAGATCAGTGAAGTATAATCACTATCTCTCCAAATAGAGTGTGATATTAATCATGATATTTACAAGCATACAATAATCCACATTTGTTTTATCATTTCATATTTAATTATTCCAAATGAATATTATACAAAAATGCAACTCAATATTCTTTCTATCATTCCTTCAAATTATTACTTCCCATATTTTAACTCGAGTTTTAGAAGCTCCAAACAAGAGTAAATTTAATATTTTTTTTTATATTTTCGTCAGATTATCTTATTCCAATTTTTTTATGTTTCTTAACATTAAATTATCAAGACAAACAAGAGCTGGACACCTTGAACAATGTTTGGACGTGGAGCTATAATTCCCAACTAATTCCATTCCAAAAACATGAACCGGTTACTGTTTGATGCCAAAAGAGATGCTCTAGAACTAGATTTAAAAAGTAGGTGGCAGCACATTGTTGAGGGAATTAAGAGAAAAAGGACGTGGTACCCAACTCTGGCCCTAAATATTTATGGCCTACGTATACGGCCGACTAACTTTGCCTTCTACCTACGTATCCTGCACAATGTTTTGGAAATAGGTTCGAACGGTTCAACCGGTCCGATTACAAATCGGCTACAAAATCGATTTGATTAAATAATAAAATTAGAAATTATAAAAAATTGGATTGGTTCGGAAAAAAATCGGAAAAATCGAGTTGAACTGATAAATTACATTTTTTATTTTTTTAATATTAAAATATGAAAAGATTTTATTAGGGGATTAAATGTTTAAATAATTTTATATTAAAATTGAAAAGTCAAGCGCGTGAGAGGATACAAAAAAGGAAACAATTTCAAATTCAAATAAAAATGAAAGGAAAGATTTTGAATCCTTATCGGAGGAAATGAATCAAAATGAAAACAAAATGTTAATTAAATCAAATAAAGAGAATTATATATGAAAAGAGAATAGAATCTCCTAATAATATATTAGTAATAAATTTAGATTATTATATTAGTATTAATAAAAAGGAAATTGCTAAAATAGAAATATATTATTAATCAAATCAAGTAAAAGAAATTTATATATAGAAGGAAAATAAAATCTGGTAATAATATGTCAGTAATAAATTTGAATTGACATTAAATTTAGATTATTATATCAGTAATAATAAAAATAATACTATTATTTAAATTAACTTTCGGTAAAAATAATGATTTTAATTAGATTAATCATTTTTATAATAACTTATATATTAAATTACTCACAAATAATTATAAATAATATTATTATATAAAAATTTGATTGAAGCAGTTGACTCCTGGTTGAACCTCGACTCGGACCGATCCGATCTCCGATCCGATTTTTAAAACATTGATCTTGCATTGGCTGGTTCATGAGAATTAAATCCATTGGCATGATTCCTCTTAGAAAAGGAGTAATGGCTGGGGAGGGTGCCATAATTGCAAATGTTAAAGGCTGTTAAAGGTTGTGCCCCTCAATCACCTTATAGAGTGTCATGTTTATTACCATTAAGTAAATTCAAAAATAAATAATTAAAAGAGATAATTAGAGTTTGAAAGAATATATATATATATATACACACATATATATATAACTAAAAAGATTAGATTATAAATTAAAATTATGTGTTATAATTAAATTAGAACTTGATTTTTATGGATCTAAAATTTCTATAAATAAGATACCAAATACCTCTTTCCATCCTTCCTCATAATTTTTTTTTTTCTTTTTTACCGGGTCGGGACAACCACATGACGCACCGAGTACCACCCAAAATCACATCCTGCGGTTCATATCGTGAGAATAATATTCATGTAAATAGAGAATAATAGAAGGGCGGACCCAGGTAGTAGCTAAAGGGGGGGGCCCTGGCCCCCCCTAAAATTTGAAAAAAAATTACTATATATATATTATAAATTGATTTTAGCGTAATAATGACTTTATATAATTACATTGTAGGCTAATTATTAACGGAATGTTCACTTTGGCCTATCGGTTAGATATCCTCTTCCCAAAGAAGCTAACTTAAGGAGTCGCTTAATGGGAACTAGAGTTTCATTAAGTTTCGTAATTTTAGTTGTGTTTGGATGGAGTGAAATTTAATGATGAGGAATATGATGATTAATGTGATACGAAAAATAGACGTGATTAGTTAATTTTTAGTAGAATTTAAAATAAAAGTCAATATTATAAATATAAAATAAAATATTATTAATAAATAACATTAAAATTAAAAATTAAAAAAATTTGTCCAAACTGCAAGAGAAATTATATCTAAAGATACAAAATTTATATTCTTAGGAACACATTTTTTAATAGGTCACCCATGTTTGCTTTTAAAAGTGAACTTATTCTTGATATCGAAAATAAAATTAGGAGTGCAATGTTTTATCTTGTTAACACGCATTTCAAAACTTAAGGCACTTATTTTTTTATTTATAATCGGAGTTATTAAATTACATACACTATTTCTTGCGTTGTTTGCATGCTTGCGCCTCTATTTTAAAATGCTTAATTGTTTTGTAATAGAGAATACTTTTGATGATGTTACATTAATTTAATGAATAGGAATATAGTGTTAGATATTTGTAATTGGTTTAATAGCTTCTTGGCTTGTAATATCATAATAGTCAAGCTATGATCAAGCTTTCAACTCCTTTTGGAAGAATAATCACTATCGGATTTCCAAACTAGGGCAAACTTTGTCACCCCACACAACCACAACACCCCCCCCCCCCCCCCCCCCCCCCCCCCCACCCCACACACACACACAAACTTTTTTTTAGATGATGACTGAAGTTTTTCCTCCCCCCAAAAAAAAGTTAATAATATCACTTCTAACTATCAAGATGCATGCATAGTTTGACAAAGTTCAGTAGTCAACTTCTCCGAAAATAATAATAATAATAATAATAATATCATTTCAGAAGTTTGTTTAGGTGATTATTGAAACTCATAATTAATGGAAGATCAGTAGTCAACTTCTCGGAAAACATGATAGCTTCACACGACATCTCTTGAATTGAGGTCAAATAGTTCGTTAACTAATTTGACAAGTTCGAGTTCACGTGAAAAACTGACATGCTACTTAGGTAAACTACGTGAAACGATATAATCAAATTAATTAAATTTAATAATGGATGTAAATACTATTCTTTTTAACGTCGTATAAATTAAGTTATTGGCATCGTTTTTCAAACATGTGGCATGTGACTATAAAAAAATGACAATGACCAATGAATGCTTAGTAAATTATGTCAAATACTTTTCAACTTTGACCATCTCAAATGGAGACTTGCGTGGAAGAAAGAGAAATCTTCACTTGAATACCCTCTCCCCCCAACTTTTTGCAACATTACCTATATACTACTATATACATATATAATATATATGATATGGCCCCCTTAATTTTGTAAGCTTGACATAATTAAGCTCCTCCTAATTTTTGAAACATTATATATAGTAATATATATTATTATATACATGGAAAATCCCCTAATTTTTTGAATTTGGCATAATTATAATGTGTTATTATATTAATAAGAGAATATATGTGTACAATTATAAAAGATTATAGTATAATATGTGTTTTTATGAATGTATAATATATGTACTAATAATTTTAACTCTTTTTTATAAAAAAATCAAATTAATTAGTTGTCATAAAAAGTTAGTTACATATATCTTCTTTTAACATGATAAACATAAAAAGAAAAAAATATGCATGATGAATAACAAAAAAATATATTTTAATCTAAATAAAATAATTATTATAATTATATGTTGAGTCTATTGTAATATTTTTCATTTCTTAATTTGGTAAATAAAGTTAATATATATATATATATATATATATATATTCTTTACTCCCCCCCCCCCCCCAAGTATTGATCATGTCTCCGTCTCTGGTCACGTCAGCGTGGCGACCGGAAAATCACTGATTAAAAATAAAAGGAATAATTAATAAAATAAGTTAAAAAATGAAGGCAGTCTTATTACAAAGTAAAGTTGAAGGATAACGTTGGAAAAATATCAAAGTTGAATGATATTTGGTGTAATTTACTCATGAATGTTGATGTATGTTTATAACATATCTAAAGTTTCGAATAAATTACACCAAATGCCCTCCATCTTTGACCGTGTTTCCAGCGTTACCCTCCAACTTCACTTTGTAATACGAATGTCCTCAATCTTATAATTTGTTCCACGAAATGCCCTTCTGACCTGGAATACCCATTTCCCGATCTGTCCGCTAACATGACGATCCTCTCTTTCCCCCACGTAGGAAAGCATCAAACGTGGCACCGCCACGCAGATGCCATGTCAGCAAATTAAAAATTCAAAATAATCATATAATAATAATAAATTTTAAAAGAAAAAGAGGAGGGGACACCACCCCTCCTCCCTTCGATCTTCGTGGAGGCAAAAGGCCCCTCGCCCATCATCGGGAGGGAGGAGAGGTGGCGCCCCTCCTTTTTTAAAATTTTATATTATTATTTATATTATTTTATTAATTTATTGACGTGAAGTCTGCGTGGCCTTGCTATGTTTGATGCTTTTCTATGTGATGGAGAGAGAGTATCGTCACGCCAGCGAACAGACCCGAAATTTGGTATTCTTGATCGGAAGGGCATTCCGTGAAATAAATTATAAGATAAGGGCATTCATTTTATAAAGTAAAGTTGGAGAGTATCACTGAGTAAATGTCAAAGTTAGATGACATTTTATATAATTTATCCCTAAAGTCTCAAGTATGTTTATTTAAAAAAATGTGCATGCTAATTTATTTTCTCGTGATAAGAACATATTTAATAGGAGGACAGGTAAAGCTACAAAACCCCCAACAAACTACAATTAAGAGAATGTAGAGATGCGTTTTCTATTCAACGTACGCACTAATTCCCATTAAAAAAGAAAAGAGAGAGAATGGATGAATGAATGAATAAAACAACATTATCTTCATCACTGAGTCATTGAACGAAAAAGAAAAACAAATATGGAACACTGTCCAAACATTAATAACAAGGGAAAAGAATATTTGTCAAATTATTTTCCAATTATTCCTCCCTTTTCTTTTTTTCTTTTTGGTGCGCACTTGAGTTTTTTTCTTTTCTGGATAAAAAGGAATTTCGTAGGCATAATACAAGGGAAAATAATAAAATTGAAAAAAAATATCCATAAGCATTATACAACAAATATCAAATAGTTGATCCGTAAATAAGGCAAGCATACATGTTAATTTCACCGGATTAACTTATATAATATTGGAAACTTTTTTTAGCGTGTGACTATGTGATTGAGTATATTTTTTGTAGTAGCAATGTCCACAGTTTATAGATATTATTCATCTTTTCAAGGTTGCCTCTAAGTTTTGATGTTAATCACGTGAACTTTTTAGTTTCATAATTTTATTAATGCAACGTAGATGTCATTTTATTTTCAGTTTTTAGTTTCTTTGCATTATTAAATCAACCTTTCTTCGTAATCCAAAAAAAAAAGCTTAAAGATTCCATGGTACCTTTCCAAGGTTTTGGAGTTAATATATATATATATATATATATATATATTGATAATTTATATAATTAACTATGATAAAAAATATAATAATTATTGATCTTTTAATTTTTCAAAAATATAGCTCTCCACAATTTATTTTGTAAACCAATTACATGAATTTAACTTTAATTTAAATTGGAAAAAAGTAAACAAGAAAACAAAGTTCAAAGTACTAGTACAAAATCTGTCAGAAGAAATAAGATAGTACACAGCATGAAATGCTCATTTAATGTTTTAAAAGGGGAATACTTTTAACAATGAGATATGATTTCATTGTGGACATTATTTTTTTTCTTAAAAAACTCTTTAATGACCAAATTAATTACAAGCAGGTTATTTTACAAGAGAAATATTTTTCATTATGAAATAATTGCTAAGTTCAAATATATAAATTGATATGAACAAATTTCACTTATTACTAAATAATAATATGTATCATTTGAGTAATGATTATTTAATAAAGAGATGGAGAAAAACGTAAAATTGGAAAACAGGCATGGAAAGAAGAATAGGGTCATTTAATGATTATTTATATAACTTTTGATTTCAAGATTCCAGATTATATATCAATTAACTTTAATTTAAGAACTTCTTTAGCATAAATGATAATATTATTCGTATTATAGTTATCTCATTTGTTAGCGTCTATGCTTATTTATTTTTTAGATAACGAACTAACTTGGTTATATGCAAAATATTTTAATTATGCTACACATTTTATATATCAAACCTTAATAATTTTTTGGCATCAATTTTTGAATTGAAATGCATGCCTTATTTTGTCGTAAGACTATACTCTTTTTAATTATAGATAGATGACATCTTATTATCTCTGCTTCAAGGAATCAAGATTATCGGGATTAACTTCAAACTGCATAAAAGTATGCTTGTGTTATCATTTTGAATAGTCAAGAACACAAAAAACATCAACACTAAGGTCATTAAAATTAACTAATGCATTATAAATGCAACTCGTGTACATGTAACTAAAGTTCATTAGATTTGTCACCATGTTCTAGAATAAATTTTAGTTCGTGATCATTCAACTTCACTCAGAGTCATCTAATTTTAGTAATATTTCAATCATGGTCATTTTCTCTAGCATCAACATTTTCTCTCTCCTTCACATCATTTTTTTAAAAAAAATACTACGTCAATATTTTTCTCTCCCATCTACACAAATTTAATTTTGTATCTTTATGGTCATTCAACTTTCCAACATTTTCCAACACGATTATTCAAATTTTCAAAATTTCAATCTCATCATTAAAAATTTAAAATAATACATATAAAAATAATAAAAATAAATAAATATATAAAACTAAATGCAACTGGATTAACCTAGCATGATTTGGGCACAACAAGTCGGGTCGAATTGTCCATTTTTTTATGTGTATTAAGTATGATTAAGATTATTAAATTATGTAAATAAAAAATTAGAAAAATAAAATACATATTATTTTTTTCCTAAAATTTGGTCTAATAAAAATATTATAATACTATGCATGTTACAAAGTAAAATTGAGTGATCATACTGAGAATATCTCATAAGTTAGATGAGCCACTGAGCCTCTATGAGCCCAAGGTGAAGACAAAGCGGACAGTATCACGCTGAGTATGAAGATCAATTGTTGCGCTACTCTGATACGATGATATGTTTTGAAAAAATCATGTGAGCTGAGGTCCAAACAATATCACATACTAGTCAAGAACATTACATATGATATCAAAGTCACTCCGCGTGAACCTTTGTGCATGGTGAGGTACGATCACTCAACAAAGACATTGAGCCCTCTCTTAAGGTGAAGGGTGCAAGATGTCTTGAATTAGTCCCACGTGCATAAGTCACAAAAGATATGTTAAATATATATAAAAATATAATCTTATTTAAGTGTGACTTATTTTGAGAAAACTGTGCGGATCGATGTTCAAAGCAGAAAATATCACATCTGGATTGAATTTACTCCTATGTTCTATTATGACTTTATTAACTGAAAAAGAAAAAAGAAACAAAAGGCCGAGATTGTCTCAACTACAAGTAATCACCTGAAAGAAATAGAAATCAATGTAATTATCTGAAACATGGCGTTCAACAACTCAATCGATCTTGAACTTTTACAATTAAACCTAATTTTGGTTCCTACCCTTTCTAAAGAAGTTCAGTTGTGCATGTGGGCATTTCAGTCGTACATAACTACATGCATACCCTGCAGCTTGCAGATGATGTGCAGAGAGGGCCATGGACAAGTCTGATCAGCAATCAGATATCAGAAATTTAATTTGATCAGAGCTGTAATTAATGGCTTCTTAAATGGCCACAAAAACCAAATGCACTGTAAGAATAAAAAAAACAAGACGTACGAAAACACATAATTAAATTCCTAATCAGTGGCAGTCTGAGGAAATATTTGTTATGGCAACTAGGAATAAACAGGGGGAGTATGGCAGACAAATTAACTTTGCAGACAAATGTTTGTGGGCATGAATGAATTCCGTGCCCACAAACTTCATACAGAGTACAAAAACATAGTAACAAGGATCAACTTGCAGGCCAGAGATCTCAGAACTCTACTACCAAAAACATAGTACTTATGATGCATCAAAACCTTAAGGATGACTTTGTTCAGTTCAAAGTTCATATGATATTGTCCAAAGATTGTGATGAGATAAATAGGTGAAAAAACTATATAATTAAAAGCACATCTTGGATGTTGAATCCTTGGTCCAGTGTCTCTGCAACTTAGTACTTGCAAGTTGCCTGGTAAAAGTGAAAGCCTGCAAGTATCCGTCCATGAGTACAATGGCCATAACAGGAAAGCTGTCCCTCTTATCCTGTCTATTTATGACTTAATTAAGACAATTTTATTTGAAGAGGTAGATTATATAATGTAAAATCGTAACAAAAAAACTTAAAAAATTGTCTTAAGAAAATATTACGAGATCAACTTTGAAAAGAAAAAAATAAAGTTGATACTCGATGGAACACTGTTAAGTTAAATCTGAATTTTAAATTGGTGATTTATGTCAAATAAAAAAATGTTTAAGCTAAATCTGACTTCAAAATTGGTGTTGTCAGCCAACTAAAAAAGTTTAAACTCTCAACAAAAAAAACAAATTCTAAAATGTACATACACACACAGATTACAAGGATAAATCACTTACTATATCCAACACATAATGGATAACAAACATAGAGAGACTAATTAATAATTAGTTACTAATTCCGTGACTCCCTAATTAGTCGTCCATCCATCACCCAATATTTTCGCCACTGTTCATCTTCCTATTTTACTATGTTTCATTAATTGAATTCTTAATTTCTAGGTCCACCTGCATGGCCAATAATGTACAGTATAATCTTTTTTAGAAGAATAATGTACAGTATAATACAATGGAATCATACCTATGACAGCAAAAATCTTGCGTCTTTGTTAGTGCCTACAATTGCAAAACATTAGATATTGAAGCACGTTATCAAAGCATACACAGTATATAGTGGGTCTATATTAATTAACAACATTCTTTTGGAATTTTGTGTTTTCTTGTGCCAAGAACAGGAGCTAGTTTACATGACCTTAATGACTAGTTCTTGTTAGTTGGGCAACCAGCTGTTGCAGTGTCCACTCGATGATGCATAAATGTACATGATGGAGACCTCACAGAGAACATGATGGCACTAAATGCATCCCCCTTAAGAACCATTACCAAAGAGATCGCATCGGCATGAAGGCAGTGGAACTGTGTATGAGTATCTGCAGAGTAGTCAAGAACAGAAATGTACAGTATTATAAACAACTTTTTATTGCATCACAATCCAAACCCCCCTAAAAAAAGACTTGTAACAGTGATTTGGAGAAATGTTGGATATGATGATAAAAAAAAAGCTCAGCAATGATGCTGGATTGATGGTCTCCTAATTAAGAATCTTTGTTGTCACCAAAATTATCAGAGATCAAAGTCATGTGCAGGACCATGGGCAATAGTATTTATGAGCACTTATTTTCCACATACATAAATGAGTATGGAACTTTCATCAGTAGCTAGCCTATACTAATGGTTGCTTGCTTAACTAATACAAAAATCAGATGCAATGCTGACTACATAGTAAACAAATCTTGACGATCACTACAAAATAATGGAACGCTGAAATATAAATTTCGAAACATAGAAGTGGATACTCTTGATCATTTCTGATAAAAAAGATGCAGCTGGTCCTCAAAAATCTATCCAATAGATGTAAGATCCTTGGTTGCAGTTCATTCCACAAAGGGCATAGAGGAATTAATGTAAAATGGAGAATAAACCAACAAACAATGATATTAAGACTGGATTAGATAATACTGTAAGTAATATACAAGGATCAATGTCCACAACCTTTCGTCATCCAGTCACTTGTTCTCCAACACAGGAACAGTTGACCCTACCAAATGGAACCAAAACTCTACTAACCTTGGGGAAAAGAAAGAATTTAGAAGTAATTGGCTCAAATAAGAAATATTTGAAGTTAACTTGAAAGCACCAGCCCACTGGAGCAATCCAGTATTCTTTCCAGAAAGAATTTCAATTGAACTAGAAAATGTAAGGGGAATAATCGGAAAACTACGAAGCAAGTCCTGCATCTACATCCTGAACCTCGTCTTCTTCCTCAATCCAATACGCCTCCAACAATTTTATGGCCTTCTCATAGATGTCAATGTTATCATGGCCCTGTAAATTCTCAATTTTGTCCACACCATCACATTCTTCAATAAGTTGTGCATGAAGGTTTACACCATCAGTTTTACCCAGATCCTTCTCCATCTCTCCCACTTTCAGTATGCATTCAAGGCTGTCCAGGCATAGAGTCACAATCACAGGGTCTAAGCAGACCAGAAGATCACATAATGGTTTGATGCAGCCCTGTCTCACCAAATATCTGTTGGTATTAAGAAAAGGACTTTATTCATGATCCAGAATTGTGATGTGATAAGCTGAAGAATCCAAAACTAACAAATTTGTGCAACCCTTTGCTTTCATTGGTCAAATAAAACACCTCTTGCATACTAAATTTTGATACAAGTTACAATTAAATAACTATAGACCTCCAAAAGAGGTTTTAATAGTCAAATCTGATGGAACCTACAGTTAAATAACTGACATTGTGAAAAGAAGAAAGCATTCTGTAAAATTATTTGTCGGTAATATATTTAAATTGTATTTGACAAAAGAAGTTTAAGCATGAAAATGAAATGCTAATTATAAGAGATGCAAAGTTAAAAGTACAGTAACCTCTCAACACATATCAATCATTATCAAGCATTATCAA
The DNA here is from genome assembly GCA_030549335.1 of Pontederia crassipes. Classification (NCBI taxonomy): domain Eukaryota; kingdom Viridiplantae; phylum Streptophyta; class Magnoliopsida; order Commelinales; family Pontederiaceae; genus Pontederia; species Pontederia crassipes. The sequence goes on along the minus strand of CM060197.1, from coordinate 37,502,489 downwards.
AATCGACGAAAATTACATTATCAGAAGTTTTTTTTGAGAGAGGATGCACTCATCCAATTTTATTTAAAAAACATCAGGTTATACATAAACAATTTACAAGGATAGAAAAAGATTAAATTTTTGTCCAATCCTTCATCAACTTAGAAGCTGGAGATAAGATATTTTCAGTGTAACAATCTTTCCCTTCCAAAAAAGCAGCCATTTCCTTGTGTCCATATAGACCACAGTATAGCACAAGATTCATTTCCTCATCACCAGGGTACATATGTTTGAATGATGAAATTTGGTCCACCATACTAAGGATCTCAAGTTGCATTATTAAATCGACCAAAATTACATTCAGATGAAGCAGGCCTGAAGCTTGGGCAAAAGAAGACGTGCAACAGGCTTGCAATGGAAAAAGCACAACATTGTCATGCCCTAATGGCATAGACCCCAAATAGCCAAACCCCGACAGTTCCAACTTGAACATGAGATGGAAATGATGAAGATGATAATGCACAGGAGTCTTCATGTTATACCCCAAATTACAAAGAAAATAGAGAAACATGGCAACTATCAAAACCGAGATTCATTCACACTTATGCCAAAACAATATCAGTATTTCTAACATAGCAAATATGAATTATATAAAACATTAGTTACATGATAGGCTTACCCACACCATGAGGCATTGTTAGCATGGAACAAGTAATATAGAATTCTTTCAGACTATCAAAACAAAAGAGGCAAATCGACTTCGAAAACCACTTAAATATGTTAAATTAGTTTTTTTTTTCTTTTTAATCAATTTAGTTTGTTGCAACGAACATATGCCAATAGTCTAACCTAATACAAGCTTAGCAGAAGCAAATCCTTTAAGATAAAACAGAAGTCGGAAGCTCACAGGATCTGTTCGGAAGAACCGCCACAAATGGCATTTGAAATAGCCCAAGCTGCTTCTTTCTTGAGATCAAATTCTGCATGTTGTAGTAATTGAACAAGAGGACCTATGATATTTGCATCAATAACAGCCTGTCACAAACAAAAGAAACTCTCACAAATAGAAATGCAAATAACACTGAGTAGACCACATATTTAAGTAGGTCAAACTTATAATGCAAAAGGAAAAGAGATGGTACTTCTTCCTGAGGGGGGAAAAATGGTACTGATAGTAGATAACCTGAATTTGTGCTTCATTTCCAGCAGTAACGTTGGAAATTGCCCAGCAAGCTTTTTTCTTGATTTTCGTTTGGTAACCTTGCCTAAGTAGCCCAAGTAGACAAGGTAATACACCTTGGTCTATTAGGAACTGCAAATATGCTTTCTTACCTTAGGATCAAGATTATAAACATTTTATAGTAAAGAAGATAAAAAAACATGCTTAAAGAAGAATAAATTGTAAAGCATCTATGTCACAAGAAGGCTTGCTGGTTCCTCTTTTTGAAACTTTGCAAAGTAGTTCTAGCAGACAAAAAAGTGCACCATTTGTCTATTAAGAAAGGGGGAAATGCTTTGGCAATTTTTCAGAATATAATGCATGAAATTTTGAGAATCATAATAAATCCTCATACCGATAATATATATTAATCACATGAAGACAATAATTTCTATGCATAAAACATTAGTACCCTTGTATAAGGCTTACCAAATATACTCAAATATCTTTCTTACAAGCTCATAAAGCAGTTCTGAAGTCCAAGAATATATGTACCTGAGTTTGAGCATCATCTCCAGTAAGAATGTTTCCAATAGTTTTAATGACAGGAATAAGAACAGTGGGCAATGGATGACTGCACATTAATATAACCTATAGTTGATATGAAAACACATAAGGGAAAACAAAGGGACTAAAAGTAGACAAAATATATAAGAATGCAATAATTAAAAAGTAGGAAGATGAAACCAATCTTACTGCAGTAGCTCTAAAAGTCTTGGACAGATATTTGCATCTAATAGTGTCTGAATTCTGTCATTTCTACCAACACAAAGGTAGGAAATGGTCCAGCAAGCATGGGCCAATATCTCATCATCCCTTGAATAAATAAGTTGCTGAAGTATTTGGAGAGCAGGCTTTATCTAGAATCATAGTACACAGAAGAATTATTTTGGGAATCAGATTGGACAATAGAATACAGGAAATATGCTTGAAGAAAAAACATAGCATTCAGTATCTTTACCAGTTCAAATGGCGCTGATGGCTTTCCACTACAAAAATTAGACAATGCCCAGGTAGAATTTCTCAACATTGATAGCCTTGAATGTTCATTTAGCTGCTCCAACAATGGAAGAAGTGCGCCATTACTAAGAACCACATCCCTACAGCTTGGAGAATCGCCAGCTATATTGCCAAGTGCCCATACAGCCTAACCAGACAGTCACCAGCTATATTGTCAAAATGATACACTAGCAAGAGAACTTGCTTGGTCAATGTATCATCTACAGTACACCAATATATAAGCAAGGATGAATATGAAACACCTGTTCTCTAACATCATCATTTGGAGAGCTAAGAAGTTGGACAATAACTGGAACAGCACCGCGGTCAACGACTACCCTGGTATGCTCAGAGGTCCCAGAAGTTATGTTTGTCAGAGCCCATGCTGCTTCAAACTATGAAATAAGTGGAAAGAACTAGTTATCTCCAATTAAAAAGAAATTGCCATAAGTATCATTTGCCCACTAGAAAGCTACATAAGAGTTATACCTGAAGTTGTGGTAGATCATGCCTTGATAAAAATTCCACAAATTGAGGAACAACACCTGCCTCGATTACCTCATTAATTGGAGGGTTTTGTGCTAAGAATCAAATAAGTGAGACATACAGCTGAGATTTTGTCCTAAATGCCTACCAAATATTATTTTTTCCAGGAAAAAAATTATACGTACGAATTGAAAGAAGTTTCCGAAATTGAGTTGTAGATTTCAACTGCATCTCAGAATTTTCAGAACATACTCCCTGGACCAGGACTGATATGCTGTTCACCTAACAAAGAAGATATCAGATGGCATTAGTTTCTTCTTCTTTCTTTTGTTTGAGACAAGAGTCAATATATCTGTGGTAGGAAAAATAAGGGGAATAGAAGAAACACGCTGTCAACTTTGCATTGACACTAATTACGAGATCTTCGTCCATACATTATGCAATCAGTAAAATAAAATTGTATCCAGATCGAGAAGAATTCTATGTCCATTAAACTTGTTGCCAACTTAGAGTTGCAAGACAGGGATAAAAACTTCAGCATTCTCCTTAAGTTTTCAAAGAAATTGAAAAACAAAATGCTACTTAGTGTACTACAAAATGTAAGTTGTAAATTTGGCATGTTCTTACATCCGCCTTCTTCTTTAGAAAGTCACCTCTAAGGTGTATTCTCAATGATATGACGACACAAATTACTCAAGTATTAATACTACAGCTACACAAATTGAATTCATACACAAGGGGGTCACATCATATATGACTGCCCCTCCTTCGATCCCTTCTCTCACTTTGTTTACGAAAACAAAACTTTTAGTCATGAGAATATCTGTAGTACTTCTGCTGTATATATGTACTATCATTATACTCATCATCCAGGAACAAATTACAGCAAAATGATCAACAACAACAACAACAACAACAAAGCCTTATCCCACTAGGTGGGGTCGGCTACATGGATCATACGACGCCATTCCGCTCTATTAGTAACCAAACCTTTCGGTATATTATTCACCAATAGATCTTGCTCTATTAGTTCGCCAAGTGTCCGCCTTGGCCTCCCTCTCCCTCTTTTAATCAAACTCCAGATTATTTGATCTACTCTTCTTACTGGCGCATCTAATGGTCTTCTCTGAACATGACCAAACCATCTCAAGCGATTCTCTATCATTTTCTCACTAATAGGAGCCACTCCGACTCGTTCACGTATATGGTCATTCATAATCTTATCTAATCTTGTATGACCACACATCCATCTCAACATCCTCATTTCGGCTACCCCCACTTTACGTTCATGTTGTCCCTTCATAGCCCAACATTCACTACCATATAACACTGCTGGCCTTATAGCAGTACGATAGAATTTTCCTTTAACTTTGTTGGGTACTTTTCTATCACAAAGAACTCCAGTGGCTTTCCTCCACTTACACCAACCAGCTTGAATTCTATGATTAACATCGTTATCAATCTCACCATCTTGTCTTACAATTGATCCTAAATATTTAAACTTTGTCACTTGAGGAATTATATCCTCCCCTAACCTAACTTTCAAATCGTCTCTAAATTGTTTATTTGTGAAATTGCTATGCATATATTCTGTTTTATTCCTACTTAAACGAAAACCCTTTGACTCCAACGTATTTCTCCATATTTCCAATTTTGTATTAATCTCTTCTCTTGAATCCGCTAAAAGTACTATATCATCCGCAAATAGCATGCACTTAGGTACCTCCTCTGTGATACTCTCGGTTATAGCATCGATAACTAAGTTAAATAGATACGGGCTTAAAGCTGATCCTTGATGTAGGCCAATTCCTATAGGAAATTCAGTTGTCTCACCTCCGGGTGTCCTAACCCTAGTCAATGCCCCATCGTACATATCTTGTATTACCTTAATGTAGGCAACATTCACCCTCTTCTTTTGCAAGGCTTTCCAAAGTACATCCCTTGGTACCCGATCATACGCCTTCTCTAAGTCAATGAAAGCCATATGTAAGTCTCTTCTCCTACTTCGATACTTCTCCATCATCCCTCTTAGTAAATAAATCGCCTCTGTAGTGGATCTTCCTGGCATGAACCCAAATTGTCTCTCAGAAATACTAGTCTCCGTTCTCAATCTATGCTCAATCACTTTTTCCCATAATTTCATAGTGTGACTCATAAGTTTAATCCCTCTATAATTTGCACAATTCTGAATATCCCCTTTATTTTTGTAAATAGGAACTAATGTACTTAATTTCCAATCATCAGGCATCTTTTTCGACCGTAAAATCTCATTAAATAGTTTACATAACCACAACACACCTTTTTCTCCTAAACATTTCCAAACTTCAATCGGTATACCATCCGGTCCAACGGCTTTACCATTCTCCATTTTCTTAAGAGCTTCGCTAACCTCCGAGACTCTAATTCTACGATAAAATGACCTATTAAGTTCACATTCGCTAACTGTCAAGTCCTCCAAATCACAACGGGAACCTTCACATCCATCATTAAATAGCTTATAGAAATACTCTTCCCATCTGTTCTTAATATCTCCTTCAGTAACTAAAACCTTGCCAACTTCATTTTTTATGCATCTTACTTGATCCAAATCTCTCGACTCCTTCTCTTTATTCCTTGCAATCTTGTAAATCCTTTGTTCACCAGCCTTTGTCCCTAACTCCTTATAAAACCCCTCATATGCTAACTTTGTCCCTAACTCCTTCTCTTTATTCCTTGCAATCTTACAGCAAAATGATCAAGTGGCTCAAATTGCCTTACCAGTGTAATTTCATCCTCTTTACAAATGAAATTAGGACAACATTTTCCCATGTTATCATGCTAAATGTTTGGATAACCCATGCTATTAATTTTAAGAATCTGATGTACCATAAAGCCAAAGATTAGACACTAGTCACACTACCCCCAAATTGCAAAGCTATCATTTAAGATCTGCTATATGAGATAATTTTTCATTGGAAATGTTAATTTTTATGAAATGGTCAACCAATCCAAATTTCTCAGCAAGGCAGGAGGCAGGAGTGAACGAATATGAACCTCTTATCTGCAAATAAAAACTGACTCTACCACATGAATTTCTGTCGGACAAACAAAACCAACATGCATGTTACTATGCAACTAACCCAAAACACATTCTGCACTCTGACAAATTTCATCAGACAATTCAAAGAGACAATTACACAATGTTTTTCATTTTTTTTTTTGAGAAAACAAAGGATGATTCTATTTTATTTAACTTCTGCACTCTGCATTTTTTTCGAGTTTTTTAGGGGTAGTTTTAAAAAATTAGATGAAGCTGATACACAGTTTCAGCATAAGATTACTGTACAATCATTGCTAGAATGCTTGGCCAGATGTTTCCTTCTTAAAAACCAAAGTGTTTGAATATGTCGGATTTTCTAATGTTTTCCTTTTCAGAAAATAAAGTTATCTACTACCAAAATCATTCTCAGGCATGTCAACTGGAGGTTACAAGGGTCAAGATTCTCCCATAACATATCAGATCGAATCATTTGCCCTACTCAAATTTGTCAATAATCAGCTACCATGTTAGCTTCCCTATGTACGTGATTCAGTAGTAAAATGAAAAATTTTAAAGTAACTCCTTATTGTCTTTGGTGTTTTTCATAAAATGCATGTGGTTCAGCCATCAGTAAGTTGTCACATTAGAATCGTTTCTAGGTTTTAGGTATAATTCTTTTTGCCATATCAAGATTATGCATTTTTTTCCTAATGAGTGAGACTGACTGAATCCTTACGAAATAGGATATGCATAATTAGACCTGCTTTTGAGTTAAAATATGCAGCAATGGCATGAAGTTTTAAAGGAAAAAAAAAATACAGAAGTGTATGTGATTTTCAGGAAACCAGAAACTCGAGGAACAGATCATTAGTTTCTTGCAGCAACACAGGTTAAAATGTGCTCTTTGTCTCGGGGGAATTTGGTCGGCTAGAAATGATGCCTTCTTTAGATCTAGGGTGGCAACCGCTCAGGTGGCATGGCAGAGGGTGCTAGCGGAGGTCGCTGAATTTGATATTAGCCAGAATTCTGAGACACTTCCCCATCAGAGCCGCCCTCTTGGATGGCGGGAGCCCCCTGCAGTGGGGTGGACCAAACTTAACACGGATGGATCTTATGACTGGACAAAGCACCGGTGGTGTGGGCTTTGTAATTCGTACTCACTTCTCTTCTTTCGTGGCTGCAGGAGCTCTGGTTAGAAGAGTGCAGTCGGCTATCAAGCTGGAAACGTGGGGCATTTTGGAGGGAATTAGGCAGTGCACCCAGCTGGGCCATAGGTGACTACAAATCGAGTCTGATTCTGAGCTTTTGGTGCAAATCATTAACCACAAATCGCACCCACCTTGGTGAATTGGCCATCAGATCCATGATATAAATCTACTACTTAACTCCTTAGATGATTGGAAACTGAATCATTGCACCAGAAAAATTAATCAAGTTGCTGATTTTTTTGGCTATTTCGGCACGTCATTTGCATCACGATGTCTTTTGGGAGAATTCCCCTCCTCCGGAGGTTCTCCATCTATTGTACCTGGATAGCTTCGGCTACAATTTCACTGCAGAATACAATAGCCTCATTTTCTTTTTAAAAAAATGTGATCTATCAGTAATATTGCTATATTGTTCATCCAGCTAATCATATGGACCATTAGGTTAAGCTGTTCGAGAATAATATAATCCTTAAATCCTTGTTCTTCTAGATCAAGATAAGATCAACAAAGACATAACAATCTCACAAGAACTAAAAACAAATCTTGTAGTGCAACTGTTTCGCTTACCAATTTCTTCAACAAAGCTTATATTACCAGGGATGGAAAACTATTTTCTATTTTCTATTTTCGTAGGCGATTACTTATTACAAACTGATGACATCCGTGCTGGTATGTGTAACAATATTCCTTATCTGTGCCGTCTGTTGTCATACATTCCTGTATAGTTGGTAGTCATATTTTAGGGAAGTAAATAGAATGATAATTGTATATGTACTTTGTAGTCATTTAGGATAATGAAGATAGTCAGCATCAAGAAATTAGTTCCTCTTCAGGAAAAAGGGTCAAATCATAGACACATCTTCTTGTGATGAGAACTGGAGCTAGCTCTAAATGGCTTCTGTCCAATCTTTTATACTTGTGTTCTATTGTTGTGGGAGCCAGAGAAAGACATTTCTTGTAATTTAGTAGTCTGCTTTGTCCATGTGAGAATAAACTTTGCACTATGTTGAACCTTGTTCACAAAATATAGCATGGTGCTTTTGTTCATTTTTTTTTTCTGTGCAGGAATTGCAGAGATTTTGTTCATGTGAATTGCAGAGATTTTGTTCATGTGAATGTCTACATCTTGTTTCATCTCTAACTATAGAATGCGGTACATTTTAGGTGTGCCCTGATGGAAAAACAATTGAAGCAGAAGCTGCACATGGAACTGTGACCCGACATTACCGTGTTCACCAGAAAGGAGGTGAAACCAGTACCAATAGCATTGCTTCAATTTTCGCCTGGTCAAGGGGGCTTGCTCACAGGTATCGGCATTTTTCTCTTTTATCGTCAGTGATGATTCTAAAACATGGTTCAAGAGGAATTTTTGCTAGATATTTGCAAAGCTTATGCAAATTATATAATTTTGGTTTACCAATATATTAGATAATCTTAAATTCTTTATATTTGGACCCTTCCTATGGGGAAATAATTAAAAAGAAATAAAATTCTCATATGTAACTCCGCCTATGTTTTATAGCCGGTCCAAGCCCGGATAAAGAAGGAGGGTTGTGTAGGCCCCGACAGCCAGCGTAAAACTATGTTGAATCTTATGAACATGAATCAACGAATATAATCTATCGGTGAATAATATACCGAAATGTTTGGCTAATAGAGCGGAATGGCGTCGTCACCTAGTGGGATAAGGCTTTGTTGTTGTTGTTATATTACTTATTACAAACTGAACAAGAAGTTTTTTTTTTCAGAAAAAAAATGTGGGAAGTGTAAATTAAAAGATAAGCCTAAATTAACTGACGTAGCATGAATCAGTAATATATCCCTCTACGAACTACAAAGCAACTCAAAATGCGAGAAAAGCGGAAGTGATTGCAACTATCCACAGATATGCGAACAATGAACAAGAGACAAAGCACACTTCCACCGGGAGATAAGTAGTCTGCATCTAGGAAAAGTTCCTTTTATAATCGGAAAACAAAAAAAAAAATTGTTCTTTTTTACAAGATCAACTCCAGAAACAAAAACTGAAGTCCTAATTTCAAGACTAAATAGACACAAGACTACTAACAACTCTTGAAAAAAGCATAAAAAAGCGATGTCGGAAAGTAAATTAGCTCTAAAAAAAGAAAAGATTACCTCTTTATCGGTCTCCGTGGTCGGGGCATCCCCCGCCTCCGACTGCGACTGTTGCTGGTGGGGCGCGCCGCGGCGCTTCTTGGCGAGGCTGTCGTCGCGCTTGCTCTTCCTGATCGCGACGAGGCTGTCCTCACAACGCCGCCTGGAGTCGTGGATGCGAACCGCCGCCTTGTAAGTCCTCGCCCGCGCCTCCGCCCGGCCGTTCGCCGCCCTCGTCGGCGGCCGCAGCGGCATTTCTCTCCGATCGCTCTCCAATTGTAGTCGCTTTTCTGAAGAGAGGGAAAAATGAAGCCTTCGAGAGAGGGCGCGGTCTTTTTTTCTTGTTTGCTATTTTTTTTTCTTCTGATTTTTTTAATTAATAAAGAATAAAAAGACTTATCCAAAAAAATATGATCAATTCTTATCTTTTTTTTTAAAAAAAGAAAAATATGTTTGATGAATATAAAAGAGCAATTAATATGTAGCAAAAAATTTGACCATAGAAACAAATATACGGTGATAGAAAATTATAAAACATGTGATGTACTTATATGAACCACTAAATATGGTTATATATCACATTTATAATCATTAATGATTCATATCTAGCATAATAAGAAATGGAATATGGAATATGATGTTTATGGTGTATTCATTGCTTGAAGGCACAATTTTGTTATTGCGTTATCACATAAGAGCGTATCATATTTTTTTTATTCAAACCAATTTGCCATGTAAATACTAGTGGAGATAATAATTATTTGACTAATTTAAATGAGATATTTAAAAATATAAAAAAACGGTGATAAATAAAATTTTATGTTAACAACAAAATAGCATTGAGTTATTGGTCGTTTTTCACTTTCATGATAATTTTGTGTTTTGTGAAACTTTAATAATTTCAAGTATCAAAGCATTTTTTTATTGCCACATCCATACATCGATCGTTCAATCCAGCTGACGTTAAGAGTTATATGCATTAGTCACGGATTAAAGTCTCGGTCCATAGTGTCTCCTTGGTGACATGCATGTGGAAATTTTTTACATTCACAAAAATTTAAACTCGAGACTTTTGCTTAATAAACGAGGAGCTTCGCTCCGCTTCAACTATAGTCAGTAGTATCAAAGCATTTGCTACAATAAGATTATCATGTAGAGGGAGCTTTTCATCTTTTTCAGAATAAGATTGTGAGAATTGAAAAAAATGGGCTTATGGAGTAATTGGACTCGAAGTGTCTTGATTATTCTAGAGCTTTGGCCATTCTTTTTTCCTTTTTTATTTAAGTTTATATATATACTTATTTTGAGAAAATAATCATTTAAAATATATCTTAATTATTTCTTATTTCTTCATACTATTTAGTAGAAATTACAATATTAATTCATCATGGCTATAATATGATTTGAGAGTAAATTCCTATTTTCTTTTTGTATTTTAACTATTTTTATTTTCTGATTGACAATTGCCGAATTTTAATTTAGTTTGATCACCCCAACTTTAGATATAAATTAAAAAAATGACACTTAATATTCACTTACAAATTAGAACCATGACCACTATTAAGTATATATAATAATGTAGTCTTGATTACGTAAGTAAAGTTCATTCATTCAATTTTACAAAATAAAGAGCAGTTCGCAAAACAAAAAAAAAAGGTTTTGGATATCCGAATCTATTTTGACAAGCACAATTTCTCTCCAATGGCTAGCTGATTCGGACATCTGAGAATAGGCTGACACATGCACACACAGGATCATTTTGAAGTGTAATGGTCCTTCAACCAAGATAGACCAATGATGATGGGGCTTCAATGAGAAACATATTCTATTAAGAAAAACACATTTGTGCATTCAATAATTCATTTTGAGATCAAACTTGCAAATTTATTATTTCCTTCTATATTATTCTCTTGTGTGAGGCATATCAGGGTCGAACTGTCACCCCACTCTGTGATTAAGTTTTAATTTTAATTATTATCTTTTTTTAATTATGTTTAATAATTTTATAAATAAAATTAATAAAACATCTTCCCTTATTTTGTGTTATTTGTCAATACATATATAGGATGCATATATATATTTATCAAAGTTTAAATAAACAGTTATAAAATATATCATTCATATATTATCATTATAATCTTTTTCACTAACCACCCCACATACAACACCCCACATGATCAAGTTTTATACAACCTTACAAAAAATTTCCTCACAAACTTAATTACATCTAAGACTACCTATTACATGCATGTTTCAAAAACAAAAGTAAAGGAAAAAATAAAAGTGAAAGAAAAGTGGCAATGTTCCGACGGTTCGACCTCTTCTATATGCCTCAAACCAAGCTTCGAGTCAACTCAACTCGACAACTTACGAGTATCTGAAAAATTTAAAATGGGTGCTGTGAGCAACAATCATTTGCTCAGTGAGTAGAATAAAAGTACAACATAGGGGAACAATACGAGTGCATATAACATTTAAATAAACATATTTCTTTCGTATGAGAAAATATTTAAAGCATAACTCATATCACATAACTTTTCAAATCATATGAACTTTTACATAAATACAAATTATTCAAGATATCATCATATTCACAGTCAAACTCCACACATGTGTCATTGCACATACTCATCATGGGTCAATACGTATCCCTCTAAAATCATGTGTCATACAGTTAAGCAGAGTTTCATAATCAAGAGTATTAGATACGCAGAGCAAATCATGGGTCAATACGTATCCCTCTATGATTGTGTGTCATACAGTTAAGCAAAGCTTCATAGTCAAGAGTCTTAGATACACAGAGCAAATCATAAGTAAATACGTATCTCAATCATGATTGTATGCCACCCAATCATGATTCTCAGATACGTAGAGCGATCATGAGTCAATACGTGCACACAGAGCAGCCCTCAAAGTGCAAAGACACCCGATATACGCCCCAAAGACTTCATGCATATCGAATGCGGTCCCAAAGACCTTTTTCAAATAACATGGCTAATAAACACATGGAGTTTAAAAATATTAAAATACGCATGTCATAATCTCATATCAATATCAAGTAGAACTTATTTTTACTTCACAAGCATTGTTCCCTGAAAATATTTTTGTATAAAATGTTACTCCATCTCATATGAAATCTTTGAAACATATCATAAATACTTTCCATAGCTCAATATATATTTTAATAATAATAATAATAAGCTTTGCTTGAGGTAATACCATAAATAAAATAACTAACATATAACATTTTGCTATGTTGTAAATTTATCCACTCACCTTGTGCGTTATGTTTTCAAAGAGGTTTACTAGATTTTCCTCCTTTCACTTGTATCTTGTTAGTTTCCTACAAGCAAGGATGCTATTTCACTTTCCAATTACTAATAATAATATGCAATGCATGCTCATGCATGAACCATTGTTCATCTTAAAATGCATATAATCCCCTCTGGTACTAATATCTAACTTCAAATATTTATATTCATAGACTATTTCACACTTGAAACATCTCAATCTTCCATAATTTAAGTAGGTGCTGTCTCATGATTCCAGACTGAGTGTGTGTCAATAAATAATTCATAACTTCTTAACCCTAAGTGCAAATCTCATGATTCTAGATAATTTAGAAACTAAAGGTTTCCAATCCCCAAATAGTCGAAGTGATCAAGTCGTAAAAATCAAGACAATCTGACCTAGAGTTTATGCTTTGGCAGACTGTGTATCACTAAATGATTAATTTATATCTTTAAAAATACTTATCCATTTAACAATATCTTAATTTTACTAGAATCTAGACTTCAGTAGCGTTTAAGCATAAAAATTGTAGAATTTAACTTCTTGTATGACCCTATAAAAAAATAGTTAATTAGGGTCGTGATCTGTCCATGTCCTAGAACCTGACAGAAAACTTACTATGAAATGAAAAATTAATTTCTCCACATCTATATTCAACTTGGATGATTCCACTTCTCACCGAACCCTTGTGAAATATACTTTAACATGTATAAATTTCAAACCCTGATTCCATTTAACATAATCATACTCTAATATACAAGGCGGACCTATCTCTGACTCGGGACAGAATGAGCGACCTACGGTGCTCGGTTCATAAATTTTTCTAAAGAAGTCATTTTTAGATTCTTGTGGTAATGGAAAGCTAACATCAAGAGAATGAAACATGAAATTTTTCAGGATTTATGAAGAACAACTTATGAATATATGATCGTATGAAATTGAAAGTCGATTTTGGATCCGCATATTCACCCTAACCCAGCAAACTTGTCAAATTTTCTCAGGCTGTTTGGCAATGGATCTGATCGTAGAAATTTTTTGGATTGCAGATAATACGAATAAATGATTTATATATTGTTTACAGAATTTTACACATCATATGACGGTTTGAAAAAATTATTTTCTAAGCAGTTGGTGAGCTGCCTGCTTCAGCTGCTTGAAACTCTATTGGTTGAAATGGAGGTTCAATCATATTATTTGGTTAAAAGTTAGTGTTAAACTTATAATTAATATTATTTAATCATAATTAAACATATTTATTATAATATTTACAAATATTAGAATTAATTTCTAATAATCTTATATAATTTCTTTATAACACTTATCGATAATTTAATTTTGATTATGCTTTAATCCAAAAGTTAATTGCTACACGCAATCATAACTATATAAGCATTTAAACTTACTTATAATGCTAATTATAAGTAAGATTATGTTAACATAATATTTGTGGAGCACGTCCGTAACATGAACTCTTTTGTAATAATATTCTTGTGATATGCCATTGAGCTATGTTGTATTAGAGGTTTCATCTTACCTTTAAAGCTAACAAGAAGTTAGAGAGTGGTCCTTTGTAACAAGAGATATACCTATTTCATGAATGAATAAAAGATAAAAGAAAACTTTCAAGAAAAAGATATGTATTTTACCTCTCTACACGGATAAAAGTTGGTGCGGTGGAAATGGTTTCTTTCCTTCCCTATTTGCGGGCCTCAATGTCGAGAAGTCGAAGTAGAGAATAGGCCAAAGCATGTTTGAAACTCATCAACATATCTTCATATTTGCATTCTTTCTTGGTTTACTTCTCGTTCTTATTATATTCTTCTTTGAATTTAACAAATTAGTTATTTGATTCTGTGTTTACTTTTGTGAAATCAATTTTAAAAATTTTGATATATTAATTCACTCCCCTACCTTGTGACAGAATGTAAAACATACATGCTTATGCAAATTACCGGTTGAGTTAGCTTACTTTACTATGATAAGAAAATTCAAGTGGAAGACATAGTGAAGGAAACAAATGAATTATGAAAGAGAAGTTTCACAACATCCACATACTAATTAATAAACATATGCTAAATTGCATAACACTTATATTGCACTCACATGTATGATAAGTTTTAATCCACAATAAACACTTACAATATATTAAGAATAACTAACACAAATCAAAAGAAGACCGGATGGTCGAAGTGCTGAGTCCCAACTTAAATAGAAAAAAAGTTGCATAAGTCATGATCAACTAAGACAAGTGAAGATGCAAAAGAGCATAGGATATTTATGGAGTTTCCTCAAATAAATGCAATGAGTAAAAGGATCTACATTGACAACAATAAAAATTTACAATTAAATGAATTAGAATATACAAGTTAAACTTTTGCAATGGAAATGGAAATTTTAAGTTGGCATTCAATCTATCCAGTAGTTTATCTCTATCATCCCACACTTTGATCTTGGTGGAAGAGATTCACAACCGCTAATCAATGAATATGAAAGTCTCCTTTAACAGGCTAAAAGAAAAAAGTTCTACATTGTAGATTTATAATTGAACGGTTACATAAACTACGATTATATAAAGCACACATAAGAAGTCTAGAAGATAAAGTTAAGCCAAAATCATTTAAAAATACTCTTTTGCTTTTTCTACGAAAGAATGCTTTAAGGCAACATGATAAGGCTCAGATTCAAAAGAAAAAAAAAATTGATTCCATATGATAATCACGAAACATAAAATTGAGTTGTCACGAAATTCAAATTCCAAAAAAAAAACACAATTAAAGAGAAGTAAACTAATAGTATAAGTAGGCATACAAGAATATAAGGAAAGTACAAAAGAAGTGCAAGCTCGAAGGCATAAGACAACTTATTGACTAGATACAACCACATCTTGGACTACTCCTCGATTTAACTTTTTGACATTGAGACTTTCGAAGATCTACTAGCACTATTTAAGTTCGTTTCAAATGGATTAAAAAAACTCTTTCGCACCATTTTTTCTTCTCTTCGGGAGGTCAGCCACATCACTCCTTGTTGGAAGCTTTCATATGCATCTCCTCTCCTCAAATAGAAATAGACACATATTTTATCACAATGAACTTATAATCATCATAACACAAATTTACTCACACTCTCTTTTCTTTTACAATTATGAACAACATACATCATTTTGAGCCCAAATCTTATTTTCCTTAATAGAAAATATTTTTTTATTCAAAATCAAGCCTTTTACAACATATCATGAACTTCTTGCATAGCTCTCAATCTTTAATATGGTTGTTGCAATTCAAGATTAGCCATTATGCACTTGTTAGCACACTTTGTTTGATCTATATTATGGGACATCTGAACCTATCATAGTTTGGTTTCTATCAATGTCACTTCATATGTTCGAAATTAAACTTTGGACGTGCAAACCTTTTTCCCAACATTCCAACCTCGAGGTTGACTACATGATAAACATATGCTATTTAAGCCTAATTTTTTTACATAATTATTCAAATGAGATAATATTTTATTATTTATAACTTATATATTCATTGCTCAATTATAAGATATGATCATAGTCAAATATAAACGTAAAGTTTAGTGCATATATTTGACTTTAAAAACATAACATATCTTCACTATTTTGTGTATATATATATATATATATATATATATTTGCATAGACATAAAAAATGAGATAATTATTGATTCTTTAGAAATTTAGAAAAATATTTACCAATCATGTATTCACATCTCAACTAGATCTAGTTAGAATATTTGAATAGTCAAGTATTAAGTGATAATTATTTGAATATTCGATTCGGATCGTGCTCAGCCCTAACTACGAGGAGTCCGGGGCGGGCGATCGTGAGCGCGCTGCAACAAGCTCATGGTGGACAATCGCGAGGTCAGGGAGGAAGACGGTTACGAGGTGATCACGAATGGCTGTGGCGAGTTTAGTGGGGGATGAAGAAGACGAGTATTGAGAAAATCAATTTATTTTGTCAAACAGATAGCGAATCAAAATCCTCTGAACCATGCCACGTCCATTTGACATCGAACGATGACACAAATATGTATATCCTCACTTTAAATAGGGATGACGTCCATTAAATTCATATAAATAAGTTATTGACTATTTTATTTAAAATTTTCGTTATCCAGATTATAATATTTAAATCTAACCATCCCGGTCATAAAATATAGATGGCACTCATGTCTATTCACGCTACCAATTAGGCACAATAGAGTAAAGGAAAAATATTCCTAGTTAAACTCTCCTGTTTTTTATTTTATTTTATACGATAATGATATAGCAATTGGAGATCCAAAAGTACCAAATTTGATGAAATATTTTTCAAGCAACAATTGATAATTTTGATTTCTCGTGTCTTATTTATATCCATTTTTACATTTATTTATCGAAAATAATTGTGATTATAATTTAAAATAATTTCTTAAGGATATTTTAGTGAGTTAGAAAGTTGAGGAATATATACGTTGAGTTCTCATTTTAACCTTTTGGTAATTCATATCGTGAATTGTTTGCCAACTCCACCGCCTCACTCGGAGACGAGAAAACTCCACACTAATCTTCCTTCCATTCAAAGCCCTGCACCTATAAAATCAAGCCAAGCGTATGACAGACACGGAGGAGAGAGAGAGAGAGTCTTCCCTTCAAATCTGTCTTAGCAGAGACATGAAACAGAGAGGGAGAGAAAGTGTTCCCCTTGAAATCTGCTTATTGATCACAGACAGGAAGGGGAGAACAGCCTGTAGGACCAGCCTCTCTGCAGCAGCATGGCACCATGGGCCATCTCCATCCTCACTTGCGGTGAGTACGGCTTCTCCGCACTCTCCGACAGATGGTAGAGCTCCACCTTCCGGTGGTGGCCGGAGCTGGACTTCTCGGCGGTGGACAGAGCCCTCTGGTGCTTGGTGATGGCCCTGGAGTCCATTGCCTTAGGCACCATGCTCTGCTTCTTCTTTGTCTTCTGTGGCTGCAAACTGTGAGAGGTGATAGAGGAACTGAACACCTTCATATGTTCTTCTCTGCCCTCTGTCTGTGTTTTTGAGGCCTTGGCTATGTATGTATGATATGAATGAAGTGAAATGATGACCTATCTGTTGCTGATTGGCTTCTTTTTCCTTGTAAAATTTCTGCTTGCTTATGATTGATAATCTTTTTTCCCAGCTGGTATTGTATTTTGTATATATATAAATTATCAAAACATTGGATAAATTTTATTTACTTTGTAATTAAATTATCCTTCAATGACGGAGTCACATGAGTGTGTTGCACGAGTAAAGAAATAGAAGTTATCACTTGCTCAATTGGTTTAATGTGTATTGCATTCCTGGGGGAGGTTTACCGTTTGAACCTGCATTACACCTTTTTGTTGTAATTATTTTCAAGAGTTTGATAACACAAGTTTAGTTTTATCATCATAGTAAGAGACATAATAAATCTTATTTCAAGTAGATGTTTATAAATTTTCACCATCTAGTTTTTTTTTCACAAAAAATATATACATGTCCATTTATTATTTTATTTAAAATTTAAATTACTTTTGTAAAGTTTAATTTTCCCAACTTAATGCTTTAAGTTTCTCTAAAAATATTAATTGGGCTTGAGGTAACAAATTATCAAAGATAATTTGAATATAGAATATTTTGATTTATCTTTGCAAAAATTTTCAGTTTATATCATCATAAATTAAATAGTTTATATGTTAGGTATATACATGTAACATTATTATTTTATTCATATACATTATTTTTTTACATTAAGAAATATTTTTAATTGAATTAACAATAAAGGGAAATAATATATTGAAAAAGAAAATTTCATTCATAAAAATATATTTATAAATATTTTTTTCCATTTAGCTCATTGTTTAATTCTACATTAAAATTATTATTTAATCCTATTTTTTATATCATCAGGAGAATATATTTCTTGATCATGCACTTGACTATTACCTTTTTAATATCAATTTGTATTTAAAATATTTATGAATATTTCTAATTATATATTTATGTATATATAGATCTGAAATTAAACTAATTTTTCTTGTTTATAATGTTACAAAAGAGGTGTTAGGATTTTCTGCACAAGAGAAATTATGCACCGCAAGAAAATTCGAGAAATTTAAGGCGACGCAGAATTGTATTAGATGGAAGAAACAGAAGAGGATTACAAGATCAGATTGATTCAGGATAGTCTTACAAGCCTTGATTACAAGTTCTTTTATAGGGCCTTGGAGAAAAAAATTCCTACTCTAACTTAAAGACCTAATTCTACTAGGCATGCAAGCCCCTTCTCTAGAAAAATCTCCTTGGACTAGGAGTAGAAATCTAACTTCCTGAAGACCCTTGAAGATCTCGGCCAACTTGAATTTCCTCCCTGGAATCAAATTGGGCCGGGCGTCCACCTGGCGCCGTCACGCCCTGGCGTGCGTGCGCCCTGGCTGTCCAGTCTGAGTCTCACTCGGACTGGGACTCCTTTAGGCGCCCCTGCTCTCTTTCTCCACGTCCAGACTCCATCTCCAAGTGCTCCTCGGTCCAGAAAGGAGCTCGGCCCTCCAAAAATTCGCCATGTCCTTCTCGACATTGGAAACCGGACGACTCCTATTCCTACTAGGAGTAGAAATCCTTCCGACCATGCACTTCTCGTCCAAGCATATTTCAAAGTCTCTCTATTACTTCTTTGAATCCAAACAGATTTTCAGTTAAAGTAGGATTCAAAGTATTATTTAACAAATCTCCACCTTGAATTGAATCCTACAATCAGATATCTAACACTCTCTGCCACCGCCAATCCCTGTTTTGACTTTTCACAGCCTTGCCAGACGCCCTATGACGAAGTTCACGAGTATGTACTCGATCTTACTTTTTCCAGAGTAATTGTGTCTCTTCTGATGATAAAAGATTGTACAAAATTTTCGTACGACGGAGGAAGATACACCAACAGAAGTAGGGCAGCCTCTTCATCCTCAATCTTCACATCTATATTTCGTAATTTCATCAACAGAATATTCATCTGATCAAGATGATCTTTTAGAGGGACACCTTCTTGCATGCGGAGGGTGAATTGCTTCAACAATAACTTGTTGGTTAGAGACTTGGTTATGTAGAGACTCTCAAGTTTCGACCACAGACCGGCCGTCGTCTCTTGATCGGCGACTTCTATAATCACCTCATCCGCCAGACACAATAGGATCATAGAATGCGCATTCTCTTCTTGTGCCATCAAACTTGCGAGGTCGGACTCCTTTTCTTTGCCCTTCGAGTCTCCCTTCGGTTTGTTTTTCGACACGTTCGCGAGCGGCGTCCATACTCCTTATTGTTTCAAAAGTGCCCGCATCTTGATCTGCCAGAGACTGAAACTATTTTGTCATGTAAATTTCTCGACGTTGTGCGATACCATCTCTACGCCTGACGGAGGATCGATGATGAAGCCTCGTTCTGATACCAGTTTGTTAGAATTTTCTGCACGAGAGAAATTATGCACCGCGAGAAAACTCAAGAAATTTAAGGTGACGCAGAATTGTATTAGATAGAAGAATGATTACAAGATCAGATTGATCCAGGATTGTCCAGGATGGTTTTACAAGCCTTGATTACAAGTTCTTTTATAGGGCCTTGGAGAAAAAAATTCCTACTCTAACTTAAAGACCTAATTCTACTAGGCATGCAAGCCCCTTCTCTAGAAAAATCTCCTTGGACTAGGAGTAGAAATCTGACTTCCTGAAGACCCTTGAAGATCTCGGCCAACTTGAATTTCCTCCCTGGAATCAAATTGGGCCGGGCGTCCACCTGGCGCCGTCACGCCCTGGCGTGCGTGCGCCCTGGCTGTCCAGTCTGAGTCTCACTCGGACTGGGACTCCTTTAGGCGCCCCTGCTCTCTTTCTCCACGTCCAGACTCCATCTCCAAGTGCTCCTCGGTCCAGAAGGGAGCTCGGCCCTCCAAAAATCCGTCATGTCCTTCTCGACATCGGAAATCGGTCGACTCCTATTCCTACTAGGAGTAGGAATCCTTCCGACCCTGACTTCTCGTCCAAGCATCTCTCAAAGTCTCTCTATTACTTCTTTGGATCCAAACAGATTTCCAGTTAAAGTAGGATTCAATGCATTATTTAACAAGAGAAAACTCGATCATCTCTAAGGGGGCCACCCTCTCCTCCTCTACTCTTCAATGCCAAAGAGGAGAGGGAGAGGGGAGGGGCGCCCCCTCCCCTTTATGAGCATAGTGGAGAGGAAAGTAAGTTGAGATGAAACTTCAACAAGAAGAGACGTCCTCTTCTCTGACATCAGAGAATAAATGAGGAGGGGCTAAGATGCCCCTCTCGTAGAGGAGAGGAGAGGGCCCGATTCAGCAGAAGGAGAGTGAGATGAAAATAGAGTCGAGTCTCACTTTTTAATTATTTAATTATTATTTTAAAATTATTTTAAAACTTATATTTATTTAATTTTTAAATTAATTTGTCACTTCAATTAAATGATCGGTTAATGGACTATACCCAATCAAAAGGGCATTGATGAAATAAATTAATAATTAGATGATAGTTTGGTTTCAAAGTAAAATTAGATGATAGATTTAGAAAATAAGTCAATAAAAAAAAGTTCAAGTGCATTTAATCAAATTTATCTTCAAAATATTGCTTAGGCAAAATTAAGCGGTATTCCCAATGATGATTGATAGTCTCATTGTAATATAGAATTTATGGTGCATTGTTGGAGGCGGCGTGTGCTTGCTAATCTCAGATAAAAACCAATAATCATTTCATACTAAATTAACTCATAATTTTCTTCTAATTTCAGATTAAGAGGTGATTCCTTTATCATCCTTATCAACTTTTTAATCATACTATGACTATCTACTTACCTGTTCATTATCAAGTTACAATGATATTTTTTATCATGGGAAAAAAATGCAGTCAGAGAGTTGTTAGTATTCGATTATTTTGCAGGAGATGTCTTATATATCGAGTTTAAATCATATCACAAAAAAAAAAAATCCAAATATTATAAAATGGACCTTTGAAATGGCCCAACATAGGCCCATTCGATTCGGTCCGCTTCCTCCAAACCACGATTACAAAAAAATTGGAAAACATTTGAACCGTTTGGGATGGTATGAGCGTAATATAACCAAGATACGAATCCCTTATTATAAAAGACCACCACCATTCTCCATTTCCCCTCCTCGTCATCTCGCTTTACAGCTCGCCTTTTTAACTCCTCTCCGACGTCCGCCGCCCGCTTCCTTCGGAAGCCTCCCCAACTTCGACCTCGGAACTCCGTCGCGACGTCTCCATGGCCTGTGCTGACCAAAGCGGCCGGAGCCTCGCCGCCCACGTGGCCTCTCCGCCGCCGCGGGATCTTTCTTTTCAGCCCGTTGATGCCGGTATCTCAATCTTTCATCCGCCGGCGACGACTTCCGAAACTCCGACTGGATATTTCCTGCCGCGCGGCGCCTGCTTCCCGATTCAAAGTCCCAACTTGGTCCCGAAGCCGCCGATACTTCTTGTGTGGAATCCGGCGGTCCTTCAGAGATTGGACGAGCAAAGAACGCGGTCGCTTCTTGAAGTACGTGACTACATCTATTCTTGAGAAAGATCGAAAAGGTCGTGACTTTGGGGGTTTCTTTTTCTTTTTGTAGTTTATGGCCGAAGAGGGTCTTGTGCCGTCGCCGGAGGAGGAATTGAAGAGGACGCACGTCATCGACCAACTTAAACAGGTACGTGAAGATAGTTGATAGCGGTATTGTCTTATTTTCTTGTTTCCTCTCTTCCTCATTTCTCGCTTTCTCTTGATTTCTTGTTTCTTTTTTATCATAATGTTACACAGATGGAGGAATTTTGTGTGGTGTTAATCCTTTTTCTTCTATCGATTAGTCAAAAAGAAAGAGTGATCTTCGTAAATTTTATTGCTTTACTCTTTGAGTTTCCGCATTTGCAAGTGCTCTTACAGTGCAATAAAAGGAGTGATCTTTTAACCGTTAAATGAGGATTGAGAATTTTGTGTCTGAATTGGATGAAATTTGAATGCAGAATGTTGTTGGATTCTTGATCCACCTTTTTAAATGGTAATTTTCCGCCTGTAATAGTTGCTTATGCACTTCTTAAAATGGATTCTTGGGCCATGTTTACTAGTTGTGATGGTACTTGCATGTCTTCTCAACAGATCGTTCTGGCATGGATAAAGAAGGTGGCATTGCAGCGTGGCCTGTCAGACGATGTTATTGACAAGTCCTCCGCTACAATTTTGACATACGGCTCGTATGGTTTGGGAGTATGTATTCTTGATATTCACTCTCTTAAATTTATTTTTGGAGCTAGGTCGTCTCCTTGTTTGCTTAAACCCATCGCAGAAAAAAGATGTTCACTTGCATTATATATTTTATGTGTCTGCTAACTCTTAGAGGGCATGCCAAGTCACTGCATATTTTTTCTTTGTTGCAATGTTTATGTTTTTTTTTCTTTTAATGACAATATTGGGAAGCTCATAGAGCTTTGTGTTTTTGTATAGTAACTAATAGTTGTTTGGTGATTTAAGCTTATTCTATACTTCATTACATATTTACCCACTTAAGTTATTCCTGAAGAAGAACTAGAGCTAGTGTAATGATTAAAACTCCACTTAATAAAAGAAAAGAAACAGTTGTAGTTTGGAACTAAGCTTGCATGCCCTTGATGTCCACTTCTTTTATCTTACTGTTCTTGTTTTGGTAGATAGTGATTATATTTTCAACATAAGTGTATCCCGTGAGATGATGAGACGACCTTATGTTGTCAGGAAAAGATATCATGTGATTCTGCTACTTTGTGCAATATATTTGCCACCTTCCAAAAACTGTTTTAGATAACACGGGGAACAAAATATTATGCTAGTGTCTAATGGAATTAGGTGAGAGAATGATAAAATATACCAATGGTTGTATAACTTGTTGTAAGTGATCAAATTATCGAGATCTTTACATCATTAGATAACTTCTTAACCAATGATAATGGACCTCATGTTTTTCTTTTAAAAGAAGAAAAATCGAAATTTCAGAAAGAATACGGGAAAAATATGTCACTGTAAGTAATAGCTTCGGGCATCAATAATATTCTTTCCATATCCATTATTTACAATTTGTTCCTTTAGGATAGTTTATGACAAATATGGTTATGTCCTTTTAGGTTCATAGCTCAGGATCTGACATTGATGCCTTATGTGTTGGCCCCAATTTTGCAACATTGAAAGTATGTCAATCTCTTGTGCCACTTCCTTTTACATTTATGTTTTAAAGGAACAACAATACTAACAACAATATATTACAGGACGATTTCTTCATTGTGTTATGCAATATGCTTGAAAGCAGAAAAGAAGTCTCTGACATCCATTGTATCAAGGGTGCTAGAGTTCCATTAATGCGCTTTAAATTTAATGGGATCTCAGTCGACTTTACTTATGCTCAGCTGCCAATTATATCTGTTCCTGAAGTAAGTACTTAAAAGTTGATTTGGAGTTCTTGATTTATATCAAGGTTGTCTTATTATTTTTTTTTTCGCTTTTCAAAGTTAGAATAGTTTGCTTGATTGTCCTGCTCTTTTTTCTTTGATAATGGAATATGCGTGTCAAGATTTCGACATTTCAGGTTAACCTTCTATGTATTGTAGTTCCCAGGATTATCTGGTTGATGATCTGTTCAAGAAATATTTGGATACCGAATTGAAAATCATACAACCATGAAAATTTCCTTTTGATGTATTCTGACTAATAATTAATCAATGATGTTATCCAAAACACAGAACGTGAATATCTTTCAACCCTCCTATGGGAAACTTGATGAAACAAGTTGGAGAAGCTTGTCTGGAGTGCGTGCTAATAAGTGCATCCTTCAACTAGTGCCAAACGTAAAGGTACCAATAGGGTTTGTTTATGCAGAGGTTTTTTCCATGTTTTCAAATTTTCTAAAATAAAATTGGTAAACAGCTTCTCAACTTTCTTTGCTTGTCATTTTGGTTGCAAGTTACACATCAGTCTTGAGCATGCCATAATTTTTAGTTATTATTTTTCTGTGCAAAGTTAATTTTTTCCTGCCACTTTACATTTGAGATCTTTTTTTTTTCATGTTTATTCATTGCCAAGAAATAGCCGACCCCACCTAGTGGGATAAGGCTTTGTTGTTGTTGTATTCATTGCTAAGAAAATAGGTAGACTAGAAAAATGGTATATGTGCATTTGTCATGCTCACAGATATTTACAAATATGTTTATACTGCTTTACATGCAGAATTTCCAATCCATGTTGCGATGTATTAAATTATGGGCGAGGCGGCGTGGGATCTATGGACATGTAAGTGGTTATCGAGAAGTGTTTAAAGTCATTATATTTTATATCACAATGTTTGACAGTTGAATATTTGACAGCCATTTGGGTTTCTTGGAGGAATTCATTTGGCGGTCCTTTCAGCTTTTGTTTGTCAGAGGCACCCTAATGCTAGTATCAGTACTCTTGTTTCGATGTTCTTCAAGATATTTTCATACTGGCGTTGGCCTGAGCCTGTGATATTGCAAGATCAATCCTTTCCGTATAGGCCTCCTGATGGGCATTCTCTCATGCCTATTATGTTGCCTTGCAAACCATATCAATGGTGCTATTCAAATATCACAATGAGCACCCACAAGAAAATTATGTCAGAATTTTACCTTGGATATATGCTGACTAAGGTAATTTATTTTAGTACGTAAAACTTATTTGTTGACTAATTTATATTTAATTGCATCTATGCATGTTTATTCCTCCAAAAGTAATGAGATCTTGAGGGGATCATGTTCTTCTCTTTGAAACTCTTCAAGCTTTATTGCACCATTCTACATGTTTCTTGTTCATTTTCTCATATTACCTGAAATGCATATGTTAAAATCATTTCTACAGTTGCAATCTTGTTTAAGTTTTGTGCACATTTTTTGCGTACATTATTTTCCACCTATGTGCTCAAAGTGCAAGGAAATCATCTTGTTTACCCAAGTAACTTGCATATTTCTTTTATGGAAGACACTTTTTTCTGTCAATGTTTGATGGCATTTTGTAACTTTAATGAGGCTTTGGAGACTAAGTTCAAATTCAGTCTTTTAGTCCAACTTTGAAGCACATCTTGCTTTTTTTTCTCTTTTCCTTTTCTTGGAAATATATTTGAGAAAGATATTTGCTAATAAGTTACTATAATTAATTAGGCTGGGTTGTTCAAGTTGTCCTCAATTATTTGTTATATATTATCACAGAAGTTAATAATTTAATAACATTGGAAGGTACCTTTGGAGAAAAAGTGATACAGTTCACTTTGATTATTCTTGCTTGCCATTAAAATCTTTGTTATACAAAAGGAACATTTTGTGTGGCTCATTTTCTTGGGATCCAGTAATGTCTAGGAATTTTGTTCTGCCTTTATTTGGTATATATGGCGTATGAAGATGGAAATTAAATTTCTGCCTAAGTAAACAATGTATTCAAGGAATGTCGCACATAAATTGAAGATAAGATTGATTGATGTACAATAGTGGGCCCAAATTTCCAGCCCTACTCTCCTCCGTCAACTTTTAATTCTTGGATATGGCCTTGCCTTTTGTACTTGTACAACGTGGCGTGAACTTGAGTAGCACCTAATTCCTTTCCTTTCTTTATGAATTGCAGAATCCCAATTTGGAGTTCAGATGGAGTAACATTTTTAAACCATTTCCATATGTATTAATGTATCCTCGATTTCTTCGGATTTTCCTTGCTGCTGGTTCTAATAGCAATGAGTTACAAGAGTGGGCAGGATGGATTAAGTCACGATTCCGTAGTCTCATTCTCAAGGTTATATCAGACTCTTTTTGGCTCTTACTTTTACTGACACTATGAACTTTTTTCTGTTCATTGACATTGAAATATAAGTGATAAATTTAATCTGCTTATGCATGAATTAAATATTAACTGGTATTTAAATAAATATGAGGAAAATAGATTTCTCTATTCTGTTAAACATGTTCATGAAGAACTGGTAGGTTTACCCCCCATGCTACCAATGTTTTTTCAGTAGTTAACCCCATGCTATCTTTAATATATGAATCCTCTAATTTTGTGTCCAACTATAATGTAACTGTTTTTGTTTGTGCTGTTCGTTTTGTTCATTGGATTAATTAGATCTTTTGAGTAAGCCTTGAACTTGCTATTTAACTGCAGCTGGAGAGATTGTCATTGTACTGTGATCCAAACCCTACAGAGTATGTTGATCACAATGTGGCTGAACCTCATACGGTCTTCTACTGGGGTTTGTTTGCATATGGTGGGGGAACGTTCATTGACCTTGACAATGTAAAACATGAATTCATGAAAATTGTGAACAATGAAACGTATACTGTGGATCGAAGTTCTGGCTTCAAGGTGGATCTATCAGTCATACAGAGATCTCAACTTCCTAAGAATCTACAGGTTGATGAAGTGGTACAAAATGGAGAGAATTGGACTATTTTATAGCTGTCTTGGTTTCTTCCAGATTTTCTTTGTGAACCCAACTTTCTGGCCATTGACTGTGATCACCAATCTGCTTTTCAGCAGAAGCTTCAGAGGGAATGCTTTTCGCCAATCTGGTCTCATTGAACACTTTGAGGATGTTGTAACCTTAGCAGAGTTCAAAGAAATTTAAGGGAATCAGCAGACCTGATGCTGTTCAACTAGTGATGATTTCTCGTTTTATTCATCCCTTATCTGTTTGTAAAGGATGGTATACCTCAGAATCTAAGAAAAAAGAATAGAAAGAACGAACCTATAGGAGGACATCATAAAATTTCTCATTTTATCTTTCAAGGGGAACATTTGTCAAAAGTGTACATTGATCAGTACATGGGCTGCCCTGTAATATGCTCATGTTTTGTAACATAAATTAAGGTCTATAGGATTTTGTTGAACTTGTTCTGGAATTACTAAAAGCATACGCTGAATTGTATATGGATGTTCGTGGATGATTTTACTCAGATATTTCTGTTGGTACAAAGTTCTCGTGCTGTGAATTGAAAGCAGTTATTGAGTGATAATTAGTGGAGGAATTAGTAAGGGTGTAATTGGGATATTTCATAGTGAAAGAATGGATGATTAGAGATTTTTCCAAGTCGTTTCATACTCGACGTCAAAAACTCAATCACATTTGAAAAAAGAACACTAGTCCACAATTCGTATTTCAAACATTGTGGAATCAAGGCAGCTTTCATGGACTACTACACCCTTTGTGCTCACTACAAGATGAAGCAAATGTTTCACCTTTTAGGTTCTATTTAGCAAACTCAAAATTAGCTTTTCAAATACTTTTTTTATTTGATACATAACAAAATAAAAAAAATTTAGCATTTTATATGAAAATATTAAAAAAATACTTCTACTAATATTTAGCAATTAGAAATTAACGATTTATAAATTTTTTTCACTTTTACCCTTATTCAAATGTATTATTTCTTTTTCAACCTATCTTATTATTTTCTCATCATTTAACTATATTTCTTTTTATATTCATACTTAATTAATTACTGTTAATAATGAATACAAAATTATTCAATAATTAAATTTTTTTTATATAATGAGTGCACTATATAAAATTTATTGTCAAAACAAATTTCTATATATTTTAACAAAAAATTAATTATGAGATTTTATTTTATTTAATTGAGATATAAATAATATATTTATTGCATTATAAGAGAATTTGTATAGTGTTTAAATTGAATAATTTGTTGTATATCTAATTATGTCATTTTATATTCATCCATTAATTTTACTGTTAAATTTATCAAACACTTATTTATTAGAACCTCTAACCAATTATAATCATTCACTATCCGCGGTTAAATCACTATCGGTGTTATCTCTTATTAAATCACCAATAATACAAACACAGCCTTATAGCCGCCGGTGCATGGTTAATAAAACTCTGCACTTGTGTGTAACTGCACACTTAATTACAGTGCCATGCACAATGGGCCGTGCAAGACGTAATTGCAGTTCCATGCACAATGTCCATGCAAGAGAAAAACCCATTGTGCCTATAATGTCCAACAATTAGTAAATTAGTTATGTGAAATTTTCTACTGTAGTATATATATTTGTTAGAAAAAGTGATAATTAATCTCGATTAATTGTAAATGTAATTGGTCCTTCCCAACAAAACTAAATTATCAATCAAGGTTGATGGCATCTAAATTAGCCTTTGTTACAAAAGCTTAAATAAAATAAGTAGCTTTATTAGGATCCTCCATCACATTTTCTTATTTAGGATTAGTAGTTAATCAGAAAAAAATCATTTATTATTTCCTTTTTATTGCTTTAATCAAACTAGTGTATATTTTATGAGTGAATGCCCGACTTAGCTAAGAATCAAATTAAGTTAATTATCTTCTTGTAGCTAATTTAATTTAGTGGGGTCATTTTAATTAGGGTATAATTCCGGGTAGGACGCCCGGCCCCTGCCCACTCCAGCAGCCGTCTGATGCAAATCGAGGGGCCGATCAACTAAAACATGGTTGATGTCGATTAAGACTATGGATTCATGTTTCCCGAGTTGTTCCTTTTTTTTTTTCTTTTAATGTTTTTTGTCCTCTTTCTTTGGTATAGATTAATAGCTTAAGAAGCCCCTTGTTGCACTTTTACTTGAGTTGCATGCAGTTTGTATCCCTTGTTTGGCGAACTGATGAATTGTAATATATCACTCTGTATCGATATTAATATGACTTATAAAATGTATACATAAGTTTTTAATTAGTTTAATCGATCCAAAAATTGTTCTGGACAAATATAGGTCAAACGAGTTTAGGCGAAGAAAGAGGGCTTCATCCATGACACAATGAGTTCAAACGAGTTGTGAAGGTTAGGAGGGCTTTTATGAGGTCGCCATGAGGGAGGCAGGAAGCTTTTGCGAAGGACAAGCAGATGACAATGAGCTCCGCTAAGGCCAGGCAAAATGTCTAGGGCTTAAAATGTATAGTTTCAAGAAAATCTAAATTTTTATAAATAAGAAATCCATAGGAAAAGTTATGGCTCAAAATGTAAACACCTATTGGGCTCTTCCTAACATTCAGGTAAACTGTATTAATAATTATATCGACAATTATATATTTAGGTTTGAATTGTGAAATTTATAGGAAAGTCCTGACCTAATTGGAAACATCACAAAATAGTATTTATACAAAAAAGTTCAATTATAAGTGGAACCTCTTAGAGAAGAATTAAAAATGGAAACCCTAAAATAATTGAGAGTGTAGCTTCTAATAGAACTGCCAATTTAAAATATAAAAAAAATTGTAAATCAATTTTGATAAGTTAGATTGTTATAATTATTATAAACAATATCATTGATAATAAACTCTAATAATTTGAGTTATTTAATTTCATGATGTCTCCTTTGTGAAACAGTAAGAAACGTTCAATTTTGAGTTATACTTTAAAAGTCATGATCTATTTTGGGAAAGTTGCCAATTTCTAATTTAAGTGTTTTCAAAATACTAATTTTTTATTAAATGCATATTCACCTTGAATTTGGTTTCATTCGAATGTTTGATACTTAATTTTTGATTTTTTTTGTTTCATTTTTATTAAATGCATATATATATGTTATCCACCCTTTAATTTGTTGGCATTTGTCTACATTATTAATATAGTTTGATTTTGGATTTGATGAAAGTTATACTTGTGTCTAATAATATATGTTATGAATGTATTATCAAAATTGATATGTATATTATTTGATATGAATGATATGAAGGCATCATATATTCACATATTTTTGAATCATGCATTTGCACGAATGTGATTGGAGCATATTGTTACATCACCTATCATAATAAGAGTCATTATAAATAAGAGTGACTTGTGATTGGAGAATACAAAGCCCCAAATGATTCTAAGAGCATGTTTGGTTCAAAATTTATTAAGGGGAAGGGAAGGTAAAGAGTGGGAAGGAAAATGATGGGAAGATAATGCATGAGAATGAAGGTGAATAGTTGCTCCCGTTTGGTTAATATCATTAAAGGGAAGGGAAGGAAATGAATGTTAAGTGATTAATTTATTTAGACAATTTTATCCTTTACATATATAATTGTATGTTTAATTTATTTGGTCAAAATTGGAAACACATACTAAATTTGTCTTTCCCCTTCTTTCCACCCCGATTTGAAAGAGAAAGAAAAATGGAATATTGGAGGGGAATAGAAGGTAAAGGAGGGGACTTTCCCCTCCAACTTAAATTCAACCGAACGAGGGGAATGGATTCTCCTCCTTTCCCTTCCCACTTCTTACCGTCTTTTCACCCCAACCAAACAGACCCTAAGAAAGCTTATTGTGATCTTGGAGCAATCCTTATAGCTTCATTTGTAAATTTCTCTCACATCTCTCTTGCATGTGTTGAAAGTTAGAATCATTATAATATAAGAGTGACTTGAGTGTTCTCAGTTGTTTGAACTGGCAATTGTGAGAATCTCCTTGTTGTATAGATTACTTTGACCTTTCGGATGGAGAAGGTAAAGGGTTCCCCCTCACCCTAGTAAAGAAAGCTTTGATAGTGGAACCTTGATGATCTCAAGGTCAAGGAGTCAAAAGACATGGGGTAGGCCAAGTTTCTTTTGTAACATTCCTACTTCATGCACGTAGGATTAAAGGTATTAATCGGGGAGCGCAGGAAGTGATGAAAAATCACCTAAGTCACAAAAAGATGATTTTTGAAAAAAAAATATTGAAATTAAGAAAATTAAAGTCCTGAAAATTGTTCCCTTATGTTAATGTATGTTGAATATGAATTTTAATAATTTTCATGTGAAGTCTTAGTTATATTAAATGTCAATGCAAAATTGGAAAATAAAAAAACGATCGATTTTGTTCTTCGAATTTTGATTTCTTTGAAATT
Source organism: Pontederia crassipes (assembly GCA_030549335.1). Taxonomy (NCBI): domain Eukaryota; kingdom Viridiplantae; phylum Streptophyta; class Magnoliopsida; order Commelinales; family Pontederiaceae; genus Pontederia; species Pontederia crassipes. The sequence goes on along the minus strand of CM060197.1, from coordinate 37,471,275 downwards.
TAACATTCTAAATATTTTATTTGAATCCAAATGACTTATTTACATGTAATGTCTTAAGTAAATGAATAAATAAAATAAATAACAAGAAAAGTGACAATCCATTTACTTAAATGACATTCATGTAAATAATGAGAACTTCAAGGGCATTTTGGGGCTTCCACTTCTAACCTACTTAAGGTCGGTTAGTATCATATATAAACCCTCAAACCTTATCTCCTTATCACATCTTCACGTAACTTTCCACCCTTATTCGCACTCAAGAAGACAACAAAGGAAGAAGGAGAAAGAGAAAGGAAAAAGAGAGGGGATTCAACAATAAATCCTTGGAGTTTCACATAGTAAGTTAAAACCTCATCTCCTATGAATTATCCATATGAAATTGAATTAAAATAAGTCTTCTCTAAGGTTGTTCCAGAAAGTAGTTAAGTTGAGATGATAATTCGATCATAAATTTCACACTTAAGATTTCATGTTGTAACTTAAGGAATAGAAATATATGTCTGTAAGAGAAATTAGGAGTTCATGAAAATAGTTTATATTGTACATTGTGCAATCTACTATATGTAAAGTGTTTGTCTTTATACGATCATATGATGTGTGAATTTAGAAATTGATTAATGGTCTTTGATAATATGATACATGATATGATATGAAATGATATGTTATATGAATAGGTGTTATGTGCACGTGTAAAGTGTATTAATTGCTATGTGTGTGCGATTATTTATTGCAAGAGATGATATGACATGACATGACATGATACGAAATGATATAATTTCATAGGACATGTAAAAAAGTAATATGATATGATAAGAAAAGACATGACATGATATGATTGTGTGCATTTTCATGTCATTATCATGCTTTTGCATTACTCCTGTCGGACGACAGTTTACTCTAGAATAGTTGAAAGACTTGCAAGGCCGACATTGTGCCCTTGCATAGTTAAAAAACTTTGTAAGACTGACAATTTACCCTATTTGATTGAAAGATCTTATAGGACTGACAAATATTTCAAAAGTAATTTTAAGTTGTTTGGAGCTGAGTGCCATGTGAACCAAATTGTGGAATCAGTGTGAGCCACATTTGAATTCACATGGACCACCTCAGAATCCATCAATAGGGTCAACAAATATCCTGAAAGGGATGCCTTTGGCTAGATGACGATATGACATGTACGAACATATATGATTCATGCATCCATGCATTCATGATTTGTGTATAAATGTCTCATTCTTATGTATGATATGATTATTGTACTTTTGACATGACATATAGATGTATAGATGTTTTTCATATCTTATGACATGATAAATGTTCGAATTGCTTATAACTTATTGTTATATGATATATGCTGAAATAAAATAGTAATACTTTTCAAGCATGGACAAATAATGTTAATCTTGTTTTATCAAAAGGAATATGTGTCGACAGGTTATAAGTTTTTTTGACTTACTGAGCTGTGGTTTGCTCATATTGTTACTTTCAATATTTTTCAGATTAGTAGATTAGTCTATGGTCATGCTTGTCTATCAAGATTGAAAGTTTTTTTTAGTGTGAGGCATATATGGACCTTAAATCTTTTATGTCCTTTTGAGAGGACTAAAGAGAAGTGTTTTGAATGTGTATTATTAGACAAAAATAGAAAGATTTCATTGTGATATGTGATACTACTTTTGTATAAGTACATAGTGTTTAATGTTTACTTATTTTGAATAATATAATATCATATGGTATGGTTCGGATACTTTAATTTATTGTATTTTCTAAATGAATTATAACATGCTTTCACAAACTATATAAGATTATATGTATTAGGTCGCGACCCACAAGTTAAACCAATATTTAAATTAGGATCTTGACATGTTTGATCTAAATTATAATGAAAAGAATTTGTATTCCAAACCCTCTTCTTAAGTTTCTTGTATTTCTCTTTCGTGAATAAATCTTTGTTTGAATCGATCATTTTCAAGTTTCATGCTTCCACATCATAATTTTTGTTATATAGGAATTCACCATCTCTTCCCCTTGGTGCCTCATGATCCTACAATTAGTATTAGAGTTTTGTTAGCTCTTGTTCATGATTTTGATCATTTTAAAAGGTTTAATCAACTTTAAGCTTTATGGAATCTACAAGTTTTAGTTTGGATGAATGGCAAGCTACCACTATGCCTCTGAATTTTGATGCTTCTAATTCTGATTCTTAACACTAAATTCTGATAGAAACCTACACTGGGTTAGGTGTAACCCTAGCTGGGACGCATGTGACTCAAAATGATTACAACGAGTTTCCATATCTCGTCCATGCAATTCTAAACCCCAACCAAAACTCGAGATGGATTTTGAGATGGATTTTCATCAACTCGGGCGTGATATGCCTTGTGAACCCATTGAGTTTCGCAATATGCTTGTCCAACATATTTTTCTCTCACAATTTTAACCCATTTTTGATGTCACTGACCTACGAAAATCTATACATGAAAAGTAGACTTGTAGTAGTGCCTATAGGACACTAGCAAGATTCTATATCAACGAATCCCCTACATGCATAACTAAAAGTAGGCGAAAATCTACTACCTCATTCCTAATCTGATCCAACCTCCTCCAAGTCCAACCGAATCATTGTTCCTTGACATTCATGCATTGGCGTTGAGAGGAAGAGGTGATGAATTGTTGTTATGCCTCCGACACGACAAATCATGTTCAAGTGCATCGAGATGCACACACGAGAGAGGAAGAGAGAGATAGCGGAATTTTGTGTGTGATGAATTTGATGCTATTTACAAAGGTTGAATCATAATACTCTTCTAATCCAATTAAATTGTTAAATATTTTTAAAAATAGATTAGTGCACTAATATCTTTTTTTCTATTCCTTTTCTATTTATCTTTTTTTATCTAACTATTATTCCATCCCTATTCAAACTCTATTTTATTTTATTCTTTCCTAGCTATATTTTTTCTTCTCAAAATATTCATGATCTCTTTTATCCCTGAATTTTTGAATTAAATAATAAGATACTATCTTGACATATTAATGTTTAAAATAAAATAAATAAATAATATTATTTTTATTCTAAATATTTTGGGATGTCGCATTTTATTCCACTTACTTCCTACATATGTTTCATATTTAATAATCAAATAAATGTAACTGAATCATTATATTTATAAAAAGAGAACATAAAATATGCTTAACTCCTCTTTTTTTTTATGTTTCTTAGATTTTAATATTATTTTGTATGATATTATATTTCATTAGTATCACTCTTTCTTTGGTTTTTATCTTAATTAATCCATGCAATGCATATGGCCATTACCTGAGAATAAATTATAATATATATATATATATATATATATATATATATTCATGTATCATTGTTAATAAATTAATTAAGTACTTTCTTATAAAAAATAATCTCATTGAAAAAATAGAGACAAAAAATATAAAACATGTAACTGCAGGTAGACTAATAATTTAGACTTATATTTTAGTTATATATATGTATATTTTATAAGATTAAAATAATACGATCAAAAGTAATAATTTTTATCTTTGTGTGATCAATTTTATTTTTATTCCATTTTTCATTTGCTTGATTTAGTATTATTATAACATAATTAACATACTCTTATTCCAGGTAACAAGACTGTGTGAGACCATTCTCCTTCTTATTTTAAATACTAGTATTATTTCTTAATGTTTAAGGTGAGTATCTCTCATGTCATTGGATAAGACTCGTAACAGTAAATAACTTTTTTTATTAGAATAAGCACAACAAAGGTACAACTTTTTGATACTTTTGATTTCTCAAAGATGATAACTTACATATTGACACATAAGAAAACCAAGACAACTTTAACACATAAGAGAGAAGCCAAAACGGAAAGCCTACCACTTCAGCGAATAGTAGTGAAGGATCTATCGAGATTACCAAAATGGCAATGCAAATAAATAAAATAAACTCTTTTCAGGTAATGAAACTGTCAACTCCAACCTAGTTCACAATATACTGACTTGCCAATTCTCTAACATACTTGAAGACACAAATATTTAATAAAACAAAAGGTTTCTTCTTAATCTTCTGAAATCTCTTGTTCTGGAATCTCTTGTAGTCTTCTCAAGTACCTTAACTTGAGTTCCACTTCCCTCATAGTGGGCCTTTGACTTCCTTTTAACATGAGGCACATTTGAGCTAGTTTAGCAACTTCATCAAGTTCTTCTTTTGTTCCTTCCTTCAAAACTTGAGCTTCCATTAGTTCGAATTGGCTATTCTCCTTTAATGCTTGAAGAAATTGATTTGCCAAATTTCCTTCTTCACATTGAGAGGATGATATTGGTTTCTGCCCTGTTAAAAGCTCTAAGAGAATAACTCCAAAACTGTATACATCACTTTTTTCTGTTAACTCACATATTTGATAGTACTCGGGATCTAGATAACCAAATGTGCCTTGTATGACTGTGAATATACGAGTTTGATCAAGGGGAATGAACCTTGAAGTCCCAAAATCTGATACTTTGGATGTATAATATTCATCCAAAAGTATGTTGGAGGATTTTATGTCCCTATGACAAATAGATGTGGAAGCTGACGAGTGCAAGTATGCAAGTGCTCCCGCAACTTCAGTAGCAATTCTAAGACGATCTCTCCATGACAATCTCAAGTTATTATTTGGGTTGTGGAGGTGATAAAAAAGAGCTCCGTTTGAAATAAATTCATATACTAACAATGGAACCTCAGTCTCTAGGCAACATCCAAAAAGTTTAACTATATTCCTATGATTGATTCGAGATAGAACAATAACCTCATTGATGAATTGGTCTATCTCTCTTTTAACTATAATTTTTGATCGTTTGATTGCAACGACATGTAGGTCTGATAATATTCCTTTATAAACAGTTCCATGACCGCCTTGGCCAATAATTCTTGAAGTATCAAAAGTGTTGGTGGCCTTTTCTAGTTCTTCTAAGGAAAAAATTTTTGTTTTCTTGGAATCATCTTCATTATAAGCATTCAGTTGTTGAAGTAATAATCCATGATTTTGACGAAAATGTCGTTGTCTAATTCTCTTTTCACTTTCTTTCGTCCATTTCCATTTAACAAAAATTGATGTTAGAACTAGAAGCATAGTACTGAAGCCTACACACACACCAACAGTGATACCTGCATATATATGAGTAGATATTATATTCCCAATAATATGTAACTTTTTCGAGCGCATTGATCATATCTTAAACTTCATTTGAATATATGTACTTACCCAACAGAAGGTTGTCTTTCTTGTGAGGCATGCATGGCCCTTTTGTTGGGTCGCCATGTGTCCCATCTGGACAAGTACAAGAGTAATTTCCGACAATATTATTGCAATCACCAAAACATGGATATAGCTGTGGCTTCTTACATTCATCAATATCTACGAAGGCCAAATACAAATTTGATGAAATAGTTGAGCATTGAAATAGTGGTGGAAAAAATTATAGGTTTACAAAGTAGTCATATATTTCATGAAATAAATCCTATCTAAACTTACATTTTTTTGGTTTATTTGATGTGTTGTCATAAAACATCTAATAATGTCAACTTATAGGTTGTCTTTGATTTTAGTAATTACCAAGAAATAATCCTTATCCCAAGGCGGAATGGCCTAATCATCCTGCCCTATCCGTTTTCACAAGAACTTGTTCCAATCCAAAATATATTTGGACTAGGACCATGTGTGGTAGGGGCAGGGTATCTATTTCAAAACTAAAATTCAACACTAACTCAATTATTTTATATTATAATATATAAATATATTATTAAATAGATATGTAAGTATTGGTTAAAAATTAGCTGTAAGTTCTCTTTAAATATATGACATATAAATTTATCTTATTTTTAATATATGTCAAGAAGAGGGCTTTTAATTAGTAATAACCAATAATTTTAAATGTAATAATTTTAAAACAATTGTCGTGAAACATAATCAACGAAAATTTGGACAATGGTGTCATCCTACTTAATTTAAGCAACTTTGAATTTTATCGGCTTCTAATTTGACCGACCCCTATGTGGACCCAGTTTTGCTCAAGCCTACCAGCAACTTTATAGGAAATATGTCAAAATTTAACATGTTTTATCTAGCCACATTAATTATGAAATTTTTAACATTATAATGGATCATTTGTCATAAAGAGGATGAGCTTCAAGGAGCTAAAATAACTCAGCCATAACGCCTCTTTAGAGTTTAAAGTTAGTTGGGATAAAAAAAATTGACCCCTGCTATAAACTTAATAACTACATAAACTAATAACCAACTTATTGCTTCGTATTATCGAGATCCCAAGAAACAGTCACTATATGAGTAGATCAATCATATAGAATATATATATTATCTAATTGTTTTTTTATGAGTCAATACTTTACCCAAATTTTTTGTAATTTTAGAAATTCTTTTATATTGTTGGAGCTAACAAAGTTATGAAAATAGGTATTACTCAGTTCGAAATTAAGTTTGAGTTGAATAATTGTCTCTAATTTGGTGAGGGAGGAAATGGGACAATGGAAATTTAACATGGCATTGCGATTTGAAGACTTGGCCACACATGCTTTTGATGACCATGTCGACCTAATACTAATGCGGATTGTGAGACAGGAATGAATCCAAAATTTTTTTAAGAGGGGTCAAGATGTATTATAAAAATAATATAAATACTAAAAAAATAATAACAAAAAAAATAATCATAAGAAAACTTAAATAATATGTTATTTAGTGATCTTAACTAGGGGTGTTCACCTGGGTCGGGTCGGATCTTGGTTGGGTCGGACCCGACCCGACCCGAACCCAACCCGATACGGGTTGGAAAATCCCAACACGATTCGACCCGACCCGACCCGATGACCCAAATTTTATTATTATTTTTTTAAATTTTTTTTAATTGTTTACTTATTTTTAGTCCTATAGTTGATTTAAAATGACAAAAATATTAAAATAAAATATTTTATTATTAAAATTATGCTCAAATATTCAAAAATGCATATTTCTTATTTTATAATAATTATTAATTAATTTTTTTATATTAAAATAAATATAAAAAGTAGGATAAAAAATTAAAAAAAGAAAAAAGGGTGGTCGAGTGACCCGACCACCCGACCCGACGGGTCGGGTTGGGTCGAATTTTCTGCCCCCAAGGGGCTTGACCCGACCCAACCCGACCAGACCAAATTTGGTCGGGTTGGGTCGGATTTGTTCACGGGTCCAACTGGACCCATGAACACCCCCCTAATCTTAACTTAGGGGGTGGCCAAACTTTGGTCAAGATTGAAGGTGTAGGCGTTGCGACCGTCATCCCACTGACATCTAGTCGACAAGCTGCTTTAGTGGCCGGGATTGCAGTGATGGAGGCGAACGCAAATAGGAGGTGATCACAAGCAGGGATTGGAAGCTCGCAGGCGACGACAATCGAAGGGGAGGAGGAGATTGCAGAGGTAATCAGCGCCGGTGCTTGCAGGCGACCAGAGTCGGGCGCTCATGGGGGGGCAGCGATCGAAGTCGGGGGCTTGCGGGCGGTGACACTCGGAGGGGAGGAGATTGGTGAGGGATGGATTCCTACAGCGACGATCACTCTGGGAGGGGAGGAGGATGTTGCAGAGGGATGGGTTCCAACGACGGCGGCGATGCTAGGAGGGAAGGATGAGGTTGTAGAGGCATTTAAAGGCCGTTGGATGGCTGATGCTGCACCTGGTTACACAAAGGGTGTTGCACCCCATTAATCCCATAGGGTAGGCCCATGCCTTATGAGAAACGAGGATTTCAACCTTTTTGGATGCCAAACTTCTGTTGTGGACTGCATACAATCCGACGGACACTTTCCGATGGATAGAAATTCTTCGCAATTTGTGAAGAATTTTATGACGGATAGGAATCTGTCGAAATTTTCGACGGTTCCAACTATCGAAAATAAAAAATAAAAATTTATAAAATATATTATATTATTATTTTATTTTCTGATGGTCAGGAACACCGAAATTTCTAATGGCTAAGTATTCATCGAAACTTCCGACAGTCAGGTCCATCGGTAAGTGAAAAATAATTTAATATTACATAATATATAACATCATATAATATATAATATAATTAGTTATTTATTATTATAATTTTTTACAATTTGGATTATCGGAAGTTTCGATGGTCTGGATCGTCGATAATTTTAAAAATAATTAAATATTATATAATATATAATGCAAAGTAGTATTTTATTATTATAATTATCGATAATTCAGATCGTCAGAAGTTTCGACGGCCTGGACCGTCAGTAACTTTAAAAATAATTAAAGATTATATAACATATATAATATAAGTAGTATTTTATTATTATAATTATTGATAGTTTAGACTGTCAAAAGTTTTGACGGTCTGGTAACTTTAAAAATAATTAAATATTATATAATATGTAATATAAGTAGTATTTTATTATCACAAGTAGTAAAAATATTTAAACATTATAATAATATATATCATAATATATATTATTAATATTTTTGATAGTTCGGGTTGTTGGAACTTCCAACAGCCCTAAATTCGTCAAAAATTTCGACGGTCGAAATCGTCGGTAATTAAAAAATACCTCTCCCGTTACATTTTTCTCTTTTTCTGCTTCCCCCTCTCTCTACCCCTATATATCCCTTCTCCCTCTCTCTACCTCTTTCTCTCTCTCCTTTCTCTCTCCATCACCTGTCGCGATTGGCGCGATGACCTTCGTCCCGTACAACCACCCTCTCTCTCTCTCTCTTGTGGCGTGCGATGACCTTCTCCAACTCTGTCTCCCTCTACAGCCCCGTCTTCCTCCTGCTCGCTCGGTCTCCGGCTTTGGCCAGATCTCCCTCTCTCTTGATCTCACTGTCCGATCGGGCGCCAGGCAGCTGGATCGGCCGCCTGGCATCCAAATCTTATCGCGGGCAGTCGGATATGGCTGCCTGGTAGCCCTGCGGGCGGTCGGATCTTGCCGCGGCACCAGGCGGCCGATCCATCCACCTGCGGCACTAGGTGGCCAGGTGGATCGACAAATAAATTTTTTATATATTTTAAAAATTCTTTACAACGGTTGCGGCCGTCCGAACTTTGCGTCGGTTGCCAGAGTTTTGCGACGGTTACAACCATCGAAACTTTAGACGGATTTTTACGCTGTCGAAAATCATTTGCGACGTCCTCTTTTTCGACAAAACCGATTTTTCGACGGACGAAATCGGCGGAAAACACCATTTTTTCTTGTAGTGATAGAGAGGTGATATCCACAAAGTTTTGAGTTTTTTTTTATCAAATTCAAAATCAAAGGACTTGAAACTTCAACATATTTACGTGGACAGGATTTAACCTATTTTAAAGAGTTTTAGATGATTTCAGAATTTGAACATAAGGTCAAACTTAGTTTCCCTCTTCTCGTGTGATTCGAGAGGAGAGGGAGGGATGCCCCACTTCTCCATGCGGAAAAGGTGGTTTCTCATTTTTATCATTACAAAAACTAATATATTTTCATTCAACATATATACCATACTTATGTAACAACAAAGGAACATAATTTGTAAAACAAAACATAAGTAAACTTAGTGAAAACAGTGACATATTGGGGGAAAAGGAGTTAGTTATATGTCAAAATTCATTATTTTTTCAATCAAGATTAAATGTGAAAATTCGATGGCAAAAGGAGTAAACAATTAAGAAGTACCTGTGCAGCCATCGTGAAGGTATGGATTCCCTTCAAAGCCGTCCATGCATTTGCAATTATATCCGGAGGATTTTTCCTGATTAACTGGTCCAACGACTTCTCTATCAATGCATTTACTGCTATTGCTGCGACACGCGAACTTCCTATTGTTGAGTTTGGCCTCCGCGCAGGATTGAAAATTTATTGACCAGTTAAAAATAGCTTGCTCTCCAGTGGAGAAGAAAGACGCAACCCCATTCAGACTCCAGTCCACCATACCAGAGCCATCAGATGAAGTAATTTCTATTTGCCCTTCATCCACCGAGATGTTGACAACGGTGAGATAGTTGAAAGCAAGAGTCGGCGGTCTCGACGTCTCGTCGCATGAAAGGTTGAACGATGGGTCTCTGCAGCAGCCCTTCCCTAAGCCAAATGGGAAGGGGATGCTGATGTCTCCACATCTTGTTGCACAATTAGGTGATGGAACAAGCGTCGGCCCATCTGTACGTAGTTTTGTTTATTATCAGTCGGTTAGAGTCTAGAAGTTGTTTGGTCAGACTTATAAATGACTTATAAATAAATTTTAAAACTTTTTCCTGTACTTATAATAAGTAAGACAAAATAATTTTCGAGACCACAACTTATTTTATTTTGTGTAAGAAAATAAAATTTAATCAATTTGAATATTTTATTTTAAAAATATATATAATTATTTTTCACATATTTCTTCTATTATAATATTAACATTTTTTAATCATTTGATTAAAATAAGGCCATAAGAAAATTCTTCCACCAAGGCTTAACTTATAAGTTTTTCTTACCATCTGTTTATTTTTAAAATAAAGTTTTATAGAGAAAAGAACTTAAAGCAAAATATCGGATTTAACAAGAGACGACAAAGGGGATATATGCGCTTTATTAAATTATTTATTAACATTTTAAAATTTATAAACTATTTTATATTAATTGAGACACGGCTATGTAACAACTTGTACCAACATCCTTAAATTGACTTTACAAAAGATAAAAGAATTAAGAGAGAGAGAGAGTCTACAAGAAATATGAGAATTACATACGGCCGAAACCGTTTGTAATTTCTCGAAAACCGTTGGAAATGACGATTTTCGACGGTTTTTTCGACGGAATCGATTCGACCGAAAAATGGTCGTCGCAAATCAATTTTCGATGATTGAAAAAAATATCGGAAATTTTGACAGAAGTCCGGCGGTCACGACTGTCGATATTTGCGGCGGTTGACGAAACCGTCGAAACTTCCACGGTCATGATTGCCTATATTTGTGGCGGTCGATGAAACCGTCAAAATTTCGGCGGTCGCGATCGTCGAAACTTTCAACAACCGCCGAAACTTTCGATGGTTGTGACGACCGTCGCAAATTTCGACGGTAGCCACCGCCAAAAATTTCGGCGGTCGTCGTGCGACCGCCAAAAATTTCGGCGATCGTCGTGCGATCGTCGAAAATTTCGGCGATCAAAATCGTCGCAAAGAATTTTTATAATATAAAATAATTAGCCGGCCGCTGGTGACCGACGACCAGCGATCGAACTCAACCGCCAGGCGGCCAATCCGAAGGCCAGCGGCCAGTGGCCGAGATCCAGCCGCCAGCGGTCGAGCGGCCGGATCCAGCCGCCAACGTCTGCCCAGCCGCCTGCGGCAGGATCCAGCCGCCCGCGGCCAGATCCCGCCGCCAGAGGCTGGATCCGGCCGCCAAGCTGTCGGATCCAGCCGCCAGCCGGCCGAGGCCGGATCCGACCGCGGGTGGCGGTCCGGGCTGGAGAGAGAGAGAGAGGGACACCGGCGGTCGACGCTTAACATCCGGTCGGGAGGCTCTCCGGCGGGGAGAGGAAGAGGGAGATGGAGAGAGGGAGAGTGAGGAGAGGGGGAAAGAAATAAAGGGAGGGATTGAGTATATATATATATATATATATATATATATATATATATATATATATATATATATATATATATATATATATATTACCAACGGTTATGATCGTAAAAAAAATATTTAATTATAAAAATAAAATACTATATTTAGTTATATATAATATTTATTTTTTATTTTATCGACGGTTTGAATTATCGCTAATTATTACCGACGGTTTGGACTGTCGCTAATTATATTAATAAAATACTCCTCATATTATATTATTATACATTTACCGACGGTTATGACCGTCGAAATTGCGGCGGATGGATATCCGTCGAAAATATCGACGTTCCTAATCGTCAAAAAATAAAATAATAATATAATAAATTACATAATTTATTATTTTTATTTTCGACGGTAACCATCGGAAATTGCGACGGATGGATATCCGTCGGAAATATCGACGTTCCTAATCGTCGAAAAATAAAATAATAATATAATAAATTACATAATTTATTATTTTTATTTCCGACGATTGTAACCGTCGAAAATTCCGTCGGACATTGCGACGGATGGATATACGTCAGAAATATTGACGTTCCTAATCGTCGAAAAATAAAATAATAATATAATAAATTATATAATTTATTATTTTTATTTCTGACGGTTGTAACCATCGGAAATATTTTCATCGTAAAATTTGTCGCAAATTGCGACAGATTTTTATTCGTTGAAAATTGTCCGTCGAAAAATATCAATTTTCTTGTAATGAGAGAGAGAGAGAGCGCGCACCAATATCACAGCCGTCAGTCACGTATGGGTTGCCGGCGTCAGTAGAAGGGCAGTGGCAGAGGTAGCCAGAGAAGCCGTCGACATCGGTGCACTTGCTACTTTGGCTGAGGCAAGCGTAGGTCTTCGTTCCATTGGCGTCTTTGCAGGAGGGATGGTCATTTATGGTCCATCTCATTTCAAAGCATGCCTTGACGAAGGAAGCACTAAGCGGCCGAGTATGATTTTCCCGATACAATCGAATACCGCAAGGCTGTATTTCACCCTCTCTCCGGTTCGAGTATATTAGACCGCCTACGTCAATCCTGCAGCACCCCGTGCCGTTGCAGAACGGGTGATTATACCGGTCAACGTAAACTTCCTCCAGGTCGATGCTTTCATCCGGGCAGGTGGTATTGCAAGTCCCAAGGGTTCGATTGCCTGTTAGATCCACTAGAGAGCCAACCACGCCACAACCAACTACCACAAGATAGTCCGATGAAACGAATAGCGGCGGAGCTGTCCACGAGTAGAAGTTATCATCGCCATCCATGACGGCGAATGGGGCGCTGACGTCTATTGTGGGGGTGATCAAGTAGGGTGACCCCAAGTTGATGTCTTTGACGACCTCAATGACGCTGGACTTGTCGCCGAGGATGAGCTTGGGTGGATTAGTAGTAGTCTTCTTGATGCAGGTGAGTTCAAAACCAGGCCTGAAGCAGCCATGGCCGACGCCAAAAGGATATTTGAAGGTGATATTGCCACAGCTCGTTGGGCAGTAGGAAGGAAGAGAGAACGTGAAGTCATTCTCTGCACTTGATGCGGCGACTCCTAGCACGAATATTGGAAGCAGCTGCAACAATGGCGGTTTCCCCATGTTTACGTAATTTCTCTCGGCCAATAAATTTTTTTTTTCCAAAAGCCCTCCAAGCATATGATATAGAACGTGGAACTAATTATGCATACTAGTAGGTAGAAGTCAATTCACCCTTGGATGCATGATGACAAATGTTGGATTTATAAAGTATATAAATACCTCTTGCGACGAAAGCAAATCGTTGAGACTTTTCACAAACACTTGACGAACGCACTTGTACTTCACCGAATCTCGGAGGAACGGAACACTTTACTACAACATAAATATTATATATAACTAAATATATTTTATTTTATATAACTAAATAAAAAATAAAAAAATTAAATATATTTTATTTTCATAATTAAATAATTTTTTATTTAAATATAGTTCAAACCATCAAAAAATAAAAAAATAAATATTATATATAACTAAATATATTTTATTTTCATAATTAAAATTTTTTTACGGTTTCAACCGTCGATAAATTTAAAAATAATATAATATAAGGAGTTTTTTATTAATATAACATATTATCGACGGTTCGGACCGTCAGTAAACTAAAAAAACAAATATTATATATATGTAAGTAATATTTTATTATTATAATTAAATACTTTCCGACAATTAGGACCATCAGTAACTTTAAAATAATTAAATATTACATTCATATATATCTTTATTAATTTTCCGACCGTCATGACCGTCGGTAATTAAAAATACTCTCCCGCCGCTCCTTTTTTCGTTTTCCCGCTTCCTAACTTTCTACCCTATAATATGTATTTTTACTTTTCCATTCTCCATTCTCCACTTCTTTCCCTCTCTCCTCTCTCTCTCCATCTCCTATTTTGCCGGCCCAAACCGCCAGCGACCTCCCAGCCGGCGACCCTCTCCCTATTGGATGATGACCCACCGGCGACCTCTCTCTCTCTCTCCAGCGCGACCAGATCTAGTAGCCAACGGCCGAATCTAGCCCCCACAGACCAGCTGCTGGTTGCCGGATCGGCCGCTGGCCGTCGGATCGACCACCTGCGGCCGGATCTAGCCGCGGGCCGTCAATCCTGCGGCCCGGATTGGCCACCTACGACCGGATTGGCCACCTGGCCGCCGGATCTTGTCGCGGGCAGCTGGATCGGCCGCCTGGCCACCGGATCTGGCCGCGGGCGGCCGGATTTCGCCATGGGCGGCCGGATCTGGCCGCGGCCCGATCCGGCAGCCAGACAATTAGATTTGGCCAGCTGCTAATTTTTTTTAAAATTCTTTGAGACGGTTATGACCGTCGAAAGATCGACGGTTGCGATGTCCGCGGAAAGTTTCGACGGTTTGTGACTGCCGAAAGTTTCGGTGGGTTGCGACAACCGTCGAAAGTTTCAACGGTTTTGACCGCCGAAAGTTTCGACGGTTTCGCGATCGTCGAAAACTTTCGACGGTTGCAACCGTCGGACTTTTCAAACGGTTACAACTGTCGCACCCGACTTTTCGGACGGTTACAACCGTCGATACTTCCGTCGAATTTTTCTAACCATCGCAAATCGATTTGCGACGATCATTTTTCCGACGGATCGATTTCGTTTGAAAAATCATCGAAAAGTGTATTACGGACGGTTTTGGACTGATTACTCAGCGTTTTTCTTGTGGTGTATTGGTTTGTTATTATTTATATATTATATTGTATTAGCTGAAATATTTATATTCATGATTATTAGAAAATAATGTTCTTTTATATTCAATTCAATTGAACTGATAAAACTGATTGGACTGTGATCTAGTTAGTTTTTCGATTGATGTTCGATTTGATTATGAAAGTATTCACTATAACATACTATGTTCACCACAACTTTGACTCTTTCAATGACTTTTTCTAAAATACTGACAATAATTGCATTATCATACATATCGTGATATTTATAATAGGGATTAATGGAGGTGTAACCTCTCTTAGGTGAAACCTCGTGTAACTTCGAAATCTAAGCCGTATGATTTAGATTAAGGGCTCATATTCATCCTACAATATCTCTCTCTAATCTCACTGATGGGTGAATGCGACGGCGGCCATCGGAGGCGGTGACGACAGCGAACGGTAGGGCTCGGATCGACGACAACTTCGGACCTGCGAGGGGAGACAGTAGGGCTCGGATCGACGACAACTGCGGACCTGCGAGGGGAGAATGACGACGACGGCTCTACGAGCTCGACGGTGGCGACAGTAGTGGCAAAGAAGAGCGATGACGCCAGCTGCAACGCTCGAAGGCGATCGGCGCCATCGCTCGGTGACGGAAATCAACAGCAGCGCCGGTGACGGCAGCAACGCTCAAAGGTGACCGACGATGACAGAGAAGAGCAAGCGAATAGAGAAAAGAGAGAGAGAAAAGTGAGGGCTGTCAATCCTCCCCATCAAGCTGGAACCCCTCTCTTGTCGTCGATCCGTCCCCATCATCGAGCCCGATCTGCGCTGCCACCAATGTGCTGCCCCTCTCTTCCCCGCTCGCGTCGTTGACTGCTCGCACCACCTTGCTTCCCCGTCATCGATTGCTTGCGCCGCCCTGATTGTGCCATCCGCCCCGCTACCGATCGTCGCTCCCATTACAGAGAAGAGAGGGAGGCACACGAGAGTAGAGAGAGAAAAAATGCGTGAAATGATCTGAACCCTTCATCTAAATCAGATGGCTAAGATTTGGAAGCTACACAAGGTTTCACTTAAGAGAGGTTACACCTCCATTAATCCCTTTATAATATTATACTTCTTCGATGACTCATGAGTCCATGACTTAAATCTTTCAGTTACGAGATTAATATTCTCGGAAGGGTGACTTGAAGGGAGCCGACAGACGGTTAAAGGAGATTACAAATCTTTCTAAAGATGGACTGCTATGAGGATCTCAACCCTAGAGTTATGAAGATATTTGACTAAGCTTAAAAGTCAATCAAAATGATTTATAAGTCAGTTTTAAAATTTTATTTCTTTTTATAATTGAAAAACGTTGATAAGTATTTATTTTACTTATAAGTTGAGATCTCAACTTATTTTGTGAAAACAAATCGGCCAATTTAATCAGTAAATGAATTAGTTTACTCTTAGGTGGCAAATAACTAATAGAGGGATGGAGTGGGGTGGCATGATGAGTGATGGGGTGGGGTGATGTGATGTGTCATTAGAAAGTCCATGTTTGGATAATAAATTATATAAGATGTAGGGTGGGGTAATGAATGTTTTATTTATGTAAAAGTCATTTTTATCCTTCATTATATATTTAAATTATGTATAATTGTGAATTAGGGGGTCGCCCTCGCCCGCATCGGCCCAAATTTTCTGAATTTTTTCCGACCCGATGGATAATTGGGTCAGGAGCGAGTCTCATTTCTTTGACACCCGGTCGGTCGAGTCGGGACCGAATCCGGCTTTACGTCCCATTCTGGTTGAATATATTATATTAGTACTAAATTATTTTTAAATAGTATATTTATGTTTATTTTGAATAAAATTTCATATTTACTTAAAAATTTATTTAATAAAAAATGATAGATAAATATGTATTCATATTAGAAAAAGATAATATATCAATGAATGCGTGAGAGAGAGTTAGTGAGAGAGAGGTGATTTAATTTGGTAAGAAGAAAAATAATTTAATTTGGTAATAAAAAAAGGGAAAGAGATTAATTTGGTTCAAAATAATCTACTCCTCCTCATTCCACCATGGAAAATGTGATATTTGAAGGGCTTAACTATTCCACCCCACCCCTCATAACTTAAATAAAAAATATAACATAACATGATGTAACTAATTTTATTCCCTCATATTCCACTCCACCCCTTCATAACCCTCAATCCAAACATACCCTTAGAATACTAATATTTCTTCACATATTTTATCTATTATAATATTAAGAAAATTTTTATCATTTAAATATAATAATATTTTATATTTTAATTAAATATGTAACTATTTATTTTTTAAAATTAATTTCAGCCTATTAAACTATTTATTAATATTATAACTTATCTTATTTTATATCAACTAAATCAAATAACCTAACCTATTGTATTAACCTCGAATGACATGAAAAGTCATTGGAAGAGTCGGAGTGGTCTAAAAGTATTAAATTATCGATAAAAGGCATCGGTATGTATCATGCAATTAATGTGTGGACCAGAATGAATGATAATTATTATGGAAAAGCCTTTAATATTTTATTCTTTATATTTTAAAAAGTTTATTTATGAAAATTGGTAGTACTTGAGCACGTCACTTTGGGTCTGAAGGCGTTAGAGTCTATGATTTATTAAAAATAACGAGCTTATACAAAAAGAAAAGTTTAACGACTCCGAAATCGCACTTCCCGTTACGTAGGTGGTCAACTTGACCCCAGAGGCGCTACACTGCCTATTGCTCTACTGATCTTGACCATTCAATAAAACGACTTACGTGACACTAATAAAATAATAATAAACATATTATAGGACTTAAATGCGGAAGAGTAGTCGAAATGCCATGATAATGAATTGAATGTAGAAATTCACAATGTCTCGTATTATAGAAAATATGCGGAAGTCTATGGTGATTCATATTATAGATAGTATGCAGAAGTTCATGGTGTCTTGCCATATAGAAAATTATGCAGAAATATAATAAAGCTTGTTTGAAGTTCTATGTGCGGAAACAAAACATGATATCTCTGAACATAAGATGTTTTAAACATAAATGTAATAAAAGCTCGGAGTAAACAGATCAGTCATGTGCAGCGTTCTCCAAGCTCTGCGCCCTCCAACATCTCCTCAATTAGCATTCTCACCTGCAAAATTCTAATGCAGGAGAATAGAATACTCATGGGCAAAGAATTTCCAGTACACTAGCAATAAACGATGAAATAAGGATCGATGAAAGAAATGTATAAATCTTTATTCATATTAGTACTCTGTTCTTTATTATATCAATGCTTTATCTGTGCTTTACTTTGGCTTTGCTTTACAATGTCTCTGCTATACTTTACCCTACATTATCTCTGCTTCGCTTTACAATACTTTATTTTGCTTTGTTTTACTATGAGTTGCACTACGTTTTTTACATCACTAGAATGTCCTTAGGGTTGGTTGTCCTATGCGAACTCGACTTTATTAGGTTGGGATGCCAGATGTGCCTCTCTGATTCTCTGATGCCAGAAAGCCTATAAAGGGAAAGGGGTGGGTGTTACTACCTCACCCAGTTCAAAAGGTAGGGGGAAGAATTCCTACAATCCAGAAACAATGGTCGGTTAATAGACCCGTAGGTTCACTGTCTCCTCAGCTAGCAACATGTACATCTGGCATAATACTTTAATCTTTAAGGGAAGGGGTATGTCCTTTGGCATCGACCTTCATTCGAGATACATGTGGAAGAAGACCTGAAATCTCAGGAATAGTGATCATTTAAGACAGTAGGGCGTCGCTGTCCCCGCAACTAACTACCTATCCATTTTCTGTTTTAATCTCTGATCTTTACTTTAACTTTGGGGGCGGCACATAGCATTCTCATGTCTTTGTCTTTGCCTTGTTTATCTTTAATCATTGTGAATCTATGTTTTGGGATTTAGCGGAACATTGATCTCTGTACCATAGTACTCAACCAGTGTAGATGAACTGGTCAGAGTCCCGATTTTGTTTGGGGAATATCAGTCCGATTGAAATAGTTGAGTTTCTGTCAGAATCGGTCGACCATTCTAGCGGACCGGTCGACCGTTCTCTTGACACCAGTCGACCGGTCCTGTGGGATCAGTCGGCCGAGTTCTTTAAGTCGGTGTCCACAAACTGACCGACCGTCCATGATGTCGATCGGCCGTTCGTGTGACTATGAGGATGCACAGTGCGCAATGGATCGGTCGACCAATTGTAAGGTCAAATTAGTTGGTCAATATATATGGACCGATCGACCGTCATGGTGAGGTCGGTCGACCGGTAGAAGAAGACTTTTATGTGTTCTGTACGCAGACCGGTTGACCGTTCACTGAAATCGGTCGACCGGTCACTGCGATAAAACAGGGCCGCCGGATTTCTTGTTCGATTCCGGCGGCCTTCCGGCCGTCAATTGACGCCGACATCAATATGAAACATGTAGGAAATAACTTCAAGATCATATTGAACCTATTCTACGCATTCAACAGTCGCTAATTCATCGTTTAGGGATTCAAACGCTTCGGGTACCTTGTTTTCGTTCGAAATGAGTTTGCCGACGAACTGCATGAAGTCCGATCGATCTCCGACGATCCTCTACTACTGAAGATGTTCACCTGGTCCCTGCGTGCGTCGGTCGCCGTCGTATGCCGCTGCTCTGCTTGCTCGGTCACGTACGTCGGTCGTCGGTCGGGGAGAAGAAAGAACGAGAGGGAGAGAGAGAGGTCGGGGGTTCCAAGAGGGCGCACGAGCGGCCCTCCCCCTTGGTCGGCCGGAGGCGAAACGACGGAAGGCCAGGGGAGGCGTCGCCTTCCCTGCCGCCCGCTCGTTTTCAATTCTCTTTTTTTTGAAAAGTCGTAACGTCACATTATTACCCTCTAAGAAAAAATTGTTCTCGAATTTGGATAAGGGTTAAGGCTTACCGAAAAGTTTAGGAAATTTCTCTCGCATTTCCGATTCGACTTCCCAAGTCGCTTCTTTTCCTTGGTGATGCTTCCATGCGACTTTAACCAGTGCTACACGTTTCTTCCCTTGTTGATGTTCTTGGTATTCCAGAATCTTTGTGTGCTATTTTTCATACGTTAGATCCTCCTTGAGGTTTGGTTCCTCAATTTGGATCACGTTGGCGTAGTTGTGCTTGTACATTCGGAGTAGGGTGACGTGGAAGACGTTGTGTACCCTTGAATATGTCGGAGGCAGGGCCAACCTGCATCTGAGTCTCCAACCATTTCGAGTATCTCGAATGGGCCTACGTACCTTGGACTCAATTTTCCCCGTTTGCTGAAGCGCATTACCCCTTTAGTGGGGGAGACCTTGAGCAGAACTTGATCGCCCACTTTGAACTTATGTTCTCGGCACTTCTTATCCGCGTAGACTTTCTGTCGGTCTTAAGCAGACTTCATTCTTTTCTTTATTAGTTCCATCCTGTCTGTATACTCCTGCGTCTGCTTTTGTAATTCAGCATTTAAAATTTTTCTTTCTCCGACTTCGCCCTAACATGTCGGAGAACGACATGGGCGACCATACAATGCTTCAAATGGAGACATCTCTATGCTAGCATGGAAACTGTTATTGTAGAAAAACTCTATGAGAGTAAGGTGTTTATCCCAATTACCGTGCCAGTCCAAAGTGCATGCTCTCAGCATGTTCTCCACTGTCTGGATTGTCCTCTCGGTTTGTCCATCAGTTTGTGAATGAAAGGCAGTGCTATACAAAAGCATTCTAGAGACTCTTCCAAAATCTGGAGGTGAACTTGGGATCTCTGTCGGATACAATGGCCGTCAAAATTTCATGAAGCCTAAAAATCTCCTGCACATATAAATCCATGAGGCTTTCAAGAGATTGTTTTACCTTGATGGGTAGAAAGTGAGCCGATTTAGTGAGTCGGTCCACTATAACCCAAATGGCGTCATGCCCCTTTTGGGTCCAAGGTAGGCCGGTGATAAAATTCATCAATATTTCTTCCCACTTCCACTGTGGGATGCCCATACTCTTCAAGGTCCCCTGTGGCTTCTGGTGCTCGTTTTTGACCTGTTGGCACACAATACATTGGGAGACATACTCCGCTATCTCTTTCTTCGTGTTTGGCCACCAGAAGCTTCTCTGTACATCCTTGTACATCTTTGTACTCCCTGGATGGATTGTAAATTCAGACTTGTGGCATTCGTCTAGCACTTCTCTTCGGAGTTTCGATTTGTTCGGTACCCATAGCCGGTCGCGGTACCTGATGCCACCATCTGAAGAGACCATGAGGTTTGTTGTTTCTATACTTGTCTTTATCATCATATCTTGATACTCTTCATCTTCTCCTTATGCTTCTATAATCTTTCCTATCACATTTGGTACTATGCGTTGCATCATCATTAATGATCCATCGTACCTCACTCTTGGCGTCCATTTGAACAGTTCTTCCATGAGTTCGAACCGTCGTAGGCGCATGTAGGCTAAGGATCTTTCCCACTTTCGACTGAGAGCGTCAGCTATTGAGTTTGCTTTACCGAGTTGGTAGTTAATGGCAAACTCGTCATCCTTTAGAAATTCCATCCAACGCCTCTGACGCATGTTCAGCTCCTTTTGTGTAAACACATATTTTAAGCTCTTGTGGTCTGTATAGACCACAAATTCTTCTCCATATAAGTAGTGACGCCAAAGCTTGAGGGCGAACACTACTGCTGCTAACTCGAGGTCATGCGTTGGATAATTAACCTCATGTTTCTTCAGCTGCCTGGATGCATATGTCACCACCTTCTCATGTTGCATTAATACGCATCCTAGTCATGTACCACTAGCATCACTGTATACCACGTATCCACCGTTGCCCGATGGTAAATGTCAGGATCGATGCTGAAGTGAGTCGCCCCTTTAACTATTGGAAACTTTCTTCACATTTGGCTGACCAGATGAACTTTTCTCCTTTCCTTGTGAGCTTGGTCAGCGACAATGCTATTCTGGAAAAGTCTTTGATAAAGTGTCTATAGTAGCCGGCCAAGCCAAGAAAACTCCTAATCTCGGAGGCATTCTTCGGTTGGGTCCAATTGGACACCGCTTCAACCTTCGCGGGATCCACTGCCACTCCGTCTTTAGAGATGATATGTCTGAGGAACATGATCTGGTCTAACCAGAATTCACACTTTGAAAACTTTGCATATAGTTTCTTTGCTCACAATGTTTCCAGTACTGTCCTCAGATGCTCTCTATGTTGTTTCATGCTCGACGAATAGATGAGGATATCGTCGACGAAGATAATTACGAACTTATCCAGGTGCTCGTGAAAAGTTCGATTCATGAGGTCCATGAATGCTGCCGGGGCATTTGTTAACCCAAACGGCATCACCATGAACTCATAGTGTCCATATCTTGATCGGAATGCCGTCTTTGGGATGTCTTTTTCTGCCACCCTTAACTGATGGTATCCACTCCTCATATCGATCTTTGAGAACACCCTTGCCTTGGACAGCTGATCGAATAGATCGTCGATACGAGGTAGTGGGTACCTATTCTTTATTGTGACTTTGTTCAATATTTTGTAGTCGATACAAAGTCTCAATGATCCATTTTTCTTTTTGACAAAAGGAACTGGCGCTCCCTAAGGTGAGACGCTAGGCCTTATGAATCCTTTATCTATCAGCTCTTGAATCTGATCCTTCAGTTCCTTCATCTCTGCCGGAGCCATGCGGTATGGGGCTTTGGAGATTGGTGCAGTTCCGGGCGCCACTTCGATGTGGAAGTCTATCTCCCTCTGGGGCGGTAGACCACTGACGTCCTCAGGGAATACATCAGGAAATTCCCTCACCACTTCTATGTCTTGAGGAGTCTTCTTTGGTTCTTCTACTTTGGTTATACTGGCTAGATAATCTCTGCATTCTTTTTGCAATAGTTTCTGTGCCATTATAGCAGATTTTTGGTTCCTTTGGTGCAATTCCCCTGACTATAACTTTATCTTTACTCTATGTGCTTATGATTATTTTCTTTTGTTTGCACAGTATGGATGCATCATGTGAGGTTAGCCAATCCATGCCCAAAATTATATCATAATCCTTCATGGGGATGATGATGAGATTGACAGGATGGTTTCTTTTCTCTATTTCTATGGGTACATTGGGGAGATGTTTTGTGGTAATGAGGGTGCCTTGTGAGGTCAATATATTTATCTTCTGCTCTAGGTTCACTATTTTTATCCTTAATATTTTGGCACATTCTTCCGATATAAAGGAATGCGAGACACCAGAATCGAATAATACTTTTGTAGGTAAATCGGCTATGAATATCGTACCTCGAATGACATCCGCGTCATTCTACGGTGCATCCTCTTCCAGGTTGAAGAGTCTTCCCTATACCAACTGTTACGGTCCATGTCTCGGACAATTCACTGCTATGTGCCCCATTCCATCGTAATAGTAATAGGCTTCTGACTTCATCCGGCATTCTCCAGCATGGGTCCTGCCACAAGTGTTGCATAAAACCCGCTCACCTTGTGCGGGTGGTGCTTGAGGGGCCCTAGGAGGCTGTTGCCTCTGTTGTTGAGTCTGACGCCTCTGCGCCTGCTGAGGGGGTCGCTGCTGTTGCTGTTGCTGTGCTTGCTGTTGCAGTGGGGGAGGAGTTTGTTGTGGCGGACGGTACGACTGCTATTGTTGTTGAGGGCGTTGGTTCTGTTGAGGTGCCGCATAAGGATGGTATCGGTTATCCCGTCTTTGGTGTTGCCGATTGTTACCACGAAACTGTTGCTGCTGTTGTTGCGGCTGGGAATTCTGCCCTACATTCTACTGGGCCTTCTTGGCTTTTTGCAGATCTTGATGATCCTTCTCTGACAGAGTAGCCAAAATGATGGCGTCCTCTAAGGTCTTGCAGTTTCCAAATCTTGTATGAGGCCTCAGGAGGGGATTCAGCCCGTTCACAAAATGCTTGGTCACATCCAATTCGTTCATGGTCAACTTGGAGTACTTCCTAAGTCTGACGAACTTGGTCATGTACTGTTCCACAGTCATGGTTCCTTGCACTAATTCTAGGAACTCCTTCTGTTTCATATCCCTCTGGAACTTGGGGTAATACTGCGCCTCGAATGCATTACGGAAATCTTCCCATGCAACTGTCCTTACATGAGGAAAGCTGGTAACCTTTCTTGCTTTCCACCATTCCTTGGCGTCTTTTTGGAGGGTGTCCCTAGCGAAGAGGACCTTCTTGTGCTCGGGCACGTCGAGCATGTCAAACTTGTCCTCTATAGCTTCCATCCATTGTTCTGCCACCACGATGCCTCCTTCTCTGTTGAACATTGGAGGTTTTGACCTCCAGAAATTTTGTAATGTACAACCGGTAGGGACCTGTCGCTCGTGCTGGGCCAGCAGCTCTGGTGGAGGAGGATACGGTGGAGGTGGGTACAGTGGAGGTGGAGGTGGATACGGTGGAGGTGGGTATGGTGGAGGTGGGGGAACATACGGTGGAGGTGGGTACGGTTGAGGTGGGGGACCGTATAGGTTCTCCCCTTCAATGAAGTTCTCACCCTCACTGGTGTAGCCATATTCTCCTCTTTGATTTGACATCTATAAAAGGATCATAACCATACTTGAGAGAGAGGCATATAAAATCGAAGATTCTTAATCTAAATAAAAATCTCAGATAAAACTTGAAACCAAGATGCTCAATATTCATTAAGGCAAATATTATTTTCTTGCTAAGGTTCAAAAGCATAACTTATGACTGAGGCGCATTAAGGCCATCGCAACAAGATACATCAAACTCTAATCACTACGTCTAGAACGATAAGGGCACTCATCATCAGTGTGTCCCATGTAATAGCGATCACAACACTCCTCTGGATCAGTCTGACTGATAGGGCTCGCGTCTCTGAACTGTAGCTTCTTCGTCATCGGAGGATATATAAATCGGGTTATCTATATGTCTTCCCTCCATCAGTCGGTTCTCTCCTGGAATTATATCTTCCCATGTCCCGCTGGGTGGGGAAGAGAAATCAGGGTCATTGCTTCCAACGCTCTCTAAGTCTGAATACTCTGGTCTCTTTGGAGTAAGCTGTGGAGGGGTTGGGGAATCTAATGGGCGCCTATTAATCCCAATTATATGACCTCCCTTATGTAAAATCCTGGTAATCATGCGATGTGGAGGCATCTATAACAAAATAAACTGAATATTATAAGCAGTATTCACATAGGAAAATACTTATTACTTACTTGAGGAGTGGAGCCGCAGATGCTTGAGAAGTTTGCATATGACTTTACTTTGTACTACGCAATGAGAAGAACGATGAATGCTATGACTCTACTATGATCAATGAAGGAGCCAAGAACTTAGGCTCTGATACCAAACTGTAACGACCCCGAAATTGCACCTCCCGTCACGTAGGCGATCAGCTTGACCCCGGAGGCGCTACACTGCCTATTGCTCTACTAACTTTGATCATTCAATAAAATGACTTACATGGCACTAATAAAATAATAATAAATATATTATAGGACTTAAACGCGGAAGAGTAGTCGAAATGCCATGATAATGAATTGAATGCGGAAATTCACAACGTCTTGTATTATAGAAAATATGCGGAAGTCTATAGTGATTCATATTATAGATAGTATGCGGAAGTTCATGGTGTTTTGTCATATAGAAAATTATGCAGAAATATAATAAAGCTTGTCTG
This sequence comes from Pontederia crassipes, assembly GCA_030549335.1. NCBI lineage: Eukaryota > Viridiplantae > Streptophyta > Magnoliopsida > Commelinales > Pontederiaceae > Pontederia > Pontederia crassipes. The sequence continues at coordinate 37,445,788 of CM060197.1, read as the reverse complement.
AAGTTCTATGTGCGGAAACAAAACATGATATCTCTGAACATAAGATGTTTTAAATATAAATGCAATAAAAGCTCGGAGTAAACAGATCAGTCATGTGCATCGTTCTCCAAGCTCTGCGCCCTCCAACATCTCCTCAATTGGCATTCTCACCTGCAAAATCCCAATGCAGGGGAATAAAATATCCATGAGCAAAGAATGCTCAGTACACTAGCAATAAATGATGAAATAAGGATCGATGAAAGAAATATATAAATCTTTATTCATATTAGTACTCTGTTCTTTATTATATCAAAGCTTTATCTGTGCTTTACTTTGGCTTTGCTTTACAATGTCTCTGCTATACTTTACTCTACATTATCTCTGCTTCGCTTTACAATACTCTGCTTTGCTTTGCTTTACTGTGAGTTGCACTACGTCTTTTACATCACTAGAATGTCCTTAGGGTTGGTTGTCCTATGCGAGCTCGACTTTATTAGGTTGGGATGCCAGATGTGCCTCTCTGATTCTCTGATGCCAGAAAGCCCATAAAGGGAAAGGGATGTGTGTTACTATCTCACCCAATTCGAAAGGTAGGGGGAAGAATTCCTACAATTCAGGAACAGTGGTCGGTTAAGAGACCCGTAGGTTCACTGTCTCCTCAGCTAGCTACCTGTCCCTCTGGCATAATACTTTAATCTTTAAGTGAAGGGGTATGTCCTTTGGCATCGCCCTTCATTCGAGATATAGGTGAGAGAAGACCTGAAATCTCAGGAATAGTGATCATTTAAGACAGTAGCGTCGCTGTCCCCGCAGCTAACTTTCTATCCCTTCTCTGCTTTAATCTCTGATATTTACTTTAACTTTGGGGGCGGCACATAGCATTCTCATGTCTTTATCTTTGTCTTGTTTATCTTTAATCATTGTGAATCTATGTTTTGGGATTTAGCGGAACATTGATCTCTGTACCATAGTACTCAACCAGTGTAGATGAACTGGTCAGAGTCTCAGTTTTATTTGGGGAAGATCAGTCCGATTGGAATAGTTGAGTTTCTGTGAAAATCGATCAACCGTTCTCTTGACACCGGTCGACCGGTCCTGTGGGATCAGTCGGCCGAGTTCTTTAAGTCGGTGTCCATGAATTGGCCGACCGTCCATGATGTCGGTCGACCGTTCGTGTGACTATGAGGATGCATAATGCACAATGGATCGGTCGACCGTTCTCTGAAATCGGTCGACCGTTCGTAAGGTCAAATGAGTTGGTCAATATATATGGACCGGTCGACCGTCATGGTGAGGTTGGTCAATCGGTAGAAGAAGACTTCTATGTGTTATGTACGCAGACCGGTCGATCGTTCACTGAAATCGGTCGACCGGTCACTGCGATAAAATAGGGCCGTCGGATTTCTTGTTCGATTCCGATGGCCTTCCGGCCGTCAATTGACGCCGACATCAATATGAAACATGTAAGAAATAACTTCAAGATCATATTGAATCTATCCTACGCATTCAATAGTCGCTAATTCATCGTTTAGGGATTCAAATGCTTCGGGTACCTTGTTTTCGTTCGAAATGAGTTTGCCGGCGAATTGCGCGAAATTCGATCGATCTCCGACGGTCCTCTACTGCTGAAGAGGGTCGCCTGGTCCTTGCGTGCGCGATGGAGGGTCGTGGTGCGCGAAGAGGATCATCGGTCGCCGTCGTATGCCGCTGCTCTGCTTGCTCGGTCACGTACGTCGGTCGTCGGTTGGGGAGAAGAAAGAACGAGAGTGAGAGAGAAAGGTCGGGGGTTCCAAGAGGGCGCACGAGCGGCCCTCCCCCCTCGTATATGCCCCGGCCGACCAACTCATTTCCATTTTTTTTTTGAAAAGCCGTAACGTGACAAAAAGAGACGGCTTTTTAAGATGTAGTCAAAGGAATATGTTCATAGAATTGTATCTTATTTTTCATTTTAAAATATTAGTCATGAAATTTATAAATAATTATGCATTAAAATTTGTATGTATTTGAATTTATGTTTTTTTTGTAAATGTAAGTTTTTTGTTGACTAATCGTATTAGCAGTAAAAGAATTAGACGTCTAAAAAAAAGAAAAGTAGTTGAAAGACTCGAATCTTGACGGGTAGAAAAAAGATAATGATATGTACTACAACAGTTTAGTTAGTGCCATTAATGTTGACTGGTAGAAAAGTTGTCGTCTAAAATGATGGAATTATCCAAGCATGGAGACACCGCCATTGTTGCAGCTTGTAATATTCGTGCTTGTGCTCGTTTCAACAAAAGCAGAGGACAACTCCACTGCAACCACAACATTCCCCCTTCCTTCTTACTGTCAAACGAACTGTAGCAGTATCACCTTCGAGTATCCTTTTGGCATCGGCCATGGCTGCTTCAGGCCTGGTTATGAACTCACCTGCAATACCACCACCAATCCACCCAAGCTCTTCTTAGGCAGCAGCTCCGGCGGCATCAATGTCATCGACGACATCAACGTCACGACTGGCGGTGTTTTTGGCAGTACCCCAGGTGTCAGCATGGGTGCCAACGACAACTTCACCTATATGTCCTGGACAGCTCCGCCGGGCATGCAATACTACTTCGAACAAGGCACTTTAGTGGTTGTTGGTTGTAGCGCGGTTGCCGATTTGGTGGATCTAACAAGCAATCAATCCCAGACTTGCAATACCACCTGTCCCGACGAAGGTGTCGACCTGGAGCATGTTACAACTTATTCGCCTTTCTGCAACGGCACGGGGTGCTGCTTCATTACGAGAGAGTGGGATGTACAGTCTTACGTTATTCGATTGTATCGGAAAAATCATACTCGGACGGTTAATGCTTCCATCATCAACGCCTTCTGGTTATCACGTGAAATGAGTTGGAGCATAAATGACCAGCCCACCTGCGCAGAGGCTGAGAAGGACATGGAGACCTATGCTTGCCGCAGCGTAAGTAGCCTCTGCAGTAACTCCACTAGTGGTGGCTACACATGCTATTGCCGTGGCGCGGGAAATCCGTATGTGCCTCAAGGTTGTGATGAAGGTGTGTTCTCCCTCCCTTAACTTGAGCTTGTACATGAAATTGATTAATTTATTTCATCAAAAATAAATTTAGGGTGCGTTCACTGCATTGCCATTCAACATTATCTAGCAATGTAAATTGACTCTCAGAAAGATTATTACTTGTTAAATTGTAAGCAATACACATTACATTGTTTAGTACGCATAAGTAATTTATCCGGCAATCCATATTAGTTATTTATAAGAAAATATAAATTTATGAGTTAAAATTTTTACCAATATATCCCTAATCAAAAGAATTATGTTTATGGATATAAATTATTTTTAACTTCGTAAAATTAAATCACAAATATATATTCTCATCCATAAAATTAAAGTTTATAAAATAACTAAATATTTTTAAAATATGATAATAATATAGTCATAATAATTATAATATTTATTTGATTAATTTTATAATTTATTTAATTATTATTATAATTTATTCAATATGTTTTAGAATTTACTTAAATAAAATTATAAAGGACAAATGCGAAAAATAAAATTTAAAAGATTGTAACACAGGTGGTAATGTGGATTGCCTACCCTCCCATAAACAATATGCATTGTCACTTCATAGGCAACGTGAATTGCTTGGACAATGCAGATTATCCATTACTTGTCACAAGTGAATAAAGTAATGTGGTGGACCCAAATAATTTAATACAATATTATCTGATAATTCATAAAAATTACCTCTAGAGAAACGCCCCGGTAGGATTAAGGCACATCGAAGGCTTCGTGTAATTTCTTTCTTGAATAATTTAAGAAGCAACATGTTGTTAGTTGTTACATTACATGTATGCAGTTACACTGAAAAAGTAGATGTTAATTAAATTGCAGATCAGTTATTCACGGCTATTCCGTCTCCTAATTGTCCGACCAAATGTGGAAACCTCAGCATTCCTTTTCCATTTGGGTTACAAAAGGGCTGCTACAGAGACCAGTCATTTGCTTTTACATGCAACGAGACGTCTCAAATTCTCAATTTTACTTCAAAGTATAAACCGAACCCTCAAGTTAATAAGATCATGGTGGACGAAGGGAAAATAGAAATTACTTTTGTTGGCAGCCTCTTCCACGATGGCTACTTCACCCCGTATGGGACATTCGGCATAAGTTACGGCCGAGAAATTCTTCGATGGACAATAGATGACCAACTATCCTGCGCGGAGGCTCAGCTTGATTCTCGGAAATTCGCATGCCGCAGCGATAACAGTAAATGCGTCGATACAACCGTTGAATCTGGTTTTTATGATACTAAAGCATATAATTGCAAATGCTTGGACGGCTTTGAAGGAAATCCATACCTTCACAATGGCTGCAAAGGTACATTCATTAACCCTTCTTGAATATAAATATAAATAGAATGATACCAAAGATCACCTTACATGCACATGATATGAAAGTGCATGATATCTTCAGTAACCCTTCTTGAATATGTAATTGTACTAACCAAAAAGAAATAATGTCACAAATGCTAATCATTATATACATATATCTACCTAAAATGAATTTCCAATACTTTAGACATATATAATATAAAGTAAAGTCATTAAAAGCCTGCTTGGTTAGAGGTAAAAGGAGTGTAAAGAAGGAGAAGAGAAAGAATGGTTAGAAGTGACAGGAGAGTAAAGATCGAGAATTTATTTATCTCATTTGGTCGAATTTGGTCGAATTTAAGTTGAAAGGAAATGAAGGAGAAGGAAGAGACTTAGGGAGGAATGGAGAGGAAAGATACAACATATAGGCACCAAACACACTATTGCCACTTTATCATTCGAGTGCTAAAAATATTGTGTTTACCCTTGTGAGATAAAATTGAATGTCAATAGAATATTTTGGAGCCACAATAATGGTGCCCTTTTCATATTTAGTCTTATAAACTCATGAAAAATAAAATCATCTAAATAAAATTATTATGAAATATACATTCCCTTATCTTTCCATTACTCATGTTATTCAAATAAAATTAACTATGCTCTTTGGTTCTATCTCATTATCGTCCTCTTTTTTTCCCTCCCCTTAATAACTTTTCAACCAAACATGCCCTGAGTAAAGAAGTAAATGTGCCATGTATTAATTAAACACGGCAACAAACAAGCTAAGCCTAGTAAATAATGAATCACATTTTACATATGTGCACTTTTATATATATATATATATATATATATATATATATATATATGAATTTAATGGAAATACAAGTCAAACATACCACCATTAGTACTAGATCTATTTTTTTTAAAATTAAAAATACAACTCATGCTAGTTTACATCTTGTCTGTTAGACACTTGATTGACATGTGCAAATCAAAAGTGATTTACACCTCCATTGAACCGAAGCATATATCTCATGATAATTTATTATGATGATTGAAATGACAATGTTAAAAAATTAAATTACTAAAATTTGGATCAATAATTACAAAAATTCAACATTGATTTCTAGCTTCTATTTAATAAAGAATAGTGTTCATAATTTGTTGCATTATTTACTTAATAATTTCTCAAAAACTTCAACAAACTTTCATTTGCATTGATTCCTTATTAGATATTGATGAATGTAAGATTCCTAATGCTTGCTTTGGAGATTGTGTTAATACCCCTAGGAACTACACTTGCACATGTCCATCGCAAATGCACGGTGATCCTAGAAAAGGGCCATGCATATCTCATCACAAGAAATCATCAGGCCTTCTTTTAGGTAAGATTTTGAAAATAATTTCCTGATTAATTAAGTATAAATTTATTTTAGCACATTTATATTAAAACTATTACAAAAATATGCAGGTGTCATTATTGGTGTAAGCATTGGCTTTGGTACAATACTACTAACTATAACCTCATTTATTGTTATTCGGAAATGGAATCAGATAAGTCAAAAGAGAATGAGACAAAGGCACTTTCGTGAAAATCATGGATTATTACTTCAACAACTCATTGCCTTTGATGAAGATATTGCTGAGAAAATTAAAATATTTCCCCTAAAAGAACTGGAGAAGGCCACTAACAATTTTGATTCTTCAAGAATTTTAGGTGAAGGTGGGCATGGAACAGTTTATAAAGGAATACTACCAGATCAACGAGTGGTTGCAATCAAGAGATCAAAAATGAAGGAGAAGAGTGAGATTGATGAATTTCTAAATGAAGTTAACATTCTATCTCAAATCAATCATAGGAATGTGGTAAAACTTTTTGGATGTTGTCTAGAGACTAAAGTTCCCTTATTAGCATATGAATTTATTTCAAATGGAACTCTTTTTCATCATCTCCATAGCCCTGATAAAAAATTTACATTGTCATGGGGAGATCGTTTGAGGATAGCTGCAGTAGCTGCAGGAGCACTTGAGTATTTACACTCTTCTGCTTCCATATCTATTTTTCATAGGGACATGAAATTCTCAAACATACTCTTAGATGACTATTACACAGCAAAGGTATCTGACTTTGGAGCTTCAAGATTAATTCCTCTTGATCAATCTCATATATTCACTGCTATACAAGGTACATTTGGGTATCTAGATCCAGAATATTATCAGACATGTCAACTAACAGAGAAAAGTGATGTGTATAGTTTTGGAGTCATCCTTTTGGAGCTATTAACGGGAGAGAAACCAATCTCTTTTGATCAAAATGATCAAGAAAGGAATCTAATAATACAATTTCTTCATGCATTGAGAGAAAATAGACATTTTGAACTCGTGGAGGCTCGAATTATAAAGGAAGGGACAAGAGAAGAGGTTGATAAAGTTTCTAGACTTGCAAAAACATGCCTCAAGTTAAAAGGAAATGAAAGACCTACAATGAGAGAAGTGGAGGCCCAACTTCACTCTTTGCAGAAGATGGAACAACAAAGAAGAAAGAAAGAAAACATAAAAGATGATGAAATTGTGCCTATACTTTTGGACATATCAATAAGTCCAATCGTGCAATCATCAAATCAGTGTACAAGAAGTTATAGCATAGAAAGGGAGATGCTTTCTTCAATGAGACAACCACGCTGATTTTACTTATTTTTATTTAAAATTACTTTCTTAGTTTGTTTTCCTAATTGTTTGTTTTTATGAGCTCATTGATCATGGATTGTTGCTTATTTCATATTTTAAACCTTTCTTTTCTTGTTTGGCGTGTCAAAACTTGTAGAATGAAATGTGTTGGCCATACTTAATAATAATGTGTGATTTTTGGTTGATATGGGGAAATTATATATATTTTTTACTTATGTTCGACATGAATTTATCCTATGACTTACTATCTTTTCATGCATCAACACGTGTTTTAATGTTGAAATGCGACTTTTATGGTTTTCCCACAATCATTTTTATGTAAAAGCGACATTCAGTGTTCTTGGGATTGCATTATTGCTCTTTATGCCCATTTTTCATGCAGGATTCCAACCCGGGAAGGTTGGGACATTTTGGAGAGAGCAACTGTAGGTGGGGCATTCAGTACAAAGATACCCCCACTAAGATACTTGGGCAGATTTTTGAGCGAGAGCGGTTGGCTCACTAATCGTGAAGCCCAGAAGTCTCCCTTTCCACATCAGCCGATTCGATTCCTTGAGGCAACGGTAGCTTCCTTTTACTCCTTGTAGGCGGGTGTGGACAAGGGACCAAGTGAAAAGCAGGAATGTAACATCCTTTCACTTGCGTAGGATATTATCCGCTTTGGGCCTCGGCCCGCACGGTTTTATCAAAACGCGTCCTACCAAGTCAAGGTCATGTTTCCATATATACCCAGCATCTTTCCCGTGACTTATGCATGTGGGACTAATCCAAGTCATGCCCCATGCATCCTTCCCCGCTTAGGGGACTCAACATCATCATTGAGTGATCGTACCACACCATGCATAGAGGCTCATGCAGAGTGACTCTGATACCGTATGTAACATCCTTTCACTTGCATAGGATATTGTTCGCTTTGGACCTCAGACCGCACAGTTTTATCAAAACGCGTCCTACCAAGTCAAGATCATGTTCCCATATATACCCAGCATCTCTTCCGTGACTTATGCATGTGGGACTAATCCAAGGCATGCCCTATGCATCATCGATGCATGACGCATGCCTTGGATTAGTCCCACATGCATAAGTCACGAGAGAGATGCTGGGTATATATGAGAAAATGTTCTTCACTAGGTGTGACACATTAGAAAACCGTGAGCCTAGGGTGGAGGCAGAGAGGACAGTATCACACTTAGTATAGAGGTGAGCCACTGTGCTACTCTGATACCAGGTGACGCGTTAGAAAATCGTGAGCCCAGGGAAGAGACAGAGCGGACGGTATCATGCTGAGTATAGAGATGAGTCGCTGCGCTACTCTGATACTAGGTGACGCGTTGGAAAACCATGAGCCCGGGGGGCAAAGCGAAAAATATCCTACGCAAGTGCAAGAAAGTTACATATGGTATTAGAACCACTCCGCGTGAGCCTCTGGTGGGGTGCGATCACTCAACGAGGGCATTGAATCTCCTAAGGGGGGAATGGTGCATGACGCATGCCTTGTATTAGTCCCACATGCATAAGTCATGGGAGAGATACTAGGTATATATGGGAACATGTCCTTCACTAGGTGTGACGCGACGATGAGCCTAGGGTGGGGGCAGAGCGGACAATATCATATTGAGTATAAAGGTGAGCCACTATGCTACTCTGATACTAGGTGACACGTTAGAAAATAGTGAGTCAGGGAAGAGGCAGAGCGGACAATATCATGCTGAGTGTAGAACCGCTGCGCTACTCTGATACTAGGTGACACGTTGAAAATCGTGAGCCGGGGGGGGGGGGGGGGGGCAAAGCGGATAATATCCTACGCAATTGCAAGGATGTTACAAGGAACATGCAGCACCTTGTTCTTGCTATAAATCAAGAGGAGAGGCAACTATTCCACAAGGGATTGTCGACACACAGACAGAGGGAGGAAGCAACCGAGCTTGAAGGATGAGAGGCGAGGAGCTTGAGCTAGGTTCATTCAACAAGGCACAATGTCGTTGACCTTTCTTTAACCTATTTTTTTGTTTTCAATGAAACATGTGGATTTAGTTCGGACAACCTTCGACTGTGGTGATTCCCATCCAAGAGGGTGTTCTAGCCCCTAGCTAAGGCACGCGAGCTGAAAAGTTGAGTCGGTGCAAGAATATATTGTGGAACCAATAGAAGCATTTGAGCTTTCCTTGTTTTCTATTTTCAAGAGATGAGTAACTATTTTTGGAAACATCGACCACATATCTTGACGCCGACATTTCTCACTTGAGAGAGTACTGTCTTTCCCAATGTCTACACTCGTGTCGAGAGGCAGGGTTGCCATTGGATTACATCTAAGAGATGCCTGTGGTTAGTTTCGTGTTGAGGCTGAGAGGTGGACCCGGAGTATCCCAAAGCCATTCGTTTTGCTGAAGTTCCTTTTTGCATGAGATTGAACGTCAGACACCATTGATGATAACATCATCTCTTGCCTGAGAGGGTGCTTCATTCCCCAATGATTGCACTCTAGAGGTGGGGTGGTCATTAGGTAAGAGTAAAGGGATGTCAGTCAATGCCGAGTGAGGCCAATAGGTGGACTTGGAGATGGTTAGTACTGGGCAAGCCCGAGAGGGAAGCCCAAAGTTTCTTTTATGAAGTGTTTTGTGGATGTTCTATTTTGTCAACATTCTTCCTTCATCCGAGCTATTTTTGTTCTTATTGTGTCGATGACTTCCGCCCGAGCGAATAATTTATTCCTCAACTATCGCATGCATTCCGAGAGGTGAGGTAGTAGTTGGATTGTTTCTAAGAAGCCATCGGTGCCAAGTAGGGTCGAGAGGTTTTCTTGAAGTTTTCTTTAGTTTCTCTCTCAAATCGAACCTAAATGAATCTACCTGAGAAGATTATCATCGATCGTGACTCAGTGCAGGTCGCGAGGGTGGTTGAGTATTGGCTCAAGTCGCAGGATCCCCTTAAGTTCGAAGGTGAAGGCATGCTAGCATATGCCCTCATCTAAATAATCAACGCTTTAGAACGTCTCGTCTTCATGAGAGTATGGCGAAAGCATAGTGAGTGATGACCTTTGTATGTAAGTTTAGCAACCGAGATGCATGAGAGCAACTTACTTGGATGCTAGATGACATCCTTCACGAGAGGGAGGCATCTGCTGCTATTTTATGTGTTCTTAACTTGATTCGTGAAACGAAAATCCTGAAATAGTCACCTAAGCACTAGCAGTTACTTACATCGATAATTGTTCTTGTCTCATTTCTGATTCTCCGCTTGTTTTCTGCATAATATTAAAAACCATAAAATATTCTAGTGTAGCTTTACCTTTCGCAAATCTCCAGGGTGTCCCTACTTTATCTCCCCATTTATTCCCCATGAACTCGATTTCCTCATTTTCGATAATTCTTCATACCTTAAACTTTATCATATATATGGATATATCTTATATATATATATATATATGATATCCCTAATAATATGTACCTTTTCCGAGTACATTCATCATATCTTAAACTTCAAATGACTATATGTAATTATCGAGAATAAGCACTACAAGAAAATCGACGAATAGAGATGTAAAGGAGAAGGCGCTATTGCGGCGCTATTGAGTCTCTGAAATATATATCATCTCTTTCGCGTCTAAGTAGCATCGACAACATGCGACGCCGGTAGTCGGTAGTTAATAGCGTCGCAATAGAGCCAAAGAAGAGAGAGATGCTACTAGCGTCAATAGTAGACGCTATCTCGACGTTAAGTTGACGCGAAATGTCTCGTTACGAGTAGTCGAGAGGCGTCGCTACTTCGACGTTACCGCGGCGCGAAAGTGTGAGGCGCTATTACGGCACTCCGAAGATGCTAAGTTAATGCGTTAGTTGACGCTAACGTGACACTCATGAGACGCGAGGGATGATATATTTTATGTAGCATCTACTATGCATGCGACGCTACGGAGGCGCTAATGCCAGATTTTTTGCCCCATTACAATCATATTTTCTTCCATTCCCACACCATACAATTATATAATGCATATAAATGCATTGATATCCATCACAAGCATAATATCAAAGAGTAATCATCATAGGAACAATATCTAAGATAAGAATAAGAAAAGTAATAAACTGAACTAACAAAAGTATAACTACTAGTATATCTAGTAAGAAGTGTATAAGTAACAAAAGTATAGTTGCAAAAGTTTCTATCCTATGTTTGGGAGTTGTTATTGCCGTTTCGGACGTTTAATCCCGATGTGCTCGGTCCATGACCTCATGGAGATTGATTCTACGACGGGATCAATCCTTGAATCGCCTGCAATAACGGAGCCAATTGCTATGACAACAACTGCGACACCTATTGCGATATCTACTACGATATTTACTGTGATAGCTGCGTCACATCAGGTGTAGCGGATGAGCTCGGAGTAGATGGGCTGCGTGCATATCTCCCGCTCCTTCTAGGTACCTAAGCGTCTGTGCAGCGCAGGTATCCTCCTTGTGTCGTGCCGGCCACCTCCTCCCAAACAATAAGGTCTTCTACAAAATAAAAAAATTACACAATCATATAAACATTATAGATTATATAAATTATATAACATCAAAAAACACATAAATTAAAAACGTGAATCACTTTCAAGACACATTACTTGGTGTCTAAGTACTTAGATCATCTCCGTACTTTTCAGCCATCTTCACATTATACTCATCCTAAAAAAATTGAACATTGCGCATTTAAAAATAGTTTTCACTAACGTCAACAACAAAGTGAAAATATGATGAGACTTACCAGAAGCCTACGAGCAGTGGGCGTGGCCAAGTCGTTGGTCGTCCGACTCTTATGCGTGGCCTCATAAACCACATGAAAGTCCACATGACCGCATTGTTTCTCCTCCTGCAATAAAGTTTCAAATTTTATAAAATAAGTATAAGTTAAAAGTTTGATTAATCGAATTTGTATGAGACTTACCATGCGTCGTCGATGCTCGTCAAAATACATCGACCCGCCTATTTGGATGTGTGCCTCGGGCTTCGAAAATCGATTAACGCTTGCATTTTCCGACTTTCTTTGCCATTGTTCATTCGTCCTTTATGAACATCAAATACTTAGACTTTGAAAAATTATAAATTTAATAAAAATAATTTAAATTTAAATATACTTACCACTTCCTATATAAGGACTCCCAAACTGAGCACCTAATATGTCTTGGGCATCTTTGTATGTCCTAATCCAAAGAGAGGCCGACAGACGTGACGACCTTGTGAAATTTATATAATCAATTTTGGAGGTGTTTCGCAGCCACCTCCTCAAAAGATTTCCGGATCGTCCCCAAACTAAGATCCAAATGAAACTGATTTGCCTCCTAAACAATACTTTAAAACTTAGTAATTTAAAAATAATATAAAACAAATTATGTAACCTAAAAAACATCGTATCGTAAAGGTCCGAAAGATGTCATTCCGCACTTGAATTGGGACATCTTTCCACGATCCTATCCCTTCTGGCAAGTGGGAGAGAGCAAGAACACTAACATCCCGCACGATACTAGCGATATAAAAGTGGTCCCGCAAATTACAAAGAAGAATTAATTTTCAATGATAAGCAAAACTATAATAAAATTTCTACAACTTATTTAACTTACGGCCGGGCAATACTATTCACAGTGACCATTCCGTTATCGTGTAATCACTCTTCATCTGTCGAAGATGAATCATTACCAGGTACAGCTGAGGTAGGCTGAGAAGGTCCGACGTCATATACGGGCCCTAGTACAAAATAAATAATTAGTGTCATACCAAATTAAACTAGTGATAATTGATATATGTACAATAAAGTTTTTGCCTCGCGTGATGTCTATCGCTACATGATCCGTGGCAGTCCGGTCGTCAGAATGTGACAAGACATATGCTTGTACTATCGATGACGTAGCAACTGATATTATTAAAAATAATATTAATGTAATTAATTGATAAATATAATTTTAATAATAATAAATATATCACCCGGGGTAAGATGTCGCTCGCCAACGCTAGAATGTAATTAATCTCGGCAGTGGCGTAGCAATTGTCATCATGAAAAAATACTTAAAATTGCATGTAGTTGAATTTATGGAATATACATAAAATAACTTGGTGTGACATATCGATCATCGTCGTGCGATCGAACCATCCCGACTATGTGCCCTATCGACGGTGGAGCAACTATCACAAAAATAAAATAATTAGAAAATTGTATCGCCTACTATGTGGCACGTACCTAGAGTGATACGTGGAGACGACCCACCAATGGATCGCCTACTATGTGATGATCCAACTACGTGCCCCATTGGCGGTAGAGTAACTAACATTATTAAAAAGTATATATGAATGTAACTATTATAAGCAACTATAAATAAACAACTAACAATAAATATAATATCTGGTGGTCGTGATGGCTCACTCATTTGGAGTGAATGCCTAGAAGAGTGAGATGATTCGGTAGCTCGACCTTTAGTAACCATGACTGAAAAAGGTAACAAACTTGTGTTATTATTAGTAACCAGATTACTTGAGGAAGAGCATCTAGTATGAATAAACTCTTCTCATCATCATACGAAAAATTCTTGTTCCCTAGTTCATTGTCATATGTTTGTTTTAGCTAATCTATTACTTTTCTATGATGCATTTACATTCAACAAATCGATCATCTTCATATTTGAGTGAAATCTAGGGGACCGTACACAATAGATAAGATTATTTTTCACTGATAACATTTACACTTCTGGCATGAGCATAAGATTACGCTATATGAAGAAGCAACGCCTTCATTTTGATATGCCACATTAATAAATTCATCAACACCATCTTATGACGCCATGTTTATCCTTTCAACGACGAAGTCAACTATGATCTGGCTTTGTCATTTCTATGACGGACAACATTAAAACATATGTCAATAAAATTTTGTGCTTGAAACATGTGATTTTGAAATTATGAAGTCCAAAATCACATATTTCAAGTACTTGATCGTCATTACTAATCAATGAATTATCATATTCTAGTCTCTTTTTTTCAATGTTCTCATTTTAATTAACGATAATATTCATCCACATTCTTGTTAACTAAAATGATAACAAGATCAAAAAGATAAAAAATTGATAATAATTGATCAGTGTTTGATTTGAACTTGAATCTCATCGAATATAGATTTGATGCATACTTCGGAATAATATAGTTAATTTGTTCGTTTATTTTCAAGTCACGATGTTCATCTAATTGGAGGCATAAATTTGATAAACAATAAAGTTCAATCATTTAAATAAGACATAATTAGGAACATGACCATATACAAATTCAAGTTAACAAAAATCAATTAACAAAAAAGAACTTACTATTCAGCGAGGAAAGCAGCATCCAGTAGAGGAGGGGGTAGCGGATGAGGGCGGCGGAGGAGGGGCAGCCATTGAGGGCGGCGTCTGACTACGACAAAGAGAGGAGCGGTTGAAGAGGGCATCATCCGGTGGTGAAGCAGCTGAGGAGGGCAGCAGACAAGTGCCGTGTCCAGCTGTGGAGGATGGCGGCGTCCGATGGGTGGGCTCCGGCTATGAGCGGAGGAGTGATAGTGGGCAGTGAAGGAGGGCGGCGTCCGACAGAGGGGGCAACGGAGGAGGATGAGGTGGCGGTCGGCGGGCGAGGTCGGGGTCGGAGGAGGAGGAGATGGCGGTTGGCGGGTGGGTTTGGAGGAGGAACGGCCGGTTGGGCCGGGGTTGGAGGAGGAGGCGGAGATCGACCGATGGGGTTGGGGTCGGAGAAGGAGGCAGTGGTCGGCAGGCGGGGTTAGGGTCGGAGGAGAAGGCGGCGGTCGATCGGTGGGGGTCGGGACCGGAGGGGTCGGAGGCAGGGTCGGGGTCAGAGGCGTCGAAGGGTCAGGTCGGAGGGTCGGGGCGGTAAACAGTAAAGGTAAAAAGTAAATGAAGGACTTAGGGATTTAAGGTAAGTTTTTAGAGCCACATTACTGTGCGACACTACATAGACGCTAACTTGGCGCGAAAAAATAAATTTTATGTTTACATTAAAGAGCCAAATAAATTTTTTATTGACAAGGTTTATATTATTTTGTTCATATTATATTATAAGTTTATAATCCAATAGGTTTTTATATTCTATTTTTCTATTATATGTATGTAGTTTTCTATTCCAATAGGTTTTCTATATTCTAATTTTCTATTATAGAATTTGTATATATTGTAATTTTCTATTATATCTATCTATCTATCTATCTATCTATCTATCTATCTATCTATCTATCTATCTATATATATATAATTATAAGTCTATATGTATATGTGTATATGACAAAATTTTGTATATGTATATGTCTACATGCGCGAGATTAAGTCACAACAATGTATATATGTATATGTATTATAAGTATATACGTGTATGTATCTGTCTATATGTGTGTGAGATTAAGTGAGAATAACGTGTATATATATACGTATTAAAAGTATATATCACTACAAGAAAAATACAAATTATCGACGGTCAAAATTGTCTGTAATTTGTCGAAAAACGTCGGAAATTATGATTTTCGACGAGTTTTTCGACGGAAATGATTCAACGAAAAAATGGTCATCACAAATCATTTTGCAACGGTCGGAAAAAACTCGTCGATAGTTTCGATGGTTGTGACCGTCGCAAATGTCTGGCGACCGAAACCGTCAAAACTTTTGGCAGTTGCGACCGTCGAAACTTTCGATGGTTCCGATGACCGCCGAAAGTTTCGACGGTCGAGAGACGATTGAGATCGTCGAAACTTTCGGCGGTCATCGCGACCGCTGAAACTTTCGACGGTCGCAACTGTCGCAATGAATTTTTATAATATAAAAAAATTAGCCCGGCACTAGCGATCGGATCTGGCAGCCAATGGCTCGAACCGGCCGCTAGCCGCAGGATCCGACCGTCAGCCGCAGGATCCGGCCGACTAGTGGCCGATCTGCCGCGGATGGCCAAATTGGCCGCGGGCGATCTGGCCGCGGCCCGATCCGGCCGCCAGGCGGTCGATCTGGCTGCCCACGGCCAAATCCGACCGATCTAGTCCCTGCGGCCAGATTCGGGCTGGAGAGAGAGAGAGAGAGAGAAGGGAGGAGCGGGTCACCCGTCCGGGAGAGAGAGCATCACCGACGGTAGAGCGTCATCCGACCGGGAGAGCATCGCTGGCAAAATAGGAGAGACAGAGGAAAGAGGGGGAAAGAAATATAGTGGAGAGAGGGGGAAATAATATATATATATATATATATATATATATATATATATATATATATATACATATATATGTACATAGGGGTTGAAAGATGGGAAAGCGGAAAAACGAAAAAAAAAAATAGGGGGAGAGTGATTTTTTAATTACCGACGGCTATGACCATCGAAAATTTAGCAAATATTAATAATATATATTATTATGATATATATGAATATGATATTTAATTATTTTTAAAGTTACAAATGGTCGAAACTGTCGAAAATTATTTACTTATATATATATAATATTTATTTTTTTATTTTACCGACGGTCCAGATCGTCGAAAATTTTGATGGTATGGACTGTTGCTAATTATATTAATAAAAGACTTTTTGTATTATATTATTTTTCACTTACCGACTGTTAGAACCGTCGAATGCGATGGTTTGAACTATCACTAATTATATTAATAAAATATTCCTTATATTATATTATTTTTTATTTATTGACGGTCAAAACCGTCGAAAATGATGATGGTTTGAACTGTCGCTAATGATATTAATAAAATACTCCTTATATTATATTATTTTTCATTTACCGACGTTCAGGACTGTCGGAAATTGCGACGGATAGATATCCGTCGAAACTTTCGACATTCCTGATTGTAGAAAAATAAAATAATAATATAAAAAATTACATAATTTATTATTTTCATTTCCAACGGTTGTGACCGTCGGAAATTCCGACGGATAGTGTTCCGTCGCAAATTGTGACGGATTTCTTTTCGCCAGAAATGGTGCCTCGGAAAATCCTCATTTTCTTTTAGTGTATGTGTATGCATATGTTTATATGTGCGAGATTAAGTGATAGTAATATGTATATGTGTACATGTTATATATAAGTATAACTATATATGTGTATTTGTATGTCAATATGTGCAGGATTAAGTGAGGGTAATGAAAAGTTGGGCTAACGCAGCGCTATAGAGACTCTAATGAGCCGCTAAAGTAAATTAGGGGTGAGCAAAACCGGGTCCAGGACAGGGTCTCGACCGACCTGATCCCGACCTGGTTTGCTTGGGGTTTTTGGAAAAGAGGACCCGGTCCCGAACTCGGTCGGGGTCCGGGACCAGGACGTCCCGGTCAAACCGGAATAAAAATCGAGAATTCCCAGTTTGCCCATAAAAAAGAATAAAATAATAAATAAAATAGTAAAAAAATTAATATTATTATATAAATATGATAACTATTAATTAAATTATATATATGATAATATACAATAATGTATATTTAAGATATATACCAAATAAAATATATTTATTTATTTAAAAGAAGTATAAATATACTATTTAAAAATAATTTAATATTAATATTATATATTTAACCGGGTCGGGACCGGGTCCAGATTTTAATAACTCGGACCCGCGGTCCCGACCCGGTCCCGGCCGGGTCTCAAGAAAATGATACCCGGTCCCGACCCGGTTAGTAACCGGGTCGGGAAAAAACCCAGAAAATCCGAGTCGAGCCGGGGGTCATCCCGGCCCGTGCTCACCCCTAAAGTAAATTAGCGACACACTAGCGTCTCAATAACTTTAGTGTTTCCATGTTCCGACATCAAATAGACGCCAATAGTGCCTCTGTAGCGTCGACCTATGTTGCGACTCTGTTGTGGCGCTATATCGACTCTATTGAGTCGCCACAGAGGCACTAAAATTGAATATTTTGTAGAAAATTATGTTATTTAACTCAACCATCATAATTTCATGATTAAAAATATAAAAATAATTTCTGTATAATTAAGATATGATATATTGTATGCATAAGTAACATATATAATATAAGTCCATAACCAATATATATTTAGGAACACTCCTATGATGTAGGCATATATAAGTAATTATGTAGGAATACATATATATGTTGAAGGTACACATATAATATTTAATTTTTTTATTCATTATAGTATAGTATAGATAACATATATTAGCATATATGGTTGCGTCAGAATAGATAACATATAGTTATATAAATATAGATAGTGTATAGTTAATCTATTTCTTAATTAACATACGTATAATATAAAAATAATGTAATACTATATATAGTGTCAATTAAGCGTTGTATGTGTTACATGTGTAGGCAACTATAAGAATATAAAAGTAATATATGTATAATTAAGATATGTATATATTGTATGCATATATAAGTAGATATATAATATAGGTACGTAACAAATATATGTTGAAGGTACACATATAATATAAGTATATGGGGTTGCGTCCAAATAGATATAACATATATAGATAGCATCGAGTTAGTCTATTTATTAATTAAAGTAGTGTTCGAAAAGTGTCAATCAAGCGTTGTATGTGTTACATGTGTAGACAAGAATATATTTTTACATTGGCGTCTACATAGCGTCACATCATTTGTGACGCCACTAGCGTCCCATACCTCGGCGCCAAAATTGTGCAAATATACGGTGCCTATATCGATTCCTATCTAGTGTCTACATGGCGTCGGAAGGCTTGCGACGCTATGTGCGCATCGAACGCTATTGACACTAGCACAATGCTAAATTCTGCCGCGCATTTTCGCTCCATCGCGAGAAAAAATAGCGGTAATTGACATCTCTATGGCCCTTACGTTAGCGTCTAATGCGCGAAATGCTATGTAAACGCTAACGTGACGCTACTGGGAGGCCAATAGCGTCATGTTGTTGTGACTCAACTGAGATGCTATATCGACGCTCGTGGTGTCGATGTATCGTCGCTCACAATGGAGATGCTATTTTGCGTCGCTAATTGATAATTTTCTTGTAGTGAAGGTTGTCTTTCTTGTGAGAGAGGTATGGCCATTTTGTTGGGTTTCCATGCATCCCCTCTGGACAGGTACAAGAGTAACTGCCTACAATATTATTGGAATCACCAAAACATGGATATAGCTCTGGTTTCTTACATTCATCAATATCTAAGAAGACAAATTTGATGAAATAGTTGAGCATTGAAATAGTGGTGGGAAAAAAATTATAGGTTTATAAAGTAGTCATTTCTTTCATGAAATAACACTATCTAAACTTACATTTTTTTGGTTTATTTGATACGTTGTAATAAAATATCTTATAATTTCAACTTAGGTTGGAAATCCTTATAAGGTTGAAACACTCAAATAGTATTAATATGTTATAGGTAGGCATTGATTTTAGTAATTACCTACAAAATAAGCCTTGGCCCAAGGCGGGATGGCCTAATCATCCCGGCCCTATCCATTTTCACTGGAACTTTGTCCCAATCCAAAATAGTAGGGGCACAGTATCGATTTAAAAACTAAGATTCAACACTGACTCAATTATTTTTATATTATAATATATAAATATATTATTGAATAGATATGTATGCATTGGTTAATAATTAGTTATAAAGCTCTCTTTAAATATATGACATGTAGAGTACCTTATTGTTAATATATTGAAAGAAGAGGGCTTTCAAATTAGTAATAACCAATAACCATAAATGTTATAATTTTAAAACAATTTCCATGTCTCGTAATGAACGTAAATTTTGGCAATCGAGTCTTCCTTCTTAATATAAACAAATTTGAATTTGATAAGTTTCCAAATTTACATAAACACGAGATTAAACTAAAATTGAAGCACCGACCCCTATGTTCAAGCCTATCAGCAACTTTATAAGAAATATGTCAAAATCTAACATGTTTTTATATAGCCACACTAAATTATGAAAATTTGAACATTATATCCATTCATTTTATATATTATCTAATTATTGTTTGAATGAGTCCTTTAACCAAATTTGTTATAATTTAGAAATTCTTTTATATTGTTGGAGCTAATAAAGTTATGAAATAATTTTTTGTTGATAATGCTTTGAATTTGAACCCACTTATAATCTTATATGATTCCCTTTGTTAATTAAGTGCTTCAGAGCATATTTTTTCTACGGGGAGAGGGGGGGGGGGGGTCTCGCTGTAATTCTCTTCTATTTCTTTTATTTAATAAAATTATGTGTCGTCTTAAATTTTTTTAATTTTCTCGTAATGCATAATTTCTCTCGTGCAAAAATTCTAATAGTTTTACTGAATTAAAAATTAAGTTTGAGTTGAATAATCGTCTTTGATTTGTTGAGGGAGGCAATGGGACAATGGAAATTTAACATGGGCATTGCGCCTTGAAGACTTGGCCACGCATGCTTTTGATGACCATGTCGACCTTGCGGTAATACAAATGCGGACTGTGAGGCAAGAACAAATCCAGAATATTTTAAGATTGCTCAATATCTATCATAAAAATAATAGTAATAATAACAAATAATAAATAATCATAAAGCTTAAATAATATGTTATTTAGTAATCTTACTTAGGCGGTAACCAAACCTTGTTTTATCTTTTAATATATGTTTGACACTTCACCATATTTTGGACTGGATTTAACCTATTTTAGAGAGTTTCAGATGATTTCAGAAATTGAACATAAGGTTCCTAACTTCTGAGGTTACTAACTTCAACTTCCGTCAACCCTACAACGTAACTCATCTAGCTAATTGAATAAATGAAACTTAGTTTCCCTTTTCTAGTGTGATTCGAGAGGAGGAGAGGGAGGGACGCCCCTCTTCTCCTTGCGGAAAAGGTGGCTCCTCTTTTTTATTATTACAAAAGGTGATATATTTTTATTCAACATATATATCATACTTATGTAACAACAAAAGAACATAATTTGTAAAGAAAAACATAAAATAAACTTAGTGAAAATACTAACATATTGGGGAAAAGGAGTTAGTTATATATCAAAATTCATTATTTTTTTAATCAATATTAAATGTGAAAATCCGATGGTAAAACGCAAAGGCAAACAACAGATATAAGAAGGAAGGTCAACATTCAAACTAAGAATTTTCAGTTGAAAAAAGTCAAATGTTAGAACCCGCAATCCTAGAATGTGAGGGATGTCCTCAATCCATATCAAGTAAAGGTTGCTCTCTAGCTACATAGAAGCTAACTAGGCCATCTGAATTTGAATCAGGCGAGTTAGCTTCCTCAATTATAGTTGAAGTGTAACACCCCGGCATTTTTTGAATTAAAAAATTAATTTTCGTAATTAAAATAAATCCAAAATTATGGAATTTGTTAAAGAAAGATAAAGTTCGAAAAGAAATAAAAGTATAGTTGGAGAAATGATAAAAGGAGAGGAAAAAATAAGATGAGAAATGTTTGAGTGAGAATGAAATTGTTGTTAGATAAGAGATAGGAAAATATGATTCCTAATTAGATTAGGAGTTGAAGTTATGATGAGATTAAGGATTCAAAATTTAATTTGAATCTAACTATAACTTTAGAATATAAAGGTCTCCTACTGAGAGTTAAAGATAAAAGTTTTATGTCCAAAAATATTTAGAGGATAAAATAAATTATTTTATTATTTTATTTACAAAATTAAAAGATAATAATAACTATTTATTTAATTTTGAAATTCAGGAATAATTACATTTAGGAGAGATAAAATGAAGAAAAGATAATTGCAAGAGGATTATGGATAAAGTTTATTGAATGATGGAATTAGGACTCACTACAAGAAAATAGTCGAATAGTGACGCAAATTAGCGTCGTTCATATTATGCGATGCTAAATAGACACTAATAGCGTCACAATAGCATCGTCATTGGATAGATAAATGCATAAGCTAATTGCCTCTCTATAGCGTCGCATTAGCATTGCATTAGCGTCAAAGAAAGTCGACGCTAAATAAGGTGCCACTGAGACGCTATTTCGATGCTATTATCACACGCAAAAAATAAAAAAATGTGTGGCAGATGGTAGCGCTATCTTGACGTACGCTAAATTAGCATCACAACGATCGCGATGCTACATTGATGCTAAAATAAGAGGTGATATTAGCGTCGACGTCTTGCGTTATATTAGAGTTAATAATTGCGACGCTATATTAGCAGAAGCGCGATGCTAAGTAGACACTAGTTTGTGCTCCTTTGGTAATATATTTTTTATATTGTATATATTATATTATACATTATACTATATTATACACCATACTATACTATATTATTCTATTATATAATATACAAAAATTAATATACCATGCTATACATGCATTATACTCCAATTCCAAAATTTCAAAATTTAATGAATAATGTTTCTTCATTTTCCATGGGATTCAAACGACTATTGCTAGAGATCTGACCGTCGCATTATCATGAAATTTGTGCCTCCAGTAGATCATGACAACATAGATTTTTTAGTATTTTTTTAATAATTTTAGGAGGACAGACGGTAAAGCTAAGAACCTAGCAAAATAAGGCTTTCAACTGTCACCGATGTGAGTCCGGTGGGAATCAGAACCAAAATTACGGACTCTTAAAGATCAACGCGAGCTGTCCACCCGCACAAAAATCGCTATGATCAGTGGTTGGAAGAAATTCAATAAAATGGGCAAAATTTTGAAATAGAAATTATCGATTCTCCGTGGTCTTGTTCGGAATGACACAAAAAATAGACGTTTCGAAGGGCTCGGGAAGGTGGGGCGGCGCAAACATTTTATGTTTCATATCTTTTCAATTTCCTCATATTCTCAAAATACCTATTTTTTATAATTATAAAAATTCTTCAAAACTTCTGTCCCCTAAAAAAATCTAAAAATGTGCATTCTCGAAAATTGGACTTTTCAGGATCGCTCGAAATGGTCCCTTTTAGTTGACATGGATTTTTCAAATTTTTTTTTTGAGAAATGCTGATTTTGTTAGAATTTTTTATCCAAACTTAATAAAAGTATTAAAAATTGTATATTTTGCTTTGTGCGCCTAGAAAATATCAAAAATTACTTTTCTAAAAATTCGGATGATATCGATATTCTTCACATTAGTACTTATTTTTTTCCTTATATATGTTATTTGTACTCAATACAAACATACATATGTATATGTATGTGTTACATATACATATACATATATACATATATAAAAATTAATATACCATGCTATACATTACAATATACCATGCTATACATATATATATTACATATACATGTACATATTCATATACATACATATATACATATAAATATATATTTACATATAAATAAACATTTACATATACATAAATATAAATATACATAAACATGTACACAATTTATAGTTAATAACTTTGACGCCACCTCAGCGTCGCTATTGCGACGCAACATCGCTCACGACACGGTCGTGTCACAATAGCCTCGTAACAGTGCGATGCCACATTTGGACCGTGTATATTTGTGTAACAATAGAGTCGCCTTCTTGTGACGCTAATTTAGCGCCGTACATTAGTGACGCCAATGCGACGCAATGTTCTCTTTTAGCGCCGCAATGTTAGAGTCGCTAATGTGCGGCGCTTTTCTAGTTCTTCTAAGGAATTTTTTTTTTGTTTTCTTGGAATCATTTTCATTAGAGGCAATAAGTTGTTGAAGTAATAATTCATGATTTTGACGAAAATGTCGTTGTCTAATTCTCTTTTCACTTTGTTTCTTCCATTTCATTTAGCAAAAAATGACGTTAAAACTAGAAGCATAGTACTGAAGCCTACACCCACATCGACAATGATACCTGCATATATAAAATATATATTATATCTCCAATAATATGTAACTTTTCCAAGCTACTTACCCAAGAGAAAGTTGTTTTTCTTGTGAGAGAGGCGTGGCCCTTTTATTGGAATGCCATGCGTCCCCGCTGGACAAGTACAAGATGCCAAAATTGAGCTTGCAATCACCAAAACATGGATATTTATCAGGTTTCTTACATTAGTCAATATCTGACAAGGCCACAGACTAATTTGATGAAAAAATTGAGCATTGTAATAGTGGAGAAAAAAATACAGGTTTATATAGTACTCATGTCTTTTGTAAAATAACTCCTACTTAAACTTACAATTTTTTTTTATTTGATGTGTTATCATAAAACATCTTATAATTTCAACTTATGTTGGAAATTCCTATAAGGCTGAGAATCTCAAATGAAATTAATATATTGTAAGTAGTCTTTTGATTTTAATAAGTACCAACAAATAAAGCCTTAACCCAAGGCGGGATGGCCTAATCATACCGGCCCTATCCATTTTCAAATAAATTTGTCTCAATCCAAAATTATTTTAAAGTATAATATGTACAAATATATTATTAAATAGATATGTATGCATTAGTTAAAAATTACTTGTAAAGTTCTCTTAAAATATGACATATAAAGTTATCTTATTTTTAATATAAGACAAGAAGAGGGTTTTAATTAGTAATAACCAATAATTATAAATGCTATAATTTTAAAACAATTGTAATGTAACATAACGAACAAAAATTAGGACAATTGAGTCGTCCAATTTAATTTAAACAACTTTCAATTTGATCAGTTTCCTATTTCCATAGATACAAGATTAAATTAAACTTGAAGATAACCGGCCCGTATTCCGAACCCAAATTTTCACAAGCCTATTAGAAAATCTATAGGTGATATGACAAAATATAACATGTTTTTTTTCTAGGATTCATTTTGTATACAATTTAAATTTTTTTGAGTCAGTGGTTTACCCAAAATTGTTGTTTATTTTCGAGTTTTTTTTATATTATTGGAGCTAACAAAGTTAGAAAATAACTTTTTACTCAATTCAAAATTAAGTTTGAGTTGAATAATCGACGTTGATTTGGTGAAGGGCATAATGGGACAAAGGAAATTTAACATGGCGTCACTACTTGAGGACTTGACGACAACTTACCTACGTGCTTTTGATGACAATGCCGACCTTAGCAAGATATTGATGATCGGAATCTTACATAAGATCGAAGGAGGGTCATAACATCGAAAATCGTAAGATCGTATCGAGGATTATAATATTCTACCTACTAATAAAAATATATTTTAAAGATAATAAATATTTTTTTATAAATTTTCGCATGTAAATATTAAATTACAAATTAGTAAATCATTTTTTATCGATTCTTAGGTAAAATTATATTAAAATATATTAAAAATAAAATATATATATATATTAAACTTAATATAAATTAATATTTATTATCATAAATGTTTTTATTAATATTAAATAATTATATTAATAATATGAGATCGTATACAATCAGAAAAGATTGTAAGATCATGTGATCAAAATTAAGATCGTATTAAGATCTTACACATAAGATCCTCAAGATAAGATCAAAATTGATAAGGGGTGGTAAGATCATAAAATCGAAAGATCTTAAGATCGAGATCGAAATCTTGACTATATATTATAAAGATAATAAATATTAAAATAGTAATAAATAATAAATATAATCATAAATAAAGTTAAATAATATGTTATTTAGTAATCTTAACTTAACTTAGGAAGGACTAAATCTTACTTTAATTTTAAAAATGCATATAATATATTATGTTGGTATAAGACCTTGGTCGACTCAATTTTGTTAATTAATTGCACCAACCAATCTTAGTTTCTCTCTAGTGTGACTTGAGAGGAAGAAAGAGAGGGCTGTCATTCTGCATGGGGGATGCCGAAATCTGAGCTCGGACACCGATCACACGCTTGCCGGAGGTAGATCGGAGAAGTCTTTTGATTACTGAAGACACCGCCTCAATTAACTACACCTAACCACCTTTTATACTAACATACAATTGATACGAAGAAGGAATTAAACTGGTAAATCGGTATTACAAGCTAATGCCTACTACAAGATAGAAAAAGAACTGCGACGATCTTGTAACACTGCACATCTGGTGAAGGCGAGTTGACCTAGAGCTGAATCCACGATAGGCTCTGTGATGATGACGAGACATGAACTCTAACATCCCCACTCAAGTTGGCGGCAGGGTGCAGCCAAACAATGCCAACTTGGAGAGGTAAACAGACATGGGAGGAACAGAAGAACTTCCATCGAACATTTGTAAGACATGCCCATGTAATCGGATATGCAAAAGGAAAAAGATGATCGAAGAAGAAAGACAACGACTCATGTAAACTTTAAACTGAAAAAGAACAAAGTGAAGAAAGGAAACATGGTCGGACATGGAGACGATGTGTAACGTATCAAATTTTTAACATAAGGAAATCCCATAATGAATTGGAAATCAAGGCAATTAATGAAGAAATTTAATCAGAATTCCAATCGAATTAAAAAAAAGGAAATACGAACAGCCAAAAGCGGCCGGCAGGGGAGGAATCACCTCCCCTGATTTGCGCCACGATCGGCTGGCCAGAGAATTCTATAAAGGCAGGACGCAAGGGCGACCTCACGCCCTCTGGAATCCCCTAAGCCGGCCGCCGCTCTCCCCCACTGCTTCCTTCCTCTTCGTCTTCCGTGACTCCGACGAACCCCAAGGAACAGAGCGCGACATTGTCGACGAACAACGACTCACCCGGCGACTCTTGACACCTAGCGACCTTCCTGGACGTGTGCAAGGACCAGGCGAACTTTCTTCGCCGACCGGGAACGACCGACGATCACCGGAACGACAGCAGCGGCCCGACGAACTTCCGACGTCCAAAGTAGAGGTACCCTTAGCGTTCTATATCCCTATACGATGAAATAGCGATTGTTTGATGTGTAGAATTAGTTCGTTATGATCCTGAAGTGACCTCCTACGTTTTTCGTATTGTCGTCGGCGTCAATTGAGACCGAAAGGCCGCCAGAAATGGGGAAGAAGTCCGGCAGCCCTGTTTTATCGCAGGGACCGGTCGACCATTTTTATCAACGGTTGACCGATCTGCATACAGAACTCATATGAGTTCTTATTGATCGGTCGACCGGACTCACCATGGCGGTCGATCGATCTATCTGTCAACGGACAGATCTGACCTCACGATCGGCCGACAGGACATCCGACTGGTCCACCGATCCGACGCGCAGTGCACGTCTGCATGATTTCGTAACCTGTCGACCGGCCTATGTGAGCGGTCGACAGATCCACAAATCAACCATGAATACGAATGACCGATACACGAGGACCGGTCGACCAGTTCCCAAGAAACAGTCGATTGGTCGACCCAGAACAGTAGACCGGTTCGATAAAGAGAAACAGTCGACCAGTCCACCAGGAACGATCGACCGGTCCAGTAGTCAGATCCATCGGTCTGAACTAATCGGATTAACCAACTCAAATCATAATCAAGACTCTACTAGTTCACCCATACTGGCTGACTCCTATTGTCCAGAGATTAACGCCATGTTGTGTCATAAATCATAGATTTCATGATGTCTAAAGATAAATAAAGTAAAGACAAAGACATGTGATTGCTATGTGCCGTCCCAAAGTTTAAAGCAAAGATCAGAGTTAAAGCAAAAGATGGATAGGTAGTTAGCTGAGGAAACAGCGAAGCTATTGGTCTTCAAGGACCACTATTTCTGAGATTTCAGGTCTTCTCCCACCTGTATCTCGAATGAAGGGTGATGCAAAGGTCACACTCCTTCCCCTAGAGATTATTATATTATGTCAGAGGGACATGTAGTTAGCTGAGGAGACAATGAACCTACAGGTTTCTTAATTGACCACTGTTCCTGAATTGTAGGATTTCTTTCACCTACCTTCCGAACTGAGTGATATATTAACACCCACCCCTTTTCCCTTTTATGGGCTTTCTGGCTTCAGAGATTCAGAGAGGCACCTCTAGCATCTCAACCTAATAAAATCGAGCTCGCCTAGGACAACTAACTTTAAGGATATTATAGTAATGTAAAAGATATAGTGCAACTCACAGTAAAGCAATGTAATGTAAAACAGAGTACTGTAAAGTAAAGCAATGTAAAGCAGAGTACTGTAAAGTAAAGCATAAGGTATGGTACAACATAGAGCATGGAACATGGTATAGTAGAGATAATACAGAGTAAAGACAAAGTATAGACATAGTAAAGAATAAAGCACAGATATTGATATTGTCAACGAATAATGTATTGATCTATTATAGTCAATGCATAGAAATCAGAGTACAGTATTGTTCATCATTGATATATTGATTACATGATTATCATTGATCCCTATTTCATCGTCTATTTTGCTATTGTACTGGGCTTATTGCTCACGGGTATTCGATTCCCCTGCATTGGGATTTTGCAGGTGAGAATGCTAACTGATGAGGTGATGAAGAGTACAGAGCTTAAAGAACGCTGCACATGACCGACATTTTTGCTTCAAGCTTTCTTGCTACATATCTTTTAAATCATTGTAGTTGTTCAGAGACATCATGTTATTCCACTCGTTGAACTTCTGACAAAGTTTCTTTATGCTTTCCGCATGTTTTCTTCCATTGATAGACATCATGATCTTCCGCTTATCGAACTTCTTAAAGTTACCATATTCTTATCTCATTATAAACTATATTATCTATCAATGTCTCTTGACATTCCACCGTTTGAACTTCCGCATTAAAGTCTTGGTATTATATTTTTCCTATTATATTGGTGTCACGTAAGTTGTTTTGTTGAATGGTCATGGTTGATAGTGTAATAGGCAGTATAGCACCCCCAGGGTCAATCTGATTGCCTACGTGGCAGGAGGGACGATTTTGGGGGTGTTACGGTTTGGTATCAGAGCCTAAGTTCTTGGCTCTCTCATTGATCATAATAGAGTAGATGTTCATGCATAGTATTCATTGTTCATATTGTTACACAGCCCAAAGTAAAGTCATGTGCAAACTTCTCAAGTATCTGCGGCTCCACTCCTCAAGTAAGTAATAAGTACATTCATATGTGAATTATACTTATGTTATTGAGTTAACTTGTTTTATAGATGCCTTTACGTCGCATGATAACCAGAGTTGTGCGTAGAGGTAGAAGAGCTGTTCATATAGTTGGGGCACGAGCACGCCCACTAGATCCTCCAATCCCTGAAGTAGTACAGGCACCAGAACCTGAAGATAGGCATGTAATTCCACCACAGCCTGCTCCAGAGGAACATGAGCATTCGGATCTAGAGAGCGTGGGAAGTAATGATCTAGAGTTAGCCTCCCACGCGATTTCCTACCCATTGAGACATGCAAAGAAATAAATCGAAGGTGGCAGTTGCAGACGATAGGAAGACGTCTCAACAATCCTATTTGTCTGTCATCTGACGAAGAAGAAGAAGATGATCCAGAGCCCTATTGTAGTCTCTGTGATCAAGATGGGCACTATGAAGATGAATGTCTGAATCCTCCGAAGCATGAGAAAAAAAACCCGGGAATGAACCTGGGAACCTTCTCGATGTAGTGACTAGCGCCGAACAATTTTCTCTTTTTATGTGAAGGCCTTAGTGTGCCTGAGACGAATGTTTAAGCTTTGTTTTGGCTGACTCTATTATGAGATTATCTTTGATTTAGTGAATATGATATTGAGCCGTAAGGTCTCAATTTTGATCTAAGATTTTTATCTTGATTGAAGATCTTTAATTATACTATATCTCAAACATCATCATGATCTTTTTATAGATGTCATCTCAAAGACGGATATCAGCGTCCACCAGCGAGAACGAAATGTATAACGAGGGGGAGACCCATTTTATTCCCCCACCTCCAACGTATCCGCCTCCGCCTTCCCCTCACTTACCTGAATCGTCAGCACAACAAGAACGTCAAGCTCCCATCACATGCACCGTACAAGATTTTTGGAGGTCAAAACCTCCGACGTTCAATGGAGAGAGAGGGATAGAAGTAGCCGAACAGTGGATAGAGACTCTGGAAGAGAAGTTTGATATCCTCGACATCCCAAAGAACAAGAAAGTATTATTCGCTGGAGAGACTCTCCAGAAGGATGCAAAAGAATGGTGAAAGACAAAGAAGGCCACTAGTTTTTCGGGAGTCAGAACTGTTGCATGGGGAGACTTCCGCCAAGCATTCGAGACGCGCTACTTCCCTACCTGAAGCAGAAAGAGTTTCTGCACCTAGAGCAAGAGACCATGACAGGGACCAGTATGTGTCCAAATTTATCCGGTTGAAGAAGTGCTCAAATTTGATTATGGACGAATTGGCTCTGACAAAGCGTTTTGTGGATGGATTGATCCCCACACTGTGGTCTCAAACTAGGCCAGAGAATTGCAAAACCCTGAATTGCAAATCGTCCCTACCCGGTGCCTCAACAGAATCACCACCCTCAACAACAACAACAGCCATACCGTTATCCACAACAAGCTCCTCCCCCCACAGCAACCACAGCAACAGCAGCGACCCCTCAGCAGGCGCCGAGGCGCCCAGCTCAGCAACAAAGGCAACAGCCTCCCAGAGCCCCTCAAGCATCACCCGCCTAAAGTGAGCGGGTTTTATGCAACACATGTGGCAGGACCCATGCTGGAGAATACCGTATGAAGTCTGGAGCATGTTACTACTATGGTGGAATGGGTCACGTCGCGGTAAATTGTCCAAGACGTGAATAACAACAGTTGGTGTAGGGAAGACACTTCAATTTAGAAGAGGATGCTCCACAAAATGATGCTGAGGTCATTCGAGGTACGCTATTCGTAGTTGAACTACTTACAAAACTATTGTTTGATTCTGATGCCTCCCATTCCTTTATATATGAAGAATGTGTCAAAACATTAAGGTTAACTGCAATGAATTTAGAGCATAAGATGAACATCTTGATCTCACAAGAAACCCTGACTACCACAAAATATCTCTCTAATGTACCCATAGAGATAGAGAAAAAGAACTTTCCTGCAAATCTTATCATTATTCCTATGAGAGATTATGATATTATTTTGGGCATGGATTAGCTAACCTCCCATGATACTTCTATCTTGTGCAAGCAAAAAAAGGTAATGATATGCATCCAGAGTACAGATAAAGTTATAGTTAGAGGCATTGCACAAAAAGAATCAAAGATCATAGTGTCTGCCATGAAGGTACATAAACTACTTCAAAAGGTGTGTAGATGTTACCTAGCGAGTGTGACTAATATAGATGAACCAAAGAAGACCCCTCAAGATATAGAAATTGTGAGGGAATTTTCTGAAGTGTTCCCTGACGACGTTAGTGGTCTACCACCCAAAAGAGAGATAGACTTTCATATTGAAGTAGCGGCCGGCACCGCACAAATTTCCAAAGCCCCATACCACATGGCTCTAGCGGAGATGAAAGAATTAAAGGACCAGATTCAAGAACTACTGGACAAAGGTTTCATCAGGCCTAGTGTCTCACCATGGGGTGCACCAGTCCTCTTTGTCAAAAACAAGAATGGATCGTTAAGAATTTGTATCAACTGCAGAATGTTGAACAAAGTCACAATAAAGAACAAGTACCCGCTACCTCGCATTGACGACCTATTTGATCAGTTGTCCAAAGCAAATGTATTCTCCAAAATTGATCTGAGGAGCGAATATCATCAGCTAAGGGTAGCAGAAGAAGACATTCCAAAGATGGCATTCTGGTTAAGATATGGACATTATGAGTTCCTAGTGATGCCGTTTGGGTTAACAAATGCCCCGGCCGCATTCATGGATCTTATGAATTGAACTTTCCACAAACACCTGGATAAGTTCATAATCGTCTTCATTGACGATATTCTCATCTACTCGTCAAGTATGGAGCAACACAGAGAACATCTGAGGACAGTGCTGGAAACTTTGCGGACAAAGAAGCTGTATGTAAAGTTTTCCAAATGTGAATTTTGGTTAGAACAGATGATGTTTCTTGGCCACATCGTCTCTAAAGATGGAATTATAGTAGATCCGGCAAAGGTAGAAGCAGTGTCCAACTGGACTCAACCAAAAAATGTCTCCGAGAATAAGAGTTTCTTTGGTTTAGCAGGCTACTACAGACGCTTCATCAAGGATTTCTCTAGAATTGCATTACCATTGACCAAGCTTACAAGAAAATGAGAAAAGTTTATCTGGTCGCCCAAGTGTTAAGAAAGTTTTCAAGAGTTAAAGAAGCGACTAACTTCAGCACCAATTGTGATTACGTAGTTTACAGTGATGCTAGTGGCACAGGATTGAGGTGCGTATTGATGCAACATGGAAAAGTAGTGGCATACGCATCCAGACAACTGAAGAAGCATGAGGTCAATTACCCAATGCATGACTTCGAATTGGCAACAGTGGTGTTTCCTCTCAAGCTTTGGCACCATTACTTGTACGGAGAAGAATTTTTGGTCTATACTGATCATAAAAGCTTAAAGTATGTCTTTACATAGAAGGATCTAAACATGCGCAAAAAATGATGGATGGAGTTTTTAAAGGACTATGAGTTCTCTATCAACTACCATCCCGGTAAAGCAAACTCAGTGGTCGATGCATTTAGTCGAAAGTGGAAAGGATCTGTTGCCTTCATGCGCCTTTGGCGATTTGAAATAATGGAGGAACTGTTCAAGTGGACACCAAGAGTACGGCATGACGGATCGTTAATGATGACGCAGCGTATAATACCAGACATGATTGGAAGAATAATTAAGGTACAAGTAGAAAATACAGACTATCAAATAATGATGATCAAGACCAGTCTTGAGACAACAAAATTCAAAGTCTCTTTAGATGGTGGCATCAGGTATCGTGATCGGCTATGAGTACCAAATAACCCAGAACTCCGCAGGAAAGTGCTAGATGAATGCCACAAATCAGAGTTTGTAATTCACCTAGGGAGTACAAAAATGTACAAGGATGTACAGAGGAGTTTCTGGTGTCCGGATATGAAGAAGGAAATAGCGGAATATGTTTCTAGATGTATAGTATGTCAATAGGTCAAGGTGGAACACTAGAAACCCTAAGGAACCTTGAAGAGTTTGGGCATCCCACAGTGAAAGTGGGAAGAAATATCAATGAACTTCATCACAGGATTACCTCGGACTCAGAATGGGCATGATGCCATTTGTGTTATAGTGGACCGACTCACTAAATCGGCTCACTTCCTACCCATTAAGGTAAAACAATCTCTTGAAAGTCTCATGGATCTATATGTGTAGGAGATTGTTAGGCTTCACGGAATTCCATCAACTATTGTGTCAGATAGAGAACCCAGATTCACATCAAGATTTTGGAAGAGCCTCCAGAATGCTTTCGGGATGAGATTCGCTATAGTACCGCCTTTCATCCCCAGATCGACGATCAATCAGAGAGGACGATTCAGACGCTGGAAGATATGCTTAGAGCATGCGCCCTAAATTGACATGGCAATTAGGATAAGCATCTACCTCTCATAAAGTTCTCTTACAACAACAGTTTCCATGCTAGTATAGAAATGTCCCCCTTTGAAGCACTGTATGGTCGACCATGTCGCTCCACGGCATGTTGGGGCGAAGTTGGTGAAAGGAAAATCTTGAGCGCGAAATTACAGAAGCAAACTCAAGAGTATACGGATAGAGTTAAACTGATAAAGAAGAGGATGAGGTCCGGTCAAGATCGTCAAAAGGCCTATGCAAATAAGAAACGTCGGGAACATACCCTCAAGGCAGGAGATCAAGTTTTGCTTAAAGTCTCCCCCACCAAAGGAGTGATGCATTTTAGTAAGCGTGGGAAACTAAGCCCAATGTATGTGGGTCCATTTGAAATATTAGATATGGTTGGAGACTCAGCGTACAGGTTGGCCCTGCCTCCGGCATATTCAAGAGTGCATAATATCTTCCATGTCTCTCTACTCCGGATGTACAAGCACGACTACGCCAATGTAATCCAAATTGAGGAACCAAACCTCAAATATGATGTGACATATGAAGAACAACCCACGGAGATATTGGCACACCAAGAATACCAACAAGGAAAGAAGAGAATATCACTAGTCAAAGTAGCATGGAAGCATCATCAAGGAAAAGAGGCCAAATGGGAAGTGGAATCGGAGATGCGAGAAAAATTTCCACAACTATTCGGTAAGTCCTGACTCATATCAAAATTCGATGACGAATTTTCTTTTTAGGGGGTAATAATGTAACATATCAAATTTTTAACATAAGAAAATCCCATAATGAATTGGAAATCAAGGCAATTAATGAAGAAATTTAATCAGGATTCAAATCGAATTAAAAAAAAGGAAATACGAACGGCAAAAAATGGCCGGCAGGGAGGAATCACCTCCCCTGATTTGCGCCACGATAGGCCGGCCTCCTGGTTGGCCGATCCTATAAAGGCAGGACGCGAGGGAGACCTCGCGCCCTCTGGAATCCCCTAAGCCGGCCGTCGCTCGCCCCCACCGCTTCCTTCCTCTTCGTCTTCCGCGACTCCGTCGAACCCCAAGGAACAAAGCGCGACATTGTCGACGAACAACGACTCACCTGGCGACTCTTGACACCTAGTGACCTTCGTGGACGTGTGCAAGGACTAGGCAAACTTCCTTCGCCGACCGGGAATGACCGACGATCACCGGAACGACAGCAGCAGCCTGACGAACTTCCGACGTCCAAAGTAGAGGTACCCTTAGCGTTCTAAATCCCTAGACGATGAAATATCGATTGTTTGATGTGTAGGATTAGTTCATTATGATCCTGAAGTGACCTCCTACCTTTTTCATAATGTCGTCGGCTTCAATTGACGGCCGGAAGGCTGCCGAAAACGGGGAAGAAGTCCGGCGGCCCTGTTTTATCGTAGGGACGGGTCGACCGATTTTATCAATGGTCGACCGATCTACATACAGAACTCATACGAGTTCTTATTGATCGTCGACTGGCCTCACCATGGCGGTCGACCGATCTATCTATCAACGAACAGATCTGACCTCATGATCGTCCGACCGGACATCCGACCGGTCGACCGATCCGACACGCAGTGCATGTCTGCATGATTTCGCAACCGGTCGATCGGCCTATGTGAGCGGTCAATCGATCCACAGATCAACCATGAATACGGCCGACCGATCCACGAGGACCGGTCGACCAGTTCCCTGAGAAATGGTCGATCGGTCGACCTGGAACAGTCGGCCGGTCCGATAAAGAGAAACGGTCGACCGGTCCAGTAGTCAGATCCATCGGTCTGAACAAATTCAAATCATAATCAAGACTCTACTAGTTCACCCATATTGGCTGAGTCCTATTGTCCAGAGATTAACGCCATGTTGTGTCCTAAATCATAGATTTCATGATGTCTAAAGGTAAATAAAGTAAAGACAAAGACATATGATTGCTATGTTCCGCCTCCAAAGTTTAAAGTAAAGATCAGAGTTAAACCAAAGGAGGGATAGGTAGTTAGCTGAGGAGACAGCGAAGCTATTGATCTTTAAGGACCACTATTTCTGAGATTTCAGGTCTTCTCTCACCTGTATCTCGAATGAAGGGTGATGCAAAGATCACACTCCTTCCCCCAGAGATTATTGTATTGTGTCAGAGGGACAGGTAGTTAGCTGAGAAGACAATGAACCTACAGGTTTCTTAATTGACCATTGTTCCTGAATTGTAGGATTTCTTCCACCTACCTTCCGAACTGAGTGAGATATTAACACCCATCCCTTTTCCCTTTTATAGGCTTTCTGGCTTCAGAGATTCAGAGAGGCACCTTTAGAATCTCAATCTAATAAAATCGAGCTCGCCTAGGACAACTAACTTTAAGGATATTATAGTAATGTAAAAGATATAGTGCAACTCACAGTAAAGCAATGTAATGTAAAGTAGAGTACTGTAAAGTAAAGCATAGAGTATGGTAAAGTAAAGTATGGTACAGCATAGAGCATGGTACTGTAAAGCATGGAAGATGGTAGAGTAGAGATAATACAGAGTAAAGACAAAGTATAGACATAGTAAAGAATAAAGCACAGATATTGATATTGTCAAAGAATGATGTATTGATATATTATAGTCAATGCATAAAAATCAAAGTACAATATTGTTCATCATTGATATATTTATTACATGATTATCATTGATCCCTATTTCACCGTCTATTTTGCTATTGTACTGGGCTTATTGCTCACGGGTATTCGATTCCCCTGCATTGGGATTTTGCAGGTGAGAATGCTAACTGATGAGATGATGGAGAGCACAGAGCTTGGAGAACGCTACACAAGACGGACATTTTTGTTTCAAGCTTTCTTGCTACATATCTTTTAAATCATTGTAGTTGTTCAAAGACATCATGTTATTCCGCTCGTTGAACTTCCGACAAAGTTTCTTTATGCTTTCCGCATGTTTTCTTCCATTGATAGACATCATGATCTTCCGCTTATCAAACTTCTTAAAGTTACTATATTCTTATCTCATTATAAATTATATTATATATCAATGTCTCTTGACATTCTACCATTTGAACTTCCGCATTAAAGTCTTGGTATTATATTTTTCCTTTTATATTAGTGTCATGTAAGCTATTTTGTTGAATGGTCATGGTCGATAGTGTAATAGGCAGTGTAGCGCCCCAGGGACAACCTGACTGCCTACGTGGCAGGAGGGACGATTTTGGGGGTGTTACACGATGACCGTCAATGAACTAAAGAAACAAAAGAAGAGACCGAAGAAAGGAACGCCATGCGAATAGAAGAGCTGGAGCGATAAAAGGAACCAAAAGAGCTCTGATCTGCTTCAATCCACCATTGGGAGCAAGCTGCAATAAGTGAAGGAAGTCGGAGGAGAAGAGAAGCCAAATCTTCAAAATGAGATGTTGGAGAACAACCGACGAACCGAAGAAATTTCGAACGTCAATAACAACATCGGTAAAATCTGAACGCCAATAATGGCGTCAATAACATTGGAGATGAAGCTTCGAAACGATAAAGATCCAACAACAATGCTGCGACATGAAGAGGTATGAATCCGACCTGCTGAAGATTACGTTGGGGATGATGTCGCCACTGTGAACAAAAGAAATTGAGCTTCGATCAAGAACTGAGCTCCGATGAAGTCCCAAAGAACAATTCCGATGATATGTCCGTAATAAGAATGGTGAAATCCATCGATGAACGAAAAATACTGAGCTGAAGAAGTTGCGCGAAGTCGGAGATGATGATCTCCACCATTTGAAATGAGTCAAGGCTCCAGAAATCAACGAAGAACAATTCGGCGAGTTGAAGAAAATTAACAGAGCAAACGATGATAGGTCGGAGAGTAACATGAGAAAACTATGAACCAAAGAAACCCATGTTAAGAAACCAAAGAACACATTGGATGAAAGGAAGAAATTGAAAGTCGAAAGCTGCAATCTCGACAATGCCGAACAAGAAGAGCTCGCCGCCGGAAGAGAAGCAAACTAGAACCGAAGAAGAAGAGACAACAGACAATCAGAGCCGGAGAACAAAAATTGAAAAATCTAACTAAGATCAGCTGAGAAGGTTGAGGATTTGGAATGGTCGGAGGCAAGATCAATCGTGACGCCGACATCCAAAACGGTGTTGCCAGGACTTGTAGGCAACATGTAAATTGACGGAACTTCACCGGGCGTTGTTGAGCTTGAAGACAAGCTTCCGGCAGCTGCGATGGGAGTCTCTGATACATTGTAAAAATCTGAACTCGGACGCCGATCACATGCTTGTCGAAGGTAGATCGGAGGAGAAGAAAAAGAAAGTGAAGGAAAAGAAGAAAGGAAAACCAGGGGAGAAGCCTTTTGATTTAAGTAAAAAAGAATTGCATAAGACACCCCCCTCAATTAACTACGCATAACTGCCTTTTATACTAGCATACAACCAAGGAATTCAATCTGTAAATTGGTATTATAAGCTAATGATTTCTACAATATAGAAAGAAAAAAGATGCGAAGATTCTGTAACTTTGCACGTCCGGCGAAGTCGAGCTGACCCAAAGCTAACGAGGGAGAATGTAGCTCCTCTTTTTTATTATCACAAAAATTAATATATTTTTATTCAACATATATGTGATGCTTATGAAACAACAAAGAGTATAATTTATAAAAAAAACATAATAAACTCAATGAAAATGATGACATATTGGGGAAAAGGGATTTTATATGTCAAAATTCAGTAATTTTTTAATCAAGATTAAATGTGAAAAATTGATGATAAAAGGAATGAACAATTAACAAGTACCTGTGCAACAATCGTCAAGGTATGGATTTCCTTCAAAGCCATCGAAGCATTTACAATTACATCCGGAGGATTTTTCCTGATCAACTAGACCAACAACTTCTTTATCAATACATTTACTCCAGCTGCTGCGACATGCGAATTTCCTCTTGTTCAGCACTCCCTGCGCGCAGGATTCATAATTTATCGGCCAGTTAAGAGTAGCTTTCTCTGCCATGGAGTAGAAAGACCCCTCCGGCATATTTAGATACTAGTCCATTATACCAGAGCCATCGGACAAAGCAATTTCTATTTGCCCTTCATCCACCGAGATGTTGACAATGACGAGATCGTTGAATGCAAGAGTCGAAGGTCCTCGATGTCTCATCACATGAAAGATTGAACGATACATCTCTGTAGCAACCCTTCTCTAACCCAAAATGAAAAGGGGACGCTCAATATTGTGATTCTATATCAATGAATCCCATACATAACCCAAAGTAGGTGAAAATATACTGTGTCTCTTTTCCTAAACTGATCGACCCTCTTCCAAGTCCAACTGAATCATTGTACCTTGACATTGTGCGGTTCATTCACAACAAAATATTTTC
Organism: Pontederia crassipes; assembly: GCA_030549335.1. Taxonomy (NCBI): domain Eukaryota; kingdom Viridiplantae; phylum Streptophyta; class Magnoliopsida; order Commelinales; family Pontederiaceae; genus Pontederia; species Pontederia crassipes. The sequence goes on along the minus strand of CM060197.1, from coordinate 37,407,084 downwards.
TTTGTGCGTCGGTAAAAAAAACATATTCTTTTGGCTATTTCACCAATCGAGTCACCGATATTTGACATATTAATACTTAACGATTTTCCACAAAGTGGTGATGAAACGTATAACTTGTACAAATCTTTTCATTTTCCAATTCGATCCGATCCATTCGTTGGTAGAGCTATTTACTCGATCGCAGAAAGTTACAAGGGGTTTTTCAAAGCATAAAAAAGTCTTTTCATTTTTTGTCTTCTTTAAGTCTTCCGAATTCTCAATTCTCTTGATAGGTATCAAGAGAAGAATCTTCGTAAATTGGACGATCCTTATAGCATGTGCCTTCAAAGTGAAAGTGGAATTCATGCATTGTTTTTTCCTTTCCATTCACTCGGATATCTTTCGTTTCATCTATTTTGCTCGGATCCTCCTTTTCTTACGAACAAAGGAATGGGTCTTCTTCGGTGGATCCCTCTTGTTCCTGTTTAGTCTCCTACATACTCATCTAAGAAGTATATGATTAATTTGATCATGAATTATAATTATTAAATTAATTAAATAGTAAAAAATAAGCGTTCTACACCAAGATGTAGAGCGGGATGCTCTACATACTCATTAACCTCTTGTTTCTATGGGGTGGCTTGAACATGACAAATCACGTTGAGGTGCATTGGGATGCACACATGATAGAGAAAGAGAGCGGAATTTTGTGTGAGAGGAATTGGGTGCTATTTACGGAGGTTGAGTCCAATCATAATATTTTTTTCTAATATAATTTAAATTGTTTAAGTTTTTTTAAAAAAATTTAGTGCTCTGATATATTTTTTATTTCTCCTTTTTATCTAACTATTATTTCGTCTCTATTCAAACACTATTTGTTTTATTCTTTCCTAAACTATATTGTTTTTTTCTCAAAATATTTATTATCTCTTTTATCCCTCAAATTTTTAATTAAACAATAAAATCTTAATGTTTAAATTAAAATAATATAATATTTTATTTTATTCTGAATATTTTGGGATGCCACATTTTAAGTCACTTGTTTGTACATATAATCATATTTAATAATCAAATAAGCAAAACTGATTCATTATATTTATAAAAAAGAAGGAGAACATAAACTATGCTTAAATTCTATTTTTTCCATGTTTTGCTTAGATTTTAATGTTATTTATATGACATTATATTTCATTAGTATAAATATTTCTCTCGTTTTTATATTACTTAATCAGTGCAATGTGTGGCCATTATCTGAAAACAAATTATAACATATCTATATATGTATCATTGTTAATGAATTGATTAAGCACTTTCTTACCATAATTAGACAAAGGTAATCTCATAGAAATAAAATAGAGAAGACAAAAAATATGAAACATTTGAAGCTTAGATATTTATATAATCATGTAACTACAAGTAAACTAATAGTTTAGATTTCTATTTTAGTTATATATATATATAAGTATATTTTATAAAATTACAATAATATTTTTTAAAATAATATTTTTTACCTAGCTTGTGTGATCAATTTGATTTTTATTCCATTTTTTGTTTATTTGAGTTAGAACTCTTATAAAGTAATTAGCATACACTTAATATTAATTGTCCATGGAAAAAGAGTGCTACTTAACAAAACCATGTGAGACCGTTCTCCTTCTAATTTTAAATATTAATATTATTTCTTAATGCTTAAGGTGATTATTTGTCATGTCATTGGATAGTTCACTTCTAATCTTTTGATAATTTACATACTGACAAGCAAGAACCAAGACAACATTAACATGGAGAGAGGAGACATAACCTTGGGCCTACCACTTCAGTGACCAATAGTGAAGATTCCAAAAATGGCACTGAAAATAAACAAAATGGTCTCCTTTCTAGTATTGATTCCATCAACTCCAACTCTCTTCACAGTGTACTGACTTGCCAATTCTCTAACACATACTTGAAGATACATATGAGTCATAAAGCAAAAGGTTTCTTCTTAGTCTTCTAGAATCTATTGTTCTAGAATCTCTTGTTCTGGAAACTCTTGTAGTCTTCTCAAGTACCTTAACTTGAGTTCCACTTCCCTCATAGTGGGTCTTTGACTTCCTTTTAACATGAGGCAAAGTTGAGCTAGTGCAGCAACTTCATCCAGTTCTTCTTTTGTTCCTTCCTTCAAAACTTGAGCTTCAATTAGTTCAATAACTCTATTCTCCTTTAATGCTTGAAGAAATTGATTTGCCAAATTGCCTTCTTCACTTTGTGAGGAAGGTATTGGTTTCCGCCCTGTTAAAAGCTCCAATAGAATAACTCCAAAGCTGTATACATCACTTTTCTCTGTTAACTCACTTGTTTGATAGTACTCGGGATCTAGATAACCAAATGTCCCTTGTATGGCAGTGAATATACGAGTTTGATCAAGGGGAATGAACCTTGAAGTCCCAAAATCTGATACTTTCGTCGTATAATATTCATCCAATAGTATGTTGGAGGACTTCATGTCCCTATGACAAATTGATATGGAAGCTGATGAGTGCAAGTATGCAAGTGCTCCGGCAGCTTCAGTAGCAATTCTAAGACGATCTCTCCATGGCAATCTAAACATATCATTTGGGTTGTGGAGGTGATAAAAAAGAGTTCCATTTGAGATAAATTCATATACTAACAATGGAACTTCGGTTTCTAAGCAGCATCCAAAAAGTTTAACTATATTTCTATGATTAATTTGAGATAGAACAATAACCTCATTGATGAATTGGTCTATCTCTCTTTTCACTACAATCTTTGAACGTTTGATTGCAACAACATGTAAATCTGATAATATTCCTTTGTAGACAGTTCCATGACCGCCTTGACCAATAATTCTTGAAGTATCAAAATTGTTGGTGGCCTTTTCTAATTCTTCTAAGGAAAAAATTTTTGTTTTCTTGGAATCATCTTCATTAGAGGCAATAAGTTGTTGAAGTAATAATCCATGATTTTGACGAAAATGTCGTTGTCTAATTCTCTTTTCAATTGCTTTCTTCCATTTCCATTTAGCAAAAAATGATGTTAGGACTAGAAGCATAGTACCGAAGCCTACACCCACACCGACAATGATACCTGCATATATAAAATATATATTATAACCCCAATAATATGTAACTTTTTAGAGCACATTCATCATATCTTAAACTTCAAATGAATATATGTACTTACCCAACACAAGGTTGTTTTTCTTGTGAGAGAGGCACGGCCCTTTTGTTGGATCCCCATGCGTTCCCGTTGGACAAGTACAAGAGTAGTTGCCGAAAATATTATTGCAATCACCAAAACATGGATATAGATCTGGTTTCTTACATTCATCAATGTCTGACAAGAGCAAATACGAATTTGATCAAGTAGTTGAGCATTGAAATAGTGGTGGAAAAAAATACTGGTTTATAAATACTCATATCTTGTGTAAAATAACTCCTATATAAACTTAGTGAAAATACTAACATATTGGGGAAAAGGAGTTAGTTATATGTCAAAATTCATTATCTTTTTAGTCAAGATTAAATGCGAAAATTCCATGCTAAAAGGAATTAACAATTAAGAAGTACCTGTGCAGCCATCGTCAAGGTACGGATTTCCTTCAAAGCCGTTGAAGCATTTACAATTATATCCGGAGGATTTTTCCTGATCAACCAGTCCTGTTACGGCTTCTTTATCAATACATTTACTTTTGCTGCTTCGACATGCGAATTTCCTATTGTTCAGCTTGCCCTGCGCGCAGGATTTATAATTTATCGACCAGTTAAAAATAGCTTGCTCTGCCATGGAGTAGAAAGACCCAGCCGGCATATTCAGATTCCAGTCCATTATACCAGAGCCGTCGGACGAAGTAATTTGTATTTGTCCTTCATCCACCGAGATGTTGACAACGGCGAGAGAGTTGAAAGTAAGAGTCGGAGGTCTCGACGTCTCGTCGCATGAGAGATTGAACGATACATCTCTGCAGCAGCCCGTCCCTAACCCAAATGGAAAGGGGATGCTGATGTTACCACATCTGGTTGCACAATTAGGTGATGGAACAACCGTCGGCCGATCTGTAGTTTTGTTGATTATCAGTCGGTCAGAGTCACAACATGTACCAACTTCTACTAGAAATTTGATTTATCGAGAGAGAGAGAGAGAGAGAGAGAGCACCAATATCGCAGCCGTCAGGCACGTACGGATTGCCGGTGTCAGAAGAAGGGCAGTGGCAGAGGTAGCCGGAGAAGCCGTCGGCATCGGTGCAGTAGCTACTTTCGCTGAGGCAAGCGTAGGTCTTCGTTCCCTTGGCGTCTTTGCAGGAGGGATGGTCATTCATGTTCCAACTCATTTGAAAGGACACCTTCACGATGGAAGCATTAATCGTCGGAGTATGATTTGTCCGATGCAATCGAATACCGTAAGACTGTACTTCCTTCTCTATGTCAATCTCGCAGCACCCGGTGCCGTTGCAGGAATGATACATGTTAGAGTAAACGTCCTCCAGGTGGACGCCTTCATCGGGGCAGGTGGTATTGCAAGTCCCACGGGTTTGATTGCTCGTTAGATTCACTACAGAGCCAATCACGTTACAACCAACTACCATCAGACTGTCTGATGAAAATAAGAACGGCGGCGGAGCTGTCAACGAGTAGAAGTTATCATCGCCATCAGTGATGGCGAATGGGGCGGTGACATCTATATCTGGGGCGTTGTAGAGTGACCCCAAGTCGATGTCGCCGGCGACCTCGATGATGCTGGATTCGTTGCCGAGGATGAGCTTGGGCGGATTGGTGTTGGTCTTGACGCAGGTGAGTTCAAAGCCAGGCCGGAAGCAGCCATGGCCGACGCCAAAAGGGTATTCGAAGGTGATATCACCACAGCTCGTTGGGCAGTAGGAAGGAAGAGGGAACGTGAAGTCATTCTCTGCTCTTGAGGAAGCGAATCCTAGCACGAATATTGCAGCCAGCTGCAACAATGGCGGTGTCCCCATGATTAGGTAATTTCTCTCGGCCAATATTTTTTTTCTTTCCCCAAAGCACTCCAAGCATATAATAAGATCGTGGAATTAATTAAGCATAATGGTAGGTAAGTAGTCAATTAACCCTTGCACCTAATTTCATGATGACAAATATCCTGACAACTATTCATGCCATAATCAATGTGCTATGAAAGGGACTGGTCAGTCCGATGTATGAACACGATTTTCATAATCAATGTGCTATTATGAATGTCGAATGATAGAAAATGTCATTAGAAGACTACAAGTCGTCTAGAAATGTTAAATTATGATTAAATAAAAGACATCCGTATGTATCACGCAATTAATTCGCTGGTAATCCGTGTACTTATCGATGTTCGTCCACGGGCCTCCCTTGAAACATGTAATCGAAAAATAAAATCCGCAATTAACTTCATGTTCTGTATTATATTCTTGGAAGAGAGGAATTATCCAATCATGGAGACACCGCCATCGTTGCAGCTTCTTGTAATATTGATGTTGATGCTCGCTTCAACAAAAGCAGAGGACAACTCCAGTGCAACCACAACATTCCCCCTTCCTTCTTACTGTCAAACGAGCTGCGGAAATATCACCTTCCAGTATCCTTTCGGCATCGGCCACGGCTGCTTCAGGCCTGGTTTTGAACTCACCTGCAATACCACCACCAATCCACCCGTGCTCTTCTTAGGCAACAGCAGCTCCAGCGGCATCAACGTCGTCGACGACATCGACGTCACGTCTGGCGTTCTTAATGTCACTACCCCAGGTGTCAGCATGGGCGCCGACGATAATTTCACCTCTATGTCCTGGAAAGCTCCGCCGGACGTGCCATACCACTCCGGACTAGGCGACACCATAGTGGTTGTTGGCTGCAGCGCGGTTGCCAATTTGGTGGATCTAACAAGCAATGAAGTCCCAGCTGGGACTTGCAATACCACCTGTCCCGACGAAGTCGTCGACCTGGAGCATGTCAACACTGACCCGCCCCACTGCAACGGCACCGGGTGCTGCAGGATTGAGGTAGATAGTGAAATGCAGTCTTACGGCATTCGATTGTATCGGAAAAATCATACTCGATTGGTTAATGCTTCCATCGTCAAGGCCTTCTGGTTAACACGTCAAATGAGTTGGAGCATAAATGACCAGCCCTCCTGCGCAGAGGCTGGGAAGGAAACCAAGACCTATGCTTGCCGCAGCGTAACTAGCCTCTGCAGAAACTCCACCACTACCGGTGGCTACACATGTGTATGCTCTGGCTTGGGAAAAAATCCGTATTTGCCTGATGGATGTGATGGAGGTGCGTTCTCTCTCTCTCTCTCTCTCTCTCTCTCTCTCTCTCTCTCTCTCTCTCCACCTGCATAGTATATTATTAGTACATGAAATTGATTATTTCATCAAATGAATAACTTAACAAACAACATGTTGTTACATATATGCTGTGTCACTGAAAAAGTAGATGTTAACTAAATCGCAGAGCCTCCAGCTCCTAATTGCCCGACCAAATGTGGAAACATCAGCATTCCTTTTCCATTTGGGTTACAGAAGGGCTGCTACAGGGACGAGTCGTTTGCTCTTAGGTGCAACGAAACGTCTCAAATTCTCAACTTTACTTCAGATAATAATCCGAACCCTCAGGTGATTAAGATCATGGTGGACGAGGGGAAGATAGAAATCACTTCTGTGAGCCTCTTCTACCCTGGCGGGTTCTTCTCGTATGGGGCTTTCGGCTTTAATTACGGCCGGGAAACTCGTCGATGGGCAATATATGACCAACGATCCTGCGCGGAGGCTGAGGTTGATACTCGGACGTACGCATGCCGCAGCGAAAAGAGTAAATGCGTCGATACAACCGTTAAATCCGACTTCCAGAATACTGATGAATATAATTGCAAATGCAAGGACGGCTATGAAGGAAATCCATACCTTCCCAATGGCTGCACAGGTACTTTCCTGTCTTTATATTTATTTATTTTCCGGCATAATTCTCTCTCTCTTCCATCCTCCCTCTCTATATGTATGGGATTAATGAGTTATAACATTCCTTAGACGAAACTTAGTGCAACGTCCTATTTTGGATCATTCATTAAAGAGGAGGGAATATAAAGAGTGAAAAGAAAAATGATGGAAATAGAATGTAGAAAAATAAAAATGAATAGTTATTCATGTTTGTTTGATATTATTAAAATGAAAGGGAAGAGAATGAATGTTAAGTGATTAGTTTATTTAGACGATTTTATTCTTTATATATATAGTTATATCTTTAATTTATTTGATAAAAAATAGAAACACGTACTAAATATATTTTTCTCCTCCTTTTCATTCCGATTTGAAGGAGAAAGAAAAATAGAACATTAGAGGAGAATGAAAAGAAAAGGAGGAAATCCTCTAACTTAAATTCAGGCAAACGAGGAAAACGAATTCTCCTTCTTTTTCTTCTCATTCCTTACTTTTCTTTTACCTCCAACTAAACAGGCCCTGATCCATTCTCTCTCTATCTTGACGACGGCGATCAAAGATGGCGAACGCAGAGGTTGGGGGCGTGCGAACGACGGTGGCGAATGGAATGAGGGTAGCGAATTAACATAGAGGTCGGGGTCATGATCGTCGGAAGGTTTTGTCGAGGGTGGTAATCTGGTTCGTCGAGGGAAAAGAGAGAAAGGAGAAGTGGGGGTTGCTGGCGCTCAGGTGGGGGCAAAGTTGCAGGATGTCGGTGCCCAGGTGAGTCAGAGTCAGGGGCTGCCAACTGCGGCTCGATCCAATTAGGTCGGGGAAGTCATGCAATCAGGTCCAGGTAGGCAGGGCGGGGAAGTCGGAGAGGGAACAAGGGAGGCGACGCTCACAGGGAGAGGAAAAAGAGAAGGCCGATCTGAGCCGTCCGTTGGATCTAATGGCTCAGATGTAGACGTTGCACCAGATTTCATCCAAATGGTGTTACACCTCATTAATCTTTATATATAGAGAGATAACTTGGAAAAGGTTTACTAGGAGTGTAAACTTGAATTAGAGTACTTGTCATATACTTTCCATATCATAATACACATAAAAATTTTGAAGTACGCGTGTCATTTACATCTTCTGATAATTGGTGCATAATTCTTTGCTTTAAAAATTAAAACCAGTTATTTCAGTAAACGCTCCCCTAATAAAAAAAATAGCATACTTAATTGTCAAATATAAAACCACTGGAATTTTATCCTAACTTTTTACTGAATGGGGAAGTTGATTATGCCTTTTAACTTTCGTGTGGGAAATGCTTTCTTGCACATGCTTACCCACCTATTAAGAAAAACAGTGGGAGGGATGACGTGCTGCCGACATGATACCCTTATTTTTTTTATTTTCCATTTTTTTAAGATAATAGAAGGCTAAAAAAATAGTAAATTGAAGAGTCTACATCCCCTTAATTATTAAATATTTTTTAAAAAAAGCTACTTTCCATTTCTAAACTATCCACAATTTTTCACGTGAAGTTTTTAATCAACTTCAACATTTTTATATTTATTCAATTACCTTCTAAACACTTTTAATGCTTTTATCAATTAAAATAAAAACTAGCAATTCAAAGATAATCGAAAAACAGTGATAATTGGTAGACGACATGACTAAATTGTTTGTTAGAGAAAAGTTTAAGGTAAGGTGCTTTTATGTTTCTCAAGATTACAGTTTAGCTAAAATTTTACAGAGGATAAAGAAAATTACCGAATAAAAACTAGTGTATAGAAATTTGGAGGATAATAATCAAATTAGTTCCGTAACTCCTTAAAACTCTTATATCCTTCTCCTTTCACATTTGCTCACACAAATTAAATGATACTTTGACTTCATTAATTTGTTTCTTGGTGTCAATAACAACATACGATTTATTTTTTTGTTAATTTTTAATTGATCGTCTGTAGATATATTTATTTATTTAAAATATAAATGGTTCCTAGCCAGATATAATTAAATAATTTAATAAATTGTTGTTTGATAAGTTAGTACTATCGGCGAATCTAGATTACTTTCTTAAAACAATTCCTTAGATAACCAATAGAATCATTACAGATTGGTACTTTTTTTAAAAAAAGTATAAAAAATAAAAAATTACAATTATCTCAATTTAATAGAAGATTAGATGTCGTTATTTATAAAATTGGAAAGCAGACTCACTCGATGGTGTTTGATGTGACAAATGACAACATAAAAATTATCCACTTGGTGAAAAAAGATGACTAAGTCGATGAATGTCCCAAGGCATCTAAATACTTTCACTTCGTAAAAAAAAATTGAATAAATTTTAAAATTTATAAATTCTTAGTACACAATAAAGTTACAAGCGCACAATAATCAATATAATACTTAAAAGTCGATAAAATTTCACACTTGATTAAAACTATTTATTAGAAAAAGTTAAATCTATGGGCGTTGTCCTAATTGACAAAATGAAATACTATAAATTAGAAATCACAACAAATGAAACTATATTATTTTTTATGAAATTTTAATGTAAAAGTAGACAAATATCATAATAAATAAAAATTAGGATTTAGGGGGTTGTTTTAGGAGTTCTCTTGCAGCGATTAGTGAATAGAGTACCCTCTCGAACGAAAGGTGCCAACATCGAAATGTGTGATCAAAGTTCTAAAAATAGGAGATCAGAAACTAAACTAGGAACAATATAATAGGAACTCAAGACATAAAGAACCGACAACTGTTGCTTAAACATAAACTTAAAAAAGATGATGCTAAAAAATATAAACTTCCTTCACAAATCTCTCAACCTTAGCTGACTATTCAACTACACAAAAACAAAAGAAGAAAAGAAAAAGAAAGGAGAAGAAGGGAGGTTGTTGTGCAACCTCCTCTTCAGCTTCCTTTAGCAGCTGCAAAAATGGATTGTCTTGTCGATTGGGATGATCGGGAACTCCCTTCATAGGCAGCATCTTTGTCCTTCTATAGTCTTAATATTTGGTGTCACATGTCCACTCATGTAACTATTTTCTTGTCTTGTTGTGCTCATTTTTCAGCCAAAAGAATATGCTTGTGATTCCTCATAACTGCCACATTTAAGCTACCACCATCTAAGCTACCACATTTACGATTTTTCCAACTACTCCTTTGTCTTCTTTTGGCATATGCCTTCTTCATAACTTTCTTTTCTTGGTTGCCTCTATCTCAATTGTATACTTCAGTTCAAGCTTGTCACATGTTCATGTGTTCACTAACTCCCTTGTCCTCATTTGTCCATAAAGTGTTAGAGGAAGTTTCCTTCTTCTACTGCAAGGGAACTTGCTAGGCTGACGTAGAAAAGTGTTTTTCTTAAGTTATTTATTGCTTTGTACAGGCTGCCTATAGCATTACGAGATTGTTTTTCTTTGCGCGCCCAGAAGGTTATCTCAACGACACTACAAGGAAACTTTCGAATAGTGATGACAATTACTGTCGCAAAAAATGATGACGCTAAGTCGATGTCAATAGTGTCTCTATAGCAACGACATTATGTCACCCGAATGCGACGCTAATTGCCTCTCCATAGCATCACATTAACGTCGCATTAGAGTTAAGGACAATCAACGCTAAATATGGTGCCATGGAGATGCTACATCACTGCCATTATTACACGCGCGAACGAGAAAATGCGTGCATAGATCGTAGCGTTGTATTGGTGTCGACAAACACTGACGCTAACTTGTGTATCACTAATGTGACGCTAATATGCATAATTGGAACACTATATCAATGCCAGTATGTCTATACAGTAGTGCTAAATCATGTCACTTAATTCAACCCTCATCATTACATGATTAAGAATATAAAAATAATTTATCTATAATACATATATGTAACATATGGTATAGGAATACATATGTGGGTAATACATATAGTATAAGAATATATACTTAGGTAACACATATAATATAGGTAAGATATAATATAGGAATATATATGTAGATAATAATGTAGCTAACATATAGTATACGAATATATATGTAAGTAACACATATAATATAGGTAACATATAATATAGGAATACATATGTTAGGTAAGTGTAGGAATACATATGTAGGTAACATATATATTTAATTAGGAATATTTAATCTCTAAGGCATCTACTTAGCATCTATCTAGCGCCACAAGTGTTGTGTCACTAATTAGCGTTGCATCCATCATGTCGACGCCAACACAGCGCAAGAGTCTCGATGCTCATATCGATTTCGTTGTTAGCGTCGGCATCGCGTCGCATATGCGTTGATGCTAAGTTAGCATCGACGTCTGTCGACGCTGATACAACACTACAATTTATCGTGCATTTTCTCGTTCTCGCATGTAATATTAGCGATGAGGTAGTGTCTCCATGGCACCATATTTAGCGTCGATTGTCCATAACGCTAATGCGATGCTAATGTGACACTGGGAGAGGCAGTTAGCATCGCATTTAGGTGATGCAATATCATCGTTAATCGATAGTTTCCATGTAGTGGATGCCACTCAATTCTATGACCTAACTCTGGCTAGTCAATATACTAGTTTACAATAGCAGAAGACTAAAATACAATGACATTTTACAATAGTGAAAGCATTCTATATAATATTTAATTTCTTGTGGATTCATGGGCACAACATCTATACAACAATGAACTCTATACCAATGTGCATGTCACCAATCAAAGGAGCCATCAATCATCTCAACATCTCCATCACGATCACTTGTACGGATGCAAGTATAGGGGCAAAGCTCAATGAGATAACTCAGTACATAAGGTCACCCATAACAATAATCATACGAACCATGTATCAATATTAATATTACTGTCAATACTATCAGTAAACAATTCTCCATAATAATTTATGATTGATCAAAATAAATAACAAATTAACAGTATTCAATAAATCATAAACAATTTAATCAATCATTGGGATTATCCATATCATCAACCAATATCCATTCAATTCGATTCAATTATCTTAAACCAATTATCAATTGGCCATGACTTAGTGAAGGCCATAATAATAATAATTATCAATTATCAATTTTATTAATAATTTGTCAATTCAATTATCCATCATACACTAGGGCATAATCAAATGGTCCGTCAGACACTAGGGAGCATTCAATTATCAATCAACTACTGTGGCACAATTCAATTTATTATCAAATCCATTCAATTCAATTATGAAAACATCCATCGACCATAATATCTCCATCGACCACAATAGGCCTCCATCAATCACAATGATCTCCATCAATCATGAGGGTCTCTATTGATCATAAAAGTCGTAATAGACCACAAATGCCTCCATCGGTCATAAAGGCCTCAATCGATCACAAGGGCCTTCATTAACTATTATGCACTAACAATCGACTCCATCCGATCCCAATGAGCCTCAATCGATCACAAGTATCTCCATCTACCACAAGGGCTTCCATCGATCACAATGACCTTCATCAATCACAATGTTCTCCATCGACTATAAAGACCTCAATCGATCATGAAAGTCTCAATAATCAATTTAACAATTTAGCAGTAACCAATATTTCATGTCATCACTTAGATCATGCACAATCAATCTCAATCATTCAATCTATTAATTTATGTCAATTAACAATAGGCCAATAATCCATAATCAATCATAATCTATCAATTCTCAACTATTGATTCATCAATCAATATAACAAGCATAATCAATTTGATGAGTTATACATATTAATGCATGGTCAAGAACAATCAATCATAGTAGAAAATAGATTTTTTGCCGTCAAAACTAGCCTACGTAAGTTGGAACACGAACCGTGTTCCCAATTTTATCTTTGCACCTCAATCAGATGATAACTTTTAACGACTACATATCTCTTCGCTATTGACCTAATTTCTTATAGCGCACGTTGCAAAAAACCGATGCCATGAAAATCTCCCTACGTATCTTAAGTTGGCTGAAAAATTAACTATGTTATTGTATGCTGGAAACTACACGAACATCGAGACTTTGGTTGGCTATAGCGTTTGAACGGCATCCAAACACACTCAGCCACCACTTGGACGACGTTCCACTATGTGCAGGCTTCAAAATGCACATTGGCCTCCCTTTGGATCATCTTGATTTGCGTGCAAATGAAGGAGAAAGATAGGCTCATGGTGCAGAATTCTTTGGAGGCTAAATACTTTCTAACGACGCATTAGACTCTATTCATAGTTTTTAACTAGGATTTTTTACTCTTATTGGGCTTTATGCTAATTCTCCATCAATCTCGCCATCCATCATCAATTACCTTGGTAAATATTCAGATGTAATCAAATTTGAATTTCACTAATTATTTCATAATCATACTTATTAGAAATTCATCTATACTCATATTCATTTTCATCTCTTCAATGTCTTCTCTCAATTAAACTCTACTTTCACCTTATTCTTTTATTTCCTTCTTTTCTTTAATTTTTGGAATTATTTAATTTTATAATATTTTATCATCTAACTTTTGGATTAAATAAATATTATTTTAATGATTGAAATCTTTCTAAACCATAAAACTCTCAACCCTATCCTATGTGGTAGTCTATGTCAGTTAAATAATCTTTTGGATCTCAAATTAAATAAAAATTCCTAATCTCAATCTAATTATAATTTATACTCCTAATAGGACTTAATCGTCCTTCAATCTATCAAATACTCTAATTAAATTATAAAATTATTATATTACCCTTCATGAAAATGTGCGACATTATACTGCCTTCTTGAACTGTGCTACTTGCTCTCGAATTCGCCTAAGAGTACAGTAGGGGTATCCACATGTATGCCCCACGTGGAGCTATATATGCGGGGTATTTGTCTGCATGCCTTCATGTGTTGTTTGCTGAGATTTTTACATTAAAAATAATCAAAATAAGTAATGTCATCTCAGTAATGCATATTACAACATTTAGAAGATAGACGTGGAGAAATCATAAAAGTTATATTTTGACAATAAATCATGTGTTCGAGCATGAGAACATAGTAAAACATGAAATGAATGCATGTTAAACATAAATGAAAGATAAGGCATGAAATGAAATTAATATAATAGAATTTAAAGAAGAAAAAACTGATGTGGAAGTTTCATCTTCTCATATATTCGAACAGAATAATAAATATAATAATCTACAAAAAGTGGGATTATAATATTAAATAATAAGGTGTTAATAGTCTAGATGGAGTGGCATTAAAATTAAGATGTATAATATTAAATAATAAGGTGTATAATACAAAAATATTTGTTAGATTTGTTTATTTTTTTACATATATCAACAAAGAGTGGTAATTAGTTTAATAGAAAAAGTGATAATGGAACAGAATAAAAATGTAGGCGAGATTAGTGAAATTTTTATAATATACGTACAGCGGTAATCCACAGGAGAAATTCAAAGATAACCCTAAATCGAAAAACATAGATAATCTTTGATATTGTTCGTTAGAAAAAGTTCAAGGTAAGGTGCTTCTTAAAGAAATTTATGGAAACTTTAAGGAGGTCAAAGAAAATTACCGAATAAAAATTAGTATATTGAAACTAGAGGATAATAATAAAATGTGATATTTACTCAAATGTGAACAAATAATACAACTACAAGCTGCATTTTTTGAATGATTTTGATGAGCTTGTCATTCATTTCCATAGTCTTTTATCATTTTCTTGATTTTGTTCGGCATCTTCAACTTGTTACGACTTCCAAAGAATAACTAATGTTCCAAGAGCAATTCAAACCACTAATAATTATATTTTTTTGTGAACTTTTGAACATTATTGACCTTGATATGAATTTCCAATACTTTAGACATATATATAATATAAAGTAACGTGCACCAAGTAAACAAGTAAAGGGCTATTTGGCTAAGCTTATATGTCACTTAAAATAACTTATAAGAAGTTTTGAAATTTTCTCCCTATTTGCTTCAACAAAGAGCGGCTACGCACCTAACTAATTGAAAAAAAAGAGATGAAAGTACTTATTTTACCTACTTACGAGTCAAAAAAATAAGCTGGGGGACCACAACTTATTTTGTGAAAGAAAAAAGAATCAATCAATTTGATCAATAAATGTATTATTTTGTTCTTAGAATATACATATCTTTTCTTCATATTTTTCCCATATTATAATATTAAGGAATTTGTGATCATTTGACTAAAATAATAATTTACAATTTTTTTATTACCAAACACGTAACTACTTATTTTTAAAATTAGCTTCAGTCATTAAATCACTTATCAGCATTTCAACTTATCAGCTATTTTATATCAGCTAAGTCAAACGAACCTTAAATCTGCCATGTATTAACGTGTTGGTCATAATAATATAAATTAACGTGCACTAATGCATATAATTGCAAATGCTTGGACGGCTTTGAAGGAAAACCATATCCTTCACTATGGCTGCACAAGTACATTCGTGTGTTTATATTTATTTGTCTGCCATAATTCTCACTCTCACACACAGAGACAGAATATGGAGTAGATGTAACTTGGGGAGGTTTACTAGGAGTATAACCAATTGAATTAGAGTACTTGTCATATACTTTTGATATAATAATTGACACAAAAATTTTTTGAAGTATGCATGTAATTTACCATCTTCTGATACATGGTGCATATTCTTCTAATTTGCTTTAAACCACTATATCGAAAAATTAAAACCATAAATAAATAATGTCACAAATGCTAATCAAAACAAGTAAACCTGTCATGTAGTAATCATGAATCACATTTTATATACATTTTCATATATACATAATATATATATATATATGAATTTAATGAAATTATAAGTCAAACATACAACCTTTTATATTAGATATATTATTTTTTTAAATTAAAATACTACTCATGTTAGTTTTGATCTTCACCATTGGACACTTGATTAACATGTGTAAATAAAAAAATATATTAACATGTGTAAAATCAAAATTGATTTACACTTCATTGAATGACGAATATATTTATTGTGATGATTGACATAACCATGTTAAATAAAAATCAATTACTAAAATTTGGATAAGTAAAACTAATAATTACACAAGTTTGGTGTTGATTTCTAGTTTCTATCTAATAACAAACAATGTTCATAATTTGTCTGCATTGTTTACTTATAGATTTCTCAAAAGTTTCAACAAACTTTCTTTTTACATTGATTTCTTATTAGATATTGATGAATGTAAGATCCCTAATGCTTGCTATGGAGATTGTGTTAATATCCTTGGGAACTACACTTGCACATGTCCACCGCAAACACATGGTGATCCTAGAAAAGGGCCTTGCATATCTGATCACAAGAAATCATTGGGCCTTCTTTTAGGTAAGATTTTGGGAATAATTTCCTGATTAATTAATGTATAAATATATTTTAATACATTTATATTAAAAATTATTACAAAAATATGCAGGTGCAATTATTGGTGTGAACATTGGCTCTGGTACAATACTACTAGCTATAACCTCATTTTTTATTATTCGGAAATGGAAACAGATAATTCAAAAGAGAATGAGACGAAGACACTTTCGTGAAAATCATGGATTGTTACTTCAACAGCTCATTGCCACTGATGAAGATATTGCTAAGAAAATTAAAATATTTTCACTAAAAGAATTGGAGAAGGCCACTAACAATTTTGATTCTTCAAGAATTTTAGGTCAAGGTGGACATGGAACAGTTTACAAAGGAATCCTACCAGACCAATGAGTTGTTGCAATCAAGCGATCAAAAATTAAGGAGAAAAGTGAGATCGATGAATTTCTAAATGAAGTTACTATTCTATCTCAAATCAATCATAGGAATGTGGTGAAACTTTTTGGATGTTGTCTAGAAACTGAAGTTCCCTTATTAGCATATGAATTTATTTCAAATGGAACTCTTTTTTATCATCTCCATAGCCCCGATAAAAAATCTACATTGTCATGGGGAGATCGTTTGAGGATCGCTGCAGAAGCTGCAGGAGCACTTGAGTATTTACACTCTTCTGCTTCCATATCTATTTTTCATAGGGACATGAAATCCTTAAACATACTCTTAGATGACTATTGCACAACAAAGGTATCTGACTTGGAGCTTCAAGATTAATTCCGCTTGATCAATCTCATATATTCACTGCCATACAAGGTACATTTGGGTATTTAGACTCAGAATATTATCAGACATGTCAATTAACAGAGAAAAGTGATGTGTATAGCTTTGGAGTCATTCTTTTAGAACTATTAACGGGGAAGAAACCAATCTCTTTTGATCAAAATGGTCAAGAAAGGAACTTAATAATGCAATTTCTTCGTGCATTGGGAGAAAATCAACATATTGAACTCGTGGAAGCTCGAATTATGGAGGAAGGGACAATGGAAGAAGTTGATAAAGTTGCTAGACTTGCAGAAGCATGCCTCAAGTTAAAAGGAAATGAAAGACCTACAATGAGAGAAGTGGAAGTTCAACTTCGCTCTTTGCAAAAGACCGAACAACAAAGAAGAAAGAAATATAACATAAAAGATGAAGAAGTTGTGCCTCTACTTTTGGACATATCAATAAGTCCAATTGCGCAATCATCAAGTCAGTGTACAAGAAGTTATAGTTTTGAAAGGGAGATGATTTCTTCAATGAGGCGCCCACGATGATTTTGTTTATACTTTTATTTTTGTGCAAAATGAGTTTATCATTTTGTTGTCCTAGGTGTTTGCTTGTATGAGCTCATTGGTAATGGATTGTTGCTTATTTCATGTGTGAAACCTTTGTTTTCTTGTTTGGTGTGTGGAAACTTGTACTATGAAATGTGTTAGTAATATTTAACAATGTCCACTTTGTGGTCATGGCTCTAGACTCGTGAATCGACAAATATTCATTCATAAGCTTTCATATTTGATTAACATGTTAATTTGAAACATAAAATTTCATTGGACCACCCTAAGAAGTCTCATGTGCCATTCAATTTCATTTGACTACAAGAGCACTTTTATAATTTTTGTTACCAACTAGTGTAAGGAAGAATATAAACACAAAAAAATCTTAAATCATTTTCAAAGAATAAAGGAAACATTTTATTCTTGTTGTTACAAAGAAAAAAGGATATCACATATGCATCACACAATAAATCGTGAATTTTCAACTTAAGCACATATACATCACACGTGGGAGAATCCTGCAGCATAAGGGGATTTGGTTCCTTAGTCATCAATTTTCCATCGGGATCGTAAATTTTTGTGTTGTTTTACGTACTTTCCTCTTATTATGCATGCCGCGAGTCAATGACACTCTATCAACTAATGTTGATTGTCCATTTTTTTAATTTGATCGAAGTGTTGTCCTATTATCTCTCATCCATCAGATCTGGTTTAGTGATTTAATTTCATGTGTCCATATGCATATGTTATTTGTGTCATTATAATTATTCCTGATTTTATCTAGTCTATTGTTTTATTTTTAGTCTGATCCATCGATATTTATTTATTATTTTAATCTCAACCGATTATTTTTTATCAGATTTTACATTTTATGATTTAATCGCATCCATAAATATGTTATTACTACTTTTATGTGGATCATCATAAATGTTTCTAAATCATATCCTTCATTTGTATTCTTCTCCATGAAAGTGCCCCTACCTACAGAGTCGAGATAATTTTTGGATTGAGCTAACAATCCACTGAAAAATATTTGGACAACCACTTCTGGTAGTGGTGGCAAGGGCGGAGATAAGTGGGCTCACGTGCCTGCTAGTGCTTTCTGTCTTAGTATGTTTAGTTCTGCAATTATTATCATATTTGTTATTGGCTTGTTGGTTAGCAGTATTCATGCACTCGAATGTTGATCCAAGTTGAAATCTCCTTTCCATCATTTTTCTTTTACACTAGTTCCATTTTCTTTTACACTAGTTTTCTAAAATCATTATATATAATTGATATCTAATTATTTATACCTAATCTTCCAAATTTCCCTCTCAATATTTTTTCCTTCTGTTTTTATCCAATCAATTCATTCTTTCTCTTCTAGACATTATATTTAATATTTTTATTTGATTGTTTTATTTATATATCGCCTTTAATCAATTATTTTTCTTAATTAAGTGGTACAAGTGCATCAATTTTTACCACTTATTTAGCTTCCAAATTTTATAGTTTTATTATAATATTTTTGTCCTCTATTTTAATCCAATCAACTCATTCTTTCTCCTTAAACATTATGCTTTACTATTTTATATTTTTTAAATTTTGATTATTTTTATTTATATATTACATTTAATCATTGTACAATTAGATAATTATGATATTATGTATGCTCATTTGATTTATAATTATTATATATAATTGATATACATAAATAATAATGTAATATTGTTTTGTTAATATATTAATATAATTAAATATTTATGTTTACTATCTTATATTACACTTACTAATTGTTTGTTAAGTGTTAACGTTATTTTTTAATAAATCAAGAGAAATTGTATCCATGATCTCTTTTTTACATTGTACACATTATCTCTTTTTAATTGTAGTGTTATAAATAATAATAATAATAATAATAATAATAATAATAATAATAATAATAATTATTATTATTATTATTATTATTATTATTATTATTATTATTATTATTATTATTATTATTATTATTATTATTATTATTATTATTATTATTATCATCATCATCATCATCATCATAATATAAACATTTTAATTAATTTTGAATTCTAAAAATTAATATATATATATGTGTATGTAAAAAATAAAATTTACGGAAGGAAGGAGGCGAACTCTTCGACTATATATATGTGAATGTGAATTCACTCAAAATATTCCTGACTCCACCACCGAGTGGTGGTGTGGACATCTTCTCAGCATATCGTTGAATCTCTCCCACGCTTCATGAATGGCTTCGGTCTCCCACTACAAGAATGAAGTGATCCGCTCTCATGGCAATCACCTTCCAAAGTCATTTCACTCTCATGCCTAATAACTACAGAATTCGCACAATTGACATCACCTAAAATGCATCCTCGCACTAATGATTTTTGGTCATTCCAACCGTCAAGTATCCATGTAGGGTCACTTCCGTGTGTAACCTAACGATCGGACTTGGGTATCTCTTCTATCATAAATCGGAACTCAGCTAACCTCTTGGCGCATACTAGTTCTCGCTCGCATAGATTATCCGTCTTGAAAGAGATGACCATGAGTGAATAAAAATAGAGTAAGAACATAATTTGATAATGCCCCAAGTTCACCTCTCTATCTTACTTGGTATTGACTATGAATCTCCATTTTGATGCAACTTAGACATAACCCGATCTCTCGGCTAGTATGCTACAACAAAGGAATAAGATTCCCTACAAGAAAAACGCTGATTACAGATGGTCAAAACCGTCTGTAATCAGTCCAAAACCGTCGGTAATACACTTTTCGATGGTTTTTTGAACGAAAGCGATCTGTCGGAAAAACGGTCGTCGCAAATTGATTTGTGACGGTCGTGCAACTGTCGAAACTTTCGACGGTTTTGACCGCCGAAACTTTCAATGGGCATCGCAACCCGCCAAAACTTTCGGCGGTCACAAACCATCGAAACTTTCGGCGGTCATCGTAATTGTCGATCTTTCGGCGGTCGCAATCGTCGAAAAGAATTTTTTAAAAAATAAAAAAATTAGAAGCTGACCAAATCTGACCGCCTGGCGATCGGATCGGGCCGCGGCCTGATCCGGCCGCCCACGGCTAGATCCGGGCCGCCAGGCGGCCGATCCGGCCGCAGGAATTGCCGCCCGCGTAGATCCAGCCGCCAGGCGACCAGTCTGGCCTCCGCGGCCAAATTCGGCCGCCAGTGGTCGGATCAGCTGCCTAACGGCCGATCTAGCCCTGGCGGCTGATCTGACAGCACTGGAGAGAGAGAGAGGGGGGAAGAGGTCGTCGGCGGGTCGTCGTCCGATAGGGAGAGGATCGTCGGCGGGTCGGGCCAGCAAAATAGGAGATGGAGAGAGAGAGGAGAGAGGGAAAGAAGTGGAGAATGGAAAGTGGGAAAGTAAAAATACATATATATATATATATGGTAGAAAGTTGGGAAGCGGGAAAACGAAAAAAGGAGCGGCGGGAGAGTATTTTTAATTATCGACGGCCATGATCGTCGAAAAATCAGTAAGCATATATATGAATATAATATTTAATTATTTTTAAAGTTATCGACGATCGTAACTGTCGGAAAGTATTTAATTATAATAATAAAAATATTACTTACATATATATAATATTTATTTTTTTAGTTTACCGACGGTCCAAACCGTCGGTAATATGTTATATTAATAAAAAACTCCTTATATTATATTATTTTTAAATTTGCCGATGGTTAGAATCGTCGAAAATTATTTAATTATAAAAATAAAATATTATATTTAGTTATATAATATTTATTTTTATTTTACGAATGATTTGAACTGTCGTTAATTATTACAGACAATTCGTACCGTCAGAAATTACAACGGTTTGGACTGTCGCTAATTATATTAATAAAATACTCTTCATATTATATTATTATACATTTACTGACGACTACGATCGTTAGAAATATCGACGTTCCTAATCGTTAAAAAATAAAATAATAATATAATAAATTACATAATTTATTATTTTCATTTTCGACGATTATGCTGTCAGAATTTGCGACGGATGGATATCCGTCGGAAATATTAACGTTCCTGATCGTCAAAAAATAAAATAATAATATAAAAAATTACATAATTTATTATTTCTATTTTCGATGGTTACAACCGTCGGAATTTTCGTCGGAAATATCGATGTTCCTAATCGTCAAAAAATAAAATAATAATATAAAAAATTACATAATTTATTATTTTCATTGCCGACGGTTGTCCGTCGCAAAATTCGTCACAAATTGTGACGGATTTCTATCCGTCGGAAAATGATAATTTTTTTGTAGTGATTACCCTCTCGGGCAGGAGATGTTGATGTTGAAAATCTGAAAAACACTTGAACAAAAAAAGAGAAAAATATGAAATTTGATTATACCCAAAGTTCACCTCTTCACTTTCTTTCCCAGTAGTCAATCATCCTTTTTACACAACCCATGCACAACCTAACCTCTCAGCATGTTGTTTGATTCACTACAAGAAAAATTGAATTTTTGATGGTCGTATCCATCACAAGTCCCAAAACATCCATCGAAAATGTTGTTTTTGTCCAAAAGAAACCATTTGAAAACAATTTTTGTCAAAACGATGGGTACTTCCCATCGAAACCTCCGACGATTATCTGCTTTCCCGATGGATTGGTCCGCCAGAGATGTTTTTTAAAATATAAAAAGGTAGAAAGCCTCTAGTCGGATCGGCCACGGGCGGCAGCCTGTAGGTGGCCGGATCGTCCATGTACGGGTGGCAGATCCGGCCTGTAGGCGGCCGGATCAGCCACGGGCAATATATCCGGCCTACAAGCAGCTGGATCAGCCATAGACAGCAAATCCGGCCTGCAGGCAGCCCGGCCACGGGCGGAAGCTGACGGATCGATTGCGGGCAGCCAGATCTTGTTGGATCCATCCTCTGATCGGCTCCTGCGTGCGGTCGGAGTCGAGAGACAGTGAGAGGGAGAGGGTACTGGAGCCAGAGTCATCATAGCTGTGGGAGGTTGCTGGAGTTGAGAGAGAGGGAGAGGACAGCCGTCGACGAAGCTGTGGCAGGGAGAGAGAGGGGAGAGTGAGAGATATAAGGGAGAGTTAGAGATATAGGGGAGAGGAAAAAAGATGCAGAAATGAAATTAGAGTTTCCGATGGTCTTGTCCTTCGGAATTACCGACGCATGGAAGATCCATCAGTAATTTCAAAGGACGGGACCTCAAAAAAATTAATAATAAAATATTAAAATATATACTTATATTATATTACATATAATTTTATTATTAATTTAATTATCGAAGGCCGTGTCCTTCAAAATTACTAATGGATAAAAAATTCGTAGGTAATTCCGAAGTACGGTACCATCGAAAATATTAATAATAAAATATTAAACATATGTTTATATTATATTATATATAACAAAATTATCGATGGATGAAAAATAAATATTCGTTGGTAATTTTGAAGTGTATGGCCGTCCATAAATTATCGTTGGTATTTCGGAAGGATTTTTCTTTTCGTCGCAAATACCGTCGGAAGGATCCTTATCCGTTGGAAATTTGCGATTCTCTTGTAGTGATTGAAGAATAAGATTAGCCTCCTTTTCCTTTTTTATATTTTAGATTTTTGTGACTCATATCCACCTGCTCCTTTATCTTCTTTTGCCCCTTTTTCTAGCCCGATGAAACTTCTTGTGCTTGCCAGAAAGAATTTGCAAACTTATGAGAGCAATAATTTTGTCTTAATAACCAATGTTTTAATAACCGGACTGGGTATCATGGTTGGAGCATATCGGATTCAACCGAGTTCAATCGAATTTTATTAAATTAATATTATTTTTAATATTTATATATAATGCTTATAATTCATAATAAAAGATAATAAATAAATATTTAATTAAATATTAATATTCATAAAAAGAGCTTGAACTTTTATTATTAATATAGTATATTAATTCTTTTATTTTATTCTTAAATACTATTTTATGATGATAATATTTTAATTAATTTTGACATATATCACTCTCATGTTTATTTTTTCTTTACATTCATTTTAATATTTTTATTTTTCTATTTCCAATAATTCCTCTCTCCCCATTAATTCCCATATTTATTTACTTTTTTATAATAAAAAGATAATAAAATTTTTAATATTCATAAAAAACTTTAAGTTATTATTATTGATATACTATATTGATTATTTTATTTTATTCTTTGACACTATTTTGTGATGATAATAAATTAATTTAATTTGCCATACATCACACTTACTTCCTTTTATTTTCATTTTAATACTTTCCTTTTTATTCCCATTAATTCCTCTCCAGTATTGATTTCCCACATTTATTTTCTTTTTATTTTTTCCAATTCTTAATTCAAATACTTTCTCATTTTTTTACGTTCCTTTTTAACTTTTTATTTCTTATTTTTACTTTTATTTTCTAATTTTTTCACTTTAAATGTTGAACCTGATTTTCTCGATTTAATGGTTGAACCGATTTTTGTCCGATTCAACTTTCATTCCGTTTATTTAATTAATTCGGATCGGACCAGCAGTTGGCTCGTTGTTGAACTGGTTGAACTGGCCGGTCCAGTCCGGTCGGGTTTTAATAACCATCTTAATAATGGAAACTCTCTTCAAAAGAAGGAAGTGGCACCATCCATCCAAGTGCCTCCACTTGTTACCTTCCTATAGAACTGCACCTTGGTCCTCCCGTTCACCCCAATGATTTTCTGAGATTTGAAGATACTACGAATGCACAAAAAATAATAAGAAATAATGGTATTCTATACCAGAATTATCATATTTCCATTTTTATGAAAATCAGTTTGGAGATATTCATAAGCTGGAAATCTAACAAATAAAGTGTGCAGTCATGCATCAAGTATAGAGAATAGAATTAAAATACACACTAAATATAGTCAAAAGGTGTATAGTATTAGAGCATCACGTTCTATCAACACAAAAGCTGTTACAATTCAGCAACTTACAGATTCAGCAGCTCCTAACAAACCAACGTGAGACTCGGACTTACTGGAGAAGCAATAATATGCACATACTATTAATTGCTACTATAATCTCAACCACAAGTGTACTATAATTCATGTATAAATATGTTGTAATTACTCTCGTCCAATAATGAGAAACATATATTTTTTTATGGTATCAGAGTCATAACCAAGGAGCCAAAATCCTTTCACCATATTGACTGCACTACCATCAGCTTCACTGAATGGAAAAGATGAGAACAGCTCTTGCTCAGCTGGCTCCTAGCATCGATATCAAAAGAACTCCAGCCTCTCATTTTAGGACTTCATTCATCTCATGCAGTGTGGACTGCACTCCACAAAGCATTCGGCGAACCCTCCGAAACATGACTGCTGCAACTTAAAATGAAGCTGCAATCATTGAAGAAAGGAGATCAGACAATATCTGCCTATCTTAGTCAGGCAAAATACATAGCTGATGAACTTGCTTCTGCCAGCCATCCCCTTTCCACATCCTGCTTCAACACAATAATTTTCCACAATCTTGGCTCCGAGTACAGCGATGTCATGGCCTCTCTATCAGCAAGAACAGATCCAGTCACCTTTCCAGAATTGCTCTACGTCAACAGGAACTCTCTGCTCCTCAAGCAAACTATATGAAGCACTCACCCAGTAAACCAGAACAAAGGCACCAAGTCCCCCCATTGCACAACAGATGTCGTGGACATGGCGGACGCAGACGATCACCTTCATGCACCTACTCCCCATGTCCAGTCTGCGGACTCCTTGGCCATAGTCCCTACAACTGCCTTACAAACACCCTACTGCAGTCAACCCCCAAACTTGTTCCACTCAAGTTCAACCACTTGTAGGGTCCACAGCACCTGGCGTCACTGTTCCAGTTCTTGGGTCATATTCTGATTGGTTCCCTAACACGGCGCCACCCACCATGCCACGCCGGATCTCCATTCCCTTCAGAATACCCAACCATATTAGGGCGCGGTTCAGCTGCAAGTTGGTAATGCTATGACTATTCCCATCTCACATATTGGAGATGTCATGGTTCAGGCTCACCCTCGTCCTCTCCACTTACAAAATATTTCACATGTGTCTTCCATTACAAAGCCATTATTGTCTGTTCGTCGTTTTACTGCTGATAAATAATTGCTTCTTTGAATTTTATGCTAACTCTTTTCTGTCAAGGACCTTCAGACCAAGGAACTTCTACTCCGAGGACAGATTAAAGACGGCCTCTACCACCTCCGTTCAAAACCACGACCACCTCTGGCGCTCCTCAGTTCTGTTGCCACCACCACCCTCTGGCATAATTGGATTGGTCATCCCTGCTCGTGCACCGTTTCTTGCATTCTTCGCAACATCATTCACCATGATTTTTGACCATCTGCAAATAAATGTGACGCATGTATGCATGGAAAAGCATCCAGACATCCTCTCCCGCCTACAAACAGCTACAGTAGCGCTCCTCTCCAACTGTTGTTCGTTGTCGTTTGGGGACCAGCGCCATGTTCTTCCAGTGATGGACACTATTACTATCTTTTGTTTGTAGATGATTTCACAAAATTCTATTGGTTTTTTTTCCTATGAAAAATAAAAGTGATGTTGCAAGAATTTTTCCAGCCTTTGACCTCTCTGTCGAATGCTTGGACAATGCCAAACTTTGCTCCATTGAGACCGATCGTGGAGGTGAATTCCTTGCCTTACGTAACTACCTTCAAGTTCATGGCATACAACACCGCCTCACTTGTGCACACACACATGAACAGAATGGCTCTATGGAGCGTCGAATTAACCACATTACTGAAACCACATTAACATTATTGTCTCATGCCTCTGTTCCAAAAAAGTACTGGCACCATGCGGCTGACACTGATGTTTTCCTTGTCAACAGAATGTCCACACCTCTGCTTCACCAACATTCACCCTACCAACTGCTACTTGGCATACCCCCAATTACAAGGCACTTCGAACCTTTGGCTGCCGTGTTTATCCTTTCATCCGCCCTTACAATAGACACAAATTTGAATATCATTCCATTCCATGCGTCTTTCTCGGATACTGCCATCACACAGGTGCTTATCGTTGCCTCGACACCTCCTCAGATAAGATCTACGTAGTTCGTCATGCCTCTTTTGATGAAAACACCTTTCCATTCTCCCACCACGAGGCTCCCTGCCCGCCTCCCCCACTTCCTGATGGTCCCTGGCTACAAATTCCTTGCTTTCTCTCCACCCCTCCCGACCCAAGCCTATAGCACACCACCTATCTCTCCACCGCCTACCCCTCCTTCCTTGCTCACTCCTACTTCTCCATCCAGTCCACAAATCGTCATTCGCACCCTACGTCCATGCAAAAATATTAATTACCGCCAACTTGCCGATTTGAAAGCTCTTCACTCTACCACCACACCATGCCCACCTGTCACTTTCAGTGCAGCATCAACTCCGCCACCAATCCATTCTACCCCAACAACCTACTCTCAAGCATCCAAACATTAGCATTGGCACGCTGCTATGAGTGAAGAATTTAACGCATTACTGCGATATTCCACCTGGACTTTAATCCCTCGCACAGCCTCCATGAATGTAGTTGGCTGTTTAAAACTAAATACAATCCCGATGGCACCTCGATTGCCACAAAGCGAGGCTCGTCGTCAAAGGCTACCACCAAACTAAAGGCATTGATTACAATGAGACCTCAGTCCCATTATCAAACCCGTCTCCATCCGCATTGTCCTCTCCCTCACCATTTCTCGTAATTGGTCTCTCCGCCAAATTGACATTAGTAATGCCTTCCTCCATGGCGATCTCACTGAGTGTGTCTATATGTCTCAACCACCTGGATTCATTGATCAAACTCGACCCTCGCATATTTGCAAGTTACATAAAGCCCTCTATGGCCTTAAACAATCACCGAGAGTGTGGTTCTATACATTATCTCAATCACTTCTCCAATTTGGCTTCCTTGGTTCTGCTACGGATACCTCCCTCTTCATCCACCGCACTCCTCACTCTCTTGCCTATGTCTTAATTTACGTTGATGATCTTCCATTGATGACATTGTCCATCACCTGAGCACCCACTTTGCTATGCGTGACCTTGGACCATTGCACTACTTCTTGGGCGTGGAAGTTCTTTGGCACTCCAGCGGCATCATACTCTCACAATAGAAATATATTGAAGACCTCCTTCGATGGACAAACATGACCTCTGCTCGACCAGTTCAATCACCCATGGTGCCTTCACCCTTGGTTCAGTCACCCAAAGCCCCGGCACATTCAGACCACCCACTGGCCGACCCCACACTCTATCATCAAGCAGTAGGCGCCCTTCAGTACCTTCAATTCACTCGGCCAGACAACGCCTTTGCCGTGCGTTATGTGTGCCAGTTCATGCAAACACCTACTGAACACCAGTGTATGCTTGTCAAAAGAATACTACGCTTCCTCTTATAGACTAAGCACCTCGGCCTCAACATCACTCGCTCCACTGACCTCTCCAGATACAAGCATTCTCCAATGCTGATTGGGCAGGTTGCCCCTTGGATCGCAAATCAGTCCCTAGCTTCACTATTTACCTTGGATGCAACCTCATATCTTGGGCCTCCAGAAAACATCCAACTGTTTCACGTTCCTCTACAGAAGCTGAGTATAAAGCCATTGCTGATGCCACTGCTGAATTAATATGGATCCACAACCTCCTCTGTGAATTAGGCCTTTAGCCAACTCCTGCCCCCATACTATGGTGTGACAATATTGGTGCCACATATTTAGCAGCAAACCTCATCTTCCACCGGCGCATAAAGCATGTTGAAGTTGACTTTCACTTTGTTCGTGATGAAGTTTCCCACAAAAGATTGCTCCTTCGATTTTTGTCAACCAAGGATCGAATAGCCGACGTCTTAACAAAGCCAATCACTAGCTCCCGATTCTAGTTCCTCTAGGACAAGCTCCGATTAAGCTCCAGACCTTCTCGAGCTTGGAGCGTATTAGAGCATCATGTTCTGCCAACACAAAAGCTGTTACAAGACTTCTTCAGCAACTTACACAAGACTGATTCAGCAGCTCCTAACAAACCAACGTGAGACTCGGACTTACTGGAGAAGAAACAATATTCACGTACTGTTAATTTCTACTATAATCTCGGCCACAAGTGTACTATACTTCATGTATAAATATGTTGTAATCACTCTCGTTCAATAATGAGAAACATATATTTCTTTATATACAATTTCTCTACATCAACCATGAGAGTGGATTATCTTGAGGCTTTCCTAATTGACTTTTATTTTTGTATTCACCGGATTAGAGAATAAAACATCTGGATATGTTATGCATGCCCTAATGCCCATCTCTATTATTGGCAATTCAATCTTCTTGTTCTCCTTTCTTATCTAGAGTTCTTTTATAACATATTAAAAATCCTAAAAATTAGATTTTCTTTCTTTATTTTCTACACATTAAGTTTTGAACTAGAAAGAAATCCAATTTTATCTCATAGGTTTAGTTTTTCAAAAGTAGCTTAAGCTTAGTGTAAACAATGTCTTTCCCTTTGGATCTACCCTTAGGTACGACAATGCTGACTATGCGCTTATGGTTGTATTGTATGGTAAGGATCATGGTTTGATCTAGATATTAAGATCTTATGATTTTATGATCTTACTACTATCTCGATTTTATCTTGAAAATTTTATATAATATCTTAATACTATCTTAACTTTGATCATACAATCTTACAATCTTATATGATCCTAACGGTCTCATATAATTAATAGAATAATATAAATATTAGTTAACTATATTTCTAATAATAATAATAATAATTTACATGACGTTTAATATATTTTCTTCATTCTTAATTTTTGAAGTAATTTGTCTTAAGAATCGATAAAAAATAACTTAGTGAGGTGTAACTAAAATTTTTAACTATGGTAAATTTATCAAAAAATACTTATTAGTTTAAAATATATATATACTTATTTTATTAATAGGTAGGATTTTACGATCATCGATTCAATCTTTTGTTTGATGGCAAATTGTCATATTGGATCATATTGCTATATTCCCCTATTACTCGAAGTTGTTGCATTTTTCGCGGTAGACACATGCACATTGCATTGCTGTGATTTTCTTTATGCCCTTATTGCTCCAAGATATTGCATTTTTACATCAGTATCTAGACAAATTATATAAATACAGTGTCTAAACAAATCCCTTATATCACCATACGACAACACACAACTTCACATCATTTCATTCATACATTTATGAAATCTACACATCTAACATATTGCATAATAGTAGAAGAAATAGTTGCGATTTCTACCACCCATGTCCAAAGTTGGTGAGTCAAATTTTATCTAAAATTACATTCTATAGAATCTAAATATAAATTTCATATTTTAACTCACACTAGTTTGACTTCAAGAAATTTGGCATTCTAACATAAATTATCTGATTATCCTGGCAGATTGATTGATGATGAAAGATAAGTTCAAAACATGCTAAAAGTATGTTCAATTCATGAGGTATAAATGTTTCTATAAATTAAATCCATTGGCTTATAGGAGAAAGATGCAAAATTTAATTAGTTAAATATTCTCTTTAGAAAAATTGAACTTTGCTTTATTTCTCCCCTGCAGCCCAGCATATCGAAACAGGTAAGATTGAAAAAAAATATATTTTCTTATATCCACATCATTTTTAAATTATTTCATTTCATTTCATGCTAATCTAAGAATAATTTCAAATTTATAAATTCCATCACCTAGTTGTGTTTTCCCAATTTGTGTTTATAATTCAACTTGTTATATAACTCCGCCTATGTTTTATAGTCGATCTCAAGTTCAGATAAAGGAGGAGGATTGTGTTAGGCCTCGACAGCCAGCATAAAATTCTGTCGAATCTCATGAACATGGATCAACGAATATTGACGTCGTATGATCCATATAGCCGACCCCACCTAGTGAGATAAGGCGTTGTTGTTGTTGTTGTAATTCAACTTGTTGATATCATGAGGACCATTCGTGAAATATTTGAAAGGATTTGGGATAAGGTAAAGTTAAAGGATGGACACTGAAAATTACTTAAACTTTAACAAACAAATAAGGTATACACTTTTATAATAAATAGATATCTTAAATAAATAATTATACTTTTATATGGTATTCTAATTATTTTTTGTTGATAAAGAAATGACATAAATAAATAGTAAAAAATAATAACATACTATTATATATATGTGCGTATAGACACTCAAAATTCTCTCCTCATACACATACAAACACCATCCTTGTGGTCTAAAGATGTGAGGGAGGTACAGTTCATGCGTTTCATCTTAATGACATTCCTAATTCCATTTTATTTGGATTCAAAAATATCAACAAGAGAAAAATAAATATCCCAGTAAAATTATTGATATATATATATATATATATATTCTTTAAATTTTTGCTTCAGCAAAAATTGAATCATTCATTCGACCATGAAAGATTTTTCTTCACTCATGTGCTCTCCTACTTCCCTTCATTTTAAAACACTTTTCTTCGCGTTGAGATCTCCAATGTTTAAGTTTATTAGCACCTAATTAACTTTAATTCTATGTGCTTAGTCAAAAGCAAAAAGTAAATAAATCTTAATCAAATCCATATCTCCAAACATTCTAAAACAAATTTTACATGAGAGAGAGAGAGGGAGAGAGAGTTTTGAAGACCAAGAGGACGAGGGAACTGGCAACATCTATCACTCACTCGCTGACTATATATAAATGTCATATAGTTGGCTACCTACGTGACTAGAATATTTCACTCATTGCATTACACGCCCAGCCTACGAACACAAAAATGTACATACAGGAACGCACGCAGGCGAACTGCGAGAAAGGTTGAGGTCCACCAGAGGCGAACAATGCAATTTCGCCTTCGTGGGTCGAAACGTGTCTGATGGTACACGTTCTCTGCAACAATTTGGCTGTTCTTCGCTAGTGAAGGTACCGTACCTACACCCAGACATTCTTTTACTCACTCGTCACTTGATCATGTAGCCGCTTCTTCTCTCTCTCTCTCTCTCTGAATTGCAAACTAATAGTTGCCTGCTGTTGCTCTCGATCTTTCGTTATTCACCAGCTCCAAAAATGGGGAGGGGATGCTGCTGCTCCTTGTGCCCGGTCCAAAGATCCCTTATACTTTTCCACGGCTGCAGTACCAGTAATTGGTTAGGCTCCTGTTTAGCCGCTCCGCTAGCCTTCCTGTTGTCGTGCACTGTGTACTGTGTAGTGCCAAGAGTGCAAACATGCATGCATTATTTCAAAACTGGATGGGTGATGATAATTTTGAATTTAATCAGGTTTAAAATTGATAATGATCCTAATTGAATAAAAGAATATGTAAAAGATATCGATTAGTCATCTAGCAATAATAATGTATCCTAAAGGTTTTATATAGGTATGTGCATATATATGAATAAGAGAAGAGGAGTTGAAGCTCATGGCACTTGTCCGATAAACATGTACTTGAAATCTTGGATAGGCTTCAATTGTGGGGGTTACGTAACACCTCCTTAGTTCCATCAAGATATTATTTATTTTGGGTCGTCCACACAAATTTAAAATTCGTCTTATAGGTAAAGAGGATATTATTTATAAGCTCACGATCACTTTCATATTTTGTCAATGTGAAACTATCCATCCATCCTTTTGACATTTTTGTCTTAGGAGTCTTACAATCACCCTCCCTAGGAACAAACTTCCTCATTGAGGAGTCCACAAGCTTCCACATGGCACAAGTGACATCCTCTGATACCTTTTGTAACACTCCTTTAGTTCCATCAAGATACTGTTCGTTTTGAACTTTCGATTCACACGAATTTAAAACATGTCTTGATAAATAAAGGAAATATCACTTATAAGCTCGTGATCATTTCCATATTTTATCCATATGAGAATATCTATCACCCTTTTGACTTTTTTATCATAGGAGCCTTAAAGGGTCGCCGATGAGATTCAGCATGCAACACCCGAAATTTCATTCCCAATTATCAAAGGCAATTAGGTCATTTGACTGTGTTAGACGTTCGTCATCACATAATCATAATAAAATATGATTTTCATCTATTTCAGCGAAAGCATAAACCATTAAATAAGTTAAAAAATCCTTCAATTAATACGAAAGAATTCGTGAAAACATCAAAGTAGTGTTATAGAATTTAAAACATCACTAATAGCAATTAAAAACAAAATCATAATCAACATCTCTCTAAAAACATAATAAAAAACTCTAAAACATGACTCTAAGACTCCTACACCAGTGTGCAATCTTTATTATCATAAGCTGAGGCATCATCCATCCAAATGTACGGATCGCAGGGGTTTCCCTAGTTAGAGTATGTAAAGTCATGCAATGCGACGTCATGATCCTAAACAAAATACTATATGATATGCATCATCGATTTTATATGAAAGAATAAAATAATATGCATTCCATGTACTTAACATATGATCTAATCATCAATAACAATCCATCATCGTGCATTATAAAATAAACGCATGGCAATACATGTAATAACAATCATCCATTCAATCCATAAGCACATAACTGAAGTACATTTACCATAACCATTGTCTTCATAACTCTCATCAGGATTTTTTTATAACCCTTTGGACTTCCACTTTCGTGGGACATCATTCCATTCCATCGATCATTGATCCTTTTCATTAACGTTATATCTTTTGATAATTGAAATTTATGACATTACCCTCTCAATAGGCTAGCTAGACCTTGGAGATAATGCTCTCCTCTCGCCCCAAGGTGACATCAGAATACACACTGTTGCCGATGTACGTAATGAACATTATAGTCTCTCGACCGAAGGCAACATCGCAATGACATGCAGTTGCCGATGTGTGTAACGATCATTCCGAATAAAAATCTGATAAAGGACCATAGATAATTGACATGTAACATCACCCACAACTGGATTCATTATACTTTACAATCAACAAACATTTACGTTGTTTAATATTCAAATTTTAACTTAGTTACGTGAAAAAACATGCATATACGTGCATCTAAGTTCTTATACAATCAACAAATATTAATACATACTATTAATATTTCAAAAATAATATTTAAAATATCATATACTCTTTCTGATGTTGGTCACAACCATGAAAAGAAATATCACGACCATGACAGAATCTTGAAAAAACCCTTTTGTCATGGCCATGACATTGTTTATTACGGACGTGACAGAAGTCCAATTTTTAGGCTTTCGTCAGCCTTTCTATCACGAGGGGATGCGTCACAAATGTGATAGAACTCTGAAGTTCCGTCGCTCAACTCGATTGTTCACGATTTTTTATCCAGAAATTGGGGAAAATGATACATAATATTCAGAATCAAAACATATGAATTTCCTTAGCATTCTAGGACCAAAAGAACATTGAAAAACATAATAATCCATGAATTTCTAAAATTTAGAGTTCATCCTTAAAACATGAACAATATGAAAAATATGAACCCTAACTATTAGATCTAATCATAGAAGTCTATATATGCATAAATCTAATTCTTTCAACAATAAACACCTTCGTCATAATCCAATATGAGGACAAGGAATCATCATGCTTTCAATCTAATCATCGAAAACCATTGAGAGTGGAGAAAGGAATTTTGAATTCCCTTTATATATCTTTCTTTTATATTTTCCTCTTTTTCTTTCTCATTTTTTCCTCCTCCTTATTCTTCTCGTTCTTCTTTCTCAAGCCATAGCCATCAAGATGTGAAGAAAAGATGTAAATAATAGGAATAGGAGACTTTATATAGAATAGATCACGAGGAATTAAACAAAAAGTTCAAATTGTAAAACCTGAAGTATTACACCGCATAGTTCCTTGAATTGCAAAAGCAAAAATCAGATCATGTGAACTTGGTTTCTATCCAGTTTCCACAAAGTTTTGCTTTCGCATCATGTCGTTTGCAAGAATCAATTGAAAAAAAGTCGGGTTCCTGGTGAATTCCATTTTCTAAACTATATTTTTTAAAATAAATATCAACAATATATTATGTAACAGTAACTTATAAAATTGACATTTCGGTCTTGCATTCTTTCAACTACATCAAGTTTTTGTTCGCGATTTTAAATTATATATTAACGCTAAGAAAAAAAATCAATCTTACAATAATATTCTAAATTCTTTCTTTCAAGATAACTAAAGTTATTTTTTTGTTTCAGTTTAACAAAATAATTAGATTTAATGCTAAATTGGAACTAGATTTATTGACACGGTGAAGAACCTAAATCTATCCTTCAAATTTTAAATTTACTATCTAAATCGGTTGAAATTTTGTGTGTGAGAAATTGCACATGCATCCAAAAACACTTCAAAATTTGGCAGAATATTATCGGATAAAAAAATTATAAAAGAATTACAATGAGATTATTTTTCTTAATCATAACTTCTAAGGAGTCTAGATTTCTTTTGATAAATGTTAAATTTGAATTTGTATTAAAAAAGAACTCTATATTAATTCTTAAAAAATAGGCACCTATCATATTATATAAATTAATTTTATTTCGAGTCATAAATAAAATAGACTTCAAAATTTTATTTCGGAGGGGTCACCCCCTAGACCCATGGTGCCTTTAATTGTAAGGTGTGTTAACAAATGAGTTTTCTTGCTAGAGTAAAATTTAAGATATTATCAACCAAATGTATTACTAGAATTATTCATATATAATTATGTGAACCCATTTACGATATATGTACATTATGCATTAGACTTTAATTAATTATATATTATTTATGAGTATCATTCAGTTGAAACTTTTTGGATCAACAACCTGTGAAATAAATAAACCTATTTTTTATCTGATTGTGAACGATTCCGAGTAAAAATAAATTTGTGACATTCATGATGAACCGGATCACAACGATTTGAAAGTCTTTACACTCGGATGAAACTCATAGGTTTGGGGTTTTAAGTTCTCGATTTTAAAGTTTAGTTGTGGTGTTTGAATGAAAAGTATAATCATAAAAATTTAAAAAGTTAATTTGATAAATAAGTTTTAGTGAGTGTTTGAATAAAGTAAGAATTAAGAATACAATTTATTATTTTATGAAGTATAAAATTAGAATAAATTAAAATATTATGTATTTATTTAGTTAAAATAATAATTTATAAAAATATTTATATTAATATTATAATATATAATTTATGAAAAAAATAATATTATAATTTATTATTTTCCTACGCTGTTAATAATATAATTTACAACTAATATTTATATTAAGTTAAAGAATTAATTTTATAAGCTAAATGATAATATATTAATAAATAAATATTATAATTAATTATTATTTAAGATAATATAAAAATACTTTAATGAATAATATTAATATTAAATAGTAATTAATGATATTGTACTATTTAAAATATAATAAAGAGTTGAAAGGCAAAAAAAAAACAAAAACAAAAACAATTTGAAAAGTTCTCGCTCGAGAATTTTGGTAACGTGATGGGAACTCATGTTGTTTAGTTCAAGTTTCTAAATTTGAGACAAATTACTATCCAAATTTCGGTGCCAAAAGTGATCAAAGGAATGGAAAAGATATTTGAAGAACTAATAAGTTTATACTTTATTTTTTAAAAAAGTTTATTAACTTGGTCAAGACTTGCCTTTCCACCCTAACACCAATTAATTGTATGCCTATAATTTGACATGAACATAATAATTTAATTAATCGTATGCCTGAAATTTGAACATGGACAAAATAATTTTATTCTTTTTTTTTCATGAACGCGGAGCAGGGTAAACTCAAAGTCACGACTTCGGTTGTGTTCTTCAACGTAGATTTTTTGTATCACAAAATAATAAAAAGAATTATTTATATAACGTAATCTAATTCGTACATTTGAGTTTTCTAACAAAGTAATAGATTACTGAATTAAAAAAATAATCCCGTTAAATAAACTCTTAGACATTTTGATTTTTTTTTTCATAAACAGTATGAACATGGAACTCGGGTTTCGGACCTCATCATGACATTGATTCTGACATGACAGTGGATAAGATACTGATCCTGACGTAAATAGTTGGATTTTGGAACTTTGATTCGTCGTGAACAAAAGCCCACGTCAAACGTGATTTTTGCTTTCTACTTTTTCTTACGTTTTTTTTTCAAATTATATATTTAGCCTCCCTTAAACTGTATTTTTTTCACAATTAACTCTAAGCTATAAATTTTAAAATTTTACCCCTAAAATTTAATGCTTATATTATTCCATTAATTTTCATTCATGGTTATGTTAATTTGTTTTTAAATGATTGTGAACTATTACTTTTGGTCTTATTTCTGTATTAAAATAAAAATCAGTATGAGTAAATGCATTATTTAATAATCAATGCAATATTATGTTATAAGCCTTTTCATATATTAAAAAAGTTAAAGGTACAATTGATATATTATAATAAATAAATAAGTTGAAGTTTGGATCAAACTTAGTAAAAGAATTCAAGTGTACTTTGGTAAGTTCAGATGCAAAATTTATAATTTAAAATTAGATGGAAAAATATAATTAACGAGGTGTTAAAGAAAATAAACTTCTTTTAAAAGGTAAATTACTATTTTGATAGATTAACGTAGAGGGATAAATTCGTCAAATAATCATTTACTTATCCTATGCCATTAACCCTACACGGACTACATTCATCACTCTAAAAGTTTGTTTGACAAATAATTAATGGATGAGTCAGACGAGACGACTTGCTGAGTGTGAAATATTATGTGTCATTAAAAAGTTTATACTAATTTAGATAATAAATTATATAAGACGTGAGAGATAAGAAAGATTTTATTTTGTAAAATTTATTTTTATTTTTTATTATATATTTAAAATATTTATAATGATTAAAGATTAACAAATATTCATCATATAGTTTTTTATTACTTAATTTATTTTTCTCTTTTATTTTATGTTTCACATATTTGTTCTATGTTTTCTTATGTTATTTGTTTTTTATATATTTTTCATTCATGTATCTATTTTAAAAAGTTAAAAGATAAGAGACAAATATAGATAAAAATTTATTTCACTAGTACGAGAGAGACTAGAGATTGCCAAGAGAGAAGAGAAGAGAGAGATGGAGAGAGAAGGAAGAGGAGGATTAATTGAGTACAAAATTATTATTCAATTAAGATTTATACTCACATGTACCACTCCACCCTCTCACAATTTTCAACCCAAATAAGCTCTATGTTTTTTATGGCATGTCTAATTTTGGGAGAGAAACTTTAAATTTTTTTTGAAGGAGAGAGACATGGAAGTAAAATGAATAGAATACCTATTAATTAGAAATGAAAATGTCGTGTCATGCTCGTGCCGGTCAATTCGTATTGGATCGTGTCGCACGGCCTGATCGAGTTGAGTCGTGATGGGTCGAATAGTCCGTTTCTTTTTTTCAAACTTCTCAATTTTTAATTTACTTAATTTGTATAATATAATTAGTATTATTTAATTATTATATCATGTATCACTTAGTGAGTAGAGACTACTTTAATTATTATAATATTATATATTAATTATATACTTAAAATTTTAAATACGTTAATTCATTCAATCATTATTAAGTAAATGAATTTGTAATGAATAATTGAGTCATAAGTTATAACATTAATTGGTAAATATTTAATAAATATATATTATATATTTATAGTATAATTCATATTTCATAATAGTAGAATATTATATTAGTATAAGTCCATAACATTAGTATAGGTAGTTAAGTAATAATTTACTATATACCAAGTTAATAAGATGAATTATTTATCTTGTGTTGGAGTATTTGCATCAAAGCAAGTTATAAGATTCTATAATGAAATGCATGGAATTAAAATTTTAAGACACCCACTAACGTTAGTAAAAAAGCCTAAGTTCATACATTTCATAATAGTATTATCACAAGAGCCACTATTTACACCCATTTCGAGTGAAAAGACTGCATCTTTGGCACTGTATAATTTATATATAAGAATAAGATTATAAGAGAGAGTGTGTGAGAGTTTGACAAAGAGAAAGAGGATATTTAAGTCTTTTGAGACGACTACTTGAGAGTTGGTTGTGAGATGAGAATCTTATAATTTATAACCTTATATATAATTAATTGGTAAGTATTTAATCAATATAGTAAATAATATATAATAATATAATATATATCATATATTGTATAATTCATTAGTATAGGTACTTAGGTAGTATAGATAGTTAATTAAATACTTATTTATTATATAGTAAAAGTTGTAATAGACACTAAGATTTATGTGGTTCTACTATTTTAGTCTACATCCACGGAAGTTTTTTTGTTTTATTATTATTTATTATTGTGAAATAATCAATAAATGCAAAGGGTTATTTCCATAAACCACCCATAAACTATATATCACGATTTTCTATATCTAATCCTAAACTATGAACTTATTTTTTTATCCCTAAACAATCATGATTTTTCACTTTTTCCTTTTTTTATGAAAAGACTAAATTACCCTCCCTCTATAATGTATCAAATAATAAATATAAAAAAAATGTTCCTTGCGCCGGTCGTCCGCCCCCTTCAATCTGGAGGCCACCTCCATGAAGATGTTTGTCAATGCCTATTCCACTAGTTCATCTCTTTCGTTGCCTACTCCCACTCCCGGGGCATCTTCCATTGGGATCTCAAGCCGGAGAACCTACTCCTCAACTAGGTTAGCTGCCTCAAGGTCTCTGACTTCGTCCTCGCCATTGTCGCCGACCAACTCCATCACCACTAGCAACAACAAAGTGCTCACGATGCTCTTCCACGCGCTATGCGGCACGCCGACCTACATCATGTCGAAGACCCTCTCCAAGTGCCCTTATGACATGGAGACGTTCGACATCTTGTCCTACGGTGTCATCCTATTTGTCCTTGTCGCGGGTTCCTTGTCGCGGGCTCCTTGTCGCGGGCTTTCTTCCCTTCAATGACCCTAACCTCATGGCACTCTATCGTCGGATCTAACGCGACGAGTACTGATGCCGCCACTAGGTCTCTCCATACCTAAAGAGGCACCTCTCCCGCCTCCTCGATGTCAATCCATGGA
Source organism: Pontederia crassipes (assembly GCA_030549335.1). Lineage (NCBI taxonomy): Eukaryota > Viridiplantae > Streptophyta > Magnoliopsida > Commelinales > Pontederiaceae > Pontederia > Pontederia crassipes. The sequence goes on along the minus strand of CM060197.1, from coordinate 37,367,414 downwards.
CTTGCATCACCACCGTCGAGATCAACGACGACCCTTGGCTCCGTAAGGGTCTCAATGTCGGCCAATTCATGGCGATCGTCGCCCCGACTTCCATCACCGTGAGGAGATCGAGCACAAGATCTCCAAAAACAAAGACGAGGAGAACGAGGAGCGGGAGATGAATGCTTTTGACATCATCTTCTCCTTCTCCTTCCGACGAAGGTCGCAGCAGGGGGTGTGCCGAGGTACACAACTTGAATTTTGGCTGAGCAAGGATAAAATTTTGAAATTTTGGTTTGGCTTCGACCGAGATGGTCGGGAATATCTTGACATGTCGTTAGCTTCTCTTGCTGATACTGATACATTTATGAACTCCATCCCCTTAGTTGTTAGAGTGCCTGTGTCTATGCTTATTGACTGTCACGGAGAGCGCACCTCATGTGTTCCCATAACACGTTGGCCACCAATGATCCAATTCCATGATCAATATCGAGTTTTCCGCTCCTCGACTATGTCTAAGTTGTCAATATTTGTCGTCTTTCATCTTAATTGTCGCCATTTTGTAGTGTCATACCCCTGCAACCTCATCATTCATGCGTTCATGATCACAACCAACAATTTTAGTAACTACAATGCTATATCCTAGTAACCATCCTACTAAAGATTCTCCTAACATCTCACAATAGCACAAGTTATAATTTATCAACTTTTGAGGGTGTTTTGCACATGTGAGTATTAGGAGGATTCTTAGGAGGATGAAACATTTTCCTTTTAGTAAAAAGGTTTATCTCCTTGTCATGTGAAATTATGTTTAACTAAGAGCTAGGCAAGTGATCGAGAATGGTATATGTTTGTCTGAATTTTTATCCGACCACTTTAAAATGCTACAACGACTATCAATAAATGTAGCAAAACATTCTCTTATTTGAAATTTGATTCCAAAAACTTAAATACTATATTACATAACATATGGACCAAGTAATAATTGATTTATGATGAAACATTTATTAAATTTTGCATCGACGAATACATGTGTAATAGTACAATACACTATATATATCATAGTAATTACTTGTACTTATCAGTTAAGTATTGCATTATGATAATTACTAATGCTTTATATTTTTAAAAGAAATAATAAAATGGTACTGTTATTCTTAAAATCACATGTATTTAAGGAATTAATATTCAATATTTAACAATAGTTTATTTACTTAATTTATTTTTATTTTGTAGCTTCTTTTATTTTTTGTTCACTTTATTCATTCCAATAGTACCATTTTATGAAACAAGAATATCAAGAACAAAAATAAAATAAAATCATATCTATCGAATTCGCCCAACATTTTTTTCACCGTTATTCCTTGTCAAACTGTTGATCATGCTGCCAAAAATCAGATGCCATGACACGTTTGCCTCAAGATCGACTCCATTTCAATTTCTCAAATTAGGCAAGCAAATGATAAGCTAAATTTCATACGTAAGAAAATACCAGAACCAATGGACAAGCTAAAACTTCTTACTTTCATTATTACGTGTTTCATATTTATTCCACCTTATGGAAGTCACCTTTCATACGTATAATATCTGAACATGAAGTTTAGAGGTCTCCATTAATTTAGGACCTCGACATGAATTTATCACCTTTATTTAAAGCGAAATTTATTATATTAATTAGATGAATCTATATAATTTTCAGTTTATATATAATTTCCCTTTGGTCCATGAATTATAACAAAGTTTTCGTTGAGTAGTGATCATACCTCATCAAAGAAAAAATGAATTTGCAGCCGTCATCTCTGACAAGAGCATCAACGAATGCACCACCATGTCTCTGCTTCCTTCTCCGAACCACGTACTCTCGTCACGTCTTCGAGTGATGCTCCAAGTGCAATTACTGTTGGGAGGAGAATTCTGCAAAGAAACGAAAATAAATAAATAAATAAATAAACAAAAAAGGAGAAGAACTCTGTAACGGTTTGTTACGTCAAATGCTTGCAAAAACCAAACTCCTGCGTGAAGTGAACCCTGCCCAGTTTTAATGCAGTAGACCACAAAATGGAACAAAAAGAAAAGAGTTATGGCATGAAGACAAAACTGAAAACAAACCGAGAAGAGAAGAGGGGAGAGAGAGAGAGAGAGAGATGAGATGAGAGAGAGACTGCAGCACACTCGTGTGTTTGTGACATTGCGTCGTCCTGCAGCCTTTTGCCGACATCCCGTCTTCGATGACCAACTCATGCTTGACTCACTTTCAAATAATAAAATTATTATTAATAATAATAACTACAATTAGGTGCATTAAGAAATTTTAAATATATCATATATTTAAAAATAGGGCTATTGTATATTAAAATTTCTTCTAGATTGATGGACCTACATCTTATTACAACATAACATACAGACATACAACTAAAGATGAGTTGAGTTGTATATTTATTTTATCCTTAAAAACAAAGCATGCATATAGACTTTGTTCACATGGGCTGAACAGCATGTTCTCATCTTTTTTATTTTTGAATCAACGACTCATTCAAAAAAGCTTGAAATCTTTAATAATGATAATAACAATAGCAACAAAAAACAATAATAATGATTATTTTTACTTATTCTAATTCTAATTCGTTTCGTTAATTCATTAGAAATTAACTATAGGGAAAGTTTGTCATTTTATAATATTAACTTTCAAAATTTTCATTTATTATCATTTTCTAAAAAAATAGCTTCCCATTTAAAAAGTAAAATGAAATAAGAAACATGCGGAGTCTTGGAGTAAAAATATAAAAGTACAAATATAATTTATGAAAATAATTAACTTTTAGTTATTTAATTTAGAGGTTGGAGTAAAAATAAGTGGTAGTTCAAATAACGAAAATAAAAGGTAATAATGACCATGTCCAATTATTAAAACATAGATTAATAAAAGATCCATCATAATATAAATTATATATATATATATATATATATATATTCAACGATATTTAATATTATTAGCATATTATACATTCATTTTTCAGGTCAATCTGAAAGAAAAATGTGATCATCTACGTCATACCTATACATTATTATACACCTACATATACATAAACAGTATATTCTATTCCTAATTATATATAGTAGAATATATATATATATATATATATATATATATATATAGGAGTAGAGAATAATGTATATGTAAGGTTTCAGTCTCCACTTCTCAACTAGATTTAAAATGCAACATAATATGACAGCGATATATAAATATAATGCACTAACTTATTTTTAGTGCATTACATACTCCTTATTTTAGTGCATTACATACCTGAAGTTGGGCATTTAGACATTAAATAATACAGTCAAACGATGATCGAGTTAGAGGTGGGTGGATTCGAAATTTATTCACGGGTTAAATTGGACTCGACTCGTGAACACCCCTAATCAAAACTTGAGCAAATAATTAGATTATTGAATATGAAAAACCTCCCAGTAAATACAATAAAAAACATAAACTATTCTTCATCACTCTAATACACAATTACACGTACACAAGTCTCCGCCACAAAACCAAAATATTTTTGAAGTGGTCACGTTACCGCGTGCGGAAAGTAAAGTTAAAAAATGACCTTACATCCTTATCTAATAAGAATAGCTAAACAAATAATTTGTACGCATTAAAATTAAAAATAAATTATTAGTGATTTCACATTGATTACGGATCTATCCGTATATATATCTATATATTTTAAATTTTTAATAATTTCTATTAAGAAATCTTTAATAGGATTTCAAAAAGATTAAATGTTCTTTTTTTGTTATCAATAAAAAAGCTGAAATGTATGACATACCTGCTGTTTGGCCACCGATAGCTGCTCAAGTAACGTACGCATAGGCCTTTGTCATGCTAAGACCAAGCGCCCCCACTGTCGACGAGCGGAGCTGTGTGGGACATTTCAGCAAACACCTTTCCCGCCCGCGCCACAACAATGGCGCTGTATATTTTGCGCACACGCACACGACGAGAGCGAGCGAGCGGGCCAAAACTATAATATCGAAGAGTGAAGGCGTACACTACATATATGATATATTACTCCCCCCACGTCGCTTCAATCCATCTGTTCTCCTCTCTCAAGTCTTTTCCTCCTTTTTCTTCTCTCGGCGCGCGCAGCACTGCGCGCTGCTCTGCACCCATCGCCGCCCGAATACCCGCAAAAGCTGCTGCCTTGGCCGAATCCCCCTGCCAAAAATAGGTAACGTTCGTTACTGCGACCAAAACTACTACCACCGCAGCATGCAGCTGCAGCAGCGGGAGCACATGTAGCTCGGAGTTGCTCACGTCTCTTGTTTCGTTCATGCAGCAGCAGCAGCAGCAGAAGCATCAGACGACGGTAGGGTCATAAAAGCAAACACCTGATGGGGCCGGGGAACACTTGGTTCGCCTTCGGCTACCCTCCCCCCTTCCAACCCATCGAGATGCTCCTCTTCGATCACGACTCCTCTTCCCCTTCCGCTACTTCTTGCTCTCCGCCACCTCTTCCTCCTCCTCCGCCGCCGCCTCCTGTGAACGACTACTTCCACCACCCCATCTCCTACGCCTGCCACCTCTTGCCGCCGTTCCCCGCCGCCCCCGTCAAGTTCGAGGACTTCTTACCCCCGCCGCCACCCGCCGACCAGGACGGTGCGCCGGTCTTCTCGACGTCGCTCCTCGGCCCCGCGCCGCGCGAACTCCTCCAGGTGGCTCCTGCTTCGGAGGGCGGCGGCGGATGCGGGTCGGACTCGGCGGAGGCCTACTCGTCCCCAGGGTGCAACGTGGCGTTCGCTGCCTCCGGGCGGTCGACCCCGGATTCGCGCAACGAGATCCCCATCTCGGTCAGACCGCTGGCGGTGGTGGCCGGGACACCGGATAGGGACGGTAACGGGGATATGACGGTGGCAGCGCCGGCGGCCGCGGGAGCAGTACGTAGGACGTCGGTGTACAGGGGCGTCACGAGGTGCTTAATTAGATTAAATTGCGTCGGATTAAGCGGTTAATCTCCGGTTTAAATGATGGGGGAAGTCGGTTGGGTTTTTATAATGCATATTATTATAATTTTATTATTTATTTGGTGGGGCCGCACGTGTGGGTCCTGCAGACACAGGTGGACGGGGCGGTACGAGGCGCACCTTTGGGACAACACGTGCCGGAGGGAGGGCCAGAAGCGCAAGGGTCGCCAGGGTACGCACGTGTAAATTTATTTGCCATTTTTCATGGCATTTTTCTTAAACGTGCATTTCTTGACATATTTAAATTGTTCACTTTTTTTCATCTTTCTTATGAACAGTAAATTTAATATTGCCATTCTATTTTCGTTCACAAGTTTAAATAGTAGTATTACAAGACATTTAATAATTTTATGACATATATACTGGAATTTTGTTTTTCTGATCACGGTATGTATATTTTTAGTTTTTTTAATCACAAGGACAATGCGATTATGGCGAAAGAAAACATTAATGCAGTCTACATGCTGCATTTTAAAAATGATAGTATATCGGCGTTTAGCATGACGACGCATGGGAGATGCCGCCTCTTCTGCTGCTGAGATAATGATGATGATGTCGTATTTATTTATTTTATTATGAAGAGACAACAGCCACTGACTCCTTTCCTCACCTGAGAGAGAGAGAGAGACAGGCAGAAATGGAGCGCAGCAAGTGGAGGCTCGGGCTCTTCCAACTCGTGACCCCACCCGCTGTTTCTCTTATTTGTTATGGACGAGAACGAGACACGTCAGCTTGGAAGGGTGTTTGCTATTGTCCATGTCAGCTTCCGGTTGCATTGATGGTGTGATGATGGAGGGGCTTCGGCTTGGAGGGGGATGAAGTGGGGGCTCTGCCGAAAGGATCTGTTGGATGTGAGACGTAGATAGATTGTGATGTGACTGGACACTGGCCTTTTGATGCGTTTTTAGACGCCAGCCAAAAGAGGCCGAGTTCCCTGCCCTGGTTCTAAGTACACACTGTAAGGAAGGATGCCCCCCTTTTCAATGAAGTTGGATGTCAAGTCTAAAGCCTGGAGCCTCTGGAATGGCAGTATCTTTGACTGAAGTATCCGGGGCCCCCTCCTCCCTCCCTCCACCTCAACAAGGTTCCGGTGGAAGTATGCACGTTCTGGTGCAGGAAATGTGGACTCTATTCTGTTTCATCCTACAAAAGTTTACAATGAATTGAATGATCAAACCTTTATTGATATAAGGGTCGGTGATATGATTGATCCTGAAGCTATGAGGGTCGACATCCTCAGGCGGTGGAACATCTTCTCTTTTCAAGAGAAGTTTGTAGGATATAAATTAATCCTCCGAATAATATTCTCTGTTAGATCATTTCTGTGAAGTGCCAAGTTTTGATGACATTAATGCCTTGAGATAGTTTGAACTTGCACATTGTTTATGTACCTCTTACGAGGAGATTATTATCATTACAGTGACTAAATTGATGTTCAGAGAATATTGTATTTTGTGCTGTGATAGAGTGAATCCACCACATTTGAATCCATGACAGAAACTGAATGGTGTATGTTGTTGACAACTCTAGATTTTGTATTCTCTTGGAGCAGTGTTGACTAGTAGAGTTTTGCTTGTCTTGTAGTTCTTCTTAGTCAGAAACGTCTACTATGCCACCAACTTTGTCACCTACTTAATGAATGGAAGCTTGTGTACTTGCACATTACTTCTATGCTAATGAAATTAGAGTTTTCTTGTCTTTTTCATTTATCTAATATATCTACACCTTTCCCCTGGATTCCATTATGTTTCAGTTAATACAATTTGAAAGTACGAATTAATCTTATGTAATCTGATTGAGATGTTTGAAATAGTTCAGCAGTTGGGATGCTGTAGGTGTAGTTTCTTTAAGATTGTTTTCAATGTTTCGATATTAAGTGGTGGGATCAATGCATTAAAGTTTAATCGTAGTCCGGGTTCTTTTTGCTCTTTTTTTGTCTTTTGGCTGATGCTGTATTATTCTTTCCTTTTGCATGAACATTCATCTCTGGATCCTGATGACGGCAATTTTCAGTATATTTGGGTGAGGACGAACTTAGCTTAATTTGACTCTCAATAACCTGATATGAAAGCAATCGTGTTACTGATATATTTTCTTTATACCTATCCAGGTGGATACGAAAAAGAAGAAAAGGCAGCTAGGGCCTATGATCTTGCTGCTTTGAAATACTGGGGTTCTTCTGCCACTACAAACTTTCCAGTAATTCTCATGTTTGCATGTATTTCAGTTTTTTAGATGAAACCAATCGGATAACCTCACAAGCTCTAACATATAATTTTGTTAATGCTCGAGGCATCATTTTTCTTGAAAAGTAAACTAAGATATGGTTAGTGTTTGACCAGACATCCTGGCTTTTGGTTTTAGAATCAGGAAACACCATATTATCTTTGTATTTTAACTTTTCAGATAAGCACTTATGAGAAAGAGATTGAGGGCATGAAGTGCATGACTAAGCAGGAGTTCATTGCATCAATACGAAGGTCTCTTTCTTTATTTGTTGCAAATTTCTATTGAGATATCATAGGGGGCATGGACTTATGTGATTGATATCTTGAATTTCCAGAAACAGCAGTGGATTCTCTAGAGGTGCTTCTATATATAGAGGTGTTACTAGGTAGAAAATGTTCTAATATCACTGTTTTTTTATAGTTGATTATATCTTCAGAAATTATGTGTTCCAAGCTTTTAACTAGACCATTGTCTTGGTTGTCAGGCATCATCAACATGGTAAGTGGCAAGCAAGAATAGGCCGTGTTGCCGGAAACAAAGATCTCTATCTCGGAACATTTGGTATGTGCATTACAATAATCCTCATAATTTTTGTAGCTAGGCATGACATCACTAACATGAACAAAGATCTCTATCTCGTAAATTGCGAATATGACATCACTAACCTGATTTTCTTCCATCAGCCACTGAGGAAGAAGCTGCTGAGGCATATGATGTGGCTGCAATCAAGTTCCGGGGTTTAAGTGCCGTTACCAACTTCGAGCTTAGCAGATATGATATAGAAGCCATCACAAATACTGATCTGCCAATCGGATCATCTGGCAAGCGCATCAAACAGTCTGTCGAAGTCGAGGATAGCCAGCTTGCTATTGTGACCCACGATCCTCTACATATGAACATCGTTCCTAATTCCTTCCTCCAAAACCTCCTCCAGCTTGGTAGTCCTATACATGATCATTGTAGTTTAGAAGACGCTGACCAAGATATATGCAGTCAGAATTTGTTCTTGCTCTCGGGTTCTGATCAACCTAAGGAAAGTCTCAACCCCCGGTCGGAAGAAACTGGGATCCTTCAGCTGATAGATTTCTCACCTACTCAGTGAAACAAATCCCTTTGAAATTCGCAATAGGTCTGTTAGTACTAACTCTTTTGGGTGTAGCTGCACAGTCCCACGCTGTGCTATTTTGTGATAAGGCAAGATATTTGTTCTGGAACATGTATAGCTTGTCTGCTAAGTTGTTCAAGGTGGCTCGTATTGTCATAAGAGTGACTAGGGAAGTTTGTTCTCTTTTCCCCAGGAAATGAACTCTTGCTCACTTTCTGTACTTAAGCAATATAAATGCACTTGTTCATATCATGTACCTGGTTCTTGTGCTCATCTGTTCTACCGCGTTTTAGTTGCAAGCACCTCTGCAGAATGCATTCTTGAAGTGATTTCACACTCTTACAGAACTGTTAGCAATACAAAATTCGACTTAAAAATAGTCATTTTATTAAAAGAATAATAGTAATGTTAGATTGTCTTGTTTGTTAAAATGACTAAATTGTTTGATATTTCATATTACTATGTTCAATGAAAAAAAAATACTGGATAACATATCTTTCTACTGGGGTGTTTTGATGAGAAAAAAATGAACATAAATATAGAAGATGGACAAAAGTATCCTTAGTGGATCTGACTGAAGCTTGCGCCTTTTTGTTTATCATTAAATGCTATATTAAAATGGAAAAAATAAATAATTTAGAAAAAATAGAATCTATAATATATATAATCAATAAAAAGATTTGGTTATATATATATACATACATATATATATTTAATTGGAAAACAAAGGAAACCAAAATTCTAAATATTATTAAATATTTTAAATGAAATTTACATAAGTAGATTAAGTATATAGAATAGATATAATATAATAAATATTAATAAAAATATTTTACTAGAAAGTAATTAATGAATGTTTTGGATAAATAAAGTTTTATAGCAAAACAAAATTATACATAATTCTTTTGTGCACTGCATCCTTCCAGTTATTTTTTTTTACTCTACAAGGATGTCCAAGAAATGGTTATGATGAATATTATGACTTCTACACTCAACTTATTTTTAAAATTTGTTTTAACGAACAAAAATAAATTTTGGTTTCATTTGAGCTAAGCTCCCGTTTAGGCTTGCACATAAATATGGGCATATCACTAAATTTCAGTATAATTGTAAAATAAATTGTTTAAACATTGTTAATGAATTGAAAAAAATATTAGCTTTTTATATTAAAATATTATAAATTAAGTCTATATGCATAATATATTTTTAGGGGTGAAAGTAGTTTGAGTCGGATCGAATTTTTTATCTAAAAAAATTATTCGCTATTTTTTGGATTGATTTTTTAAATTAAAAAACCAACCCAAAATCATTTTAAAAAAATAAAAAACACCATCTAGAGAGTCCATTTTTTTAAACCCTAATTTTATATAATCATATTTTAAAAATATATATAACAAAATGCAATCAACATAAAAGTGTTTACTTTTATATTAAATATAAAATATATTATTAAGATTTTAAAGCTACAAAATTAAAGTTCAATAAATGTGACTGAAAAGTATGAAATTTTATATAAAAATTATTATATCTATAATAATGAAATGGATAATTTATAAATTAATTATATAAATAAAAAGTGGACTCGAAGGACCCTTACAATTTCTTTGAATGAGATCTTAATTTTAGCAGATGAATTTTATTTTATTAAAAATTATCTTAAATCATATTTAAATCTTTAATTTTTTTATTTAATTTTTCGGATTGATCGAATAAGTTTTTCGAGTCGGGTTTTTATTGAACCCCTAATTGTTTTAGTAAGTCAACCTTTTAAGTAACCTCGTTATTTCGAAAAGAAAATGTGACAGGCCTCAAGGCCCACTGGGCTGCAATGTGGTTTCCAGGACTGGCGACGAGTGACGTGTAACCAACAGAAGGCCGCCATGGCGAACGCACACAGCGGTCGTGGTCCGATTTGATTTTGGTCATGGCTTCACTGCTGAATCGGTGCTGGATGCGCCTCGTCGTCGCCGGCGGCGGCGGCGGCGGAATGGCCGTCGACAGAGCTCCGCATTACCTCCACCGCGCCGTCCGTTGCTACCGTCCGCCTCTGTACGAAGGTGCGACTCTCGATCGCCACGTTTAAAGCATAAAAAGCGACGGGACGTAGGGTTTAGGGGAAATCTAAGATTTTAGTACTGGCGTTTGGTATTTTTTTAATGCAGCCAAGGTGGGCATACCGGAGTTCCTGAGAGGGGTGGGGAACGGCGTGGACGCCCACGCCGCAAAGCTTGAGGCAGAGATTGAGGACATTGACAGGCTTCTTGTCACCAGAACACTTCGACTTAAGGAGCTCGGCATCCCCATAAAGCACGTAAGGCCTCTTGTTCTTCAATTTCTCGCTTCCTCTTTTTTGATAATTTATAGTGGTTTCCGTGGCGTCATGCATTTGATTGCCACATGCACTTGTTTTCTTGTCTATTTTTCGTTGGAAATAATTGGAATGTGAAGGAGTTGTGGGGTCTTGTGGTGTATCAATGAGCTCCTATATTAAACTTAACATATGATTAATAATGCAAATGATGTCAAATTATGTTTTTTTAGAAGCATGTCAAATTATGTTTTATTCAAATATAGGATGATCTTGGGCTATGTGATTGAATTTGGAATTGGTATTAGATATACTAATACAATGCTAGAACTTTGGCGCGGAATAGTTTATAGTCCTATCGTCCACTGCAAATTTTCTATATGCTTATTTTTGCATGTCTGGTGGTAGTGCACCTTGTATGTGAAGTTTCAATAACGTGGAACTTTAGTTATTTTCTCCTTTTGCCTGTCAAAACATTGATAGTGTGTTAATGAAGTGTGTGCTCTGTCTTTGCTTCTTTCCCTCTGAACCACAGATATGGTTTGAAGGGATTAAGGCCAAAACACAATGCTCTTTTTCGTTTTGTAAATTATGATTTGGATCACGAGTGTGTTTCAGGTCAATGAGTAGCATGGGTTTAAGAAATAAGATTATCGTACATGTTAAGGGAAGAGAATGTAATGTTTATCTTCGCATTAAACCACTCTTTCTAAGATCATATTGCAGAATAATCCTCTTTTTTTGGCAAGGAATTGCAGAACAAAATTGTTTGTTTGTGAAAGTGAGGTCTGAATCATTGTCATTTTACTTTCAATTGCATAGTATTCTCCTTTGTCAGCATGATAGCTCTGACCTTGTTGGAGAATATGCATGATACTTTTTGAACAACAAAAGAAAGCTTGATTTAGTAGCCCAATCCAATTCTCCAGTGTTGAAAGATATACTTTCTTCTAATCTAATTTTCTCCTCGAAGGGAGTTCACTTCATATAGCTACATGTCTTTGGGATTTAGACAGAGAGAAATGGGTAAAACTGATGAATCTGTTTGATTCTACTTCTGTTGGAAATAAAATTTGTGGCTAGAGCATGGGATAAGTTGGCTGCAAGAATTAGGACCAGCCAGAAGCATTAAGATAAGTTGGCAGATGGGAGTTTCCTGCTTGGCACCTTGCTTATATAACATGCTTCAACTCTCATGTGTGAAAAAGATTGTGGTTTACCTATGCTTTTAAACATGTGGTAAGGAAAATATCCAATGTCGCAATATTTATGGACACAAACTGTTCAACATTTAAACAAAGATGTCAAAATGAGAGAAATAAACTTTTTCAAGGAGAAGTTAACTTTAACATTATCAAATATTAAAGTATTTATCACTTTATTACTTCCGTCTCTTTTCTTTTCAAATGTTTATTCCCAGAGATAACAATTTGTTATTGCTTCATATGAAATTATTCTAAAGTTAAACATGAAAATCATTCTCAAATTCGAATGGTGTATAGCTGATCTTTCTCCTTTTACTTATCTGAAGCTCTTATGGACTTGATGTATCTTGATGTAAAGTTGCATTGTATCTGGTTATAGGCTTTAGTTATATAAATAAAGCATATATCTATATCAATATACAACAATTATGTAATATAGATATTATGCCTTCGAATACATGGTTTGTGTTAATTTAGATTATCCAATATTGAGCTCCATTGAACGACATATTAATTATTTCTCCTTCCTGTTTGGTACAGAGAAAGTTAATTCTGAAATATACGCACAAGTACAGGCTAGGGCTTTGGAGGCCCCGCATTGAACAACAAAAGGCACTTGCTTAGTTTTGATGTCAGAAGGAAGGGGCAAGCACTGATTGAAGATTTCAGGATCACTTGAACATGTATCTGTTGTTCCCCCTCAAAGTGTCTATTGTTTATCATCTTTGTGAACCCATTGCACTACTTTGGGTACAAGACATTTTTGTTCTTTGTTATTATAATTAATATGTTCTCTTGCAAGCGAATAATATTACGTTTTGCTTGAAATTTTGGGTTCAACTTCAGAACTATTTGATTGTGTTGTGTAAATTTCACAGTTAGAGTACTCTTTTCTTATACGATTTATCAATCACTTAGTTTGGTTGTGCACACTTGAACCAAATTATAATGACATTATTATTCAAATTGCTGGTGTCGATCGGGTCATCTTTAAGATCTTAAAGTTGCAATAGTCATATGAATGTAATAACTACGTGAAAGGAGCAAAAACACAAGATGCTGAGAAGTTCGATGTCAATAACTGAATAGTAAGGGAAGTACAAGTAATACATGAAAACCACGAAAAGGATGCCACGGGCACCATGAAGGCTGTTGATGGCCTCCGGAGTCTCAGCAAACAGCTCATGTTCATTTACAAAGTGTATCCCTACATTAGTCAGTGACTATGTACAATAACTGGATGTACAACCCAGAAAAAGAGAGATAAATAAATAAAGAAAGAACACATAACAGGTGTTGATCCTCCATAAAGGATTGTTATTTCGGTGGCCGCCGGCGAAAAACATGGTCTTAGAACTTACGCATTGTCCTCCCTAACTTCCTTCCATGTATACTGCCCATCTCTGATGCTGGTTCCATATTGCTGCAACAAGAAGATGGGAAAAATCGAATTGCACAAGCATGAGTACTTTTGAGATGGATTAAAGTTACGAAGAAATCTAGATGTCAACTTAATTCATGACGTTAAGAATAGATCCTCAAGCAGAGCAGACACACAAGTACAGGGATGATACGGACACAATTAGAGTTCTTACATCATCTTGAAGTTTTCAATCAGAAGTAATTAAAGCTATGGACAAAGCATAAAATGAAGTTTACCTAGGAGATGCTGAGTAAGAACTCTGAGGAGCATATCTCGACATGTTATTGTTGAATTGAATTGTTATCAGGCCACTTCTTTTCTGGACTGATGATTCAGGAGAACCATGGAAGTTGACGCTGGAAACACCTTGAGGAAAAAACCCTGAAATGAATTACCACAGCAACATCCATTAAGTTTTTGAAGATGGACCAGGTACTTGTTTGCATTAAGAAAATATGATTACATTCTAGTTATGATATATCAGATAAAAACTAAAAGTTCCTTTTAGAAAAAAGGTGGTAGGTGAAAAATAATTGATCTCAGACCAGTTAGTACGTTGATGCGAATGGCTCACAACTTGAAATAATAGCTTAAAAACTTTGTTTTCATTTTGAGAGGTTAAAAACTTTGATTGAATGGGAGAAAATTTGGCGCAGGATGGATCGATACTTCATCAATGGCACCAATATTTACACTGCACATGTGAAGTTAATAGGTTGTTCCCTCAAAAAAGAAGTTAATAGGTTGTTCATATACGATTTATGCATTCAGTCTGCGCTCCAACTGGAAATTGACCCAAATAAGCAAACAGATACACAACTTTCTCGATGTAGGTAATTTCAATCCAATGACAAGAAAACCATGCTGACATGACAAGTATTTGAATCACCAAAACATCTAAATTTTAGATACTTAACGAGCGTGCCAAAATATGACTCCTCCAATAATTGAAAGAATCAGACATCCAATGATGGAATAATTAATTTACTCCGTAAATGAATGAAATTACTATCGCCCGTGATGCAGAAGATCTCAGGGTTGGTGAAGCAATTATAACAAGGAATATAATTTTGCACAATGTGAAACTAGAATAAAAATGTCAAGTTATAAGAAAAGCATTATGACATAGATACAATGTAAAATGGTAACTCCTAGTCAATTTAAAATAACCAGATTCAAGGATATAACATACCTTGCCATAATATAACGAGGCAGAAGAGCACTGTAATAATCCAACCACACAAGTTGCTACTAGAGGATGTCGATTTAGTGCTCTTCAATTTCTTCTTCATGCGTTCTATCCTGGCCCGCTTCAGCATCGCAAGCTCCGAGAGCTCTTTAAGGAGCTTTTGATCCGCAGCATCCAAAGGTAGAGACTTGGGAGGCCGTGGTGGCCTCGGAGGCTTCTTGCAACTTTTCTTTTTTGGCTTCTCGGCTTCTGGTTTCTTCTCCAGGAGCGTTGCTCTATCCTCATCTACAGAGTTCCTCTCCGGCAAAACTTCGACGTTGGTGCCAGGAAGCTCCACGAAGGTAGACATAGTATGACCTGTCTTACCAGCGCCTGTTCCTTCACCTTTCACCAAACCATCAATGCCCACAAAGCCGCTCCATACCCTGTTTAACACCCTTTCTCCCTGTCCATTGCTGATGTCAGACTGCCGGGTTCCTCCTTCCAGTTCATCAATTGCTGCATTCCTACCGCTTTCTAGATCAAGAAGATGGTCCCTTTCTGCAGAACTCTTTGTATCCATGGCACCCAACATTCCAGCCTTCTACTCATAAAAGGAAAGCTTCTGTCGCTCAAATCCTCAAACAATTCACGAGCACTACAGAACCATATGCCAAAACGTATATCTCGCAGCCTGAATCTCCGCAGCTAGTCAACAACCATCTGCATCACCAACCAAACGTGCAAAAGCGCTCACCTTCTTGCTTGTACACAAAGGAGCCAAAAGTTCCACCTTTTTCTCAGCCAAACACCAGGAACTCAAGAGGGTTTAAAACTCACATTCATCGATCGACCAAACACCACCTCAAAATCAAATCTCTATCCCAAAATATAGGCACAAGCGCATAAAATTTCCGCCTTTTCTTCTCAAAGATAACTACTAGCTCACGCAAAGCTGCCAAAATCCAATCTTTCGCCTACCGAAAGCAAACAACAACCTGGAAAACAAACAAGGAAACTTCTTTAAACGCCAAATGGCACCCGCGGAAGCGAATCCAATCCAACAAAAAAGAGATCACGGAGAACGCCACAAAGATCATGACATTTACCTTCCCGTCAACCCCCAAAAAAATTCCAACTTTTGGTAAATCCGGCTCGTTCCGGGAGAGAAAAGATGTTAAGAATGGATAAAGATGAGATTTTTAGGCTGTCAACGAGGAATCGAGAAGTTGCCGAGGTAACGCTAGGGAGGAAAAATAGGGGAAAAAGGTTAGAACATTTCGATTTCCGGCAAACAAATTTGTGAGAAGAAGACACGAGATGGGTGACGAGGTCCCCCCCTAAACATGAAACGCGTGAGAGAGAGAGAGAGAGAGAGAGAGAGAGAGATGTGCTGATCCTGCGGTGCGTGGAAAGAGAAAAAGCGTGGTCCGACATGGCGTCCAGACTGTTCGCATATTCGCATCACTAAAAAAAGGTTTGCGATCGTTTTTGTCTTTTAACTAATATATTTTTATTTATTTTTAAGAAAACAACTAATAACATAATGTAGGTGCAAGATGTTTTTAAAAAGTTATCTCCATATAAAAAAATAAAAAAACTAATAAAAATCAATAGAAAGTAAAAGAACACGATAGAAAATAGTTTGAAACTTAGTTGTGAATATCGTGAAAAAATTTGAGTGCACGAATTTTGACGGTAACTAAAGAATCCCGGGATTTTGATTTTTCATAAAATATTAAATAAAAAAATAATTATTACACAAAATCAGTGGCGGATCTATTTTGAGAGTAATTGGTCACCCATTCAATTTTAAGTCATATATATATTAGTTATTAAAATATTATATATTTAAAATTGTGTCTTATTTAAAGTCTTTTAAAATAATACTTATAAAATATCTTTTTATAATAATTTTTTCAATATATTTTTCTCTTTGTTTCAAATAGCCTTTTGTTCCAATTCTTTCCTCTTCATGTTTTACCTAACGGACTCTCCTCTTATTTTTAATTTTCTTTTTATCACATCTTCTTTATCCCAACTTCCATTCCAGGAGGTAATCATCTCTTTATTCTTCAAGTCTTCTCATTGTCATTTTATTTTCTTCGTTCCTCCTTCCATTCTTTCTTCTTTTATATGTTATAGTTTTCCTTAATAGAAAAACATACTATAACATAAGAAAAGAAAATTGGATGTTAGAATTATAAAAAAAATTAATCATTTTCATTATTTTTGTATTACCTTTTCATTTTTATGGAATATGTTTCATAGTTATTAAATCTATTTTATCATTTAGTTTGTTCTTGCATTATCTTTAGTTAATAGATTATTTATATACAAAAGGAAACAATTATAATATTGTTAAATTTATCAAAAATTTAATTTTAATATATTTTTATGTTATTATAAATTTTATTTTTTTAAAAATAATATTTTGCACTCATTGATTCCGGATCCGCCCCTGCACACAATATAAATTAAGTTTAATAGTGTCGTAGTTTTAAAGAGCTCAATAGACTTTCTTTAAATATATATACATTTATTTATTTTATGGACTTAAATAATTAATTATTATCTAAACTAACAAATAAGCAAATTGATTAATCCCAAATTACGGGTGGAATTTTCTTTGATTTTATTTAAGCAGGAGTTCGAATTCACATTTTAGTAAAATTGCAATGCGACTCCACTAAGCTTCTTTCTGCCCTGCGAAGTATTTAAAAAATATTTTATAACGCGTAATTAGCAAATTTTATTATCCAAAACCGTTAAACTTATAATAATAATGAGATTAAAAGAAGGTGAAGGCACGTCAATGAATTGTTGTTGCTCGTCGATAATAAATTAATAATTATTTTGAACTCTTTTCTCTACCTTCCATGAAGGCGTCAGTCATAAATTAATGTACCATTAAAGCTAATCTTTTCCTATTTCCAAGAAATAGTAAGATGTATGAATTATGAATTATGAAATCTTGTGAGATTTCATTTCGGACAAGCGGCTTGAATTTTATAATTATATTTATAAATTTTTGGTCCATGCATTATTCTATATTGGGTTAAAAAATGGTCTGTCCTAACCACTCAAGAAATAAAACCCCACGACATAATTATTTTCACTAATAAGTATTTGTGATATTTTTCATTCTCGTCATTTCTAGCGTTTGGTTCATCCTTTCAAATTTTGTATTTTGAATTTTAACCTAGCGAAAAATATCAATTAACACAAATTTCTCATCATTTATACAGTGTTTGCTATTTACTCTATATTTTATTTAAGTTTTTATTTTATATTTTTATCCAAGACCTAAATGTTGATGAATAAACATATGTTTCAAGGTCTTGTCCATTTTTCTAAAGTTTTCTTTTATTTGGATTTTTATCTAAGACCCAATTTTCAATTAACAACACATGCCCATGTATTATTATCTAAGGTTTTCTTTTATGTTTTGATTTCTTTGGGAGCATTATTTGTATAGATTCTGGCCCATGTGTTTTTAGAGTTCTGAACTGAGAATTATGGATTATGTGAAAGTAGCTAATCAAATAATTATTAATTGACTCAACTATGTTTGATTATATTCATACGTTAATTAGGTACATATTTCTTTATTCCAGCGTGATCCATATTATTCTTCTTGTATCTTACACATTAGCTTTGTTTCTTTTAAAAGGAGTACCTCCTCCTCCTTATGTCAAGTTAAATATCACCACCAGTGTCATTTATCTTCTAACCGTTTAAAAAGTGGAACCGGATGGAATCAAACCTCCTGTTTCATCCAATTCCCCGTGAGCACCGGCACCTAATACTTATACGCATCAATTTTAGTGACTTTAGTTCATCCTTTTTAATTTTACCTTTTGAATTTTTATCCTAGCCAAAAAAATTCAATTAACACAAAATTTTCATCATTTATAGAGTTTTTAGTCTAGATGTAATGCTAATCGTTTTTTAAAGTTTTATACTTTAGATTTTCTATCCAAGACCAAAATCTTGATTAATACACATATGTTTCAAGGTTTTTTAACTGTGATATATATTCAAAATTAATATAAATAATATTAATTTAATAATATACATTCCAATCCAATTGAATTTCATTAGACCGGTTCAATCAGATCATGATCCCATTATAAAAAAACATTGAAAATGAGAGATATCTAGAAGAGAGAACGAATGAGATCACTTAGGTTGACTCATAATGGAATCAAATGCCCACAAATTTTAGTTAAATAAAAATATTAAAATAAAACACTGATTATTAAAAAGAGTGTTATTAAAGTTAGATGTACTTAATAATGTGTAGATAAAAAGCTACCAAAATTTACAGATAAGAGATTGACGAATAATTATAATTATGCCTTGTTTTTAAATTGTTAATATTTATAATTACGTGTTCGACAGAATATTGAAAAAAACATGGGAGTTTAATGCGATAATAATTATTTGTGACTTGTATAAGTTTAACAATTCTTAAATTAGTTTGATTCTGAGAAGACAAATCATGTTCTGAGCATCTCTGTTTTCTGAATATTATTATTTTAAAACTTATTATTAGGAAAATTTAATAATATATATCTTTATAATAAAAAAATATTTAATTTATATTTAATATTTATTTCAAATTCTCCGTGCATCGGGTATCACAGCACAATCACAATTTTAGAGATCATAATTTGAGGCCCATGGACTTACATATTCTACGAAACACAACATTAATTTCCGGCCCATATTTATTTCAAAGCCCATTACAAAAATTGTTGGAAATATTCGTGAACAAGGCAATTGAAATATTTTGTTCCCAAAATTTCAGTTATTTAACCTATTGAAATAATTGACTAAGGGAGTTATATTTCAAGTGGTTCATTGGTGTTAATAGTATCTTGTTCGATTCTTGAAGTCACCATTTTAATACATATTTATCATATATATATTTTTGCATTTAGTATGGTTTGAAGGAAACAATGAAGAAAACTTGAAGACAAAGTGAAGAAAATTTTAAAAATACTTTGTTCTAAAATTCTTAATTTATGAGTTTTTCCATATCTTTTACTTTTTAAGATGATTTTGAACGAAAAAATTAATACAAACACAAAGTGAAAGCCTATTCAACCTACGAAGAATATATATATATATATATATATATTTCTGTATCCTCTTTTCTAATTTTGGTCAATCCACAAACGTATTTTCATTAACCTATCATTTTTATTGATAAGCACAAAAAACTATGTATTTTCCCAATCAAGTACAACCTATTACAACTGTTATTTTCATTATAAACAAGTAAAATTTTAACAGAATACGATAATGAAATAGAGAAAAAAGGGGAATTGGAAGTTGCAGCAGCAAAAATCCCAATTTTTTGGATGGAACACTCCTGACATCAACATTGTACAAAAAAAAAAAAATGATACAGAAAATATACCACGATCACACATTAGAACTCGCATTTGAGGCCCATGGGCTTATATTAGAAACATAACACATTTTCGGCCCATATTTACTAGGAATACCATACAAGAATATTGTTACATACTCGTAAATAGATAACACATTTCGATGGTGTACTTATCCTTCAACCGATGATCAGTGCATTTAATAGCGCCATGCAGATTTGACAGTCGACATCGCTTTTAAGATATCAATGGCTAAAATATTAAGACAACTTAGGCAAGGCTGGTGATTTTGTTCAATCTCGTTCGTCCTCCCAAATCCAAGATCTCATACCTTTCCAATTGAGCTCATGGCTGCCTCGCCGGAATTATGTACATAAGGGTAGAGCTTTTGGGCCTGTTTGGCTACCGTTCCCTTGATCCAGAACATTTTTTCTTTGCTTTTGAAATGTTCTTACGGCGAGAATCATCTCGTTCCACCATGGAGCAAGAATTCGTTTGGATGAAAAGTTGAGAACAAACTTTTAGTTCTCGTTTTAACCCCATATCAAACTCTCTGGATCCATCTTTTTAAAGTTTTTTTGTTCTCATATAAATTCACACCGGATATGAGATAACGCTAAAAGGGAATTTGTTATTTGATCTTGATGAGATAACGCTAAAAGTTGAGTTATTTGATCTTGATGCATAATGAATTTGTTAATAATGTTTTGAATCCTACTCCAATTAAAAATCCATTTGGATTCAAACTCTGAAATAAAAGGAAATTTGTTTGACATATTCTGTATATTTCCTTACATGAATTGTTAAGGAATTAATTTATTTTCTTATCACAAGGTAGATGTACTATTTTTTGGATGTCCGTAATTCCTATAATCTATTAAAGAGAGTGTCTTTATGAACTCTCTAAAGGTCCAAAGAGAAAGCACTATAATCTTGTAATCCTCTTTTATTTCTTCCATCGAATAAAATTGTGTCGCCTCAAATTTCTCGTGTTTTCTCGCAGTGCATAATTTCTCTCGTGCAGAAATTCTAACAAACTAGTATCAGAACGAGGTTTCATCGTCGATCCTTCGTTAGGCGTAGAGATGATATCGTACAACGTGAACATCGAGAAATTCACAAGACGAAAATAGTTTCAGTCTCCGACAGATCAAGATGAGAGCACTTCTGAAACAACAAGGACTTTGGACATCGCTCACGAACGTGTTGAAGAAAAAATCAAATGAGGAAGACTACAAGGACAAAGAAAAGGAGGTCGACCTCACAAATTTGGTGGCACAAAAAGAGAAGACGCACTCTATGATCCTGTTGTGTCCGACGGATGAAGTTATTATCGAAATCGCTAATCACGAAATGACGGCTAGTCTGTGGTTAAAACTTAATAGTATCTACATGATCAAGTCTCTAACCAACAAGTTGCTATTGAAGCAACGTCTGTTCGCCCTCCGCATGCAAGAATGTACCTTATGAAAGATCATCTTGATCAGATGAATACTCTGTTGATGGAATTACGAAACATAAATGTGAAGATTAAGGATGAATATGCTATCCTACTTCTGTTGGTATCTTTTCCTCTGTCATACGAAAATTTTGTTCAGT
This sequence comes from Pontederia crassipes, assembly GCA_030549335.1. Classification (NCBI taxonomy): domain Eukaryota; kingdom Viridiplantae; phylum Streptophyta; class Magnoliopsida; order Commelinales; family Pontederiaceae; genus Pontederia; species Pontederia crassipes. The sequence continues at coordinate 37,345,977 of CM060197.1, read as the reverse complement.
CTGTTATCATCGGAAAAGACACAATTACTCTGAAAAAAGTAAGATCGTGTCTGTATACTCGTGAACTTTGTCATAGGACATATGACAAGGCTATGGAGACTCAAGCCGCAGGGTTGGTAAAATCACAGAGAAGACAAACCCAAAAAAGGGTAAGTCAAAGAAGAACGTCAATCCGAAGGATATTTGCAACTACTGTAAAGAACCAGGTCACTAGAAGAAGGACTGCTCCAAGAAGAAGAAGAAAGACAGTAGCTTACCAGAATAGCGAATCTGATGACGATTTGGCTCTCATGGTGTCTGATCAGAGATGTTTGGAGGAGAGCTGGGTTCTTGACTCAGGATGTTCCTATCGTATGACTTCGCACAGAGAGTGGTTATCAACTTATCAAAATATTGATGACGAAAACGTCATCATGGGCAATGATGTAACCTGTAAAATAGTTGGAATCGACTCAATTCAAATCAGAAGTCATAACAATCGGGTGAGAACATTGACAGAGGTCCGTCATATTCCGCAAACGAAGAAAAATCTGATATTGTTAGGAGTTCTGTACTTCAAAGGATGTCAGATGGATGTTGCAGGAGATGTTCTCGCGATCACCAAGGGTGATGTTGAAGTCATGAGAGGAGACAGACAAAAGCTCTTGTGCATACTATAAGATACAGTAATTTCTAGCGTGACTGCAATAGGTAGTTTGTCCAAATTAGAATTAGAAGCATCCAAGTTATGACACATGCGGCTTGGACTTATGAGTCAGAAATGGATGAACATTCTCAGCAAGCGCAATCTTTTGGATGGTCAGAAGATATCTGAAATCGAATTTTGCAAGCACTATTTTTTTACAAGCAAAAATGACATCAATTCAGCAAAATCGTGTACAAGACGAAGGCAACACCCGATTACATCCACGCTGACTGTTGGGGCCCTCTCATATTCCATCTCTAGGAGGTTCTAAATACTTCCTATCTGTGATATATGATTACTCAAGGATGACATGTGTATTCATGATTAAGCATAAGAACGAGACATTCGAAGCTTTTAAATAGTGGAAGACTCTGGCGGAGAATCAGACATCGAGAAAGATAAAACGCTTTCGTACTGATAACGACTTGGAGTTCTGTTCGTCTGAATTTGATTGATTCTGCAATGATAAATGTATTACTAGATATCACACCGTCAGAAATACACCAAAACAGAATGGTGTAGCAGAATGCATGAACAGAACTCTTCTGGAGAGAGTATGCATGCTCTCTAATTCTGGTCTAAATAAGTCATTCTGGGCTGAGACTGTTAGCACAACATGCTACTTTATCAATCGGAGTCCTACAACCGCGATCGATCCGAAGACTCATATTGAGGTATGGTCAAAAAAATTTGCTAATTATGCTAATCTAAAAGTCTTTGGTTGTCTAACATATTATTATTTCAACGAAGAAAAGCTGGAACTAAGAGTCAAAGGAGTCTTTGTGGGATGTGGTGCATGTATAAAGGCTTCAGAATCTGGTGTTCTTCATAGCAGAAAGTTATTCACAGTATAAATATATCCTTTGATGAGATGTCTATGCTGAAGCAGAAATCAGATGTTATTAACTCAGCAAAGAAGGGTGTCAACAAACAAGTGGAGTTGGGAATAACTCCAATTCAGAATGAGATAGAAGAATTTCATCAGGCTGAACAACCAGAGTCTGAGGAACAAGTAGAAGAAGCAATGACAAGTTTAACTGCTGGACGTGCATGCAGACTGGTAAGTCCTCTTAAGCGTTATGGCTTTGAGGACATGCTTGCATATGGATTTCAAGTAATTGAAGAGGTGGAGTATCAAGCTACAAGGATCCTATCGCATGTGCAAAATCAGAACAAGACTGGCGACGACAGAGTGTTAATTCAATTTAAGGTGGAAATTATTAACAATGCCTTGAATCTTACTCCAATTGAAAACCCATCTGGACCCAAACTCTGAAATAAAAGAAAATTTATCTGACATATTCTGTATATTTTCTCATCATGAGTTAACAAATCGATTTATTTTCTTATCACAAAGTAGATATCCTATTTTTAGAATTAATATAGAGTCCCAATTGGTTTATAATTTCTATCATCCGTTAAATGGAGTACCTATATAAATTTACTAGATGTCCAAAGAGAAAACACTCTGATCTTGTAATTCTTTTCTGTTTCTTTCATCTAATAAAATTCTGTCACCTTAAATTTTTTGAATTTTCTCGCGATGCATAATTTCTTTCGTGCAGAAATCCTAATGGAATCTAATCTTTGGACTCCAAAGAATCTGTATATTCAACCAATGGAACAGTAACAAATTTTCAGGACATGCTTACGAAGTGGTAATTAGCAGAATATAATTCAATTAATTAAATACGTATTTTCAAGAAAACAATTACATGCATAACTGATCAATCATCAGATTGCTGCAACAGCACATGAATCATCATCTTCATGGCCTCAACCTGCAATTTCAAACACTGGACGTAGTCGGCGGCCTCTCGGATGAGCCCTTCGAGCTCCATGGACTCGCCATCCGGCACCTCCCGCCGGAGCGCCCGAACCCTCTTCTCCACGGAGCTCACCGGCTTCCTAGAACCTTCTAGAAACTTAACCCTCCTGGTGCAAGCTATCGTTCGAGTCCGGAACGAACAGAACTTGGCATTTCTTGACCGGCATCGTAGCCGGAAGTAGGTGGCAGCGACCGAGTCCCCTCTCAAAGGAAGGGATTGCCTTGATTCGGCCATATAGAGACGTTAATCCTATTGCTTAAATTTGGACTTGGCTTTGCTCTATATGACTTGGTCTAGCTAGCTAGCCAAGATCCTTATATATATACATGCATCTGAGGAGCAAGGAAGTAAGGATAGACTCAAAAAAGATAATTGAACTAGAAACATGAAAAAAATGTTTTGAAATGGACAATTATTCATATACGTTGTTCATCTTCTAGCTGTGATGTAAGTCATGTTCTCCTACCTACATGCACATGGATTCACATGATTTTATACAGATACTCCTTCAATGCTTTTTGAATGCCAAATCGCCAATCCGCAAGGCAACAAATTAATTAGGAAGGTTACAAATGTTGGGATAAGGATTGTATACATCACATTGGAGAGATCAATTTATAAAGCATAGTTTCTTGGAGTCATGCATGCATGCATATATATTTCAGCTTCGTGGCGTTGCTGGCACTATATATCTTTATGCTTCGGCGTTTATTGAAATCTTCATGTGCTATTAGTAATAATATTAATTATATATGTTCACTTAATGGAATAATCTAAGTTTCTGATAATGGTCATCAATTATATGTCAAAAAGGCTTCTCTGGTCGACATCGAAACTTGTTGAATCGAAGAGAGTTAAGGTTTTAGTGTTGCCACGATCAACGCTTAGTTAATTAACTCATAATTAATTTAGAGGCGTGCATGTTTAGGAGGCTTATTACCTGTATGAAAATGCCAGCTTATATATGCCATACATATTTGTTTAGTTGTCTAATAAGATAAGACCACGTACATATTAATTAATTATGTTAACGTCGTTAATTAGCAAAAAATTATTGATCTCTTTCCTTTGTTAATCGTGCTATGAACTGTACATAAGATCATTGAATTGATATATGCATGCCAACAATATATTTATGTATTTTAGTCCATTGATAAGTAAGAGACAACTAATTTCACATGTTTTTTTGCTTTGTTTCGGTGAAATATTTAAGATCTCAAAAAAGTATCAATAGGGATTGGGGTCAAATGTTAATGTTCTTATTCAAGTGCTTTATGCTTTTATGAGTTTTTTTTTTAACTCGATGTTTGAAAAATTGTGCTGAATTCAATTTACGCAACGTTAAAGAGCGCACTGTCCATGTTACAAGTTGATCCACCGTTGAGTTTAATTAAATTAGTTAAGTCATCTCACACATACTTAATAGTGATATATGATGTTCTCAATAAAAATATTCTGCACTAGGAATTCAAGGTTTTGCTTAAAAAGTCTCTTGCGAATAAATTCAATCCGAATTTTTATCCATCCGCTTTTATTATTTCGGTGACAAATGGGCAAAAACTTGGTTGTTAATAATGTTGGACTGATAATATAGTTAATTAGCAATCATAAGATATGTCCAAAGGCTAGTTTTAGAGCTATTATAATTTGCATCACTACACATGCGTCAAGTTTGATACATAAATTTCAGCAAGAATTAAGTTATTACTTAAGCTAATAAGAAAATGAAAATAAAATTATTGGGGTGGCCACTGGCCATTTTCTACAAGTAGTTTTAGTGCAAACCCTAAAATAAGACACGTCTCAAATCTTTAGAATTAATTAAGCTTATTTTTATAAAAAAAGATAAAAATATATAAGAACTAAATACTCCCATTAACATTAATTTTCATTTGGTTAATATATGAGAAATGCATCGTACAAATGATGTCCATGAATTGATTATAGAAAACTTGTTTATTTTTTTTAACTAGCTAGTAAGATTTGAATATTATTTATTACTATTTTAAAAATGATTTTAATAAATATTGTAATCAAGATAAATTATTTTTAACTGAGATTTAATCGTATGCGGCCTTTTCCACCGAAGTGGTTAGATTTAATCGTATCCTCCAATTGATATTTTTTTGTCGTCTGTTCGAGTCGGGTAATTATTCAGCCTAAAAAATTCAATATTTTACGTGTCAGTTAAAAAAAAATAAAAAACATCCAAAAACTATTTCAAAAATAAAAAAATAAATCTCTTTGGGTTAAATTTTTAGGCCCGTAATTTAATATAATAGTATTTTAAAATTCAAATGTTAAATAAAATTGAATATTAATGTTCTAAACCTATGGTAGATGAGTGCTAACACATAAAAAAATATTATATGAATAAGAAAATAAATGATAACCCATGAACTAATAATATAAATAAAATATTTGTAAACATGAAATGGGCTGCTAGGTTTTTTATGAAGTTGTAATCCGAGTGGATCCCTTTTTACTTGCTCAAAACACCATCTAAAATTTAATCGGACTTCTAACTTTTAATTTATTTGGTTCGATTGATACGTTTATTAATGTCAAACCAACAAGAAGATAATTCTTACGTCCCAATAAGAATATTCATTGGAAGCCTGACATACAGAGAGGCAATAGTTCATTAAGCTTATCAGTTTTATTTTTAATTTACGTTATTATTCCAATTTTATATTTTGCATTTTATTTTCCAAAACGATAGAGTTTCTAAAGGGGGTTTCAATACATTGTAGTCCAAATAATCGACAAATGAACAGTAAGACAAAAATAACCTTCAAATTTTGTATGGATCAACTAAAAGTATATATATATATATATATATATATATATATATATATATATATATATATATATATATATATATTATATATATATATATATGGATGAATGTGCGTGCAATATCCAAATGGTGAAACGTCATGTAACATTTGAATCCATTTGATTTCTCATGTGAATGGACACCCAAATCATGAGCATCTCTTCTCTCTCCAGCGGCGCGACCTTATGCGCTCTAGCTCGATGTCTCTTCTGCTCCCGACCTCTATGACCAACGCCCTTGGATCCCGTGAGTGCCGGTCGGCAGCCCCATCGTCCTTGCCCCTGTGAGCGCTGACGGACCCCCTCGTCCCCGACCCTGCGCGACCACCCCTCATCCCCTTTGGCACCCTAATCGGATCCCGTGAGCATTGGTTGGTATCCCCCATCGTCCCTGGCCTTGCGAGCGCTGGTGTATAAGAGAGAAGGGATAGGTCGACACTACCTACGGGGAGAGAGAGAGAGGTGTTTCATTTGGGAGAGATAAGAGAGAGAGAGAGAGGAGGATGTGGGGTGGCAATCATAGAATCGTAGAGTCGGCCGACGCTCCCAGATGAGTCGGCGTGGCCAAGGATCACAAGGAGCTCGTGGGTTGCAAAAGTTAACATGCCGACGGAGGTCGCCTGAGCTCAGAGGTCTTGACATTCCTGCTTGACGCTGATCACCTTCTTCTTGTGCCACCGACCACTTTTATTGTGTTTTAGCAGGTGTTAGTTTAGTTGGATTTTGATCTCCACCGTTGAAGGGAAATAGACGAGCGTTACACAACGTTTCACCATTTGAGAATTGCACACCCATTAAAATCAATCTTACCTTACATTTGATACATTTTTAAAAGTCAATAAAAATTAAATCTTTTAGTTAGGGTTATTAAAAGTTTATGAATAATTTGTACTGGTTATGTTTATAATATTTACCTATTGATAAAATGAAGAATATTTTTTCTTTCTTGAGCACACATCTTACCTTTGCGTGCTTAAGCTAGGGATGATGACAAGGAGTGGTGGTCTTCTAGGAGCAATGAGAGCGATGACCAAATCCTATCGACACGAAGGAGGGTTTCAGACACGCGATGCCCGAGCACTAGTAGAGCGTTGAGACTTCGGACTCTGCTGCGCGGACTCTTGCTAGTAGGCTCCATAGCTTGAGGCATTTCCTTCAAGCACTGAAGGTGATTGGGGAGGCATGGAGGTGATTGCCCAACTTGATCGAGAGGATGATTCCCGCCATCTCACGAAGGAAGAGGTGGCTCAGTGCATGTGGACCCAATCAATCATTCAGTTGGAGGACAGGTTGGTGGAGATTCAGTGGAGGCAGCGCTCTAGGCAGACCTGACTTCAAGAGGGAGAACACTCATTTCTTCCACCTATATGCGAGCTCGCGGTGGCTGACAAACTGAATCGACCAACTAGAGGTGATGGGTCAGAGGATCTTCGGGCGCCATCGCATCGGGACTTCTCCAGATGGCATCCCTTGCCAGCTTGGAGATGGTCTCCCAGGGTATTAGTTGTTTTACTAATTATTAGTCTGCCATATTAGTGCAGATCATCACTGAAGACGAGGTCACGAATGCGCTCTACAACCTCAATGATGAGGGATCCGTCGGCCTCGATGGCTTCCCGATTTTCTTCTACAAAAAGTTCTGGCCCGTGGTGAATGATGACGTTATGGCGATGATATAGAAGTTCTCCAATGGGAACCGGGGCTTCGAGCGCCTGAACTGATTTCTACTTTTCATTCTTCTCAAGTGCACGTCGACGGACAAGGTGGAGGACTTTTAGCTGATTGCCCTATCTAATGCCATCTATCTTGGGTATTGCCTAATCAGCTCCGGGAGGTGCTCCCTGACCTCATCCATCCTGCTTAGTCGGCTTTCATACAGGGAAGATCCATCACTGATAGCTAATCACCTCTGAGATTCTAGCGTAGTGGTGACGTAGTAGTAATCGGGCCTTCATTTGGAAGGTCAACTTCTTCAAAGGTTATGATTCTCTTTCATGGTCTTTCCTTTGGTATTCCTTACAGGTGAGAGATTCCTCTATGACTTGGATTGACTGGATGAAGCGATGTATCGCCACTGCTTCTTTCTCGGTCTTGGTCAATGGGTCGATGGTCGGGAGGCTAGGTACAACCACTACGGGGCGTTCGGTAGGGGTACCCTCTCGCACCCATGCTAGCGGTTGACAACCTCACTAGATACACCCATGAGTCATGCCTAGCCGACCTTTTTCAGAGGCTTCGTTGTTTGATTGGTGCCTGTACTTCAGTGTGTGGATGACACCATTTTCTTCGTTAAGGGATCTGAGGCTGAGGCCAGACAAGTGGTTATTTTGGTGGAGCTCTTTGGCATGACTTCGGGCCTCGAGATCAACTATGTCAAATCATCTTTCATTCTTTTGGCATGACTTTTGGCCTCGATATCAACCATGCCAAATCATCTTTCATTTCTTTTGACTAGGACCCTACCTATCACCTACTTGGGGCTCCCTCTCTCGGGCCGACATGTTGATTCCAGGAGGTGGACTCATGTCATCGAGTGGCTGGAGAGTCATCTTCAGGGTTGGAGGTCTCGGCTCCTATCTAGCAGTGGTCGCCATATTATGCTTCGATCGGTACTTTCAGCACTCTCGATCGTCGGTGCTCACAGGTATTATCACACATTGACTCTTTAAAATGCAAGTTCTTCTAGTAGAATCTTTAGGCATTAATATAGGTATTATCACATGTAATACCTGTGATAATACTTTAGGGAAATCTTAACCATGGAGCAAAGAACTTTCACAAAATCATCACAAAGCCAAGAACATTTGGCCAAACTTTAACACAGAGTTAAGAACTTTAGACTCTGATACCTTTTATAACACCCTCGGAATCCACCCCCACACCATGTGTCACGAGCGGATCCCAAACGATGCTACACAATTCGATTGACAATTCAAAAAGATCGCAGTGAAAAATATTTTCAAATCATCGATGAAGGCTCATGAAACATTGAAGAAAGTCCATTAACATAAATATGCTCGCAAAAGAATACAATCAATGAAGTCCAACATCATATAATATAATTAGGAGTCCATTAAAGTGATATCAAATTGTGATAATCAAAACACACAGCAAAAGCATAATTTCACAACATAAGGATATGGTGGGAGGTCCAACAATAATAAAACGCGACTTGAAGGCCATGATAACCCATAAAACTAATATCAATAGTTTTTCAATATGCATACAATAGCAGAAGCATAACTATTATATGATAAAGTTCATAAAATTCATTTCCTGACAACTTATTGTTCAATATAACATGATAAATTCAATTCACAGAAACACAATATGACGAAAAACTCAATAAAGTACTTGAATCAAAACTTAGCAAAACACATTCACATTCCAAATCTCATTACTAAAAGTACTATGAAGATACAAGATAGTAGTATAAAAGGATATCATAATCATAACAACATATGGACTCTATGACTAATATGTGCACCCCATCATCATGAGCATGCCACTGGTTTCTAATCTTTCCTGTAAGCATGCACAAACTCGAATGTAGTAGAGGTCCACCTCTCATTAGTTGTATGCAAGGTCCATAAATAAATAAAATAATTAACAATATGATGCAAATCCAACGATTAATTTTGCATCAACAACGATCATCATATAAAGCATCATACAAATCGATCAATGAGGGAACAATTAAACGATAAGGGACAATATGTCATTCTTAGTTTCATAATCATTTTCAATAAGGACGATAAATTATTTATTCTTAATTCCTATCGAGAGGGGCTCCCTCTTCTTCATCTCTAGATTCATGGTGTCCATGGCAAGGTTGTCATAGGATTCTGAGCAAAATGGAAGGCTTGGCCGGGCGACGAGTTCCGAGGTGTGAGGGCGCAACAAAGGAGCTGGACGAAGAGCTAGAGATGTATGGCATGGCCTTATCCTCAAGTTCCTTCGAGCTCGTGACTTCATGCTCAAGGAAGTCATCATGAAAATAATAATTATAGCCAATCATTATATTTTAAAATATAAAATAATAATTTGTCTTAATTTTGTAAGACATTTTATGAATTTGTATACTAAAAATATCATACCTATATATAAAACATGACAAAAAATTAACCATTTCTTCTTACTATTTTTTAAATTTGATAAATGCTAGCTTGTCTTATATTTAATTATAGTTATATAATTTAGAGTATTATTTACTATTTGAATCCTTTGAATTGCATATTTAAAGTTGGGATCCGATCTAGTCATTAAAAAGAATTGATTCGATACTTGTTAAAGGAATAAGAAGACCTTCATGGAGAAAAGTCTTTGCTTGATGAACAATTATAAAATATATTTAATTTGTGTGAAGTGACAGCCTTCACTCCATCGTTCGACAACAAAAAAAATGAAGGTTCAATTAGAAACTTTTCGTAGGTTTGAAACCTGTTGCTAACTTTTAAATTTAACAATTATCCTTTTGATTTATAAATGCAATTTATGTTATAACCATAATATAGTGCTGGTTATATGACAATATTTTCTCTCTCTGAAATGATGTATTTATTCTTCTTATATTTTGTATATGGTATTATTGTATTTCATAATAATATATACTTCATGTTATTATTTTATTGCATAATAAATAGTATGGAGCATATTATAATAATTATTGTAACCATATTATTTCTCTTTTCTTAAAAATTATGCATTTCTTCTTATTATATTTTCATATAAGAGTATTATTGTATTTCATAACAAAACAGAATAATATATTTAATAATTATATTTTATCTCAATTAGTTTAAATGTATAATTTTTTTATAAATATAATTTATTTGTATTATTGATATCATTAAGAGAATATATTTCATTATCATGCACTTAATCTTAATTTTGTACCATCATTTCATGCTTAAAATATGTATGCATATTTTTTATACATAATCTTTTGTATTTAGAACTAAAGTTCATATGATTTTGGCCATTAAAATTAGTGCTATTTAACATTGTAATTGGAAAAAAAATTACAATAAATTTATAACTTGTATTAATAAAAAAAATTTAAGGTTCTTAACATTGTTTGTGAACTAGTCATGCCTGTAAAGTCTTCTCATGGCCCTTAAAATAGTTTCACAACCTTGAGCGAAAGTGACACTTTCCAGACTCTCACTCACCATATGAAACAACATGCCTGTGTGAATTAGTCTCTCACAAATTTTTTTTCCATACTCTTTGGCCTTGTATGGTACCGGTACAAAGGTAAGAACTAAGAACATCTTCTCACGTTTTGTACCAAACAACAAAGTTTGGATCGTGTGAACTACCGAAAAAAAAAAATTTGGATCGTGACTCATGATGACAAGAATAGATAAAAAGTTGAAACCCACCCCCACCCAAGAAATTGTAAGAATATATTGAGAACATTTTTTTTCTAGGAAGATGCTGAACAGGGACATATCTATGAAGCGTACAAGGAATATAAATACTTTACTTTGAAAAAAAAAATCATCTTCCAATCCAAGATTTATTACACTTTGTAAATGGTTAGGGATTTTTTCCAACTTGACTCAATGATATTTTCACACATTTTTTCTTCTTCTTTAACTATATATGAGGTAATCTAGATAAATTATTAAGTTTTATGGACGTACCATATTATTTTATTTGGCTGATCAATAATTTTAATTAGTAATCTTAGTTATCAAGTATTTCATATAGGAATCAGTAAAGATGATTTTTTTGACATGAATTTTTACAAAAAAAATTCACATTCAAAATTTTGAATTTTAAATATATTATTAATGAATAAATATTATTCAACTTCATATTTTTTATTATTTAATTTTTTTTAGAAATAACTCTTCATTTTGTCTCATCTTCTTTTATTTATATTCACTTTTCTATTTTTATTTTGTTTCTTTATAATATCATGTGATGAAAATTTAAAATAATTGTAAGAGTATTTTGATAATTTATTTTTTATCTATTTTTTACTATTATTTATATTATCAATACTTGTATTAAATGAAATATTATCGATAATTTGAATAGTAGTAGTATATTTAAGTGGCGATATATATTATCCATAAATTAAATGAGCAATCTGAATTATTTATCTCTAAAACTGTCACGGTTCATAAGTATAATTTTTTTAAAATGACAATAGTACCCTTCATCATTATTAAGAAATAATGCACTTGTTTGACAGAATAATATTGGATAATGTGTTATTCTAATCATTATTCCCAAAACAAACGGCACCTGTGGGAATGATAACAATTTATTTGGACAAAAACATTGGACAATAATGGGATTATTGCTGCAGAAAATAACACCACAAACAACGATTACTTGCAAGCACATTACCAGAGAAACCGAAATCACAACACGCCCTCTTCTTCTACGAATCGAATTCCTCGTCATCGTTTTCCGGATCATCTCCGTCGTCATCACCGCCAGGTTCATCGATACCGCCGCCGTTTATGCCGTTACCTCCAATTACGCTCTGCATTAACGTCTGGCCTACCTGATTCGACACGCCGCTAACCAGCCCGCTACACACGTCGTTCAATAGGTTGCTGCCAATATTGTTCTGCACCTGAGGAACGTTGATGACAGGGGCACCCTGCGGAAAACTGTTGCCGACGCCCATCGTGCCGGCGACGGGCCTCGCTGGAATATTGTACTGCTGCTGCAGCACCTGAGGAACGTTGATGACGGGGGCACCCTGCGGACCACTGTTACCGACGCCCATCGTGCCCACTGAGGACCTCGCTAGAATATTGTGCTGCTGCTGCAGCACCTGACTTTGTTCTCGTGCGACCGCCTGGGTGGCGCAGTGGATGTGGGCGTCGAACTGACAACTGTCGCAGCGGTAGAGCCAGTGCTTGCCTCCAATTCCCCTGCAGAGGTTGCAGGTGAATCCTACGCGGTAGTGTAAGGGTGGGGCGGAGGCGAGGGCCAGTGGGTGAGGATGTGCAGTGCGGAGGTATACGGATGACTGCAAACGAGCGCAAAAGGTGTGCACGTCGAGGTCGCACATGGCGCAGCCGTAGGCGAAGCCGGTGACCTTTCCGTTGCATACGTCGCAGACGACATTGCGGTGTCTGTTATCGGTGAGGACGAGGACGTGACTGGGATCGATGGGATGGTGGATGCGCTGCTGGAGCTCAGCGCAGGAAGGGTGGAGGACGTAGTAGCAAGTCTTGCAGGAGTAGGCGTCGCCGGAAACGCGAAGGGTGCAGAAGGCGCATGTGTATGAGGTGGACTGGACGAAATGCAAGAGGTGCAAGGTGTGGATGTGGCTGAAGTGGGTAATGGCGGCGACGTGATTCATGGCTGTTCTTCGCAGTCTTCGTAGAGCTCTCGGCACTTACAGGAATGGCTCTGAACTCGACGCTTCCGTCGTCTGGTTATAATGAGGGAGAGAACTCATACCCGCAATATAAATAAGCGGAGTGATAAGCGATTTTTTTTTAATGTAGGAAATTCTTAATGAAACTCTTTTTTTAATGGTATTTAGGAAGTCCGAAGATTCAACTCGCACACAGATTAAAAGTTGACCCACTATCAAATTTAACTAATTTGATAAGATCACCTCGGATTGATGAAACTCCCAACAAGAATTTTCACGAAATGATCTAAATATTCAGTGAATAGTGCACTGCGCGAGTTGAATCCTTAACATCACTTGCAAAGAGGCTCTTTAGTAAAAAAGATGATGATGATGGTGATGAATTATTATTATTATTATTATTATTTTCATTATGAAGATATCGAACATAAATTCATAAGCTCGGTTTCAGCCATAGATTTTAATTCTTTGATCAATAATCTGTATTATAACCTTACATTAATCACAAATATATAATATTACAAATAAAAAGAGAATTATCATTTATATAATCATCGACAATGTATAAGGCCACAATTTAATCAATATATTTTAAAGTATTTAATTAGTAAAAGCTTTACATTAAATTTATATAGAGATGCAATGACTTATATAATTTTTTTATTTTTTATTTAGTTTGAAGATCGAAATAAACTAAAATCTAACTCGTCACTATCGGACAGAAATGTAACTTTTTGTTCTGACCGTCGGATCCTACTCAAGGTGCCGGCTTCATGCGGAGATCTTGCCAGCCGTTGATCCTCCAATGCATATTTTTATGACTCGAAGCAATTATTCAGGTATAATGGTCAACCAATCAACTCAATTTTTACACACACACATATATATTCTATTATGGGAAATATAACCATTAATATTATTATATTTAATAATTCTGAAAATAAAGGAAAAAGAAAATAAGTGAGATTGGAGATAACATTTATTATTAGATTATTTAACTAAATTCGGAACTATTTAAATAGGAATAAATTTGAATTGGGTAAAGAGATTAATTGGAGGATTAAATTTGATTTGGTTCAGTAATTATAATTAGAGTTTAATTGGAGATTTACAAATCCAATCAGTAAACCCCTTACGGTCGACTATATGAAAATTGACAGGAAAACACTCTTTCTCTACCATTTTCGTTTATAACGATCCAGATTAAAAGGTCCAGATTAATCAATGTGACGTTTCGTACCGTATATATATAAACGGCAGAAGGCCAGGGGTCCCCTGTCAACCGCTCGTTTCGATTTTTCTTACATATATATACACGAGCGGTTGGCAGGGGACCCCTAGCCTTTTGCCGTTTCGCCTCCGGCCGACCAAGGGGTCGGCCGGGGAGTATAAAGAGGGGGGAGAGGGTCACTTCTGCACCCTCTTGGAACCCGACCACCGCCTCCCCCCTCCCTCGTCTTCTATTCGTCCGGCGAACGGCGACTCGAGCGCGAGCAGAGCAGCAGCGTGCATCGGCGATTGACGACCCTCGACGCCCAACTTCAGCCTCCCTCACGTGCGAAAGGATCGGGCGACCTCCTCACACCGACCAGAGACGCCGACGACTATCGGACGCCGACAACCGCGACCGGCAGAACCGAACTTTCCGACGATAGAGGTACCTTGGCGTTTAAATCCCATAGATGATGAAATAGTGATTAACTATTGTTCGTAAATGGTTCATTAAAATCCTGAGATGGTTAGCTACACTTTTCCTATTCATGTCGTGATCTAATTGTGGTCGGAGGATCGTCGAAATTGTAATTAAATTCCGACGGCCCTATTTTATCGAAGGGACTGGTCGATCGATCCTGCTAGCGGTCGATCGGTCCACTGACAGAACTTTTACAAAATCTTGCTCTACCAGTCGACCGACCTCACCATGGCGATCGACCGGTCTACATAATGATAGACAAATTTGAACCATACGATCGGTCGACCGGTCCCAGGGAACGGTCGATCGGTCCCAGAGAATGGTCGACCGATCCGATGCGCACTGCGCATCTCCTCGGCCTGACGATCGGTCGACCGACAACGTGGACGGTCGACCGATTTGTAGGCATGTCACTAGAGAACTCGGTCGATCGATTCCAGAGAACCGGTCGACCGGTACCAGTGAGCGGTCGACTGGTCCATCAGGGGCGGTCGACCGATCCGATAGAGATCCAATGATTTAAACTAAATTGTATCAACCCACACCTAATCTTAATTACGACTCTGACTAGTACACCTACACTGACTGAGTCTTATCGAACAAAGATTGATTTCAGTGTACCCCAAAATATAAGATTTCATAGTAACGAAAGATGATTAAAGTAAAGGCAATGATGTGGGATTATTATGTGTTGCCCCTAAAGTTAAAGTAAAGTTCAAAGTTAAAGCAATGGGGGATAGGTAGTTAGCTGAGGAGACAACGAAGTTACTGACTTAGATGTCCACTATTCCTGATATTTCAGGTGCTCTCCCACCGTTATCTCGAATTGAAGGGTGATGCTATGGTCACACCTCTTCCCTTAAAGATTAAAGTATTATGTCAGAGGGACATGTAGCTAGCTGAGAAGACAGTGAACCTACCAGGTCTTTTAACCGATCTTCCTGGATTGTAGGAATTCTTTCCCCTATCTTCCGAATTGGGTGGGGCAGTAACACCCATCCTCCTTTCCCATTTACGAGTTTACTAGCATCAAAGAATCAGAGATTCATCTCTGGCTTCCCAACCTAATAAAGTCGGACTCGTATAGGACAACCAACGATAAGGATATTTTAGTAATGTAAAAGACATAGTGCAACTCACAGTAAAGCAATGCAAAGCAAAGTAAAGTATGGTAAAGTAAAGCAGAGATAATGTAAAGTAAAGTATAGTACAATATAGCAGAGACATTGTAAAGCAAAGCCAAAGTAAAGTGAAAATAAAATATTGTTATAATAAAGAACAGAGTACTGATATGAATAAAGTCTTATACATTGTCTTCATCGATCCTTATTTCATCATCTATAGCTATTGTACTGGGCATATTTGCTCATGGGTATTCTATTTTTCTGCATTGGAATTTTGCAGATGAGAATGCCAACTGAGGAGATGATGGAGGGCGCAGAGCTTGGTGAATGCTGCACATAACTAATCCGTCTACTCCGAGCTTTTCTATTGCATTTCTATTAAATCATATTAAAGAATAGGTACCCACTACCTCGCATCGACGATCTATTTGATCAGCTGTCCAAGGCAAGTGTGTTTCAAAGATCGATCTGAGGAGTGGATACCATCAGTTAAGGGTGACAGAAGAAGACATCCCAAAGACGGCTTTCTGGTCAAGATACAGACATTATGAGTTCATGGTGATGCCGTTTAGGTTGACGAATGCCCCGGCAGCATTTATGGACCTCATGAATCGAACTTTCCACGAACACTTGGATGAGTTCGTAATTGTCTTTGTGGACAATATCCTCATCTATTCGTCGAGCATGGAACAACATAGAGAGCATCTGAGGACAGTGTTGGAAACCTTGCGAGCGAAGCAATTGCACGCCAAATTCTTCAAATGTGAATTTTGGCTAGAACAGATAATATTCCTCGGACACATCATTTCTAAAGATGGAGTTGCAGTGATCCGGCAAAAGTAGAGACAGTGTCCAACTGGATCCAACCGAAGAATGTCTTCGAGATTAGGAGCTTTCTTGGTTTAGCCGGATACTACAGGCGTTTAATCAAAGACTTCTCCAGAATAGCACTGCCACTGACCAAGCTTACAAGGAAAGGAGAAAAGTTCATATGGTCGTTCAAAAGCGAAGAAAGTTTCCAAGAGTTGAAGGGGCGACTCACTTCAGCGCCAATCCTGATGTTACCATCTGACAATGGTGGTTACATGGTGTACAGTGATGCTAGTGGTACGGAATTGGGATGTGTACTAATGCAACATGGTAAAGTAGTGGCATACGCATCCAGGCAGCTAAAGAAGCATGAGAACAATTATCCAACACATGATCTCGAGTTGGCAGCAATAGTGTTCGCCCTCAAACTTTGGCACCACTACTTATATGGAGAAGAATTCGTGGTCTATACAGACCACAAAAGTTTGAAATATGTTTTTACATAAAAGGAGCTGAACATGCGTCAAAGGCGCTGGATGAAGTTTCTAAAAGATTACGAGTTTGCCATTAACTACCAACCTGGTAAGGCAAACTCAGTAGCTGACGGGCTCAGCAGAAAATTGGAAGGATCCCTGGCCTACATGCGCCTACGACGGTTCGTGCTCATGAAAGAACTATTCAAATGGACGCCGAGAGTAGGGAAAGATGGATCGCTAATGATGATGCAGCGCATAGTGCCAGATGTGATATGAATGATTATAGAAGCTCAAGTAGAAGACGCAGAGTATCAAAGTATGATGATAAAGACAAGTATGGAAACAACGAACTTCAGAGTCTCTTCGGATGGTGGCATCAGGTACCGTGACCGGCTATGGGTACCGAACAATCTAGAACTCCGAAGAGAAGTGCTAGACGAATGCCACAAATCTGAGTTTGCAATCCATCCAGGGAGCACAAAAATGTACAAGGATGTACAGAGGAGTTACTGGTGGCCAGACATGAAGAAGAAGATAGCAGAGTATGTCTCCAAATGCATTGTGTACCAACAGGTCAAGATCGAACATCAGAAGCCACAGGGAATCTTGAAGAGTCTAGGCATCCCACAGTGGAAGTGAGAAGAAATATCGATGGATTTTATCACAAGTCTACCCCGGACTCTGAAGGGTCACGACGCCATTTGGGTTATAGTGGACCGACTCACTAAATCGGCTCACTTCCTACCCATCAAGGTGAAGCAATCTCTTGAAAGCCTCATGGATTTATATGTGCAGGAGATTATTAGGCTTCACAGAATCCCGACAGTCATTGTATCCGACAGAGATCCCAGATTCACCTCTAGATTCTGGAAGAGTCTCCAGAATATTTTTGGGACAAGACTCCGGTATAGCACCGCATTTCATCCTCAGACGGATGGCCAATCAGAGAGGATAATCCAGACGTTGGAGGACATGTTGAGAGCGTGCGCGTTGGATTGGTACGGTACTTGGGACAAGCACCTTCCTATTATAGAATTTTCTTACAACAGCTTCCACGCCAGTATAGAAATGTCTCCCTTCGAAACGTTGTATGGTCGCCCATGTCGCTCTCCGGCATGTTGGGGCGAAGTTGGAGAAAGGAAAATCTTAAGTGCTGAGTTACAAAAACAGACACAGGAGTATACAGACATGATGGAACTAATAAAGAAAAGAATGAAGTCCGCTCAAGATCGTCAGAAGGCCTACGCGGATAAGAAACGCCGAGAACATAAGTTTAAGGCGGACGATCAAGTCCTACTCAAGGTCTCTCCCACTAAAGGAGTAATGCGTTTCAGCAAACGGGGAAAATTGAGCCCGAGGTACGTAGGCCCATTTGAGATACTCAAAATGGTTGGAGACTCAGCATGCAGGTTGGCCCTACCTTCGGCATATTCAAGGGTACACAACATCTTCCACGTCTACCTACTCTGAATGTACAAGCACGATTACGTCAACATGATCCAAATTGAGAAATCAAACCTTAAGGAGGATCTGACGTATGAGGAACAACTCACAGAGATTTTGGAATACCAAGAACATCAACAAGGGAAGAAGCGTGTGGCATTGGTTAAAGTCATATGGAAACATCACCAAGGAAAAGAAGCGACTTGGGAAGTCGAATCGAAAATGCGAGAGAAGTTTTCTAAACTTTTCGGTAAGCCTTAACCCTTAACCAAATTCGAGGACGAATTTTCTTTTTAGTGGATAATAATGTGACGTTTCGTACATATAAAAAAAAGAAGCGATTTGGGAAGTCGAATCGGAAATGCGAGAGAAGTTTCCTAAACTTTTCGGTAAGCCTTAAACCTTATCCAAATTCGAGGACGAATTTTCTTTCTAGTGGGTAATAATGTAACATTTCGTACATATAAAAAAAATATAAAAGAAAAATCGAAACGAGCAGTCGGCAGGGGAGGCGTCGCCTCCCCTGGCCTTCCGCCGTTTCACCTCCGGCCGACCAAGGGTCGGCCGGGGAGTATAAAGAGGGAGGAGAGGGTCGCTTCTGCACCCTCTTGGAACCCGACCACCGCCTCCCCCCTCCCTCGTCTTCTATTCGTCCGGCGAACAGTGACTCGAGCGCGAGCAGAGCAGCAACGTGTGGCGGTGATCGACGACCCTCGATGCCCAACTTCAGCCTCCCTCACGTGCGAAAGGATCGGGCGACCTCCTCGCACCGACCAGAGACGCCGACGACTACCGGACGGCGACAACCGTGACCGGCAGAACCAAATTTTTCGATGATAGAGGTGCCTTGGTGTTTAAATCCCATAGATGATGAAATAGTGATCAACTATTGTTCGTAAATGGTTCATTAAAATCCTGAGATGGTTAGCTACACTTTTCCTATTCATGTCGTGATCTAATTGTGGCCGGAGAACCGTCGAAATTGTAATTAAAGTCCGGCGGCCCTGTTTTATCAAAGGGACCGATCGACCGATCCTGCTAGCGGTCGACCGGTCCACTGACAGAACTTTTACGAAATCTTACTCTACCGATCGATCGGCCTCACCATGGCGGTCGACCGGTCTACATAACGATAGACAAATTTGAACCATACGATCGGTCGACCGATTCCAGGGAACGGTCGACCAATCCGATGCACACTGTGCATCTCCTCGCCCTGACGATTAGTCGACCGACAACGTGGACGGTCAACCGATTTGTAGGCGTGTCACCAGAGAACTCGGCCAACCGATTCCAGAGAACCGGTCGACCGGTACTAGTGAGCGGTCGACCGATCCATCAGGGGCGGTCGACCGGTCCGACAAAGACCCAATGATTTAAACTAAATTGTATCAACCCACACCTAATCTTAATTACGACTCTGACCAGTACAACTACACTGGCTGAGTCTTATCGAACAAAGATTGATTTCAGTGTACCCCAAAATATAAGATTTCATAGTAACGAAAGATGATTAAAGTAAAGGCAATGATGTGGGATTGCTATGTGCCGCCCCTAAAGTTAAAGTAAAGTTCAGAGTTAAAGCAATGGAGGGATAGATAGTTAGTTGAGGGGACAGCGAAGTTACTGACTTAAATGCCCACTATTTCTGAGATTTCAGGTGCTCTCCCACCGATATCTCGAATTGAAGGGTGATGCTATGGTCACACCTCTTCCCTTAAAGATTAAAGTATTATGTCAGAGGGACAAGTAGCTAGCTGATGAGACAGTGAACCTATCAGGTCTTTTAACCGATCACTGTTTCTGGATTGTAGGAATTCTTTCCCCTACCTTCCGAATTGGGTGAGACAGTAATACCCACCCTCCTTTCCCGTTTACGAGTTTACTAGTATCAAAGAATCAGAGATTCATCTCTGGCTTCCCAACCTAATAAAGTCGGACTCGTATAGGACAACCAACGATAAGGATATTTTAGTAATGTAAAAGACATAGTGCAACTCACAGTAAAGCAATGCAAAGCAAAGTAAAGTATGGTAAAGCAAAGCAGAGATAATGTAAAGTATAGTACAATATAGCAGAGACATTGTAAAGCAAAGCCAAAGTAAAGCGAAGATAAAATATTGTTATAATAAAGAAAAGAGTACTGATATAAATAAAGTCTTATAAATTGTCTTCATCGATCCTTATTTCATCATCTATAGCTATTGTACTGGGCATATTTGCTCATGGGTATTCTATTCCCCTGCATTGGGATTTTGCAGGTGAGAATACCAACTGAAGAGATGATGGAGGGCGCAGAGCTTGGTGAATGCTGCACATGACTAATCCATCTACTCTGAGCTTTTCTATTGCATTTCTGTTAAATCATATTACGTTCATAGACATCATGTTTTCTTCCGCACTTGAGACTCCAGACCAGCTTTATTATATTTGCTTAATTTTCTATATTGCAAGACACCATGAACTTCCGCATACTTATATAACATGAAATATCATAGACTTCCGCATATTTTCATATAACATGAGGCATTATGGATTTCCGTATTTAAGTCATTCATCATGGCATTTCGACTACTCTTCCGCATTTAAAGTCCTATACTATGTTTATTACTATTTTATTAGTGCCACGTAAGGAGTTTTGTTGAATGATCAAGGTCAGTAGAGCAGTAGACAGTGTAGAGCCTTCGGGGTCAAGCTGACTGCCTACGTGGCGGGAGGTGCGATTCTGGGGGCGTTACAATCAAGCTAAATTCTTAATAGAGTTGAATCTCAAACGTTCACTGGATGCTAATATTTCAAGTTCAAATCTTGAAATCATCACATTGATTAGGAAAAAATCATTTATGCTCTACTTTTTTATTTCAAATTAGTCGAATGCTAATAGCTTATAGTCATGTACAACAAAAACCTTCCGCTAATGGAGTTGGTACTAAAAAAAGAATCCAAATTAAAATAATGGTCCGGATTAAATTGCAAAAAGACATCAGTAGTCAAGAAAGAGATAAAATTATAATGGTTCTGATTAAATCAGAGGAGATAAGACGGGATTTATTTACATCGTCATTATATTTATGTATGCGATTAATTCATAAAATCTGCACATGGACGTGCGAGATTAAATCATCAAGCGAGAGATCCGGTGGACTAGAAATGACAACAAGATAATAGATCAACACTTGCAATCAAATAAAAACAAAAAAATGTTATAAAAAGAGGGAGAGAGATATCCTACAATACCATATAAAATTTATGAGATTCACTCTAAATCGAACTACGTCCTTGTATACAATCACAAAAGAATACAACGAGACTTTCGTAAGGACGAACTTCATCGTTCTCATTACTGAAGGTCTGATTAAAGAGTCCATATAAAATTACGACCGAGTTTAAATTTAAAATATTATCAACAATTTTGGATGGTCAAAATTAGTTGCTACAATGTGATCTCCTACCTACGTTGTCTCACCTATAGCACATCAGAAATGAAAAATCAGGGGATGACTGATTCCGGTGATTCGATCGTAGGCGGAGACCGGTGAAAGGAGAGAGAGAGGAGAGAAGGAATTGGAGGACTCCCAAAGGAATGCGTTACGTTCATTCGTCCCCTTCATTGTTGACCATGCATGGCTGTCGATTGTGCTTTTGTTCAATGCCATAATCAACGTCGATGACCATGTCAATCGTGGACTAACATTAAAGCTAGGTGGATTTTCTTGATTATTTAATTAATCATTTGTTCGAACCTTCCACCTCAAGAAGCTATATAGGTAAGTATCTTATAGAATACAAATGAACATCTTATTAATCAACCGAATGCAACTTTTGGTTTTCGTCTAGATCCGTTGATATTTGGAGTTATTAATACTTGATTAACCCGGTGTTCAAATAAAATTGGAACAATATATTAATTATCAAGTTGAAAGTGTTAAAGATGGTTATTTTATTTATCTCCCGTAAGTGCAGATAAAATTGACTTATGTAAATTTTCATAGCAATGATGTGGTAATCAACTCCTCCGTATCGAGAGTCTCTATGAATATAAAAAAAATTTATTTAGAGTCTTCCACGTCAGACACGCGACTCCGGACGAATTTTCTAAATTGATTGGATCTAATGATGAATCGATCTTTCAACTTATGATTAGTGCAATCAGTAATGTCGTGTCGATTGTCTCACTTCTAACTGACTATGAGAGAATAAAAGGGCGTCGTGACTGCAATTTAATTTCATCAATAGAAAACTAAAACCTTTTTATTAATCAGGTAATTAAATACGTCTACAAAATAGAAAAATCCATTTCTATTCTCATCGTTGACTCATTCGCATCCCACTCCCAAGTCGTCATGAGATGACAAAATTGTGCTTACTATTTCTAGAATTACGAAATTTGTGCTCACTATTCTCCCACAAAGGAAAGAAAGCAACATGTGATTACTATTCGACTCAGACAAGAAGACAAGATTCCTAGACCTCATGGTTCCGAAAGAAGAGAAAAAGGAAATTGCACTTGTTATTTCTTTTTGTAGCAAATATTGTATTATGGTGTTCCAACAAGAGGACAGCATTCCTTGAATTCGAAATTAAGTTCCAATAAATTCCTTTGAAATTACAGACCTACGATAATTATAAAAAAAAAACTTGTGATGAAATTGAATAATGAACAAGAAAAAGAATTCTTAGTTCACATTGGTATATTCCCTTACTTATTCTGCCGAAAGCTATCCGTAGGAAATGTTCGTAGGTATATTCTCACATTGGCTCGAGGACTTTGTCAAACATTCAAATTGGACAAAAGAAAAATTTATTGTTTGCTCATAAAAATCCTCGTACTCTTTCTCAATACACTAAGTATGATTTCGTAAAATTTTTAAAGTATTTTTATCATGCGAGAGTTTGAAAAAAAAGGAGGAAAATTAGGAAGATTGAGATTTTTTTTTAAAAAAATTACATTTCCTAACACCCATAGTATTATAAATTGTGATTAAAAGAATATAGCAAAAATTCATATAAGGAGATATCAGAATGAAAAATCAATGATGATCAGAAAAAAAATAATTAGTATATATTGGTAAGAAATAAATTATAGTATAATGGCATTGTATTGACAACTTATTGTATGTTTGAACTACACAAAAAAAGTATTTTAAGCCATGGATTTGATCACGAAGATATTTTTATGTAAGATTAAAAATGTTACAAGTTAGCACTTGAAAGATTGATAATGAAATTCAGATGATTTAAAATATGAGAAAATTTGCAAGAAAAATATCATTACAGGAGGTGAGCATGAGCCGGGACAACCCGGTCGCCTCCGGTCCACACCAGTCCGGAATTTGCAAATTTTTTCGGCCCGATTACCTATCGGTTCAGTACGAGGTCGGGACTACATCCGAGTTGTGCCATGTCCTGACATAGTATCATATATTATATTAGTATTATTAATTATTTAAAAATATCATATTTTCATGTATTTAGTTAAAAATTTATAGTTTATTATATATTAATCATACGACATATTGTATTATTTTATATATATTTTATTTGATAATTATTATATTTATATAACATTATTAAATATTTTTTAATATTATATTTAATATTTAGATTAATTATGATTGAATCGAGACAATCGAGATGTCTTGATGTTTATTCCGACTCGACCAGGATGCTTTTTAAAAAACTTGAGGCAAACCGAGTCGGTCATAACTCGTCCCGTAACCGATTTTGCTCACTCGCAATCTAGACTTTGATTTTGAAAAAAAGGAAAATCAATCTAGTCGCCACTTCAAAAATTCTTATTACCACTCCAATTAGATCATTAACGCCACTCCTAAAATTTTAGTATCACTCTGCTTTACCCATTATACCCTCTACTTTTTATAATATAAAATATGAAAACTTGAAAAAAATTTCTTTAAATAACTATAAAAATAAAGTGATATTTCCTCATTACATTTATTTTTTATGATTACTTTTTTATTTCCCAAATATTTTATTTGATTGGTGATAAGCATACTTTATTTTTTTACCAATGATAAATAAATATTCTATTTGACCAGTTACAACTAAATTCACCTAATTTTATTTGTTTTCATTACTTTTTCCTCATTATTACTTATTACTTATTAAGTATTACTTAAGTTAAGTTAACTTATGTTAATTGTTAAGTTAACTTATGAACTAATTCATGTACTTAAGTTAAGTATTACTTATTCATGTTATGAATTAAGTTAAGTATTACTTAAGTTAAGTTAACTTATGTTAATTGTTAAGTTAACTTATGAACTAATTCATGTACTTCCACATTCTTGGTGATAAAATGAGATTATGATTCGACGATGAAGTACTTGAAATATGTGATTTTGGACTTAATTCGTAAGTTCAAAATCACACGCTTCAAGTACACGAAATTTCTTACTTGGCTTAATGTTCTCCGTTACAGAAATGATAAAGCCAGATCGTAGTTGAATTCATCGTTGGAAGGATAAACATGACGTCATAACTGAAGAATATAAGGATGGTGTTGATGAATTCATTAATGTGGAATATCAAAATGAAGGTGTTGCTTCTTCATATGGCGAAATCTTATGTCCATGCCGGAAGTGCAAATGTTATCAGTGGAAAGTAAGATATGATGTGCAGAAGGATTTATATTACAACGATTTCTTACTTACATACACCAATTGGTTCTTTCATGGCGAAGAAAGATGGGCTAAAGAAACAAGTAATGTAGATACCGTTGTGGGCGACTCGAGCAATCCGTACAGGGATATGATACGAGATGCAATGTTAGGAAAAAATGTTGGCGAAACATCGATTGAAGAAGATCCGAATCCTTCGGCTTCTAAGTTTTATAATCTTCTCGAAGAGGCAGATGAACCTTTATGGGATGAATGCGTGAAGCAAACTACACTTTTCACAGTGGCACAACTAATGAACTTGAAATCAGAATTTAATATGAGCGAAAGTTATTTTGACCGAATGCTTGCCATTATTAAGAGTATGCTTTTAGTTTCCGAGAAATTACCGGAAAGTTTTTACAAGTGCAAACGGTTGATGAGAGATTTAGGGTTGAAATATCAGAAGATTAATGCATGCTGCAATCATTGCATGTTGTACTACAAGGAAAACAACTCACTTATGAGTTGTTCTATTTGTGGCGAGCCCAGATTCAAGCCGAAAAAGAATACTCAAAGTTCAAAAAAAATGTGACAAATGCAATATTTAGATACTTTCCGATTGTTCCAAGATTACGACGACTATTTCTTTCTGAAAAAACTGCATCATTTATGAGGCGACACAAAGAAGGGGCACGTGAAGATCCAAATTCAATTACACATCCTTCGGATGCGGAGGCATAGAGACAATTTGATGCACTTCATCCGAATTTTTCTGCAGAATCACGCAATGTTAGATTAGGACTTTGCACCGATGGCTTCAACCCATTTGGCTCATCGAGTACTGCTTATTCATGTTGGCCTATTTTTGTGACACCGTATAATTTGCCTCCAAGCATGTGTATGAGACGAGAGAATATATTGCTTACCTGTATCATCCCGGGTCCTCGATCTCTTGGAAAAGTTTAGATGTTTACTTAAGACCTTTGATTGACGAACTCAAGATGTTGTGGGAGGATGGCAGGGTTACCTATGACAAATTTAAAAAGAAAAATTTCATTATGGGAGCCTCATTAATGTGAACCATAAGTGATTTTCTGGCATATGGAATGTTGAGTGGTTAGAGTACAAAAGGAAAACTTGTTTGTCCCATATGTGAAAAGAACACGAAATCCTTTTATTTAAAAAAATGTAGAAAAGTTTGCTGATTTGATTGTCATAGGATGTTTCTGCCATTGGATAATTCAATGCGCCGTGATCGAAACTCATTTAAAAAGAATACATTCGAGAACACTTTGTGTCCAACTCATTTGACAAAAGAAGAATTGTTAGAGCAAGTAAACAAGCTTAGTGAAGTCTCATTCGGACTGAAGGTCGGTAGTTATAAGTAAATTGAGTTTGGAAGTGAACATAATTGGGAGAAAAGAAGTATTTTTTGGGAGTTGCCTTATTGGTCTTCAAACTTGGTACGTCATAACTTGGACTTAATGCATGTGGAGAAGAACGTATTTGACAACATCTTCAACACTATTATGAACGTTAAAGGAAGAACAAAAGATAGCATACAGGCTCACGAAGACATGAAATTAATATGCAAAAGACCAGAGTTAGATATTCTAATATCTATGGCAGCCACATTAAAGAATTGTAAAACACTCAAAAGTATCTTTCTCAAGTACTATCTATTAACAAATCAAAAAATCAACATCTCAAAGTCTGAAACTTTCTTCCCACCAAAATTTAACCTTAATAGAAAATATAAGATACTCCATCTCCTAAGCATGAATTCTGGATCTTTTCCTTTCAACTATCTTGAGGCTCAAATCTCCTACAAGTATATCGGTTCCAAGAACTAGCAGATTGTAATGCAAAAAATTTCTAATAGACTTTCTGGTTGGAAGGCTAAATTTCTATCTCAGGCTGGGAGAGTCACCTTGATCCGTTCTGTCATCCATTCCATTCCCATTTATCTGATGAGCTCCTCGCACATTTCAAACAATCTTATTGAACAACTGGATAGACAAATCATATTCTTTCTTTGGTCTCATGATGGTAAAAGGAAAGATTTACACCTCATAAATTGGGATACTGTCAGGATGCCTAGGACTTATGGGGGTTTAATCATAAAGAACCTCAAGAGTCTAAAAACCTCCCTCATTTCTAAAAAGATTTTTACTGTCTTGAATGGGTCTCAGGACCCTTGGGTTCAGTTATGCCTAAACAAGTATGGGCCTATCCATCCTTGGTCCTGCTCTAATTCTGGTACACATCCTGCTTGGTCTTGAAAGATCATTCTTAACTCCTTGAAGAAACTCAAAACTGGTTTTAGAAAGCTCATCTGTAATGGGGTCAACACCAACTGATACCTGGATCCTTGGCTCTTTAATATCTCCTTATCTTGGAAGCCAACATACATCACCACTAATTTTGACCCACAACAATCTATGGTTTTTTATCTATTAATTTCTGGTACCTGGAATCATCAAGTTTTACTTACCTACTTTGCTCTTGAGATAAGATTATTACTATTTATCTGCCTGTAAGTCCCTGTGATGATACCTGGATTTGGGAGCCTGATCTTCATGGAATTCCGCATGCTAGATCAGTTTACAGATTTATTAAGGAGACAATTCTGAGCCATGACACTATTAGTAGTCTAAGATGGAGGAGATTATGGAATATCACTGCCCCTCCTAAAGTCTTAAATTTTTTGTGGAAACTACTTCATGGCAAACTACCTACCAAACTTATTTATGCTTATTTGACAACTCTATTTCCACTATGTGCTCAATATGTGGAAGGGAACCTGAGTCCATTAGCCATTTATTTTTCAGTTGTCACTTTTGTCTTCAGCTTTGGCAACATTTTCAACAGAATGTATCTTATAATTTCCTTCATTTCCATTCCGGTCATCTAGCATTGGCTGGATGAAGGAGATCATTTTAATCCCCAGTTGAAAAACAAGCTTTTGACACTTATTGCCCTCACCCTGTGGAACATCTGGAAGCACAAAAATGATATCCATTTTGGCTCTCTCAGACACTCTATCAGTGCCATCTGGGGTAGGATCCTGGCATACTTCAATTTTTATGATTCTTCCCACATATCTGAGGGACCCCCCGGTTGTGTCCATCCGGACCAAGGTGGGAGCCCTTTCTCTCTGTTCATTTTGAACACTGAGGGTTCCTTTTCGGAGCCAGGGAAGATGGGTGGTGCAGGCTACACTCTGCTCAATTCTAATGGCCGTATGATTTTTCAGGTGTTGTGCATAATAGATTCTACTCGGCGCTGGAGGTTGAGGCATGGACATTAAAGATGGCCCTCTTGTGATGTCTGGAATGGAATCACAGGCGCATCCAACTCCGTTCTAACTCTAAGATCCTCATTGAACTTTTGGTGAATCAAAGCCGCTGCCCTTGGAGAATTAAGAACTTACTTACTGATATCTTACACCTTACTCATAGGCTTAGCATTTTTGTACCTACTATCATCAGTAGAAACTTTAATATGGAAGCAGATTTTTTGGCTAAGCATGCTCGCACCAACATGTGTGATTTTTTGTGGGTGGAGGATCCTCCTCATGACCTCGCCCAGCTGATGTACTAGGACTTTCAAGTTTTAAGTTAATGTTAAGTTTTTCCCTTAAAAAAAATATACTAATGATTGCGTGGAATCCATATGTGAAGGCAAGGTAGAATTAGTTGGGCTCTAAGATGGACGGATACTCCATTTGCCCGAGAGTACTACGTCGGTATGCTTCGGGTACGTATGATACGTACCCGTATTTAAATAAATATTTTTTAAAAAGTAGGTACGATTTCGGTACGATTTTGGTAAGGGTGTGGATACGATTGGACTTAAAAAAATATAGGGCCATCGATAAAATCCAAAAAAAAGGAAGAAAGTTATGTTAGGGTACAATCATAGAAAATAAAAAACTCTTTTCTGCCCAACGTGTTAATTCAAGATGAAATTTTGAACGGGCCGCACAGTCCGGGACGTCGCCAGCCCAGCACGAACATGGCCTGCGCACAAAAAATGGGCCGTGTCATGCCATTCCATGCCAGGTCGGCCATCCGCAGCATGACACAGTCCGAACACAATGAACATGGACCCGACACAACATGGTCCATATTGGCACAGGTTATTTTTTTCATGCACCAACACGAATCGCGCACGACGCACTAACACGGCCCGCGCTAAAATTGTAGAATCCCAAAGGGCACCAAGAGGAGGGGGGAGAGTGAATTGGTGTTCTAAACCAAAATGATCGATTTCACGAAACACCATCGCGGAAGCACAAAATTGATTCATTAATTATTTTAAATCAATGTAATTCAAATCATAAAACTAATATGAGAGGGAGAGAGAGAATTCAAACACAATGAACATATGTAGTTATTGACGAGGTTCGACCACACCTTGTCATACATCCTCGCTCCGACTTCTTGACCTCGAGACTGTCGGAAATTCCGTTAAAACACCTTCTCATTCCAAATGGGCAAGAATGAAAGTCCTTTACACAACTACCTTTTCTCCGCTTCGAGAGGTATGGAAAACCTCTCCTCTTAGGAAGCTAATTTTTTCTCTAGCTCAAGAGTTAAGATTTAAAATCTCTTTCAGATAGGAGCTCTTTCAATTTTATGAACAAAAAATGTTTCTCGCTTTTACAATGCTATGCTCACAAGTAGAGAAGAGATAAAGAAGAGAAAAGTTAAAATGAAAACTTCAAGGAAAAAATTTTCTTTTGATAACTTGACATTTTTCTTCAATGATTGGATGAGTGCCTTTTCTTTTGATTTTGGCACTCTTTTTATAGGCCCTAGTATGTGAAAAATTCGTTCAAAAATTATTTCACAAATTTCTCCTTCAAAATTGATCGTTATTGTTCATTTGAGACATGGACTTGTCGATCGGTTTATATGACCATTGCGTGATTTCTTCAGCTTCTGCACTTGGTCGGTCGACCGGACTGTTGACCGGTAAGTCGATCGGTATCATTTTGACATCAACCGGGACAGCTCATGTATTGATCGATCGACTAGTATCTTCAGATCGGTCAACCGGTATAATCTCGTCTGACTTTCATTGTGTCGACCAGCAGGTTGACCGCCCTGCACTATTTGGGCATAACATTTTGCACAATTATCCAAATTAGATAATCTTGAATTCTATGGATAGCTAACATGATTTCCTATAACTTTGATATTCATAATTCATCCATAATCTTATAAGATCATAGTCAATTATTTAATCAAAGTGCAGTGCATAAAGTAGTCTCTTTTTCTTTAAACTTTTTCAACATTTATTTTAATCTTTAGAGCTTTGTATCATTAAAATATAATTTTATATGGCAGTAAAACTTTACTCTAACAGAAATCACACGACTCGCATTATTTTGATTCAACAACATGAACACAAGTGATTCACTGGCGTACACGGTATCATGGATGCAATTGCGTTAAAAAGAGTACAACATGGATTATGTTTAAAATAACACGGGTCGTGTTTGATTTTTTTTATTCCTCTCCGTCACCTATAAAATGTGTCCGAACTCCCTCCCCCTTCTCTCACTCTCACTCTTTTTCCCCTCATCTCTATCTCTCAATCTCTTCTCCTCTCATTAAGTAATTAGATAGCATTCTCATAGCAGTTGCTTTAGACCCACTTCGAATGATGTTGCCTTTTCATTCAAAATGAGTTTAAAGAGAGGTTGCTGTGAGAATGTTAATTCCTACATTCATGATTCATTATAGAATTTGATAACTTAGTTTGATGCAGATACTCGAACACAAGGTCAGGAATCTATCTTATAACCGGGTATATAGTAAATTAGTACTTAATTGTCTAAGTGTCTATATTATTATACTACTAATATTATAGTCTTATACTTAGTACTTATTAATTATTTATAACTTAGTAATTAGTATATAAGTTATAACTAAGTTATAAGATAGTTAAGTACTAATTTACTAGTATAACTTAGTTTAGTTATAACATAGTATACACTATATAGTAACTTAGTTATAAGATAGTTAAGTAGTAATTTACTTAGAATAACTTAGTTTAGTCATAACTTAGTATACACTATATAGTAACTTAGTTATAAGATAGTTAAGTACTAATTTACTAGTATAACTTAGTTTAGTTATAACTTAGTTTAGTTATAACTTAGTATACACTATATAGTAACTTAGTTATAAGATAGTTAAGTAGTAATTTACTTAGAATAACTTAGTTTAGTCATAACCTAGTATATATTATATAGTAACTTAGTTATAAGATAGTTAAATACTAATTTACCTAGTATAGCTTAGTATATAGAAACTTAGTACTTAACTATCCATACTATTACTAGTATACTACTAATATATATTTATTATATACTTACCAATTAATTTTATGTATAATTTTATAACTTATAACTTTTTAGTTATTAGTCAATACTAAATTATTCATTTTACAAATTTATTTACTTAATAATTATGAATTAATGACTTAATGTATTTGAAGTTTTAACAATATAATTATTGTAAGTTGTATATTATAGAATAATTAATAATAATAATTATATTATATAACAATTTAATGAGTAAATTAAAAAATTGGAAAAGTTCAAATTGAAAGGCAAAAAAAAATGAAAAGAAAAATGGGTCACCCGCCTCGACTTGGCCGGCCCGATCAGACCAGGCATGAACCGTGCCTGGATAAAAAATGGACCGTGTGGCACGATACAGCCTGTAGTACGATCAAACACGTGTTGACCGACATGGACACGGCATGACACGGTCCGTTTTTCCATCTCTAGTGTTAATGCAAACAAAAGACCAACCAATAGAATACATGACTTGATAGGATAGCATCTAAAGCTTGATGTAACGTGTATGGATAATAGAGTGTATTGTTCATCCATGAATTGATTATTTTTTATATTATTTATTAATTAACTATTATTTTAAAATTGATGATTATTTATTCTCTAACTATTCATCCGGTAGTAAGTTAATTTTTTTATATATTATTTATTAATAAGCTATTATTTTTAATTGATAATTTAATTATTTTGAATCAGAAGTCATGTTATATTACTATTCATATGTGAAAAATTATTTATTCGTTATTTAATTAATTATTTGAAAGATTAAAAAAAATTTATATAGCATACATAGAAAGATTAGAATGATTTCTTTACGTAGATTTGAGTTTTTTTAATAACACAAAAAATGTGTCATTTCTAAAAAAATAAATTGAGATGCATAATTATATTTCATCATTATTTTATTAATTATTTTACAAATGTCAGGAGGACATTCCACTTCCAGTGCAGAATCATCCAATGGGTTGGTAGTATGAATACTACTATTCAACTTCTTTGATAACTAATATTTCATATGGAATGGTATAAAATAATTGTCCTCTTCGAACTTATGTCACAAGATTACGAGATAAAAATGTCGGAGGAAGAAACCCTACTTGGCGTTGTAAATGTCACAAGATTACAAGATAGAAAGCCTTGATTGCCACGAAATAGCACCATCGACAAACAACATTAAGTAACCTAAAATGGACCTCCTAATGTCCACATCAACTATCACATCAAAATCTGTAAAGCTAACCAATTCTGATTTTTCAACTCCAAAGAAAATGCAACGACTACTTGTATCATGAAGATACCTCAAAATCCATTTCACAACATTCTATTTCTCCTTTCATGTATTGAAAGCAAACTTGCTAAAAACTCCAACAGAATGAATAACATCCGACCTAGTGCATACCATAGCATACATAAGGCAATCATGATTTGGCCAAGTTGGCATTTCCATCTCTGATCCAATATGAATTTGGGGTAATATGCCTGACACTATACAATAAATTACTACCACAAGTTGAACACTTACATGTACACTATATCACACACACCCACACACATATATATAGGGTTTAATGCGCCTACGAAGCCCATCCAGACCCTTCGTAGAGGAATCAATGATCAAAATCAAATTGATCTCCTTCTACTGCTACTATGAAATTGCATTAGCTAGCTAGCCATCCACCCACTATCAATGCTATTGATCACGAACGAAAGTTGCTGCCTAATGCTGTAATGACAAGCGAAGGATGTCGTCTGCCGTCAATCTTTGTAATCCTGCCTGATCTGCTTAATTAACGCTGCTTAGTTTTGTCGCTCTCATTGACTTGTTGGTCGCCATTAATTTCTAATTTCTTCATGTCTGCAGATTCAATTACTACTTAATCAAATCCTAGATAATTTAGTTATCAAGTGATTTCTAGGAAAACATCGGCCAAAAAAAGACACGAGTCCTTCACTTGCGACCAGCAAAAAAGGAGATTTCCTTTCTTGAGCATAAATTAAGGCATGCAACTGGGTGGTGAAGATTGAGGATGAGCAGGTTGATTTGGCAGCGATGCCTGAACATGAAGGCGGCGAACAAATTGAAAATGGTGTCCAACAAAACCCGTGACATGCGATAGAGGAAAGGACAAAGCCCTTATCGATCGTTGATTTCTCCACGGACACTCTGGATCCGCTCTGTAGGCATGCAGAGAAAAAGGCGCTCCGTAGGCACACATTAAACCCTTATATATAGAGTGAGAGAGTATAAATGTATAATGGTGTGTAAATCACTTTTCGGTTTACACATGTAAGCCAAATAATTCAAGGTCAAGATTATCATCAAAACTACCTTACCAAAAACTATTTGGGAAAAAAAATCAAGTCTTCACGCACACACACCATCAACCCCTATTCCCCATCGAACACACCATTGGTGTTCTCCTTGTCGATCTCCACGTTGGCTGCAATACTTTTGCTGGCGCTAAGTTTCCTCATCGATCTCCACAATCTCCACTTCAATCATGAAATCTTCCTCCCATTGTCCAACCCCCACCCTCCCAGCACTCCAGTGGCTGTTATCTCCAACATATTTTGACACAGTCTGCTATATTGCTCCAGACATTTATGCATTTATTTCTTTTTCTTTAATTTAAGCTAAAAATTCTTAACTTTATAACTATATATATCCACAAAAATTGCTTACATTGCTCATAAGGTCTTTATGCTTTCAATTCATTAATTTTCTTTTCAAAAGTATGCTTAAAGAAATGTTGGACTTTAACTTTGGGATTTTTATTTTCATTTTTTTCAGTTAATCTTAAAACATGTCCTCCCTTGTCTTTTGTGCCAAGTGAAGCCGTCGGCGTCGCCCTCTCATCTCCTGGCAGCGACCGGCAGAAGCACATGAACTAGGTGAATGAGAAGTCGAAGAAAATGATAAAAGGGAAGGAGACGAAGCTTTATTGGCTGGAGTCGTCCCTTGCTCTCCCATTTCGTGAACGGCCGGTGCAATGAAGAGGGGAGAGAGAGAGAGTTCGGTCGGTGTTCTTTCGTTTCCATTTTTTTTCATCGTGCGTTACAACATTCTTACAAACTCGCTAAATACAAAGTTAGTTCACTCCTCAGATTAATATAAAAAGAAAAACCAGAATCAGGCAGTTACTGCAAATTAGTGTAGGCATATTCCCTTTACATGTCTTGAGGTGCGAATATCTTATAAGTTCATACCTATAAGTAAACGTACATTCTTTCCTTTTGGACAAGCAAATATTTAAACTCTTGATAAAAAAAATTAAGACACCTAACAAAATGGAGTAATTGAGACACTGGAGAAATAAATAAATCCTTTGAAGATGTAAAGCAAGAAATCCATCCAATTAGTTAGTCTACCATACAACCAATGTTGTGAGAACCGAATAAGTTTCGATTTCAATTTGAACCGATTGAACTGATCGAACTATTTGGTTGGACTGGACAATAATAAAATATTATTTTTTTAAAACATACATTTAATCCACTTGCATATTGCCTTCAGTATGTGCTTTCATTTTTGGCAAGCTGTCGTCCATTGTTGTTGTGCTATTGTGTTTCTTCTCAAACATTGACGTGTTGCTCTCTGCTTTAACTCAAGCTGTCCATCAACAGACAGAGAAGTGCTTCACAGACAAATGTTCAAGTTGACAGTGTTCAGCTTCTTCTCACCCTCAACTTGAGGGGGCATGTTAGAAGTCCTCACGTCGACATCTCATCTCCATCGAGCTGAAGGCAGAAGCAAGGGCAAATGTGCAGCATGTTTTGTTTCTTTGTAGCAGCCTTATATTTTGTAACAACACATTAATGTGGTTTAATCCTTGTATAAGATAGTCAGGTAGTCCATGTAGTGGATCATTATGTAATCCTTCTTCACTTTCAATCAAACTTTCACTTCTTGCTTTTTCCTTTCCAATCTCTTCTCCTTTTCCTATGGTCCACAGCCGGCAACTCGACGGAGCTCATCATTTTCACAATCGGACCATTGGGTCGGACTGAATAATAATAAAATATTATCTTTTTAAAAGATATATTTAATCCACTTGCATATTGCCTTAATCATATAAAATTACTTCATAAGTTAAACTTTGCATGTTAATGCATATTAACTTAATATCTAATAAATTTATATTAATATTTAATAGTTTTAAATATAAAGATTTCATGAAAAATGATGTGACAATTATTGAAAAAACATTAATGTATTATAAATTAAAATGCCATAAAATGAGAATAAAAAGAAAAAATGTATATAAAATAGTGTAATGTTCATAAATTAAATAAATGTAAAAAACAATTGTTAAAAAATTATACAAATAGAAAGCCATATATTAATAATATAAAAAAAGCAAAGACCATTTAATTATTAAAGGAGTAGAGCAAAAAAAAAAAACATACACACAAGTGAATAGTCTCATATTAAAAGCACCAAGAAAGTGAAAACAAGACATCCATTATAAAATGGACCTCGGGAGTAGACCAACGCCCAAAATAAATTTTTCTTTGTAAAATTTTTTTTAACGTTGGCCGGTTTCTTAGACTAGTTTTGGCCGATTATATCCAATTTTCAATAGTTTTGACCAATTTTTAACCGGTTAAAAATAGTTCAAGGTAGCCCAATCCCCAATCAAGTTTTGAGGGTGATTTAGGGTCATTTTATTCGTCGATTGATGGTCCAATCGGCTGGTCCGGTCCGCGATAACGTTGCATATGAATTGGACGTGATGTTTACGAACAAAGCCTCTGTATTCTTAAACAAGCACAAAGGCACCTAGAAAGAAAATGGTGATTGAAGGTTACGATGGTATTCGGTAAAGGCACCTCTTCATTCAATGAACTGACATAAGTCTGCCTCTTTGGTTGCAAAACTGACCATGTCCCTACATTGGGTCAGCTCCCGTCTCTTGAACGTCTTTATATAAGTTCATTCCCTCATTTGAAAAGAATTGGGGATGAGTTCTGTCGGCCCACACCCAACCTCATGCTTTTAAGGTGGCATTTCCATCTTTATCGGAGCTACAATTTGTGGATATGACTGATTGGGAGGAATGGTCCAGGGTGCTTGATGGACTTCCCAAAGCTTGAAAATGTAGAATTATGGAATTGTCCCAAGGTCTCGCATCTGGCTATAAGGAATATTCTCCAGCTTCGATCCGAGTACTTCAATAAACTCAAAGATCTCACTCTCGTTGGTGGCAAAATTGATCGATTCCCTACATTGGGTCATCTCCCATCTCTTCGATGTCTTTATATAGGTTCATGTTATGATTTGAAAAGAATTGGCGAGGAGTTCTGCCGACCCATAGATGACCCTCACGGTTTTAAGGTGGTGGCATTTCCATCTCTAGAGAAGCTACAATTCAAGGATATGATTGATTGGGAGGAATGGTCTGGAGTGCTTGATGGAGACTTTCCAAAACTTCACTGGCTCGAAATAGAAAATTGCCCCAAACTCTCGTCATGTACAGCTCTACAAAATCTTACAAGTGACCTTTGGGATTTGACCATCAGAAGTTGTCCTACTCTCCAGATTTCTTCAGAGTCCTTCCCACCAAATCTTGGAAGGCTGTCACACCACCCAAAAAAGGAAGAAGCTTTGGATCATAAAATCGACCGCCAATATGTCTGTCACCTGAAGGAAATTTGGTTAAATTACACAATCCTCATGGAGAATTTTGGGTGAGAAAAGATGAGTTATTCGGAGTTTTGAAAGCTTTCGCCTTGAACCCAAGATCACCCCACATATCAGGACTCCAGAATTTCCCCTACACGTTGAAAGAGGAGACCGATGTCTTCGAAGTTCAGATCTTGAGACTGAAATGGACCACAACTTCTGCTTCCCCAGATTCTGATTGGCTCCTGATTGTACTTGATGATAAAGGGAGCCATAACATTGAGAACATGAGTTCATGTTTCTCTGTATTGGACAATTTGGAACCTCACGTGAACCTCTTGAGATTATATATAGAACACTACGGTGATGTTGCATATCCGAGTTGGATCGGTCGTCCTTCCTTCAAAGAGCTCAAAGAAGTCCATCTCCATGGCGGCGAAATTGACCGGATCCCAACCCTGGGTCAGCTTCCGGATCTTAGATATATCTCTATTGCTTCTGTAATATTCTCAAAAAGTAAATAAAAGAAAAAGAAAAAAAATAGATAAACGGAAGCTAATGTTATTTAAAACTCCATTAGGAGGCCCATTAACCTATGATGTCTAACCTTCTCATTTCCTCTCCCCCATTTCTCCCCCAAATCCCCATATGGGGCCGGATCCGGCCGGAGAGAGAGAAGCCGGCCCGGGAGAAGGTCGCCGGTGCGGGAGAGGGTCGATGACGACTGGTGCTCGCGGGCCGGGAGAGGGAGAGGGAGAGAGAGAGAGGGAAGAGGAGGGAGAGAGGGAGGAGAGGAGGAATTATATATAAGGGGAAAGAGAAAGCGGGAAAAGAAAAAAAAGCGGGATAACGAAATTTTAATTACCGATGGTTCTGACCGTCGAAAATGTAAATATTAACTATTTTTAAAATTACGGTTGTGACCGTCGAAAATATATTTAGTTATATATAATATTTATTTTTTATGTTACCGACGGTTTGAACCATCGGTAATCGTCACCGACGGTCGAAACCATCGGTAATTGCGACGGTTTGGACCGTCGCTAGTTATATTAATAAAGTACTCCTCATATGATATTATTATATATTTATCGACGGTTACGACCGTCGGAAATTGCGGTGGATTTTGCCATCCGTCGGAAATATCGACGTTCCTAATCTTTGAAAAATTAAATAATAATATAACAAATTATATAATTTATTATTTTCCTTTCCGACGGTGAAAATTCGTCGCAAATTGCGATGGATGGGTATTCATCGAAAATATCGACGTTCCTAATCGTCGAAAAGTAAAATAATAATATAATAAATTAGATAATTTATATTTTCATTTCCGACGGTCATAACCGTCGGAAAATCCTTCGCAAATTACGACAGATGGGTATCCGTCGAAAATATCGACATTCCTAACCGTCAAAAAATAAAATAATAGTATAACAAATTATAAAATTTATTATTTTCCTTTTCGAAGGTCATAACCGTCAGAAAATTCGTCGAAAATAGAACCGTCGCAAAATTTATCGCAAATTGTGACAAATTTTAAACAGTAAAAAATTATTCGTTGAAAAATGACAATTTTCTTGTACCCCAGCCCCCTCACCTACCCCTCCATTCTCATTTGCTCTCTTCTCCTCCTCCCTCAACTCACGGCAGCAAGGCAGGGAGCCATTTCACACTCCTTGGCCAGCTCCAAGACCCACATCAAGAAACCCCCCATCTCTCTACCCTCTCACTCCCTCTCTCCTTCGCACCCTCTCCACTCACGGCTGCGCAAGCAGCAAGGCAGCAACCCACCTACTAGTTCACCCTCTCTCACCTAGCAGCCGAACAGCACAGCAAGAAGAAAAAGAAGAAAGTAGAAGAGAGAAGAAGAAAGGGAAAAGAAGAAAGAAAAGAGAAGCTGCCATATCAAAGAAGAAGAGGAAAGAAGAAAGATTAAGATTTAGATTAATAGGATTTTAACTTAAATCTTAAAGGTATGTTTAAGGAGATCCAACCATAATTTCACCCCAATGTATTATTTGAAATATTTGGATTGGGACTTAGGAACAACCTTTGATTCCTATGTGATGAGATTTAGGACTTTAGAATTAAGATGCATGATGCCTAATAGATGGTTGTTAAAATGCTATATGTAAATCCTAATTAGGAATGTAATGTTTATATTAGAAGAATGATACTTATAATCCTTTTAAACTAGCATGATATCTATATATGCAAATGCAAATGTTAGTGAATAACGTATGTTTGAGGAGATTCAACCACCCTAATCTTCTTCCTAATGATATTTGATTATATGGATTAGGGATTAAAGAACAAACCCTTTGTTCTTAGATGAAGATTTAAGGAATGTGCATTTCTTGCTTCGTGTTTCATTAGATTACTATTTGATTGCTAATCATGATTTGAATGCAAGGTGCTTCATATATTACTATTATTCTTATTGTTCTATTGCTAATCATGTTTAGGATTATGATGTTCATTATCACTAATGTTAGCTCAAAAGGAATTGTCTAATGCTTATGTGCATTTATGAACTTGATTAGCATATTAAATGTCTTTATGTGAAAACCACATATGGTTCATGATTAGAATGCTAAGAATGTTAAAAAAATGTCATATATGATGTTTGGAAGCAAATATGTGTTCAATATGTCAATGTATGTAAGATTAGGAAAGAAATGATGTAAAAATCGTATGTCTGTTGTCTCAGAACGGGCAACCGATAATGTATCGGTCGACCGTTCTGAAGACCGTTGTAGTATTATACTCTGTGCAGCAGTCGACCGATTCTGTAATGGTCGCCCGTTTTGGAAGGGTCGAACAGTCTGTGATTAGCGGTCGACCAAACGCCCTGTTTCGATCGTCCGATAACTATGTAACGGTCGATCGATATTCCCAGCGGTCGTCCGATTTGATAGTCTTCACATTCTGTGATTAACGGTCGAATCGAAGTCCAGTTTCGGTCATTCGAAAGGCCTATAATGGTCAACCGATATCCTAGCGATCGTCCGTTTCAGAGAGTCGACACATTCAGTGATTAGCGGACGAACAGAGTCCAGTTTCAGTCGTCCGAAAGGACCATAACAGTCGACCGATACCAGTCCAGTGGTCGACCGTTACCCAAATGGTCGTTCGTTCTGAAAGATGATTGGTTATGATTGAATGTTCACACTTAGCATGATTTGAAATATGTATGACCTTAAATAGGATTAAAACATGCAACATATATTGAATGATTATATGTATTGATGAATGAAAATAAAAGACGAATTGATGAATGTGTCTTATTGTTGTCGTCAAAAGATGATGGAAATCGAAGTCGTCATTAACTAGCATCAGTGGCTGGTTTACTGGAATGTAGATGTCGACCCAAAAGAGGTCTCGCTTCCAAAACCGAAATCGTCACAGCTAGCTTTAGTGGTTGGTTTCCTGGGAATGCAGATGTCGACCCAAAGAGGTCTCGCTTCTCCGGAATGCAGATGTCGGCCCAAAAGAGGTCTCGCTTCCGATGGGACAAAAATATCCCGACCAAGTTAAGTAAAGTTAAGATCGACGAGCCAACATGGACTTCTCAATCAACAAGATAAAAAAGTATCTAAATAAATATGAAAGACGAAACGATGAATGATAAATGACATGAGACATAAAGACAAAGATGATAAAGATAAAGAAGGCACCTATAAGGATGCATTATGAATGTCCATTTGTCACATCATATGATGTCATGAACAAATATGACAAAATAAAGTAAGACAAGACCATGATATGTAATAGCATAATGATAAGTATGACCATAAGCATAATGATAAGTATGACCATAAGTTAAGATATGCATTAGCATAATAATAAGTATGATGATGAATTATGATATGCATGACCTAAAGATTTTGATGTTACATATTTATCTTATCTTACCATGATGATATGCTCAAATGCCATATGTATAAGTAGCTCATAGCATGCATATGATTTATGTTTCATGATGATAAAATGCATATGCCATGACATATAGAGATTATGTTATAAGATTATAACATGCATGGGCATCAACATATTCTAACGGAAGAAATCCCCTGCACCCCATGGATCCGTTCAGGTATGGGGGAGGATTAGGTTCGGCGGCGAGAGCCTTGTGACGGCGACATTGCACATGGGTCTGTCGGGCTACGGCTTCAAGTTGTTTATTTCTTTTATGTCATGATGATGAACCCTTATAAGGGTGAAGTATGTATGACTTATGGGCCTCTTATTGAGTCACGCACTTCACTTGAACTCATTTATATATGATGAACTCTCTATTGGGTATACGTTAGAGCCTATTAGGCCCATGAGTCAATTTATGTATCTTGAGATTTTATTTACTTACGAAGTCTTCCGTTATTATGATATTGATGTTGTATGTTTATATATGATTATGTTTTCACTGTAAAAATTTTTATGAAATTAGGTCATGTCAAGTGATGAACAAATTTAAATTGGGGTGGAATTTTGAAGACGTTACAGCTTCCATCAATCGTCTCAAGAGAATGGAAATGAATTTTGCCGAAAATGGGGTCAAGGAGGCATTCCCATCTCTGATCCAACTAGAATGGAATGATATGCCTGACTGG
This sequence comes from Pontederia crassipes, assembly GCA_030549335.1. NCBI lineage: Eukaryota > Viridiplantae > Streptophyta > Magnoliopsida > Commelinales > Pontederiaceae > Pontederia > Pontederia crassipes. Next base: position 37,304,499 of record CM060197.1, on the reverse strand, counting down.
GAGGAATGGCGTGGAGTGCTTGATGGAGACTTTCCTCGGCTCCGGTGGTTCAGAATTACGGAGTGTCCGAAATTTCAGAAGCTCTACTTGCCGCAACGGCTTTTGGACTTCAAAAACTTCAATGGTGGCCCTCTTTCCCCTCCAAAGTGCTTTAATATTGACGGCACCCCATGTTTCGGCATTCCTGCTTCACGTTTCTTTTAGACTTGAAGAACTTAAGTTCTTTCAGTTGTATTATGCAGAGCTTGTATTGTGAACCTTCGAATGGTTGATGTAATTATCAATTCAAAAAGAAGGATAACTTTCAACTTTGTACTAATCTCTTTTTGCAATCGAATTGGTTTTTAATTGTTACTCTCTCTCTTCTTTTCTTTTTTTTCCTTTTTGCTGAGAAGAAGCAACTAGTGTTCTCTAAAATGCGTGTGTTGAGAACTTTGATATACTTAAGTATTGTTAATAAAATGCCTGTGTTGAACTCTACTACAGTATTCTATGATGTCGTGGAATATCCTTGAGAACTAAATAATGAGCCTAGTGAATTATTGTTGGGACGCGTGGTAAAATTAATTAGGCATGAAAGTACAAAGAATGAATTCTCTAGCTTATTTATGCTATGATTGCTATCACATTTTGTATCCAGACTGCGTTGCATTTTTTTTCCATGAGCATGAATAATTGGCATTTGATTTGTTTAGCAGAATTGGGATAAACCCCAAGCGAAATCTAAGAGATATCCCACGGAGTTTATAATTCCGCTTAATATATCTGATCGTCCCCATGAACCTAAGAATCCATTGATTCCTTATCTATGGATTCTTGCTTCTAAATTTTCACATTTTAAATGTACTCATGTGAATCGATTATGCAATGTCTAGGTTGATGCCTTAGCTATTTTTGGTGGACGATCGCATAGTAATCTTTGTTGGGAGAGTATTCCACCTCTGGATATGCTGTCTTTGGAATTCAAATGCATCATCCTTTTGTTAAAAAAAAAGGAATCCACTGATTCCAACTCTTTTCTTATTAAAGAAAGTGGTCAATGTTATGAATTCAAAATTCCAAATGTTAGAAATCAGTCGAAGTCTGCCGTGATCCTTATTCATACAAAAATTTAGATTATCTTCATGATGCCAGGTGTTCTATTTTTTTAGCATTTTCACCTGAAGTGAACAATGTCTGAAGAGAGAAGACCTCTCGGTTTATACTGGACTGTACCTACCGGAGGATCACTTCATGTTGTAAGAGCATAGATGGTTCGAACTTTTTTAGGAACATGTGAACCACTTGAGAAGACATGGATGATGCCATTTGCCTTCTCTAAATATTCTGGTCAAGAATTTGCTTGCCAAAAATTTAAGTATGGATATTTTAAAAGTTCAAAAATATATATAGAATAATATTTTAGATTTAAAAAGTTTTAAAAAAGTTGTTATTTGTGACGGTTCATATTTTTAAAAAAACATATCATAAGTAGTCAAGGGCAAAGTCTTGGAGCTATAGGGGTGTTGCTAATGCTTTCATCCTTGTGCTTTTTCCGACGTATAAAGTATACCAAAACAATGACATGTAAATAAGTGGCGGCAATAACAAAACAATGACCCCCGAGTTTGAGGCAAATCATTCTGCATTGATGGCAAACCATGCAGAGACTTTGCAACACTCATTATCAACAAAATTTCGTTGATATCTGGCAGTACCTCAGAAAGAAGGATTCTTGATTATATTGGAGGTGTAACGACAATGACAGGAAAAAAAATGCCCAAAATAATTAGAGAACGAATTACAACTAATAATATGATTTCTAGCCGCACTTGCAGTTGTCTGGAAATTAAACGATCGGCAATTGTTGAACTCAGCCTTGGTCATTATTCTCCAACTTATGAACTTTCCAAGCTCATTCGCTGGATTGACATGTGTTCATTTCTCTAGAAGCCAAAGTGGTAGTAGACAAGGTGATCCCATTTCTCTGTCTTTTTATTCTTTCTCACAGGTTTTATCTTATCTTCTTTCATGAATGCTGATAAGAATGTTGATAAGAATGCTTTGTTCTTGTGTGTATAATAATGCTTTTCTAAATCCTGCTTCTTATGGGTGAGAGATTAATTTTACAGCCATCTTCTTTTTTTGCCTAAAAGGTGAGACAACCTTTTTATACATTAAGCTTTTCAATACAATAAATATCACAACAAGAGCTCTGAGAATGACTCTCATATACAAAAAATCTAACTTGCCATAGAGAGAAATGTGCTCCAAAATCTCTATTAAGATTATAGGAATTTGACCATCAAAGAGCAACTTTTTGGAGTCACTTTATTGTCTTTTATATACTCAAATTTCATTTGAAATTTGTTTGGTGTCATTTTTTCTACAAAACTACCCAATATTCTGTTATTCGTCTAATAATCGGCCACACTTTGTTTACCAATCCCCATAAATCGGCCAATCGATAATATTATCCATTGGAGAAATCGGTCTATTGGCGCTTGAGTCAGTCACACTTTCTACATAAAATGGCTATTTCTAAGTCGCACTTGCCTCATCCAACCCTACTGACTTGTTTTAATAGATAGAAAAAGTAGCTATTAAATCCAGGTGGATTTTCTTGGTTTTATAATTAATCTTTGGTTCGAATTAACCTTCTACCTCAAGAAGCTAGTTAAGTATATTTGGAAAACAAATAAACATATTATTAATCAGCCGAATGCAACTTTTGGTTTTTCATCTAGTTCCATTGATATTTGGAGTTATTAATACTTGATTAAGCTAGTGTTCAAATAAAATTACAACAGTAATATTAATTATCAAGTTGAAAATTTTAAAGATGGATATTTCAACGACCAGCACCTATCGACATTATTATACAGTGCAGATCACAATTGATTTATGCAAATTTTTATAGCAATATTGAAGAAGATCTTCGTGACTGCAATTTAATTTAATGAAACCAAACTGAAATTGACACTAACAAATTCTCTAGAAGAACTGAGGCAAGGAAGGCATTTTAATTAATCAGGTAAATAAGTAGGTCCAGATAATAGACAAATCCATTTCTATTCTCATTTAGTGCTTTATTAGTAAAATCGGACTTGTCATCCTTCATGCATTCTTTATCACGTCTGCTCATTTTTTTATCTCCCTTTCTTTATTATACGTCCCCATCCCACTCCCAATTCGCCAAGATCACAAAATTGTGCTTACTCTTTCTTTTTGCAGGATTATGAAATGCGTGCTTACTAATCCCCCAACATAGAAAAAATAGCAATTTGTGACTAATATTTGGTTTTTAGTAATAAGATATTATGCTGTCATGAACTTGACTCGACAGATTCCTTGAGCCACAAAATTTGACATTTTTTATGTCCCTTAAAAGAAACAAAAGAACGAAATTGTACGACAAAAAATATTTCATTACTTCATCCAACAAAAAAGATTCCCTGACCATAAAAAATCAAAGAACTATTTCATTAATTGCATGAACTATTTTCGATTGTAACTATAATGAAGACTAGATTCCTTTACCTACCAAGCTTAAATTTCCGATGGCCCTCAATGAAAAGAAAAATGGAAATTGCACTTGTTATTTAGTTGGGAGCAATAAGATAAAAAATTACATTTACGATGGCCTTCAAAGAAAAGAAAGGAAATCTTATGTAACAAATCATGATTTTATTAAGGTATAGTAATTTTATAATTCAATTAGAGTGTTTGATGAATGGAAGAAAATTAAGTCCTATTAAAAGTAGAAATTATAATTAAATTGAGATTAGGGATTTCAATTGGATTTGAAATTTAAAAGAATGTTTAGTGAATATAGGACTCCTAAATAGGACAGAAGTCTTGTGGCTTAAAAATATTTAAACCATTAAAATAATATTTATTATTATTTTAATTTAGAAATTAGAAGATAAAATATTATGGAATTAAATAATTTTAAAAATTAGAGAAAATGAAGAAATATAAGGATAAAATAAAAGTATAGTTTGGTTAACATAAGTTATTGATTAGAAAAGGGAGATAGAGTGTTATTGAGAGAAGTTATAGAGAGATAAAAAGGAATTTGAGTAAAAATAGATTTTTATAAGTATGATTATGAAATAATTAGTGAAATTCGAATTTAATTAAATTTGAATATTATTTAAGAGATTATAAGTAATGATGGATTGACATAATTGATGGAGAAATAACCCAAGACCCAATAGGAATAAAAAACTTTAGTTGAGAGCTATAAATATAGTCTAAAGAGTGACTAGAAATTATGATTTGCCTTCACAGAATTTTTACACAAGAGCTCTCTTTCTCCTTCGTTTTCTCACAAATCGAGACACCTAACAGCGCGGGTAATATACCATTTCGAAGCTCCAACAGAGGAGAACAAGATCCAAGTGATAGCCGATGATTTTTGAACGTCAATAGAGAGAAGTTGCCTGGTAAGGTCGTGACATTTGTGCAATGTAGAGACAATAGAAACATAGTTAATTTTTCAACCAACTTAAGGTACGTAGGAGGATCCCCATGGCATCGATTTTTCGTGACATGGATGCATGGACTCTTCTCCGTTATACAAAGATTACGTTGATATATTGTTTGTATCCATTAAATATCGTATGATATAGATAGGATGATCGTGAAGTTGTGTGGAACAGAACCTAGTAGGAACCGGATCGAGTTCCAGGAACTCAGGCTGGGTTCCAATAAGCAAGGTTCGGGTTCCCTTACATGAGTACGATACGAGATTAGATCAATAGAACCGGATCAGTTCCCGCCTTACCCGGCCTAGGTTTTAAAAACTCATTGATAATGGATTGAAACAAACCAATCCGACCTGAATTTGGATGACTGATATGGAATTGAACAAAGACAAATCCGACCTAGGTTTTACCAGATGCGACCCGACTTTTGATATTGAAATTGGAGAAAGTGAAATAGATGACTCGGCCCGAATTTATCCTAGTGCGGGCTAGATTTCGAGAGTATAAAATATATTTAATATTCCTTCCAACATCGGTAAAATGCATTCTTTGCTTATCCTACCCAAACTACCCATCGAAAAATGTCAATTTTTGAGCATGGAAGGAATCTTGTCCTTTTGTTGGAAAAGCATGATATATTTAATATTATCATTACTAAAACGAAATAACTAGTGGAATTTCCTTTGTTTTCTTTGAGGGCCATCGTAAATGTAATTTTTGCATGTCAAGAATCTTGTTTTTTTGTTGAGCCAAGTCATGACAAGTGCAATTTCCCTTTTTTTCTTCGAGGGCCATTAGAAATTTAAGTTTGGTAGGTAAAGGAATCTTGTTTTTTTGTTCGGTCAATTAATGAGAACATAATACATTATTAGCTACAAATGAAAATAGTTCATGCAATTAATGAAATAGTACTTTGAGGGCCATCTCGTACATTGATTTTTGTGGGTCAAGGAATCTTTTTGTTGGGTCAAGTAATGAAATGTTCTTTTGCCATACAACTTCGTTCTTTTTTTCTTTGAGGAACATCTGAAATGTCAAATTTTGTGGCTCGAGGAGTCTTATCCTTTTGTTGAGTCAAAGTCATGAGAGCATAATTTCTTAGGTTATTTTCATAAACCTCTTGATTTTTCACATCAACCTTAAAGTACGAATTTATTTTTTTATCCCTAAATTATCATAACTTTTTCACTTTAATCCTTCTATTTTCTTTTATTATATTTTCCCTTTTATTTGCCTTTTTCAATCATGAAAATAGTAAAATACCCCTCATCATATAATACATTAAATAATAAATATAAAAAGAAAAAAAATTGACTTTCGGCGAAGGGACTTTCCCTTCGCGGAAGTGACGGAGACCCCCCTCTCGCGAAGGGAAGGGTCGTCCCCTTCTTTCTCTACGAAGGGGGCTCACCTCTAGCTGGAAGCGAAAGGGGCGATTGATGCATGCAAACTACAACATATATTTAATATTGCATTTAATATTATTTCGAATCACTTTCTAATAATATGTATCATTTTATGAGCTTGTTTACATAAATTTTACAAAAATGAAAATCTACACACATGTTGTATTTCATTGTCTAGAAATAAGAAAAATGAATTACGAAGTCGACAAAGAAAATCGCGCTCGGAGTTAAATTGGAGCCAAAAAATGTCAAGGGTGAAATGGTGCGGTTACAGATAGGTCGTGAAGGACTTTTCACGAGCCATGAAGGAGCTGTGAAATCTTTATTCCAGGTCATTAAAATGCATTTTTTCATGGTAGAAAGCTGTCTGATGCAATCAAATGCGAGAATTGATAAAAATTAAATGCTATCAAGTGCACTAATTGTTCAAGTAATAAAATATATGTAGGATCCCAAAGTGCACCAAGAGGGAGGGGGGTTGAATTGGTGTTTAATAAAAAATATTGATTCTATGAAAATCGTCATGGAAGCTTAAAATCATTTCTTAAAACTTTTAAAATCAAAGCAATTCAAATCATAAACATAATATGAGAGGGAGAGAGAGAGAGTGAATTTCAAACACAATGCATGTGGTGGTTGTTGATGAGGTTCGGTCACACATTGGCCAACGTCCCCACTCCGACTTCTCGACCTCGAGATCCTCGGAGATTCCACTAAAATACTTCCTTTGTTCCAAATGGGACAAGAAAGAAAGCTCTTTACACAATCACCATTTCTCTGCTTCGAGAGACAAGGCAAGCCTCTCCTCCTAGGATGCTAATCTTTTCTCTCACTTAAGAGATAAGATTTGTAACCTCTTTTACATAAGAGCTCTAAAAAATGATTTCTCTCTTTTACAATAGAACACTCACAAGAAGAAAAGAAAGAAAGAACACTCTAAAATGAAAACTTCAAGGAAAGTTCCTTTTTTGATAACTTGAAGTTTTCTTCAATGTTTTGATGGATACATTTACTTTTAGCTTTGGCACTCCTTTTATAGGCTCCAGCATGTGAAAAATTTGTCCAGAATTTATTTCACATGTTTCTCCTTGAAATATAATCATTACTATTCATTTCAACAATGGACCGGTCGACCGCATTGATGGACCAATCGACCGGTCTATATGACTGTTGCGTTGATTTTGTTCACTGATCGTAACTGGTCGGTCGACTAGATTATTGACTGGTCAATCGACTGATATTGTCTCGACGTCAATCGGGTTTGGGTTGGTCGACCGGCATCTTCATTCGGTCGATCGGTATTGTCTCGACTGGTCTTCTTTACTTCAACCGACAAGTTGACCGACCTGCACTATTTTGAAGATAACTTTCTGCACAGTTATCCAAATTAGATAATCTTAAATTTTATGGATAACTAAAAGGATTCTCTAAAATTGGGTTCTTGATATTCATGATTCACCTAGATCAATTATTTAATCAAAGTGTAGTGCATAAAGTTATTCATTTTTACTTAAACTTATTCAATAATTTACTTTAATCTTTCGATGTTTGTATCATCGAAATATAAATTTATATGACATTTAAACTTTGATCCATCAGTATCATGAGTAGAGTGTCGAACTGAAGAGATATTGACTTACTTAACTAAATTAATTTTATAGACTAATAAGAGACAACAAGGTTACAAGTAGAAGAGTTTCCGAAAATAAAATTATAGAAAAGTAAAGACTAAAACAAAACTAATCTACTGATGTGTAGGGCCATAGAATGGGTTAAAATGATTAAGAACAAACTTTGTTTCACTTCTGTAGCAATTGATTTAATCGAAAGATACTCAAGTTCAACTTTTAGATGGATTAGAAACTTTTAATGGCACTCATATTTTTAATCTTAATAAGATGAGGATACTCCACTCGGATATAATCCCAATGGTACTCAGATTATAATGCAATGAGTTGTAATTACTATGCTACCAAATTACTCACCTGAGTCAACTTGGCAGACTATGTAATCTAAACTCTACTTAGCTCTACTAGATTACGACATGAATTGCTTAAAGAAAATCATGAATGACTTGATTGATTATACTCTCTAGTCAATAATCAAATAATAATTTAATTGGAATTAATGAAAAGTCATAAACACAACAATCATGTTCATAAAAGTTAAAGAAATTATAATCAAGCACTAAGAAGGTTCAAAAGTTGTCTTAACAATAAGACTCTTGCTGAAATAAAATAAAACTTAAAACTAAACTAAATTATCCAAATTACAGAGATTATAAAGATAAACCTTTTGAAGCATAATGATGCATCTCAATATAAAATAAAATTGTAAGTACTATATGGAACGAACGATCAATCGTTGCACGATCCTAACTCGAGATCACTGCATAGAAATCTTCTTGGTTGTTCTTTAAGATGCTCCCACTTTTTTGTTTTCAAATCATATGTTGCAAGCCTTGGCATGCTCTCTTTTGGTGATAGAAAAGCTCTATTTATAGGGGTTCAGGTTTCCATGTGATTGGAGAAGAAACAAAAATCTTTTCTATGTCAAAATAAGAAAAATTTAGAGTTGATTTAATTATGAAATTTTAGCCTTATCAAACTCCAAAAATTTATCTGCAATATGTATCCAAATTATCTTGGGATTATATAGTATTAGTAGTAGTCCTTGTATGCTTGAAATTCTTTCAAAATTTTGTCCAAATCTCGAAATTGGACTTCGTCATGGCCTCTAACAGTGTTTTCACAACATAAAATCAAAATTGGACTGAAAATAGGATTTCGTGGCCTGTGATAGGCGTTTACGACCCTTAGAGTGTGTAAAAAATAGATTTCACAGCTGGTCACGGGCCTACCTTGGGACAATGAAAATGTATTTTAACGGCCCATTATTGATGTTTCACAACCCTGTTTCACGGCCCATGACAAATTCTTCGCGGCCCACCCGTGACAGGACAATTCCAACCCTTTGCAGCTTTTTTTCACTTTCTGGCTCTATTTTAACTCTAATTTGAACGTGATTTTCTTCGTTGGCTTCGTAATTCAATTTTCTTACTTCCTAGTCAATAAAAGACAACATTTTCACAACTTGGCAGTCCAATTGACTCAAATGTAGAAGCAAATCGAAGTGGATGATTCAATTCGGTTATTCGACACGGAGCCCAAGTTCGATGCCTTGGAATCAAAGTTACATGCACCAGAGAGTCAAGTTATACAATTGACTTCTCTAAATTCTGAAGCACCAAAGCACAACAACGAGAGTCCACTAATCATTATATGCCCATGACACCCATCAATATCCATATCAAAGAAGAAGGCATCCAAGAACAAAGACTTATGCTAGGACAGCAACTAGGAGACGAGTGAATACATCTTTCAAAATGGATAAATTCGAAGGAGAAGCTGGCCTTCGAAAGTTCTCACTACTCAAACTTTGTCTCTAACACTAACACTGTCATCATCAACATTAGATGCCACACCTTCACAAATCAAAAAATTACAAAGGAGAGAAAGTACATCACCGACTTCGATAAAGACATCTCTGACTACAACACAACAGTGGCAAATCAAAAGAAGACAAAGAAGTACAACACCAATGTCAATAAGACCAACCACATTAATCCAGTGGCGACCCAAAAATCATTCAACTGTTCATATTAATCATCAACACAACTCTCAGCTTCAATGTAAGAATGTTGCTGCACTAAAAGAACCTCCACCACCGGACGATGACACAAGGGTAGAAACATTGGGTGTCATCCACAACTACACGTGATGGGCCTCACCATGATAAGCATTCACTATGGGCATACTTTGACTTATGTAAAATATGGAGAGAAGTGGGGAATTTTCGTAGAACTAAGGCTCTTGTGTGTAGGGAGAAATCCAACGACTTTTCTATCCTATTTATAGTTTTTTATTGACTTTGGTAGTAATTGGATCCCCCATCAATTCTAAATTAATATTCATTTTTTAGTTTGATTAGCATCTCACAATAATTTCTCATTAATTAATTTCGAATTTAACCTTTAAACTTCATCTGAATGCACTCTCATTCAAATTCCCTCTTTATCTCTTACCTTTAATTCCAACTAACAATAAGATTTAATTTTTTTTCTTTATATTCTCCAATAAACTTTTAATCCTTCCGAATTTCAAATTCATTTTCCAAATAGGATTAGACTTTCTTTTTCTTTCAATTCCTTATCTAATTATATTTTTATTCCTTTTCAAATTCTCCTTTAATCTTCCTTAATTCATCAAATATTCTAATTGGATTATAAAATCACTTTATTGTCCTTCTTCGAAATCTTGAGGCATCACATAATAACCTCATTAGAATAAATTCGTCCTTGAATTTATGAAGGAAATTTTGATCTATCTAATATTTTTTGGTTTAATTTATGTTTCATAATAATTTTGAGGCATCAATTCTAACTAGTCTTATTAGTTTTCTATAATTAGCCTCTCATAATATTTTTTATTAATTAATTTCGAATTTAATCTTTAATATTGATCTTAATATATCCACAAGGTTATCTCAGCAACCTTTGACTTAAATTACCTGCTCAATTCTTTGACTTAAATTTTTCTTTACTTTGACTAGTAAATATACTAACTTACATTAAGGGGGACTTAAATACAATAATATTTAGAATAGTGAAAGCATTCTATACAATATCTTGATCTTAGTGGAGGTAATTTTAAACCATATACAATGACTTATTGGTTAAATTCCTAAATGTATACAATATGAGGTCTCTATCAATGTCCATATCCATATGCATGAAAACAGTTAGAGGAGCCGTCAACTATCTTACTATTACCATCATTTCATTGTGCATGAGTTCAAGTATAGAAAAAAAATTAATGAGTAGTACGTAGTATGTTAATAATAATATCAATGTAGATCACGATAAGCAATTTTAATACCATCATATCAATTAACTTCAATTATAAATTATGCATCTTCCTTCGGACATAAAGATCAATTGACTATAATTAATAATTCAATTAACTTTTACCATCAATTGTAAATATTCTAATAAGTTATCTTTTACATATTCTTCAATCATAATGGCTACAAATTCAATTATTCTTTCATATTAAACTTCAAACATAAAAGCTACTTCAACAACAAGAGTCATTTTTACTTATTTTTTATTATTTAACTTCTAATAATTAACTTCAACCATATAGACTAATTCAATCACAAGAGCTACTTCAACCGTAAAGACTACTTTGGGAGCTCTCCTGATTTCGTTTGGCTTACAACTTTTGTCATATTTAACCTATGATGACTATTTTTATTTTCTTTTTTAACTTACTTTGCAATTTTTGATGCAAAAAACATCATCAATCAATCTATTGCAATCACAAGATCAATAGCATCACAATGAAATTAATACCATAATATTAGTATCATATACAATCAAATTATGATAATCATAACAATTAAACATAATCAATAATCTTAAAATAAATTTTCTATGTTCGAAACCTGCTCGCACGAACTCATGTTGTGTTTCTCGTAATATCAGTTCTATTAAATTTCCTTTAGAATCTACGCGGGGTGATGTGAAACTTAGATCGGCTCGTTTGTCTTCATTGTCCAATGAAGTCCAGGCCAAGCCTATTCAATTGAATTCCACTCTTTTCTTGTTGACGGAACTTAGGCTGGACTGACTGAAACCTGGTTAAGATTTAACTCCATTCACGTCATGCAATTGAAATCATTAGAACTCAGACTGAGCCAAATTGGAATCTGGTTAGGATCCTTAAATACTTTATCATCATCTCCACATGTTCCTGAAACCTAGGTTATGCTTAAAAAATTTGGACCGAGTTATCTGAATTTTTTATATGCTAGTAATTATTATTTTAAATAAATATATATAATATTTTTATTTGCTATAATTTTATGATGCATAGAATTTGTAACAAATAAATTTACTAGTTAGTGCACAAGTTGTATCAAGTAATAAAGTGTAAAGTAGAGTTGTTGATCCCACAAGGAACTAGTTAAATCTAATTTATTTTAATAATCTACTATGAAAAGAAAAAGGTGTTATGGTAAAAATAGAAAATTAAAGGTGCAGAAAATAAATGATAAACAAATAAAATAAACTAGTGTTGAGTATTTAGAATTATGGATGATTAATGTAAAGATAAACATGTATGATCCTCTGTAATGGTTGAATTATAATAGTAAATAATAATTTTGATTCTTATTACGAATTAGGAGTATCTAAAGTATTGATCTCTCGATATGAGTAAATCAAACTACCTTAACTTCTAATAAAATTAATATCCACAAACGACAAGTCAATTATTAATGTTACAGAGAATTAAGATGCATGCGTAGGTATCTCCTACACTATTATTCATCCATAAATCTGGACAAAATAATAGATCGCACGAAATTCAGCACAAACATCGAGTTACCGAACACACATTATGTATACTTTAACTTAAAGTAAAAGATCAATTATGAAAGCAATAATAATTCCTGAAACTAATCATTCCTCATACAGGTTTGTAATATAATCTCAAAAATAAAATTACTTATCAAAAGGCAATGAACTCAGCATGCATAATCAAATGAAACCGAAAAGTTTAATTAACTCAATTGATAATAAGGTTCAAACAGTTTTCCTTCTTGAAAAGAGTATAAAATCTCTATTACAGAAATAATAAACTATATGAACGAGGTAAAAGAGAGTCCAAATAAAGATAGAAGAAGAATTTTCAGCCTTCGGGACCTCTAGATCGTTACACAACACAAACGATGAGTTGTTGCCCAATATTCTTCTTCGGTTGATCTTCAAGCTTTGAAATTCGTCTTCTGTAATATGGCATGGCTCACAGGTCTCAAGCACACCCAAGCACCACCAAGCACATGTTTGCCTTTATTTATAGATCTAGGGGTTCTAAGAGTTCTGGTAAAGTTTCGATTTGATTCGAAGTTTTTCATGATAAAATAATTGAATTCGAAATAGACTTTAATGTCTTCAAAATCATCCAAAACTCTTTCAAATCTGAATAAATATGCTTCATAATCATCTCTGAGGATTAGGATAAAGTTTGGGTTCAATCTGAATTTTAAATTCTCGAGAAAAATTGAAGAAAACTCGAAATTAGTCTTCATAACGGCCTGTAAACGCTCCGTAATGGTCTGAATATGACTTTTCACGACCCGTAACACTGATTTCATGACCCTCACAGTGTCCAAATCAGAGTAGAAGTGTGATTTTAGTGTCCCATAATTTGAATTTCACAGCCCGTAACTTGAGCAAATTTTTTAAGCGAAATTGGGCACTTAACGGGCTATTACAGACCTCTCACAACCCGTTATATATTCATTTTAGCTTTAGCAGCCTTCACTAATTGTCACTTTTCGGTTCCATTTTAATTTCGATTTAAGCATAATTTTCTCCATTGACTTTCTAACTCAATTCTCTTTCTTTTTTATGCAATAAAACATATAATTTGGATAGATTTTTATTTTTATAAAATTAAAATAAATAAGATCATAAATTAATGCATGTTATATGAAAAGAAATTAAAATGTGATTAAATGCATGACTAAATATATTTTATATTTTGCATGCATCATTTTAAACCTCATAAAATAATAAATTATATTATTAGTTCTTATTTTTTATCCAAACACCTACTAAAACTTATCTATCAAATCAATTTTTCAAATTCTCATCATTACATATCAACCCACCGATCTCCTCCTTTTACGCCGCCCATCCTCCTTCTACGCGGCCCATCTGCGCTCTATGCCGCCGACCTCCTCCCTCTATGTTGCCGATCATTGTTATGTGCTCGAGACGTGAACAGGCTCGTTGCCGACGTGATCCCGCCGCAAACCTCCTCCCTCTACGTTGCCGACCTACATTCCCCACCGGCGCCCTCGCCCTACGCCATTGCCGATCTCCTTGCTTAGTGTCTCACATCACCTCCCTCATCGCTCATTGGTTCCTTGCTCATTGACGACTGCCGGTTAGGCGTTGGGGACCTCGCCACTGTCGAGAGGAATTGCGAGGGAGAGAGCTAGTAGGTCCGCATTGAGACCTCATCGCCGTCGAGAGGATTCACGAGGGAGAGAGGAATTGTGGGGGATAGAGGTAGGAGGTCGGTGGTCCGGTGGCTAGGGCAGGAATAATGAGGAAGAGAGGAATAATCGTGAACCAACACGGGGGATTTGATTTTTTTTAGTAAAATGTGAACCGCGACCCTTCAGCTGGCCGTCCATCGCATGTTCTAATATTGTTGTGATAGGAAGGAGCGTCCATCTCATTAAATATTAAATAAAAAAATGGTTTCTATTTAAATCATAATTACACATATACGTGCATAAATATAGACCGTTTGCATACCAAGGCAGAGAGAAGCTTCATTTCATCCCTGAGCTGCGATGGCGAGTCTATTGTTGTCTTCACTCGTAAACGCTGCCACCACCTACCTGACGTCCATAATCTGGAGCACACCTTCTACCTCGTCCATATCCACCATTGCTGCACAGGATCTCGAGAGGTTGAAGAGGATGCTCGAAAGCACACAGAAGGTGTTGCAGGACGCCGAGGAGAGGGAGATCAGAGAGAGGTCAGTCAAGTACTGGCTGGAGGAGCTCAAGAATTTGGCCTACCACGCGGAGGATTTGTTGGACGAGTACCAGTACCGAGTCTCGCAAGCTGAAGTGGAGAGTTGAGCTGTCGCAGCAGCAGAAACATTTACGAAGTCCAAGGGGGAAGAAGAGGTAATGCCTTTAGCCTCTCCTCCTAGTTTTGACGGGCGTAAAATTTCAATTCTGAGTAGCATGACAGAGAGGATTAAGAACATAATAAACAAATTTGAGAAGATCTCACAAGATCGAGAGTGGTTTCATTTAAAGGAAGACGACGGAGAGAAACGACCTATTCCCAAGTACCCACCGCCAACCAGCCACATGGTAAATGAACACGACATCCATGGAAGAGACGATGACAAAAAGAAGCTGCTTCGTTGGCTGTTCTCCAGCAAGGCATCCAAAATTGACGTCCTTGCAGTTGTTGGCATGGGAGGGCTTGGAAAACCACCCTTACTCAACTGGTTTATAATGATCTAGAGGTCTCACGTCATTTCCAACAAAAGATATGGATCTGTGTTTCTCACGAGTTTGACCTTGTACGGCTGAGAAGAGCAATGGTAGAGAGTGTTACGGAAACAGAATGCGGGTTTACAGAGTTAAGTCTTCTTAAGAGTCCCTTCACAAAAAGCTACTAGGGCACAGAGTGCTCTTGGTGTTGGACGACGTGTGGAACGACGAGAAAATATATCACTTAAATCAGTCCGCGTGGAAGTCTTCAATAAACCCCTTTCACGGTGCAGAAATGGTTAACATAATTGTGACGACCAGGAATGAGTCAGTCTCAGAGGTGATGAAGGCAACGGAAACTCATCGACTTAACTGCTTGCCGGAGGAAGAATGTTGGGAGTTGTTCAAGTCTCATGCATTTGATGGCCGAGATCCAAAGGAGTTAACATCTTCATTAATAGAAATAGGCAAGAAGATTGTGGAAAAGTGCGGTGGACTGCCACTGGCAGTGAAATCACTTGGAGGGCTTCTGCAACACGAGAAGGAAGAAGAAGAATGGACGGCTGTGCTAAAAAGTAATATGTGGGAACCGGATGAAGATATTGATAAGGAGATGAAATATCCCATCTTGCCGGCCCTAAAGTTAAGTTACAATCGCATGCCAAGTTATTTAAAACCTTGTTTTGCAATCTGCTCGATCTTTCCTAAAGATCATATATTCTACAAAGACGAATTAGTCAATTTTTGGGCGTCATTAGGTTATATAAATTACACTTTTGGAAAAGATGACGTGGGATATAAATATTTTGATGAGTTGCACAGGAGATCATTCTTTGACAAGAAGTCGAAAGAAGAGTTCAGGATGCATGACAACATCCACGATCTAGCACAGTACATTTCAGGAAGTACGATTCGCCATTTATTTATACAAAATGATTCCTTTGAGCTTCCTGAAGACACTGAATCAGTGAGGTCTGTGATATCACAACGGATGGCAATGATAGGACCAATGACATGCCTAAGAAACCTGCGATTCATAAAATTGAGAAATTTTTATGGGGAATCGTCGCTTAATGAGGAAATAGGAAACTTCATTTACCTCCGACACCTTATACTTGTTATGCCTCACACAATTATAAGGATACCTGAATCCATAGGGCACCTGTATAACCTTACCGTCCTGGACATCCGCTGCAAGGGACTTGAAGAGTTGCCGAAGACAATGCAGAACCTTTTACTTTTACAACATCTTGCTCTAAAATGTCCCCAGAATAACTCTACGGATTTCTATAATGAGTTTGAGTCGAAGCTTCCAACTTGGATTGGCAAAATTCATCTTATTTCAACAAACTCACCGAAGTATACTTTTGTGGCTTCTTCACAGACCAACTCCCGCCATTCGGTCGGCTTCCGTCTCTCAAATGCCTTTATCTTAAATCAATCAGAAACTTGAAAATTGTTGGCAGTGAGTTCTGCAGGGGAAGGAACAGTAATTGCCTGGTGGCATTTCCATCTCTAACCCAATTGAAATTAAAAAAAAATGATAGACCTGGAGGAATGGGATGGGGATGTGCGGGAGGGAGACTTTCCTCACCTTCGGGAGCTCCAAATATATGATTGCGAAAAATTCTGGTCATTCCTGGCTCTACGAAATCTACGCTTCATTAGGAAATTAAGTTTGAAAAAATGTCCTAACCTTCAGCTTCAGTCATCAGAGTCCCTGCCACCTAATCTCAAAAGTTTGTATAACTTGGAAAGTTCGCACATATGTCTGTCATCCGGATTTGGAATGGATTCAATTAAACCTGAAAGATTAGAAGGCCACTTTGCGGCGAGAATAGAAGAGATATCTGAAATCTTGGAGTGCGTGGTGAACCTCAAAGATCTTGTCATAACAGGGCTCCACAACGTTAGCAGAGTATTAAAACCTCAAGCCTATATTAGAAGCAAGCATGATCTTGAGAGGTTGTATTTAAAATGGGTTGGATCGTTAACAGAGCGTTTACGGAATTCTTACCTGCACTTGGATATAATGGAAGTTGATGAAAATTTCAAAGAAAGCATGACGTCCAGAAGAAAATTGGGTCTAAGATGGGGTGGAGGAGGAAAGGGCACAGAAGATTATCTGAATTTTAAAGAGTGCCTGGATTCTAATGATTACCAGATCAGAGACGATAAGAATTCCTAAGACCACGAGGGGGCAGATCAGAATGAGAATGAGAATACAAGTTTCCAGGTGCTGGAGAATTTACGGCCACACGCAAACATCGAGGAGTTGTATATTGAAGGATACAATGGTCTTGAATATCCGAGTTGGGTTGGTCTGCCATCTTTTGACAAAATCACCGAAGTTCATCTCATTAACTGCAAGAATCAAAAGCTCCCCACGCTGGGCCAACTTCCATCACTCAAATTTCTTTTACTAAGTTCGATCCTCAGACTAGAATACCTCGGCAATGAGTTTTGTCATGGCATGGACAATCAACATAAGGTGGCATTCCCACCTCTTTTACATCTTGGATTCCATGAAATGCCCGTCTGGAAGGAATGGGACGGAGTGCGACAGGGAGACTTCCCTCAGCTCGAAGAACTCAGAATCCGTGATTGTCCGAAACTTTCTTCCATTCCAGATTTGCAAAATCTTGGTAGTCTTTCCAACTTATGGATAGAGAGGTGCCCTGCGCTCAAGTGTCTGCCACCTAAAGGGGTGTTAGTCGAGTTAGAAAGACTAAGCGGAGACTTCGTGGTGGAAAACGATGAGCTTTTTGAAACTTTGAAGAACTTGAACCCTAGTGGTCTTGCTATAACAGGGTTGGAGAATGTTTTCAATGTGTACAAAGCTGATGACGTACTGAAAGCTAAGCGTGGACTTTGTAGCTTGGCACTGGCGTGGAATGTCGTCAATGTCTTCAATGTCTTCAGTCCTCACAGCATCTCCAATTGTGAGCTACGCTTTATTGTGGGCGACAGTAATTTAAAAGCAGGTGATAGAGATACTGGTCCATGGTCTGGTCCTTGGAAAAGTTCATTTTTGCTAGAAAAATTGAAGCCTAGCACAGGCCTCAATTACTTGCTGATTGAAGGCTACGATGGTACCCGGTATCCGAGTTGGATTGGAGATCCTTTATGATGGGAAAATCCGAGAACAAGGAGAGAAGATCGCAGAGAGATTGCAGAAAAATAGAGGAGACATACGAATTTACCCAGGTTCACCCTTGAGATGAGGGCTACGTCCTGCAAAGAGGTTCCACTATATCGTTTAGGTTTACAGCCGCCACACCAAATTACATCAGAAATTAGGCTATTAATAGCCTCTCCAAACATGGTTTAAAACCCAAACAAACAGAGAAAAAACCTAATCCGAACCACACGGGCCGGCTAAACAAAAGTCCAAAACCCGTCTAGGGGCCGCCGTCGAGGGGCGGGGCCCCCCGAACCCCTCCTTTCGTTCGTACGCTAGCAATACTGTTAATTGGGTAATACTCAGATTCCCCTAAGCTCACGTGGACGAACCCGGTGTGAGAAATAAGGGGCCCTGAAATATTCACCAACTCTAACACTTTATTCAATGAACTCATAGAAGTCCAACTTGTTGGTTGCAAAACTGACCATGTCCCCACATTGGGTCAGCTACGATCTCTTGGATCCCTTCGTATTAGTAAATTCCCTCATTTGAAAAGAATTGGCGAGGAGTTCTGTCGACCCACGGTTCACCCTCACAGTGTTAAGGTGGTGGCATTTCCGTCTTTATATAGTCTAAAATTTGAGGATATGATTGATTGGGAGGAATGGTCTGGGGTGCTTGATGGAGACTTCCCTAAGCTTAACTCTATACAATTACTGAATTGTCACAAGATCTCATCTCGTCAGGCTCTTGGAAATTTACATACCCGTTTGCAATTGAAGATAGAGAGTTGTCCTACTATTTTTGCTACTCTCCAGCTTGCTTCAAAGGACTACTACAACAAAGTCACAGGTCTCACTCTCGTCGGTGGCAGAATTGACAAACTCCCTGCGTTTGGTCAGCTCCCGTCTCTTTATGCTCTTTCTTTATGTTCACTTTCTCATTTGAAAAGAATTGGCGAGGAGTTCTGCCGACCCACAGTTGTCCCTCATGATTTTAAGGTGGTGGCATTTCCATCTTTAGATCGTCTAAAATTCGAGGATATGATTGATTGGGAGAAATGGACTGGGGTGCTTGCTGGAGACTTTCCAAAGCTTAAAAATCTCGAAATAGAGAATTGCCCCAAACTATCATCATGCCCAGCTCTACAAAATCTAAGAAGTGACCTTTGGTATTTGACCATAAGAAGTTGTCCTGCTCTCCAGATTTCTTCAGAATCCTTGCCACCAAATCTTGTAAGTCTGTATCACTACCCAAAAAAGGAAGAAGCTTTGGACCATTAGTATGGATCGAGAATATGTTGTCGCCTGGACGAAATTTCGCTAAATTTAGATTCTATGGATTGGACACTTTGGGGTGAGAAATAACGAGTTATTCAGAGTTTTGAAAGACCTGGCCATGTACCGAGAATCACTCCACATATCAGGCCTCAAGAATATCTATATCTTGGAAGAGGATGCTAATGAAGTTCAGATTTTGAAGCTGAAATGGACCATGGCTTGAGCTTCCCCAAATTCTGGATTGCATCTGGTTGTGCTCGATGATAAGGGGATCAATAACTCTGAGAACATAAAAGTTTCTCTGTATTGGACAATTTGGAACCTCATGAAAACCTCTGGATATTATATATTGAAGACTACAATAATGTTGCATATCCGAGTTGGATTGGCCGTCCTTCCTTCAAAGGGCTCAAAGAAGTCCATCTCCATGGTGGCGAAATCAACCAAATCCCAACAGTGGGTCAGCTTTCCATATCTTAGATATCTTTCTCCTGTTGTAGCATGTTATTACTACTTATACTGTGAACTTAAGTTTCTTCTTGTGGACCTTATACTGTGAACTTTACCATCTGCTGTTATTACTACTTGCTGTGCATTTTCAACATATTGATCACATAGCAATTATATTTATCTTTTGATACTTTTTGGGAGACTCCGCACCTCAGGATATTCTTAATTTTCTGTATCAAGACTTTAATGGTGCTTTTGATAATAGAATAAATAGTTAGTGTCGTCTTTGTTTTAAAAAAATTACTTGGGACTTAGTTTATTTTCAGTATTCGTTTATATTTCTGCATTTCTTAGAAATACATAGCCAGAATGAATATAACACATAATGTGGACCTTGACTTATCATTCTTTTATGCTATTTTAGCGAATTCGAATATTTAACCTTTAATTAGAAAATTCTAAAAATCACTTGTAAAAATCTAACTTTTAGTCATGGCTTAAATGTCACTATCCCTTATAATTACATAATTTGATTTTTTTCAAAACTATGCGAGCTGCATAACACATTGAATGGTGTCTCCAATGATGAGCCAAATTTGTAGCTTAAGAAAATTTGCTCCACCCTTAATGCAATCCAATTTGTCCCTGATTTACCTAGTGAATAATTATTTATATTTGACGTAGAAACAATATTATTGTAACACCTCCAAAAATTGTATTAAAATATTCATGATTCAACATATGATTTAATAACTTAATGTACAATTGATATGTATTCTAACAAGCGTGTTAGCATATGTGCTTCAATTTCATATGTTTCAACATGTGAAATTGATTAAAATTAATTAAGAATACGGAAAAAATGACTTTTAAAATATTAAAATTTGAAAAAATAAAATCATGATTTGTTTCTATATATGAAAATATGTTAATTTGATTTTTAATATTTGTTATGAGAAGTTAGTTAGGTTAAATGATAGTGTAAAATAAAAAAAATTGTAAAGCTGCAATTTTATTATTCGAACAAAAAAATAGATTTTGATTTCCTGAAAATTAATTTTTTAAAATATTTTATTTGAATTCAAATAGGAGGTGATTTCTTATTGAATTAATAAAGTAAATAGCATATCCCCCACAAAGATAAACATATTCTTGTGATGCTGCATGGCTCTTAGAAAGCTGCCATCAGATTTTTACAGTCTATGAATCCTTTTTGTGTCTTCTATGAAATGGAAATTGAAACTTGCAATCACTTTCTTCCCTTGTCCTGCGACTATGCAAGTGCAGTCCATGTTCCAACATAAATTGCAGTTCCACTTTGAATATTCTAGTTCTTAGGCCCTTGGGGATTAGATAGTGGAGGGACAAAAGATAGACTTCAACTCTCCGTAATGAATTTTCTCAACTTAGAATTAATTGAATTACTTGCATTTCCTGAGAATGTTTTGCCGGAATGAATTACTTGCATGACATGCTAAGTGAACTCTGATTTATCCTTCTTTTATGTTATTTTAGGGAACTGTGAATATTTATCCTCTGAAAAATAAAAATGCTTAAAAATCGCTTGTACAAATCTTACTTTTAGTCATCTGGTCGACCGATTTTCCAGTTGGCAGCTCGACCGCTCTGCACTATTTTAAGGAAAATGTTTTGCACAATTATCCAAATGAAATGATTTTTTATTCTATGAAAAGCTAACAGAATTCTCTACTACTTTGATATGTATGATTAATCTAAAATCTAATAAGATCATAGTCAAGTATTTAATCAAATTATAGTGCATAAAATTATCATTTTTTCTTTAAACTCTTTCAGCATTTTAACTTTAATCTTTCGAAGTTTGTATCATCAAAATATAATTTTATATGTCATTAAAACTTAGATCCAACATATAAAGCATCAAAATTTACTTTATAATGGCATGATTCGAATGGTTTCTTCCATATAATAAATAATTATAAGCATTTATGATGTGAAAAATTAATAATACAACTATGAAGTGCTTATCTTAAACATTAAATGAGAATACTTAAGATTCTAAATTTTATTTGCAAAAAAATAATTAATATGAATAAGAAGATCTATTGTTGATTATATTACAAATTTTCTTTTTATTAAATATAAAATATATTTTATTATGAGAAAATATAATAGAAATGAAAATTAACATAATTGATTATTTTATTTTATGAAAAATGTAATGGAATAGAAATAGTCCACTTTAAAAATAATTGATTATGGCATTAAAATTTTAATACTCAAATTATGAATACCAAGTGTTTGTGCTAAGTATTAAATATTGATATTTGTGATATCTAAGGATGAGAATAGTCACAAAAAAGAGAAAAATGCATGTGTAAATTCATGATTGAAATCTGATGGTGGATCTTAACATAGAAAGTTAATATAACTTTAGTTATTTGATGTAATCTACTATTAAATATTGATCCAATAATTAATGTACACATGTAAACTCGTTTTGAGTTTACACCTGCATTTGAATAGAAATAAAATAGAATACATTGAGTCGAACATCTAATTTATAAAAAGAAATAATTATAATATTTAATTTTTAATGCACAAATTAGTAATAAGAATATCAATTATTTCTACTATCAATTACATGATGATATTTTATGGTACTAAATTTTAATTGCAAAATAAATTAATTAATAGAAATAAGAAGATTTAATATTAATTAGTCTACACATTTATTTTTATTAAATCTAAGATATTTTTTATTATTATCACGAAATATAATAGAATTGAAGAGTTAACATATAATTTGTGTCAATTAATACACATTAAGTATGGATGCATTCATATATGATTACTTTATATTATGAGAAATATAGTAGAATATAAAGAGTCAACATGTAATTTATAAATAATTAATATATATATATTTAATTGAATAAAAACAGACTTATCCAAAGCCCAAAGGAATTCTTTCAAATTTTGATAGCATTTCAAATAGAAAATATATATTTAAATAGGAAATAAAAATTACATTTGATGCATTTATTAATATATTAATTGGGAAATGATTTTTCATATTCCAAATTATTATATTCATCATAAATTAAGGAAAGAAAGAAATTAGAAAATATGGCTTTCATATTCCAAATTACTGTAGTAAACATAAATGAAAAGAATGAGAGGGATTACAAAAAAAATTAAAAAGAAATTTAATGTAGTAACCAAATATATAGCTCCATCTCCATGGAGAAGCCTCCTATTGGCACGGCTTAAGTTTTTTCCTTATGGCTAATCCATGATTAGAGACTGATTCAAACTTTTTCATTGATATATATGTTTATCTATAATTTGTTATCATGCTAAGGAATAAAACTTCATTACCGTACGATATGTTTATTATCATATTTTTCCATTATACTATTTTATAATTATAAAACATATTTTCAAAATCATAATTGTCTTTTAACAAATTATGTACTTGAGTAACTATCAGCAAGTTCAGATTTAATAACTTAACCCCAGCTTCTATTAAAACATAACGAATAGAGTGGCAGACTATTGGACTTTAGCTCAAGCCACCTCGGACACAACCCAGTAGGCAAAGTAGCTGCCCATGATGTTATACAATACGACTCGAGTTCTAAAAACACTTCTGCTATTGTTGGAAAACACTGGAGTTCTAAAAACATCCATATGTCCAAAGACACTTGTGCCATTGTTGGAAAACAAACACGATCATCCAAAATCTTACGTAAAATTAGATTTAAAATTAATTTTTTGATACGATTTCTTGGTTCGTCAATTTGATTGTGATTAACAAAAAAACTCAATCACCTGAACTACTCCATTTGCTTGTCTCTCAAGGGAGCTAGTGGAATTGCATAATCTCATAAAAAAGCTTGTTATGTGCATCTAACAAACATACGCCCGCTCAATATCCGTCCGATTAGATCGGACGGTCCGATGTTGAGCGGGCGTGAACCGGCCTCCTCATGTGAGAGGAGGCCGGTTCATTCTTTTATTTCGTTTCATTTCTGAAGGGGGTCTTTTGTTTTTCTTTCATTTCATTTCGCGCTCCGCGCTCCGACGCGTGAAAAGGCGGCCCCTTTTCGAGCGACGATCAACCCGGCAAAATGAAACGGCGAGGCGAAACGTAGCGGCAAACGATCGACTCGTCCTCCTCGCCAGTGAGTTTTCTTCCTCGCTCATCTCGCATTTTCCTCTCACGCGTCGCCCGCGCCCTAGATTCGAAGATTTCTTTTCTCCTCTTCGATATGTGTGTTCTACGTAGATCCCGGCTCGTGGAGCAGTGGTCCTTCTTCATTTTCTTTCGTTTGGCGCTCGAGACGAAAAGGCAGCCCCGACGACATCCATTCTGCGTGACGGGCATCGAGGAAGTATGCATGGATGTCGACAGACGGGGCAAGTACGCATTGTCGGCAGACGATCGACCCCGTCCTCCTCGCCGGTGAGTTTTCTTCCTCGCTCCGATCGCATTTTCCTCTCGCACATTGTCTTCGATCGTCTGCCGCTATGTTTCGCCTCTCCGTTTCGTTTCGCCGGGTTGATTGCCGATCGTCGCTCGTCGCACGAAAAGGGGCCACCTTTTCGCGTGTCGGAGCGCGGAGTGTAAAATGAAATGAAAGAAAAACAAAACACCCGCTTCGGAAATGAAACGAAAAAAAAAAAGAATGAACCGGCCTCCTCTCACATGCGGAGACTGGTTCATGCCTGCTCAACATCGGATTGTCCGATCTAATCGGAGGGATGTTGAGCGGGCATATATTTGTCATACGCCCTACATGCGTATGACAAATATTATTTCCATATATATATATTAGTAGTAACAAATGTATGAAAATAGGGACCATTGTAATTGATAGCGATAATTTCCTTGAAAAAAATTATCAGGTAAATTATTAAATCAAGTTACGCTTCCTGTACGGCATAAAATGAATCATTTACTTGAAGCATATTGGACAGAAGTCTTTTTTGTTAAAACTAATTGAATTTTTTGTTCATCAAATAAAAGAGCAATCATTTTCGATGAATTGTTTTAATTCTCAATGGCTAAACATGTTTAATATTGATAACAGAATAATGTTTGGTTGATTGAATTCCTCCAACAAGGCGTACATAATCTTTTCTTTCACTACAACATTCCCACACATACAAAGATATAAACTTCATTTACTTTTACTCATTCGAAATTTCCATGTGAAGAATTTATCCCAATTTCAACCAAAAACAATTATTTTCATTAAAGATGTGTATCATGTTGACATCCCTTGGAGAGGGTGATTTGAATTCTTAACAAATATTAAAGATTGTATATGGTTGCACCCCAACTTAGTCCGGAACAACAACTTAGTTACGGTATGATGACAGTGTGTCTCTATTAATTACATTTCACTAAAAGAAATTTGCGACGAATTTTTTGATAGACGACAATTCATTGATAACTAAAAAAATATATTTTATTACTAATATTTTATTATTAATCTTTTTCACGGTTCGGATCGTTGGAACTTCTGACGGACGAAAATCCGTCAAAAGTTCTGACGACCATAGTTGATGATTATTCAGGCTTAGATATCATATGCCAAATTGATGAGTATATGCATCTGTATACTTATGGACCAATGTGCTCCCTCATAATAATGAAATGAACCATTGATTGTGTGACTTGAGTCCCTTCTGTCATTTAAGATGATACATAGAAGAGTTGGCAACTGATCCAACTTAAAATTTCCGATTTTATGCTTTAGGTGTTCAAGCCATTTACAACCTTTGCCAATTCTATCAAAAGCAAATAACTAATACTGAAATTAGGACGTTCGAAAATACTAGGATTGTTTTTTTCCCACATCATATTACTGTGACGGCCTTCCACCCTTCACCTGTATTCAACAAAGTGCTTTAAATCCAAAACACTGTTTTGGCTTATCTCGCTGGCTTCAGTGAAAGTGTTATTGGGGCTTGGAGACAGGTTGACGAACTCATGGCAAGAAGAAGCCTCCAACGCCAAACACTCCTTGAGTTCCATCACCACATCTGATATAGATGGCCTCTTCTGGGAAGTTGGTGCTGTGCACTTCAGTGCTATATCTGCACATTTCCAGGCAGAGTTCAAGTCATACTCACCTTGCAACTCGGCGTCAATGATGTCCTCAATGTTTCCCCGAGCAAGCCTCTGCTGGACCCAATTAACAATGTGAGTATTCTCTGGACCTTGAAGCACTGGTGGTTGACCCGTGATCAGCTCAAAAAGAACCACTCCAAAGCTATAAATATCACTCTTCTGACTGATTTGGTAGTTGGTATAATACCTGAATGAAACTTCTAAAAGTTACCACCCTTGGAATGTTAAATCAAACTAAAATTAAGACTCCAATATCGCCATGAATCAGATGAAGGGGATTTCACTAAGAAACAAAAAGTCAGTGCAAAGTATATCTTTCATCTATTTGGAGACATCTTCCCAAATTAAAGAGGCATTTAAGACGTATCAGTAGAATTCAGATCAGAGACATACTCTGGATCAAGATATCCTGGGGTACCAACCACTGCAGTGGATATGTGACTGTTTACATCATTATGAAAATCTTTGGAAAGACCAAAATCTGCAATCTTGGCCTCGAGCTTTCCACTCAAGAGAATGTTGGTTGTCTTAACATCTCTATGAATTAAAGGTGGTTTACATCCCTTGTGCAGGTATTCTAGCCCTACATGACAATCAATCACATCAATGCATGAGGACAGCAACAAAAGATGCAGGTAAATCTAGTAACTAACTATATGTCATTGCCAAACCTTGTGCAGATTCCAGTGCGATCTGAAGTCGATCTCTCCAAATTAAAGGTTTGGATGCTCTATCTTTTCCTGTTACAGGACAGATTAATGGGACTCAGTTCTCTTATGATAGATTATTAGAAAGCTATGTAATATGTATAGCATAATAAGGAATTTGCTTTGATGTCCTCGCAAGTATTGGAGACAATATTCCACATTCAGAATGAAAGTGATAGGAAAGAGAGAGAACTCCACGAAATTGGGATGATCAAATCATTTGCCCATGATAGGAGTTCAATACAACATTTAATTACTATCATAGCCCATGAAGTATTTTGAAAAGATACATGTTAACCATTCAAGCTTTCTAAAAAAGAAATTCACTTTGTAAGTTTCTTGACAATGGCATAGAGATGTAAACTGTTTATAATTTGAACCTCTTAGATGCCCTTGCACTATCCCTTTAGACATATACTCATAAACAAGTGCCAGATAGCTGCCGTCATTGCAGTAGCCTATCAGAGAAAAGAGATTTCTGTGGTGAACTCTAGCCAAGTGTCGGGCCTGCATATAACATGAAGCCGAGAAATCACTGAATGGAGACAGATAAGTATAACTGAGAAACATGAAAGCATGGCTGACTGTTGACAGAACATAGCAGGAATTCTGAAACAAACAACAACAAAGTCTTATCCCACTAGGTGAGGTCGGCTACATGTATCATACGACGCCATTCCGCTTCATTAGTAACCAAACCTTTTGGTATATTATTCACCAATAGATCTTGCTCTATTAGTTCGCCAAGTGTCCGCCTTGGCCTCCCTCTCCCTCTTTTAATCGGACTCCAAATTATTTAATCTACTCTTCTTACTGGCGCATCTAATGGTCTTCTCTGAACATGACCAAATCATCTCAAACGATTCTCTACCATTTTCTCACTAATAGGAGCCACTCCGACTCGTTCACGTATATGGTCATTCCTAATCTTATATAATCTTGTATGACCACACATCCATCTCAACATCCTCATTTCGGCTACCCCCACTTTACGTTCATGTTGTCCCTTCATAGCCCAACATTCACTACCATATAACACTGCCGGTCTTATAGCAGTACGATAGAATTTTCCTTTAACTTTATTGGGTACTTTTCTATCACAAAGAACTCCAGTGGCTTTCCTCCACTTACACCAACCAGCTTGAATTCTATGATTAACATCGTCATCAATCTCACCATCTTGTCTTACAATTGATCCTAAATATTTAAACTTTGTCACTTGAGAAATTATATCCTCCCCTAGCCTAACTTTCAAATCGTCTCTAAGTTATTTATTTGTGAAATCGCTATGCATATATTCTGTTTTATTCCTACTTAAACGAAAACCCTTTGACTCCAACGTATTTCTCCATATTTCCAATTTTGTATTAATCTCTTCTCTTGACTCCGCTAAAAGTACTATATCATCCACAAATAGCATGCACTTAGGTACATCATCTGTGATACTCTCGATTATAGCATCGATAACTAAGTTAAATAAATACGGGCTTAAAGCTGATCCTTGATGTAGGCTAATTCCTATAGGAAATTCATTTGTCTCACCTCCGGGTGTCCTAACCTTAGTCAATGCCCCATCATACATATCTTGTATTACCTTAATGTAAGCAACACTCACCCTCTTCTTTTGCAAGGCTTTCCAAAGTACATCCCTTGGTACCCGATCATTCGCCTTCTCTAAGTCAATGAAAGCCATATGTAAGTCTCTTCTCCTACTCCGATACTTCTCCATCATCCCCCTTAGTAAATAAATCGCCTCTGTAGTGGATCTTCCTGCCATGAACCCAAATTGTCTCTCAGAAATACTAGTCTCCATTCTCAATTTATGCTCAATCACTTTTTCCCATAATTTCATTGTATGACTTATAAGTTTAATCCCTTTATAATTTGCACAATTCTGAATATCCCCTTTATTTTTGTAAATAGGAACTAATGTACTTAATCTCCAATTATCAGGCATCTTTTTCGACCGTAAAATCTCATTAAATAGTTTACATAACCACAACACACCTTTTTCTCCTAAACATTTCCAAACTTCAATCGGTATACCATCCGGTCCAACGGCTTTACCATTCTCCATTTTCTTAAGAGCTTCGCTAACCTCCGAGACTCTAATTCTACGATAAAATGACCTATTAAACTCACATTCGCTAACTGTCAAGTCCTCCAAATCACAACGGGAACCTTCACATCCATCATTAAATAGCTTATAGAAATAGTCTTCCCATTTGTTCTTAATATCTCCTTCAGTAACTAAAACCTTGCCAACTTTATTTTTTATGCATCTTACTTTATCCAAATATCTCGACTCCTTCTCTTTATTCCTTGCAATCTTGTAAATCCTATATTCACCAACCTTTGTCCCTAGCTCCTTATAAAACCCCTCATATGCTTTAGCACGAGCATCACTAACTACCATCTTAGCCTCCCTTTTCGCCAAACGATACTTTTCCCAATTGTCAGAACTATTGTCCAAGTGTATCGCCTTGAAACAATTCTTCTTATTACGCATCTTTTCTTGGACCTCCTCATTCCACCACCAAGTCTCCTTATCTCGTGGTCCAAAACCTTTTGATTCTCCTAAAATGGCTTTAGCAACCATTTCAACTTTTTTTGCCACATTCTCCCACATGATACTAGCATCTCCTTCTAACTCCCACACACTTTCCTCTAATAACTTCTAAAAGTCTCTCGCTTCTCTCCCTTTAACTGCCACCACTTGATCTTTCGATCAAGTGCTGTTCGAGATTTTGGTTTTATACATTTCATTTACATATCAAGAACTAACAATCTATGTTGTGTAGTCACCCCATGCTCAGGAATTACTTTGCAATTAGTACAACGTCTTTTATCAGTATTTCTTGTCAAGAAAAAATCGATTTGAGACCTATGAGTTCCACTTTTGTATGTGATTAAATGTTCCTCTCTCTTCCTAAAACAAGTGTTGATAATCTTAAGGTCGTATGCTAAAGAAAAATCAATAATAGTTTGTCCTTCCTCATTCAACTCCCCAAAACCAAAACCACTATGGACCCTTGCATGTGATCCTGCCTACTTACCAACATGTCCATTAAGGTCTCCCCCAATATAAACTTTCTCGGTTGTTGGTATACTTTCAATCAAATCCTCCATATTTGCCCAAAACTTCTTCTTGAGATGTGATTCTGCTCCTACTTGGGGTGCATATGCACTAATAATGTTCATAGTCTCCTTTCTAATAATTACTTTCACGGATATAATTCGATCCTCAATCCTTTTAACTTCCACAACATTCTTCCTCCATTCTGCATCCGCGATAATACCAACACCATTCCTTCCCTTTACCTTATCTGTGCACCAAAGTTTGGAACCATTTAACCTAATCTCTTTACTTCCCTCTCCTACCCATCTAGTTTCTTGCAGGCATAAGATACTAATCTTACGCTGGTCCATTACTTGTGCCACCTCGAGGCGCTTCTCATTCAACGTCCCAATGTTCCAAGAACCTAATCTGACCTTAGTCTCATGAACTAGCTTCTTTAACTACCTCCGTCCATTAGAGTGCGGTAGCCCTTGCTCATTTAACAATGCATTCAGGCGAGGATGCAGCGGCTCTTCCTCTCTTATCATTGTACCCGAGTTGTATAGCGCGTTACTTACGGGTAACGACCTAGCATTAACACAATATATTCGTTGATCCATGTTCATAAGATTCGACAGGATTTTACGCTGGCTGTCAGGGCCTAACACAACCCTGCTCCTTTATCTGGGCTTGGGACCGGCTATAAAACATAGGCGGAATTCTGAAACATGGAACTAATTAACCTGCTTGTGAATAGCATATTCAGAAAGGCATGAATTTGGCCTCAGAAAAAAGTTTGCATGAAATTGTACATATTAAGTGTCAATGACATATCAGGTAAATTAACTCCAACCAAATCACGTCTGACATCAATGTAATGTTATTTGAGATACTAGATAAAATTGACGCTTATAAATTGATTACCTCAGAAAGAAATTCTTTAGTTCCTTGTGACGATGATTCAGATCGCAGTTTGACTGCCACTTCTGTACCATCTTCCAAACATCCATGGTACACAGTTCCGAAGACTCCTTTACCTAACATTCTTTTGAAGTCATAGGTTATTTTCTTTAGATCTGCATACGTGAACTGCCAAGTTTCAAGTTGCAAAGCATTGGCTTGGTGGCCATCTACTTCCATGGGCAACTTTTTCTTCCACAACATTGCATAGAATCCACTTCTTGGATCTTTAAAGAAAATATATTATCATCAAGTCTTATTTTTGTAGGAATTGAACACACTGAATCTGACATGAAATTGTATTTGCGTGCACGCGGCTTACTCTGTGACTTTTTCAGTCTGCATAACATTAGAACCGCCACTAATAGTAGAATTATAAAAATTATGCAACAAATGATGATGATACGTAATGCACTCTTCTTTGATGAGGATGATGTTGATGTTTGCCCACAAAAGCTTCCTTTGTCACAAATATTTGGGTTGCCATCTAATCTGTGGCCACATAAAGTTGAAAAGTATAAAAAAAAGATGTGTTCAAGTGGAATCTCAAAACTGAAATTAGGAAACAAAAATTAGAAGAAAGTGCTTTGGTATAGCATATGCTTTGGGAAAGAAATGGGTCTATGGATTACTAGCATTGATATAAATTTTGCTTACTCATGCTTCATAACTTGGGAACAAGAAACTGTATCTTATCTTTTGGCCCCTGGCAAATAAATCGTAGGCCTAGAACAGAAACTAGTTCCTATACTTGAAGGTTGTAAGCTGCAAAACCTTACCAAACTGGCCAATCCAACTCCATATAAAAAGTGGAAAGTGCTTTAGGCAAGTCAATTTGAATTGGTCACATAGACTCGTTCCCTAAATAATCCAATTTGCTAAAGTATTCTCATAGTGTATTCAGTTTTCTGCATTAGTTATTCAATTCCCATTTGTTTGAATCATAAATGATATCCAATTTTGCATAATATATTGAACCAAAAACTTGAACTCAATTGATATAAAAACTACATGAGTTGAGAAAAGAAATAAGCCTTAGCATAAGAAGTCCATTTTGTGATTTTGCAATCAGAGCATCAGGTATTGGCTCACTGAGTTGATTGTTTGTCAAATCCCTGTAAAAAAAAAGGTTAAGCATGTTAAGACAAATAATTAATCCAATGATTGCTTCTTATAAACGAAAGAGAAAGCTATGGGAGACATACAACACTTTGAGCGAAGGTAATTCAGCCAAGATAACAGGTATTTGGCCAGTTAAGTTGTTGTGCGACAAATCTCTGAATTATCACCCATTATGTGGATAAATACACATCATATTAGTATCGACACTATGTAGAAATTCCTTTGCAATAGCTATAATCCAAATACTAGCTCGAAATAAGTACTACTTACAAGTACTCGAGTTTACTAAGATTGCCAAAAGTTGTGGTGATTTCACCAATTAAACTACTAGACGCCAAGTTCCTGCAATGAAATTATAACATGTAAGTTGTAACTACCTCAACAGCTTCCGAAAATGAAATCCACTGAATGGATCATCACGCAAGTATCTTGCAAGAAAAGCTCACAAAGAGTTAATTCTATTAGAATTGCAGCTTAATCCATTCCAAGAATAAGTTGAGGGAACGCATGGATCACCCATCCAGTTTTTCTTGATCTGATACCATTCCTTGATCGCCATCATAGAAGCAACTATACAACAACAACAACAAAGCCTTATCCCACTAGGTGGGGTCGGCTACATGGATCATACGACGCCATTCCGCTCTATTAGTAACTAAACCTTTCGGTATATTATTCACCAATAGATCTTGCTCTATTAGTTCGTCAAGTGTCCGCCTTGGCCTCCCTCTCCCTCTTTTAATCGGACTCCAGATTATTTGATCTACTCTTCTTACTGGCGCATCTAATGGTCTTCTCTGAACATGACCAAACCATCTCAAACGATTCTCTACCATTTTCTCACTAATAGGAGCCACTCCGACTCGTTCACGTATATGGTCATTCCTAATCTTATCTAATCTTGTATGACCACACATCCATCTCAACATCCTCATTTCGGCTACCCCCACTTTACGTTCATGTTGTCCCTTCATAGCCCAACATTCACTACCATATAACACTGCTGGCCTTATAGCAGTACGATACGAGAAAAAAGAAATAAAAGATATGTCAAAAGAAGCTAAATTTGCAATCAGACAACTACCAAATGATTCATGTAATAGGCATGTAGAAGTCAAAAGTGCATAGTAAAGGCAGAAAAGAAATATGATCTTCTCTCGTAAAGTTCAATCATAGTGACACATCGGAGTCAAATTCTTCAAATTTAATGCAAGAATAGGGTTAGAAATAAACCGAGCCGTTCGTGAGCAACTCGTGGCTCGGCCTATTATCAAAATAAGCCAGGCTGAAATATTAAATAAAGCCAATTTTCTTAAATAGGCTTAGCCTTTTAATAATTAGCCTAGCCTTATAGCTTATATTATATATATAATTTTTAATTTTTCATCTTTTAAATCTTCAATTTTGAGTTCAATATTATTATTTTTATTATATGTTTAGAAAAAATATATTAGTGATGTCTCTTTTATTTAGTTTATATCTATTGTTTTTTTAATAAATAAGATTTATTATATTTCATCTAGTAGATCATCAAAAAATATGTTTGGCTTAACAGACTAATAAGCTAGGCCAATACTTTTATTTTGCAATAGGCATGGCCTATTTAAGTGAAAGTCTAGCTCGTGTCAAGCTCTATGCAAGGAATAATATATATATATATGTTACGAAAAGAGGGAGAGAGGGATCGCACGAAATACAAAAGAACACGAAGAGAAAAAACGGCGGCTCTTTGTTACGGAATAACGATGATTACAAGGATGGATCTCTGTCTAGACCCCTAGGGAGTTTATATAGGCACTCCCTTTGACAGATGATAGGAATTACAGACCGACTGGGACTCTAAATAAATCCCCTAAAAAATAGGACACCTATCTCGCGAGACCCCTGTAGGGGGATCAATTGGGTTCAGATTCAAGGCATTATTAACAAATCTCCACCTTGAGTTGAATCATCTTCAGAGCACAAAGTACCACGCCGCCGCTAATCCCACCTTGGAGCTATTACCAAGTGTTAATGTTAAGCAAGTCCAAGCAGTGCTGAAACTTGCCATGAGGAACAAATTTGGTAAACACATCAGCTGAATTGTCTTCAGTGTCAATCTTCTTCACCTTGATCCTCTTCTCAGTGCGGATGAAGTGATATCTGACATCAATGTGTTTGGTTCTTTCATGATGTACTTGATCTTTGGCTAAACATATTGCACTCAGACCATCACAGTGCACTATAGCCTGCTCCTGATGTAATCCGAAATCTCCAACTAAGTCTTTTAACCAGATGCCTTCCTTGGCAACTTCTGTCAGTGCCATGTATTCAGCCTCTTAGGTGGACAATGTAACTGATGGCTGAAATATGACCTTCCAACTAATAATTGAACTGCCCAAAGTGAAGACATAGCCTGTCATAAATCGTCTTCCATCAACATCTCCAGCATAGTCTGAATCTAAGTAACCTGCAACCAAACACTCTTTATCACTTCTGTAAATGAGGCCAATATCAGATGTTACTCTCAGATACCAAAAAATTTGCTTCACTGCTTGTCAATGCTCCTTTCCTGGATCGCTCATGAATCTGCTGACAACACTAACTGCATGAGCAATGTCCGGTCTTGTGCAAACCATGGCATACATCAGACTTCCAACTGCACTAACATATGGAACCCGAGACATATACTCCTTCTCTGCTTCTGATTTTGGTGCGAAGGCAACAGAAAGATGAACATTTGCAGCTGATGGAGTATTCAAAGGCTTCGCTCCTGACATTCCAAATTTGGATAAAATCTTCTCAATATAACTTTTCTGAGATAAGAAGAGTTTACCCTGTGCACGATCTCTTAGAATTTTCATCCCCAAAATCTTTTGTGCTGCACCAAGATCCTTCATGTCGAATTCTGCACTGAGGAGCTTCTTCAGATTCTGAATGTCTGTCATGTCTCTGGCAACAATAAACATATCATCGACATACAAGAGCAAATAGATGGTGGAGCCGTCCTTCACCTTCTTATGGTATACATAGCAATCATAGGGACTTCGATTGAATCCCTGATCATGAAGTTGTCGAACCTCTTGTACCATTGTCTGGGAGACTGCTTCAAGCCATACAGAGATTTCTTCAGACTGCAAACTTGATTCTCCTTTACTGAAATGGAGAATCCCTCTGGTTGGCTCATAAGAATGTCTTCTTCAAGTTCTCCATGGAGGAAAGCAGTCTTCACATCTAGTTGCTCGAGCTCTAGATTCTGATGTGCTACAAGAGCAAGTAGTACCCTGATAGAAGTATGTCTGACAACAGGTGAGAATATCTCATTGTAGTTCACGCCTTCTTTCTGACTATAACCTTTAGCAACCAGCCGTGCTTTGTATCTTGTGCCTTCAACTCCTGGAATTCCAGCTTTTTTCTTGAAGATCCACTTACAGCCAACAACCTTTTTGCCTTTAGGCAGCTTGACCAGCTCCCACGTCTGATTTTTGTGAAGAGATTACATCTCCTCACCCATTGCAGCGATCTACTGTTCAGATTCGGCACATGTGATGGCATCCCTATAAGAGGACGGCTCCAGGGACTCCAACTCTTTAGCTACCTGCAGTGCATAAGCAACCATGTCCTCGAAACCATATCGCTTAGGAGGACCCACTTCCCTGCGAGGATGTCTAGCAGCAATTGACTCCTCTTCAGGTTGCTCATCAAATTCTTCGCCTTCTGGTTCTGCTTCTTGATGTGATCCTTCAGCATCATCCTCAGCTGGAGTGATTTCAACCTCCACCTGTTTAGTGACACTCTCTTCAGTCTCCACCTTCAACTGAAGCATTGATGCTTCATCAAAGGTCACGCTTCTGCTATAGATGACTTTGTATTCTGAAGGAGACCAGATTCTGTAGCCCTTCACTCCTGCACCATATCCCATGAACACTCCTTCTTTGGCCCTTGGCTCCAACTTTCCTTCGCTGATGTGATAGTATGTTGGACAACAAAAAACTTTTTGACTAGTATAATCAGCAGGATTTCTGACCATACCTCAGTTGGAGTCTTGAGATCAATTGCAGTCACCGGACTTCGATTCACCAAGTAACAAGCTGTGTTAACAGCTTCCGCCCAGAATGTCCTATTCGGGCCAGCGTTAGAGAGCATGCACCTTGCCCTCTCCAGAAGTGTCCTGTTCATTCGTTCTGCAACTCCATTCTGCTATGGAGTATTCCTAACTGTGCGATGCCTGGCAATGCCTTCATCTTTGCAGAACTGGTCCAATTCAGCAGAACAGAACTCCAAACCATTATCAGTGCGAAGACGCTTCACTTTCTTCGACGTCTGATTTTCAATCAGAACCTTCCACTGCTTGAAGGCCTTGAAGGACTCACTCTTGTGTTTCATCATGAATACCCAAGTCATCCTCGAGTAGTCATCAATCACGGACAGGAGGTACCTAGCACCTCCTAATGATGGAACACGAGAGGGACCCCAACAATCGGCGTGGATGTAATCAAGTGTCACCTTCGTCCTGTGCACTGCCTTGCCAAACTGAAGCCTTCGCTGTTTGTCGAATACATAGTGCTTGCAGAAATCAATTTCAGATATCTTCTGACCTCCTAGAAGACCTTGTTTTTTGAGAATATTCATCCCGTTCTAACTCATATGGCCAAGACGCATGTGCCACGGCCTGGACACATTTGATTTGGATGAACTAGCCACTGCAGCAACACAGAGACTGTCTTGCCTTGTAGTATATACAAGGACTTCTGTTTGACTCCCTTCAGAACCGTAGCATCACCTTTCATGACCGTGAGGATGCCTCCAGCAGCATTGATCTGACATCCTTTAGAGTCGAGGACTCCAAGTGATATCAAATTCTTCTTCAATTGCGAAACATGACGGACATTTGTCAGCGTCCTCACAAGATTGTCATGAGTCCTGATCTGCACAGAACCGATCCCAACTATCCGACAGGCTGCATCGTTGCCCATGATGACGTTTTCACCATCAATCTTCTGATAAGTTGAGAACCACTCTTTATTCGAAGTCATATGATAGGAACACCCCGAATCCAAAACCCAACTATCCGTCAGACATCCTTGCTCAGAAGCAGCCAGAACCAAATCATCTTCGGAATTCCCAGTTTCATGTGCCACCGCAGCGACGAGGGCCTTCTTCTTCTTCCGGCAATCCTTTTTCCAATGACCTGGTTCCTTACAGTAATTACAGATGTCTTTCGCAGTGATTTTCTTCTTCTTCGGCTTGGATTTCTTCGAATTCGAGGACTGTCCCTTCTCTACGGTCGATATCAAACCCGCGGCCTGAGTCTCTGCAGATGCCCTATGCCGAAGTTCATGAGTATGGAGATTCGATCTTACTTCTTCCAAACTTATAGTTTCCTTCCCGATAATCATAGACTGAACGAAATTTTCATATGATGGAGGAAGCGAAACTAACAGAATTAGGGCAATATCTTCATCCTCGATCTTAACATCGATATTTCTGAGTTTCATCAATAAAAAATTTAACTGATCAAGATGTTCCTTCAGAGGGGTACCTTCTTGCATGCGGATAGAGAACAGACGTTGCTTCAACAGCAACTTGTTGGTGAGAGACTTCGTCATATACAAACTCTCGAGTCTCAACCACAGACCGGCCGCCTTTTCTTCATCTGCGACCTCGATTATCACCTCATCCGCCAGATACAATAGAATCATCGAGTGCGCCTTCTCCTCCTGTGCCGCCAAAGTTGCGAGGTCGATCTCCGTTTCTTTACCCTTTGAGTCTTCCTCCTTTGGTTTGTTCTTCGACACGTTTGAGAGCGGCGCTCAGACTTCTTGTTGCTTTAGAAGCGCCCGCATCTTGATCTGCCACAACCCGAAACTGTTCTTGTCATTGAACTTCTCCACGCTCACGTTGTGCGATGCCATCTCTCTGCTGATCGAGAATCGCTGACAAACCCTAAGGCTCTGATACTAGTTTGTTACGAAAAGAGAGAGAGAGGGATCACACAAAATACAGAAGAACACGAAGAGGAAAAACGACGGCGGCTCTTTGTTATGGAATAACGATGATTACAAGGATGGATCTCTGTCTAGACCTCTAGGGAGTTTATATATGCACTCCCTTTGACAGATGATAGGAATAACAGACCGACTGAAAAATAGGACACCTATCTCGCGAGAACCCCATAAGGGAATTCTGCTGAAGCCTCCCAGTAACTCTAGCATTGTTGATATCTTTGCATATTTGATAAACTAAACATGATTTTGTCAAAATGTTTGTTGCCGCCCTCAACTCAAATGGTCAAATGAATGATCAATTAGAGTGATTTTGGCCATTGGTGTGAAATGATCAAATATTCCGAAAAGATTAATATTTATATAACTATTCGGAAGGCATTTTGATACATTCACTCATATTCAAAAGATCAACATTACTGATGTGGAGTGTTGCTGACGTTTATATAATAAGGCATTTTGACATATTCACTCATATTCAAATTTCCATGTGCTGTAACTATCGAGAAAGCTGCTGACGTTTTTTTTAGTATCATTCTTTCATTTTCCAATGCAATAGCTAGGCAAGCATTAATAACTGTAATGCACAAAGTTTGGCGAGATATGAACACCTCAAGCCAAATACAAAAAGAAAGTGTAAAATTCTTTAGGAAAAATAATCAAACACCTGTTACGCAAATGAAGCCAAAGAACGAAAACAAGCATACCGTCATTTTCATCAGTGGACACCTCAGAGAGATATATGGGCGAATAGATCTCCATGGCATTGAGGATTGGGGGAAATCGCGAGTCCTTCGTGGAATTGAGAACCCAATTGTACGTCTCCTTTGGTTCCATCGGCTCACTGTTGTAGATAAATCCGGACCAAAGGTAATGTGGGGTATAATTGCGAGAGCACTCGATATCATTCACGTAAACATTGAACACCCTCGTGGTGTTCGGCAGGAGCTCCATGAAGTGGAGATTGGCGTAGAACTCGTTGTTCTTGACGCCCGTGTCGGCGTAGGCCCACCCAAATATTAGGTTGTCGGAATCGTCCGCAACAGCAGCAGTCTTCATGACGGCCAACGGCACCAGGTACTGGTCATTGTTGTAGTAGTGGATGGAGGTGGCAGTGGTGGATATTGATGGTGAAAAAGTCCACGGCTTCCAAATGCGATCGAAGGGGGTCGTCCGGATACCTTGCGAAATCCAGCACCGCCCACAAAGTGACTTCATTGATCATGGCGGCAAAATCCAATTTTAAATGTTGTCTCTTAAATGATTAATTTTTTTATACGAAATAAAAACTAAGCATCAGCATCTTTTTTCTTTTACCTCCAAATCATGCGATATGAAAATTTGTCTAAAAATGTTTTGTTGTGATTTTCTAGTAAAAATTTTAGTGGCATGACTCGATGCAATGAATTTAAAATTCGATAATATTTTAAAGAAATTTTAAAAAATAAATGTATATGTGAATAATTATTTATCGGCATAATACAAAATTAAAAATCCAGGTGAACAAATTTGGGACCCAGTCCAAATCATACCAATTCCAACCTATTTGTACGAAATATTTTAAAAGTAGTCCACGATCACATCCTTGCCGGAACTAAGACAAGAGAGGGAAGTCCCAATCAAATCGTGACAAAGATCAAGTTGATCTCGATTGTCTCAATTTTGATTATAACTAATAAAAATAATTAAAAATATAACAATAATGATTAATTTTATGATATTAATATAATAATTGTCAAATAAATTGCATATATAATTATATAATATCATTTTTAAAATATATATAAAATATAAAATGTTAATTAATATAAGAAGTCCTGGCCATACTCAGCCCTATGTCATGTTTTAAACTTATAATAACAATTTTGCAATTGTGATTCTAATCATTCATGTCGTTTTTGTCCTATCATACATCTGATTTATTTACTTTACTTTTGCTACAATATAAATCTACCTCACTTTTGTATATTATTGTATAAGAAGTACGAGAAAATAGTTACAAATTCACTAGAGAAAAGTACATACAAATTAGAGCCAAAATGAAAATGAAAGTAACATCAGCGAAATAAAATTTAATTATCCACAAGAATGATATAGTTAGAGTCGTGTCTAAACATTAAATTATATCAATAAGCATGATATAGTTAGAGTCCTACCAAAAATAAGACATGAAAAATAATATTTGTGATTAATATATTAAAAGCAAAACAAACTAAAAGCAATATTAATTCAAATTTTACAAGTGTAGGTAGAAAGAAATGATATTATTGTTATGATTATTCTAGATTCACTTGGACCATTTTTTACACATAAAAATGTAAAATTGTCATGTTTTCAATATTTTCTAAAAGAAATCAAAATAAGTTTGACTTAGAAGAAATCTATGATCATAATTCACATTGTGGAGAATTTGAAAATAATAAATTTGAATACTGTTGTGATGATAATATTATGAGTCATGATTTTTCCACGCCAATGGTGGTAAAGAAAATAGGATATTTTAAGAAATAGCTAAGACAATTTTAAGTAAAATTGAATTTGCCCAAATTTTTTTGGTGTGAGGTCATAATTAGCTCTATCTATGTTTTGAATGGAATAATTATTTGACCCTTTACAAATAAAACGTCTTTTTAAATTATACTAGTATACAACCCACGCGATGCGTGGAAAATAATTGAAAAATATTACTCATTAGATAAAAAGTAAAAAATTATCATGATATCTAATACATGATTTTGCTACAAAAAAAAGTAAATTATGAAAAGAAAAATATTAATAGTAAATCTATATTTCATTTGAATAAGTTTTAGATAAATTAATTTTTGTGCATGTTAACAACTATAATCATTAGTTATGTTGTCTCTGAATAATTGTTTGCAATGTTCGATCTGATAATTTAATGTTATTTTTTTATTTTTAAAGCATAATGGTTAATTCATTCTTTTCTATCTATTTTTATTTTAATTAACTTTATTCTAAGAAACATGAATTAGTTAAAAAAATAATTCTAAAATATTAATATTAAAATTAATTAACATAATTAATATGTTTAGTGTTGTGTTGAATATGTGGCATAATTTGTTATTTGGTCATATAGTTATACCCAAATTAAAATGATATGTTTATTTTGACTTTAACTTATGGCATTGCATTAATTGGCCAAATGTCAACTTGCTTGTACTCTCATTCTTTTTAATATAGTATGGAGAGTCATGATTTATCTTTTAGTACAATGAAATTTTCTTATTTTAGATTATTAAAATTTATTAATTTTTTAACACAAGATAATTATTAAAAAATAATGTTATTATGACACATCATATGTGGATTTAAAATAAAATTAATATTTGCTTAACTTGAGCTCCAACGTAATCGTAAATTAGTGAAGAAGATGTGATAAATTCTGATCTATAAAAAATAATAATTGGATCATACCGAGATAGTAATTACTCTAAAGATCATGAGAAATATGGTAAAGATAGACATGTTAAATATATAAAAAACTAAGGATGATAATCTCAATAAGTTTTTTTTATAACAAAAACATAATAATTAAGTAGAGAATATGTAGAGGAGATTTTTTTTCTTTTCGTCATATAGTTTTTTGTTTAAAGTAACCACTCAAACTTAAAAATTACTTTTTTATTATTTAAACATTGTTTAAGATGTTAAATAGTAATCCACATTAACAAAAATATGATGTTGCCTTCTCTCTCCAGTATCTATGTGTATTTTAGGATCATACATATTTTCTTTTGGCACTAAAAAAAGGAATGGAATAAAACTTGTGCAATGCTCCTGTATGTTAGCAATTCATGCATTTCCCTCCCATGCTATATATTTTTACATGCAACGTGTAAGTCCTGCATGGATATATATGTAACTTTAGATTATGCATGGAAATATAATAAATATCTTAAAATTAAGACAATCTATTTATACGAAAAATTTCAAATGAACTTATAATGGTGGCACAATAGTAAAGGAAAAAACTGGCTTAAAAGTTTATTGTACATGTAGACCAATAATAATATTTAAAGAAGAAAAAATATTACAATTAAATTTGTCTAATAATAATAATAATAATAATATAGTATAACCTCAAAAGACAACACTTACATGATTTAATGCACACAGTAATTTCATATTTCTCCATTTGAGTTGTGGAAGAATGCCATTGTTTCCTTATTTATAGTGAAGTGCATAGTTGGTTTGATAAACCGTAACAATCAATCAGTTACTAAATAACTAACTATTCAATTTTATATTTTTATTATAATAACCATCTTAATTTCCTAACCAAGAGAAATAAACTACATGATAAAGAATTAGAGATATGTCATCATGTAATTATGCCAGATGCCTGCTTGCAAACTATTTTATTTTGAATATAGCATATAGATAGATAATGTGGAGTTACACATAAGAAGTGGAGATGGTTCTTAATTAACTATGTCATTTTTTTTATACTACTAAAAATATATTTATTTCAGAGTTACACATTGTGATAATTTATTAGCAAGAAAATTATTCTAATTAGAAGTTCCAATTACAAATAATAAAATTATTATTATTATTATTATTATTATTATTATTATTATTATTATTATTATTATTATAGTTAAATCATGAGCAAAAGGGTCAGTGATAAGACAAAAAAGTAACGAAAATTGTGAAGTCAAGTTAGTTATGGATAATTATTATCCACTATTGTACTATAATATAATATATATGTATATATATATTATAATTATTGTTATTATATGTTGACTATTTTAATGATAATTAGTTATTTGTACGGTTACTACATTTAATTATTGTACATATATTATTTAAAAAATTATTAAAAAATTTAAGGACACATGGCGATATATTATAATGCCAAAGTCAATTTCTCATGCAAAGTACTCACCTTTTAATATAATATAGATATGACATTAAACCAAGATTGCATGTTTTTTATGCAAATACTTTATCTTATAATGATAAACTTCAAAATTTGATGTTAAGCGTAATTATGGAATTTTCCTTTGTTATTCTTCTACTAGTAAAGTTTATGGAGTTTATAACAAAATAAATCTCCTTGTAGAAGAACCAGTTGATATAAATTCTATGTTATTAATGATCATGTGTCAAACAAGCGAATAAGTAAAGATTAATGAACGCTAAACTCGGAAATATTTAATGCCCAAAATAAAGA
Source organism: Pontederia crassipes (assembly GCA_030549335.1). NCBI lineage: Eukaryota > Viridiplantae > Streptophyta > Magnoliopsida > Commelinales > Pontederiaceae > Pontederia > Pontederia crassipes. The sequence goes on along the minus strand of CM060197.1, from coordinate 37,261,528 downwards.
TCAATTAGCTGGGCAAAGTTTAGACACGCCTGAAGTGGTCTCAAGGAATTGAAAAAATGCATCATCTATCAAATTGATCAAGTTATGAATAAAATAACAATATAAGTGAAATTTCAATGATGAAAATTGGATAAATGTTGTATGAATAATTAAATATTTTTATTGGAATAATGTTGGAGGCTTGTAGAAAAGATCTTTATCATTCAATACTTGTACCAAATGAGTTTTTTGAAACAAGATAGTTGAAATAATTACCATTACGAGGATCAAATTATAGTGCCACAAATAGAGGGTATTGATTTTAAATTACTTAAATAGATGTGATTGATAATTTTAAATAATTTTATAGAAGAGAAAATTTGTATGAAATAACCTCAACATTTTGAAACCCCAATTTCCATATTCATGTTCATGAGTTAATATAAACATTGTATGACTTGAAATAAGCATGTAGGGAATGATATGAAAGGCTAAGTACCTTTTTGGTGGAAAATAATTTTCATAAGGGAAATGGCAATACCGCATTTTTTTAAGAACTTAGGCAATAATATGTTATTGTTCATATGATATTATTTGTGGTGCAACTAATAGTACTTTATGAAAAGAGTTTGAAATTCTCTTGAGCTTTATATGAGTACTTATATATTTCCTAAACTTACAAATTAAATAAATCAAAGATAACAACTTCTTTTACCAAGAAAATATATGACCTATTTGCTAGCGATATTTAGAATTAATGAATATTTGCAAGTTTCACTACAAGAAAATCATGATTTTCTGACGGCCGATTACCGACGGTTGACTATCTCTCACAAGTTTCGACGATTTTTGTGACGACTGTACATTCGTCAAAAGTTTTCACACAACCCGTGAGAAAAAAAAAATAATTTACAAGATAATGGCCCGTTCGTATGCAAAGGATGGCCTTCCGACGACTGGAGCCATTGGAACTTCCGACGACTATAGCCTTGGGAAATGTAAAACAATATTTTATATTATAAAGCGGGTATTCTCACGGTCGCAGTCGTCGAAACTTTCTATAGCTACAGCTATGGGAAATGTGAAATAATATTTTATAAATCTATAATGTGTATATACATTCCCATGGCCGCAGCCATCGGAACTTTCCACAGCTGCGACCGTGGAAAATATAAAATAATATTTTATCTTATAACATTGTATGCATTTTATAATATTAATAATAATGTCTTTCCCACGGCCGCAACCATCTTACATTCCCATGGCTGTAGCCGTGGGAAATGTGAAATAATATTTTATAAATGTTATTTGTGTATAGGAAATTCCCACGGCCGCAGCCGTCTGGAACTTTCCATGACTGCGGCTATGGAAAATATAAAATAATATTTTAAATATAACAACATATACATTTTATAATATTAATAAAATAATAATGTCTTTCTCACATCCGTAGCTGTCGAAACTTTCCACGGCTGTGGCCGTGGGAAATGTGAAATAATATTTTATAAATGTTATTTGTGTATAGGGTGTTCTCACGATCGCAGCCATCGGAAGACTCGGAACTTCCCACAGACGCAGCCACCGAAATTTTCCACGACTACAGCCGTGGGAAATCTAAAATAATATTTTATCATACAATGACATATACATTTTATAATATTAATGAAATAATATTGTCGGTCCCACGGCAGCAACCGTCAGAACTTCTTACGACTGCGACCGTGAAAATATGAAATAATTATTTTACGAATGTTATTTGTGTACAGGGCGTTCTCACGGCCGTAGTCGTCGAAACTTCCCACAGTTGCATTTATGAGAAATATAAAATAATATTTTCTAATAGTATACATAGTTAGCAACCACAGTAGCCGTCGATAAGTCTGACGAAAGGCCATTGTGGATTCTAAGATAAATAGGAAAAAGTAATAGTGACATGTGTTGCTTTCAGAAAGTTCATTCAAATCATGAGCTGGTAAGAAAAATTCTCTTATCTTGTTTACCGTGGATGCCAAATATATAGCTACCATTGGATGTTATGTTCAAATTTAATATTGGATTAGACAACAAAAATTAAATGCAATGAAAAACCAATGAAATGTGACACTAGTGCTAAAGAAATGACAAGGAATCTAGTACAATATTTTAAGATAAAACACATTAATTTGTAAGAACATTTGTCCTTAAAATCTATTTGCCATGGAATATGTACCAAAGAAAAGTGAACTTGTCGATATATTTACTAAGCCTCCCTTGAAAGAGAGCTTGGAATGTGTGCACTTGTTTCTTGAAACAATTTACTAAGCCTCATTTTATAAAACAATTGTATAATTAAGATGTTGCTCAAATTACTCTTATCAGTGTTTGATGGTTTTATATGTTTTGATTATTTTATGTGCCTTGAGTTTTTTATGTTTAGATACTTAATGATATTAATTCCAAGTTCCAGCTTGATTATGATTTTCAAATCATGCATAAAGATAGGGGATAGCCATGTTGATGAACTATGATGAATTTTGTCCAGACCAAACATATATATTTTCATAGACAAAATAATGAGGATAAGAAACATTTTTTATAGGCTCAGTAAAGGGACATTTAACAAGAAATTATTGTACCTCACTGGAGGATCAGTCTTCGGAGTTGGGCCCAAGTTGTCTCTGTAAACAGTATTGAGAGACTGAGTGCTATTTGCGTAAAGATACATGGTGTCCTTGAGTGGCCTCAGCTCCAAACAGATATGAAGGGAGTGCCACTGCCATTATTCACCAAACATATAGACACATAGTTGGCCGTAGCAATGTGGACAACTTCCGTTGCATAACGCATGCCTGTACGTTGGAGGTTAGAAAATTTCACTAATTATTTACCCCAAAAAAAGAAATAAATTTTCATCTAATCAATCAATCAATCACAGCTCAATTCAAGTGAGCATCTTTGTTTATATGCATGCGCTCCCACTCGTCTACCCTTTAATTGTACAATGTCCTTTACAAGTTACTCACTAAAATCTTAGTCAATCGTTTGCGTTCCACCCTACACCTCCTTATCGATCAGAATCAATCAGTATTTGTGCCAGGTCGACAAATTTAAGATAATATTATAATCACTCAAAAGCTCGCCCATTCCCTTAACAGTGGTAGGAGTAAATTTATGCTCATATGGAGAAGGCTTTTGACCGCATCTCTTGATCCTCTGTAAACATAATTGTAACAATTATGAACTTTCCTCCTGCATTTATTAAGTGGATTGACATTTGCATTCGATCCCCTACCTTTATGTGTGTCATAAATGGTCAAAACTCTGAAACTTTCCTGCCCTCCCGTGGAATCCACCAGGGTGATCCCATATCTTCTTATATCTTCATTATTGTCAGCCAAATTTTCTCCTCTCTCATGAGTGCTTATGAATCTATTGAAAAAATAATTCCTTTCAGTATCCAGCAATTTACCTTATCGCATTTACTTTTCGCTGATGATGTACTTATCTGCCTCAAAGCCACAAAGAAGAACTGTAAGAGCATTAAAGAGGTCCTCCAAGTTTATGATTATCTTATGGGACAGAAAGTCAATACCCAAAAATCCGAACTCTATCTTCCGAAGCTAAGCATTAGGTGGAAGAACGTAATCAAGGCCTCCCTTAGCTTTAGGTTGAGGAAATTTATTTTCTTGTATCTTGGAACTCCTATTTCACCCTCTAAGCTTACCATCTGCGAACAACATCGAATTTTAGAAAAGACCTCCGCTCGGCTTGCTGGATGGAGTAGAAAAATTCTTAACCAGGCCGGTCGAACCACCCTAATCAAATCTGCTCTTTCTGCTATTCCAACTCATTGGCTTAATACCACCTGTTTGGCCACTGGTATCATCAATTCTCTTGAAAAGCATTCTCGATCTTTCCTTTGGAACTCTGGGCCAACACACCATTTGGCCCATCTCAACAATTGGCGGACTATCCAGCTACCTAAGACTCATGGCGGTCTGGGCATTAAAAACCTTCATGCGGTGCAAACATCCCTTATGGCTAAGTGTGTTCTTTCCCTTCTCAATCAATGTGACAATCAATGGGTCAAACTCTCTATCGCTAAATATGGACACATTAGCCTGTGGAACACCCCGCCACATAACCCAAAGTCCTCTCCTATTTGGCGTCGGATCACTCCGACCACACTTGACTTACGGCTCGGTTTCCAAAAACAAATTGGTAATGGAAGAACAACATCAATCATTCACGATCCCTGGGTCTCACAGATTCCCTTCATTAAATGGCCCACCTACATCAACACCTCATATTCACTCGATAATCTGTTTGTCAGCGACCTCATTGAAAATGGAAATTGGAATGATAACATACTTCATGAGCTTTTTGGCAATGACATTTGCCATATGATTAAGTGTATTTACATTTCATCTACTGCCTATGATGACGCGTGGGTTTGGGTGACTGATGCCCATGGATACGCCAATACTAAGTCAGTCTACAGTTTTGTCCGTCTTCATGCTTTGCCGACCATCTCCAGTGGAGGGTATGCTTGGACCAAAATATGGAAGATTCCAGTCGCTTCAAAAATTCATATCTTTCTTTGGAAACTCCTACATAACAAATTACCAACCCTTGATTGTGTATCTCGTTTTAACTACACAATTAACCCCTCCTGTCCGATTTGTGGCCTTGCCATTGAAACTAACTCCCATTTATTTTTCCATTGCCTTTTTGCCCAGCAGCTCTGGGACCTTTTCCAGCAGCAATTAAAATTTTCCTTTCTGCATGTTGATTCCTGGCACCTTGGCTCATGGGTTGACGAGGGTGCCGAACTTAACAAACAATCCCTTTTTATCATGCGTTCACTTTTTTCTTACTGTCTTTGGGAGCTCTGGAACTTAAGAAATGCGATGCACTTTAGATCCAAGCACGCAACCATGAAGATGGTATGGGAGAAGGCATTGGCTGGCTTCCAAGACTTTGCTGACTCCCACGCTCCTGAGGCAACATTTCAACACCTCCAGGGCCCTCCCAAGACCCAGTGGAAGACCCCCCGTTTCCCTGGCTGGTCCTTCAGTCAATGGTTCCCTCTCCGTTGGGGGAGGAATGGGGGGTTATTGCGCTATTCTTCGCACTGATCGGGGTTCACTTCTTTTTGCAGGGGCTTCAAGGACTTTCGCCAGGATTGTGCTGGAAATCGAGGCTCGTGGCTTACTGGCAGGACTACAGGAATGTGCTCAAAGATCTCTTACCCACATCCTCGCTTACTCGGATTTCTTAACGTTGATCAACATTATAACGCATAAGGCGGATTACCCTTGGAGCATCAAAGGAATCATTCTTGATATTAGGCATCTTCTCCGTCGGTTGCACCCCGCTGTTGTCAAACATTGCCACCGCGACAGGAATCGGGCTGTTGATTTTCTTGCTTCCTTTGGCCGCACTAATCATAGCGACACTTTTTTGCTTGGCAGTATCCCTTCGGGACTGACCCATATATTGTACGAGGACTCCAATGGAACTATTACTTAATGAATATAACACCTTTTTTAAAAAAAAAACTTCTAATTGTACTGTTTTGCTTTAATTTGTCAAAAAGAAAAATTGCCCTAGATTTCATAGATATTTCGACTTGCTCACTTCAATGTCATGTAATTTTCTTACATATTATAGGGAACATTACAACAAAGATCAACGAATAATGAAGATAACAAAGTAGAGAAATAAAAAATAAGATGAACACGTGATATGATAAAATTTTTTTGATCAATATGAACAAAGTAATATTCATGAGCACAAAGAAATTTACTACGAGGAAAAAAATATATATATCACGATAAAATTTTAATCTTGATATATAAATGTCCAAGCTCTCTGTCTCCATTTTCATTTTTTTCTTTTTTTTTCTTTCATAATTTTAAGTAATAATTATTGAAGATGTATCAACCCATAATGTATTTATACCTTTTTTTCTTGTAAACCCAACGAAGCCAAAAATGATAATCGATGATCATTAGGAAAAAAATGGTATCTGACAGTACCAAAAAGATAACAAGTATTTAAAGCATTAGGATTTTAGAATAACTAAATGGCATAATAACTGTATACATATAATATAAAATAATTATGCTTTTTTCGGTTTAAACTCATCGGTTCATAACTACTATCACTTAATCCAAGTGCTCGAACTTTAGTATAAACGTCTACATTTTCGTTCAATTATATCTCTCTCCTTTTATTTTTACTCTCAAATTTTGTTTATTTCAATATTTTCTTTATTAATAAATTTATGAGAAAAATGCATATGTAAACTCGTAAACCAACCAGTGAATTAAAATTTCATTGCGGATTTTAATATAGAAAATTAAATAATTTTACTCATTTGATGGCATATTGACATAATTTAAATAATATAAAGATCATCGACTTTTAAATATTAATTAAATCATGAATCTATGTATACAAATATTTTTTGAGTTTACACCTCCATATATCTTTAAATTTATTTAGTGAACATTATTTGTCGTATGACTTTTACCTTTTATTATCGAACAATCCTCTTTAAGACATTCTTGGACACAAAATTGATTATACTGTTTTTTTAATATCATGAATGATAAAATATTATTGATGAGAAATTTTAAATATCGTAAAATTTGAAATTGACTAAAATATCATCTTACTTCAAAATCTCACATCTATTCCGTTGTATTTCGCGAAATAGTACTCATATATTTTGTAAAAAAATAATAACTTAGAATTAAGTCTTAAAATCCATAAATCGTGACTTTGTTAGGCAGTTGTTTAACATGTGATCATGAAAGATTGAAAGAAACAACGCCACGGTAGAAAATTATAAAAGAAAATAATTTAAAAGAGAGGAGAGAGATTGAGAGAATTTTCCCTCTCTGCACACACGTATGCATTTATTTATTTATTTACCTTCATCTGTGATTTTGATGGTCCGCCAGTAATTGACGTCTATATGAAGATCAAACATTAGAGGTTCCACAGTATTGGCGCTATGCAAGCCATCATAATTCCCATAAAAGAAAGTTGCACGCACAAGATACTTCTGATATTTAATCACCGGCTTTAAAGTGTAACAGTTCCGGGAACCATCAGGAAAGCTTCTGAGATTTATGAATTGTTCCTCCTGAGAAGAGTTCATATAGCTGCTGGAGATGTTGTAGTCCATCCCTCTGTCTATATACTGTACGTCGGATGTGTATGGAATACCTGTGACTTTATCGTTATATGTATAATTCTTTCCCAGTCCGCAGTCGATGCTTATGTAACGTGCATGTACTTGCATGATGAACACACGATTGCAGTTTGAGTGCAGTATCGGAGCGATCAGGAAAATACGTCTATGTTAAAAAAAAACAAAACTGTGCTGTTTATTTGTGCATAGTATATTTACCTTCAGTAGATTGGGAGTGAACTCGAAATGTGATTACTGCAACCATCATCATCATGAAGAGAAGTAATATCGTATTAGACGAGGAGAAGAGTCCCATGATAGCTTCTTTAATTCTTTCGCAAAGTTGCGCCTCCTTCCTTTCCTGAACGTTGGGAATACACAGCTTCTTGGGGAGCAAGTTGAAAAGCAGCAGATGGTCGATATGGGTCTTAAGTAGTAGCCGTAGGTGGTAGTGCAATGTTGACACTGACTTGTTATTTTTTAGGACAATGCATTGGTAACCACGTCCTAGACTTTTTTTCAAGTTCCTAATATTTGTATACTTAACAACGTATCGCATGCAATTATTAGGCTGGAAGTATTTGGCTGGTGAAAGAGATTGATGGGTGCGAATAAATTATTAGTGCATTCTTTTTCAACTTGTCTATTCTTACTAATAAATTTGTGATTTTGAAGGGTTTAAGATTCTTAGAATGATTCATAGATAAGTAGGGTGACAAAAAGATAAAAACTGTTAAATAGCGATGCAAATTAGCATTACAAAATCAGAAGACGCTACGTCGACGCTAATAGCATCTTCATAGAGACGACATTGCGTCAACGATACGAGATGCTAACTGCGTCATCATAGCTTCAATTAGCATCGCATTAGCATTACAAAACGTGGACGTTAACTGCGACGCCCTAGAGACGGTACTTCGCCATTATTATCATGTGTGAAAATGAGAAAATATGCGGTAGATTGTAGTGCTGTATTGACATCGACAGGTCGTGACGCTATATTAGCATCACATAGGACGCGACGCTAATGATGGAATCGTATGGGTGCCGACATCTTGCGCTATATTGGCGTCAATAGGTCGCGACCCTATATTAGCGTCACATAGGACGTGACGCTAAAAAGACACTGTTATAATGAATAAATAGATTAAACTAATGACTAATAACTAAGTTCTTCAAAGACATCTTTTGAGTGCATGATGCAACCCAAAATTGTTTTCTCTTATTTAGCTCAGCACCCCTACTGCTAGTCATCAATGCTAGCTGTAAGCTATTTATAAAGTAACAACTGAATAAGTTCAAGAGATAATGAGCAGGTGCATCTAGATATATCAAATAGAACAAGAGGGAATGACTTTCCATGTAATCCATTAAATTGAGTCATTCCATCATATTTATAAAGTTCACATTTTGAATCTTATGTAAGAAGACTATTAGTTTCGCCCATCGTGGGCCGATAGCAATCGTGTAACCCACACGATGCAACCATGCAGTTGCATGAACCGTCCACATGCAGTTAATTGAACTGCACGTCCAATGCTATAAAAGGCAACGAAGGCATTGTCCGTAGGTGGATGTTAGTCTTGCAGGTTGCTATCGATGCGTGAATTCTGCAGAAGTACTGTGAAACACTTTGGATTGTGATATCGAGTCGACCTTCTGAAGTGATTGTTGTCCCGACCTCGAATACAATATACAACGTGAAAGAACTTGTTAATTCCACTGCAATAAGGTTGGTTTGTTTATTAAAACCTTCAATTGGTATCAGAGCCAAAATTGCACTGCACTGCGTGCGGGCTTCAGGCCCGCGGCGCAGCGCGCTGTTGCACGCACTGCGCGCGGGCCTGAGGCCCGCGCGGCGCATGGTGGGCAGGCCAAGTGCAGGCCACAGGCCCACTGCGCTGCCTCACAGCGGCAGGCTATCTGCAGCCCAATATGAACATTTAATTTTTTTTTGAAAATTATAGTGTATTAAGAAAATTTTGAGAAAATCATATTAAAATTAAAAATTGATTGTTTTATGATCCAGAAAATTTTGGAAAATTCTCTGAAATTGTATTGATAATTCATGACATATAATATACATTTTTAGTTAATTTTCGTAATTATTATGCATATTAGAAATTTTGTGACATAATATGACATGTTTTTTTTATATGAAATGTTTTGCATGTAATTATGTTATGATAATTTGAAAATTTACAGAAATTTTCTTGAAACCTATATAACATAATTGTGTACCTTTTTTGATATGTCATGGATACAAAATTTAAATGTGTCATGTATATATTGTAATATGTTTTGATATTATGTTACGAACATAATTATATTACATTATGTTATATGTGAAAATAAAATATTTCGTGCACAATATTATTTTTTAAAGGTTCATTTTATGATATGGAACTTATAAATAATAAATTTTCTTTTGTAAGAATTTTTTTTGGAAGTGCATATATATTTTTTTTGTTACCAAAATTAGTTTTTTGATGTAACAAATGTATTTTCACATGATATTGCATTTTTTGTGTTAAAATTATGCAATTAATAATATATGTATGATATGACAACATTATTTTTTGTTGTATGAATATTATCACTACATATATGTAATTAAGACATGTGTGACAAATAATTTTCAATTTGTATGAAAATTGATATTTTAATTATTTCAATGCCTTATGTTATACATATATGTCTTATAAGCATGTAATGTTTACATTTTATGTAAATGTATAAATCCATAATAATCATGCTTATTATCATGCATATATTATGCTAAAAGCATGTGACAAATAATTTCATTATGTGATAAATGAATTGTATAATTATTTGTATGCTTTGTAATTCATAATTTTTTTATGCCATGCTTGTGTTATGCATAAAAATGACAATTATGAATGTGACATGTTTCATGAACTTAGGAATTTAATAAATTGGACCCAAGTTAATTATTTCCATAATGAAACATAGGTAGTCCAAATAGGACTAAGGCATTTAAATTATATGATAGTCACGGTAGTAATTTTTTATTGAGTGGTGCGTGACATGTGCATGTCTAGGAAAGTACCGAAATGAGATTGTAAGTGAGAAATTTAGTACCCTCTTTCTCTATGGACTTACCTGGTGTACAGTTGACGCAATCTCTAAATATTACTATGTTCACGTGACACGATAATATTTTTTCAATTATTTTGGTGTCGAGTCGAAGGGGTGATGGTTCCTTAATTGACACCTTGCATAGACAAGGAAGAGCCCCCATCATAGAACAATGTTTGTCTGACCAAAATTTTTTTGAAAATGATATGTCAATCACATTATATATTTTAAATAATTTTGGATATTCATTTTTCCAAAATTACTAGAATAGTACCTTGATGCAATTATATTATTTTTAATAACTTGGTAATGTTTTTGAAATAGTGGAAGATGAGTGTGAGCTTTGCTACCATCTCGATGTCATTATCCTCAAATATTATCATTTATTATTTTTGAAATATATGCGACAGGAAGACTTGTGTATAACGTTCTAACACTCATTTATTTTTTAACATGATCTTAGACTAAATGGCAACCAAGTAAATAATTGCTGAACTGAACAAATGTGACAAGTTGAATGGTGACAATTATGACATCTGGCATAGGAAAGTACAATACATCATCGAAGAAGAGAAAGTTATTGAATCCATAAAAAATACCATGCATGAACCAGAATTTGGTATTACACCTCAACACAGAAGGAATTTGGACGCTTACAATGCATGGAAAAAGAAAGACAAAAGAGCTCGCATTGTGTTGCTGAGCAGCATGGTCCTTAATGTGTGAGTACGAGGTGCATGAAACTGTCAAAACCATGTGGGATGCCCTTCATGAGAAGTTTGCCAGTATATCAACTATGAAATTAAGGTTACTTAATCTTAAGTTCGATTCATGCCGTATGCGTCCAAATCACACCATGCGGCAACATTTGCGTAAATTATCGAACATGATTCGTGAGTTGAAAAGTCTCGGTGTTCCACTTACTGATGAACAACAAGTACAAGCTGTCATTCGTTCCCTTCCGGCGCGTTGGGAACAAATGGTTTTGAACTTAGCTCACAATGATAACATCAAAACCTTTACTGATGTTGCACGTCATCTAGAACTAGAAGAAGAGCGCCTTGAGGCAGCTAAACCTTCCAGTCAAGCATATGCTGCTGAATCCAGTGTGAAAGGTGAGAGTAAAAGTTCAAAACGAAAAAGGTCACACAATAAGAAGGGTAAAAACTAGCGCAAACGTGGTAAGCGTGGTGGGAAGTTAAGTGTACTGAGCCGATAAAAGTAAAGTTAAGTGTTACAACTGCCACAAGTGTGGACACTTCGCTCGTGAGTGCACTGAGCCGAAGAAGAAAACACAGGTATACTTTTCTGGACAAACTTTCGTTTATGTTTCTAGCTGTGCATTAGTCGCTGACTCTCATCCTTCGTGGATTGTAGACTTAGGAGCAACCGACCACATAGCAAAGGAACGCAATGCCTTTGTAGATTTTCGTCGATTCAGTGCCGAAACCAAGTGGATTTACGTTGGCAACAATGCACGTGTGGATGTCAAAGGCATTGGTACATGTAAATTGGACCTTTGCGAAGGACGTGTCTTGTACCTCCATGATGTCCTCTGCGCTCCGGATTTTCGACGAAATTTAATTTCAGTGTCTCGTTTAGATGAACTTGGTTATGTAATAACATTTGGTTCAAGTTGTGTTGATTTGATGTTAAACAATATTTGTATTTGTACTGCTTACAAGCATAATGGTTTTTATGTTATTGAAATCTCTAAAGATTTTCAACATTCTAGTTGTTCATTTGTATCATTTTCTGATAAAAATGTTGATGTCAAAACTTGGCATGCCAGACTTGGGCATATTAGGTAAGATCGTATGAATCGACTAGCTAGAGAAGACTTTTTAGGCAATCTCGCTAAAGTCATTCTGCCCACGTGTGAAGATTGCCTTGCTGGTAAAGCAACTAGAAAACCATTTGGAGTAGGCAAACATGCTGAATCTTCCTTAGAAATAATCCATTATGATATCTGTGGTCCTATGAATGTTAAGGCTAGACATGGTTTCTCTTATTTCATCACTTTTATCGATGATTATTCACGATATGGTGTGGTCTATTTAATCACACATAAATATGAGGCATTAGAGTGTTTCAAGAGATTCTTGCATATGGCTGAGAATTAATTGGATCACAAGGTTAAAGTCTTGCGTACAGATCGTGGTCGTGAATATTTATCTGATCTCTTTAGAGAATTATGTGATGAAAAAGGCATTACTAGGCAACTAACAATTCTTAGAACTCCGCAACAAAATGGTGTTGTAGAAAGACGAAACCGAACTCTACTTGATATGGTTCGATCAATGACGGCGCAAACAAATCTCCCTATTTCTTTCTGGTGTGATTCCTTGTTGACTGCAGCCTATATATTGAATCGGTTCCCATCAAAGTCTATAGATTCCACTCCTTACGAACTCTGGACAGGCCAAAAGCCTGAACATAGCTATTTGCGCCCTTGGGGGTGCGCAGCCTATGTACTTCATACTTCTCATAAGTATGGAAAGTTGGGTCTTCGAGGAAAAAAGTGTATCTCTATAAGATATTCTGAGACTTGCAATGGATATGTTTTCATAGACGAAAAGGATGATGGAACTGTAATAGAAATAAAGAGTCGAGATGCTACATTCTTGGAAAATGATTTTCCAAAGCAAGGCGACATTGATAAAGATCTTCACCTCGAGGAGGAAGAAGATAATGAGTTGGCTCATCCAGCGGATCAATCTGTTGAGGAGTATGTCTCCTTACCTCAGAATCCTGATCCGAGTGGGAGAGAATCATCGCCAACTCAAGAACAAGATATACCAGAATGTTCGATACATCGGACTATTCGGAAAAGTATCCCACGTCGTCATTTTGAGATTGAGGGGGAGGCTTTTATAGTTGGTCCAGAAGACGAACATGAGCCTAAAACAATTGAGGAGGCTCTCTCGTGTCCTATGAAGGAAGAATGGATGAAAGCAATGGAAGAAGAAATGAAGTCAATGAAAGATAACCAAGTTTGTGATTTGGTTGATCTCCCACCCGATAGAAGATCAATAGGGAATAAATGGGTTCTCAAGGTCAAACGTGGTGCGGATGGATCAATAGAAAGATATAAAGCTCGCCTTGTTGCACAAGGATATACCCAAAAGGAGGGTATAAATTACGATGAAACTTTTGCACCAGTTGCAAGATTTTCTTCAATTCGCTTAATCCTAGCTATAGTTGCTCATATGGATTTAGAACTACATCAAATGGATATAAAGACAGCTTTTCTAAATGGAGAACTAGATGAAGAAATTTACATGAAGCAACCTAAAGACTTTATTGTAAAAGGTCAAGAGCGCAAAGTATGTAAATTGCGACGGTCCATATACGGACTAAAACAATCATCTAGGCAGTGGTATTTGAAATTTCATCGATCAATAATTTCCTTCAGATTTTCTATGATTGATGAAGACCACTGTGTGTATATATGTGGCTCCAAAGATAAGTGTGCATTTCTAACTCTATATGTCGACAATATCTTGCTAGTTGTGAATAATAAGCAGTATATAAATACCATTAAGCAATGGTTGTCCTCTATTTTTGAGATGGACATGGGTGAAGCAGCATATATACTTGGAGTAAAAATTCATCGAGATCGTTCAAAGAGATTCATTACCCTTTCGCAAGAAACCTATATCAAAAAGGTTCTCGAACATTTTCGAATGAATAACTACAAACTCATTGATACTCCTATAGCGAAAGGTGAAGATTTAAGTCTTAATATGTGTCCGAAGAATTCAGAAGAAAAGTGTGCTATGGCCTCTGTTCCTTATGCCAACGCAGTCGGAAGTATGATGTACGTCATGTTATGTACTCGACCCGACATATGTCATGCCATTGGTCTAGTCAATCGATATCAGTATAATCTCGGACACCAACATTGGAAGGCTGTCAAAAGGATTCTCAGATACTTGAAGGGAACCGTTGACTACACACTATGCTATCAAGGAGGAAGCCTAAAGTTAACCGGATATATGGATGCTGATTGGGCTGGCGATGTTGATGAACGCAAGTCCACCTCCGATTACGTCTTCCTGCTTAGCAATGGCGCTGTGACCTGGAGCAACAAGAAGCAAGATTGCATAGCATTGTCAACAATGGAAGCTAAATTCGTGGCGTATACCGAAGCTGCAAAAGAAGGCCTTTGGTTAGGCAAATTCCTTCGCCATCTGAGAGTAGCTGATGATGCTTCAAAGACTAACCTATACTGTGATAATCAAGCTGCCATTGCATATGTCAAAGATGAGAAATATCACTGTAAAGGGAAGCATATCGATAATAAGTATAAATTTGTACGAAATGAAGATGTTTAGAAAAGGATCATAATTCAATATGTGTCTACACATTAGAATGTGGCTGACCCATTTACAAAGCTTATTCCGAGAGATGTATTTATTAGACATATAAAAGCTATAGGATTACGTAATCGTAATTATACTTAAACATTTTGTTTTTAAATGAAAGTATTCATTTTCTTTGTTTAAGTTATTATGAGTTGTTATACACAAGTTGAGTTTGTCAGTCAGGCACAAGATTATCAAATCACACGGATAATCGCCTCCGACGCTTAGAGTATAGCGAGCGGAGAAGAAATGGTTTAAAATCATAATATGATCTAAAACCGCCCTGATTTGTCCGGGAAGTCTTGAACACGAGTTTACTTCAACTCCATGTAACCTGACAAGATGTGAGACCTCATTTAAAGGCGCCACAATTTCAAGCGACTAGTGGGAGGACTCAGGTCAGGCGCTATAGATATGCGACTGGACTTAAGTTTGTGCGGTTTATTGAGCTTTTTATGACATACGCTCCTTCAGTGGGAGTCTCCACCGCAATACTTGAGTGTATTATCAAGTATGCTAAGTCGACCCTAAGACGTGACGAATAGTTGAGTCTTCGTCACATGTGTGAGTCTTTAAGGACTGAACAAGTCCGGAGATTGCCCTTCGACTCTTGACTATATTTCGAAGTGATATGTTAGTGTTGCTACTTTAGCGAGGTACTCAAAGGCTAAAATTGTATGTGGCCCATCGAGCCACGTCTAGAAAAGCAGCTGACTTAGAATCAAGAAATATGAGGGCGAGAGAAATATTCACTAGTGCTGCATAAATTTTATATGTTGTTGGCCAACTATAAAGTATACATATAAAATTGAGTAACCGTGGAGTTAGACGTAAGTCTTCTAAGCTGTGCAAGCAAGGTGATTCTAAGGTAAAGCGAGTAACATGATTATTTGAGCGACTATATGAGAATATAGTTCTAGCTCGCATATTGATTGAGCGACTTTTATAGTCTTGGCTCTCAAGTTGATTGAGTATTATGTCTCCCTAACAGGTCATGGTATATACTCTCAAGTGGTTGAGTGATTGTGTATCCCTGACAGGTCGCAGTTCTCCCGTATTATGTTGTGAATGTACTCGTGGGTCGCACGATCCATTTGCTACACACAGATATTCGCAGAATAATCGACGACAAATTATGTGCGAGTGGGAGATTGTTAGTTTCGCCCATCGTGGGCCGATAGCAATCGTGTAACCCACACGATGCAACCATGCAGTTGCATGAACCGTCCACATGCAGTTAATTGAACTGCACGTCCAATGCTATAAAAGGCAACGAAGGCATTGTCCGTAGGTGGATGTTAGTCTTGCAGGTTGCTGTCGATGCATGAATTCTGCAGAAGTACTGTGAAACACTTTGGATTGTGATATCGAGTCGACCTTCTGAAGTGATTGTTGTCCCGACCTCGAATACAATATACAACGTGAAAGAACCTTGTTAATTTCACTGCAATAAGGTTGGTTTGTTTATTAAAACCTTCAAAAACAAATGTCCATTAAAATGCGATGCTAAGAACAAATGTCCTAACTATATATGTTACTTACATATGTATTCCTAAATACCATATGTCACATATATGTTTTCCTAACTATATATGTTACTTACCCCGCCGACTCGTCCTATACCATATGTTACAAATATGTATTATTGATAATTTTTTTGTATTCTCAATCGTGGATCTATGATGGTTGAACTAAGCGACATGATTTTACGATATTGTGTTCCAAAAGCGCCTACATAACGTCACCTTGGCGACACAATAGATATCGTCACTAATTTAGAGCCATAACCGGTTGACTTAGCGTCGTGAGTCGCCGATGCTAATTTGGCATCTCGGCCCTAAGACGTCGAGTCGACGACATTTAGTCACTAAATTTTTTTTCCATGACATGGCGTCGAAATAGCCACGCCTTCTTGCATCGCTAGATGCACTTATGCTAACCATATACATTCATATAGATGTACATACATATAATATAAATATACATTCATATGAATACATGTATGCATATGTACATATACATATATATACACACACACACACATACTTATAGACTTATAATATATATATGTATGTTTGTATGAACTACATATGAATATATATATATATATATATAAACTAGTTTAGTATATTCATAACTAGTTTATACATATATATATATATATATATATATATATATACATATACATACATATAATATAAACCTATTTGAATATAACTTAAAAAAATTAGCATAGCGTCACGTTAGCGCCGATATAGCATCGACATTTTTGCGATGCTAATTTAGAGTCACTTCAGCGTCCACTTAGAATCGCCTTTGGAGTGATCTTTTGGTCGGCGCCGCGTTAGCATGTAATTAGCGTCTCACCCCTTGGCGATGCTAAAAAGTTACCTTAAATCCATAGGTTCTTCCCCATTTCTTATTGTTTACACTTACGGCCAACGATCGACTCCGATCGTGCGACCGACGATCGATTGCGACCATCGGCCTCATCCTCCACTATTGTCGCCCTCCTCCGGTGCCTTGCTCCGACGCCACAGCGGGAAGCCACTCTCCTCCGCCTCCTCTGCCTGTATCGTGATTCCTCTCCCTGCGCCCGCCGCCCTCTAGTCAGTTGCTCCACAAACACCTCCACCTCCTCCCTATGTCCAACTTCGACTGCCGCCTGCCGCCCTCTACCACCACCCGCTCTCCTCTGTAGATGGTTGACACTCCGATGTCGTTCTCCTCTGCCTTCCTCCTTCGACCCCAACCCCGATGCTGGCCTCCTCCTCCAACACCGACCGCCACCCTCCTCCGCCCGATGCAGCCCTCCTGCCGCCCTCCGTCGCCACCCACTCTCCTCTCCAGATGGCCGACACCTCAACGCTGCTCTCCTATGTCTTCCTCCTCCTCCCAGATGCCGACGCCAAAGTCAACGCCACACTCCTCCACCTTCCTCCTCCGACCTTGACCCCGACGTCAGCTTCTTCCTCTCACTCTGTCACCGTCGCCGTACTGCTTCGGCAGCCGCCCTACTGCTCTCACCGCCGCCCTGTTCGACAACCGCTGTCGTCCTATAGCTCTGCCGCCACTATGTTGTGAATGTTATGTTATGTAGATGTATAGTTCGATCATACTATATGTTAATGTTGTTTAATATTTAATATTGTTATGATTGCATGATAGATGTTGTAATGCCTATGAAATGAAAATTAGGTTGAATGACACGGAATTAGGTTGTTGTAATGCCTAATTAATTGTTGTAATGCCTAGTTAATTTCTTTTAATATGCATTCCGTTGGATTAGGGAATAGTATTGGTAATGCCTAGTTAATTGCTTTTTCTTTATGTTCAATTCATAAACATTCATCTCATGCATGTAAAATTGATATTCTTGATGTTCTATTAATGATGTATCCTTAGTTAATTTGCTAGGAATTAATCTTTTTTGCGAGTAATTAATTTTTATGCTAAATAATACGATCCATATGGCATATGCTTTAATGCTATCCTATGCAAGATGATAACTAATTATCCACTAGAGAAATGATATTTAAAAGATAACTAATCATTAAGCTAGGAATTAATGCAATTTAAAAATGATAATTCTAGTACCTCTTTCTGGTCATATTCTCATAAAATTTACAAAGAATGCATATCCACATTCTTGGAAAATAAAATGAGAATGTGATAATGAATACAATTATGCATACGAAGATCTTGTATTTCAAACATGTGAGTTTGGACTTCATAACTCAAAAATCACAAGTGTCAAGTACAAGAAGTTATTGACATATGACCTAATGTTGTCCATTATAAAAATGATGAAACCGTATGGTAGTTGGATTCATCGTTGCAATGATAAATGTGGCATTATAACAAAACAATATAAGAATGGTGTTGATGAATTTATTAAGGTGGCATATGAAAATGAAGGTGTTGCTTCTTCAATGACAAAATCTTATGTCTATGCTGCAAAATGTTACGGTGGAAAGTAAGATATGATGTGCAGAAAGATTTATATACACAAATTGGTTCTTTCATGGCAAAGAAAGATGGAATAAAGGGACAATAGTTGATGCTAACATAGGTACCAATGTGCACGAGTCAAGCAATCTATACAGGAACATGATATGAGATACAATGCTAGGAGAAAATGTTGGCGAAACATTTATTGAACAAGATCCGAATCTTTCGGCTTCTCAGTTTTATAACCTTTTCGAAGAAGCCGACGAACCTTTATAGGATGCATGCATGAAGCAAACTACACTTTCTGTAGTAGTATAACTAATGAACTTGAAATCAGAATTTAATATGAGCAAAAATTATTTTGAACGGATTATTGACATTATTAAGAGTATGCCTTCATGTTCAAAGAAATTGTTGGAAAATTTTTACAAGTGCAAAAGATTGATGAGAGATTTAGAGTTGGAATATCAAAATATTGATGCATGTTGCAATCATTGTATGTTGTATTATAAGGAAAATAACTCATTTATCAGTTGTTCTATTTGTGGCAAGTCAAATACAAGCCGAGAAAGAAAACTACATCATTTATGAGGTGGCACAGAGAAAGGGCACGTGGTGATCAAAATTTCATTACACATCCTTTAGATCCTGAGGCATGGAAATGATTTGATGCACTTCATTGAGCTTTTTCAACAGAATTTTTCAACAGAATCGATCATGCAATGTTAGATTAGGACTTTGCACCCATGGGTTCAACCCATTTGGCAGACACTATTTATTCATGTTGGCCGGTTTTTGTGACACCATATAATTTGTCTCTAAGTATGTGTATGAGATGAGAGAACATATTTCTTACATGTATGATCTCAGGTCCTCGATCTCCTAGTAAAAGTTTAGATGTGTAGTTAAGACCTTTGATTAATGAACTCAACATGTTGTGAGAAGATGCGTGGTTACTTATGATAAATTTAAGAAACATAATTTCATTATGAGAGCCACATTAATGTGGATCATAAGTGATTTTTCAGCATATGAAATGTTAAGTGGTTAGAGCACAAAAGGTAAACTTGCATGTCTCATATGTGAAAAGGATACAAAATCATTTTATTTGAAAAGCACTAAGAAATTTTGTTGGTTTGATTGTCATAGGATGGTTTTGCCAATGGAGAGTTTGATCCGTCGATTGAAACTCATTTAAAAAGAATACAACTGAGTACACATTCCTCCAAGTCATTTGACGGGACAAAAAGTGCTAGAGCAAGTAAACAAACTTAATGAAGTCTCATTCGAGTTGAAAGTTGATTCTTACAAGCAAATTAGGTTTGAAAGTGAACATAATTGGGAGAAAAGAAGTATTTTTTAGAGTTTCCTTATTGGTCTTCAAACTTAGTATGACATAACTTGGACTTCATATATGTGAAGAAGAACGTATTTGACAACATCTTGAAAACTATTATGGATGTTAAAGGAAGAATTCTAGCATACAAGCGTGCGAACACATAAAAGTTATATGCAGAAGACCAGAGCTAGATATCATTTATATTCAAAATGGTAAATGCAAAAAGGCAAAAGCTACTTATGTCTTGGACAATGATAAAAGAAAAGTGACTTTCGAATGGTCAAGCAATTGAAATTTCTTCACGGATTTTGTTGGTTTAACCTGGAAAATGGGAAGATACATGGGATGGGATGAAGAGTCATGATTGACATATTTTCATGCAAAGGTTGTTTCCAATTGCCTTTAAAGAACTTTTGTCAAAGTCCATTTGAGAAATTTTAACAGAGTTATATATATTTTTTAAAGAACTTTGTACATCCACCATTCGGGAAGAAGACATATCTTGGTTAGAATTTTTTAAAGAACTTTGTACATCCACCATTCGGGAAGAAGACATATCTTGGTTAGAGTTTTTTAAAGAACTTTGTACATCCACCATTCGGGAAGAAGACAATCAGATTTTTGGTCCAAAAATATTAAACACTATTTTTTATTAGTTTAGAAAACTAAAAAACCATCCTAAATTCATTTTAAAAAATAAAAATCACCCTCTAGTGGATCAATTTTTTGGGACCCTACTTTTATATAATTATATTTAAAAAATACAATAAACTAAAATTAATATACAAAAAATATTTTATATTGAATATAAAATATATTATTAAAATTTTAAAGTTATTAAATTAGAGTTCGATAATGTGATAGAAAATAATGAACTTTTATACAAAAATATTATATTTATAACAAAAGAATTGATAACATATGAATTAATTATATAAATAAAAAATGGCCTCCATAGACTCTACGATTTTTTTAGTGGAGCTCTAATTTTAACGGATGTATTTTAATTGATTAAAAAACATCCTAAATCATATTTGGACCTCTAATTTTCTATTTTCTCGATTCAGTTTTTTGAGTTTGGATAGGTTTTCAGCTTTGTCATATTTTTCTTACACCCGTATAGATAACCACTTCTTAAAATCTTTTAAAAAAGCCATTGTACAAAATGTAACCCCTCCAAAATTCATTGTAAAAGTTATAGGCAATTAGGTGAATTCTAGATTGTGTTAATCCATTCGCCATCCCATTATAATAATGAAATGATATGTAAATAGTGCATAAAAAAACTATAATTAAGAATGTAGAATAAAAATCATCTTTTCAATCGAAGACTTTCATAAAACAATTATGACTGGATGTTAACAAGAAAAATAAATTTGCCATCAATGATTCAAAAAAACTTCTAACATAGATAGTTCATTAACATTTCTAATATAGCAAATGTAATGATTTATGACTTTATTCATTAATGAGCAATGTGCAACTATGTCGTCATGAGCTGAGCCATCATCCACTCATACTCTTTAGTTACCTGGACGAATTTGGAATACAGGATTTTCTATTAGAATATATAAAGGTTATGCAATCCAATGTCATGATCCTAACCAGAATACTACATGATTTTATATTAATATAAGAAATAAAGAGATATACATGCCACGTAATTAATATATGATCTACATGTCAATCATAAACATCATAATCTTTCATCATGCATTAATATAAATAACATGATAGGACAAGTGATCAATCTTCATCATACTAGTAGTATGGAATACGATCATCATTCAATC
The DNA here is from genome assembly GCA_030549335.1 of Pontederia crassipes. Classification (NCBI taxonomy): domain Eukaryota; kingdom Viridiplantae; phylum Streptophyta; class Magnoliopsida; order Commelinales; family Pontederiaceae; genus Pontederia; species Pontederia crassipes. Next base: position 37,239,817 of record CM060197.1, on the reverse strand, counting down.
ATATGGCTAGCACTTACCTTAACAATAACTTCAATAACTTCTTCAGGGTTGTTTTACAATTCTTTGGAACTTCACTTTCATGGACATCAATCTATCAATTAAATATTTGGCCCGTACAATCTTTGATCTTACATTAATTGAGAGTTATGTCGTTGCTCTCACAATAAGCTAACTAGGCCTTGAAAACAATACTCCCTTCATCCAATGGCGATTAGAAACACACATACCAATATCTACATAAGAACAATTATTCTTAAAGGAGATACATAGACACAATGAGTAAGAATAATTAATATATTTCCTAACAATCCGATAAGGACTATTGAGGGGCAACATGTAATGATACTCATCAAGTGGGTGCAGTATGCTTATCAATCAACAATTACTATTATGTTGTTCAATCTTCATATTTTAACGTATCTGCAAGGGAAACATGTGTTTCGTGTATTTAAGTGTCATATGCAATCAACATTCATCAACATATAATATAATATCTTGAAAATAGGTTTTTAAAATCATATATGACATTATCAATTGATCACATGACCAAGTCATCACATGTGTGCCTATGGCTAGTCAAGATCGTGACACCTCAAGTTCACGCTTGTGGCTGAGCCTTGTTTTTATTCTTCTCTTAGTTACAGTCGTGAATGGTATGGCATGGCCTTGTCAGGTCATATCACAGCCATGCTAAATACGTCACGATATAAGCGCAAACAAATTTCCTTCGCTATTTTTTTACACCAAGGTTGTTAAAAACTAGTTTTAATACTTAAAAACTTGTGAATTTATGTATCTAGGATTAAAAAATGAGTTGAGTTGGGTTAAAAATGTAAAATGGATTAAAATCGGATATACTTATGTTTCAACACGGTAAAAACGTATGAATATGTGGGTGGAATGATTAAGTAGTTACTACTTGTCTGGTAGGCATGATGATCCCATTACAGGAGGTTGCAAGTTCGAACTTCCATGTCAAAGTTTATGACAACATTTTTTAATTTACTATACATAAATTCTACATTCATTATTTTTTCACTATTATTTTATAATCGTACTAAATTTATTTAAAATTTATAACAAATTAAAATTAAGATAGAAAATCGGATAAAAATATATAATTTATTATAAATAATTCCAATGAATTATGTTTATTATTTCATTCCTTGGATCATAATACCTAAATAAAAATCAAATCATACAATGAAGAAAATTATATAGTGATTATGATAATAATGAAAAGAAAATAATACTATTTTAGACAAAAAAATTTAGACTATATTAATTTTCCTATACATTTATCTGTTTGTATATAAATTTACTAATTTCATTGTATGAATTTATGATACTTCAATTGAATATATATATATATATTTATCTTGATAATTTTAAAATAGATTGTTCTACAAGTTTATAATTTATGAAATTTTATTCTCTAATTATTCATGTTATTTTGTAATTTTATGTATTTATTAATATATTTTTATGTGGTTTAAAAAATAAAAAAATATTAAATTAATATTATATCTAAATACTACATATTTATGTATTGAATTTACGATATGAGTTCAACCCCCTAAACCAAACATAGGTAGTAACTCGAACTTGACAACCTTATTTGACACTCTTGCTCACTATCGCCACTAGATCAATTATGGTTGTACTTGGCTCCGTCATGGCCGTTGAAGACCTGTCATGTTCATGTCCAAGAGTCAATTCCTTGTTCACTTGATCACGATCATTTCTAGGGTTGATGCAGTCGTGTCGACGTTCATTCAACCCTGAAATTTGTAGGTTTTTTAGAAAAAAACATTGGGAAAACATTTAAAATATTAGACGATTGGGGCATGATTTCTATACATCAAGGCATCATAAATAATATGCTAGTAACATCAAAATCCATTCATCATAAAAATTTAAAGTTTTCTCCAAATACATCTAAAACAATATCTACAATATAAGCATATGAACATACGAATCTAAACATGGTAATTTAAAATGTAGATCATACATAAACATCTTTCGTATCTAATGATCCTACACATACAATCTCTCAATCAAAATCTCAAAAAGAGATAAGGTGTCACTATTACTTTTGTTCAAATCATGCACACATTGATAGGAGAGAGAATGATTTGAATCCCTTTTACATACCTTAGTCTTATCTCTTCCTGTTCTTCTTCCACCTTGTTCCACTATTTCTCCTTCCTCGAGTCCTAGCCGCCAAGTGGTCAAATCAATAAAAGAAATTAATAAAGAGAATTTAGGTCTTTATATAGGGGAGACTTAGGCTTTTGGCCCAAAAGTTCAAATTATCCTTAGTTTAAAATCCGGATTGTCACATCCTTCCCTCCTTAAAAGAAAATTCATCATCAAATTTTAGCTACAACATAGAATACTTACCAAATAGTCTTAGAAATTGTTCTTTAATGTCATCTTCTTGTTACCATATTGTTTCACTTTCATTGTGATACTTACATGAAACCTCATCATCTTCACTATTTTGTTCCTAAGATGACTCACCATACTCTAGTATTATGGTACTCTTCATAGGTAAGGTCTTCTGTGATGGTGGATTCTTCAATCACAACCACATGAAAGCTATCATATATGTAGTTACAAAGTATTGACACATGAAAAACACTTGCAGTCTTAATGCCTATCATATCCTTGCCACCAAATCAAATTGCATGACACAATACATCATTAGCTTTTCCTGAGTGCTTTCTTCAGTTGAGGTCCATTTATAAACCCTTAAACTTGTCACTGACTCTTTACGCTTTCTATTTAGAGTATCTTCCACTAAGTTGGCCTTTCCTAGATAATAAAGAATACTATATGCATAATTCTTTAAAAATTATAATCATATGCTCTATCTCATGTTGAATTCTTTTTGGAAGAACACATAATTGAGACTCTTATTGTCAATGTAAACTTCAAACTTTTCTCTGTACAAGTAGCGCTATCATATTTTCAAAGCAAACACTATTATTGCCAACTCCAAGTCATGAGTAGGATATTTCCTCTCATGGGGTTTGAGCTGTCTTGAGTTGAATCAATACACAACCTAGTCCTATTCCACTCGCATCACTTTACACTATTTAGGCTCCAACTCTTCTAAAAATTATCAATACTGTAAGCATCTTCTTTTCAAGAATTTTTCTTCACATTTCTGTGTCCAATTGAATTTTTCTCCTTTCCTTGTCAGTTTTTTCGTTGGAGTTGTTATCTTTGAGAAATCATGGATAAACTTTCTATAGTAGCTGGCTAGCTTAAGAAAATTACTTATCTCTATACCACTTTGACCTTTCTCAATTGATGACCGCTTCAATTTTTACTTGGTCAACTAAGATACCTTCCTTTGAAACTATGTGGCCCAAAAATATCACATGCCCCAACTAGAACTCACATTTGGAAACATCTAATATAACTTATGCTGCCGCAAAATCTCCATAATAGTTTGTAAGTATTTTTGGTATTCTGCAAGACCGATGAGTAAACTAGAATATTATTCATGAAAACAATAAAAAATTTATCGAGATGGGGCTTGAATATCTTGTTCATGAAATTCATAAATATTGCAGGAGCATTTGTTAGTCCAAAAAATATAATTAAAAATTCATAATAATCATACCTTGATATGAAAGATGTCTTAGAAATGTCTTCATCAGCCACCCTAAGCTGATGCTATCCACTTCTCAAGTCAATTTTTGAGAAAATTTACACTGAGAATAGCTAATCAAATAGATCATCTATACTTTTGGCATAGAATACTTGTTCTTACTAATCACTTTATTGAACATCCTGTAGTTAATATATAGTATCAGTGATATATCCTTCTTCTTCAGAAATAGGATCGGTGCACCTCATGGGAACACACTTGGCCTCACGAACCCGCTGTCCAATAACTACTGCAATTGGGACTTAAGTTCCTTCATCTCTGTTGGTACAATCCCATAGGAGGTTTTGAAATAGAGGACATCCCTGACATCAACTCAATGCGAAAGTCGATTTCACTTTTCGGTGGTAATCCCGAGAGAAATACATTTGGAAGTCCCACACCACTTCAAATTCTTATAGTGGCTTGGGTTGGAAATCACCCTTGATCACATTTGCTATAAATCCTCAGCAATCTTTGTTCATCATCTGGCTTACCTTGGTTTAGGAAATCATTATCTCCTTTTTCCTTGATGGAATTCCACAAAAGGTCACAAAAGTACCATATTTCCTATTGATCTTCACCTTTCTTTCCCAGCACATCATATAGGCACCATAGTATAATAAGCAACATGCCTAATATGACATCATAATCTACCAGAAGGAGTACTTTGAGATCTGTAGAGTAGTTCACTCGTTCAATCACATGTCTTTGGAAGGTACTATCTAGCAGTGATACTCTCTAGTGGCGTTGCAATATCAAGTTGTCACTTCATATCTTTCATCTTAACATTTGGCAAGTTAGCAAATGTATATGATATTTAATGAATGGGTGGCACTAGCATCAAATAAAATTTTGCCCAGTGATAAGCTACAAGGAGATTACTTTGGATCACTTCATTGGATTTTGAGTCTCATCCACTTGCATAGTGTAAACCCTTCATGGTGACCTCAATTGATTCTCCACTTGCTTGTCATTGCCCTTGTCTTGGTACCCATACCTCTTCTATGGGCAGCTCTGACTAGTAGTTCCTCTTGCCATAATTTATACATGCCCCACACTTTATTTTGAATTCATGAGGGTGGAACTTGTGGCAATGAGAATAGGCTTTACGGCCTTGTCTACCTTTATTTCTGGAGTATGATTTGGAGTCTTTCCCGTGATTTTTTCTAGACTACTTGCCTTGTTCATACTTTCTCTAGATGTCTATTTCCTTGGCCAAGTTGGAGGATAGAGAAATTACCTTGGCCATGATTTCAAGATCATCACTCATGACATTCGTCCTGAGGTGAATATTCTGCCCATTGATGAAATTATTGATCCTTACATCTTCGTCTTCCTTTAGAGAACTATACCTTTCAAGTTCCAAGAACATGTTAAAGTACTTATCAACTGTCATACTTCCTTATTGAAGGTTCATGTTTCTCCCTAACATGTGGATGGAGGTAGTGGTTCTTGAGATCCTTCTTGAAGTCCCTTTAGGTGATCTCATCTTCATCCTCATACCTCACTGTCATACTTAATCAAAACGCATTCAGATCTAATTTTACCCCTTTTTACGTTTTTAATCCGATTCTCATTTTTTGACCCTAGAAATGCAAATTCATAAGTTTTTAAGTATTAAAACTAGTTTTTAACAACCTTGCTTTCATAAAACAATTATGACCTAATGTCAACATGAAAGATAGACTTGCCATCAATTATTCATAGAACCTTCTAACAGAAATAGTTCATCAACATTTCTAATATAGAAATCTAATAACTCGTGACTTTATTCATTTATGTGAAACTATGCTATCATGAGCTGAGTCATCATGTATTCATAATTTTTAGTTACCTACATGGATTCAGGGTGCAAAATTCCTCAATTAGATATGTAAATGTCATAATGCAATGCCATGTCCTAATCAGGATACCATATGATTTGCATATTCAATTCTATAAATAAGAAATAAAAAGATATGCATGCCATGCACTTAACATATGATCTATATGTCAATCATAACATCATAATATGTCATCATGCATTAATATAAATAGCATGATGACATGTAACCAATCATCATCATACTAGTAGCATAGAATATACTCATCATTCAATCATCAATAGAAACATAAGTGACTTTCATTTATCTTAACAATAGCCTTAATAACTTCCTCATGGTTGCTCGATCTTACCCTATCAGATTCGAATTTCCTGAGCATCAATCTATTAATTCAATATTTAGCCTTTAATATTTGATCTTACAATAGTTGAGAGTTATGCTGTTACCTCACAATATGCTAGTTAGGCTTTGAAAACAATGCTCCCTTTGCTCGAAGTCTATTAGGAATATACATATCGTTATTGATATGAGAACAATTATTCTTGAAGAAAATACATACACATAAGGTGTAGGAATAATTATTTTCTAACAATCTGATAAGGACCATTGTGGGGCGACATGTAATGATCCTCATGAACTGGATGCATTATGTTTATTAATCAATAATCATTATGACATCACTTAGTCTTAATATTTAACTTAGTTACGAGGGAGACATGTGATTCGGTAATGTGTATGTCATATATAATCAACAATCATCAATATATAAGATACATACTTAAAAATAGTTTTTTTCAATTGAAACCCACCGATGTCCAAAGTTATTAGTACCTGACTAATTCGATGTTCAGATAGGAGCGGTATGGATAAACCATGGCCAAAGTGATGACTCTAGGAATAAAACTCTGAGGCTACTAACAGCCAACGATCTCAGAACACAAATCTGCTATCCAGTTGTACCAATTATTCATTGTTTTGAAGAAAATAGGTTTTTATCATATATGACATCATGGATTGGTCATGGCTGTGACCAAATGGTCACATCCGTACTTATGGCTGGTCACGGGTGTGCACCTCAAGTTCATGCCCATGGCCGAGCCCCGTTTTCACCCATCTCTTGGTCATGGTCATACTAGATACATCAAAATCATGAGTGCAAGCAAATTTCCTTCAACATTTTTCGACCTGTCATGGTCATGACAGAGCCGTCACAATCGTGGCCAAGAGTCTATATTGTTTTTTCCTTGTTCGCTTGGTCATGGTCGTTCCTAAGGTTGGCACAGTTATGTCGGCATCCAAAAATTCGATATTCAGCCCCAAAATTCATAGGTTTTTGGTAGAAAACATTTAAAACGTGTGGAATGATATGGACATGATTTCTATATACTAGGACATCATAATAACATGCTAGAAACATCAAAATTCATTCATCATAAAAAGTTAGGGTTTTCCTCAAATACATCACATATGGATCTAATCATTCTAATCTAAAACATAGATCTTACATAAACATCTTTTCAAATTTGATAATCCTACACATGCAATCTCTCAATCAAAATCCTAAAAGGAGACAAGGTGCCCCTATTATTCAATCCAATCATGCAAGAGGGGAGAGAGTGGTTTGTATCCTTTTTACATACCTTAATCTTGTCTCTTCCTTTTCTTCTTCCTCCTTATTCTTTGAGTTGTCTTTCCTCAAACCCTAGTCGTCAGGTGATGAAACGGAGAAAATATATTAACAAGGGAAATTTAGATTTTATATAAGGGAAATGTTGGAGTTTTAGCCCAAAAGCCCAAACTACCCTTAGTTAAAATTCTGGGTTGTTACATAAAATATCTAATGAATGCAATTATTTACCTTTGAGTTATATTTTCATCATTCAACTTAACTAAAATATTTATTCTTATACAAAGTTATATATGATAAATAATTGTAAAATTTTTATGATTAATTTGATTTTTAAGCATATTTTGAATTATGTAATTATGATAAGCATCTTGATCTAACTTGTTTATAAATATTTGTCCTCTGATATCAATATGGGGTGCATGAATTATCATTGTGGCTTGATATGCATGAACATATGTAATTACTTCATCTTTATGCTTGTCATTTTACATGCTACAAGTATTTGGAAGCAGGGGTAGACCTAGGACCCTTAGGATAATGTATGCAAATTATAATTCTCATTATTTTTAATAGTAATAAAATATTTTAACCTAAAATAATTCACAAGTATTTTTAAATGAATTTATTCAAAATAATAAATAATTGTAATTTTATTCATTGGTTATCTTATCTATAATTAATCATGATGATAATTTTCACTTTAATTATCTAAGTAAATGAGTTAGAAGATTTAAAATAAACTTTTACAAAGATTGCTTAGATTCATGTTAATTATTTTATCTTATAAACTAATAATAAATATAAACATGTAGAAACTACAAATTAAACAACATTGGTAGGGAACCGTTGAAAACTAATACAAAACAAAGACAAGCATAGAAGAATTTATTAATGGATCATAATCACATGAACATAGTTAGAAAAGAAATGAGTTTTGAAAGAGAAAATAAATAAAAAGGAAGAATGTAAGGTCAATTGAGCATAAAATGGACAAGGTCAGGAAGTGATAGAAGGAAAAACAGAAAATTTTTCTTCATGCTTATTATAGGACATTAATTATTAGGGTAGGTTGTCTTATTAGTATGAAATTTAGTGATTTTTAAGATAATCAAATTACTATATATATATATTATCTAGCTAATAAACATGAAACACTATGGGGTCAAATGACCCCATAGCAATGTTACGTCTGCCATGTTTGGAAGTGTCTCTTCAGTTTCACTTGATTATTGATTTTGGAAACTTGTTTAATTCATGTCATGAAAAGCAAATTTTTTCCTCCCAATTTATGAATTTGAAAAGTCAACATTTATTTAGTATAAAAGGAAAATACATATAGACGATTTAATTCTGTCTTATTATTCTCTTTGCCTTGTCACTATTTGTTCTATTACTTCTTGGAAAGAAGAAAGAAATAATGCAAATGAAAACACCATCACGAATTGGGTAGTCTATTTAAAAGATTGAAATGTTACTTCGCATTTATGATTATATAATCTTGATATATATGCACGTCTTTGACTAGGTAATAACATTTTAAAATATTCAAACTTTTGATTTTTACATATTATTGTTGCCTCAAAACTTTATGCAATATTTTGACTCTATAAAAAACTCTTGAGCCTTATGTGACGTTTTTTCTATAAAAATTGTGATCTTATAATGGGTACCTACAATCCAAGATGGATTTAGGGTTCATTTGGTTCAAAATTATTTATGAAGAAGGGAAGGTAAAGAATGAGAGGGGAAAAGGATGAGACAAAAATGGAGGAGAATGAAGATAAATAACTATCCTTATTTGGTTGACAAAATTAATAGGAATGGAACGGAACGAAATGAATGCTAAATGATAATTTTATTTTTAAAATTTATTCTTTATATCCATAATTAGATGTTTAGTTTAAATAGCTAAACAAATCTTTCCCTTTTTCCATCCTAATTTGATATTAAAAGAAAGGGCTTAATGGGTGTCTACCCCATTATAATGGGGTGGATGCTCCTCCTTAGTATACCATCTGTTCGATGCGCGGACGGATGGATTTTAAGTGCGCGATTCAGGTGTTAAACTCTTGGGTTTAGATGTTAACAATGTAGGATCACAAGGCACAAAGAGTGGAGGGGGTGAATTGGTGTTTTAAATCGAAAATACCAATTTTTCGAAAATCATCACGGAAGCTTAAAATCGATTCGTTAATATTTAAACCAACACAATAGCAGTCAAATCACATGCATAATAGAGTAGGAAGGAGAGGGAGAAAGAAAGGTAAACACAAGATGCACGGTGGTTTATTGACGATGTTCGGCCACACCTTGGCCTATGTCCCCGCTCCGACTTCCCGACCTCGAGATCGTCGAAGATTCACTAGCTTTCTCTTAAATGATCTTTCTTTCTTAAAATGATAGTAGCTATTTCAAATTATGAATAAGATAAATAACTTTCATGACATGATAATTTGAAATATGAGATAATAATATTTATGTCAAAATATTTTACAAAGATGGGCATATAAATCAATTTTTATAGGAGATGTATATAGCAAGTTGAAAATGATCTTCTTAGTAATATGCTTTATTTCAAACATATGCATAAGAATAGAGTTTAGTTATCAGATGTCTTATGCAATAATTTTCAAGTAGCACACCAATATGATCAATCATTTTAATCCAAATCATAATGTGCATGTATAAATGATATAGTGTAACAAGTAAAAAAAAGTTCATGCACATAAGGCTCATAACACGAGAGTCATATAAAAATTATGCCAAACATATTTATTATAAATATGAAGTCTTATTTATAGATAAACAAAAATATTTAAGTTTAGAAGACTTAACATTCATATTTTTATGTGTATTTTTCTTTTGCCAAACTTAAAAAACAGTCGAGATAATAAACATAGCAATGATAAAATTAGACATATAATTCTCTTTATTTTGACATGTGAACAACATAAATTTTGCAAATATAATATCACAAATTAAAGGAAGATTTTATGTATGTAAACTTTAGTATTGATATGAGTGTTCTTGTTTCATAAATATGATTTTTGCATTGAATTAGTAAGATAGTTCAAAAATGTCAATTTAGCAACCATTATGCATGTGACATCTTCTCATCAAACATATTTAAGCAAAATGAGTAATATAGACACATTCAAATTAGATGAGAAAGATAATTCTAGTATGCATAAGAATCATAATCTTTTATCAAATATTATCTCTATGCATATATTATAATAATAAATTGACAAATTCAAGATATAAGTATGCATGTTCAAATTTTCATTTTCATATACCAAATGCTTTTGCCACATATTTTATGTCTCCACCTTATTTCAACTTCATTTTTCTTTCCTTTTCATGTGACACAAATCTACAAGTAAAAGATCATTTGAATTTTTGTACCCAAATTAGCTTGGGTCCAAAGTTGTTAGTCACATCTCTTTTTGAAACTCATTACATTTTACCATGATTAGTTTCTTCAACTTTGCATAAAAGAAAATGGTGATCATGAAATTTGTATGCCTAAAAAATAGAATGATATTTTAAGCATTATCATGGACATGTCTAGGTTTAAAAAGCAAGCATAACGATGTCCAAAATATTCCTTAAACTTGTATTTAACTTAATTTTTCATAAATGATTGTAAAATATTAATAGATAAAATATTCATCATAGATGATCACATATATCATTTTCTTTTGCCAAATCAAAATGACAACTATAATAGATATGGCAAGGGATTAAGATATGCATGTAGTTTACTTCATTTAACGAGGAAAGATATTTTGCAAATACATTATTACAAGTCAAAAGAAGTTATGATATCAAAATTTAAACTTTTACCAACTTTGTTTTTAATAGAAATTGTCAATTCTTATATCTAAATTATAAAATTATAAGTTTTTTCAATTTCAAAATTATGATGCACGGAATGTTTAAATAAGAACTAGTAAGAGCATAATCACATATACATACTCTCATTTCCAATAGTTAAACATATGCATGCATAATTATTTTCAAAGTAAAATGATCCTATTATGCACAAAAAATAATCTTTCAAAAAATCATGATTTTTGTGTAGAAATTATGACAACTAGTGAATACATTTAAAGTCCGAAAAATTATGATAAAGTATCATCATTATGTATTCCTCACAAATGTTTGAAAATGTCAAAATAAACTCAAACGTTTTTATGAGTCAAAGTAGAATCATTGAAATATCTCAATTTTATATGCAAGTCTTATCATAACTATTAAAATGTAACTTGTATGAGAAAGATATTTAATATATTAAAACTTACTTTAAGTCACAAAATCATCAAGAGTTTAGTATATTAAATCAAACATGCACATGCATAAAGTACCATCATTTTGTCAACATGAAGATTTTAAGGCTTTTATGCATTTGAGCTTGTGTATTCATGATCAAGAATGGACACTTTAAATGCTCATTTTAAATATGATATGTCATAACATGTGCACAAAAATATTGCTTCAATGATAGTTTTACCAAAAAGTGTGTTCCTTCACTTTATTTGAGTCATTCTTCTCATTCCTTGTGAAGCATACCTACAAACAAAAATTATTTGCATTTCGATACCCAAACTTGTTTAGGTCCAACATGATTAATTTTAGGTCCTTTAGGAATCCACATCAATTTCGTGCCCATATTAATACATTTTTTAATTTGACATTCAAATGAATAATGACCATGAACATTACAATAATGACAAAGAGTATGTGATATAACAAATTGATTATCATCATATTTCAACTTTAAATAATCATAATGAGAAGCATGAGAATGTTTAACATTAAAAGAGCGGTCATAATAATGTTTATTCTTCAAATAATAATCATTAGCATGCTTTGGTTTTGAAGAATAAGAATATTTCAAATAATATCTTTTTGTATTTTTGACATTTTTCTTCAAGTTCATTTCCTTTCTATAATCATTAGAGTTTGCAAACATTTTAATAGGCTTTTGAACATTCCTAGTATGTTTCAAAGGCATAGCACTTTTAACATGTAAAGCATTTTGTAAAAAAGTTATTTTCTTTTGTGATTCATTTTGTAATATAATCAACTTTGAGTTTTCTACCTTCAAAACTTCATAATTTTTAATTTCCAAGGAGAGTGAATCAATTTCCTTTATCAAGATTTCATTTTCAATTAAGCATGCATTCTTCTCATTTTTTAAATTTTCAAAATCATTTTTCATAATATGAAAATTATTCATCAAAGTTTCATTTTGAACTAAACGAGAATTTCTTTCTTCTTTCAAAATTTCGAACTCATTTTTCAAAGCAATATACTCATTGATTAATGTTTCATTTTTCTTTCTAAGAGAAAGATACTTTTGAATAAGAGATGAAAATTATTTATAAACATCAAGAGCAATATCAACATCATCATCACTATCAGTAGAGGAAGAATATGAAGTTGACATTTCCTCATTACCCTCACTTTTTACGATTAAGCATAACTTCATCTTTGAATGTTGTGGATGTCAAACTATCATTTTCTTTATTGTCAACATACTATGTATCCTTTTTGTCAAAGTCACTTCCTTCATAATATTTAACAAAACTTGTCAAATTTCATGAGAAGTTGAGGATTTAGAAATAAGATTCATACCATAAGAATCTAAAGAGGAATAAAAGACATTTTTGACATTGTAGTCAAGTTTTTCAATCGACATTTGAAAATCGTCATATTCAAAAAATAGAAGATCAATAAAAACACCATTTATAATTTTCTTAGGCTTTTCAAAACCATTTTCCAAAACTTTCCACATATCAAAATCAATAGAACAAATATAAGCTTTCATTCTAATTTTCCAAGAAGAAAAAGAATGATCTTTAAAACTCGGTGGGTCGAAAATGGAATAGCCTTCTTCCAAAAATAGTGCGATGTTCTAAAAGATGATTAAAATTTTAAAATAAGAGCAACCTTGCTCTGATACCAATTATAGGATCACAAGGCACCAAGAGGGGGAGGGGGTGAATTGGTGTTTTAAATCGAAAATACCGATTTTTCGAAAATCATCGTGGAAGCTTAAAATCGATTCGTTAATATTTAAACTAACGCAATAACAATCAAATCACATGCATAATAGAGTAGGAAGGAGAGGGAGAGAGAAAGATAAGCACAAGATGCACGGTGGTTTGTTGACGGTTCGGCCACACCTTGGCCTACGTCCCCGCTCCGACTTTCCGACATCGAGACTGTCGGAGATTCACTAGCTTTCTCTTTTCTTGTAGGGAGAGAATAACTTTTTCTACACCACAATGTCTTCTTCTTTGCCCAAGAGGTAATGCACACTTCTTATAAGGAGTTCTCAAAACTCTTTGAATAAGAACACAAGAATTCCCTCTAATTCTTTCTTCTTACAAAGAATGTTCACACTAAGAAACTAGAAGAGGGAAGTGATGATTTGTAAGATTAAGCTCAAGAAAAATACTTTGAACTTGAAGGAAGATGTAGAGTGATTTGCTTTGCTTGGATGATCTTCCTTCAGCCTTTTGAATCCCTTTTATAAGCTTCTTTTGAAAATATGACCGTTGTAAATCAATTTGAAAAGTGTTGTGTTGTCACTTCTAAAACAGTCGACCATTTTAGTTTCGGTCATCCATTTTGAACAGTAACGGTCGACCATTACTATTTCGGTCATCTGTTTTATGAACGAAACTAGCCGTTGATTTGTCTTTTCTGCGCAATTATCCGTTGATGATAGCCGTAGAAGAATTTAGCCGTTGCCGTCTTTGCTCTTATAACGGTCGACCGAAAGTTATTCGATCGTCCATTTTAGAAATGTCCGCGCGCTCGGTAATCTGTGATCGTTCATGCAGTGACTTCGATCGTTCGATTTCCACATTTTTAATCTTTGTTGCCTAGAATGATCGACCGTTATAATCTCGATCATCTGATTTACAAATGTCTTCATTCTCTGTAATTATCGATTGTTCCGACAGCAGTTTCGGTCATCCATTTTAAAGTGTTTATCCTTTTTCAACCATAACGGTCGATCGATATAGTTTCGGTCGTCCGTTTGTCATTGACAACCTGATAGACCTGCACTCTTTTATACATAACATTTTACACCGTTATCAAAATGAGATAATTTTTTATTCTATGGAAATTTAACAAAATTATCTATAACTTTGATATTAATCATTCATTCAAAATTCAATGATATCATAGTCAAATATTCAATCAAACTTCAATGCATAAAGTTGTCAATTTAAACTTTTAGACCTTGCTTGTTTATGCATAACTTTGCATACGAGCATCCAAATGAGATGCTTTTTTTATTCTATGGAAAGATAACAGAAATATCCACAATGTTAATATTCATCATTCATTTAAAATATAATGAGATCATAGTCCAAAATTAATTCAAAATTCAGTACACAAACTTGTCCATTTCAAATGAAACATTTTAGACATTTACTCTTTTATACATAACTTTTCATACCAATATTCAAATGAGATGATATTTGATTCTATGAAAATTTTTATTTACAACTTTCAAGCTCACCTCTTATCCCAAATCGACTGATAAAGTAATCAAATATTAAATGCAAGTTCAACACATAAAAGTATCAACTTCAAACAAAACTTGTCGACCTTCACTATTTTTTAGCATAACGTTTTATACTGTTGTCCAAATGAGGCGATTCTTAATTCTATGAAAAGATAAGAGGATTATATATAACTTTTATATTAATATCTTTATCCAAATCTCATGATAGAATACTCAAATATTAAGTGCAAGTTTACCACAGAAAATAAACTTAAATTGAACTTTTCGAGCTTTACTTAAACATAACTTTTTATGTGGTTGTCCAAATGAGGTGATTCTTAATTTTCTACAAAGATAAGAGAATTATCTATAACTTTGATCAATCATTAATGTAAATCTCGTGGTAACTTAAATAAAATATTAATCGAAAGTTTAATGCATGGAGCGACTCATTTCGATTTAAACTTTTTCAGCATTTTAAATATAACTATAATTTTTTGTATAAGGCACAAAAACTTTGCTACAACAAACAAGAGCCAGTCCAAGAATGACAAGCCGATTTACGAAAAAATCCTCGACAGACATCACTCATCACACATCTTGATCGCGCCCACGACCCTCGCCATCATCGGACTCGGTGCCATCGTTCCTCGTACTTGCCCTTGCCACTGGCTCCCACACCGATCATGCCTCGCTCATCACCATATACACAGAAGCTTAAAGAAGGTGATCTAGGTTCACTCGTCTTCCATTCTCGAAAGAGGCCCTAGGTGCTCGACCCTTGTCACTTGGAAGCTCATCCTCACCACCGATCTGTGACCTAGACTCTTCCGGCCTTTTGATCTTCTCAACGCTTCTCTCACCGTCGGCCTTCATGATGGTCAACACTCCTCTCAATGCTGGCGTCCGCGAAGCCTCAATCCTATGCCCTGGACGAAGTCGACAAACTCACTGCCAGCTTCCCCAACAATCGACGCTCCTCTCACCGCCAACCTCCGCGACACTCGAAGGGTCTTCTCACCTTGCAAATGATGAGCGAATGTCCATCTAGGGTGCAGATCATAGGAAGACGAAGTTCCTCGAGTAACTATAAGCGGCGACAGTGGTGAGCAGCAGTAGTAAGGGGGGCGGCGATGAGACAAAGCAGCGTCGAAGACGGCGATGGGGGACGATCATCAAGCAACTTTGAGTGATGATGTGGCGGTGTCAAAGGCGCCAGATTGCGCGTCACCTTGGTTTTTTGGGATGTAAAAAAATCTCACCTTAGTGGTTTGAACCCGCCTCAGACTTGGTTTAATCAAAATGAATTGGCCGCATCTCCTTGTACCATGAGATATAGGTGTGATGGTATTCAAACTAGGAGGGAGTGTCAATCCTATTATACTATGGTGGACACCTATTAAATCCTAAAAGAAAATTGAAGTGGTGGAATAGACGAGAGAGAAATTTTTCTTAATTCCTCTCCGACTTAAATTCAAATAAATAGGAGAAATCGATTTTTCTCATTTCACATCTAATCAAACAGGGAGGAAACTATTTTATTTATCACATATGCTTTGCTTCAATATTCTATGATATGGGAAAAATCTATTGTCCCAGGTCCAACGTTGATTATAATGGATGAGTCTTCTTGTTCATACTTCATAGTCAAACGATAAAGAGCTATTTCTCATTCCATCCTAACTTTTTTATTGAAACTCTTATTTTTACCAATGAAGAAGAACATGGTGATGCAATTTCCCCTATAAATGAGACCTAAATGAAACTAATGTTAACAGAATTCTCATTAACAAATTCTTGAAGAATTAATATAAAGAAGAAAATTTTATTTTTGAGGTAAAAAATAGGTAGAGACGATATATACATTTATTTCCATTATCGTTTAGCGTTTTAGTAATCAATATTGAGTAATCGCTATCACATTCTTTATCACATTCTTTATCACATACTTTTCTTCCTTTCTTTATCCTTCGCCATCCCACTCCCCACTCGACCATGAGCCACAAATTTGTGTCTACTATTCCTTTTCTTTATTTATGAATACTGTGCTTACTATTCTACCCCATCAAAAGAAAAGAAAATAAATTGTGCTTACTATTTCGTTGGTGGCGATAATATGTTATGCTCTGATTACTTCACCCAACAAAAAAAAAAAACAAAAAAAAAACAAGATGCCTTGACTCAAAAAAATCGACAGTTTCTCGTCCATCCACCATCATATAATGTGACCTGTACTGCTGATTGCTGATAAGGGCTGACTGCTGATTGGTCTCTTAGCTCCATATTTCACCTGCTCCACTCCCACCCTATCTTTGGACGCTGGGCGCAGGACAAGCAAGGATTGTGATAGAGATGAACTGTAACGCCCCCAAATCGACCCCCGCCACGTGGCGAAGACTAATCTGGAGACGCTACGGCATGCTATAACTTGACCATAATATTGACCATATCTCAGTCAAAAACTGAGACACGTCAGCGAAAAGGTAATAAAATAAAAGAAGATAACATAATCATGCGGAAGTCTAAAAGTGGCTATATCATTGCTAAGAAATAAAATAAGTTCTACATCATGAATCTAAAATGCGGAAGGTAAATGAAAACTAATAAGCATTCTAAAAGTCCTATGGTTCATGTGCTGTCCTATCGCCAGAGCCCCGTCACCACACGCATACTCCACCACGTCACTGACCTGGTCCTGTGGAAATCAGACATAGGGGAGGAGGTCCTCCCGTAAGCTTTACAGCCTAGTGGGGAATCACATAATATACAATGCATGACATGAATATAATAATCAACGGTAAATAATCATGCTTAACTTGAACTTGAAAGATAACATATCAGTATCATGGATCATAATAAGAATAAGATCAGCGATATCATGTATCATGAGGATCAATAATACATAGTAAACTTGGAATCATGGCATACTTGACTTGACTTGAACGTTCTTCTTGATCTTGGTTATTAATTAGCAATCAGGGTGACTTTGAGGTGCCTTTAATTCTTGGGGTATGCCCAGCAAACGATACGACCTTGTGCGGGTCAATGGGTGATCAAACCATGACCAAGGGAGCGACCCTTATCTTGATGCACTTGGCTTGGACTGGCAACCCATCATTAATCTTTCATCTGAACTTATTAATCACTTTTATTATCTTGTCATTCTTTGTATCGTGTGATGAAGGAGATATGATCGGTATGAGGTAAATCAAGACAAAGAGTTCATGTTGGAATTATAAGGAAATCAATAATGTTCATAGAAAATAAAGAGAGACTAATGGGTGAAAAATCAAGGATTTTACGCCCTCACCTCTTCTGGATTTTTATGCCCGAAGAATCTCCTTCACCTTACGGCCGTAAAACCCTAATTCTTTGGATTTTTACGCCCGAGGAATTCCTTCACCTTACGGCCGTAAAACCCTAATTCTTTGGATTTTACGCCCGAGGATTTCCTTTACCTTACGGCCGTAAAATCCTACCTCTCTATTCCATTACGGCCGTAAAAATTTACCCCTATTGCATTACGGCCGTAAGCTTCATCCCTTTTTCTTTTCCTTTTTTTTTTAATTCTCTTACGGCCAATCCTTACGGCTGTAAAAATTTACCCCTATTGCATTACGGTCATAAGCTTCATCCCCCTTTTTTTTTTAATTCTCTTACGGCCAATCCTTACGGCCGTAAAAATTTACCCCTATTGCATTACGGCCGTAAAAATTCATCCCTTTTTCTTTTTTTTTTAATTCTCTTACGGCCAATCCGTCTCCCCTTTCTCTCTCCATACTTTTCTCGACTGTAAGACAATTACGGCCAAACAAATTTACGGCCGTAATACTTCTATTTTAAAATTAGGTCATGTTATAAAACCGAAAATGAAATCCCCCCTAATTCTTACATCTTAGCAATCAATAATACAGAAATATAACAAACATGCAACAATCAACCAATCAAAGAATTCAAGAAATCAAACAATTAAAAATAATAACTTGAATTATATTCATATTCTTTTCATAACGATTCGGGCATGAATTGAGATAATTCAGAGGCCATGCAAGGTGATTTCGATTCACCCACCTCTATTCGCGATCAACAGTCGCGTCCCCTGTTTTCTTCCCTAATTTCCTCTCGGCAACCTTCTGCAGAATTCCAACAAAGGCATGAGAAATTATGCTCTTGTCGCGCACGAACAACAGCACGGGGAGAAAAGAAAGAAAAAAAAGAGGTCGTGGGGTTTAATGCATAAATCTGATTCTATATATATAACAATCTCCACCCTAATCAGATCTGATGAAATCAGAGTTTATCTCTTTTTCTTTTCCAACTTTGAGTTGCATTGGACTTTTATCCCCCAGCGGTGTTGTCCATCACGTTATATTATATATATATATATATATATATATATTTTTATCTTTTTGTTGGTTGTTACATTCTTACCCCCTTAAAAGAAAATTCGTCCTCGAATTTTGCACTAAGTAGAGGGCTTACCGAAAAGATGAGGAAATTCTTGGCGCATTTCTGATTCGAGCTCCCATGACGCGTCATCTCCGCTATGGTGACGTCAAGCTACTCTGACCATGGGGACATCCTTGTTCTTCTGACGTTGTACTTTGCGATCCACTATATGTGTTGCATACTCAGCGAAGGTCAAGTCTGCAGCTATATCTGGCTCCTCTATCCTTAAAACATTTGCAGCATCGTGCTTGTACTTCTTGAGCATGGATACATGAAATACATTGTGCACTCTCCCATAAGATGGGGGTAGAGCTAGTCTGCATGCTGCCTCGCCTACCAGCTCGAGTATCTCAAATGGGCCTACATAGCGAGGACTGAGCTTTCCTCGCTTACTGAATCTCATGACTCCTTTCATGGGAGATACCTTCAGAAGAACTTGGTCTCCAGCTTGAAAGATCTGCTCTCGTCTGCCTTTGTCAGCATAACTCTTTTGCCTTCCTTGAGCAGTCTTCATCCTTTGCTTAATCAATTCTATCTTTCAGCATATTCCACTGCTTCTTTCACTTCTTCCTTACTCATGATCTTTTCCTCGCCTACTTCGCTCCAGTGGGCAGGTGAACGGCAAGGTCGTCCATACAGGGCTTCAAATGGCGCCATACCAATACTAGAATGGTAGCTGTTATTATAAGCAAATTCAATCAGATGAATGTGTTCATCCCAGCTACCCTGCCAATCTAGTGCACAGGCCCTTAACATATCCTCTAGTGTCTGGATGGTCCTCTCAGACTGCCCATCTGTCTGAGGGTGAAAAGCTGTACTGAAGTTGAGCCTTGTGCCAAAGGCTTCCTGCATGCTCCTCCAGAATCTGGCAGTGAATCTGGGGTCTCGATCAGACACTATGGACTCTGGAATCCCATGGAGTTTGACCACTTCTCTCACATATAAATCTAGCAGACTCTCCACTGATTGCTTCCATCGGATTGGAATAAAGTGTGCTGCCTTTGTGAAACGATCCACGACTACCCATATGGCATCATGACCCTTCTTAGTCTTAGGCAAGTTGGATACAAAATCCATAGTGATCTTATCCCACTTCCATTGTGGGATTTCCAAAGGCTTCAACTTGTCATAAGGCCGCTGATGTTCAATCTTGACTTGTTGACACACCAGGCATCGGGATACATATTCTGCTATCTCTCTTTTCATGTCCGGCCACTAGTAGCTGCAGACAAGCCCATGGATGATCAGGCTCCCTTGAGGTCCATTGCGCGCAGAGGGTCAATCCATATGCGCCCTGCCGCCGGAATGACACCGACGATTGTTGGAGCCTCGATGACATTTTCTCTCTCCACCTCTCTCTCTCTTGTTGATTTCAGAAATCAGAAACTAGAAAAAAATCAAATGGCTCAATCGCCCAATAACTCTAAAATGGATTCAGAAATGGAAGAATGTTCCCAAGAGAAGAAACAAGAGGACATGCAGTTTTAGATGTCTATTTATATACATAACAATGAAAAAAAGACAAAAAAATGAAATGATATATTACATCTTATCCATATATCAGTTATATTAGTGAAAGTGATAACACCTGATAACCTGCACCACCTGTAGCTTATAATCTGCTCTGCCAGCTCAACAATTCTGCTCTGGCGGCTGAAATACATTAAGGAGCGCCAACTTGGATAGCATATATTCATTCTGTCATCGTGGTAAAGCCTTCATGAGAATATCAGAAGGTTGTTTAGTGGTAGGAATATGACACAATTTGATCAATTGTTGAACTGCTCGTTCCCTAACAAAGAGACAATCCACATCGATATGTTTAGTACATTCATGAAAAACTGGATTTTCTACAATTTGAATTACAGCCTTACTATCTTTATAGAGATTGATAGGAAGCACAATTGGCAAATGTAATTCTAAGAAAAGTCTCTAAAGCTAGATAATTTCAGTCCACTGTGATTGCCACACTACGATATTCAGCCTCTATAGAAGAACGAGCGACGACCTCTTGTTTCTTAGATTTCCAAGAGACTAAAGAAGAGCAAAAAATAGACCGCCTAGAAATGGGAAAGAATGCCCAATCAGAATTAGAGAAAAAATAATGCAGATAAAATAGAGTTTTGTTCAGCAAGAAAAAATAATCCATTTCCTGGGCAGACTTTAAATATCTAACAATACGTAGAGCAGCTGACATGTGTGACCCTTTGGGATTGTGCATGAACTGACTCAGATGTCTTACCGAGAATGTAATGTCAGGCCTTGTTTGAGTTATATGAATCAGTCAACCAATTAATCTTTGAAATGAACTGGGATCTGATAACAACAAATCAACATTACCTGAATTGGTTGACATGCGCAAATGGGTATCATACTCATGGGATGTGAACTTGACATTTTCTTCCATAGGTGTAAGCATTGTTTTAGAAGCACTTAACCCTATATCAATAATAAGAGACTGAATGTAACTCCCCGAGACTCAGAGTCGTCCCGAGATACTACACAATTCTATATGAAATAAATTTTGCAAACTCTATAAAATGCGGAAATAGTAATAAGATCATCTAACAACATAATATCAAGGAGCTAGAAACGTCCATGAATCCACTATGCTAAATATGCGAAATATAAAAACTAATCCAATAATCTAGTAGCACTAAATCCTACACCATGTGCAACATCTCTGTCACTGAGTCTGACCACCCGCATCACCATCTTCTATCATCTCACTTGCATGAATCCAAATGCAGGAAAAAACCAATGAGTATAAAATACTCAGTACGTAGGGTCTAACCATGACAATATGCAATAAAAGAAAAGTGCTCAATAAATCAATAACAATATGAAACGATAAACAATGGAGCACCAGAGAGATCAATATGGCAGGATAGAGCTCAACAATCAATATTAATAGATCAATAAAACCATAAATCAAATAAGGAAGATCAGGTAAGAGATCAACGGATCAATCAATATCAATTATCAATTATGCCTGATAACTATGGCATATATCCAATTTAACAGTTTTCTATTATCAATATTTGTGCTCATCGATCAATTACCAATTTCTATCCTATTCAATAGGCGGAGGCAAGGCCGATCAATGCCAAAATCCGAATGACCAGGGTTCGATTCAATTCCATTCAATTCTATTCAATTTCAATTCAATTCAATTAGGGAGTGCTCAGCCAATTATAGGAAACTCCATGTCTCTTTCATGTAGGCCAGTGGGAGATCAAACCACGGCAAGCCGCCCTCCAATAGTAGCACTAACAATAACTTCGTGATGGCGGAGGACCATGGCCATCACAGGAGAGCCATAGCTTCCCTAAAGGATGACGTCTCAAACCTCCAGTACACTATCTGTCCCATACAATACGATAACAATAATGGCTCAGGGGGCTTATAGACAATCGGAGAACATGGAGACCCAGCAGTTTTCATCTTTCATCTTGTTTAACCTAAAGACCTATCTTTAACAATTTACTTTAGGTTAGACCAGGACCCAATCAGGAAAAAACTACTGTATCAATATTATGATGGATAACAGGATCTGATAGAGTAACAATAACGATAATCTCAAATCAAATCTGGCAAAATTTGATGAGGTCAGATCTGCTAACAAAACGACCAGGAATGATTAACTATAGTAATTATCCAATCATCTGCAATAAAATATCACAATTTATGTTTTCTGTCCCTAGAACCCGGCTCGCGTCGGGTGAAACTCGGGCTGTGTTCAGAAATGACTGATATCACCTCGGCCAGGGCGAATCCGGGTCGGGTGTGTGGTGAACCTAGGCCGAGTTGGCCGGTTCACCTCCACAACAATCACGTCGCGACCTGAGTCGAGCCGAAGCCAGAACCCGGGTCGGGTCAACAAGAACCCGAGCCGGGTTGGACAACTTGATCCAATTCGGTCCGAACTCAACTAAATCCGGGCCGGGCATAGCAAAACCCGGCCGCCGACGGAAAAGTGTGTTCCGACGCGACTTTCCGACCATCATAACTATACCATACAATGTCTAAACTATACATATGATATATCAATAGAATCCTGGTATAAAAGAGAAGAGATTAGGGTTCCATGTTGCAGAAAACTGATGACATAGGGATTTCCCTTACGTACCTAAAGTTGGCTGAAAAACTAACTGAATTTCCTTCTTTGTAAATCTGCACGAACGCCGAATTTTTGCCAGTGATTGCTCTCTGTCCTTGCTCCGGCCACCACCTAGAACTTCTTCTCCTATGTGCAGGCTTCGAAACCAGCCATCACACGTTCTCGGGGGTGCCCTGGTTCGCATGCAAACAAGAGAAAAAAAGGGCTTGTAGACAAAATTCTATTTGGCAAAAAAAGGGGTTTTTCAGCCATCCTTTAATGCCTATATATAGGTGCAGATTTGATATTTCAATTCTATTAGACCTTAGACTCTTTTAGAATCAATCTTGGCCATCCATTAATAATTTATCACATCATAATTCCTCAAATTTAATTAAATTCGAGATTAATTAATTTCCTATCATAACAACTCAATTAAACCAATCCCTCTCAAATTCCTTCTTATCTCTTTAGCCATCTTTTCCAATTTTCCTTGAATTTCAGAATTAAATAATCTTCGAATATTAGATAAGGATTTTCCAGATATTATAAATATTCATTTATTTATTTAATGAAAATCTGGGTTGTTACATCATAACCTCCTTAGAAATAAATTCGTCCTCGAATTTGCTTAAGGGAAAAGTTCTATATCAATCTATTTAAATAATTCTGGAAAATCCTTCCTCATTTCGTCTTCCAATTCCCAAGTGGCGTCTTCATCTCTATGATGTGTCCATGCCACTTTCACCATGGGTACCATCATATTCTTCAAATGTTTAGTTTGGTACTCCAATATCTCTATAGGTTGTTCCGCGTATGTTAGGTCCACATTCAAGTTTGATTCTTTCATATTCACCATATTAGCATCATCATGCTGATACTTGCGCAATATTTACACGTGGAAGACATTATGCACGTGTCCATATGATGGCGGTACTGCCAACCTATAGACTGCATCTCCAATCAATGCAAGTATCTCGAATGGACCAACATACCTAGGGCTCAGCTTGCCCTTCTTGCTAAACCTCATTACTCCCTTCATCGGGGAGACTTTCAGCATCACACGATCTCCAACCTTGAAGATCTGTTCTTTTTGTTTATTGTCAGCATAAGTCTTCTGCCTGGTGAATGCTGCTTTCAATCTTTCTCTAATGAGACGGACATTTTCAGCACCCTCCATGGTTTGCTTCAACATTTCCTCTAACAAGAACTGTCGTCCTCCTACCTCACTCAAACAGATAGGGGAGTGTCATGGTCTTCCATACATGGCAGCGAAGGGTGCCATGCTAATACTAGAGTTGTGGCTGTTATTATATGCAAATTCAATCAGTGGGAAGTGAGTGTCCCAACTGCCACTCCAGTCCAAAGCACATGTTCGGAGCATATCTTTCAATGTCTGTATGGTGCGCTCAGACTGCCCGTCTATCTGAAGATGGAACGCTATGCTGAAATTTAATTTTATTCCAAAGGCACTCTGGATGCTTCGCCAAAATTTTGCCGTAAATCACGAATCTCTATCCGACAAAATGGAGATTGGCACTCCATGTAGCCGGATAACCTCCTTAATATAAATGTCCATTAGGCTTTCGACGGACTGCTTCTATTTAATGAGAATGAAGTGGGCCGCTTTGCTAAATCGGTCCACCAATACCTATATCGCATTGTGGCCCTACTGTGTTCTTGAAAGCCCTGTAACAAAGTCCATCGTTATTCTTTCCCATTTCCATTGTGGGATTCTAAGTTTCTGCAGTACTCCATATGGCCTTTGATGCTCAACCTTCACTTGCTGGCATACTATACACTTTGCAACAAACTCCCCTATGTCCTTTTTCATATTGTTCCACCAGAAGGTCCGTTGCAAATCCTTATACATTTTTGTGCTTCCGGGATGAATGGCAAATTTCGATTTGTGGCAATCATCGAGCACTTGTCTTCTCAGTCCTTCATGGTCAGGGACCCACAAATGTTTCCTGTATCTGATGACTCCATCTGAGATAGTAAAGTCAGCAGGGATCTTTTTGCACAACTTAAGTAGGTGGTCGTACTCATTGTCATTTAGTTGTGCCTTCCCAGTCTTTATCATCAATTCGGGTTGCATGCCGAGGTGTGCCATAATCCGTACACCATCACTGCTGGTCACTGGACTGACCTATATAATACAGTCAATCATATTCCAGCAACTCACTCTCAGGCATGCAAGTGACCCTACCCACTTCCTGCTAAGTGCATCAGTGACCGAGTTTGCCTTTCCCGGATGGTAGCTGATGGCAAACTCATAATCCTTTAAAATTCTATCCATCTCCTTTGACGCATGTTCAGATCACGTTGAGAAAAGATGTACTTCAGACTTTTGTGATCTGTGAAAATTTCGAACTCTTCACCATAGAGGTAGTGCCTCCAAATCTTGAGGGCAAAGACTACAGCTGCTAGTTCGAGATCGTGCGTCGGGTAGTTCTTCTCGTGTTTCTTCAATTGCCTTGATGCGTACGCGATGATCTTCCCATGATGCATCAAGACGCACCCCAAGCCGGTGCCACATGCTTCGCTATACACCAAGTAACCTCCTTGGCCTGAAGGTATAGTCAGAATAGGAACCGTCGTCAATCTGTTCTTTAACTCTTGGAAGTTGTCTTCACACTTCCGTGACCACTCATATTTGATGCCTTTCTTTGCGAGATTCGTTAGTGGCGATGCAATCTTGGAGAAGTCTTCTATAAATCTCCGGTAGTATTCTGCCAACCCGAGAAAGCTCCTGATCTCCGATACGTTCTTTGGTTGCTCCCAGTTGGCAACTGCTTCCACCTTGTCAGGATCCACTAATATCCCATCCTTGCTGATGATATGTCCAAGGAACATTATCTCTTTCAGTCAAAATTCACACTTCAAAAATTTGGCGTACAACTTGTGCTCTCGGAGAGTCTGTAGCACAACTCGTAAATGCTCCTCATGTTCCCCTGGACTCAACGAATAAATCAAGATATCGTCGATGAACACAATCACGAACTTGTCCAGTTATGGCCTGAACACCCGGTTCATCAAATCCATAAAGGCTGCCGGGGCATTGGTCAGTCCAAATGGCATCACCAAGAACTCATAGTGGTCATATCTTGTCCTGAATGTTATCTTCGGCACATCATCATCAGCTATCCTAAGCTAATGGTAACCACTTCGCAAGTCGATCTTCGAGAATACCTTTGCCGAAGATAATTGGTCGAACAGGTCATCAATTCTCAGTAGCGGGTACTTATTCTTTATTGTGACCTTGTTCAACATTCGATAGTCTATGCACAAACGCATAGATCCGTCCTTCTTCTTTACGAACAGTACTAGAGCGCCCTATGGGGAAACACTCGGTCCGATGAACCCTTTATCCAATAGCTTTTGGATTTGGGTCTTCAATTCTAACATTTCTACTGGAGTCATTCTATATGGCGCATTCGATATGGGTGCAGTACCCGACACCAAGTCGATGTGGAAGTCGATCTCCAGACGCAGTGGTAGTCCTGAAACATCATCCGAAAAAAACATCCGGAAATTCTTTGACCACCTCGATGCTATCTTGGTCTTTCTCAACCCGGTCCGTCTTGACTATGCTTGCCAAGAATCCTCGACATCCTTTCTTCAGTAGCTTCTGGGCTTTGATAGTTGATACCAGGACCTTACCCAGCTTTAGTGGCGTGCCTCTGACAATGGTCTGAGGTCCTCCTGGCCCTCCGATCATGTTCTTCTTTGCTCGGCAATGCAGGTAGGCATCGTGATATGACAACCAGTCCATACCCAACCCTACGTCATACTCTCTGATCGGAACGGCGATCAGGTCTGCCGAAAAGTCCTTACCATTTATCAATCCAATAACTATTTATTGCATGACGATAATCTTTCTCGTTCCATGCATTTCTAAATAATTTCTTATAAGTCATAAGTACAACATGACTTTTGAACTATCTCCATATTAGGCATATTTTCTATTCTCATAGGTAGCATTCCCATTAACCTAGATATCAACTTTCCAATTTAAATTCATAATCTTTCCTAACCTTTTGATTAGGAGTCCATTGAGGTCTTCTTTAATTCACTATTCGATAATAGATATCATGATTTACTTATTGTGTTGACCTCACTTTTATCTTAATTTATGGTGCCTTACGGATAACATAGGGATAAAATCTTTAGGGCTTGGGTTATTCAACCTTGAAATAACCTCCTTAGAACTTTGGTTATTCCTTTCGGAATAACCTCCTTAGGCGTTGCCTTATACCATCAATCATATTTCCATTATCTAAGGATTTATGTTATCCCTCACTTTATCCATGGCTTCACTAATCGATTTCTGATTCCCATGGATCAACTTACGGTCCTCGCCGCAATCTGTCTCGAGGGAGATCTGCTCAACCTCCTCAATTCATCTTTTCGCATCCTCGAAGTCGCCCTTCCCATCGAATTGAGGGTCTGCAACTTCGAAAACCTCTATAATGTCTCTACGATCATACCCAACTACCATACAAGACTCATGGGTCGGTGTACTCAGTGTGAGCTAAGTGGGATCCATAAAGATCCTCACCTCAACGTCGTTCAATTGGGGATCTCGGGTCTGCTGCCTATTCCCTATTGGGCTCTAAGCCTACTACACATTAGCCTGTGAGCCTAGGGCTTATTGAATGACCCGTTACAATCTGCTCTTAGGAGCCCGTGGGATGTGTTCTGAAAAAAAAGTCGTAACACCTACTCCCATACATCAATAACAATAGCAATAACGATTTCATTAGTGTGAGCACCATAATCCATATCACAATACAATACTTACTTGACCCTACTTGATCGCTGTAGCGGTTGCTCATGACAGTTGCACATGGACTCAATTTTATCTATTAGAGACAGCTAAGAAGTGCTTCTCCTTAGGCTCTGATACTTTTTGTAATGTTCCGAGACCCACGTGACTTTCACGTGTTCAAGTCATCCCGAGACGCTACACAATTCTATATGAAATAAATTTTGCAAAAAATAAACTCTATAAAATGCAAAAATTAAGATCGTCTAATAATATAATATCAAGGAGCTGGAAACGTCCATGACTCCACTATGCTAAATATGCGAAATATAAAAATTAATCCAATAATTTAGTATGACCAAATTCTACACCATGTGCAACATCTCTGTCACTGAGCCTAACCATCTGCATCACCATCTTCTATTATCTCACCTGCATGAATCTGCATGAATCCAGATGCAGGGGAAAACCAATGAGTATAAAATACTCAGTACGTAGGGTCTAACCATGACAATATGCAATAAAAGCAAAGTGTTCAATAAATCAATAACAATATGAATTGATAAATAATAGAGCACTAGAGAGATCAATATGGCAGGATAGAGCTCAATAATCAATATCAATAGATCAATAAAGCCATAAATCAAATAAGGAAGATTAGGTAAGAGATCAAGGGATCAATCAATATCAATTATCAATTATGCCTGATCACTATGGCATCTATCCAATTTAACAAATTTCTATTATCAATATTTGTGGTCATCGGTCAATTACCAATTTCTATTCTATTCAATAGGCGGAGGCAAGGCCGATCAACGCCAAAATCCGAATGACTAGGGTTCGATTCAATTCCATTCAATTCTTTTTAATTTCAATTCAATTCAATTCAATTAGGGAGCGCTCAGCCAATTATGGAAAACTCCGTGTCTCTTTCATGTAGGCCAGTGGGAGATCAAACTATGGCAAGCCGCCCTCCAATAGTAGCACTAACAATAACTTCGTGATGGCGGGGGACCATGGCCATCACAAGACAGCCATAGTTTCCCTAAAGGATGACGTCACAAATCTCTAGGTACACTATCTGTCCCATACTATACGATAACAATAATGGCCCAGGGGGCTTAGAGACAATCGGAGAACATGGAGACCCAACAGTTTTCATCTTTCATCTTGTTTAACCTAAAGACCTATCTTTAACAATTTACTTTAGGTTAGACCAGGGCCCAATCAGGGAAAACTACTGGATCAATATTACGATGGATAATAGGATCTGATAGAGTAATAATAAAGATAATCTCAAATCAAATCTGGTAAAATTTGATGAGGTCAGATCTGCTAACAAAATGATCAGGAACGATTAACTATAGTAATTATCCAATCATCTGCAATAAAATATCACAATTTATATTTTCTATCCCGAGAACCCGGCCCGCATCGGGTGGAACCCGGGCCGTGTTCGAAAATGACCGATATCACCTCAGCCAGGGCAAACCCGGGCCGGGTGTGTGGTGAACCCGAGCCGAGTTGGCCGGTTCACCTCCACAACAAGCACGCCGTGACCCGAGTCGAGCCAAAGCCAGAACCCGGGTCGGGTCAACAAGAACCCGGGCCGGGTTGGACAACCCGATCCAGCTCTGAATCCAATTCGGTCCGGACTCAACCAAATCCGGGCCGGGCACAGCAGAACCCGGGCCAGGTTCTGCTGCCGACGAAAAAGTGCGTTCTGACGCGACTTTCCGATCATCATAACTATACCATACAATGTCTAAACTATGCATATGATATATCAATGAAATCCTGGTACAAAGGGGAATAGATTAGGGTTCCATGTCGCGGAAAACCGACGACATAGGGATTCCCCCTACGTACCTAAAGTTGGCTGAAAAACCGACTGAATTCCCCTTCTCTGTAAATCTGCACGAACGTCGAACTTTGGCCGGCGATTGCTCTCTGTCCTTGCTCCGAAACTCGCGGCCACCACCTGAAACTTCTTCTCCTATGTGCAAGCTTCGAAACCAGCCACCACACGTTCTCGAGGGTGCCTCGGTTCACGTGCAAACGAGAGGAAACGAGGGCTTGTGGATAGAATTCTATTTGGCAGAAAAAGGGGTTTTCCAACCATCCTTTAATGCATATTTATAGGTGCATATTTGATATTTCAATTCTATTACGCCTTGGACTCTTTTAGAATCAATCTTGGCCATCCATTAATAATTTATCACATCATAATTCCTTAGATTTAATTAAATCTGAGATTAATTAATTTCTTATCATAACAACTCAATTAAATCCAATCCCTCTCAAATTCCTTCTTATGTCTTTAACCATCTTTTCCAATTTTCCTTGAATTTTGGAATTAAATAATCTTCGAATATTAGATAAGGATTTTCCAGATATTATAAATGAATAAAATATTTATTTAACGAAAATCTGGGTTGTTACACTGAATGTACTTTCTTTGTGTTAATATGATACCTTTGCTAGATCTCAAGATATCCATACCAAGGAAGTATTTCAAAGAACCCGTCTTTTAATCTCATATTGCAGTTAAGAGTATCTTTCACTCGCTAGATCAGATGAGAGCAACTATCAATTAGGACAATATCATCAACATACACAAGAATGATCACAAACTCATTTTGAATACACTTGGAGTAAAGAGTATAATCATTTCAACTTTGAACAAAGTTGTCAGCTAGAAGAATTTTAGAGAACTTGATATACCATTGCCTTGATGCTTGTTTAAGACCATAAAGAGATTTTTTGAGTTTACAAACACTATTAGAAACTGATAATCTAGGAGGAGCTAGCATGTAGACATCTTCAAATAGATCTTCACTAAGGAAAGCATTATTAACGTCCAAATGATGAATTGGAAGGTTCTTTTGGGCAGCCGTAATCAGGAAAGCTCTAATAGTAACAGTTTTAGCCATAGGTGAGAAAGTGTCTTTGTAATCAATTCCCTTCTTTTGATTAAAACCTTTTGGCACAAGTCTAGCTTTAAACCTTTCCACCTGTCCATCTACCTTTAATTTGATTTTATATACCCATTTGCAACCTATTTTTTTATCTTTAGGCAAACCAACTATATCTCAGGTCTGATTTGCCTCAAGTGCCTCTAATTCAAGATTCATGGCTTCAATCCATCGAGGAGACTGAACAGCTTCTGAGTAGGAGTTAGTCTCAATTAAATTTGTAGAAGCAGACAAAAAAAGACATGTAATCTGTTTTTAAATTATCAAAGGAAACATAATTGGACATTGTATATGGGAGCTGAACAACATAATCTTTCATCCATTCTGGCCTCTTTGTGAATCTCTTAGGTCTCTGATCACACACATCTCGACTCATTAATTGACTTGAACTGCAATCTGATAAAGAAGGTAAAGAAACCTGAACATCAAGTGTAGGTAAACTATTAATTCCAAGAGAATTATCTGCTATGTTCTAAAATGACATATCAGATTCACTTTCTTCAGGCTGAGACTGTATCCTTGGGTCCTTGGGATTTGAATGTTTTCTAGAAATATATCTTCCAGTGAGGTCTGAGTTGGCATATGACTCTTTTAGTTGGCATAATACACTTTTCTGTTTAGCAAAAGGAAACAAATCCTCTTGAAATCTGACATTTTTACTGATTAAAAATTTATTTGTTTGAAGGTTCATATATTTAAAACCTTTCTGTGTGTTACTATAACCCATGAAGAAACCTTTGATTGCTCTTGGTCCAAACTTGTTTGTGATATTTAGTTTTGACACATAACAAAGGCATAAAAAAACTCTCAATTGTCCAATTACTGGCTTCTTATAAAAAAATTTCTGATATGTTGAAATATTACCTAATACTTGCAAAGGAATTCTGTTTATAACATGAACAACTGTTTTGACACATTCATCCCAAAATTTTATAGGCATTGAGGATTGAAATAATAGGGTTCTAGAAATTATTAATATATGCCTATATTTTCTTTCCACTAACCCATTTTGTTGTGGTCTGTATGGGCATGAACTCTCATGAATTATCCCCTTGTTGTTTAAAAAATATGCACTGTCTTTACTAAAGAACTCAGCACCATTATCTGACCTATTTTTTTTATTTTCTCTTTGCACTGTGTTTCCATTTGAATGATGAATTGCTTCAGACAAAGAATAGAATCAGACTTTGTTTTGAGAAGAAAAATCCAAGTTAGTCGACTAAAATCATTTACTATGATAAGAAAATATTTATTACCATTATGAGAAATAACTTTATAAGGATCTCAAATGTCAATATGTAATGTATCAAGCCTGACCATACAACTTTCTCTATCTATAATTTTAAAAGGAAATCTAGTTTGCCTTGCAAGAGGACAAATATCACAATGATGAATTGTATCACTATTGTCTGAATCATTACATTCAACAACTAGTTTTAGCTTTTCCAATGAAAGATGCCTAAGTCTTTGATGCCATATGTGAGCTCCTTTGACTTCTTTAGCATTCATGACTCGATGAAACTCTTGATGATCATCAACTCCTGCAGCCTTTGACAGATAGTAAAGACCATTGAACTCTCTATCAATTTGGTGCAATCTCCCATTGTGATGTTCCTGTATTATACACTAGTTTGAAGAAAATGTGATAGAACACTCCAAGTCTTTAGAAAGCTATGAAATTGATATTAAGTTATATCTGAACTCAGGTATGTAAAAATTATCTGATAACACCTTATGCAAACCTATTTCTAGAACTCCTTTATGTGTTATTGATCCTTTACTTCCATTAGGTAAGATAACTGATTTTTGTATAGGCAGTTTCACCACATTATCAAGAATACGTAGGCTAGATGTCATATGATGAGGTGCTCCAGTATCTAATATTCAGGGATCTTCTTTTGAAAGTATAGGAGTAGAAGTAGCCATACATGTCATATGTAAACTGTTATCTTGTTTTACTTTCAGATCTTTTTCAATTTTTTTCAATATGAATTGATATTGCTCTTCAGAAATTTGAATTCCTTTATCCATGTTGACTACTGTCTCAGTCTTTGATTTAACTGGTTCTGATTCTGTCTGTACACAAGTTGTTGCATTTTCATTAAACTTGTTCCTATTGCTATTGAATTTCCAATTTGAAGGATAACCAACAATTTTAAAACATTGTGCCTTCTTATGCCCTGGTTTGTGACAATAATCACAGATTATCGAATAGTCTTTCTTCCCTTTTTGGTATCCCTTTGGATATTGAACATTTGGTTTAAAATTTGCATTTTCATAAAATACTGCAATATTTTGATTCTGAGTTGTAGCCATGGCACCTTTGTTTCTTTGTTCCTCTTCTAGTATCTTTGAATAAACCTGATTGATAGATGGCACAGGTGACATTAACAATATTTGAGATATGGACTGAGCAAATACATCATTCAATCCCATTAGAAACTTATAGACTCTTTGCTGCATGATAAAATCCGAGTAATCTCTATTTACTTCTATAATAGATATAAGAGATAGCTCCTCCTACAAAATTTTTAATCTCTTGTAATATTCCTCAATCAACATTGGACCTTGTACAATACCATATATCTCATTTTGAATCATATATATTTTAGTTCCATCTTTTCTTTGAAATCTCTCTTTCAAATCGATCCATATGTATCTTGCATTGTGTCCATATGTAGCATTGCTTATTAACCCTTTTGATACAGATCCAATCATCCAAGAAATGATCAAAGTGCTACATCTCTTCCATTGAAAATGTAATGCCATATCTACTGATTCAATTGGAAAAGAACCATCAAGAAATACATGCTTGTTCTTAGTAAGCATAGCATTAAAAAAGTCAATACTCCAATCCATATAATTTGTTGAATCTATCAATGTGCAATGGGTAACAACTAAACTCGAAGAATCAGAAGGGTTTAAAAACAATGGACTATTGATATCAATGGTAGTTGAAGCAACTGGACCAGAAAATGAAGCCATCGAATGATCAGACATTAGAAATTTCACAACAAAAGCAATCAACCTCAAAAATCGCCAATATGGAAGAATTATCAGAAGATAAGAAACACATTTGTGCCTCTTAAAAAAATGGTTTAGATCTGACCCCTTTCCTGCCTCAATCCTTCTTCAATTGCTTCTTCATATCTCTATTGAACTAGATATAAGAAGAAACTCAACTCTGATACCATGTTGATTTCAGAAATCAGAAACTAGAAAACAATCAAATGACTGAATCGCCCAAGAATTCTAAAATGGATTCAAAAGTGGAAGAATGTTCCCAAGAGAAGAAGCAAGAGGACAGACGATTTTAGATGTCTATTTATATACGTAACAATGGAAAAAAGATAAAAAAATGAAATGATATATTACATCTTATCCATATATCACAACCTGCACCTGCACTGATAACCTGCAGTTGATAACCTGCTCTGCCAGCTCGACAATTCTGCTATGTTATGCTCATCTCCAGCTGCATTCATATCTTCATATAATTCGTACAATGTTCAACATCTCTCTCTCGGTCGATTGTGTAATGGCCAAAGGAGGGGTTGCTGAGATATGTGGGGGAATTTGTTTTGATGTGATCTATCAATGTGTTGCATCAACAATACCTTTCTTCTTTTTTGAGAGAGATAAAGATAAATATGTAGTTCAAAGATAGATTAATGAGAAATCATAGCCTATTTTTTTATTGAGCATTTTAAAGAAAATAATGTTAGTGAATTTGGTAGATAGGGTTTATGGATTCATAATACGCATTCGAGTTTATTTTATATGCTATGATCATGTAGAATATGTACTACAAAAGAATGATCTATCATCATGTAGCAGCTATGATCATTATTCAACAATGCCTATGTTTATTTCTTTTATAGGAATCTATAAAAGAATATGTACTCCAATTCCTTTCACAACAAGAAGAAAAGGATGGTCGTGAAAGTAGCTTCAAAGCCATGGCTAGTAGTTTAGGAATTGGAGATCCATACATAACCCACCATTCTTTTAGTGTCAAATTCCACCTATTTTGTAAAGAATCGAACTAGCTAAGTTCTTCTTTTGCACTTGAAAATTTCACAGATTCTCTAGTCACTTCCAATCTTTCACTTGGATCATGAAAATAACTCCTTATGCACTTGTTTCTTCCTTCACAAAGCTCATTATCCTTATGAGGAGGAACCCAAATAGGAGATTTATCGAATGATTATTTTGTATAAAACCTATTACACACAACATTAATCAAAATGTTACAACCTAATAAACATTTAAAAGATACATTCATTTGAGAAAAATAAAGCTAAAAATTAATCAAATTTTACCTTGGATTAAGTGAATGAGCCAAACAATGAAATGATTTGTAACTCAGCCCATTTATTAACTAAGATGTCAAACACCGCATCAGAAAAGGGAGAATCTTGAGTGAGTTCCTTGCATTCACGTTGATATATACCTAATTTCACTTGTTCAATCATAGAATTCCACTTTTCATAAACTAAATGAAGGTTTGATTTATCAATATCACAACATCATTAATTGGATTGGTGAAGTTTAAAATATAATCAATATTGTCCCACCAAATATCATTTAAGGTGATTTCCTTCACAGCAGCAGCTTTTCAACATCATCATCTCTGTAGTCAAACCAATCCTCACTAATAACCATACATTGAATGTCATGTTTAATTAGTGTAAACCATTTTAGCATTACTATGCTAGATACAAATCTAGTCTCTGCCACAACAAGCAACTTCAAATGAACAAACTTATTGTACATAGCTAATCTTATGGAATGATTCATTATGAAATTTCTAATGGAATGTGCATGATCAACAACTTCAGTAATCGAATACTCTACATAAACATGCTCATTGTTTGGAGTATTCTTTGGTACACAAATATTTTCAAGGCAAAATTCAAACTGTGCTCTGCACACGGTGTCCAAAAAATATGAGGATGAATTGATTCAATAATTGATCCAGTAGCTTTACAAATAGGTGCATTATAAGTAATGACTTGGACAATATTTTGTGACCCAATTTCTTCAATGGTTTTCAAAATTTCATTTGCAATGAAGTGCTTGTCTTTGTACTCACTTAAACAATCAATAGACTTTAGGAACATAGGATTTGAATATGAGATAGCCATGAAATTAATTAATGGTCTTGTTTGAGCATCAGTCACTAAGCTCACGCCTTTCTTTGCCCAAGTGTCTTTAAGAGGCTGAAGCAATCTCATTATGTTAGCTTTCTCCCTTTCCAATAATACTGTCCTAAATGCATTATAACTTTGAGGAACAAAACCTGAGATAGGAGAGTTTGTTGCATATGAAAATGAGCTAATATAATATGAATTTCGTGCAATATTGAAAGTTAAGCTAGCAGAATAAAACATCCTTGCTATTTTAGATGTCAAATGATGTCTTTCTTCATTATTGAATGCTTTTCCTAGTGGTCCATCAATACCTCACCTTCTTTTGCTTCCATCTAAATACATATCAGCTATAGGATGATTAACACTTGTACTTCCACTAGGTAAAGGAACCTAAATTGGCTTTGCTTTTTCCCTCAACTCTTTATGTATTTTTTTCATCTCTTCAAGGTACTCAATTGTCACCATTGAACATGCAACTATGCAATGTCCTTTCTCCCTCATCTCTTGCATTAACACATTGACAAAAAGATTAAAAGAAATGTTAAATCATTACTTTACCTTTTGTCCATGTAGTACAGACACATACAAGAGCAAGAACACAGATAAAAAAGAAGTTGATGATAAATAACACAATGGATAAAAGCTGAAAAGAAGAGCACACATACCTCTAAGCACGGCTGAACACGCCAGCAAAAGCCTATTTTCTTCCTTTCACCTTTCTCTCTGACCACGTTGTCCAAAAGCCAATTTTTTTTCTTTCACCTTTCTTTCTTCATCTGTACAATTGTACCATAATTTACAACTTTCTTCTTTTTTTGGATTTATTGAAGGCTCTACAATTTTTTAAAGCCCAAACATATTCACGCCTGTACTGAAACCGTACCAAAGTCATACGTAATTTTTAAAAAATAATTATTTAAAGACGAGTACCCCATACGTACCTAAAGCGTACCGAGGTCATACCCGTACTGGGTACGTACCCAGTACGGATACTCTCGAGCAAATGAAGTACCCGTGCATCATAGTTGTGCTTACACACAACAAAGGCTGGGTTAAGGCTAAAGGAACTGTCTAGAGTGGGAAGTGTTTGAGGTGGGCAAACAGAGGAACCATCTATGAAAGATTCAATATCAAACCTGTTGAGGAATAATTGAAACTAGATAGTTGAAACTAGGTTGTACATAGGAGATAATTGATAGGTGTTAACTTTAGAGTTAAATAATGGCTAATGGAGGTTAAAAGTGGTGGTGGGGAGAGGGAAGAAGTGTTAGTGTAAGAGATAGATCCAGAGGTCGAAGAAGAAGACATGATTACAAAAAAAAAATCCTGAGCTCTGATGTAACATCTTAAGATTTTTTTGTATATATTTCATTAGAATAAGAATATATATACACACACACAAGATTATGAGAGGATGGGGAAGAAGACATGATTGCAGAAAAAAAATCTTGAGCTCTGATAGCATGTAACGACTTAAGTTTTTTTATATATATTTCATTAGAATATGACATGTATATTTATACCAATAGACTGGCACATTGCATAACGTTGTAACAAACATGAACTACCCTCTAGCACACGTAGGCATCATTTAGTACGAGAACATACTTAAAATTTTACCCAAACACCCTTCAAGTCACCAAATGGTCCCCACGTGCAATGATTACGAGGTGGTAGAGTATGTGAATTATTGCTCTATGAAGAACACATTGTTCTATAAAAAATTATCCTATAACATTTTAGATGCATTCAAACATGCTCGTAGATGCTTAGTGGAGCTAAGCAATGACTTGGGACAACTTGAATTCGTAATCTCATCATCTCCGAATAGTGCACCATAAGCTATTCCCTCAACGAATAAACATATAATTCCTCCACTAAATTTACCATTATGATGTGGAAGTTTAAGAAGCATATGTGATATCACAACTTGTAGTAGTAGTTTGACCAACTATTCAAAAGCAAACTGCAATTTCTCAGTCGCCAATCACATCGTCGCATTCTATTTTCTAGGAGATCATGTCATAATCATAGTTTTATTATTTGCATTCCGATGACATACAAGATTTTAATTTGTACTGACATTCTTTGATTCAAACAGTACTTTATTTTTGCCATAGTGGCGATAATTAATTCATTGGTAGTTTGTAGCTAAAAAAATATTGGTAATTCTGCTCTCATCATTTAACAACGATCATATCTTTTGTACAACCATCCTCTTGTTGATCTTGAAATATTGTTCGAAACATATCATATGCATATTTCTCTATTCAATGAACTTGTGGATAAACATACTTAAATTAAAATTTTGTTTCTTATTGAGGTTGGCCAAAACAGGTGACCATTCTATAGAACAGACGTCTGAAATCATAAGCAATGCAAAAACGGACGATTGCTCCACCGATCGATTGAAATTCAAATCAAGCATCCCATGATGAAATGGCTGAATTTGAAAAGGATCGATTAAGATTTTCATGATCATAATGGTTGGGATTTTTGGGATGAAACCCCCATATCCTACCCATAAAGACCCCACTTTTGAATCCTCCTACCTCATGTTCTCTTCTTGCTCTATCATTATTTTTCAACCCTTTTCATTTGTTGTTTTCCTTTCCTTTTGGGTTCAGCCAGAGGGATTTGGAGGAGCTTCTTCAGGTGCAAGGAGGGCCAAGGAGGGAGAATGGGACACGGCTAAGTCTTGAAACATCGAAGAATATATCGAAAATCATCCAACAATGTGTGTTTTTAGGACATGGGTAATAGAGTAGCTTCCTGAAAGGTTTGCATGTTTTAGGGATTGTTTTTAGGTTAAGATCCATGCAAGAATGTGTAGGAAGCATGCCCTAATTTTTTGTTGATGATTTGACATTGATAATATTAATATGATGTTTTAGATGACTAGTTGTGAATGATTTCTATTTGAATTACATGCTATGATTAATTGATGATAGTTCTAAAATTTTATTAATGAATGTCACGTAGTAGATTGACTAACCGAGAGATGGAACTGAAGATGATCCTCATATATTAGCTCAAAGTTGGTGGACGTCCTTAGAATTTTAACAAAACTGACATTTTGTTTTCTCAGCACCCATTCTTCGAAAAGTCCAACATTGACTAACATCGGATCTATTAGTCTATCCATCTTGTGCAGAACCTTTATATTTTTCCACTCATATATCTAAGTCTACAAGTCAAGCTTAAAAATATCATAAATCAATTGTTGCTATAGAGATCCTTGCATTTGATGACCTATATAAGGTACCTAATGAACCACATGTTATAATCGTAACTTCTTTGATGACTTTACAAGTGTTACCTGCAAAGCACGTAATATAATCCTCATAGAAAAGTTGTTCAACTAAAACCTTAAGGGCCTATTTAGCAACTAGAACCAGGCGTCCGATTTCACTTGATTCCAGTCGGTTTCGCCAAATGATGTGACATTTGACGAAATCGAAAATAAAATCGAATTCCGAAAAAAGGGGTCACGCCTTCCCTGGTTCCATCATTTTTGTGGACCAGGTACTACCGTAGCAAGTTTTGCTCTTTTTTTTTTTGAAGTTGACATGTTAGTTTTTTTTTCAATTTCATTTATTCATTTTTTCTTTTTATTTTTTCTCTCACACACATATAACTTTTATAAAATAATTTATTTATTAAATATAAATTATTTTTCATAACATAACAATATAATATTATTTATTACTTGTTATTTCATTAAAAATTAATATTTTACTACATATAATTTATTTAAAAAAATTGTTTTGAAAATTTTTAAATTTTAACTTTTGTTTTTCTTTATTAAATAATATTTTATTTTATATTCGTAATATCATTTTTTATTTCAAAACTCACCAAAAATAATCTATCTCATCTATTTTTTCCTATAACATCAACTACCTTATTCTACCTTATTCCTCATTAACCAATTCCACTCCATCTAACACAATTAGAACTATAAGAACTTAGTAGAACTCCAATTCTCATTGCCAAATGACTCTAAGGGTGTGTTTAAATCATAGAACTTAGATAGAACTTGTTCAAATTTTGTCAAATTCCAAAACAAAAAAAAAAAAGAGAACTCGAGTTTTGGTCAAAGGGTCATGTGAAGTTAAGTTCTTACTAGAAACCAGAACTCACATCTTGTATTTTTTTAACATATATAGATATAATATATACTAATTAGTTTAATAATATATATCATATATGTATATATATAAATTAGTTAGTTTAATAATATATTTATTTATTCATTAATATACTATTAAAAACTATGGGAAATAAATTTCTTAGGATCTAATAATAAAAAATATTTTATTAAATAGTCATAATATTTTTCTTAGTATTATAATATAATAAAAGTATAATGAAATTATAAAAAAATCATATGAATTAACTAAATTAATGTAGAAATTATGTGTTTATTGTAATATAATATAATATAAATAAAATTAATGTAAAATCTTATGAATAATATTATATTTGTTATAATAGAATTTTATTATTAAAATTTTCACTTGTTTTTATTAAATTATAAATAATCTAATTTATATTATATTTGGATCTTAATATATTATTTACGTACATTATAATATTAATAAAATATAAAAAGTAATCAAAATTAATATTAATATATTACGACACAACTTATTTTTTAATAAAATTTTA
Organism: Pontederia crassipes; assembly: GCA_030549335.1. Lineage (NCBI taxonomy): Eukaryota > Viridiplantae > Streptophyta > Magnoliopsida > Commelinales > Pontederiaceae > Pontederia > Pontederia crassipes. The sequence continues at coordinate 37,199,060 of CM060197.1, read as the reverse complement.
ATTAATAATTATGTATAATATTTTTATATGCTAGTAATTATTATTATAAATAAATAAATATATAATATTTTTATTTACTATAATTTTATATCTCATAAAATAATGAATTTTATTCTTAATTTTTATTATTTATCCAAACACCCATTAAAACTTATTTATCAAATCAGCTTTTTAAAATTTTATTATTATTATTATTTTTATCCAAATACCAAACTTAAAATTTTTTATCTAATCAGAACACTCTAAAGCTAGCAACAGATTCCCTAGTAAGTTTTAGAGCTTATCACATGGAAACCTATTTGCTGCATAGTTAAGGATTACGGAAAAGTTGATACTTGCCCATATAGTGGATACATGTCACGCGAATATGCAATGGATCAATATTTTTCTGTCATGTCAGACATCTACAGTTCTCCATTGTGTTAGTACTTGATATCATAAGTGGCCAAAGAAATAGAGGCATATGTTCTTTGAAAGGGGTGTTCATGGGTCGGGTCTCGACCCAAACAAAATTGGTCGGGTCGGGTCAAGGTCTCTTAGGGCAAAAAATTTGATCCAATTCAGCTTGGTTGAGGTCGGGTGGTCGGGTGACTCGACCATCCTTTTTTTCTTTTTTTTTTTAAATTTTGTCTTACTTTTTATATTTATTTTAGTATAAAAAATTAGTTAATAACTATTATAAAATATAAAGTATGTTTTTTGAATATTTGAACATTATTTTCATAATTAAAATATTTTACTTTAATATTTTTTATTTTAAATTAAGTATAGGACTAAAATTAAGTTAAAAAAATTAAAAAAAATAATAAAAAGGTCGGGTCATCGGGTCGGATAAAGTCGACTCGGGTTGGGAAATTCCAACCGATACCCGACTCGAGCCCTCATCGAGTGGGGTTCGAGTCGGGTCGGATTGTCGAATTCTTCAGGTCAACTCAGCCCGGTGAACACCCATGTTTCTTGTTCCTATTTGGTAGTAGAATAACTTATAGGAACAACATATTATTCTTATTTTTGCTATCAAATGCGAATTTTATAGACATGTGAATTCCACAATAATAATTGCAAAATAAAAAAATCAGAGAAGAATTTATTCTTCCACCTTAGATCATTATTCCTGTAAAAAAAACAAAATGAGAAAAATACGTATTATTAACTCTACAATCTCTATATATATGTGTCTTAAGACAATATAAGAAAAAATAATTGTGCTACATCTTTTAAGGAGTAACATCATCATACACACATTAATCACCGTCCATTTCATAATGGATGGTGGATAAAAAAATTGACCAATTAATCAAGCCATTATTCATCATGAATTGAATAATGATTAATAAAGATATGATGATGCTACCCTATAAAAGAGGTAGCATGACATAATATTCATCTTTTATCTTTTAAGTGAGGGTGAGACAAATCTAGCAAAGATAAATATTTTTGCAAGCATGGAACCTATGGAACGAAGGCAAAAGTATGGAATTGCTTGATGCATCGATCAATGGCGATTTCGACGGAGATGAAGTCTTGATGTTCACCAAAATTGGTTTGCTATGTGTTGAAGAATTCCCAAATGATAGGCCGACCATATCTGCCGCCATGGTTATGATGCTGGGCAGTGACCACTTCGCCTTGGCAGCAGTTTAATTTGTCGCAAGAAGAGGGAACTCTGAGCCACAATCTTCCAGCCGAACTACAAAGCATGAACGATTTCGATTTGGCTATCACACTGACTATAGGCAAATAAATGTTCCTTGTAATTACATGAAATTTCACATTCTTGAATATTAATCGATGTTATGTTTGTATTTATTTGATATATTATCGTGTGCTTAGTGTATTAAATTCTAAAATAATTAAATTAGAAATGATCATCGAAGCTTTTTATAATAAAGAAATGAGGTCGCTGATGGCTCTTATTTGAAGCTACAAGGTACAATTATTCATAGTCACCCTTGAATATTGAGATTCGTTATTTTTTTTAAAAAAAATTGGTATTTACATGAATGAAACATAGAGATTCATTATCATTTTCTCCAAAAAAAAAAGTGTATGCAAACACAAAAGCAAGTTGCCTGCATATTTAGTGAAGGATCAAATAACATCAAATTTGAAGAGTTCTTTTCATTTTGACATGACATCAAGAACATTTATAAAAGGGAACTAAGCAGGTGGTGAAGGGGCTTGAGAAGAACATAGCAAGACCAACATTTCTCTAGAATTTTATATGTTAATGTAAACATGGACCCAAAATTTTATCTTCCCAGAAGATATCAGCTGCCCAAAAACTTGTGACTAAATTTCAATTAGTTGGCAAAATAGCTAATGGGTTATTTTGAAAACATGATGCTTTTCCTTATAAATAGGGAAGTTGCTCTTTTGGACATCAAATGAAGAAGCTACGAATAAAAGGTGTGATGGAGGAATACTATAAGTGAGGTGGATATAAATGAGCACATAAAGTGTTAGTGCGTGACATATTAGTACAAATGAGTATGTCCGTTAGTTCTACTTTTTTTTTTTATAAATATCAAATATCATTTTATTAATTGATGTTGTTTTCTCTACAACTTTTCCATTGCAGCACAATTAAGTTCATGATCGCAGGCACAAAATTATCATTTTTTTAGCCAACCTCCTACATTTGAAACCAAAGCCGACCGTCTAACTTGTGCGACGTGGACGGGTTGAAGATTGACCCACTGTCAAATTTAACTAATTCGATAAGATCGTCCAACATTGTGTGTCTAGAATTATTAGTGCCCTCAACAAAATCTTGTACGTTCATAAGAATTTGAACTCGAAATCTCTACGAGGAACCACACCTGATTCATCTCAGTCTTTATTGGTTGAGACATGATGCACGAAAAATCATGCATAAGTTTAGGTCATTTGATTAGCATTTTGAAATCTTTTATGTTAGAAAAAAAGAATTTTGATTTGTTTTCATATAATTTTATTTAGATTTAATTTTTAACTAAATCTGAAAATTATTCAGGACAGGATATGAGAAAACGTCAAAATGAAGAGAAAAAAAGACTTAAAACAGCTCAGAAGGCTGCCACGGCCGTGACAGTTCTGATCATGGCCGCGACAGTTTCTGTCATGGCCGTGACAGACAATTTTCAGCAGAAAATTTGTCTACGTATTTTTCAGTCTTGACAGTCTTCTGTCACGGCCGTCCATGATAGAGCCTTTCACGACCGTGACGGCGGTCTGTTAGGCCATTTTAAAGACATTTTTATCCACTTTTTGGATATATTTTCGATTTCTTTATTCGGAGGATGAGAAAACCTATAAAATGAGACAGAAGAGGTCTTGAAAAAGCATCCCTGGAGCATAATTTTGAAGCCTAAAAAGAGGAGAAGATCAAAGACAATAGCAAAGCTCTGCTGGAAACTCGAGAGAGGACGCGCTTAGCCTACGCTAGAGTTTTTCTTTTCTTTTCCCTACATTTTTATTCCAAATTTGATGTTGTTATTATCAGATTTATTCTTTCATTACGGTCATCCTAGTTGAACCCTATTTATATATTGGATCCTTCTTGATATTAGTTTAGTTTGAATCTTTAATAGCATTACAATTTCATGTTTAATGCTTTCCTTTGATTTCACGATTTATGATTTGATTGCTATATGAGAAAAAATGATTATTTTCGTAATAGTTTCTAGGATCGATCTTATTTATTGCATGTCACAATTAGGGAAATCTAAAGAGATCTAATTTGTGTAGATATTAAGGTGACTTGAGAAAGCCCTTGATATTAATTTCGATTTAATGCATCTTTTGATTAATTAGATAAGTTAAAAACCAAAAGGATTGATTTATTTTTTATTTATAAGATAGTAATTAAAGCCTGAAATATTGATTAACTAAATTTGGAAATTCACTTTGTTATCGATTCAACTAATTCTAAGTTAAAAAAAATTATTACATTCTAGTGATGATAATTAGGTGCTCTAATCATCAAATCATTATTTCTCCGAGTGATCATTTTCTATATTTTTATTATTATTTTTTTATTCACATCTAAAATCATATACTTTCTTAATTCTCAATTAATAAGTTATTAACCATTCTCGTGGGAACGATAACTCTACTTATTCACTTTATTATTTGAGCGACTAGTGTATTTGCTAACGTTTGGTATTAATTCTACACGCATTAAGATACAATTGCTTGAATAGTAGAATTTGTTAGAACTTAACTTTTACTAAATAATGTGGCACAACAAGTTATCGAGCAGGAAACTTAATGGTGGTGAAAGCACATCTCAAGTCAATAGATGGGAAAAATCAGACCAAAGAGAGACTAATCTTGGGACGATGGATGATGATTTCCTCGTTTGACCATCAAATGAAGCAAAATTGTCCTTTTGCAGCAGAAAAAACCTACTTTGCAGGAGAAAAAAAGCCCCATTGATGTGAAACTTTTTTTAGACGTTCCATCCTGGATGTTATTAATATTTAACTAATTGGATTTTTGAACTTAAAAAAATAAATTAAAAATTCTGCTCAAAATAATAACTTAAAAATCAAACTTATATACATTAACATCCTGCCATCTTACATAATTTCACTATCCAATTATATCAACCATCCGGTAATATGTGAAACAGTTCTAATGGGGCAAAAGAAATCAAATATATCAAGCAAAAAAACTTAATGATAGTGAAACCACATATCAAATAAATAGATGGAGCGGAAAAATCAAATCAAAGAGTGATTAATCTTGGAAGGATCGATGATGACTTTCTCTTTTGACCGTCGATTTCAAGCGAAAGTGCCCTCTTTGCAGCAGAGAAAAATGTGTAAACATGGGGCGAACCAGAAAAGTGAAGCCAAGTCAAGCTGGGGCGTGATGAGCAGCGAGCAGGTTCACCTCCTCTTATCTGTGCTCTTCGTTGTCTCCACCGTTCTCTCGCCGTCGGCCAGCGCCATTGGATACAGCACTTTAACCCCGATCCAACCCCTCGCCGACGGCCGGACCCTAATTTCGGCCAACCGAACATTCGAGCTCGGCTTCTTCAGCCCTGCCAACTCCACCAACCGCTACGTCGGCATTTGGTATCACAACATCTCCGTCAAGACTGTCGTCTGGGTAGCAAACCGGAAGCGTCCCGTCTTCGACCGCCGCGGCAACCTGTCGATGACGGCGAACGGAACGCTCCTCGTAACCAACGACGACTCGACCATCGTCTGGTCCTCGGAGCTGCCGCAGGCCCTCGCGAACCCGGAGGCGCAGCTGCTGGACAGTGGAAACTTCATAGTGAAGGATCTCGACAGCCGCAGCATCGGCGACGACGTCGACCCCGACGGCTTCGCGTGGCAGAGCTTCGACCACCCGACGGACACGCTGCTACCTGGCCAGAAGCTCGGGTGGAATTTAAGGACCGGCCTCGACCGCAAGTTGACCTCATGGGTGAACGCCAGCGACCCGGCGCCTGGGGAGTTCGCCGCCGGCATGGATATGAATGGCTACCCGCAGCTGATCGTGTGGCGGGGGTCGCGGGTGTTGTTTCGCGCGGGGCCGTGGAACGGCAAGATCTTCTCGGGCCTGCGGCAGCAGGAGAAGTTCAGCATGTTCCTCTACGAGTTCGTGTACAACTCCGACGAGGTCTACGTGCGGTTCTGGATCGTCGACCCCAACGTCATCTACAGGAGTTGGATGGAGGATACAGGCGCGGCGCAAGGGCTCATATGGATGCCGCAGAACGGGACGTGGAACACGTTCACCTGGGCGCAGTCCGACCTGTGTGACGCGCTGTCGACGTGCGGCCCCAACGGCGTCTGCGACACCAACACGTGGCCGATATGCAACTGCCCGACGGGGTTCGAGCCGAAGAGCCCGACGAGCTGGGCGCTGCGGGACAACTCGGCGGGATGCGTGAGGAGGACCGCGCTGGACTGCACCAACGGGACGGACGGGTTCATTACTGTCGGCCAGGCGAAGCTGCCGGACACGTCAAGCGCGTGGGCGGACCTGACACTGAGCCTGGAACAGTGCAGGGAGCGGTGCTTGACGAATTGTTCGTGCGCGGCCTACGCCGGCGCCAACGTCAGCAGCGGCATCGGCTGCATATTCTGGGGCACTGCCGCAGGGCTAGTCGACGTCAGATTGTTCGCCGGCTCCGGTCAGGATCTCTTCATTCGAATGGCTGCCAAGGATCTCGGTACGTTAATGAACTCGTGTGCATTAAGTACGTTAATAGTAGTCCTTAATTGATAATTAATTAAACTTTTCGTTGAGCAACATGGATTATTATTATTTTTTCGGTGAGAATGAACATGGATTAATTCGTTAGAGTCATGGGGGGAGCCACCTTAACATCATAAGACCTCTCCTAATTTTGTGAATTTAACATAATTAAGTCCACCTAATTTTTTTGAACATTATATAGTGTATATATATATATATATATATTATTCTATAAATTAAAAATATATATATGGTCAGCCCCCTCCCCTAATTTTGTGAACTTAACATAATTACAATATATTATTGTATTAATGAGAGAATATATATGTATATTTATAAAAGATTTATAGTATAATATGTGTATTTATGAAAATATAATATATAAAACATCAATACTTTTAACTCCTTTCTGTAAAAAAAAATAAATTAATTAGTTAAGTCATAAAAAAGTTAGTTACATATATCTTACTTTAACATAAACGTAGAAAAAGTTATACATGATAAATAAAAAAAATATTTTAATCTAAATAAAAAAATTATGATTATAAGTTTTTTTCATTTATGTTGATCTAAAGTAATATTTTATATTTTCTTAATTCAGTTAAAAAATTAACATATATATATATATATATCCATATTATAATATGGGAATAAGAGTTTTCATGGTGCAAAATAAGGACGTCTTGATGCTTCAAATGTGGATCTTGTAGCCACCTTCGTGGGTATAATTAGTGAACGGGTTGTGTCCCGAGGAAGGGCAAGTAATTCCGAGATTAATTTTTAGAGACATCAATTTGAGTCATCTGTCCAAACACCATATTAGAAATACGGTTGCTAATAATTCCGTGCACTCATGTGTCATCGAGAAAAATGTGGATTTTGAGCTCAGTTTAGTCACGAATTTAGAAAATCGCTTTGGAAGATTGGGGAGTGGATTTTTAGGTCTTAGTTTGACCAATTGGTCAAAAGCAAGTGCAATTTCTCAGCTTCGAATGCCAATCGACTAAGCTTTCGTTTGATTTTTTTTCAAACATTTAGATTTTATTAAACAAGTTATACTTTGAATTTTATGCAACATTTTAAATTTTTCCTTATAGTTTTGTTAGTATTTTATATTTGATTTATAGTTGACTCTATCTTCTAACTATTATTCTTATAGTCTTTCCTTTCATTATTACTATGTCTTCAAATTTTATGTGTTCACTACTCTTTAATTAATTACAAATGAGCGGATGGATTAATAAATAATAATGAAATCTCCAAAAACAACAAGAAACAATTAAGAAAGAACTCAACATTCATAATTTAATAAAACCTAATATGCTTGACACTTAACATTCATCCCTATTTATACTAGCTCTGATTCATTAACATAATAAATAAAAGACTCTTCAACTTTTAAGATGTTCCTTCACTTTCCAAGATCATTTTCACTTTTCAAGGTGTCTTCTAACCTTCTTCAATATTCTTTAAGTTGAATGATCGTTCATTTTTCAATGTATCTTCTATTCTTCTACACAATATTTAATGTTCTTTAAGCACGTGACCCTTTGAAATCTTAGTAACCATTTAATGACTTTCTTTTTTAAACTCCAAAAGCTCAATGCCACTTCATTTTTAATCATTTATTTTTCATCATTCTCCCTCGGTTGAAGAAGACTTGTCCTCAAGTTGAAGTTCTTCAATCAATGACATTAAACCTGTTGAAACTCCATGATTTGCAGGCAAATCAATTTTGTATGCATTTTCTCCTATCTTTTTCAAAACTTGAAAAGGACCATTTGTTCGAGGATTGAGCTTCCCACGATGCCCTAGGGGAAATCGTTCTTTTAAAAGGTGAATCCATATGATATTTCCTTTCTTAAAAATCATTGGTCTTCTATGCTTGTCAGCTTACTCCTTATACTTCTCATTTTGTTGAACAATTTTCTTTCGAACACGTTCATGCAACTCTCGAATTTATTTTACTCTTTCCTCAGCATCACTACTCAAAGAATTAGTTATTAGACTTGGAGGATTAGCTCTATAAACAATTGTGAATAAAACTTTTGCCAAAAGACTTGCTTTGAGATCAATTATAGGCAAACTCTGCTTGAGCCAATTGTAGATCCCATTGTCGAATATTATCTTTTATCAAAGATTTTAGTACATTTCCCAAAGTTCGATTGACAACTTCTGTTTGACCATCAGTTTGAAGATGATGAGAAGAACTAAATTGAAAAGTAGTTACGAGCTTACTTCAAAGTGTGCGCAAAAAATGACTTACAAATTTTGTATCACGATCAAAAGTGATAATCTTCTGAATACCATGAAATTTCACAATTTCCTTAAAATAAATATCAGCAATATGAGATGCATCAAAGGTCTTGAGACATGGGACAAAGTGTGCCATTTTGGAGAATCTATCAACAACCACCATAATTAAGTCATTGTTCCTTTGTGGTTTGGATAATCCAATCACAATATCAATACTCACATCCTCCCATGGTTCATATAGAACAGGTAATGGTGTATATAATCTTGTATTTTGGGTATGACTTTTTGCTATATGTTAAGTTATACACCTTGCCATAAGATTTGACACATCTGGCTCCATATTAGGCCAAAAAAAAATTCTCCAATAAATGCATGAGTTTTATCTCGTGCGAAATGACCTCTTGAACCTCCATAGACTTCCTTGATAATTTCCTCTAGCAAAGGGCATTGCGGGATACAAAGATGATTATTCTTAAAAATAAATCCATCTTGAATAAGAAATTCTTTTAAAGGGCCTTTAGAGCACCCATCCCAAATTTAAGAGTAATATGGATCTTCATTATACAACTCTTTGATTGTCTCAAATCCCACAACCTTCACTTGTTTAGAACATCAAGAACACGATTTTTTTCCTTACTCATATGCTTTATCACGAATGTGTAGACTTGAAGAAACTCAACCCATTTTGCTTGTCAAGTATTGAACATATATATTTCAAGGCCTCATGATAGAAAAGAATAAATTCTTTATATATAGGATACTGCCTCCACTTTGTAAAGGAACGAATGATGGTATAAAATTCTTTTTCATAAATTGAATAACTCTTTCTTGATCCATTTAATTTGTCACTAAAGAAAGCAATTGGTTTACCTTCTTGAGAGAGTACAGTTCCAATACCTACATTTGATGCATCATAGCAAACTTCAAAACGTTTTTCGAAATCTGGCAGTGCAAGTAATGGTGCATTGGTCATCATTTTCTTAATTAACTCAAAACTTTTTTGCACTATCCATTTAAATTCTCCATCTTTTAAGAATTCAGTGATAAGGGTCATAATAGTGCTGAAATTAGCAATAAAACTTTGCTAAAAGGTTTACCTTCGAATTTCTTGCAAAGATTTTGATGTAGGCCAATTTACTATTGCCTCAATCTTGCTTGGATTCATGCTAATGCCATCTTGAGAAGTAACATATCCTCAGAAGATGACACGATTACTAACAAAGTAACATTTCTTAAGATTTACAAATAATAGTTGCTTTCGAAGAACTTAAAAAATTGAATGAAGATGTTCAAAAGTGCTCCTGCATACTTAAACTAAATATAAGAATATCATCAAAATATGCCACTAAAAATTTATCCATAAATGCCTTGAAAATATGATTCATCAAGCACATAAACGTATTAGGAGCTTTAGGGAGACCAAATGGCATTACCCACCACTCATAGAGGCCCTTTCCTATCTTGAATGCAAATTTCCATTCATTTCCTACGAGCATTCGTATTTGACAATATCCACTCCTTAAATCAATCTTTGAAAAAATTGATGCACCATGAAGTTGGTCAAATAAATTATCAAAATGCGACATATGAACTGGTACTTATGGTGATTTTGTTCACTGCTCGTATATCCATGCACATCCTCCACAAGTCATCTTTTTTTGGAACAAGAAGAACAGATATTACATATGGGCTTAAGCTTTCACGAATCAAACACCTTTGCCATAATTCATCAACTTGTCGTTGTAATTCTTTGTACTCCTTCGGGCTCATTCGATAAGCTGCCTTATTTGTGATGGAAGCATCTGGGATCAAATCAATATTATATTATATTTCCCACATAGGTGGAAGTCTTGGAGGAATATCATTAGAGATCACATCTTGTAATTCATCAAGTAAAGACTTCAAAGTATGAGGGATATCACTTTGATCTTCGTTCTCTTCCAAGAGCATGAATGCATATGTGTCCACAGAATAAACCATGACTTGAAGAAATTAAGATCTTGATAGATAAGAAATTCCCTCTCGAGATTTATGCTTCGCTTCTATCTTTGAGGGAGCCAAAGCAATCTTAACACCACCTTTAGTAAAAGAATAAGTGTTCTTGAAGCCATTGTAAATAACATTTCGCTATAACCAAGGATGCCCAAGAAGTAAATGACAAGTATTCATAGGAATCACATCTCATAATATTTCATCCTTATAATGATGACCAATAGAAAACTAAATAAGGCAACGTTTATTAACATGAACTTCGTTACCTTTCTCAAGTTAGGAAAGCTTATAAGGTTCATGATGTTTCTTCAATTTGAGCTACAATTTCTCTACTATAGTTTTTGAGACAACATTTTCAAAGCCCTAATCATGCTCGTTGTTTCCCATGTTAGCATTCGAACCTCATCAAGCCATGGAAAGAATCAGAGCTCTAATACCAATATGATGGAAAATGAATTAATAGAGGAGAATAAAGCCTCCAAAAATAACTAAGTATATCAAGGAATCCATCAAGACACATATAATTTAAAGATAAAAACTCAAAGTTCATAATTCAACAAACTAGTTTTGCACCTTACATTCATCCCTATTTATACTAGCTTTAATTTCTTTAACTCTCAAGATGTTCCTTCACTTTTTAAGATGATCCATATCTTTCCAAGATGATCCTTCACTTTTCAAGGTGTCTTCTAAACTTTTTCAATAATCTTTAAGTTGCAAGATCCTTCGTCTTTCAATGTATCTTCTAAACTTCTACTATTGAATATTCATTAAGCACATGACCTTTGAAATCTTAATAATCATTTAATGACTCGTAAACTTAAATTACAAATATATATTCTCACCCATAAAATTAAAATTTATAAAATAATTAATAATTTTTAAAATATGATAACAATATAGTCATAATAATTATAATATTTATTTGATTAATTTTATAATTTATTTAGTTATTATTATAATTTAGTCAATGTATTATAAATTTTATTTAAATAAAATTGTAAAGGATAAATGTGAAAAGTAAAATTTAAAAGATTGTAAGTCAGGTGATAATGTGGATTGTCTATCATCCCATAGACAATCTGCATTGCTACTTCATAAGCAATGTGAATTGACTGAACAATACATATTACTCATTACCTGTCACAAGTGAACAAAATAATATGGTGGATCCAAATAATTTAATACAACATTACCTAATAATCTACGAAGATTGTCTCTAAAAAAATGCCTAGTGCATTATGCGCTCAAGACCTTTATTATTATTATTATTATTATTATTATTATTATTATTATTATTATTATTATTATTTTGCTTATCTTAATTACTCATGGTGCACTAATCATACAACGTTTTGTTCTGTGCCTACAGCTATCGCATCCACGTCGTATAAATCTAGCAAGAAAAGATTGATCATTGTTACGGCTGTCTGCTTTGCAGTTGGCATCTCTGCATTTGTTTTGGTTGCTTTCTTCTTGCGGAGGAAGTTCCCACGGATCATACAGGGTACATATTTATGCATGTTCATCCTCTTTTCCAGCTGAAAATTTTAACTGCATCGCCTAAAATAGTTTGATATTTGGCATATGCAACACTATACAGACCAACCTATCTGCGAAAGCAGAGACCTTGAACTGCCACTATTTGATTTTGATACTATATCGACAGCGACTGACAACTTTTCGTATGAGAACCAGCTTGGTCGGGGTGGCTTTGGATTTGTGTACAAAGTAAGTTAATCCCCTGTGCGTTGCGGAACACCAATTATATGTGTTTACCTTTAAAGAAACTTCTAACGGAGGGATTTAAAGCACTGGTAGTACGTAGTTTCCTGATGTTTTTGGATCAACAAATTACAACTTGCAGGGTAAACTAAAAGAGGGACAAGAGATAGCAGTGAAGCGGCTCTCGAAGACTTCGATCCAAGGCGTTGACGAGTTCAAGAATGAGGTGACCCTGATCGCCAAGCTTCAGCACAGGAACCTGGTTAGGCTTCTCGGTTGCTGCATTGCAAGAGACGAGAGGCTGCTGGTGTATGAGTACATGCCCAATAAAAGCTTGGATAACTTTCTATTCGGTCAGTATCACGAACTGGCATCATAATTTGTATTTCTCAATTCTCATGGCATCATTAAGCTCAGACACCGTATCATATCTGCAGACAAACATGAAGGTAATGGTATGCATCTGAAGTGGGAAGCTCGATATAGCATTATAGAAGGAATTGCCCGGGGGCTTGTGTATTTGCATCAGGACTCTCGGCTCAGAATAATCCACAGAGATCTTAAAGCTAGCAACATCCTCCTGGACAGAGACTTGAATCCAAAAATCTCGGACTTTGGCCTGGCACGAATATTTGGAGGTGACGATGCAAAGATCAGGACAGGAAAAGTTGTAGGGACATAGTAAGCCTTTTACTTTATCAAATGAAAACAGATTCGGTGCTTAGTTGAGGATTCACTGAATGGCTGATAGTTGTCCATGCAGTGGATACATGTCGCCCGAGTACGCAATGGACGGATACTTTTCTGTCAAGTCGGACGTCTTTAGCTTTGGGGTCTTAATACTTGAGATCATAAGTGGACAAAGAAACAGAGGCGTATACCTCTCGGAGCCACAAACTCATCTTCTTGGCAACGTACAGTCTCCCTCTCTCTCTCTCTCTCTCATGATATTCATCTTTTATCTTTATAAGTGAGAGTGAGACAAAGCTAACAAAGATGAGTATTTTTGCAGGCATGGAACCTGTGGAACGAAGGCAAGAGTATGGAATTGCTTGATGCAACGATCAATGGAGATTTCGTCAGAGATGAAGTCTTGAGGTGCATCAAAATTGGATTGCTATGCGTTCAAGAATTCCCAAATGACAGGCCGACCATGTCCGCCGTGGTTATGATGCTTGGCAGAGACCACGTCGCCTTGCCCCAGCCGAAGCAGCCTGGTTTTGTGGCAAGAAGAGGCATCTCTGAACCACAATCTTCTCGTGAGAAGCAAGAACTGCAAAGCGCGAACGATTTGACTATCACGTTAACTATGGGCAGATAAATATTCCTTGTAATTACATACGGATTAAAAATAGAATAGAAAATAGAATAGAGAATAGATTTATAAGAATAGAAAATATAAGTAGAAAATAAAAAATTACATATAGATAAATATTCCTTGAAAGTCCCATTATGGCGGAGCAAAATTCTATCTTTATGCATAATCCTTGGAATCAAGAGTGACAAGTGAGGGGGAAAGTTTTAATCACAAAATTTATATATTAATATGTAGAGTTAAAATAAGTCACAAATCAAGCTCCAACTATTCATCGAAGAAAACTGAGGTTGCACAATTTTTTTTTTGTTAGCACCCAAGTTTTATTCTTTTACAATGTTTTCATCCCATCTTGTATTACTAACACTACAAGAAAAATGCTGGTTACCAGTCCAAACAATCCTCGGTAATGCAATTACCAACAGTTTTTCAGACGGAATCGATCCATCGGAAAAATGGTCATCGCAAATCAATTTGCGACGGTCGAAAAAAGTTCGTCCGAAATATCGATGGTTCTAACCGTCTAAAAAATCCTGATCGACGGTTCTAACCGTCGCAAAAATCCGGCCGCCAGGGGCTAGATCCGGCCGCCAGCGGCCGAATCCGACGGCCAGCGGCCGAATCCGGCGGCCAGCGGCCGAATCCGACGGCCAGCGGCCGGAGAGAAAGAGAGAGAAAGAGAAAGAGAGAGAGAAAGAGACGCCGACGAAGAAAGAGAGACGCCGGCGATAAAGGGTCGCCGGCGGTCGACGCTTGACCTCCGGCCAGAGGCTCGCCGGCCGGGAGAGGGAGAGGGAGAGAGAGTGAGAGAGGAGAGGAGGAAAGAAAATTGAGGTATTATATATATATAGGGGGAAAAGATGAGAGAAAGCGGGAAAACGAAAAAAATATTTTTATATATTAATTATTTTTAAACTTATCGACGGTTGTGATTGTTGAAAAAATATTTAGTTATATATAATATTTATTTTTTATTTTACCGACGGTTTGAACCATCGATAATTGCGACGGTTTGGACCGTCACTAATTATATTAATAAAAAACTCCTCATATGATATTGTTATACATTTACCGATGGTTACGACCATTAGAAATTGCGACGGATTTTGCGATGGATGAATATCCGTCGGAAATATCGACGTTCCTAATCGTCAAAAAATTAAATAATAATATAATAAATTACATAATTTAATTTTTATTTCCGTCGGTCGTAACCTTCAAAAAATTCGTCAGAAATTCCGACGTATGAATGTCCGTCGGAAATATCGACGTTCATAATCGTCGAAAAATTAAGTAATAATATAACAAATTACATATTGACGTTCATAATCGTCGAAAAATAAGTAATAATATAACAAATTACATAATTTATTTTTTCATTTTCGACGGTCGTAACCGTCTGAAAATTCGTCGCAAATTGTGACGGATGGATTTCCGTCGGAAATATTGACGTTCCTAATCGTCAAAAAATAAAATAATAATATAACAAATTACATAATTTATTATTTTCATTTCTGACGGTCGTAATCATCGAAAAATCCGTCGGAAATTTTGATGGATGGATATCCGTCGGAAATATCAACGTTCCTAAACATCAAAAAATAAAATAATAATATAACAAATTACATAATCTATTGTTTTCATTTTCGATGGTTGTGACCGTCGAAAATGAAACCGTCGCAAAATCCATCGCAAATTACGACGGATTTCAAACCGTCGGAAATTGCCCGTCGGAAAATGGTAATTTTCTTGTAATGTAATTCTCACTTAATTGACAAGTAAGACTTCCATGTAACATTCTAATTCACTAGCATCAGTTTGGAACATGAAATTTTGAGGAGAGTATGTATTAGGTGATCTGATTTCTTAAGTTGATTTTTTAATAGATGGTGGAGTACTCAGTCTTATATCAATTTAAGCTCTTGCTGAACAATACTTCTTTAGATTCTGTCATATCTTCATCTAATATGCCCCAAGTTTGACTTGAGTCTTGCTCTACATCTATCTTTATACACAATTTTTTTTTATAAAATATCATATTTCTTTCTTTGATAATTTTTCTATTTTCGTCATCATGTAAATGATATCTAAATTTATCAACACCATAAACAATAAAGAAAAAAATATTTTAGATTTAACATTTAGCTTATCTCTACACGCAGAATCTATATACACATAAGGAAGAGAAAAAAAAATTCACATATAAGAAATATTTACTTCCTTATCACTTTAGACTTTGTTTGACAATTTATTCTCCAATGGTATGAATCATTCACGGCTAATCAGTTATGTTTATTACAATTGTCCAAAATAAATTTCGGTATGCCTAGTCTGCATGCTCCTAGCTCACTTGTTCAGTGTCTTCTTTTATCTGTTCAACAACTATGTTCAGTTGTAGCATTCACAGAACTATCATATCCATTCGGATATCATATTTCCCGTAGAACTACTTGAGCTTTCGATTCACATACTCATGATCGTTCTCATATCACAAACACTTGGCTTTCATTTTCAACTTGTATATTCCATTTATCGAAAGTAAAAAAAATGTCAAACTTATTTTTCAAAAAATAAATCTGTATAATTTGGAATAATCATTAAGGAATGTCATGTAGTTGATTGACTAGAGGTGAGATGGAACTAGAAATGACACCCTCACATTCATGAGCTCCAACTTGCTGGTTTTCAATGTCCATGACACTTTAATGAAACTTACATTTTTCTTTCCTAGCACATAGTTCCACAAAGTGCATCATTGACTGATTGCAGATTTGGTAGTATGTCCATACTGTGGAGAATCTTCATATTTTTTCATTCACATGTATGACCAAGTCTATAATGTCAGACTTCAAATATATCACAAATCAACCACTGCAATAGAGATTCTTGTGTTTGAGGACCTATACAGGGTATCTAGTGAAACACATCTACCACCATAGCTCGTTTGGTGACTTTCTATGTGTTAGATATTAAATGTAATATAATTCTCGTAGTTAAATTATCAACAAAATTAAATTTCCCGTCAATCCT
Organism: Pontederia crassipes; assembly: GCA_030549335.1. Lineage (NCBI taxonomy): Eukaryota > Viridiplantae > Streptophyta > Magnoliopsida > Commelinales > Pontederiaceae > Pontederia > Pontederia crassipes. The sequence goes on along the minus strand of CM060197.1, from coordinate 37,182,547 downwards.
GATATATGCCAAATCTTCCTTAACCTTTTGCCTGTCACATTATTTGTCATGATCTTCACTTTGTCTTTCCCTACAATATTCAAGGTTTTACCATTAGCAAGATTAACCTTATCGAACTTTTTCATACACTTCATTTGTGAGGTGGAATGATATGAAGTTTCAGTCTTAATGAATTAAATCCCAAATAATTAATTAAATTAATTACTAAAAAATGTAATTGTATTGAGTTACATTGTACCATTGTTTGTATGAAGAGGCATTTTCATCTCTTTTGTCTCTCAACTTTCCGCTCTAAAAAAATTCATGATTCTATCGGAATGTTTAAACTCAAAATCAATGCATTTGAAATTAATACTAGCTCATCCTTCAATAATTTTCTTCTTAGCTGCTCTTTTAAGTTTCTCTTCAGGTAATCTTTCTTCCCACAAAAAAGGTTGACTTTGGTCATGGTAAATTTATTTTTACAATTATTAAGCCATTGTCCATAGGGCAATTAAAATTATCATAAAAATATAAGCTATCTTTAAAATATAAAATAAAAATAATTAAATTGGAAATATAAATTTTACATTATTCCTCTCTCAAAAATTGAACTATTGTCTTTTCAAGAATGTTAAAAATCATAAATGATCATTTAAAAACTGATTGGTAATCAACTATAACGCACAATTTATGTAGGTAGACACATTTATATGACAACACAATTGTATATTTAAAAGTTGATGATTAAAATTAGAGTATCAATATAATGGTATATGAAATTTTCTTTTTTTTTATTTTAATATGCAATTTCTTGGAAGAAAATTGTTCCTTATGATTTAGAATTCAACTATAATAATTGTGTAAATAAGTTAACATTGATCTTTAATCATTTTAACCTAATGTCTTAATTATTTTACTTTTGTTATCACTCATTTACACCACCTTTTCCTTCTTTTTAAGAGGCAAAACAACTCTTCAATCTCAAAAATTTCCACCCTAATAGTTTCTCGATTCAAAAGGTAGGACTCAATCTCTAATTAGCCTATAATAAGAGAACCTACAAAATACCCCAATTTCATAGTTCCTAAATTCAAATACAAGAGACAATAGTTCTGAAATCTTCAATTAAATTTATAATATCCATGAAATAAGAAAATTATGACTGATAATGCCTGAATACAATTGATTTATATGCGATTATCATAGCCCTTGTAATTGAAAGATAACTCCAAAAATAAAGAGCAATGTAATATTAGCCCTTGGAGTTGAAGGAGCATTTATAATTTAAGTCAATTAAGAGTTAGATTTTAAAGCATAAGAAAAAGTAACCCTTGTGATTGAAGTAGTCATTATGGTTCAAGTTAAAACATTAAAAGTTATAAGTTAAAATATAAAAGAATAATTGAATTCCAATCTTTATGGTTGAAGTATTAGAAAATATAATTGATTATAGCCTTTATGGTTGATGTTGAAAGTTAATTAAATTGTTAATTATAGTCAATTGATCTTTATGGCTAATGGATAATTCATAACTAATAATTGATGATGATTGATATGATAGTATTGATGATTTCTTATCACTATATATATATATATATTCGTATCATTATTAACATAGTCCATATTGTTATTATTATGGGTGACCCCTCGGTATTGAGTTATGCTTATTGAATTTTTTTTCTATAAGATGAGATGACGAAGATGGTAAGATGGTTGATAACTTGTTTGATAGTTAATGTACATATAGATATGGACATTGATAAGGGTCTAATATTGTATAAATTACTCCTATAATCCACACGTCATTGGATATTATTTAAATTGCTTCTGCTCATTCACTAATGTAAATCAATGTGTTCGACTAGTCAAATCTAAAAGAAACTAAGTCATAAAATTGAGTAATGTCACTGAGATAGTCTTCTATACAGGCAAATTTCATAATAATGTAGATACTATTGATATTTCAATACGTTTGACAATACTGAAGAAGAGCTTCATGACTGCAAATTAGTTTCATGTATAGATGGAACCTAACTGAAATTAACATTAAGACTTTCTAGAAGAATTCGTATAAAGAACACAATTTTATTGATCAGGTAAATACCAAGTACAATCCATTTTTACTCTCATTTTGCGCTTTATTAGTCAAATATGAAGGGTCATCATTGTCACATTCTCTATCACGTCCTCTCAATTCCTTATCTACTTTTCTTTGCCCATCCCCATCGCGCTCCCAATTGTCCATGCAACGACAAAATTGTGCTTATTATTTCTTTGTGCAAGATTATGAAATGTGTGCTTGCTATTCCCCCACGAAGAAGGAAAAAGCAATTTGAAATTGTGCTTACTATTTCATTTGTAGTAGTAAGATATTCTTTTGTCATGACTTGACTCAACAAAAAACAAGATTCCTTAATCCCAAAAGTTGACATTTCTAATGACTCTCAAAGAAAAAAGGAGCATAACTCTACCTACTATTTCATTTTTTAGCCATAATATAATTATGTTGTCACTACTTGACCAACAAAAAGGATTCCTTGACCCACAAAAAATCGACATGTGTGATGGCCCTCAAAGAAATAATTGCATGTACTATTTTGGTTTGTAGCTACTTATATATTATGTTATCATTGCTTGACCCAACAAAAAGACGAGATTCGTTGATGTGTGAAAATTACATTTTTAGTGCCTTTGGAAGAAAAATGAAATTGCTCTTATTGTAGATATGGACTTACGAACAATGTTTTCAGAACCGGACCGGACTCGTCACTGGATCGCGGTTGGATCGGCCCGATCGGATTCGACTAGATTGAATCGGATTTTATTAAAATAATATTATTTATAATAATTACAAATATATAATATAAATTATATGATATATTATATGAATATTGTACTAATAACTTATTAAAAATATTAAAAAATAATATAACATAATTTTTATTAATTAAAAGTTTTATAATGATAATATAAATAGATTATTAATAATTTAATATCTATTATTTAATGATGATAGATGTCATATTAATAAATTTTATCTTAAATTATTCTTTATTTTTTTAACACTTTCCTTTATATTTTCTTTATTTTATACCCTTTGATAAGTTTCTATTCTAATATTATTCAATTTAAAATACTTACCTTTTTATTTCAATTCCTATTTACATATGATATTCCTTTCTCTTTAAATTTCCTTATATTCCTTTCCTTTTTTCTCATTTAAATTTCATTATTTTATCATTTTTTAAAATTTTATTTTACAAAATATGCATTGAACCGGGTTGAACTGGTTCAACCAGCCCGGTTCAACCGGTTTTGCTCGGCTCAATACTAAAATAGTTTTGAATGCTTAACCGGACCGGATCACCGGCCGGTTCGCGGTTGAACCGGCCGGTTCGATCCGGTTTCAATAACATTGCTTACGAACCATGCTTGGACCGATAAAATCGGGTTTGACCATACCTCGGGTTGTGGCGGGCTGGCACGGCCCCAAGTTGAATCGTGTTGAGTCATGCTGGAAGGCACTTCGGCCAACCTGGCCCAGCTTTGGCTTGACCCATCCGGGTCGATCAAATTGGGTTGTGTCGAGTCGGGTCGCCCTTTTTTATTTTTTTCTTTATGTATTTATTATAATAGAAAAATGTAAATTTTAAAAGTAAAAAGTGGGTCACATAGTCAATATGTGAACACCCCTAGTCAATATGTTCGGTCAAAGTTAAAAAAAAAATCATAAAATTGAATAGTGTCACTTAGATAGTCTTTTAAGCGGACAAATCTCATGATAATTGAGATGCAATTGATTTGTACAATACTTTTGACAATATTGAAGAAGAGTGTCATGAATGCAATTTAATTTCATGTATACATGGAACCTAATTGAAATTAACATTAACATATTCTGGAAGAATTCTTATAAAGAAGACATTTCTATTGAACAGATAAATATTGAGTACAGGTAATAGATAAATCCATTTTTACTCTCATTTATCACCTTATTAGTCAAATATGAGGGCTCATCATTGTCGCATTCTCTATCACATCTGCTCAATTCCTTATCTACTTTTGTTTACCCTTCCCCATCCCACTCCCAATTGTCAGCTTATTCTTTCTTTGTGCAAGATTACAAAATGTCTACTTACTATTCCCCCATGAAGAAAAAAAAGCAAATTATGCTTACTATTTCATTTCTAGCAATAAGATATTATTCTATCATGACTTGACTCAACAAAAAGACAATATTCCTTCAAAAAAGGAACATAACTCTACCTGCTATGTTGTCACTACTTGACCCACAAAAAATCAACATTTGCAATGGCCCTCAAAGAAATAATTGTATGTACTATTTTTATTTGTAGCTAATAATATATTATGTTATCATTACTTGACCCAACGAAAAGACGAAATTCCTTGACGTGTGAAAATTACATTTCTGATGGCCCTCGAAGAAAAAAAGGAAATTGCGCTTATTGTAGATATGGACTTTCGTGCCGAGTTGGGCCTTGCTCGGACTGATCAAATTAAAATTGACCATATCTTATGCCGTGTCGGGCCGGCATGGCTCAAAGTTGTGTCATGCTAACAGGCATTTCGGCCACCCGGACCCCATTTTGGCCTGACCCTTCCGGGTTGGCCAGTCCATTTTTTTGCTTTATGAATTATAATAATAGAAAAATAAAGATTTAAAAAATAAGAAGTGGGTCTCATCATTTTTTTCCTAAGTGTTTTACTAAAAAAATAAGAAAATAATAAAAAAATATTATAATATATGACATTACGATTATTAGATATGGAATAAAAATATTTTTATATATTATATACTTATAAAATTAATGATATATGATTAAATATTTAATTGTATAATAAAATAAATAAATAATTCATATTTGCTGGGCCAGGCCAAAGCTCAGCAAAAAAACCATGTGAGCCGCATGCCAGCCGAGTGGCCCACATTATTCTACATCTTTGACTTATTGTAACATTCCAAAATTTTAAAAAATAAAAAAATAATTTCCATTATTAAATAAATTCAAAATTCAGTTACTCAGTAGATATTGTTAAAGTAAAGATTGAAAAAAAAGTATAGCTTGATAACAAGTAGGCAAAGGATAAAAGATGCATTATAATTGTAATAGGAATTGAGATTTGGATTGAGATTGGAATTTAATTTAAATCTAATCATGAAATTAATTATAAAGGATTTCTAATAGGAGTAAAATTATGAATTTTGCATTTAAATTATTCAAGAATAAAAATCATATTATTTTATTCCAAAATTAAAGTAATATGTATAATAATTAGTTATTAAATTTCTAAAGTTCATTAAAATAAAAAATAAATTATGGATCGAAAACATGATTAAGAGTTCTAGTTAGATTCAAACTTGAGGATTCTTTTCTCTATAAATAGGATCCCAAGAATCTCTTCCAATCCATTTTTCTCAAACGTTGTCCTACGTTTTCTCTCCTCTGTGCATGTATGCAAGTGCTCTCAACATCTGTCTACTCTTGGTTGATCCCTGAAAACAGGGATGTCGAGATTGCAGGGGAAACCAAGGTTTGGTCGTCGAAAGGTTAAGCCAAAATTTGATTGTTAAGGTAGTTTAATACCAAAGATACTTGTTGATGTTGGATTCATTTTTGCATATATTTTTTTAATAGATGTGATCAAATTTAAGAAGAGCAATAAATCTCAACATGTCCTCCTATGATCCAAGAATATGTTTCATAGATTTATGCATCAAAAGCATGTCGTTTAATTGCCTCAACTTTCCGCCAAAATATACGAAAAGTCTTCGAAATTCTATTGTGCCAGAACTTGGCCAAAGCTGACTAAGACTCGAGTCACTACAAGAATTTGATCCATTAGCTACTGATTTTAGTGACTTCATATTTTGTAGTAATATTGTCACAGTTAAGGACAGATTTGGGACATGTTTAGTGCACCCTCTTCAAAAACCTAACTAACAATATAATACAATGTTGTGATCACATTAACTATAAAAATTACGGTCATTAATATTAGTCGGTATTATAATAAATCTATAAATCATCTGCCCCAAAACTAACACATTAATTTGTCTCTAATTTTTCTCAAGTTTTGTCGATAACGGTTATAAATTTACTATTGAATTGTGATCATATTTATTGTCAACCATTTACACTATTTGCTTTAGTTACAATTTCCTTTGCTTACAATGTCTAGACCCTCGTACGAGATCATTTTGGAATCATAGTCAATCATCAAAAGTGGAATGATTTGTTTTCTTATTTAATAGTTTAAAATAACTCTCAAGATTTTTAAGGTGAATGTGAAACTTATAATAGAAATTTTAACTACATTTGTGCATATCTATGTATAATTTCATGTTGAACTATATATGTCTTTGTACATGATACGCAATGGATGCTTGTAAGATTGTTAGGAAAATAAATTTATATTCTTTTTTCTTGCGACTTATGATAATATATTATTATTTTGATTCTCATTTTTATTTATAAATTTGTGCATATGGATAGATGGGATTAGAACATTCATTAGGTTAACAAGTAAATTTACAATTTGGTAAAAAAAAATATAGTAACGTAAATAACAAATAAAAACTACAAAAGATCTAAAACATATATATGGAGAAAATGCGCCTACATTGCAGGCATCTCATGCATGGATGCGGAGCGCATTTTTGCTATTCGATCGGACATCTACGATTGTGCGGTGAGCGATAGTCATTGGATCCAAGGGCGATAATGATTATCAACTTGCACTACAAGAAAATTGCATTTTTCCGACAAGTAGTTTCCAGCGGAACAAAATTTGTCACAATTTGCGATGGATAGGTATCCGTCGGAATTTTCGACGATTGCAACCATCTGAAATAAAAATAATAAATTATCAAATCTATTATATTATTATTTTATTTTCTGACGATTAAAAATGTCGAAAGTTCCAAGGGATACGTATCCGTCAAAACTTTCGACGATCATAACCGTCGCACTACAAGAAAATGGAGAAAATCGTCGTTGCGATAGTCGTTGAGACGGATAATTTCTGTCGGAAATAAAAATAATAAATTATAGAATTTATTATACTATTATTTTTTTATGATGGTTTGGAAAGTCAGAATTTTCGATAGCTCCCCATCCGTCGGAAGTTCCCACAGTCCAAACCATCAGTAATCGTAAAAAATGATTAAATATTATAATATTATATATCATAATATATGATTTAAATGGTATTTTATTATTACAATTACCGATGGTCCGGACCATCGATACTCATAAAAATGATTAAATATTATAATCTTATATATCATAATATATGATATAATTAGTATTTTATTATAATAATTACCGACAGTTTGGACCGTCGGAATTTTCGACGGTCCGGACCGACACTAATCATAAAAATGATTAAATATTATAATCTAATATATCATAATATATAATATAATTAGTATTTTATTATTATAATGACCGACAGTTCTAACCGTCGAAAGTTCCGACGGTCCGAACTATATATTATAATATTTAATTATTTTTATGATTATCGACGGTTCGGACCATCGGAAGTTTCGACGGTCTGAACAAAAACCGTCGATAAAGTAAAAATATTATTCTATTATTACATTCTGTGACAGTGAAAACCGTCGGTATTGAAAAACTTATCCCGCCACCCTCCCCGCCTTTTTTTCCTTTCCCGCTCCCCACTTTCTTTTTATGTCTATTTATTACCAACCTCCTTCTCTACCTCCGCGACCCCTCTCTCTCTCCCATGGCCGGCCGGCGATCCCTCTCTCTCTCGCCCTCGCGCGCGACCCTCGCAGCGGATCCATCGCCTGGCGGCGGATCCGGACACCTCCGGCCTGGATTGGCTGCCTCACAATTGATCCGCCGCCTGGCGGCCTGATCTGGCCACCTCCGGCCTGGATCGGCTGCCTCGCAGCGGATTCGAGGCGGTTCTTCGAGGTGGAACCGCCACCTAGCACACTGATTTGGCCTGGATCGGCCACTCCCGGCGACTCCTCTCTCTCTCCCTGGCTGGCGACCCCTCTCCCTCGCGCATCCAGCCTCGCGGCGGATCCGCGACCTGATCCGGCCGCCAATTTTTTTTATTTTATACGTTATCTCAGATGGCTTAGGCCGTCGAAAAAGATCCCAGCCGTCGAAAGTTTCGATGGTTGCCACCGTCAAAATTATTCAACGGTCACGATCGTCTGAAGTTTTCGACGGTTGCGACCGCCAAAACTTTTGGCGGTCGCCACAATTGTCTGAAGTTTTGATGATTGCAACCTCCAAAGCTTTTGGCGGTTGATGCAACCGTCTGTAACTTTAGACGACCACAGCTATCTGAACTACCGACGGTTGGCAATCGTCGAAAATTTCCGACGGGTACGGCTGTCAGAACTTTCGACGGTTGCCTATTGCCCGTCGGAAAAGTGTTTGCGGCGAGCAAGTTTTTGGCATATCATATTCGTCGAAAACTTCATTTTTCGACGGATTTTGTAAAATTTGTGGCAGTCATGACAGTTTGAAAAGTCGATTTTTCTTGTAGTGTTGTGATCTTAAATCCCTAGCTGCAACCGCCCCTTCTACTTTGCTATATATATCTACGAAGATTACGATGACGTGGTATTTCTCTCACCTATGATCAATCGAAACATGGATCCTACAGCCACGCCATCTGCACTCAAGATGACAAAGACCCATTCAGCTGGACTAGCGAAGCGCATAGGCAATCTCGGTGTCCCGATGAAGCTTTTGAAATTGCCAGAGTTAGTGGCATGACTCCATAAGCACACGGTGGTGCCTAACCAGTGTTGCTCGACGTTCGTGCAGCAGAGGTAGCCCCGTGGCAGCCATGTGGTCTGTTGCCCAACGTTCAGACAAGCCACAAGCATAGAAGCACTTCATCAATCAGGTGATCAATGACAATGGTGATGTGGGGATCCTTGGGATGTGCACGTCATCTCATGCCTTCCGGCAATCACTAGCATTGGGTGCCCCGAGATCCTCAACAATGAATGACACATTCAGAGATTTCGGGTCGATAAGCGCCGGCAAACCAATCCATGACCACCATTCATGTGTCCGAGGGGACCTTTGCTGTGGGGGAGACAATGGTCTTGAGTCGTACGTGGAGGATGTGCCACACGGGAACATGATAGATGATGTGGGGGAATAGAATGGGCGACGCACAGGTGACACCATTGATATCCGAGTGTACGCTGGATCTGTTTCGCATCCATGCGTCAAAATGCTTGTGATGTAGGTGCATTTTGTCGTACATACATTTTAGTAAGATCGTATGGAATTGTGACAAAACTAATTAATTATACAATAAACTAATGAAAATAAGAATAATTCACAATTTTTTATATGTAAATATTAAATGAAACATTTTGTACAAAATAATTTTTAAGTATTCCTTAATCACATAATAAATTGACAAAATTTTAATAATATATATATAATTTAAAATTTATAATTATTAAATATTAAAAATATTTTGCACAAAATATTTTATCAATAATATATAATTACATAAATATATTTTATGCACAAAATATATTTTGCAAGATTTTTCCTCTTCTTACCTTAAAGTTTTTACCTTAAAGTTCTTACCTTAAATACATAGTGCACATGATTGTAAAAAAACCCTTCAACCTCGAAAAAAATCCTCCGATGTGGTCTTTGGAGGTTTTTTCACTCCTATTCCACTCATCGGGTCCAGCAACAATCGACGGTGATTCATCAGATGCTTCCACTTCATTCCTGTCCTACCTTTTTTCATTAGTTTTTCTACATTGTATTCTAAAATTTTATTATTTTCCTGTTTCTGCAACAATATTACCTACGGATACAATTTGTGATAATTTTATCTACGGATTTGCTACAAATTGCTATGTAGCTAATTGAGTAAATTCTTGTAGTGAGTTGACTCGAACTCGACTAGGGTTCTATGATATTTTTTTATGCAAAGTTGGCGACGCTAAATCCGACCCGGATTCGGTGTCGACCAAGGCCCAATTTTTTGTGAAACCTAGACTAGGTTCAAAATTAGAATAGAAATATGACTGTTCGGACATTCGACGATCGATCACAATGACTAGACCCATATTTTTTAGCCACTCGGTTTGGAATCTAAAAGTTATATCCTAACAAAGCCTAATTAAAATATGGTACGCGTTCAATCCATAAGGACCAACTCTAAAATCTCATCACTTCTTAAAATAACATAAAATACTTAAAATTTGGTAATAATACATAAATTTCATGGATTTAAATAAAATTTTAATATTAGTGAAGAGAAAAGAGTGTCTAGCCTATACAATCTAATTGGAGAAAGATTAGTTCGGATTGCATTTGTCTCAAATTGAATTTAACACAATCTATATCGAACAAGACCCTCTAGCACCAACCAAATTCATTGCAATTATATTATATCAGTAATAGTAGGATATTATGTGATATTATATTCTGATATTTAAAATGTTATGGTATTATGATGCACCTACGAGTTATATATCTTGTGCCATTATAATTATTTGAGTTTTCACTAAGAGGCATTTGAAATTATTTCTCTAACAACAACAACAACAACAACAACAACAACAATAATAATAATAATAATAATAATAATAATAATAATAATAATAATAATAATAATAATAATAATAATAATAATAATAATAATAATAATAATAATAATAATAATAATAATAATTTAGAGGTATTAGTAATCATCTTATGTTTTCAACTATCCTATTATATGTTATAATATTAAGTAAATAAAATTATTCAAACTCGTAGAATTATAAAACTAGGTATTTGAAATGTAATCAACCACCTCATAGTTTTCTTGGCTTAGTTGATTTTTCTTACACATTTAATATTTATAATATATTTTAGTTTTAAGATATATAGTATTACTAACTAGAGTGATTATTAATATATTTTTATTATGCTATAATATTTAAAATTGTATTACAAAAGTATAATTAAGTAATAATACTTATATAAAATATATAATGATCTTTTATAATTTATAGGATTTGGATGCACTGAGTAACTATTTAAAAGAACGTATTTCTTTTCACGGAACATCCACACAGTATAGTGTATGTTATTGTGGCTCTTAAAAGTGTTTTTTAATAACCATGTACGGGGATCGGTGTTGTGACTGTTCATATGTAGTAAAAGAGACCATTAAAATCCCTTACCGAAAAAAAAAACCTCTTTTCTCTTATCGAAAAAAAACATCTTTTCTTGTAGCGTAGAAGACGTGGAACCTTAGAAAGAAGCACCAGCCAACGTCACAATGGCATCCTTGGAAGACTTGGAGTAGTGAAAGTCTCCGATGGCCAAGCGCCAATAATATGATTTCTATATCAATCCTGTTGGAATTTATAACAGATATAAATTCTAGAGGTTGCGAAATATCTCTTGCAGCGGAAGCGGATCGTCGGGGTTTTCTCACGAACTCTTGACGAACGCACTTACACCTCAGGATCGGGAACCGAACCTCTGGGAAATGGAACTCTTTGCCACAACACAAGTACTCTAGACGAACCTCTGCGAAAGTATGTTTGGGACCTATGCTATGGATCCCCTTTTATAGGGTGAAAAGACTTGGACGATAAGTTAGGCAGAACGCATTACGTGCGTCCATCACGCGTATGATGATGTGTCTGCGCAGGCATGCGCCTCGCCCTAATGGGCCGCCCGTATGTGCGGCCCATGTGCCCAAAAGGGCACTATTTCAACAATCTCCCACTTGTCTGCATTGGGCATTGTACTTTCATTTATCCAGAATTTGTAAATGTGCCGTGCGACCCACGAGTACAAACACGCTTCTTTATAGGAGCTAGAAAGATACCTGTTTAGGTTCAATCACTCAACTATCTTTAGAGCGTATGTCATGCCCGTTAGGGATTCATGACAGCTCACATATGAACCAACAAATGCTCAAATAATAACTCGTATGACCTAAATCTGTCTTGCAGCATAGCTAAGACAACTCATGTCTTGCTCCGCGGTAACTATCTTTCCATTGTCTTAATTCATTCTTTCTTAGCAGGGTATGAGAGAGCCTCTTTGATAGATTTTGACTCAAGTTCATCTTCCAAACTTACTATGTTGACCTCATGTGATCCATGTTCATGCACCCTTCGAATTCAAAACGTCGGCGCGGAACATATTTTCTAGTACTTCGTCGAAGAAAATCTTCAGGTAGATCATCAGTTGACGGTTGTGAATCTCTTCCACTCGGATCAAGCTGTGGGATAGAGGAGACTAACTCCTCAACTGGTTGATCCGCTTGAGCCGTCAACTCAGGATCTTCCTCTACATCTATGAGAAATCCCTTATCTATATCGTCTTGCTTAGGAAATTCGTTCTCTATGAATGTCACATCTCTACTTTCGATTTTCGTTACCATACCATCTTCTCTTTCTCCTATGAATATATAGCCCTTAGAGGTTTCACAATATCTTATAAAGATACATTTCTGCCCTCTAAGACCCAACTTCCCATACTTATGAGAGTTGTTTAGAACATAGGCTGCGCAACCCCAAGGGCGCAAATAACTAAAGTTAGGCTTTCGATCTGTCCAAAGTTCATAATGTGTGGTAGAAATGGATTTCGATGGTACACGATTTAAAATGTAGGCTGGAGTCAATAACGCATCTCCCCAATACGAAATTGGGAGATTAGCTTGCGCCATCATGGATCAGATCATATCAAATAAAGTACGATTCTGTCTTTCCGCAATATCATTTTGTTGTGGAGTTCTCGGTACTGTTAATTGCCTAACTATATGTTTTTCATCACATAACTTTTTGAATAAGTCAGAGAGATATTCACGTCCACGGTCGGTTCGCAAGGCTTTAATCTTGCGATTCACTTGATTCTCTACCATGTTCATGAATCGTACAAAATAATCCAATGCTTTAGATTTATGAGAAATCAAGTATACAACACTGTAACGTGAATAATCATCAATAAATGTGATGAAATAAGAGAAACCGTGTCTTGCGTGAACATTCATCGGACCACATATGTCCGAATTGATTAATTGTAATGGGTACTCGGCGCGTTTTCCCATCCCAAATGGTGTTCTTATTTTCTTATCAGCTAGACATTCCTCACATGTTGGAAGATCAACTTTTGTGAGAGACCCCAAGAGGTCTTCTCTAGCAAGTCTATTCATTCGATCTTGACCAATATGTCCTAATATGGCATGCCAAATGTTGGCAATATCATTCACATCAACAGATGATATAAAAGAATAACTATTAGCAACAGATGCTATATTTAAAACATAAAAACCATTATTGAGAAAACCATTGCATAGAAGAACATTGTCATAAGATATTGTCATTTGTTTCCTCTGAAAACTTATTACATAACCAAGTTTGTCTAATGATGACACAGAAAGTAAATTTCGTCTAAAAGTTAAAGCATATAGAACGTCGTGAAGGTAAAGTATTTGACCGTTGCGAAGTTCTAACTTGCACGAGCCAATGCCTTTAACTTCAACTCTTTCATTGTTTCCAACGTAAATCCATTTGCTCCCCGCACTTATTCGGTGAAATTTCATGAAGACCCCGCGATCTTTCGCTACATGGCTTGAATCTTCTTTGGCTCAGTGCAATCACGAGCAAAGTGACCATGTTTGCTACAATTGTAGCAATTTACTTTATTCATGTCTACTTTGCCATCACGTTTTCCACGTTTGTGCTGGTGGCCTTGGGCTTTCTTCTATCCAGCATTTCCGCTCTTATTATTTGGTTGCAACTTATGCGGCATTTTTCTCTTGGATTGGGAACCAGCTCTTTGTCCACCATTGTCAGCAACTAATGCTTCAGAGGTTTGATTCATGGCTTGTAGGGCATCATCCTCCATTTCAATGTGACGAGCAGCTTGGTCAAAAGTTTTGATACCTTTGTTGTGCATCAAATTACAATGCATATGTTCCTACGGATCAGAGCTTGCACCTGTTGCTCGTCATCGAGCACTTGTCCCGCACTTTTAAGTTCACGGATCATATTAGACATCTCCTGGATATGCTCCCTCATCGTATGATTTGGTCGCTTCCGATAAGAGTCAAACTTGACCGTGAGCATTCGACGCTTGATGGTCGTAGTGACTCCATACTTATTGTGGAGCGCCGCTCACATTTCGAATGCTACCTTATAGACTTCGAATTCGCATAATAGGGAGTTATTCATCGTGCTCAGCAACGTAATGCCAGCAATACGATTCTTTTTAGTCTAGGCCTGATAGGCCTCCATGTCCCTCTGACGTTGGGCATTATGTCCGAGTGCAGGTTCAGTGACAACATGGTTAATGGTCTCCAAGACCTCTTGTTCTTCTAGAAGATATTGGACCGTACAGTGCCAAATATCATAATTGTCGCCATTGAGCTTCTCATTCTTATTCAGGTAAGCAATTATTGTTTTGGAACCCATGGTCTAGTTTGGTCACAAAAAACTAGGAGAAATCAGTGTTATGCATGTTTTAATTTTATCCGCAAACAACATAAAAAAATGAAATAACAATATTAATGAAGTAGTGACATCGAGAGGTTGTTGGACTCCCACTCATCTCCCACTATCTCCAAGAAATATTATTATTCATTATTTTAACAATGCGACAAAATTTATCTAAATGATTGAATTTTGAATCAACACATAATTCAAAATTTTCTACTCTATTCATTTTGAATCAACTTATAATTCAAAATCACTGAAATTCATTTCGTGTGATGAATCAAATTATTTTTAATATGACCAGGACAATCAGGACTAATGCAACGGGAGCTCTTCCCCAAGGGGTGCCAATTAAATAACCGTGCACTATCCTTCGCCTCGACAACACATTGGAAAAAATTGTGTTCCCACTATCACACATCAACCCTATTTCTGGAGACTGCGTTGACCATGCACCAGACCAATTCATCGAAATCTTTCTAGACATGTAATTCGGATCACGCACCACTCAACAGAAAGACGTTGGTTATTGTGATAATATTTGAATTTCAAGGTGCCTTAGTCCTACAAAAGAACTACCTATGTTTTATGTATTCTTTAATTACCTATAGTTTGTATAATTAGACGAAGCTATTTATTTCATACAAATCTAATCATTTAATTTAATGCTTTAAATCAACAAATGATTTTCTTTTGATAACATTAAATTGCATGTAATATTACAGAAAAATTTCTGAGAAAATTACAAATTTTTCCTGATTTTTCGAGATTTTATAATAGACATTTTTTATTTTCGAATTATTTTAAAAAACTGACGAAAATCAGAAAAGAAAAAAAAACTATTTATTGAGCCTCTCAGCCTGCTCAATTGTCACTTCTCATTTGTGCAACTCTTTTGCACCCAAATTGGGTCTTCTAGTGGGCCGTGTGCTGCTGGAACAATTTTCTTTTTTTTCTTTTTTTCTGCAACATATGCAAAAAAAATCTGAAATTTCACCAAAAATATTAAAATAAATCCAAAAAATATATTATGGTCTAGGTTCATCCATAATATATTTGTGATGACAAACTATATTTTGTCCCTTAGTTATGATCATACAATTGAGGTGCGCAGATCCCAAATAATAACAAATATTATTTTTTCGGCGCAATCACGAGTTCGAGAAAAATTTTAAAAAAAAGCTTTGATACCAATGTTGGAATTTATAACAGATATAAATTCTATAGGTTACAGAATACCTCTTGCAGTGGAAGCGGATCATCGGGACTTTCTCATGAACTCTTGACGAACGCACTTGCACCTCAAGATCGGGAACCGAACCTCTGGGAACGGAATTCTTTGCCACAACACAAGTACTCTGAACGAACTTCTGCGAAAGTATGTTTGGGACCTATGCTATGAGTCCCCTTTTATAGGGTGGAAAGACTTCGGCGACAAGTTAGGCAGAACGCATCATGCACGTCTATCACGCGTATGATGATGTGTCTGCGCAGTTGCCATTTATTTGTAAGAAATAAAGCCCTTGTGCTTCCTGAAGATCCTTTATCTGTGAGGTCTTTGATATTAATAAAAAAAATGAGTCCCAATGATAGAACCAATGGCACACCTAAGAAACCTGTGCTTCCTAAAGTTGACAACTTATGAAAAAGTGTCGTTTCCCGAGGAAATAGTTTCCTTCATCCACCTCCGACACATTATACTTCGTACTGGTGAAGATAACGACCAATTTGATGATGGTTCAATGTCCGGCAACTTCTCTCTGCAATCTCAAGGTGAACTCTAACATTCTGCTGCAACAATGTCTGATTCCTTCGTTCCAACAATCCAGCGATTCCTTCGTTCCTTCATTCTCTGCAATCCAGTGATTCCTTCGTTCCTTCATTCTCTGCAATCCAACGATTCCTTCATTCCAACAATGTCTGATTCTTCTAATGTCAGATTCTTCATGTTTTTATAATGAACTCTAGTTACCAGCATGCTTTTCTAATGTCAGATTTAGTTTTTCTAATGTCAACTATGATTAGAGAGAGAAATTGGTACTTCTAGGGTTCACGCTTTTTGGAGGAGGTATGGGGAATTTATGTTTGATTCAAAGATGTGATTCTTCTATGCTTCTGTCTCATTTTCTTCATAAAAAGATTATAATAAATCTGCAATGTAATCATTTTACGAAACTGATAGTATTATGTGCTTCTCTCTCTTTTCCTTATTTTATTCGAAGCCCTAAATCTCTTTTCCTATATGATTTCTCCTTCGTTCTGATTGCTGCATCTGTCATTCACTGGTGGCCCCTGTTTGCTGTTGCAATGGTTGAGTGTGGCCGCCTCTCTGGTTCTCTCTCCTCTCTTTACTTGCCCATCTGCTATTGGTTGTTTCTCTCTTCTACGTCTTTTTGTTGTTCGTTGCTTGCTTGTTATTACATGCATGATCTCCTCCTCCTGTTAAAAGAATAGTTTAGATGGAGATCTTTGTTAAGGAAGTCATCTTTTCTTCTGGAGATGTAAAAGTTTTCTCATTGTAGTTAAACATGATTGCAGGTGTTCCTTCGATTTGTTAGTAGTCGTGATTTTTACGCAGCAAGTGAACTCCATCTAAAGGTGAACATTAAGGTTATGCTTTGGTCTTTTCTTATCATAATTTTTTTCTATGCTTCTCTCTTTTTTCCTTATTTTATTTTGAGTCCTAAAACTACGATCCTTCATTCCAGCATGCCTCTCTTTGCTAGTACTTTATGAGATGTACTATTGCAATTAATTACTTGGTACCTGAATTGATAGGCATCGATTGTGTATAACTTAGTGACTATTATTTAATTATTATATTCTTCTTGGAGGTTCTCAATTGGTGCAATACTATTGTAAAGCTTCTCTTTATTATTGTAAAGGATTTCTGATTTATAATACTTATCTTTTTAATGTAGCGCAATGAATTTTGAATATTATTTAGGTAGCTTCAAATGGACAGCAATTCCAGCAATCTAGATAAGAGTTGGATGAATCTTCACGATAGATTTTCAGTAGAATATCTTCATGGTGTTGATGCATTTATGAAACATGCTGAATTTCGCCTAAGATCAGAATCTGATATTCGTTGTCCATGTCGCTATTGCTTGAATGTATATTTTCAACCGAAAAATATTGTCAGAGATCATTTAATTATCAAAGGGATAGATGTCACTTATACTAGATGGGTGTTTCACGGAGAAGAATTAGTAGAAGGTAATAATGACAATGACGAGGAGTCAATTTTGGGTAATGACTCTGAAGTAGATCAAATATTGGAGGATTTGCAAGTGAGAAAATCTATAAATGTGGACCTTGATGGGCCTTCTAATTTTGATAGCACATCATCCACACGTAACGAGGAAATGAACTTATTTAATGGATTGTTAAAGGATGCTCAACGCCAACTTTATATGGGATGCACAAAGTATTCATTGTTGTCTGCGGTGATACATTTGTTACACATAAAGGTTCTAAATCATTGGAGCATTAAATCATTTAACATGTTTCTTGAGTTTATTAAAGATATTTTGCCTGCAGACAATATACTTCCTTCATCCTATTATGAGACAAGAAAGTTGTTACAAGACTTAGGATTGGGATATGAATGTATACATGCATGCAAGAATGATTGCACTCTGTTTTGAAATGAAACAAAAGACTTTGAAGAATGTCCTCAATGCAAAGAGTCAAGATGGAAAATAAATAATGATAATGGTAAGAAAATCCCTCAGAAAGTATTAAGGTACTTTCCTATAAAAAGTAGATTACAAAGTTTGTTTATGTCTAGAAAGACAGCATTAGATATGCGATGGCATAAAGAAACAAGGGTTGAAGAAGACAATGTTATGCTGATTCAGAAGCTTGGAAACATTTTGACAAACAATATCCTTGGTTTGCACAAGATCCTCGAAACGTGAGGCTAGGATTAGCAGCTGATGGATTCAATCCTTTTGGTAATATGAATAATTCATACAGTGTGTGGCCAGTGATTCTTATGCCATACAACTTGCCCCCATGGAAAAGCATGAAAGAGCCCTTTTGTATGTTGTCTTTACTCATCCCCGGTCCTCGTGCTCCTGGAAAAGATATTGATGTCTATTTAAAACCTTTAGTAGATGAACTAAAAGAATTATGGTCCAATGGAATTCAAACTTATGATGCCATGGCGAAACAAATTTTCGTATGCATGCAGCCATTTTGTGGACGATAAATGATTTTCCAGCCTATGGAGACTTATCTGGATGGAGTACGAAAGGTTATTTTGCATGTCCTGTATGCAAAGATGAAACTAGCTCTCAACATTTGAGAAGTAAAATTGCATACATGGGTCATCGACGTTTCTTACCACCTGAACACTCATGGAGGAGTAAAAAGTTTAACGAAAAAATAGAAACACGAATGGAGCCAGAAGAGTTAACAAGTGATGAACTTTTAAAGCAACTGGAATGTTTAAGGAATGTGAAATTTGGGAAGCATCCAATGAATAGAAAGAGAAAACGACCATCGGATCAAAAGAATTGGACTAAAAGAAGCATATTCTTCGAATTGCCATATTGGGAAAAGCTTAAGCTTCACCATAATCTTGATGTTATGCACATAGAAAAGAATATATGTGATAACATCATGGGAACCTTATTGAACATCGAGCACAAAAACAAAGATATAGGTAAGGCTTGCCTTGATTTACAAGATATGAAAATAAGGAAGGAACTCCATTTACAACAGTATGGAGATAAATACATTAAACCACCAGTATGCTATAATTTGTCATTAATGGAACGACAAAGATTTTGTGAATTCATCAAGTCAGTGAAATTTCTTGATGGATATGCTGCAAACATCTCAAGATGTGTGAGCATCAAAGAAGGAAAACTATCAGGATTGAAAACTCATGATTGCCATGTTTTGCTTCAACGTTGCATCACATTAGGAGAATTGGCTAGATTCTTTCAAAGCTTGTGTTCAAAAACTCTAAGAATTGATATTTTAGAACAACTTTAAAAAAAAATTATATTCATTTTGTGCAAACTTGAAATGATATTTCCATCAGCTTTTTTTGATGTGATGCTACATTTGGCAATTCATTTGCCACATGAAGCTATACTTGAAGGCCCTGTGCAATATAGGTGGATGTTCTTTCCTGAGAGGTAATTTCTACTACTTTGATATTTTATTATTTACAAGTCTATATATTGGCAGCCTAAACAATCTTCACATTTAGGTATTTCGGAAATCTCAAAGGGTTTGTTAGTAACCGGGCTCATCTTGAGGATTCAATTGTAGAGGCATATATTGCAAATGAATGCTTGAATTTTTGCTCGATGTACCTTACAAGTGTTGAAACAAAGTTCAATCATGATGTGCGTAACTATGATAGTGAAGAGTGTGCTAATGATAAGATTTCGGTCTTCTCGAGTAGGATACGCCTTTTTGGGCACACGAAATTTAGGATAATGACTGATGACGAGTCAAAAAGTCTTCATTGGTATGTATTGAACAATTGCAAGGAGTTGCAGCCATATTTAGCTTGAGTGGTTAATTTACGCATGCTTCTTTTATCATTTTTTTAATGAAAAATTTAACAATATGATGTATATTATGTGTGGCAGAGAACATGAAATGGAGCTAATGCATAATGACCTTGATAATTTGGTAGAACGACAAAAGGATCAATTTCCCACGTGGCTCCAAAATAGAGTAAGATTTCAATATAAAATTTTCAATTAAACATAATAATTTAACTTCATACTAACATTATTTCAAATGATTTTGTAGATGAAATGTCTACATAAGGAAGAGTCACAAGAGATAATAGAACAGTTGCATTCATTAGCTTTTGGTCCAGACAAGCGCGTGAATGTTTATTTAGGATGTATAGTTAATAGAGTGAGATTTCTCACGAAAGATCGTGAAGAACGCAGAACAACTCAAGATAGTGGAGTTTGTGTTAAAGGAGAACATAAAGGCAAAGAAATTGAGTTTTTATGATGTGTTAATAGAAATAATTGAGCTAACATATGTTAAGGATTGTCGGGCGATTTTATTTAAATGGCAGTGGTATGACCTGGAGCGCTATAAACTTGTTCAAATTGATGAAGAGTTTAGGAGCATTAATATCAGTAAGCATTGGTATGAGAATGACCCATATATACTTGCTATTCAAGCTGAAAAAGTTTTCTACGTTCCGGACACAAAACTACAAGAAGATTGGAGGGTTGTGCAAAAAGTACATTATCGACACTTATATGATGTTGCATTCTTGCATTCATTTCATGAAGATAACGAAAATTAGCAAGAAGATGACCCATACCAAGAGGATGAGTGTACAAATGTGAGTATCCAAGTAGATAATTGCAAGATTGAGATTTTGAGCCGTCGGGATATTGATCCTGAGGTGCTTGATAGAACAAATGATGCACAAAATCATTTCGCCAATGACCTTACTTGTGATTCTGAAGAAGATGATTCATCTAACAAAGAAGATGAATTTGACGTTGATATTGAGTTATCGGATACTAAAGATGATATTTAAATAGTTAAGAGTCAATGAAGATGATATTTTTTCATAAATTATTTTTACTAATCTTATTAGTGATATTAATTGTATTCTACACTAATGTGATTGTCCTCATTAGGATGGCTCCTGGAATATCACGTATGGCATATCCTTCTTCGTCTTTGTCTGTGCCCGAACCTGCTGCCCCTAGCATCACCACTGAAGGTTCATGTAATTAGTGGTAATTTATATTGCAGTTTCTTTTTCAAAATCATGTATGGATAATTTTCTATCACATTAGGAATTGCTTCTTCATAGTATGGGTAATTTATATACATTAGGAGTTGCAGCCATAATAAGATCCAACACCCTTTTCATAGTATGATATTGCCATTTTGAACAACTTTTATAATTGTTAATTGCCTTCCTAATTAGAACAATCAATTGTTCATAGAATGAGTTTGATATTATTGTGTTGAATTTAATTAATTTCAACTTGCAGCAAGTTCATTGCCGCCCAAGAATGTTCGGGGACATAATCGTGGACTTCATTTGAACAAGCAGTATCGCAGATTGGGCAAGTTGAAAATTAATATACCTGAAGGAAGAAATAGGCCAGTGGGTTTAAATTGTGAAAATTTGTCTAGAGAAATTGGTATTATTGTTAGACAATTTGCACCCCTAAAGGTCAAGGGGTGGAAAGAAATAAGTAGTGATGATAAAATCATAATATTTGATCGCGTGAAGGTATACATAACACCTACATTATTGTATTATTGCTTTTGTATTAATAAGTTTATGATACATGCCAATTTTTTTCTCAGGAAAAGCTCGACTTACAATGGGATTTGCCCCATGTTATGAAGAGTGTTGATGAAATGGCACAAGATCGCTATAAGGATTATCGACACCGCTTACATAAAATATTTAAACAAGCTGGGGTTGGAGGAGCAGCACGAAAAAAGCCCCCGAAAGAATTAAAAAATCGTATGGATGATTGGAATTGGTTGTGCGACTACTTTGTTAGCAAAAATTTTCAAGTAAGTAAGTTTACTAACTTTTTACTTTTGTAAATATTGTTTCTCTATGTGTCTACAATTAATTGGCATGCCTTAAATTGCATAAAGATGGATATCATATATGTTGAGAATAACTTTATATTTTGAGCAAGTATATTATGATATTATACAATGATACCATGATTGATTATTTCAGGTACGAATGAAAGCAGGTACTGAAAATAGAAAGAAACTAAAATTTATTCACACGAGAGGTAGCCAAACATTTGTGGTTGTGCAAGAACAATTGGTATTTGTTCAATATAATTGTTTTACCATTCTATCTATTAAAACACGTCTATTAATATAGTTTCTTATTTTTTGTGTGATTATAGAAATGTGACCGCATTGAACTTTACAAGCACTCCTATTATGGAGACAATGGTTGGGTACATGAAGATATCAGAGCAAATTATGTGAATGAGAATACAATTTAGTTCATTTCAGAATTTGTATCTTTTTAAATATTGAGTGGATGAAACTAATCTTATATTTGATATTGTAGGAGAAAATGGTTGCTCTTCAAATGGATGAAACAATATATGGAGAGCCTGGATTGAATGATGAACAAATATGTCTTCAAGTGCTTCGTACACGACCTGGATATGTGCCTGAGTATGGACGAGGTCCTAAGCCCCCCGTCGTCAAGGGAGTACAACGGAAAGACGATATACCCATTTGGAGGAGGAACTAATGACAACAAAAGAGGAGCTAAACAACACTAGGAATGAGTTAGCCAATACTATGAATGAGCTAGCCAACACTAGGAACTTGGTAGCATCACAAGAAAAGAAACTTGAATGGCTTATCAAAAAGGTTATGGGTGGACAAGAAGCTCCAGATGTCCCCTAGATGTTTTTTCAAGATGGCCAATACAAAACTTTTTTTTGTTTGACTTTGAGATAGGTTTTTGGGATGAACTTTGTGTTGCTAGACTTTTGTAAACAACATATGCCATTAACTTGTGTAATGGGTCCCACATAGTTGACTTTTACTCTCATTGTCATGTGAGATTTCATAATTTTTGTGCTCCACCTTATATGTTTGTTTTGTTAATGGATTCACATTCAAGTTTTATTTTCCCTGTACATGAACTTTTGTTTTCCATGTATATGTTATACATAATTTCTTATGTATTATATTCTAAAACGTTATCTAGCATATTCATATAGTAAAAATTGTTAAATTTCGATGTCTACTATTTCTATATGAATTATTTAGTACATAGTATAGTATATGTAATTTTTGCGATCAAAATTTATGACTTTTTAGATCATCCAGAAAGTATTAGCATACATTTTGTTACGAAAAAGGGGAGAGAGGGATCGCACGAAATACAGAAGAACACGAAGAGGAAAAACGGCGGCGGCTCTTTGTTATGGAATAATGATGATTACAAGGATAGGTCTCGGTCTAGACCCCTAGCGAGACCCCCGTAGGGAAATTCTGCTGAAGCGTCTGACTATGTAGGGGGACCAATTGGGTTCAGATTCAAGGCATTATTAACACATTTAGTGACCAATGAGTTGGACACAAATTGCACTTCCTTTGGAAGCAAAAAACAGAGAAAAAAGAGCGACCAAAGTTAGGTATTAATGACCAGTACTCAAATATATAGAGGCCAAAGTTTTGGTGTTTGAAAAGTGGTCATTTTGTGACCAAAGTACAAAATCTGTCGTCATGTAAATTCAACGACCGGTTTCAGCGACCCTGTGAAGAAGAAGAAGAAGAAGAAGAAGAAGAAGAAGAAGAAGAACACAACTTGAGTTCCAAAGAACACAACTTGGATGATCAGATTGAGGTTGAGAATACAAGTTTCGACGTGCTGGAGAATTTACAGCCGCACACGAACATCGAGAAGTTGAAAATTCAAGGATACATGGTTCCCATCTCTTGGCGTTCTACGATTCTATGAAATGCCCGACTGGAAGGAATGGGACGGAGTGCGAGAGGATGACTTCCCTCAGCTTCAAGAACTCACAATCCATGACTGTCCGAAGCTTACGTCCATTCCGGATCTTCAAAATCTCTATCATCTTTCGAATTTAAGCATACAGAGGTGCCCTGAGCCTGTGCTAGCCAAGTTAGAAAGACTTTGACGTGGGAAAGGAAGAGCTTTTTGAAATTTTGAAGAACTTGGACCTCGAACCACAAATCTCTTGCTATAACAGGGTTGGAGAATTCCTTCAATGTGTACGAAGCTGAGGACATACTGATTGTTAAGCATCAACTTGGGAGGTTGACACTTCCATGGAATGTTTCTGCTCGCAGCCATTTCATATCTTATTGTGAACTGTGCCTGATTTTAGGTGACACTGGCATCGCCTTTACTGTATTGTAATTTCATTTACGATTTATGGCTTTATTATGCGGACCTTGTATTTTGATGTTTTCAATTGCTGGTGTAATGCTTATTTTTAGAAATTAAAATTTGGATAACTTTCATGTTAGTACCATTTGATGTTATTGTTATATATACTTAAAATAATATACTCATCATACCGAGACTTGGATTTTCTGACTAATTAGTTTTGTTTTTTTCATTTTTTTTTTTTTTGCATTTCCTGAGAATGCTTTGCCGGAATTAATGAATTACTTGCCTGACATGCTACATGAACCTTGATTCATCCTTCTTTTATGTTATTCTAGGGAATTGTGAATATTTATCTTCTGAAAAGTATAATTTTTTAAAAATCGCTTGTACAGATCTAAGTTTTAGTCATCTGGTGTTGGGCTTAAATGTAGCAAACTGATTGGTGTTTATTGAGTTGTGGAACCTTGTTGAAGGCATCTGAACCAAGAGTCAAATTTGTAGGTTAAAAGGATTTGCACCATCGTTTTTGCAATCCAATCGGTTCTTGACTTATCTAATGAATGATTAATTATATTTCACATAGAAACAACGGTAACTTTAGGAAAATTTGACATTTTTTTAGCCAGCCACCAAAGATTCCATTGTGAAATAATCTTGTTGCTGCATTTCTTCTCGTCTTCGCTGTCTCTCTCTCTCTCTCTCTCTCTCTTGCAACTAAAGATAAATTTGCGTGCTATCTACACTTAAGTTTTTCGAGAGAGAGATTGAGTCTATTGTTATAAACGAGAACTTGTTGACCTGTCTACGCCCTTAATGTGTTTATATGCAATTGCTTGGTTTTGTGCAGTTTGCTACTCTCATAAGCATGGAGTCTAAACTCATCTAGTCCATTCAACTTTAGCAACATGTTCCTCCCACAAGCCTCTAAGTCGAAATTTTAGAAACTTTGTAACATACTATGCCCTATGTTTGATTTCAAAGGTGGCAAACTTTGCAATCATGTTATACATGTTATACATCACGGACACCCGTAGGACTGCAATCAGTCTCCAAGATGATTTCTTTTGTTCAACTCTATTCCAAGATGTGCACTATTTTGTCTTGGCCTATGACAATTGCAAGAGGTTAGAAAACATATGGGGGGTTGTTTGTAAGGGGCTTTTTCCAATATCCAAATTCAGATCAACTACATATAAATGCATTTTTGGAACCTGTTAGCGTACACTGTAAAAGGACAAAAGTCAGACCTTCTTCGGGTGTGCAGTTCAATGAAGTGGCCAATAGGATTCCAACTCAATGATATTCCGTTGATATGTTTTAGGCACTTTGGACTGGGTACGACTTTGAAATAATATAAAAAGATCATTATCGATCTTTATTATAAATTCTCTTTTTGTTCTTTTGAAGGAAATAAGATTATTGTGATCCACGTATAATTTACAAACAAGAGTTTTTCTCCACGCTAGCTCCTTTCACCTACATTCAAATTCACATTTCGGTCACAAAAGAGGGTAAGTAGAGGTGGGGATTTAGTATAAATGCCGGAGGGTGATCATTTACTGAACATAGTAACTTCATATATATATATATATATATATATATTACTTGAATTAGAGAATCAAAGCATTATGTCTAAAAAATATAATTTTGTATATATTTTCCCTCCTTCCTCTACTAAGTTTTTCATATATCTCTTAATTCTTCATAGTATATATCTTAACATGAATTCATAGTTCATGTGCCAATTCAAGAAGGTAAATGCACTTCGACTTTAGTTATAAGCCATGCACTGGTGATTTCACAAACTTGTAATCAATGTTTCTGGAAAAGCCAAATAAAATGTGACACGTACTGATGAAATATTGGTCGGCTTATATTGCCAAGTTGATTCCAAGAAATCACTTTGCCGAAGAAGAGAGCTATAGCAAATTAAAAATATATCAACCATGCATTTCGTCAGTAACTTCAGTTAGTGGAAGCTCGATCACGCATCTCTTGAGTCATAACAAAGTGCAGCATAAAGGATCTGATTCCAGGTGTCCGGGACTCCTGCAACGCACCAATGTGTGCAATCGTAGCCCGGTCCATTGTAGTAGGTGGATGGATGGCCGTCCTTCCTGAGCTGCGAGAGCAAGGTGATGTCCATCAGATACACCGGCTTGGACATGGTGCTGAGCACACTCTTCACTACGCCCTGCGCCGGGACAGGACCTCCAGGGTACGTCGTCCCACTGATCGGCTGTGTTTGCTTGCGGCAGTCCCCGGTTGGCTCTCCCCACTCAGCTCCTCTAACATATATGCTCAAATATATAGATATATACCAAAGAAAAAATCTTAATATAATTGATCTATCAGATTGTAATCGATTGCGAACTCACCCATAGTGATCCGGCGAGATGCCCTGGAAGAACACTTTGGTGGTGGCAGGATTGACGTTGGCGTTCACCCACTTGGCCCACGTAGTCAGCCCCTTGTTGAAGGCCACCAACCTGTTCATGTCTTTGAGCACTTGGCTCCCGTCCTGCACGTAGTCCCATCTGCACCAGATGGACGGCCGTTTGTGTTATCGGAAGTTCGTAGCCCTAGCAGATTAACGAGCAACAACAGTTCATATTATGTAAAAGAACGATCTCACACTGTTGGGCGCCTCCTGTGAAAGTCCACCAGTGCCAAGTGTCGAAGATCAAGACGTCGATGCCCGACCAGGCGGCGCCGCCGTCGATGATGGAGTCGAGCTTTAGGACCCGTCCTATCTTCTCCTTCGCGATCTCCAACAAGTACGGCGCCCAGTAAAACATTATCGACACTTCATAATCCTAGGGAAAGAAACAAACGTCGATCAACAATGTTCATGCATTTGTAATAGAAACAAGTATATAAGCTGTAAAGCATAAAGTGAAATGCCATGTTAACAAATTTACATCAATAAGATGATCATTAGTTGTCAATGAGAACCAGATCCCCGGTTTCTGAACAATCAGCTTTTCCTATGCAGCCGCAATCTTTTGCTAAGAATTCAAGGTCCATTGGTTTCACATCTTACGTAAATACAGACATCTCATTGGTAACAGTTCTTCTGTCACGAAAGGTGGAAGAGAGATATTACACGAACACAAAATAATGAGAAGAATAAGCGATGACTCTTTTTGTTATGGAATAATAATGATTGCAAGAATGATTTTCTGTTTGGACTCTTAGGAAGTATATATAAGCACTCCCTTTGATATATGATATTGAGAGTCTGAATTAATCTTCAAAATAAGACATTTATTTCGTAATAAAAAAAATAAATTAATTTCGAATCACATATAAAATATTCTTGAAAATTTTCATTGAAGCGAGATCACATAGAAAAATTTTGCTGAAGCGCGTGACGACGTAGAGAAATCACATAGGGTTACAATTGGGGATTAGATCTTTGAAAATATCTTGGCCTGAACACTATTATTTTTTTCACATGATGTACCCATTCGGCATCGGGATCTCGTAATTATTATTTCTTTATATATGTTTCACATTTTTTAAGATGTAAGGATCACATAGGACGTGATGCATCCAGATAGAACAAGTATGGGGATTTTGGTTCTTCATAATTATTTCTTCTTCTCTACTAGCTTTCATATTTTTCAACAAACTAATTAAACAAAACCTTAAAAAAGTATCTTATAATGATTCATATAATAAATGAGACTGCTCAAACAAAATTGAATGGGGGAAGAATCATCGAAGCACCTCAAGTGTAACGATCCTAATTTTTGAGAGTTAAAAAAAATAATATTTTATTATTTATTTTGAGAAAAATGATCATTAATATTATTACAATAAATAATTTCGAAAATAAAGGAAAATAGGAGAGGAGTTTAATTAAGGATAAAAATGTATTATGGGATATTTATTTAAATTCGGAATTATTTAATTATTAAAATAAATCAAAATTGTTAAAAGGGATTAATTAAAAGATTAAATTTGATTAGGATTGTAAGTTATAGATGAATTGGAGATAAAGATTTAAGAGCCCTATAAATAAATCCTTAGAGTCGATCGTCAAAAGAGTTTTCTTCTCTATGGGTTCTTAGTGTCCGACGACAGAGGCATGGCAAGGCATGATTCAACGTCGAACGGCTACGAGGTACATAGGGGGATTCCATTTTCTATTGTGTCGTAATATTTTATGGTGCAATCTAGTTTGGAATTAGAATTATTACGGTCGTAATATTTGTTTGCTATTGCATCGTAAGGTTTTACAATGCAATTTAATTTTAAATTAGAAGTATTACGGCCGTAAATTTGTTTGGCCATAATTTTCTGTTCCGGCCGTCAAGAGAGAGAAGAGTAGAGTTTTACGGCCGAAAAAAGGGTGGATAGAGAATTAGGAAAAAAAAGTGTTTACGGCCGAAGAGTTAGGGTTTTCGGCCGTAACGGAATAGAGAGGTAGAGAAAGATGAAAAAGAAAAAAAATGTTTACGGCCGAAGAGTTAGGATTTTCGGCCGTAATGGAATAGAGAGGTAGAGGAAGCAATGAAAAAGAAAAAAAATGTTTACGGCCGAAGAGTTAGGATTTTCGGCCGTAATGGAATAGAGAGGTAGAGAGAGAAAGAGGAATCATCTATTACGGCTGAGAAGTTGGAAAAGAGAATATTAGAGAGAGAAAGGGTAAAAAAAAGAGGGGATGGAGTTTACAGCCGTAAGGAATAGGAGGTAAAATCTGGAGAGAGAAAGATGTAGAAAAAAAAGGGAAGAGAATTTACGGTCGTAAAATTAGAGAAGATGGAGAGAGAAAAAATAATAGAGAGAGAGATTTATAAAAAAAAGGGGAATTGATGTTACGGCCGTAATGAACAGGGAGTACACCACCGAGAGTTATTACTTATTTTTGAGTAAATTTTAATTACTAATTATTATTGTTGTTATTAATTAATTTGATGTATTAATTATATTGTCGATGATTGATCTGTTTATATTATGATGAACTTTGATTTTGATTGTATTGTTGACCTACTTAGTTTTGAGTTCAGAATTTATCTAATCAAATTGATAATTTATTTAAAGATAGACATTTTAGGTAAGCAAGATAAAAGCCGAAAGCTACTGGGCCCATATTCACTGATTGCCACTAAGCCGGGACCAATTGAATTGAATTGAATTGAATGGGGCAAATAGTGTAAAAAGTTATGGCTGTCCTGTGTATGACCACTCGTCCCCCACCATACACGAACCCATTGAATTGTATCGGGCTTGCCGTGGCACTGATCCCCCACTGGCCTGCATGAAAATGGCATGGTGTCCTTTAATTGATTGAGCGCTCCTCATTGAATTGGATAACTCCGAACATTGAAAATCGAATCGAATTGAATTGAATTGAAATTGGAATTGAAGTGAATGGAATTAAATCATGGTCATTTGGATATATTGGCATGGAGTTGACAATTATTATTGCCCTATTGAATTGAATTGTTATTGGCCAATGACCATTGATTATTGAATTGGAAATTGTTAATTGAATATTGATCTATTAATCAGGCAATTGATAAGTATTAATTGGAACAATTGTTATTGATTTATATTGATCTGTTGACCATAGCCTGATATATTGTTCATATTGATAAATTATTAATTGATTATTGTATTGACTGCTCAATCGACTCATTATTGATTTTATCTTATTTTCGATTGAGCATATTGATTGTCTTTTAGACCCTACGTACTGAGTATTTTTATACTCATGGATATTTCCCTGTACCTGGATCCGTGCAGGTGAGAGAGCTATAGATTATGGTCCTGCAGGTGGCTACGTTCAGTGATAGACATATGTTGCACATGGCATTAGATCTAGTTATTTAATTTTATTACTTCCGCACTTATTAGAATTGTAAACTCATGGATGTTTTAGCATTTCAATTATTATGGATTATTAGTTATTATTTTTGAAAAGTCTTCCGCATTTATGTTTTATATTCTGCACTTTATAGATTTTATTCCGCAAAAAAAATATTTTATAGAAAATTGGATAGCGCCTTTGGGACGACTCTGAGCACGTGAAAGTCACGTGGGTCTCGGGGCATTACAGAAGGTATCAAAGCCTAAGGAGAGACACTTCTTAGCTGTCTCTAATAGATAGAATTGAGTCCATGTGCAACTGTCACGAGCAACCACTGCATCCATCCAGTAGGGTCAAGTAAGTTTTTCATTATGACATTGTCGTTGACTACTTACTTATGGAATTGTATTGTATTGTTTATTATTGAGTGAGCACAGATGTCTTTCAAGTTGATGACCTCTCATCAATTTTATCATGAACTGAGAAATAAATATCGATGATCGAATTCTCAAAGTGCAGAGGAGGATGGCCAAGCGGCCCAAGGCCCACAAGTAAATAATGAATGGGTCAATGAGCGTCAAGAGGAATGATCGAGGCATGAATCATCACCGTATGAATCTCATTCAATGTATAAATAATATAGCAACACTCAGAGTCATGATGTTCCTCCTCACGATAATCAAAAAGAGATTTTTAAGAGTTTCTTAGCTTATAGTCTCCCCAATTTGATGGGAAGGGTGACTTCGAGAAAGCCTATAGGTGGCTGGAAGAAATTGACCAAACCCTAATGAAGATAGACTGCGGTGAGAACTGCAAAACTATATGTGTTACGAGGCATTTGACAGGTGACGCTAGGCATTGGTGGAAAACAACAAAGGCTGACACATTCTCCGGGAAGGACCTGATTCCTTGGAGAAAGTTTAGAAAGATATTCAAAGATTGCTATTTGCCTGTTTCCCAAAGAGTGAGGAAACGGAAGGAGTATCGAGATCTACATCAGGATACCATGATAGTCAAGGACTATACGATCGAGTTCTTAAAGTTAGAGAAGTATGGTACTCGATGAAAATCGAAAAGAAATCGCATTACGCAATTGTGGAAGGTCTCAAGTCAAACCTCCGAGAAAGGGTAAAATGCTTTAACTTTCAGACCCTTCAAGTTGCGAAAGAGTTCGCTACCATGCTTGAAAATGATGATGCCACAAACACAACTCAACCGAATCAAGAGGACATCGATAATGATCAGAATTGTATTTGGAGTAAAGATAGAAGACATGAAAGAAAAAGAAGTGGCACCAAGAAAATTACAATCGAGAAAGACCACATCCACCATGGAATGAGCCACCATCATATAAAGAATCATGCAACTACTGTCATAAAATGCATCTCGGTGAATGCTATTGGAAATAGGGGCATGCCTAAATTGTGGCAAGATGAGTCACTTCGCAAGAGATTGCAATGAATCAAGGCAGGTAGAACCTCTGCAAAAATAGAATAATAGATCTTCGAGAATGGTGCAGAAATCACCCAAATAGATTGATATGTTAAGACATATGACTTGAAGCTTAATCAAGTCTAAATTGTAATATGCACTTCAATTAGACTTTAGATATGTTATAGTATTCAAATAGCATGTGTTATATGGAATGGATATAGTTCATAGTTTATTCTTCATAAAAATGAAAGATCGACCATTGAAAATTAGAGTGTTTAATGGAAGCACTCATATGACAATATTTCTAAGGAGGTTATCGATTGGTTGGTGCTCATAATTTGCGCAAAAGTGAGGATGCACAACATAATGATATGGAGGAAGGACAACATCCAAATATGTTGAATAATTATATTATAGTTGTTACTACATTGGTTAACCCAAGATCGATGACATTCTAATATATTTGTCGAGCCTAGAGGAACATGCGAAACATATTGCAAATTGCACTCCAACATTAAGAGAAATAAGTATGTGTCAAAGTCTCGAAATACAAATTTTGGCAGAATGAGATAATGTTCCTCAGGAATATCGCATAGATGAAGATGGATGCTATAACCAAATGGGTTCAACCAAAAGGTGTGTTAAAGAAAAAAAAGGAACTTCCTTAAACATGCAAGATATTTTCGAAGAATCGCACCAGATTACTATGCAACAGTATCACCATGGACAAACCTCACAAAAAAAAGGATATAAAAAATTGAATGGCTCAAGAAAAGCTAAAAATAGGTTTTAAAAATTGGAGAAGGAATTGACAACGATGCCCATTTTTTTTTTAAAAAAAAAGGACCTTCAAGCCAAGGAGGTTATGTCGCCCACAACTATGCATACAACCCCCGCATGCATGAGTCGTGATGCTATATAGGAAAAAGATAGTTGCCAACACATTAAGACGATTAGATATCGAATTAGCAATTGTGGTCTTCATCCCAAGAATCGGTGACACAATGTGTAGGGTGAAGAGTTTGAATTCTCCACGAACCACCAAAGTTGAGGTACACTTCCGAACATTTGTCGAAAAAAAAGGGGATCCAATTATTGAAAGATTACGAGTTTGTCAAAGCAAACTCAATTGAGCATATGTTAAGCAGAAAGGTCACTTGCTCATTTGACGGTGAGCCGACAGAATATGAGCATTGAGCAATTGTATCGTCCAAGTCAGTCTAGTGACCAACAGTGATGGTGCAAGGATAGCAACACATCTTACATGCAATCGAAATTACTATGGAAGATCGGCAAATAAAGTGAAGCATCAGAGGTCACATGGTGTACTACAAGAGCTTGAAAATCCTCAATAGTAATAAAAAAAAGATAACGATGGATGTTATTATGTTATTAGAGGGTTTGACATGGACACAATGTGATATGAGTAATAGATGATCGATATATTAAAATAGCCAATGTCATACCCATTAGAGAAAGGTTAGTCCATCGAAAGCCTCATGGTCATTTTTTTAAGGAGGTTATCCGACTACATGGAGTGTTGATATCCATCGCGTCGAATAAGAATCTACAATGCATAGACCAATTCTGATGGAGCATCTATAGAGAAATTGGGATGTGGTTGAACTTCTAGATCACCTTCCATTCACAGATGAATGAGTAGTCTGAATGGACAATTCAAACCTTAAAAAAATATGTTCTGGACTTGCATTAGACCGGAGTGATAATTGAAAAAATAGCTCCCACTAGCGAAGTTAGTATGTGGCAACAGCCGCCACTCTAACATAGGCATGCCACTTCATAGTCATGTATGGAAGGCATTATTGCTCACCTATCAGCTGGAGCGAGGTTGATGGACAGTTCGTTGATGACAATTCTCGTCATGAGAATAACTGACGCACATTCAAAAGGATGTTGACAAAATTTGCTTCATCAAGAAATGTTGAAGGTAGTCCACATGAGATAAAAATAGTAGGCTGACATAGTGAGATTAGTAACATACGTAGGACACATCATGAAGATGAAGATGACATTTCCAAATGGAAAGTTGAAATCAGAAAAGATTTTTCAAATTTGTTAGGTAGATGATGTAGTTTCGTTTACACAAATTCGAGGACGAATTTACTTTTAAGGAGGTCATGATGTAACGACCCCAATTTTTTAGAGTTAGAAAAAATAATATTTTATTATTTATTTTGAGAAAAATGACCATTAATATTATTATAATAAATAATTCCGAAAATAAAGGAAAATAGGAGAGGAGTTTAATTAAGGATAAAAATGTATTATGGGATATTTATTTAAATTCGGAATTATTTAATTATTAAAATAAATCAAAATTGTTAAAAGGGATTAATTAAAAGATTAAATTTGATTAGGATTGTACGTTATAGATGAATTGGAGATAAAGATTTTAGAGCCCTATAAATAAATCCTTAGAGTCGATCGTCAAAAGAGTTTTCTTCTCTATGGGTTCTTGGTGTCCGACGGCAGAGGCATGGCAAGGCATGATTCAACGTCGAACGGCTACGAGGTACATAGGGGGGATTCCATTTTCTATTGTGTCGTAATATTTTATGGTGCAATCTAGTTTGGAATTAGAATTATTACGGCCGTAATATTTGTTTGCTATTGCATCGTAAGGTTTTACAACGCAATTTAATTTTAAATTAGAAGTATTACGGCCGTAAATTTGTTTGACCGTAATTTTCTGTTCCGGCCGTCAAGAGAGAGAAGAGTAGAGTTTTACGGCCGAGAAAAGGGTGGAGAGAGAACTAGGAAAAAAAGTGTTTACGGCCGAAGAGTTAGGGTTTTCGGCCGTAATGGAATAGAGAGGTAGAGAAAGATGAAAAAGAAAAAAAAATGTTTACGGCCGAAGAGTTAGGGTTTTCGGCCGTAATGGAATAGAGAGGTAGAGGAAGCAATGAAAAAGAAAAAAAATGTTTACGGCCGAAGAGTTAGGATTTTCGGCCGTAATGGAATAGAGAGGTAGAGAGAGAAAGAGGAATCATCTATTACGGCTGAGAAGTTGGAAAAGAGAATATTAGAGAGAGAAAGGGTAAAAAAAAGAGGGGATGGAGTTTACAGCCGTAAGGAATAGGAGGTAAAATCTGGAGAGAGAAAGATGTAGAAAAAAAAGGGAAGAGAATTTACGGCCGTAAAATTAGAGAAGATGGAGAGAGAAAAAATAATAGAGAGAGAGATTTATAAAAAAAAAGGGGAATTGATGTTACGGCTGTAATGAACAGGGAGTACACCACCGAGAGTTATTACTTATTTTTGAGTAAATTTTAATTACTAATTATTATTGTTGTTATTAATTAATTTGATGTATTAATTATATTGTCGATGATTGATCTGTTTATATTATGATGAACTTTAATTTTGATTGTATTGTTGACCTACTTAGTTTTGAGTTCAGAATTTATCTAATCAAATTGATAATTTATTTAAAGATAGACATTTTAGGTAAGCAAGATAAAAGCCGAAAGCTACTGGGCCCATATTCACTGATTGCCACTAAGCCGGGACCAATTGAATTGAATTGAATTGAATGGGGCAGATAGTGTAAAAAGTTATGGCTGTCCTGTGTATGACCACTCGTCCCCCACCATACACGAACCCATTGAATTGTATCGGGCTTGCCGTGGCACTGATCCCCCACTGGCCTGCATGAAAATGGCATGGTGTCCTTTAATTGATTGAGCGCTCCTCATTGAATTGGATAACTCCGAACATTGAAAATCGAATCGAATTGAATTGAATTGAAATTGGAATTGAAGTGAATGGAATTAAATCAAGGTCATTTGGATATATTGGCATGGAGTTGACAATTATTATTGCCCTATTGAATTGAATTGTTATTGGCCAATGACCATTGATTATTGAATTGGAAATTGTTAATTGAATATTGATCTATTAATCAGGCAATTGATAAGTATTAATTGGAACAATTGTTATTGATTTACATTGATCTGTTGACCATAGCCTGATATATTGTTCATATTGATAAATTATTAATTGATTATTGTATTGACTGCTCAATCGACTCATTATTGATTTTATCTTATTTTCGATTGAGCATATTGATTGTCTTTTAGACCCTAGGTACTGAGTATTTTTATACTCATGGATATTTCCCTGTACCTGGATCCGTGCAGGTGAGAGAGCTATAGATTATGGTCCTGCAGGTGGCTACGTTCAGTGATAGACATATGTTGCACATGGCATTAGATCTAGTTATTTAATTTTATTACTTCCGCACTTATTAGAATTGTAAACTCATGGATGATTTAGCATTTCGATTATTATGGATTATTAGTTATTATTTTTGAAAAGTCTTTCGCATTTATGTTTTATATTCTGCACTTTATAGATTTTATTCCGCAAAAAAATATTTTATAGAAAATTGGTTAGCGCCTTTGGGACGACTCTGAGCACGTGAAAGTCACGTGGGTCTCGGGGCGTTACATCAAGTACCACGGAGCTATCTTGCCTCGTGATGTTGCTGTTGGGCACTGCTGCTTGAAGCATGCAGTTAAGGGACACGTACTGGTTGAAGCTGATGGAGTCGCCTATGAACATTATCTTCTTCCCCTTCATCTTCATTTGCATCAGGAAATCTCGGCCGTCGAACCTTCATGATCAATCACAAAATATATCGTTGTTCGAAGTGTGGAATATTGTTGTCTCAAAATAGCATTCGTGGCTACAGAGATCGAAAGAAACAAAAACAAAAAAAGATCACACAAACCTTGGGAGCTCACAGGCGTCGGGCTTCCACCTATAACTGAGGTAGTAGTACTTGTCCGGCCGGCTGGACCCTTGGCAGTCGAACTGCGGCGGAAGAGTTGTAGAGCGGGTAGCTTTCATCGTACACCCAACTCCCTTGAAAAAAGTTGCACTTCACGTCACTCGCCCCCTCTGTCCCCTGCTTACTGATATGATCAGGGTCGTCATGCTGATTGCCGCCGGTGATCTTGTAATGTCGACGAAGAAAGGTGGCATTTGCCTCCCATGCCAAGCCAGCAGGAAACACGCCAATGAAGGCCACGAGGAAAACGCCGGCTACTGTGAGGCTCGGCCACATTCTGGATGTAACACCACCAAATTTTGCCCTAAAAGTTTAAAAGTTAAAGGGCAATTAGGTCATTTCGATAATTATAGCTCGTTTGTCATCACTTAATCAGATTTAACAATAATGCAGCAGAAACTAGTATTCATTTAAAATAAGATAAAATCACCAATAATTCAGCGGAAGATTTAGATAAAAATAATTTCATCATCATGCCACTAAGAAAATTCGTTATTTCACAAAGACTCTTCCAACAGAAAAGTCGAAAGACTCATGACTCTATTCTTAGCCTAGACTATGTGCAACTTCACCATCATGAGTTAAGTCAATCATTAATCCAAGCATATCAGTTACCTGCACGAATCCAAGGTGCGTATGTAAAGGTCATGATATGCACTAAGAATATACTATATGACATATATAAGCTTTGCATAAGCATGAAATAAGCATGCATGAATGCCATGTCATAAACACAAGGAACATGTCAATTCATATTATAACATCATCAGTAACAGTAAACATAGTTGACATGATATCTTCTTCATCAGTTAACGATCAGTCCAAGTGACTAGCACTTGTCATTACTTTGCTTCATTAATATCCTCAGGGTTGCTTCATAACTCATTGGATCTCACTTTCGTGATCATCAGTTCCTTTAGTTCAGTCAGTCAGTCTTTCACTACAAGAAAATTGCGATTTTCCGACGGTTCTAAATTCGTCGCAATTTGCGATGGATTTTTCGACGGTTCCGTTTCCGACAGATTTTTCGACGGTTATGAGGGTCGGAAATAATTTATATTATTATTTAATTTTTCGACGATTAGGAACGTCGATATTTTCGACGGATATCCATCCGTCGTAATTTTTGATGACTTTTCTGACGGTCATGACCGTCGAAAATAAAAAATTAAATTATGTATTTTTTATATTATTATTAAATTTTTTCGACGCATTTTTCGACGGTCACGACCGTCGGAAATAAAAAAATTAATTATATTATTATTTAATTTTTCAACGATTAGGAACGTCGATATTTCCGACGGATATCCATCCGTCGCAAAATCTGCCGAATTTCCGAAGGTCGTAACCGTCGGTAATTTAATAATAATATCATATAAAGAGTATTTTATTAATATAACTAGCGACAGTCCAAACCGTCGCAATTACCGACGGTTCAAACCGTCGGTAAAATAAAAAATAAATATTATATATAATTAAATATATTTTAGACGGTCACAACCGTCGATAATTATAAAAATATTTAATATTTACGTTATCGACGACCGAAACCGTCGGTAATTAAAATTTCGTTATCCCGCTTTTTTTTTCCTTTTCCCGCTTTCTTTCCACCTTTTCCCTTTATATATATTCCTCCTCCCTCTTCTCTCTCTCCCTCCTCCCTCCACTCCTCTCTCTCTCCCTCCTCTCCTCTCTCTCTCTCCCGGCCGCGAGCACCCTCTCCCGCGCGTCGGACGCCGGCGACCCTCCCACGCCGGACGCCGGCGACCCTCTCCCGCACCGGCGACCCTCTCCCGCGCCGGCGTATCTCTCTCTCTCCCGCTCCACGCCGGCGTCTCTATCTCTCTCTGCTGTCGGCCGGATCCGGCCGTGGCCGTTCGGTTCAAGCCTCCAACGGCCGGATCCGGCCTCCAGCGGCCGGATCCGAACGCTAGGCGGCCGGATAGGCCGCTAATT
The DNA here is from genome assembly GCA_030549335.1 of Pontederia crassipes. Lineage (NCBI taxonomy): Eukaryota > Viridiplantae > Streptophyta > Magnoliopsida > Commelinales > Pontederiaceae > Pontederia > Pontederia crassipes. The sequence continues at coordinate 37,144,185 of CM060197.1, read as the reverse complement.
TTTTTTATATTTAAAAAATTATTTGCGATGGTTGCGACCGTCTAAAGATCGACGGTTGCGACGCCCGTCCAAAGTTTCGATAGTTGCGACCGTCGAAAAGTTGCGACGGCTCGAACCACTGGCCTTTTCCGGCGGTTGCAACCGTCGAAAATATCGACGGTTCGAACCGCCGGAAATATCGACGGTTCGAACCGCCGGCCTTTTCCGGCGGTTGCAACCGTCGGAAATATCGACGGTTCGATCCACCGGGGACTTTTCCGGCGATTGCAACCGTCGGAAAATTTCGACGGGTCGAACCGCCGGAGACATTTCCGACGGCCAGAACCATCGATATTTTCGACGGATTTTTTCAACCGTCGCAAATCCGTTTGCGACGAGCGTTTTTTCGACGGATCGATTTCGATTGAAAAACCGTCGGTAATTGCGTTACCGACGGTTTTCGGGCTTATTACCGACGGTCCGGACTGTCGGTAATCCGCGTTTTTCTAGTAGTGTTTGATCTTATCAATAATTGAAGAATTAAGACGATACCCTCCAATAAGCTAGCTACGCTTTGGAGTCGAGGCTCAGTGGGAATATACATACCGTTTTCGGTAAGATACAATTGTTTCCTCTAGGAAATGCTAATTCCAAGGTGCATAGCATAATAATTTCTCGAGGGAACTTCTAACATAATGGAGCAGGGCACATTTTTTCTATCATCATTTTGAGGGGCGACAAGTATTCTTCAATTAGATTCATTATTATTACAATCAACAAACAATTGATGTCGCTCAGTTTTCAAATTTTAACATAATTACGACTGTCCATGCATTTCGTGTATCTAAGTGTTGATCAATCAATATTTTTTAAATTACATCGCATATTAAATGTACAAAACATCAGGAGATATTATACATCCACAAATCATTTCATCTTGAATGTATAAACATTTAAACATAATGCATAATATTGACATGATGAAGTTGACATAAATAATATAATAGGTTACTTTCCCTTTTTGACGATTTTGGCATATCATCAAAAAAAAATTATAACATAATGTATAGACATTCTTTCTGATTAATTCCAATTTTCTAGAAAGTAGATTTTAATAGTAATCACATATAAAATTAATGTATTTTATCTCTCTGTTGTTTAATCTCAGAAATTCATACAAAATATCAAAATTTATTTTCTACATGTATAGTATATTGGCGGTAGACACTAAAATATTAATACTTATTCTATACATATTGTTTTCAGATGATTCCAAATTTCACAGAAAGATATAAATAATTTATAACCTGCAAATAAATTTCAAACCTTATTTCAATATTACCAATTTATCCTCTTGATCCTCCTTCAAACTTGGCCGTTAGGTGCCCATATGAGGAAAAAGGGTTTTTAAAAAAGATTGGACTTTAAATTGGGGGAGATCATGAGGGTTTTGGTCCAAAAGACCATATTGCCTTTGATTAAAATCTCAGGTGTTACATTGGACATCAATGGTGAGTTGGAATGATCTATGAATGATTTGTCTTTCCTTTTATTTTAACTTCATTAAGTGCACTCTCTGCATTAATGGGGCTGATACAACTTTTCAAATGGCATTTTTTGGGATGCAAATTCATACTTTTATTTGTTATCCTGCATGTGAAGAACACAATGTTTTTAAAATGAATTGGTCGACTAAATGGGTCATGATTCGATGAAATCAACTGGATCTAACTGATGGCTGATTTGTAGTTGAACCGCTTGGACGATCTGATTTTAAAAACACTGGAAGAACATGCACTAGAACTATTACCGTGCTACATATTTAACTACCATAATGAGGATTCATATCATACAATGCTTGCATTGCTTATTCTAATTCCATATGGCTTATTTAGTGATTCCAATCTTGTCATCATAATAATTAAGTTAATTAGCTCCATGAAGCAAAATCATGAGTCCTTGTTTTCCTAGCAAAATCCTTAATTTTATTTACTTTGGATATTTTGACTAATGATATAAAAAAGTACCTAGATTAAATGAAAAACCATTTATTGCTTGTTTTTAATTAACAGCATAAAAAGTTATGGGTCCTTCTAAGAAAGTCTTTACACTTTTTTCCCAACCGAATTTGGACCTCTAGCTTGTGTTTAATATGTTACGATTAAAAAAATATTTTATTATTATTTTAGAATATTTCATGTCACTCTTAAAATTAGTTTATTCTCTTTCGTTAAAACATATTATACAAGATTGATCCCAAATCGTCCCAATCTAATCAGACGGTGTACCAGAGCAGGCAGGAGGTGCTTTCCCTTCCCCCATGTTGTGTCTCACATATACCGGACGCAGGCGCCGAGTGGCTCCAAGTTTCCACAGCATCAAGCGAGAAAGAATGTGGTAAAAAAAACACAAAAGAAATGCCTCGTCATTCTATATAAATTAATATAAAATTAATATGCTTTAATGAATACATCACACTAATTTCTTAAGTATTAGTTTTCTTTAACTCCTTAATTAGTTTCCTTTAACGCACTAGATTTCTATTAGATATCATATGATGTAATGTAATAGTTGAGCAAATGAGAATAATATTAAATGCGTTTAATTTCTATTGTGATAATAATATTACATGTTTATTATTCATTATTGATGTTTCCTATTATTAAGTCTTCGCATATGATTTTAATTAATATTTTCATAATCAGATCGGAGATCGGATCAGATAAGTCCGATCGGATTCAATCAGATTTAATCGGATTATATTAAAAGAATATTTTTTCTAATAAATTTGAATAGAGAATTCATAAGTAATATAATATACTATATATATAATAATAAACCATTAGTAATAATAAAGTTATGTGAAAATATCATTTATTATATATAAAAAATTAAGACATTCAAAATCATAATCACAAATATATTATCATCATGTTTTATTAATTATATGATACTAGTGATGCAATATTAATTAATTATATTACAGGCTGCTCGTGAATTTTCAATTAACCTATTCTTAATTTTTCTTCCCTAATTATTTCTTACAGCTAATTTTTGCTTTAAATAAAATTTCTGCATTGTGCATAATGTTTTCATTTAATTTCTTATATATTTTTAAAAAAAATAGAGAGGAATTGTTTTAGTTTTAAAATTTCATCTTATGCTTCGAGAAGTTAATGCTACCCAAAATTAAGATGACTAATAGATTGTTAATTATCATTATTATTATGAAAGGTAACTTTCTTATTATTCAATTTTTCTTTCCTTTTTTTCCATTTATTTTTTCAAATCTCTCGTGATTTTAGGCTTCAACTCATCAGGTTTTTTTGTTTCCTTTTTATCTTTCAAAATTCTATTTGAAAATTTCCATTTTATACATTGATTTCCTTCTTCAATAAAAAAACTGGGTTGAACCAGAATGGCCGGTTCAACCCGATTTTACTGTTTTTTTTGTTCATACTGCTTTTTTGCCAAAACTGATTTTATATACAAATTCGGACCAGACCGACAATCGGTTCACAGTTGAACCAGTCGGACCGCACTACAAGAAAATTGCCATTTTTCGACGGGCAATTTCCATATTATTATTTTATTTTTCGACGATTAGGAACGTCAATATTTTCGACGGATATTGATCCGTCACAATTTTCGTCAAATTTTCTGACGGTCAGAACCATCGGAAATTAAAAAAAATAAATTATGTAATTTATTAAATTATTATTTAATTTTTTTGACGGCTTTTCCGACGGTTATGACCATCGGAAATGAAAAAATAAATTATGTAATTTGTTATGTTATTATTTAATTTTTTCGATGGATTTTTCGATGGTTACGATCGTCGGAAATAAAAAAAATTAAATTATGTAATTTGTTTAAATTATTATTTAATTTTTCGACGATCAGGAACGTCGATATTTCCGACGGATATCCATCCGTCGCAAAATTTGTCATAATTTCTGACGATCGTAACCGTCGGTAAATATATAATAATATTATATGAGGAATATTTTATTCATATAATTAGCGATGGTCCAAACCGTCGCAATTACCGACGGTCCAAACCGTCGCAATTACCGACGGTTCATACCGTCGGTAAAAAAATATTATATATAACTAAATATTTTTTCGATGATCAAACCGTCAGTAACTTTAAAAATAATTAATATTTACTTTTCCAACGGCCAAAGCCGTCGGTAATTAAAATTTCGTTATCCCGCTCTTTTCGTTTTCCCGCTTTCTTCCCATTTTTCCACATATATATATATCACCCTCCCTCCTCGCCTCTCTCTCCCTCCTCTCCTCTCTCTCCCTCTCCTGGCCGTCTCCCTCTCCCTCTCTCGGCCGACGAGCCTCTGGCCGGACATGAAGCGTCGACCGCCGGCGACCCTCTCGCGCCGGCGTCTCTCTCTTCGTCGACGTCTTTCTCTCTCTTTTTCTCCGGCCGCCGGATCCGGCCGTCAAGCCGCTAGCGGCCGATCCGGATCCGAACGCCAGTCCTGCCGCGGGCGGCCGGATTTGGCCGCGGCCAGAGCTGGTCGCGGCCCGATCTGGCCGCTAATTTTTTTATATTTAAAAAATTATTTACGACGATTGCGACCGTCGAAAACTTTCGACGGTTCGAACCGCCGGCCTTTTCCGGCGGTTGCAACCGTCGCAAACTTTCGATAATTCGAACCGCCGGGACTTTTTCGACGGTTCTGACCGTCAATATTTCCGACGAATTTTTTTTTTACCGCCGTAAATCGATTTGCGATGAGCGTTTTTCCGACTGAAAAACCGTCGGTAATTGCGTTACTAACGGTTTGGACCGTCGATAATTAGCGTTTTTCTAGTAGTGCCTGCCGGTCCCGTCCGATTTTGAAAACCTTGAATTTTAATCATTTTAACAAGTAAAAGCTAACTTTTAAGTAAAAATGATGTCCACGTAGGTGTCTCCCAGAGTATGCCGACATGTATTCTTTTTACGAAATGCATTGAGGGCGTTAGAGAGAAATTCAAAGAAAATTAGAAAAAAAAAAAAGTGACGGCCAAGGATTATGTCAAGGGAAACAAAAGAAACAAACTGACCAAAGTCTTAATGAACTAAAAGAGAATAAAGAAAAATTTGAAATGAAATAGAAGTATGATTAGAAAGGAATATGAAGAAAAAAAAGGCTAATATCACTTGGAAAAGGAATTTGAATTTGAGTAAGGAAAGAAATTGAGATCGGATTATGTATAGGAATAATGATTGGATCAAGATTATAAATTTAATTTAAGAAAGATTAGAAGTATGGTTAGAAAGGGAAAAGGAAAAAAAGAAGTTAATCTTATGAGGGATAGGGATTTTAAATATATTTGAGATCCAAAGAAAAGCATAATAGATAAGGATTCCTAAATAGGATAGGATTTAGTTTTTGAAGGCTTATGAATATTTCAGGCATTCAAATAATCTAAAAAAATGATGATAAAATATTATTATATTAATTATGTAATAAAATAGAAGAAAAGAAGGAATAAAAAGATAAAAATAAAAGTATAGTTTGATTGAGAGAAGTTATAAGTTGGAGATAAAAGGTAAAGAAGGAATTTGATTGATATTGAAATTAAGATTAAATTCAAAATTAATTATCGGTATTATTATGAGAAACTAATTAAGTCTAAAAGATATTAAATCAGAATTTGAGGGAGAATCCCAATTGGAATCCAACTCCATAAAAAAAAAGTTATAAATAAAACCCAAACATGTTGAGTTTCTCCCCCCACACATTAGGGTCGAATTTTTGCACAAAATCCTCTCCTCTCCTCATTTGTACACAAATCAAGACACACCAATAGACAATGACTGGACTAACTCAAAGTTCTAACATCAGATATTATTATCGAGGTGGTTTACATGTGTTTCGAGGAGACATCACAAAGTAATCGTTGGCCAAAATTTAGAGACCGTGCAGAAAGTTCGAACAATATTCATAATTGGTTTCTCTGCTAACTTGAGGTATTTTGGGAGATCCCGATATTGACAATTTTTGTTAGTATAGACCTTCAGGTTTCTTGTGCTACGTATGGTATGAATTAATTAAGAAGATAATTGCATTCAAAATACATGAAAAACTTCAAACAAACTACACAACCCGACTTGGGTTCATAGAAGTAAGTTATGAGTAGCTCGGATGAGGTTATGGCACTGTTTGGCACTTAAAAATTGAGTATTTAATTAAAAGCTGATAGTATTTTTTATAATCAAAACGCTACTATAAGTGATTTAGTAAATATTTTTTTCAATAGCGTTTATAGATTTGAAAACATTTAGTGGTTTCATATTTTATTCCTATTATATTCTCATTTTTAAAGATAAAAAAATTATTTCATTATTAAACATCATATATTATTTTTATTTTAATATATCACATTTTTAATTTTACTTACAACCCAAATAAGTTTTCATTTTGTAATAATAAATCATTTTGTATTAAATAATATTTTTTAAAAATATTAGTACTCAAATAAAATATTATAAATTAATTATTATGAATATGATGTGTATAAAAATGATAATAAATTATATCTTATGTCTATTTTTTTCATTTTATACAATACACTAATTTAACTACTATGTTTACCAAACAATTTTTATTTAATTAATAAATAAATTGATATCGGCTAATAGCCGTGATACTCTAATTAAATTGTTATTCTCTAATCGAACCACTATCCTCTAATCAAATTTTTAACTTTGCCAAACAAGATCTACATAGAATATGGACGATCAGTTCAGAGAACTCGGCCCGGATGATTGAATTGTGCATTGTCAAGAATTCAGATAGAGCTCTGGACTACTCGGCTTGAGTTATGTGATGTTGATGAAGAAATAGGATATTAAATAGGATCCGGACTATGTTTCAAAATAGTCCAAAGTGAGTTCTGGTGATAAGAATTGATGAAGAAGATTAAGAATTGATGCAGCCCGGGCTTGTAGATAGCTCGACCCATGTTCCAACTACAATGGATGGAATTGGAATGGTTTTGACATGGTCCAAATTTCGTTGGATCCGACCCGCAATTTGCTTTCATGGACAACAAACATGGCCTGAGTTCTAACTCGACTCAGCTTGGGTTCCAATATAAAGGTGGAATTGAATTCAGAATAATTGGACGCGATCCGTTCTACTCACCACATGGCCCAAATTTAGTCAACATAGATGCTATTATTAAGTTATTGATTATAGTTAATTATGGTGATTATGATATTGATTGTTTTTTAGCATATTGGATCATTGTTAATTAACTTAGTTTCCAGATTGAGTTATTATTATGATCATAATCTATCAGGATTTTTTAATAGATTTTTTTTAATAGATTACAATTGATGATGCCCCAATTTACTCCATGTGGTTGAAGAAAAAATAATTGACAATTGTATGGTAATCTTTATGATATTGAAGAATTAGCTCTTGTTGTAAGAGCTAGAAATTTGTTAGCGTCAATTTAATAATTAATATTTTGTGATATGAAAGAATTTCTTAATATGAAGCTCCATTGCTATTAATCATAAATAAAACATTATTTAATAGTCCAACTATTTGATTAAATTATATTAAAACTAATTAATTATAAGGTTATAAGGCTAACTAATTAATATTAATCATAGTTGTAGTATATTAAAGTAACATTCCAATGTATATATATATATATATATATATGATATAAAAAAATAAGAGAGAAAATAAGATATGGGATCTCACCATTTAATTTAAAATGGTGAACTTCCACATCATCACACGAGTTGGCACCCATGCAAAATAGTAATAATAATAAATATATAGAAGATGTCTTTAGAAAGGGAGAGAGAGGACTTACCTATTTGGGAGGAGCAGGATTTTATTTCCCTCTTTGTGTCGGCCAAGAAAGGAAAGGAGGGAGAGAAGGCATATGTTGGCTGGCCGAAACAAGGGTGTTGTTACTTCATTATTGTCGGCTATATGGGAAATAAAAGAAGGGGAGGAGGACGAGGAAACAAGGAGAGTAGAAAAGTGTAGGAATAAAAAAGAAAATAACTTTTCCCTCCTTTGAGGCTGGCCGAACCAAATGAAGGACTAAGGAGCATAAAGATGAAGCAAAATAAGGAAAAATCAAGAGAAACTAATAAAGTATGCAGGGTGGATCCTTTTTAATGTTGTGATGATTGTATTCATTGTAATAATTCAATTAAATGATTTATCCAATGAAACTTAATAAATTATATAACATGTACTTGTTGTTTCCTACATGGCCAAAAATTACAATTACTTAATAAATATAAAAACTAATTGATAAATTATGAAATTTGTATCGCCTGATCTCAGGAAGTTTATTTTCATGATTTTTGGAGTTGAATTGATTGAATACCTACACAGAAAATTATGTATGAAATCTTAAGGTCACTTATATTGTTCTATAAAGTAGTTAAGTTGAAATGATCATAAATTCCACACTTAGAAATTCTTGTTGTAATTTAAGGAATAGAAATATATGGCAGTAAGAGTTTTAGAGGAAATTTCGTGATAATAGTATGTGTATTATGAATTATAATTTTTATAAGGCACGAACCACAATTTTTAATTATATACATATGATATTCCCTCTTAAGTTTTCTTATATCCCTTTCCTTTTTTTTCTCCTTTAACTTTTCTATACAAAAGGCATTCATTGTCTTATTTTGGTAACCTGGTTAATGTTCTTCTACATATAAATACATAGAGAGCTGTCATATCCTCCTTATCTTCGGACTAAAATGTTTCCCAAGTTTTAGGAGGATTCTGAATTTTCCATATACATATTGACATGGACCAATCACTTCTCCTTTTCAGGCACATTATTTCATACCCATTAGTGCAAAACTTGATGTTTACAGCTTTCTTAGGTACAGAAACTAATTGATTAATATCACCGTTTAAAATATATATTAGATTAATATTTCTTTGCTGAGTCATTAAAGAAATTACAATATTTGTTAAGTACATAATAATTCTATTGAGGAATAATAAATTTTCATTTATATTATTCTCCATAAATATGCCTTTGGTCATGTATATATATCTCATTGCCCTAATGTTTTGTTTCATTCAGAAATGTCGTCAGTACTCTTCTTGTTCGCAACAACATTGTCCATATTCTTGCATGCTCCAGGAGTCAACGCAGATGCACCCCTCCAAAGGATCATCGTTGTCAACCCTAATGGATCTGCAGATTACAAGACCATACAAGAGGCCATCAATTCTGTCCCTGATAACAATAAACAATGGATTAAAGTCCATCTTACAGCTGGAATCTATAGGTAATTATATATCATGCAGCTTATTTTCTCTCTTTTAATTCTATCTTTAGTATGTCATGCACCATGTGCCACTAAATGTTGTAAGATTCCGACTGGACGTTCATCCGGATAAGTCTTCAAGTCAAGTTGGACCGATTAACCTGATGGTTCCGGTTGATAATATAATAAAATAAAAATATAAGCTATCAAACTTATGTTTATCAATAATTAATATATTTCAAAGTACAATAATATGATTAAGAATTTTTAATTCAATTTAAGACATCAAATGTGGATGAGTTTTATGTAATTTTATATATTTAATTATAATTTATAAATTCATATTTCTGAAATTTAATTGTTAATATTAACTTAAATGATATAGATCATTATAATGATTAATTTTCAAATTAAGTGACATTTAAAAATATATAATTTTTTTCTAAAAGTTTATCAAAGAAAATAAGTGATACATAATAATATTTATATATTATAAAATGATGAATTATTCAAATGTTGTGTAGCATGGTGGTCCATGCACATAAATATGTTACAATGGTCAAGGTTTATATCTTGATGACCACCATAATTTTAAGTTTTTTTTTAATTAAAGATGTTCAAGTCAGCCGGTCCAATCTGATTCTTCATTGAATTTGATCGGGCCAAACCTATTCAGTGTAGTGGCTGGGTTTGATATGACCCAAGTCCTGTCCGGATTTAACAACTATGGTGCCAATGATGCATGTGAATCATGAGATATTTTCATGTGTCGTGAGATTGTTATAGTTTTTTTGTCTAACTATTTGTGGAACATGTCTTTGATGTATCAACCGCTGCTGCGTTGATCACAATTCAGAGAGAAGGTGCAAATCAACAGCACCAAGAGCAACATCTTCTTGGAAGGGGAAGGAGCTGACAAGACATCAATCGAGTGGGGCGACTACAGCACTGATCTTGCTGGCGACGACACTCTGACTAGTGCGACGTTCATCTCCTACGCCGAAAATTTCATTGCGATAGGAATCTCCTTCAAGGTGAAATTCAAACACCATATCTTTGATGACAATTTAAAAGAAAAGGAAAGTTTACAACATTTTAAGCTAATCAGTCATTTAAACAGTCAATCATCTAAGCAATGCTCAATGGGGTACATCTCTTCGGAGGTGTTTGGTATGGGAATAAGGGCTAGAACAAAGTGTTTATTCTTAATTTTGCATCCAAACATCTTATAAATAATATATTATAGTCAAAATTTCAAACAACTAAAACCACCTTGAAAATCACTAAGGTTTGTTCTTAAATAAGAACATAATGTTCTTGCCAGGGCAAGAACAAAGATTTTTTTCACTCTTTTTTTATTATTTGATATTAATAATTACACATAATTAATTATATTTTATATTTATTAAGTTTTGTAGAAAAATACACTATAAATAAATGATACTTTAAAATAATATTTTAAATGCTAACAATGAGAAATATTAATTCGTGATTAATTTATTATTTAACTAATATAAAATAATTATTATTCAATTATATAATATTTGTTAGAAATAAAAAAACTAGGCCAATTATTTCAAAAAAAAATTTCTTTAAATAAATAAAATTATTTTATTATTAGTATTTATTATTTTATTTAAAAATTATCTATTTTATTTCACTTAAGTATTAGCATTTTATCATGAATATTTAATTTTTATTAATTATTAAATAATTTCATAACATTGCTTAATAAAATATGTAATTCATATTCTTTTGTTCTTGATGTATCCAAACACTATTTATCCTTTGTTAAAAGGACATTTTTCACTTTTGTTCTTTTATAAAAAACAAAAAAGGAATATTTCATCTAATTTCTATTAATTTTGTTCTCATACCAAACATATCCATGGTTTCATAATTGCATAAAAGAAGTGATTAGACATTATATCAAGGTTATTAAAACCGGACCGGCAGGTTCAACCACGAACCGACAACTGGTCCGGTCAGGATTGATTGTAAAATCGGAAATGAAGTTGAACTGGACGATAAAAAGGTATAAATGAATGTAAAAAATGGGAAAGTATTTGAATTGAGAATTGGTATAAATTAAAATGGAAATAAATGTGAAAAATTAATTGGAGAGAGGAATTCATGGAAGTAAAAAAGGAAATAATAATAACTTTTAAAATGAAAATTCATATTCTTTCCTTTTTATGAGTAGGAGAGAGAAAATAGTTATAAATTTAATAACTTAAAGTCTTTGATATGAATATAATTTTTTAAATATTTGTGTATTATAAAAAGGAAATTAATATGGAAATTGATGGGGAGAGAGGAATTAGTGGAAATAGAAAAATAAAATTATTAAACTGAAAGTAAAGAAAAAAAAGTAAACATGAGAGTGATACATGTCGAAATAAAAATACTATTGAACAATAAAATCAAAGAATTGATATAATATAACAATAATAATCCAAACTCTTTTTTATGAATATTGAAATTTATTTATTATATTTCATTATGAATGATAAGTTAGAAGTATGCTTTTATGCATTATATAATATCGATTATGTATATTTCTATAAAGTTATTATAAAAATATTAAGTTAATAAAATTCGATTGAACCCGGTTGAATTCGATCAAACCAATCCATCATGACCCAATTGATCGTTCTGTTCAATGGGCGAACATGTTATTATAACGTTGCATTACATGCAATTCATGCATTTATGTGGGATCTTTGCGATGCAAGCAGAACACATACGCCGGCAAAGGCGTCAATATGTTTCCGGCAATAGCGGCGACTGTGGTAGGTGACAAGTCCTCCTTCTACGCGTGCAGCTTCTATGGCATCCAGGACACTCTTTTTGATGCCAAGGGACGCCACTATTACAAAGGGTGCTACATTGAAGGCTCAGTTGATTTCATATTTGGAAGAGCAACATCTATCTACGAGGTATATATCTATCTATATATATATATATATATATATATATATTTATAATCATGCTTTACGTGCACATAAACTTATAATTTTTTTTGCTTTGATTTATCTAGTTTTTCTTTAAATATTGAAGTGTAGTTGGATTGATGTATATCAGGAATGCGCCTTGTCAACAGTGGACAATGGAAGAAACGTTGCAGGTTATATAACTGCAAACGGAAGAAGCACATCCGAGGACGAGAGTGGCTTTGTGTTCAAGAACTGCACCATTACAGGCAACTCTGAAGCATATTTAGGGAGGGCATGGTGGCCCTATGCAAGGGTCTTATTTTACCAAACAACCATGTCGAGCATCATCATCCCTCAAGGATGGGTGGCTTGGCATGCTGCTGGTCGAGAGTAAGCCGAGCATCACTCATCCTATGTTCCTTTTTTTCACAAAACTACAAGGGAAAAAATGGAAAATTGAATAAAAAAATGAAGAGTTTTAGCCAACTAGGATTGCACAGATATTATCAACAGTAATTAAATAATTGAGTGGAAACAAGTTGATAATAGTACCTGTAATCTGGAACTCAACATATATAGATATATACTAATATGTGAACCTTCTTGTAAAGTTCTCTCAAATGCATATGATAGAAAGTTTAAAATTGTACCCAAAATTCGGGATACATATAAAGATTGAATTTAATATAAATACATTGTAGTACATCAAACTTGTGAGATCTAGAATTTGAATTTTGTGTTTGTGCATCCATTAGATAATGATACCCTCTGATGGTTATGATTAATTGTAGTCTACACATGCAAACATAAGATTTCATATTGTGAGCATTATTTTTAATTATTCATTTAATAATTTATGTAAGAACTTTTTAGTTGATCGATTGAATAGCTAATTTGAAATATCTCTCTTTGTTGTCATGATCACGAAACTATACTAGAAAGGTCACAACATTTGTCGAGTCAAGGTGCAGTGGACCAGGATCAAACATTTCAGAACGGGTGCATTGGGAGAAGAAACTAAACGATGACCAGCTCAAACCTTTCATCAACATTTCTTTCATCGACCAAGAAGGATGGCTCAATTCGCAGACATCCATATCATTAATTGTCAAATTTGCTGTCATGTGTAATGTGTTACATCGTAATTCCCTTTTATGATGTAATATAGCTACCAACATGTTGTATCGCTAGGATATAATGTGTTGGCTGTCTTTTTGTATATTAACTAGGGGTCATCACCGTCTCCTAAACTTTAGCATTTATTCCACAAATAATTGGAGATTGCACCTTTGTCTTCATTGGACTCCATCAAATTCCACCCACAATATGAATTCAGATATTTCAATATGTGATCATATGAGACCATCAGTGTATATATATATATATATATATATATATATATGTATAATTGTGGAGGGAAAAAAGAGTTGTTCCAAGGTATTTACTATTTCATGTACTCCGCAATTCCAGGGACCCTATTCTAATATGAAAAAAAGTTCACAAGTTTGAAATAATGTGGAATTTAAGATGAATAAAAAAAATACTACAACATTTTTAAAAATTTTTGACAGCCAAATAACTAGTCAGAAATACAATGAAATCCGTCGAAAAATTTATTTTCTGATAGATTTTTCGAAGGTATGACGTCGTTGAAAAAAATGTTTGTCAACGATTTTCCATTAGGCATGTAACAAGCCTAGATATTTCTTGTATATCGTCATCGCAAAACTGCCCGTCAGAAGCTTCAGAGGATTGGGGCCTTTGAAAAATTACTATCCATCGATAATACCGAATGTTAGACTCGTAAAAAATATTAATATTTAAATATTAATTGTATGATTATATTATATTATACATATTTTATTATAAATAAAATTATCGACGGCTTAGCATTCGGAAATATTGACATATAGAAATCTGTCGTTAATACTGAAGGCTAGATTCATAGAAAATATTACTATTATAATATTAATTGTATGCTTATATATATATATATATATATAATTACCAACAGGCTTAATTTTTTAAAATATTGACGAATGAAAATTTGACGCTAATATCGAAGGTTAGACTCGTCAAAATATTAATGTTATAATATTAATAATATGATTATATTATATATTTTATTATAAATAAAATTATTGATGGACATAGCCTTCAAAACTATCGGCGAAAGAAAATTTATCGATAATAGCGAAGGTTAGATCTATCAGAAATATTAATATTATTATATTATATTATATTATATTATATTATATTATATATATTCTATTATAAATAAAAGTATCGATGAATTTATCCTTCAGAATTACCAACGAAAATAGCATCCATTAATAATTTCAAAGGCATCGGCTATCGATAAGTTAACTATGACACAAGCCATCGGTAATAGTGATGGACATTTTGTCATCGGTAGTTCGAAAAGATTTTATTCTATCAGAAATTATCGATGGAAAATTTACAATTTTCTTGTAGTGAATTATTTCCTTAGGACCAACATGATATACTCTTATGTATAAGGAATATGTTTTTCAACACTGGGAAGATTTGGTACATAGTCGCTCAAGGTTTAAGATCGCGAGTCAAACTTAAGAGTTTACAATGTAAAATTGAGTCAACTCTTATCAGAATTAGAAATAGAAGTAAACTCGGGTTGACTCGCGAATTAACTCGTTAAACTCGGTTAACTCTTAAGAGTCTACTTGTAGAATCTGAGTCTATGTTCCATGTGAGAAAATGATAAAAGTAGGCTTTGATTAAAATGTAATAATTGATAAATATGAATATGATTGCTTCTCTCCTAAATATTATTCCTATCATAATAATTGAATTTCTTTATTCCTCTAATCACAAAAAATTATTGTTAATTTTTTTGCAACTAGTTCAATCTTATAATCATTTTATAGGTTGGCTCTTCTGCACCCTACCCAAGACTCCACGATATCTATCACATATCAATTCTCCCATAATACATCCAGGACAATGATAACATGATTAAAACAAAAAATGAATATTAAAGAGGATTTGAAATATATGGAACAACCTATCGAGGTCTTGGATGACCTAGAAAAATATCTCAAGAACAAATTTATATCCATAATCGAGGTGGCATGGAGGTACTACCGCAGACGAGAAGCATGGAAGTTAGAAGATAAGATAAGGAAGAAATTACCAAAACTTTTAAATAAGTGTTTAAGATTTTGTAATTTTGAGAATAAGTTTATATTTAAAGGGAGTAAGTTGTAAACAGTCAATTCAAATTGCAAGGCCCAGTTGGACAATGAGCCCATTTAGCCTAATGACTTAAGAAGAGATTAAGAAGAAGACTTAAGGCAACTAGGGCAAGAAAAGGAAGGAGGGGCTAAAACCACAAGAGTAGGAATTAGGGGAAGAAAGGAAAAAGGAGGAAGAAGATAATTTTGATTCAAAATTCCCAAAGTCCGTGTGGGGGGATCCATTTCCTAATTCTTTCCTCAATGTTTGCTTGCTTCATTTGATTAAGGAATTTAAGAACAACATCTGTTCACATATGATTGGAATTAGGCTTATTGACTTAATCATCTTTGCTATTTCTATTGAATTGAAATTTGTGATATGCTATTGTTGGGCTAAATGCCCTTTTGGGCAGCAATGCACGTGATTGCGTGGTCAGCAGCAATACGCGCACATTACATGCATACTGGAGGTGTTGCGTCGCTTGCCCCCTCGCCCAAATATCCCTTACTATAAAAGGGGACATATACTAGAGGTCTAGAAGTACTTGTATTGTGATAAAATATTCCGTTCCCCTGAGGTTCGATTCTAGATCACGAGGTACAAGTGCAATCAAGTATTCGTTGAGAAGCCTCCACGATCTACTTCCATTGCAAGAGGTATTTCACAACCTCTATGATTTATATATGTTATAAATCCTGCATTAGTATCAGAGATTTTTGTTTTTTCTCTAAGTCGTGATTGCGGCGAAAAAATAATATTTGTTATTATTTTTGGTATCTGTACATTTCGATTGTATGACTGGAATCGAGGAACAATGTGGTCTTTGTCATCACAAATATATTATGGATGAACCTAAACCATAATATATTTTTTTAATTTATTTTAATACTTTTGATGAAAATTTTGAAGTTTTTTGCATGTATTGCAAGAAAGAAAAAGAAAAACTATTCCAATAGGCACAACACCCAATTGCAGCCCAATACAATTTTTTAAATATTTTTTATTTTCATCATAATATTAAAATAATTAAAAATAGAAAATATCAATTTTAAAATTTTAGAAATTTGGGGAAAATATCTACTTTCCTTAGAATATTTTCTATAAATTTTAAAATATAGCATATAATTTAACACTATTAAAAGAAAATGATTTGTTGATTTAGTGCGCTAGTTAAATGATTTAGATTTGCATGTTAATTATACATATTGCCTAACAAATGTGTTATCATGCATTAAATAGGGTTGATGGCCTGGTGCATGGTTGACGCAGTCTTCAGAAATAGGGTTGATGTGTGATAGTTGTAGCACAATTTTTTCTGATATGATGCTGAGGTAAAGGATAGTGCACAATAATTTAATTGGCACCCATCGGAGAAGAGCTCATGTTGCATTAGTCTTGAGCTCATGTTGCATTTGTCCTAGTCATATTAAAAATAATTTGATTCGCCACACGAATTGAATTTCAAGGATTTTGAATTATAAGTTGATTCACAATGTATAGAGTATGAATTATGTGTTAATTCAAAATTCAAACATTTAGATTAATTTTGTCACATTCTTAAAATAATAAAATGATAATATTTCTTGAAGACAGTAGGAGATGAGTGAGTGTATAACAACCTCTCGATGTCACTACTTTATTATTATTTCATTATTTATATTTTTGTGGACAAATTATAACATGTATAATACTGATTTCTCCCATTTTTGTGACTAAACCAAACCATGTCTTTCAAGAAAATCATTGCTGACCTAAACAAGAATGAAAAACTCTGACGATAATTATGATATTTGACACTACAATGTTCAATATCTCTTAAAAGAACAAGAAGTCTTAGAGACCATTATATTCATGTTGTCAAAGAACCTACACCAAGAAATAATGTCCAACGCTAGAGGGACATGGAGGCATATCAGGCTTGGTCCAAAAATAATCGTATTGCTCGCATTATATTGCTGAGCACGATGAGCAGTTCTCTCTTATGTGAATTTGAAGTCTATAATACAATATTCGAAATGTGGGTGGCACTCCGCAATAAGTATAGAGTCACCACGACCATCAAGCGTCGAATCCTCAAGGTCAAATTTGACTCTTATCGGAAACGACCAAATCATAAGATGAGGGAGCACGCCCAGGAGATGTTTAGCATGATTTGTGAACTCAAGAATCACTACAACAGATATGGTTTATAGCCAAAAATTAATAATCACAATATGTTAGTTCGTGGTAATAATCATATCTTATAGTCACAATTATTATTTTTATAAGTATTGAAGAGTTTTGTAGCCACAAATAATTTATATCGTGACAATAATGGTTTAGCGATTGTTATGAAAATTTATTTTGTGACAAATAATATAAGTAATTTCCACAATTTTTATTTTCATAATAAATTATATTCTTTATCATCAATATTAGCCACAAAAAAATCATAACTAATTGTTGAATGCAATATTATGTATTTGTTACATTTTTAAAATTTGCGACAAATGATATGTAAGATTTTTATAAAAAATGAATGATATGTTTTGTTGATAAAATTACATTAATAATTGTTCTTGCTTTGCATTAAACTTAAATAAAGTTGTACGGTTTAATTAATCACCTAAGTTGTTTGAATAATAATTATTGAGATTGTCTTTATGACTTGAGGTTCAATAAGGGTTAGTCAGTTAAACTAAGACAATAACAAGTGACATAACTCGAAGCATTTGGATTAATTAAAGTTCATGCATGAGACATGCCTTGATTAATCCCACATGTACAAGTCATGGGAAAGATGTTGGGTATATATGGAAATATGGCATTGACTTGGTAGGATGTATTTTGGTAAAACCATGCGGGTCGAGGCCCAAAGAGGATAATATATTATGCAAGTACAAAGATGCTACAAATGGTATCAAAGTCAAATCGTGCGGGCTTTGGCCCAAAGCAGATCATATCCTATGCAAGTACAAGGAGCGCCTTCGCGCAACCACAAATATAATTAGCCATAATATGTTTATGGAAACAAAATATACTAATAACCACAAATATAGTTAACCATGAAAGTCATTCAATGATGCCCAAGAAACTTTTTTTGTCAATATTGAAGTATTTGCCATGAATAATGTCATTATCCACATTTGTTCATATTTAATAATTACATAAATATTTGTGGTTACTATCATATTTGTAGCCATAAAAATAATCTTTGTGGCTATTGATCAGTTGCAACACCATCAATATCCACGAGTTGCTGTCACAATTTTATTCGTAACTAATAATTTATAATCACGATGTTTGAGCTTATATTCATGAAAAAACTTGTAACTATAAATCAACTTTGTTGTAGTGAATATGGGACAAATACTCGATCTGCACTCTTCTTAGAAGTTGGGAGCACATGTGTTGTAACTTGATGCACAACGAAAGTGTCAAAACGTTTGACCAAGCTACTTGCCACATTGAAATGGAGGATGACGCCCTTCAAGTCATGAATCAATCCTCTGAAGCATTAGTTGTTCAAAATGGTAGGCAAAGAGCTGATTCCTAGTTCAAGATCACAAAAAAGTCACATAAGTTGCAACCGAATAAAAAGAATGAAGACGTTGGACAAAAGAAAGCCCAAGGCCAAACGTGAAAAATGTTGCGGCAAAGCAGACATAAATTGTAACAAACGTAGTCACTTTGCTCGTGATTGCACTGAGCCTAAAAAGATTTGTCCTAACTACGATTCATTTGCTTATGTCTCTAGTTGTACCTTAATTGTTAAAACTGATCCTTCGTGATTTGTCCTTCCGGGTCAGCCTGCCCATTTTTTTGCTTTATGCATTGTTATAATAGAAAAATAAACATTTAAATAATAAGAAGTGTTTACCTAAGGGCCCATTTGGATGCCCAAAAGATAATCCCCCACAAAGATTTTCAAATCTACAAGGAGGAACAGATTACAATAATACTCGACCAATTTTTCATATTCCACCTATTTTGAAGAATATTATAACTTTGAAAATAAGCGTCTGACAAGATTAAACATTCATCGTGAACCGTGCGGCGCTTGTCTTCTCTTAATTCTAAACTACCTCACATTTGATGTTATTCTAACGATTAAGATGTTATTCCATCAGTTAACCCACAACCAAATAGCGCCTAAGTGTTTTACTAAAAAAATATTATAATATATGACATTACGATTATTAGATATGGAATAATTTTTTTATATATATTATATACTTATAAAATTTACGATATATGATTAAATATTTAATTGTATAATAATAAATAAATAAATAATTCATATTTTTTTGGGCCAGGCCCATGCGTATCGAGCCCACCCGGGGCAGTCCAGCAAAAAAACATGCGAGCCGCTTGCCAGGCTGAGCGGCCCGCACTATTCTCCATCTTTAACTTATTGTAACATCCCAAAATTTTAAAAAATAAAAAAATAATAATTACAATTATTAAATAAATTCAAAACTCAGTTACTCACTAAACAGATTGTAAAAAAAATAAAAGTATAGCTAGATAACAAGATATTTTATCAAATACTAAAAATATATTGCACAAGATATTTTATCAATAATATATAATTACATATATATATTTTATGCACAAAATATATTTTGCCAAGATTTTCCCTCTCCTTAACCTAAAATTTTCCCTCTTCCCCAAAGTTTTTATGCCTGCACAATCCACATGATTCTTGTAAAAAAAACCCTCAACCCTGAAGAAAACCCTCGACGTGGTCTTTGGAGGATTTTTCACTCCTCCTAGTCCTCATCGGGTCCAGCAACGATCGATGGTGATTCATCAGGTGCTTCCACTTCATTCTTGTCCTACCTTTATTCATTAGTTTTTCTGCATCTATTCTAATTTTTTTTCGTGTTTCTGCAACAATATTACCTACGGATACAATTTGTGATAGTTTTACCTACGGATTTTCTACATATTGCTCTCTAGCTAATTGAGTAAATTCTTGTAGTGAGATGACTCAAACTCCACTCGAGTAAGTTGACGAGCTAAATCCGACCCAGATTCAATGTCAACCAAGGCCCGATTTTTCGTGAAACCTATACTAGGTTCAAAATTAGAATAGAAATATGATTGTTCGGACATTCGAGGATCGATCACAATGACTAGACCCATAGTTTTGAGCCACTCGGTTCGGAATCTGAAAGTTATATCCTAAGAAAGCCTATTTAAAATATGGTCTTGGTTCAACCCGATTCGAGTTCTGCAATAAGTTTTCGACTCTGTGTACGCTGAGTCCAACCCATGTTTCGTCTGTGAGTCAGAATAGGATTTCTAAGGGAGTCAGGAGTTGATTCGATGACCCGGCTTGAGCACCAACACATACAATCTGGGTTCTGCATGGTAATATCTTTCGACAGGTACTCGGTCCACACCACTGAGGTCCTCATTTGGGTTAGCTAGCAGAATAGTTGAAGCGAAAATCAGAGAGAAACATGAATTGTATATGCTAGGTCAGGTCTAAGTTATATAGTCACCATGCCTCGATTTTTCCCTGTTTGGCCTGAGCTCAATTATTTTCCCATTGATTGTTATCCTGTGATTGATCCAATGTTAAATGATTTTTCTACCTTTATTCATGATCTATTAAATTGAAACATTTTATGATAGATAATTAAGAAACAAGATAAAAGCTGAAATGTAATCAACCACCTCATTGGTTTCTTGGCTTAGTTCATTTTTCTTACACATTTAATATATATAATATATTTTAGTTTTAAGATATATATAGTAAGACTAACTAGAGTGATTATTAGTATATTTTTATTATGCTATAATATTTAAAATTGTATTACAAAAGTATGATTAAGTTATAATACTTATGTAAAATATATAATGATCTTTTATAATTTATAGGATTTGGATGCACTTAGTAACTATTTAAAAGAACGTATTTTTTAGTCACAGAACATCCAAACAATATAGTGTCGGTTGTTGTCGCTGTTAAAAATGTTTTTAATTACCACGTACAGCGATCGGTACTGTGACTGTTCTGTTCATACGCAGTAAAAGCGACCATTAAAACCTCTTTTCTCTTATTGAAAATAAAAAACTGTCTTCTTGTAACGTAGAAGACGTGGAGCCTTAGAAAAAAGCACACACCAAAATTACAATGGCATCCTTAGAGGACTTGGAGTAGTCAAAGTCGCCGATGGCCAAGTGCCAATAATATGATTTCTATTTGAATCCAAATCAGACAGATACGATCATACGAGCATAAATACAGACATTTCTTTCCATACCAAGGCAGAGAAAGAAGCGTAATTTCTTCCGAGTTGCGACGGAGAGTTTGCTTTCGATCCTCAATGGTATCACCTGCTTGTCCCTAATCCGGAGCACACCTTCTACCTCATCGACGTCTACTACTGCTGCAGGCGATCTTGAGCGGCTGAAGAGGATCCTCCAGGGGATACACGCCGTCGAGAGGAAGATCACAAAGGAGGAGTCTGTCAACTACCGGCTGGAGGAGCTCAAGATGTTGGCCGACAGTGCAGAGGATGTTTTGAGCGAGTACAATTACCGAGTCCTGCAAGATGAAGTGGAGAGTCAAGCTGCCGCAGCAGCAGAAGCATCCATGAAGTCGAAGGGAGAAGAAGAGGTAATACCTTTAGCCACTTATTTGATTCTGATGCGCGTAAAATTTCAATTTCGAGTAGCTTGGCAAAGAGGATTGAGGACATAATAAAGCAATTTGAGAAGATCTCAAATGATCGAAAGTGCCTTTGTTTAAGAGAAGACAATCGAGAGAAGCGACATATTCCCAAGAACCCACCGCCAACCAGCCACATGGTAAATGAACACGAAATCCATGGAAGGGACGATGATAAGAAGAAGCTGATCCATTGACTGTTAGCCGACGAGGCATCTAAAATTGACGTCCTTGCAGTTGTTGGCATGGGAGAGCTGGGAAAAACCACCCTGGCTCAGCAAGTTTACAATGATCCAGAGGTCTCAAGTCGTTTCCAACCAAAGATGAGGATCTGTGTTTCTGACGACTTTGATTTTGTACGACTGACAAGAGCCATGATAGAGAGTCTTACCAAAAATCCATGTGCCCTTTCAGAGTTGAGCATTCTAAGAGACTCCCTAAAAGGACAAAGAGTGCTCTTGGTTTTGGACAATGTGTGGAACCACAACAATGATCTATGGAGGTCTTTAATCACCCACTTCCACGGTGCAAAAATGGTTAGAATCATTGTGACGGCGAGAAATAAATCAGTTGCAAAGGTGTGACAGGGGCAACTGAAACTCATTCACTTGGCTACTTGCCGGAGGAAGATTGTTGGAAGTTGTTCAAGAGCCGTGCATGTTTTGGCCGAGAGCCAATGGAGTTCCCATCACTTGTAGAAATAGGCAAGGAGATTGTGAAAAAGTGTGACGGATTGCCGCTGGCAGTAAAATCACTTGGTGGGCTTCTGCTACACGAGGAGGCTGATGAACATACATGGATGGGTGTGCTAGAAAGTAATATGTGGGAACAAACTGACATCTTGCCCGCCCTAAAGTTAAGTTATGATCGCATGCCAAGTCATTTAAGACCTTGTTTTGAAATCTGCGCCGGATTTCCTAAAGATTATGAGTTCCACAAAAATGAGTTGGCCATCTTTGGGCATCATTGGGTTATATCGAATACCATTTTGGAAAAGATTACCTGAGAGACAAATATTTTTATGAATTGCATAGGAGATCATTCTTTCATAAGGAGAACGAGTGGCGAAGTTGTTTCAAGATGCACGATAACATCCACGATCTGGCGCAACACGTTTCTGGAAGTACGATTCGCCATTTATATGTAGAAAATAAAGCCCTTGTTCTTCGATCCTTTATCTGTGAGGTCTTTGATATTAATAAAAAAAAATGAGTCCCAATGATAGAACCAATGGCACACCTAAGAAACCTGCGCTTCCTAAAGTTGACAACTTATGAAAAAATGTCGTTTCCCGAGGAAATAGTTGTCGAAAGCACCAAGAGGGGGTGAATTGGTGTATAAAAATTTAAAACCAAAAAAGACGTAGGAGTAAATTTATAACAAATGCGATCACAAGCAAATAAAGGATAGATAATAAAAGCATGAGAGGAGCAAGAAAAGAGAAAGACACGATATGTTGACGAGGTTCAGTCCAATTCCTTGGCCTACGTCCCCGCTCTGACTTTCCAACCTTGAGAGCGTCGGAGATTCACTACCCTTCTTTTTTTTTGTAGGGAGAGAATAACTCTTTCTACACCACAATGTCTTCTTCTTCGCTCAAGAGGTAAGGCATACCTCTTCTTACGAGGAGCACTCAAAACTATCTAAACAAGAATTACCTCCAAGGCTCTCTTCTTACAAATAATATTCTCACTAAGAAACTAGAAGAGGGAAGGAATGATTTGCAACTTTAGCTCAAGAAAAATGCTTTTGATTTGAAGGGAGCTCTAGAATGATTTGCCTTACTTGGTTGATGTTCCTTCAATCTTTTGGATCCCTTTTATAAGCTTCTCTTGAAAATTTGACCATTGTAAAGTAACTCAAAAAGCTTGTGCTGTCAGCTTTGAATCGGTCGACCGTTTTAATATCAGTCGTCCGTTTTGCACAGTAACTAACCGTTATCCTGTCTGTCGCATCTTCAGCGGTCTCCCATTACAGAATCGATCATCCGTTTAATAAAAAATTATATCCGTTATTGTCTTTTCTGTGCAGTTTACCATTGATAGTGAGTAGTAGAAGAATTATAGCCGTTCTTGCTTTCATAATGATTGCCCGATAGTGAATCAGTCGACCGATGTTGAAGTCCAATCCATTCTGTGATTAGCGATCGATCCAGTCTTCCATTTCGATCGTCCATTATCTTTATAACGGTCGACCGATAGTAGATCGGTCGCCCGTTTTTAGAGGTTGATCCTTTCTGTGATTAGCAGATGTTCCATCTTCCATTTTGGTCATCCACTATCTTCAATAACGATCGACCGATAATAGATCGGTCGTCCATTTTTAGAGGTTGATCCTTTCTGTGATAAGCGGACGTTCCATCTTTCATTTCGATCGTCCACTATCTTCAATAATGGTCAACCGATAATAGATCTGTCGTCCGTTTTTATGGTTTAATCCTTTATGTGATTAGAGGATGTTCCAGCTTGCAATTTAGTTGTCCATTTTTTTCAATAACGGTCGACAAGTTATAAATCGGTCGCCCATTTTTTAGAGTTTCTTCCTTTCTGTGATTAGAGGGCGCTCCATCATCGATTTCGATCGTCCATTATTTGCCATAACGGTCGACCGATATAGTATCAATCGCCCATTTTTACAACAGAAAACACTTTGGCTATTTTTCTTCGGAAATTGTTAAACCTGTTCACACTATCACTTCAAGCATAATTAATACATCACCTTCCTTGTTTGCTATCATCAAAATACACAGAATATGGTCTTGAGATCAATAATCTCTCCCTTTTTGATGATGGCAAACAAAGTGACGAGGATGTAATCAAAATATCAAATTATAAATTCCTCCCCCTAAATTCATGCTTGCTTTAAAAATATATTATTTACTCCCCCTTAATCAAAGCATAACTTTTTTTTGTAAATATCATGAATATCATATATAGTGAAAATAAATCATGACTCACAAATTTCCATATATAAGTAATCTCACGTCACATCATATAATCAAGAAGTACGTCACATCATATAAACAAGAAGTGAAATACTATCCACATCACATAAACATAAGTAACAATGTCATACATAGTGATAAAGTCATAAATACATAGCGTCATATATATTTCTTGTCCCCCTTTTGACACCATCAAAAAGGAGGAAACAAAAAAGATAACTAAAACAAACAAAAGCTAAACGTCCGGAGTGTCATCGAGCGGGGGCGCAACCTGCTCATAGAGAGAGGTGTCGAAACCTTGAGATCGGAAATATGCAAACATGCACTCCTGTGTACGATGTTGATCAAGCTCTAAGTGCTCTATGCGTGCCACCATCCCATCCCGCTCATCACGTGTCGGTACTGAGCCCCAAGCTCTCATCGGCTCACGTGGAGGAGGTATGTATTGCTCCTAAGAAGATTCAGTATCTTCCACAGGAGCCTGCGTAGGAGCCTCAGTGCTTGCCTCATCATCGGAGTTCGAGTCCTGAGTATCTTGAGTGGAAAAGACCCATTCATCGTTAACAAAAACAAGACCCTTCCACTTCAATGTGGCTTTTCCAATGATATCGGTTGGTCTCTCAGAAAGTGATGACTCAAACTCAGAAATAGGAATGCATTTATGACGAAAGATTCGAGTGAGAAAAGAACCAAAGTAAAGAATCATATTATGAGAACGTCTGGAACCCATCCTCTCTTTGGTTAAGATAAAGTGATAAATCATATATGCTCCAAAGTTATCGGAAGGAAAATCATGTCGAAGAAGACAATAAAGAATACGTAAATCATGGAAAGTCATATCAGTATAATGATCAGATCGAGGGAAGATGATATGACTAACGATATGTTGGGCAACAAGAAGTGGAGGAGACAACTTTTTTAGAAGTCCCTTCATGGGAAAGCTATGCACTTCACCACGAAAAACAACTTCAAGAGTTTCTTTGATAGAAATGTCAGTAGGTCACCTATGAGATACAATGTTCAAGAGTTCTCGATTGGGGATATCGAAAATCTCACAAATCAAGGAATCAGTAAGCTTAATGGTATGGCCTAGTATGTGAGATGTCACATTAGATTTATACTCGAAAAATGACAGGTTTGCATAAAAAAGTCTGACCAACCTAGGATAGACAGGCTCCTTAACATTAAGAAGGAGAATCCAACCTATGCCATCAAAGAGGTTATGAAGCATGTTCATATTAAAAGAAGTCCAATCGACTCACATGCCATGTGCTACTTCTCTAGAAGAATACAATACTTCAAAGTTAGATGCAATAGAAGCATTAGCAAATAGAGAGGAATCGAATTCTTGAGAAAGTGGGATCCGAGGGTCAGATGATAGATGAGAAGAGGACCCTAGTTCCTTCCTCTTGCGAGGACCAGCACATATCTTCTTCCTTAGTGGCATTTGGACAAAATCAAATTCAGGAATAAAAGATGACAATCGACGAAAACAGACTCGAAAATGGAGAAACGGTCGGCCACTATGAGAAATGGTCGATCGTTTTTGTCCAGAACACAAGATATATCATTTGTTCAAATGGAGAAACGGTCGACCACTATGAGAAATGGTCGATCGTTTTTATCCAGAACATAAAATATATCGTTTGTTCAAATGATGTTTCACACGATTACAACATTCACAGGACAAATTCAACACAGAATGGATTGTGATCGGAATTATGATTGAAGGAGTTCGAGAGATAACCCAATATCAAATTCGAGCACCTGTCCATAACATTCGAAATTAGGTCTTAAATTCAAGATACGAATCTCAATTTCAGGAATTTGTCAATGCTATCTGACTTACATAACATATGGATGGTCCAATTGATTGTCCTTAGTCGACTTCGCCGGAGTTAAAATGATGACTGCGGCGACAGCGACGGTTGCAGTGGCAGCGACTGCAACGGCTGCAGCTGCTGCGACAGCGGCGGCTGCGACGACGGCGACGGCAGCTTGAATCGGCGACGATGATGGCGAAATATGACGCCGACTCCGACAGTGATGGCGGCGCTCGACGAGAATGGCGACGGCGGTGACTGCGTATGCCAGACGAAAAATCAATCACCAACTACGACGGCAGCGAAAGGTCTCGCCGGCAAAGGAACTCGCTGAGGAGATCTCCGATCGGCAAAAATCGTCGGAGAAATTGCGAATCGGGCGGCGGCGGCAAAAATAGGTCGACCGATTTTCGATTTAGGGAAATTTTTTTATCGATTTGACTTTTATATCGCGTTGAAAATAGTCGACCGATATTATATCGGGCGACCATTATCTCTTGGACATTATAATTAATACATTCTATTTTTATCGGTCGACCAAAATAGTTTCGGACGACCATTTTGGAAGTGGATTTTATAAAAACAAAATCGGTCGTTTAATTGCTAACTTAACGGTCGTCCGATCAGAGGAGTAACGATCGACCGTTACTATAATGGTCGACCGATTTGAATATATGTGTTGTGCAACACAATTTGATGTTCAATTCGATTCACAAATGGTGCTTGCATAACCAAGTCACTTATGAGTTGAATTGATAGGCAATCAGGTTCCTAACATTCCAAGTTCATGTCTAAGCATACAAAATCTCTCCTCACTTAGGTGTTTCGTGAATATATCCGCAAGTTGAATTTTGGTGGACACATGTTCAATGGCAATGTCCTTGAGTGTCACATGTTCTCTAGTGAAATGATAGCGCAAATTAATATGTTTAGTTCTAGAATATTGGATTGGATTTTTAGTCATTTCTATCGCACTTGTGTTATCGCACTTCATGGGTACACTTGAACAACTTATACCATAATCAAGTAGTTATTGTTTTACCCATAATATTTGTGTACAACAACTACCGGCTGCAATATATTCGACCTCAGCGGTAGAGAGTGCGATGGAGTTTTGCTTTTTTGCTAGCCCAAGAGATGAGAGAGCTACTAAGAAAGCAACACATCCCACTAGTGCTTTTCCTATCAACTTTACATCCGGCAAAATCCGCATCGGTATATGCATGTAAGTCAAAGGATGAGTTCCTATCATACCAAATTCCTAGATCACAAATATGCTTTAAATAACCTAATATTCTTTTAACCACAATTAAGTGAGATTCCTTAGGTGCGGATTGAAATCATGCACACAAGTATACACTAAATATTATATCCGGCCTACATGCCGTCAAATAAATTAAACTACCAATCATACCTCTATACTTCTTTTGATCAATAGATTTGCCTTTCTCGTCTTTATCTAATTTCGTTGTAGTGCTCATGGGAGTTGAACTTAGTTTGCATTCATCCATTCCAAATCTATTTAACAACTCCCTTCTATACTTCTATTGGTTAAGAAACATTTCATCTTTGTTTTGCTTGACTTGCAATCCTAAAAAAAATATGAGCTCGCCTACAAGACTCATTTCAAATTCTTTTTGCATAAGAGATTCAAACTCTTTGCACAAGCTTTCATTAGTAGCACCATAAACAATATCATCAACATAAATGTGAACTATTAAAATATCATCTTTAAAATATTTCAAAAATAATGTGGTATCAACTTTCCCTTTTTGAAAATCATTTTCAATAAAAAATACTCAATCTTTCATACTACGCTCTAGGACCTTGTTTAAGTCCATAAAAGGCTTTAGAAAGTTTAAATATATGATTAGGAAAATCTGGATTTTCAAAACTTTGAGGTTGCTCAACATAGACTTCCTCATTAAATCCATTTAGAAAAGTTGATTTTACATCCATTTGAAAAAGTTTAAATCCTTTAAAATAAGCAAAAGTTAAGAGCATTCTAATAGCCTCAAGTCTAGCAACAGGAGCAAAACTTTTTTCAAAATCAATTCCTTCTACTTGTGAATAACCTTTTGCCACAAGTCTTGCCTTATTTCTTATTATGATGCCATTTTCATCTAACATATTTCTAAACACCCATTTTGTACCAATTATTGGATAGTCTTTTGGCCTTTCTACTAGTTTCCAAACTTGATTCCTTTCAAAATTATTTAATTCATGCATAGCATTTATCCAATTTGAATCATTCAAAGCCTCATCAATGTTACTAAGTTCAAATTGAGCAAGAAATACCTAAAAACACATAAATTTTTCAAAGAGTTTCTAGTTCTTATACATTCATTTATGTTACCTATAACTTGATCTAGTGGATGTGATGATGCATGTTTCTAATTCCTTGGAATGATTTGATTATCCTCCACTTGTGGTTCTTCCATTTGTTCCACATTTAAGTTATCCATTTGATTTTCTTCTAATTCTTCATTTTGGATTTGTATGTCTTCAAGATGTCGTTCCACTTCAACTATTTCTTCCTCATCATCATTCACTTGCTTGTTCATTAAAAAATCATTAGTTTCATTGAATTTAACATTAATAGATTCTTCAACAAGTAATGTTCTTTTTTTATATACTTTATATGCTTTACTAGTACTAGAGTATTCAAGAAACACACCATCATCATATTTTGCATCAAATTTGCCTAATTTATCTTTAATATTCAAGATATAACATTTACAACCAAACACCTTGAAATATGAAATATTTGGTCTTTTTCCCATATAAGATTTCAAAACATGTTTTTTTTTCAAGAAGTCTAAGTGAGTCTCTATTTAAAACATAACATGATGTGTTTACGACTTCCGCCCAAAAATACTTGGGTAAATTACTTTCATTTAAAATTGTCCTAGCAATTTCTTGAATAGTTCTATTTTTTCTTTCTACTACTCCATTTTGTTGAGGTGTTTTAGGTGTGAAAAAATTATGTGTAATTCCATTTTCTTCACAAAAAAACTCAAATTTGTAGTTTTCAAATTCACCTCCATGATCACTTCTAATTTTTGCAATTCTCAACTCAAGTTCATTTTTATTCTTTTTACAAATTTAGAAAACATGCTTATAATTTTATCTTTACTTGTAAGAAAATAGTCCAAATAAAACGAGAGAAGTCATCAACAATTACAAATACATATTTCTTTCTACCTAAACTTATAACATCAATAGGTCTGAATAAGTCAAGATGTAAAAGTTCTAAGGACCTATGTGTACTAATAATATTTTTTAATTTGAAAGAGCTTTTGATTTGTTTACCTTTAAGACATGAATCACAAACATTATTTTTCTCAAATTGAATTTTAGGTAAACCTCTAACTAATTCATGACATGAAAATTTGTTTAACAACTTAAAGTTTGCATGTCCTAATCTTCTATGCCAAAGATTTATATTATCATGTATAACACTAAGACATTTTTCACTTTTCCAATTTTCAAAGTCAATCTTGTATACATTATTATATCTAAAACTCATATGTAGAACTTTCTTGCTTTCATCTAAAATCAAACATTTGTCCTTTTCGAAATTCACTAAGTAGTTCTTATCACACAATTGACTTATACTAATTAAATTATGTTTTAAATTTTCAACTAGCCACACATTTTCTAAATATATTTTGTCATTCTTACTAACATTACATATACCAATTACTCTACCTTTGCTATTATCTCCAAAGGTGTCTCTTCCTCCATTTTTCTTTTCCAATTTAATGAAGTTTGATGGATCATCCGTCATATGTTTTGAGCATCCACTATCCAAATACCATTTGCTTTCAATTTCCTTTGAAGCTCCCTACAAGAAAGCCATTAAGATTCTCATCTTTTTTGTACCCAAACTTGCTTGGGTCCAATTTGGTCAATGATGATCCTTTTAGGGATCCAAATCTTCTTCGTATCACTATTTATTCCCATTCTAACTTCGCATTCATAAGAGTAATGTCCTTGATAACCACAATGAAAATAAGTTATATGTGATTTCGTATGAAGATTTTGTGATGCTTTAACAAATAGAATCATTTTATTCTTCTTAGTATCAAATGAGCTAAAATCAAGTCCATTTTTGTTGAAAGGTCTCCTTTGTGTTGATAGCATTGCATCTAACATTTTTCCACCATTTGTAAATTTTTCAAGTTTACCTTTTAAAATAATATTCTCATTTTTCAAAGTTTCAACACTACATGTTTGTTTTTCATAAGATAATTTCAAAGTATTATTTTTTATTTTTAAAGCTTCAATCATAAATTCCAAACTAGAATTCTCATCGTCTAATAAATTACAATTTTCACAAACTTTAGTATCATGTTTATTTTTCAGATTTTCAAATTTTATTTTCAAATCACCATGCTTCTTTTTAAGACATCTATATTTATCTATAAGAATTCTAAACTCATCATGCATATCGAAAGATTCGCTATCACTAGATTCGGATGAGTTAGAAAATACCTCATAGCTATTTGCCATTAGACATATGTAAGCTTCTTCATCATCACTTGAGGAGATATTTGAGTCATTTTCTTCATCTTCACTTACATTCCACGTGGCTTGAAGAGCTTTCTTTTTCTTCTTCATGTTTTCTCCTTCATTTTCCTTCTTAGCTAAATTTGGACACTCATTCTTATAATGTCCAACATTTTTGCATTCAAAGTAAGTCACTTGATTTTTACTTGATGATCTTCTTTTTGAAAAGCCACCCTTTTTCTTTTGTTTGGCAAATTTAAGATATTTGTCAAGCTTTTTAGCATACAAGACTAGCTTCTTCTCATCTAGATCTTCATCTTTTTCACTTGTTTCACTTTCATCCATCCTTGCTTTCAACGCCAAGGTCTTCCTTTTGGAAATACTTGTTTCTTCATCTTCCTTGACTCCAATCTCATAAGTCAAAAGTGATCCTATGAGATCATCAAAATCTAGCTTGTTTAAATCCTTCTCTTCAATCACGGTTCGTTTTGTATGCCACTTGGAGGAGAGGGACCTGAGAAATTTCTTCACCTTTTGAGAGTTAGTCCGTGGCTCGGCCAAAGAGGCTAAACCATTCACAATATCATTAAAACGCACGGCCATTTAATTTATAGACTCATTTTCAAGCATCTTAAAAGAGTCATATTGATGATTCAAAATATTAAGTCTAGACTCCTTAACCTTATCGGTACATTCATGTGTAATGATAAGTTTCCTCCAAATCTCATAAGCACTTTGACAATTTGAAACACGATTAAATTTCGTTGCATGTAAAGCACAAAAAGATGATTTTTTACTTTCCAATCTAATTTCACAAGTAGCCTTTCACCTTCGGTGTATTCCAAATGTGACTTTCCATGCAAATCAAAACTATTTTCAATTATATCCCAAATATCAATATCAATAGAGTATAAATAAGCTTGCATTCTAATTTTTCAATAGGCAAAATTTGAAGCATTAAAAAGTGGAGGGCGATTTGTGGATTGACCTTCACCCAAGGTAAAACCATTTGATGCCATAGCTCAAAAGATGTTTAAATCTTTAAAATACGAGCAACAAGACTCTGATACCAATTGTAGGATCGAAAGCACAAAGGGGGGAGGTGAATTGGTGTATAAAAATTTAAAACTGAAAAAGACATAGGAGTAAGTTTGTAGCAAATGCGATCACAAGCAAATAAAGGATAGATAATAAAAGCACGAGAGGAGAAAGAAAAGAGAAAGACGCCATATGTTGATGAGGTTCGGCCCAACTCCTTGGCCTACGTCCCCGCTCCGACTTTCCAACCTTGAAACCGTCGGAGATTCACTAGCCTTCTCTTTTCTTGTAGAGAGAGAATAACCCTTTCTACACCACAATGTCTTCTTCTTCGCTCAAGAGGTAAGGCACGCCTCTTCTTACAAGGTGTACTTAAAACTATCTAAACAAGAATTCCCTCCAAGGCTCTCTTCTTACAAATAATATTCTCACTAAGAAATTAGAAGAGGGAAGGAATGATTTGCAACTTTGGCTCAAGAAAAATGCTTTGCATTTGAAGGGAGCTCTAGAATGATTTACCTTGATTGGTTGATCTTCCTTCATCTTTTGGAATCCCTTTTATAGGCTTCTCTTAAAAATTTGGCCGTTGTAAAGTAATTCAAAAAGCTTATGATGTCAGCTTTGAATCGGTCGACCGTTTTAATATCGGTCGTCCATTTTGCACAGTAACTAGCCGTTATCCTATCTGTCACATCTTCAGCGGTCGCCCATTATAGAATATGTCGTCCGTTTAATAAAAAAATTATATTCGTTATTTTATCTTTTCTGTGCAATTTACCGTTGATAGTGAGTCGTAGAAGAATTATAGCCGTTCTTGCTTCTATAACGGTCGTCCGAAAATGAATCGGTCGGCCGATGTTGAAGTCCAATCCATTCTGTGAATCGGTCGATCCAGACTTTCATTTCGGTCGTCCATTATCTTCATAATGGTCGACCGATAGTAGATCGGTCGCTCGTTTTTAGAGGTTGATCCTTTTTGTGATTAGCGGACGTTCCATCTTCCATTTTGATTATCCACTATCTTCAATAACGGTCGATCGATAATAGATCGGTCGCCCGTTTTTAGAGGTTGATCCTTTCTGTGATTAGCGAACGTTCCATCTTCCATTTTGGTCGTCCACTATCTTCAATAATGGTCGATCGATAATAGATCGGTCGTCCGTTTATATGGTTTGATCCTTTCTGTGATTAGTGGATGTTCCAGCTTGCAATTCGATCGTCCATTATCTTCAATAACGATCGATCGACTATAAATCGATCGCCCATTTTTAGAGTTTCTTTCTTTTTGTGATTAGCGGACGCTCCATAATCGATTTCGATCGTCCATTATCTGTCATAATGGTCGACCGATATAGTATCGGTCGACCATTTTTACAGCAGAAAACACTTCGACTAATTTTCTTCGAAAATTATTAAACTTGTTCACACTATCATTTCAAACATAATTAGTATATCATCTTTCTTGTTTGCTATTATCAAAATAGACAGAATAATGGTCTTGAGACCAACAATAGTTAACTTCATCCACCTCCGACACATTATATTTCATACTGGTGAAAATAACAGGGAATTTGCCACATCATCTTTCATAAGGTTACCTGAATCCATAGGTCGCCTGTATAACCTCCCCGTGCTGGACATAAATTGCCAGAGGCTCGAAGAGTTGCCGATGACAATGCAGAACCTTTTACTTTTACAACGTCTGGCTCTACGATCTTCTTCCTCGGTACATGGCCCACATGGGCGGATTCAGTGTAAGTTTCCCACTTGGATTGGCCAAAGTCATTTTTATTTTGAAAAACTCACTGAAGTCGATTTTCGAAACTTTGCCTGTGACCAACTCCTGCCGTTCGGTCAGCTTTCATCTCTCAATTGCCTCTCTCTTTCGGACATCGAAAACTTGAAAGTTATTGGCAGCGAGTTCTGCAGAGGAATGAATAATTATGATCTGCAGGTGGCATTTCTGTCTCTAATCCAATTGAAATTCGACCTCATCCATAGATGGGAGAAATGGGATGGAGGTGTGCGGGAGGGAGAATTTCCTCGCCTTAGGAAGCTCCAAATATATTATTGCGATAAATTCAGGTCATTTCTTGCCCTGCGAAATCTACGCTTCCAAACTTTGTATGTTCGCGCGTATGTCTGCCACCCGGATTTGGAAATGATCCAATTAAACCAGAAAGATTACGAGGCCGCTTTCGGGTGAGAATAGAAAAGATATCTAAAATCTTGGAGTATGTGGTGAACTTGAAAGTTCTTGTCATAGAAGGGCTCCACAACATTGGCAGAGTATTAAAATCACAATCCTGTCTTAGAAAGCATGACCTTCGGATATTGGGTCTAATATGGGTTAATCCAAAAGAAGAACACAAGGAGGAAGGAGGAGGAGGAGGAGGAGAAGGAGGTATTTTTTATGAAGATATTAGGTTGCTCGTGGATGAATTTAAAGATCAACGTTTGGTGTCCTTGGTTGAGGATCGCTTGTACTTTGTTATAATAGAAGATGATAAGAGTTCCAAAGAACACAAGGGGGATGATCAGATTGAGGTTGAGAATATAAGTTTTGACGTACTGGAGAATCTACAGCCACACAGGAATATTATGAAGTTGAAAATTCAAGGATACAATGGTGTCGAATATCCGAGTTGGGTCGGCCTGCCTTCTTTCGATAAAATCGTCCATATCCGTCTGTTTAACTGCAAGAATCAAAAGCTCCCAACGCTGGGTCAACTTCCATCACTCGAAGTTCTTGAACTACGTTCGATCCTCAGCCTCGAAAGCATAGGCCGGGAGTTTTGTCGTGGCACGAACAATCGGCACAGGGTGGCATTCCCATCTCTTGGCGTTCTACGATTCTATGAAATGCCCGACTGGAAGGAATGGGACGGAGTGCGAGAGGATGACTTCCCTCGGCTTCGAGAACTCACAATCCATGATTGTCCGAAGCTTACGTCCATTCCGGAACTTCAAAATCTCTATCATCTTTCGAATTTAAGCATAGAGAGGTGTCCTGAGCCTGTGCTAGCCAAGTTAGAAAGACTTCGACGTGGGAAAGGAAGAGCTTTTTGAAATTTTGAAGAACTTGGCCCTCGAACCACAAATCTCTTGCTATAACAGGGTTGGAGAATTCCTTCAATGTGTACGAAGCTGTGGACATACTGAAAGTTAAGCATCAACTTGGGAGGTTGACACTTCCATGGAATGTTTCTGCTCGCAGCCATTTCATTTCTTATTGTGAACTGTGCCTGATTTTAAGTGACACTGGCATTGCCTTTACTGTATTGTAATTTCATTTACGATTTATGGCTTTATTATGCGGACCTCGTATTATGAATATGATGTTTCGAATTGCTGGTGTAATGCTTATTTTTAGAAATTAAAATTTGGATAATTTTCATGTTAGTACCATTTGATGTTATTGTTATATTTACTTAAAATAATATACTCATCATACCGAGATTGGATTTTCTGACTAATTAAGTTTTTTTTTCATTTTTTTTTTTTTGCATTTCCTGAGAATGCTTTGCCGGAATTAATGAATTATTTGCATGACGTGCTCTACATGAACCCTAATTCATCCTTCTTTTATG
This sequence comes from Pontederia crassipes, assembly GCA_030549335.1. Taxonomy (NCBI): domain Eukaryota; kingdom Viridiplantae; phylum Streptophyta; class Magnoliopsida; order Commelinales; family Pontederiaceae; genus Pontederia; species Pontederia crassipes. The sequence goes on along the minus strand of CM060197.1, from coordinate 37,108,212 downwards.
TTATTCTAGGGAATTGTGAATAAGTATAAATGTTTGAAAATCCGTTGTACAAATTTAACTTTTAGTCATCTGGTGTTGGGCTTAAATGTAGCGATGTGATTGGTGTTTATTTGCTACATCGTTTTTGCAATCCAATCAGTTCTTGACATATCTAATGAATGATTAATTATATTTCACGTAGAAACAACGGTAACTCTAGAAAAATTGGCATTTTCTTAGTCAGTCACCAAAGATTTTTCCTTCCATTGAGAAGTCTTGTTGCTGCATATCTTCCTTCTCTCTCTCTCTCTCTCTCTCTCTCTCTCTCTCTCTCTCTCTCTCTCTCTCTCTCTCTCTCTCTCTCTTGCAACTAAAGATAGATTTACGTGCCATCTACACTTGAGCTTTTCGAGAAAGAGATTTAGTGTATTGTTATAAACGAGAACTTGTTGACCTGTCTACGCCCTTAATGTGTTTATATGCAATTGCTTGGTTTTGTACAGTGTGCTACTCTCATAAGCATGAGTCTAAACTCATCTAGTCCATTCAACTTTAGTAACATGTATCTCCCACAAGCCTCTAAGTCGAAATTAAGAAACTTTGTAACCTACTATGCCCTTTGTTTGAGTTCAAAGGTGGCAAGCTTTAGTTTGCATTCATGTTATACATCACGGACACCCGTAGGACTGCAATCAGTCTCCAAGATGATTTCTTTTTGTCCAACTCTATTCCAAGATGGGCACTATTTTATCTTTGCCAATGACAATTGCAAGAGGTTAGAAATATATGGGGGGTTGTTTGTATGGGGCTTTTTCCAATATCCAAATTCAGATCAACTACATATAAATGCATTTTTAGAACCTGTTAGCGTACACTGTAAAAGGACAAAGTCAGACCTTCTTGGGATGTGTAGTTCAATGAAGTGGCCAATGAGCTTTCAATTCAATGATATTCCAACGATATGTTTTAGGCACTTTGGACTGGGTACACGTGTTCCCTTTTTTCGTGAATGAGTTTGCGGCCACGAGTTTGAAATAATATAAAAAGATCATTATCGATCTTTATTATAATTTTATTTTTGTTCTTTTGAAGGAAATAAGATTATTATGATCGAAGTACATTCAAATTCACATTCGGGTCACAAAAGAGGGTAAGTAGAGGTGAGGATTTATTATAAATGCCAGAGGTCATTGACTGAACATTGTAACTTTATATATATATATATATATTACTTGAATTAGAGAATCAAAGCATATGTTTGAAAAATATAATTTTGTATATATTTTCCCTCCTTCCTCTTCTAAGTTTTTCATGTATCTCTTAATTCTTCATAGAATATATCTTAACATGAATTCATAGTTCATGTCTCAATTCAAGAAGGTAAATGCACTTCGACATTAGTTATAAGCCATGCACTGGTGATTTCACAAACTTGTAATCAATGTTTCTGGAAAACCCAAATAAAATGTGACACGTACTGATGGAATATTGGTCGGCTTATATTGCCAAGTTAATTCCAAGAAATCAGTTTGCCGAACAAGAGAGATATAGCAAATTAAAAAATTATCAACCATGCATTTCGTCAGTAACTTCAGTTAGTGGAAGCTCGATCACGCATCTTTTGATTCATAACAAAGTGCAGCATAAAGGATCTGATTCCAGGTGTCCGGGACTCCAGCAACGCACCAGTGTGTGCAATCGTAGCCCGGTCCATTGTAGTAGGTGGATGGATGGCCGTCCTTCCTGAGCTGCGAGAGCAAGGTGATGTCCAGCAGATACACCGGCTTGGACATGGTGCTGAGAACACTCTTCACTACCCCCTGCGCCGGGACCGGACCTGCAGGGTACGTCGTCCCACTGATCGGCTGCGTTTGCTTGCGGCAGTCCCCGGTTGGCTCTCCCCAGTCAGCTCCTCTAACATAATATGCTCAAATATATAAGATATGTACCAAAGAAAAAAGAATTAAATATAATTGATCTATCAGATTGTAATCGATTGCGAACTCACCCATAGTGATCCGGCGAGATGCCCTGGAAGAACACTTTGGTGGTGGCAGGATTGACGTTGGCGTCCACCCACTTGGCCCACGTAGTCAGCCCCTTGTTGAAGGCCACCAACCTGTTCATGTCTTTGAGCACTTGGCTCCCGTCCTGCACGTAGTCCCATCTGCACCACATGGCCAGCCGTTTGCGTTATCGGAAGCTCGTAGTCCTCGCAGAATAACGAGTAGTAGCTCAATTATGTAAAAGAACGATCTCACACTGTTGGGCGCCTCCTGTGAAAGTCCACCAGTGCCAAGTGTCGAAGATCAACACGTCGATGCCCGACCAGTCGGCGCCGCCGTCGATGATGGAGTCGAGCTTTAGGACCCGTCCTATCTTCTCCTTCGCGATCTCCAGCAAGTACGGCGCCCAGTAAAACATTATCGACACTTCATAATCCTAGGGAAAGAAACAAATGTCGATCAACAATGTTCGTGCATTTGTTTTACTTGCAGTTGTAATAGAAACAAGTTATATAAGCTGTACAGCGTGAAGTGAAATGCTATGTTAACAAATTTAGATCAATAATCCTCATGCTCAGTAAGGTGATCATTAGTTGTCAATGAGAATCAGATCCCCGGTTTCAGAACAATCAGCTTTTCCTATGCAGCCGCAATCTTTTGCTAAGAATTAAAGGTTCATTGGTTTGTCATCTTACAGTAAATACAGACATCTCAAAGGTAACAATTCTTCTTTGACAATATCTTGACAATACCAATTCGGCATCGGGATCTCGTTATTATTATTTCTTTACATATTGTTCACATTATTTTAAAATGTAAGGATCACATAGGACGTGATGGATCCAAATTGAACAAGTATGGAGTTCTGGTTCTTCATATTTATTTCTTCTCCTCTATTAGCTTTCATATTTTCAATATACTAAACAAAACCTTAAAAGTGTATTATAATGAGTTATATAATAAATGAGACTGCTCACACAAAATTGGAAGGAGGAAGAAACATCGAAGCATGCACCTCAAATACCACGGAGCTACCTTGCCTCGTGATGTTGCTGTTGGGCATTGCTGCATGAAGCATGCAGTTAAGGGACACGTACTGGTTGAAGCTGATGGAGTCGCCTATGAACATTATCTTCTTCCCCTTCATTTGCATCAGGAAACCTCGGCCGTCGAACCTTCATGATCAATCACAAAATATATAATTTAATTAACACGAAGTATAAACAAGAACTCGAGAGTAATTAACGAGAACAATATATCACTGTTCGAAGTGTGGATTGTTCGTGGCAATAGAGATCGAAATAAACAAAAACATGATCACACAAACCTTGGGAGGTCACAGGCGCTGGGATTCCACCTATAACTGAGGTAATACTTGTCCGGCCGGCCGGAACCTTGGCAGTCGAACTGGGGCGCGAGGAACGGGCACGCGGAAGAGTTGTAGAGCGGGTAGCTTTCATCGTACACCCAACTCCCTTGAAAAAAGTTGCACTTCACGTCACTCGCCCCCTCTGGCCCCTGCCTACTGATATGATCAGGGTCGTCATGCTGATTGCTGCTGGTGATCTTGTAATGTCGACGAAGAAAGGTGACATTTGTCTCCCTTGCCAAGCCAGCAGGAGACGCGCCAATGAAGGCCAAGAGGAAAACGCCGGCGACTGTGAGGCTCGGCCACATTCTGGACATCAATGGCGAGTTGGAAGAATTGAAGGAGTGCTTTCGACTAAGTTATGTTAGGAGATCAGGAATTGATGCATTATATACATATAGAAGCTGTGCATTAAAAGGTTCCTTGTGATAAAAGAAATCAAAATTCTACAATTATAGGAAATTATCCCTCACATTCATTATTTATTTTTTCTTTTTTCATTCTTTATTTTAGTCTCATAGTTCTATTCAAAATGGCACGTCAGCTATATATATAATCATTTGAAGTGGCACACGCAAGCTATATCAAAGATTAGCATTACACGTTTCTTTTCTTATGGCCACATTGATCAACTTATGTGTTTTAATGACACAAATGTCATTTGTGCTATATAATGCAAGTGTTGTGTGTTCTCCACACTTTCCAAATCTAAATCATATACCGTTCTCAAAATAGTTGGAGTCAATTTTTTAGGTGGTGCATTCCCCGCCCCCATTTGATATTTTGCTTCGTTTTCTTCCTTTTTTTCTTCAATTCCTTTTCTTTTGCACCTCCTTTCTTCTTTTACATTCATATGTTCTCATCGCCATTTTCTGTTTTTATCTTTAATTCTTTCTAGTCTCATCTTACACTGTCCTCTATATCGGAATTTCCCATTTTTACTTATTTTCATTTTTCACTTCTCTATTTTATTATATATTTCATCATTTTATTCTTTTTCCTTTTTCTTATTGTATTTTCAATTAATTCTCTTCTATTCTAAGCGATAGGTATCATATGTTTCTTTTTACGTTTATTTCTTTCAAATATTTCGTTCATTGTTTCCTTTTTCTTCGACGTGGTTTAAATGTGAATGATATGTCTTTCCCTTTTTTTAACTTCATTAAGTGCAGTCTCTGCATTAATGGAGCTGATACAGCTTTTCAAATGGCATTGGGATGCAAATTCATACTTTTATTTGTTATCATGTATGTGAAGAACACAATGTTTTTAAAATCGGATCGATAATAGAATTGATCAACCAACTGGATGTTTATAATTGAACCGCTCGAATCGGTCGATCTGATTTGGTTTTAAAAACACTGGAGGAGCATGCTCTTGAATTGCTTACCGTGTTACATATTTAACTACCATAATGAAGATATTCACATACACAAATTAACATCATATAATGCTTGCATTGCTTATTCTAATTCCACATGGCTTATTTAATGATTCCAATCTTGTCATCATAACAATTAAGTTAATTAGCTCCATGACGCAAAATCATTAGTACTTGAATTTCCCAGTAAAATCAATTATTTTATTTCCTTTGGATATTTTGACTAATGACATAAATATGTAACTGGATTAAATAAAAAACATTTATTGCTTGTTTTTAATTAACAGCTTCAAAAGTTGTGGGTCCTTCTAAGAAAATCTTGCGTGTGTTTAATATGTTACGATTAAAAAAAATTATTATTATTTTAGAATATTTCATGTCACTCTTAAAATTAATTTATTCTCTTTCATTCAAACATATTATACAGGAAAATGAGTATGTTGCTTTAGTGTGTGTATATGTAGTTTTACTCCGAACTAATGTTGTGCTAAAAAATTGATGCATATAATGTGATATTAAAACTTTAGGATATCAGTTAAGAATTGATCCATACCGTCCAAATAAGATGGACGTTGTCGATCCTATACCGCCGGAAAGAAGATTGATCCCGAACCGTCCCAATCTAATCGGACGGCGTACAAAAGCAGGCAGGAGGTGCTTTCCCTTCCCCATGTTGTCTCACATAACCCGGAGAGAAACAATGAGGTAAAAAAAACAAAAGAAATGCCTCGTCATTCTATGTGAATTAATAAAGAATTAATATGCTCTAATCTAATGAATATATCACACTACTTTCTTAAGTATTATGAATTCCTGCTCTTATAACCTTTCACGATCTTAATTATTATTTTATACGTGGATTGACCCACTACTTCTTTCATTAAGAATTTATGCCTATATTTTACATTTTAAGTGTCAAATTTTATGGCAAGTTCATCTTCACCATATATTCAAAAGTGAACGTGGGTGTTGATTTTACTCAATAAAGGTGGTCAAGGATGATAAATCATTATCATGGTGACGGCGCATGAATATTCCAACTCCTTAATTAGTTTTCTGTAACGCACTTGATTGCTATTAGATATCATATGATCTAATGTCATAGTTAAGCAAATGGGAATAATATTTAATGCGTTTGATTTCCATTATGATAATAATATTACATGTTTATTACTCATTATTGATGTTTCCTATTATTAAGTCTTCGCGTACGATTTTAATCATTTGAACAAGTAAAAGTCAACTTTTAAGTAAAAATGATGTCCACGTATTCTTTTTACGAAATGCATTGAGGGCGTTAGAGAGAAATTCAAAGAAAATTAGAAAAAAAGTGACGGCCAAGGATTTTGTCAAGGGAAACAAAAAAAAAAACAAATTGACCAAAGTCTTAATGAACTAAAAGAGAATAAAGAAGAATTTGAAATGAAATAGAAGTATGATTAGAATAGGAATATGAAGAGAAAGAAAGGCTAATATCACTTGGAAAAGGAATTTGAATTTGAATAGGGAAAGAAATTGAGATCGGATTAAGGATAGGAATAATGATTGGATCACGATTATAAATTTAATTTTAAGAAAGATTAGAAGTATGGATAGAAAGGGAAAAGGAAAAAAAGAAGTTAAATATTATCGGGGATAGGGAATTTAAATTTATTTGAGATCCAAAGTGAAGTCTAATAGATAAGGATTCCTAAATAGGATAGGGTTTAGTGTTTTAAGGCTTAAGAATATTTCAGGCATTAAAATAATTTAAAATTTTGATGATAAAATATTATTATATTAATTAATTCTTGAAATAGAAGAAAAAGAAGGAATAAAAAGATAAAATAAAAGTATAGTTTGATTTAGAGAAGTTATGAGTTGGAGATAAAAGGTAAAGAAGGAATTTGATTGATATTGAAATTAAGTAGAAGATTAAAGATTAAATTCAAAATTAATTTTGGGTATTATTATGAGAAAATAATTAAGTCAAAAAGATATTAAATCAGAATTTGAGGGAGAATTCAATTGGAATCAAACTCCACACAAAAAATTATCAATAAAACCCAAACATGTTGAGTTTCTCCCCACACATCAGGGTCAAATTTTTGCACAAGCTCCTCTCGTTCTCTCCTCATTTGTAGACAAATCAAGGCACACCAATAAACAATGACTGAACCAACTCAAAGTTCTAAAATCAGATATTATTATCGAGATGGTTTACATGTGTTTCAAGGAGACATCACAAAGTAATCGTTGGCCAAAATTCAGAGACCGTGCAGAAAGTTCAAAAAAGCTTCATAATTGGTTCCTCAGCTAACTTGAGGTATTTAGGGAGATCCCAATATTGACAATTTTTGTTGGTATAGACCTTCAGTTTTCTTGTGCTATGTATGGTCTATAGTATGAATTAATTAGGAAGAGAATTGCATTAATAGCATTCAAAATACATGAAAAATTTCAAACAAACTACACAACCCGACTTGTGTTCAGTAGTGCCTGCACTAGGTTACGAGTAGAATGAGGTTATGGCATTGTTTGGCACTTAAAAAAATTGAATATTTAAAAGCTGATAGTATTTTGTTATAATCAAAACGCTACTACAAGTGATTTGGTAAATGTTTTTTTCAATAACGTTTAGAGATTTGAACACATACGCTATAAGCTACTCCTATTGATTTATAAGGTGTGTTCAGTTGGCAGCCAAACACCATATTTGACAAGTTGTGGTCACATGACCAACTTAAAGAACAAAAAATTCTTGTTGGAAGTAAGAACTTTTTTTTTACGTTTTACTTCTTCCTTTTTTTTTTACTTTTTACTTTTTTTTACTTTTTACTTTTAATTATTTTTAGTGTACATCTTATTTATTTATCAATAAATTATCATTAAACTTATAAATTAAATTATTAAATTAAATCAAATTAATGTAAAATCTTATTTATAATATTACATTTATTATAATATAATTTTATTAATTAACATTTTCATTTATTTTTAGAAAAATATATTTATTTGGATCTTAATATTTATGTAAATTATAATATTAATAACATATAAAATATTTAACCAAAATTAATATTAATATATTATGACACAACTTATTTTTAATATAAATTTAAATAAATAATAACATATATTTTTTTATGTGCTAATAATTTTTAAAATAAATAAATACATATAATATTTTTATTTACTATAATTATATACCTAAAAAAATAATAAATGATATTCTTAGTTCTTACCTTTTATCCAAACACCCGTTAAAATTTATCTATCAAATCAACTTTTTAAATTTTCATCATTACATTTTTCATCCAAAGACCAACCTAAAGTTTTCTATCAAATCGATTAGTTCTCGTAAACTAATGGGAACTCAAAATTCATGTGCCAAACATAGCAATTGAGTATAAAGTAGTGGTTTTATATTTTATCCCTATTATATTATCATTTTTTAAAATAATAAATTATTTCATTATTAAACATCATATATTATTTTTCTTTTAATATATCACATTTTTAATTTTACTTACAACCCAAATAAGTTTTCATTTTGAAATAATAAATCATTTTGTATTAAATAATATTTTTTTAAAATATTATAAATTAATTATTATGAATATGATGTGTATAAAAATGATAATAAGTTATATCTTATGTCTATTTTGTCATTTTATACAATACACTAATTTGACTACTATGTTTACCAAATAATTATTATTTAATTTATAAACAAATCGCTATAAGCTAATAGCCGTTATACTCTAATTAAATTATTATTCTCTAATAGAACTACTATCATCAATTTCTAACTTTGGCAAATAAGATCTACATAGAATCTAGACCGATTAATTCAGAGAACTCGGCCCGGATGATTGAATTGTGCATTGTCAAGAATTTAGATAGAGTTCTAGACTACTCGACTCGAGTTTGTGATGTTGATGAAGAAATAGGAAATTAAATAGGATCCGGACTAGGTTTCAAAGTAGTCCAAAGTGAGTTCTGGTGATAAGAATTGATGAAGAAGATTAAGAGTCGATCCAGCCCGAGTTTGTAGATAGCTCGACCCATGTTCCAACTAAAATGGATGGAATTGGAATGGTATTGACATGGTCCAAATTTCGTTAGATCCGACCCAGATTCTGCTTTCATGGACAAACATGGTCCGAGTTCTAGCTCGACTCATCTTGGATTCCAATATAAAGGTGGAATTGAATTTAAAATGGTTGGACGCGGTCCGTGCTACTCACCACTTGGCCCGAATTTAGTCAACATAGATGCTATTATTAAGTTATTGATTATAGTTAAGGAAAAATTTAGTTCTTCCCTACCTCAATTTGTTCCCTATCGTCTCCACCATATCTTCATCCAATTGTGATAAAATATTTGAGAGATTTAATCATGAACCTTAGATGAAGATCTGATGGTGTAAAAGATGGGAAACAAGGTGGGGTAGGGAATACCAAAATTGAATCCGTTAGTTAATTATGGTAATTATGATATTGATTCTTTTTTAGCATATTGGATCATTGTTAAGAGTTATTTAGATCATAATCTATCAGGATTTCTTAATAGATTATAATTGATGATGCCCCAATTTACTCTATGTTGTTGGCGAAAAGATAATTGACAATTGTATGGTAATCTTTATGATATTGACAATTGTATTGCAGCCTAACTATATGATTGAAGAATTAGCTCTTGTTGTAAGAGCTAGAAATTTGTTAGAATCAATTTAATAATTAATATTTTGTGATATGAAAGAATTTGTTAATATGAATATCCATTTCTATTAATCATAAATAAAACATTATTTAATAGTCCAACTATTTGATTAAATTATATTAAAAACTAATTAATTATAAGGTTATAAGGCTAACTCATGATTTATATAAGTTAATTAATATTAATCATAGTTGTAGTATATTAAAGTAACATTCCAATGTATAATAGTATAAAGAAATAAGGAGAGAAAATAAGATATGGGATCTCACCATTCTAAATTAAATGGTGACCTGCCACATCATCACACGAGTTGGCGCCCATGCAAAATAGTAATAAATGTATAGAAGATACCTTTAGAAAGAGAGAGAGAGGACTTACCTACTTTGGGAGAAGGAGGATTCTCGGATATATGGGAAATAAAAGAAGGGAAGGAGGAAGAGGAAACAAGAAGAGTGGAAAAGAGAAGTAGGAATAAAAAAGGAAAATAATTTCCCCTCTTTGAGGATTAAGGAGGATTAAGGAGCATAAAGATGAAGCAAAATAAGGAAAATCAAGAGAAACTAATCAGGTATGTAGGGTGGATGCTTTTTAATGTTGTGATAGATTGTATTCATTGTAATAATTCAATTAAATGATTTATCCAATGAAATTTAATAAGTTATAGAACATGTGCTTGTTGTTTCCTACATCGCCAAAAATTACAATTACTTAATAAATATAAAAAATAATTGCAAAATTATGAAATTTGTATCGCCTGATCTCGCGAAGTTTATTTTTATGGCCTTTGATGTTAAATTGATTGGATACCTACACAGAAAGTTATGTATGAAATTCTAAAGGTCACTAAGATTGTTCTATAAAGTAGTTAAGTTGAAATGATCATAAATTCACACTTAGGATTTCTTGTTGTAATTTAAGGAATAGAAACATAGGACAATAAGAGTTCTGGAGGAAATTTCGTGATAATAGTATGTGTATTAGAAATTATAATTTTTATAAGGTACAATCCACAATTTTTAAGTTTAAGAATTATGGTACAAACCGAAAGAAGAGTGTTGTTCGACTGAATTGAACTGAATTTTATTAAAATAATATTATTTATAATAATTATAAAGATATAGTATAAGTTATATGATATAGTATATGAATATTGTACTAATAACTTATTAAAAATATTAAAAAATAATATACCATAATTTTTATTAATTAAAAGTTCTATAATGATAGTATAAATAGATTATTAATAATTTAATATCTACTATTTAATGATGATAGATGTTTAAATTTATCTTATTTCTTTTTTATTTAACACTTTCCTTTTTATTTTCTTTATTTTATGCCCTTTGATAAGTTTCTATTCTAATATTATTCAATTTTAAATGCTTACCTTCTTATTTCAATTCCTATTTAATTATATACATATGATATTCCCTCCTCTTAAGTTTTCTTATATCCCTTTCCTTTTTTTTCTCCTTTAATTTTTCTATACAAAAGGCATTCATCGTCTTATTTTGGTAACCTGGTTAATGTTCTTCTACATATAAATACATAGAGAGCGTTCATATCCTCCTTATCTTCGGCCTAAAATGTTTCCTAAGTTTTAGGAGGATTCTGAATTTTCCATGTACACATTGACATGGACCAATGACTTTTCCTTTTCAGGCACATTATTTCATACCCATTAGTGCAAAACTTGATGTTTACAGCTTGCTTAGGTACAGAAACTAATTAATTAATATCACCGTTTAAAATATATATTAGATTAATATTTCTTTGCTGAGTCATTAAAGAAATTACAATATTTGTTAAGAACATCAATTCTATAGAGGAATAATAAATTTTCATTTATATTATTCTCCATGAGTATGCCTTTGGTCATGTATATATCTCTCATTGCCCTAATGTTTTGTTTCATTCAGAAATGTCGTCAGTACTCTTCTTGTTCGCAACAACATTGTCCATATTCTTGCATGCTCCAGGAGTCAACGCAGTTGCACCCCTTCAAAGGGTCATCGTTGTCAACCCTAATGGATCTGCAGATTACAAGACCATACAAGAGGCCATCAATTCTGTCCCTGATAACAATAAAGAATGGATTAAAGTCCATCTTACAGCGGGAATCTATAGGTAATTATATATCATGCAGCTTATTTTCTCTCTTTTTATTCTATCTTTAGGATGTCATGCACCAAATGTGTCAATAAATGTTGTAAGATTCAGGATAATTTGATAATATAATAAAATAAAAATATAAGCTATCAAACATATGTTTATCAATAATTAATATATTTCTATATCAAAGTACAATAATATGATTAAAAATTTTTAATTCAATTTAAGACATCAAATGTGGATGAGTTTTTAAGTAATTTTATATATTTAATTATAATTTATAAATTCATATTTTTGAAATGTAATTGTTAATATTAACTTAAACAACATAGTAATTAATTTCCCATACTTATGTGACATTTAAAAAAATATATTTTTTCCTAAAAAATTATCAAAGCAAAATAATTGATACATAATGATAATTGTACAATGTCAAATGCCAAATTATTCAAATGATAAGTGTAGCACGGTGGTCTCTACACATAAATTTTTTACAATGGTCAAGGTTCAATCTTGATTACCACACAATTTTAACTTTATTTTTTAATTAAAGCCGAACCAACGACGATTCTAAAAATTTACGATCCAATCCGATTCTTAATGGGGCCAAACCCATATGGGTAGTTTGGTCTGGATTTAACAACTATGGTGCCATGCCAATGATGCATATGAATCATGAGACATGTGTCATGAGATTTGTCATAGCTTTTTTTTTTGTCTAACTATTTGTGGGACATGTCTTTGATGTATCAACCACTGCTGCATTGATCACAATTCAGAGAGGTGTACATCGACTGCACCAAGAGCAACATCTTCTTGGAAGGGGAAGGAGCTAACAAGACATCGATCGAGTGGGGCGACTACAGCAATGATCTTGCTGGCCACGACACTCTGACTAGTTCGACGTTCATCTCCTTCGCCGACAATTTCGTTGCGATAGGAATCTCGTTCGAGGTGAAATTCAAACACAATATCTCTGGTGACCATTTAAAACAAAAAGAAACTTTACAACATTTTGAGCTAATCAATCATTTAAACAGTCAAGCATCTACGCAATGCTCAATGGGGGCAGGGAATCAAGGATCCATACTATGCATGTGTACAACTCTTGGGACGTGTTTGGTATGGGATTAAGGGCTAGAATAAGGTGCTTGGTCTTAATTTTGCATCCAAACATCCCATGAACAATATATTCTAATCAAAATTTCAAACAACTAAAATAACCTTGAAAACCACTAAGATTTGTTCTTAAAATAAGAACATAGGACCATTTGGTATGAGGTAATCTAAATAGATTATCGGTCATTTTATTTAAAATTTTCAGGGCCCACCACGTTATCTCGTTTGGCTACAATTGATTATAGGTAATTTTAATTACTTTGATAATCTTGATTATCACCTCACTGGTAATCAAGATAGTAGGCAGGGGATGTGTCTTTCCAGATTACCAGCTGGTGGAAATACATTTTGACGAAAATATTTCTTTAATTAAACTTTTTATTTTAGATATTTTATTAATAAATAAATATCATTTAAGTTCATCTTTTTTTATTAGTTCAAATATTTTACAAATAACTCTTAATTTTGTCTCATCTTTTTATATATATTCATTTTTCTATTTTTTCTTTCTTTATTTATGATGATATGTTATTAAAATATGAAATAATTGTTAAGGATATTTTGGTAATTTTGTCACTATCCATTTTGACTATTATTTATATTACCAGTAATTTAAATAATGGTAATCTATCTAAGTGGTGATCTAAATTATCGGTTATTTAAATTGATAATACGCCAAACGATCCCATAATGTTCTTGTCATGGCAAGAACAAATATTTTGTTCATTCTTTTTTTATTATTTGATATTAATAATTGCACATAATTAATTATATTTTATATTTATTAAGTCTTGTAGAAAAATACACTATAAATAAATGATACTTAAAGATAATATTTTAAATGCTAACAATGAGAAATATTAATCCGTGATTAATTTATTATTTAATTGATATAAAATAATACTATTTAATTATATAATATTTGTTAGAAATAAAAAAAACTAGACTAATTATTTCAAAAAAATATTTCTTTAAATAAATAAAATTATTTTATTATTACTATTTATTATTTTATTTAAAAGGTATCTATTTTATTTCACTCAAGTATTAGCATTTTATCATGAATATTTATTTTTTTATTAAATATTAAATAATTGCATAACATTGCTTAATAAAATATGTAATTTTATATTATTTTGTTCTTGATGTATCCAAACACTATTTATCTTTTGTTAAAAGAACATTTTTCACTTTTGTTCTTTTGATCAAAACAAAAAGGAATATTCCATCTAATTCCTATGAATTTTGTTCTCGTACCAAACATGTCCAGGTTTCATAATTGCATAAAAAGAAGTGATTAGACATTATATCAAGGTTTTTAAAACCGGATCGGACCGGCCGATTTAATCGGTTCAAACACGAATCGACAGCAAGTCCGGTCTGGATTGATTGCAAAATCGGAAATGAAGTTGAACCAGACAAAACTGGTTCAATCGGTAAAAATCAATTTAATCATTGAACTAGAAAAACTCGACTCAGTATTTAAAGTGAAAAAATAGAAAATAAAAGTTAAAATAGGAAATAAAAAGGTAGATATGAATGTAAAAAATGGGAAAATATTTGAATTGAGAATTAATATAAATTAAAATGGAAATAAATGTGAAAAATTAATTGGAGAAAGGAATTCATGGAAGTAAAAAAGAAAATAATAATAACTTTTAAAATGAAAATTCATATTCTTTCCTTTTTATGAGTAGGAGAGAGAAAATAGTCATAAATTTAATAACTTAAACTGAAAGTAAAGAAAAAAAGTAAACATTAGAGTGATACATGTCGAAATAAAAATATATTGAACAATAAAATAAAAGAATTAATATAATATATCAATAATAATCCAAACTCTTTTTATGAACATTAAATAAAATTTATTTATTATATTTTATTATGAATTATAAGTTAGAATTACCTTTTTATGCATCATATAATATTGATTATATATATATCTATAAGTTATTATAAATAATATTAATTTAATAAAATTCTATTGAATTTGGTTAAATCCGATCAAATCTATCTACTACAATGCAATTGATTGTCCACTCAGATTGTTATAACATTGCATTATATACAATTCCTGCATTTATGTGGCGATCTTTGCGATGCAAGCAAAACACGTACGCCGGCAAAGGCGTCAATATGTTTGCAGCAGTAGCGGCGACTGTGGTTGGTGACAAGAAGTCCTCCTTCTACGCGTGCAGCTTCTATGGCATCCAGGACACGCTTTTTGATGCCAAGGGACGCCACTATTACAAAGGGTGTTACATCCAAGGCTCAGTTGATTTCATATTTGGAAGAGCAACATCTATCTACGAGGTATATATATATATTTATAATCATGCTTTATGTGCACATAAGCTTATCATTTTTTTTCCTTTGATTTATCAAGTAGGTTTTTCTTTAAATCTTGAAATGTAGTTGGAATGATGTATATCAGGAATGCGCCTTGTCAACAGTGGACAATGGAAGAAACGTTGAAGGTTATATAACTGCAAACGGAAGAAACACATCCGAGGACGAGACTGGCTTTGTGTTCAAGAACTGTACCATTACAGGCTACTCTAAATCATATTTAGGGAGGGCATGGTGCCCCTATGCAAGGGTCTTATTTTACCAAACAACCATGTCGAGCATCATCACCCCTCAAGAATGGGAAGCTTGGCATGCTGCTGGTCGAGAGTAAGCCGAGCGTCACTCATGCTTTGTTCATTTTTGTTTTACAAAACTACAAGAAAAAAATCGAAAATTGAATGAAAAGTAAAGTCTGAATATTCTACTAACTAATTGAAAATAAAGATATTATCAAAAGTAATTAAATACTTGAGTGGAAAAAAGTTGATAACAATATTTGTAATATGGAACTCAACATGTATAGATATATACTAATATGTGAACTTTCTTGAAAAGTTCTCTCAAATGCATTTGATAACAAATTACTATATGATAGAAAGTCTCGGGATACATATAAAGATTGAATTTAATATAGATGCATTGTAGTACATCAAACTTGTGAGATCTAGAATTTAAATTTTGTGTTTGTGCATCTATTAAATAATGATACCCTATGATGGTTATTATCAATTGTAGTCTATACATGCAAACATTAGATTTCATATTGTGAGCATTATTTTTAATTATTCATTTAATAATTTATGTAGGAACATTTTAGTTGATGGATTGAATAACCAATTTGAAATATCTTTCTCTTTGTTGTCATGATCACGAAACTATACTAGAAACATCACAACATTTGTCGAGTCAAGTTGCAGTGGACCATCAAACATTTCAGAACGGGTGCATTGGGAGAAGAAACTAAACTATGACCAGCTCAAACCCTTCATCAACATTTCTTTCATCGACCAAGAAGGATGGCTCAATTCGCAGCCTTATCCATATCATTAATTGTCAAATTTGCTGTCATGTGTAATGTGTTACATCCTAATTCCTTTTTATGATGTAATATATATAGCTACCGACATGTTGTATCGCTAGTATATAATGTGTTGGCTGTCTTTTTGTATATATTAACTAGGGGTCATCACCGTCTCCTCAACTTTAGCATTTATTCCGCAAATAATTGGAGATTCCACCTTTGTCTTCATTGGACTCCATCAATTCCACCCATAATATGAATTCAGATATTTCAATATGTGATCATATGAGACACATATATATATATATATATATATACGCATATATATGTTTATATATGTATGTATGTATGTAATTGTGGAGGGAAAAAAGAGTTCCAAGGTATTTACTATTTCATGTACTCCGCTCATGGGACACTTTTCTAATAGGAAAAAAGTTTACAAGTTTGCAATAATGTGGAATTTAAGATGAATAAAAAAATAACTATAACATTTTTAAAACTTTTGGACGGTCAAATTAGTCAGAAATGCAATGAAGTTTTTTAAAAAAAATTATTTTCTAACAAATTTTTTGAAAGGACGACGTAAAATGTTCGTCCGTAATGATTTTTTAATAGGCATGCAACAAGCATAGATATTTCTAACGTGTATCACCATTGCAAAAGTGCCCGTCGAAGCTTCGAAGGACAGGGGCTTTCGAAAATTTACTATCCGTTGATAATACGAAAGGTTAGACCCGTAAAAAATATTAATATTTAAATATTAATTGTATGATTATATTATATTATATATTTTTCATTATAAATAAAATTTATCGACGGGCTTAGCATTCGCAAATATCGACGTATAGAAATTCATCACTAATTCTGAAGGCTAAATTCCTAGAAAATATTACTATTATAATATTAATCATATGCTTATATTAATATATATATTTATAAATAAAATTACCGACACGCTTAGTTTTTGAAAATATTGACGGACAAAAATTTGACGATAATATCGAAGGTTAGACTCATAAAAAATATTAATATTATAATATTAATCGTACGATTATATTATATATTTTTTATAAATAAAATTATTGATGGACATAACCTTCGAAATTACTGGCGGAAGAAAATTTAACGATAATGGCGAAGGTTAGACCTGTCAGAAATATTAATATTATAATATTATTTGTATGCTTATATTATATTATATATTCTATTGTAAATAAAAGTATACATGGATTTATCCTTCGGAATTACCGACAAAAATGGCATCCTTCAATAATTTGAAAGGCGTCGGCTATCGATAAGTTACCGACAACAGAAGCCGTCGGTATTAGTGAAGGACATTTTTTCATCGGTAGTTCGGAAGGATGTTTCTTTTTGTCATAAATATTGTTAGAAAATGCAAAAGATTTTAGTCTATCATAAATTATTGGTAAAAAATTTGCAATTTTAAATTATTTCCTTAAGACCAACATGATCTACTCCTATGTATAAGGAATATGTTTTTCAACACTGGGAAGATTTGGTACATAGTCACTCCGAAATTTATAAATTTGTACTTTTAGAGGATCTACATATAAGTCTTCCCGGTTTTATCTTTTGTTAGTTTGGTTCTAGAGAAATGGGCAACGACAACAGCCTTATTCTATTTCACTATTCTAACAAAAGTAGAAAAAATTACACAACTTTTCACACACTAAAGTTATTACATATCTATATCATAGAGGATGATTTAAACATCTACCAATCTATCAAATACAATTACCTAATTTGATTTGTATTATTTTTAGATCCAATGAGATCACCCCCGGAAGGAAACATACCATCTATTCATCTTATTATTAAGAGCGATAAATCGAAAATCTGCACTATGGACATAATCAAGGGCAGACCTAGGTAGTGGGTGAGGGGGCCCTTTCTCCCCCTAAAATATTTTTAACCATACATATTTTTTTATAAATTTAGCATAATGTAGATCACACTTAAAGTCTAATTTTGGTGTATTGGTAAACCCTCTAAATGACAAGCCAAGAAACCCACTTAAGTGCATAAACCCAAAGTATATAGGTTCGCTCTTCCGCACCCTACCCAAGACTCCACAATATCTATCACATATCAATTCTCCCAAAATACATCCAGGACAATGCTAAGATGATTAGAACAAAAAAACAAATATTAAAGAGGATTTGAAATATATGGAACAACATATCGACATCTTTGATTACCCAGAAAAATATCTCAAGAACAAATTGATATTCATAATTGAGGTGGCATGGAGGTACTAGTGAGGACGAGAAGCATGGAAGCTAGAAGATAAGATAAGGAAGAAATTACCAAAACTTTTAAATAAGTGTTTAAGATTTTGTAAATTTGAGAATAAGTTTATATTTAAGAGGAGTAGGCTGCAACACTAAATTCAAATTGCAAGGGCCAGTTGGACAATGAGCCCATTAAGTCTAATGACTTAAATCCAAGTGTACTCCATTCATTGTTGCATCTAGATAGGAAGAGATTAAGAAGAAGACTTAGGGCAACTAGGGCAAGGAAAGGAAGGAGGGGCTAAAACCACAAGAGTAGGAAGTAGGGGAAGAAAGGAAAAAAAAAGAGGAAGAAGATAATTCTGATTCAAAATTCCCAAAGTCTGTGTGGGGGATCCATTTCCTAATTCTTTCCTCAATGTTTGCTTGATTTGATTTGAGCAGTTCTCTCTTATGTGAATTCAAAGTCTATAAGACAATATTCGAAATGTGGACGGTGCTTTGCAATAAGTATAAGGTCACCACGATCATCAAGCATCGAATGCTCATGACTCTTATCAGAAGCGACCAAATCATAAGATGAGGGAGCATATCCGGGAAATGTTTAGCATGATCTGTGAACTCAAGAATGTGGGACAAGTACTCAATCCGCTCTCTTCTTAGAAGTTAGGATCACATGCATTGTAACTTGATGCACAATGAAAATGTCAAAACTTTTGACCAAACTGCTTGCCACATTGAAATGGAGGATGATGCCCTTCAAGTCATGAAATAATTCTCTAAATAATTATTTGTTTAAAATGGTGGGAAAAGAGCTAGTTCCCAATTCAAAACAAAAAGGCCACAAAAGAAAGCCCAAGGCCAAACGTGGAAAACATTGCGGCAAAGCGGACATAAATAAAGTGAAATGCTACAAGTCTCTAGTTGCACCGAGACATAAATAAAGTGATTGCATTAAGCCTAAGAAGATCTGTCCTAACCACGAGTCATTTGCTTATGTCTATAGTTGTACCTTAATTGTTGAAACTCATCCTTCGTAGATTGGAGATTTGGGAGCCACCGACCATATAGCAAGAGAACGCGGGAGCTTTGTGAAATTGCATTGAATAACTGCGAAAAGTAAATAGATTTATGTCGACAATATCGAAAGAGTTGAAGTTAAAGACATTGAGAAAGCTAAAACTTCACAATGGACAAATTCTTTATCTTCACGACGTTCTATATATTTAAATTTTTACACGAAATTTGCTTTCTGTGTCAGAATTAGGGAAGTTTGGTTATGTAATAAGTTTTCAAATGAAACAAAAACAATATGTCTTGGCAATATTCTTTTAGGCAATGGTTTTCTCAAATGTGATTTCTATGTTTTAAATATAGCATCTATTGTTGATAGTTATTATTCTATATCATCTATTGATATGAATGAAAATTGTCAATATTTGACATATCAGACTTGGACAAATTGTCTTGACAATATTCTTTTAGGCAATGATTTTCTCAATTGTGGTTTCTATGT
This sequence comes from Pontederia crassipes, assembly GCA_030549335.1. Taxonomy (NCBI): domain Eukaryota; kingdom Viridiplantae; phylum Streptophyta; class Magnoliopsida; order Commelinales; family Pontederiaceae; genus Pontederia; species Pontederia crassipes. The sequence continues at coordinate 37,088,404 of CM060197.1, read as the reverse complement.
TTTAAATATAGCATCTATGGTTGATAGTTATTCTTTTATATCATCTATTGATATGAATGAAAATTGTCAATATTTGACATGCCAGACTTGGACAAATTAGTCAAGGTCGAATGAATAGACTTATTAGAAATAATATGTCTTGACAATATTCTTTTAGGCAATGGTTTTCTCAATTGTGGTTTCTACGTTTTAAATATAACATTTATTGTTGATAGTTATTCTTTTATATCATATATTGATATGAATGAAAATTGTCAATATTTGACATGCCAGACTTGGACAAATTGATCAAGATCGAATGAATAGACTTATTAGAAAAGGCCTCTTGGGTCTTTCGCAAAAGTTGATCTTCCAAATTGTGAGAATGTCTAGTTGGCAAGAAAATAATAACACTATTTAGGAAGGAAAAACACGCCGATTACCCATTATAATTAATTCATTATATGTGGTACGATGAATGTTCACGTGAGACACGATTTTTCATACTTCATCATCTTTATAGATGATGTTATGGTGTTGTTACTTGATTTCTCATAAGTCTGAAGGTTTTGATTATTTTGTACGATTTATGAACATGGCAAAAAATCAAGTTGATTTCAAGATTAAAGCCTTATAAACTAACCATCGACGTGAGTATCTCTCTGACTTGTTCAAAAAGTTATGTAATGATAGGCAACTAACAATACCAAGAACTACGCAATAAAATGGTATTGTAGAAAGACGGAATCGTATCTTATTTGATATGATTCGATCCATGATGACACAAGCTAATTTTCTAATGTCGTATTGAGGAGATGCACTATTGATTGTTGCCTACATTTTAAATCATGTACCATTGAAAGTTATTCCTACTACTCCTTATGAACTTTTGACAGGTCGAATGCCTAAACTTAGTTATTTCCAACATTTAGAATTGTGCAGCCTATGTTTTAAACAACTCTCATAAGTATAAATGTTGGGTCCAAAGGTGCCAAATGTATCTTTATAAGATATTATAAAATCTCTAAGGGCTAGGTATTCATAGGTAAAAGAGAAGATGGAATGATAATAGAAATCGAAAGTAGATATATGACATTCATAGAAAATAAGTAGGGTGAGATAGACAAGGGTCTTCTTTTAAATGAAAAAGATCTCGAGTTGACAGTACAAGTAGATTAACCTATTGAGGAGTTTGTCTTCTCCATCCCACAACTTGATTCGAGTGGGAGATATTCGCAACCGCCAACTGACGAACTTGAAAGTTTCCTTTGACGGATTACTAGAAAACATGTTCCGTGCCGACGATTTGAAATCGAAGAGCTCAACATTCAATGTGTATTCGTGAACAATTTATTTTTTCTCTAAATCGAATCTCTTTAGAAAGAAGATATTTTTTGTCTCCATGTCTAAAAAGGCATGGATCGTCGAATTAAGAGAGATCAAGAATTCTCACTATTTCTTAGATTCATGGATCAAATTCGATTTAGTAGGATCATTCACTCGCATTTTCTTCCACCAAAAACTTCTCAGGTTGGGTCAAAGGGCTTTGTGGGGGGGGGGGGGGGGGGGGGGGGGGAATCTAACCCAACTCGGGTAACCCGACCACCTAATTTTCTTTTTTGAAATTTTTTTCTTACTACTTTCATATTTATTTAATATAAAAATATTATTTAATATTTATTTTAAAGCATAAAATAAAGTCTTAAACCATTTAATGTTATTTCTATACTTATAATATTTTATTTCAATTTTTTTAAAATTTAAAGTCAAATATAAGCTTAAGTTTAAATAAAAAATAAAAAAATTGGGTTGGTCAATCGGGTCGAGTCAACTCAGGTTGGCAAACTCCAACCCGTACCTGACCCGATCGGGTCGACCCAACCCGCTGAACACCCTTAGTTGTATGAATTTGGGCCACATGATTCAACAGAGTAAGTCTGAAAGATGAACTTGAGCTCAAATCTATTATAGAGACTCTATCATCCCCTGCTAAGAAAGAATGGATTAAGGCAATGGAGAAAGAGTTAGAGTCCATACAGAAAAATTAAGTTTGGGAGTTGGTTGATCTTCCGTCAAATTGGTTCTCAAAATTAAACGTGGCATGGATAGATCAAAGCCCGCCTAATGGCGAAAAGTTTCACCCAAACAACTAGTGTTGACTATGAAAAAATATTTGCACCTATTGTAAGATTTGATTCAATTCGTCAAATAGCTATAGTCGCACATATGGACTTAAAATTACGTCAAATGAATGTAGAAACCGCATTTCTCAATGGAAAAATAAATGAGAAAATTCACTTGGAACAACCTCAAATCTTTGTTGTAAAAGAAGAAGAGCGCAAAGTTTACATATTGTGACAGTCCATTTATGGACTCAAACAATAATCTAGACAGTGGTATCTTAAATTCTATCAATCAATCATTTCGTACGGTTTTAACATGATTGATGAAGATCACTGTGTGTATGTTCATAAGTCCAAGGATAATTTTACTATCCTAACATTATATGTGGACGATAGTTGAAAACAATAAAAAATTTGTCATTACCATTAAGCAATGTTTGTCCTTCAGGTTTGCGATGAAGGACATAGGTGAAGCAGCCTGCATATTAGGTGTGAAAATTCAACGAAATTGTTCCAAACGACTCCTTACTTTGTCGTAGGAATCATACATAAAGAAAGTTTTGGAATGCTTTCGTATGGATGGCTACAAACCCATTGACATTCCTATTATGAAAGATGAAGTTTGAATTATGGACATGTGCCCAAAAACTTTAGAGGAACAAGAGGAAATGTCCAATGTTCCTTATGCAAGTGTGTTTGACTGCTTGATGTACGTTATGATGTACTCGGTCAGACATATGTTTTGTCGTGTATCTAATTAGTCGATATCAGGCTAATCTAGGATGCCAATATTGAAAGGCCGTGAAGAGAATAATGAGATACCTCATGGGTACTATAGATCTTGCACCATGCTATCACGGAGGAAGTCTACGACTTGCTGGATTCACTAATGTCGATTAGGCTAGTGATATTGATGAACGAAAATCCATCTTTGGATACACTTTTTTGCTCATCTATTATTACTTAGAGTAGTAAGAAATAAGATTGTGTACGTAGCACTATCAATTATGGAGACAAAATTCATAGTTTGTTCAGCGACAGTATGAGAGGCTTTATGTCTTATAAGAATCCTTCAAAATTCGAGAATTTCTGAGATGCAGTGAAGAAGATGATCCTTCATTGTGACAATCAAGCATCTATTGCTTATGTGAAGGGCAAGAAATACCATTGCAAAGAAAAGTATATCGACATGAAGTACAAATTTGTACAAGATCAAGAAATCAAAGAGATCTCATTTGAGTACATATCAACGCACAAAATAGTTGTTGATCTATTCACCAAACAATTGTCCAGAGAGACATTCTTGAGACATGTAAATGTCTTAGGGCTACGTAGATTATAAATGTAATGATGTACTCCAATTTTCAATGAATAAAATATTAACATTTTTTATAAATTCATTGTTATAAAGTATTGTTATACTTGTGAAAAGTATGTCGATTGGACTTGAGTTTGTTCACTCACACGAACAAACTCTTCTAGCGCTCATGAAGATAGAGAGCGGGAATGAAATATGTGAATCATAATATGATTCTTAAAATATGTTAAAACATGATTTTAGTAACTCAATATCGTTTGATTAAAAGAAAGAAATCAAATGCGATATTCAAATTTAGCGCTATAAAATAGTGAATAATTTGAAAACCCGAGTTAGGCGCTAAAAAATAGCGATTGGATTTAAGTCTGTGCGGTGTATAATTTTAATAGATCTAGACATACGCTCCTTAAGTAGGAGTCTCTACATCATCACTAGTGTTTAATACCAAGTATGCTAAGTCGACTTAGAGACATAATGAATTGATTAGTTCAATGGTCATCATGGTGTGAGTCTCTGACAGATGATTCATCTACATGTGCCGTTAGTCTATTGACTATGTTTTAAGAAAATGAATTAATGTTTGCTACTTTAATAGGGTACTTTAATAGGGTACTTTAATAGGAAAGCAGATAGTTCACTACTAAAAGGCACGAAGGCGAGGGAAAAGAACTGTTATGAATCACATTAAACTTTCACATACAATTGACCAACTATTTTTTATGTTAAAAAATATAGTATTTATGAAGGTTAGTTATCGCGAAGACATATGTTATTTTGGCTATGCTGGAAGTGAGATATAGCGAATAATGTTTTACATGTTTTGTGTTAGAGTTGTTGAATACTTCAGGGCCCCTTGTTTCTCACACCGGGTTCGCCCACGTGAGCTTAGGGGAATCTGAGTATTACCCAATTAACAGTATTGCTGGCGTACGAACGAAAGGGGGGGTTCGGGGGGCCCCGCCCCCCGACGGCGGTCCCGAAACTTAGACGGGTTTTGGGCTTTTGTTTAGCCGGCCCATGTGTTTCGAATTAGGTTTTTCTTTGTTTGTTTGAGTTTTAAACCCGATTTGGAGAGGCTATTAATAGCCTAATTTCTGATGTAATTTTGTGTGGCGGCTGTAAACCTAAACGATATAGTGGAACCTCTTTGCAGGACGTAGCCCTCATCTCAAGGGTGAACCTGGGTAAATTCATGTGTCTCCTCTATTTTTCTGCAATCTCTCTTCGATCTTCTCTCCTTGTTCTCGAATTTTCCCATCAATTGGTATCAGAGCACAGGTTGTTCAAGGAATTAGGGTTTATTCGAGATGTCAGGAGGGTCGCGAATCGAGATAAAAAAATTTGATGACACACGATTTGATCTCTGGAAGATGAAGATGGAGGATCTCCTTTGTGATCGAGATCTTTGGACGACAATCGAGAAGGAGAGACCAAGCATGGAGGCGGCGAAGGTCGCGGACGAGGCCTCCTTCAGTCAGGCAGATCCAAAGGCGATCGAAGAGTGGGATCGAATTGATAGAAAGGCGAAGGGTTTGATTCGGCTGTGTCTCGCGGATTCAATTCTTACGAATGTGATGGGCGAACCTACTGCCAGAGATCTGTGGAGGAAGTTAGAATTCCTATATCAAAGTAAGTCGTTGTTTAACAAGTTATTTCTGAGGAAGAAATTGTACAATCTTCGGATGCAGGAGGATGACTCATTTTCTACTCATCTTTATAACTTTAACACGATGATCAGTCAACTTGTATCAATCGGTGTTAAGTTTCAAGATGATGATAAGGCAATAACATTGCTCTGTTCGCTGCCGGATTCATGGGACAATCTGATTGTTGTGATTGGTGGCGGAGATAAAGAACTTTCGTATGAAAGTGTATGTGCTGCCTTGTTATCAGAGGAAATACGGAGAAAGGGATCAGCAAGTTCTGGTAAATTGGTGCTGGCGGCCAAAGGAAGGCAACCAGAAAGGAATCAAAATCAGAGAGGGAGATCCAAATCTCGTGGGCGTTCGAAGAGTAAGGATAAGAAGGTGCAATGCTGGAGATGTCAAGAGTGGGGCCATCTGAAGCGAGATTGCAAAAACAAGCCGGTTCATAAGAAAGAAGCTGAGTCAACCTCGGACAAAAAGAAGGTTGAGGCAGGAGATATGTATGTGGCTTCTGCATGTACGACACAGTCAGATAAAGATGTCTGACTTATCGACACTGGTGCTTCGTACCACATGACGCCTCATAAACACTAGTTCTGTAAATATGAGGAGTATAATGGTGGGGATGTCATGCTCGGAGATGACACTGCGGTTCAGATTGTTGGACGTGGCAGGGTGAAGTTGAGGATGAATGATGGCACGGTGAAGACTCTACCAGATGTGATGCATATATCACTTATGAGCAGGAGTTTATTATCTGTTGGTACAATGGCTGACTCGGGTATTATATTCAGTTGCGATAAGGATTCGTGCAAGATGATCAGAGGGTCGATTGTAATTGCACGAGGGGTTCGCTATGGCACGTTGTACAAGTTGCTCGGAGAGACAATATCTGTGGGCTGCGGATTTATTTCTGAATAGGCCAAAGAAGATGAAGACAGCAAATCTATGTTGTGGCATCGGATATTAGGCCATATCAGTGAAAAAGGACTCTCCACTATAGCATCAAGTCAGATGGTAGAAGGAGTTCCGGATTGTTCTGTGGGATTCGGGTTCTGTGAACATTGCCTCCATGGAAAACAGAACCGAGTCAGTTTTCAACACACAGGTTCAAGAGCAACGAAGATTCTCGAACTGATTCATAGTGATGTCTTTGGACCAACTCCGACTCCATCTATTGGAGGGTCCAGGTACTATGTTTCTTTTATAGATGATTTTTCGAGATACAGTTGGATTTATTTTATCAAGAATAAATCAGATGTATTCGATAAGTTTCGAGAATTTAAAGTTTTGGTGGAAAATCAATTGAGTTGCAAGATCAAGGTCCTTCGTACAGATAATGGAGGTGAATTTTGTTCAGATAAGTTTGAGCATTTCTGCATGGACAATGGTATTGCTAGGTAGAAGACAACTCCATATACACCTGAGTAGAATGGAGTAGCTGAAAGGTTAAATCGGTCACTCATAGAGAAGGCCAGATGTATGCTGAGTTGGGCTGAATTGGGGCAAGAATTCTGGGCAGAAGCTGTAGCCACAGCAAACTACCTGAAGAACCGCTCACCGACCTCATCAGTGAAGGATCAGACACCTTATGAGGCAATGTTTGGGAAGAAGCCAAATTTGTCTCATATTCGAGTGTTCGGATGTGACGCATATGTTCATATACCCAAGGAAAAGCGGGGTAAGCTTGATAATAAATCTGAAAAGAACATATTTGTCGGATACAAGGAAGGGATCAAGGGCTACAAACTGTGGAATCCAAAGTCAAGGACTATTGTTTACAGCAGGGATGTTGTTTTTCGTGAATCACGTTCCCAAGTTGAAGTTAAAAAAGGTGATGAACTTAAGAAAGTGGTAGTGCTTGAAGAAGATTCTGATTCTGAAACTTTAGAGGTGGATGCACAAGATACTTCAGTAGAGTCTGTTACAGAACCGGATCAAGAGAACTCAGTTAATGAAGTTGAAGATGCAGATTCATATGAAGACCCAGATATTGGTACTACCATACCAGTACTCAGGAGATCGACACGAGAAAGAAGAGCACATTTGAGATACTCTCTTAGTGCTCTGAGTTCGTTTCATGCTTTGAGCATCATCGGAGAAGAATCTAGTTCTGTAAAAGATGTAAGGTCTATGGATGATGCAAATCAGTGGGAGCTTGCTATGACAGATGAGATGCAATCACTGGATAAGAATGAAATATGGAGCTTGTGTCAATTGCCTAAGGATAGAAAGGCAATTGGTTGCAAATGGGTATTCAAGCGAAAGCTGAAACCGAATGGGACTGTGGAGAAGTACAAGGCAAGACTGGTAGCTAAATGGTACTCTCAGGTTGAGGGAGTCGACTATAATGAGATTTTCTCTCCTGTGGCGAAAATGACTTCGATCAGATTTGTTCTATCTCTGACAGCAACATATAATCTTGAGGTAGAGCAGATGGATGTGAAGACGGCATTCCTTCATGGGAACTTGGAGGAAGAGATATATATGAGACAACCAGAAGGCTTTGAAGTTCAAGGTAAAGAGAAGCTGGTGTGCAAATTGAAGAAGTCTTTGTATGGATTGAAGTAGTCGCCAAGGATGTGGTACCAGAAGTTTGATACGTACATGCTCGAACTCAAGTTTGTACGTTCAGATTCAGATCACTGTGTTTACGTGAAGAGAGTTGGCGATCAATTTGTCATTCTTACACTGTATGTGGATGACATGTTACTGATTGGAAATAGTATGAAGATGGTAAATTCAGTGAAGGGTTTGTTGGCCAAGAAGTTTGAGATGAAAGACTTAGGGCCGGCGAATTTTATTTTGGGTATGCAGATTAGAAGAGATCGTCCGAAGCGAAAGTTGTGGCTAGGACAGGAGAAGTACATAAAAAGAAGTGTTGAAGAAATTTAACATGGCAGACTGCAAGTCAGTGGGTACTCCTATGTCTCTAGGAACCAAACTTTCTGCAGAGCAATGCCCGAAGACGGATGAAGAAGCCGAAGAGATGGACCGTGTGCCATATGCAAGTGCAGTGGGCAGCTTGATGTACGCCATGGTGTGCACGCGTCCAGATATAGCCCAAGCAGTGGGAGTCTTGAGTCGATATATGTCTAACCCAGGCAGGGAACATTGGAATGCTATCAAGAGAGTTTTCAGGTACCTTCGTGGAACTTCAGATTTTTCGTTGTGTTTTGAAGGTACAAGGAAAGGAAAGATGCTTGATATTGTGGGTCATGTAGATGCTGATTGGGGTGGAGACATTGATAGTAGACGGTCCACTAGCGGATATATTTTTACATTATATGGGGCTGCACTAAGTTGGATGAGCAAGAGACAAAGCGTGGTAGCACTTTCTTCTACAGAAGCAAAATATATGGCTCTTACTCATGCTGCAAAAGAGGTCATATGGCTACGGCGGTTGTGCTTGAAGTTCGGATTTGAGCAAGGTGCTATAGAGGTGAGATGTGATAATCAAGGTGCTATTCAGTTAGCTAAGAATCCCGTATTTCACTCACGCACAAAGCATATTGACATCCAATACCACTTTATTCGGGAAAAGGTGGAAAAGAAAGAGGTTCAGCTTGAAAAGGTTGATACAACAGAGAATAGTTCTGATTTTCTGACTAAAGCAGTTACAGGTGTAAAGTTTGAGTGGTGCTCTACTGCTGTCGGATTGAAGAAGAATGTTGCTGGCAAGGCTCTTATTCGTGTGAAGTATCCACCAAGTGGGAGAATGTTAGAGTTGGTGAATACTTCAGGCCCCTTGTTTCTCACACCGGGTTCGCCCACGTGAGCTTAGGGGAATCTGAGTATTACCCAATTAACAGTATTGCTGGCGTACGAACGAAAGGGGGGGTTCGGGGGGCCCCGCCCTCCGACGGCGGTCCCGAAACCTAGACGGGTTTTGGGCTTTTGTTTAGCCGGCCCATGTGTTTCGGATTAGGTTTTTTCTTTGTTTGTTTGGGTTTTAAACCCGGTTTGGAGAGGCTATTAATAGCCTAATTTCTGATGTAATTTTGTATGGCGGCTGTAAACCTAAACGATATAGTGGAACCTCTTTGCAGGACGTAGCCCTCATCTCAAGGGTGAACTTGGATAAATTCGTGTATCTCCTCTATTTTTCTGCAATCTCTCTGCGATCTTCTCTCCTTGTTCTCGGATTTTTCCATCATTTTGAACATTTGTTGGCTCATATGTGAGCTGTTATAAATCTCTAATGGGATGACATACATTCTAAAAATAATTGAGCGATTATGAACTTTAATAGGTCTCCTTTTTAGCTCCTATAAAGAGGCGTGTTTGTATTCCTAGGTCGCATAGCCCATTTATCATTTTTGGATGGATGAAAGAGCAAATAAGTGCCCAATGTGGGCAAGTAGAAGATTGTTGGGCTAAATGCCCTTTTGTGCATGTTGTGGCACACGTCTGATAGTGCAACGCTCGCGATTGCGTGGTCAGCACGCGCAATCGAGCAATGTGCGATGCGCACATTGACGTGCATCACGCGATATCAACGTGCAATATGCGCTTGCTGGAGGCGTTGGGCAGCGCCTGCTTGCCCCCTCGCCCAAGTATTCCTCACCTATAAAACAGGACCTATACCAGAGATTCAAGGTATGATTTTTATATAAGTTCATCCAAAGATACTTATGTTGTGGGAAAGTGTTCTATTCTCACGAGATTCGATCGGTTTTCAATGTAAGAGGTATTTTGCAACTTCTATAATTTATATATATTATAAATCCTACAACTATCTACAACATTGAACTCTATCGTATCTGAATGTGTCTTAATATGATTATTTACTATATGCGTTGACAATGCTTAGGACATTTGTATCAACATGTATGAAATGTGGTTAAGTAGAAAAACATTAGAACATAGGTGAGTCTTCTATAATTAAGGACCCCTACGATCCATAGCCATGTGCTATGGTCGAGTGGATCATGCTAGGCATGGGGATAATAGCACTATGGTTCGTAGCATTGGATGCATAATCATAGCATGTCAAAGCTGCGCTATGCTTGGGGTCATAGCAATGACACTTCGAGACCATAGCATGACACTTCGAGACCATAGCTCACTCGTGAAGATCACAGTGAAATGATTGAGAAATGCATCCCTTAGATTGGATGCCTACGGTTGTCTATTCTAGTATGTTTTTGCTTGAACCTTTATTAGGTTGTATGTAGGCTTATGATAGCCTATTGGGTAGGTGATGTTAAATAATATTTTTTATTGAAGTCCTTTGTTGTGGTGTTATGCTTAATTGTCTATTAAATTATATTTTTTGCAACTATCTATGTTATTACGCTAATATTAAATAACAAGATGAAGTCAAATGTAGCATTAGATAGAGTTCAGCTTGAAAATTTGGATTTAATTTTAGAGGCCTTACAATAGAATTTAGATGCTGGGAACGCTGCTAGACTTGATGGAGATGTAGAGGAACAACTGTATGATGGATAAGGTGGGAAGTCAAGACAATAGCATTGTCTCGTTATTTGTCATTTAACTAAAGAGAGAAAGAATTTTTTATATCGAGATTCACCACTGTTCAGGGTTATTAATATCAAACTAATTTGGTGTTTTGAGAAAAGAGTAGAATTGTATTCTTTTGTACAAATATAGACTACTATAATCAAACTAAAGGTTATTTGCTCCCACTCAATCCTTCTAATCCTTCTATTTAATGAAGTTACTCACATCCCTTGGCGAAAATGGACAACCCTGGTATCCTAATTAACTATTTTAAATTACAATTTTGAAAAGCATATTTTAAGACATTTATTAGTTTTGAAGATTCTTTCATGTTAGAGTCTTTTTGTTGGGGAATATCATAAAAAACCCAAGGAGATATATTATGCGTGGATACACATTGAATATCAATATTCTAGAGCTATATTGATATTATAAATTGCGATTGTTGGCTTAGAATTTGATTGTAAAATTTTTTAAAAAATATTATAAATAAAAGTAAATAATATTATCACAATTATGTGATATTAATGCACATTTTTAAATAAATAATATGCCTAACATGATGCGATAATGATATGATAGTGAATAATATATATTTGTTAATATTCAATCTGATAATAAACGTGGAAAATAATAATGACAAATAATTCTAATTGCATTATTTCAAATGGTTATAAAATACATAATTTTTAATAACACATAAATTAATTAATAATTATGATAGCATACTAAATAACAAAATGTAATTTTTTTTCAAATAATAAATATTTATGTTTTTTTCTTTGCAACATTTGATAATACCAAATCATAAATGTTCAATGTTTGGACATTATACTAATTTTTTTAAAGAATAAACATAGTAATTCTTGTTTACTCGTGAAAGAAGTTTAAAAAGAAATGAAAGGAAACAAAACGCTATTGGTGGAATGCTTTATATTCTACCAAATAGAAGAAACATTGTATTCCATTTTGTGTGTATCTAGAGTGGTTTTCACAATTTAAGATGGTTTTATTTTAGAAATGTTACCGTACAAGGTACTAGCTAGTTTGGGTGAAAATTATTTTTGAAAAATAATAACTATAAAATAATTTTTATGTGTTAAAAAATACTTTTATATCTTGGATGTAAGAGAATAACAATCTTTAAATGTGATACTTTTAAATAAAATGTTAGTTTTATCTAGTTGGTGATCCGTCATTGTAGTAGATGATATACAGACAATGAAATAATACCTAGTTAAAAAAAGTAATTATGGTTAAAAAAAGAAGAAAAAAATTTGGATATGGGTATTCTTGCCATCTATGTTAATATGTTATTTGTATTTCTAGATCTGAATTGATGGTTTTATAAATTTTTAGGTATTTTTAAAAGAATGATCCATTCCTAATATTAATCATATTCTTGCATATATTTCATTATTTTCCATAATAATGAGGTATTTTACTATTTATTTAGCAACCAAATAGATACAATACTTTGAAATTTAAAGTATGCTCTCTTCATAGGGGCATATTCATTTTTCTTACCATTTTTTAAAGTGAAGTTTGTTGTCTATTTATTAGTTGTTAGTAAGTGTAAAGGAAGGCTCCGACCGAAAAAGGTCAATAAGGGCTAATCGACCAAAATTTACAGGAAAATCCATGTCTCGATTTTCTTGCAAGTATACGCGAGTAATTTCAAAAGAGTGGAGTTGCGACAAGAGAGAATGACTATCAACTTGTGGACACGCCAAGGAATTTGTTCACATTTCTTCATGATTTGTACAAGATTCATTATGTCACATTCAATTTCGAAGCATTTGATATTTAGCATCCTGCATGTTTCCACTCATTATCTCAAGCCCTAAGCCTCAGCTTCTGTGACCAAATGAAACCTATATAGAGTGAGCCTACAAAGATGAAGAGATTCGAGCGAGATCGTAAGTTCAACTTGAACCAACTTGGAGGTTCAGATTCCCATTTGACCAAATGAGAGCACATGTGAGAGATTCTTCAGTGAAATGGGTGTTAACTTTTTCATTTGAACATGTTAAGTCTCTTTCAAAGCCCATATGCCCCGGATAAACTAAACTATGGCAAAAAGCAATGGTAACCTAGTGGGCCACTGTTCGAGTAGATCTCACTCAAGGATCTAGTTGCTAGGGTGCCATGAGAGGAGGAGAAGGAGAAGCTTAATTGTGTTGAATACTATTTCGTAATTGAGTGATAACTTGTGCTCAAAACATAAATGGTTAGTGGCTTACATAATTTTAATAGCTACTCCCAATCTAACTTTTGAGTTATACAATTCGTCAATCATAATGAAAGTAAAACAAAGAATTATGTAGACCAAAATATCAAATTGTGAAAGCAAAATAAAGTATTGAATATCGTCCATCGTATCGAGTATTGAATCAATGTAATGAAATTGTTAATATATCGCGATCATTGCTTTATTGATTATCAAATATTCATAACGTTACATTGATTTCATGGATATTAATTTAATCTCTAAAGTTATCATATTAATTATACTCATTGATTTTAATCATCGTTCCCTATGATCGTACTATGTTGATTATTGAACCAATGATTTATATTGATATTGATTAATGATCATTAATTATTTTTATTGATTATCAAACACTATTATTATTGTTATCCCTTATTGAGGTTCTCATTTATTATTATCACATTCATTTCATTGACATTGATTAATTATTAACCATCGTACATTCATTATCATCGAAATTGGCACATCAAATGATTTATTAAACCATTGATAATATATTTTGAATTTATGATTGTTATTATTATCTTCCATATCAAACGTAAAAGATCATGGGTACTCTTGCACTTGGATCATGCAAGTGATTAATCATCATAGGTAAAAATGCTATGATGATATTAGATTGCACATGAGTCTAAAGTTATATATATTTCATAGTAAATTGTAATAGTTATCAATTTATAAGGATGATGTAATATGCTTTTGCACATATTAAAATTTAATTATTATCATGGTCAAAATCAAAATATAGGTAATAACTCTTCTCACATAATGCCTAACTGCTTTATCGTGAGAGGTTACTTTTTCTGGGATCTTATAGCTAGTTAGCTATACTTCCTCTGGTAAAAAAAGAGGGTTATACACCAACTACAACGAGAGAAAATATAAATAAATATATTTTTGGAATTTTAAGCTCTTGACCATTACAAAAGAAAATCAAGGTCCGAACTATACTTCATTACAAGCTAGTTGCTAATGCCGAGCAATATTATATGTCCCATAAGTAATTTAAAATGTAAGGTTAACCTGTCATGCAATATAAGCGAGCAGTTAACTCGTGGAAGGCAACGCATTGATCCATCCTTCTTTATCAATGAAGGATATGTTAATGAAAGGCTCGATCTGGGCACGACTTAATTTTTTCTCCCATGTCACGCGTTCCGAAAGTTTTGATCCTGGTCCTCTGCATTGGTACTCATCAAATGTTGTGTCAGCCCTATAAATACATTGCGTTAGTAACAAAAAACATCAATAAATGTGTCATCAATATATAAATTTACATCAAGTTTTAAACAGTTTTGGTTACTTCTACAGGATTTTTAAACTGTTGGAAAAAATAGTCACGTACCACGCCATTAGCGAAATGTTAGAGTTGATGAATACTTCAGGGCCCCTTGTTTCTTACATCGGGTTCGTCCACGTGAGCTTAGGAGAATCTGAGTATTACTCAATTAACAGTATTGCTGGCATACGAACGAAATGGGGGGTTCGGGGGGCCCCGCCCCCCGACGGCGGTCCCGCTCAAGGGTTTTGGACTTTTGTTTAGCCGGCCCGTGTGGTTCGGATTAGATTTTTTCTCTGTTTTGTTCGAGTTTTGAACCCGTTTGGAGAGGCTATTTATAACTTATTTTCAGATGTAATCTGTGCGGCGGCTGAAAACCTAAACGATATAGTGAAACTTCTTTGCAGGACGTAGCCCTAATCTCAAGGGTGAACCTGGGTAAATTCGTGTGTCTCCTCTATTTTTTCTTGCAATCTCTCTGCGATCTTCTCTCCCTGTTCTCGAATTTTCTCATCAATTGGTATCAGAGCACAGGTTGTTCAAGAAATTAGGGTTTATTCGAGATGTCAGGAGGGTCGCGAATCGAGATAGAAAAATTTGATGGAACACGGTTTGATCCCTAGAAGATGAAGATGGAGGATCTCCTTTGTGATCGAGATCTTTGGACGGCAATCGAGAAGGAGAGACCAGGCATGGAGGCGGCGAAGGTCGCGGACGAGGCCTCCTCCAGTCAGGCAGATCCAAAGGCGATCGAAGAGTGGGATCGGATTGCTAGAAAGGCGAAGAGTTTGATTCGACTGTGTCTCGCGGATTCAATTCTTACGAATGTGATGGGCGAACCTACTGCCAGAGATCTGTGGAGGAAGTTGGAATCCCTATATCAAAGTAAGTCGTTGGTTAACAAGTTATTTCTGAGAAAGAAATTGTACAATCTTCGGATGCAGGAGGATGACTCATTTTCTACTCATCTTTATAATTTTAACACGGTGATCAGTCAACTTGTATCAATCGGTGTTAAGTTTCAAGATGATGATAAGGCAATAACATTGCTCTGTTCGCTGCCGGATTCATGGGACAATCTGATTATTGTGATTGGTGGCGGAGATAAAGAACTTTCGTATGAAAGTGTATGTGCTGCCTTGTTATCAGAGGAAATACGGAGAAAGGGATCAGCAAGTTCTGGTAAATTGGTGCTGGCGGCCAGAGGAAGGCAACCAGAAAGGAATCAAAATCAGAGAGGGAGATCCAAATCTCGTGGGCGTTCGAAGAGTAAGGATAAGAAGGTGCAATGCTGGAGATGTCAATAGTGGGGCCATCTGAAGCGAGATTGCAAAAACAAGCCGGTTCATAAGAAAGAAGCTGAGTCAACCTCAGACAAAAAGGAGGTTGAGGCAGGAGATATGTATGTGGCTTCTGCATGTACGACACAGTCAGATAAAGATGTCTGGCTTATCGACACTGGTGCTTCGTACCACATGACGCCTCATAAACACTAGTTCTGTAAATATGAGGAGTATAATGGTGGGGATGTCATGCTCGGAGATGACACTGCGGTTTAGATTGTTGGACGTGGCAGGGTGAAGTTGAGGATGAATGATGGCACGGTGAAGACTCTACCAGATGTGATGCATATATCACTTATGAGCAGGAGTTTATTATCTGTTGGTACAATGGCTGACTCGGGTATTATATTCAGTTGCGATAAGGATTCGTGCAAGATGATCAGAGGGTCGATTGTAATTGCACGAGGGGTTCGCTATGGCACGTTGTACAAGTTGCTCGGAGAGACAATATCTGTGGGCTGCGGATTTATTTCTGAAGAGGCCAAAGAAGATGAAGACAGCAAATCTATGTTGTGGCATCGGATATTAGGCCATATCAGTGAAAAAGGACTCTCCACTATAGCATCAAGTCAGATGGTAGAAGGAGTTCCGGATTGTTCTGTGGGATTCGGGTTCTGTGAACATTGCCTCCATGGAAAACAGAACCGAGTCAGTTTTCAACACACAGGTTCAAGAGCAACGAAGATTCTCGAACTGATTCATAGTGATGTCTTTGGACCAACTCCGACTCCATCTATTGGAGGGTCCATGTACTATGTTTCTTTTATAGATGATTTTTCGAGATACAGTTGGATTTATTTTATCAAGAATAAATCAGATGTATTCGATAAGTTTCGAGAATTTAAAGTTTTGGTAGAAAATCAATTGAGCTGCAAGATCAAGGTCCTTCGTACAGGTAATGGAGGTGAATTTTGTTCAGATAAGTTTGAGCATTTCTGCGTGGACATTGGTATTGCTAGGCAGAAGACAACTCCATATACACCTGAGCAGAATGGAGTAGCTAAAAGGTTAAATCGGTCACTCATAGAGAAGGCCAGATGTATGCTGTGTTGGGCTGAATTGGGGCAAGAATTCTGGACAGAAGCTGTAGCCACAGTAAACTACCTGAAGAACCGCTCACCGACCTCATCAGTGAAGGATCAGACACCTTATGAGGCAATGTTTGGGAAGAAGCTAAATTTGTCTCATGTTCGGGTGTTCGGATGTGACGCATATGTTCATATACCCAAGGAAAAGCGGGGTAAGCTTGACAATAAATCTGAAAAGAACATATTTGTCGGATACAAGGAAGGGATCAAGGGCTACAAACTGTGAAATCCAAAGTCAAGGACTATTGTTTACAGCAGGGATGTTATTTTTCGTGGATCACGTTCCCAAGTTGAAGTTAAAAAAGGTGATGAACCTAAGAAAGTGGTAGTGCTTGAAGAAGATTCTGATTCTGAAACTTCAGAGGTGGATGCACAAGATACTTCAGTAGAGTCTGTTACAGAACCGGATCAAGAGAACTCGGTTAATGAAGTTGAAGATGCAGATTCATATGAAGACCCAGATATTGGTACTACCATACCAGTACTCAGGAGATCGACACGAGAAAGAAGAGCACATTTGAGATACTCTCTTAGTGCTCTGAGTTCGTTTCATGCTTTGAGCATCATCGGAGAAGAACCTAGTTCTGTAAAAGATGCAAGGTCTATGGATGATGCAAATCAGTGGGAGCTTGCTATGACAGATGAGATGCAATCACTGGATAAGAATGAAACATGGAGTTTGTGTCAATTGCCTAAGGATAGAAAGGCAATTGGTTGCAAATGAGTATTCAAGCGAAAGCTGAAACCGGATGGGACTGTGGAGAAGTACAAGGCAAGACTGGTAGCTAAAGGGTACTCTCAGGTTGAGGGAGTCGACTATAATGAGATTTTCTCTCTCGTGACAAAAATGACTTCGATCAGATTTGTTCTATCTCTGGCAGCAGTATATAATCTTGAGGTAGAGCAGATGGATGTGAAGACGGCATTCCTTCATGGGGACTGGAGGAAGAGATATATATGAGGCAACCAGAAGGCTTTGAAGTTCAAGGTAAAGAGAAGCTGGTGTGCAAATTGAAGAAGTCTTTGTATGGATTGAAGCAGTCGCCAAGGATGTGGTACCAGAAGTTTGATACGTACATGCTCGAACTCAAGTTTGTACGTTCAGATTCAAATCACTGTGTTTACGTGAAGAGAGTTGACGATCAATTTGTCATTCTTACACTGTATGTGGATGACATGTTACTGATTGGAAATAGTATGAAGATGGTAAATTCAGTGAAGGATTTGTTGGCTAAGAAGTTTGAGATGAAAGACTTAGGGCCGACGAATTTTATTTTGGGTATGCAGGTTAGAAGAGATCGTCAGAAGCGAAAGTTGTGGCTAGGACATGAGAAGTACATAAAAAGAAGTGTTTAAGAAATTTAACATGGCAGACTGCAAGTCAGTGGGTACTCCTATGTCTCTAGGAACCAAACTTTCTGCAGAGCAATGCCCGAAGACGGATGAAGAAGCCGAAGAGATGGACCGTGTGCCATATGCAAGTGCAGTGGGCAGCTTGATGTACGTCATGGTGTGCACGCGTCCAGATATAGCCCAAGCAGTGGGAGTCTTGAGTCGATATATGTCTAACTCAAGCAGGGAACATTGAAATGCTATCAAGAGAGTTTTCAGGTGCCTTCGTGGAACTTCAGATTTTTCGTTGTGTTTTGAAGGTACAAGGAAAGAAAAGATGCTTGATATTGTGGGTCATGTAGATGCTGATTGGGGTGGAGACATTGATAGTACACGGTCCACTAGCGGATATATTTTTACATTATTTGGGGCTGCACTAATTTGGATGAGCAAGAGACAAAACGTGGTAGCACTTTCTTCTACAGAAGCAGAATATATGGCTCTTACTCATGCTGCAAAAGAGGCCATATGGCTACGGCGGTTGTGCTTGGAGTTCGGATTTGAGCAAGGTGCTATAGAGGTGAGATGTGATAATCAATGTGCTATTCAGTTAGCTAAGAATCCCGCATTTCACTCACGCACAAAGCATATTGACATGCAATACCACTTTATTCGGGAAAAGGTGGAAAAGAAAGAGGTTCAGCTTGAAAAGGCAACAGATAATAGTTCTGATTTTCTGACTAAAGCAGTTACAGGTGTAAAGTTTGAGTGGTGCTCTACTGCTGTCGGATTGAGGAAGAATGTTGTTGGCAAGGCTCTCATTGGTGTGAAGTATCCACCAAGTGGGAGAATGTTAGAGTTGGTGAATACTTTAGGGCCCCTTATTTCTCACACCGGGTTCGCCCACGTGAACTTAGGGGAATCTGAGTATTACCTAATTAACAGTATTGCTGACGTACGAATAAAATGGGGGGTTCGGGGGGGCCCCGCCCCCCGACGGTGGTCCCGCTCAAGGGTGAGCGGGCGGGAGTTCGGGGGCAGCGCCCCCGAAACCTAGACGGGTTTTGGGCTTTTGTTTAGCCGACCCGTGTGGTTCGGATTAAGTTTTTTCTCTATTTTGTTCGGGTTTTGAACCCGTTTGGAGATGTTATTTATAGCTTATTTTCAGATGTAATCTGTGCGGCGACTGAAAATCTAAACGATATAGTGGAACTTATTTGCTGGACGTAGCCCTAATCTCAAGGGTGAACCTGGGTAAATTCGTGTGTCTCTTCTATTTTTTCTTGCAATCTCTCTACGATCATCTCTCCCTGTTCTCGAATTTTCCCATCAACCATTATGAAAAACGACAGTTTTGCATAGAAAACATAAAACTTAAAAACGTAGGAAGCTACTCTTAAAGTTATGATAAATTTAACAATAATATATATATCAAAAGATTGAACTGACTCTTTCACAATTTTAAGGCTGATGACAGAATCAGTATGCAAGCAAGTGAATAAACAAATAAGAGGTTTAACGCATTTGTTTTTAATGTGTGACCTCATCATCCATTTTTGTTGACAACATATGAAATCTAATCATGACTTCAAAATTTGAATCTTTGATTACCCTAAGAGTTTAATATAAGAATAATTTCAATAATCGGTCGTGATTTTAAAACGTGGTTCAAATCTGTCTCCTTATCAGGGTTGAGTAAGATGCTATATTCAAAATGTAGGAAGGAAATGAAAAGTTTAGTGAGATTGCCAACTTACTCTCGACCCTTGGCTTCCCAAGCCACCCATCCTTCGGGGGTGATGACGTCTAACATTATTGTCTTGTAATATATAACCCTTGCGTAAGGCCTCCATGCCCGGCCTAAACGTGCACGATGTGGCCCTACGATATAGCCATACTTGAACACAAACCCAGATGTGTCATTGGGGTTGTTTCTTCCATTCGCCGTAATGTATCCTGGTCCATCAACTACACCATCGATCATGGATATCGTGCATCTCTGACATTTCATTTTTCGCATCAAGAAAACACAGGCTAAGTAAGATTATGTATTATATGTATAATTTATTTCAAAACAATGATACATACGACAGTAGTAGTTGAAGGAAAGTATCGTATTAGTTTATCTTTGATAGACTGATCACGTTCATTAATGGAATCTTTGACCGCCTAAGCAACTGCTTATAATTTCCTTATACATAAATATCATAATAAAGTTGAGCATGTGGCAAAGTTCTCTCTACACCTGTGATTATCGTTAAACATGTATACTTTTGATGAATGTCTAAAGTCTTGACTACGTGAAGTGCTAAAGCGCGATGCATATTGCTTTTCTCAAAGTTAAGTGTAATAAACGCAAAGATAATTGATTTGTTTCTTTTATAAACCTATGACTTTGTTGGTTGGCAGTTACTTTCCATGCATTGTTCTACAACATATTTCATTACTATTAACTTTTGGGCCCGAGCAAACCCGGATACTGGTTTGGGTTCACTTGGACCCGGCGTACCGAGTCCAGTCAGTCCAAAAATTGGGACACGAATATGATCGGGTCAAAAAATTATTTGAAAATTTTAAATTTATATATAAAAAATCAAGATAATTAGTAATGTTAAACCATAATTTAATTAAATAAATATTAACTTATCAAAATATTATATCTATATATCATATAATAAGACAATAATTTTTATAGCACTTCAAAATGAATAAATAATTATCAAACTATCAAATAATTAGAATTATATAAATATTAGTATTTTTTATTATTATAACCGGTCCATACTCCCGAATCGAATTTTCATGCATTAGATCTGGTGCCGATTCGAAATCCACCGGGTCTTTCATTTGTTTGATCTGGTCCTGGTCCAATTTATAAACGGGCCGAGAATATTTTTTGAACAACCGGTCCGTGCGGGCTGGGTCCACCCCTATTAACTTTTAGTCCATATGTTGGAGATTCATATAATATATATATTCTCTATAATGACTGCACGCTTCTTGTGCGGTTCGTTTTATATATTCTCTTTGTTTCCACCACATTTTAGGTCACATTTTCTATTTATTATACTTGTCGGTGAAGTTTCAGGTAAATTAACTAATTGTCCTTTAAGATTTCAATATTCAAGCTTGCTATAACTCGTAAGATGGCTATAACTTAGACTATCTCAGACTATAACGCTTCTATTTATTATACTGATCTTAAGATGGCTATAACTCAGACTAACATTACAAAATATATCCAACACAAGAAATAAGACCCTCCATCGTAAGTGATTTTTAATGAGATCAAAAGTTACTCGATCATGGCAAATAATTTCGGTTCTTGAATTTGATAAGAAGCTCGAAAAAGAAGGTCTGAAGATATAATAAAAGACATACAAATACCTCGTAAATGGATATTGCTGCTCCAAAAATGAAATCGACTAAGCCTGAAATTTTACACCCACTGTAATAATGCCGTCCAATATAATCATAGAGAGTGTCCTGCGTTCCAGCAAAACTGCAGCCGAAGAAGGCGGACTTGTCACCCGTTATAAGTGCAGTAGTTGCTTGCACCAAATTGGGTCCTTTCTGGTGGTGTGTGTTCTGCATGCATACACAAAAACACACATGCACGCATTACGTAAATATATTAATATCCGAACGAAGGGACCAAAATGCTTCATGTAACATTTTTTCCTTTTTTATCTAAAAAGATTTGTGATAGATTTGTGATTGAAACCTTGAACGCGACCCCGGAAGCAACAAAATTATCAGCACTGGACGTGAACGTTGCACTGGTCATGGTGTCGTGGCCAGCACTATCATTGGCGTAATCACCCCACTCGATGGATGGTCCTGTGAGACCCTTCTCCGGACAGATATATGTAGGGTTTTGTGTCGTTGATGATCACCTTCTCTCTGGAATAATAAAAAGATGTGTTATTTTCATAAATCATCCTTAAATTATCATAATTTTTCACATTTAACTTCAAACTACGAACTCATTTTTATGGATCTCTAAACTATCACGATTTTTTCAATTTGATCTTTCCGTCGATTTCTGTCAACTTTTCTGTTATCTTCAATTTTTTCATTTATGAAAAATAAAAAATACCCCTCTCTTCGACTTTATATTTTTGTTTCGACCTCTGTAACTCCGAGGCTTATTTTTTACTTTTCATAAATAGAAAAAATCGAATATAATAGAAAAGTTGTTAGAAGGACCAAATTGAAAAAATTGTGATAGTTTAGGGTATAAAAAAAATAAATTTATAGTTTCGGATTAGATGTGAAAAATCATAATAGTTTATGAGTGATTTATAGAAATAATTCAATAAAAAAATAGAAATTATCAGAGCTCTTTGTCTCTGCATGTCATCTCATTTGATCACGAGATCATTTTTTTTAAAGAAAAGTTAGTTAATTAACTACCTGTAGATCCCTGCAGCTACATGGATTTTTATCCATTGGGTGTTGTTATCAGTGACAGCATCGATGGCATCTTGGATGGACTTGTAATCAGCACTCCCGTTTCGGTTGACAGTTATAGTCTTCAAGATAGCTCCATGACCAGCATTGGCTTGAGGGGCATGCAAGCACGTCGACAATGCTGCTATTGCCAACAAGAACAGTGGGGCAGCCGAGTGGGAATTAAACATATTGAATTTAAAGGAATTATCTTTGGTTAACTCTCCACAAGCATGTTCTAAGATATATATATATATATATATATATATATATATATATATATTAATATGACATATGTAATAGAAATTAAAGTTTGGTGCACGAATCAAATCTTGATGTTTAAATAATTTGATAGTTGGCAGTCTTGAAATCAAGGGGCATGCATGCTTAGCTGTTCGATTTTCCTTTTTTTCCTATGGATGATGATATAATAAGAGTCAATTCATTTTTTACGACAGATGATTAATCAGCAGATATAGAGAATATACACAAGATGGAAAAAATATTAAGTTTATTGCAACACTAATAATTCAATATTCTTTGAAATAATTTTGACATTTTTGTTTTGAAATAAATGTGACGAAAAAAAACTACTGGCTGATTGGTTCACATAATTCTTTTTTTGTAGTGTTAAATTAGTAGAAACTGGTTTGGTACGTTCATTGATCATGCATTAAACAATCTAATGCATTGCATCATAAAGTTTCATGGATTGTTGATAAAATTAATTAATCCAAGATTGGTATTAAATGAGACCGAATAAATGAAACATACTGACTGTATCAAATTTTATTGTGATCATTATTTGATCAATGTAATAGACATGATACACGAATGAATTGCTGCAAGTAATTTATAATCTGAAAAACGATGCTTTAATGGTGAGCATGGGGGGATACTCAGCCCATTTAATTATTTTTAATACTATAATTCGTAAAATGTAATTATTCGATGGTGATGACAAATAAATAATGTCTTAATGGTGTGGGGATACTAAACATGTTCTTTTTTCTTACAATAACAAGAGAATTCTAAGAACTATCACGTACGCTTCTCATTTTTAGTTTTTTTTTTACATTTTTGGTGTTGGTCGAATTTCTTTATACAGTTTAATTTTCTGCTAGCGTGATGTTTACTAAAAATAAGCTTTAAAATGTTTTATCCCAATATGTTAATTTAAAGTTGGTAAACTTTCTTGTATAATATTAAAGCATTAGGTTTTTCAAATGATAAAGAATTCAAGAATTCACCATTAAATCTTTTGAATCAAGTAAACTATTGTGTTAGATATTAATTATTTCGGATGTAGTAAATTAATAAAGATATAGTATAGCAAAATTCTAGATTTCAGATTACATGAATTGCACATTTGTTTCAATTCATAAGATGCAAATAATGAAAGTCATAATATAATTGTATGCTATTGAGATATTAATAATAATAACTACAACATAAATAAAATATACGGATGGCTTAGTATACATAGTTAGTCGAACATATAATTTTAATTAGTAAGGCGCTCACGTAATCGATAAGAATTAGATAACATTACTGACCAAAGATTCAAAAACATTTAACCCAATGCATTAATCATAAGTAATTAGATAAACATTGTTGATCAAAGATTCAAAGTCGTTCCTGAAATCGTTTGACTCAATGCAAAATTAACATACAAATGCAAATGAAAATATGGCATCTAAAATTTCGAATCATGCAGTTAACCAATATGAGGTCTAAAGCAAAAGCATATTATGATGTCTTTTTTAATTAGTATTTTATTTAAAATTATCTTTTTAACTTTTTATGCACCAAAAGAGGGAATGAATTGGTGTTCAAACAAAAATATCGGTTTCATAATGATTATTGCGGAAGCTTAAAGTCGATTCTAAAAATCTTTCAAATCAATGCAATTCAGATCACATCAAGACCAATATGAGAGGGAGAGAGAGAGAGAGAAAATCAAACACAAATAAATATAGTGATTCTTGGCCTATGTCCCCACTCCGACTTCTCGACCCCGAGACTGTCGGATATTCTATTAGAATCTCTTCCTTTATTTCAAATGGGGCAAAGAAGAAAAGCTCTTTACATCATCGTATTTTCTCCGCTTCGAGAGGTAAGGCTCACATCTTCTCTAATGAAGCTAATCTTTTCTCTCGCTCAAGAGTAAGATTTCGAACATCTTTTACATAGGAGCTTTCTTAGTTTTTTTTTCTAAACAAAAGTGTTTCTCTTTTTTATAATTTTATGCTCACAAGAAGAGAAGAGAGAAAGAAAAGAAATCTATAAAATAAAAATTTCAAGAGAATGGTCTTCTTTTGATAATTTGAAGTTTTCTTCGATGAATGAATGAATGTCATTGCCTCTGGCTTTTTGGCACTCCTTTTATAATCTCTAGTGTGTGAAAAATTCGTTCAGAATTCATTCCACAAATTTCTTCTTCAAAATTAATCGTTACTGTTCACTTGACCAGGAGGTCGGTCGATCGCACATCTGAACCGGTCAATCGGTCTATATGAATGTTGCGTAATTTCTTTAATTTTTATGCTTGATCGATCGACTGATATTGTCTCGATGTCGGCCGGTATTGTGTCATCATCAAACTGAGTAGCTGCATTGGTTGGTCGACCGATGCCACAACCGGTATCATCTCGACGTCATCCAAAGAAGCTCACGTATTCATCGGTCAACCGATATCTCCGGATCGGTCGATCGGTGTTCTCTCGACCGGCTTTCATTGTGTCGATAGGCTGGTTGACCGTCCTGTACTGTTTTGATCATAACTTTCTTATCCAAATTAGATAATCTTGAATTCTATTAAATGCTAACAAGATTCTCTCCAACTTTGATATTTATGATTCATCCAAAATCTAATAATATCATAGTTAATTATTTAATCAAAGTGTAGTGCATAAAATTATCCCTTTTCTTTAAACTTTTTGAGCATTGAGCTTTAATCTTTCTCGATTTGTATCATCAAAATATAATTTTATACATCATTAAAATTTTGCTCCAACAATCTCCCCCTTTTGCTGAACACAAATCAAGAAATATGAAAAATATATAAATTGCGAAAAAATTGTAAAATCTCGTAAAATTAAACTTTTCTCTCTCATATCATATTTCTCCTATATTTCTCCTCTTTTTGTTTCATAAAAAATATAATTTGTATATGAAGCACATAAGATTATTCTCCCCCTTAAAAAATTATTTTCCCTTTTTTTAACATGAAAAAAGTTGCATCATAAAGAGAAAAAAAAACTTGAAGAAAAATAGCTTCCCCTAAATTTATAGCTATTTTAGAATGGTAAAAATCAAATATATCTAGAGGTTATGAAAAACTATAAAAAAATATTTCATAAAATTTTGTTACAACAATAATATCAATGGTATGTCAAAGAATAATGTTGAAAAATTTTATCATGCTCCCCCTATCATTATGACCAATATTTTTTTATTTTATATATTCCTCTTAAAGAAATAGTAGTTTTGAAATTTTTGGGTAAAAAAATTAAGTGATACTTTTACTATAACCTTTGTGCCTTCACCACTTGTCCTTTACTTTGGATGTGAGGCACACCTGAAAAATAATTATGTAAATTTTGGTACCCAAATTTCTTTGTGACCTAATTTGTTAGACAATGTTCCTTTCGGAACTCAAATCATGTCATATTGTGTTGATTTTCTTATTTTGTATTGATATGCATAATGACCATAAAAGTCACATAAAAAATATTTCACATGTGATTTTCTATTAAATGGTTCATTAGATTTTCAATAAGAGTTTTTATTTCTAATATGCTTTTTCGTTATTTGAGAGATAGTCTTATGTGTATTTCT
The DNA here is from genome assembly GCA_030549335.1 of Pontederia crassipes. Classification (NCBI taxonomy): domain Eukaryota; kingdom Viridiplantae; phylum Streptophyta; class Magnoliopsida; order Commelinales; family Pontederiaceae; genus Pontederia; species Pontederia crassipes. The sequence continues at coordinate 37,062,266 of CM060197.1, read as the reverse complement.
CAAAAAAGTATTTTCTTATTTTACTTTTTCTAACGAACATACAAGTTTTACAATTTCACATGCATGTGTAATTTTTAAAGTTTCAATTTCATTTTTTAGATTTTCATTTTTCATAAAACATGTATCCTTTTCTTCTTTTAATTTTTCAATCTCATGTATTAATTTTTCATTTTCCTCTTTAATTAAAAAATATCTTTTTTATAAGAGAGGAGAGTTCTTTATTTACATCTAAAGAAAAATTTTCTTTGAAAAAGTTCGATGGGTCATAATTTGAATTTGAAAGGTTAGAAATTACCTCACCGTCATGTGCCATTAAACATAGGTATGCTTCGTCACTAGAGAAACTTGATGAACCACTTGTTTCACTAGACTCTTCATATTTTTTATTTTTACCTTTGAGGTGTTTGTATAATCTTCTTGTTGGCCTCTCGTTCTTGTCTTTTTTTTTTACCAACTTGAGATACTTATTTAGTTTTCTTATATAGAGTGCGAATTTCTTTTTGTCCACTTCCTCTCACTTGAGTCTTCTTCTTTTCTATTTGACTTCAATGCCAATGTTTTGATTTTGGAGGCTTTTTCTTCTTGATCTTCTTGAATTGAGATCTCAAAGGTTAGAAGTGAATCAATTAGATCATCAAAATCCAATTTGTTTAGATCTTTTTCTTCGATCACGGTCCTTTTCGTATGTCATTTGGAGGAGAGAGACCTGAGAATCTTTTTCACTTTTTAAAGATTAGTTCTTGACTCGCCCAAGTAGGCTAAGTCATTTAAAATATCATTAAACGGTTCAACCATATCATTTATGGATTCATTATCATGCATTTTGAAATAGTCATATTGATGATTTAAAATATTTAATCTTGATTCTTTAACTTTGTTGGTTCCTTCATAAGTAGTGATGAGCTTTTTCCAAATCTCATTTGCAGTTTCACAATTTGAAATCCGATTCAACTTCGTTGAATCCAAAGCACAATAAAAAATATTTTTGACTTTTCAATCAAGTTTTGAAAAAATCTTTTCTCTTTCTTTAGAATTTGTAGGTAACTTTTCACGAAAATAATAACATTTTTCAACTATGTCCCACAAGTCAATATTAATGGAACAAATATATGCTTGGATTTTAATTTTCCAATATGCAAAATTTGATGTATTTAAAAGGGGATGACCACTAATTGATTGTCCTTCCACAAGATTAAAACCACTTGATGTCATGGCTCTTAAAGATTGTTAAATCTTAAAACAAGATGATCAAATCTTGAAACGATTAGATCTTAAAACTTCTCTAATACCAATTGTAGGATCTCAAAGGCACCAAGAGGGGAGTGAATTGGTGTTCAAATATAAATATTGATTTCACAATAATCGTTGCAGAAGTTTAAAATCGATTCTTAAAATCTTTCAAATCAATGCAATTCAGATCACATCAAGACCAATATGAGGGGAAAGAGAGAGAGAAAAAATCAAACACAAATAAACGTTGTTGTGGTTGTTGATGAGCTAGGTTCGGCCACACCTTGGCCTACGTCCCCACTCCGACTTCTCGATCCCGAGATCGTTGGAGATTCCAATAAAATCTCTTCCTTTGTTTCAAATGGGTCAAGGAAGAAAAGTCCTTTACACTACTGCCTTTTCTCCGTTTCGAGAGGTAAGGCCCACCTCTCTTCTAATGAAGTTAATATTTTTTTTCGCTCAAGAGGTAAGATTTTAAACCTCTTTTACACAGTAGCTCTTTCAATTTTCTTCTAAACAAAAGTGTTTCTCTCTTTTCCAATTCTATGCTCACAAGAACAGAAAAGAGAAGGAAGAGAAATGTATAAAATAAAAACTTCAAGAGAATGGTCATCTTTTGATAACTTGAAGTTTTTCTTCAATGAGTGAATGGATGTTATTGCCTCTAGCTTTGGCACCCCTTTTATACCCTTCAGTATGTGAAAAATTCGTCCAGGATTCTTTCCACAAATTTCTCCTTCAAAATTGACTATTATTGTTCATTTGACCAGAAGGTCGGTCGATCGCACATCTGGACGGTCTATGTGATCGTTGCGTGATTTCTTTAATTTCTGCGCTTGATCGATCGACCGGTTCAGCGTCCGATATTGTCTCATGGTCGATCGTTATTGTGTCATCATCGAACTGAGTAGCTCATGAATTGGTTAGTCGACCGGTGCTATGACCGGTATCATCTCGACATCGTCCGAAGCAGCTCACGTATTCATTGATCGATCGATATCTTCAGATCGGTCAACCGGTATTCTTTCAACCTGCTTCATTGTGTCGATCGGCTGGTTGACCGCCCTGCACTATTTTGATCATAACTTTCTGCACAGTTATCCAACTTAGATATCTTGAATTCTATGGATAGCTAATAGAATTCTCTACAACTTTGATTATTTAATCATATCATAGTTAATTATTTATGATTCATCCAAAATCTAATCATATCATAGTTAATTATTTAATCAAAGTATAGTGCATAAAGTTATCCATTTTTCTTTAAACTTTTTTAACATTGAGCTTTAATCTTTCTCGGTTTGTATCATTAACCACATAATTTTATACATCATTAAAACTTTGTTCCAACATATAATTCATTTCTCCCAATATTTTCTTTTCTTTTGGATTACTTAAATTGGAATGAAAATGAAAACAAATTAACATATATTTAAAGAGAAAACTATATCTTTAGCAAATATTTGGCAATAAATATTTTAATAAGAAAACTAAGAAAGTTCTATCATTTTATGGAATTGAGAAAAAAATAAGAATAATTAATTCTAGCTGAATTTTAAGGATCTCTAAAAAGGATATGACAAGAATATATATATATATATATATATATATATATATATATATATATATAAGAATCCTTTGATGATTAAGATATGAATTAAATAAGAAATCACGTAATGATAGAAAAATATTTATGTTTGATTGTAGAAATTATTTAATAGTGTGTTGTATTAACAAATGTGCATGTTTTAATTACATAAATAAATAATATATTAATTATTAGGGGTCTCAATTGAATGAGGGCCTCAAACAAAAGCTTTATCTTCCTGGCCTTGGGCCGGACCAGAATTGCATGATAATAATAAAGCTTGTTAGTAATTACAACAAAAAATAGGGTTTAATGGGGTGCTCCCAACTCCCTGCTCCCATTATAACAGCCATCAGATTTAAATCCAACGGCTGAAATCGTGCATGATTTTCAGTTGTGGATCTAGATCCGATGGTGCAAATCTATTTTTTCTCACTTTATTTTTTTCTCACTTTCCTCACCTCTCCTCGCACACCGCCTGACTTGTTATCCGGCATTTGCTCTCATGTCGCAGGCCATCGACACTCGAGAAGCCCCTTGTCATCGTCGACGCCGTCGAACGCGCTCCGATCTCATTGGAGAAGCCCCTTCGCAGGTTTCCGCCGACGCCGATGCTCGAGAAGCCGATCGTCGACGCTAGTGCCGCACGCCGCCGAGCACACTCTGAGCTTGATTGAGAAGCCCTTGCCACTGCAAGCGCTCCGATCTCACTGGCCGCACGTCATCGCTCCTCGCCGATGCTTCGATCGCACGTCACTGGTTCCACTTTCGACGTCGCGACCCCTCACCGGCGCCACCTCGCGACCAGTCGTCGCCGGCACCAAGAACTGTAGCCGCCTCGCGACCAATCGTCGCCGAGTAATGTAGCCGCTGAAAATCATGAAATCATGAGAAAAGTGAGAAAAAAGAGATCGAATCTCAACCATCGGATTGTGAATCAAAGGCTCTCCACACACGCATGGATCGCAAGCTTTGATTCATGATCCAATGGATGATATAATGGGGGCACCCCCATTAACTGGATGGCTTGCTATATATAATTGGACATATTGCACCTGTTATAATTGTTCTAAGTGGAAATATCTGGTGCAAGTTGTCCAAGTTGCTATAATTGTTCTGTGTTTTAATATCACATAGTTAAGACCAATGTTATTAAAATAGGACCAGACCGATCGGTTTAACCGATTCAATCATGAACCGAAGTTTGATCCGGTCCGATCCATGTGCAAAATTGGAATTGGCATTGAACCAGTAAAAAATGGTTCAACCATTGAACCAAAAAAAATTGATCAACTTCAAAAGTGATATAAAAAAATCAGAAAATGAAGATAATAATAGGAAATAAAAAGTTAGAAAGGAAGGTTAAAAAGTGGGAAAGTATTTAAATTAAGAATAGGTGTAAACTAAAAAGGGAAAATATGAAACATTAATAGGGAGAGAGGAATTAATGGAAATAGAAAAAGGAAGGTATTAAAATGAAAGTAAATAAAAGGAATTAATCCTGATATATGACAAAATGAATTAATATATTATGATCATAAGATAGTATTGAAGAATAATTTTAAAAAAATATATAATATATCAATACTATAACTTAAAGTCTTTTCATGAATTATAAGTTATGATTAGTTTTTTTTCTATTCATTACATAATATTGATTATTTTTTATACCTTTAAAATTATTATAAATAGTATTATTTTAATAAAATTTGATTCAAACAGTTCAACCATGACTTAGTTGGTCATCCGGTCGGATTTTCGGTCCGGTTATTAAAACATTGGTTAAGACCCTCAATCAGTAACTACATTTTTTATGAATTAACTAGTGCAACTCTAAATGATATAATAATGTTAAATCATATACTAATACATTTAACATAATGAAAATAAAATGTATAATGATTACTTATGATGATGGGCTATATGCCCAATGATACGATAACAATGAACTATGCCCAATGATGCTATGTCTCCTTCTATAATTATTCATAATATTATGATTGGTTGTGTCTTATGCCATTATTGATCTTAACGATACCCACAATGATTACTCTCTTCCATAATACATGATTATGTTAGTGTATATCTCAAAAATTCACATGATGATGAATAAAAATTATGCATTCCATGATTGAAGAATGATTTCATGATTATAATTATAACGCCCCCAAATCGACCCCTGCCACGTGGCGAAAATTAATCTGGAGATGCTACGATATGCCATGACTTTGACCATAATATTGACCATATCTCAGTCAATAATCGAGACACGTCAGCGGAAGAAAAAATAATAATAAAGAAATAAAGAAAAAGAATAACATTAATTACGGAAGTCTAAAAGTGGCTATATCATCTTTAAGAAATAAAAAAGAGGTTCTACATCATGAATTTGAAAGGCGGAAGGAAAAGAAAATCTAATAAAGAAACTAATAAGTCATGGTTCATGTGCTTCCTTGCCGTCAGAGCTTCGTCACCACACGCCTTCCCCACCTCGTCATTGACCTAGTCTTGTAAAAATTAGACACAGGAGAGGAGGTCCTCCTGTAAGCTTTACAACCTAGTGGGAAACCATATAATATACAATGCATGGCATGAATAGAATAATCAGAGGTAAATAATCATGCTTAACTTGAACGTGAAAAGGATAACATGGCAGCATCATATATCATAATAATAGTAACAATAAGAGGATATCATAAATCATGAGAATTAAATGATGCATTAGTAACTTGAAATCATGGCATACTTGGAAAACATAACGATAACTTGACTTGACTTAATCATGCTTCTTGGTCTTGGTTTATTATTAGAAATCAGGGTGACTTTAGATGTCTTTAGTTCTTGGGGTATGCTGAGCAAATGGTACGATTTTGTGCAGGACAATGGGTGATCAAACCATGACCAAGGGAGCTACCCTTATCTTGCTGCACTTGGCTTGAACTGGCAATCCATTGTTAATTTTCCATCTGAACTTTAATGACTTTTAATAATTTGTGGCTCTTTGTTCTTTGTTCAATGTATACGATAAGATCAATAAGAAATAAATCAATAAGAGAATAGATTTTGAAAATTAGTGAAGGATCTCTGTAGGGTCAGGAAAATAGGATCAATTATACTTTTCAATTGAAAATAGGATGAATTCAAACAATAACACAATCAACAAAACAAAAGACAAGCAATCATTCTTCTTCCTTGCGCAATGTTTCATTGTCCTTTGCATTAACGATCTCTTGCAGCACATGAGAGAGGGTCGGGATAACTTTATGGTCGAAAAGGGAAAATCAATCCATATATAAAACATATGATCAAATCATGAGTGGTCCCCCTTGATCAAGATAAAATCTTTAACATTTTTCATCATATTGACGTAGAGGCATCTTAGAGAACATCTTAAACATGATAGGATTTCATTTTATCCTTTCTCTAACCTATCACTGTATGAATCCCATTTGTATCCTCTGATGACTTACATAATTACATATCTTCTTTTCCTATTTGGATTTTTATCAATCATCATCACATAATTAGTTATCCTATACGATGAGATATTATTATGACAACTATAAATATATCAATAGCCAAAATAAATCAATTAAAGATTTATAGTTTACTTCATAACCATCTTAGGTGCACAGCTTGCTTTTCTAAAAATCTTGTAGGGGACTTATAAAATTCCTCATACATTACCTTAGCCCCCCATACTTTCTAATTTTTTTCTCACTTGATCTTTTAATGCTTAATGGTTGGGGCTCCTATCTTCCTTAAGCATGTTTCGATTAAGAACTTTAAATCTTTTCAAAATTTCTCACATTCATTTAACCCTTTCATGCGTTGCTTGTTATTATATAATTCTTTTATCAACCATGCGCATTAGTCTATTTTGGAATTATATTTATACTGCGATAATAGAGAATTCATTCTTTAATAATGGCTATAAAAATATACTCCATATCCATAATATTTCAAGTCTACTATATATTAAACTAAGTTAATTAAATCTATTTATTTATTTTTTTATATATTTATAAATATACTATGTTATATGTGCATATGTGTATGAGTATGCTAGATTTATATGTTAAATTAAATCAGACAATTACTTACTTATTGATAATTCTCTTCTAACCTTTATTCAAACCGATGTGACTTTTGAACCTTTGAAATTTCTATATTTGTCTATCCATACATTATATATGTTTCTTGGACAGTTCTCTAATACTTAAACCCTTGTCTAATTTAATATTACATAACTTGAACATGAAAAATAATTCTATTTCCTATTACCAATATAAGATAATCCAACTAGAAATTCGTATAACTAATTTGGATTTGCTTATGACCTTTATCAACCTAATATAGGGGCCATATGAAGTCTAAGGCACAACGGACATTATAGATCCATACTTATCAATATAAAACTATAAGATAATTCATTAGATCCCTATCTTGATAAACTAATAGAACCACATAAGTCATCACAATAAATAATAACTTAGGCATGCTTGGTTTCACATATAAATTCAATTCTACTATTTGGAACCATCTCACACATACTTGTTGTGTAAGGCGAATCTTTTATTTACTTCTATAATTCCCTACTTTCTTCTTAAATCTATATCTCTTCGTAAATATTAAACCTACTCATTTTCCTCTTCATACTGCTGCAGTCAGCAGAAGAAGTCCATGAGTAGAACGATTATGGAAGAGATAGAAAACATGACTTATAAGAAACAGAATTGTTTCTTATATTTTATTCCTTAAATGTTTGTAGGACTAATTCTTCATGTAGGTAATACTTATCCACATGTGTTACTTATTCTTTCCCATTTTTCGTAACCTTTATAACCCTTTTTTTCGTATAATCACTAATACCATTTACCTTTATAACCCTATCATACAAAATAACCTCCTTAGGGATCAACCACTCATATGAAATATATATATATCAATACATTAATAAAGAATAATATAAAGCAAGAAAGATCTTACTTGTACTTTACGGTGGAGGGTGTGGCGACTGCTCGGCGAAAGCACATGAATCTTTACTATACAATCTTATACAATAGGACATCAAGAGAGTCCTGGCTTTAGGCTCTGATACCATAAATGTAACGCCTCCAAATTGACCTCCGCCACATGGCGAAGACCAACCTGGAGACGCTACGACATGCTATAACTTTCACCATAATATTGACCATATCTCAGTCAAGAATCGAGACACGTCAGTGAAAAAAGAATAATAATAAAGAAATAAAGAAAAGGAATAACTTTAATTGCAGAAGTCTAAAAGTGGCTATATCATCTTTAAGAAATAAAAATGAGGTTCTATATCATGAATCTAAAAGGCGGAAGAAAAAGAAAATCTAATAAAGAAACTAATAAGTCCTATGGTTCATGTGCTTCCTTGCCGCCAGAACTTTATCACCACACGCCTACCTCACCTCGTCACTGGCTTGATCCTGTGGAAATCAGACACAGGGGAGGAAGTCCTCCCGTAAGCTTTACAGCCTAGTGGGGAACCACATAATATACAATGCATGGCATGAATAGAATAATCAGAGGTAAATAATCATGCTTAACTTAAAAGTGAAAAGGATAATATGACAGCATCATAGATCATAATAATAGTAACAATAAAAGGATATCATAAATCATGAGAATCAAATGATCCATAGTAACTTGAAATCATGGCATAATTGGAAAACATAACGATAATTTGACTTGACTTAATCATGCTTCTTGGTCTTGGTTTATTATTAGAAATCATGATGACTTTAGATGTCTTTAGTTCTTGGGATATGCCGAGCAAACGATATGGCCTTGTGCGAGTCAGTGGGTGATCAAACCATGACCAAGGAAGCTACCCTTATCTTGTTACACTTGGCTTGGACTGGCAACCTACTGTTAATCTTCCATCTGAACTTTAATCACTTTTAATAACTTGTGGCTCTTTGTTCTTTGTTCAATGTATACGATAAGATCAATAAGAAATAAATCAATAAGAGAATAGATCTTGAAAATCAGTGAGGAATCTCTGTAGGGTCAGGAAAATAGGATCAATTGTACTTTGGCAATATTCGGGTTAAAAAGGGAGATAATTCATAAATCTAATAAAAATGTTCCTGCAAATCGGTCGATCGGTTCTGGGGAACGATAGAACCGGTTGGCTTCAGGTCGGTCGATCGGATCGATCGACCAATGGGTTGACTCCGGCTAATTTGGATCGGTCGATCCGTTTAGTTGAACGGTCGACCGAGGGCAGGGATCGGTCGACCGCGACCGGTCATTATGTAAAGGAATCGATTGTAGATCATTATATCGGTCGACCGATTGATGGCAATGCGTGCGGGTCGATCGATCGGTCAACGTCCAGAAAAATGACAAAACTAGGATTTTCCTGAAAATCTTTAACGTCAACTCATCCTAATTTAATTTCTACATACTCACAATCAATCCTACCACTACATACAAATAGGAATTATAGCAGTATGCAAATCAATTAATCAATCAAAGAATCAAGAATTAAACAATCAAAATGATAACTTGAGGGTCTTCTTCTCCTTTTCTTCTTTTCGTAATCGATTAGGGCATGTGTTAAAATAATTCAGAGGTCATGCAAGGTGATTTCAGTTCACCTACTTATTTGTGATTAATCCGTCCTTCGATTCGTCGGACAATTAATTAATGGCGCCCCTTGTTTCCTACGTTCTCTGCCCCTGCTCTTCCTCTCTATTTTTCCTCTTGATCTCTGCCTGTAGTTGGGACGACCAGGGCTGTTTCTTCTCGCATAGGAACAACCACGCAGAAGGGAGGGTTCGTGAGGTGTTCAGAAAAAAAAATCCTTAATTTAATTCTGCATTCTTTTATAAGGTTTTTCTCTCCTAGTCAGATTTGATATGATTAAATATGATATAATCTCTATTCCCTCTCGTGATTTCCTTGCAAAGATAAAATTTATAGTTTTATCTTCAACAGGCCTCTTTATTTCTGTTTTGAATTGGATTCGATTTTGTTCTTGATTTCCTGCCGGCCATTCCTAATTTGATTTTGATTTCGTTTCCTTTTTTTTTTATCCTTGTGTGTCGGTCGTTACAATAATGTTCTATATTATGTATGACGGCTGATCTTATTGATTCTTAACATGATAGCCTCTATAGTTATGTGATTAACTATTTTCATGTGTACATGATTCAAATCATCATGATTATTTTTATAGTGTCACTTCTCGTCTTATGATGCTTACCCTTATTTATGATCATCGATTCAATTATATGTTCCATGTTGATCATTAATATCACGAGATGGTAGTGTAGGCTCATGGTGACATATCTAGTCTCTATGTTACCGTCACTATGTCTTTAACTTATGATACATATCTTGAATTAAAATTATCTAAGACTTTCACACCTTTGCTCATGTCATATCAATGTATAGTTATGTTATTTTCATCAGCAAATTATGTACCAATCAAAGTTTAAGTTTTAGTCAAAGCGTCCATGTAAGAAATATGTTTCAATCTCTAAGGCGTGTTTAACCACATGGCCGATTACGTATTGGGGGCGTTATAGCTAAAGTGTAGATAATACCTCTCATATGCCTAATTGCTATGTCACACCGGGAATATATTTTTGGGGATGTTATACTTAGCTACAATTCCTTTGTTAGAAAAGAGGTTCATACACCAAGAGAAAATATATATAAATATATTATATTATTGGAACTTCAAACTCTTGACCATAACAAAAGAGAGTCAAGGTCCGAACTACATCGTAAAAGCTAGTTGTTAATACCTGGCCATATTACTCGTCATTAAAAATGTAAGAGCAACATGATCATGCAATATAAACGAGCAGTTAACTCATGGAAGGCAACGCTTCGATCCATCCTTCTTTATCAATGAAGGACATGTTAATGAAAGACTCGATCTCGGCATCAGTTAATTTTTTCTCCCATGGCACTCGTTTGGAAAGGTTTGATCCTGGTCCTCTGCATTGGTACTCAGCAAATGTTGTGTCACTCCTATAAATACATTGCGTAGTGATCAAAACCATCAGTAAATGTGTAATCAATATATACATTCATATCGAGTTTTAAAGAGTTTTGTTTACTTCTACAACATCGTAAACTGTTGGAAAAAATAATCACATACCCCGCCATTGACCGTTTAACTTTCTTTATATATCATTAGCCTAATCATAATAAAAACATACAGTTTTGCACACAAAAAAATAGAAGTAGAAAATATATGTCTCCAAATTTTAAATCTTTGATTATTCTAGGAGTTTCATATAAGAATAATTTTAGTTATCGATCATGATTTAAATTTTAAATTTTAACTGAAATTATCCTTCATATGATACTAATAAAATGATGCGTGATGCCTCCATTCTTTTTATAAATAACACATGCAAACATGCACACTCAGTGCACATCCTCTATAACCTATGTATACTTGAAATCTGAATGAGATCTTCCAAGAGTATTGTATCCAGAGCTTGCAGATGATGATGTTTCATTATATTAAATAAAAGATATTAATATCTTTTAAGATCTACCGATATGTTCAATACCTAGTATTATTAATTATTTGTGTAATGCACAATTTTCTTAATTATCCAGATGAAACCCTTAACTAATTGAAATAATTCTAGAATTTGATTACCACTTAGGAGTTGTTTTGAGATTTTTCTCATGGCTATCTTACGTTGTGTAGTTTCTAATTAGTATGTTACTCTATTAAGTTTAGTGTTCTAAATGACATTGAGAAAAAAAATGATCCTTAAATTGATTAAGGGTTTGTAAGATACTCATTATCAAGGTTCAGTAAGATGTTTTATTCATTGTTTTTTTTTTAAAATTGTAGGAAGGAAATTAAAGGCTGAGTGAAATTGCCAACTTACACTTGACCCTGTGCTTCCCAAGCCACCCATCCTTCGGGAGTGATGACGTCTAACATTATTGTCTTGTAAAATATAACCCTTGCATAAGGCCTCCATGCCCTGCCTAAACGTGCATGATGTGGTCCTACGATATAGCCATTCTTGAACACAAACCCAGACGTGTCGTTGGCGTTGTCTCTTCCATTCGCCGTAATGTATCCTGGTCCGTCAATTACACCATCCACTATGGATATCGTGCAACCCTGATATTTCATTTTGCCCATCAAAGATAACACAGGCTAAGTAAGATTATGTGTTATATATATAATTTATTTCAAAACAATGATATCATACGACAGTAGTAGTTCAAGAAAAGTGTCGTATTAGTTTACAATATCATGTTCATTAATATTTCTAATGGGATCTTTGATGTCCCAAAGAATCGTTAAGCTTATATATATCCAACTTAGTGCACTCTAATTTCCTTATACATAAAATTACGCAACAAAGTTGGGGATGTGGCAATTAACTTTTCTCTACATGTGTGATTATCGTTTAAACATGTACGTCCTTGATGAATGTGGAAAGAAGCTCGAAGAAAAAAGTTGAAGATATAATAAAGACATATATACAAATACCTCGTAAATAGACGTTGCTGTTCCAAAAATGAAATCAACTACACCTTCAAGTTTACACCCATTGTAATAATGTCGTCCGCCAAAATCAAAGAGAGTGTCCTGCGTTCCGACGAAGCCGCAGCCGTAGAAGGCGGACTTGTCACCCGTTATAAGTACAGCAGTTGCTTGCACCAAGTTGCCGCCTTTCTCGTCGTGTGTGTTCTGCATGCATACACAAATACACAGACACATACATTACGTAACTATATTAATGTCCAAAGGAAGGGACAAAAAGGCTCCTCCATGTAAAATTTTCTCCTCTTCTTAATTTATCTAAAAGATTTGTGAATGGAACCTTGAACGAAATCCCGGAAGCAAGAAAATTATCAGCATTGGACGTGAACGTTGCACTGGTCATGGTGTTGTGGCCGGCACTATCGTTGAGGTAATCACCCCACTCGATGGATGTCCGGTGAGACCCTTCTCCAGCCAGATATATGTAGGGTTTTGTGTTGTTGATGACCACCTTCTCTCTGAAAATAATACGTAAGAAAATTGAAATTACCAGCACTCTTTTCCTCTTCATGCCATCTCATAATTTGATGAAAAGTTAGTTGTTTAATTACCTGTAGATCCCTGCAAGTACATGGATTTTTATCCATTGGGAGTTATTGTCAGGGACGGAATTGATGGCATCTTGGATGGTCTTGTAATCAGCACTCCCGTTGCAGTTGACTGTAATAGTCTTCGAAATGGCTGCAGGAGCAGCATTGGCTTGAGGGGCATGCAAGCACGTGGACAATGCTGCTATTGCCAACAAGAACAGTGGGGTAACCGAGTGGGAACTAAACATATTGAACGTATAGAGGAATTATCTTTGGTTTAGTTCTCCACAAGCATGTTCTAAGATATATATATGGCATATCTAATGAAAAAGAAAGTTTTGTGCACGAATCAAAAAATCTCGAGGTTTAAATAATTTGATAGTTGGCAATCTTGAAATCTAGGCGCACGCATGCTTAGCTGTTAGATTTTGACATAATAATAATCAACGATTTTTTCTAGGATAGAGAATATACCCAAGATGGAAAAATATTAAGTGATTATATCATTAATTCGATACTCTTTGAAATAATGTTGACATTTTTTGTTTTGGACCAAAGGTATTTGTTGCTATAAACGTGACGAAAAACCGCTGGCCAATTGATTCACACAAATCTTTTTTGTAGTGTCAAATTAGTGGAAACTATTTTGGTACGTTCATTGATCATGCAATAAACAATCCAATTATTCCAAGGATTGGTATTAACGAGATGGAATAAATGGAAGATACTGACTAGATCAAATTTGATTGTGATCATTAATTATTTGATCATTGTAATAGTCATGACTAGATCAAATTATTTGTTGCAAGTAATTTAATCTGCCAAACGATGCTTTCGTGTTGTGGGAGATTACTCAGCCCATTTACCATTTTTAATACTATCATTCATAAAATGTAATTATTCGGTATATGATGACAAACAAATAATGTCTTAGTGGTGTGCGGATACTCAACATATTTTTTTCTACAATATCAAGGATACTCTAAGATCTATCACGCTTCTCAACAAAAGAAAAAAAGTATGAATGAAAATATCAAAAGTTTTAAAGTGAAAATACATAAGCTCATTATGCACTTATTTTTTCAACATTGAGACTCTTATTTGATGGACTGTATGTTTTCTTGCATGAGCTGAACTTGAATGAGTTTAAATATGTCTAATATTTAGAAATTCTACAAGGTTGGGTCATTGGAATGATGGAAAAATACTTTGGCGATCGATGTATAAAATCTAGTGCTAAGAAAAATACTAATAGGGTGGAAGCGATGATTGACCTTCTTGGTTGGACCTTTGCCTTGAATATTGCTTGAGGACAAGCAAATATCTAAGCTTGAGGGAGTTTGATGCATGCAAAATATAACATATAATTAGACATGTATTTAATCTCATTTCGAATTATTTTCTAATAGCATGCATCATTTTATGGGCTTATTTATATTAATTTTACAAAAATGAAAATATACTCAAATGTTATATTTTATTATCTAGGAAACAAAAAAATTGAATTACGAAGCCAACGGAGAAAACCGTGCTCAAATTGGAATTAAAACGGAGCCATAAAGTGGAAAATAGTGAAGCAAGGCTGCAATGCTACTTTAACGGGCCGTGATGGAAATTTAACGGGCCCGAGTCACGGCCGTTAAAATTTAACTCAGTTTCAACCGTTAAAATGCATTTTTCAACCGGCCCGAGTCACGACCGTGACTAGGCCTTCACGGGCCATGAAATCTACCTTTTTAATACTGCAAGGGCCGTGAAAACCATCTCACAGACCTTGAAAACTCATTCCTAATGCGATTCAAACATTATTTAAGCCGTTAAAACGATGTAACCGCCCGTGATGAAGCCCATATTCGACTTTTAGATGAATTTTTAGAAGAATTTGAAGTCCACAAAGATTCCTACTCATATTACATTATCCTAGGATGATTTGGAAACATATTATGGCCCAAAATTTTAGAACAAATTCAACTCCGAATTTTCATTATTTTGAATAGAAAAAAGTTTATGTTTCTTCCATGATCACATGGAAATTCAAACCCCTATAAATAGAGGCCTTCTACAGCTAGAAGAGAGGATGCTAGGGCATGCAACCAGAGTTTTAAAGCCAAGAACGTGAGAGAATTCAGAAGGCTCACCGAGAAGATTTCTGTACGATTGACCCTAGAAGAGGACCGGACAACAGTTCATCGGCGTTCCTGAGAGTATTCTCTGTTCTATTTTATGTTGGGATGATCTTATGCTTAATTGACATATTATTCTATTTTCTGTAATTTGGATAATTTAGTTTTATTTCTATTTAAGACTTGTGTAATAGTTTTAATCGTTAAAGGCAAATTGTTAAACTTTATTTCATAATCGATTATAGTTTAGTTTTCTTTCGAATATGCATGCTATTATTAATGCTTTTTCAGAGATTAATTGCCTTCTATAGTTAGCTATTATCCTTATAGGAGTAATTACTTTTGATTGCATGATTTTTTATTGCATGATTTTATTTCCTGCAACTTCTTTTTAGCCAAACTTTATGTCGTCTCTTATTAGCCTCTAAAATTAGTATAGTTAAATAAGTTAATTCCTCGTAGGATCGACAACCTCTACTTTTCACTCACTACAAGAAAACCGTGATTTTTTGATGGGCAATTTCCGACGTTTCGAAATCCGTCACAATTTGCGACGGATTTTTCGACGGTTACATTTCCGACGGATTTTTCAACGGTCGTGACCGTCGGAAATAATTTATATTATTATTTAATTTTTTGACGATTAGGAATGTCGATATTTCCGACGGATAACCATCCGTCGCAATTTCCAACGGATTTTCCGACAGTTACAACCGTCAGAAATGAAAAAATAAATTATGTAATTTGTTATATTATTATTTAATTTGTCCGACGGATTTTTTGACAGTTATGACCATCGGAAATGAAAAAACTAAATTATGTATTTTTTTATATTATTATTTATTTTTTTATGATTAGGAACGTCGATATTTTCGACGGATATCCATCCATCGCAATTTTCGACAGTCGTAACCGTCGGTAAATGTATAATATTATCATATGAGGAGTATTATATTAATATAACTAGCGATGGCCCAAACCGTCGCAATTACCGACGGTTTCGACCGTCGGTAACGATTACCGACGGTTCAAACCGTCGGTAAAATAAAAAATAAACATTATATATAACTAAATATATTTTCGACGGTCACAACCGTCGGTAATATTAAAAATAGTTAATATTTATATTTTCGACAGTCGGAACCGTCGATAATTAAAATTTCGTTATCCCGCTTTTTTTTCTTTTCCCGCTTTCTCTCATCTTTTCCCCATATATACAATTCCTCCTCCTCTCCTCTCTCTCTCTCCCTCCTCTCCCTCCTCTCCTATCCTCTCCTCTCTCTCTCCCCCCCCCTCTCCCGGCCGCGCCGGCGACCCTCTCCGACACGGACGCTGGTGACCCTCTTCAGCACGGACGCCGCCGACCCTCCCGCGCCGACGACCCTCTCAAGCGCCGGCGTCTCTCTCTCTCTCTTTCTCTCTTCGGCCGGAGGCCGCTGTCGGCTGGATCCGGCCTCCAGCGGCCGGATCTCGCCGTCGGGCGGTCGGATCCGGCCGCCTGGCGGCGGATCCGACTTCTTGCGGCAGGATCGGCCGTCGGGCGGCCGGATCCGGCCTACAGCGGCTGGATCCGGCTCCCACCGGCCGGATCCGACGCCTGGCGGCCGGATCCGACCCCAGCGGCTCGGATCGGGCATCGACGGTCTGGATCCGGCCCCCAGCGGCTCAGATCGGGAGCCGGCGGCCCAGATCGGACGCCGACAGCCCGGATTCGGCCCCCAGCAAGCACAAGAAAATTGATATTCAGAACTTGGCAGTTCAATTGACTCAAATTCAGAAGCAAATAGAAGTGGATGATTCGATCAGTTATTCGACACGGAGCTCAAGTTCGATGCACTAGAAGCAAAGTTGCATGCATTAGAAAGTCAAGTTCCGCAATTGACTTCTCTAAGTGTTGAATCTCCAAAGCACATCGACGAGAGCCCGACGATCATCATGTGTCCATGCCACCACCAACATTCATATCAAAGAAGAGGGCATCCAAGAACAAATTCTTCAGCAAGGACAGCAACTACGAGATGGCGTGTAAAGGAGACAAGTGAATACTTCATTGAAGATGGACAAGTACGAAGGAGGAGCTGGCCTTCGGAGGTCCTTATTACACAAACTTCGTCTCCAATACCAATTTTATTACCATCAACATTGGCAGCCACAAGTGTACAAATTCATATATCACCAAGGGGAGAAAGTACATCACTAACATCAATAGAGACCTCTCCAACTACTACAAAATAGTGGCACATCAAGGGTAAACAAAGAAACACATCACCGATGCCTAAAACACCAACTACATCAGTCTAGTGGCGACTCAAAAATCATTCAACTATTCAGGCTAATCAGCAACATAACTCCCAACTTCAATATAAGAACATTGATGTACTTGAAGAATTTCCACCAACGGACGATGACAAAAAGGTGGAGACATTGGGCGTCATTCACCACTACACGCGTTGAGTCTCATCACATCGAGCGTTCACGATCACATCAAATAATTTCAGTGAGATTATTCCTTAATTGCAAATTCATATATTTATTCTAATTGATTATCTTATATTATTCTCGGCATATGAATGTCAAAATCAAGCTGATGATTTTAAATTAAAATTATTCTCTTAGTTTGGATTTTAATTTTCATTTGATTAGATTATCTTTCTTTTTCTTAATTTAGTGTCTTAATTGTTTAATATTTTATTTTTTATTTTTATTGATCATCCTTTTGCATGTTCAAAAAAAAAGTGTCAAGGGTCGTTATTTACATATTACGGGCATTATTTCTATACTTATGGGTCGCGCACCATCCACCACGAGGGGCATAATAACTATTTTTATGTAAATCTTAAGTTTCACGGGGCGTGAACAATTTCTTACGAGTCTTACAATAGGTTTACACATTTATCACAGACCGTACACATGTTTGGTATGGGAATATTGAAAGAAATTTAGTTCTCGAGGACTAATCGATTTGATAGAAAGGTTTGGGTTGGTGTTTGGATTAAAAAGTGTAATGATGGAATTTAAAAAGTTGATTTGATAAAATAAGTTTTAGTAGGTGTTTGGATAAAAAGTAAGAACTAAGAATATAATTTATTATTTTATGAGGTATAAAATTATAATAAATAAAAATATGTTATTAATATTATAATTTACATAAATTATTGTATTATTAATATTATTTTTATTTATTTGATTAAATATGTTAAATATTATTAATATTATAATGTATGTAAATCTAAATATCCAAATATAATATAATATATTTTTTTATTAAAATAATTGAACATTTTAATTATAAAATATTTTTGAATTATTAGAACTAAATATTTTATACTTTTAAATTAATTACATTTAATAATTTATTTTATAAGATGACTAATAATGTATTAATAAATAACTAGATTATATATACTTATATTACAAAATAATTAAAAAATAGATGAAAGAAAAAATAGTTTGTTGATGTGCCTTGAATTATGTATCCTGTACTCAAAATTATGAAAGAAAAAAATGAAAAATGAGGAAAAATGAGAATCTATGACGGAAGCGGAGGACTTGGATTTAGGGTTTTATATGATGTACATTCTCTTTTGGCTCATAGTGAAAATTTCTGGCGGCGGCCTCCTTTGCTTGTGGATGTTTCTCTCTTGTTCACATTGATCAAGAGAGTTTTATCACGTTAAATCTCTGTGTTCATCTTCTCTTTCTTTCGTTGTTTTGATTATTCATCGATCCTCGGTGTTCTATTCACAATAAATTGGTATCAGAGCCGAGTTTCTTTCCGCGAAGATGACTACAACGAAGTTCGACATCGAGAAGTTCGACGGGAACACAAATTTCAGTTTGTGGCAGGTTCGGATGCATGCCATCCTGGTTCAGAATGGGTTGAAGAAGGCGCTATCGGGTCAAAAGCCTGATGCCATGGAGGCGTCCGCCTAGAAGGATCTCGACGAGAAGGCCATGTCTGCGATTCAACTGTGCCTGACGAATGATATTCTTCAGGAAGTTCTCGCAGAGAAGACGACGACCGATCTTTGGACGAAGTTGGAAACTCTGTATCTGACGAAAACCCTAGCGAATCGACTTGTGTTGAAGCAGCGGCTGTACACCTTTCGTATGGCCGAAGGTACGTCGATCAAATCATATATCAATGAGTGCATTGCCCTAATCAATGATTTGAAGAACGTAGATGCAAAGGTTGATAATGAAGATCAGGCCCTATTACTTCTTTGTTCTTTGTCATCTTCATATAAAACCTTTAAGGAGACGATGATCTACGGTAGGGACAAACTCATGTTTGAAAATGTTAAGGGCAGACTTTTGAGCAAAGAAAAGTTGGATAATGAATTGGGATCAAGCGGCAAATTTGATGATCAAGCCTCAGGTCTGATCGCAAGAGGCAGACATCAGACGAGAAATCAAAATCAAGATAGATCCAGATCCAAGTCGAAGAACAAAGATAAAGTCTGCAATTATTGCAAGAAGAAGGGTCATATCAAAGCAGAGTGTTACAAATTACAGAATAAGAATAAAAGAATTAACGAGGGCAACGAGAAGGGAAATCAAAAGGCTAAAGTTGTAGATGCCGGTGTAGCAGAAAGTGATAATGAAGATGTTCTGTTGGTAACAGCATCAAACAAATCCAGATCATCAAGTGAATGGATTCTCGATTCTGGATGCTCATACCATATGTGTCCCAATCGAGATTGGTTCTTCACGTACAAATCTGTTGAAGGTGGAGTCGTTCTTATGGGCAACAATGCTTCCTGTAAGACTGTTGGTATTGGGTCCATCCAGATTAAGATGCATGATGGGATTATTAGGACATTATCAGAAGTCAGACATGTTCCTAATCTGAAGAAGAATCTTATCTCTCTCGGTGTCTTAGACTCAAATGGTTGCAAAGTTGTTATTGAGTCTAATGGAATGAAAATTTCCCGTGGTGCTCTTGTGCTGATGAAAGGCCTCAAAATCGGTAGTTTGTATGTTCTCCAAGGTTCGACGGTGATAGGTTCAGCAGCAGTCTCATCTACCTCAGAGGAAGATTGCACAAAGTTATGGCACATGTGTTTGGGCCATATGAGTGAGAAGGGCATGCAAGTTCTCAGTAACAGAGGTCTTCTTCCTGGTGCAAAAGTTGGAAAGTTAGAGCTTTGTGAGCATTGTATCTTCGAAAAGCAGAAGAGAGTTAGTTTCGGCTCAGCCATTCATAAGACGAAGGGAACCCTTGATTACATCCATTCAGATTTATGGGGTCCTTCTCAGATTCCTTCGAAAGGAGGAAATAGGTATTTGCTGACATTTATTGATGATTTCTCTAGAAAAGTTTGGGTCTATTTTCTAAAGCATAAAGATGATGTATTCGAAACATTCAAGTCATGGAAGACTTTGCAAGAGAAGTAATCTGGAAAAGTTGTGAAGAGACTGAGAACTGATAATGGACTAGAATTTTGTAATTCTAAGTTCAATGAATTCTGTGACAAAGAAGATATTACAAGGCATCACACAGTTGTGAGAACTCCACAGCAAAATGGAGTCGTAGAAAGAATGAACAGAACTTTACTAGAAAGAGCACGATGTATGTTGTCAAATGCAGGACTTGGCAAGGAGTTTTGGACAGAGGCTGTTAACCTGGCATGTCACTTAGTGAATCGGTCTCCTCACCGATTCTTAGACTTAAAAAATTCCTGAATAAGTGTAGTCAGGTAATTCTCCTAATTACTCACATTTAAGAGTTTTCGATTGTTCTGCATATGCACTTGTTAATGATGGAAAGCTTGAACCTAGAGTTAGGAATTGCATATTTCTTGATTATAAATCTGGTGTTAAAGGTTATAGATTATGGTGTCCTGAAATCAAGAAATTTATTATCAGTAGATATGTTACTTTTAATGAATTTGTGATGCTTCACTCGAGAAAAGATTTGTCTATTATTGGTGACACAGAAAAGCAGAAAACTTTGGAGAAGGTGGAGTTAGAACTGTCAAATTCTTCTGATGAAAAGAATAATACTCCTGATGCTCCTGAAGTTCATACATCACCTCAAGTTCAGCAGCAATACATGTTAGCTCGTGATAGACCGAGGAGAGAAATAAAAGCACCTCAAAGGCTCGGATTTGAAGAACTGGTCGCTTATGCATTAAGTGTTGCTGAAGATATTGATTTACCTGATCCTTCCTCCTATTTTGAAGCTATTCGAAGTCCTGATTGTAATAAGTGGTTAATAGCAATGCAGGAGGAGATGGAATCTCTATAGAAGAATGACACTTGGGATCTTGTAAAATAACCCGTGAATAAGAAGATTGTTGGCTGCAAATGGGTGTTCAAGAAGAAAGAAGGAATCAATAATGAAGAGACAAAGTACAAAGCAAGATTGGTGGCAAAAGGGTACAGTCAAGTGGAGGGTGTTGATTTTCATGATGTGTTCTCTCCAGTTGTGAAACATACTTCTATTCGTACTTTGCTTGCTATTGTTGCTTTGCAAAATTTTGAACTTGAGCAATTAGATGTTAAGACTTCATTCTTACATGGTGATCTAGAAGAAGATATATATATGGAGCAGCCAGAGGGTTTTCATGTTGAAGGTAGAGAAGATCAAGTTTGCCATCTGAAGAAGTCCTTGTATGGACTTAAACAATCCCCTCGGCAGTGGTATAAAATGTTTGATTCATTCATGTTGAGTATTGGTTTTGCTAGAAGCAAATATGATAGTTGTATTTATTTGAATCGACTTGCCGATGGTTCATTCATTTATTTGTTGCTCTATGTTGATGATATATTAATTGCAGCGAAAGATATATCTGAAATTAATATTTTGAAAAATAAGTTAAGTTCTGAATTTGAAATGAAGGATCTTGGAACAGTAAAGAATATTTTGGGAATGGAAATTTCTAGAGATAGAAGTTCAGGAAGACTATTTCTATCTCAGCAGAAATATATTGAAAAAGTCTTGGAGCATTTTGAAATGTAGAATGCTAAGGCTGTCAGTACACCGATTGCAGCACACTTTAAACTCTCAGCTTCATGTTCTTCTCAATCTGATGAAGACAAAAGGTATATGTCAAAAGTTCCTTACTGTAGTGCAGTTAGTAGCATTATGTATGCAATAGTTTGCACTCGTCCAGATATATCTCATGCTGTCAGTGTTGTTAGTAGATATATGTCTAATCCAGGAAAGAAGCACTGGGAAGCTGTTAAGTGGATACTGAGATATTTAAGAGGTACTTCTGATGTATGTTTGAAATTTGGTAGAAATTCAGCTGGACTGGTTGGCTATGTTGATTCGGATTTTGCAGGAGATCTTGATAGAAGAAGGTCTCTAACTGGTTATGTTTTTACTATTACTGATTGTGCTGTGAGTTGAAAAGCTATTTTGCAGGATACAGTAGCATTATCCACTACTGAAGCTGAATATATGGTCATCACTGAAGCTGTGAAAGAAGCTATCTGGTTGAGAGGATTAATTGGAGAGCTCACTATGAAAGAAGAAGCTACTGTCATATATTGTGATAGTCAGAGTGCAATACATCTTACAAAAGATCAAATGCATCATGAAAGAACAAAACATATAGATGTGAGATATCATTTTGTTCGAGATATTGTAGAAAAGTAAGATGTTCAAGTTCAGAAGATTAGCACACATGACAATCCAGCAGATATGATGACAAAGAGCTTACCTGTTGCCAAGTTCGACTATTGTTCAGACTTGGCGGACGTTACACAAAAATCAAGCTAGGCCCTCGTGGGCCATTCGGCAAAGGAGAGCATGTTGAACATTTTATTTTTTGAGAGTTTTGTGAAATTAAAGTCAAGGTGGAGAATTATGTACCCTGTACCCAAAATTATGAAAGAAAAAAAATGAAAAAGGAGAAAAAAATGAGAATCTGTGACGGAAGCGGAGGGCTTGGGCCGTTAGGCCCAAGCCCATAGCCCACCACTGATTCTCGTGAGGGGTGCGGGGGGCGAAGCCCCCAACGGTATGGACCTTTATATATGAGGGTTAGGGTTTTATATGATGTACATTCTCTTTTGGCTCATAGTGAAAATTTCTGGCGACGGCCTCCTTTGTCCGTGGATGTTTCTCTCTTGTTCACATTGATCAAGAGTGTTTTACCACGTTAAATCTCTGTGTTCATCTTCTCTTTCTTTCATTGTTTTGATTATTCATCGATCCTCGATGTTCTATTCACAACATAGTCAAAAGTTGCGGCTGAAAGGACATAAATCATAATAAGAAAAAGAAAGAAATGTTCTTGTCTTCGGCAAGAACTTTTAGCCAAAACTTTTAGTCAAAAGTTCTAGCCAAAGTCACATGATGAGAACTATGTTGTTTGGACAAGTTCTGCCCAAGTTCCGCCAACCAAACATAGCCTATAAGAACAAGATTAGGTGACGTTAAAATATGTAAATTAACAACTATCATCTCATCGTTAAAGATATTAGTGTCTAAAAAAAACATCCCTTAATATAATGTTAATGATATGTAGAGGATATGCTTATTTTTATTTTGTTCTTATTTTAATTTCTTCTCTCACTCGATATTGCTTCTTCTCCAATACTGTTATTATTAATTATTTTAAGATTCATATTAAAAATGAGAAACTTTAATTATACTTTATGTTTTAATATTATAGTTCAAGTTCTAATATCATTAATGAAAAGAAAACAAATATCTTAGTTTTAAATTTTTAATATTTATTTTTGTTAATATTTGGGTGATAAATATTGTGCATGATGTAGCTTAATTAAGAATGTCAACCACTCTTTACCTATTACATTATTTTTTATTTGTTTAACTCTAATTAGGATTATATCTACTACATTATTTTTCATTTCCTCAAATGATGAACCCATAAATAAAGAATGTTTATTATTTTAAAATCAAAGCTAGAAAAACTTTAGCTTTTTTACTGCAATAACATTCTGTTAATAGTGTTTATTACCGCAATAATCCTGATTTGACATAATTCTTTTCCTTTTGCATTGGACGATCATATTCTTTTTCAATATGGACACCTCGTCTTCCTCACGTCGTCTTCTACTGGCAGCCACGGACCTCCACTCCGACCATACTTTACCAATTACATTATTTCTTATTTATTTAAGTTTGATTAGGATTATATAAATATATATTATATTTTTATTTCCTAAAAAAAGATGAAATCATAAATAAAGAATGTTTATTATTTTAAGATCAAAGCTAGAAAAACTTTTGCTTTTACCGCCATAACGATAACATTATGTTAATAACTATTAGGGGTGTAAATAATCCTCATTTGACCTTTTGTTTTTCTTTTGCATTAGTCGATGATCATATTCTTCTTCAACATTGACACCTCGTCTTCTTCACTTCATCTTCCACCGGTAGCCATGGATGGACCTCAACTTCAGTGGCCGAGGTGGCTTCGGCTGCGAGAGGCAACTTTGGTGGCCAGCGGCCACTTTTTGCACTGGGCCAGCCTTCGGCGGCTACCTCTGCATGTGAGGCAGTCTTTGACAATCGCCTCTGCCCGTGAGGCGGCTGCTTCTCATGCTGGGCAGCCGTCAGGACAGCCTCTACGTGTAAGGCGGCCGCAGAAGCCATGCCTCTGTACGTGAGGCATCCCTCGAGGGCAGCCTCTCCACATGAGGCGACCCCCAAGCCTCCTTTACACATGAGGTGGCCCTCAGCGGCCGCTGAAGCCGCCACTGCGCATGATGTTATATATTGATCCGTATTGGTCACAGGCGGTTGCCGAAGCAACCGCCGGTGAAGCGGCGCGACCGCTCGGAAGGTTGCCGGAGGCAACCGCCGGCGAAACGGTGCATCCGTTTTGCCGGAAAGAGCGCGGTTGAAAGGAGGCGTACTAGGACGGTGCAAACGCCTATAAATAAAGGAAAAGGTCGTTCAGGGAGCTCCAATTGTATGATCAAAATATATCATTGGTATCAGAGCGCACTTTTCTTCTTCCAGCAAACATCTGAGCGAGAGCGATCTTCCCTGCGAGCGATTTCCTTGGCTTTCCGAACGAACCGCGAGAGATTTTTCCTTTCTGATCAACATTAAGACTCCAGACGCATTTCTCTTTGTCCCTGTCCGCAACTCGACATCGCCACCGCACGATGTAAAACAGGTACCAAAATGTCCAAGGAAGAAGATGAACAAACTTTAATCCTGACGGTTATTAATCCCAGCCGCTCGGCATTTTCTTTGTTTGCTGCTATTTTACCACAGTACGTCATCTATAGATAAGATTGTTGTTGACATAGTTTACTTTATTTGAATATTATTATATTTTAATATTTCTGCAATTCCTTGCTACCCACTTCTTGTTAAGTTTACATTGCGGTAGTTATAATTTTACTTTGTTGTTAAGTTTATATTGCGGTAGTTATAATTTTACTTTGTTGTTGATTTATTTTCATAACATTTCTGTCGTTATCAATTATTTTTTTTGAAAATAGCGTTACATGTTTTAAGACTTGTTAAACTACTGTTTATTTTATCTTAGGATATGTAATTAAATTATCATTTTTGCTTGAGATCAAATCTCTCTCGGTAATAATTTTAATCATAATTCAGAAATTTTTATTATTATTAATATCTCTATTTAGTAAACATATCTACTTATCAAATTTTTACTTTTTCGGTTTCTTGTCTATACCTCTTTAAATAAGCAACGCATAGTGATTTATTGTTATTCTGTGATTGCATTCAGACCAATAACTTTAAGATTAGGTCTCAGTGACTTATATTTCTCCTATTCAATAGTAATATAATTACATTATTATTATTTTTTTACTTATATTTTAATACTCTACGAGATTTATTATTTATCCCTCCACTGTTATTTCATTTATCTTTGTCTTGTATTTACATACATCATTTGTATTAGCTTAACTTATTATCTTTGCCATATTTTAATTTCCTTTGACATAGAGTAATTGATTAGCTTAAATTGTTTTTTTGTACAGTAGCTATCTAAAATAGGATTATTTCATTTGAATTGACTTCTGTTTCAATTATTCTGCATTATTTTTTTAAAATGTTCTAAATAACAATTTTTCTATTTGTTAAATTCGTATTTTTAGCCATTCTAATATTCCTAAAATTAATTATATTTATTTAGGACTCAA
The DNA here is from genome assembly GCA_030549335.1 of Pontederia crassipes. Classification (NCBI taxonomy): domain Eukaryota; kingdom Viridiplantae; phylum Streptophyta; class Magnoliopsida; order Commelinales; family Pontederiaceae; genus Pontederia; species Pontederia crassipes. The sequence continues at coordinate 37,036,115 of CM060197.1, read as the reverse complement.
ATTTTGTCGTAATTCTTATTTCAACTTTTACCTAATAAATCATTTATGTTATCTGTGCATTTATTTAATCTTAGATACATTGCTTCTTATAAAATTGTCATCTAATTTTAGAAAATGACTTCAAAAAAGTTATTTGCAATGGAGCTGGCAAAACTTGAACGTCTAAGTGGCGTGAATTATGATATGTGGAGCTGCAAAATTAAGTATGGACTTATGCACAATAACATTGATAACTTTATTGAAAATAATTATCTTGTGCTTTCCGAGAATGCCACACCAGAAGAAATTGAGGCACACGAGAAAGCACATGATAGTGGGAGAGAGAGGATAAGAAGGCGAGATCTTTCATGTTGATGCACATGGAAGATAATTTGATAAGGGTGTTTGAATCGCAAAAAATAGCACGTGATTTATGGATGGTTATAAAGGCCAAATATGACTATAAAACTGAAGTAAACATTCAGTTGTTGTTGCACAAGTATAACACTTGTAAAATGAAAGAGTCAAAAAATATTATAAATCATGTCAATAGAATGATTTTGCTAGCTAAAGATTTAGCCACAGCTGGTACGATGATTCATGAACCCTTACAGGTTGTCACTATGCTGATTAGCCTTCCTCCCAGTTTTGACATGACTGCCATGACTTTGCGACTTAATGGAAGTACAACCCAAATGGCCATTGTACAAGACTTAGCCAATAGCAAAAGAAAAAATGAGGTCTTCGACGTAGAAGAAGACAATGATGAGGCGAATGCTGCTCGCTTCAAAAAGCTCGGTCCGAACAAGAAGTCAAAGTGACAGCGTGGAAAGCCGCCGCGTGGTGCCTGCTATGCATGTGGAAAGTTTGGACATTTCAAATCGAACTGCACCAAAGAAAAAGGGCAGAAAAGGCACCAAGGCAAGAAGCCCGAATTCGCTGGCATCATTGAATGCAACGCTGCAAGTACTGACTCTATGGAATGGTGGATCGATTCAGGAGCGACTCGCCATATCACCGAGACCAAGAATGAGAGATTTCAAAGAATTGAAGAAGGGGGAACAAATAATATACATGGGTAACAACACCTACCTTTATGTGGAATTATAGGCCGAATTTGGGAGATTGCATCTTAATTCTTAATAATGTGTTATATGCTCTCGGTATCCGCCGGAACCTCGTATCTATTTCCATACTTCTGAAGAAGAATTTTGAAGTTAGGTTTTATAATGGTAGGGTAACTATAGGTATGGACAGAAAAGTTCTAACCATCGGGAGGTTTGTTCTCGGACATGATTTATTTTGCCTACCTGTTGTAACTGACAATATATCAATGAATGTGAATGACATTTCTGATTATTCTGTGTGTGAATATTCTGATTATGACTTTTGGCATGACCGATTAAGACATCCAGGAAAGACAAAGATGGAACGAATCATAAGAATGAACCTACTTCCTAGAATTTCAAGTGCAAGAACATTGTCTTGTGATCATTATTTGACTAAAAAATGGCTCGAAAGTCATTTTCGGGAGTAATAAGGTCAAAAGAATTATTAGGATTGGTTCATTCTGATATTTGTGGTCCTCTAAGTATCATGACACATAAGAATAAGGAGTACTTTATCACATTCATCGACGATTTTTCAAGATTCTCCTATGTCTATCTCTTGAACAAGAAGTCGAATGCCTTTGAAGCATTCAAGAGATATAAGATGGAAGTGAAGAAGAAATTGGGAAGATCAATTAAAACATTAAGGACAGACAGAGGAGGGGAATACACCTCTCGGGAATTTAATGATTATTGCATTCTGAAAGGCATTAGTAGGCAAACTACAATGCCATATACACCACAGCAGCATGGCGTGGTAGAAAGAAAGAATAGAACATTGATAAATGCAGTAAGGTATATGTTGTCCCACTCAGGTTTCCCTAAAAATTTTTGGAGAGAGGTAGTGTTAACTGCAAATTACATACAAAATAGAATTCCCACAAAGTCCGTAGAAACCACGCCATATGAATTGTGAAATGACAGGAAGCCTGATATAGGCCATCTCCGGAAATGGAGATGTAAAGTGCATGTTCTAGTTCCTAATCAATTGAGGGACAAACTTGATTTTAGGACGTTGGCATGCAGGTTCATTGAATATAGTCAACAATCCAAAGGGTATAGATTTTTTCACAGAGAAAAAGGGTTAATTGAGAATCGCGATGCAACATTCCTTGAAAATGAAAAGGAACAAGTGATAAAGAGGATAATGAACCTCTAATTATCCGAGGGGATAATGAAATTGACTTCGAGGTACCAATGGTGGAAGAAGATATACAAGATGTAAATCCTTTGGAAGAAGTGGGTGGACCCATAAAACCCACGAGTATAATCGGCAACAAGAGACCCAGAACATGACCCGCACACTTTGACGAGTATGTTCTGTATGAATGCGAGGTTTCGTGTTACTTCGTGGATGTAGATATAGAGGATTGTACAAATCTTGTTTCATATAATGAAGCGATGGCTTCGGTTGAGTCGGAATCATGGACGGCCGCCATGGGAGAAGAAATTAACTCTATTAATTAGAATGGAGTTTGGGAACTATGTGATTTGCCAGAAGGTCAGCAATCCATAGGGTGCAAATGGGTATTCAAGAAAAAGTACTGAGCAGATGGTACTCTTGAGAAGTATACAGCGAGATTAGTTGCCAAGGGTTATACTCAGCAAGCCGGTATAGGCTTTCAAGAAATGTATTCTCCGGTAACTAAGTTTGCATCTATCAGGATCATCTTAGCGATAGTGGCATATATGGATCTGGAATTATTCCAAATGGATGTTAAGACTGCCTTCCTCAACGGAGAGTCGAGTGAAGACATATATATGCGACAACCTAATGGTTTCAGGTGGAAGGTCAGGAGAATATGGTTTATAAGCTGAAAAAGTCGTTGTATGGTTTAAAACAATCATCACGTCAATGGTACCGAAAGTTTCATATGACGGTCATCCAATTTGGTTTCGTCGCAAACAAATTGGATCATTGTGTGTACATCAAGAATAGTGGGAGCAAGTTCGTTATAATGTCATTATATGTCGATGACATTTTGCTCGCCGAGAATGCTGTCACAATGCTTAATGAAGTTAAAGAAAAGTTGAGTAAGGAATTTGAAATGAAGGATATGGGAGAAGCTTCGTATGTCCTTGGAATTCAAATTACTCGAGACAGAAGCTCAAGGACATTGAGCTTGAGTCAAGAATAGTATCTGAACAAGATACTGGTGAGATTTGGAATGCAGAATAGCAATCCAGCACCAACACCTCTCGTTGTAGGAAAAAGACTCAGCAAAAGTCAGTGTCCTAATTTAGGACAAAAATCATTAGAGGTCCCATATGCGCAAGTAGTGGGGAGCTTGATGTATGCTATGTTGTGTACAAAGTCTGATTTGACTTATCCAGTAAGTCTGGTTAGTAGATTTCAAAGTAATCCCAAAATGGCACATTGGGAAGCCATAAAGAGGATTATGCGATATTTGAAAGGCACTACACATTTGAAACTAATATATCAAGCTGATACACTTGAGGTTGTAGGTTATTCGAATGCGAATTTTGGTGAAGATAATGATGATCGAAAATTCACATCGGGTCACTTATTTATGCTGGATGATGCAGTTGTTTCTTAAGGTACCTGGAAATAAGGATGTGTGACGAGACACACAAGAAACTGATTATATAGCCTGCAGTATGGCAACCACTCATGCGGTATGGATCAAATGTTTCCTTATGGAGTTCGGGCTCAATCTATGCAGTGGATCACTATCGATGTACTGTGATAATCAAGCTGTGATAAGCTTGATACATAGTAGAGCAAATAGTTCCAAAGAAAAATATATCGAGATCAAGTATCACTATATACAAGATATAGTGGAAAAGAAAGAAGTGACCGTAACTTATATGCCTACTAGTGACATGTTAGCTGATTCTCTTACCAAGGGAATTACAGTTGGAACATTCATTAAACATGTTGGTTTAATAGGACTTAGGAATAATTGAGTCAGAAAGAAGTTTCATGAATAATGAGCTTCGAAATATCATCTTCATACTTCACGAATAGTGGAAATATCGAAGTCGCAAATTGCACTACACGAATAGTGGAAGTGTCGGAATTGCATGACCAATACGGTCAAGTGGGAGATGTTATATATTGACCCGTATTGGTCACAGGCGATTGCCGAAGCAACCGCCAGTGAAGCGGCGCGACCGCTCGGAAAGGTTGCCGGAGGCAACCACCGGCGAAACGGATACCGTTTCGCCGGAAAGAGCGCGGTTGAAAGGGGCGTACTAGGATGGTGCAGGCACCTATAAATAGAGGAAAAGGCCGTCCAGTGAGTTCCAATTGTAGGATCAAAACATATCACATGAGGCGATTCCCGAAGCAACCTATATGCGTGACGTGGTCCTCAGCAGTCGCCGAAGTTGCCTTTGCAGATGAGGCAACTGTCAAAACTGCCTTTGCACGTGAGGCGGCCATCAGTAGCTGCCTCCACGCATGTGGCGGCTTTGGTAGTCACATCTGCAGGTGGAGGTGGCCGCCTCTCATGCTGGGGCAGCCGTCAAGGCCGCCTCCATGTTTGAGGTGGCCGCGGATGCTTCGTTTGGTGGGTTGTGCGACTAAAATTTACAGACGATGTAATTATAGAATTGCCTTGGGCTTGGGAGGTATGTTAGGCCAAAGTGACTACTTTCTTTTGTTAGTTGTTTATTCCACTTTTGGTCTCCACAAGTGATTGCTATTAGTATTAGCTATTAGGCAAAGCTTTGTTGAGGCATGCCATTGTCTTGATGTTCCTTATTTGTTCTGCATACCAGTAGTGATCATTTTAGGAGTAAGTTATCAAATAAATATCTTATGATTTTCTAATGAACTTTCTTTGTATATTATTTTAGAAAATGCATTTTTTATTTAAATAATTATCTATGATCAAATTAACATAGTACTCTAAATATATGAGATGGCATTTCCTAACTGAAATTGTAATTTCATTATAGACACCAAAAGTTTGCCCGAGGGGAGGCTCCGCCCCCCACGCCCCCTGGCAAGGGAATATCCCACCTTGACCCGACCCCCCCCCCCCCCCTACTCTGTAGTGTGAGGACATTCTTAATTACAAATTGTAATTTTAAAATGTTATTTGAAATTTTTTGTTGGTGAGTACACATATATATATAATTCCAATTGTTAAGTAAAATTATTTTTGCTTCTTGTCAATAGTAACTCTCATTTTTATTTATAGAATTTTTATGAATTTTCGTTGGAGACTAGAAAGAAAGAGGAATGTAAGAAATTTCTTGCTATATATTTCTTAACATATTCTTTTAGAAGAGTTATTTCAAATTTTGTAAACGTTTGAATGAAAATGTTGGATGTTGCATATGAATATTATGTGAGTAGTTTAATTTGATATTTAATATTTTCAACATGAATGAGTTCGAATGTTATCAAATATAAAATTTAAAAAATTTAAAAATGTTTATGTTTTGAATGATGAATATATATAATTTTATTATTTTGAAAATGTATTGATGATCAGCTATTTGTCCCCAAATAAAAAAAATAATGTATATTGTGACAGGAAAGTTGACACATAAAAAACTTCTTCTCACACATAAATAATGTCCATTAGCTACTAATATTTAAACCACTAAAAATCTTATGTCAAATAGTTGAGTGGTCTTAATAAGTTGTATAGGGAGTAGTATACTAGTGGCTATTGAACTTTTATGTAAGAGAATTATAATGGTCCTTAAAAGAAATTAACGACCAAGTATTATCACGAACGCTCAAACCTTCTAACAGCGAAACCTACAGCGAAGAATCGCGATCAAATTTTTTTCATTGTTAAATACTAACGTCCAGATGATAATTTTTAACGACTATATAACTTTTCGCAAATACCTAATTTATTGTAGTGGGTGATCTTTCATTTCACTTAAATTTGACAAAAAAAATTAAGTGAGTTCACACCTTTAAGATGAAATTCACGATCTATCATACATTCTTTTCACCAAACGAGCTCTTATATTGATGACATCAGCACGTCATTATTTTTTTGAAATTTTTTAAGGTCAAGAAAAAAGAATATTAAAACTTTAACCCAGTCGATATTAAAACTTTAAGGTCAAGAAAAAAAATTCAAATTATAAGGAATTCAATATTTCACCGTTAGATCTTTTCGTTCCAAAATTCAACACCTTAACCCAGTCGACTCAAGTAAACTAATGTGTAACTTAGATATTAATTATTTCAGATGTACTAAATTAATACAGATGTGATATAGCAAAATTCAAGAATTTCGATCTTACATGAATTGCACATTTCTTTTAATTCATAAGATGTGATTAATTAAAGACATCGTATAATTGTATGATATCGAGAGGAGGAAGGCGAAGCACGAGGGGAATCCAGATCTACCTCATTTCGATGACAAGGGCAGGAAGGCGAAGCACGGGGGAGTCCAGATCTACCTCGTTCCGGTGATGAAGGACAGGAAGGCGAAGCGCGGGGGCTCCCCAAATCTAACACGTGTCATTGACGAAAGGCAGAAAAGGTGAAGCGCAGCTGTTGTCGTGTCGCGAGAAAGAAGCCGCGATCTGCCTCCTTCTGACGCCGAAGGACAGCAAGGAGATATCAGATCTACCTTTCTCTGGCGGCGAAGCGCACGCAGCAGGAGGTCAAGATCTACCTTGAAGGGCAGCGCGGCGAAGTAGAGAGGGTTAGGGCACGAGAGAGGGCATAACAAATGAATTGGAGAAAAATGAGTTGGGGAGTTGAGTAGAGGGAGTTGGGGAGTCTCTTCTGAACCAGTAAGGAATTGAACCATCGAATCGATTGAACCACGAAATTGAATATTGAACCGCGCATTTTTTTAGCCTCCGTTAGATGCCCATGGAACGGAGGAGGAGAGGAGGCTGGACCAACATTATTTCCTAAATAAGATATATGAAAGGCTTAGTATACATATATAGTCAACTATATAATTTCAGGTAGTAAGGCGCACACATAATAAAAAAGAATTAGATAACATTACTGATCAAAGATTCAAAGTCGTGCCTGAAAATGTTTGACTCAATGCTAAATTAACGATTTAATTTTGATCTTTCATTGTTTTCAAATGCAATTGAAAAATGTGGCACATAAAATTTCGAATGATGCAATTAATCAAAGAAACTGTAACGCCTCACATCAGTTAGAAAAAAAAAAGGTTGAAGAGGAAACGTAGGGAGAGAAAGAGACATGCTCTTTTCCCCTTCCTCTCCCCTCTTCATTATCGGCAGATTTCAATATGGGAGAGGCCAAGGGACAAGGCAATCCCTTAAAACCCCTCTCCCCCATCCCCTCTCACGTTTTCTCCTCTTCTCTCACTCACACCCTTTGTTTCTCCTCTTCGACGACGCGTCGAGCTGCAGTAAACGAAGGCACTCCGGTAGCGATTTCTGGCGCGGACGATGGCGAGCAGCGGCCAGCGAACTGAGCATGGATCACCGCGTGGACGAACAACAGATTTCGTAGGCTTTAAGGTGTGATTTCAGGATTTATCTCATAGGTTAAGTTGCTGGACGATTATGCATGCATAGGGTCGAATCCGAATTAGAAATCATGATTAGAAGACGAAGTTGATAGCTCTAGAATGTTTGACCTCTCGTTCCTGCAAATGACTTGAAACTACTTATCTTTAGTTACGTAGATTTCGAATTTCCTAAACCATTACATGTGTAGATTATTTACTTTAAAGTTTAGATTATCACATAATGCTCTAACGATGCTCACGAACTTGTAATATGGATGCAAATTACTTAGATCATTGAAAAGAACGCATTGATTGCAAACTATAACTTGCGCAGTTTTCCTGCAAATACATAACCCGGCCCGGGTTGCCTTCAGCCCGGCCCGGACTCGAACAAACCCGGGACCGAGTTCTCCCAACTCGGCCCGGATCCGCCATTGACGATCGATCGGAGCTCGGATCGCATCAGTGACCCGGCCCGGGCTCTGCCTAACCCGACCTGGGTATCGATCGAAGAAGACGATCGGGCGGATCGACCGTTCCGACCCGATCGCGTACTCAACTCGGCCCGGGTGTAATCCCGACCTGGCTTTTCTTACTCGAATTTTTCGAGAGTGATTCCGCCCACAACTTGGCCCCGGGTTCCACCTACACTCGATCCGGGTTCTGACCAACAGAATGTAAACATTATGATTTCCGAACCACTATTTATGGAATAGATATTTGATCTTTAGGAAAAGTTAATTGTACTCTACAGAACCATGTTTACCTCCTATTGAACTGAATGGAAAGAATAAAATATTGAACTTAATTATAACATCATCGAAATGATAAATGGCCGTCCATCCCTCGTCGGACGACCGTTTGATTTCCAAGCATCCAGTACGTGGACAGAGGAATTCGACCTTAATCGAACCCTCTAATTTTAAGCTTTTGTCCACCTGATTAGTTAAAGAAAAGAAAGAACTCAAAGATGATTCGGAGCTATGCTCCATACGACCTTGATCGATCTTTGGATTGAAAGAAAGGTCCATTATGATAAGGGAAGTTGAACGAGCCCTAAGCAAGGCTCTTCCTCACGGATTACCATTTGTCCAATCTAGATGGGAGTTCTCTCCTTTATGGATGCTTCCTCTTGGCACGAGATCATCCCAGTCTGATGGGGCTGGCCGTGGCATTGATCACCCACTAGCTCACAATAGTCTAGATAGTAGCACTACGAGTGCAGACAATGGTATTTCCCTAAATGAATGAAGAGCTCTTCCAATGGAATGGAATGGAAATGAAATAAGAGAAAGGAAATGAAATGAAAAGAAACAATGAAAAGAGAAACATAAATTGTATCATGCTCTCTCTACCATATTACTCACTTTTACCTTCCATTATATTATGTTTATTTTGATAGAACTGATTTATGATTTATACGAACTCACACTTAGCTTTATGCTAACGGTTGAGCTTGCTCCCCTATGTGATCCCCACAAGTACATGATGGTTGCTCATGACGTGGTGGTGTGTGCACGGCGATCTCGCTCTGGGTGGCACATGCATATGGTTATGGTCATGTCTAGCATGAGTCGTGTGTTTATCCGTTATATTAAGTGGTATATCTACTCGGATGGATCTTATCATGTTTTTATATTTAGTACTCATACTCTTTTCATTACTGCTTCAAACTAAAATTACGGGATATTATCTTTTGCTTCCGCACTATGTTTCTTATCAAGACAGTTTGATGTACTTTTCACCCTTTTGCTTTCGCCTTCTTCCCTTATTATTTTATTATTTTATTTGAAAAGTCTTCCGCTTACGTGTCACTTTCCTTGACCATTTGGGTCAATAAAAGAGTCAAACAAAGACAAGAATAGGGTAGCACACTAGAGGAGATCGTGCCACATGGCGGATCAAATTTCGGGGCTCTACATTAATGGTATTAGAGACTAACGCTAGGACTCTCTTGACGTTCTAGAAATATAGTTAAGTCTAAGTTATGATCCATATGCACCCACCAGAGCTACCGCCACACCCAGATGTCGCAAAGCAAAGTAAGAATCTTTATGCTTTTAAAAGTTATGATTGTTTATTGAAATGAAATTGTTATGTTATAGATGGCTTCTATTACACGTTCAGCGGCCGTGGGCGCGGACGTGAAGGTGACCACATGAGGGTTACCCTAGATACTGCTATGGGTGCACTTGACTCAGCTCCGAAGAGTCAGGTTGGGGAGGACGTGCAACAAGAGCTTCCTCCAGTACAACCACAGGAGCTCCAGCCGCCCTCGACACAGCCAACGTACTCGCTACCTATGTACCAGATGTCGTTTCCTCCTTCGACATTTCAACTGGTTCCTCCTCCCGATACGATTCAGGAATTTCTGAAACTGCACCCGCCCTACTTCAGGGGGGTGGTAAATTATGAGGAAGCAGTCTAATGGCTTACTAAGATGGAGCAATTGTTTAACTCCGATTGATGCGGCGAAGATAGCAAGGTTCGCTACGCTACACATATGCTTACCGGTCGGGCCAGTGACTGGTGAGAAATAGCACGGGAGACCACTTTCCCGAACCAGACGATTATTCCTTGGACAAGTTTCAAGGAACTCTTCGAAGCTCAATACGTCCATCCTATCAAAGGAAGGAAAAGATGAAGGAGTTCAAAGATTTACGTCAAGGCAACATGACCATGTCGGAATATCATGCACATTTTATTTAATTGGAACGCTACTACAAAGGCCGCTTGGAGGAGGCTGGTCGCGCCGAGCAGTTCCTTGATGGCCTCCATCATACCATTCGAGAGAGAGTCTCCTATAGGGCAGAGATCGATTTGCATGGAGCCGTTCGGATGGCATATAAGATTGAGCGAGAGATTCAAATGCGATGTGAAGAATTGAAGAAGGAACCGACACAAGCTACAGAGTCCTCTAAGCCGAGGTGGGAGGATCGTCGTCCATCTCGCAAGGACGTACGTCACGACAATCGCCACCAGCCCTACCGGAGGCCACGACACGACAATTCACGCTAGCCAGCACCTCGCCAGGCTCAGCCACAGACTCAGCGACAAGCACCTGCACCATAGCCTCCACGACAGCCACCGGCACCTCAACAATAGGGCATACCAAATTGTACCTTCTACCTAAGGCCCCATACTAGAGAGTGTCGTTGAAAGAATGGTACTTGCATTGGATGTGGCAAGATGGGACATTTCGTCCGGGATTGACCCACGAGGAATCGTCGAGGCACGGGAGGAGCACCAGGATGCCTCTACACTGCTCAGGCAGATGCAACTCCATAGGATAACAACGTTATCCGAGGTACTCTCTCTGTCGTAGGCTTACCTGTGCTTGTACTTTTTTATTCGGGTGCTTCGCACTCTTTTATTTCCGAAGCATGTGCTTCCTCCCTTAGTATACCTATTAAGGGGATGGAACATAGAATGAACATAACGACACCAATGGGGACCCTCCACACAGTGAGGTATTTTCCCGAAGTACCGGTTGAGGTGGAGGAGAAGAACTTCTCTGCTGATTTGATCGTAATCCCCATGGTGGACTACGATGTCATCTTAGGTATGGACTGGTTGTCGTACCATGATGCATCAGTCATTTGTAAAGAAAGGAAAGTTGTCATCGGCAACTATGGTGAAAAGAAGACTGTGATAAGAGGAACATCGAAGCGGGACAGCAGAATCATCTTGTCAGCCATGAAGGCACACAAGCTACTACAGAAGGGTTGTAGAGGATATCTGACCAACGTAACCACAGCCGATGCACTGACACCAGCTCTACAACAAGTCGACGTGGTTCGAGATTTTCAAGATGTCTTTCCAGAGCATATCTTCGGATTGCCACCACGGAAGGAGATCGACTTTAGAATTGATGTGGCACCAGGGACAGCACCGATCTCCAAGGCTCCTTACCGAATGGCCCCGGTAGAAATGCTAGAGCTGAAGAAACAGATACAGGAGTTACTCGATAAGGGGTTCATCCGACCCAGCGTCTCCCCTTGGGGTGCTCCGGTTATGTTTGTAAAGAAGAAGGACGGATCGCTATGACTCTGCATCGACTATCGGATGCTGAACAAAGTGACAATTAAGAACCACTACAAGAAAATTGTCATTTTCCGACGGGCAATTTCCGACGGTTTGAAATCCGTCGCAATTTGCGACGGTTCATTTTGCGACGGATTTTCCGATGGTTACGACCGTCGAAAATGAAAATAATAAATTATATAATTTGTTATATTATTATTTTATTTTTCGACGGTTAGGAACGTCGATATTTTCGACGGATACCCATCCGTCGCAATTTGCGACGGATTTTCCGACGGTTACGACCGTCGGAAAGTAAAATAATAAATTATATAATTTGTTATATTATTATTTTATTATTCGACGATTAGGAACGTCGATATTTCTGACGGATACGCATCGGTCGCAATTTGCGACGGATTTTCTGACAGTTACGACCGTCAGAAATGAAAATAATAAATTATATAATTTGTTATATTATTATTTTATTTTTCGACGGTTAGAAATGTCGATATTTCCGACGGATATCCATCCATCGCAATTTGAGATGGATTTTCCGATGGTTACGACCGTCGGAAAGTAAAATAATAAATTATATAATTTGTTATATTATTATTTTATTTTTTGACGATTAGGAACGTCGATATTTCTGACGTATACCCATCCGTCGCAAAATCTGCCGCAATTTCCGACGGTCGTAATCGTCGATAAATGTATAATAATATCATATATGAGTATTTTATTAATATAACTAGCGACGGCCCAAACCGTCACAATTACCGACGGTCAAAACCGTCGGTAATGATTACCGACGGTTCAAACCGTCGGTAAAATAAAAAATAAATATTGTATATAACTAAATAAATTTTCGACGGTCACAACCATCAGTAACTTTAAAAATAATTAATATTTACGTTTTCGACGGTCGGAACCGTCGGTAATTAAAATTTTATTATCCCGTTTTTTTTCTTCTCCTCTCCTCTCTCTCCCTCTCCCTCTCCCAGCCCGCACCGGAAGATCTCCCGCACCGCACCGGACGCCGGCGACCCAATCTGCAGGCACCGGACGCCGACGTCTCTCTCTCACTTTCTCTCTCCGGCCGCTGGCTGCCGGATCGGTCGCCAGCGATCGGATCCGGCCCCTAGAGGCCGCTGGGGGTCAAATCCGGCCCCTAGAGGCCGCTGGGGGTCAAATCCGACCCCCAGAGGCCGCTGGGGTCGGATCCGGCCCCCAGAGGCCGCTGGGGTCGGATCCGGCCCCCAGAGGCCGGGTCGGCAGCCTGGCGGCCGGATCCGGCCCATCTTGCCGAGGGCGACCGGATTTGACCGCTGTCGGAGCTGGTCGCGGCCCGATCCGGCCACTAATTTTTTTTATATTTAAAAAATTCTTTGCGACAGTTGCGACCATCGAAAGATCGACGGTTGCGACGACCGTCGAAAGTTTCGACAGTTGCGGTCATCAAAAACTTTTGACAGTTCGAACCGTCATCCTTTTCCAGCGGTTGCAACCGTCGAAAACTTTGACGGTTCGAACCGCCGGCATTTTTCGGCGGTTGCAACCGTCGGAAACTTTCAGACGGTTCGAACCACCAATCTTTTTCGACGGTTGCAATCGTCGAAAACTTTTTTCTGAAGGTTCTGACCGTCGATTTTTCCGGCGAATTTTTTTTCGACCGTCACAAATCAATTTGCGACGAGGGTTTTTTCGAGGGATCGATTATGACTGAAAAACCGTCGATAAGTGCGTTGCCGACGGTTTTCGAGCTGATTACACCGTTGGTAATCAGCGTTTTTCTAGTAGTGAACAAGTACCCACTGCCCAGGATCGACGACTTATTCGATCAACTATTGAAGGCTTCCGTATTTTCAAAGATCGACTTGAGAAGCGGCTATCACCAGCTGAGAGTCGCAGAAGAACACGTGCTCAAGACTGCTTTCCGATCACGGTATGGCCACTATGAGTTTACGGTCATGCCCTTCGGATTGACGAATGCCCCTACAGCATTCATGGACCTGATGAACCAGGTGTTCAAGGAACACTTATATCAGTTTGTGATCGTCTTTGTAGACGATATCCTGATCTACTCCTCGAGCTCGGAAGAGCACCGGGAGCATCTACGAATCATCTTGGAAACTTTGCGCCAACATCGACTCTTCGCAAAGTTCTCCAAGTGCGAGTTTTGGATGGAACAAATGATGTTCTTGGGGCATATTGTATCTAGACACGGCATAGCAGTGGACCCAGCAAAGGACGAAGCAGTGCCCAACTGGATCAGACCGAAGAACGCGATAGAGACTCGCAGCTTCCTCGGTTTAGTGGGCTACTACTGATGTTTCATTCGGGATTTCTCAAAGATTGCGGCCCCGCTCACTCACCTGACTAAGAAGAATGAGAAGTTCGTTTGGACGAACAAATGCGAGGCCAGCTTCCAAGAGTTAAAGAACAGGCTGACCTCCGCTCCGATTCTCACTCTTCCATCGGGAAGCGGAGGGTACACCATCTACAGCGATGCTTGCGGTATCGGCCTGGGATGGGTCCTAACGCAGCATAGAAAGGTAGTCGCCTATGCCTCGAGTCAGCTAAAGAAGCACAAGGTGAACTATCCGACATACGATCTGGAGCTGGCAGCGATCGTGTTCGCCCTAAAGATATGGAGGCACTACCTATATGCTGAAGAGTTTTAGGTGTTCACGGATCACAAGAGCCTGAAATACGTGTTCACTCAGAAAGATCTCAACATGCGGCAAAGACGATGGATGGAGTTCCTCAAAGATTATGAGTTCGCGATCAACTATCATCCCGGCAAAGCGAACTCGGTAGCCGACGCCCTTAGTTGGAAATGGGAGGCATCACTAGCATTCTTGCAGCTACGCCGATACGAGATGATCGAGGAACTCAATCATTAAAAACCTCGGGCCGTAGGGCACAAAGAGATTTTGATGATACACCAACTACAACCAAGCCTCATTGGTAGGATCGTCACCGCACAGATGGTCGACACAGAGTATACAAAGATGTTCAAGAGGTGCGAAGGCGAACCAGAAGACTTCAAGGTCAGCAACGATGGAGGAATTAGATATCGGAACCGCGTCTGGGTCCCGAATGATGCTGCAGTCCGACGAGAGGTGCTCGACGAAGGCCACATGTCGGAGTTTGCGACTCATCCGGGCAGCACCAAGATGTATAGGGACATCAAACGCAGTTTCTAGTGGCCTGACATGAAGAGAGAGATAGCCGACTACGTTTCCAAATGCTTGGTATGCCAACAGGTGAAGGTCGAACATCAATGACCGTACGGACTCATGAAACCGCTAGGAGTACCGGAATGGAAGTGGGAGAACATCACGATGGACTTCGTCTCGGGTCTTCCGAGAACACAGAAGGGTCACGACGCCATTTGGGTCGTGGTCGACAGGTTGACGAAGGCGGCCCACTTCATTCCGATCAAGTGGAAGCAGTCAGTGAAGAGCCTATTAGAGGTGTATGTACGAGAGATCATTCAACTTCATGGCATTCTAGTCTCGATCGTATCGGACCGTGACCCCCGATTCACTTCGAGATTTTGGAAGAGTCTACAAAAGACTTTCAGAACTAGATTGAATTACAGCACGGCCTTCCACCTTCAGACTGACGGACAGTCAGAGAGGACTATTCGAACACTAGAAGACATGCTCCGAGCCTGTGCTTTGGACTGGCATGGTAGCTAGGATGAGCATTTACCATTGATCAAGTTCTCGTACAATAACAGTTTTCACTCCAGCATTGGCATGGTGCCTTTTGAGGCGATGTATGGCAGACCTTGTCGTTCGCCTGCTCATTGAGGCGAGGTCGGCGAGAGGAAAGTAATGAGTGAGGAGCTAACAGTCCGAGCTCAGGAGTATGCGGATACGGTGGATGTCATTCAAGAGAGGATGAAAGTTGCACAGTCACGACAGAAGAGCTATGCCGACAAGAAGCGATAAGAGCAGATTTTCGAGGCCGGAGATTAAGTACTATTGAAGGTATCTCCGATGAAGGGAGTGATGAGGTTCAACAAACGAGGGAAGCTCAGCCCTCGATTTGTTGGTCCCTTCGAGGTCCTTGAGCTAGTCGGCGACGCAGCTTGCAGATTGGCCTTACCTCCTTACTATGGAAGAGTTCACAACGTCTTTCACGTATCCATGCTGCGAAAGTACAAGCACGATGATGCCAACGTCACAAGGATGGAAGAACCCAACTTAAAGGAGGACTTGACATACGTAGAGTATCCGACGAAGATTTTGGATCGCAAGGTCCAGTATAGGAAGGATAAGGAGATTTCGCTAGTTAAAGTCGCATGGAAGTACCACCACGGAAAGGACGCGACGTGAAAACTGGAATCCGAGATGCGCAAAGAGTTTCGACACCTATTTGGTAAGCTCTATCCTTTATAAGATTCGGGGACGACTCCTTTTTCTATGGGTATTATATCGAAATGCCTCACGTCGGTTAGAAAAAAAAAGGAGTTGAAGAGGAAACACAGGGAGAGAGAGAGACATGCTCTTTTCCCCTTCCTCTCCCCTCTTCATTATCGGCATATTTCAATATGGGGGAGGCCAAGGGACAAGCCAATCCCTTAAAATCCCTCTCCCCCATCCCCTCTCATGTTTTCTCCTCTTCTCTCTCTCACACCCTCTGTTTCTCCTCTCCGACGACGCGTCGAGCTGTAGTAGAGGAAGGCACTCCGATGGCGATTTCTAGCACGGACGACGGCGAGCAGCAGCCAGCGAACTGAGCACGAATCACCACGCAGACGAACCACAAATTTTGTAGGCTTTAAGGTGTGATTTCAGGATTTATCTCATAGGTTAAGTTGCTGGACGATTATGCATGCATAGGGTCGAATCCGAATTAGAAATCATGATTAGAAGACGAAGTTGATAGCTCTAGAATGTTTGACCTCTCGTTCCTGCGAATGACTTGAAACTACTTATCTTTGGTTACGTAGATTTCGAATTTCCTAAACCATTACATGTGTAGATTATTTATTTTAAAGTTTAGATTATCACATAATGCTCTAACGTTGCTTACGAACTTGTAATATGGATGCAAAATTACTTAGATCATTGAAAAGAACGAATCGATTGCAAACTGTAAACTTGAGCAGTTTTCCTGCGAATACATAACTGTTCCGACCCGATCGCGTACTCAACTCAGCCCGGGTGTAATCCCGACCCAGCCCGGGTTCTAACTCGGATTTTTTTGAGAGTGATTCCGCCCACAACTCGGCCCGGGTTCCACCTATACTCGTCCGGGTTCTGACCAACAGAATGTAAACATTATGATTTCCGAACCACTGTTTATGAAATTGATATCTGATCTTTAGGAAAAGTTAATTGTACTCTACAGAACCATGTTTACCTCCTATTGAACTGAATGGAAAGAATAAAATGTTGAACTTAATTATAATGTCATCGAAATGATAAATGGCCGTCCGTCCCTCGTCGGATGACCACTTAAAAGGACTATGACGGATGACCATTTGACTTCCAGGCATCCGGTACGTGGACAGAGGAATTCGACCTTAATCGAACCCTCTGATTTTAAGCTTTTGTCCACCTGATTAGTTAAAGAAAAGAAAGAATTCAAAGATGATTCGAAGTTATGCTCCATACGACCTTGATCGATCTTTGGATTGAAAGAAAGGTCCATTATGATAAGGGAAGTTGGACGAGCCCTAAGCAAGGCACTTCCACACGGATTACCATTTGTCCTATATAGATGGGAGTTCTCTCCTTTATGGATACTTCCTCTTGGCACGAGGTCATCCCAGCTCGACGGGGCTGGCCGTGGCATTGATCACCCACTGGCCCATAATAGTCTAGATAGTAGCACTACGAGAGCAGGCAATGGTATTTCCCTAGATGAATGAAGAGCTCTTCCAATGGAATGGAATGGAAATGAAATAAGAGAAAGGAAATGAAATGAAATGAAAAGAAACAATGAAAAGAGAAACATGAACCATATCATACTCTCTCTCTACCATATGACTCACTTTTACCTTCCATTATATTATGCTTATTCTGACAGAACTGATCTATGATTTATACGAACTCACACTTAGCTTTATGCTAACGGTTGAGCTTGCTCCCATGTGTGATCCCCACAGGTATATGATGGTTGCTCATGACGTGGTGGTGTGTGCGCGGCGATCCCGCTCTGGGTGGCACATGCATATGGTTATGTTCATGTCTAACATGAGTCGTGTGTTTATCTGTTACATTAAGTGGTATATCTACTCGGATGGATCTTATCATGTTTTGGTCGACCGTCGTCGTTTTTATGTTTAGTACTCATACTCTTCTCGTTACTACTTCAAACTAAAACCACGGGATATTATCTTTTGCTTCCGCACTATATTTTTTATCAAGACAGTTTGACGTACTTTTCACCCTTTTGCTTTCGCATTCTTTCCTTATTATTGTATTATTTTATTTAAAAAATCTTCCGCTTACGTGTCACTTTTTTTGACCATTTGGGTCAACAAAGAGTCAAACAAAGATAAGAATAGGACAGCGCACGAGAGGAGATCGCGCCACGTGGCGAGTCGAATTTCGGGGCGCTACAGAAACAGATTCTATAGCCATCTTGAGATTAGAGATCTAGAGCAAAACCATATTATGAGGCCTTTTATGTATTAAAAAATATTTTATTCAAAAACTATTGTTTAACTTTTATGATGCAAAATAACTTATTATGCAATGTTATTATGATCGAATTGGACCGGTCGGGACCGATCGATTCGACCATCAACAGGTTGCCAATACGGTTCATTTGAGACCTCAAAATTGGATTCACTTTTAGGTCGAGTTGGACTGGTCAGAATCGAAAAAATCGGACAAGAACCGGATTAAACCGTGATTCAAGGACCGGACGGTTCAATGCAGGAAAAAACCAAAGTAAAAAATGAACAGTGAAAAAAAAACCCACTTCATCCTGTGACCTCCTTGGTCCTTAAGCGCCGGTAGCGGTCGATCCAAACGAACTATCCGACGATCTCCTTGGCGAGCGGAGAACTGCGGAAGCGACGGCGAATTGCTCTGTGCCAGCGACGCTGACATAGCAGGGCTGCGTGCCCGGAGGCCTGCGGCAGTGGCGCATGCGTCGATCCCTGCGCACTCGCACGAGGTATTGCGACAACGCCTTTCTCGGGGGGCATCCGGCAGCGCCACACACAAACAGGGGCTTCCGGCAGTCCTGCGGGGTCCTCCGGCAGTGCCACATGCTCTCGCAGGGGCCTTCGGCAGCACCGTGCGCTCACGTAGGGGCCTGCAGCAGTGTAGTGCGCGCACCTGGAAACTGGCCTGCGTCATGGCGGCAGCTCCTTTGTTGAGACGGGACGAGGCGGCCACTGGCACTGGGAGATCTCAAAGCTGAGACGGGAAGTGGACGCCGTGGTGCCTAGTGAAAAATTCAGCTGAGCGGACGAACACGTTTTTTCATCTTTGAATCAAAGTTTGCTGCCAAGTGTCAAGAGCTATTTTGAGCAAATTTCATTTGGAGCCATTTTAATTTTATCATAACTAAAACTTTTAATACATGCTTATTTTATAAATAGTTTGATATTTTCATATATCATATTAATTATAATATTTTATTAATAACTAGTCCGACTAGTTCAATCAGTCCAACCTAAATCAATTTTTTTGGTTCGTCGTCCGTGATAACATTGTAATTAGGTCTTCATAATTCATTTCTCTCAATATTTTCTTTTCTTTTGGATTACTTAAATTACGATGAAAATGAAAACAAATTAACATATCTTTAAAAAGAAAACTATGACCTTTAGCAAATATTTGGCAATAAATATTTTAATAAATAAAGAAGGTTGTGTTGTTTTATGAGTGGAGAAAAAATATCGAATAATTAATTGTAGCAGAATTTCAAGGATCTCTAAAAAGGATTTGACAAAAAAAATATCTATAAAAGAGGAATCCATTTGAACGATTAAGATATGCATTAATTAAAAAATCAGTTAATGAATAATTAATAAAAAATAATGATAAAAAATATGATTTGTATTCTATTGGAGCATTTAGTTAATAGCGTGTCGTATTAACAAATGTGCATGATTTAATTATATGATCAATATTATTAACATAAATAAATGATATATGAATTATTAGGGGCCTCAATTTAGTGACGGCCTCAAGCAAAAGGCTATATCTGCCTGGGCCTTGGGCCGGGCCAGAAGTGTATGATATTAATAAAGCTTGTCATTAGTAATTACCGCAAAAAAATAGCTGGATGACTTGCTATGTACAATTAGACAGCTTGCACATGTTATAATTGTTCTAAGTGGAAATATCTGGTGCAAGTTGTCTAAGTTTCTATAATTGTTCTATTTCTATTATCACATAGTTAAAACCCTCATAAGCTGCATTTTTATGAATTAATTAATGCAACTATAAATGCTAGAATTTCCATAAATCATATATATATCTTAGTAATGGCATTCAAAATATGAAAATAAAAGCCAAACCAATTGGTGTGCATTCAGTTAAGTCCTTTATGAAGATTTCCTACTAATTCCTTATTGATTACCTGAGAATCTAATTAATTTAGGGAAAAAAATCTGTCTCCATTTGTCTAGAAAATATTGTAAGTCATCCATATCTTTTTTTTAGCGCTATAATAACCATTAATATCCTCATGCCATACAGTTAATGATTTCATTTATTGTGTCTCATGAATTAATTAACATACATTTAGCTTGATCTGAAATCTAGAATTTTCCTGTACCATATCTTGAGTAATTGCATCTGAAATAATCAAGATCAAGGCTTATTATACCATCCAACAAAAAGAAGTTACTTATTAAAATAGTTGTAGCTCATTTAACCAAGATTTTCAAATCGGAGAGTCTTGAATCGTTTCTATCTCCACAAATTTGCAATATAAACTTGTACTCTAGGATAGGGGTGAAAGTGATTCAGGTCGAGTCAGTTTTCGGTCCAAAAAAATCATCCACAAAAACTGCTAATTCATATAGAGCCATCGAACCAGTCCAACCAGAAATTAGAGTTATTTTTTGGGTCGATTTTTTAAATCACAAAAACTACTCTAAAACCATTTAGGAAAAAGAAAAATCACCTTCTAGTGGATCAATTTTTTTTGGGTGATTTTTCAGGGCCCCTATTTTAATAAATAATTTTTTAAAAAAATATATAATAAATTAAAATTAATATTAACTTATTTAATTTTATAACTAAATATGGAATATAGTGTTAGAACTATTAAATTAGAGTTTCATATTGTGATAGGAGTATATTAAGCTATATAAAAAATTATTACATAATTAATAAAATAATTGATTACATCTAAATTAATTATATAAATAAAAATTAATTAATAAAAGTAGGCTCCACGGGCCCTTACTATTTTTTCGAGTGAGGCCCTAGTTTAAGCAGGTCGGTTTTGTTCAATTTAAAAATTGTCCTAAATCGTATTCGGTCTCCCAATTTTCAATTTTTTCAAGTCGACTTTTTAGGGTTGGATGGGCTTTTCGATTTAGTCAGATTTTCTTACACCCTATTTTAGGAGTTTACATATACATTTAAAATATATATATCTTAAAAATATTTAATCATAATTATTTACAAACATTAATATGTTAAATAGTTGTTTCTTTTAAATTACAAATTTGGTGGTTGTTTTAACTACACTACAATATCAACTCATGCTTAATTACAGCATAAAATATTAATCTAAGTTAAAATTTTCATTAATAAAAGAAATAAGACCCATATGACAACTAATTATTAAAAAAGATTTTTTGCAATGATGGAAAAAACAAAATGGAGTTTGGCTAATTGCCAATTGGAAAAAAAATAAAGTTCACCATAACATATATATATATATATATATGGATAAAATGTACCTACTGAGCACCTGTTATCAGCATACATGCTGAGCACATCTAAGCCGTCTAATAAGAAATCGACGGCCATGGATATAAGTGGATGAGCACATGTGATCATGGTCGTTCATTTTTTATTAGCGGCCCATATGCGTTATCGCTGGAGTGATAGGGTTTAGCGGTGTAGAGCTGGTCCACGAGGAGGGCAGCGCAGGCGATCACGACGGCGGATTATGGAGCGAGTCCGGCGGCGACACTGTTGGTTCGGCGAGGAACGGATCGTGTAGCGAGGAGGGCAGTGCCGGCACCTACGACGGCGTAGAAGTAGAGCGAGTCTGGCAGTGACACCGCTGGTCCGGCGAGTTGTAGCGAGGAGGGCAGTGCAGGCACCCGCGATGGCTGATTGTGGAGCGTTGTAGCCAGCGACACCGCTGGTCCGGCGAGGAACGGATCGTGTAGCGAGGAGGGCAGCACAGTCACCCGCGACGGCAGATCAGCGCAAGCACCCACGACCAAGCGGATCGTGGAGCGAGTCCGGCAGCGCAGGCACCGGCGACCAAACAAATCGAGGTGCGTATGCATCCTTGTTGTTTTTTTTTCTTGGATCCAGTTTAGAGTTAGGGTATATTTAGTATCAGATTTTTCTTCTTAAACGCTCCTGAAACAACATTTTTCTTCTTAAGCGCAGGCACCGACAACCAAGAGGATCCAGGTGCGGATGCATCCTTGTTGGTTTTTTTTTCTTGGATCCAGGTTAGAGTTAGGGTACATTTCGCATCGGATTTTTCTTCTTAAACGATCCTGAAACCAGCATTATGCAAGATATAAACTAGCATTTTTCTTCTTATCGGATTTTGCTTCATGTTCCAACAAATTGTGCTAATATATTCTAGAGCAAAATTAAGGGACTCTTTGATATTAATGTTTTTTTCTTTAGGAAGTACCTCATGTCTTCTGTTGATAATAATGAATCAAATGCATCTCCTACAATTTTTGAAGAACACATTGAAGGACTTGAAACTGCAAAAGAACAGTAAGATGTGATAACGTTTATATTATAATTTTAGTGACATTCTATAAATTAATTTTTGTGTCAAATGTTTATTTTTCAGCAATGAAATTCTAGAAGAAGACAATATTGATAATGAGGAAGTTAGTAAACCATTTGTTGGCATGAAGTTTGATACAGAAGATGACGTTTACAATTTTTACAATTCATATGCTAGATCCGTTGGATTTTCTGTGCGAAAAGATTATGCTTATAAGGAATATTGTTCTTGCAAATATCTCAGAAAGTTGTTCTTGCAAAATATTTGAACGAAAAGGAATATTGTGTTCTCATGCTTTGCTTATTCTTAATGAAAATAGAGTGAGGTTCTTGCCTGATAAGTATATTCTTCATCGTTGGACCATAAATGCTCGATATTCAACTGTACAATAGTTTCATGATACAGAATGCCCTTCTTCAAGTGGTCAATGTGTTGTAAGTCATTCACAAAAAATGAACTTTAGAAGGAATGCACGAAAATTTATAAAAATGAGCTTACGCTCATCTGAACATTTGAATGTTGGAATTTCATTTTTTGAAAGAAGGTATTCAAAGTTTAGAGAATATAAGAAGATGTGATATTGAGGACGTGCCTTCGTTGGAACAAATCCCTTCACAAGATATAAATATGGATGTAGAACATTCTCAAGATGCACAATCCTCCTCATTTGTGGTACATGATCCTAGTATTGTAAAACCAAAGGGAAGACCAAGGAACATAAAAAGGGTAAAATCTAGTATTGAAATATCAATGACACAATGTGAGAAGAAGAAAAGGACATATAGTTATTGCTTGACAAAAGGACACTATGTGACTTCTTGTCCAACTAAAAAATTACAAGTGAGTGTTACCATTTCTTATAGGTTTACACTTAACAAATAATTTCCAGCATTAATTTTCTACTTAATTATTTACATAGGATCAACAAGTTGAGAAAGCAAAAGTTCATCAAGTTCACAATACCCAATAGCATATAATAGGTAAGTTCAAAATACCACAATTCTACTTCATTTTTGTCTTTGTGGCAAATGTTGGAATCTTTTTTAATAAAATCTATCTTTGTCTTTGTGCAGGTGTGAATCTTTGATGCATGTATGAATTGATGTTTCCTCTGCATTAAGTTTATTGAGCTTCTGCATATGTGAATTTCTGGCATTGCTGTTTTGAAGATTTATGCATGTGAGATTCTGCATGTGAGCTTCTGCGTGAATTCCTATTTTTAATAAAAGCAACTATGTTCTTTTGAAGATTTATTGCAACTGATCTGCTTCAGTATTTGTGCATGATGATAATAGACATATGAGCATTAAGTTAGTAATTTCTACTTTATAAAGATAATAGACATATGAGCATTAGCCATCCAAGTTAGTAATGGGTTTTAGAAGGCATTCTCATCATGGACCGTTTACTAGAATTTCAAGTTATAAAACAGCAGAGCTCTTTTAACTAGCATGGTACACAATCAGAAACTTTGTATCAGTAAAACCCATACACCCTATTGATATTTTAACACTTTCTTCTCTTCTTGGCAGATACGTGAAGAATTGTAAGAATGGTAGATCGCCCAAGGAGACAAGATGGTGGTTTCATGATGATAAAATCTAGATTGCAACGGTGCTTCTCCAATGACTTTGAATCAGATTAAATTGTCTACTGCAAAGTTCAATCACTAATTAAGTTGTCTACTGCAAGTTTTTAGTTTATATGAGGACTGAGCCATCAGATTTGTCATCAAACAAATTTCATTCATTCTACAAGCAAATTTCACAAGCAGTCTCACATCACATTCTTGCAGTGTAGATTTCGACTGATCAATGTCATCAAACATTACACATGTTAGGGAGGTCGAACGTTACACAATGTCATCAATCTAATTGCTGATTAATTATTCTTGAGTACCCTCTCTCTCTCTCTCTCTCTCTCACACACACACACACACATTGAAAATGAGATTTCTAACTTTTATATTGAAACTAAGTGATAATTCTGTGTATCGAGTATCAATAATCCATTGATTAAGAATTGGATAGTTAGTCTCCATTTCAAGTTAAAAAAATAACGGTGCTTCTCCAATGACTTTGAATCAGATTATTATGGAAAAGGATCCATAAACCATGACAAATACTTGAGCTTGTCCAACTTGTAAAGGAAATGTAGATCAGAAACGAGTGTTAAGTTGGGAAACAAAGGCACCTGAAAACAGCTAAATTGCTCTACATAAATTTATCCATTCCAGTTCCACACACATAAGTTCAACATACTGTTCCATACACATAAGTTCAACATACACTGTTCCATTCTAGATGTTCAACATTCATTGTTCCACATTTTTAATACATACACATGTTAAGATAACATCATAACTACTAATACGAAAATCAATATGAAGGTGGTCAATTTCCAAAATGATTGAGCGCCGATCTTTTGGTTTTCGTTCTCCAATCTATTGATCTTTCGCAATAATCCATTGATGGCCTTCTTATAATGAGCTTCAATAGGTCCATCCATCCAACGAAAATATTGACAAGCTTCAATCTGGATAAATATAAAAGTTAAAATCTCAATGATGGTTTTAGACATTGAAAGAAGAAAAAAAAGAACATCACATGTTACCCACTTGGTTATTATTGCAAACATAAAACCTTCATCCAGGATTATATTCCGTCCAAGAAGTTTTAATGACGCATTCTTCTTGGCAATAACATTTAGGCAACGTCTCTTGTTTACGTTCAAACATTGCCTACAATTTGGACGGACATTGCAGTGTTATGTATCGTCCTATACATGATATTCATTGAAAAATTAAATAAAAAGCTACGGTAAAAGATAGGAAGGTGGAAAGGGAGACAAATTGGGACATTCACAAAATGGTGCCGTGTAAAAGATAGGAGGAAGAGGAGATAGAGAGAAATTATCAACGAATGTTCCCATCATAATGCATAACTTATCACATAGGAAATATAACAGATCAGGGCTGCTTAAAACATAGTAGAACATATCTGAAAAAAAGTAGAAGAAATCTGGGAAAAAAAGTAGAACAGATCTGAAAAAAAGTAGACAGATCTGAAAAAAAAGTAGAACAGATCTGAGGCGATCACATACAAGAAACATAGTAGAGTTAGGGAGGAACCTTCAATGATGAAAAGCAACCTTCGACGAGGAGCAGCTAGCCGGGCGATGAGAGCGGCAGGCGATCTGAAAAAAAAAAGTAGAACATATCTGAAAAATAAAAGAAGAACATATTTGAGGCGATCACATACAAAAAACATGGTAGAGTTAGGGAGGAACCTTTGACGATGAACAAAAAACATAGTAGAGTTAGGGAGGAACCTTCGACGACGTACAAAAAACATAGTAGAGTTAGGGAGGAACCTTCGACGAGGAGCAGCTAGCCGGGCGATGAGAGAGGCAGGCGATCTGAAAAAAAAGGTAGAACAGATCTAAAAAGTAAAAGAAGAACATATCTGAGGCGATCGACGAGGAAAAGCAACCTTCGACGAGGAGCAAGTAGCCGATCACTCGTTCAGGCGATGAGAGCGGCAGGCGATCTCCTTCGACGAGCTAGCCGATCACTTGTTCAGGCGATGAGAGCATGACACCCTGAGCGACAGGCGATGAGAGCGACCAAATAAACGCCGCTAAACCCTATCACTCCAGCGATAATGCATTTGGGCTGCTGATAAAAAATGAACGACCATGATCACACGCGCTCATCCACTTATATCCGTGGCCGTTGATTTCTTATTGGACGACTTAGATTGCTCAGCATGTATGCTGATAATAGGTGCTCAGCAGGTACATTTATCCTCTCTCTCTATATATATATATATATATATATAATTGTCTTTATTTTTTATGAATTTTATTCACGTTTCATACTCAAATGTAACACCTCCAAAACACACCTTGTCACGTGGCAAAATATGCCTTGAGGGATGCTACAAGTCATACGTGGACATCCTATTGATCAAAACAAAGTCTTTGATTGATCAACTAAGAATAAAATGATATACAGAAGAGTGATCATCTTAGGTATTATTGAAAGATAACATAAAAGCATAAAGTGTAAAAAAACTAATAATTGAATCATTATAGGAGTTCTGAGAAGCTCATCTAAGACATCATCTTGATAATAAGAAAATGTGAACTAGGACATGAAAATAAAAGAACTTAGGACACTCATGTACTGTCATCACACCATTATAATTCAGACTTATGCTTGCATGTATGAAAATGTAGTGGAGATAAATCTCTCTATGAGTTTTTCAACTTAATATGTAGTAAGGTAAAAATCATCATAAAGATCATGATAATAAACATACAATAATAAATAATGGGAACATCGTCATCATATCATAATATCACCATCATATAAGGAATAAAGATATGTTCATAAGAGATTTATAAATTAAAGTGACAAATTCTTGAGATCATAGGGTCAAGATAATACATAGTAAATAATCATAAAATGACGAGTGTCCATCATCATTGTCATGAGGTCGTCATCATGTAAAAGACCATGAGAATCAATATAAGAGTAGAAGTGGATAATATATTATGTAAATCATCTTTGTTAAAGCATATTAATAAGATCATAAGGAGTTATCGTAAATGAGGCGAAAGTCAATCATCATCATCATGAGGAATGTTTCATTTTTAATATGCTTTCATCTTCATCTTGTAAATTCATCTTTAGGTTATAATGGAGTATCTTTCAACCTGTGGGGAAGTATATTTCAATTCCAATAACATAAAGCGGGAAGGAGTAAACTCTCCTCTAGTATATACAAAACTCAAGCCGAGTCTAGAACTCGTCATCTTGGTGAAAATTAGAAGGAACCCAGTCCGGGATTAAAGTCATACCCGGGCTAGGTTTATATGTTGATCCTATCGGGGCGAAGGTGCGTGACTTGGGCTTCTTCGGGGTGGAAGCTAGGCTGGGTCATCATCAACATGGGCCAGGTTCATCATGTCATAGAGTTCCGAAGCTATGGCCATGGGGATTCGGGTTCTAGTGTTCGAAAAATTGCGCGAAAATGTGTTGGCTTTCTAGTCATCCTTCCCTCGATAGTCGGTCATATCAAGTATAACTGCGACTAAGGATAATCCATGATCATTGAAAACATGTTTCTAGTCCATAATCACGAATCACCCGATGATACCCTAATTACGTACCTTACGAAATTCCAGATGAAAATTATTATGTCCTTCCTCCTCTTATTTTTCTTCTCATTTCACTATTCCCCTCAGTCCAAGCATGTGGTCATCAGCGTCTCCGTCCTTTGGTGGTTCTCCCATAGGTCGTCGGTCACCAAGGCTTAGGGATTGATAGAGAGATGCAAACGAGGGAGAGAAAAATAGGGGTGGCGCACAAAAAATTAGGAATGGTTGAAACCTTCGGTTTGGCCCCATATTTACAAGAGAAAAGAAGTTAAATTTGGATTTGATTTGTTTTCTTTTACTCTAGGTGGTTTTAATCTTTGTCCCTTTATCCATTCTCTCTCCTCTTCTTCTTTTCTTTTTTGCTTCAACTTTATCATCTCTTCAATTTTTTTTCAAAATCAGCTCGGATGTTACATCAAATACAAGTTGAAATATTTATTCTTGGCAATCTCCAATTATATGTGTAGTTTAGTTGAGTTCACCCGAATTTACATGAGTTACTAAGTTTAGAAGAGTTTAGTATCTAGGCTCAAGTTCAATCTATTTCATGATTAGATTCGTGCAATCGTATCCATGCATTCAACCGGGCTAAGACATTGATATTGAAATAAAAAGATTTTGTAACAAAAATTTGGAATTGTGAATTTGTAAATATATTCTTTGATAATTTTTCTAATTTGAATATCATAGACAGACAGTGGTAGGAAAATAGCAGAGTCCACTGAGATGCTCTTTATGTTTTGTTATGTATATATATACATACATACATATATATATATATATAGTTGAAGACCAAAAGAATCATCTGTTATTTATTTGATGCAAATAGAATATATAGAAAAAATTAGAAAATCTGTCAAACTTATTACTACTCTACTGGTTAGTACCTCTCTATTATTGGGTATCAATTTATACCAATATTCCTAGTTTGATTTAAGGGTCACGAACATTTAATCAAATGCTTTTAGAATGCCATTGAAAAAATATTTTTAGACCGACGGTCAGTCAAGTTTGGTTTTATTTATAAAATTAGTTTTAACGAAAAAACCAATATGAATAAAAAAAAAGTAGGAATTCTAATTCAACCTGGGTTTTTTATTTAAAAAGGGAATAAATGATATAGAATGGAAACTATTCAAATAGAATTTGCTAAGCAAAAGGAAAAAAATTGATGAAAGAAAACAAAGTTTAATAATAATTATTATTATAATAATTATAATAATCATCATCATCATCTTTATTTTGGGTAAGCATTAATTTTTTAAGCATAAGAAAAATTTTAAAAAAATAAAATCAGTCATCTTTAAATTAAAAATAGAAACTAAGTATGAAAAAATTATACAAAATGCAGGGATTTTAGTTATATCATAATTAACTTTAATAAATAATTATGGGAGGAGAACTAAAAGTAAACTAACATAAAGTTGAAAAGTGAATTATAATAAAATGAATTAATTGCATCACGAATATAATATAATTGATAAAAACATAATGATAAAATAAATTAATATTGCATCATGAATATAATATAATTAATAAAAACATAATGATAATATTTATCTGTGATTGTAATTTAGAGTAAGGCTTAATTGTTAATATATAATAAATGGTATTTTTGCATTAATTTATTACTAGTAGTGGTTTGTTGTTATATGAATATTATATTTTGTTACTTATGATATTTCTATTCAAGATTATTATAAAATAATATTATTTTAATAAAACCTTATTATAACACCATTAAGCTTCTATCATAAAAATCTATGGATTCGTAATATTCAATACATCATAAAACAAGCAAAGAAAAAAAAACAATGCATGATGTGCTTGTTAAACAATTCATCTTTGTGATAACCCAACCTCAACCTTGCCTTGTTTACAAGATTGGCAACTATCGAATTACTTGAAACCCAAAAAAAATTATTTTAAGGTAAAAAATTGTCATTTTTACTACTTATGGTTCTATAAATGTAAACATATGTCTCTGTAGAACAAGGCATAATTAGATGCTTTATTTTCAATATGTCTCATTCTTACTCGTTACCCCAACTCTTCTTTGTGACAACAGTAGCATTGTCCCTTTGCTTGCATGCTCCTAAAGCTGAAGCTGCTGCAAATATTTCGAAGACCATTACAGTCAACCCCAATGGGAGCGGAGATTACAAGACCATACAAGATGCCGTCAACTCCATCCCCGATAATAATTCCCAGTGGATAAAAATCCATGTTGTGGCAGGGATCTACAGGTGATTAATTAATTTAACTTTTTTCCATAAGATAGATATATAGATAGATACATGTATACTTCAACCAGTTGGGTGTGCTTATGGCTTTCACATTTCTTACGCATTCTCTCCAGAGAGAAAGTGACGATCGGCAACACCAAGACTAACATATTTTTGGCCGGCGATGGCGCTGACAAGACGTCAATCGAGTGGGACGATCACAACAATAATACCGGCGTTGCGTCCAGTCCGACGTTCGCGTCCAATGCTGATAATTTTGTTGCTGCAGGAATTGCCTTCAAGGTTCCAACAGGAAACCACTTTTAAAGAAACTGAAAGAAAACTATCTCTTGACCTTTCTTTTAGATTAAACTTCACATCCGTTGCAGATATATATATATATATATATATATATATCTTCTTGATCTAAATCAAGTTTGAGATGTATGTATGCATGCAGAACACGTACGGCGGCAAAGGCATCAAGATGTGGCAAGCAGTCGCTGCGCAGATAGCAGGAGACAAGTCCGCCTTCTACGGGTGCGAGTTCTCTGGACTGCAAGATACACTCTATGATGTAAGCGGACGACACTACTACAAGGGGTGCAAAATGGAAGGCATAGTTGATTTCATTTATGGAAAAGGGACGTCTATGTTCGAGGTATCTATATATATTTATTGACGAATCGCTATATATGTATATGGGAAATGTTTGCTAAGTTGGATATGATTTAGTATGTAGAATTCTTCTTTGTTAGTCCAAGCCTTCGGAAGGACTAAACTTTGTTATGTTGTATAAGAGATTGCTATCAAGTAAATTATAGGTAGATGTACGTAGCTTCATATGTGTTAATCAACTTGAATTTTGTTTATGGGCATATGAATTCATATTAGGGATGCCAGCTATCCACAGTGGACGGGAATGTTATACTGCCGGGAATCATTACGGCTAATGGAAGAGAAGATCCCAATGATGCGTCTGGGTTTGTGTTCAAAGAGTGCACTGTTGTGGGCACTCATCCAGTAAATTTAGGAAGGGCATGGAAGCCTTACGCAAGGGTCATATTTTACAAGACAAACATGTCGGACATCATCACCCCCGTAGGATGGGTGGCTTGGAGAGCCCAGGGCAGAGAGTAAGTTTGTCAATATCACTCAATCTTTTCTTTCCTTCACTATGAAATTCCAAATCCTCATATTAAACCTCGACAAAAACCCCTAAGAAATCTAGTTACTGTAATATCTTTCAGTGTTAGGAAAATGAAATCTAGAATATAATAGTAATAACTCCTAGTCCTATGTGACAACCAAGCATAATTATTTTGATTTGTTGCCTGTTTTATCTGCTTGGTTTCCTTAAGATAAAACAGGCAACAAATCAAAATAATTATGCTTGGTTGTCACATAGGAGAGCCGTCGATACTATTGTCAGGCCAAACTTACAGTGACTGTAGTTTCTAATTAGTATTATATTCTAGATTTCATTTTCCTAACACACTACATAAATATTCTTGCAGTAATTGCTGTACATATGAGGCCTTTGCATCTGAGATCAATATTTTTTAATTGAATATAATATAAAATCATCTGAGTTTAGGCCCTCAAAAAACATTCTCAAGTTTGATTAATACTTTGGTTCTTGATTCTACTTGCATGATTCGTCTAAATTTGAATTTTATATTAATATGATTTATAGTTCAACTTATATGTATATATATGTGTGTATGTATATGTATAATGCAAATATAAATATATTCAAATATACAATATACATTCATGCATTAAATTAAAAAATACATTATATTCACTTATTGGGTTATTTCTTTTCTAGCCCAAAATTAAACGATAACATTAGTCATTTCAACTATAAAAGTGGTTCAGGCTATCATGCATTACGTTTTCGTATTTTGTATTTTGTATATTACATATATATATATATATATATATATAATAGTTTTCCTTTATTATCTTTAAACTTGAAGGAAAAAACTTGCACTAAAAAAAACAACTTCGAGGGCATATGGCATATTCGTTTACTTCTCTAGTGATATCTGAGATCTTTTTAGAGCAAAAATATATTTCATATAATGTTTTTTTCTAAAAATCCAAATAAATAAGTAAATAAATTTAAAATTTTGATGGTGGAGTAAGGTGAATATTCTTTTCACACTGATATCTAAGAGCTAAGGTACGTGATCATTTTCTTTTCACGTTAATATATAGAGCACACAAATTTGTTGATGGATCTGATCACTAACTCAAATATATTTATAGGAATGACACAACATTTGTTGAGTCCAAGTGTGCAGGACCAGGATCAGATGTTTCAAAACGACCGTCATGGGAGAAAAAGTTAAGTGATGATCAGCTCAAACCTTTCATTGACATATCCTTCATCGATAAAGAAGGATGGATTGATGCGCAGCCTTCCACAAGTTAATTCTTGAAGTATAGCTTGGTATATGTCGCCAATGAACTAGCTTTTAGATTGAATTAGTCGGGACATTGATTACTTTTGTAGAGATGAAAATTTTAAAATTCTAAGAGAAAATATTTATTTATCTTTTTTTCTTCTTGAAGTATTTTGGGAGCATTGTTTGTAATAAGAGAATTGCTGCTAAGTACTTCAATAGTAGTCTTTGAAATTATTTTCATCACTAGGGTATGGCAAGAGTGTGTGATCACTAGTTCTGCATTTTTTCTGTGGTTTATACTTGTATCCTTCGTCTTTAGAAGTTACATGCTTGTGATAAGATAAATGATCCCAATATAAATTTGGATAAATTCAACAAGCATTTTATTGTATATTTGAGACATTCGTTCAATCGGAGTTGGGGTGGAGTGGATGACAGTTCTCGCTTAAGAAAAAATCTCGAGTTCAAATCTCCGTGAATGCAGAATCTACTAGGAGTCTCATCCGTCATAGTGAGAGGTGCAACCGGAAAAAAAACTCTTGGAATTCGAAGTATGGTGATAAAACATGTAATTGCAAAATAAATACATAATATTAAAAACACACCCATAATTAGAATCAAGCTTTTAATAACAAATGTCGTTAGCATTTCAAATGATCCAATTGTAAAAGTGTCAAATAGCATTCGGTATATAATCCTTGGGAGAGGGGGCCTTGATGGTATTATACTGATCAAAGAAAAATATCTTTCTTTTTCTATCAACCTCAACACCATAAGGGAGAGAACTTTTTTCTTGGATTATTTATTTAAACTTTCCTTAAAATATTGTGATTTTTATGTTTAACCCTGAAATATGAACTTACGATTACTCCAATTTTCACTTTAAGTGTAACGCCTCCAAATTGACCAACGACACATGGCGATGACCAGAGAACACTATGAACGCTATGGCATTGACTATAAAGAAGCGAGACACATCAGCGAAAAAAAGGATAAAATAAAGAATAAATAACAGAAGTTCAAGATGGCTACATCATCTCTAAATGAAAATCATAAGATTTACATCATGAGTTCATAAATGCGAAATAAATAAATAACTAAATAGGCCATGAGTTCATGTGCTTTCTAGTCGTATGAGCATCATCGTAGCACATCAACTCAACACCATCACTGACTTGACTTTGTGAAAATCAAACACAGAGGAGGACAGCCTAGTGGGGAACCATAAAAATATACAATGCATAACTTTAAATAGCATAAATCAAAGATAGAATAGTGTACTTATCTTGAGCAAAAGATGGAGCATGGAATCATCATAAGTAATAATGTGAGAGATCAACAAATGCCAATAATCAATAAAGTCAGATGATACATGGTAGGCTTAAATCAATAGTATGCTTGAATAGTCATGACATAGATAATAACGATAATTTGATTTAATATTCATGCTTGCTTTACTTATCCATACTTCTTAATCTTGAATCATGCTTGCTTTACTTATTCATACTTCTTAATCTTGTATTATACTTAGTCATCAAGTGACTTTGGGTGCCTTTAAATTCGATGTGTCGAGCAAATGATACAGTCTTGTGTGTGTCAATGGGTGATCAAACCATGATCAAGGGAGCGAACTTTATCTTGAGGCACATGGCTTGGATTGGCAACTTATTATTCATCTTCCATCTTAACTTATTAATCACTTTAGAAACTTGTTATTCTTTGTTCTTCATAAGATAGATGCAATAAGATCAGTAGGAAAGTAAAGTAGTAAAAGGATTCATGTCTTAATCATGTATGGATCTCAGTGAGGACATGGCATTAAAATCAGTCATAACCATGATTAATCATAAGGCAAACCGACAATATTCAATCAAGGTCAAGGGAAAATGTATGAATGAAATCAGGGGGTTCTTTTGTAGCTTGGCATGGCCGTGACAACATAGTGGCACGATCGTGCCGATGAGAATGGCACAGTCGGGTCCATAGTGGCACAGGCGTGCTGGAAGTGAGTACGCAAGGGAATGGCATGGGCGTGCCATAAGGGGGCACGGCACTAACAGAGTGTGAGGGCGACCTAGAGGGGTGGCACGACTGTGACGGCTTGAGTATGAGTTGCTCGGCTGAGAATTTGGTCATGGCACGGGCGTGCCAGAGGGGTGGCACGGGCGTGACAGCTTGAGAGGATGGTCGACCAATTTAATAGGTCGGTCGATCGAGTTCTTAGATAGGTTCGGTTGAGCGATGGCATGGGCATGCCAACAAGGTGGCATGGCCGTGACATGGTGGCACGGGCGTGCCAGAAGGGGGCATGACCATGAAGGCCGATTTTAGTCATGAAATCAATCAAACGTTGACAGATACTACAAGAAAATTGACGATTAGCGACTCAAGATAGGCGACGCTAGGGAGGCGCTATTACGTCTCCGTTGCGAAGAGCGTCTCATTAGCGTCCAACTAGCGCCGCAAAATTGATACGCTGGAAATCAGTGGCTAGTGGCGTCGCACTAGAGTCAAAAAAAATGAGACGCAACTAGCGCCACTTGTTGACGCTATATCGACGTTATTAAAACGCGATGTTTGCGGCTGTGCGAAGCAGGAGCGCGTCGCTAAGTCGACGCGCAAGGGGCGCTAGTCATGAGGCGCTATTCCGGCGCCCACGTGTCGCTACTATAGGCACTAGGAGGGCGCTGAAGTGACGCAAATATGATCGCGCACGCGTCGCCAATGAGACACTAAGATGACGCTAAGTACGATATATCTAAATTAGCGTCGACATGTTTTGCGACGCTATGGAGTCGCTACTTGCACTTTTTTTACCCGTCCCAGCCTCATTTTTTCCCTTCCCACACCATACAATTTATAATGCATCTCAAAATGCATTGATATTCATCACAGGCAATATAAAACCATCACAGGCATAATATATAACATAAGAATACGAAAATTACTAAACCGAACTAACAAACTATATGTATGTGTAAGTCTATAAGTAACAAATGCATAGTTTATTTTCTATCCTAGGTTTGGGAGTTATTGTTATCATTCCGGACGTTCGACCTAGACGTGCTCGGCCCATGGCCTCGCGGGGATGGATTTCATGTCGGGATCAATCCCTGAATCGCCTGCAATAAAGGAGCCAACTGCTGCGCCAACTACTGCGACACCTGCTGCGACACCTACTGCGATATCTGCGCCGATAACTGCTGCGATAGCTGCGTCATATCAGGTGCAGCGGATGAGCTCGGAGAAGATGCACCTCCTGCATATCCTTTGATCCTCCTATGTATCTGAGCGGCTGTGCCGAGGCTACGCAAGTATCTCCTTCGTGTCGTGTTGGCCACCTCCTCCTAAACAGCAGGGTCCTCTACGAAATAAAAAAATTATACAATTATATAATATATAAATTATATATCAAGAAACACATAAATTAAAAACATGACTAAACCAACAAAGAAACGTTATCTGGTGGCTGAGTACTCGGATCATCTCCATACTTTTCAGCCATTTAGGTATTATACTCATCCTATAAAATTTAAACATTATGTATTTAAAAAATAGTGCACTACCGGCAACAACCAAATGACCATATATAAGACTTACCAGAAGCCTACGAGCAGTGGGCGTAACTAGGTCGTTTGTCTTCCGACTCTTATGAATGGCCTCATAGACCACACGAAAGTCTACGGGACCGCCTTCTTTCTCCTCCTACAATAAAGTTTCAAATTTGATAACATAAGTATAAGTCAAAAGTTTAATAAATTGAATTTAAATGTAAATTACCATGCGTCGTCGATGCTCATCAAATCACATCGATCCCCCTGTGTGAATGTGGGCCTCGGCTTCGAAAGGCGGTTAACTCTTACCCTTTTTTACTTTCGTTGTCATCGTTCATTCGTCCTTTGTGAACATCAAATACTTACACTTTCAAAAAACTATAATTTTCATAAAAATAATGTAAAATTAAGTATAAATACTTACCACTTCCTACAAAGAGACTCCCAAACCCAGCGCCTAATATGTCTAAGACATCTTTATATGCCCTGATCCAAAGTGAGGCCGGCAGACGTGATGGTCTTGCGAAACTTGTATAATCGATTTTGGAGGCGTTTCGCAGCGATCTCCTCAAAAGCTCTTCGGATCATCCCTAAACTAAGATCCGGATGAAACTGATTTGCCTCCTACAAATAGAACGTTAAAACTTAGTAATTTTAAACTAAATATAAATCGAATTATGTAACCCAAATAGAAGATCGTACCGTAAAGGCTCGAAAGATGTCATCCCGCACTTGAATTGGGACACCTTTCCAGGATCCTGCCCCTTCCGGCAAGTGGGAAAGAACGAGAGCACTGACATCTCGCATGGTACTAGCGAGTATGAAAGTGGTCCTGCCAATTACAAAGAAGAATTAATTTTCAATGATAACCAAAATTATAATAAAATTTGTATAACTTATTTAATATATGGTCGAGCAATATTATTCACAGTGACCACCCCATTATCGTGTAACCCCTCTTCATTAAGCCAAGTAATTAAATTCGTGTACTTGAAACGTGTGATTTGAACTTACGAAATCCAAAATCACATGTTTCAAGTACTTCATCGTCGAATCGTAATCTCATTTTATCACCAAGAATGTGGAAGTACATGAATTAGTTTTATCGACCTAAGATCTGAGCGATTAAAACTTTTATCGAAATGTGTAACTATTAAAACTAGCAAGATGTGATTCGTAATCACTGACGCATTTGAAAACTTTCAAATCGTTGCTATATCATACAACATTAAATTATGCAACTTCAGCAAGAAATAATATCGAGCAATTACTGCATGCATTATAATTTTTGTTCTTCCGTGAAGACTAGCTTGATCCAAAGAGATGATACTTAACTTAAGTAATACTTAACTTAATTCATAACATGAATAAGTAATACTTAACTTAACATGAATAATTAACTTAATTTAACTTCATGCATTAATAATTAACTTAACATACATGGTGGCGGGCTAGTACCTTCTTAACCGGAGGACGGCGAAGGGCGGAGGGCGGCCGAGACGGTGGTGGAGGCGGAGGGCAGTGGCGGCGGAGGTGGACGTCGGCGGCGGTGGAGGGAGGACGCGGCGGAGGGCGGACGAGGCGGCGGTGAACGCGAAGGGCGGCGGTGGAGGCGGGCGGCGGTGGCGGTGGAGGGCAGTGGAGGCGGAGGAAGGAGGAGGAGGAGGCACCGGTGGAGGCGGAGGCAGCGGGCGGCAGTGGAGGCGGAGGGCGGCGGTAACGGTGGAGGGCGGACGAGGCGGAGGGAGGAGGAGGAGGAGGCGAAGGGCGGCGGACGAATGCGGAGGACGGTAGCGGCGATGGAAGGCGGATGAGGCAGAGGGAGGAGGAGGAGGAGGAGGCGATGTGCGGCGGTCGAATGCGGAGGGCGGCGGAGGCGAAGGGCGGCGGTGGAGGGCGGGCGTTGGGGAGGGAGAAGGAGGAGGAGGAGGCAAAGGGCGGCGGTCGAATGCAGAGGGCGGCGGTCGAATGCGGAGGGCGGCGGAGGCGACAGGCAGCGGTGGCGGTGGAGGGCGGGCGTCGGGCGTTGGACGTCGGGCGAAGGGCGGAGGCGGCAGTGGAGGGCGTCGGAGGGGCGCGGTGGAGGTGGCGGGCGTCAGAGGTCGGGCGTCGAGACGTGTCGGGTAGGCGGTTGACGTCGAACAAGGTAAACAATAAAAGTGACAACGAAGAAGAGGGGTTAGGGATTTAAGTCATTTTTTAGCGTCGCCAAAGCACGCGACGCTATGTAGATGCCATGTAGGCGCCGACACTGTCAAAATTCGGCTAGCGCTGCGCTATAGAGAAACTAATGTGTCGCTAAGATAACGTAGCGACACTATAGCGTCGTCGGGGCGTTTCAATGGTTTAGCGTCTCAAGTGTGCGACGCAATTGAGACGCTCATTAAAAGTTTTTTTCAAATTTTTTTAGTATGTATGAAATTTTATTTATCAATATAACGTCTCATCGCATTGTGTCCCGTTCCAATTATTTTATTTCCTTCCGACAATCTATCATGTATGTATACAAAATTATAAATATGTATGTATATGTGTATATAACACAATTGTGTGTGTATATATATACATATGTAATATATGCGTTTGTATATATATGTCTACATGTGGAAGTTTAAGTTACAACAATGTGTTTATCTATATGTATTATAAATATATATGTGTATGTATATGTCTATACATGTGCGAGTCATATATATATATATATATATATAACGTGTATATGTATACGTATTCGAAGTGAATATATGTGTATATGTTTATATGTGTGATATTAAGTTATAATAATATGTATATATGCACTTATTATATATAATTATAAGCATATATGTGTATTTATATGTCTATATGTGCCCGATTAAGCGAGGGGTAACAAGTCGACTTAGGAGGCGCAATACCGACGCTATTGAGTCGCTAGTGATATTTAACGACACCGTAACGCCGAACTAGCGTCGAATACATTTTCGCGTCTCAACAATGCGACGCTACAGTGACGCCAATAGTGTCATCATAGCGTCGACTGTGGCGGAGGCTCTAATTAGACGCTACGTGGACGCTATCGAGTCACCACTATGACGCTACAATGGCAGCAAATCACTCAATCAACCATCGTAATTTCATGATTAAGTATATAATAATATGTATATATGCATAATTAAGATATTATATATATTATATGTATAGATAACATAAATAATATAGGTAATAAATTATATATTTAGGAACACTCCTATCATTTAAATATATATATATATATATATATATTCGTGTAATTAATACATATATATGTTGATAATACACTATTGATAATATGTTGATAATCATGTAATTAATACTAATATAATATTTAATGAATTTATTGACATATAGTATATATAATATATAGTGTTTAAATATAAAATAAATAGCGAGATAAAATGTAGATAAGTTATGAGTAACATGGTAGCGTCTAAATAGCGTTGCCTATCTATGAGACGTCATATAGCGTCTCTTTAGAGTCGTCAAACGTGCGACGCTAGTTTCGCATCTAATGACGTTGACGCAAGAATGGCGCTAGGTGCTGCAGCGCATTTCCGATTCGTGGCGTGAAATAATAGCGTCTACGTAGCGTCTCGATTGCGCTAAAATTAGTATCCATTCTCTGAATAGCTAAGAAGACGCTAATGAGACATTATCGAGAGGCAAATAGCGTCTCAATGTCGTGACGCGAAGTAGACGTTATAAAGGTGCTAGTGGCATCTATATAGCGTCACAGCTTTTGGCGATGCTACTTTGCGTCGCTAAGCGCTCATTTTCTTGTAGTGAGAGTATCATCACAATCTAATTTCTACATCCTAATAATCAATAAGATAATCAATATCAAGAATAATCAGATTATACAAACAATCAAACCTACAAATCATGCAATCAGAAAAAAAACAGAGTCCATGCATCTTTTCTTAGATCTTTGTAACTTTCGTCCATTACCACGATCAGATCGTAATTGGGAGAGGATTAGATCTATTCAAAATTGTGCAAGTTGATTTTAATTCACCCACCTGACTTCATGGTTGATCCCTGCAGTTTTGGTTTGCCGAAACTATTGATGATACGCCCCTCTGTGACCGCCCTACCCTGATGTCTCCTCCCTTGATCGTTCTTCTCCTACAGGAAGGCCGAGAGCACTATAATACGTGAGGGGATGTCACCGAACAGAGAGATGCATGAAGCAGAAC
Organism: Pontederia crassipes; assembly: GCA_030549335.1. Classification (NCBI taxonomy): domain Eukaryota; kingdom Viridiplantae; phylum Streptophyta; class Magnoliopsida; order Commelinales; family Pontederiaceae; genus Pontederia; species Pontederia crassipes. The sequence goes on along the minus strand of CM060197.1, from coordinate 36,996,068 downwards.
AACGTCTGGTTGTTGCTTACTAGATGCAACCCGGTGGAAATTTCTTGGTAGATGTATGACGGATGGACAGCACGATGGGGAGATAATTTTTCTACAGATAATCAGGGTGAGAGGGTTTTCTTTTTGGCTTTTATTCTTATATCCGAATCTTACTCCCCTTTATCTCCATAATTCCGTTACCTAATCACCACCTATTTTATTAGGGATTTTATCTCTCCATCTCACCGTTTCATTCATGTTTTATCTCTTTTTTTTTTTTTTGTTACACTCATTCTGTTAACTTTTTAATTATTTTTTATTTTATTTAATTATGAAAAGACTAAAATGTTCTTCCACAAGTTATCATTTTTTAATGCTTGAAATAAAATAAAACATTTTTAATGTCAAAGACCTTTTTTATTATTTTTAGTTTTTATATTATTTATTATTATTATTATTATTATTATTATATTTTTATTATTTTTAAATATTAAAATAGAGAGATTTCATGGAAGGATATTTTAGTCTTTTTATAAATAAAAATATCGAAAATAATAAAAAAATTAACTGAATTGGGAGACGAAAAATCTTAATTAAAAAAACACGATAAAATTGAGAGACGTTGTATGATAAGTTTATAGTGGAGAATTAAAGGTTCTATAATAACTCTTTTTTCTTTCCTCGTAACACCTATAGGCAGTTGTTTCAATATAAGGAGAGAGAAAAGTTTAAGTTAATTATGTTTAATCAACTCTAAATACTCTTGTCCATTTTAATGAGCTGAATGAATCAAAAGCACAACACGTTGATCTTGGAATAGGAAGATTTTATAATAAAATCTTGGAATGGTCAATTTGAAAAGTATAAGTGTTTTGTTATTTTTCTAGTGTTGAATATTCTATAATGACGGGTGCTATCGGAAAAGCTTTATGACAAAGAGTTCAATGAACTTACATTAATGTTATGTTATTTTTATTAAAATCTTGCAAACAAAACTCATTCATTTAGTAGTTGAAGATTAAAAATATCGGGTAATATTTATTTGTTTGTCGGATTGTTTTAAGGATATTGATGACAAATATATTATTACATAATATGAAAAAAATAGTGCGTGTGTGATTCACTATTTGATTAGTATTATGTGAAAGTTTACTAATTTGAAATTTATGATTGTGTTACTTTATGTGTGCTTATATGCGTATATGGACAATACAACTTTTCATATAAACCTTTTTAATAATACATCATAACTACAATTTTAAAATTTTATGATTAGATTACATTTGGCATAATGTTCCAAATTATATTGTAGATATACCACAATTATTGATATATGTAGAAAGGAAATATATTATTTCCAAATGAGAAAAGAACATGCATGATTTTTTTATGAGATTAAGATTTACCTTATTATGATTATTACTATAAATGAAAAGTGGTAAATTGTGTGACTATCCCTGAGAATATTTAACCATCGAAACTATCAGATTATATAAAACTTTTAAACTTATTAATATTCCAACAGTCACTATCTCTCTGTTCTTTGGTATCATTTTATACAAATGCTGGATTAACTTAAAGAGCCGCACATTTAACTATATAATGAACCAGATTGCAATGCATATATGGTACTGTTCGAACATTGCTAACCAAACTTTCATCTAATTTAACATTACAAAAAGGAATATGTGGATTAATCTTAAGTTTAATTTTCCTCCGATAATATCTCATTCCTTGCAAAAATCATTTTCAAAACAAAATTTTCAAGATAACTTAATCAAAGGCGTCCTAATTAATGTTGGCTCCATAAATATGGGTATATGTATTCATCTTTACTACTTAAAAACACGTTAATACTTTTCCATCTTGGGTATATTCTAATATTTATCATACAAAATCTACGTACTCAGCTGTATGTCATGACACAACCTTCCCTTGTTTACAAGATTGCCAACTATCAAATCGCCTAAAACTCGAAACTCGATATTTAAGGTAGAGAATCCTCATCTTTACTACTGACGGCTCCATAAATATGCGTCAATACCTTTGTGTAGAATTAAGCAAAATTAGTTGTTTTATGTTCAACATGTTTCGTTCTCACTCGTTAGCCCTATTGACAATAGTAGTACTATTGTCCACAACCTTGTGTGCTCCTGGAGCCAATGCTGCTGCTGCAACAATTTCGAAGAACATTACAGTTAACTCCAATGGAACAGGAGACTACAAGACCATACAAGATGCCATCAACTCCATCCCTGATAACAATACCCAATGGATAAAAATCCATGTTGTGGCAGGGATCTACAGGTATATATAATGAGTTCATTAACTATTCTTTTACGTAGAAATAAGTACCTAGATAGGGTTCCAATCAGCGGGGTATGCTTATGGCCTTTCACTTGTGCATCTCTCAGAGAGAAGGTGAGGATCCCCAACACCAAAGCCAACATACTTTTGGCAGGGGATGGAGCTGACAAGACATCAATCGAGTGGGACGATCACAGGAACGATACCGCGGGCCACAACACTGCGACCAGTGCAACATTCACGTCCGATGCTGACAACTTCGTTGCTGCAGGAATTGCCTTCAAGGTTTCAGTAAAAAGATTGAATTAAGTTCACGTCCATTGCAGATGTTTTGTTGAGTACGTAAATTAAGTTTTGATGTGTAGAACACGTACGGCGGCGAGGGCGTCCAAATGTTGCCGGCAGTTGCAGCGCTCGTAACAGGTGACAAGTCTGCCTTCTACGAGTGTCGATTCTCTGGGGTGCAAGATACCCACTACGATTTAGCAGGACGACACTACTACAAAGGGTGTACATTTGAGGGCATCATGGATTTCATTTTTGGAAAAGCAACGTCCATGTACGAGGTAGCTTGTAATATATCTATGCAGTTTATTATATCTCTATGATACTCAATTTTCTTGATGTGTGCTAAGTTGGATATGGTTTAGTAACTATTTGTTCTTTAAACATATAGAAAAGTTGTATAAGATTGTTATGAGATAAATTATACATGTAGCTTTCATCTATTAGTCTTACTTGAGTTTTTTTCTTGATGGGCATATGAAACGAATGTTAGGGATGCCAAATATCCACGGTGGATGGAATACTTAAAATCCCAGGAGCTATCACGGCTAATGGAAGAGATGATTCCAACGATGCGTCTGGGTTTGTGTTCAAAGAATGCACTATTGCAGGATCTCATCCGGCAATTCTAGGCAGGGCATGGAGGCCTTATGCAAGGGTCATATTTTACAAGACAAATATGTCGAACGTCATCACTCCCGTAGGATGGGATGCTTGGACAGCCAAGGGCCGAGAGTAAGTTGCTAATATATCAGTTAATTTCTTTTTTCCTTTCATTCCTGCATTAAATAGAATTCCAAATCTATCATATTGAACCTCGATAAGGAGAGACATTTGAACTACGATCACAAGTACAAACTCCTAACAAATTTCAATTATGATTTAGTTTTTTCATTGTGAGAAAAGTGAAGTCCACAATAACATACTAATTTGAAACTAAAATCAAAGTAAGCTAGTCCTGATAAATAAAGTTGTGTGTCTGATAGTTAAAAGTTAAGCTATGTGTATGTTTCCTTGAATTCACATTATCAATATATATTGAGCACACAAATTTGTTGATGGTTTTGATCGCTAACTCAATCTGTTTATAGGAACGACACAACATTTGTCGAGTCCCAGTGCACAGGACCAGGATCAGATGTTTCAAAACGACCACCATGGGAGAAAAAGCTGAGTGATGACCAGCTCAAACCTTTCATTGACATGTCCTTCATCGATAAAGAAGGATGGATTGACGCGCAACCTTCCACAAGTTAACTGTTGGATATTGCATGTTATATATACCAAACACAGTTTTTTTACATTTAATTAGTTAGGACATTGATTCCTTTTCAAGAGGTCAAGAGTTTAGAATTCAAACAAAAATGTTTATTTATATTTTTTTCTTATTGAACTAGAGTTGTGGAAGTTATTTGTACTAATACTACCAAGTATTCTAGTGGTAACCTTTTTACTAGGATATCACAAGAGTGTGTGATCACTAGTACTGCATTTTCCAGTGGATTACCTTCGTTTTCAGCAGATATAAGCTTGTGATCGAATAAATGTTAACCTGATAGAAAATTGAGTAAATTCAACAAACAATTTATGATCTTTTGTCTTTACACCTAAGCCGTTCATCCATTAGCTGTAACAATCCGATACAAAGAAAAAAAAAGAAAAGACTGAACATATTATTAGAAATTTTAGTTAGATTAAATCTATATCTTTGAAAGAATTCTCTTCTCTATATATAGGGGTAGAGTTTAAAATTTTTAACTTGAGTCAATCTGACCTGACCTTGAGTATTTGTCTTTTTCATTAAAAATTAAATTATTTTGTATTTAGGTTCAACATTTTATCTAATTTAAAATTTAAATTATATAGAAATAAAGGACTTAAAATATAGAAAAATGTTTAAAATTTTTAAAACATATTAAATATGTTTTTTTACATTAAAAATCTTAAACAAAAAGAAAAAGGAAAAAAATAATGATCGGGTAATTCGATCATTCGGCATGACTCGAATTTGTTTGGATCAATATTGAATCCTAATAACCTGATCCAATCCAACCTGATCAAGTTTATATTCATGTTAACCATAATAATTAATTTAAGTGAAATTTTCATATTTTTTAAATATATATATTGTATTTTTTAGATTAATTATAACTTGATCAAAATGTGATAAATTAAAGTATAATATTTTAAGAGTTGAATGCAGAAGTCTCATCCTTACTTTTTGGATCTTAGGTGTAAAATATTAGATCTTATCTCATCCTATATGATATCATATTACTAATACAATTATTAGTATCAAAATAGTAAAAAGTTTATAGTCATGCTAATCATACTGAATTTAGATGAAACTTAGGCACTGTTTGGTTGAAGAATAATTATTCAAGGGATAAAGGTAGTTATTCTAGTGGATTAATAGTTTCTTAATTTTGAGCCGAGAATAATACTATTCCAATTGTTTTATGGAATAAGTTATCCGTAAAAAAACACTATTTATCAGGTTAACTTTTTTTAAAAATGGCAAGTGTACCCTTTCACTTTTTGGATGAATAATTATATTGTTTGGCAGAATTAAAAAAAATAAGAGCTTATTCTGCCTTTTATCCTTGAAACAAATAGCACCTTAATGTGCTTTTAAAATTTTTATTACATCCTAAAAATTAAGGATAATTATTGCATTGTTAGCCCATCTGTCATGCATCACTTTAATTATTTAACAACAAAAACTTTAACATTTTAGTGAAAGTCATAATAAATAAAACTTTCTAATAATCATAGAGCATCTCTTCAACTAACATTTCATAAGACATCAAATGTCTAAAGACTTTATTATATAATTAGTCTCAATGTTCGACTAGAACTATAGAACTTATTTGATCTTAAGCATGTGCAACACTTCAGTCATGAGCTTGAGTCATCGTCCTTTATTCTTGATTATCTCCACAAATTCATAGTGTTGTAGTTTGTGTATGTAAATGTGTAATGCATGTAATGTCATGAACTATATCATGATCCTACATGTCATGAACTAACATTTCATAACATATCACATAATACTACATGTAATGCATCTATATCATCGTAAAAATATAACATGTATGTCATGAACTATATCATGATCCTTATATGACATAATATTATACATATCATTCTTGACATAGCTCACCTTGAAACATAAATAATTCAGCATACCTTCTTAACTTTAGAATCGTCATCTTCTACAAATATCATATAATAAGATTATACATTTATGAATATACATAGCATAGAACCTATCATGACATTTTTTTCTTCCTTATGATGCACATATTAGGAGTTTCTTTATAACTCCTTGATCTTTGCTTGTTATTTCACATCTTTCATTCTTTACTTTACATTTTTTTCAAAGTTACTTTATAATCTTTTGGACCATCTTCCTTTTTTTATCATGTGTGACTTTGAGGTGATATTTTTCATCTTCATCACATGATATCATCATCATGACTTTCATTCGAGAACACACACATCCCAATAGTGAGGAACTTTATTCCTAATAAACTTTAGAAACACACATTTTTATGGGATTTGTTCCTTGAGAAGCATATATATAGATGCAGGAGTTTATTTTCCATTTTTACTTTATTATCATCTTAACTTCATTTCTATGTCAAAAGATACCTTCAAGATTAACTTCACTTTCATTTATACTTTATTTTATGACATCTTTAATCTTATCAATAGTTGAAAGAATTATATGTCAACATCGTCACATTGACTAGTTAAGCCACACATATGGAACATGCACATCATAATAGTCAGACTTTATTCTTAGTCATATTTAGGAACACACTTCCTAATAGAGGATTTTGTTTCCTGATATATATATATATATATATATATATATATATATATATATATATATATATGCAAGACTTTGCTTTTCACCTTTACTTTGATGAGTGACAGGAACCTATTCTTCAACTTTAGGATGCATTATATTTTTTTAATACATCACACATTTATATCAATTATTTTTCGTCTTTTAGCATAATTACGGCTAAGCATGCTGATGTGTGCAAATTAAGCGTAAATATACTAGTAAGTATATTAGATCCTATCAAGTAATAAAAAGTGAATAAGAGTGTCAAACCCACGATGACTTATCTAAATTAAATCTTTCTAATTTAAGTTTATTAATTGAGAGAATAACAATAATTAATTTCAGATAAAAATGATTCAAATTGATGACAATTTGGAATAATGATGCCTTCAATTGATGTGAGACAAAGTTAGAACTCAGACTACGTATCCCTATCGGATTCTCTTAATTATGAATAATCAAATATAGACTTTTTGTAGAAACTAAATGGATAAAAAGTATAGGACTCAAAATTTGAAAACCTAACTATTATAGTAAAGAATATAAACTAAGATGCATTAATATGAAGGGTTGCTCAAAGTAAATGACTCAAAAACTTGAGAACTTAACTATCATAAATAGAAGTAAAATTAAAGATGTCAAAAGCTCGATCTACTCCAACCTACTTTGTCTAAGATGCCTTAAGTTGCAAGCCTCCATTTAATGACACAATTGTTAGCAATTAAAACTAATTTATTAATAAAAATATCAAAAAGATCTGACTCGGCTCGAGTCAGATGGTACTCAGTCTGATTCAAAATTAAAATTCACTTCAGTGCAAAATAATGAATGAACCCGGCCCGATTGTATCCGACTCGGCCTGGGTTCTTCACTTGAAACTTTCAACTCCGCCTTCTCCAAAGACTTTTTTTTATGACAAATCTTTTTCTCGAGTGAATCATTACATATTCATCAAAAGTGACATTTCTACTAATAATAAATTTCTTGGTTTCAAAACACCATAATCTATAACCTTTAACACCAAATTTATAACCAAGAAATATACACTTCCTACTTCTAGATTCAAGTTTTTCATCATTAACATGTGCATATGCAGGACAACCAAAAGCTCTTAAATGTGAGTAATTAGGAGGATTATCTTACACACTTCTTCAGAAAATTTCAAATCTAAGGATCGGTGAGGAGACCGATTCACTAAGTGATGTGCCATGTTGACAGCCTCTGTCCAAAACTCCTTGACAAGTCCTGCATTTGACAGCATACATCGAGCTCTCTCTATTAGAGTTCTGTTCATTCTTTCTGCGACTTCGTTCTGCTATTGAGTCCTCACAATTGTGTGATGTCTCGCAATGTCTTCTTTGTTACAAAAGTAATTGAACTTAGAATTATAAATTCTAATCCATTATCAGTCATCAACCTCTTTACAACTTTTTCATATTGCTTATGTGACAAAGTCTTTCATGACTTGAATTTTTCAAATACATCATCAATATTCATCATCTTTATGTTTTAGAAAATAGTCATGGACCCTTCTAGAAAAGTCATCAATAAATGTCAACAAATACCTATTTCCTCATTTCGAAGAACCCTATAAATCTGAATGAATGTAATCAAGGGGTTCCCTTCGTCTTATAAATGGTCGAGTCGAAATTAACTCTCTTATGTTTTTCGAAGATACAATGCTCACACAGCTCTAATTTTCCAACTTTTGCATTAGGAAAAAAATTTCTATTGCTAAGAACTTGCATGCTCTTCTCACTTATATGGCCCAAACACATATGTCATAACTTTGTGCAATCTTCTTTTGAAATAGATGAGACTGTTACTAAACCTGTCACAGTCGGACCTTGAAGAAAATACAAACTACCAGTTTTGAGGCCTTTCATCAGCACAAGAGCACCATGAGAAATTTTCATTCCATTATACTCAATAACAACTTTTGCAACCATTTGACTATAATACACTAAGCAAAATGAGATTCTTTTTCATATTAGGAATATGTCTAACTTTAGATAACGTTCTTACAATTTTATCATGCATCTTAATATGGATGGACCCAATACCAACAGACTTACAAGCAGCATTCACTACAAGAAAATCGCGATTTTTCGACGGATAATTTTCGACGGTTCTAAATCCGTCGCTATTTGCGACGGATTTTTCGACGGTTCCGTTTCCGATGGATTTTTCGACGGTTATGACCGTCGGAAATAATTTATATTATTATTTAATTTTTCGACGATTAGGAACGTCGATATTTTCGACGGATATCCATCCGTCGTAATTTTCGATGACTTTTCCGACGGTTACGATCGTCGGAAATAAAAAAATTAAATTATATATTTTTAATATTATTATTAAGTTTTTTCGATGGATTTTCCGACGGTCACGACCGTCAGAAATTAAAAAAATTAATTATATAATTTATTATATTATTATTTAATTTTTTTGACGATTAGGAACGTCGATATTTTCGACGGATATCCATCCGTCGCAATTTCCGACGACTTTTCCGACGGTTAAGGCCGTCGGAAATAAAAAAAATAAATTATATATTTTTAATATTATTATTAAATTTTTTCGACGGATTTTCCAATGGTTGTGACCGTTAGAAATAAAAAAATTAATTATATAATTTATTATATTATTATTTAATTTTTCGACGGTTAGGAACGTCGATATTTTTGACGGATATCCATCCGTCGCAAAATCCGCCGCAATTTCCGAAGGTCGTAACCGTCGGTAAATCCGCCGCAATTTTCGACGGATATCCAAACCGTCGCAATTACCGACGGTTTTGACCGTCGGTAAAGATTACCGTCGGTAAAATAAAAAATAAATATTATATATAACTAAATAAAATAAAATTATTTATTATTTATATTTTCGACGGTCGAAACCGTCGGTAATTAAAATTTCGTTATCCCGCTTTTTTTTCCCTTTTTCCCGCTTTCTTTCCACTTTTTTTCCTTTATATATTTTCCTTCCTCCCTCTTCTCTCTCCCTCCTCCCTCCACTCCTCTCTCTCTCCCTCCTCTCCTCTCTCCCTCTCCCGGCCGCGAGCACGGACGCCGGTTACACCGCGAGATCGGCCTCTCCCGCGCGCCGGACGATGGCGACCCTCCCACGCCGGACGTCGGCGACCCTCTCCCGCGCCGGCGTATCTCTCTCTCTCCCGCTCCGCGTCGGCATCTCTCTCTCTGGGCTCGGACCGCCAACATTTTTCGGCAGTTGCAACCGTCGGAAATATCGACGGTTCGAACCGTCGGGGACTTTTCCGGCGGTTGCAACCGTCGGAAAATTTCGACGGGTCGAACCGTCGGGGACTGTTCCGACGGCCAGAACCGTCGATATTTTCGACGAATTTTTTTCAACCGTCGCAAATCCGTTTGCGACGAGCATTTTTCGGACGGATCGATTCTGACTGAAAAACCATCGGTAATTGCGTTATCGACGATTTTCGGGCTGATTACCGACGGTTCGGACTGTCGGTAATCCGCGTTTTTCTTGTAGTGATTGTTGCTCATAAAAACCACTCCACCTTCAATAGATTTATACGTGAAGAAATAATCCCGATTATGACACATATGGTAAGAGCCTACAGAATCGAGAATCCATTCATTTGATTATTTGGAGTTATTTGATGTCGTTATCAATAGAACATCTTCATTCTCACTCATGCCTACATTGGCATCTGCAACATCAATCTTTTGATTTCCGTTTTCGTTGCTCTCATTCATTCTTTTATTTTTGCTTTGTAATTTATAACACTCTGCTTTGATATAACCCTTTTTCTTACAATAGTTGCAGACTTTATCTTTGTTCTTCGATTTTGATTTGGATCCGTCTTGATTTTAATTTTTATTTAATGCCTGCCTCTTACGATCAAACGTAAGGCTTGATCATCAGATTTGTTGCTGCTGGATCCCAACTCATATCTTTTTTTATTGAGAAGTTTATCTTTAACATTTTCAAAAGTAAGTTTGTCCCTACCGTAGATCATAGTTTCTTTAAAAGTCTTATATGAAGATGACAGAGAATACAAAAGTAATGACACCTGATCTTTATCATCGACCTTGTCATCTACATTCTTTAAATCATTTATAGAGCAAGAAACTCACTAATTACAAAAGGTATATAGCCATTGCTTCAACACAAATCGATTTGCTAGGATTTTTTTCAAATACAAAGTTTCTAACTTCGATCGGTCGTACTCTACAAGAACTTCATGAAGAACATCGTTCATCAGGCGCAACTGAACCGCAGACATAGCTCTCTTATTAAGTTCCTCCCGGATGAACATCTCCGTGCCTTCAGGCTTTTGACCCGACAACGCCTTCTTCAACACGTTCTAAACTAGGATGGTAAGCATCCGAACTTACCATCAACTGGAATTTGTGTTCCCGTCGAACTTCGTTGTAGTCATGTTTACGGAAAAACTCAACTCTGATACCAATTTGCTGAGAATAAAATATCGATGATTGATGAATAATCAAGACAACGAAATAGAGAAATAAAAGAGAAAATGAATATAATGATTTAACGTGATAAAATTCTATAAATCAATGTGAATAAAAGAGAAACGTCCACAGACAAAGAAGACCGCCGTCAGAATAGATTCACTATGAAGTATGAACAAAAGAGATTATATAATGATAAATTTTAATTTTCATATATAAAAATTCATACCGTGAGGACTTCGCCTCCCGCATTCCCAATACGGGCTCGGCTCAAGTCCTCCACTTTCATTACATATCCTTATTTTTATCTTTTCTTATTTTTTTCTTTCATAATTTTAAGTACAGAGTATATAATTCAAGATACATCAATAATAATTTTATTTAAATTACTTAAAGATGATAATAAATTTAATTAGAATTTTTACATCATCTTTAAATCCTCTTATATATTTTTTTTATATCCTATCAATCTCTTACGATTTGATATAAAACTTAAAATCTCCTCGTTGATAATCTCTATCTCAAAGGTAAATTTCGTTTACGAATTTTACTCTACGCATATAATCATCGGTCAACGAAGGTGGACGAAAGAGAGAGAGAGATGCGAGGGCCGTTCCCAAGTTTCGATGTGATTCCACGGGAACCGAGGCGGTGCGCACTCCTGCATGCTCCCAACATCTCCCAATAACTCAATTTTTAGATCTCCTGCCGCTGTAGCAGCTCGAACGCTGCGCCATGGCGAGTTTGGGGTTTCGCATTCCCCGTGACCGACGCTGCCGCTGTTGCTGTTAAGCTTCGTCTTCCTCCCACCTTCGCGCCTTCCGAAGCGGTACATGTAGTAACATCGCAGCCATGACAAGCAACGTGAAGTAAGAACTGGTAAGTAGGTAGAACTGGAAGTCGTCAGTCTCCTCCACGTTGCTCCATTTCCTACCACCATTCCATTACATTTCCAATAATTAAACTTTTAAGTTTCATCCATCTTAGAGCGTATAATTCGTTCATCATCCTGCATCTAATCAAATTGATTTCTCTATTATATTTCTTGACTGCAACGAGGACGTCACCTTACCAGCGCGTGGTCTTCTGAGGAGGAGAAAGACAGCAAAAGGCAGCGTGGTCACAACGCACCTTCGTTAGATTCCGTGCTCCTCACGAGACTCTCTCTCTCCCCACACTCGTTCTTCCCAATGATCTGCTGAATCTTAAACCGAGAAAGAGAGAGAGAGAGGGATTAATGGAGAAAAGAGTTGTGACAGCAAGCAAACGGAGTTCCATCTCGAGACAAGAGCGGTGACATTTCTAGATTTGATGTCAAACTGTGAGGGGCTTTCACGTAGACAGACAGACAGACATAGGTAAAAGACACGTATCGTTTACAGCGGTAAGAGATGACTACATTCATCAATCCCTATGAGCTCCCTCGGTAAAAAAAAAATCCACCGAGAAGGGAATAAAAAGATAAAAGATAATTAGGAACTGTGATTAATATTTTTTTAAAAAAAAAAGTTTATTATTTTGGTGAATAAATTTACAAAAAGGTATGAAAATGAACTATTATTTTTCAATTGTTTTGGTAGCTGAAATTAATTTAAATTTAAAGAAAAAAATATCTTTTGAGATATAAAAGAAGTTATTGAGGAAAAAAACGTTTTAAAAAGGAGAACTCATTTTCACAGTTTAACCTTCTTCTTTTTCCTGACAGATGCTATTTTATCAATTAAAAAAACAATTCTAAATTTAGATTTAAAACAGATTAAAGTTTTCACTTTTAATATTATAGATTTTTAATCTAATTAGTTAAGTATTACTATTTAGTCAAGCATTGCTAATTTGTACCACTAAAGATAATCTAAAACAACAAAAATGATAAGAAAAATGTCTTTTAGAAATTAATTAAAGACATAAAGGATACCCTTGGCTACTTTTGTTTGGTAAGTAAGAAACAATCTTCAGAATCTTCTTTTTCTGATTTCCTGAAACAACTTTATATAAAGTTGGAAATTCCTCTATCTTTTCAGTGAAAACATCTTTTTAGAGCTAAAAAAGAGTAAAACTTATGGAAGTAAATGTTTCTCAAATTTTTTATATAATGTACTAATTTATTTATATTGTAGCTAATTACTTTTCCACACAAATAACAAATTTTTGTGTTTGGTTTACCGAGAACACTGATTAACAAGCAATTATTGGCCAAAACATAGTTGTTAAATATTAATGAATAATAAAAATTGAAGTAAAGTTAATTTATAATTACGAAATAAAATAAGTAAATGAAAGATTTCATTTTCTAATTAATTTATAATTTATAATTAAAAGGTTTCATTTTCTACTTTTAAATGCATAATATATTTTCAGATATGGCATCATACTAATTTTATATTATTTTATAATAGATTATTCATTATAAAAAAGAGTATTGATATTTTTTTTAATAAAAGCTAAAATCTTCTTTTATAATAATAAGAAGATAAAGAAATGGAATATTAAAATCAAATAAAGGTTGTTTACATAGGATGGCATATTAAAATGTCCAACACTAAATTCTAAATTCTGTAGTTTAATAAAATTAATTATATTATCTATTATTTAACCTTTAATCAACAGTGTCAAAATTTCATTCGTTTCTTAACAGTTTTCACACGGTGAGCATAAGTGCAAATAGCTTATATTATTTATGACCTTCAAATATGTTCAAAGGATATATACCTTAAAAATATATTATAAATTGAGCTCCAACTTATTTTAATAGAATCATAATTTAATTTCATAATATTATGATATTATTTGATGCTATGCAATTATTATTATTATTATTATTATTATTATTATTATTATTATTATTATTATTATTATTATTATTATTATTATTATTATATTTTGGTATTATTTAATTTAAAGATTATTAGAAATATGACTTGTCCAAATATAGTTTAAGATCTCATGTGGAAAATTTATAAAAAAAATATTATTTATATATATTTTTTTATTAATAAAAAGGGTCATGATTCTCGATTCGATATTGATCTTAAAATTCTCTTATAAAAATTTCGTTCTTGATAATCATAATAATCTTATATGTTAACTATTTTAACTCAAAATATGAGTTTCTATTAACAAATTTTCAACAAAAATGTTAAATCCTTCTAACTCATCCTCCTAATAATCTTCTTAACACTCACATAATTAAAATATCCTAAAAAATTAATTAATTTACAATGCATATGAAGGATTTTTAGGTTGATTTTAGGAGAATATAGAAATACTCATTTTTTAATTCAGTATGACAACCTATCAATTCAATAGTAATTATAATTATAAAAATTATTAAATACAATAAAATCGACTGCCTTGAAAACACCTTCCACTCAACCAAAAAAGACCAGACTCGGCACTCCCCATCACCTCCCACAGTCCAATGTCCCTACCCCCACATTCACAAGAGAAAGTTTTCTAAACAGAGAGGAGAGACACGGGAACTATTTCTCGGGGAGAGAGAGAGACAGAACGAAAAGGTAATGAAATATTCGACAGAGAGATATAGAGCGTGACGTCTCACGCATTTCCATGCACACACTACCCAAGCTACCTAAGGCACACTTCTCCATATATAGTTAGTTCCTCCGGTCACCATGTATCTGTGTGTATAAATAATTGTTCCTTGCTGACAGAGTCAGATTTATTTTTCTTTTATATATTTGCATCACATCAGATGCTGTTTGAAACATGTCAATTGCATGGCTTATCAGACGCAACTTTTGTACGCCTTGTAGCCTAGCAGTTCATATCAGGCTGCCATGCTAAATTGTTCTTTGTTGGTTGGCACAGTGGTTTCGAGGGGAAAGCTCCCATCTTTTCCTGTCACTCCAGATACTGATACCTGATCTTTTTCACCTTTCTTTTTGCTTCTTGATGTCTTTTTGACACTTCGCCTTTTCCTTTTATCATCCGAGCTTTGTTAGCAATAAGACTTGAGGTCTTAAATTATAGTTCTCTGAGTTTGAGCCGCTGAAGGAGAAAACTATGGGATCTTTGGCCGTGGAGGCGGCAAAGAAGAGGAAGGCAATGTGGCTGTACCCGAAGGTGGCAGGCTTCAATCCTCCTGAGAGATGGGGGCATTCAGCTTGCTGCTCTGATGGGGTTGTCTATGTTTTTGGGGTATGTATGCAGTGCTCCTCTTGCTTTCTTTCAAACATATCGTTTATCCTTATATATTTTTTTTTTATCATTTACATCTCTGGAATGCATGTATCATCTGTCTTTGGCAAATCTTTATATGGTTTGTCTTTTGAGTGAAAAAATATGCACCAAGTGAAGTAGAATATTGCCTAAAATGATAGATTTAGAACCAGAATATTTTTCTTCATGTTGGAAACTTGGAGATGAACCCTGGTATCAAAATTGTTTTTTCTTCTTGGACATGACAAAACTGTTCCTTTCTTACAATGCTTTGCTCCAAGTTGTTAATCTACTGAATTAGCATCCCATCTTTAGGTCCTGACCACTAAATTTAGTAAGGACGCTTGCTTTCTGATAAAATCTCTGTTCGTCTCCAATTTACAGTGAACTTTGTTTGCCTTGCAGGGCTGTTGTGGTGGATTGCATTTTAGTGATGTTCTCACTCTCAATCTTGAGACCATGACCTGGAGCACCCTGCTTACAACAGGTCAGAAACCTGGCACAAGAGACAGCCATACAGCTTCAATTGTGGGTCATAAGATGGTTATATTTGGCGGTACAAATGGATCAAAGAAGGTCAATGATGTTTGCATCCTTGACCTGAAAACAAAAGAATGGAGCCAGCCAAGTTGCAAAGGAATCCAGCCTTCACCTCGGGAAAGTCACACGGCGACCCTCATGGGCGATAACAAGCTAGTGATATTTGGGGGGAGTGGAGAAGGGGAGGCAAATTACTTGAATGATGTTCACATACTAGACCTGAAGACCATGACTTGGACTTCTCCGGAGCTGAAGGGTGATCGGCCAACTCCAAGGGATAGCCATACTGCAGTTGCCGTCGGCAACAAACTATATGTATATGGCGGAGACTGTGGTGATCATTATCATGGTGAAGTAGACATACTTGACATGAACACAATGACTTGGTCAAAGGTTTGTCTTCATTTTTATATTACTTTGTTTCAATGCAATTTCCATGTGAATTGTAAAATATACGCTGGCTTGTAGTATATGTTAGATATTATGAGAGCGGTTCTTGGTGCTCTACCTTTGTGTGTAAACTAGTGATCTTTTGTTAGAGCACCTAGTCATGCAATGTGTTTACATTGTTCTTACCAAAGTTCCTTAAGGCCCTGTTTGGCAGCGGAATATGACGGGAGTAAATGGTTTATTCTCGTTTATTTTGCCAAACGGGGTTGGATTAGCATCGCGGGGCCAACAAACAATGATTACAAGCACAGTGAAACAATGGAAGGTTTCAAGTTCTTTGCGTAATGAAGAACAGCTGTTCTCGGGTAGATTAGCATGATGGGATTAAACTAGGGGTTACACAATTTATATTCTCAGATAGCGATAATATATCCAAACGGGACCTAAATGTCCCAAAAGGCCAAAATGAAACCTCAAATGGCTGAGTTTGTTCATTAATGAAGACAATTGATTCCTTCACTTCCTTGCCACAGTTTGATTACTGAATTCCACTCAAGTTCCAAGAAATTTTGGTTTGTATGCAGCTGGCAGTCCAAGGATCATCTCCTGGTGTCAGAGCTGGTCATGCAGCAGTGAACATAGGAATCAAGGCATGTACCTATCTGTTCGGCGAATTCCAATTGGATCTTTTTGTTTGTTTCATAGATAAGAAAGATCTGTTTCCTTTGTCTACTACAGGTTTATATCATAGGTGGAGTTGGTGAGAAGCAGTACTACAATGATGTTTGGGTCCTTGATGTGGAAGCTTGTTCATGGATTCATCTTGATATACGTGGTCAGCAACCTCAAGGGAGATTCTCACATACTGCAGTCGTCACAGAAAATGATATTGCCATATATGGAGGGTGTGTTCAACATAATTCAAACTCCAAATGTTGGGCTTCTTTTCAATGCATGACATCCTAAATCTTACCATTTTACAGATGCGGGGAGGATGAGCGTCCTCTTAATGAGCTGCTCATACTGCAATTAGGATCTGAGCATCCTAATGGCCGTTATAACATCTCTATGTGCAAAATTTTTGGTAAAAATTGGATTCAAGAGAAGCGGAAATTTTTTAGAACAGAAAGCTTGGTGAGTCTCATTTGGCCAGTATAAATCATCTGAATTGTGACTTATTTGTTTACATAGTTCGAACTCGATGATGCAGAAAAAGAGTGTAATGCCACAGATTGCTGATCTTGATCACAAGTCAAGCCAACCTGATGTAGAAATGCGGAACTCCATATTAAATGGTACTGAATTCCTAGTCTTCAATTCAGTGATTACTATAGATTTCAATGTCATGATGTTTCATTTTTCTTTCATTTTTGGTGAAGTCTTACAACATTCCTTTGTGTTCTTAGATAATGCACCAACAAAGAGGAAAAGAAACAGTGATGCAAGGGTCTGGGATGTTGAATCAGAACAGGAGGAGCATTCACTTTCATTGTCTCAACATTCTTCTCCATCACAATCCGACCATGAGCAGAATATCACCCAGAAATTTCCCAAGTCTGAGTCCAATATGCCCAGTAAGCGGCATGCTCGCTTTAAGTTGCAGCATCAACAGGATCCTCCAAAGCACATCCAAAGAACCAGTCAAGATATGCATTTCTCGGGCTGTGAATCCCCAGGGCAGTTAAGGACTGAGCCGTGCGTTCCAACCAATATCCAGTCGAGGCAGGAAGTGCACTTCCTGACCAAAGATCAGAAATATCAGCAAAGGCCTGCTGTTCATCCCTTGGTAGGGTCATTAATTGCTCTTAATGATCATGCAATGTCTCAGTTTTTTTACTCGTCGTTTGACTTCTTGCTAATTTAATCTGTTGGCAGATTGGAGCCGAAGTTTTCGGAACAGTGGATGGAGCATTTGATTCTGGGTACCTCATGACTGCTAGTGTTAATGGTCAGATACTCAGAGGTGTCTTGTTTGCTCCTGTAAGATAATTTTACACTGACGTGCATTACAAATATTAGTCAATTATTGCGTAATTGTAACATCATCTCTTGATCAGGGACTTAGTAGAGCTCCAAGGTCTTCACTCAGTCCTCAAGGCCTATCCTGCCCTGTTGCAGTTCCCCAGCATTGCTCAAGCGCAAATGCAATTCCAGTTCATGCAAGGCCGCCACCACAAGGAACAGTTGGTTTATCACCTCCTGGATGCATCAATAAACTTCGGCAGCCTCACCAAGTGCAAGTCGCCAAAGTCCAAGCACCAAACCTGAAAAGCGATTTGCATGGTGTCGTCCTCACGCTGGGAGGACCCGGATCTTAGATTTCGCCTGATAACAGAGAATGCATCGAAAGTTTTTTGAGTTTGCAGAGGCTTAGTTGTGTTCCCTTTCTGTTTGATTAATGTAAATTTGTAACACAGTGAAATAAACATACAGGTTTTTGAGATGTTTGGCTTGAATGCTACCTTTATAGTTTTGAGTTTGATTATCGATCGTCTATGCTTTTATTATTTCACTGTGGTCGTCTTTATTCTCGTTCGCTCAGTTCCTCGTTGGTCGGGTTTGACTTAATCCGTGAATAAATCCGACTTAATTCGGTCGAGTTTGATCAGGTCGGATTTTAATTTTTTTTTTTTTTGAGACATCATTGGTTGGGTCGGATAGTCGGATTATCTTATCATCTTTTTTTCTTTTTATTAATTTTTTTAATTTTTTTAATATAAAAAAATTTACTATTTTATTTTAAATACAAAATAAAGTATTTTAGGCATAAAAATATTATTTTAAATATTTACATATTATTCTCTTTTTAAAATACATTATTCTATATTTTTTTATTTTTATATGATATAAAATACTTAATTAAATAAAAAATCATTTAAAATAAAAAAAAATCGGATCAAATCAGATTGCAACCGAACCCGATCTAATCCGGTGAACACTTCTACCCAAAAACTCAATTCGACTGTACTGACTTATCTTACTCAATTTGGATGAAAGGATTGTTCAGATAAATTCCACATTAAGGGCTCATAAATGGTTTGCTCAGCTCCAAGGCTATTATTGGGCTCATAAATGGTTTGCTCAGCTCCAAGGCTATTATTGGGCTCATAAATGGTTTGGAAAAATTCCAAGGCTTGTGTGTGTTACTATAAGAGGAATTTGTTTGAGCTCTTTCGTGAGCCCAGCCCATTTAATGATGGCCCAACCGTGCGGAGCCTAACATAAGTGTTGGTGCCAAACCTAACAGAATCGATGGAAAAATCTTACATTGGTGTTGCTTGATACCCTTTTATTTAGCTTTTCTTTCTGTATTCTTTCCTCTCTGAATGCTGCTTTCTGGTTGAAGTTAGTGTTTCTTTGCTTCTTTTCTTGGATCTGTTGTTAGTCGAATTTGTTAGTTTTGGTCACGAACATAAACTAAAATTCGAAAATTAAGTCATTGGTGTGTTAATCAATCGAGTAGCAGCAATGCCATTATTTTTGTGCATTGCAAACAAATAATTGAACCAATCAAATTAGTCGAAACAAATATCCGGATATTATTATGGTGGAAATAAATAAGTATTTGAAAAAGAGGAATAAATAAAACGAATCTAAGATGGAGGACGGTAATAGGAGTAGATGGCGAAGAAGGTCTGCAGGAAGGTGAGGACGAGGAGGATGACGGCGGCGGCCACGGACAGGAGCGCCCAGGGGCTGCCGAAGTAGTCGCGCACCAGCTTCGCCCGCCACTCGTGCCAGTCCGACCGGCAGTACGAGTTCACCTCCCGGAACAGCTCCGACAGGTAGTGCTCCTGGCTGTTCATGTACGCGCAGTGCGCCAGCTGGTTGAAGAAGTGCGCCGCCTCCAGGTTGCTCGCCAGCATGTTGTCCACGATCCGGCTCCGCTGCAGCACCTCCACGTCCATGGGCGTGTCCACGACGCAGTCCATGAACCACGCGTAGCTCGTCATCCGCTGCGCCGCCCCCATCCCGCACTGTTCCAGGGCCACCAGGTTCGCGAACCGGGACTTGGTGGTCTCGTTGATGGAGACGAAGGGCACCTCCAGGACGCCGTCCTTGAACGTCACGTCCAGGAAGCTGCGGGCCGACGATTTCCTCCTCAGCTGCACGCCGGCTTCCAGGAGCTT
Organism: Pontederia crassipes; assembly: GCA_030549335.1. Taxonomy (NCBI): domain Eukaryota; kingdom Viridiplantae; phylum Streptophyta; class Magnoliopsida; order Commelinales; family Pontederiaceae; genus Pontederia; species Pontederia crassipes. The sequence continues at coordinate 36,975,942 of CM060197.1, read as the reverse complement.
CGTCGCGCAGGGGATCGACCCCGGCGACGCCTTCGCCGTGAGCCGCTTGGACTTCTTGCTCAGTGTTCCCCTGGAGATCGCTCCGGTAATGGTACGGCGTATGGTCGATGCAGCTAGCTTCTTCTTGGGACTCAAGCGTCTCAGTAGTCCGGCGAGGCAGCGGCAGCTGCTCTGTTCGGAGGTGTCCGGGGGTGGCACGAAGCACTGGTGGTAGAGATGGAGCAAGTGGTGGATTTCGTCGCTCGTCACCGGCACCGCGGTCCTCATGTCCGCCGTGGTCGACAGCTCCCCCGACAGGAGGTAGTGAACGAGGACCTCCACGAGTATGCCGTCGCCGTTGTTGGGACCGGAAGGATGATGGGCCGTGAGGAGCACGTCGAAGAGGCTCTGCAGCACGAAGAAGGGGATCTGGTTCTCCAGCATGAGCAGGTCGTTCTTGATCAGGTGCCAGTTCCAGGTGACCTCGATGACCGCGTCGTTCTCGCCGTTGAGCCGCTTCATCAGGAACTCGAGCACGAAGCAGCCGTCGAGCAGCAGCATCTCCACCAGCTCCTCGCTCCCGAGGCCGACGCTCTCGAAGTAGCACCGCCTCGCGCGCGCCTCCAGCGTCCGCAGCCTGCCGACGCAGGGCGGCAGGATGTCGACCGGCGCCCGGGAGAGGAAGTCGCGGAGGTACCGCCACTTGTGCTCCTCCATGGCCCGGAAGGCGCCCTTGCCGCGGTGGTAGGGGCCGATGGAGACGACCAGGGGCTCGTACAGGTTCCTGTACTTGTCCCGGATGTAAGCGGGCACGCGGAAGATGGTGCACTGCGCGCCCTCCGTCGCCGGCGGCCCGGCCATGGCCTCGAGCTTCCGGGTGATGGAGTCCACATAGCTGTCGTGTGCCTTCTCGCAGTCGACTTGTAGCACCACTGCGTCGTCGTCCTCCGCGTCCATCTTTCACAGGGCGAGGGGGGTTTTCGTGTGCGGCTTCTTCTCCTCCATGGCGCAATTATTGTATGTCGACTCTTCTGTACGAGTCCGAGCTCAACATTATTTTTTTTTCCTCCTACTTTTGCAGTATATGTGGAAGGGAGAACGTGGCGAACAGTGAACTGCAGGTTAATCATTTTACCCATCATCAACCACCTTTTCATGAAAGCAAATGGCCCGAGTGCGAGCTCGTTCTTTGGCCAACATTTCTCATGCTGGCAACTCCTGTGTTCGAAGTTGTTAGCATTGTTAATTTAGTATTAATTTAAAATCTCTACTAATCTATTTTAACCATTTGTTACAAAAAGAAAAGAGGGAGAGATTCCGTCAACACAAAAAAATACAAAGATTTACAAGATTCACTCAAAATCAAATTACATCTTCGAACGGTGACAGTTTTTTTTATTATAAAATAATGATGATTACAAGATTTTGAAATAATTTAATCGTCATGAAATTTATATAAAAACTCCAATACAAAATAGAAGCGAGATCCGAGCTCCTGAACACATGTTATTCGGACAGTGAGACTTCGTAGGAATACCTACTGAAGCACCTAATTATATAAGGAGGCTGACAAGTTACAACTATGTTCAGAGTTAAAGGCATTATCAACACCGTTCATTTTAGTTTGATCTACATTTTTTTCCTCATTTCTTCTACACGTTTCTTCCATTTCAGCTCTCAGTCAACGTTTTAAATAATCAATAATTAAATATAATAATATTGTATAATATGAGGTGAGCATATATTAGATTAATGGAATATTGTATTACACGTGTTTTGAAATATATATAAAATAAACCATTTAAGGAATATATGGATCTAAAATGACCTATCATTGATTCATATATTGGCGTGGTTCTTGATAAACATCTTTTAAAATAGATTTATAATGAATTTAAGATTCATAAATTTGTATATCAATGATAATCTGCATGGAAAAAAAATTTAGAAAAAAACACACAAAGATTTAGTAAGCAATTAGAACATGCAATTTTTTCAAAAGAAAATTTTCACTTTCTTTTCATTTATTTGCATTTTTCATTACTTAATTTCCATTTTATTTCATATATTATTTGAATATTTTGTATATTTAATCTAATTATAGCTCCCTCAAAAAAATTATTGTTTTATATACTGATTAATTTAGATTCACGTATCGTATTTCATATTATATAATACTAATATTACATTTTTATCATAAAAAAGAGAACCCGGAAGAGGAAAAAAGAGTGGTTAGAACATTGATAATTAAAAAATGTTTAGTGGGAAGTGAAATCAAAGAGACAAATAGAAGAGATTAAGAGAGAGAGAGAGAGAGAGAGAGAGAGAGAGAGAGAGAGAGAGAGAGAGAGAGATTAAAATAAATTGAAGAGTTGAAAGAGTGACAATAAGGATAGCCTAATTGATACGGCAAGACTTTGAGGCAAGTCAAGTTTTTAAACTACATGGGACGACTTCAAATCAGTAGCAGACAAATCGAAGCCCACAATTTTCTAGCCAATGGACATTAAAGACAACATGAAGGAATTTGAAATATGTGTTGGTTCAAGACAATATGAAGCCTCACCAATTCTTACCATCTGTGGGTGTAATTTTAGTAGAGATACTAAAAAGGTACATGAACTGGATTTTGCTCGAGGTCAAACGGAGTTAAGTAGAGATACATCAACAACAACAACAACAAAGCCTTATCCCACTAGGTGGGGTCGGCTACATGGATCATACGACGTCAATTTGTTGATCCATGTTCATAAGATTCGACAGGGTTTTATGCTGGCTGTCGGGGCCTACCACAACCCTCCTCCTTTATCCGGGCTTGGGACCGGCTAAAGTAGAGATACATAATTTTGAGAATTTGTATTAATGGCATCAGAGAAAAAAATGTCATGATATAGTATGAAAATCCTTAAACTTAAACAAATGGTATTCATGTGACACTTGTAGACCCGGAATTGTAGACGACTAGACGTCACAAAATATGCAGCAAGAGAACCAAGGAAAAAGTCATAAAACGTGTACCTCAGAAGGGAGCCCAATACTTGAGAACATCTTTCTTTTCAGTAATTTTGAAACTGTTGCCTTCTATCATTCAAGTTGTAAAGGAGAATCAGCTTGCTAAAAAATTTAAACAAAGATGTCATGAAGTATTAAGTTAGAGGAAATCAGATGGCATTCACTACCTGTACAAATACAAATTGGGCGAAAAAATGTTTATCATTAATATATATATATATGAATCAAATGTATGACATCATCAGAAGGGGTAAACAAGAAAAGCGGCAATCCGCAAAAAATTTCCAAACAGAAGAAAAATATCCAATGTTCTCATGCAGATAAGAAAAGAACTCGCAAGGTAAAGAAACAATGAAGTATACAACACTACTTACAAAAAGTTCCAATCCCTAGCCACCTCATAGGTGCATCATGTAAAATTGAGTCTTCCACCTCAATGGGTGAAAAAAAAATTTTAAAGTCAGAATCGAGGAAGCTTGGCATTGGACCTTCATCGACCTTCATGAAGATCTTCTGAAAATACTGCTGTTCTAGAAAGGTTATCATTGTCAAACAGGCTTAAACCTGAGAATGGTCCAGATGAGAACATTGTTGAAGTTCCATCAGATTCATACATAACAGAAGACTGCTTATTATTGGGTCTAGCAGATGGCGCCGGCACGGAATCCTGGTACTCAGTCACATGCTGAACCATTTTCAGAGATTGCACTACTTCGCCCATTGTAGGCCTCTGGTTCGCTTCAGGTGCAACGCAAGCAGCAGCAATTGTGCAAACCCGCATAAAATCATCCCTTGGATATTTACCATCAAGTTTAGGGTCAACAAGCTCCTCTAGTCTATCTTTGTCACGAAGAATTGGTCGGGCCTGCAGATAAACAAGGGATTACAAAATAAACCCTATCTGCTGCTGCAATGTGGAAAAGATGTATGCCATAATGACACCTTATAAGCACAAACCCTGATACAACTTCCTTGACATGTTATTTAGGCTAATTGCTACTCTCTTTATCTATGTTGCTCGGATACTGTTTTATTGACTGTCGAGCCCACCTTGGAAGATTACTTTCTAAGATTGTGGCACTCCACATCAGTGCCATGTCGCACCTAGGTTACAGCTTGAAACCACATGAAAGCTGGCCCATATACATATGGAACTTTGACCTTGACTTATCATGTCAGGTTCTTTTGCTACTTATATATTATAAAGAGGATCTTGAGAATAAAAATGCCAACCAGCAACCCATGAAGAGTAAATAAAGAAATTTACCATTTGGCACAATATATCAAGACTTAAATTATCTACAATGGATAAAATAATTAGTACAAGCTAAATGAAGTGGACAAACAAAGTTAACCATTCCAAATTCCATTCGTCTTCATTCTAAACCTCATTCTACTTATAGATTTTATTTTCAGTCTGAATTTTATTTTGAAAGGATCCTCAGTCTGAACTTTGAACTAGAAAACTTGCAACACAAAAAAGATGATCCTTATCAGAGAGAGTGAGAAGATAAAACCAGGAACAAACATGCATAAATGGCTGAAAATATCTAACCCATGTTACAAGGTTTTCCTGGCCGGATGGTTGCGACATATCCACAGGCCTCCGCCCAGTCAATAGCTCAAGTAGAACTACTCCATAACTGTAAACATCACTTTTTACTAATAGATGTCCCGTCATAGCATACTCTGGTGCTACATATCTGAAATCATAATTACAAATGCAGCACGAACATAGATCAAATCAGAAACAACTTGATATTCCCATATTGAAGAGGAATGATTGGGAAAAGACTAGTCCTTACCCAAATGTTCCCATTACACGAGTCGAAAGATAATTTGCACGTCCTTCAGGTGCTTGTTTGGCCAGGCCAAAATCAGAAACCTTAGCATGAAAATTATTCTCAAGCAATATATTTGATGCTTTGAAATCTCTGTGGATCACGCAGGGCTGAGAATCCTCATGTAGGTAAGCTAATCCTCGAGCAGCGTCAAGAGCAATCTTCATTCTAGTGTCCCAATCCAAAGGGCAATTTGCACCCAAGGGGCCTGCAGAAAGAGGAATACATCAGAATTAATTGTGAAACTTTTGTCCCTATCCAGCATAGGTTTTCTCAATCTATGCAGAAGTCAAAGGGTTGATATGAAAGAGATTTAAGGGTGGACATAGACCAAAACAAGTAATACCATGGAGCCAAGATTCCAAGTTGCCATTAGGGACAAGCTCATAACATAGAAGACTTTGTGATGCATCACGACTACTATAATAACCAACAAGCTTCACAAGATTTCTATGATGCAATCTGCTCAGCATTTCAACTTCAACTAGGAATTCCTTGTCTCCTTGATGACTACCAGAGGTAAGCCTCTTGATGGCAACGGCAGTTCCATCACTGAGTACACCCTTGAAGACACGCCCAAATCCACCTTCACCAAGCATGGTTGCATGCTCGAAGTTATTTGTAGCCTCTTTAAGCTCTTCATATGCAATAAACCGTGTACTAGTGGGGTGAGGAAGTGAACCTTCAACAGAAACTATATCTGGTGTTCTTGTCCTCACTGCAAGATTAATTCTCATGAGAACTTAGATACATTGAAAGCATTATGTACAGAATACTATTGGATGTGAACACTAAGATAGAACTAATAAGATTATCTTAAAGAAAGGGTATATGGTACAGTGCATAGAACAAGTGAAAATCGTGTACAAGTCAAAGATGCACTTCAAAATAAGGTTGAGGCTATTTGAGTACTAACAACTAATTTGATTTATCAAATGGAATCTTGCGTCAAAAATCAATAAGACACAGAGATTCATCCATAACTGAATTCAATTAGCATGGTAAAACAAGAATGATGACTTTAAACAGCACCTGATTGCTTATTTGGCATCATCTTCTCTTTACTGGACGTCCATAAGCAAATAATCAACACCACAACAATGGCAATAAACAGCATGCCAATACATATCCCGATAACTGTAAACAAAATTGAATGGTTATGACTTCCAGGATCATTCTTCTCTGTAGGCAAGTTGGAGACTGCAGGCCGCGAAGCTGCAGGTGATATAGACATGGTTGGAGCTGAAAAGTAACAAAGACAAGAATCAGCTATATCTACAAATATGATGTTGACTCACATTACCACAACATTGTGGAATTTCTTCTGCCTTTGCCCATGTAAACACATTAGCTAAACAGATTATGCATTTCAAATATGAATATAAACATAACCACTACTATATGTACCACCAAAAGTTCCAGTAAATATATCTTATTATGATTAAAGATAATGAAATATGGAAGGAGACACTTGGAACTCCACCATATACACTTTAAACTCATTGGATTCTCCAAGCAATGTGATCATTTCATATCAGTTCAATGACATGAATTATTTATCATGGCCAAGGCACATGAAAAATGCTCTTCGTGTGAGGAACAAGTTGGACGCAACAAATAGTTCAACGAAGCCAAGGTGATCCACAATTCCATGCTTATAGCCTGGATTTTTAACTAGCTGAATAAGGATCTCCAATCCAGCACTACATATGCAGAGGATGCTAAGATTGGGACGATTTGAAGGAATAGTTCTCACAAGGTAATGAGACTAAACGAGAAGAAAAAACTATCTCAAATCCTCTAAAAAAACTGTCTCAAAGTACTATTATAATTTGAGAGGATTGTGGGATGAACTTGACAAGTTCACCAAACTTCCTACATATGAATCATGTAAAGTGGTTGTCAAGTTTTGATAGAAACTAAAGATATAACTATAAAGATGAAACTAAGATAACACTATTAGTAGCAAAAGGTGCAACATTTAAACCAACTACTACTAATAACTTTTTCTATTTGACATGATAAATCTCCAAAATAAATAGTTCATATGGAGTAAATCAAACACCAATTACATTGATGATAAACACATTTCCAAATTGTCAATAAAACTAGAACCCATCAACCTATTTATAACATGAGGGTTATTTATCATAACTATATAAAATAACTAGAAAGGAGAACATGAATATATATGTTGTAACTGCCCATTATTCTCTTAGAGGTCCATCTTTTTTACTAATACAAAATGGTATCTTATCAATACACCTCATACAATTTCGCATTGTCGTCAAGATGGAAATAAGAATCATGAAATAATTTCTGCAGGTGATGTTTCCAAACTTTAGACACCCCTCCTTGCCTTTTTTTTTTTTTTTGAGGAGAAAAATGATGACCACCGGATTTGAGGTTGTCATCCAAGTACAAATGTGGGCTCTCAAATAGTGAGTAGCAAGAAAGGAGATGTGTAGCGTCTAACCAAAACCCCACTCCCGAAGAAGAAAACATATATGATGTACAACACCTCCACTTGACATCGCTCCCTAGAAAAGATGACTTGATTCCGCTAAAGCCAAATGGCCCAAGTACCGGCCAAAAAAGTCGCCAACAATGTCCTCCAACCCTGCCTCCGTCAGGCTGCATCACGGAGCGGCTGCCAAAAAGCCTCCGGTGCAAAAGGGAAGATACCCGTGATGCTCGTCTGTCACCATATCTCCCGGAATATGGAGCACTCGAAAAAAAGATGGGCAATGTCCTCCTCCGCCTCACTGCAGAGGGCGCAAGATGTGGCACCCATCTCGCTTTGTAGACCCTAGTAAGAAGCCTGTCCCGCCTCATAAGCCAAGCAAAGATCTTGACTTTCAGCGGTATGCATACGCCAAATGCATCTGCAATCTGTCTAGAGCTCCTTAGAATCTAAACTGTTAGGAGGAAAATGTAGGTAGAGACTGCGGGCTGAAAAGGATTGTGATAGCCAAACCCCTCCTGTTATGAAGATGTTGGGAAAGATTTTTTGGACATAAACTTTCAACTTCATCTTCTTCTTATGGAATAACAACAACAACAACAACAAAGCCTTATCCCACTGGGTGGGGTCGGCTACATGGATCATACGACGTCATTCCGCTCTATTAGTAACCAAACCTTTCGGTATATTATTTACTAATAGATCTTGCTCTATTAAACTCCGCCTATGTTTTATAGCCGGTCCCAAGCCCGGATAAAGGAGGAGGGTTGTGTTAGGCCCTGTCGTAAAACCCTGTCGAATCTTATGAACATGGATCAACGAATATAAGAGCGGAATGACGTCGTATGATCCATGTAGCCGACCCCACCTAGTGGGATAAGGCTTTGTTGTTATTTTTATTTTAGATCTTGCTCTATTAGTTCGCCAAGTGTCCGCCTTGGCCTCCCTCTCCCTCTTTTAATCGGACTCCAGATTATTTGATCTACTCTTCTTACTGGCGCATCTAATGGTCTTCTCTGAACATGACCAAACCATCTCAAACGATTCTATACCATTTTCTCACTAATAGGAGACACTCCGACTCGTTCACGTATATGGTCATTCCTAATCTTATCTAATCTTGTATGACCACACATCCATCTCAACATCCTCATTTCGGCTACCCCCACTTTACGTTCATGTTGTCCCTTCATAGCCCAACATTCACTACCATATAACACTGCTGGTCTTATAGCAGTACGATAGAATTTTCCTTTAACTTTATTGGGTACTTTTCTATCACAAAGAACTTCAGTGGCTTTCCTCCACTTACACCAACCAGCTTGAATTCTATGATTAACATCGTCATCAATCTCACCATCTTGTCTTACAATTGATCCTAAATATTTAAACTTTGTCACTTGAAGAATTAAATCCTCTCCTAGCCTAACTTTGAAATCGTCTCTAAGTTGTTTATCTGTGAAATTGCTATGCATATATTATGTTTTATTCCTACTTAAACGAAAACCCTTTGACTCCAACGTATTTCTCCATATTTCCAATTTTGTATTAATCTCTTCTCTTGAATCCGCTAAAAGTACTATATCATCCGCAAATAGCATGCACTTAGGTACCTCCTCTGTAATACTCTCGGTTATAGCATCGATAACTAAGTTAAATAGATACGGGCTTAAAGCTGATCCTTGATGTAGGCCAATTCCTATAGGAAATTCATTTGTCTCACCTCCGGGTGTCCTAACCCTAGTCAATGCCTCATCGTACATATCTTGTATTACCTTAATGTAGGCAACACTCACCCTCTTCTTTTGCAAGGCTTTCCAAAGTACATCCCTTGGTACCCGATCATACGCCTTCTCTAAGTCAATGAAAGCCATATGTAAGTCTCTTCTCCTACTTCGATACTTCTCCATCATCCCCCTTAGTAAATAAATCGCCTCTGTAGTGGATCTTCCTGGCATGAACCCAAATTGTCTCTCAGAAATACTAGTCTCCATTCTCAATCTATGTTCAATCACTTTTTCCCATAATTTCATTGTGTGACTCATAAGTTTAATCCCTCTATAATTTGCACAATTCTGAATATCCCCTTTATTTTTATAAATAGGAACTAATGTACTTAATCTCCAATCATCAGGCATCTTTTTCGACCGTAAAATCTCATTAAATAGTTTACATAACCACAACACACATTTTTCTCAACATTTCCAAACTTCAATCGGTATACCATCCGGTCCAACGACTTTACCATTCTCCATTTTCTTAAGAGCTTCGCTAACCTCCGAGACTCTAATTCTACGATAAAATGACCTATTAAGCTCACATTCGCTAACTGTCAAGTCCTCCAAATCACAACGGAAACCTTCACATTGTTTGTACTTTTTCTTATGGAATAAATTTTAGTAATATCTTCTAGATGGATGCATCTTTTTTGTACTTTCAGGTTCATAATTGTTAAGAAAATGGGTTGAAAGATGGACTAGGCGGATAGATACTAGGATCTTTGTGGCTCCGATACCAAAATTATAGGAACTAAAAATGTAACTAAAAAATGAAACTAAGAACTAAGATAGGTATCATTAGCAGCAAAGGTACAAGAAACTTAAACCAATTACTACTAATAACTTTGTTTATTCGAAGACAAATCTCCATAATAAATATCTGTACGGAGTAGACCAAACTCCAATTACATTAATGATAAACACATTTCCAATACTGCCAATAAAAGTAAAACCCATCAATGTGGTTAGTTACCATAACTATATAAAATAACTAATAATGGAGAAACATGAACATATAAGTCGTCACTATTAGAACAAAGTTTTTGTATTCTATTTAATTATATTTTGATGATACAAACCTCGAATAATCAAAGTTCTATATTTAAAGTGCGAGAAAAGTTCAATTCGGATGAATTTATGCACTGAACTTGAAATTAATATTTGAATATGTTTCATACTGGATAATCTTGTTAGCTTTACAACGAATCAAAAATCACCTCCTTCCGATATCAGTGCAAAATAGTGCTGAGTGGTCAACCAGATGGTCTAGCGAACTGGTTCGAACAGACAACTCGCAAATCGCATGATATTTGAAGACCGGTCAACCGATTAGAGCATTGGTGATGCCAAATGAAGTTAAAACATGGAGCAGTCGACGGGTGGGTAGTGGTCGACCGGACTGCACGCACAATGCACTATAAGGGCTAGTTTTTTGCCAAACAAAAAGGCAACGGTCATATTATCCAAAGAAGCTTATAAAAGGGGTCCAAAGGATGCAGAATCAATCAAGAATTGAAGGGAAACACCAATCATCAATGGAAAATCATTTCTTGAAGTTATTGAGCCATATAATTGAATCTTCTCTTCTTTCTCTCTTCTCTTCACGTGAATTTGATATTGTAAAGAGAGAAACATTTGTTTAAAGATTTGAGTGTGAGCTCCTGTGTAAAAGAAGTTTTATCTTAGAAAAGATTAAGAGTGCTTCTTTGTAAAAGAGGTGTGCAAAGAATCGACGGGTAAAAGCTTCCTAATAGGAGAAGTTGTCTTGCCTCTCGAAGTGAAGAAGAAGGTGGTGTAAAGGGTTTTTTCCTTGCCCTATTTGGAACGAAGAAAAGTGTTAGTGAAATCCCCGACGGTCTCGAGGTTGAGAAGTCGGAGTAGGGACGTATGCCATGGTGTGGCCAAACCTCGTCAACAAATGCCTCGTCTTCTTTATGTTTGCTTTCTCTCTCCCTCTCCTTCCTAGCTTATTATGCATGTGCTTTCTCCCCTCCTCCCTCCCTCCCTCCCTCTTGGTGCCTTGTGATCCAACAGTCACCACCCATTAATCTCTTATCTGCCCACTATCTACTTTATTAATATAGAATGGTATCTTATCCAGATTACTGCACAAAGGGAAAATGTCCATCTTTGCCGCAACGATAACAAGAAGGCATTTTTCCATGTGATCCTCCACTCATTCCATTGGAGAGCATTGGTAAATGATTATTATTGATCATGAACTCAAAAAAAAATTTGAAATGGCATTTATTTAGAAGCGGTTGAATAAATATCAACACTTAATGATTTCCATTTTGAACGAATGATTCCCCTAGCATATCTCATTACCATTAATGGCTTGAACTACCTACCTTTGTTAATCAGCATTTAAAACAAGGACACATGCAGCAAAAGTAACTACAGAGTTAATTATGTAAACCTCAGATCTTCTAATCATACTTCTTTGTCGTTGTGATATGACAACTAAATTCATTTTAATAGCATAGACATGAGAATGTTGCCCTTCAAAAACATAGATATGAGAATGGCATGCCAATCTTGAAGCATAAAAAGTTGACAACAGCAATGACCGACAGAGCAAACCAACAAGCGCAGTGGATTGCCTCATTATGCAATAATGATCAATGTTTTCATTTTGGATGAAATAAAGATAATACAAGATTACCTGAAGAAGGAGCAACTGGCCTGAACCAAGTCAAATTGAGAAGTTTGTAGTCACCAATTAAGGCAGGTGTAATTCTGACCCTATGTTGTGCAAGTGAAGAGTTTATTGTGAAAACTACATCAGAAGTGAAACTTATTCCTGTATGTGGGGCTATGTCCATGGTGATATTTAACCCCGATGCACCAACAACATAGAAATTATCAATCACAAATTGAGAAACCCGAAGATTGAGCTGTAGAGCCAACTCTTGAAGAAATTCATTGATCCAGGTTGAACTAAGAGAAACATTCTGCAGAAAGAGTTCAACTTTGACTGGATAAATACAGTGGCAATCTCGGGTGCCTCGTTTCTGCACCATGTTTGGCCCACAACATCCTGTTCAGTGATATCAGAGCAATAATTAAGAAAGCAATCATGTCAGATTCTAGAATAACAATAGAATGAGCTTATGATTTTCAGCCACAGAATTTTCCAGTGAGAAATCATTACTTTTTACTCAAACATAGAAACTTTTTGAAACCAAAACTCTTTGAGATCATTCTAATACAACTTCCAATGAGACATGTACTGTATCATATAGTTTCCCTAAAACCGCCTCTTTATTCCATTTTATTCAAATAGAGGAGTGACAAATCTTTTCTTTCCTTTCGAGGAATTTGGAAATTTTGCACTAGCAAAGAAAACGAAATAGAAAATCTTTAAAAATATGAGAAACGCCCTGAATGCATGTTAGAAAAACATATTATCGCTATATGCTACTCTACAGATGTTTCTATCATAGCTTTAATAAATCTGAGTCGTCCAAGTCAAGATTAGGGGAGATGATAACTTATGAGAAAAGGTTATCGTCTTAAATAAAAAATGAAGAAACTTTAGAATGTCTCTGTAAACTGAATAGTAGTTAAATATTTAGATTGCACAGAATATAAAATTGCTTAGAAAGCTAAATTGACCTAATATGAGCCTCAAAATAAAATATTGATAGATCAACATGCTCAACTTACCAGGCTCGCGAGACACTGGTGGTTGTGTCAATCCTGAAGGTATGGAGCTACCGTTTGAATCTGTTGGAACAACATTACCATTGGGGGAAGGTGTAACAGCCAACACTGCAGTGAGATGTTGACTCTCCGTAGTTGGAGGATTTGACAAAAAAGAAGGGGATGAAAGATCGTCAATGGTGCTTAATGAGCCATAATTAAGAGGGGAAGTTGTGACATGAACTGCTGGTGGAATAGCATGTGATTTAGAATGCTCCCATTGTTCTCTTTCAGCCAGAGAGATACTAGCTGGCAAAGAAGGTTTAACTTTCATTTGAACAATTGTAGATTTAACTAGATTCCAGTCACTTAAGGGGGGAACAGCAGAAGTAGGTAGGGCTGCTTCCATTGCAGGCTTTGCCTCAGCAAGAACTTCCAAATATAATAAAACGAACAAATATTTTAGAAACAATATCCTTGATGCATTTTGCAATATCCCTGCAATTTCAAAGATGAGCTCTCAGAAAAGAACCACCAATTTAATGAAATGTTTACCATTCTCAACAGGAAATGTTTAAGATAAACAATCAATGCCAGAGAAAAGGAATATACAGACAGCCCAGCAGTTCACTAACAGGATTAATGTGATCATCTTAGTTTACACTTGCTGTAGTCTCAATTTTGAAATTATCTAAGAAAGAAAGTTCTGGACCTACATACGGTCTGAGAAACTTATATACAAAAGATCTAATTGGTTGACAAGTAACTATGTAGTAACACAAACTATTTAGGTACAGATATTCCAAGGAAAAAAAAAACTTCATACAAATCCCTGAGACAGTATATAATGAAAATCAAATAGCTCCAGAAGCTGAATTGCAATGCCAAGATAAAAACACACACCACATTTCACCACACAATGTAAAAATTTGCTTCAGTAAACAACAATCTTCTTTACGAAGTAGGTAAACAATATTTTCATAAACACAATTTCACTAATTCAAACAGTAGGACTCATGTTTTTGCAGCAAATCAAGGACATTCACATCGCTGCCACCTTATAGACAGAATATTAGCTTTAATCCATGCTCTCAAAGCACAATTTTTTACTATAAAACCCACGAAAACTCCATCTCCTAACAAGTAGGACATTGGAAGTGGATTTTTGACCTCCGAGATTTCCCTTCCCACTGCAGATCAAGATTCAGCTCAACCCAATTTCCCAGCGCTCTGAACTCTTTACAGAATCAAATCTTTCCACCAGAGGCACGCCGTAAACGGTAAACTCAACCACAGAATTACAAGAAATGGCAACAGAAGGATGCTCGAAGAGTACCATTGTAGTGACGCGCCCCCGGCTCCCTCCGGAAACTCCACATCCTCACGAAACCGCGGCAGCGCAAGGCGGCAACGATCCACTGAGCTCAGCGGAGCCGAGCGGGGGACAGGGCATCGGACGGAGGGGGACCTCTCTCCGGACGAGGGGGGGGGGGAGGCCAAAGGGAGCTGCGGCGGACGGCGACAGGAGACGGGGCTGGCGCCTCGATCGACGGCAACTCCGCGACAGCGAAGAGCGGATTCCGATGGCGAGTTGGTAAATAAATGAAACCTCTCATTCGCCTTTTTTGGGTTTTAATTGTAATTTTTATAATATATATTTTTCGAATAAGAATTCCTCGTCCTATTAATCCTTCACTTTACTCACAATGTAATCGAAGGTTTCTTTTTTTTTCACTTAAAGAGCTTATCTTTCCTTATATCAAGGGTGCAGCACATGCAACTTAAATTAATTTGATGATTAACAATTAATATGGTGCTAGTCCGAATCATGTTGATTTTACAATCGTACATAAATGTTTTTTTTTTGGGGGGAGGGGGGATGCCTTTCGAGTTTCGTTATATGTTTGGATTGATAGGTTAAAAAATATTCTAATTCTTGTTAGGAATTTTAATTAAGGATGCATATTATTAAATTAGTTTGATCTAAATAGATTGATATGCCTATATTTAGATGTTTATATGTTTATGTCCTAGATCCATGTTATAGGATGAAATTGGGAAAAACGCTAAAGTTACTTTATGTTATGATTTCATGTATTTATTCATGTTAGATATTCATGAATTGTCCGGTAATGTTTTACAACTTGTTCCCAATGATATGCATGATTGTTTCATGATATTTTTTTAAAATATATATATTTTCAAACTAAAAATTAAAATTTCAGGAGGCTGAACAGTCGTGATTGAACCAAGGACACACGGGCAAAATTCTCGCTCTTGATCATTCTCGTGACCAGACTGTCATGGTCGTAATGGATTCAGTTACGACAATGATGATCCCAATCACGATCGTGAGCGAGTGGGTAGAAAAAGGGACAAGAAGAAGCTCTCACTCACATTCATGAAATTGGATTTTACGGTCGTGACGGAGTCAGGGCAAAACCATGAAATAAAAGGGGTCTTGACCACACCTGTGAATAGGTATTCACAGCCTTGGCCAGGCACACGAGCATTACCATTGTGTCATGGACATGATCAATGCATAATAGTTTATATTATAGTTTAAACTTATTTATTAAAGTATATATGTTACATATTGATGAATATTGTAACTAGGTTAAAATATAAACATTGAGCGACGTAAAAATGTTTGTTGATTACAGCAAAAGTATATAATTGAATAATATAGTTTCTTGTTGCACATCAATGGATCATTAGGAAATAATTATATTTTACACCTTGTGTGTATATATTTTCTTTAAGAATAATTATTCTCATACCGGTAAGGGTGTTGGAATTCTTAGTCGCCTATGGCCGAATGGAACATTGTCTACAAGGTATAAATACTTTATTGTGAGGGAAACAACTTGATTATTCAACTATTGTAAGATTAAATATGCTTATTGACAAAGATTGAATTGTTAATATTAGTGTCCACAAAAGTGGATGGTGGCTCAGCTCATAACGGGATCGTTGCATATGGACTAGGGCTAAATAAAATTATGATGTCATTATTATTATAAGTGTGATAGACTATGATGGTTTAAACATATTTTTAATAATTAATATTAGCTTGTGCTTTATGTTGATATTATCTTATAAATGCTAGTTTTATGTTGTATATTGGTAAAGTAATCATTTAATTATAATAACGTGATGATGAACAAGCTAACACAATCATAATTTCTCCTAATTGTTCTAAATTTTATGTGAATTTTTGGGATGTTACATTGATCACTCCACAAATCAAATTCAAACTTTTATGAAGATTTAATGAAATTTTAACAAATCAATTAGACCAATGAAACTCAATCATATTATATCTTATTGAGTTTCATTGTTGACCCATCAACTTTGTGTTCTCCATATTTATTTTTATAATCAATCAATTCTTAACCTATAATTTGTAAGGCCAATTGCAATATTCAAAGTTACTTTGTTCATGGGATGTCAAGTAGCATCTGCATAAGTTAGAACTCAAAATTTTAATTTAAAAGATATAATAGAACTATTAAAACACAATATTTATTTTAAAATAAACTATAAGAAGAGAGTGGGAGGGGGCATAGCCCTTGAAAGTGTTGATCAATGAAGTGTGCTCGATGATCTGATCCGGCCTAATTGGTGAAGAATGCACAATTTGATAAACAATTAGAAAAAGAAGAATTTAATTAAAGAATTCATTATTATCTACATTTTTACATAGATAATTAACGCGTGGAGCTATTTTTTGACAACTCATAAATAGGTAGACTCCTGGAAACATAAAAGGACTCTTTTTGGTGTCTAAAATAGCATTTAAAATCCTTTATTCTTTTCTTTTTAGTTTCCACGTGAACCAATAAATTTTATCCTAAGGATCGTTGGAACAGCCCAAACTGGTTGAAAGTAATGCTCAATTTATAGGTGAACCTAGGACTTGGTCAAGGACCAAAACAAGAACACTGATGAGTGGGTCAGACCAATTAATTTGATTTAGGTTTCACAAGGGATCCAAATTGTGATTCCTATACCAAAAATATAGAATTATTTAGTGTTAAGAATGTAACCATATTTTTTTTAGTATTTGTAACATTTAATAACTATTGTTTTACAATACAATTATGACTTATGAGAGATCAAATGAAGTTCACCTCCATGAAAAGTTTTTGACTGTCATGCATGTATCAACAATTGTCGATTTGTGCATAAATACAAAATCATTCTTAAAAGTAATATGTTAATGGAGGTGTGATCTTCTAACTTGCACTTTCTGGAATATGACAAAAGAACAAAGTATTTTTTTTAGCTTATTTTTTCACCAAAAAATGTTATAAAATATGACATAAATTGGACACTACTTAGAATTACTTTCGTAATATAATATGACATGAAAGATTCATGGACATTTGTTATCATACATTATCAAGACATTGCTCTAGAGTTTTTTCACAAAGCATTTTGTTGAGCATCTAGAGATTTAAATGCTAATATTGCTCTCTAGTAAGGTAATAAAATAGTAGAAGTTAAGTTATGATGCACAACTTCTAATATAAACATAAGGAATATAAAGGAGGGATTACTTTTTTTTCACATATATTGTCATCATACACATGTTTCATTTTTTTCCTCTTCATTTATTTCCTTCCCACTATTGTTTTATTGGATTTTTTACCTTAATCAATAGTCAAAATATTTTTTCCTTTCTCAATGCTAAATTTTTTATACTTTCATTTTTATCAATGTAAACATGACTTTTATTTTATTTTGTTATTTTGGTTTGATTACTATTTTTATGAATAAGAAACTAATTTAATATAACTTGAAAAAAAAACTAAGAGTCATGTTATAACTAAAATACTATCTAAAGCATACAAGGGGTAAAGAAAGTAATATGCATACATATATATATATATATATATATTTCCATAATTATTTTGTAATTTCCAATTATATCAATCCACATATTTACCAATTTTTTTTATTAACAATATCTAATGCATACTACTTTTTCCAAATATTGCCTTCCTTGAATCATGTTTTAGTTTAGCCCTGGTACAATTCAAGTTGTGACTAAGTCTTACTAAGCAAAATTTGGTCCATCCCGAGTTGGAACTACATAAGGGTGGAATTGTGAAATTGAGTTTCAGATAAAAAGGTTTCTGTCTAAAATTATGTTTTTTTTGATCTCATGAGCCCAGTTGTATTAAGTAGGAAGAACAAAATAAGACTTAGAGATTATGATTTTGTTTAAATCCGATCTAATTTATTAAATTACATACACCTAAAGTATATGTGTGTGTGTGACTTTACTATAGCTTATGGATTGCGATACGTGTGTGTGTTTGACTTTGCTATATCTTATGGATTATGATACTGATGTATTAATAATTATATTTTATCGATTGTATTAAGTCATTAATTACATTTAATAACTTTAGCATTAAAAATATTTAATTTAACTAGATTATGATCTATTGTAGCTCTTCATTATAAAAATATATTTTAAAGGAAAATAACGCAATATTGATTCCCATTTTAATTTTAAAAAATGGACTTCCAATTCCATGAAGCATTCTCCAATCTTTTATGTGTTATTTTTCGATATTTTCTATTCCATATCTTCGCATCATAACTTTCATAAATTTTTACTTTCTTTTAATTAGCGTCTACCCCATTAAAATGGGGTCGACACTCCACCATACAACAGCGCCCATTGGATGCGCAATAAACGGTCAACCCCATCTAGCGATGGTTCAGCGAGTGCGGGCGCAGTTCAAGTAGGAAAAAATTGACTCACGAATCCTTCCAACGCGAATGGCATGCGTCCTTCGACACTACAAATATCAATGGTCTTCAGCGCATCATCTACCCTCCTCCTTCGACACTACAAATATCAATTGACTCAGGGGTGCGTTCACTGCATTGCTATTTAACATTACCTAGCAATATAGATTACCTCTAAGAAAGATGGTCACTTGTTAATTTACCAGCAATGTATATTACCTTCTTCAGTATGCATAAGTAATCTATGTCATAATCCATATTAGTTATTTATAAGAAAAATAAAGTTTTATGAATTAATATACAAATTTTACCAATATACCCATAATTAAAAGAATTATGTTTAGATATATAAATTAATTTTAACTTCGTAAACTTAAGTCACAAATATATATTCTCACCCACAAAATTTATAAAATTACTAATATATTTTTTCAAATATGATAAAAAAATATTCATAATAATTAAATAATATTTATTTGATCAATTTTATAATTTATTTAATTGTTATTATAATTTATTTAATGAGTTTTAGAATTTATTTAAATAAAATTGTAAAGGACAAATGTGGAAAATTGAAGTTGATTACTTGATAATTTACAAAGATTACCTCTAGAGAAACACCCTCTTATTGTTGATCTATCATTGGGATCGGCGAGTAGCGATGCTTTCGTCACGGGCGCAGGTCTCCTCTTGGGTGGTTGGACGACGCCATTGTCTCCAAGGGAACAATGGTGGGGGACGTCAAGCCGTGAGGTGGGGAAGCAGGCAGGGACGTCGTTAGAGTGCCCTCAACTCCCTCGATCCTCAACCTATCATCGATGTCATTGAACTTCATCGCCCTCGCCATCGTCGATCATTGTTGTCAGCCCTTCTCTTTGCCATCCTCGCCGACGGTGTGCGTCATATTCCAGGATACTCATGTTGGCCCCCTTTGCTCATCTGCTGGGATTGCATCATGGGTGGTCACTGAGGCACTGTCGTCTCTCTCTCAACTCCATCGGTCCTTGCCCACGTCGCTATCGATCTTTGCCCTCGTCACCCTGATCAATCAACCCCGCAAGATCAGCCAAGTTGCCATCACTCGGTTCACCTATCTAAACCACGCCCGACAATAGTTGAACCATCGACCGTTGCGCTGGCCGTCAATCACACATCCAATGGGCGTGAATGTGATTGAGAATAATGAGGTGGACGCTCGTTAAATTCAAAATTAAATTGGTTACTATTTCTTGTATTTCTTACTTTTTGTGCAAATTGTGACAAAGGGTTAAAAATATATTTGCTATTAAATATCTTAAAAATTAGGGGGACGGGGGAGGGGTGTTCTGGTCAGGACGTTAAAACATTTCAATCCTAACCCATCTCATGGTACGATATTATTAATGTAAAGTTAAATTTTCTTAATCTAAGACTTTTGTGTAATTTAAATTTAAAATGCATGTAAATAAAGTATTTTAAAGATTTATAAAACCAATTTCGTTATTTAAAATAAAATATTAAATGCACTTTTAGGTTAAAAAAATTAAAATAATTATGGTCAAATTCAATGGAATACAAAACAAAAGTTCACGTAAATAAAAACTCGTCTTTCAAACCATAATAATAAATAAATAAATAAAATGAACAGAAGTCGGACTGGGAAGAGCGAGAAAGGAAGGAAAGAAAGAGGCGAACGAGGGAGGCGATGCGGGAAACCAATTCTTCTAATACGACCACACCACGTCCCCTTCATCCCCACCACTCGCCACGGCCCCCGGCCACGCCCAAAGATCCCTCTTTTCTCTCTCCCTGCTATCCACGGAGCAACCCCCTTCTCCTACGCCAAACCCCCAACGAGTCGTCTCCGTCGTCGCGCCGCCTGAGGTAGGTTTCCTCGTCGAGGATTTTGTCGTTTTTCTTCCTTTTTCTTTTTTTTTAATCGATCGGGATCTGTCCGCTTTATCTATTCGGCAACGGAGTGATTGGTATGATAGAGTTTTCCGGGAAAGATTGTTTTTTTATCGATTTGGCAGTTTACGATCGTTAATATTTCATGCTCGGCGTGCAAATTAGTCTCGATTCTTGTCAAGGATTTGTCAGTATTGCCTCCGCCGCTCATGAATTAGTTCTTGAATTTCACAGAAAAAAAGTGAGGTAATGAGATTGAGAATACAAAACAATGCTTTGACTTCCTTTATGTTACATTTTTATCATCTGTTTTGTTCAAGTTTGCTGCAGTTTCAGTTACTTTTTTTTTGTTCGTGTGATTTGATTTCTTCAATCTGTCATATACAATCCTTGACGAACTATTTGGGTCTATATAGGTATAGGCTGAGAAAAAGGACGTCTCTTTAAACACCTGGGTATATGTGAAGTTAGATTTGCTTCGGATGGGATCAGGGGTTTCCGGGTCTGTTGACGTTGGTGATGTGAGGAGGAAACAGAGAACTATCACTTCACGGCGGCCGCGGTCAAATGCTCAAATTTTGTTGGTCCATGAAATCTCACCTCCCTCATCGACTCCATCTTCCGATGATGCGGACAAAACATCAACTGATGGTAGCGATGACTATTCTCAGAGGAGGAACGAACATAACATGAACAATCCTGTTATGAGCCCTGCAATGTCCAAAGCAAAAGCTGTTGATGGAATAGTTTCAAAGAAACTTAACAAGGATGATAAGAGGTTTGGAAATCTCGAAGACTTGTACAGAGTTGATAGCTTGAGAAATGAGTTATCCCATCGTAGTAACCAAAGACAGAACGTTGTTAAGACGAAGCATGATAGTGAAGGTGTCCTTGCATCCAGAAACTGGAAAGCCAACAAAGGAATTCCTATAATTCATTCACAATCTGATGATAATTATGATGACAAGACTGGAAGCATTCATAATGTGGACCAATCAACTGCAGATCCGCATAAGTCATCTGAAAATAAGCCTGGAAAGATGAAGCTCAAGGTCGGTGGAGTGACTCGCACAATAGATGCAAAGCCAAGATCAGTTGCTCACAAATTAGATTCTTCTTCTACCAAGCATTCTCTTTCTCTTGACACACCTCCGCAGCAGGGAAAACATCGTCTTCAGGTAACATACTGCTTTATCATGCTCATTAACTAATATCCAAGTTAAGTGCACTATTGAAATTTTGTACTAAAAAATAATATGTTGCAAGTAAACAGTTGCATGCACCTTATGGTAGAAGATTTAGTCAAAACTGTTTTACACAAAGTGGTTACCAATATTATGTAATTTCCATTTCCTTTAGGAAAATTCAAGTGGTGGCCTTCCTCCAGCAGGTAAAAGGGGTAATTTGCAGCTCACTCGGACAAAAAGACATTCACAAGATAATGCCGTAGAAGAAAACAACCATGCTAAGCGAAGAAATATACTCCAAGACAATATTCCTGTTGAGCCTGTTCGTAAAAGCAAGAGAGTGCAAAATCGGCAATTATTGGATGGTGCATTTGATTCTCCTAATGAAGATAAGGAGATGAGACATGAGAAATTGAAGACGCCTGCTTCCAGCACAGATAACAGTGATGAGGTTGAAGAGGGCGTAGAGGACAGTTTTGATATAAAGCAGAGCTCCAAAGTTCCAAAGAATCCACGAAATTTGGATGAGGATTCTGATTTGGCAGCAAGTAAGGACAACAAGAAGAGAACCAGAAAACTTGATGATGGAGAGTATATCGAAGAGGAAGAACTTTGTTCCGAAGATGAACCTGATTTGAAGATAAAGAAACCAAAAAAGGTTTTTTCAGGTGTATCAAATGATGGCAAATCAGAAATACTTACGGCACGCCAGCGGGCTCTTCAGTCGGGCAAAGGAACTGTGGATATTTCTATTGAGTTCCCCAATGAGCTACCACCTACTTCAAGAAGTAAGGAGTTCTTGCTGGTCTTTTCTCTTTTTGTGGCGAATTCGTAACACGTATACCTGATTAAGAATCTGTGTGATACCACAACAACAACAAAGCCTTATCCCACTAGGTGGGGTCGGCTACATGGATCATACGACGCCTGATCCATGTTCAAGAGATTCGACAGGGTTTTACGCTGGGCCTAACACAACCCTCTTCCTTTATCCGGGCTTGGGACCGGCTATAAAACATAGGCGGAGTTTAAGAATCTGTGTGATACCACCCAAAAAAAAATAAAATTAAAGAACAATCTTTGTAGAACAAAATTAGTATTAATAGCAAGACAATGTTTATTTAGATTCCATGGAATCTCCCCTCCATGAAAGAAAAAAGATGTTATGTAACGTATATGATGATTACAGGGGCAAAAGCGAAGCTCTCTAAGGTGGAACAAGAAGCAAAGAAAGCTGAAGCTGCTCAAAGACGAAGGATACAAGTTGAGAAACATGACCGTGAAACTCAGGTGCATTTTCTATCTTCTTGATCTTGCCCTTTGTATGTGATTACAGAATTCATAATGTCTTTGATGATCTACACATTGTGCAGGCTGAGGCCATAAGGAAAATTCTCGGCCAAGACTCTAGCCGCAAGAAGAAAGAATATAAGGTTAGTTAGGACTATGAAATGGGGTCTAGTTGATTTTTTGTACTTTCATTACTTATGAACTAGTTCGTCAAATCTCACATTTTGGAATTTATTTTCCTCAGAAGAAGGAGAAGGATGCTGAATCATTGGCACTGATGCCGAGCACCATTAGATGGGTCACAGGACCAACCGGGACAGTCATCACTTTTGCCAATGATGTTGGTCTCCCAAGTATACTCAGTTCCAAGAAATGCAGGTTTGATAAGAAGCTTGTGCTCGTGTTTTATGTTTATTCTGGTTGTCATGTAACATCTTATGTCGCCAATTTATTGGTTATTATCTTGAACCTTTCATATTGTTCATACTTTGGATTATAACTCTTTGCTTCATTATTTTGCCAAACTCAGTTATCCACCATCACGGGAGAAATGTGCTGGGCCATCATGTCAAAACTCATATAAATATCGGGATTCGAAGACTAATCTTCCTCTATGCAGTCTAGAATGCTACAGAGCAGTTCGAAAAGGTGTTCAGGAGGTGTTGGCACGTTGAGTATCACTCTGCACTGATTCATTTGTCTTTTGCAAATGTGAGGGTATTCATTTAGATACAGATAGGGGCAATTGCTCTATCCTACTCAAATATTCTGATGAATGGTGCAGTTGGAGGTGTATATAGTGGATATCTATCAAATGTTTGTAACTTCCATAAAAAAAACATGTTTTAACTATTCTATTGTTACTTAAGTTTCATGTCTTTTCTATATTCATTTCTCAAGAATTCAACAGCAACAAAGTCTTATCCCACTAGGTGGGGTCGGCTACATGGATCGTATGACGTCATTTCGCATTCGTTGATCCATGTTTATAAAATTCGACAGGGTTTTACGCTGACTGTCGGGGCTTAACACAACCCTCCTCCTTTATCCGGACTTGGGACCAACTTTTTCTCAAGAATCCGAATCATAAATTTCTTTCATGCCCCCAGAGGGACAGCTTCAGTAATTCTACTTCACCTTGGTTTGTTCATGGCCGTATATATATCTGTTTCATACATGTCGTTGTTTAGTTATAACATAAACACAAATAAGAAAAAGTTGTGTATTTTGTTCAGAGCAGAAGTTATAATTTTAAGTGCAGTTTTTTTATTTTTGCATGTGTTATAACAAACTGATTTGAAATGTGTATTTGTAATCGTATATCATACATATATTATACATCTCCGTGTTTAATCAGTATTCGTACTTCGTTGCACTGAACTTAACATGTGTAGCTGTGGTTTTGGGGAAAATAGTTTTCTTGTTTTTTTTGGAAATATGGGAGGATACTGCAACGGATTTATTGAGAGGATAGTTTAGAAATGAGAGACAATAGAAATTATATATAAAAGGAACATTAACACCACACCAAGGACAAATGTACTTTTGTTATGCTCAAAACATGAGATGCAATATTATTAACAATGTTTATCTAGAGAATTTCTCTGGAATCAAAATTATGAAAACCATTGATAATAGCTTTTTAGGTCTTGGATTATATGATATGATTGTTTGAGGTTTGCCTCTTTGTCGGAATGATTACTAGAAATGTTTCGTAGAGGATGTGTCTAACCGTCTTCTTTGCAAAGACACTAAAAAGATAAATGGTTAATGTCTTCTTCGACATTTCCACATATACATCGGCCACCTTTTTCAATAACTTTTGGTGAGAAGACGTCTGAAACAACCATGCAAAAAAAATTTATCTTTAATGACATCCCGAGTTTCTAAAGGATTCTGCAATCGATCCTTAGCTCATTGTCCACTTATTCTATTACTACGTGTAGAGCTAAATATACACTTTTGATCAAGAAAACGTCAAAAGGACCAAATCTATGAATTTTTCTTATCAGCCATAGTCGGATAGAGAAGTTGAGAAAGGAGCTAGTCACACTCCGTTGGAGTAGGTGACCAATAATCTACCACACATATCAGTTTGTCTACAACAAATGACATATGATCTTAGAAATATTTAAGCAGTGGAATTGTCGATTGCCAAGCATCTTCCCAAATTTGAAAAAAAATCTTCTGCTACTCAAACAAAAGTGAATAGAAAAATGGATGAATCTTAGAGAGTACGGTGCCGTCACCTCTTTCCAATGGGATGAAGCAACAAGCAATGTGATTCCCATGAGAGGATCCTCTTGTGACGTGCAAAAAATCACAATAATCATATATCTTCTGCTATCACCCAACAAGCCATACACTCATTTAGCAAGGAGAGCTTCATTTGTTTGGCGAAGATCACGAACGCCAAGACGACCATATGAAGTCAAATGTGTACATTGAGTACTAACACTCATTCTTAAGAGAGTTTCCACATAACGTGAAAGATTGACATCAAATAAACATAAATAGTAGAAAGAACACACTAAGTCGACCCCAATCTTTTGTTGTTATAAATAGTTTTCTTGTTATCATTAAAAGATGATATCTTTTGCAAGAAATTGTTGTACATTCTTTTCTCTGTTTGAGAGTTATAATAATTTTTTCACCCTCTCTTCCATGCTATACTTGTACAGATAATTAATCAATAACTTTTAACTTATTTTTAGTACAAATTAAATGTACAAGAATAAATAATTTTCATAGTAACTATTTTCCTTTTTATGGTACAACAATTTTCTTTCACTCTCTTACGTTACACACAAAATAAATAAAAGAAGCCCATATCATGAGTTCATATTCAATTGAAAAAAAAAACCTGGATGTTTGGATACATCTTTTGGAATATTCTCAAAATTCCACAAAATTAATTTTTTCAGAGTTTTCAAAAACGGATACAAGGCTACTATGATTAAAAATTCAAGTTCTCTTATTCTAATGTAATATTGAAAAATGGAGGGAGAAAAATATATTTCACCACCTCCATTTCTTTTGTATAACTTTTTTTCGGTGAAACATTTTTTTTACATTACACAGAAAAATAAATTGTTACTTCTTATTATAGTAAAATAGTGTGACCGAATCCCCAAAAGGTACCAAAAATGCTGAATAGAAAAAAAAAACATCCATTTTTCTTGTTTTTTTCTAAAATGTTTAGAGGAAAATTCAAATTTCTATATTTTAAATATATTTTTGGCCTGCAAAATAAAAGAAATAACATTTTGTTTCAGGCTGCGTTCACTTCTGCAGAGCAAAATAGTTCGCTTTGCCGTTGCCTTCCACTGCCACTTTGGATAAGAAGCAGCAGCGCCGCGCCCCCAAAGAGAAGGCAATGGCTACGACGACGGCGATGACGTCGACCTATTCACCCATCACCGCGCCCGTCCAGTCGTGCTTCCTGTCGAAGAGAAGCCGTCCCGAAACCCTTCGATTCCTCCTGGGTTCTTCCTCGTCTTCCCCAAGGTAGCATTCTCTTCCTGGGTTCTTCTTCTTATTGCGGTTCCGATCTTGGTTTCGTTTCTTCTCTGCAGGAAACTTGGGCGGCTTGTGGCTGGTTTGAGCTCACCCAAAGCCATTTGCCGCTCTTCATGGGCGCCGGATCGTCCCCAGAGACAAGGGGTTTGGTCTATTAGGTAACCCCTTTCTGGTCGTTGCCGCTTTGGAGTTTGGAAATTGCCATTTTGTGTTAAAATAAAAGTTCCAATTTTGTGTAATTTTCGTCATTTTGTGTAAAACTTCGATCTTTGGGTTCTTTACCCTTAGGCAGCACGCACGGCTGATTTGTTAAGCACCGCAAAAGGTTCGGTATTTTTGTTTGTAACCTCGGTTTCGGTTGTGGTTTTAGGGATGATTTGGCGATGCCGTCGTCGCCTTATTTCCCTGTTGAGGCGCAGGGAGGACAGGGGCCGCCGCCCATGGTGCAAGAGAGGTTCCAGAGCGTGATAAGCCAACTCTTCCAGCATGTATGGCTTTGAGATTTCATTAGGCTGAGATTTCTTGGATATAGAGCGCTTCATTTCCTCTCAACGCAACAATGCATATTAAAAATTGTTCTATTCTATTCTAGAGAATTATTAGGTGTGGTGGAGCTGTGGATGATGACATGGCGAACATTATTGTGGCACAACTCCTGTACCTGGATGCTGTTGATCCCACAAAAGTATTTTATCACCTTGCCTGCTTCTTTTTCTCGTTGTTATTGTTAAATTTATTGTGATATGTGCATAAATGTCAATCTATATATAATACCTGTAAATATGTTAAGGATGTGAAGAATGATTAACCGTACCTAATTTAAATTCATATATTTCATAAGATCAGTAGCTTTCGTTATTAAAAGTTTGAACAAACTGTAATTTCAGATTCATTATGGACATAAAAGCCCTATCATTGATGTATCATTTTTGTCAGCAAAATATTAGAATGCTACAAGATACATGATTGTCTTCTTGCTAGGATAAAAATGGCTCCCAAGGAAATAAGCCAAGGGGTATTATTCAAAACCATCTTACAGGAAGCCTTGTTTTAAATATACATTAATATGCACAAGCCTGAACATGATACAATTGTCATACTTTACAATCGTCCCTTTATAACAAAACTCGTTCATGTATTCTGACTTTGGCTTCACAAGCCAGAAGCATAGCTTCAATCTTTAATACGCACCAAGGAGTTCAATTGCATGCAACTGTTCCTAATTGTCTATTGCCGTTGTCTTGTATCCATTATCAACCAAAAGAGAAAGAGGTCCAAATTAATGCCTCAACCCTATGACTTCAATAATATATTTTACGTCAAACACATAGAACAACAACAACAACAAAGCCTTATCCCACTAGGTGGGGTCGGCTACATGGATCATACGACGCCATTCCGCTCTATTAGTAACCATATTCATTGATTCATGTTCATGAGATTCAACAGGGTTTTACGCTGGCCGTCGGGGCCTAACACAACCCTCCTCCTTTATCCGGGCTTGGGACCGGCTATAAAACATAGGCGGAGTTGTCAAACACATAGAAATCCTACTTTATTGTTTTACTTGTAATTTCTTTTTTTCATTGTATTGTTTTTGCTCTAAGAAGTAAAAGGACAAATATATTCTCAAATTTTTTCTATTACAGGATATTGTCATGTATGTCAATTCTCCTGGTGGATCTGTTACAGCTGGTACAATTGTTACTAAGACTAATTTTCTAAATATTAAGTTATTCATGTTAAATTACTTTTGGCAATTATGTTACACGCTTCTTGCAAAAGTAACTGAGTTGTGTTAAACTTTTAGGCATGGCCATATTTGATACCATAAGGCACATCAGGCCTGATGTTTCAACTGTTTGTGTTGGTCTGGCGGCCAGGTAACAGCATATTGTTGTTCTGTAGATCTTGTTTTACTTGCGGTAATAACTAGAATTTCCTTGAATTTATCTCATTTGAAACCACGTTTAAAATGTCGTGTTCCTAATAATTTCTAGAGTTAGCCTCGTTTTCTGTAAGTTAATAACATCTAAGTGCCAGGATCCTCTCCTGTCATGAGATGGATTTCATATAAGTAGTGGAAAATTCCTCTTGTAAGCTATTGTATATTTGTATGTCTTCGAACCCAATGTTGTCAAACACGTAAATGGACTCAACATGAAAGTGCTGGGAAAACACAATATTGCATACACACAACACAACATAGATGATTCTACCAGAAATATTGTTACAAAAAAGGGAAAGAGAGGAATCACGCATATAGAAGTACATAAGAGAATTGTGAAGTTCACCCGAAATCAGGTGGCAGCAGTTTTTTTATGTAAAAATAATGATAATTACAAGAATGCAGAATAACTCAACCTCCGTGGAGTTTATATAGAAACTCCAAATCCAGAATAGGAAACAAAAACCCTAGGTGAGTCCGTCATATGGAACGGACAGCTTCGTCATCCCAATTGTTTAAGCAATTGTATAACATAGGGTTCAGAAAAGATTTAAAACTGGGTTAACATCAAAACATTATCAACAAATAATTGTATAACATAGGGTTATCTTGGTGAATAATATACCGAAAGGTTTGGTTACTAATAGAGCGGAATGTCGTCGTATGATCCATGTAGCCGACCCCACCTAGTGGGATAAGGCTTTGTTGTTGTTGTTGTATCTTTGTATATTAATTATCACGGGCCTAGACATAATATGATAAATTTTTTAAAATGAAGCAGAATTTTTAATTTCATGCTATCAAATTAACAAAATGTCAAAGGACCCATTGAACATATAATTAAGAATAAGATTATTGCCCTCAACCCCTCTTAACTCATAACAAGTAATTCCAAACATAATTCATGCGACAAACCTAACTCCTTCCTATTGTAGCAGTCTAACTCATGTAAACAAAGGCATACTTCATACTGTAAAAACAAAATGCTGCTAATGAAGGCCCCTGGATACATAGCTGCCTGCTCACAGGCAGTGAGCAGGAGAGAGAGGTTGCAAATTGCAAGCACAGAAAAAAGAGAGGAGGTTGTGACTTGCAAGCGCACAGTGAGAAGAGAGGTCACGGCTACCAGATAGAATGAGAGAGAGGTTGCAAGCAGTCGTGAGCAGGAGATAGATGTGAGCAGACAAAGAGAAAGAGAGAGAGATCATGGCAGCCAGAGAGAAAGAGACGTAAGTCGCCAGTAGCGGTAGCAGGGAGGGAAACGAAGGCAGAGAGAAAGATAGAGAGGTCGTGTACAACCTTTAAGCTGCTTGCTCACAAGCAGTGAGCAGTCACATAGAGAGAGTGTGGGAGGGAGGTTA
Source organism: Pontederia crassipes (assembly GCA_030549335.1). Taxonomy (NCBI): domain Eukaryota; kingdom Viridiplantae; phylum Streptophyta; class Magnoliopsida; order Commelinales; family Pontederiaceae; genus Pontederia; species Pontederia crassipes. The sequence continues at coordinate 36,946,265 of CM060197.1, read as the reverse complement.
CGGTGGCAGAGAGGGAATGGAGGCAACACTAGCAGAATGCAAATAGTGGCTGCACAATGTGAGCAGGAGAGAGAGGAGAGAGATGCGAGCAGACAGAGAGAAAGAGAGAGAGGTCATGGCAGCCAGAGAGAAAGAGACGTAAGTCGCCAGTAGCGGTAGCAGGGAGGGAATGAAGGCAGAGAGAGAGATAGAGAGGTCGTGTACAACCTTTAAGCTGCTTGCTCACAAGCAGTGAGCAGTCACATAGAGAGAGTGTGGGAGGGAGGTTACAGTGGCAGAGAGAGGGAATGGAGGCAACACTAGCAGAATGCAAATAGTGGCTGCACAATGTGAGCGATGGCAAACAGGGGGCAAACTGTGGTTGCAGGGTGTAAATGGCGGCTACAGGGGCAAATGGCGGCAGTAGTGGACGAATGGCAAAGGGGAGCAGCTGAGTGAATGGCAGAAAATTAGAGATTAGGATGTAGGGAAAAATATGCGACTTGATCACTTGGGGTAATCATGTGGGCCAATGAGTGATTAAAAAAATGGGGAATTGTGGAATCACGTGCTGGCCAAAATCAGTTCTGGTTGGGATTGAGCATGAAAAACCTGATCAATGCTCGTGAAACCGATCGTTTGAACTAGTTGGATTGCATCTTTGACAATTCAATTGAATTAATATATTCTCCTTTCTCTTGCCAATATATCATGCCCACAGTTTCATTGATAGTCACCTTAGTGGTTATGAGGTTGAATTGGTAATAATAGCAGGGAAAAAACCATTTGCAGCAGTATTATCATTGATATTCACAAATGCAATTATTGAACTATATTTGATCTCTTTGGACAGCTTTCTCTCATTTATGTGTACTTGTGATTAAGGCTTTGATTCAGCTTCAATTCATTTTTGTGTTCTTACATTTCCATGATTCCCATGGCTTGTTCACTTATCTTTTGACTTATTGACATTGACTCATGTCAAAGGCCTACTAAGCTTACAGATTTTTCTGTTGGTTTGTTTTGAACTACAGCATGGGTGCTTTCATTCTAAGTGCTGGCACAAAGGGTGATTATCCTTAATCGTTAAAACCAATTGCTACATATTATATCAAACTTCTGTGTTAGATTTACATTTTATGCACGTTGAACTTATGCAGGGAAAAGGTACAGCTTACCAAATTCCAGAATTATGATTCATCAGCCTCTTGGAGGAGCTCAAGGTGGGCAAACCGATATAGACATCCAGGTAAAATGCACATGGAAGTTTTTTCTTCTTTTGACGTTCAAGCTATTATAACTTAATTCGATGAATACCATGTTAAGAAAAGACAAGAAAAATTCTAGCCTGCATATTTCAACCATGAAAAAATGCAGCCATTATTTGTGATATAGTGAACTATGTACGTTGTGAAGTTACATTTGTTGCAAACATAGTTAACTTGTAAGAAGTGAGGCAGGTTCTACCACATAGTTCTTGATTCTTCAATTTTCATTTTAGTTTTACGCACCATCTATCTATCTATCTAAAAAAAATTTCTGAACTCCATCTAAATTTTAATCTTATCGCTCAATAGTTTTCTCCTGAGCTAATTTTATTGTCATACTTTTGTTTTTTTTCCAGGCAAATGAGATGCTTCATCACAAGGCTAATCTGAATGGATATCTAGCATATCACACTGGTCAAAGCCTTGAAAAGATCAATCAAGACACTGACAGGGATTTCTTCATGAGTGCAAAGGAAGCCAAAGAATATGGCCTAATTGATGGTGTTATCATGAATCCTCTCAAAGCCTTGCAACCAGTAATGGTTTCTGATCAATGATATCAAGTTGTCCTTGCCGTATGAATTGATGTTTCTAATGGCAGGTCTCATGAAGATATCTGAGCTCACAGGAAGTATGCACTTTACTACTAAAGTGCAGTAAGCGTATTGGATGATATTCTCAATAGTTAGAAGCAGTTTTGTAGTTTTGTCTTGGTTGAGCTTTTAGTTCTTTCCATCGCAAAATGTAGGGCTTTCTGAACCTGCTTGACATGTAACATTTTTATCACTTGATTGCTTTTGGATTAGATCCATTAGTGTGTTTGTTTATTGGAAGAAAATGAAGGGGAATGAAAGGGAGGGTAAATGAGTGAAGGGTAAGGGAAGAGGATGGAGGATTATTGGAAGGGTTAATATTTTTTTCTTCATTAAATTTTCTGTCCAAACAAGAAAACGGAAATTAAAATTTAATTTTCCCTCCATTTACCTCCATTTCTCTTAATCCAAATACATCAAAACATGGTTTGAAGATCATGCATCTTTCAAATATTTAAGACAGTTCGAGACAAGCTCGAGTTGATTTTATTTTTCCTATGTTTTGCCTACCCTGCAATAACAATTAACATACTATCAAGATAGAATAGAGAAAAAGATCACTATGGTGGTGCTATTTCTTGGAGAAAGTACTCTTAGATTGTGTTTGGTTTCAAAACTTGGACCTTGGCTTAAGTTCTAGAACTTTGGCCAAACAATTCATGCCATGAGAGGTACTTGCAAAGTTCTTGCCCTGTGAAATAGTGCAGTCAAAAGTTTCAGTCCTAAATTCTTGTTTTGGGAGGTTATTGCTAATAACTATTATTTTAATAATATTATTATATGCATATATTATATTATATATATTTATTATTTATACATTATCATAATTTTATAATTTATTTAGGTCTAATAACAAAAAAGTATATTTATTATTTATTATAATTTACTTAATGTTATAATAAAATAAAATTTTTCATTATTATTCATTATGCAAAATATATATTCTTGTTTAAACGTTGACATAAATATTTTATATTTATTTTACTAATCATGTATCATAATAAAAAATAACTAGTATGATATTACAATAATTATTAATAATATTAGTATAATATAATTAAATTATTAATTATGGTATTCTAAATAAGTTATAACTATATAATTATTTTATATAAATATGATGTTAAATTTTGTTTTATATTTCATTTTTTATTATTAATTAGTTTACCTTAATGTTTTCTTCTATCTAATTTGCTAATTATAAAAATATTGTATAATTAATAATATAAAAAATAATCTTTATAAAATAATAATATATATCTTTATTTCTTACTTTTTATCCGAAAACGTACTAAAATTTATCTATCAAATCAACTTTTTAAATTCCCATTATTACATTTTTTTCATCCAAACATCAACCTAATTTTTTCTATCTAATCGATTAATTCTCAAGAATTAACTTTTTTTTTAAAATTTTCATACGAAACGCAGCCTTAGGATTTAACAATGATGATGTTTGCCTTTGTTGTAGAAGGATGTTGACAATGATCAAATATTCAAATTATAATTTGGAATAGATTAAGTTCAGAACTTTGGGTAAGACTCCATTTTCTTTGAATTTTCAAAAGGAATTGTATATGATCGAAAACCCTTTGAAGTTGCCAAGTAGTCATCTTTCTCAGTTCGAATTTCATCATGTTAAAAGGAAGAGCAGCTGAAGCACAGAATGTTGAAACATGAAAAGTTTTGAAGTTCATTGAAATTAAAATTTCAGTACTGTGATGTTAAAGCTGATATCTGTCTTCTGATGGAAACAAGAACTTGATCATGAGCACAAACCAAAGATCACTAGGTGGCACCATGATCAACCTTCTGCTTCCCACTGCCTTTTCTCCAATCCTCAGTCCTCACTGTGATCACTGTTTTGTCAACCCAATTCCTGAAGAAACACCGTCCTCACCAACCAAAAACCGTATACATTGCACAAGATAGAGCTCTTAATGAAAATATAATTCACCTTTTCTCTTCTTATAAGAATCTGGAGAATCACTGATCGGTTTTCTTCTTAAGTGGCAGAAGTTATCTGTGTTCCCGTTTTCATGATCCTATAGTCATCTTGTTGAAACGGTGGGCATGCAGGTCTTCAGGCAAAACCTTGTAAAAATGATTGAAGCTACGACTTTACCAAACATACGTTTGAACTTTTTAAGGTGTACAATGTTGTAGCACAAAAGGAAAATAATGTTAATGCTGAGCATGATCAGTGTTAAATATGCTGGTACGCTGCACACCCGTCGTCTCCAACACCGGGGCAGACGTGAAGTACGTTTGTGCACGGATTACAATAACAACAAAATCCCACTAGTTGGGGTCGGTTACATGAATCATATTAACGCCATCGTTGATCAATGTTCATGAGATTCGACAGAGTTTTACGCTGGCTGTTGAGGCCTAACACGACCCTCCTCCTTTATCCGGACTTGGGACCGGCTATAAAACATAACATGCAAAATACAAATATAAGGCATGAAACCAAATTCAAGCAGCAACCCTTGAACATAATACTTTATCGACCTAATAATCCAAAAATACTATAGAAAGTTAAATAATTTGTGATGGTCAAATAATCACCTATGTTTAAAAGAAAAATAAAATTCCCACGATTTTCTTTTGATTGCAATTGGATAAAAATCCAAGTCCACTGTCACCTTTTCAACTTGTGCTGGCCAAAACTCATGTTGGTGTTTCGCCTAGATAACATCAATGGAATCAGTGGCGTTTCCTTGCCCGAAGCTGACAAACTCCTTGGCTGCTACGAATGAGCAAGCAACCGTGTGAATGACGGCGATGCACCTTCTCCTCCCAACGAACCCTGAGTGATCACTTCACTTCTCTGAGAAGTGGTGCCAGAGGCAACTTTGCACGTCTATGCATCAAACTCGACGTGGAGAACTTGGCAGTTAAAACTCTGTCGAGCACCGCAATAGAGTCTTCTTACATGATTGAATACCAAGGGCTTCGGTCCTCTGTACTTTTCCGCTGCTGGAAGGTTGGACAGGCAGGATCATGATCACTGCCACCTTTGCATGCAAGAATGGACAAGAACAGTGTCCCCAACCCCGCCCAATGGCAGCCGCTGCCCACGCCCATATGGCCTTTGGCTCCATGTCCAGCACAAGAAAACACCTCCTCCTAAGTAGAGTTAAACCCCATCAACAGCTAGCACACTCCAGCTCCAATGGTTCACGCCCACGAACGAACTGCAACACAACGTCCCACTCGATCAACAGCGTGAGGCTACCGCTTGCATTAGATTTGGTTGAATCCGCACAAACAGGTGGCTGATAGCAGCAGCGGAGGGATTAATAATGGAAAATCCATCAAATTGGTGGCTTTGTAGACACCAACAGCAGATTATTTATACGTCGTCAAATTGGTCTTAGATGCCCGTGCCAAAACCTACATGCATCCAACTGTCGCGAGATCGATCGTGCAAGCCACACTCGTTTCATGCACCATGCAGGCTCCTGTTTGAACACCAACGATCACCATCCATTGGCCTAGATCATCGTAATGAGAGAGAGAGAGAGAGAGAGAGAGAGAGAGAGAGAGAGAGAGAGAGAGAGAGAGAGAGAGAGAGAGAGAGAGAGAGAGAGAGCAGGAGATGAATGCAATGGGGCTAAACAAGGAAGAAGAGAGAGAAGAATACTTGCCGAGCATTCTGCGGCGTTCTTTCCACATAATATGCTTCTCTCTCCTGTCCCTCCTACTCCCCCTATCCTTCCTCCTCCTGGCCAGGGTCAGCACTTCCTCCAACTCCAACCCCTCCACCTTATCACCTTCCCGTCCTGCTTCCACCCTGTTGCGCGCTGACTTGTTCCTCCTACGCGTCCTAATCACAGTCATCAGCGTCGGGGCAGCGGTCCACACGCTCACCGGACACCGCATCAGGCCTTCCGCCGCCGTCGCGTGGGGCTCCCTTTGCGTCATGCAGCTGTGCATCATGACGGGCATGGAGTCGACCGCAGTGGCGAGGGTTGGCGCGGTCAGCTCAGCGGGAGCCGGCGAGCACGTCGCGTGGATCAAGCACGTGATCCTCCTGGTGGGGCTCTATAAGACGATGAGGTTCTGGGGGAAGACGATCGTGAAGCCGGTGGCCGACGACGCCGTCTTCCGCGGCAGGGAGGTGGTGCAGGAGAAGTCGGACAAGCTGGTTGTCTGCGTCGCGTTCACGGTCCTCTGGATGTACCTGCTGCGGAGCGAAGTGGAGGCCATGGTCTTTGGGGCGGTGGAGAGAGGGTTGCGGCATGGGACAGGGCCGGACGGCTATGTCCGGTGGCTGGTCAGCCATGCGACGATCACCACCGGCATCGCGAGGATTGTAAAGGGGCTTGTGGACTTGGGGAGGTTGCTGCTTTGGAGAGACGAGGAGGATGAAGGCTGCCATTCCTCTGCTTCTGTGGATGACAAAGTGTGAGGATGATCACAGATTCACAGCTCATTAATCCTGCGAAATTGCTTCAAAATTGTCATTTTTTTCAGAAGCATCTTTTGTTCATATATCTATTGAATGGATAAACCATTGACAGATTAGCGATATTATTCGACCAACGGTCCCGAACTTAGTAGTTAGACGCCGATGCATCTCGGAAAGAGATCTAGACGGGAAAAAAAAATCCATGGATGGATGACAAGAATAATTAGTGTCAGTTCATAACAGATGGAAGCATTCATCAAGGCTTAACTATACTATATAAGTATGTCTTCATACGAATAAGCAGTGAATTTTGTAGCTGCGAGCAAGCTACTCGCATTTCTGTATTATAAACATATATGTAACGAGTTTTCCTTGCACTCCCTAAATTGACAGCTCAAACCTTCATTCTCTACATTAATATCTACGGGCTGTCGATATAACCACCGAACACGCTGGACTTCATGAACTTCTTTGCTACGAGAAACAAAATGGCAATTGACAATCCAATAGCCGCCAAAGTAAGCAGGCGGTCGTCCATTGAATTCTGAACTTTAGTAGGAGGCCTTCGGGACTGAGCAACCACTCCACCTGTAGCTCTAGGTGGTGCGCTAACTCCAGCAGTTACATTGACGTTTTGGTGACCCGCTTCTGGATTGACACGAGCTTCATGAACGTGAGCAGCTTCCCCTGGCACCAATTCCTGGCCTTGAGGGACCTCAGCTACAACTGCAGTGATTGCATCCTTATTTGCAACTTTTTCTTCGTGATCCATATCCTTATTTGGAGCTTCTTTTTGTTGAACAGAAGAGGCCTTCCTAAGCATGTATTCATGTATCTGTTTCAACGTCAGATAAACAAATGTCAGTACAAGCCAACTTCCTATCATGAAAAATTTCTTCAGACTGTAACATAGAGAGAAAACCAAACCTCATCGATTAGTTTTTGCCTTTCTGGGCTGCTATGCTTTGGTGCTTCTCGAGACTTGATGGCAAGCTCCCGCCTCACCTCCTTTGGGTAGTCCAAGGATCCCAAAGCTCCATTGGGGTTGGTCGGCATAAAGGCAATCAGGGCTACCAGTGCTGTCCGAACTGTAGTAAATATAGAAAATAACTCGATTTAGCCATGATCTTTAGAGGTATCTCGCAGTCATGAAGCAATTAAACAACAATCAGTAAAGGTTTTTGACAAAGCTTGCCTCTGATGAAAACTTTGTTTTGATTCAATGAAAATAGTATTGCTTTATAAGTCTTTCAATAATGATGGTGAATAACAATAGTCATGCTTTTTTAGCATAACAATAATTTTCAATAATGATAGCATAACAATCATTTTTATGAAAAAGGTAGTTTTTAGCAAACATTCTAACAGAAAATAAGTTGCACATCTGAAACCTTAAAAAAAAAGTTATACTTGAAAGAAAACATTTGCAAAACACAGTAATGCTTCTATGACAAAGAGTTTGAACCAGTTATAACTCCAAGTAATTAAACTCTATGACTACAAAATTTCAGATCCCAAGGTATCAACTATAAGAAATGTATAACTATCCCATCCCCGTAATGGGACAAAATTGATGGAAAAGTAAAGCATATGTTTCTTCAGGCATTAAATTTTCCTCTTTGACCAGCCTCCATTGGAACTATCACTATTTTCTTCCCTCCACTCAACACCGCAAAACTCTCTCAAAAAAAAAAAAAAACTCAACACTGCAAATACCACCAGGATGGTGGCATTCAGGATCCTTCCCTATAAATGACTCTTCCTAATGTTTGTGAATTTTGATCCATGTGAACAAACCTGCATCCTCTTGTTTTGAGTTCTATTCCCTCAATTCATCCCCTTTCTCAGTCCCTTTCTAGTTTAAATGCGACAGCATACAACAACAACAACAACAAAGCCTTATCCCACTAGGTGGGGTCGGCTACATGGATCATACGACGCTATTTGTTGATCTATGTTCATGCGATTCGACAGGGTTTTACGCTGGCTGTCGAGGCCTAACACAACCCTCCTCCTTTATCCGGACTTGGGACCGGCTAATGAGAAACTAATTCATTCCTCCTCTGCCTTCTTGTTTATTACTCAACAATCACTATTTCTTTGTTCACCTACCAGCTTAAATAACTACAAACAGACCATTTTATTCTTCTTTCAAAAGGTTTGTGTGAAAAATCATGCATCCCCTCATTTTTACTTTCGTTCTTTCAATCCTTTACCTTTTCTCACTCCCATCCAAGTTGAAAAAGGACAGCGTAATGATAGAGTAAACTTTTCCTTTCTTAATCTTCTTTCTTATTTTTTTTTGAGAACACTTCTTTCTTATTTATTAACTAACAATCATTATCCTCTCAAAAAAAAAAAAAAAGAAAAAGAAAAAAACACTAACAATCACTATAACTGTTTTCTTGTTCTTCTCCCAGTTTAAGGCTACAAATGGAACTCTGATGCATTCAGCATCCTCCTCTTATTATTTACTTTCTTGATTCTTATGTCAAAAGATCTATGTGAAAGGTGCATCCTCTCATTTTTCATTATCATTCATTTCAACCTCACCATTTATGACAACAAACTAAACCTTACAAACGTCTTATTGATTCTCTCTTCCATCATATTTCTTTGACTATAGCAACATAAACTAGTGTCAATGTGTTTTGTTATTCACTCTAAGCCTCTGTTTGGATAACTTTCAATAAGGGAAAAGGAGAAAGATGGAGGTAGGGAAAGAGAGGGAAGTTAAATGGGGAGAAAAAGTTTACCTCGTTTGGGAATGAAGTGGAAAGGAAAAGGAGGGGAAAAAGTTTAGTGAATAATTTGATTGAACAATAATGCCCTTTCATATATTTTTTTCTTGGGCAAATAACAACAACAACAACAAAGCCTTATCCTACTAGGTGGGGTCGGCTACATGGATCATACGACGTCATTCCACTCTATTAGTATATTCGTTGATTCATGTTCATAAGATTCGACATGATTTTATGCTGGCTGTCGGGGCCTAACACAACCCTCCTCCTTTATCCGGGCTTGGGACCGGCTATAAAATATAGGCGGAGTTTGGGCAAATAAGTAATTTCATAAATTAATCCCTTTTCCCCTCCTCTCCCCCTCATTTTGGGGTTGAAAAAAAAGGGATACGTTTCACCCCTTTTGCCCTCCCTTCCCTTTCAATTGGCCTAACCAAACAAGGGGAAAAATAAATTTCCCTTCCCTTTCCTTCCCCTCTTCTACCCCTCTTTCCCTCCATTCCAAACAAAGCCAAAGTGCCACCATAGTTCATTAGAAGTCTTCCCCCTGCATGTAGACTGTTTTAACTGATGCCATTTAATCCACGCACAATGGTCGGCATTCTCTTTTTTCACTTGTTTCAACTCCCAGTCTTAGTTTTCAATGTGCAACATAGCAGATGACAGAAAAACAATCACACATAAGACATCATCAAGAAAAATTAAAAAGCCCAATAAAATGCTCCATGATGGTTAATTTCCAATGAATTCTGACTTACCACTCCATGATGGTTGCCAATGCTCAGGGTGATAGTTGGAAATGCTTAAGCATATCTTTGTGTTCGTTTCAAAACGCCCATTTGGCTGCACATGTAACCAAAATTCAAAGAAAATGTTTAAAATAAAAGGATAAATAAGTAATAGGCTATTATCCCCAAAAATAGAGAGGGGAAATATGCATTACAGTTAACAGCATGAAGGAAGGCGGCTTCAATGGGTATTCAGCGGGCAATTGAATTCTCCCATGATATATTCCTCCCTCAAACTCTGTGTCACGAGGCCCTCTAATTGCAAACTGCCACTCAAATATGTTATCCTGAACACCAGGAGATACAAGACATGAGAACATGTCAGATACAGGTCCATCATGAGGTACGGAAAATGAGATCAAATGTAAAGCATATTCCGTTGCAGATAAGATATATAACGTCCACACTTCAAACATTTATCCAAGCATACAATCGTCTTACCAGAAACTGGAGGGAGACTGCATAATGTTTGTAAAATGTTACATTTGTAATTCTATATTCAGATACAAATCCATAGTTGTGCAAAAATTACAGATGAATCAGAGAAATTATACAACATTTAAGAAAAGATGATTACTTCTTTATGTTCTGTAAAATCGCTCTCTTATAACATAGCAAATTAAGATAGAGAACAACTGAACAGTTTGATCGTTTCCGAAAAATTGAAAACAAACGACCAATTCAACTATGAATTTAATCAACTTTGATGAGTCAAAACCAAGCCACATAAAACAAAAGAAGACGAAAACCACATCGACAAACCGGATCAGATCCTGCACAAGATTGGGAACTTCTACAGCAAAATTTTAGGGCTATAAATCAATGCGGAACCAAGACAAAAATAGAAAAGCAAAAAACATCCCGGCCAGAGGACTCGAGGGGGCAATCCAGGATTAGGGCTAGGTTTTCATCGGATCCGGCAAAACTACCTCGAGAGGGAGGCTCATGAAGTCGTCGGAGGGGGTGGATTGCATCTCCTTCAACTCCTGAAGGATCCGCTTCACCGACGGGTTCCTCCGGTTGTACTTCTCCTCCGCCATCCCCTCCCTCCCTCCCCGCCGCCCGCTCGCCGCCGCTCTCGCCGGAATATCACGTCGTTTTGTTTTTTGGGGGGTTTTCTCTTCCGCGTCTTTTGCTCGACGAAGAGGCGGAGGCGGAGGCAGCGGAAGAGTATTATTAATATAAATAAATAAAATTATACAATTAATTAAAACAGTTGGTGGATGGCTCCTCGCCGTGACGTGGTCCAGTTCCTGAAAGAACGACGTGGACAACTGTGACTGGTTGACCGGAGATGACGTGTCTGTATTTGATTGGATAGGACGTTGGACTAATTTGTTGGGCCGTCAGGTGGTAAATTTGAGGAACTCGGAAGGCTCCAGAGAGGGTTCCTTCTTTCGCACGTGTGGCATATGGTCAAAATGCGTGTCCTTTTTTTTTTCTTTTTTTTTTGAAGTAAAAGACATTTATCTCATGCAATTGTAACAAAAAAGACAAAAAAAAAAAAAATTATAACCTGTCATGGATTATGGATTATGTTAAACTTGGTCATTTATATTAGACTAATTTGGATTGATCAAATTTTGATCCACTATAATGTGTAGGCTGCTGAACGATGAATATTTTTCAAAAATACTTTTTTTTGTTTTCAATAAAAAATAATTAAAAATAATTATACTTTGCATCTAAGACCAAATAAAGTAATTATTATGAAAAAAATTACTAAACATCAAAACTAATATATAAATTATTATATCAATATATATATGTTTAATCAAATATGATATTGATATAATAGAGTTAAATTAATTAAGTACTGTGAATGCTGCATGCAATCACGTACGTACTTTGAATTGATCAACATCATTTTAATTTAATGATTTTAAACACAAGCAATATGGACGATCCAAGATCCAAAGTTCATCATTGTACAATTTTGTGATTCCACATTAATATGTATTTTTTATAATATTTTGATTTGAACCATTGACAAATATTTTGAGTTTGATGATATATATTCAAAATGTGCAATCAAACTTGGAAAGCGTGCAACCAAAATCAATAAATTATCATCGGTCTATTTCAATTTTTTGAGATAGCATGAATGAATAGTTTGAACTTTGAAGCACACGTATTATACAAATTATTAATAACAATTTTCTGGAAAACCATGATAAAATTTCTAGGAAATCATGGCGAAATGGGAAAAAATGCAATATTTAATTGCTTCATTCTGAATATTATTACATAATTATAACTATCAAACTTGAACTTTAGTTGAAATCAAGGTCATAAAAGTACATTGTGAAGAAATAAAGAGTACATCCTTTGGAAAGAATCTATCTTGCAAGTACCAATATTTTTACTTATCACAACTTCATCCTCCGACTAACAAGGTATAAAAAGAACCCATTCATTTTGTATCAAACCCTAAGTACATTACAAAGGTATTATGGACATTTGACAAAATCGTAATAAAATCTCTAATATAAAAGTCCAAGTACTTTCTTTTTTCCTCTCTGACCTAGGAATTGAGGAAGAAGAACAATGAATATAATCTATGTTAGGTTTTCTTCACGAGATAAATTATGTACCGCAAGAAAATTTGAGAAATTTAAGGCGACACATAGTTTTATTCGATGAAAAAATAGAAGAGAATTACAAGACAAATTATTTTCTTTTTGACCCTAATTTCATAGTGAGACCCCGTAGTGCGAGGACGTCTTTTATTTTCGAGTGTCTTGATTTTCAGTTGGGATAGGATTTAAGGCATTATTAACAATCTACATAATATCAATGAAGGAAAGGAAGCAAGAGAAGAAGAAACATGTAAGAACACTTAATAAGTACGTTAAAATATCCAATTCCTCTTTTTTCTCTCAATAATTATTTTTGTGTATTGAGAGCAATAATAACACCGATGTTCTTATTAGGAATTGATTGATGGTGCATTTAATTACTTATGCATATTGTATAGATTGATCTAATTACTTATGCCTTGGAACAAACCTTACAAAACCATGTTTGTTGTTTCTATGTGATGTGATCCTTTGGTTGACCTCTTAGATCAGTATCAATGAGGTTGTTTTAGTTTAGATTAAACTTTATATGTTAATCCTAATTGATGAATAGAATCTCTCCCAATAACTATCCAAAATTACCTCAAAATATTCAAGAAAACTCATGTCTATGTTCACTTCAACGGTATGAGGTATGAACATTGGATCACGGCAATGAGCAAGGCACAAATCTAGGATTATTACAAAGATCCAAGACTAATGCTCTTCTTAGTGGAAAATGGTTCATTTCCTTCAGCAAGATTATGATAGCTCTTTAGAGTATCTAGAACAATTTTAGCTAATTGTTGGATGTGTATTTATTGTGGAGATTTTAATATAGACAGGATAAAGCAAAAGAGACAAAGAAGAGGTGGAAGAAGAAGACAACTTTTGGAAGCTTCAGTAAATCTAAAAATGTTTTTTCTTTCATTCCCCTGCTATTTATATATGCTCAACTTATGGAGTTGAGCTGTATACCACAGAAAAATTCAAAAATATCAAACTTTGTTATTAACTCAAACCTTATACGACTGGTTATTGCAAATATGATTATGACCATATTTATTATCTAATTACACACAAAAGTAAAGGCTTTCGTATGTCATAACAAACATAAAATTAGGAATTATAAACCATTCATTTACCCAACTAGCATCTCTTTTACCCAAAATAATTCTTATCATTTACCCAAATCAAATCTCCACCAGTTCTTATGTTGTTAGGACCGACAGACATCCATTTCAAGTCGAACAGATTAGACCGTTCGGTCGAACCCAATAGAAATAAAATATCATATTTAATATGGTATACTAAATTAAGTTATTATATTTTGATTATATACTTATGTCAAAATATAATTATACAAAAAATAACAATAATAAATTATAACATTTAAATTTAAGATTTGATGTTAAAATTATTACACACTTAATAAATGAAAATCTTATTGAATTTGATTATTTTATATACTTTTCCATTGTTTATTTTTTTGTATTTCATATCTTTTTTATGTTAGAAGCAACAAATAAATATTTTTTTTCAAAATATTATGAAAAGCTTATATTTTCTATAAATAAATATATAGTACAATTAGTGGTTTATTAAATTTGAACTTATTACATATTGAATTAAATAAATTTTTAAATATATATATTATTGTATATATAATACTATACTATTATATGTATGCCATAGTTTTGTTGTATATTATACATATAACAAAGAAGTTTGCTCCATTCCTTTCTAACTAATTTAACTAATATAATAAATATATATAATATAATAAATAATTAATTAACTTATATTATAATATACATTTATGATATTAAAAAATGAATAAAATTATAACCCATAAGTCAAAGTTCAAAGTTTAATAAATTTTAGACTAAATGAAGGACAAAAGAACAAGTATACAAACTATAAACATAGTCCCACCTTGCTAATAGTAGCAATATGAGAGTAAAGGGACAATTATAAATAAAGGATGAGACAAAGGGGCCAATGTGATTCTTCATGAAGAAAGTCTATATTTAAATATTTTCTAAATTTATAATAATAAAGTTTATAAAATTATCTTTTAACAAATTTTTTTTTGGTTGACTAAAAAACTATGGTTCAACTTGGATTTCGACAGATTTTTGAATGGTCTTGATTGGTTTAATCTGGTTCAACTGTGGATCTAGTTTTGAGCCTTATAATAAGTCGTCTTGGTGGCCGATTGATCGTCGGACCAGTCTAATCGAGTGGTCCGGTCTGGCCCTAATAATATAGTATTTTGTGTGGCGGTCTCAAAACCTTTGGATGGTCATCAGTTTTCTTGCATTCATGATTTGCATGGGAGATCTTAATCCTTAAAATGTCATTTTAATTGATTATTTGGTTTCCATGCTTATTTGTTTACCATAATCTAATGTCCATCTTAAAAATTCTTTGCGATTATATTAAATTCAACATATTTCCAGCACTGGCAAAAAAAAGATGTACAATCACAACAAGATTTGAAGAACTAATGATGGGACCAAAGTTTCTTTTTGCAGAAATAAATTTTGAAAAAATTGCATGAAACTTTTATGTACATGATAATTCTTTACTTTGTAAAAAGGAAGGATAGAGGAGGTGGAAGATAGAAGAGAGAGAATGTGTTAAAAAAGATAAGCTCAGAGAAAACGTTGGATGAAATTGAAGGAGAGATGGAGTGAGTCTAACACAGAATTTAAAATTGAAAATAAATGATAGAATGCTCACTTTGGAGTGGCATTAAACTTTTGCAAAGTGACATGAAGAACAGTTGTTGGTGAAAGTGTCAGATCACGTTCTTCTTGATCCATGGCTGGATCCAAGCACGAGCTAACACTGGAATCAATATAAATTATTTGAACGGTCTTTTTCTGTGACACGAACTAGTTGTATTAGTTTGAATTCTCTTGGCTTTAAGTTTACTATAAAAGATGCAAATAAAACAGCTGATGGCACATAGAGACTTTTGAGACGAGCATTTGCTTCAGAAGACACTCTTTGGCATATTCCATCAAAGTTGATCAGTTACTTTTCCTACCCTTTTTTTTTATCAAAGTTTTTGCCAACAAAAAAACGAGAAAACAAGCTGTTTCTGAACTGCTGAAACCAGTAGCACATTACGTTCATATTTGATAGATGAATTCATTGTTATCTCTATCTTTACCACAATTTTTTTTTTCTCTTTGAAGTTGGATACATTTCAGTTGCAGGATTGTGATAGTCTTGCTTATTGCATTTGATTGCCTAACCACCAATTCATAGGTCAAATAGCCGATGCCAAACATATCGAAGCAAAATACCAGCCACAGTTTCTCTTGATGACTCCAGAAGCGTAGAGAATAGGAAGGGTATGCAACACTGCAAGCGTGATAATATAGTGTTGATCATGCAAATTTCAGACAGTGATTCTCCAAAGTGGTAGCTCGATGATGATAATACTCTTCAGAGAAATCTGGGTTTAACTGCTTGAAGAAAAATCTGAGGATATATTTGTAGGATTCACCAAAGATGAGTACGCCCATTATAATATTTGGTGTTTTCATTAACCACAAGAAACCAAGATCAATCAAGATTTGGAGTAATTGTGATGTGAATTCTGACTTCTGAGTCATCTTGCAACATGCAAACAGACATAGAGGTGCACTGTTCCAGCTGAATCAGTGGGCACAACCACACCAGAAAAGTGTCTGCTTTAATATGTAACTCAATCTCATATATAACATTCTCTCTTTGTTCCGCTAAGCTTTTGCAACAAGCAAAATGTTCTACAATTGGAACAGAAAACATCCACATCAAGTCTTCACCCTGCAATCAAAAGTTTATGCTATCTCTACAGAGTTTGCAGGCATAAATCTCAGAGTCTTCCAATATCTATTCTCTCATAGAGCTTCAATTTTAAACTATTGAATCACACTGCAAAAGATCTCTCATCATGTAAAAAGACAACCTTAATTGATTTTCAATCAAACAAGGATACATAATCATGATCAGATCGCCGGAAGCATGGATCTTGAATCAAACGGGTTATTACAACTATGACAAGTTGACAACCATTGAACACTGGGCATCAGAGACCAGCATTTGAATAAAGATCTAATAGTAGACATATTCACAATGTTAAGTTATCCAACCATAATGTCTAGTACAATAAGCAACTGCAAGCCAACATCAAATAAACTAAAGACAACTTATTAAAACACAGAAAACCAACACAAAGCATTAAATACTGAACTAATAGGATAATATGTGGAACCAAATGCGACAAAGGTCTCATAGTTGGGGCAAGGACTCAGAACATTAACATGTCTGCAGCTGCTGTGATCGGCTGGGCAGGGCAAGGGAGCTGCCATGGCTTCAGAAGCGGGTCTGGAATCTCCTGTATGTCCATGGCCATGCCACTGACCTCTTCCACCATGCGAAGCACCGAGTTCAGAGACTGCAGCCTATCGGCCAGTTCCCTCTTCTGAGCCCTCAGAATAGAATTCTCAGACTCCACCTTGATGTAATGCTCGGTCAACAGATTGGCCTTCAGTTCAATCTGGTTGTTCTGGTTCTTGAGCTGCTCTGCTTGCATGATAAGTTCCTCCAGATGCTGCTGCTTCTTCATCCTGGACCTCCTGGCTGACTCCCTATTTGAGAGCATCCTCTTGCGCTTCCGGTCGTCATTTCCAAGCTGCGGATCTCCTTCGGATCCTGACGAGCCACGACGGGCTGACATGTCTCTCCCTGCCGGATGTCCTCCTTTTCTATCTACCTTCCGGCGAGTTTATAACCAAAATCCGGCAGAAAAAGAAATGGCCCTCAAGGCTTCTTTCCAGTCAAAACAATTGGGGAAAAAATTGGATCTAATCGCTAATGAAGAAGGGACCAAAACGAGGAGCAGTAGTTCACGAGAAGACGTAGAACCAGTAGAGGAAAACAACGGAGAAGGAATGGAGGAAGCAGATGCGGAGATCCGCCAGATTCATGAGACCTTTGTTTTACTACAAGAAAGGATACGAAAACATTGAGATCAGGCACAACAAGATCGCCAACTACTGTCGGAACTACTCGTCCTACGAGCAAAGAAAGAGTTTTTTTTTACACAGTTCAGCTATCTGATCCAAGGAAGAACAAACAGAACCTTTGTGCCGAATCTTTCCTGCAAGTCTCTCGCGAAACGAGACCAACCCAACAGGGTGCTGATTCGAGCAACAATCAAGATCAGATTTTGGGAATCGGGAGAGGAAGAGATCGCCCCGACAGACGAAATCAGCAGCCAAATAAGAGATTTTGAAACCGGATTCCTTACCCGAAGGATGAATCCAACCCAATCCAACGATTGGACAGGAAAAAAAGGAACAGATCGTAGGAAAAGAAAAAGAAATCTACAAGAAAACTAAAAGAAAAAGGAAACAAGGAAAGGAAAAGGAAGGGAGCAACCAGAGAAGACTTAGCTGGAAACAGGAGAGCAGAACACGCCTTTATAGGAGAGAGAAACCAAACGAAGGAAGGTTTGAAGGAACCTGAGATGGCTCTATTTATAGGAGACGAGAGGGGTATTTTGGGAATCGATCCAGGGGTATTTTGGGGACAAGATTTTGTAGGATCTGCGATTCCACGTCATTATAATAAAAGATATTTTCGACAGAGGTTGGATTTTGATGTGGTGGTTGACTTCATCTAGAAACATGGGGCACGTTGGATGATGGGAATCTACGATGAAAATTGTGTCCTTTTTTTTAATCTCCTTTTCTTTGATGTTACAAATAAAATCATATTTTATCATTTGATTGATTAATAATTTGAATCCCGGAATATTAATGTCTAAATTTTAGTTTGAACCTTAAATGCAAATTTTGGATCCAAGTTAAAGTTACATTTTTTTATTAAGGAAATAAAAGTTTACAAAAAAAAAAATTTGATTTAGTATTTAAAAATGTGCAGCCTTTATGAATATTTGACGTCATAAATAGTTTTATAGTTGGTGACACCTGGTGGAGTTAAGTGCACCCCCAGTTGTTCTTATAAAATCGTTTTATTTGACCAAATATATTTATTTCTTTATTACATGATAGGCCACATTTACCACACAAAATATTTTGACCTTTTGTTGGAATCTAATTTAAACTTCTCCAATTGAGACATGCATGGTTAGGTTAACTCATAAACTAAGTAAAAAAATTCACAAGATTAAACCTTCGGTAGGTGTTCATATTTTATGCTTAATTATTTAAATCTATTAATTACACGTATATTATAAAGTAAATAGATAGAGGTCGTGCAAAATTAAAAAAATCCACATATGCAGAATATTTATTTTCCTTTTTGAGTTATCGTCTGGCATGCCTGTGTGCTTATAATCGACTCTTCGAGCAAAATTGTGATAGATCAATTCGAAAAGAACAAATAAATAAATAAATAAATTGCATGAGAAAAAAACTCTAATTAAATTTTGGGATGATTCCAAAGAGGTAATTTTTTCATACATAATTTATTTTAAGTATTTTAAGGAGTATTTTTTAAAATATCTCTTAAATTATAACGATTTTTCGTATCTAATTCTAAATTATGAACTTATCATATATGTGATTCATTCCCACTTTAGCCATTTCGTTAATTTTTTTATTATTTTTATTTATGAAAAGATTAAAATATCCTTTCATGAATTGTTCTACCTTTTGATATTTAAAATAAAATAAAATATTTTGACAATTCAGCAATGTCAAAAAATCTTCTTTTTAAAATATTATAAATTATAAATTGTTATTTTATTTTTTAAACATTAAAACAAAGGGTAATTCATGGAAGGGCATATAATTCAGGGTTAGACGCAAAAAGTGTTATAGTTGATGAGAAATTTAAAGAAATAATCCTTATTTTAGTTATTAATTCATAATTTGTTATTTTTTGAATTATCGATATAATAGAATTTAGCATTCTATAAAATCATGGCATCCTATTTAACACATTTAAAAAATTTCTATCAACATTTGTATTTTATTTATAATGTTCATGATTTAAACATTGAAAATACATTTTTGTTCCTAAAATATGTGTCCCCTTAGAAAAAGGTCATCCGAAAAATATTTTTGGATAAGAAAAAACATATCAAATATTTTCTTGGGATATTAACACAAGTAAATGATTTTATAAAAAAATTTATAATCAAAATTTGGATGTGGTAACTTTCAATCCTATACTTCGAAATCGCTCAACCTTATCCATGAAAAAAATATTACAAAGTGCGTATGACAGCATGAGAGAGAGAGAGAGAGAGAGAGAGAGAGAGAGAGAGAGAGAGAGAGAGAGAGAGAGAGAGAGAGAGAGAGAGAGAGAGAGAGAGAGAGAGAGAGAGAGAGAGAGAGAGAGTATATTCTTGTCCACTTCAGTGTAAGATTCCTCCTAACACGAATTGAGATCTTATCTTCTTACTGATTTATCTCTAGAAGGCTCGTGCTTAATTAAAGATAATTAACCCAAACTTTATTAATTTATTTGCAATTGCTAGAACAGACAAAACAGGCATCTTCCTTGGAAAGGGATATTAGTAATATCATATTAGTCCAATTTGATTAGGTCTAACATTTGTGTTATTAACTGGGAAAGGTATCATTATCATCACGCAAAAAAAAAAAATAAAAAAAAGAAGAGAAAAGCAATGAGACGTTCTGATTGGATGAAGAAAACGGAAGGCAACGATTGGCCAATCACAAGTTGGAAGTTCTTACGGTATTGGTCTAATTGTTTTGCTGTAAATTGTAATGGTAACCTTGTGTTTCAAACAAAAAAGAGAACGCACCGGATTGGAAATTGGGGTAGGTGAGCTTGGAGAGTTGGAGGAATCCACTTCCACCGACTTGAGAGAGAGAGAGAGAGAGAGAGAGAGAGAGAGAGAGAGAGAGAGAGAGAGAGAGAGAGAGAGAGAGAGAGAGAGAGAGAGAGAGATTTTTAATAGCTTGAAAATTTTCATAAAATATATAATTACAACAATTTCCAATGCAACGCTTCAGATCTATTCAAAATAAGTATTTTATTAAATAAATTTGAAATTCGAAATTATATATGACTCCAAATTGGAGTCAACCGAGAGTTTCAAGTTTAAAAATATTTAAAAATTAAAATAATAATGTTTTTAATAATTTATTTTAAAACTTAATTATTTAATTTTGAAAATTGAGAATTTAAAGATTTCATGTTCATACTTATGTTTTTAAATAAGTTTATCAGAATATTAAAAAAATTTAAAACTAAACACACTAAAATCCCAACCCAATAACACTCTTGCTTGAACTTTTACGAGCTGGGATTTGACTAAACCTCATCTAACACAAACACGCTCCCCCCTTCTTTCTCTCTCTATATATATGCAAGGAGATCCGCTCATTTGCGGATCTACTACAGATGTTATTCGTGATGATTCATCTTATAAGGAGCATACTGGATGACTCTCTCTCTACCCTCTATCTGTCTCTCCCCCCCCCCTCTCTCTCCCTCCCTCTTGCTCTCCCTCATATCCGATCTCCTCCCTCCCTCTCTCTCTCCACCCCTCTCTCTTCATCTCAAACCCCCTCTCTCTCTCCCTCCCTCTTGCTCTCCCTCATATCCGATCTCCTCCCTCCCTCTCTCTCTCTCTCCACCCCTCTCTCTTCATCTCAAACTCGATTTGTCCTCCATCTGGCCGGCGAGTGTAGTGGATGAACCCTAGGTTGGGCCCCTCTCATATTCGATCTCTCGTCCCTCCCTCTCTCTCCCCTCCCCTCTCAAATTTAGTTTGGCCTTCCTCGATCTGGTGACTACAACAAACAAACGTCCAAGGCACTGGCATCCTTTGCTTCGATGTCAGCTGCCACGACCTCCAAATTGTCGGCTCCGAGATCATGCCCAGGTCGCCCTCCATTGCGGCCTCTAAATCGTTGGAGATGATCAGAAGGAGAAATGTTGTTCTTCCACCGAAGAGTGCGCTCTGCTGCCGAAGAGAGAGATCCGGTCGTGCAACAGCCAACGAATTGGAAGAAAAGAAGGTTGACGAGGTCATATTTTTCGTGAGATCTTTTTATGGTTCGAATGAGGCTGATCCACAAATGAACAATTTTGATCACGCATGACATAGTTCAATTTTGGTGTACCCTACCTTGTTCCCTATCTTCATTCAACGGTTCATGATTGAATCTCTCAAATAGTTTATCACAGTTGGATGAGGATTTGATGATGAAGAAGATATGAAACAAGATGAGGTAGAGAATACTATTGATCAATGGTTCAGATAAATAACGTACTTAAATAATGTTAATGATGAAATTTAATTATTCATAATATGAACCATTGATCAGTGGATCAACGATCCAGATGCACTTAGCATCCTCTAGAATAGAAGGTGTTCTGGAGGTATATTAATCCCTACACACACACATATATGGGTAAAATGGAGGTGTCAAGCATCCTTTGCTTCACACCTTATGAAAGATCCTCAACCATCTAGATTAGATCTGATGGCTTAGATCAAATCTAATCAGATGCTGTCAAGATCTGATCCAACAACTGAGGATCATCTCTTGCAGGCCTTCCTCCCTCCCTCCCTCCCTTGATCAGGATCCCATGCTAGCCCTCGTTGTTGCCTCTCCGGTCGCCCTCATAATTGTCGATCGCTCTCGCCATTGCATTGCTGATCATCTTCGCCCTCGCCTCGCCGAAGAGGGAGAGGGAGAGAGAGACAGAGGAGGGAGGGAGAGAGAGATCGCGCGATCTCTAGGTCGCTTCGCTGATCGCCCTCGCCACCGTGACCTTCGTCTCATTGATCGTCCTCATCATCACCTCGTTGATCGCCCTTGTCCTCGCCCTCGCCTCGTCGGAGATCGATAGAGGGAGAGAGAGATTGCACGACCCTTGCCCTCTTCATCACCTCGCCGATCGTGCTTGCCCTCGCCCTTACCTCACCGGAGATAGAGATAGATAGATAGATAGATATGGAGAGAGAGTTCGAGATGGATGCCAAAATATCATGAGCGATCGTGTGAGCCATCGCCAAAATCTCTCGCAACTCCGATGACCTTGAGTTGGGCCGCGCTGCCCCGATTGAATTGGAAGATGAGCCCGACTCGTCCAAGAAGGACCTTGTGGTTTCCCAGAGGTTCGCGCGGGCGGAGCTCAAATTGCTCATCAGCAGCTTCACGGCGATGGAGACAATCTGGGAGGGCGGCTTTAGCACCATCTACTTTGCGCCTCTCATCTTCCACCTTGGCCACCGTGAAGATCCACCTGAACAGTCAGCACCTCCACTGCAGCTTTTGCCAGGAGCTTGACGTTCTCCTCTGACTTTGCCACCCCCACATCGTCTGCCTCCTTGGCTACTAGGACGACTATAGTCGATTACCTGAAGCACTGAAGTGCCTCCGATTTGCTTTGTTTTGTCATGAATGATGGGGTCGCCGAGGTACATCCGGTCATCGGGGTACATCATCCCGCACTACCTCTGCTCGGGGATGGTCTCCAACAAGAGCGATGTTTCCAACTTCGGGATCCTCCTCCTGGAGCTGGTCACTAGCACAGAGGTGTAGGACTTGGAGACCGGCCACAAAAGAGAGGGCGACTAGTAAGGGTGATGCCCTAGTAGCAACGTTGATGAGGATTCGGCGGAGGAAAGCGATGATGAGGGATTTTTTTGGTCCAATTTGAACCGGTCCAGAAATTTGGATATCAATTATTTTTCCATTTTGTGTCGCTAAATTATGGTGCCCCACAAGGTCCTATCGCCTTGAACAAATGTTTTTTTCTATTATCCTTTGTTTGCCATATGTAAAGAATCACATGGATTAGTCTTTCTACATAATTAATTTTTTCAAGAAAAAAATGGAAGATCTATTTGAATTGTTGATGGCTTTGTTTGTCATATATGCTTGATGTTTTATTGGTGTTCAACCATCTTGAACGGACAATGATGTAAAAAAGTTGGTTTTTAAGTTGCATCAATAAAATCAAATTATATAAATGTTGGCCCATGAATGAAATCCATATTAATATCTTTGATTGCTATTTTTAGTAAAATAGTGCTACATTTGGTAATTCAAGTATAAAATGAATTATGGTGGCATCTATTACAAGTTACAGCTTTTGTAATATTCTTTGTTATAGTTCATCATATTCCATTACAATCCATTACAGTTGTTATAGTTTAAAATACATATATCCTAGCATTGTATAATTACACCTTGTATACCAATTATACTTTAGAACAGAACACTAAAAAAAGAGATAAATATGGATTCTAACTATTTGTTTATATAATTTTGAGAATTAAATGTTAAAATTAATTGTTCATTTAACAAAGATATATAGATGTAATGAGGTTGAGCTAAGGGTGACCACGGCTTGACCTAATCAATCTAACACAATTCAATTCCAAAAGTTTTCAATGGGATATTGGGTTGAAAGAATAGAAATTCAACACCCAAAACTTTTGACACAAGGATATCAATATTACTAACAATGATTGGTATAGTTGAATAGCGAGTAGCTCTGGGTTCAATTTTTAGAATCATGATATTGGCCAGGATTTATCTTTATCACTTTTGCCTAAACACCTGTATACCGATGGAATCACTAATCATGATAAATTCGATCCATCTTCTTTGACGCATGTCCATATCTTCCGTGAGAAGATGTATTTCAATCTCTTATGGTCTGAGAAAATAATATCACCAACTTTTGTGGGCAAAGACCACAACTGTCAATCCCACATCATGCATTGAATATTTCTTTTGCTTTGATGTGTGGGCTACCCCTTTTCATGTTGCCTAAATAGAGTCCTAAGTTGGTGTCACATGATTCTAATAAATGACATTACCTCCTTGGCCTGACGATGTCGTCCGAATAGACATCATCGAATATATTAGAATGTCGTTGATGAATACTATCACAAACTTACCTAGATATGATCTGGACACTCCATTCATTGAATCCATGAAGGCTATGGGTGCATTGACCAATCCGAAGGGCTTCAGCCAAAAATGCCTAATGCCCATATTTTTATCTGAATGTTGTCTTCAACAAGTTATCGTCGACCATTTGGAGCTAATGATAGCCGCTACTCAACTCAATCTTTGAAAATCCTTTTATCACAATTGGTCGAATTTGTAGTTGATCTTGAGTCAACCAGTTGACGTGGAGAAATTATGTATATTTTTCATCGTTCAATATGCATTTATTCCATGGTTTACTATATTCTCATGCTTGAACACATGCTTTATTATTAGTGAAATGCAACTTTCATTATTTCTCCACATCAATCTTCTAAATATTGTATTTTTGGGATATTATTACTTGTGTTGATTGCTTTTCATACAGAAATCTCAATCGATAATTCATAGGGGTATTAAAGTGTATACCCCCCACACACGCATATGGGGAACACGAGTGTATTCCCCCAACTCAGACACTTAGACAAATTTGAAGGCAGACGATGCAGTTCACTAGCCCAATTGTACAAAGCAGCAAACAATAAAGAAAATAATACTTTTCCATGTCAGCCTCTCTTCTCCCTTCTCTCTTGTATTTTTCTTTCTTCTTTTCATTCTTTTCTAGTTTTCGTAATGTATAACTAACCAGCCAACTAGTGGTTGGGGATGTTAATCATGATTTTCGTACTCTGTTCTTATTCTTCTTTGATGCTTTGATGTCTAACTGAATGTCGAGCTTGCTTATAGTTTTAATGATATCTGTCTGATCACTGTTTCATCGTATAAGTCTTTACTTTTCTGATATGTATTTGGATTTGAGCTCGTGAATCGTGTTCACCTTGCACCCCAACCATAGGGATGTTAAAGGCTCTACACGACCGAACGTAGAGAAATCGAGCTTTGGTGAAGATGATTCCTTGCGTGATTTTTTGGTTTTTCTCACAGCTGTAATTCAGGGGGAGTTCTTGAATCATTACTACCTTGCACCCTGACCGTAGGGATGTTAGAGGCTCTATGCGACCGAACATAGAGAAATCAAGCTTTGGTATGCAATGGTGGTTCATGGTTTGGTTTAGACGTCGTTCATTTTTTGATTTGCGGCGTGAGAAGGTTATGCTTATTACGAGTTTCTAGCAATAAACGACAACATTGAGTTGGGAACTCGGATCATCCTAGACAAATTCGAAGAGTGTTCGTGTGTTCTTTCTTCGTCACTGCTATTTTTTATTCCTTTTTTATTTTTGAAAGTTTTACCCAAGAGGGGCATTCAATCATTTTTATCCTAAATGAAGTTCAGAGGACGTAAGTTCCAAGTGAAACATTCCCCCGCCTAGTGAACTCTTCTCTGTCTACTTTGGCATTAAAAACCAATAAAAAATAGTGTAATCTTATTTGTTATGATTTATAGTTTATAGTATTTCACTTTCTCACCTATAGACTTATGTTTTTCCTTCAAATAGTTCAATTAAGTGTGAACATTTTAATTGTCTCTGTGGATCGACTTTCAAGCGCTATAATGATATGTCGTATACTTTCGATTCTCGTAGTAATAATATAGAGGATTTATAAGTTTAAAACTTCATTCGACATTCTTCTATTTTAACAATATACACACTTTATGCGAGTCACCAGTATAGTAGCGGTATGCCATCACTTTTCAACACCATTCAATGTTGTCGTTTCCCATGTCATTATACCATTGAATTGGTCTGATAGTTACAGCGCTTTATGCTTCCTCGGAGGCCCGACTTGAGATCTTTGACCCACCACTTGATGCGGTTCCATTCTTATTGTTGTCGCGAATACTTCTCCAACTCTAAGAACTTAGTCAAATATTGCTTGGTCGTCATAGTACCCTACTGTAGATTCAAGTAGTCCTCTTGTCTTTTTTTCCCTTTGGAAGGAGGCAAATAAGATCCTTGAACGCCTTTTTAAATTTTCTCCAAGGGTTTACGTTCTGCTTGGAGAATGTCTACTTTTGCGATTTTCCACCAATGCCTAGCGTCACCTGTCAAGTGTTTCATAGCACAAGTAGTCTTGCAGCCCTCATCACAACTTATTTTCACCAAGGTCTGATTAATTTCCTTCAGCCATTTATAGGCTTCCTCGAAATCATCCTTTTCGTCAAATTGAGGAGGTTGCAACTCAAGAAAATGCTTAACGATCTCTTCACGATCATCATGTGGAGGAGCGTTATGACTTTGGGTATCGCTATATTCCATATGCTCTCAACGAGACCCATGGCATGATGATCCATGTCTCAGTTGCTCCTCTTGATGTCCATTGGCCCATTTATCATTTACTCGTAGGCCTTGGGCTGCTTGGCCTTTTGCTTGCGTTGTTTGGGACTGTTGGTTGGCCGATTGAGATCCACTTCTTGGACCATGATAAGATTGATGAAATGTCACTAACTTGGGAGCCATCTGTTCTCACCCAACAATAACCATACAATTCCATTAGTGTGAGTTCAATAATTCATACTATAATTCAATACGTACTTGACCCTATTGGATGTCCACAGTGGTTGCTCGTGATAGTTGGACATGAACTCCAACTTATCTATTTAGAAACAGCTAAAAAGTGTCTCTCCTTAGGCTTTCTGTAACGCCCTAAGACACACGTGACTTTCACGTACTCATAGTCATCTCAGAGACACTACACAATTCTTTATAAAATAAATTTTCAGAAATATAAACTATAAACGCGGAATAATAGTAACTAAACAACTCAATAGGACTCAATCTAGAGTCAACTCTATGTCATGTGCAACATCCATCTGTCATTGAGCTAAGCCATATGCAGAATCATCTTCTATATCAATCCTCTCACTTGCAAGGATCCAAGTATAGAAAAAATCTATGAGTAAAAAAATACTCAATACATAGGGTCTAAATCAATAAACGATAATCGATAATGCTCAAGATATGAACAATAAATCAATTCAGCTCATGGAATAATACTATACGATAATCAATTCATCATGATATTAATAAATCAATAGGGATAACAATTATCCATTAACAATGTCAATAAGCTTGATCAATATGACACTGTTCAATTAACAATTTCCAATTCAATAACAATGGTCATTGGCGAATAACAATTCAATTCAATGGGTAGATGACCATGATCTATACAATTCAATTTGATTTGATTCAATTTAATGATCAATTCAATTATCAATGTTAGGAATTGTACAATACAATAGAGAGTGCTTAGTCAATTAAGGGAATCTCTTTCATGTAGGCCAGTGGGGGATATCAACCCATGACAAATTGCCCTCCAATAATAACGCTAACAATGATTCATGATGGCAGGGATCATGACCAATCAGAGGACACCTATAGCTTCTCTAAAGGATGACGTCTCAAACTTTTAAGTACACTATCTACGTTATACAATATCAATAACAATAACAATATTCCCCAAAGAGCTCAAAGACAATCGGAGAACATAAAGACCCAGTAGCTTTTAGCTTTTATCTTGTTTACCTAATTTAGTTTAGTTTTAACAAGATCAAATCAGAAGAAAACTACATGATCAATATTATAATCAATGTTATAATATACTAACAATATGATCAATATGACGACAATGAAGTCAAGTTTGATCACGCTATAATCAGGTAGGATAATAATCACATGAACAATATGATCAGATTTGACTAATAACATTAGATATGATAATAATAAAATCAACCATGACATGATCTGATCCAAACCAATTAATAGCAACAATTCAATTAACCATAATTTAATATGTCAAACTACGTTTCCTGCCTCAAGAACCCGACCTCTGTCAGGTGGAACCTGGGACGTGTTCAAGGAACATTCGATATGCCTTGGCCAGGGTAAACCCGGGTCGGGCAGAGTGTGAACCCGAGCCGGGATGACCTTGGTTCACGTCCTCCGTCCAGTGCGTTGTAACCCGAGCCTTGTCAGCACTAAACTCGAGGCGGGCTATAGG
Organism: Pontederia crassipes; assembly: GCA_030549335.1. Classification (NCBI taxonomy): domain Eukaryota; kingdom Viridiplantae; phylum Streptophyta; class Magnoliopsida; order Commelinales; family Pontederiaceae; genus Pontederia; species Pontederia crassipes. The sequence continues at coordinate 36,918,001 of CM060197.1, read as the reverse complement.
GAACCCTAGCCGAGTTCTACGAACTCAGTCCATTCTTACTACGAATCGCACTGAGTTCTATGAAACCCGTGCCAGGCAGAACAAAACCCGGGCCGAGTTCCGTCGCCGACGAGAAGCCACGTTCTGATGCGACTTTTTGGCTATCATAACTATACCATACAGTATTTAATCGATGCAAAATCTATATAAATGGAATCTTAGTACATAGGAGAAGAGAATATAGTTCCATGTCGCGGAAAATCGATGCTATGAAAATCCCCCTACGTACCTAAAGTTGCCTGAGAAACTAACTAAAAATCCTCCTATTGGAAATTTGCACAAACATTGAACTTTGAACGGCGATTCCTCTCATCCACATCTCGAAACCTGTGACCACCACCTGAAAGATGTTCTCCTATATGCCAGCTTCTAAACCAACCGCAAGATGCCCTTTGAAACGCCTCAGTTTGTGTGAAAACGAGAGACGAAGTGAGGCTCATGGTGCAAAAATTTTGTTTTTCCAATATAAGTTTCAGCCACTCGTTTAATACATATTTATAGAGATAGTCTTGGGTTCTAATTTCTATTGGGCCTTGGACTCTCTTAGAATCAATCTTAGTCATCCATCACTAATTAAGTCTTTGTTAATTATTCAGGATTAATTAAATTCAAATTTAAATAACCATAGTTATAACAATTTTCTTCTCTTCTCAAACTCCATCTTATCTTTCCAACTTCTCCTCTAATTTCTATCAATTAGAAATTAAATAATTCTAGAAAATTAAATAATGATTTTCCAAACTCAAATAACTAATAACAATATATTTTATTTAATATTGGACCGGATAGTTACATGGTGTTTTATCGATGTTTAACCATCTTGAACCAACAAGGATATAAAATGTTGTTTTCTCCGATGCATGAATGAGATCAAACTATATAAATATTTGTCCATGAATGTAATCCACATTAATTTTTGGATACACGATGACAGCGAATTATTTTCAGGCTATGAATGAGCTGTGCAATTAGTTTGCCCGTTCATCCTTCCAATTATGAATTCACCTAATAATTATCAATGAATCTACATTTCTATATAAAGGATCACAAATGACTCATTCGAAAACCAACAACGAACACCACTCATGGGCAAAAAAATAACACTTGATGTTGCTGCTATTACGATGGGTGCTCCGAGAAAATATTCAAATGCTTGTTGGATTGCCCAACTCCGCCTATATTTTATAGCCGGTCCCAAGCCCGGATAAAGGAGGAGGGTTGTGTTAGGTCCCGACAGCTAGTATAAAATCCTGTCGAATCTTATGAACATGGATCAACGAATATATTGTGTTAATGCTAGGTCGTTACCCGTAAGTAACGCGCTGTACAGCTCGGGTACAGTGATAAGAGAGCAAGAGCCGCTGCATCCTCGTCTGAATGCAGTGTTAAATGAGCAAGGGCTACCGCACTCTAATGGACGGAGGCGGTTAAAGAAGCTAGTTCATGAGACTAAGATCAGATTAGGTTCTTGGAACATTGGGACGTTGAATGGGAAGCGCCTCGAGGTGGCACAAGTAATGGACCAGCGTAAGATTAGTATCTTATGCTTGCAAGAAACTAGATGGGTAGGAGAGGGAAGTAAAGAGATTAGGTTAAATGGTTCCAAACTTTGGTACACAGGTAAGGCAAATGGAAGGAATGTTGTTGGTATTATCGCGGATGCAGAACGGAGGAAGAATGTTGTGGAAGTTAAAAGGATTGAGGATCGAATCATATCCGTGAAAGTAATTGTTGGAAAGGAGACTATGAACATTATTAGTGCATATGCACCCCAAGTAGGAGTAGAATCACATCTCAAGGAGAAGTTTTGGGCAGATATGGAGGGTTTGATTGAAAGTATACCAACAACCGAGAAAGTTTATATTGGGAGAGACCTTAATGGACATGTTGGTAAAGAGGCAGGACCACATGCAAGGGTTCATGGTGGTTTTGGTTTTGGGGAGTTGAATGAGGAAGGATAAACTATTATTGATTTTTCTTTAGCATACGACCTTAAGATTATCAACACTTGTTTTAGGAAGAGAGAGGAACATTTAATCACATACAAAAGTGGAACTCATAGGTCTCAAATCAATTTTTTCTTGACAAGAAATACTGATAAAAGACGTTGTACTAATTGCAAAGTAATTCCTGGGCATGGGGTGACTACGCAACATAGATTGTTAGTTCTTGATATGCAAATGAAATGTATAAAACCAAAATCTCGAACAGTTTTTGATCGAAAGATCAAGTGGTGACAGTTAAAGGGGGAAAAGCGAGAGACTTTTAGAAGTAAGTTATTAGAGGAAAGTGTGTGGGAGTTAGAAGGAGATGCTAGTATCATGTGGAAGAATGTGGCAAAAAAGGTTGAAATGGTTGCTAAAGCCATTTTAGGAGAATCAAAAGGTTTTGGGCCACGAGATAAGAAGACTTGGTGGTGGAATGAGGAGGTCCAAGAAAAGGTGCGTAATAAGAAGAATTGTTTCAAGGTGATACACTTGGACAATAGTTCTGACAATTGGGAAAAGTATCGTTTGGCGAAAAGGGTGGCTAAGAAGGCAGTTAGTGATGCTCGTGCTAAAGCATATGAGGGGTTTTATAAGGAGTTAGGGACAAACGCTGGTGAACAAAGGATTTACAAGATTGCAAGGAATAAAGAGAAGGAGTCGAGAGATTTGGATCAAGTAAGATGCATAAAAAATGAAGTTGGCAAGGTTTTAGTTACTGAAGGAGATATTAAGAACAGATGGGAAGAGTATTTCTATAAGCTATTTAATGATGGATGTGAAGGTTCCCGTTGTGATTTGGAGGACTTGACAGTTAGCGAATGTGAGCTTAATATGTCATTTTATCGTAGAATTAGAGTCTCGGAGGTTAGCGAAGCTCTTAAGAAAATGGAGAATGGTAAAGCCGTTGGACCGGATGGTATACCGATTGAAGTTTGGAAATGTTTAGGAGAAAAAGGTGTGTTGTGGTTATGTAAACTATTTAATGAGATTTTACGGTCAAAAAAGATGTTTGATGATTGGAGATTAAGTACATTAGTTTCTATTTACAAAAATAAAGGGGATATTCAGAATTGTGCAAATTATAGAGGGATTAAACTTATGAGTCACACAATGAAATTATAGAAAAAAGTGATTGAACATAGAATGAGAATGGAGACTAGTATTTCTTAGAGACAATTTGGGTTCATGCCAGGAAGATCCATTACAGAGGCGATTTATTTACTAAGGGGGATGATGGAGAAGTATCGAAGTAGGAGAAAAGACTTACATATGACTTTCATTGACTTAGAGAAGGCGTATGATCGAGTACCAAGGGAAGTACTTTGGAAAGCCTTGCAAAAGAAGAGGATGAGTGTTGCCTACATTAAGGTAATACAAGATATGTATGATGGGGCATTGACTAGGGTTAGGACACCCGGAGGTGAGACAAATGAATTTCCTATAAGAATTGGCCTACATCAAGGATCAACTTTAAGCCCGTATCTATTTAACTTAGTTATCGATGCTATAATCGAGAGTATCACAGAGGAGGTACCTAAGTGCATGCTATTTGCGGATGATATATTACTTTTAGCGAATTCAAGAGAAGAGATTAATACAAAATTGGAAATATGGAGAAATACATTGGAGTCAAAGGGTTTTCGTTTAAGTATGAATAAAACAGAATATATGCATAGCAATTTCACAAATAAACAACTTAGAGACGATTTGAAAGTTAGGCTAGGGGAGGATATAATTCCTCAAGTGACAAAGTTTAAATATTTAGGATTAATTGTAAGACAAGATGGTGAGATTGATGACGATGTTAATCATAGAATTCAAGCTGATTGGTGTAAGTGGAGGAAAGCCACTGGAGTTCTTTGTGATAGAAAAGTACCCAATAAAGTTAAAGGAAAATTCTATCGTATTGCTATAAGGCCAGCAGTGTTATATGGTAGTGAATGTTGGGCTATGAAGGGACAACATGAACGTAAAGTGGGGGTAGCCGAAATGAGGATGTTGAGATGAATGTGTGATCATACAAGATTAGATAAGATTAGGAATGACCATATATGTGAACGAGTCGGAGTGGCTCCTATTAGTGAGAAAATTGTAGAGAATCGTTTGAGATGGTTTGATCATGTTCAGAGAAGACCATTAGATGCGCCAGTAAGAAGAGTAGATCAAATAATCTGGAGTCCGATTAAAAGAGGGAGAGGGAGGCCAAGGCGGACACTTGGCGAACTAATAGAGCAAGATCTATTGGTGAATAATATACCGAAAGGTTTGATTACTAATAAAGCGGAATGGCATCGTATGATCCATGTAGCCGACCCCACCTAGTGGGATAAGGCTTTGTTGTTGTTGTTGTTGTTGCTTGTTGGATTGCCCCAACCACATTAAAGATATTGGTGAGATTCAATCATGAGGTTTCTCTCATTCATCCTGCAATTGCAGCACGGTAAATCCTTCATCTCCCACTTTCCACTTAATTTTGTACTCAAATAAAATTGTTATTGAAAAAAGACATAATTATCTACCTTCACTTTTGCGTTTAAAGTATCATGAATCATTCAACCTTTTTACAAATATATCAATTTTGAATTTCACGTCTATGAATCTATTTAGTTGATCTTATTGTCTTTTTTTTTATAACTTTAGTTTCATTAATATCAGTCAAGAAAATTTAAATTTTCAAGAGGTTATCTTTCATAAGTGTCTCTAAGAATACAATTTATGTATTTTTTAAGACACGGCATCGTCAAATGGCTTGAATATGGATGTATCCAAATTTGGATAACTTGTATATTGATATCTAAAGGTGATTGATCCAAAACACTAATATCAAATAATTTGAATAATCCAATATATTATGTTGCATAAACGAAGGAATCCGTTATATTTTAAATCCTTGATTTCTTTCTTTAAGATCAAGAGGTTGACTTTCAACCAATTTTATGATAATGGGATATTGATTGATGATTATTAAATTTTATTTACCCTTTAAGTGCTATAAATAATATGTTAAATTCTTTCTACCATAAATCACTATTATGTTTTATTTTTATTTTACTTTCTTTTTTCTGTTTCTTCCTTAATTAATCTTACTTTCCTTTTTCTCATTTTCCTCTCTCTTTAGTAATTATCAGTATTTTTTATCATTTAATTCTCTTAACAATATATGAATTTATTATTACTATAAATCACTCTTATATCCTCTTATTCTTATTTTTATTTTTCCATTCCTTTATCTTTTTCTTCATTTATTTTGCTTTCCTTTTTCTTACTATTTTGCTTTCCTGTCTCTCCATTAATTCTCCTGATTTTACTATTTTTCTCTGATTCAACTAAGTTATTTTCATTTTAATTTTTCTTCATATCTTTGTCTTTCCTTTTTACTAGTTTTTATGTTTTTTTTTCCTTTTTTTTAAAGTTGAACCGGGTTCTTCTTGGTTTGTCCGTTCGCTGGTTTATACTGATTCAGCTGGTATTTTTCCAATCATACCCATCATTCTAGTTTTGACTTCAAATTGGACCGAACTAGATGCCGATTCGTGATTGAACTAGCTGGTCCAGTTTTAATAGCATTGCTTTAAACTATGAGTTGCATGACCTTTCTTGATAGTAAAAAAATATTGCGAAGATATTATTGCTACTTACTTACGGTTATATGTTGGTTCTTTACAGGTGATAGTTATCTCAAGCACAACAAATCACTCAATGATGGTTGGGAAAGCAATTGATTGACTTGAGGGATAAAAGGATTCCCATGAGGTGAGGGATGTTGCCTTGAGTTGTCTCTTCTTACCCAACTGGCACCTGGAACTCCAGAATTCATCTATGAGTGCATGTTGGTGCAGATCCACACTTGATGATATCAATGGAATGAGATTGATGCCAATGTACATCGAAGCTATCAAATTTACCAAATTTTACCTTTGATAAAAGATTGAACATGTGTCTTACTCCATAGGTAACATGGAGAAGAAGGAACACAAGAAACCTTGAAGCTACCTTTGTAAATAGTCTGAGTTCTATTATTCCAATGAAGATGCATTTTATTTATGAATGTGGTAACCTTTTGTGCAATGCTCTTGAGCCATTCTAAACTAAATATAAAGAATTTCTATCTTAATTAATTGGTATAGTTTAGGGGGCGCTACGATGAATTCATATATTATGAGATAGTTCAAGGGAGGTTTAAAGAATTAATTCTTATTTTTAATAGTTTGAAATTTCCCATAAAATATATAATTACAACAATTTCCAGTGCAACACTTGACAAATGAGAAAAGTAAAATAATATTAATATTATTTTATTTTGAAACTTAATTATTTAATTTTGAAAATTGAGAAAATTTAAAGATTTCATATTTAGACTTATGTTTTTCCATAAGTTTATTAGAATATTAAAAAACTGAAAACTAAACACGCTAAAATCCCAACCCAATAGCACTCTTGCTCAAACTTATGAATGCGACAACTTTTTTCCAATGCCCTTGGGCCATTCTACACTAAAAATAATGAAGGTAGCTAATGTTCGAATTATATTTCAAATTTAATTGCAATGCACCCTATGCATTAATCACCTCTCAACTAGAAATATACTCACATTATTTAAAAATGATAAATTACTTCACTTGAAAGTGATAAAATACTCATTTTCTTCATTTTTATGAGGTCAGATCTGTTTACAATATGATCTGAACTATTAGGAACAATTAAATATAATAACTATTCAGTTATTAATAATAAAATATCACTAATTATGTTTTCTGTCCTCAGAACCCGGCCCGCGTTGGGTGAAACCTGGACCGTGTTCGGACCGTGTTCGGAAACGTCCAATATCACCTCGGCCAAGGCAAACTCGGGCCAGGTGTAAAGTGAACTTGGGCTGAATCGGCCGGTTCACGTTCGATCGAAGTTGCGCCGCAACCCGAGCCGGGCCGAAGTCATAACCCGGGCCAGGCCAATAGGAACCCGGGCCGGATTGGACAACCCGATCCGGTTCTGAGTTCAACTCGGTCCGGATTCAATAAAATTCGGGCCGGGTACAGTAGAACCCGAGCTGGATTTTGCCGCCGACGGAGAAGTGCGTTCCGACGCGACTTTCCGACCATTGTAACTTTACCATACAATGTTTAATCTATGCATACAATATATCAATGGATTCTCGGTAGAAAGCAGAAGAGGATAGGGTTCCATGTCATGAAAAACTGACGATGTGGGGATTCCCCCTACGTACCTAAAGTTGGCTGAAAACCAATTGCAAATCCTTTCCTGGAGAAATTGCACGAACGTCGATCTTTGATCGGCGATTTCTCTCTGTCCACGTCCCGAAACTCGCGGCCACCACTTGGAAGTTCTTCTGCTATATGCCGACATCGAGACCAGCCACTGCGTGCTCTTAAGGGTGCCTCGATTCACGTGCTAACGAGAGGAAAAAAGGGCTCGTGGGTAGAATTCTGTTTGACAGAAAAAATGGGATTTCCAGCGACCCCTTGATGTTTATTTATTGTGTAGACTTGAGATTTCAATTCTATTAGGCTTTGGACTCCTTTAGAATCAATCTTGGTCATCCATCAATAATTAATCACTCCATAATTATTCAAATTTATTTAAATCCGAATTTACTCAACAATCAAATATTTATCTTCATAGAAATTCTATATCTTTTCAAAGTCATTCTTATCTCTCCAACTTATCCCATAATTTTCATCAATTTCGGAATTAAATAATTTCAAAATATCATAATAGAGTTTTTCAGATCTATCAAAATAAAATAAATATCTTTTATTTATTTTCTAAAAATAGAGAGAGAGAGAGAGAGAGAGAGAGAGAGAGAGAGAGAGAGAGAGGAGAGAGAGGGAGAGAGAGAGAGATTTTTAATAGCTTGAAATTTTTATAAAATATAAAATAATGATGAAATTTGAAATTATAGACGTCTCCCTACTGGAATCAATTAAGAGTTTCAAGTTTAAAAAATATTCAAAAAGTAAAATAATAACATATTTATTATTTTATTTTAAAACTTAATTATTAAACTTTCAAAATTGAGAAAATTTAAATATTTTAGACTTATGTTTTTTTAAAACTTAAAATCTCGAACTTTTACCGGGTTGATTCAAACCTCCTCTCTCTCTCTCTCTCTCTCTCTATATATATATATATATATATATATATATATATATAAAATGATTGCGCCAAGGAGGTCATGCTTGACACGTACGTGTTGTGCACGAGGAGAGTCATTCATCTGCACATCGACAACATAGGTATACACGATGTTTTTTATTTCTTTTAGTTTGATGTACCTTAGTTGTTGTTAGTTTGCATTTGTATTAGTGTTGTGCACCATTTTGTAGTGATTACAATCACATTTGTTAGTGCATGAACACTCGATATATGTATTGATTATGGATATGATGTGATGACTCTTTCTTCATGATAGATGTGCTACACATTTGAGATCATATTCATTTTTGTGCCTTCTTAATGTTATATGCTCATATGGTTTCATATCATGCAAATATAAAAGACACTTATTCAGAGGGAGAAAATATGAAATATGTATGGATGTAGGGGAGCTTGCTTACTACTTATTCTCTATGCTTATAATTTTTTCTCTCTATCATCAAATTAGTTTGTTATCATCAGAAAGGGGGAGATTGTTGAATCCTATGTTTTGATGATAATAAATTAAATTGGACATAAAAGTTACTAATCTATACTCAAGTGATGATAATGCAGGTGTAGAATTGATATGACCTCGTTCGCAGAAGAAATCGCCAAATTAAATCTTAAAAATGAAGATTCAACGCACTCCGGTCGACCTGCCATGGAGACCAGTCAATTGATATCAAGCGGAAGAAATGATGAGACTATACTGATTGATAGTCTGGTCATTGCACTGGTTGACTAGTCAGTACAACAATGAATTCAGAATTGATGAGACTATACCGGTCGACATCAAGACTGTACCGGTTGACGTATCAGTTGATGTTGAGATGTACCAGTCGACATCGAGACATTATCAGTCGAAGGACCGATCGATACAGTGCATAAAATCTCAGATATGGCGCAACCGTCATATTGATCATCGATCGGCCCATTAATGCAGTCGACCGGTCATAGTGCCAAATAAACAATAACGGCTATTTTTCGAGGAGAAAATTGTTAAAAAATTTTTGGGCGAAATTTCACCTGTAGAAAAAAATGAGTGCCAAAACATGAAGAAAACTCATCAAAGCAAACAAGAACATTCAAAAGCTCCTTTCTAGTTCTTGAAGCCAAAATTGCAATTTCTTTCCATTTCTTTTCTAAGCTTTGAGTGTGAGAAAAATTTTGTAAAAGAAAAGAGTTAGATGGAAACATTTTCTTTCTGATCTAGTGAGAATTGAGAGTTCATTTTAAAAGAGGTGTGCCTTGCCTCTTGAGCGGAGAAGAAGGTGTGTGGTGTAAAGAGGGTTGTTCTCTCCCTACAAGAAAAAAGAAAGAGAGTGAATCTTCGACGGTTTCGTGGTCGAGAAGTCAGAGAGGGGACGTAGGCTAAAGAATTGAGGCCGAACCCCGTCAACATATCATGTCTCTATGTGTTTGCTCTCTTACTCATTCTTTATCGTTATTTGTTTGTGATCGATTTTGTTGATTCTCCAAAAGTGATTTTACGAAAATATTTTTATACACCAATTCACCCCCTTACCTGAGTCATCTGCAGAACCATCCTTTATATCAATCCTCTCACCTGCAAGGATCTAGGTACATGAAAAATCCATGAGTCTAAAAATACTTTACGTAGGGTCTAACCATGATCAATAAACGATAATCAATAATGCTCAAGATAAGAACAATAAATCAATTCAGCTCATGGAATAATACTATACGATAATCAATGCATCATATATGATATTAATAAATCAATAGGGATAACCATTATCCATTAACAATTTCAATAGACCTGAACAATAGGACACTGTTCAATTAACAATTTTCAATTCAATAATCAATGGTAATTGACCAAACAATTCAATTCAATGGGCACATGACCATCATCTATAAAATTCGATTCGATTCAATTCAATTTAATGATCAATTCAATTATCCACATTAGGAGTTATACAATACAATAGGGAGCGCTCGGTCAATTAAGGGAAACTCTATGTCTTTTTCATGTAGGCCAACGCGGGATACCAACCCATGACAAGTTGCCCTCCAATAATAATGCTAACAATGATTCATGATGGCAGAGATCATGGCCAATGACCGGACAACCATAGTTTTCTAAAGGATGACGTCTCAAACTTTTAAGTACACTATCTGCCCCATATAATATCAATAACAATAATAATATGACCAAGAGAGCTTAGAGACAATCGGAGAACATGAATGCCCAATAGCTTTTAGCTTTTATGTTGTTTACCTAATACATTTATCTTTTAACAATTTAGTTTCGTTTTAACAAGACACAATCAGAAGAAAACTACTGGATCAATACTATAATCAATGCCATGATTGAATATGCTAACAATAGGATCAATATAATGACAATGAAGTTAAGTTTAGTTTTAACAAGACCCAATCATAAGAAAACTACTGGATCAATACTATAATCAATGCCATGATTGGATATGCTAACAATAGGATCAATATAATGACAATGAAGTCAAGTTTGATCATGCTATAATCATGTAGGATAATAATCACATGACCAGCTGCGATATCAATATGATCAGATATGATTCACGTCCTCCATCCAATGCACCGTAACCTGAGCCGTGTCAGCACTAAACTCGGATCGAGCTATAAGGAACCTGAGACAGGTTCTACGAACTTGGTCTGATTCTAACTACGAATCACACCAGGTTCTATGGAACTCGTGCCAGGCAGAACAAAATTCGGGCCGAGTTTTGCCGCCGACGGGAAGCCACATTCCGATGCAACTTTTCGTCCATTATAACTATACAATACAATATTCAATCGATGCAAACTCTTTAATGATGTAGTCTTAGTACATAGGAGAAGAGAATAGGACTCCATGTCGCGGAAATCCGACACCATGTGAATCCCCCCTTACGTACCTAAATTTGACTGAAAAACCAACTAAAAAACCTCTTGCTGGAAACTTGCACAAACGCTGAACTTTGAACGATGATTCCTCTCTGTCCACGTCTTGACCATGGTCACCACATGAAAGATGGTCTTCTATATGCCAACTTTGAAAGCATCCGCCAAAATGCCCTCTGGAATGCCTCGATTTGCGTGAAAATGAGAGACGAAGTGGGGCCCGTGTTGCAGAAATTCTATTTTGCCAATATAAGTTTCCAGCCAACCTTTTAATACCTATTTATAGAGTTAGTCTCGGGTTCTAACTTCTATTGAGCCTTGGACTCTTTTAGAATCAATTTTAGCCATCCATCACTAATTAAACCTTTGTTAATTATTCAGGATTAATTAAATCTGAATTTAAATAATCATATTTATAACAATTTTCACCTATTCTCAAACTCTATCTTATCTTTCGAACGTCTCCTCTAATTTCCAACAATTTTGAAATTAAATAATTATAGAAAATTAAATAATGATTTTCCCAATTCAAATAACTAATTGCAATATCTTTTATTTAATATTGGAAAATCTGGATCGTTACATGGTGTTTTATCGATGTTCAACCATATTGAACCAACAAGGATATAATGTAGGATCCCAAAGGGCACCAAGAGGGGGGGGGGGGGGAGTGGGGTGAATTAGTGTTTATCCGAAAACACCGATGTTATGAAAATCATCACGGAAGCACAAAATCAATTCTTAAAACCTTTGCAATTCAGATTATAAATACAATATTTGAGGGAGTGAGTGAGAGGAATCAAACACAAAGAACACGGGCAGTTGTTGATGAGGTTCAGCCACACCTTGACCTACGTCCCCGCTCTGACTTCTCGACTTCGAGACCGTCGAAGATTCCACTAGAACTTCCTTTGTTCCAAATGGGGCAAGGAAGAAAGTCCTTTACACAACCATCTTTTCTCCGCTTCTCTATTTCTCTCCTCCTAGGAAGCTAATCTATTTCTCTCGCTATAAGTTAAGATATATAACCTCTTTTACACAGGAGCTCTCTCTATTTCTGAATAAGAATGTTTCTCTCTTTTACAATTCTATTGCTCACAGGATTGGAAGAGAGAAAGAAGAGCATAACTAAAATGATAACTTTAAGGAAAAAGTTCTTCTTTTGATTTATTGAAGTATTGCTTCAATGCTTGGATGGATGCCTTTGCTTCTGGCCTTGGCACTCTTTTTATAGGCTCTGACATGTGGAAATTCGTCCAGAATTAATTCCACATTTTCTCCTTGAAATATAGCCATTACTGTTCATTTCAGTAATGGACCGGTCGACCGCATTTATAGGCCGGTCGACCGGTCTATATGACCGTTGGCTCATTTTTTTCATTTGCCACAGCTGATCGGTCGACCACATTAATGGACTGGTCGACCGGTCTATATGACTGTTGCACTCATTTCTACAGTTTTAGCACTTGGTCGGTTGACCGGACTGTCGACCGATGTCTCGACCGGTACAGTCTTGTAGTTTTGATTTCCTCCCGTTCAATTGATCGGTCAGCCGGTACATCGACCGATTTGTCGACCGGTACAGTCTCGTAGTTTTGATTTGAGCAGTTTATGCATTGATCAGTCGACCGATATCCCCAATCGGTCGACCGGACTGTCTCGACCGATCTTCATAGCTTCGACCGGCAGGTTGACCACCCTGCACTATTTTGAGCATAACTTTTTACACAGTTATCCAAATTAGATGATTTTGGAGTCTATGGAAAGCTAACATAATTCTCTACAACTCTGAATTCAACATTACTAATAAGATTAGTGCCAATTATTTAATTAAATAGTGGTGCATAAAGTTATCCATTTTTCTTTAAACTTTTTCAGCATTTTAACTTTAATCATTCGAGGTTTGTATCATCAAATTATAATTTTATATGTCATTAAAACTTAGATCCAACATATAAAATGTTGTTTTCTCTGATGCATGAATGAGATCAAACTATATAAATATTTGTCCATGAATGTAATCCACATTAATTTTTGGATACACGATGAGAATTAATTATTTTCAGGCTATGCATGAGCTGTGCAATTAATTTGCCCGTTCATCCTTCCAATTAGGAATTCACCTTATAACTATCAATGAATCTACATTTCTATTTAAAGGATCACAAATGACTCAATCGAAAACGAACAACGAACACCACTCGTGGGAAAAAAATAGCTCTTGTAGAAAATTAAATAATGATTTTCCAAATTCAAATAACTAATTACAATATCTTTTATTTAATATTAGAAAATACAGATCATTACATGGTGTTTTATCGATGTTTAACCATCTTGAACCAACAAGGATATAAAACATTATTTTCTCCGATGCATGAATGAGATCAAACTATATAAATATTTGTCCATGAATGTAATCCACATTAATTTTTGGATACACGATGACAGTGAATTATGTTCAGGCTATGCATGAGTTGTGCAATTAATTTGCCCGTTCATCCTTCCAATTAGAAATTCACCTTATAACTATCACTGAATCTACATTTCTATATAAAGGATCACAAATGACTCATTCGAAAACCAACAACGAACACCACTCGTGGGCAAAAAAAAATAGCACTTGATGTTGCCACTATTAAGATGGGTGCTCCGAGAAAATACTCAAATGCTTGTTGGATTTTCCTAACCACACTAAAGATATTGGTGAGATTCAATTATGAGGTTTCTATCATTCATCCAACAATTGCATCACGGTAAATCCTCCATCTCCCACTTTACACTTAATTTTCTACTCAGATAAAATTGTTATTGAAAAAAGACATAATTATCTATCTTCACTTTTGCATTTAAAGTGTCATGAATCATTCAACCTTTATACAGATATATTTTGAATTTCACGTCTATGAATCTTTTTAGTTGATCCTATTATATTTTTTTTGGATAACTTTAGTTTCATTAATATCAGTCAAGAAAATTTTAATTTTCAAGAAGTTATCTTTCATAAGTGTCTCCAAGAATACAATTTATGAATTTTTTTTAAGTCACTTGACATCAACAAATGGCTTGAATATAGATGTATCAAAATTTGGATAACTTGTATATTGTTATCTAAAGGTGATTGATCCAAAACACTAATATTAAATAATTTGAATAATCCAATATATTATGTTGCATAAACGAAGGAATCCGTGATATTTTAAATCCTTGATTTCTTTCTTTAAGATCATAAAGTTGTCTTTGAACCAACATTATCATAAAGGGACTAGCAATCGAAATGTATGACCACAAGGTCGTGGTTACAGTCCATCGGGTTCGATCGGATTGAACCTGATTTTAATAAAATAATATTTATATAGTAATTTTAAATATATGCACATAACAAATATTATATTATGTATAAAAAATTAGTAACCTATAAAATTAGAAATAACATAAATTTTTAATATTGATTGATTATTATCAAAACTTTTATTTACCCGTTAAGTTTTAACCTATAAAAAATAATATGTTAAATTCTTTCTACCATAAATCACTATTATGTTTTATTTTTATTTTACTTTCTTTTTTTCCATTTCTTCTTTTCTTTATTAATTAATCTTATTTTCCTTTTTCTCATTTTCCGCTCTCTTCATTAATTCTCAGTATTTTTTTATCATTTAATGCTCTTAACAATATATTAATTTATTGTTACTATAAATCACTCATATCTTCTTATTCTTATTTTTATTTTTCCATTCATTTATCTCTTTCTTCATTTATTTTGCTTTCCTTTTTCTTACCTTTCTTCCTCTCTCTCCATTAATTCTCTTGATTTTACTATTTTCTTGTGATTCAAGTAAGTTGGTTTTCTTTTATTTTTTCTTTCCTTTTTACTAGTTTTTGAGTTTTTTCCTTTTTTTTTTAAAGTTGAACCAGATTCTTCTTGGTTTGTCCATTCGCTGGTTTATACTGATTCAGCCGGTATTTTTCCAATCATACCATCATTCCAATTTTGGCGTCAAATTGGTCCGAACTAGACGTCAATTCGTGATTGAACTGGTTAGTCCAATTTTAATAGCATTGCTTTAAACTATGAGTTGCAAGAAATTCGTGATTGAACTGGCTAGTCCAATTTTAATAGCATTGCTTTAAACTATGAGTTGCATGGCCTTTCTTGATAGTAACAAAATATTACAAAGATATTATTGCTACTTACTTATGGTTGTATGTTGGTTCTTTACAGGTGATAGATATCTCAAGCACAACAAAGCACTCGATGATGGTTGGGAAAGAAATTGATTAGCTTGAGGGATACAACGATTCCCATGAGGTGAGGGATGTTGCCTTGAGTTGTCTCTTCTTACCCAATTGGCACCTGGAACTCCAGAATTCATCTATGAGTGCATGTTGGTGCAGATTCACACTTGATGATATCAATGGAATGAGATTGATGCCAATGTACATTGAAGCTATAAAATTTACCAAATTTTACCTTTGATAAAAGATTAAGCATGCACCTGACTCCATTGGTGGTGACATGCAAAAGAAGGAACACAATAAATATTGTGAGTTCTATTCTTCCAATGAAGATGTATTATATTATGAATGTGGCAACTTTTTTCCAATGCCCTTGAGCCATTCTACACTAAAAATAATGAAGGTGGCTAATATTTGAATTATATTTCAAACTAGTTTAACTCACTTGTGCTTCGCACAATTTAAATATATTTCAAAATATATTTTTAATATATAAATAAAATATAATTTAATATTTAATTATAATATATAACTACTATTTCTTGTAGCATGCATTATATATATAAATATATTACAATTTGAATTAAGATAAATATTAATTAAGTTTATATTTTAAAATATTGAAGATGATTTAACTCACTCGTGGTTCGCACAATTTAAATAAAAATTTTAAAATGATTTTAAATATATAAATAAAATATAATTTTATATTTTTATTATAATATACAATATTAACTACTATTTGTTGTAACATACATTATACCTATAAATATCTTACGAATTGAATTGAGATAAATATTAATTAAGTTTATATTGTAAAATATTTAAGATGATTACAAAAATATTATCTTTTATAATATTAAAATAATTATTATTTTATATTCATGCACGTGTGTTAGAAAAATATATTACAATTGTGATATCAATATTTATAATTATTTTATCTAAAATAATATCATATATTTATAATAAAATAATAATGATTTATCAAATCCTACTCTAAACAATAGCTAAAGATGTATGGTTAACATAAGTGATATTTCAATTTTAAAAATAAGTATGACTCTTCGTATCCACTCTAATTGAGGCCGTCGAGGCCACGGGAGAGGTAGGAGAATGGGAGGATGGTGACGCTGCCCAGGCGTTGGTGCTCGAAGTGGCGGAATGATGTGATCGGTCTCAGAGGTCGAGGTCTTCTGCTGGAATGGGGCTTGTACGGCGTGAGGAAGATGACGTGGCCGGTGCTGACCAAGATCATGAATGTCTGGAAGAGGGACTTGGCAGTGATGTACCCGTCGATCTTTCCGTTGTACCAGAAGTCAAGGGCCCATGTGCACGTCATGAGGCTCTATGATGACACAGGCTGACGCCGACGTACCACGACTATCTGATGCTCTCGTGCCGGGGTCCCTCCTGTGCTATTTCGAACAGTCGTTGGATGCAGCCCTGGGACCTCGAGGTTGGAGACCGCGAGCTTGCAGCTCTCTGAGTGCGAGTGGATGGACTTGGCGGGTATCTTCTTGAGCAAGATGTAGTGGGCGTAGAAGAAGACTCAAATTGCTATCCTTCGGAGTGGATGCATGTGTGCTAATTATTCACCGCATGAAGCTGCATGTATGCACACATCTGAAGGATAGAAGAAATAATGAACGGACATGTAACACCTGCTTAAAAAAAAACAGAGAAAGAAGGAAGAAGGGGATTTCCTTTTTCCTTCTAATTTTTGTCCTGTTCTTGTTGCCCCTTTCCCGATTATTCTTTCCCCTTGTCCTTTTCTGCTCTTTGCTTCCTCCCCTCACTCCACTGCCGGCTCTCTCTCCCCCCTGTCGCCCAGCGCCCCAGTGGCAAAGTTCTGCCACCTACAGAAGATTTGGCCGCCGGATTTCCTCCACCACCGAGAGCAGAAGGCAACGATTGTCCCTTCTTCTATAAGAGACGCCTGACCCCTCCTCCCCTCTCTCGTTCTCTCCCTGAACTCTCGGTCCATTTTTCTGCCTTCTCCGGTGTGCGGACAGCAAAGGACGGACGAGCGATGCTGATGATCGTCTCCGACGCAGGTGACGTGGGAGGGGGACAGCAAAGGTACCGACGTGCGGAGGGCGAGAGAGTGGCACTGACAATCGTCCTTGACACGGACGACGTAGGAGGCAGAGAACGGTATCATCACAGCGAGGACAAACTCCAACATCGTAGGCTAACAGGTGTGTGTAGTTCGGAATCTTCTTCATATATAAGTCAAGTCTCTCGATGAACCAAGCATGCCTGACTTAAACCCACGAATAGAACCTTCGAAGATGAATGTATAGTTTTCCTTAGAATGATGACATGACAACCTTTCTGCTATGAACGAAAGAATGTATGTTTTACCAGAATGATTCCATGTTAGACCGAACCGAATTCATGATGGAACCGTATGAACTTCTTATCAAAATCTTTTGTCATAGATGCATGCTTAGTATGATACTTGTGTAGTGTAGACTTTAAATGCTCTGTAGAATCATGCTTGTAATGTTAATAACTTAGTCGTAATGCGCTAGCGATTGTCGGAGAAAAATGGAAAACCAAATCTGTTTTTACGACGTGATAGAACCTGGCCCGGGTTCATCAAAACCCACCCCAGGACCTTTTTGGCCGAACCGGGTTTCGTAGATCTAAGCCCGGGTCCGCCATGGATGCCGAGCTCGAGCTCGGCGCGAGCTAGGTACCCGGATCTGGTCACACATGACTCGGGCTGGGCTCACTGCGGAGAAGATGATCGGGAGAGACGACTCTCCCGACACGATCATCGATCCGGATTCGGCCCGGGTATGATCTGCACTTGGCCCTAGTCCTCAAATTTTCCCCTGATTGACTGAGCTCGATCCAGGCCAGACTCGGCCCGGGTTCGCTTTTGCCCGGCCCGAGTTCTGGCCCCAGATTTCAACATTTATGATTTTCGACTTTGAATTAAATATGCAACTTTCTGATTTGTTACCATGTTGTAGTTATTTTGACCTTCGATTTCTGTACGAACCCCATGCTTTTCACATGAATATGGTTATTGATTTCTCATCGAAAAATGAACGAAATATGATTATGATCCTTACGGCAAGAATGATAATGATTCCTCTCAAACCTTTCCAACCTCTCACACCGTACCCCTTGGGTCGACTGATATGATTTCGACAGGTGACCCTTGACCTTGGGCATCGATCGTATGGACTAGAAGAAATGACCTTTCATCTCAACCTGATTTATATAAACTTTTATCCACCTGATTTTAAAGTAAATAAAAATAAAGATAAGAAGATATTTTCTCTACACCTTTATCGGTCTATGGATCGAAAGACAGACCCATGTGTGATGGGGGAATATGTTCCAGCCTCGTAACAGGCTTTTCTTCACGGGTTACCATCTGCTCTATCTAGGCGGGAGTTTCTTCCATACGGATGTTTTCACCGAGTGCAAGGTCATGCAACCCGATGGAGCTTGTTGTGGCACTAATTATCCACTGTCCCATGATGTCTAGATAGTCATATCTCATAGTGTATGCAATGGTATCCCCTTCAAGAATGAAGAGCTCTTCTCAATGAATGAATGTATGAATGAAGGAATGAAGGAATGAATGAACGAAGATAAGGAATGCATAAATGTATGAAAGTATGAAAGATATGCATGGCAATAAAAGAACTACTAAGAAAAGAAATGGATATGAAAACATGTGATCCGATCTCTCTATGACACTGATGTTATGATCTCCACCATGTCATGACTAATGAAATCTATCCATGATAACTTGAACTTTCTCTCATGCTGATTACACTTTCTTTTCATGCCATATTCTCACAGAACTTATTTATGATTTATATGAACTTACACTTAGCTTTATATTAATAGTTGAGCTTGCTCCCCTGTGTGATCCCCACAAGTATGTGATGGCTATTCGTGAAGTGGTGTTGCGCGTGCTGTGGTATTGGCGCGGATGGCTATTGCATGTGGTCCTAGTAGAGCGTAGTAGGAGTTATTTACTTTTTCGTTGTATCTGTTGGTGCATCTTTGGAAATGAGACCTATCGAGTCCTTATGGACCGAAGTCGCTTCTATATCTAGTCTTGTACTTGTGAGTCACCATCTTTTTGGGCGGATGTGTACACCTTTTTTGCTTCCGCGTTGTGATTAGTAATGAGACTCTCTCTCATACTAAGTCACCCTTTTGAGATGTATTTTGGTCACCTTTGAGATGTATGTGGCTCTTACATTGTTGCCTCATATGAAGGCTAGTTGAAGTATTTTATCTATAAGCTTTCGCATTTTCCTTTATATGTTGCATTTTATTTTATTCATTTAGTCTTCCGCTTTGCATTTTTTCCTTTATATCGACCATTCGGATCAATAAAAGAGTCAAAGAAAGAAGGAAAGAGTCAAAGTAGAGCTTGGGAGGAGGTCGCGCCACGTGGCGGGGCCGAGTCTCGGGGCGGTACAGGACACGTCTTATTAGTTATTATAATGGAGGAGAGAGAGTATAAGTATAGCACATAAAATGCAAAAGGATAGAGAAAAAGGAGAAATAAAAACGATGAAAGAAGTTTGAATCTGCCACTTATGATTCAACACAATCGTACCATGCACGATTAGAAATCAAAATTTTGAAATATTTTTTATATAACAAATATGTTAATTAATTTTATAAAAGAATAAATTGGAATACTTTTATGTATTAACAATTTAATCTAAGCTTAATTGTTATTTAGAATTTGTGTTGTATAAATATGTGATAAAAAAGGGAACATGCATGATTATCATCCTAAATTTAAAAAATAATTAATAATATCACCAACAAACTCCTGAAACCATCTTGATAACATCCTAAGAAAAGCTGTTAAACTCACCATGGTTGCATATTTTCAAGTAATTATACATGAAAATTGAAAAAATATAAGAGACACAAATATTAGTAAAATAAATTTGTTTTGATAAGATATATATATATACATGTATATGGGAAAAATGAGAAAAATGATAAGTGGTCTTAGTCATAATTGTTTTTTTTTCATTTTTTTCGATATCTTTCTTTACTAATAACTTAAATGATCATTAATATGATAACAAAAAATAGTTTTATAAGATTATAAGTTATATGAAATGCTTATATTCATTATGATGGATAATAATGTGCAAAAGTTCGTCAAAATTAAAAAATGATGAAAAAAATATTGTTAATAATTTGAATCATATATTTGTTATCCACAATGACCCTTTAAACTATCAATAAAGAAAAATGTCAAAAAAATAAACATAAGAGTGTCAAAAGTCGTTTCACACGCTCATTAAACTATATATATATAATTTATATTTATATGAGCCAAATAAAAGAAGAAAGAAATTTCGATACTAATAAATTTTATAGCATATATGTTACCTGCTATGGATGGAGAAGCAAAAAATAAAAAAATAAGTAGGTGATAGGAAAAAGTGAAGAAATAAATGAACCTTCTAATTAGTTAGTTACATGTAATTAACTGTAAATAAATTAATATGAAATGATATATTAATATTAGCCACTTGTAAAAAAGGTCGGGGCAATCTTATGGCATCCATGATCCTTTGTCTTGGATAACTTCGTCTGACGACAAAAGCATAGCACATGGAACACTCTAGGCGCATGGCTTCCTCGGCCGAGATGGCCAACGACCTGTCCGCGATGTCATTGAACTGGAGAGGGAGCCGTCGCCACCGCCGGTCCACCAGGCTTCTGGCCTTGTGGCAGTTGTGCATGCTCAACCTCTTGCGGGTCCTGTAGTGAGAAACCATCCTGCCAAACTGTTCATGGCCACATTCTCGAAGTGGACGTTCCAAAGAGCGGCGAACTTGGGCGGGATCCATCAACCTGCACATGAACATCTTGAGCACGCGGATGGTCTTGCACAAGAAGACGTGCACGGGGACGACGTGGAAGTCCTCCCGCAAGTGCCACAAATCGAGGATGTTGAGCTCTCCCCGATAACGCCATCGCACTTTAGCTGGGTAAGACGGTGGTAGCCCCTCTCGTGCCCATCGTCAAAGAGGTTGACGGAGAGGGGTGCAACTCCTGATTGCCTACACCCTGGGAGCTCAAGGTGCCGAGGAAGCTGCTTGGAGGGCATCAGTCTGAGGGGAGGAGAAGATGTTACACCAGCGAGAGGGAGGCAGTGGACTCCTCGTAACCCATGTGGATGAGCTAGGATTGATGGAGTGCAGGACGTCGTCCGGAGCATGCCTATATATGAACATTCGTCGTCCGCCTCATTACATGGTGCAGACTGCAGTGTGGACCATGTGGTGCCCTCTTGATCCCCTCATCTTCCTCGTGGCCGAGACCATTAACATTCTTTGGACATGATGCGAATGATTTCCCCCCACGTTTGCTGGCATTTAAAAGGAAAGTATTGGAATGTAAGGCATCATATTGGCATTGGTTGGCGTGAACGTTATTATATGGGGCATGTATAGTATTAGGGGCCTTCCGAGTTCCGAGGATAGACTCATTTATTGCATGATAACTGTGCAAGAGTTGTAATGCGCTTTAGCTCCAAGAAAATGACAATTTCTAAAATTTAAGAAAAAAATAAAGCCAAATGCAAGAATGGAAGCCTTAACCAGCTTTATATATATATATATATATTTAATTGCAATGCACCGTATGCACTAATCACCTCTCATGTAAAAATATACTCACATTATTTAAAAATGATAAATTACTCCACTTGAAAATGATAAAATACTAATTTTCCTCATTTTTATTTTTCTTATCATTTTAGAAAAAAAAAGTTCATGTGTGCTCTAGCAAACCTAGCAAAGCATATTTTCTATTTCCTACTCACATTATTTAAAACTGATAAATTACTCCACTTAAAAATGATAAAATACTCATTTTCTTAATTTTATTTTTCTTATCATTTTAGAAAAAAAAGTTCAAGTGTACTCTAGCAAACCTAGCCAAGCATATTTTCTATTTCCTATTTTCTTTGATAGTGAAAGGGGATATATTAATTAACAAACATGCCCCAGATTTTATAATATCTAATAGAGGGTAACTATATTACTGGTTTTCTTAACAATTACCTTATTAACTTCAAAGAAAAAAATATTAGGCTCCTAATTTTGTTCTTTAAAAACTTATTTTTAATTAAGTTAATTATCGGCTCAAATCTCATATATCAAATACGTAATTTTGATTTTGAACATTGTTACAAAAATATTCTATGATATACAGATTGTGTATATATAGATAATTACATGCATACACATATTTTAGTTTTCGAAAAAGTAGGAATCCAAGAAAAATATTTTATGTTTGGTTAGCTTTCATGTGTCATTGCAACGAGACGTTCTGATTGGATGGAGAAGGCGGAAGACAACGATTGGCCAATCACTAGTTGGGAGTTCATACGGTATTTTTGCCTGATTTGTTTTGCTGTAATGACCAGTACCGGTAAGGGCTTGTGTTTTAAAGAAAAAGAGAACGCACCGGATTGGAAATTGGGGTAGGTGAGTTGGTGGAATCCACTTCCACCGAATTTAGAGAGAGAGAGAGAGAGAGAGAGAGAGAGAGAGAGAGAGAGAGAGAGAGAGAGAGAGAGAGAGAGAGAGAGAGAGAGGAGAGAGAGAGAGAGAGAGAGAGAGAGAGAGAGAGAGAGAGAGAGATTTTTAATACCTTGAAATTTTTATAAAATAATGTTTATTTTCATTAAATAAATTTGAGATTTGAAATTATAGATGTCTCCCTATTGGAATCAATTAAGAGTTTCAAGTTTAAAAATATTAAAAAAGTAAAATAATAATATTATTATTATTTTATTTTAAAACTTAATTATTAAACTTTGAAAATACTGAGAAAATTTAAATATTTTATATTCAGACTTACGTTTTTTTGATAAGTTTATCAAAATATTTTAAAACTTAAAACTAAACACACTAAAATTCCAACCTAATAACACTCTTTGCTTGAATTTTTACCAGCTGTGGTTTGACTCACACCTGGTCTAACTCTCTCTCTCTTTCTTTATATATATACATATATAATGATTGTGCCAAGGAGGTCATGCTTGACACGTACGTGTTGTGCACGAGGAGAGTAGTTCATCTGCACATCAACAATATATGTATACGCGATGTTTTTAATTTCTTTTAGTTTGATGTATCTTAGTTGCTATGTGTTTACATTTATATTAGTGTTGTGTACTATTTTGTAGTGATTACAGTCACATTTATTAGTGCATGAACACTTGATATATGTATTGATTATGGATACAATGTGATAACTTTTTCTTCATGATAGATGTGCTACACATTTGAGTTCATATTCATTTTTGTGCCTTCTTAATGTTATATGTTCATATGGTTTCATATTATGAATATAAGTACACTTATTCAGGGGAAAAAATGTGAAATATATATGGATGCAGGGGGAGCTTGCTTACTACTTATTCTCTATAGTTACATTTTTTTCTCTCTATCGTCCAATTAGTTTGTTAGAAAGGGGAAGATTATTGAATCTTATGTTTTGATGATAATAAATTAAATTGGACATAAAAGTTACTAATATATGCCCAAGTGATGATAATGAAGGTGTAGAATTGATATGATCTCATTCGCAGAAAAATCGCCAAATTAAATCTTAAAAATGAAGATTCAACACACGACTAGTCGACCTACCGATCGATTGATATCAAGCGGAAGAAATGATGAGACTATACCGATTGATAGTTCGGTCGTTGCACTAGTTGACTGGACAGTACAATAATGAATTAAAAAATGATGAGACTATATCGATCGACGTCGAGACTGTACCGATTGACGTATCAGTCGATGTCGAGATGTACCGGTCGACATCGAGACATTATCGGTGGATGTATCGGTCGAAGGATCGATCGATCGTACAGCGCATAAAATTGCAGATATGATGTAATGGTCATATTGATCAGTCAACCGGCCCATTAATGCAATCGACAGGTCATAGTGCCAAATAAACAGTAACGACTATTTTTCGAGGAGAAAATTGTGAAAAAAATTTTGGACGAAATTTTCACCTATAGAAGCTTATAAAAGGAGTGCCAAAGCATGAAGAAAACTTATCAAAGAAAACAAGAACATTCAAAATCTCCTTTCTAGTTTTTGAAGCCAAAATTGCAACTTCTTCCCTTTTTTTTCTAAGCTTTGAGTGTGAGAAAAATTTTATAAAAGAAAAGAATTAGAGAGAAACATTTCTTTCTGATATAGTGAGAATTGAGAGCTCATTGTAAAAGAGGTGTGCCTTGCCTCTTGAATGGAGAAGAAGGTATGTGGTGTAAAGAGAGTTATTCTCTCCCTACAAGAAAGGAGAAAGATAGTGAATTTCTGACGATTTCGTTGTCGAGAAGTCAGAGCGGGGACGTAGGTTAAAAAATTGAGGTCAA
This sequence comes from Pontederia crassipes, assembly GCA_030549335.1. Taxonomy (NCBI): domain Eukaryota; kingdom Viridiplantae; phylum Streptophyta; class Magnoliopsida; order Commelinales; family Pontederiaceae; genus Pontederia; species Pontederia crassipes. Next base: position 36,893,284 of record CM060197.1, on the reverse strand, counting down.
ACCTCGTCAATATATCGTGTCTCTATATGTTTGCTCTCTTACTCATTCTTTATTGTTATTTGTTTGTGATTAGTTTTGTTGATTTTCGAAAAGTGATTTTACAAAAATATTTTTATACCTCAATTCATCCCCTGAGCCGAGTCATCTACAACACCATACTTTATATCAATCCTCTCACCTGCAAGGATCTAGGTACATGAAAAATCCATGAGTATATACTCTAACCATGATCAATAAATGATAATCAATAATGCTCAAGATAAGAACACTAAATCAATTCAGCTCATGGAATAATACTATACGATAATCAATGCATCATGATATTAATAAATCAATAGGGATAACAATTTCAATAGACCTGAACAATAGGAGTCTATTCAATTAACAATTTTCAATTCAATAATCAATGGTCATTGGCCAAACAATTCAATTCAATGGGCACATGACTATCATCTATAAAATTCGATTCAATTCGATTCAATTTAATGATCAATGCAATTATCCACGTTAGGAGTTATCCAATACAATAGGGAGAACTCAATCAATTAAGGAAAACTCTATGTATCTTTCATAGGCCAGCGCGGGATATCAACCCATGACAAGTTGCCATCCAATAATAACACTAATAATGATTCAAGACGACAAGGATCATGGCCAACGATAGGACAGCTATAGCTTTTTAAAGGATGACATCTCAAACTTTTAAGTACACTATCTGCTCCATACAATATCAATAACAATAATAATATGACCAAGAGAGCTTAGAGACAATCGGAGAGAACATGAATGCCCAGTAGCTTTTAGCTTTTATGTTGTTTACTTAATATATTTATCTTTTAACAATTTAGTTTAGGTTTAACAAGACCCAATCATAAGAAAACTACTGGATCAATACTATAATCAATGCCATGATTGAATATGTTAACAAAAGGATCAATATAATGACAATGAAGTCAAGTTTAGTTTTAACAAGACCCAATCAGAAGAAAACTACTGGATCAATACTATAATCAATGCCGTGATTGGATATGCTAACAATAGGATCAATATAATGACAATGAAGTCAAGTTTGATCATCCTATAATCATGTAGGATAATAATCACATGACCAGCTGCGATATCAATATGATCAGATATGACTAATAACATTAGATATAATGACAATAAAATCAACCATGACATGATCTGATCCAAACCGATTAGTAGCAATAACAATTTAATTAACCATAATCTAAGATGTCAAACTACATTTCCTACATCCAGAACCTGACTCGTATCGGGTGGAACCTGGGCCATGTTTGAGGAACATCCGATATGCCACGGCCAGGGTAAAATCGGGTCGAGTGTGAACACGAGCTGGGTTAACCTCGATTCACGTCCTCCATTCAATGCACCATAACCCGAGATGTGTCAGCACTAAACCTAGGTCGAGCTATAGGGAACCCGATATGGGTTCTACGAACTCAATCTGATTTTAACTACGAATCACACTGGATTCTATGGAACCCGTGCCAGGCAGAACAAAATTTGAGCCAGGTTCTGCCGCCGATGGGGAGCCCTTTCCGATGCGATTTTTCGTCCTTTTATATAATACAATATTCAATCGATGCAAACTCTATAACGATATAATCTTAGAACATAGGAGAAGAGAATATGATTCCATGTCGTGAAATTTCGACACCATGTGGATCCCCTTACATACCTAAAGTGGGCTGAAAAACCAACTAAAAATCTTCTTGCTGGAAATCTGCACAAACACTGACCTTTGAACGATGATTCATCTCTGTCCACGTCTCGAAACCCACGGTCACCACATGAAAGATGTTCTTCTATATGACAACTTTGAAAACAGCCACCCGGATGCCCTCTGGAATGCCTCGGTTTGCATGAAAACGATGGACGAAGTGGGGCTCGTGTTGCAGAAATTCTGTTTTGCTAATATAAGTTTCTAGCCAACCTTTTAATACCTATTTATAGAGTTAGTCTTGGGTTCTAACTTCTACTGAGCCTTGGACTCTTTTAGAATCAATTTTAGCCATCCACCACTAATTAAGCCTTTGTTAATTATTCACAATTAATTAAATCCGAATTTAAATAACCATACTTATAACAATTTTCACCTATTCTCAAACTCCATCTTATCTTTCGAACGTCTCCTCCAATTTCCAACAATTTAGAAATTAAATAATTATAGAAAATTAAATAATGATTTTCCCAATTCAAATAACTAATTGCAATATCTTTTACAATATTGGAAAATCCGGATTGTTACATGGTGTTTTATCGATGTTTAACCATATTGAACCAATAAGGATATAAAACGTTGTTTTCTCTGATGCATGAATGAGATCAAACTATATAAATATTTGTCCATGAATGTAATCCACATTAATTTTTGGGTACACGATGACAGTGAATTATATTCAGGCTATGCATGAGCTGTGCAATTAATTTGCTCGTTCATCCTTCCAATTAGGAATTCACCTTATAACTATCAATGAATCTACATTTCTATTTAAAGGATCACAAATGACTCATTCAGAAACCAACAACGAACACCACTCGTGGAAAAAAATAGCTCTTGTAGAAAATTAAATAATGATTTTCCAAATTCAAATAACTAATTACAATATCTTTTATTTAATATTGCAAGAGTTAGTCTTGGGTTCTAACTTCTACTGAGCCTTGGACTCTTTTAGAATCAATTTTAGCCATCCACCACTAATTAAGCCTTTGTTAATTATTCATAATTAATTAAATCCGAATTTAAATAACCATACTTATAACAATTTTCACCTATTCTCAAACTGCATCTTATCTTTCGAACGTCTCCTCCAATTTCCAACAATTTAGAAATTAAATAATTATAGAAAATTAAATAATGATTTTCCCAATTCAAATAACTAATTGCAATATCTTTTACTTAATATTGGAAAATCCGGATTGTTACATGGTGTTTTATCGATGTTTAACCATATTGAACCAACAAGGATATAAAACGTTGTTTTCTCCGATGCATGAATGAGATCAAACTATATAAATATTTGTCCATGAATGTAATCCACATTAATTTTTGGGTACACGATGACAGTGAATTATATTCAGGCTATGCATGAGCTGTGCAATTAATTTGCTCGTTCATCCTTCCAATTAGGAATTCACCTTATAACTATCAATGAATCTACATTTCTATTTAAAGGATCACAAATGACTCATTCAGAAACCAACAACGAACACCACTCGTGGAAAAAAATAGCTCTTGTAGAAAATTAAATAATGATTTTCCAAATTCAAATAACTAATTACAATATCTTTTATTTAATATTGTAAAATCCGGATCGTTACATGGTGTTTTATCGATGTTTAACCATCTTGAACCAACAAGGATATAAAACGTTGTTTTCTTTGATGCATGAATGATATCAAACTATATAAATATTTGTCCATGAATGTAATCCACATTAATTTTTGGATACACGATGACAACGAATTGTTTTCAGGCTATGAATGAGCTGTGCAATTAGTTTTCCCGTTCATCCTTCCAATTATGAATTCGCCTAATAATTATCAATGAATCTACATTTCTATATAAAGGATCACAAATGACTCATTCGAAAACCAACAACGAACGCCACTCATGGGCAAAAAAATAACACTTGATGTTGCTGCTATTACGATGAGTGCTCCGAGAAAATATTCAAATGCTTGTTGGATTGCCCCAACCACATTAAAGATATTGGTGAGATTCAATTATGAGGTTTCTATCATTCATCCTGCAATTGCAGCACGGTAAATCCTCCATCTCCCACTTTCCACTTAATTTTGTACTCAAATAAAATTGTTATTGAAAAAAGACATAATTATCTACCTTCACTTTTTACAAAAGACATAAAATTGTCATGAATCATTCAACCTTTTTACAAATATGTCAATTTTGAATTTCACGTCTATGAATCTATTTAGTTGATCCTATTGTCTTTTTTTTTATAACTTTAGTTTCATTAATATCAGTCAAGAAAATTTAAATTTTCAAGAGGTTATCTGTCATAAGTGTATCTAAGAATACAATTTATGAAATTTTTAAGACACTTGGCATCGTCAAATGGCTCGAATATAGATGTATCCAAATTTGGATAACTTGTATATTGATATCTAAAGGTGATTGATCCAAAACACTAATATCAAATAATTTGAATAATCCAATATATTATGTTGCATAAATGAGGGAATCCGTGATATTTTAAATCCTTGATTTATTTTCTTTAAGATCAAAAAGTTGTCTTTGAACCAACGTTATCATAACCAAACTGGCAATCGAAACGTACGACCACAAGGTCATGGTTACGGTCCGTCGGTTGAACCTGATTTTAATAAAATAATATTTATATAGTAATTTTAAATATATGCACATAACAATATTGTATCATGTATAAAAAATTAGTAACCTATAAAATTATATATAACATAAATTTTAATATTGATTGATTATTATCAAAACTTTTATTTACCCGTTAAGTTCTATAAATAATATGTTAAATTCTTTCTACCATAAATCACTATTATGTTTTATTTTTATTTTACTTTCTTTTTTTCCATTTCTTCTTTTCTTTCTTAATTAATCTTACTTTCCTTTTTCTCATTTTCCTCTCTCTTCATTAATTATCAGTATTTTTTATCATTTAATGCTCTTAAAAATATATTAATTTATTATTACTATAAATCACTCTTATATCTTCTTATTCTTATTTTTATTTTTCCATTCCTTTATCTGTTTCTTCACTTATTTTGCTTTCCTTTCTCTTACCTTTCTTCCTCTCTCTCCATTAATTCTCTTGATTTTACTATTTTCCTGAGATTCAAATAAGTTAATTTCCTTTTATTTTTTCTTTCTATCTTTTTCTTTCCTTTTTACTAGTTTTTGAGTTTTTTCCTTTTTTTTTAAAGTTGAACCGGGTTCTTCTTGGTTTGTCCGTTCGCTGGTTTGTACTTATTCAGCCAGTATTTTTCCATCATACCATCATTCCAGTTTTGGCTTCAAATTGGATCGAACTAGACGCCGATTCGTGATTGAACCGATTGAAGTGGCTAGTCCAGTTTTAATAGCATTGCTTTAAACTATGAGTTGCATGGCCTTTCTTGATAGTAACAAAATATTGCAAAGATATTATTGCTACTTATGTTTATATGTTGGTTCTTTACAGGTGATAGATATCAAAAGCACAACAAATCACTCGATGATGGTTGGGAAAGAAATTGATTAGCTTGTGGGATACAACGATTCCCATGAGGTGAGGGATGTTACCTTGAGTTGTCTCTTCTTACCCAATTGGCACCTGGAACTCCAGAATTCATCTATGAGTGCATGTTGGTGCGGATCCACACTTGATGATATCAATGGAATGAGATTGATGCCAATGTACATCGAAGCTTTCAAATTTACCAAATTTTACCTTTGATAAAAGATTAAGCATGCACCTTACTCCATTGGTGGTGACATGCAAAAGAAGGAACACAATAAATATTGTGAGTTCTATTCTTCCGATGAAGATGTATTATATTATGAATGTGGCAACTTTTTTCCAATGCCCTTGAGCCATTCTACACTAAAAAAATGAAGGTGGCTAATATTTGAATTATATTTCAAACTAGTTTAACTCACTCGTGCTTCGCGCAATTTAAATATATTTCAAAAAATATTTTTAATAAATAAATAAAACATAATTTAATATTTAATTATAATATATAACTACTATTTCTTGTAGCATGCATTGTATATATAAATATCTTACAATTTGAATTAATTAAGTTTATATTTTAAAATATTGAAGATGATTTAACTCACTCGTGGTTCGCACAATTTAAATATATTTTTAAAAATAATTTTAAATATATAAATAAAATATAATGTTATATTTTTATTATAATATACAATATTAACTACTATTTGTTGTAACATACATTATACCTATAAATATCTTACGAATTGAATTATCATAAATATTATTTAAGTTTGTATTTTAAAATATTGAAGATGATTACAAAAATATTGTCTTTTACAATATTAAAATAATTATCATTTTATATTCATGCATGTGTGTTAGAAAAATATATTACAATTGTGATATCAATATTTAATAATTATTTTATCTAAAAAATATCATATATTAATAATAAAATAATAATGATTTATCAAATCCTACTCTAAACAATAGTTAAAGATGTATGGTTAACATAAGTGATATTTCAATTTTAAAAATAAGTATGACTCTTCGTATTCACTCTAATTGTGGCCGTCGAGGCAATGGGAGAGGTAGGAGAATGGGAGGATTGTGACGCTGCCCAGGCATTGGTGCTCGAAGTGGCGAAATGATGTGATCGGTCTCAGAGGTCGAGATCTTCTGCTGGCATGGGGCTTGTGCGGCGTGAGGAAGATGACGTGGCCGGTGCTGACCAAGATCATGAATGTCTGGAAGAGGGACTTGGCGGTGATGTACCCGTTGATCTTTTTGTTGTATCAAAAGTCGAGGGCCCATGTGCACGTCATGAGGCTCTACGATGACGCGAGGCTGATGCCGACGTACCACGACTGTCTGATGCTCTCGTGCTGGGGTCCCTCCTGTGCTCTTTCGAACAGTCGTTGGATGCAGTCCTGGGACCTATGCTACCTCGAGGTTGGAGACCGCGAGCTTGCAGCTCTCCGAGCTCGAGTTGATGGCCTTGGGCGATATCTTCTTGAGCAAGACATAGTGGGCATAGAAGAAGACTCAAATGGCTATCCGTCGGAGTGGATGCATGTGTGCTAATTATTCCCCACATGAAGCTGCATGTATGCACACGTCTGAAGGATAGAAGAAGAATTAATGGATAGAAGAAATAATGAACGGACATGTAACACCTGCTTCAAAAAAAAAAAAAAAAAAGAGAAACGAGGAAGAAGGGGATTGGCCGAGACCTTTTCCCTTCTCATTTTTGTCTTGTTCTTGTTGACCCTTTCTTGATTATTCTTTCCCCTTGTCCTTTTCTGCTGTTTGCTTCCTCCTCTCACTCCACCGCCGGCTCTCTTTCTCTCTCCCTATCGCCCAGCACCCCAATGGCAAAGTTCTACCACCTGCAGAAGATCTGGCCGCCGGATTTCCTCCATCACCGAGAGCAGAAGGCAACGATCGACCCTTCTTTTATAAGAGATGCCCGACCCCTCCTTCTGCCCTCTCTCATTCTCTCCATGAACTCTCGCTCCATTTTCCTCCCTTCTACGGTGCACGGACACAGAGGACGGACGAGCGATGCAAATGATCATCTCCGACGCAGGCGACGTGGGAGGGGGACAACAGAGGTACCGATGTGTGGAGGGCGAGAGAGCGGCACCAACGATCGTCCTCGACACGGACGACGTAGGAGTCAGAGAACAGTATCACCACAGCAAGGACAAACTCCAACATCATAGGCTAACAGGTGTGTGTAGTTCGGAATCTTCTTCATAAGTCGAGTCCCTCGATGACCCAAGCATGCCTGATTTAAACCCATGAACATAACCTTCGAAGATGAATGTATAGTGCTCTTTAGAATGATGACATGATGACCTTTCTACTATGAACGAAAGAATGTACGTTTTACCAGAATGATTCCATGTTAGACCTAACCGAACTCATGATGGAACCGTATGAACTTCTTATCGAAATCTTTTGTCATAGATGCATGCTTAGTATGATACTTGTATAGTGTAGAGTTTAAATGCCCTGTAGAATCATGCTTGTAATGTTAATAACTTAGTCCGAATGCGCTAGCGATCATCGGAGAAAAACGAAACCCAAATTTGTTTCACGACATGACAGAACCTGGTCCGAGTTCACCAAAACCCGGCCGGGGTCCTGTTTGGCCGAACCGAGTTCCGTAGATCTCGGCCCGGGTCCACCATGGACGCCGAGCTCGAGCTTGGCGCGAACTACGTACCTGGACCGGGTCACCCATGACTCGGCCTGGGCTCGTCTCAGAGAAGACAATCGGGAGAGATGACTCTCCCGACACGTTCGTCGATCCGGATCCGGCCCGGGTATGATCTGCACTCGGCCCGAGTTCTTCTCGATTTTTCCCTGGCTGAGCCTCTTTAATGCACCAGCTTTATATATATATATATAGATTTAATTGCAATGCACCGTATGCACTAATCACCTCTCAAGTAAAAAATATACTTACATTATTTAAAAATGATAAATTACTCCACTTGAAAATGATAAAATACTCATTTTCTTCATTTTTATTTTTCTTATCATTTTAGAAAAAAAGTTCAAGTGTACTCTAGCAAACTAGCCAAGCATATTTTCTATTTCCTACTCACATTATTTAAAAATGATAAATTACTCCACTTAAAAATGATAAAATACTCATTTTCTTCATTTTTTTATTTTTCTTATCATTTTAGTAAAAAAAGTTCAAGTGTACTCTAGCAAACCTAGCCAAGCATATTTTCTATTTCCTATTTTCTTTGATAGTGAGAGGGGATATATTAATTAACAAACATGCCCCATATTTTATAATATCTAATAGAGGGTAACTATATTACTGGTGAGATCAATTACCTTATTAACTTCAAAGAAAAAATATTAGGTTCCTGGTTTTGTTCTTTAAAAACTTATTTTTAATTAAGTTAATTATCGGCTCAAATCTCATATATTAAATACGTAATTTTGATTTTGAACATTGTTACAAAAGTATTCTATGATATACAGATTATATATATATATATATATATATATAATTACATGCATACACATATTTTAGTTTTCGAAAAAGTAGGAATCCAAGAAAAATATTTTATGTTTGGTTAGCTTTCATGTGTCATTGCAACGAGATGTTCTGATTGGATGGAGAAGGCGGAGAGAGAGAGATTTTTAATAGCTTGAAATTTTCATAAAATATAAAATAAGTTTTATTTTCTTTAAATAAATTTGAAATTATAGACGACTCCCAATTGGAATCAATTAAAACTTTCAATTTTAAAAAAATATTCAAAAAGTAAAATAATAATATTTTCATTATTTTATTTTAAAACTTAATTATTTAAATTTTAAAATTGAGAAAATTTAAATATTTCATATTTAGACATGCTTTTTGATAAGTTTATCAGAATATTTTAAAACTTAAAACTAAACACACTAAAATTCCAACCCAATAACACTCTTGCTTGAACTTTTACCAGCTGTGGTTTGACGCAAACCTCGTCTAACTCTCTCTTTCTCTCTATATATACATAGACAATGATTGTGCGAAGGAGGTCATACTTGACACGTGTTGTGCACGAGGAGAGCCGTTCATCTGCATATCAACGACGTATGTTATTTGCGATGAGATCTACGATTCATCTCGTGAGATGGAGCGTACTGGATGGCACTCTCTCTACGATATGAATCGGACTGGATGGCACTCTCTCTACCCTATATCTGTCTCTCCCCTCTCTCTCCTCCCTTCCTCTCACTCCCCTGATATCCGATCCCTACTCCCTCTCTCTCATCACCCCCTCTCTCCCTCTCAAAATTGATTTATCTTATATATAAATAATAGAAGTGTCAAGCACCCTTCGCTTTTAACCCTGTGAAGCATATCCTCAACGGTTTAGATCAGATTCGACAACACAAATCAAATCTAATCGGATGCCAAGATCTAATCCAGCGACTGAGGATCATCTCACTAAGGATTATTGCCCTCACCGTCGCCTCACCAATCACCTTCGCCCTCACCTCGCCGGATATCGAGAGAGGAAGAGAGAGAACGCGTGGCCTCCTGGTCGCCTCGCTGCTGCGGCCCTCGCCAGTCTCCTTCGTCGTCGTGTCGCCAATTTCCCCCGGATCACTAGAGATCGAGAGAGGAAGAAAGAGAATGTGCAGCCTCCAGGTTGCCTCGCCTCGCCGCTGCGGCCCTCACCTCGACGATTGCCATCGTGTTCGCCTCACCATTACCTCGCCGATCACCCTTGCCCTCGCCCTTGCCTCATAGGAAATTGATAGAGGGAGAGAGAGATCTCCGGCCCTCGACCTCTCCTCGTCGCCCTCGCCTTGCTGTCGCCTCTCTGATTGCGCGCATCCTTGCCATCGCATCATGAGTGCACGGGATGGATGCCAAAATGTCGCGCGCGATCGTCTGAGCCATCAGATTTGGACGGTTGGGGATCCACTTTACAGGATGTAAAGCAAAGGGTGTTTCACACATCCATTTTACCCTATATATATATTTATATATATATACATATACATGAGTGCACGAGATGGATGCCAAAATGTCACGCGCGATCGTGTGAGCCATTAGATCTGGACGGTTGGGGATCCACTTTACAGGATGTAAAGCAAAGGGTGTTCCACACATCCATTTTACCTATATATATATATACATGAGTGCACGAGATGGATGCCAAAATGTCGCGCGCGATCGTGTGAGCCATTAGATCTGGACGGTTGGGGATCCACTTTACAAGATGTAAAGCAAAAGGTGTTCCACACATCCATTTTACCCTATATATATATATATATATACATGAGTGCACGAGATGGATGCCAAAATGTCGCGCGCGATCGTGTGAGCCATTAGATCTGAACGGTTGGGGATCCACTTTACAGGATGTAAAGCAAAGGGTGTTTCACACATCCATTTTACCCTATATATATATATATATATATAATCATTTTAACAAAGGGGAGGAGGATCCTATGGGCCAAAATCTTTCCCATATATGTGGGGCGCAAATCCTTATCCGACGGATAAAAAAGTGCATTCGAATTGTGTTGCTACAAACAAGTGGACCGACCTTCATCTAAATCGAACCAGTTCAATAAAAAAATGATCGAAGGCAGCTCCACTTACACATTGCATCCCATATTGCTGCACTTTACTGAACACGTTGGACCAGCTCGAAGGCAGCTCCCCCTCCTCCCCCATCCTCTTCCTTCCATCATGCGCGCCCAATCTAGTTCCAGCTCCTCCCCTCCACCATTCCCACTGGCAACGTTGCTTCTCGCCACCATCTCCTACTCATTACTACTGGCGGAGGCTTCTTCGTCATCTGATGTCTCTGTTCCCCTTTCTTCGGACGCATTGGCTCTCCACTTACTAGTCATGACAAAAGGAAAGCTAAAATGGATCTCCACTTACTAGTCACCCTTGCCTCTGTTTCTGATCTCCTCTCCACATCATTTCTCTTCGACATCTCTCCAGGTGCAGCTTATGGATGCTCGCCTAGTGTCAGTGTCACAACTCTGATGACCTCGAGTTGGGCCCCATCGCCACCGGATTGAATTAGAAGATGAGCCCGACTCGTCCAAGAAGGACCTTGTGGTTCCCCGGAGGTTTGTGTGGGCGGAGCTCAAGTTGCTCATCGGCGGCTTCGTGGCGATGGCGACAATGCGAGAGGGTGGCTTTAGCACCATTTACCTCGTGCACCTCTCATCTTCCACCTTGGTCACTGTGATGCTCCACCTGAACAACGAGTGTCAAGGGTCATTCTCGGACACTAGACCACGTGCGGTGACTAAGTGGATAGGCACCTAGCCAAGCCTATTTTGAGTAGTAGCAGAAGATTTACGAGATGACTATGCCGAGAGTCGCTCTTATAGGCATTCAATCACGAACATGACTATAGTGTTGGACTACTCGTCATAGGTCCATGGTATTAGCACGTTGCGGTGCTAATGCAAGCTCTTGGCTTTAAAGTCCGAAGGGGCAACCGAGGAACCACGAGATGCCACGAAGGGACACCGATGTGGATTGCCACCCCACGCTCAAGGCTAGACACTAGAATTAAATGAAAGCTTGCTTGTATTAACTATGATGAAACATAACATACAATTGGGCCTCGGAAGGCACTAGTGAACTCCTCCTAGTGTACCGTAAGTATAAGAGTCTTATTACATATTGAAGATGCAAAAGACGTACCCTATGGGAACGTCACATACTTGGCCATTCATAAGGATGATCTTACAAGATAAATGCCCTAGGGGCGAATAACTTGGTACTCTACAATATTACGCAGTGTGGGGCGGCTGCATGTGTTCCATGGTTTTGGTGCTGAGCGGTCGAAGGCTATAAGTTGAGCGGCATTGGTGCCGCGAGGCTTCGCGCTTCATGTCACGGGAAAATTCCCTGTGACATTCTCCCCCACCAAAGTCGACAACGCCCCCGACGTCGTTGTCCGAGCTTCTTTGGGGTCTTCGCCTTCCGTCTTGACTTTGCTTGTCTCGTTCAATTCTGCCTTCTTTACCTTGACTTCTACTTCACCAGCATCACGCAGCGCCAGGAATGCCCACTCCTTGGGGTCTCGCTGAGGACTCCTCCCTCAGGCCTGCTTCACTTATTGATCCTTTGTCCAATCTGAGGTCATCACTTGTGCAGCGCCAGTGGAGTCCGTCATGTGCGGTCTCACTTCATCAAGAAACTATTCGTCTATTAAGTTTCTATTGGCTTCACTTCTCTTCGACTTGCGCAGCATCAACTTGTGTGGTTTGGCTTCTTCGAGGTGAGACAACTCTTGTATGCCTTTTTAAGAATAGCTCGAAAAAAGAGTTGCCTCAGGATCGTGCAGAACACGATGAAGAGTTTTGTCATTCGACCTGCATGACTTGACTCGATGTCCTCATGTTGCAGGTGGCCGCGACATAAGGTCTTCCTTCCATCGAATGTAAGGTGTGGGACCATCTCACCCTCGATGATTGTTCTGGAATTCCGACGGTTTGAAATAGCACAAGCTCTTTGATGCGAACATTTGCAACTTGTCTGCTTCGTGTCGCTATGGTAAGCGACAAGAGTCTCCCCACGGATGCTTCGGGACACTTCAGGTCTCTTTGTGGGCTTGACTCAATATCTCTACGTTGCAAGTGATTGCAACATAGAGTCTTCCATCCCTCCTCCGATTGAAGAGCATAGGACCACTTCATCCTTGGCAATCACTTGATGTTTCGGCAGTGTGGGAACAAGACAAGGTTCTTTGATCTAGCACTCCATGCCTTGTCTGTCCCGAGTAACGACGAGAGTCTCCTCACGTTCTCTTGTGATTTGACTCGATGCCTTTAGGTTGCAGATGACTGCAACGTTGAATCCTTCATCCATCGAGGGTAGAGAGCGGGACCACCTTAGCCTTGGCAGTCTCGATGATTATAAGCAGAACAAGGTTCTTCGATATGTCCCTCTTTGCCTTGTCCACTTCGAGTCGCTATAGTGAGCGATGATGGGAGTCTCCCCACATGTGCCTGTGGTTCGACTCACTTCTCTTGCTTTGATGGGCTTAGCAATTGCTTTGATTGGAGATCTCCTCCTTTGCGACTTGAGCGTCTCTCCCCACCCATTACCCTTGTCCCAAGGGTTTTGGCGGTATGGCATTTGTCTTGGCAGCAGCGACTAGTGAGCGAAGGTTGGACGATCCTGTCATCCCAACTCCTTCCTAGTCCAAATTTTCCAACCCCTCTGCTTGAAGAGCGCCAATGTTGGGTCTTCATTCACCTGGGAACACTGTAGGTGGAGCTCGGTGATACCTTTCACGTCTTCCGTCAACATGCCCATCTGTCCGATGTTGAACAATGCGATCTTGACCTTCAGTCCCGACTTGTCAGGGTTTGCCTGTTTGATGAACTATCTTCTGCCACTGTCCCATATCCTAATGGGATCCATGTTTGCCACATTCCAACTTGTCGCAATGGCAACGCCATCATGAGTTTGTCACTTGTCGCTCTTATAGGCATTCCATCACGAACATGACTAGAGTGTTGGACTACTCGTCATAGGTCTGTGGCATTAGTGCATTGCGGCGCTTGGCGCTTTAAAGTCCGAAGTTGCAGCCGAGGAACCACGAGATACCACGAAGGGACACCAATATGGGTTGCCACCCCACGTCAAGGCTAGACACTAGAATTAAAGGAAAGTTTGCTTGTATTAACTATGATGAAATATAACATACATTTGGACCTCGGAAGGCACTAGTGAACTCCTCCCAGTGTACCGTAGGTATAGGAGTCTTATTACATATTAAAGATGCAAAAGACGTACCCTATGGGAACGCCACCTACTTGGCCATTCATAAGGATGACCTTACAAGATAAATGCCCTAGGGGCGGATAACTTAATACTCCGCAATATTACGCAGTGCGGGGCGGCTACATGTGTTCCATGATTTCGTCGCTGAGCGGCCGAGGGTTATAAGTAGAGCGGCACTAGTGCCGCGAGGCTTCGTGCTTCATGTCATGGGAAAATGCCCCGTGACACGAGCACCTCCACTGCGCATTTTTCTAGGAGCTCGATGTTCTCCTTCAGCTCTGCCACCCCCATTTCGTCTGCCTCGTTGGCTACTACGACTACTGTGGCCGATTACCTGAAGCATTGAAGTGCCTCCGATTTGATTTGTTTTCTCATGAATTTTGGTGTTGTCTCATTTTCCCCCTTGCAGAATAAGGGGTTTAATGTTCAAGTATGTGACCAATGGAAACTTCCATGAGAAGCTCCATGGTCGCCCTGCTGGCGACACACTTCCGTGGGTGCATCGGATGGGGATCACCTACTTGTAGCGCAAGTTCTCGACTACTTCACGAGGGATGCGACCCCCAAATCATGCACGATGATGTGACACCAAGCTCTGTGACTTCGGCCCACCCAGTTGGTCTTCTCCACCGACATCATGCTATTGATGTCTGACTAGTCTGCTACCTGCGAGATGATGGGGTCTCTGATCCGAGGTACATCTGGTTGCCGAGGTACATCATCCAGCATTACCTCTGCTCAGGGATGGACTCCACGAAGAGCAATGTCTCCAGCTACAAGATCCTCCTCCTAGAACTAGTCACTGGCACGGAGGTGTAGGACTCGGAGACATACAACAAAAGAGAGAGCGACTAGTAAGGGTGATGCCCTAGTAGCAACGCCGACGAGGATTCGGTGGAGGAAGGCGATGACGAGGGATTTTTTTGGTCCGATTTGAACCAATCTAGAACTTTGCATATTGTCTATTCTTCCATTTTGTGTCGCTAAACTGTGCTTGTTTTTCTTCCACCAGATGAGGATCTAATGGTGCCCCACATATATGGAAAATATTTTGTCGGAGGTCGCAGGGAGGGGGGCGACCCCCTCTTCCCTGCGCTCGGACGGCACAGGGGGGTGGGGGTCGGCCCCCTCCCTGCGACCTCTCTGGAAGTTGCAGGGAGGGGGGCGACTTCGCCAGAGGTCGCAAGGAGGGAGACCCCTGCGCTCGGGCAGCGCGGCGTAGGGGGTGGTCGTCCCCCTCCCTATGACCTCGCCGGAGGTCGCAGGGAGGGGGTGACCCCCCTGCGCTCGGGCGACGCGGCGCAGGGGGTGGTCGCCCCCCTCCCTGCGACCTCCGACCCCCTCTTCCCTGTGCTCAGGCGGCGTAGGGGGGTGGAGGGTCGGCCCCCCTCCCTGCGACCTCCTGGCGGCGTAGGGGGGTTGCCCCCCTCCCTGCGATCTCACAGAAGGTCGCAGGGAGGGGGGCGACCCCCCTGCGCTCGGTCGGGCGGCGCAGCGCAGGGGGTGGTCGCCCCCCTCTCTGTGACCTCGTCGGAGGTCACAAGGAGGGGGGGCGACCCCCCCTCCCCTCCTCCTCTTCCTCATCTCTCCCTCCAATGACACATGATCATTTTTTTAATTATTTTTGTATTTATTATTTTATGTAAAAAATAGACTAAAATTTAAGAAAGGGGTATAATGGACTTTTCATAAATGCGAAAAATAAAAAATAATAAAGAAGTTGACGGAATTGGATGGAAGGATCGAATTGAAAAAAATCGTGATAGTTTAAGGACCCAAAAATGAAGTTCGTAGGTTGGGGTTAGATGTGGAAAATCATGATAGTTTAAGGGTGGTTAGAGAAAATAACCCTAATTTTATTTAATATTATTTTCATTTAATATTAAAGATTATTTTTTCATAAATTTATTGTATTAAGAAACTTAAGCCCAAACACACAGATCAACCCAATGATCCGACCAGGCTTGAATTTTTATTAGGTTGAGCTCAGGTTTTGTCTTAAAACACATTTGACTCAATAACAACCCTTAGGTGAGCTATATAATCCCTTATCCTTTTAACAAATGCTTTTCTATTATTTTAATCATTTTAATCATTATTTTTTTTTCTAGAGATAAATGGGAGATTTGTTTGATAAAATGGTTTTGCTAGCTTTGAATTTCACTAAGCTTGGTTTTTATTCATGTTTAACCATCTTGAATCAACAAGGATGTAAAACATTAGTTTTTTCGATGCATGAATGAGATCACACTATGTATATATTTGGCCATGAATGTAATCCACATTAATGCTTGGATACACGATTACAACTAATTTTCTCTCGGTGCATGAGTTGTGCAATTAATTTGCCCATTCATCCTTACAATTGATAATTCACCTAATAGCTATCAATGAATCTACATTTCTATATAAAGGCTCACAAATGACTCACTCAAAACTAACAACCAACACCACTCATGAGAAAGAAAAATAGCACTTGATGTTGCTGCTAATAAGAAGGTACTCCGAGAAAATACTCAAATGCTTGTTGGTTGTCCCAACCACATTAAAGATATTGGTGAGATTCAATTACGAGGTTCCCATCAATTCATCCATAGACCACTTCCTAGTAAATCCTCCCACTTTACACTTAATTTTCTACTCAAATAAATTTGTTACTAAAAAAACATAATTCTCTATCTACATTAAGACAAGGTTAGGAACTTCACTTTTGCATTTTAAGTGTCATGAGAATGCTACCTTTATACAAATTATCAATTTTGAATTTCTCTCTCTCTCTCTATATATATATATATATATTTATATATGAAGTCAAACATTTAGATTCCATATATGTGAATCTATTTGGTTGTTCCCATTGTCTTTTTCTTATAACTTTAGTTTCATTAATATGATCTGAAAATTTTTAATTTGCAAGAAATTATCTTTCATAATTGTCTCCAAGAATAATAATTATCATTTTTTCCTTGTTACTTGGCATCGTCAAGTGGCTTGAATATAGATGTATGAGAAGTTGGATAACTTGTACATTGGTAGCTAAAGGTGATTGATCCAAAACGCAAATATCAAATAATTTGAATAATCCAATATATTGTGTTGCATAAATGAAGGAATTCATGATATTTTAAGATTGACTTTCATTAAGATCATGAGGTTGACTTTCAACTATGAGGTGCATGGCCTTTCTTGACAGTAAAACAAGACATTGCATAGATAACATTGTTACTTATGGTTATATGATGATTTTTTACAGATAATCGATACGTCAAACACAACAAAGCACTCAGATCTATCAATTGATTGGATGGACGGATACAAGATTCCCCATGAGGTGGGGGATCTATGAGTGCATGTTGAATGAGATTGATTCCATCGGATCTATGTCTTACTCCATTGGGTACCTTTGTAAATGTTGAGTTATATTCTTCCAATGAAAATGTATTTTACGAACATGATAATATTTTTTGCAATGCCCTTGAGCCATTATAAATTTCAAATAATGAATGTAGCTAATGGCAAATTAAATTAAGCAAGGATAAAAAAAGGTAGATGCATAATTAAGAAAATATTAAAATTTTGAGCTTAAGTGAACATGTCCAAACTTCCGATCGAGTTGAGTGAGTGATCATGTGCTCTAAATAAGAAATGAGAAGTCTTGTGTGGTTTTTATTTAAAAAGAAATAAATTGAAATAGGGAAAGAAACATGTCTCAATTTGTACCCAAGTGATGAAAATTAAAACAAAAATTTGAGCCCTCCGAATGAACTACAAATCGATTTCCTGCACAATAAGAAGTTCTGAACGGCATCCCCTGGTTAACATAAGGCAAAGCTAAAAGTGAGTGAAAGATGAAAACTGACTAGAGATCTAAATCATGATAAAATATTAAAAAGACTAAAGTTGAGGAAACATGATAAGCAAATCAGAATTCTCATTTCTTAGGAAAAAACTGAAGCCATGAAATCAGATGGATGGAAGTGCGGAAAAGTTGGACCTGCAATGAAAAAAATGATGAATAACAGTTTAATAGCTGAAAGTGATAAAATGATTGAATATAAAATTAAGAAATGACTTTAAGGAATTGAAGAAAACTAGTTTGGATACTCCATATTCCAACAGCAGAAAAGCAAAAGAATGGAATTACCTTCTTCACAAGATAATCGGCAAGAGTTGTGGCATCAAGATGACCAGCAGGTAGTCCACTTTGGATTCGCTGACTGTTAAATGTTATGTTCTGAGCAAATTCAGTAGTTACTTCCAGCATCCCCAGTATTGCTCGGACACTATCGAATAATGGTTCCTTGTCTTCCTGTTCCAAGAGGAAAATATGTCAATATGCATTAGCAGAGTATTGATCATCATGCATCTCAACGAGATGCTACAAGAAAAGCACATTTCTTTGTCACAAAGGTCATACTTGAAGATCACCATTGTAAGCTTGCAGAAGCCCTTTGCATAGGACTAGAAGGGTCACGAGCTGTAACTCTAGCAAATTTCCCACGAACAAGTTTCATGGGGTCTGGATTCTTTTTTTGGAGCATGATGCTGCTTCCGGTTGACACTGCATGACTAGGAGTCAAGAATCCGAACTCCTCTAATGCCCTCAATACCCATTCTTCAGCAAGTCGTGAAAGATGAGTAGCTGTTATTGAATTGGCTGACAGAAACTTCAGCACAAAGTCACGATCTGATACTGCATCAATGCTATCTGGAGAGCAAATCCTTGAGAATAAGTAGTGCAAATGGAAAAAATAACTAAATTGTCTAACAAATGAGTATTAACATGACTACTACCAAGTTTTTTTCCCATTTTGGAGAGTTTTACTACCATGTTCTGCATTGCATAGATATAATGACAAGAAGTTAGAGCATAAGATGTTAATAATGTCTTGAATCCTATTTCAACTAGAAATCCATCGGGACCCAAACTCTGAAATAAAAGGAAATCTATCAGGCATATTATGTATATTTTCTTATCAGATTGTTAAGGAATTGATTTATTTCTTTATCACAAGGTAGATGTCCTATTTTTGGAATTAATATAGAGACTCAGTTGGTCTGTAATTCCTATCATTTGTTAAAGGCAGTGCCTATATAAACTCCCTAGAGGGTCCAAAGAGAAAGCAATCTAATCCTTGTAATCATCATTATTCCATAACAAAGAGAGTCACCGCTTATTCTCCGCGTTCTTCTGTGTTCGTGCGATCTCCCTCTCCCTCATTTCATAACAAATTAGTATCAGATCTTTAAGGTTTGTCAGTGATTCGCGATCATGCAGGCAGATGGCATCGCACAATGTGAATGTGGAGAAGTTCACCGACAGAAATAGTTTCAGATTGTGGCAGATTAAGATGCGAGCGTTTCTGAAGCAACAAGGAGTCTGGGCGTCGCTCTCAAACGTGTCGAAGAATAAACCAAATGATGAAGACTCGAAGGGCAAAGCAAAGGAGTTCGACCTCGTTACTTTGACGGCACAGGAGGAGAAGGCACACTCGATGATTCAGTTGTGTCTGACGGATGATGTGATAATCGAGGCCGCAGATGAAGAAAAGGTGGCTGGTTGAGACTCGAGAGTTTACATATGACGAAGTCTCTCACCAACAAGTTGCTATTGAAGCAACGTCTGTTCTCTCTTCGCATGCAAGAAGGTACCCTTCTGAAAGATCATCTTGATTAGTTAAATTCTTTGTTGATGTAACTGAGAAATATCGATATTAAGATCGAGGATGAAGATGCTGCCCTAATTCTGTTAGTTTCGCTTCCTCCATCATTCGAGAATTTTGTTCAGTCTATGATTATAGGGAAGGAACCTATAAGTCTGGAAGAAGTAAGATCGAGTCTCCAAACTCGTGAACTTCAGCATAGGGCATCTGAAAATTCTGTAGAGATTCAAGTCGAAGTGTTGGTAACAACCGCAGAGAAGACAAACCCTAAAAAGGGTAAGTCGAAGAAGAACGTCAATCCGAAGGACATCTGCAACTACCGCAAAGAATTTGGTCATTGGAAGAAGGATTACCCCAAGAAGAAGAAGAAGAAGAAGAAGAAGAAGAAGAAGAAGAAGAAGAAGAAGAAGAAGAAGAAGAAAGACACGGTTGCTACAGTAGCTCACCAGAATAGTGAATCTGATGACGATTTGTCTCTCATGGTGTCTGATCAGAGATATTCCGAAGAGAGTTGGATTCTCGACTCCGGATGTTCCTATCGTATGACTCGCACAAAGAGTGGTTCTCAACTTATCAAAATATTGATGGCGGAATATCATCATTGGGCAATGATGCAGCCTATAAAATAGTTGGAATCGATTCAATTCACATAAGAAGTCATGACAATTGGGTGAGGACATTAACAGAGGTCCGTCATGTTCCTCAACTAAAGTAAAAATCTGATATCATTAGGAGTTCTAGACTCCAAAGGACATTGGATGGATGCTGCAGGAGATGTTCTCACGGTCACCAAGGGTGATGTTGAAGTCATGAGAGGAGTCAGACGAAAGTCTTTGTACATACTACAAGGCACAGTAATTTCTTGCGTGGCTGTAGTAGGTAATTCATCCAAATCAGAATAAGAAACATCCAAGTTGTGGCACATGTGACTTGGACATATGAGTAAGAAAGGGATGACCATCCTCAACAAGCGCAATCTTTTGGATGGTCAAAAGATATCTGAAATCGAATTCTGCAAGCACTATATTTTTGGCAAGAAAAACTGACATCAATTTAGCAAAGTCATGCACAAGACGAAGGCAACACTCGATTACATCCACACTGACTGTTGGGGCTCCTCTCGTTTTCCATCTTTAGGAGGTTCTAGATACTTCCTATCTATGGTAGATGATTACTCAAGGATGACATAAGTATTCATGATGAATCACAAGAGCGAGGCATTCAAAGCTTTCAAGCAATGGAAGACTCTGGTGGGGAATCAAACATCGAGAAAGGTGAAACGTCCTTGTACCAATAATGGCTTGGAGTTCTGTTCGTCTGAATTTGATCGATTCTACAAGGATGAAGGCATTGTCAGACATCGCACCGTCAGAGATATACCATAGCAGAATGGTGTAGCAGAATGCATGAATAGAACTCTTCTAGAGAGGGCACGGTGCATGCTCTCTAATTCTAGTCTGAATAAGTCATTCTGAGCTGAGGCTGTTAGCACAGCATGCTACCTTGTCAATCAGGGTTTTGCAACCGCGATCAATCTGAACATTCCCATTGAGGTATGGTTAGGAAACTTTGCTGATTATACTAATATGAAAGTCTTTGGCTCTCCAGCATATTATCATATCAGTGAAGGAAAGCTGGAACCAAGGGTAAAAGAAGGAGTCTTTGTGGGATATGGTGCAGGTGTAAAAGACTTCAGAATCTGGTCTCCTTTAGAGCAGAAGGTTATTCACAGTAGAAATATCCTTTGATGAGATGTCTATGCTCAAGCAAAAATCAGATGTTGTTAACTCAGCAGAGGAGGGTGTCAATAAATAGGTGAAATTTGGATTAACTCCAACTCAGAATGGGACAGAAGATGATGAGCAAGCATAAGAAGCAATGACAAGTCTAGCTATTGGACGTGCACGCAGACAGGTAGGTCCTCCTAAGCGTTATGGCTTTGAGAACATGGTTGCATATACATTCCAAGTAGTTGAAGAGGTGGAATCGTCAGATCAAGCTACAAAGATGCTATCGCATGTGTAGAATCAGAATAGAGACTGACGGCGGCAGAGAATGTTAGATATCTGATTTGAGGATTCAATTCAAGGTGGAGATCGTTAATAATGCCTTGAATCCTACTTCAACTGGAAATCCATCTGAACACAAACTCTGAAATAAAGAAAGGCAACGCGATGACACACAAATTTAAACACGATGATACACTAGAAACAACTAAGATCATCACACAACAAAGCATAATGCAATGTCATTGGTGATCATGTGAGGGACATTTGTGAACTCCACACATTGGAGTTCCCTGGTACACGCAAGAGTTTCAAGGCAGACCATCAATCAGGTCATCATGCATGAACGTTATAGTGGATCAGTAAGCATGCTAATATCTTTGGATTTGCACCTATAGATATATTAAAATTTAATGGACAATCTGACACAGCGCTACATCACCAACCAGCTTGAATGAAGGCAAATTCTCCGGTAACAGAGTCTGCACATCATTGCAATGAATTTCCAAGGCGTATATTCTACAAAAGCTTTCTTTAATGTAATTGGTGGTATCTAGGTACAATCCCCAGACTTCTCCTTTTATGTCTTCCTTTTTTGCTCATTATCTAAACACTTCCAACCATTTTTTTTATCTTGAGAGGTTAAAAAAATTTCCTACTTGGTTAAGAAGCATATGTATGAAACCAAACAATTTGGCAGCAAAGAAAGAAGAACAATGATAACCAAAGCAATATTCTTAGTGATCATATAGTAAATCAAGCTTGAAATGTTATGAAACTTAGAATGGTTTTCTAAGGAGTACCGATTGAAATTTTAGCTTATGATTTTTATATATTTGCAGTCATGAGATAAAATGCAACTTCACTAATCCAATCCCCTAAAAAAACTCCATGGAAGAAAATATTGTTTTTCATGTCTTTATTCCACATATATAGAAGACTACATGGAAATATTAGAAATAGAAGTTCACTACAAAAAGAAAGCAATGACTGGTTGTAGCACATTATGGAGAAATCGTTGGCCTCAATTGTCTTCAACAATTTCTCTAACCATTTTAAATATTTATTGATTAAATATTTATTTCAGAATCTCTATCTGATTTAAAAAATCTTCAACACTCTCCCTCAAGTTGGAGCATAGATATCAATCATGCTTATCTTGTCACATAGAAAGTTGTGACGTTTCTTAGGTAACCCTTTCGTGAAAATATCAGCGAATTGCAATTCAAAAGAGAAGTATGGAGTAGCAATCTTCCCTTTAGTAATAGCATCACGTATGAAGTGGCAATCAACCTCAATGTGTTTTGTCCTCTCATGGAATACAGGATTGGATGCTATATAGGTTGCAAAGTGATTGTTACAATACATTGAAATTGGAAGTGCAGTAGGAAAACCCAAATTAGCAAATAACAAAGTAATCCATATCACTTCACAATTAGTATGTAGGGTATTCTGCTTTAGCACGTGATCGAGAAATAATTGATTATTTCTTGTTGTACCACGTGACTAAAATGCCTCCCATGAAAGTAGCAAAACTTGTAGTGGAACATCTACCTTCAATAGAACTAGCATAGTCAGTGCCAATGTATTAAAAATCAGATCGAAGATTGGATCAGCGTGCCAATCGAGTCGAGGTTCGACCTATTCAATCGGGAGTCAATTGGTTCAACCGGATATTTATATAATAATATGATTTATAATTTTATGTGAGTACTTTAATATATAAATTATTATAAAATGATTAAACTAATTAAATAATTATTGTTTTTATCAATATTAATTTAAATAGTAGCTTTATTTTTATTATTACTGATACAATAATCTAAATTAAATGTGGATCGAAATTTATTACTAACATATTATTACTGGATTTTATTTTTCATCTATATATAACTCTCTTTTATTTGATTTGATTAATAATATATTTCTATTTTAGCAGTTTTCTTTTTATTATTATTAATATAATAATCTAAATTTATTACTAATATATTATTACCAGATTTTATTCTCTTTACATATATAACTCTCTTTTATTTTATTTGATTAATATTTTTTTCCATTTTGATTCATTTCCTCCAATCAAGGATTCAAAATCTTTCCATTCATTTTCTTATTTGAACTTTAAATTTTTTCCTTTTTTGTATCCTTTCAGGTGCATAAATTTCCAATTTTATTATAAAATCATTTAAATATTCAATTCCTTAATAAACTCTTTCCATATTTTAATATTTAAAAAAAATTAAAAAACTGGGTTAAACCCACCCGATTTATCGGTTCAACCTGATTTTTCCAATTTTTTCTGAGTCAAACCGATTTTTTAGTTAATCCAATTTTATTATTGAAGTGGAATGTGACCGGTTCGTGATTAGATCGGTTGAGCTGGCCGGTGTGAATCAGTTTTTAAAACATTGGTCAGCGTCCGAGTAAGCCAAAAAATCCAAATGCCCATTATTTTTGAAATATAAACCATTACCATGTGAGTCTTTAAGATATTTCAAAAAAAAACAAACATAATTTCAATGAGTATAATGTGTTTTCTCCATAAATTGACAAGAACGACTAACAACAAAACTAATATTGACTATCAACTATCTTTTAGTATCATAAAAAAGAGGATCGATCACAAGATCTTGATTTGGTAGGCCCATTAATAGTAATGGATGATGGCTTAGTGCCCAACATATTTGCATCTTCTAAAATATCCATCACATATTTTCTTTGAGAGAGGACCAACCTTTGTGAGTTTCTCGCAACCTTAATTCCAAGAAAGTAGCATAGTTTTCCAAGATCTTTTGTGACAAAGGTCTTTCGTAAGAAGCTTTTAGTTTTATGAATTCCATCATTGTCATCACTAATGAGATCAGATCATGTCATCCACATAAACAATAAGTACAGGTGTGCTTTTTCTTTCTTATGAAAATAGAGTGATCCAACAGGAAAAAACAATTTTCGCTTTCTCCCCATTGAGTTTATCAAACCATACTCTAGGAGTTTGCTTAAGACCAGGAGTACATGAATACATCTTTTGTCAACTCACCATACAGGGGCGGACAAACGTTGTGGGTGAGGGGGGCCCTAGCCCCCCTCAAAATTTTAAATTGTTTTAGCTCTATATATTAATATGAAAATTTTGTGATTAAAACTTGAATTTGCCCCCCCTTAAATTCATTTAGTGTCGCTTGATGACATATTTTTGCTCCGGTTTAGTGGTAGCATGCTTAATAACCTTTGTAGAGGTCATGAGTTCAAGCCTTCTCTTTGTCAATTTTTTACTCATTATTTTGCCCCCCCCCCCCCCCCCCCCCCCCATTTTTGACTCTCGGTCCGCCCCTGTCTCCATACAAAAATGCATTCTTGATATGATGAAGGAGCCAATTTTTGTTAACAACAATGAAAATAAGAATTCGAACTGGACTGAGGCGAGCAACATGTGAAAATGTCTCAAAATAGTTCACTCCATAAGTATGAGTGAAGCCTTTTGTCACACCCAACTCCATGGCTAAGTTATAATCACAATTATCATACTCTTAGCTATGTTTAGCAATTCCAAAAATAAAAATTGGCAAAACCTCCTTCCTTACTTATCTTATGTTATTTGTCAATACATACAAAAGACACATATATAATCATCAAAGTTCAACTAGGATGATTCCACCTCTCACCGAACCCTTGGAATGTCTATTTAAGTATATCCAAATTTCAAACCCTAATTCACTCTATTCTAACCGTGCCCTAATTTACAAATGGAACTTGTATCAGACTTGAGACAGGATGAGTGACTTGCGAAGGTAAGTTCATAACTTTCTCTATAAAACTCCTTTTTAGGTGATTCTAGAGGCCATCGGAAGCTAACTTCGAATGGATGAACCATACAAAATTTCATAATTTATGGTTCATTTATCACCAAGTAATGATTCTCTCAATCAGAAGAAACATTTCCGGATCAAAACTCACCTGGAACAGCCGATGTTCCCAATTTTCCCCAAGTCGGTTCCCTCGAGTAATTCCTCTGTAAATTTTATACGGTGAAAATATAATGTTAAGTGGCTTATATGTTTTTTTCAGAATTTTCTGAGGTCTTATGATGGTTTGAAAAAATATCTATTTGAGCAGCTCTCACCTGTCTGCTTCAGCTGCTTGGAACTTAAGTGATGACCAATCATATTTTTTTTGTCATAACTAAGTGTTTTAACCCTAATTAAGCTTACTTAATCCTATTTAAACATATATATTATAATATTTATAAATTTTACAATTTGTTCCTAATAACCCTATATAATTCCTTTGTAAAATTTAGGAGAGCAAAACTTCCTAAGGAATCTCTCCTAAAGAAAGCATGAATAAAAATTAGGTGCTAAACCTGTTTATATGCATTTCATGAATAAAAGTCAGGTGTTAAACCTGTTTAATCAATTGAAAACCTGTTCGTGAAGAGAATTGTAGTTCAACCTCTTTGTAAAGTTGACAATTCCTACAATTCAAACATGTTATTGCTAGTACTTCTTCCATGGCTTAAATTTGCTTTAGCCTCTGTGATTCCCTAGCTAGAAATTGAGTTTTTGGAAAGAATGAAGTGTTAGCAAAGTGGAAAACTCATTGGATTCAAATTCAGCTAGACTTTACTTCATTTGTGGACTTTTAATTCAAAGTTTGTCCTTAATTTCTGAATGTTTTGCTTGAGGACAAACAAAAGGCTAAGCTTGGGGAGTTTGATCACTTGCTGATCACTATATGATTCTAACCCATTTTAGATGAAATTCATACATATGGAGTCCCACTTTTGTCTATTTTTGAGCCAATTATACTTTGAATGCAAACATTGTGATAACTAGTTGATATTCCTCATTTCATACTTAATTCCATGTGCATAGAGGTTCTGAAATGCCAAAATCCATTAATATCTAAATTCTATGCCAAGTTATCATTTTGAGGACAAGTTATCATTCCTAAGTGTCAAGTTATCATTATTTTGAATGAACTGATTTTCAATGGTTTTCTTACCCTAAATCCATCATTATTATGTATAAATCATATTTGGATAGTCACATCTCAACTTGTGCAAAGTTTTAAGTCCATTTGGACAAGTTATCATTTTTCAAGTGCCAAGTTATCGTTAAAGGGCAATTCTGTCATTTTGACATGCAAAACCATTAATTCTGCAAAGGGCCTTAAGCAATCATCTTATTATTGTTCTAACTCATTGCTGGTCAAATTTCATCACATTTGGATAATCAAAACTCAAGTTATCACAAGTTATCATTTTTGGGGCACTTAAGTTATCACTTTTAGGAATCTCATTCATATTTGATTTCTGACCTCACTCACTTGTCTCTCTAATCAATTTGATGCCTGAAATGCTTTGAACAACCCATATTAGGATATTTTCCAAGATTTCCATAAAGTTATCATTCCGGGCCCTTGAATTCATTCATATCGATATAAGTTTTCATTCTTGCACAACACATAACCTCATCTGATATTTGAACTAGTTACCAGCATTATCCTAATCCTTATTTGTCAAAATACTACTCAAGAGCTTTGATGCTTGCTGTTTGGGTTTTTGTAGTAAGAAGAAAAGGTGGCCAAAAGGTGGAAAAAGGAGGGGGGACCACTAGCTTTTTGGCTGTCCAAAAAGCTGTCAATGCTGGAATTTCAGGACCAGAGGACACATGGCTACAATCAAAGCACAAAGAATGTTCAGATGCTGATCCAAAGGTGGGGAGAAGTGATATAAAAGCTGGATTTTTTTGGAGGAGAAGGGAGGCTGATCATTCAAGGGTTTGGAGCAAGGCAAGACTGCAAAGGACTCTGCTGGAGGAGCTACTGCCGAGAGCTTGAAGGATCCATGAATTGTATTTGTTTCTCATCCTATTTGATGTCAAATCTTGTAAATATGAGGAGCTAAACTCCATTTCTTTTAGGATAGGGTAGTAGTTTAGATTAGTTTTGGATGGATATGGACTGTTTTATAATTCTGCACTGAATTCTATCCTGATTTTTAGATTTCAGATTTCAGAAATGTCCTATATTGATTTATGCTATGTTGTCATTAGACCCATTTGTAATTGATGCCTGAGTGGTCTTATTTGATCTAAACATCCTTCAGGAATGATTTATGAGATAATATCAGATTTCTAGATTCAATTCTATTGCAAACTTGATTTCTGAATTCTGATTTCCTAGTTTCCTGAATTTCTGATTTCTGAATCTGATTCCTATGAATGTTGAATCTGTTCTTCATTTCTAACCTGATTAATTGAGTCTTTGGGATGTTGGTATTGTCCCTATCTTGTTCAGAAATGAATCAAGATTGTTTGGGCAATCATTTGACTCAAACCAGATTTTCCACTGATTCCTGAACAGAAATCAGAATTTTGATTTTTCTGGTTTTACATTTCTGAAATCTGAAGTGTTATAAATCTGATCTTGTCATTTGTGGAGCCACAATTATTTTGACAACTGAGAAGTTATCTTATGGTTCCATTCTAGTTCAGAAATGATCAAGATGCAATGACATTCCTAAGGTTCTAATTTGTAATTGTTGCTGATTTTCTATTTCCTAATTTTTGAACAATCTGATTTCTGATTTTCCTGGGCTGTTTGAATCTGATTGTCATTGGGGATTGAATTAATTGATCAACTGAGAGGTTAACATCTATCCCAATCTTGTTCAGAAATGAATTGAGAAGCTTTGTCATTCCTATGATTCAAATCTGATTTAGTTTTTCCTGATTTGAATGAGTTGAATGAGTTGCTGATTTCTGGTTTCCTGAAATTCCTGAAATCTGATTTTCTAGGTTTTTGGATCTGATTGTCATCAAGGATTGGATAATTGAATAGTTGAGAGGCTAATATATGCCATGATCTTATTCAGAAATGAATCAAGATCTTTGACAATTCAGAATTCAAATCTGATTTTTCCAAAATTTGATTTCTTAGTTTGATTCTAATTCTATTTTCTGATTGTTTGGAATCTGATTTGCCAATTGTTAATCCCTATTTTATTCAAATCATTGAGAGGTGTAATCTAGGAATCTCTTGCAGTCCAGAGATGGGTCAAGGGGCATTTGGCAAACTTGAATTCCATCAATCCACATTGCTGATTTTTCTGAAATGTTGATTCATGTTTTCTTATTTTAATTAAATTCTGATTTCCATTGTCAACCTTCATATTAATCCACTACTGAGAGGTAGTCTTAAGGGCTTTCTTGAGATCCAGAGATGGGCCAAGGAGCAATGGAAATTGTGAACTCATGTGGCCATATGTTTTGCATTTCCAATTGAGTTGTGTTTGTGTGGATTTCAATTTACTTTGCAACCGAGAGGTTGATTTTAAATCCTCCTGGAATTCAGAGATGAATCAAGGATCACACCATTATTGAGTATATTTTGTCTTGGTTTGGTTGATTGGAATGATTTCATTTTTTTATGATTGAAATTGCAAGTTATCATTCCAAACTTCCTTGAATTGCAAAAAATCAGCATTGAACTTTCTTTTGAGCCCAATGATAACTTGATTTTCAGTGAGGACCCTCTTTTGATTCGACCTAGCTAACAATTATATAATCATATATTGCTTAGTTAGAGGCCAATTGAGCTGTGGGAACAACCATTTTCAAGTTGAATCAAAAGTTGGACATTTAATGATAACTTGTTCCATTCCATCCTTAATTAATTTAGGTGAACCCAAAATCCTAGAAGAACCTTCCTCATAGATAGTTAAACCTTTTTAGACTTCATTCTAGCATTTATAATTCAGTTTTGATAAATTTCCAAAACCCAAAAATCTGTTATCATTTCACTTTCCATAAAAAAATCTGTTTTCACTTCCCTTTGAAAATATGTTTTTAGCCACTTAAGTAGAACTAATCTAGATTGTTTTAGGTGTCTTAGACTTCAAATTCTTGTAGATACGACAATCTGAGTCTACTACAACTTACCTGTGCACTTGCAGCTAGTGAGTTGGGAGACAAAAAAAATGAAAAAATTGACATTTTCTTAAATTTCAGCAAGTTATCACTACTCAACCCCAAATATCACTATCACCCGACTAACATAGTATCTTTCGGATATAATATCATAGAAACAATACCCTTTTTTGATACGTGAGTAACTAAAAAAGACATAGTTAACAACCCTAGGAGAGAGTTTGTTAGCAATATTAAAAAGGTGAACAAAACAAACACTTCTAAATATTCGAAGAAGAAGAGGGAAAACATTGATCTCAGGATGGAACAAACTAAATGGAACCTCCCCCTTAAGAATAGAGGAGGGAAAACGATTGATGACATAAACTGCGGTTAAAACTGCATCTCCCCAAAAGTGCTTGGAGCCTTCATATGAATGAGAAGGGCCCTTATAACATCAAGGATGTGACAAAGTTTTCTCTCAGCAATGCCATTTTCCTGAGAAGTGTAAGCACAAGTGGTTTGATGAATAGTCCCATTAGAGGATAAGAATGACTGAAGCTCACATTGCACAAATTCTAAGGCATTGACGGATCTAAAAACTTTAACAGTAGATGAATAGAAATTTTGAACCTCATTGAAGAAATGTTTGACAATGCTCAAGATCTCATAACGACTTTTTATTAAAAATATCCAAGACAAATGTCTATAGTCATCGACAAAACAACAAGGTAACGATGACCAATAGTAGTTTTAATAGGACAAGGACTCCAAATATCATAGTGAACTATACTAAACATATAAGTACTTTGAGATATGTGGAACAATGATTTTTACCAAGTTGGTAATCTTCACAATTCATCTAAAGGTTATTAGGAAGTTTGGGAAACATGCCACGCAGGAAGGATGACCTAGATGACATGGCCATAGGACAAGATCAATGCAAATGGAGACAACACCAACAAACAGACCAAGAATATCCAGGTGGTAAAGTCCATTCTTCTCAAATCCCCCACGAATCACTTGCATTGTCTGAATGTCCTAAAAATAACAATGATGTTCATAAAAAAATAGCCTTGCATTTCAATTGCTTACATAGCTTGATAATAGATAATAAGTTTAAAGGAAACTTAGAAGAATAATAAACATATCTAAGCTTGTGTCTAGAAGAAAACTTCCATTAGCCAAGCGAACAAATCTATTAGCTAGGCGATCAGATCTAGTTGTATTAGTTGGGACATAATGTGATGGAGTAGTACCATTCTAAGTGAGTGATGGTACCAGAATCAAGTGGGAGATGATGAGTTCTGATGACTAGTGGCTTCTGCAGCATGCTCATAAGAGGATGTTTCATTAGCCCAAGAAAGCTTCCCAATTTTTTTCCAAAAAGAGTGGTTTGTGCACTTACAATTCACACATGGCTGTGAGGGACGAGTACGACCATGTCCTTGTCCACGACGCGAACCATTGTCAAGTACAGTTGAACCATTTTGATACTTGTAATTTTATTTACTATTATTTTCATTTAATATTAAAGCTTATTTTTACATATATTTATTTTATTAAGAAACTTATGTCCAAACACAAAAGATCAACCAAATAATCTGACCTGGCTTGAATTTTTATTAGGTTGAGCTCAGGTTTGTCTCAAAACACATTTGACTCAATATCAGCCCTTAGCTGAGCTATATAATCCCTTATCCTTTTATCAAATGTTTTTTTTTCTATTCTTTTAATCATATTAGTCATTTCTTTTTTGTTGGAGATAAATGGGAGATTTGTTTGATAAAATGGCTTTGCTAGCTTTGAATTTCACTAAGCTTGGTTTTTATAGATATTTAACCATCTTGAACCAACAAGGATATAAAACATATTTTTTTTATGCACGAATGAGATCAAGCTATGTAAATGTTTGGTCATGAATGTAATCCACATTAATTTTTGGATACATGATGACAACTATTTTCTTGCAACGCATGAGTTGTGCAATTAATTTGCTCATTCATCCTTACAATTAATAATTCACCTAATAGCTATCAATGAATCCTAGCATTGTATAATTACACCTTGTATACCAATTATGCTTTGGAACAACACCCTGGAAAAAGAGATAGATATGGATTCTAACTATTTGTTTATATATTTTTGAAAATTAAATGTTAAAATTAATGGTTCATTTAACAAAGATATAAAAATGTAACGAGGTTGAGCTAAGGGTGACCATGGTTTGACTTGATCAATCTAACAAAATTCAATTTCAAAAGTTTTCAATGGGATATTGTGTTGAAAGAATAGTAACTCAACACCCAAAACTTTTGACGCAAAGATGTCAAGATTACTAACCTTGGTGGGCACAATTGAAAAGCGAACTATGTTCTAGGATCATCAAATGCTAGTATCCTGGGTTCGATTTTCAGAATTGGCCAAGATAAAAAAAGATATCAATATTGGCCAGGTGCTAGTAGTCCTTTACACATTTTGAATCACTAATCATGATAAAAAAGATATCAATATTACTAATTACTCTATAAAATTATTTCAATCAGTAAATAATTATAATAGTTTAATTTTATTTGCTATTATTTTTATTTTATATTAAAGTTTATATGTTTTCATAAATTTATTATATTAAGAAAATTAAGTCCAAACACATAAAAGCTCAACCCAATGATGTGACCTCACTCTAGCTTGAAGTTTTACTAGGTTGAACTCAGATTTGTCTCAAATCCCATCAAACTCAATATCGGCCCTTAGATAAGCTATATAATTATTTTACCCTTTTAACAAAAGTTTTTTCTATTATTTTAATAATTTTAATCATTCATTTTTTTTCTCGAGATAAATGGGATTTATTTGATAAAAAAGATTTGCTAGCTTTGAAGTTCACTATGCTTCGTGTTTTGTCGATGTTTAGCCATCTAAAACATTGGTTTTTCATATGCATGAATGAGATCAAACTATGTAAATATTTTGTCATGAATGTAATCCACATTAATTTTTGGATACATGATGACAGAGAATTATTTTCTGGCCATGCATGAGTTGTGCAATTAATTCGCCCATTCATCCTTCCAATTAGGAATTCACCTAATAACTATCAATGAATCTACAATTCTATATAAGAATCACAAATGACTCATTTGAAGACCAACAACGAACACCACTCATGGGCAAAAAAATGCACTTGATGTTGTTGTTTTTAAGATGGGTGCTCCGAGAAAATACTCAAAATGCTTGTTGGATTGTCCCAACCACATTGAAGATATTGGTGAGATTCAATTATGAGGTTTCTATCATTCATCCAGAAATTGCATCATGGTAAATCCTACATCTCCCACTTTACCCTTAATTTTCTACACAAATAAATTTGTTACTGAAAAAAAGACATAATTATCTATCTAGTTTAAGACAAGCTAGGATCTTCACTTTTGCATTTAAAGTGTCATGAGCATTTGACCTTCACACAAATTTATCAATTTGGAATTTCTATATATATATTTATATATATTTGTGAAGTCAAACATTTAGATTCCACATCTTTGAATCTATTTGGTTTCTCCTATCATCTTTTTTTATAACTTTACTTTCATTAATATGAGTCTAGAAAGTTTTAATTTGCAAGAAGTTATCTTTCATACTTGTCTCCAAGAATACAATTTATCAATTTTGCAAAGTCACTTGGCATTGTCAAATGGCTTGAATATAGATGCATCAAAAGTTGGATAACTTGCACATGGATATCTAAAGTTGATTGATCCAAAACACTAATATCAAATAATTTGAATAATCCAATATATTTTGTTGCATAAATGAAGGAATCCGTGACATTTTAATACCTTGATTTCTTTCATTAAGATCAAGAGGTTGACTTTCCTTGATAGTAAAAAAAAAAATATTGCAAAGATATTATTGTTACTTACTTATGGTTATTAATCGATTCATTACAGGTGATAGATACCTCAAGCACAACAAAGCACTTGGTGCTGGTTGGCAAAGCAATTAATTGGATTGAGGGATACAAGGATTCCCATGAGGTGAGGGATATCGCCTTGAGTTGTTGCGTTTTACCCAACTGGCACCTGGAACTCCAGAATTCATCTATGAGTGCATGTTGGTGTGGATCCACACTCGATGATATCAATGGAATGAGATTGAATCCAATGTACATCTAAGCCATTAGATCTACCAAATTTTACGTTTGATAAAAGATTGAACATGTGTCTTGCTCCATAGGTAGGTGACATGTAGGAAACCATGTAGCTACCTTTGTAAATAGTCTGAGTTATATTATTCCAATGAACATGTATTTTATGTATGAATGCGTTAACCTTTTTTGCAATGCTCTTGAGCCATTCTAAACTAAAAATAAATAATTTCTATCTTAATTAATTGGTATAGTTTAGGGGCATTACGGTAAGTTCATATATATATTATGAGATATTTCAAGGAAGGTTTAAGGAATTAATCCTTATTTTTAATAGCTTGAAATTTGTCATAAAATATATAATTACAACAATTTCCAGTGCAATGCTTGACAAATGAGAAAAGTTAAATAATATTAATATTATTTTATTTTAAAACTTAATTATTTAATTTTGAAAATTGAGAAATTTTAAAGATTTCATATTCAGACTTATGTTTTTTCCATAAGTTCGTCAGAATATTAAAAAAACTGAAAACTAAACACGCTAATTAAAATCCCAACCCAATAGCACTCTAGCTTGAACTTTTACGAGCTGTGATTTGATTCAAAACTCGTCTATCTCTCTCTCTCTGGATGGCGCTCTCCCTACCCTCTATTTGTATCCCCTCTTCCCCCCTATATATGTATATATCCCCGCCGCAGCCATCACCTTGCCAATCGCCCTCGATGTCGCCTCACCGATCATCCTTTCCCTCGCCCTCACCTTGCCAGATACCAATAGAGGGAGAGAGAGATTGTGCAATGATACACGCAAAATATAATATATTTTAGTTTATTACTTTAATTAATATTTCTGTAATTTGATCATGGCATGCATCATTTTAGGTCATTTTAGTCATAATTCCAGGAAAAGCTGAATATATGATTATCAAGTGGATTACCATTCAAACTTCAATCAAGGCGCCAAATTCATCAAATCATCTGGCGCTAAACTCATGATCAACTGATAAAGTTGACATTTTATCTATCGGGCACAGGACAAGCGCCAAAGTAATATAATCTCCAAGAAAGTTATCTTTAGTGGCAGTGATATTATCATCATCAGGCACAAAATTGATATTTATCATATGTGAAGCTGTTAGCGACCGAGAAACAAACCCTATAGGAGTTTCTTTGGGTGTAAAACACCATCCAACACTTTATCATTAAGAAATTGTTACGACCGTGAATCAAATGCAAAAGAGGATTATTGGCCGTAAAACAAATCCAAAGGAGAAACATGGGTGCAAAGTTGGAGTATCAGAGATATTAATCGATAAGTTTATCTTACATAAAGTTTCATCGGCCGAGGAGTTTTATCACCAAACGCCAAACGGATAAGATTTTATCATCAACCAAAGTGTTACCAGCATTGTTGGTCGAGATTTGAAGGATGTAAAGTTTATTTCCACGAAGTTAAACTCGACCATACGATATTATTGACCCTGATCGATATGAAGACCGTACGTACCTATGAATTGAGGAGGAAGCCATCATCCCTATTCGTGCTTTGAAGTCCAGGTTTCTTCCATAGTGAAGTCCTGAGCTCTATAGGCTACGACCAAGAGGAGAGAGGTGCTACGGTTGAAGTCCGCGAGGCTGTCAATTGTCTGCCCAGATTTGAGATCTCTAGTATTGTCTTGGGTGTAATTCTTCTTATTTTCATCATTTGTATTTTATTATCTCTCTATAATTTTTAGGATGAGCTCCATGTTTCTTAGATCTTTTATTTTAGGAGATTATTAATTGAAGGGAAATTATTTGAACCTTATTTTATTTGTTTTAATCTTTTCTAATCAATTATTCATTGTGGTTAATGCTTTTTATGTTAGTTAATTGAATTTCTGAATTGGGCTATACTAGTTTGTGGAGTGTTTAATTTGTATTAATTTTAATTGATTTTATCTGAAATTAATAATTGACAAAAATTGATAACTAGTGTGTGGAGAATCAAGTTTATCTAGTCTGTTAATCTATACTAGTTTGTAGAGTGATTAATAGTGTAGAGAATCCAAATTAATGCATCTTAAATTTAATATGATTAGATAAGATGCCAATTTGTGGAGGCTTCAATTCATATTAAACTAAGATAGTTTAGTATGCATGCTTAGGTTGAGGGGATGTCAGTTTGTGGAGACCACAATTTAATCATGTTAGTTTAATACTTTAGGGAGACTCTAATCATCTTTAAAGATTAAATTTATCTTTTATAATTCAAATATTTATCCTAATTTCTTTTCAACCTATTACCTAACTTCAGCACCACTATATTGTATTATTATTATCTTATATTATTTTTCTCTATTTTATTTTATAATTACAAAACTTATTTCCAAAATTTCATGTTTTCTTCTCTTAATTTATAAATTTATATATTAAATTAATAATATTTCTCGTGGGTTCGACACTCTTAACTTCTTTTCACTATATTACTTGAGTGACTAGTGCACTTGCTAGCGGATTTATTTTGCTACATCATTTTACGCATCAATTTTTTGACGATATTATCGGGGAATATTTTATTAATTAATTTTTTTATTTTTATAAGTTATTAGGAGGATGTAAGTAAAATCTGTAAATAATTTTTCTGCAAATATGTATTTGTAATATTATTATTATTCTGAAAATATATTTTTTTGCAAATAATTAGTTATTCTGTAAATAATCTAACATCTTTCTTTTTGCATATAAAGGTCAAAGTATTATCAATTGATTTTGGATTAAAATTTGTTGACTTTCGACTAATACTCTATTCTATTTAAAATTCTGACGCCGAGTGAATTTTTCTAATTAATTGAATAAAGATTTTTTTAGTTGTGACGACTTATGAATTTACGGCAGTGATTACTTTTTATCGACTTTACTGAAATATCGTCGTATGTTTTGCGCCTCATTTTGTTTAATTTTTTTATGTTTATTTTTATGCCATAATTACTATTGATTTGGCTTTATTTCGGCGTGCCGACAATTCGTAATGAATTGCCGAGAATTTTACTTTCCTTAACTGATTAAAGTTTGTCTCGGCTGTATTTTTAATTATTTTTTTGTGTGGTGCCCAAGCAAATCAAGTTGTGTCCTAATTCACATTGGTTAACCTCTCTGAAATGATATCCTGGTTCTTTGGCGCCAAAGGTTCTGTTTTCACTTTCGGGCGTAACATCGATTAATAACATGACATTACTTTGGCGGCCGACACTTTTAATTTTCTAAAATTTATAATTCATCCAGTTTGATAAGATTCATTTTATGTTTTTCCTGATGAGATTGATATTCTGAACATTAACGTCCAACTATGTTTGATTAATGTTATTTGCCAATGGTAAATGTTGGAGTTTAGCGCCGCATTAAATTGCTTTTAGTAATGACAACTTAATAAATTAAGCTCAATTATTCTCAAAGTCGGCATCTGATTTCTTTGTTTAATTATTCTCAAATTAAGCTTAATAAATTTTACGCCCGATTAATTTTCTGGATTTTCTGAATTCAATTATATTTATCTGTCTATTATGAATTTTAACTTCGATTGAATTTCAATTCTCATTAATCTTTTCGGGACTGTTTTCTGATTTTTACAGCCCACTTGTTATATCTTTTGAATTGCAAGTTATAGTCAGGAAATTATTTTTAAACTCATTTACACTAATTAATCATGACTGATTATTTGTATTATTTTATGTTTATTTTTTAATTTTATTTTGTATATTCTTTTATTCTCTTATCTCTTATTTTTTGATTTAGTTGTTGCAGGACTTGAGTGAAAATCTTATCACAACAAATTTTAAATCCTTTAGATAAATTTATATCTCAGGCATTTTGATTAGACGTTTAATTTTCTCTTTTTTTTTCTGATACTTGGTTGTTGCAAAAATTATTTGAAAATTATATTACAACCAATTCTTTTTCAACAGGTTTTTAGATTAAGTTTGTTAGTATTTTAATTTAATTTAATTAGTTTAGTTAAGGCTTTACATATTTTAGTTAATTAGATGAAGATTAGTTACCTTTTAATCTCTTTCTTTAGTTTATAGTTATTACTTTAGTTAGTTGTTAAGTTTATGTAATTTATTAGTTCTTGTCTTTTAGTCTTGAAGTTAGCTAATAATTTATGATCATATTATGTGCAAGGAGAGGAATTCAGATAGTCAAAATTTTCGGACACCGTTGACACGACGCTTCGTGACTACATGAATGAAGTTTATGTCGGGTTACGTGAATAGTACATGCTGCCACAAATCCAATCACCTGACGGGCGTATCGCTGAAACACCTGGCATACGGATGACACAACATCTCACGGGCGATGCAGGAGTCTCTTTGACCTATGCACCGAGCAGCATCATTCAAGAGCCATGCACAATTCTTATCGATCACATGCTTACAGTTTGGCGCCCGTATTCAAATCAACGTGGCTGTTCAGCAAAGGTAAGTTCATGGCCATTTGTTTTCTATAAATACTTACATGTTGCATGTGTACGCAAGTCGCCGATCCTTCAAGCACATTATCGATCACCACTTCACGGCCATTCTTTTCTCCCTCGTTTGCGTCGGACGTGCTCAGACTCCATATCGGCCGTCAATTTTCCTCTCTCTGTGTCACGACCGAGACACTCCACCATCATCACATCACGGCCGAGACCTCCTTATCAAGACACTTCATCGAACACTATTGCGGCCGAGACGTCAATCTTCCATGACACTGTGCTAATCTCATTCTAAAAGCCAGAGCCACTATGGTCGAGACTCTTCATCGACTTATGGTCGAGACTCATCATCAAGTTCACCGGCATATACTACGGGCGAGACTTGCTCCACAGACATATATTGTTGCCGAAACACCATCCTTAAGTGCCACCATCTATCGAGTTCTTCATTGACTTTTGGTGCTTAGTTATCAACTCGGTCGAGCTCTCTCTCTACAAACTATTCATCGAGCCACCGCCTTTATTCGTCATTCAATAGTTTTTCTTTTTGGATCAAGATGAGAAGGATTGCCAAGATTTGGATGGGCGTCACAATCGACGACATCCGAA
Organism: Pontederia crassipes; assembly: GCA_030549335.1. Classification (NCBI taxonomy): domain Eukaryota; kingdom Viridiplantae; phylum Streptophyta; class Magnoliopsida; order Commelinales; family Pontederiaceae; genus Pontederia; species Pontederia crassipes. The sequence continues at coordinate 36,854,486 of CM060197.1, read as the reverse complement.
CGCTTAGCCCGTGTCACAATCTTCACAATTAATTTCATATCCAAGGGATTATTACTAGACCAAGCCTGCCTATAGGATTGTTTTGAAAGAATGTGTACTATACAAGCCCACACCACTAGATTTCTAAACACTAAATTACTCAGGGAGTACAATTTAGATGGCTGACAATATGATCAACCCCGCATTTCTTTTCAGCTATAAGAGCGACCCTTCACAATGACTTTAGAAGATTTTAACAATATTTATGGATTTCCCAAATATGGGGCTCGTTCTGTACCTACTGACTTTGATGCTGAAGCCGTTTGGAAATAGATAACCGAAGAAGACCGATTGGTGTGGAGCACAGCTAAGGAAAGCACAATCCAGAATCCTATCCTGCGCTTTGTCCACCGCACACTTAGCAACACCCTTAGCGGATGAAGTGACAGTGATGGAGCCATCTTAGAGGAGGAGTTATTCTTGATCCACAGCATGCTCCACAGGATACAGGTCAATGTCGGCGCCTTCATCATTCGTTGTACTACTCATCGGAGCGGCAACATCAATATGGGCGCCCTTATCACGTCCATAGCTAAATACTTCAGACTTATCTTGGATGATTTAGAACCTATCCCGAGAAGCGTCCACCTCAATCGACGAACCGTTCTAGCCATGGGCCTCGCCAAGACCAATAGTGAAGGAGTCAAAGTTTTTATTTTTAAAGGGAGTGATCCGGGGGTGTCTTGCAATGACCAAAATGCATTTACACCAATTAATCCTGATAAGTGGCTACTTTTTAAGCCAGTGGCAGCTCGACTAATCCAACCTGCAGGACCATCTACCTTTGTCGGTCAGCCACACCAGGATGAGACCTTCTCTTGGTTTGATTCTACTGATTATGCGGAAGCCCAACAATACCTTCAACAGTCACAACTTTTCCAAGTTGCATCAGCTTCTCGACATGTGGCATATGCTCTTTCACCACATATGTCGGTGCCTTCTTTGATTCCATCTCCAGCACATGAGAGCTCTTCTGATTCCTCGTTCATACCAGCCACTCTTTAGTTTCATTAATACGAGTCTAGAAAGTTTTAATTTGCATGAAGTTATCTTTCATACCTGTCTCCAAGAATACAATTTATCGATTTTGTAAAGTCACTTGGCATTGTCAAATGGCTTGAATATAGATGTATCAAAAGTTGGATAACTTGTACATTGATATCTAAAGGTGATTTATCTAAAACACTAATATAAAAAAATTGAATAATTCAATATATTATCTTGCATAAATGAAGGAATCCGTGACATTTAAAACCTTGATTTATTTCATTAAGATCAAGAGGTTGACTTTCAACTATGAGTTGCATGGCTTTTCTTGATAGTAAAAAAATATTGCAAAGAAATTATGGTTACTTACTTATGGTTATTTAATGGTTCATTACAAGTGATAGATACCTCAAGCACAACAAAGTACTCGGTGCTGGTTGGAAAAGCAATTGATTGGATCGAGTGTTACAAGGATTCCCATGAGGTGGGGATATTGCCTTGTGTTGTTTCTTTTTACCCAACTGACACCTGGAACTCTAGAATTCATCTATGAGTGTTTGTTGGTGCGGATCCACAATTGATATCAATGGAATGAGATTGATGCTAATATACATGGAAGCCATCAGATCTACCAAAATTTATCTTTGATAAAAGATTGAAGATGTATCTTATTCCACTAGTAGTGACTTGCAGAAGAAGGAACGCAAGAAACCACGTAGCTATCTTTGTAAATATTGAGTTCTATTCTTCCAATGAAGATGTATTATATTATTGATGTGGTAACTTTTTTCCCAATGGCCTTGAGCTATTCTAAACTAAAAATAATGAAGGCAGCTAATGTTTGAACTATATTCCAAATTTAATTGCAATGCACTGTATGCACTAATCACCTCTCAACTAGAAAATATACTCAAATTATTTGAAAATGATAAATTACTCCACTTGCAATTGTTATCAGGCACTTTATCTCTTTTGATTTTCCCATCTTTTACTTATTTTTTTTGTGTTTTTTTATCATTCTAGAAAAAAGTTAAAGTGTACCCTAGCAAACCTAGCCAAGCATATTTTCCATTTCTTGTTTTCTTTGATAGTGTAAGGGGAAATATTAATTAACAAATGTGCCCCACATTTTGTAATATTTAATAGACGCTAACTATATTACTAGTGAGATCAATTACCTTATTAACTTCAAAGAAAAATCATGTAATGGGTTCCTAGTTTTGTTCTTTAATTAATTTAATTATCGTCTACCTTATCAACCCAAATCTCATATGTCAAATACGTCATTTTGAACAATGTTACAAAAGTATTTTGTGATATAGAAATTGTGTATATATAGACACCTACATACATTTATTTTAATTTTCAGAAAAGTAGGAATCGAAGTTGTTAATTAAATTTGATATGCTAATTTTTTTCCTAAAAGTTTAAATCATACCATGTTAAATTTGATGTGCAAATCATTTTTTTCTAAAAGCTTAAGTCGTTAGAAAGAGCAACATCAAGGATTTTATATTCTTAACATAAGCAAAAATATGTTTGGCTAGATTTCATGAAATCACATTGTGATTAAAACAAACAATTTGAGCCCTCTGAAAGAATTACAAATCCGTTTGCTTTCACGAAAATAGCAATAAAATTTTATAAAAGACAATTAATTCTGTTCACAATACTTTGGGGATATAACGTGATACATCTGATATATAAATGAAAAACAAAACCCATCCACATTTTACTTCTGAACCCAAGGCATTTGAATGCTAATTAATAATGTTAACACATTGCAAAATAAATAATGCCAAAAAAGAAAATATTACCAAATAAGAATCCTTCAGATGTTAAATTCAATTTCATTTTAGAAAAAAAATTGGCATTCACTATTGGAACCCAAAACTCTGGATCAATGTGAGAAACATTTTTATGGCATCGTAGGTTGAATGATGGAATTAGGGGAGTTCGACAGTACTATCTCGTTCGTCATAACATAATTATAATAATATGATCGAACAATAATGCAGTGGAAACTAATATTCATTCAAAATAGATAAAATAATTTGCAGTTCAGCGAAAGACTTTCAATAAAAGTAAACTAATGTCATAGAACATAATGAAACATTATTCATGAACATCTCTAAACAAAATCCTAAAGACTCGTGACTTATTTATTCTTATGCCATGTGCAACTTCGTCGATCCATCCAAGCATATCACTCACCTACACAGATCTAGGGTGCATGATTTCCGTAAAGGTCATGCTATGTAATGCATCCTAAGCAGGATATTACATTACATATATAAATAGTTCATGTACATGAAATAAACATGCATGAATGCCATGTCGTATTCATATAATCTACATGTCATACCGTCGTTATTAGTAATATAAGTTGACATGTAAACATTAGCATAAGTTAGTACAGTAGCCATATCAAGTGATTAACACTTGTTATTACCTTGCTTCAGTAATATCCTTGGGGTTGCTTTATAACCCATTGGATCCCACTTTCATGGTCATCAGACTCTATAGTCAATCAGTTCAATAACAGTTTTTTATCTTATCAGCAATTAAAGAAATATGCCGTTCCCTGATCGTAGGCTATTATGCCTCGGAGCCAAGGCTCCCATGACCCGAAGGCGACTAGGAATAGACGTACGGTTTCTGATAAGATACTGTTATTCCTCTAGAAAATACTAACTCCAAGGTGTAGGTCACAGTAATTTCCCGAAGGATTTAACACACAGAGCAGGGCATAGTATTTCCTATCATTCAGTTGAGGCGACAAGTAATAGTAATTTTTAATTGGATTCATTATTTTCACAATCAACAAAAAATTTATGTCTCTCAGTTTTAACCTAATTACGACTATTCATGCATTTCATATAACTAGGTGTATGACACATCCATCAAGCATTACATAGTATAGATACTTTGAAATTAATTGTTAATATATCATATAATTCTTTTTCGATGTTAATATGTCATATAATTCCTTTTTTTTATCGTGGCTGTGAAATAGCCCTTCGGCTTCCAAGTGTTGGTCACGGTCATGACAATAGTGTCACAACTATGACAAAAATTGTCACGAGCGTGAGTGAGGTAATGTCGCTCTGATAGCTTCCACCTCGCGCTCACGGACGTGAAAGGGGTCATCATGGTCATGACGCGGTCCACAGTTCGTCCATTTCACGTGATTTTTTATAGGTTTTAGGTTGAAAACTTTGGGGAAACCATATCTAACAATCTAAACATTTCAAACATTATCTACATGTCATCGGGCATAAAAAATCTCATGAAAAACATTCCCAAAACATTCATTTATACAGATCTACGTTTCTCCCCGACCATAAACATGTTCATGAATTAAAAAGCCCTAGCATGTAGATCTAAACATGGATCATGTGCAAAACTTTTGAGATCTCATAAAGTATATAAAACCCTCAATCAAATCCCTAATAGGAGCAAGGTTCCCTATTACTCTCAATCCAATCAAGAACATCATTGAGAGGGGAGAGGGATGTTTGGATCCCCTTTACATACCTTGATCTTAGTTGATCCTTCTCTTCTTTCTTCCCCTTCTTCCTCTTCTTCCTTGCTTCTCAAGATATCCTTCTTCAAGCCCTAGCCGTCAAGAATTTAGATGGAGAAAGCAGGTAAACAAGGGAGTTCTAGGTCTTTATATAGGGAGGTTAGTGATTTGGGCCAAATCACTAAATTACCCCTGAGGTGTTACATACAGATGACCTATAGTGTACTTTGGATTTGCTGATTGTTAAATGTTATGTTCTGAGAAAATTTAGTAGTTACTTCTAGCATCCCAGTATTGTTCTGACATTATTGAATAAATATTCCTTGTCTTCGTGTTCCAAGAGGAAAATATGTCAACATGCATGAGTAGAATAATGATCATCATGCATGTCAATGAGATGCTGCATGTAAAGCACATTTCTTTGTCTCAAAGGACAAACTTGAAGATCAAGATTGTAAGCTTATGGAATCCCTTTGCAGAGGACTAGAAGGGTCATGAGATCTCCTATAACTCGAGAATATCCATGGGGTCTGGATTGTTTTTTTGGGCATGATGCTACTTTCGGTTGACACTGCATCACTAGGATCAAGAATCCAAACTCCTCGGATGCTCACAAGACCTTTTCTTCACCAAATTGTGAAAGATGAGTTCTGTTATTGAATTGGCTGATAGAAACTCCAACATAGTCGCGATGCATCAATGCTATTTGGAGAGGAAATAGAAAAAAGTGCTAAATTGCATAACAAATGAGTATTAATAGTTACTACCAATTTTTCCCATTTTGGAGAGTATTACTACTATGTTTTGTATAGTGTATATCTAATGACAAGAAGTTCGAGAATAAGAAAAGAACAGATGTAAAAATAAAAAAAAACATATGTTTTCCCATTTTCTTCTTTGAATCTAATTGTGCATTATCATAACTCGGGTACCATAGTTGCTTTTGTCCAATCAAGTAGTAGGCCTAGAGTAGAAGAATCTTCTAAACAATCCTCATGAATATCAAGAAACATAATGGGTTTTAAAAGTCCCGGATTCGAGTCTTCGATCAGGGAATAAATAATTACTGTTCTATCTTTCTAGCTCCGAATTAATTGGCCGCTAGTAGCCACAAACATAAAGATGAGGACCCGGGCTAGCACCCAAAAAAAAGAAACATAAAGATGAGACCTATTAAAGACTATCAAGACATGGAGTTCGGCATGAATGTTATCATTTCAACATTGTTGGCATACATGATTTACTTGATAAGACACAAGTGTTACCAACTCAATATTGCTTTGATTAAATGATTTGGTTGATACTAATATAGGGTAATCTTATGAGCTATGTGGAAAGAAGATTTATCATAGATAAAATGGAAATATTAAGAAGATTAAAGGAAGATGCATATGAGACTATTTCCTTAATTCCATGACTCCTATTGAAGAAACTATTTATAGATTATTTAATTTAATATCTGTCAACAAGAAATAATTTACTAAAAATCAGGTTTCAGATAACCCTTCTTCTCCAAAAGGAAGGTTGAACTAGTTATCATTCTTAAAAAAATAGAGCTCTCATCTAAGATACTAAGTAGACATGAAATTTTAAACACAATGACACACTAGAAGCAACTAAAAATTTCATTACAGAGAACATTTTATCAACTAAATTATAATAATAATTTATTGGTTCATACAACTAAGACTCACGATTATATGGGTTATTGAATTGATCTTTGTTTTACTACCCTAAAGAAATCAACGTATGGCTATTGTTATTATACAAATAACAATAAATTTTATCGAATACGAATTTTTTTTAATTATTATTATTATTATTATTATTTAGGATTTCTTCTTTGAGCGAATAGATCTTAGAACTATTATATTGAATCATGCTACTAATTACAAATGTTTATTATCATAAGAAGATTTTTTTCATGATTTATTATTGTCATGTTATCAAGCTTCATTGCTCGTGAAAGAATTATCTCATTTGTTTTTTTATCCTTGCATATACTTAATTCCTTCCAAGCCAATAGATAGTTTGTGAGGTAGTGAGAATTGAAAACACGTAATTTCATAGCCACCTAAACCTCCATAAGAATTCAAAGGAATTTACCAACTTTTTAGAGTTTGTTCACTCAAAACTCTTAGCAAAGGAACTTTGTTGCCTCAAAAGTATGAACTCTATTGTGTTTCCATAGCTTAAGATAAGTTTATCATGGTTAAAAATTATGCAATCAAATATATAGAAAGTTGTATCTGTAATGGCTCATGAGCTCATGTTATGATTATTTTTAAAACTTTGTAACCTCTATAATGGTTGCAAAATAGTGCTACATTTGGTAATTTGTGCAGTAATTGCATTATGGTAACATTTTTCACAAGTTACAACTTTGAAATAGTCTTTGTTGTAATCCATGGTATCCATAACATCCATGATAATATTGTTTACTCTTGGTTTACTATAAGTTTTATTTATTCACTTGGTTGATCTTTCATACATAATCTCGTACATATATCTTAGTATTGTATAATTACACTATGTATATTAACTATACTTTAGAACAGTGTATTGGCAAAAAAGATAAAGAGGGCTACTAAATATTTGATTATACAAATTTGATAGTTAAACACTACAATTACTTGTTTTGACCAGATCCATTAACCTTATCAATCTAACTCAACTCAACTTCAAAAGTTTTCAATTGAGAGAATCAGGTTGAAAGAATAGTATCTCGACACCTAAACTTTTTTTATGAAAGAAAATTAATATTAATAATTATTTTAAAATTGCTTTAATTATTAAACAATTTTCGTATTTATTATCTTAATTTTATTTACTATTACTTTGATTTCATATTCAAACTTATGTGTTTTTCATAAATTTATTAGAATATTAAAAAACTTAAAATAAACACACTAAAATTCCAACCCAATGACCTGGCCTTACTCTTGCTTAAACATTTACAATCTCATATTTGACTCAAACCTCATCTAACTCGATATCAAATCTAAGATGATCTATATATTTATCATTTTAACAATTCTTTTCTATGATATTTTGCTTGACAATGGTAAAGAATCATATCTATTAGTCTTTCTAATATAATTCATTTTTTTGAAATGTTGTTGGATTCAAAGTTCACTAAGCTTGGTCTTTTATTATTGTACATCCATCTTGAACGAGCAAAGATGTAAAAAGTTGGTTTTTTGGATGCATGAATGAAATCAAATTATATTAAATATTGACACATGAATGAAATACATATTAATCTCTTTGATTGCTATTTTTAGTAAAATAGTGTTACATTTGGTAATTGGAATAAGAAAGGAATTATGGTGGCATCTATTACAAGTGATAGCTTCGTAATATTCTTTGTTATAGTTCATCGTATTCCATTACAGTCCATTACATTTGTTATAGTTTTAAATACATACATCCTAACATTGTATAATTACATTATGTATAGCAATTATACTTTAGAACAACACATTGGAAAAAGAGATAAATGCGACTTCTAACTATTTGTTCATAGAATTTTGACAATTAAATGTTAAAATTAAGTGTCCATTTAACAAAGATATATAGATGTAATGAGGTTGAGTTAAGGGTGACCACAGTTTGACCTAATCAATTTAACACAATTCGATTCCGATTCCAAAAGTTTTCGAACGGGTATTGTGTTGAAAGAATAATAACTCAACACCCAAAATTTTTGACACAAAGATATCAATATTACTAATGATGGTTGGCATAATTGAATAGCGGAACTATGTCATAGGATTATCAAATGCTAGTAACCCTAAGTTCGATTTTCAGAGTGTTCATATCGTCCAAATATCAAATTAGTCAAGTGCTACTTGTCTTGGATACCAATGGGTCACTAACCATAATTAAAAAATGATGTACTAATTATTATATAAAATATTTTTAAATTATTAAATAATTTTAATATAGTAATTTAGGTTTCATATTAAAGCTTATATTTTTTCATAAAAATCCAACACATAAAAGCTCAACCCAATGATCTGATCTAACTCTAGTTGAATTTTTTTTAGGTTGAGCTCAGATTTGTCAAAAATTCCATTTGACTCAATATCAGCCCTTAGATAAGCTATATAATTACTTATGCTTTTAACATTTTTTTGTATTTTTTTAATCATTCATTTATTCTGAAGACAAATGGGAGATCTTTTTTATAAAAAAAAACATTGCTAGCTTGGAGGTTCATTAAGCTTGGTCTTTTATCGAGTTTAACCATGTTGAGCCAACAAGGATGTTAGGCGTTAATTTTTTCGATGCATGAATGAGATCAAACTATGTAAATATTCGTCCATGAATGTAATCCACATTAATTTTTGGATACACAACGACAAATAATTTTCTCGTTGTGCATGAGTTGTGCAATTAATTTGCCTATTCATCCTTACAATTAGGAATTCACCTAATAGCTATCAATGAACCTACATTACTATATAAAGGATCACAAATGGTTCACTCAAAAACCAACAACGAACACCACTCATGAGCAAGCAAAATAACATTTGATGTTGCTACTATCAAGATGGGTGCTCTGAGAAAATACTCAAATGCTTGTTGGATTGTCCCAACCACATTAAAGACATTGGTGAGATTCAATTATGAGGTTCATATCAATTCATCCAGCAAGCGCATCATAGTAAATTCTCTATCTCCCACTTTACACTTAATTTTATACCTAATTAAATTTTTTACTGAAAAAAAAGACATGATTATCTATCTACTTTAGGACAACTAGGTTAGGACCTTCATTTTTACATTTAAAGTGTCATGAATCATTCAACCTTCATACAATATAGCAATTTTGAATTTCAATATATATATATATATGAGGTATGTTATGGTGCTACCACTACTATTGGGTGCAGGGTGCGACCAACAATTCTGGGCTGTCCGATCGGCCTTTGCGCATGTCAACGACTGTGATTGGATGCGATCTGAACCGCCCCGATCTAAGTCTGAAACGTGCTATGTGAATGGGCTGCGATTCAGTTTGGCTGACCTCCTTCCTCTCGCCCGAGCTCGTGCGCTCCTTCCAAACAATCGCCGGACGTGATACTCCTAACTCTCTCCTGAGCTGATTCTCTCCTTCCAGCCTACGGACATGCTCCTTCCAAACGATCGTTGGATAAGAACTACTTCTGCACACTCCTTCCAGACGATCGCTGGACAATATCTACTTTCGCACACTCCTTTCAGATGATTGTCGAATGAGATCTGGTACTGCCATGATGAGATCTGCTTGCTTGAGTGCTACGACAACAAGATCTGCGACACATCGAACCCATGCCCTAGCTTGCCAGAGATCCGCTAATCCATCTGCCCTGTCGATGCACATCGTGCGCCGGATCCTCCCCATCGGCAAAAAGACAGCAGAGCCCCTAGTGTGTGTGAGATCATAGTCGCGCCTGCCACATGAAATTTAGGATTGCTTTTCTTAATTTGAACATGTTTATTTGCTTGTTTAGTGCTTTACTTATTTTGAACATGTTTAGCTAATTGTCTAGTGCTAATTGTTGAGTGCTAAGTTGTCAAGGACTGCTGGTCGAGTGCTTAGTTGTAAAGATCTTGCCAAAATTTGTATTCAATGAGATAGGTATATACATGTAACATGTCTTAATAAAATTTCATTGGCTTACTCCGAGAGCCAAGCAAATGGATATAACTTGTCATATGTATAGAAGATGAAGATGGGTGTTTCCTATAGGTCTCAGAGAAGTATCATGGGTTCAAGTGAATCACTTGAGGTCGAGAACCATGATGACTTCTTCATCTCGACCGTAGCTTCTTCATTTTCATGTGAGAATTTCGTTGAGAGTCATGGATTGAACAACAATCCTCAGCTAATAAGGTAACTACCTAGCTTTGCTAACCACACTCTATATAGATAACTACATTGTTATTATTATTTTCCGCTACATACAACCTTATTATTTTTATTTTCTGCTATTTAATATTAGTTTGTACAATGTGTATGACACTCTCTATATATAGATAACCACTTAACTTTGCTGCATATAACCTTGTTATTTTGTTTTCTGTACAGTGAGTATGAAATTGAAAATTTAGATCATACTAATAAACAGTCTCATCTTGCCGATGGCAAGCCCTTGGTTGGAACTATTTTTTAATTGGATGACAAAGTGTATCTATATTACAACTTATATGCTAGAACAAATGGTTTTTCGATGTGATAATTTGCCTACTATAAGCCACATGGACTAAAAAAGAAATATAGGAGCAAGATTTTTGTCTGTTCTAAGAAAGGTCTTAAAGACCTCAAACGGGATGATACAAATAATGTGAAATGAAGGAGAGAACAAAGAATTAGATATGTGGTGAGTGCGAAAATCATGGACATTATAGGGGAGTACCGGTCCGGTAGCTAAGGTAATCTATTTTTACTTCATGTGTTGCTCATTTTATTGTTCCTATTTATTTTAGTAATGTCATTTTATTGCGTAGTCAAGAGAAGAGGAGGGGAAAAAGAAGAGAAAGGGCAAAGCAATTGAGGAGGTTGAAATGATGATGCATTAGATGAAGACATGACATTGATGATGAATAAGAATGTATCAAGTATTTACATTATTTCCTTTTTTACATCATTCGTGATTATGTTTGTTAAGCACACATATATTCTAATTGTTAAACTTTCATTCATAGAAATGCAGTGCACCATGCTTAAATGTGCTTGGCAGCAGATATAATGGCAGCAGCTTGTTCCTTATTTTTGTCATTTTGAAGCTTAAACTAGATGGGTGTATTTGCAGCAACTCTAAAAATGCTTTAAACATGTGTGAATGTAATGTTAGTATTTGCAGCTTTAAACATGTGATTGTAATGCAGCTTAAAACACTTGATATCTGATATTTTCTTGCTGTATATTCCAGCTTGCATTAAGGCATGATACATATGCTGGTGTGCTTTATGGAGTAGGATACGTTATGCTTCTTTGTTCTTATGCATATATATATATATATATATATATATATATATATTTTGTGTATGTGTGTGGATATTCCATTATCTCTAATTAGTGGTCCCATTGGGTGTCTTCTTGGTTTTCTAAAGAGAAAATAAATATGAGGACTGGTTTAATTTATATAATTCAAACTGAGAACAAAGAAATAACAAAAAAGAAGTAAAATATAAGATATCATAAAAAGCCGATACTGTATCGTCCTCTTTTTGCAGTAATAACAAAGAAGCAAGTCAATGTTCCAACAATTATTTTAAATCAGGCAGAAGTACAAGCAAGACTGCTTCCACAATGTACGAAGGCAAAGCAGCTTACCCAATTCTAACATGACTCATAAAACACATCACATGATTAAGAAAATCATTCATCACAACATAAGTGCACATCCACATCCAATACTGTGGTTACACTAGACATTATTTCACTACATATAACAATATCATGACCAGGCATATGGTATTCTTAAACAATTTTCAGTTTCTCTTTTCTTCTTCGATTATCATGAGGGAGCTTTTCCTTTTTTTCTTCGATCATCACTTGGGATCTTTTTCCTTTCTTCTTTTATCATCATCGATTGGAATATTTTCTTCTCAACTTCACCATCCGAGTCATTTGCTTAATCCTCCTCATCAAGCCATTAAGGAGTTGATATCGAGGTTCGACTTCTGGATCAAGCCATTGAAAATATTGACAACTTCCATCTCGCTAGTGAAAAAGAGAAACATAAGACGACTTATGATTAATAATCTAAAATCAAAATATTATTGAATTTGATAATTAGTATCTTACTTCATAATACTTGCATTCAAAACTTCCTCGTGACAATTGCATAGTGATTTAGTAGAACATTTCACCTTTGTCATAATACTAAAACATACACTAATGAGAACAACCGTATGCAGCATCTAGATATACAAGAAAAATAAATAATATATATTACACGAGAGTTGTCCTTACATGGACACAATTTCCTATTATAACTTTAATAAAAAATGTGAACCCATGGCTCTTGTCATGTTTCATATGGTTCATTCCTCCCCTAAGGGGATTCAAGACCCAAATTGTTTACGAACAAATACATATACTATCGTTTGGAATCAAATGCTGGAAGTATAATCCAACAATACAAGAGTTGCAAAGTTATATGATGAATGAAAATTAAGCGCAAATATACTAGCCAATATATTAGATCGTATCAAGTAGTAAAGAGTGAATAGAGTGTAGAACCCATGAGAACGAATTTAAATTCTTATCTTTCTAACTTAAGTTTATTAATTGAAAGAATAACATGAATTAATTTTCAGATAAAAGTGATTCAAATTGATGACAATACGGGATAATGATGTCTTTAATTAATGTGAGAGAAAGTTAGAACTCAAACTATGTATTCCTATCGGATTCTCTTAATTATCAATAATAAAATATAGTCTTATTATAGAAAATAAACAGATAAAAGGTATATGACTCAAAAGCTTGAGAACCTAACTACCCTAGTGAAGAATATAATCAAAGCACGTTGAAAACTCAATGCACTTTAATATATTCTGAACTAAGATGCATTAATATGAAATGCTGCTTAAAGTAAAGGACTAAAAACTTAAGAACCTAACTATCTTAAATAGAAGTAAAATTAAAGACGTCCAAAACTCTATTAACTCCAATCTACTTTATCTAAGATGCTTTAAGTTGTAAATCTTCGTTTAATGATACAATTGTTAGCAGTATTTAAAATTAATTTACTAACAAAAATATCAAAATAACAGAACTCGACCTAGGTCTAATGGAACTCAGCCCGGGTCATATATAAAATTCAACTCAGTGGAAATAAAGAAGGAACTGGCCCGGGTTGTATCCGACACTGACTGAGTTCTTCACACATAGATGCTTCTGATCGATTTTCTCTTGTAAAAATTATATGAAATTAATGCAAGAAACTAATAAACTCAAATAAAACATGAAACACACATCAGAACCATGTTTTTAGAAGTCTAAATAATGAAATATATTAAGAGAAAACTGAGGTTCAATGTAGTCTTCATCTAACAACTAAACTAATTCATAATCGGAAGAATTAACATCAAATTTGAGGGAGAAAATATAAAATAAAGATTAGAAATTGTAAATCAAACTCCGAGGTGGTGGTGGATGTCTCTGGAACAAGCCTTGGACGAAACTATGCTCCAAACGATCGCCCGAGATTTCTCTAGTTCTTCGTTTGATTTGAAGTGGTGCACAGTTGAACTTTGTTTCTCATTTCTGGTGCGACTAGGGTTTCAAACTCCATGATTGCATGCCCCTTGGGTTCATGGTACATCCATATTTATAGGTGTGGTGGCCTTCTAGGCTTTCGAGTTGAAATCGCGACTCAAATCCAAGTTAAAGTCGGATGAAAAACCACGTGATCTGCCAGTTTGGCATACTGTACTAAACCCATTCGGTTTTAATCCAACTCGGGACGGGTTCTATTTAGATTTTATTTTCGAACGGAAATCAATCTAGAATCAGGTTTTATCGCCAACCCGATCCATGTATGATGCCAGCCTGGCCCGAGGTCTTTTTGAACTTAATCATATGTGCTCTTTGTGCTTCGTTTTGCGTTATTTTCTTATCCAACCATTTTGCACCTCCAAAATGATGATCACGAGAATAAAATAAATCACAAATGGGTAGCTTCTGACTTGAAAGAATTTAAGAAAAATAAATAAGAAAATAGATTCATGCAATGATAAAAACTACGACAAATAACCTAAATGATGCATGTAAAACATGTATAAAAATGCATGCATCAAATTCATTGTTTTACAAGTCCATCGCTAGAGTATCTATCATCAATCCAATTTCCCAAGCTCATAAATTTTCTGGAACTTAAACAATTTAAACTTATTCTAGTTCAGCTCCATGCAAGAAGACATCTAGCATATTAAATAATAGCATTAATGTTGACAGCAAAAGTAAAGAGTGAGATTATATTTTATTTTAATTTACTTTATTCGCCTTCTTTTGTATATATATAAAGATTTGATTATCATGTCTTCTCCATATTGCTCAAAGTGGTCTATATAATAGGCTTTCGACCAACGAATCCCACTCCAGTTGGTTTTAGGTCACCAGGCAAGAATCCCCTACAGATCTAATTGGCATAACACACCAAGGTGATGGATAACACAATCATATTTATTTCGCACTTTTTTTTGTGGGGTTCCACTAACCCTCTTTTAATTAATTAATTTTTTATTTAAAGCTCATAATTTACTTTAAAAGTAGAGGAATCTATTGAGTATATTAATCTTTTGGGGTGAAAGGTTGAAGAGGACTAAAACACCATCAAAGTTGGAGTGGTTACAATGGCATTATGGTGAATCGGAATAAGACAAATAGCAACCTTTAAACCCTCCTCTCTTTCTCTTTCTCTCCCAAAAGCCCTCACATTTTCTCTTCCCCAAGCATCAGCCGAACACCCCTTCCATCACTCCCATTCTCCACTCAACCTCCCTCCTGCTCTCCCTCCTCATCACACGGCTGCAGCAACCAAGAAGCCCTCCCCACCATCTCTCTCTCTCTCTCTCTCTCACTTCCTCTCACCCAAGGTAGCTGCTGGCAGCAGCAAAGAAAAGGGGAAGAAACATCCCCACTCAAGCAACAAGAGGTGGTTGCCAAAGAAGAGAAGAGGGACTGCAGGAGAAGAAGAAATTGTGCTGGCCAAAGAAGAAGAAGAAGAGGAAGAAGGAAGATGAAAGAAGAAGAGAAGAAGAAAGATAGGGATTATGATTAATAGGGTTTTAACGTAAACTCTAAAGGTATGTTGAGGGGATCCAAAATACCCTTCTCACATTTAATGATGCATGATGTTTGAATTAAGGATCTGTTTGATTAGGGGTGAAAGGATGGTAAGAAGGAAGAAGGAAAAGGATGAGAATTTGTTCCCTTGTTTGGTTGAGTTTAAGCTAGAGGGGAATGAAAAGGAAAGTCCCTTACATTCCCTTCCAATATTCCATTTTTCTCCCCCCCCCCCCCCCCAAATTGGGGTGGAAAGGAGGGAAAAGACATATTCAGTATGTGTTTCCAATTTTGACCAAATAAATGCAACATATAACTATATATGTAAATGATAAAATTGTCTAAATAAATTAATCACTTAACATTCATTCCCTTCCCTTCCTTTTAATGATATCAACCAAATATGGGTAACTATTCATCTTCATTCTCCAAATTCCCTTCCCATCATTTCCCTTCCCACTCTTTACCTTCCCTTCCCATTAATGAATTTTGAACCAAACAGGCCAAGGGTTTCAAATGTCAAACTAGGTCTTATTGATGCATGATTAGGGAGATGTGTATGATAGCTTAGGTCAAGTCATTTCTTTAGTAAGATTACCATGTTTTAGATCATGATGTTCATTTTCATTTATATTTAGCTTATGATGGAGTAGCTCATTTATTAAATATATGAATATTATTATGTTAGTCCTTAGTCTCCATGATTTATTATGATGGAATGTTATATGGTCCATATGATTTGTAGACTGAATGCTCTTTTTAGGGGTTGGGTGAATTCATGTAGTGGAGTTAAATATGTAGGGATGTAAATAGGGAAAAATGGGGTAAAAATAGGGGAAAACTGGTCCGTTTCCCCTAGCCATGACTATGACGCCTATAGCACGGCCGTGACCCTCAAGGGAGCACGTCCGTTGCCTTGGGTGTGCCGAGTTTTCAGAGTGCGGCATGACCGTGCTCCAGTATGGCATGGTCGTGACCCTCAGGGCAGCACACCCGTTGTCTTGGGCATGTCGAAGTTGTAGAGTGCGGGATGGCCGTTCTCTATAATGGCACGACCGTGATGCGTAGTGTGGTCACACTTGTAACCTATTGTTCAAATCGGTCGAAGGATTCGGTCGACCGAGTTCGACCGCACGATAGGTAAAAAGGCTACTGCTCAAATCGGTCGAGGCATACGTCGACCGAACATGTAGCTGGCTAAATGCACGGTCGTTCCGGAGCGGAGGCACAGTCGTGTCCCATAATGAAATCGCACCACGTGCACGGCCGTCAACTCGGTCGTGCCACGCCTTCTAAGTTCGGCACAACCGTTCCATGTGTTGGAACAGTTGTGACCCGCACTGAGGATGAGACTCGATGCATAACCGTTCTCTCGGTCATGCCACAGTCTCAAGGTCAGCATGACCGTTCGATGGAATGGCACATTGTGACCTTCATGGAAGATGTCCTAATACCATGCTAGTTATATCGAACAAGGGGTCGATCTATCAGGGTTCGACCGCTCCAAAGGAAAAATGCAACTATTCAATTCGATCGGTTAGATCTGTCTGAAGGGCACGATCGTACCATAAGGGTGGCACAGCAGTGACTAATATGAACTGAGGAACGAATCTCACCAAGAGGTGGGCATGGTTGTGACTAGTGCCCAATGCCAAGAACTTGTTATGTTGAATGCTCCACACGAAGTATGTATGTCCTTTATTAGGATTAAAACATGCAACACGTATCCAATGATTGTATGTATTGATGTATATAATTAAAAGACGGATGATTGGTGATGTGACGGCGAGTCGAGGTTCACACGATATCTCTCTCCCTCTATCGATATCCGGCAAGGCGAAGGGCGAGGGAAAGGGTGATCGGCGAGGTGATGGTGAGGCGACATTTAAAAAATGAGGGCGATCATCAAGGTGAGGGTTGTGGTGGTG
The DNA here is from genome assembly GCA_030549335.1 of Pontederia crassipes. NCBI lineage: Eukaryota > Viridiplantae > Streptophyta > Magnoliopsida > Commelinales > Pontederiaceae > Pontederia > Pontederia crassipes. The sequence goes on along the minus strand of CM060197.1, from coordinate 36,837,220 downwards.
AGGGAAGGCGACCTAGAGGCCTCACATTCGCTCTCTCCCTCTCTCGTTCTTTGGATCATCGAGGGCGACCTGGAGGGTGCACGATCTCACTCCCCCTCTCTCGATCTCCCACAAGGCCAGGGCGAAGGCGATCGGCGAGATGACGATGAGGGCGATCGAGGATCGGGGGGGCAACCGGCGAGAGCAATCGATGAGGACGACCGGCGAGAGCAATCGATGAGGGCGACCAGCGAGGGCTGGCTCGGGATCCGGATCAAGAGGAAATGGGGACTATTATCTTGCGAGATGATCCTCAGCCAAAAGATGGTTCAAATTTTGATGACATCCGGTTAGATTTGATTTGAGCCATCGAATCTGACAATTGAGGATTTGCTTCATAGGTTGTTAAGCAAAGGGTATATATATATATACATATATATATATATATACATATATATATACATATATATATATACACACACATATATGGGATAAATAGAGTTTGAGGGAAGGGGAGAGAGATAGAGGGTGCTCCTTCTCACGAGATGAATTGTAAATCTCATCGCTAATAACATATGTCATAGATCCGCAGATGATGAGCGGCTCTCCCCGCACACAACACGGTATCAAGCATGGTCTGCTTCACACAATCATTATCCCTATATATATATATATATATATATATATATATATATAGAGAGAGAGAGAGAGAGAGATAGATGAGGTTTCAGTCAAATCACAGCTCGTAAAAGTTCAAGCAAGAGTGCTATTGGGTTGGGATTTTAGTGTGTTTAGTTTTTTGTTGTTTAATATTCTTATGAACTTATGGAAAAAACATAAGTTTTGAATATGAAATGTTTAAATTTTCTCAATTTTCAGAATTAAAAAAATAAGTTTTAAAATAAAATAGCAATATTATTATAATTTAACTTTCTCAATTCTCAAACTATTAAAAATAAGGATTAATTCCTTAAACCTCCTCTGAACTAGCTCATAATATATGAACTTATTGTAGCTTGCCCTAGACTATAACAATTAATTAAAATAGAAATTCTTTATTTTTAGTTTAGAATGGCTCAAAAGCATTGCAAAAAAGGTTACCACATTCATAATAAAATACATCTTCATTAGAATAATAGAACTCATATTATTTACAAAGGTAGCTACATGGTTTCTTGTGTTCCTACTTCTGCATGTCACTACCTAAGTCTTAATGTAGATAGATAATTGTGTCTTTTTTCAGTAACAAATTTATTTGAGTAGAAAATTAAGTGTAAAGTAGGAGATGGAGGATTTACTGTTATGCAATTGGTGGATGAATGATAGAAACCTCATAATTGAATCTCACCAATATCTTCAATGTGGTTGAGACAATCCAACAAGCATTTTGAGTATTTTCTCGGAGCACCCATCTTAAAAACAACAACATCAAGTGCATTTTTAGCTCATGAGTGTTGTTCGTTGTTGGTCTTCGAATGAGTCATTTGTGATCCTTTATATAGAAATGTGGATTCATTGATATTTATTAGGTGAATTCCTAATTGGAAGGATGAATGGGCGAATTAATTGCACAACTCATGCACAGCCAGAAAATAATTCTATCATCGTGTATCAAACGATTAATGTGGATTACATTAATGACTAAATATTTACATAGTTTGATCTCATTCATGCATTAGAAAAAAACAATATAAAATTGTTGTTTCAAGACATGAAGCATAGTGAACTTCAAAACAAGCAAAGTCTTTTTATCAAATAAATCTCCCATTTATCTCAAGAAAAAATGAATGATTTAAATGATTAAAATAATAGGAAAAACATTTTTTTAAAGTGTTAAATAATTATATAGCGCATCTAATGGCCGATATTGAGTTAGATGTGATTTGAGACAACTCTGAGTTCAACCTAATAAAAATTCAAGCCAGAGTGTGGACAAATCATTGGGTTGATATTTTGTGTGTTTGGATTTAAGTTTCTTAATACAATAGATTTATGAAAAATATATAAGCTTAAATATAAAATCAAAATAATAGAAAATAAAACTATAAGTATTACAATTATTTACTAATTGAAGTTATTTTATAGAGTAATTCACAATATTGATATACTTTTTTATCATGATTAGTGACTCCATCGGTGTAAAGGACTACACCTGACCAATTTGTTATTTAGACAAAAGCTATAAAGATAAATCTTGGCCAATATCATGATTATGAAAATCAAACCCAAAGCTACTAGCATGTGATCCTAGGAGATAATTTCGCTATTCAGTTGTACCAACCATGGTTAGTAATATTGACATCTTTGTCTCAAAAGTGTTGGGTGTTGAGATACTATTCTTTCAACCCAATGTCCCATTGAAAACTTTTGGAATTGAATTGTGTTAGATTGATCAGGTCACCGTGGTCACCCTTATCTCAACCTCATTACATAAATGTCCTCTGGTCCCCTCTTCTTTAAAAACAAATTCTTTCTCATTGCTTTTGGCAACTTGCAGTTTTATGGTCCCTCCTTTTTTTCCATCAAGAATATTTATCTTTTATGCTTGATTTGGAGTATGCAACAGTATAAACAACAAGCATCAATTTTTCAACTGAAATTTAAACAAATAAGAGATAAATAAGGATACTATATAACTCAAATGTAAGATTATATTATGCTGGGAAGATAAATGCACTAGATCAAGCATAACTACCAAAATATGGATATTTGAGGACTTATTTGCACATGAATTAAGATGAATTCAAGTGGTATGATTAGTTAGTTATCACTCTCTCATGACTCTCTCTCTCTCTCTCAATCTCTGGCGAGAGGCAAGGGCGAGGGTACAGACGATTGGCGATGCGACGGCGAGGCGAGGGTCGCGCGATCTCTCTCTCTCCCTCTATCGATATCCAGTGAGGCGAAGGGCGAGGGAAAGACTGATCAGTGAGGTGATGGTGAGGCAACATCGAGGGCGATCAGCAAGGTGAGGGCTGTGGCGGCAAGGCAAGGCAACCTAGAGGCCTCACGTTCACTCTCTTCCTATCTCGATCTCTGGATCATCGAGGGTGACCTGAAAGGTGCGCGATCTCTCTCTCGATCTCCCACGAGGCCAGGGCGAAGGCGAACAACGAGACGACGAGGAGAGCGATCGAGGATCAGCGAGGGCGACCGGCGAGAGCAGTCGATGAGGGTGACCAGCGAGGGCTGGCTCGGGATCCGGATCAAGAGGAAGGGAGGGAGGGAGGCCTACCATGCTGAAAGCTGGATCAGATCTTGACGACATCCGATTACATTTGATCTAATTAAGCCATCAAATCTGATCTAAACGGTTGAGGATTTGTGTCATAGGGTGTGAAGCAAAGGGTGCTTGACACCTCCATTTTACCCATATATATATATATATATATATATATATATATATATATATATGGGACAAAATGAGTTTTAGAGGAGGGGAGAGAGATAGAGGGTAGGGAGAGCGCCATCCAGTATGCTCCTTCTCACGAGATGAATTGTAGATCTCGTCGCTAATAACATATGTTGTATATCCGTAGATGAGTGGCTCTCATCCCACGCAACAAGGTATCAAGCATGGTCTTCTTCACACAATCATTATCACTATATTATATGTAGAGAGAGAGAGAGAGACGAGGTTTCACTCAAATCACAAGTCGTAAAAGTTCAAGCAAGAGTGCTATTGGGTTGGGATTTTAGTGTGTTTAGTTTTCAGTTTTTTAATATTCTCGTAAACTTATGGAAAAACATATGTTTAAATTTTCTCAATTTTCAAAATTTAAAAAATAAATTTTAAAATAATATAATAATATTATTATTTAACTTTTCTCAATTTTCAAACTATTAAAAATAAGGATTATAATTCCTTAGATCTCCTCTGAACTAGCTCATAGTATATGAACTTACTGTAGTGTCCCCTAAACCATAATAATTAATTAAAATAAAAATTCTTTATTTTTGGTTTAGAATGGCTCAAGAGCATTGCAAAAAATGTTAACACATTGATAATAAAATACATCATTAGAATGATAGAACTCATTATTTACAAACGAGGCTACATGGTTTCTTGTGTTCCTTCTTCTGCATGTCACTACCTATATATGGAGTAAGACACATCTTCAATCTTTTATCAAAGCTAAAATTTGGTAGATCTGATGGCTTAGATGTACATTGGCATCAATCTCATTCCATTGATATCAGCGAGTGTGGATCCACACCAACATTCACTCATAGATGAATTATGGAGTTCCAGGTGCCAGTTGGATAAAACAAGACAACTCAAGGCGATATCCCTCACCTCATGGGAATCCTTGTATCACCTGTAAAGAACCAACATATAACCATAAGTAACAATGATATCTTTGCAATATTTTTTTTACTAACAAGAAAAGCCATGCAACTCATATTTGAAAGTCAACCTCTTGATCTTAATGAAAGAAATCAAGGATTTAAAATGTCACGGATTCCTTCATTTATGCAACATAATATATTGGATTATTCAAATTATTTTATATTAGTTTTTTGGATTAATCACGTTTAGATATCAATGTGAAAGTTAGCCAACTTTTGAGACATTTATATTCAAGCCATTTGACGATTGCAAGTGACTTTAAAAAAAATGATAAATTGTATTCTTGGAGACAATTATGAAAGATAACTTCTTGCAAATTAAACTTTTATGGACACATATTAATGAAACTTGTTAATAATGCCTTGAATCATACCCCAACTAGAAATCCAACTAGACCCCAAGACACTCCGAAGTAAAAGGCGCCCTCGCACTACGGCGGTCTCAATGTATGTGGTGTTCAGTATGTGATTCGAAATTAATTTATATTCTTATCACGAGATAGGTATCCTATATTGGGGAATTAATTCAGAGTCTCAATCCGTATATAATTCTTATTATCTATAAAAGGGAGTGCCTATATAAACTCTCTAGCAAAAAGAAGAAATCTGTCTTGTAATCCTCTTCTATTTTTTCCATCTAATAAAACTCTGTGTCTCCTTAAATTTCTCGGATTTTCTTGTGGTGCATAATTTCTCTCATGCGGAAATTCCTTACAGAACTAAAGTTATAAAAAAAGGCGATGGGAACAACCAAATAGATTCAAAGATGTGGAATCTAAATGTTTGATTATATATATATATATATATATATATATATATATATATTGCAATTCAAAATTGATAAATTTGTATAAAGGTTGAATGTTCATGATACTTTACATGCAAAAGTGAAGATCCTAACCTTGTATTAATGTAGATAGATAATTATGTCTTTTTTCGGTAACAAATTTATTTGAGTAGATAATTAAGTGTAAAGTGGAAGACGGAGGATATACCGTGATGAAATTGTTGGATGAATCACAAGAAACCTCATAATTGAATCTCACCAATAACTTCAATGTGGTTGGGACAATCCAACAAGCATTTTGAGTATTTTCTTGGAGCACCCATCTTAAAAAAATCATCAAGTGCATTTTTTCCCAAGAGTGGTGTTCGTTGTTGGTCTTTGAATCAGTCATTTGTGATTCTTTATATAGAAATGTAGATTCATTGATAGTTATTAGGTGAATTCCTAATTGGAAGGATGAATGGGCGAATTCATTGCACAACTCATGCATAGCCAGAAAATAATTCTCTGTCATCGTGTATCCAAAAATTAATGTGGATTCCATTCATGACAAAATATTTACATAGTTTGATCTCATTCATGCATCTGAAAAACCATTGTTTTAGATGGCTAAACATCGATAAAACACGAAGCATAGTGAACTTCAAAGTTAGCAAAGTCCATTATCAAATAAATCTCCCATTTATCTCGAGAAAAAATGAATGATTAAAATAATAGAAAAAACATTTGTTAAAAGGGTAAAATAATTATATAGCTTATGTAAGGGCTGATATTGAGTTTGATGGGATTTGAGACAAATCTTAGTTCAACCTAATAAAAATTCAAGCCAGAGTGAGTTCACATCATTGGATTGAGCTTTTATGTGTTTGGAGTTAAGTTTCTTAATATAATAAATTTTTGAAAAATATGTAATCTTATATAAAATCAAAATAATAGCAATAAAATTATAAGTATTAAAATTATTTAGTAATTGAAATAATTTTAAGAGTAATTAGTAATATTGATATCTTTTTTATCATGATTAGTGATTCCATCAGTGTAATGGACTACTACTACCTGACCAATAAGGTATTTGGACAAAAGTGATAAAGATAAATCTTGGCCAATATTATGATTCTGAAAATCGAACCCAAGCTACTAGTATTTGATGATCCTAGGACATAGTTTCGCATTTCAATTGTGCCAACCATGGTTAGTAATGTTGGAGCAAAGTTTTTATGTCTTATATAATTATGTTTTGACGATACAAACATCGAAAGATTAGAGTGATATTTAAAATGCCAAAAAAAGTTTAAATAGAAATGAGTTGTTTCATGTATTAAACTTTCGATTAATATTTGTTTATGTTCTCACGAGATTTACACTAATGGGTAAATATGAAAGTTATTGATAATTCTCTTATCTTTGTAGAGAATTAAATGTCATCTCATTGGGATGCTGGTATGAAAAGTTATGTATAAACAAAAGTAAAAGTCTAAAATATTTTATTTGAAATGGACAATTTTGTATACTGAAATTTGAGTTAATATTTTACTATGATATCATTAGATTTTGGATGAATAAAGTTGTAGAGAATTCTGTTAGCTTTACATAGAATAAAAAATCATCTCATTTAGGTAACTGTGTAAAAAATTATGCTTAAAATAGTGCAGGATGGTCGACAAGTCAACGCGCAGAATGCACTATAACGATCATATTTTGGCCTCAAAATTAGGAAACAAGGCCCAATGGATAAATGGAGTTAAAAAGACTATAAAAGAGAATCCAAAGGTGTAGGAATGATCAAGACTTCCAAAGAAAAGTGGGAAGAGCATTCTGAAGTCCATTTGAGCTCCAAGTTGCAAATTTTTCATTTATTCTCTCTCTTCTCTTCTTGTGAGTTTAATATTGTAAAAGAGAGAAACATTTTATTATAAATTTGGATGTGAGCTCTTGTGTAGAAGAGGTTTTATCTTACCTCTCGAGTTAGAGAAAAGATAAACTTCCTTGGAGGAGAGGTGTGCCTTATCTCTCGAAGCGGAGAAAAGGTGGTATGGTGTAAAGGGTTTCTTCCTTGCCCCATTTGGAATGACGGAAGGGTGCTTAGTGAAATCTCCGACAGTCTCGAGGTCGAGAAGTCGGCATGGAAATGTAAGCCAAGGTGTGGCCGAATCTCATCAACAAATCAGCTTGCGTTCTTGTGTTTGTCTTTTTCTCTCCTTCTCCTTCCTATTTCATTATGCATGTGATATGATTGCTTTTGTGTTGGTTTGAATATTAATGAATCGATTTTAAGCTTCCATGATGATTTTTGTAAATTCGGTATTTTCTGTAAAGCACCAATTCACCCCCCCCCCCCCCCCCTCTTGGTGCCTTGCCTTGTGATCCTACAAGTAATATTGACATCTTTGTGTCAAAAGGTTTGGGTGTTGAGTTACTATTCTTTCAACCCAATATCCCATTAAAAACTTTTGGAATTGAATTGTGTTAGATTGTTCAGGTCAAATCATGGTCACCCTTAGCTCAACCTCATTACATATATATATATATATATATATATATATATGTATATATATATTTGTTAAATGAACAATTAATTGTAAAAAATCTATAAACAAATAGTTAGAATCCATATCTATCTCTTTTTCCAAGGTGTTGTTCCAAAGTATAATTGGTATACAAGTTGTAATTATACAATGCTAGGATTCATTGATAGATATTAGGTGAATTCTTAATTGTAAGGATGAATGGGAAAATTAATTGCACAACTCATGCACTGCGAGAAAAGTAGCTGCCATCATGTATCAAAAAATTAATATGGATTACATTCATGGACAAATATTTACATAGTTTGTTCTCATTCATGCATCGTTTTATATCCTTGTTGGTTCAAGATGGTTAAATATTTGTAAAAACTAACCTTGGTGAAATAAAAAACTAGCAAAGCCATTTTATCAAACAAATCTCCCATTTATCTAAAAAAAGAATGATTAATATGATTAAAATATAGAAAAAACATTTGATAAAAGGATAATTGATTATATATCTCAGCTAAGGGCTGATATTGAGTCAAATGTGTTTTGAGACAAACTTGAGCACAACCTAGTAAAAATTCAAGCAGGTTGGGTCATTAGGTTGATCTTTCATGTTTGAACTTAAGTTTCTTAATAAGATAAATATATGAAAAAAATAAGCTTTAATATTAAATAAAAATAAAAGTAAATAAAATTATAAGTATTAAAATGGTTCAATTGCACCTGGCAATGGTTCGTGTTGTGCACAAGGACATGGTCGTACTCGTCCCTCAAAACCATGTGTGCATTGTAAGAGCACAAGCCACTCTTTTTACAGTGCTAGGAAAAAATTGGGAAGCTTGCTTGGGCTAATCAAGCATCTTCTTATGATCATGCTGCAGAAGACACTAGTCATCAAAACTCATCATCTCCCTTTTAGTTATCTCAGAAGTATTATACTCGTTTGATGAGCATATTGCGACCTTCTACTGCTACTGATTCTACAGTTGTTGGATTGACAGACACATAAGGTAGTACTGCACATTTGGCTTCTCTTAGTGCTTATGAAAAATGGGTGATTTTGGTGCTTATGATCACCTCACTTGGAATGGTGCTATTCTTTCACATTTTGCCCCCAACTAATACAACTAGATCTGTTCGCCTAGCGAATGGAAGTTTTTCTCCAATTACATCGGTTGAAACTATTGAATTGTCTTCTAGACGCAAGCTTAGAGATGTTTATTGTGCTCCTAAGGTTCCTTTAAACTTATTAATTATTAGCGATCTATGTAAGCAATTGAAATGCAAGGATATTTTTCATGAACATCATTGTTATTTTTAGGCCATCCAAATGATGCAAGTGATTGGTGGAGGTTTTTAGAAGAATGGACTTTACTATCTAGATATTCCTACTCTATTTGTTGGTGCTGCCTCCATTTCTATTGATCATGTCCTATGGCATCGTCGTCTAGGTCATCCTTCTGCATGCATGTTTCCTAAACTTCCTAATAACATTCAGATGAATTGTGAAGCTTGCTAGCTTGGGAAATATCATTGTATACCTCATATACTTAACGTAAGTACTTATATCTTTAATATAGTTCACTGTGATATCTGGGGTCCTTATCCTATTAAAAGTACTATTGGTCATCCTTACTTTGTTGTTTTGTCGATGACTATAGTCATTTGTCTTTGATATTTTGAACACAAAGGCATTTTGAGATCTTGAGTATTGTCAAATATTTCTTCAATGAGGTTCAAATAATGCTTTAGAATTTGTGCAATGTGAGCTTCAATCATTCTTATCCTCCAATGGGACTATTCATCAAAACATTTGTGCTTACACTTCTCAGAAAAATGGTGCTGCTGAGAGAAAACTTCTTCACATCCTTGATGTTACTAGGGCCCTTCTCATGTTCCAAGCACTTTTGGGGAGATGCAGTTTTAACTGTAGTTTATTTATCAATTGTGTTCCCTCCTCTGTTCTTAAGGGGAACGTTCCATTTAGTTTGCTCCATCTTGACGTTGATATTTTCCCTCTTCCTCTGAAAAATATTTGGATGTCTTTGTTTTGTTCACCTTTTTGATATTGCTGACAAACTCTATCCTAGGGTTGCTAACTGTGCCTTTTTGGGTTACTCGCGTATCCAAAAAGGGTATCTACGATATAATATTCGAAAACCCAAAAGATACTATGTTAGTTGGGATGTCACTTTCATTGAAAAAGAGAGCCTTTTTGACTCATTGGGAGATTTATTACACTTGAACTAGCCCCTTTGCAGGTTTATCATCCGAGAAGTAAAGTACCAATGCCTATTCCTTTACCTATTGTGCATGTTACTAACCAGAGCAAGCCTCTCCGTAGTCCCCTTCTAATTCTCAACCAGAGCTTGCACCATATGCTCCTTTGCCCACAAGTGGGTCTGATGATAATCGACCAATAGCTTTGCGGGAGCTTGTAAGATTTTGTACTTTACATCCTATGTCTCACTACACCTTCATTGATCGGTTGAATTCTGAATTACATAGATTTTTTGGCTCTAATGAGCACTATTGCTCTCATGCACTATCTTGAGGCCTTACAAGATCCAAAATGGAAGCAAGCTATGGATGCTAAAATGAATGTGCTTCTCTTTTGGGATATATGGGATTTAGTTCCATGACATGCAAATACTTGATGGGTATATATCATTAAATATCATCACAGCTCGCCTAGTTGCCAAAGGCGTCACTCATACTTATGGAGTGAAATATTTTGAGACATTTTCTCCTGTTGCTTGTCTCAGTTCAATTTCAATTCTTATTTCCATTGTTAACAAAAAATGGCCTCTACATCAGTTTGATATCAATAATGCATTTCTATATGGTGATTTGACAGAAGATGTATTCATGTCACAACCTCCTGGCTATGAGGTTTAGAGGGAATATGTATGTAAATTCAAGAAAGCCATTTATAGTCTTAACCAAAGTTCTCGAGTATGGTTTGATAAACTCAACGGGGAGATAGTGAAAATTGATTTTTCCCGTTGTACTACTGATCACTTTATTTTCATAAAGAAAGAACACAGGTTGTGGTACTTACTGTTGGATCTAAGTTTTAATGGCATATAAAATTATATTTTGATTATAAAACCTCGAATGATAGAAGATAAAATGCTGAAAAAGTTTAAAGAAAAAGAGATAACTTTATGCACTACACTTTGATTAAATAATTGGCACTGATCTTATCAGTTTTGGATGAATTTGAACATCATAGTTGTAGAGAATTCTGTTAGCTTTCCATGGACTCCAAGATCATCTAATTTGGATAACTGTGCAAAAAAGTTATGCTCAAAATAGTGCAGGGCGGTCAACCTGCCGGTCGAAGCTATGAAGGCCGGTCGAGACAGTCCGGTCGACCGATCGGAGATACCGGTTGACCGATCAATACATAAACTGCTCAAATCAAAACTGTGAGACTGTACCAGTTGACAAATCGGTCGATGCACTAGGCCGACCGATCAACTGAACGGGAGGAATCAAAACTGCGAGACTGTACCGGTCGAGACACCGGTCGATAGTCTGGTCGACCGACCAAGTGCTAAAGCTACAGAAATGAACACAACGGTCATATAGACCGGTCGATCAGTCCATTAATGTGGTCGACCGATCAGCTGCGACAAATGAAGAAAATGACCCAACGGTCATATAGACCGATCAACCGGCCCATAAATGCGGTCGACCGATTCATTACTGAAATGAACAATATCGGCTATATGAGGAGAAAAATGTGGAATTAATTATGGACAAATTTTTCACATACCAGACCTATAAAAGGAGTGCCAAGGCCAGAAGTATCCATCCATGCATTGAAGCAATACTTCAAGAAATCAAAAGAAAATCTTTTTCCTTGAAGTTATCATTTTAGTTGTGCTCTTCTTTCTCTATTCCACTCTAGTGAGCCTAGCATTGTAAAGAGAGAAATATTTTGTTCAGAAAAATAGAGAGAGCTCCTGTGTAAAAGAGGTTCTAAATCTTACCTCTTGAGCGAGAGAAATAGATTAGCTTCCTAGGAGGAGAGGTTGTCGTGCCTCTCGAAGCGGAGAAAAAGGTGGTTGTGTAAAGGGCTTTCTTCCTTGCTCTATTTGGAACAAAGAAAGTGCTAGTGGAATCTCCGGCGATCTCGAGATCGAGATGTCGGAGCGGGGATGTAAGCCAAGGTGTAGCCAAATCTCGTCAACAACCACCGCGTCTATATGTGTTTGATTTCTCTCACTCTCTCTCCCTCCAATATTGTGTTAATAATCTGAATTGCAAATATTTTAAGAATCAGTTTTGTGCTTCCGCGACAAATTTCGTGATATCGACATTTTTGGTTAAACACCAATTCACCCCCTCCCCCCTCTTGGTGCCCTTTGGGATCATACACTTACTATTTATGTGGATGACATGATTCTGTCTCGTGATGACAATAGGAAACTGATGTGTAAAAAATTGTAGCAAAATAAATTCGCTACCAAGTACACTAGTTGCTCAAGTAATATAGAAAATATGAGTAAAAAGTGTCGAACCCACGAGAAATATTATTAATTAAATATCTAATTTTATAAATTAATAAGAGAGGAAAAATATAGTTTTGTGAAATTAGGTTTTGTAATTATAAAATAAAATAGAGTAAATAAGATAATAATAAGATAGGATGATATAATGGTGTCGCAGTAGGTCTTTAGATGAAAATTGCAAAGATAAAGTTGTATGATCCACTATTATAGTAAATAATAATTTCGATTCTTATGACGGATTTGGACCACTAAAAGTAGCGATTTATGCGCTGATCGAACCATCTTAACTTCTATAGATTTAAAAGATTTTTAGCATTGATTAAATCTCTTAATTAACAGAAAACTAAGATGCATGAAATTGTAAATCCTAAACTAATAATTATCCAACGTTGGGTATAATCGCAGATAATCAAGTATTATGTTGAATTACAGGATTTCTGTTATGATTGAGTTAATCTACAAGTTAATATTTTATTTTTTGAAAGCTATTATGCCTTAAAATTAATCACTCCAAAATTGGTTTGTAATCTAAGATTACAACAGATATTCTCAGAAAATAACATTAAAAGCCACAATCCTAAAAATATGAAGTTCATCCTAGAAATGTTGGAGAGATAAACTAAGAACAAAATAATAAAATAGGAAGAAATACACACAGATAAAGCATGTGCACAAACGGTGAACCACCAGACTTCTGACAGGAACGTTGGCCAGCACCCCTTCTTCAGCCTTAGGCCACACCCTCTCCTCTTGGTGTTAGCCTGCAGCGCTCAACTTGAACTTCAAAGCACATCTTAAAGACGATGGCTTCTTCCTCTATTTATAGGCGCGGACCATCTTCGTATTGATCACGGCCATGAATATTGTACGATCAAATTTAAATGCAGCTAGATAAAATAAAAGATAAACTTGTGACCCATCTTGGAAAAATATGTATGTCATCGCAAGTTTCTCGGCCAACAAAAGATAAAGTTTAACTCATATAGAATTATGACTTGATAAGAAGTTGACACCCAAGGATCCAATTACTTGCCCTGTGATATAAAATATCTCAATTCCCTTGTCCACTTTGGCGCCCGAGAATCTCTCCTTAATGATTTGATGTTTGGCCGCCATCAGCATCTCAATTGATAAATGTCGGCTGATGATAAAGACAAGTCTTGCTTTTGCGCCCATAGCAACTTTAGAATCTATTTCCTCGGCTGGTAAACAAATTCATCATGATAAAATATCGGCCAATTATGAGCTCCAATGTGTGTTTTTCCCCATGATATTCCTACGGGGTTTGTTTCATGACCGATAATGAATAGGATTTCGGTTGATGATGAACTAAGGTGAGTTTTACCCGCAGTTATATCTCTAATCATTTAAACTTTGACGCCCAATGATAGAATTTTGATATGGCGCCTGGTGATGAATTCAAGGTGAATTTAGCTCCCGACAAAGCTTTAGCTCCCAGTGAATTCAAATATTGGCTCCCAAGATAAAGATTTAGCTCCCATGTCAATTGGCTCCTTAAGCATTTGGCCCCTTTCAGTCGAAGCTCGAAGTGGTATAATTTGCATAGACGGAAATTTTTCTTTTTCCTGTCAACTAATTAAAATAATGAAGTTGATCTGCCCATAATTATGATACTTCGAGAATTAATACATAGAATCAATAAATCCAGAATTATGACTAAAACAGACTTAAAATGATGCATGCAATGATCAAATTACAAAAAAATTAATTAAAATAATAAACTAAAATATGTTGTATTTTGCATGGCTGAGAAACTAAAAACTTCTTACGAAAGTCCTTTGACAGAAAAGATGTTGGAAAATTTTGTTACTTTCTTGGAATTAAGGTGGCGAGAACTCACGGTTGGTCCTCTCTCAAAGAAAATATGTAATGGATATTCTAGAAGATGCAAGTATGTTGGGCACTAAGCCATCATCCATTCCTCGTAATGGGCCTACGAAATCAAGATCTAGTGATCGAACCTCTTTTTGATGATACTAAAAGATATAGGAGTATTGTTGGGAAACTTTTATACTTGATAGTCAATATTAGTTTTGCTATTAGTCATTTTAGTCAAATTATGGAGAAACCGCATTATAGTCATTGAAATGATGTTTGTTTAATTCTGAATATATTTAAAAAACAATGGGCATTTGGATTTTTCGTCTTACTCGGACGCTGACTATGCTAGTTCTATTGAAGGTAGATGTTCCACTACAGGTTTTGCTACTTTCTTGGGAGGCAAATTAGTCACATGGCGTAGCAAGAAACAATCAATTATTTCTCGATCAAGTGCTGAAGCTGAATACCAAGCGATGGTGCATACTACTTGTGAAGTGATATGGATTACTTTGTTACTTTCTGATTTGGGTTTTCTTACTGGACTTCCAATTCTAATGTATTGTGACAATCGCTCTGCGACCTATATAGCATCCAATCCTGTATTCCATGAGAGGACAAAACACATTGAGGTTGATTGCCACTTCATACGTGATGTTGTTACTAAAGGGAAGATTGTTACTCCCTACATCTCTTTTGAACTACAATTGGCTGATATTTTCACAAAAAAGTTACCTAAGAAATGTGGCTACTTTCTGTGTGACAAGCTAGGCAAACATATCACATCATTAATATTATGCCAAAGCATATCATAACTTATCTTTATACTTATGCATATCATAACATATCTTGTTTTACTTTAACATCTTGATTCATAATATGATATGACAAGAGGACATACATTAGCATCCTTTCAGCTGCTTTCACTATCATCATCTTTATCTTCTATCTTTAACATCACACGAACATACCTTTGCATCGTCTTAGGTGCATACATCATCATCTTTATGTTCCAAGTTATACCTTCATAGTCATGTCATATGACCATGTCATTATTTCATCTTTCATATTTAATTAGATAGCTTCTTATCTTGGTGATTGGGAAGACCATGTTGATTCGCGGATCTTGACTAGCTAGGCTAGGATCCTTGTAGGTTCCATTTGGAAATCCCACCTTGTATGTGTAGTAGTTTTCTTGGGAACACATCACGTAAGCTAGCAAGTGAAGGCTTTGTTCCACTCTACAATTACAACAAAACACCTTCATACCAATCCTTCTTTTAATTACATACATCAATACCTACAATCATTGGATACATGTTGCATGTTTTAATCCTAATAAAGGTCATACATACTTCGTGTGGAGCATTCAACATAACAAGTTCTTGGCATTGGGCACTAGTCACAGCCATGCCCACCTCTTGGGGAGATTCGTTCCTCAGTTCATATTAGTCATGTTGTGCCACCCTTATGGTACGATCGTGCCCTTCAGACAGATCTGACTGACCAAATTGAATAGTGGCATTTTTCCTTTGGAGCGGTCGAACCCTGATCGATCGACCCCTTGTTCGATATAACTAGCATGGTATTAGGACATCTTCCATGATGGTCACAGTGTGCCATTCCATGGAACGGTCATGCTGACCTTGAGATTGTGGCATGACTGAGAGAACGGTTATGCATCGAGTCTCGTCCTCAGTGCGGGTCATGACTGCTCCAACACATGGAATGGTTGTGCCGGACTTAGAAGGCGTGGCACGACCGAGTTGATGGCCGTGCACGTGGTGTGATTTCATTATGGGACACGATTGTGCCTTCGCTCCGGAACGACCGTGCATTTAGCCAGCTACATGTTCGGTCGACGTATGCCTCGACCGATTTGAGCAGTAGCCTTTTTACCTGTCGTGCGGTCGAACTCGGTCGACCAAATCCTTCGACCGATTTGAACAGTAGGTTACAAGTGTGACCACACTGCGCATCACGGTCGTGCCATTATAGAGAACGGCCATCCCGCACTCTACAACTTCGACACGCCCAAGACAACGGGCGTGCTGCCTTGAGGGTCACGACCATGCCATACTGGAACACGGTCGTGTCGCACTCTGAAAACTCGGCACACCCAAGGCAACGGGCATGCTCCCTTGAGGGTCACGGCCGTGCTATAAGCGTCATAGTCATGGCTAGGGGAAACGGACGGGTTTTCCCTTGTTTTTACCTCATTTTTCCCCATTTACATCCATACATATTTAACTCCACTACATGAATTCACCCAACCCCTAAAAAGAGCATTCAGTCTACAAATCATATGGACCATATAACATTCCATCATAATAAATCATGGAGACTAAGGACTAACATAATAATATTCATATATTTAATAAACGAGCTACTCCATCATAAGCTAAATATAAATGAAAATGAACATCATGATCTAAAACATGGTAATCTTACTAAAGAAATGACTTGACCTAAGCTATCATACACATCTGCCTAATCATGCATCAATAAGACCTAGTTTGACATTTGAAACCCTTGGCCTATTTGGTTCAAAATTCATTAATGGGAAGGGAAGGTAAAGAGTGGGAAGGGAAATGATGGGAAGGGAATGTTGGAGAATGAAGATGAATAGTTACCCATATTTGGTTGATATCATTAAAAGGAAGGGAAGGAAATGAATGTTAAGTGATTAATTTATTTAGATGATTTTATCATTTACATATATAATTATATGTTTGATTTATTTGGTCAAAATTGAAAACACATACTGAATATGTCTTTTCCCTCCTTTCCACCCCGAATTGGAGGGGAAAGAAAAATGGAATATTGGAGAGGAATGTATGGGACTTTCCTTTTCATTCCCCTCTAACTTAAACTCAACCAAACAAGGGGAACAAATTCTCATCCTTTTCCTTCTTCCTTCTTACCATCCTTTCACCCACAATCAAACAGACCCTTAATTCAAACATCATGCATCATTAAATGTGAGAAGGGTATTTTGGATCCCCTCAACATACCTTTAGAGTTTACGTTAAAACCCTATTAATCATAATCCCTATCTTTCTTCTTCTCTTCTTCTTCCGTCTTCCTTCTTCCTCTTCTTCTTCTTTGGCCAGCACAATTTCTTCTTCTCCTGTAGTCTATCTTCTCTTCTTTGGCAACCACCTCTTGTTGCTTGAATGGGGATGTTTCTTCCCCTTTTCTTTGCTGCTGCCGGCATCTACCTTGGGTGAGAGGAAGTGAGAGAGAGAGAGATGGTGGGGAGGGCTTCTTGGTTGCTGCAGCCGTGTGATGAGGAGGGAGAGCAGGTGGGAGGTTGAGTGGAGAATGGGAGTGATGGAAAGGGGTGTTCGGCTGATGCTTGGGGAAGAGAAAATGTGAGGGCTTTTGGGAGAGAAAGAGAAAGAGAGAAAGATCCGGCACACAGGCGGTCCGATCCGGCCGCAGGGCGCCGCATTGGCTGCCTACCGCCAAATCCGACGCACAGGCGGTTGGGTCTGGCCGCAAGGTGCCGGATCGGTCGCCTACGGCCGAATCCAGCCGCCTATGTGCCGGATCGGCCGCATGTGATAGGACAGGGAGAGGGAGTGGGGGAGGGCGGCCAGGATCGCCGAAGTCTTGCCGGAATGAGTCGTTGTCGCCGTTGCCATGGGGGAGAGAGGGAGAGGAGGAGAGAAATAAATAGAGGGAAATAGAGGGATAGGGGGAAAGTGGTCGGGAAGATATTAGAGTTAACGACGAGTATATCCTTCGAAAGATTCCGTCGATAAATAAAATAATATTATTTTTATCAATGTTTATATAAGAAATTTTATTTTTTAATTACCGAAGGAAAATGCCTTCAGAATTACTGAAGGATTTAAAATCCGTCAGAATTATCGAAGGAAAATACCCGTTGGTAATTGAAATAATATTATTCATTATCAATACTTATATATAAAATCTTATTATTAACATTAATAATATTATATGAATTAATATATATATGATTATAAACATTAATAATATCACATTATATTATGAATATTTTTAGTAAATGGAAGAGAGATATGTATTATATTACAAATATTAATAGTTTATTATTATTTTTATTACCGAAGGAAAGCTCCTTTGAAATTATTGGAGGATTTGAAATCCGCCGGTAATTTCAAAGGAAAATACCCATCGGTAATTAAAATAATATTATTTATTATCAATGCTTATATATAAAGTCTTATTATTAACATTAATAATATCATATTTTATTTACAAATATTTTAAGTAAATGGAAAAGATATGTATTATATTGTAAACAATAATAAGAAATTATTATTTTAATTATCAGAGAAAAATTCCTTCGAAATTATCAAAGAATTTAATATCCATCGGTAATTTCGAAGGAAAATACCTATCGATAATTAAAATAATATTATTCATTATCAATACTTATGTATAAAATCTTATTATTAACATTAATAATATCATATTATATTTATGAATATTTTAAGTAAATGGAAGAGATATGTATTATATTATAAATATTAATAATAAATTATTATTTTAATTATCAAAGTAAAATTCCTTCGAAATTACCGAAGAATTTTAAATCCATTGGTAATTTCGAAGAAAAATATCCGTCGATAATTAAAATTCATTATCAATACTTATATGTAAAATCTTATTATTAACATTAATAATATCATATTATATTTATGAATATTTTAAGTAAATGGAAGAGATATGTATTATATTATATACATTAATAATAAATTATTATTTTAATTACCAAAGGAAAATTTCTTCGGAGTTACCGAAAGATTTAAAATCCATCAATAATTTTGAAGTACACTACCCATTGGTAGTTAAAATAATATTATTACTTATCACTTTTTATAATACAAGTCCATCTTTCAACATGTCTATATATTCTTTTATTAATGCATTAATATATGGTTAAATAAGTTATCATTATTTTTTAATTTCTCAGAAAACATATTTATTTTTTATCTTTTCACTGATTTTCCTTTTAATATATTTATAGATATGGAATATAGATTATAAATTAATTTATAATATGAAATTGATAAATTTTATATGCACTAAAATTTTAACATAATGATTATTTTTAATATTAATCACAATATGACTATTTAACAAATATATTTCATATATTATTATTAAAATTAATTACCGACAGCCATGTCCTTCGAAATTACCGATGGATCAATATCCTTCGGTAATTCCGAAGGCTAAACCCGTCAGTAATTTTGATCATAAAATATTAAACATATACTTATATTATATCACACATATATTATTATAAATATATTTACCAACGGGTCTGGCATTCGAAATTATCGACGGATTTAAATCCTTCAGTAATTCCGATATTCCCGTCGGTAATGTACCAACGGGTATTTTTCGTTTATAGTAGCGAAGGTTATTTTGGCCCTCTGTATTTTGGAAGATTTTTTCTATCCGTCGCAAATGTCGTCAAAAAATGCGAAGGATTCTTATCCGTCGAAAACGTTTCGTCACGAATTGATAATTTTCTTGTAGTGAGAGAAGACCACAAGTTGCCAAAAGCAATGAGAAAGGAATCTTTTTGAAAGAAGAGGGGACCAGAGGACATGTGGCAAAATAATAATAAATAGAAGCTTCTAATGAGGATCAAGGTGATGATAATTTCATATAGAAAATGTTGAGGAGCAATTAGGGGGCTTCTACGATTTGTATCTTGGAGCTAAAGTAAGGAGAAGAAGCAGCCAGAGGACTTCAAGTTGATTCTTATAGTTTTATATTTGAGAATATTTTCTATTATGTTCCTCATTTGTTTTGTATTGATTTTGACATCAATGAGGGGCTAAATCTTAGCTTGATAGGGTAATAGTCTAATTTATGTTTATGGATGGATAATAGAACAACACTTTTGTCACTTATATTAGTGTAACTTATGAATATTTTGAAATCTGATTTTTTTATGTGAATCCTATTTTGGAATGGCAACTGAGAAGTTGATTTGGGATTCTTTTCTTGCTCAAAAAGGAGTCAAGAACAGTGAGATTGTTTTCTGGTTACAATCTATTATTGTGAGATTTGATGCATTCATTTAGCTTTTGTCAATGTGAATCTCCTATTGAAATGGCAATCGAGAGGTTGATTTTAGATTCCCTTGTTGTTTAGAAAAAAGTATTAGCATTAGTTTCTAGATTTGATTGCATCTATGTAATGAGCTGAATTATTTATCTCATTTTTGTAGCTATTGTTACTTATAATTTCTGACTTCTCTTGTTATGCTTACATCTGAGAGGAATGTTTGCATACTAGTATATGTCCATAAGTTTTGTGATATTCTGATATTGAACTCCTTTTAAATCAACCTAACTAATAATCATATGAAAATATGATACTTAGTTCTAAGACTAATGTATTGTGGAAGTAATTTTTATAGGTTGAATCTGGCATGATTATCATTGTTAGTTGTTCTAGTCCATCCATAACAGAATATTAAATTAACCACATTCCTAAAAGAACTTGTCATTAAATGTTAATCTATTTTTGTCTTTCCCTTTTACTTAGTCGTTATTTTAATCTTTTTAGTTTAAGACTAATTTAGATTAGTTAGTGAATCTTAGGTTTCAAATCACTGTAGATACGTCATTCGAGTCAACTACTCCAATCTATACACTTGAAGTTGAGTGAAGTGAGTGTACATAGTATATGCCTAGACCTTGTTCAGTTTTATGTTGTGCATAGTCTACGCCTAGGCCTTGTTTAGTTTTTATTTGTGCATAGTCTACGTCTAGACCTTAGTCTGCTTCTAGTTCTGAATGGTTTACGCCTAGACTAAAGTCTTTTTCATTTTGTGCTTGGAATCTATAAATCAATTAATTAATTACACTCCAACGAAAAACACCATGAGAGCGTGAGATGGACATCAAAAATCTCGCGCGCGATCGTGTGAGCCATCAAATCGGATCTGGACTGCTGAGAATCTACTTCACAAGGTCTGCAGATAAGGGTGCTTTACATCTCCATTTTACCCTACACACACATATATAAGTGCGCTCGAACTATGTTGTTGCAAACAAGTGAACCGACCCTAACCGGTTCATAAAAGAACTGGTCGAAGGCAGGTCTGCCAACACTTTGCTTTCGACATTGCCGCACTTTACTGAACATGCCACAGATCAGCGAAGGCAGCTCCCGCTCCTCCCTCCCATCCTCTTCCATCGTGCACGCCCAATTTGGTTCCAACTACTCCCCTCCACTTTTCCCACCGGCAATGTTGCTGCTCATCACCTTCTCCTACTCGTTACTACTGGCGCACAGGCTTCTTCGTCATATGTTGTCATTGATCACGTTCCATCCGATGCATTCACTCTGCACTTACTAGTCATGACAAAAGGAAAGATAAAATGGATTTCCACTTACTAGTCGCCTTTGCCTTTGTGTCAGGTCTTCTCTCCGCATCATTGCTCATTGGCAGCTCTCCAGGTGCAGCTTACCAATGCTCGCCTATTGCTGGTGTCACAACTCTGACGACCTCGAGTTCCCCCCCCCCCCCACGCCCGGATCGAACCGGAAGACGAACCCAACTCATCCAAGGACTCTGTGGTTCCCCAGAGATTCATGTGGGTGGAGCTCAACTTTCTCACTGGCGGCTTCGCGGTGATGGCGACAATCGGGGAGGCCGGCTTTAGCACCATCTACCTCATGTGCCTCTCATCTTCCACCTTGGCCACCTGAAGCTCCACCTGACCAGCAAGTGCCTCTGCCATGCATTCCGCCAGGGGCTCAACGTTATCCTCCGACTCTGCCACCCCCACATCATCCGCCTCCTTGGCTACTGTGATGACTGCAGTCGGTTACTTGAAGCACTGAAGTGCCTCAAATTTGCTTTGTATCGTCATTGATTTGGTGTTGTTTCATTTTCCTCCTTGCAGAATAAGGGGTTTTGGTGTTGGAGAATGTGACCAATTGAAGCCTCCACGAGAAGCTCCACGGTTGCTCTACCGGAGAGGCACTTCCCTGGGCGCTTCATATGGGGATTGCCTACCAGCAGCGCAAGCTCTCTTTTACCTTCACGAGGGGTGCGACCCCCAAATCTTGCACGGTGACATCACAATTTCAAATGTGCTCCTCAATGACTGGCTTGACTCCAAGCTCTGTGACTTCAAGTCAGCCTGGTTGGGCTTCTCTGTCGTCATTTAGCTGCAATCAACGTCCGACCGGCCTGCTACTCGCCAGATGATGGGGTATTTGAGGTACATTTTGTAACGCCCAGCCCAGAATTTAAAATAATTTTTTTATTTAAGTTAAAAGATCAAATCATATTTGGCTTAAGGAATTAAAAACCAAATCAGAGGAGGAGTCCCATTGGAAACTTTTAACTTACCTTACCTCTTTGACTTACACCTATATAAACTTTCCTTCCAACAAAAATCCCCTTAACCCTAGTCGTCAACTCTTCCCACGTCCTCCCTCTTGTGACCATGTCCTAGACGACCAGGAGCACCCAGGAGAACGCGGAGACATCACTAGAGAGCAGTCAGAATGCCAGGAGGAAATCCAAGGAAAGACACGTGATAGAGGTAGGTGAATCGTTGGATCGACCTCTGGATCAGTTTTAACAATGAATTTGTATGTTGTTATGGTACAATTAGAGTCATAGCATCGTCTCTTATCATCCATGATTCGTCCCATATGATTACTTTGGTCCTAAGAGGTTTATTCCGGTGAAACTACAGCGAAAACTGAGCAGTCAGTGCCATCGTCATCGCCGGAATCACAGAACCGGCCTGGTATGATCATCATCGGGCAGAAACAATGCTGAACCCGACCAGCTCTCCGTTGCTCAGTCCGTGCCGCCGCTGACGCATGCGTAGGCACCAAAACCCAGCCCGGGCTCCACTGAACCCGGCCCGAGTTTTGACAGGGATGTGTCAGAAGTCATACGAGTTCGACTCGTACTCGGCCCGGGTTGGGTTGAGGAAACAACCATTGAAGAACCTGGCCCGGGTCAGACCCAACCCGGCCTGAGTTCTGTCTTTACATTATAATATGATGAGATCCTTATTTTATTATTATTTTAATGTTGGAGCATGATATTTGTGATGCCTAATTTTTGCTAAAGTTATGTTTATATGTTTATTTGATTCTTATATTACTGTTACCCATCCGATCCTATCAATATTCTTAATCAGAGTATTGTATTGCATAGCATGACCTATTTTCAGTGATCCATGATTTATTATCCAACTGATGCCATTAGAACATAGTTTATATGGATATCGTCAGTTTGATCATTATATTGTTGATTATCCCTGATTGACCATTGAATTGACCTTTCACGGTCTATAACGTTGCTTAGTAGAGAATAATTAGTCATGACCTAAATCCGATGGCTATCTCGAATTATCAATTGGACCTATCGTCGGATTATTCATGATTAATTCTGCCTCATTGCATAGATTATATCCAAGGATTATAACTCTTTAATCTTATTGATTATACGATTATGCATCTCTAGAGCATTGTCATTGCATAGATTAAATCCAGAGTTTAAATCCGATATGATTCCACCGATTAAATGACATTATTATCTTGATTATTGTCATGGCATCATTATGACTAAGTCCCAATCTGGGCGAAGATGATAGCCTAATTAATTAAAGATAAAAGTTTGGGTGTTCATACTACGGATTGACGGGAGCTCATGGTATAGCATTGCAATCAGTGTTGGGGCATAATTTGTCCCCATTGCACGATTCCTCCCCATCGTGTAACGAAAGAGGATACCCTCCCCTTTAGAGAGGATGATCACCGTGATGTGCACAATCACTGGTCTCATGAAATATATGACACCTCATTGCAACGAATACGTTAATAAGTGATATTGCATAGAAATATAAGGATTAAATAAGTTGATTACAACTTCCACTCAGAGCATTGAAAACACACTCAGAGCATAACTAAAGCATAGATTCAGAGCATATCATATGACATCGAAACACATAGTAAAATAATCCAGAGCATTGAATTGATTCTACCTATAGACATCACATTGAACTCTACCATCGATAAATATAGTATTGTTTTCTTCCATTGGATCATCAGTTGAGTTTATTATAGATTTTGATTTATATTACATCTAGGGTATTGTCTTTTATTAGATATTACATTGATTCACTTAGAGTCTAACCTTGGTTCTGCCCATTGATTTTTCATAGATAATTATAATTATGGTTACACTAACTCCATGCTCCTTTATTGTTACTATTTATCCATTGATTTATTATTCACTTATTGGGCTGCGAAGCTCATGGGTTATTGTATCCCCTACATTGATCTTGAAGGTAATCAGAGTAACGATGGATGAGCTCAAGCGACTAATGATATTCGTGATGGTGATGTGCACATGGAGTCATCTTAGCATAGTGTCTACATTACGGTTTAGCTATTATGTCACAGATATTCCTTTACTTTAGACTTCCGCCTTAGTAGTTGATGTTATCTACATTATAATTCACATTAGATATCTTATTGAAATCTCCCCACGTTTATTGATATATTTAATAGTAGTTCTTTCAAGTCTTCCGCTTACATTGTATACTAGTCAAAGAACTAGTCAAAGTCAATATTTTAGTCAAATCGTAGCACTGTTAGTAGCAACCCTCAAGTCGGGTTTTGCCATGTGGCAAGGGCAATTTGGGGGCATTACACATTTGGTCACCGAGGGTACACCATCTCGCACTACCTCCGCTCGGGGATGGTCTCCAAGGAGAACGATGTCTTCAGCTTCATAATCCTCCTCCTGGAGCTGGCACGGAGGTGTATTACTCGGAGAATGTGCACAAAAAAGAGGGCAACTAGTAAGGGTGATGCCCTAGCAGCAGCGCTGATGAGGATTCGGCGGAGGAAGGAGACGAGGAAGGGTTTTTTTTGCTATGATTTGAACCAGTCCAGAACTTTGCATATCAACTTTTTTTCCATTTTGTGTCGCTGAAATGTGCCTATTTTTAATCCATCAGATGAGGATTTAACGGTGTCCCACATATATGGGAAAGATTTTCATCCACAAGTCCTTATCGTCGTGAACAAATGTTTTCTTTTGTTTGGCACAAGTAAAGAATCACATCTATTAGTCTTTCTACATCATTCGTTTTCTCAAGAAAAATAGAAGATCTATCTGAATTATTGCTGGATTTGAAGTTCACTGAGCTTGGCGTTTTATTGGTGTTCAACCATCTTGAACCAACAAAGATGTAAAAAAGTGGGTTTTTTTGTTGCATGAATGAAATCAAATTCTATAAATTTTGGCTCATGAATGAAATCCATACTAATCTCTTTGATTGTTATTTTTAATAAAATAGTGCTACATTTGGTAATTCAAGTATAAAATGAATTATGGTGGCATCTATTACAAATTACAACTTTGTAATATTCTTTGTTATATTCATCATTACTGTCCATTACATTTCTTATAATTTTAAATACATAAATCCTAGCAATGTATACCAATTATACTTTCGAACAAAGCATTGGAAGAAGAGATAAATATGTCTTCTAACTATTCGTTTATAGAAATTTGACAATTAAATGTTAAAATTAATTGTTCATTTAACAAAGATATATAGATGTAATGAGGTTGAGCTAAAGCTGACCACCTTTGGTCTGATCAATCTAACACAATTCTATTCCATAAGTTTTCAATTGACTATTGGGTTGAAAGAATAGTAATTCAACACCGAAAACTTTTGACACAAAGATATCAATGGGACTGTGTCCTAGGATCATCGAATGCTAGCCTTGTGTTTGATTTTCAGTGTTCAGGGTTTATATTTATCGCTTCGTCTGAATACCAAATTAGTCATGTGTTATTAACTCCAACGGGTCACTAATCATTATCCAAGACAAAGATATCAATATTACTAATTATTCTATAAAATTACCTAATTATTAAATAATTGTAATACTCAAAATTTTATTTAATATTATTTTCCTTTAATATTAAAGCTCTTTTTAATAAATTTATTTTATTAATAATAAGTCCAAACACAAAAGATCAACCCAATGATTGCTTGAATTTTTATTAGGTTGAGCTGAGGTTTGTCTCAAAACACATTTGAATCAATATCAGCCCTTAGATGTGCTATATACTCCCTTATCCTTTTATCAAATGTTTTTTCTATTATTTTAATCATATTAATCATTATTTTTTTTGTTGGAGATAAATGGGAGATTTGTTTGATAAAATGGCTTTGCTAGCTTTGAATTTCACTAAGCTTGGTTTTTATCGATGTTAACCATCTTGAACCATCAAGGATATAAAACACTAATTTTTTCGATGCAAGAATGAAATCAAACTATGTAAATAGTACGCCATGAATGTAATACACATTAATTTTTGCATACATGATGACAACTAATTTTCTTCTAGTGCATGAGTTGTGCAATTAATTTGCCCATTCATCCTTACAATTAAGAATTCCCCTAATAGCTATCAATGAATCCTAGCGTTGTATAATTACACCTTGTATACCAATTATACTTTAGAACAACAAAGTGGAAAAAGAGATAAATATGGCCTCTAACTATTTGATTATAGGTTTTTGACAATTAATTGTTCCTTTAACAAAGATATATATATGTAATGAGGTTGATCTAAAGGTGACCACGATGACCTAATCAATCTAACACAATTCAATTTCAAAAGTTTTCAATGGGATATTGGATTGAAAGAATAGTAACTCAGTGCCTAAAACTTTTGACACAAAGATGTCAACATCACTAACAATGGTTGGCACAGTTGAATAGCGAAATTATCTCCTAGGATCAAATGCTAGTAGCACTAGATTTGATTTTTAGAATCATGATATTGGCCAAGATTTATCTTTATCTCTTTTGTCTAAATAACAAATTGGTCAGGTGTAGTCCTTTACACCGATTGAGTCACTAATCATGATAAAAAAAGATATCAAATTATAATTACTCTATAAAATTACTTCAATTACTAAATAATTGTAATACTTAGAATTTTATTCGCTATTACTTTGATTTTATATTAAAGCTTATATATTTTTCATAAATTATTTATATTAAGAAACTTAAGTCCAAACACATAAAATCTCAACCCAATGATCTGTCCTCACTCTGGCTTGAATTTTTATTAGGTTGAATTCAGACTTGTCTCAAATCACATCTAACTCAATATTGGCCCTTAGATGCACTATATAATTATTTAACCCTTTTAACAAATGTTTTTCTATTATTTAATCATTTTAATCATTCATTTTTTCTGGAGATAAATGGGAGATTTATTTGATAAAAAGATTGTGATTGCTTTGAAGTTCACTATGCTTCATGTTTTATCGATGTTTAGCCATCTTGAAACAACAAGGATATAAAACATTGTTTTTTCTAATGCATGAATGAGATCAAACAATGTAAATATTTAGTCATTAATGTAATCCACATTAATTTTTTGATACACGATGACAGAATTATTTTCTGGCTGTGCATGAGTTGTGCAATTAATTCGCCCATTCATCCTTCCAATTAGGAATTCACCTAATAAATATCAATGAATCCACATTTCTATATAAAGGAACAAAAATGACTCATTCGAAGACCAACAACGAACAGCACTCGTGGTAAAAAAATGCACTTGATGTTGCTGTTTTTAAGATGGGTGCTCCGAGAAAATACTCAAAATGCTTGTTGGATTGTCCCAACCACATTGAAGATATTGGTGAGATTCAATTATGAGGTTTCTATCATTCATCCATCGATTTCATCACGGTAAATCCTCCATCTCCTACTTTACACTTTTGCATTTGAAGTGTCAAGAGAATTCGACCTTCATAAAAATTTATCAATTTGGAATTTCAATATATATATATATATGAAGTCAAACATTTAGATTCCACATCTTTGAATCTATTTGGTTGCTCCTATCGTCATTTTTTATAACTTTAGTTTCATTAATATGAGTCTAGAAAGTTTTAATTTGAAAGAAGTTATCTTTCATAATTGTCTCCAAGAATACAATTTATCAATTTTGTAAAGTCACTTGGCATTGTCAAATGGCTTGAATATGGCTGTATCAAAAGTTGGATGACTTGCACATTGATATCTAAAGGTGATTGATCCAAAACACTAATATCAAATAATTTGAATAATCCAATATATTATGTTGCATAAATGAAGGAATCCGTGATATTTTAAAACTTTTATTTCTTTAATTAAGATCAAGAGGTTGACTTTCAACTATGAGTTGCATGGATTTTCTTGATAGTAAAAATATTATTGCAAAGATATTATTGTTACTTACTTATGGTTATTTATTGGTTCATTACAGGTGATATATACCTCAAGCACAACAAAGCACTCGGTGTTGGTTTGCAAATTCATTGATTGGATTGAGCGATACAAGGATTCCCGTGAGGTGGGGGATATTGCATTGTGTTATCTCTTTTTACCCAACTGGCACCTGGAGCTCCAGAATTCATCTATGGGTGCATGTTGGTGTGGATCCATACTTAATATCAATGGAAAGAGATTGATGCCAATGTACATCGAAACCATCATATCTACCAAAATTTACCTTTGATAAAAGATTGAAGATGTATCTTACTCCACTGTAGTGACATGTAGAAGAAGGAACTCAAGAAACCACGTAGCTATCCTTGTAAATATTATGAGTTCTATTCTTCCAATGAAGATGTATTATATTATTGATGTGGTAAATTTTTTCCCAATGCCCTTGAGGTATATTCTAAACTAAAAATAATGAAGGCAGCTAATGTTCGAATTATTTTCCAAATTTAATTGCAATGCACCGTATGCATTAATCACCTCTCAATATACTCATATTATTTGAAAATGATAAATTACTCCACTTGCAATTTTTATCGGGGACTTATCTCTTTTGATTTTCCCACTACTTTACTTCATTTTTGTGTTTTCTTTTATCATTCTAGAAAAAAGTTCAAGTGTATCCTAGCAAACCTTGCCAAGCATATTTTCCATTTCTTGTTTTCTTTGATAGTGTAAGGGGAAATATTAATTAACAAATGTGCCTCACATTTGTAATGTCTAATAGAGGATAACTATATTACTAGTGGGATCAATTACCTTATTAACTTGAAAGAAAAAACATGTAATTAATTTAATTATCGGCTACCTTATCAACCCAAATCCCATATATCAAATACGTCAATTTGAACAACATTACAAAAGTATTCAATGATATAGAGATTGCGTATATATAGACACCTACATACATATATTTTAATTTTAAGAAAAGTAGGAATCATAGTTGTTAATTAAATTTGATGTGCTAACTAATTTTTCTAAAAGCTTAAGCATACCATGTTAAATTTGATGTGCTAACCAGTTTTTCTAAAAACTTAAACCATTAGAAAGAGCAACATCAATCATTTTATATTCTTAACAGAAAAAAAAATATATGTTTGGCTAGATTTCATGAAATCACATTGTGATTACACAAACAATTTGAGCCCTTAGAAAGAATTACAAATCTGTTTGCTTTCACAAAAATAGCAATAAAATTCTATAAAAGACATTTAATTTTGCTCACAATTGGGGATACAAAGTGATACATCTGATATATAAATGAAAAACAAAACCCAACCACTTTTTACTTCTCAACCCAAGGCATTTGCAAGCTAATTAACAATGTTAACACATTGCAAAATAAATAATACCAAAAAAGAAAATATTGCCAAATAAGAATCCTTACTTTAAATAAGAATCCTTCAGATGTTCAATTCCAATTCATTTTAGAAAAAAATTGTCATTCACTATTGGAATCCAAAACTCTAGATCAAGGAGAGAAACAATTTGTTGGCCTTCCTAGGTTGAATGGTGCAGGTTTGATATCCATTCAAGGCAAATGATGATGAAATAACTTTTGCTCCCACCTTGAATTGTGAAAAAAAAATCATAATATAGGGCTTATATAGGGCTGATAACTATTCTCGTTGCTTATATAGAGCTAAGCAAATCAGAATTCACAGTGCTAGGAAAAAAATAAAGCCAAGAAAGCAGGAAGATGGAAGTGCCGAACAATTGGACCTGCAATCTAAAATGATGAATAAAGATGCAACTTGTATCAGACATCACGATATTTTCACAATTTAAAATGATTGAATATAAATTAAGAAATGATTTTAAGAGTCTGGAGTCCATGGAATTGAAGAAAACTAGTTTGGATACTCAAAAGAATTTCGAACAGATCGTGAATTTCGTGAGAGTCTGCAGATCATGAACTTGGAACAACTGAAAAGCAAAAGAATGGAATTACCTTCTTTAGAAGAAAATTGGCAAGAGTTAATGTGTCATCAAGTGTAACACCCGAACATCCACACTAAAAGTTAGAGGGAAATTAGGGGAATTCGCTAGTACTATCCCATTTGCCATAGCATAATCATAATAATATGATCTAACAGTAATGCAGCGGAAACTAATATTCATTCAAAATAGATAAAATAATTTGCAGTTCAGCGAAAGACTTTCAATAAAAGTAAACTAATGTCATAGAACATAATGAAACATTATTCATAAACATCTCTAAACAAAATCCTAAAGACTCATGACTTTTTTTAGTCTTATGGCATGTGCAACTTCGCCGTCATGAATTGACCTGTCATCCATCCAAGCATATCAGTTGCACAAATCCAAGACGTAGGTTTCCAGTTAGAATATGTAAAAGTCATGCTATGTAATGCATCCTAAGAATGTCATATTCATATAATCTACATGTCATACCGTTGTTATGCATTAGTCTCAGTAATATAAGTTGACATGTAGACATTATCATCAATCAATACAGTAGGCATACCAAATGATTAGCACTTGTCATTACCTTGCCTTGGTAATATCTTCGGGGTTGCTTTATAACTCGCCAGTCTTTATAGTCAGTTAGTTCAATAACAGTCTTCCATATGTCGTTGCCCTCACAGTAGGCTAGCTAGGCCTATGAGCCAAGACTCACATCATTTGAAGGCGACTAAGAATAAACATACCATTTTTATAAGATATTGTTATTCATCTAGAAAATACTAACTCCAAGGTGCAGGGCATAGTAATTTTCCAAATGAAATTATAACACACACGGAGCAGGACATAGTATTTTCTATTATTAAGTTGAGGGGCGACAAGTAAGAGTATTCTTCAATTGGGTTCATTATTTTCACAATCAACAAAAACTTTACGACTCTCAGTCTTCATATTTTAATCGAATTATGACTATCCATGCATTTCATATAACTAGGTGTCATATACATCCATCAACCATCAATACATGTATAGATACTTTGAAATTAGTTCTTAATAATTCATATAGTTCTTTTTCGATAGTCACGGACTTGATCATGGCTGTGAAATATCCCATCGGCTTCCAAGTGTTGGTCACCACCATGACAACAGTGTACGGCCATGCCACGTCCTTGGCATGCCCGTGTCGCGGCCGTGCCACGTCCCTAGCAATGCCCATGTCATATCCATGCCCTTAGGCAAAACAACAGTAAAAGAGTCCAGGTTTGGACTTTGCTCTGCAGAGTCTCGCTCACGATTGTGTCAAGCCTATCATGGCCATGATAGAAACTATCACGGGCGTGAATGAGGCAATGTCGCTCTGGCGGCTTCCAACTCGTGCTCACGGCATGACGGAGATCATCACGGTCGTGACATGGTCCATTTATCGTGATTTTTCACAAATTTAGGCTGAAAACTTTGGGGAAATCATATCTAACAATCTAAAACTTTCAAGCATGATCTATAGGCCATTGGGCATAAAAATATCATGAAAAACATTCCCAAAACATTCATTTATGTAGAACTATGTTTGTCCCCAACCATAAGCATGTTCATGAATTAAAAAGCCCTAGCATGTAGATCTAAACATGGATCATGTGCAAAACTTTTGAGATCTCATAAAGCATATAAAACCCTCAATCAAATCCCTAATAGGTGCAAGGTGCCATATTACTCAGTACAATCAAGAACATCATTGAGAGGGGAGAGAGATGTTTGGATCCCCTTTACATATCTTGATCTTAATTGATCCTTCTCTTATTTCTTCCCCTTCTTCCTCTTCTTCCTCTTCCTCCTTTCTTCAGAAGATCTCCTTCCTCAAGCCCTAGACGTCAAGAATTTAGATGGAGAAAAGAGGTAAACAATGGAGTTTTAGGTCTTTATATAGGGAGGTTAGGCATTTGGGCCAAATGACTCAATTATCTTGATAAAAATCTGAGGTGTTACATCAAGATGACCTGCAGGTAGTGTACTTTGGATTCACTAACTGTTAAATGTTATGCTATGAGCAAATTCAGTAGTTACTTCAAACATCCACACTATCGAGTAAAGGTTCCTTATCTTTATGTTCCAAGAGGAAAACATGTCAACAAGCATGAGCAGAATAATGATCATCATGCATCTCAATGAGATGCTGCATGAAAAGCACATTTCTTTGTCACAAAGGACATACTTGAAGATCAAGATTGTCAGCTTGTGGAAGCCCTTTGCAGAGGACTAGAAGGGTCATGACATCTCCTATAACTCGAGAAGATCCATGGGGACTGGATTCTTTTTGGGGGCATAATGCTACTACCGGTTGACGCTACATCACTAGGATCAAGAATCCAAACTCCTTGGATGCCCACAAGACCCATTCTTCACCAACTTGTGAATGATGAGTAGCTGTTATTGAATTGGCTGATAGAAACTCCAACATAGTCACGATACTGCATCAATGCTATTTGGAGAGGAAATGGAATAAAAAGAGCTAAATTGTCTAGCTACTACCATTTTTTCCCTTTTGGAGAGTATTACTACTATGTTTTGCAAAGTGTATATCTAATGACAAGAAGTTCGAGAATAAGGAATTAAAGAACAGATCTAAAAATAAAAAAAAACATATGTTTTCCCATTTTCTTCTTTGAATCTAATTGTTCATTACCATAACTCAGGTGCCATAGTTGCTTTCTTGTCCAATCAAGTAGTAGGTCTGCAGTAGAATCTTATAAAAAATCTTCATGAATATCAAGAAACATAACGGGTGCTAGTAGCTCCAGATTCGAGTCTTAGAGCCACTTTGGTTCCAAATTAATTGGACTCTAGTAGCCACGGACATAAAGATGAGGCCTTCCGTAGACCCAAGCCAGCAACCAAAAAAAAGAAACATAAAGATCACATCGATTAAAGACGATCTAGAAATGGAGTTGGGCATGAATGTTATCATTTCAACATTGTTCGCTTACATGATTTAGTTGATAAGACACAAGTGTTACCAACTCAATATTGCTTTGATTAAATGAATTGGTTGATACTAATATAGGATAATCTTACGAGTCATGTGGAAAGAAGATTTATCATAGATAAAATGGAAATATTAAGAAGATTAAATGAAGATGCATATGAGACTATTTCCTTAATTCCATGAATCCTATTGAAGAAACTATTTGTAGATTATTGAATTTAATATCTGTCAACAAGAAATAATTTTACTAAAAATCTGGTTTTAGATAGTCCCTCTTCTCTAAAAGGAAGGTTGAACTAGTTATCATTCTTAAAAAAAAAACTGAGTTCTCATGTAAGATAGTAGACATGAAATTTTAAACACAATGACATGCTAGAAACAACTAAAAAGATCATCACAAAGAAAATTCTATCAACTAAATAATAATTATAATAATAATAATTTATTGGTTCATAAAACTAAGACTCATGATTATATGGGTTATTGAATTGATCTTTGTTTTACTACCCTAAAAAAATCAACATATGGCTATTGTTATTATATGAATAACAATAAATTTTATCAAATACAAATTCATTATTATTATTATTATTATTATTATTATTATTATTATTATTATTATTATTATTATTATTATTATTATTATTATTATTATTATTATTTATTGATATAGGATTCTTTCTTCAAGCGAATAGATCTTACAACTATTATATTGAATCATGCGACTGATTTCAATTCCTTATTGTCATAAGAAACTTTTTTCATTATTTATTATTGTCATGTTATCAAGCTTCATTGCTCATGAAAGAATTAATTCATTCCAAGCCAATAGATAGTTTGTGAGATAGTGAGAATTGAAAACACATACTTTCATAGCCACCTAAACCTCCATAAGAATTCAAAGGAATTTGCCAACTTTTGAAAGTTCACTCAAAACTCTTAACAAATGACCTTTGTTGCCTCAAAAGTATGAATTCTATTGTGTTTCTATAGCTTAAGATAAGTTTATCATGGTTATAAATTAGGCAATCAAAGATATAGAAAGTTGTATCCGTAATGGATCATCACCTCAATGTTATGATCATTTTTAAAACTTTGTAACCTCTATAATGGTTGCAAAATAGTGCTACATTTAGTAATTTGTGTAGTAATTGCATTATGGTGACATTTGTCACAAGTTACAACTTTGAAATAGTCTTTGATGTAATCCATGGTATCCATTACAGTCCATGATAATATTTCTTACTGCTATTTTTTACTCTTGGTTTACTATAGTTTTATTTATTCACTTGGTTGCTCTTTCATTACATAATCTAGTACATATATCCTAGTATTGTATTTACACTATGTATACCAACTATACTTTAGAATAGTGTATTGGCAAAAAAGATAAAGAGGGCTATTAAGTATTTGTTTATACAAATTTGACAGCTAAACACTAAAATTAATTCTTTTGACCAGATCCATCAAACTAATCAATCTAACTCAACTCGACTCCAAACGTTTTCAATCGAGAATCAGGTTGAAGGAATAGTAACTTGACACCTAAACCTTTTTATGCAAATACATTAATATTAATGCTTATTTTTAAATTGACTTAAATTATTAAACAATTTTAGTATATCTTAATTCTATTTACTATTAGTTTGATTTCATATTCAGACTTATGTGTTTTTCATAAATTTATTGAATATTAAACTAAACACACTAAAATCCCA
Organism: Pontederia crassipes; assembly: GCA_030549335.1. NCBI lineage: Eukaryota > Viridiplantae > Streptophyta > Magnoliopsida > Commelinales > Pontederiaceae > Pontederia > Pontederia crassipes. The sequence continues at coordinate 36,802,253 of CM060197.1, read as the reverse complement.
ACCTGATACTCTTTCTTTAACTTTTACAATCTCATATTTGACTCAAACCTCATCTAACTCGATATCAGATCTAAGATCATCTATATGTTTATCATTTTAACAAAATTTTTCTATGATATTTTGTTTGACACAAGCAAAGAACCGTATCTATTAGTATTACTAATGTTATTCTTTTTTAAAAAAAGGGGGATTTTATGAAATGTTGTTGTCTTTGAAGTTCACTAAACTTGGTCTTTTATTGTTGTACAACCATATATCTTGAACAAACAAAAATGTAAAAAGTTGGTTTTTTAGTTGCATGAATGAAATCAAATTCTATTAAATATTGGCCCATGAATGAAATCCATATTAATCTCTTTGCTTGATATTTTTAGTAAAATAGTGCTACATTTGGTAATTCGAGTATGAAAGGTATTATGGTGGCATCTATTACCAGTGATAGCTTTGTAATATTCTTTGTTATAGTTCATCATATTCCATTACATTTGTTATAGTTTTAAATACATATATACTAACATTGTATAATTACATTATGTATAGCAATTATACTTTAGAACAATGCATTGGAAAAAGAGATAAATACGACTTCTAACTATTTGTTCATAGGATTTTAACAATTAAATGTTAAAATTAATTGTTCATTTAACAAAGATATATATATGTAATGAGGTTGAGTTAAGGGTGACAACAATTTGACCTGATCAATTTAACACAATTCAATTCCAAAAGTTTTCGAACGGATATTGGGTTGAAAGAATAATAACTCAACTCCCAAAACTTTTGACACAAAGATATCAATATTACTAATGATGGTTGGCATAGTTGGATAGCGGAACTATGTCATAGGATCATCAAATGCTAGTAACCCTAAGTTCGATTTTTTGAGTCTTCATATCGTTCAAATATGAAATTAGTCAAGTGCTACTAATCTTGAATACCAATGGGTCTAACCATGATTTAAAAAGGATGTACTAATTATTCAATAAAATAGTCTTAAATTATTAAATAATTTCAACACTTATAATTTTATTTACTATTATTTTGGTTTCATATTAAAGCTTATAGTTTTTCATAAAAATCCAAACACATAAAAGCTCAACCCAATGATCTGACCTAACCCAATGAGCCAACAAGGATGTTAGATGTTATTTTTTCGATGCATGAATGAGATCAAACTATGTAAATATTTGGCCATGATTGTAATCCACATTAATTTTTAGATACATGACGACAAATAATTTTCTCGCTGTGCATGAGTTGTGCAATTAATTTGCCCATTCATCCTTACAATTAGGAATTCACCCAATAGCTATCAAGGAATCTACACTTCTATATAAAGGATCACAAATGGCTCACTAAAAACCCAACAACGAACACCACTCATGAGCAAGAAAAATAGCATTTGATGCTGCTACTATTAAGATGGGTGCTTCGAAAAATACTCAAATGCTTGTTGGATTGCCCCAACAACATTAAAGACAGTGGTGAGATTCAATTATGAAGTTATAATCACTAGCTGATCATACTAAAGTTCTACTCGTTTTCCATCTCAATTCATGTGCATATAAGGCATAAAATATTCATATTCTGATAATTATGCTTAATCTACATGCAATTATCTTCTCGGCATAATATTATCTTACATTTGCACATTTGAGTTGTTTGATATGTTGTTTTAGTTCTTATTTATCTAATTTTTAATTGAAAAAATGATGCTTGTTGTTCTTTCTTATTCAACCTCCAAATCAAGTCTAAAAGATAAACATTCTTGCTGGAAAAGAAGAGGGGACCACAAAATTGCAAGCTGCCAATAGCAAAAAAAGAATTCATTTTGAAAGAAAAGGCACCAGAGGACAGGTGTTAAAAATCAGAAGGAATAGAAATTTTTGATGGGGATCAAAGGATGATGATAATGGCATATAAAAGAGGAGATTTGAGGAACAAAAAGGGGTCTGGAGCCATTCTCTACGATTTGACCTTGGAGTTGGAGGAAGGAAAAGAAGGAGCCAAGAGGAGACTTCAAGTTGATTCTGTTACTTTTATATTTCATAATGTTTTTTATTCTATTCCTCATCTATTTTGTATTGATTTCATCATTTATGAGGAGCTAAATCTTAGCTCTATTAGGATAGGATAGTAGTTTAATTTTTGTTATGCATGGATGATAGAACAACATATATTTTATCACTGATATTAGTATAGTTTTGAATGTCTTTAAATTATTTTTATGTTGATGTGAATCTTATTTTGTAATGGAAACTGAGAAGTTGATTTTAGATTCTTTTTTTTGCTCAGAAATGAGTTAAGAACAACAATTGCTTTCTTATTCCAGATTATCATTGTGAGGTTTGATGCATCCATTTGGCTTTTGTTAATACGAATATCATGTTGAAATGGCAGCCGAGAGGTTGATTCTAGATTCTAATATTTAGAAATAAACCAAGAGCATTGACATTAGTGTTTGGATAATTATGTGCAGTGGGCTGAATTATTTATCTTATCTTTGTAGTTATTGCTACTTGTGATTTCTGACTCTACTTGTTATGCTTATATCTGATAGGAATGTTAGCGTACTAGTAGATGTTTCCATAATAATCTATTATCAGCCCAATGCATATGAAAGTATGATACTTAGTTTTTATTTTAATGTAATCATAAAATTCAAGCTGGTTGGTGTAAGTGGAGGAAAGCCACTGGAGTTCTTTGTGATAGAAAAGTACCCAACAAAGTTAAAGGAAAATTCTATCATACTGCTATAAGGCCAGCAGTGTTATATGGTAGTGAATGTTGGACTATGAAGGGACAACATGAACGTAAAGTGGGGGTAGCCGAAATGAGGATGTTGAGATGGATGTGTGGTCATACAAGATTAGATAAGATTAGGAATGACCATATACGTGAACGAGTCGGAGTGGCTCCTATTAGTGAGAAAATGGTAGAGAATCGTTTGAGATGGTTTGATCATGTTCAGAGAAGACCATTAGATGCGCCAGTAAGAAGAATAGATCAAATAATCTGGAGTCCGATTAAAAGAGGGAGAGGGAGGCCAAGGCGGACACTTGGCGAATTAATAGGGCAAGATCTATTGGTGAATAATATACCGAAAGGTTTGGTTACTAATAGAGCGGAATGGCATCGTATGATCCATGTAGCCGACCCCACCTAGTGGGATAAGGCTTTGTTGTTGTTGTTGTACCGTGAGAGGAATATTTATAGGTTGACATTGGCATGATTTTATTGTTGAGTTGTTCTAATCCATCCATAGCAAAATATTAAATGAACTATATTCCTAGGAGAATCTATCATTAATTGTTAATTCTGTCTTTATCCTTCCCCTTTTGCTTAGTTGTTATTTTAGCTCTTTTAGTCTAGAATTAATTTAGATTATTTAGTAAATTTTTAGATCTCAAATCACTATGGATATGACATTCTGATCTACTACTCTGATCTGTGCACTTGCAGTTGAGTAAGTGAGGAGTTTATGACATATACATTGTGTTGCATTTTCAATTTCGTGCAATTTGTAGTTACATCTGTATAAAGTATAGTTTATGCCTAGACCTTAGTTTTTTGCATATTGTACTTAGAGTCCAATAAATCAGTCAATTAATCACACTCCCATGAAATTCACATTAAGTTTTTGGTGTCCTTGCCGAAGATATGAGGCTAATTAGATTCACTTTCTGTAGTTTAGATTAGTTTTAGATTTTTCTAGTTATCACATTTTTCAGTTTAGTTTTCTTTTACTTTTACAATTACTCTGAACTATCAATCCTATTTGATTTTTCTATTTGAACCTGATACTTCTAATTTCAATTTATGCAGGATTCAGATAGTCAAGAAGATCTATATTTGTCTGATCCTAAACCTGAGAGAAGATTCAATAGAAGAAGGAGATTGCAAAGAGAAGCAAGAAGGAAAAAAATATTTGAAGAAGAGATAAACAATTAAGACACTGAAAATAATCAAATCATGACTGCTCCAAGAACACTGAAAGACTGTTATTCACCAAGAATGTCAGAAGACAACTAGTTGATGGAGCCATTGCACCTACTGCTACAATTGAGTTAAATTTAGCTCTAGTCACCATGATTAAGCAACATCAGTTTGCAGGACTAGGAACTAAAGATCCAGCTTTTCATATTGACAGTTTCAAAGAGATATGCAGTATTGTTCACTTTCACAATACTTCCATAAATGTTGTCTACATGAGATTGTTCCTATTTTCACTGCTGAAGAAATTACAACTTGAGACTTAATTGTGTAATTATTTTTATTTGAATTCTTTCCTCCTAGAAAGATTGACAACTATAGAGATCAAATTGCTAGATTCTATCAATTAGATCAGGAGAACCTCTGTGATGCTTGGCAAAGACTTCAAAGTTTGTTGAGGACATGTTCACACCATGAATTTGACAAATGGCAATTGGTGAACTACTTTTACAAAGGATTGAATTATCCTTTTAAAGTAGCTTTGGACACTACTACTGATGGAATTTTTGCTTTCAAAAATATTGATGAGGCATATCAATTGATAGAGAACATTGCTAAGAATCATCATTTTCTAACTCATGATAGAAAGTTAACAATATGGAGAGTATTTTTGCTCAAGTTGAGGAAGTTCTATAGAAAGCTCTAGAGAAGCTCAACTTATCATCCAAGGTCAACAAGATAATCACAACTGAAAACATATATGATGTTTGTGGAAACCAAGGCATGTAACAGAAGGTTACAATTTGATTATGTAACAATATGAACAAACTATTGATCAAGTCAATGTTGTTATGAATTATGGTGTGAAACGTCCTCCTGAGTATTACACTCCTAAGAACAAAAATCATCCTTATCTTACCTAAGAAGCAAATCATTATCAAGTTCCACCAATTTAGAATTCCAATTGATAACTTAAAGTTGTGCCTAAGAATCAACTACCTTACAACCAACTTAGTATACAACAAAGACCACCATATGAGCAACCAACCCAAGTTCCACAGATATTAGGATGGAAGAGCTACTAGAAGCATTGTTGAAGAAAGATAGATAGGAAGATAGACAAAGACAAGAGAAGGATAGACAGGAAGATAGACAAAGACAAAATGAAGTACTGCAGAAATTTACTTCTCAACTTGAAAATTTAAGTGCTCCTACTAAGATGTTTGAAATTCAGATAGCTCAGCGAGCTAGTACTTCAAGTAGAACTCTAGAGATTTTTTCAGGACAACCAGAAATCAATCCTAAAGAGCAAGTGCAAGTTGTTCAACTCAAAAGTGGTAGAGTTATTGAAGAACCAATGAAGTTTGTTGAAGACAATTCAGTTAGAGTCAATCCAGTATCAACAATACCAGAAAAGTCTGTGGAAAAAATTGCAGTTGAAAAGAATATTAAAAACACCTAAGAGGAAGTCAATACAAGGATTTAACAATCTGTATCATTCCCACAAAGGCTAGTCAAGGCTAGACCAGATCAACAATATGGTAAATTATTGCAAATTCTGAAGAAACTATACATTAATGCACCATTTGTGGAACTCATTCAGGAAATGCACAAGTTTCTTAAAGAGATCCTAACTAAGAAGAGAATGATTATGAACTATGAGACCATAACTTTAACGAAAGAATCCTCAGCTATAATTCAAAACAAGCTCCCTCCAAAATTGAAGGATCCAAGAAGTTTTTCAATTCCTTGTGAGATTGGAAATAGGAAAATTCAAAAGGTCCTTTGTGATTTAAGGGCCTCTTTAGTGTGATTCCTCTATCACTATGCAGAAAATTAGATGTTGGAAATTTGAAGCCCACTAATATGTCTTTGCAGCTAGCTGATAGATCAATCAAATACCCACATGAAATTCTTGAAGATATTCCACTAAAGGTTGAAAAGTTTTATATTCCTATGGATTTTGTTGCTCTTAATATGGATGAAGACTTGAATACTCCAATTCTGTTGGGTAGACCTTTCTTAGCTACTACAGGAGCTGTAATTGATGTCAAAGAAGGTGCATTGACTTTTCAAATTAGAGAAGACAAAATAGATTTCAATTTAGCTCAAGTTATTAGCAGTCCTAATTTTCAACATGAAGACCTTGAAGATAGGCAAATTAACCAGCTAGTAGAACAAGTTTCTGCAATAATTTCAACTGAAGATCATTTACAAAGATGTCTGATGTTTGATCATTTGAAGGAATTAGATGATCCTGATGCTAAGACTTGTCATTCTATTATGGATTCAACTAAATCAGTAGAGAAATTAGAAATTCAAAATATAGTTCAAGAAGTTTTCACTATTGAAGTTAAGATAGGCTCTACTAAGAAGATTTTTTTCGAATTGGAGTTGATGCCACTTCCCAACAATCTGAATTATGAGTTTTTAGGGGAAAACTTTACATATCCAGTGATAATCAATGCCAAGTTACCCCACAGTCAAGTTCAAGAACTATTGAAGAGACTAAAGCTATATAGGGAAGTAATTAGGTATTCAATTATTGATATCAAAGGAATCAACCCCTCAATTTTCATGCACAAAATTCCTATGGAAGACAACTACTAGCCCACAATTGAATGTCAAAGAAGATTGAATTCAGTTATGAAAGAAGTTGTGAATAAAGAAGTGACAAAGTTCTTGAATGTCGGAATCATATATTCAATCTCAAATAGTGAATGGAATAGTCCAATTCAAGTTGTGCCAAAGAAATATGGAATCACAGTTGTGAAATCTGATTCTAATGAATTGATTTATATTAGGATAGTAACTGGATGAAGAATGTGTATTGATTTTAGGAAATTAAATAAAGCAACAATGAAGGACCATTTTTCACTTCCTTTCATTAACCAGATGCTAGAGAGACTAGCCAAGCATTCTCATTTTTGCTACTTAAATGATTATTTAGGATTCTTACATATTCCAATTCATCCTCAAGATTCAGGATTTTTACATGTTCATATGGGACATTTGCTTATAGAAGAATGTCATTTGCAATGCTCTAGCTATATTTCAGAGGTGTATGATGTCAATTTTCTCAGATTTTATTGAAGACATTATGAAAGTGTCTATGGATGACTTTTCAGTATATGGAGATTCTTTTGAAAACTATTTGAAAATTTTGACAAGAGCATTGCAAAGATGCAGGGAGTCCAACTTGATTCTTAATTGGGAGAAATGTCACTTTATAGTTCAAGAAGGAGTTGTTCTATGACACATTGTCTCTAATAGGGGAATTAAAATGGATAAAGCCAATATTGAAGTTATTGAGAAGTTGTTACCCAAAAATGTCAAGGAAATAAGAAGTTTCTTAGGCCATGCAGGCTTCTATAGAATATTTATAAAGAACTTCTAATGATAGTTAGACCCCTCACAAAGTTGTTAACAAAATATTCTGAATTCAATTTTGATGAAGAATGTTTGAAAGCTTTCAACTAATTGAAACAAGCTTTAACATCAGTCCCAATTATACAATCATTAGATGGGTCTTTTCCATTTGAAGTGATGTGTGATTCTTCTTATCAAGAAGTATGGGTAGTTCTAGGCCAAATCAAAGATAAAAAGAATCATGTTATTTGCTATGCTAGCAAGACTCTTGATGAAACTCAAGTCAATTATGCTATTACTAAAAAAGAGCTATTATGGTATTTTCTTTTAATAAGTTCATGTCATACTTAGTTGGAGCCAAAGTTATTGTATACACTGATCATTAAGATGTGAGGAATCTTATTAACAAGAAGGAATCAAAGCCAAGATTGATAAGATGAATTCTACTGCTTCAGGAATTTGATGTGGAAATCAGAGAAAAGAGAGGCACTAAAATCTTAGTAGTTGATCATTTGTCTAGATTGGAAAGAGGTTTTGAATCCTTCACAATTTCTATTAATGACTCTTTCCCTAATGATTTTCAAATGGACATCTTAGCTAATCAAGCTCCATGGTATGCTAATATTGTCAACTATTTAGCTTGTGGAATCATTCCAATTGATTAGTCATGCTAGCAAAAGAAAAAACTTTTCCATGACATTAAGAATTACTATTGGGATGATCCATTTCTTTTCAAAAAGTCTCATGATGGAATATTTAGAAGGTGTGCCAGAATCTGAATTTCAAGACATCATACATCAATGCCACTCTTTACCTTATGGAGGACATGGAGCTACTCAAAAGACAGCTGCTAAGGTACTTCAATCAGAATTTTGTTGGCCTTCTCTATTTAAAGATGCTCATCTTTATGTGAAGAGATGTGATATATGTCAAAGAGTAGGGACAATTTCTAGAATAAATGAAATACCCCAAAATGAAATTCTGTAAGTTGAAATCTTTGATGTATAGGGAATTGATTACATGAGGCCTTTTCCTAGCTCGTTTGGATACAACTTCATCTTATTAGATGTTGATTATGTGTCCAAATGGATTGAAGTAATCCCAACAATTATTGCTGACTCTAAGGATGTTATCAGATTGTTCAAAGATATCATTTTCTCAAGATTTGGAATTCCAAGAGTGGTTATTAGTGATGGATGAAGCCATTTTATTGAGAGGAGTTTTGAAAACCTTCTGAGCAAGTATGGAGTCAAGCATAAGGTCTCAATATCTTATCATCCACAAATCAATGGTCAAGCTGAAATTTTAAATAGGAAAATAAAAAAACATTTTGGAGAAGACTGTCTCATTGATTAGAAATGATTGGAGTATTAAACTGAATGATGCAGTTTGGACTTATAGAATAACTTATAAATCTCCAATTGATGTATCTCCATATAAGTTGATCTATGGAAAAACATGTCATTTGCATAGGCTAACAAAGTTCTGAACTATGATATGAAGGACAAAAGAGACTACTTCAGCTTGATGAATTAGATGAAATCAGAGTCAATGCTTACCACAATTCTGAATTTTATAAGGAGAGAACAAAGATGTGGCATGATAATAGAATTTTGAAAAAGGAATTCAAGGAAGGAGACTTGGTTTTATTGTACAATTCAAAACTGAAATTGTTTCTTGGAAAACTGAAATCCAAATGGTGACCATTTAAAATTCACAAAGTTTATCTTTTTGGAGTTGTGGATCTTGAGAAGGAAAACTCAAATATTTTCAAAGTGTACAACCCCACAAGAGGATCCAGCTAAGGAAGTGCTCATACTATCAAATCCACATGAATTCCCTAATTGACACTAAGTGTAACAATGTCTAGCCTAAGACATTAAAGTATGGAGCTTTTTGAGAGGCAACTCAAGCCTTTTTATAATTAATATCCTTTTATTTTTGCAAGAATAAATCAGAGAGTAACTTGATCTACCACTGAACTAAATTCAACTCAGGGAGTACTCTTTACTTATGACTTTGATTTTTCACTGAAATGCATTTAATAACTAATTAACATAATTATCCTTACTTAGCTCATGTTATGATCATCATAATGATAACTGTGATTTCTTGTTAATATCAATTGTCCATATATGATTTGTCAATTTTCAATGAATGAAGTTTTCTTATTGTTAAATTGATCATTCTCCAATTGATTGTAGATTTGATTCAATTACTAGAAAAGTTGATCAAGATTACATTCTTTCAACTATTGCTGATATCAAATGTTGAAATGATAGACCCAAATAAGAAGTGAAGCAAAACATGCCTACCTCTCATCTCACAAGTTGAACACCCACCCAACCCTCTCCCTTGCTTGGATGATTCATCACTGAGGACAGTGCCGATGATATGTTTGAAGGAGGTACTTGTTACTTTTTTGAACTCTATTAACATGCTTTAATTTCATTTTAAAGTTAATATCATATCTATAGCTAGGTTATCACTATTATCAATGTAGTTCAGCTCAACTCATGTTATTATTTGTGCTCATCATTGTTAAGTAGAAATCCTTAACTATAACAACTAGTACACTCCAACACCAAGTAATCATTAATTTGGTTGTTAATCTTTTTGCTTTAGTTAGCTCATATTCAGATGCATTTGAATTCAATTCAGCTGAATTTTTTCTTTTTGTGGGTAACACTAACTGACACTCATTGATTAGTGAAATATTAGAAGATGTCTAGAATGGAATCAAGGCTTTTGCGACTATATTAAATAGGAAAACTTGACTCTTTGGATTAAGGAATCTAAGCCTTACTTGAGTTTGAAATGTTGCTAAAGAGGAAAAAAAAGTTGCATTTTGCATTGCATGCATGCGTGAATAAAGAAAGTTAAATCCAAAAAGGAAGCTTTCCTGACTAGAGCTGGGATTTTTTTCTTGATGACCAGCATGAATAAAAATTAAGTTTCAAACCTGTTTATTTGCATCATCATGAATAAAAGTCAGATTTATCCTGTTTAAGCAGCACTAAAATCATTGACAGTTTAACCATTTTAGTAAAGTTGAAAATCCATGAAACTTAAATTTGGTATAGCCTATGTGATTCCTCAACTAGAAATTGGGAATTGAAAAGAATGACATAGAGTGTTAGCAAAGTGGAAAACTCATTTGATTCGAATCAAGTGAATTTAAATTCATTTGTGAACTGTTTGATTCAATCCTTGTTTTTAATATCTAAATGTTTTGCTTGAGAACAAGCAAAATATTAATCTTGGAGGAGTTTGATCACTAGCTGATCATACTAAAATTCTACTTGTTTTCCATCTCAATTCATATGCATATAAGTCTTGAAATGTCCATATTCTATAATTATGCTTAATCTACATGCAATTATCTTCTCGACATAATATTATCTTACACTTCCACATTTGAGTTGTTTGATATGTTATTTTAGTTCTTATTTGTCTAATTTTTATTTGAAGAACTGATGTTGCATGTTGTTCTTGCTTATCAGCCTCCAAATCAAACATGAAAGACAAACATTCTTGCTGAAAAAGAAGGGGGGACCACAAAATTGCAAGCTATTAAAAAGAAGAAAGGAATCTTTTTAAAAGAAAACGGGACCAGAGGACAAGTGTCAAAAGTCAGAAGGAATAGAAGCTTCAGAATGCCATATACGAGGGGATTTGAGAAGTAAAAAGTGGTCTAGAGTCATCTCTATTATTTGACCTTGAAGTTGAAGGAAGGAGAAGAAGGAGTAAGGAGACTTCAAGCTGATTCTACTACTTTTATATTTCAAAATATTTTTATTTTGTTCCTCATTTATTTTGTATTGATTTCATTATCTATGGGGAGTTAAATCTTAGCTCTCTTAGAATATGGTAGTAGTTTAATTTCTATTATGGATGGATGATAGAACAACTCTTATTTTATCACTTATATTAGTATAATTATGAATGTCTTTGAATCAGTTTTATGTTGATGTGAATCTTATTTTGTAATGGTAATAGAGAAGTTGATTTTAGATTCTTTTCTTGCTCTGAAATGAGTTAAGAACATTGATTATTTTCTTATTCCAAATTATCATTGCGAGGTTCAATGCATCCATTTGGCTTTTGTTAATGTGAATCTTATATTGAAATGGCAATCGAGAGGTTGATTCTAAATTCCCTTAATGTTTAGAAATAAACCAAGGGCATTGACATTAGAGTTTGGATCTGATTGTGTTCTATGCAGTGGCCTGAGTTGTTTATCTTATCCTTGTAATTATTGCTACTTGTGATTTCTGACTCTACTTGTTATGATTATATATGAAAGGAATGTTAGCATACTAGTAGATGTCATAAGTTCCATACTAATCTAATATCAGTTGAAACCATTTCTAAATCAATCTAACTAACATTTATATGAAAGTATGATACTTAGTTCTTATTTTAATATACTATGAGAGTAGTTTTTATAGGTTGAAACAGGCATGATTTTATTATTGAGTTATTCTAATCCATCCATAGCAGGATATTGCATGAACTCATTCCTATGAGAATCTGTCATTAATTGTTAATCCACTTTAGAGCTTTCAGCTAAGTAGTTAGTTTTCATTCTATATCAATCATTTTAAAACATCAAAAAGAGTTAACTTAGTTATAATTTGATTCTATCTTTATCCTTCCCCTTTTGCTTAGTTGTATTTTAGCTCTTTTAGTCTAAGATTAATTTAGATTAATTAGTGAATATTTAGATCTCAAATCACTATGGATATGGCATTTGGGTCTACTACTCCTATCTATGCACTTATAGTTGAGAAGTGAGGAGTTTAGATCATATATCATTGTATTGCATTTTCAATTTTGTGCAATTTGTAGTTTCCATCTGTATAAAGTATAGTTTACGTCTAGACCTTAATCTTTTGCATATTGTGTCCAATAAATCACTCAATTAATCACACTCTCATGAAATTCACATCAGGATCCTATCAATTCATCCAGCAAGCGCATCATAGTAAATCCTCCATCTCCCACTTTACACTTAATTTTGTGCTCAAATAATTTTGTTATTGAAAAAAAGACATGATTATCTATCTACTTTAAGACAACTAGGTTAGGACCTTCACTTTTACATTTAAAGTCTCATGAATCATTCCACCTTTATACCATATAGCAATTTTGAATTTCAATATATATATATGTGTGTGTGTGTGTGTGAGGTATATTGGGTGCTACCACTACTATTGGATGTAGGGTGTAACCAGTGACTCCGGGTCGTCAAATTGGCCTTTGCGCGTGTCAATGGCTATGATCGAGCAATCTTAACCACCCAATCCAAGTCTAAAACGTGTGTGTCAATGACTTCTTCACCTCCACGACAGCTTCTTCGTTGTTGATGGCTTGTATTTTTGTACTTCTTTTAGCATGGAAAAAGGCATTATTTTATCCTCTCATATCATATAAACGCGACAAGTATATATTTAGCATTTTACTAACTTTTCAGAATACCAAGCCATTTGATTATTTCTTTGTCGATACCTATGTATCTTAGTTTTAGCTGATAATTCTCTCTCCCTCAATTAGGTATTGATGATTCTACATACTGGAGCATGCAAATGGAGGAAGAATAACTAACACAAAACGAGAAAGGAGTGCAAACTGCATCTGGACAAAAAGGTTCTGGACCACAAGACAACTGTCGCTCATCTTGGTATACTGCCTGGTTGATAGAATTAATAGAAAATCAGGAGACATAGTACTAGTAAGACAGCTATCAAGCATCGCAGGGCTCAAAATCGCATCAGGATATATGTCATGAATTGGGGAGGTATCAAAAAGGAGGGAGCTTATAAAAGGCAAGGTGGATGATTCGAAGATCGAAAATAGGGGCAGTCATTGGATAGGAAAGAACAATCGAATTGATGAGGAAGATGTATTATTTTGATTTCATCTAAGTAACAACTTGACTCGGTTCAAACACGAGAGTGGGAGAACCTGATTTCATCTAAGCAACAACTTGACTTGATTCAAACATGAGAGTGGAAGAACCTAAAATCCCTGTTACGGGAGTAAAAGGTATTCATGTCTTAATGTTAACATCTGAATGCATATTATAAGGAACCAGCATCTATTTTCCAAGTTCATCCTAAAATGATCCCCCATGCCTCCATTTATCATATCGCTTAGCTACACAACTCTCAACTTCGTAGTTAGTTTACATTTATCAAAGTAAAACAAGAAAACCTCAAAGAAAATGCAAAATCCAAAACTCAAAAATACATATCATTACTTTTCAGCCATTTACATTTACTTCTGATTAACATTTACATTCAAAGCTCTTTCAATATGTATATCGAAACACGTCCATTTCTCTCCTTGTGGTTCGACCCCAAGCTATATATCGACGACGGTTGTATACTTGCGAGTTTTAAATAGTGGAATCTGATCTTCATATACTTGTATCTAGTATACAAATATTGATTGCCCAAAGTAAGCATACATATCAAAAATTGATTTGGACAAACTTTCTGTTATTTGCTACCCACGAAACACCACAGCAATAAATTACACGGATCGTCCCCCAACTTTGAGTCGATATCTCAATGGTCTCCCAACTTCAATTTGTAACTAGAATGTTCCCTGACTTTGATTTTATTGCACGATTCGTCCACTTGACTGATGATAGTAGGTTTCTCGATTGCCTAGATTACATAGCTACCACGTCGACTATTTTCATCCACATCATTAAAAAAATAAAATAATATAAATATATAATAAACTCATATTAAAAATAAAAATGAAAAAAATGGAAAGGGGGCCCGCGGCCCCCCTTCTCCATCGACGCGAGCGAGGGCCGGCACCCCCCTTCTCCATCATCATCGGCCGAGGGCGGCTTTCCCCCTTCGCCGGTTTGCGGCCGGCAAAGTAGAAAAAGGGGGCCGGTGCAATAAAATCGATGTGACCGATGTGGCAGTCACATAACCTAGGCAATTAGGAAACCTACTATTATCGGTCAAGTGGACGAATCGTGCAAAAATCAAAGTCAGGGACATTCTAATTATAAATTGATGTTGAGGACCATTGAGATATCGTCTCAAAGTTGGGGGACGATCAGTTTAATTTACCGTAGTTGTCATGTGAGAATTTCATCGAGGGTCATGAATTCAATAAGAGTCCTCGCTAATAAGGTAACTACCTCGCTAATAAGGTAACTACGTAACTTTGCCAACCGCACTCTATATAGATAACTACCTAACTTTGCTATATACAACCTCATTATTTTGATTTCTGCTATTTAATATTAGTTTGTACAATGTGTATGACACTCTATATAGATAACTACTTAACTTCGCTGCATATGACCATGTTATTTTGTTGTGTACAGTGAGCATCAAATTGAAAATGTAGATGACACTAATGAACAGACTATCTTGCGGATCGCAATCCCTTTGTTGGAATGGTTTTTTAATCGGATGACGAAGTGTATTTCTATTACAACTTGCTAGAACAATTGGTTTTTCAATACGCAAATTTGTTTACTATAAGTCAGATGGACTAGAAAGGAAATATGGGAGCAGGATTTTTGTTGTAGAAGGTCTTAAAGAACTCAAACGGAATGATAGAAATGATATGAAACCAAGGAGAAACAAAGAACTGGATATGTGACGAGTGCAAAAATCGTGGACATTATAGTCTGGTAGTCAAAGTAATCTCTTTTTACTTCATGTGTTGCTCATTTTATTGTGCCTATTTATTAGTGATGCCATTTTATTGTGTAGTCAAGAGAAGAGGAGGTAAAAAAGAATAGAAAGGTCAAGCAATTGAGGAGGTTGACGAAGAGAAAATGCAAAGCATTGAGTTCTCTCTTTTTACCCAACTGGTACTTGGATCTCCAAGGCGCTGTTTGGTTGCAGAATAGCGAATCTAGGAGGAGAGTTACGTAACTCGTGAAAAGTAATGGATTACGATGAATTTTTTTTAATCCAGCAAAAATGAAGAATACAAAAGCGGTGGATTACGAAGAAAATAGTGGCCCGACAGGATTAAACAGCCATCGTAAATCGTGTGACGCTTGTCTCCTCTTAATCCTAATCCAGCTCGTGTTGGACGATATTCCGACGATTAAAACCTTATTCCATCCTTTAATCCGAAACCAAACAGCGCCCAAGAATTCATCTATTGTGCATGTTGGCGTGGATCAACACTTGATGGCATCAATGGAATTAGATTGATGCCAATGTACTTCTAAGCCACCAGATCTAAATTTTACTTCAGATAAAAGATTGACCATGTGTCTTACTCCATTGGTAGTGACATTGAGAAGGAACGCAACCTTTGTAATACATTAAGAATGTGATAACATTGCAATGCTCTTGAGCCATTCTGAATTAATGTTCGAATTATATTCACATTATTTGAAAGTGATAAATTTAAATTATTCCATTTGCAATTTTTATCGGGCACTTTATCTCTTTTAATCTTCCCGCTCATTTTCTTCATTTCTATTCTTTTTATCATTTTAGGATAGGAAAAATAAAATTCAAGTATACTCTAGCAAAGCTAGACAAACATATTTTCTAATTCCTATTTTCATTGATAGTGAAAAGGGAAATATTAATTAACAAATGTGCCCCACATTTTGTAATATCATATCAGGGGTAACTACATTATTGGTGAGATCAATTACCTTATTAACTTCAAAAGAAAATTCATCTAATAGGTTCCTTGTTTTGTTCTTTAAAAAGTTATTGTTTAATTAAGTTTATTATCAGCTAGCTTATCAATCCAAATCTCATATCAAACAAGTAATTTGAACAACGTTGCAAAAGTATTCTATAATATACATATTGTGTATATACAGATGCATACATACATATATTTTATTTTTTGGAAAAGTAGGAATCGAAGGAAAAGTATGTTTGGTTAGATTTCATTAAAACAAACAATTTGAGCCCTCGAACTACAAATCCATTTCCTTCCAAAAAAAGTAGAAATAACATTTTATCAAAGATAAAAAGTGATACATCTGATATATAAATGAAAAACAAAACCCATCCACCTTATACATCTGAACCCAAGGTATTAAAAAGTCGATCTTTCGTCTCTCAGCTATTGAAAGCTAATTAACAATGTTAACATATTACAAAATAAATAATACCAAAAAAATATTGTCAAATAAGAATCCTTTAAATATTCAAAAACTAATTGACCATGACAAGTGATGATGAAATAACTTTTTCTACCACCTTGAATTGTGAAAAAAGTCATAATATAGGGCTGATAACTGTTCGCTGCTGTTTATATAGGGCTTAATCTATTTGAAGCTTTGAGCGCCAGAAGCTGAGCTGTTCAGCAACGCACTCCGAACCAATCGACCCATAGGACGAGAACTTCCTCACTGAATTCTCGACTCCCAGATAATCGTAAACATCATCCTCAAAAACTGGATGTATCCCCTTCAGCTGATCAAGGGTAAGCTCTGAAAGTTGACATTTCCTTGTGATGCACAAAGCAACGGACTTCCCAACTATTTCGTGAGAAGTTCTGAACGGCATCCCCTGGTTATCAGAAGGCAAAGTTAAAAGTGAATATAAGATGAAAATTGACTACTCAATATAATGATAAAATACCCAAAATATTGAAGTTGAGGAAACAGGATAGGCAAATCAGAATTCTCAGTGCTTAGGAAAAAATAAAGCCAAGAAAGCAGGAAGATGGAAGTGCAGAAAAATTGAACCTGCAATCTAAAATGATGAATAAAGACGCAACTTGTAGCAGTCGTCACAATATTTTCATAGTTTAATAGCTGAAGTGATAAAAATGATTGAATATAAAATTAAGAAATGAATTTAAGAGTCTGCAGATCATGATAGATTTGGATACTCCATATTCCAACAGCTGAAAGGCAAAAGAATGGAATTACCTTCTTCACAAGATAATCGGCAAGAGTTGTGGCATCAAGATGACCAGCAGGTAGTGCATTTTGGATTCGCTGACTGTTAAATGTTATGTTCTGGGCGAATTCAGTAGTTACTTCTAGCATCCCCAGTATTGTTCTGACACTATCGAATAAAGGTTCCTTGTCTTCCTGTTCCAAGAAGAAAATATGTCAATATGTATGAGCAGAATAGTGGTCATCATGCATCTCAATGAGATGCTGCACTAAAAGCACATTTCTTTGTCACAAAGGGCATACTTGAAGATCACGATTGTAAGCCTGTGGAAGCCCTTTGCATAGGACTAGAAGGGTCATGAGATCTCCTATAACTCTGGCAGATTTACCACGGACAAGTTCCATGGGGTCTGGATTCTTTTTTTGGGGCATGATGCTGCTTCCGGTTGACACTGCATCACTAGGAGTCAAGAATCCAAACTCCTCTGATGCCCACAATACCCATTCTTCACCAAGTCGTGAAAGATGAGTAGCTGTTATTGAATTGGCTGACAGAAACTCCAACACAAAGTCACGATCTGATACTGCATCAATGCTATTTGGAGAGGAAATCCAAGTTGAGAATAAGTAGTTGAAATGAAAAAAAAGAGCTAAATTGTGTAACAAATGAGTACTAATAGCTACTACCATTTTTTCCATTTTGAAGAGTTTTACTACTATGTTCTGTATCGCATAGATCTAATGCAAAGAAGTTAGAGCATAAGAAATGAAGAACAGATATAAAAATGAAAACTTTTGTTAGCCAATTTTCTTCTTTGATTCTAACTGTGCATTATCATAATACCATAGTTGCTTTCGTGCAATCAGGTGTTCAAGATGCCAATACCCATGCTTGGTGTAGAACCTTGTAAACAACGCTCATGAATACCAAGAAACATAAAGATGCGATCAATGAAAGGACATCAATAAAGGGAGTTAGGCTTGAATGTTATCAGTTCAACATTGCTCCATTACACGATTTAGTTGATAAGACATGAGTGTTACCAACTCAACATTGCTCTTATTAAATGATTTAGTTGATACTAATATAAGGTAATATTACTAGTCATATGACAAGAAGATTTATCATATATAAAATGGAAATATTAAGAAGATTAAAGATGCATATGAGACTATTTCCTTAATTCCATGACTTCTACTGAAGATACTATTTGCCGATTATTTAATTTAATATCTGTCAACAGGAAATAATTTTACTGAAAATCTGGTTTTAGATAGTCCAACTTCTGCAAAATAAAGCTTGAACTGATTATCATTCTTAAAAAAAACAGAGCTCTCATTAAAGACACGAAGTAGACATGAAATTTTAAACACAATAATGCACTAGAAACAACTAAAAAAATCATCACACAGCAAAGCACAATGCAATGTCATTGATGACCATGTGAGAGACATGGAATGTCACTGATGATCATGTGATGAACATTTGTGAACTCTGGACATTGGAGTTCCCTGGTACACGTAGGAGTTTCATGACAGAAACCTTCAATCAGGTCATCATGCACGAACGTTATAATGGATCAGTAAGCATGCAAATATCTTTGGTTTTGCACCTATAGCGATATCAAAATTTACACTACAAACACCAGCCAACTTGAATGAAGGCAAATTCTCCAATAACAGCTCTGCACATCATTGCAAAGAATTTCCAAGGCATATATTCTTCAAAAGCTTTCTTTAATATCAAATTAAACAAAATTCACAAAGTAATTGGTGGTATTTAGGTGCAACCCAGACTTCTGCTTTTATGTCTTCCTTTTCTGCTCAATATCTTAACACTTCCAACTTTTTTTCATTTTTAGAGGTTAAAAACTTTTTTTCTTTTAGGAGAGAGGTTAAGAACTTCCTACTTGATTAAGAGGCAGGGCTATGAAACTGATACGAACTGAAAATACAACTAAAATAAAATTAGGATAACTATTATTAATAGTAAAAGTGCAAGAATCTTAAACACAATTACTACTAATAACCTGTCAATTCGAGATGACAAATCTTCATAAGTCCGTATGGAGTGGACCAAACTCCAATTAGCGCTGCCTTAAATCTAAAACCCATGCATGTATTTATAACATGCAAAGGTAGTTACTGCTTTCCGACGTGGCAGCAACTCTGGCTCAACTATTACCTATCGCTCACGAAGTAGGGCTTTTCTCTTCGCACTACTCTGGGCTCTTTGGCTAAAGGGGAATAAACTGATCTTCCAAAATGATAGATGTTATGTTGAGAATATTCTTAGCCATGCTTTTTTTATGCACAACGAGTGGTGCTCGCTCTGAAGTACTATTGTAATCTTTGAATTGATAACTGTTATCCAATAAAGGTTTTGGATGGTTAACATTCTGGTTAATCATCCTTTTTCCCCTCAAAAATAAAAAAATAAAACTAACTACCCACTACTTTCTATCAGCCACTGACTCATACAAAGTGGTATCTTCTAACTGTCCACTACTTAATTAACCAACCACTAACTAATACAAATTGGTATCTTATCAGTACACCCCTCCTAAAATTTTGCCTTGTCCTCAAGGCGAAGAAAAGAAAATTAATAATAATATTCTGCAGGTGCAATTGAAGCCTCCAAACTTGATTAACTCCATCTTTGGGCCAAGAGAGAAATTTTTTAACAAATATGAACTTCCAACTTTTCTTCTTATGAAATGAGCTTTCCCTTGTGATGTGTAAAGCCAATTTTTTCTTCTAAATGGATGCTGCTTCTTTGTGTTTTGCTACTAGGATCTTTGAGGCTCTGATACCAATTGATACAACAACAACAACAACAAAGCCTTATCCCACTAGGTGGGGTCGGCTACATGGATCATACGACGCCATTCCGCTCTATTAGTAACCAAACCTTTCGGTATATTATTCACCAATAGATCTTGCTCTATTAGTTCGCCAAGTGTCCGCCTTGGCCTCCCTCTCCCTCTTTTAATTGGACTCCAGATTATTTGATCTACTCTTCTTACTAGCGCATCTAATGGTCTTCTCTGAACATGACCAAACCATCTCAAACGATTCTCTACCATTTTCTCACTAATAGGAGCCACTCCGACTCGTTCACGTATATGGTCATTCCTAATCTTATCTAATCTTGTATGACCACACATCCATCTCAACATCCTCATTTCGGCTACCCCCACTTTACGTTCATGTTGTCCCTTCATAGCCCAACATTCACTACCATATAACACTGCTGGCCTTATAGCAGTACGATAGAATTTTCCTTTAACTTTATTGGGTACTTTTCTATCACAAAGAACTTCAGTGGCTTTCCTCCACTTACACCAACCAGCTTGAATTCTATGATTAACATCGTCATCAATCTCACCATCTTGTCTTACAATTGATCCTAAATATTTAAACTTTGTCACTTGAGGAATTATATCCTCCCCTAGCCTAACTTTCAAATCGTCTCTAAGCTGTTTATTTGTGAAATTGCTATGCATATATTCTGTTTTATTCCTACTTAAACGAAAACCCTTTGACTCCAACGTATTTCTCCATATTTTCAATTTTGTATTAATCTCTTCTCTTGAATCCGCTAAAAGTACTATATCATCCGCAAATAGCATGCACTTAGGTACCTCCTCTGTGATACTCTCGGTTATAGCATCGATAACTAAGTTAAATAGATACGGGCTTAAAGCTGATCCTTGATGTAGGCCAATTCCTATAGGAAATTCATTTGTCTCACCTCCGGGTGTCCTAACCCTAGTCAATGCCCCATCGTACATATCTTGTATTACCTTAATGTAGGCAACACTCACCCTCTTCTTTTGCAAGACTTTCCAAAGTACATCCCTTGGTACCCGATCATACGCCTTCTCTAAGTCAATGAAAGTCATATGTAAGTCTATTCTCCTACTTCGATACTTCTCCATCATCCCCCTTAGTAAATAAATCGCCTCTGTAGTGGATCTTCCTGGCATGAACCCAAATTGTCTCTCAGAAATACTAGTCTCCATTCTCAATCTATGCTCAATCACTTTTTCCCATAATTTCATTGTGTGACTCATAAGTTTAATCCCTCTATAATTTGCACAATTCTGAATATCCCCTTTATTTTTGTAAATAGGAACTAATGTACTTAATCTCCAATCATCAAGCATCTTTTTCGACCGTAAAATCTCTTATACCAATTGATACGAACTGAAAATACAACTAAAATAAAACTAGGATAACTATTATTAATAGTAAAAGTGCAAGAATCTTAAACACAATTACTACTAATAACATGTCAATTCGAGATGACAAATCTCCATAAGTCCGTATGGAGTGGACCAAACTCCAATTACCTAATTGGTAAACACATTTCAAAATACTACCTTAAATCTAAAACCCATGCATGTATTTATAACATGCAAAGGTAGTTACAATAACTATAACAAAAATACAAATATAACTAACTACCCACTACTTTCTACCAGCCACTGACTCATACAAAATGGTATCTTCTAACTATCCACTACTTAATTAACCAACCACTAACTCATACAAATTGGTATCTTATCAGAAACCAAATAATTCGGCAGCAAAGAAAGAACAAGGGTAAACAAAGTAATATTCTACGTGTGCATATAGTTAAATCGCAGTTGAAATTACAGCACTTGAAATGGTCTTCTGAGTACCGATTGAAGTTTTAGCCTAGAATTTTTATCTATTTGCAGTCATGAGACAATGCAACTCCATTAATCCAAACCACCTAAAAGCAGTTACGTTAAGCAAACCAAATCATTGTTCAAGGCTTGCAAAGAATTTGGTTATCATAAATAAACAAGTCAAGCCTACTTGGAAAGAACCTGTTCCTCAAAGGAGCATTGAATCCCAAAGCATCTGAAGTAAGAAATCTGTTGATAGGAAGCCCAGTACCAGCAAGAGCACAAGCACCTAAAGGACAGAAGTTTAGTCTATTCTTGCAATCAACCAGTCGTCCACTGTCACGTTCAAGCTGA
Source organism: Pontederia crassipes (assembly GCA_030549335.1). Taxonomy (NCBI): domain Eukaryota; kingdom Viridiplantae; phylum Streptophyta; class Magnoliopsida; order Commelinales; family Pontederiaceae; genus Pontederia; species Pontederia crassipes. Next base: position 36,780,074 of record CM060197.1, on the reverse strand, counting down.
AATATGGAAATAACAAAAAAATTATGTGGACCAAACATCAAGATCAGCATCTGTGTTTGCAAACAAACATGCAGAGTTTATCAGTTTTGCTGATGATATCATCATTACAGCACAAGTGAAGCAATGTAGCAAGTTCTTCATACAGGACTAAATAAAAAACTGATTCATCAAGGCCTCATCCTACAGGAGCACATTGTTAATGGCATTCCAACTCTAAGGGAGGTAGGTGGTGGCCCTGTTGACTCAGAGCTTGAAGAGATTCTGACATTGTGGCATCACAATGCAAGGGTCACTTAGATCACAGGTAATAATATTCAGGTGCCTCAGAGATAGGCTTGTTCCAATTTCATTCTTCACTTGTTCAAAGGTAATACTATGTAACAGAGACACTACAATGAATGTAGTCCATTATTTTTTTTAGAGGAATGAAGTCTATTGTTTCTGTTGTAGTTTTGAACAACATTGCACATTTCACTTTTTAATGAATATAAGAGTCAACTTTCACTCCTCCAAGATTGTTAAGATCTTGATTTATATCTTAACATCTTAAGACTTCTAATTAATTTCGATCTTACTCTTAGGATCTGTAAGATTTTACTATGATCTTAATTTAAGTTGGAGGATCTTACGATCTTATACAATCTCACATGATAAATATAATCATTTAAATATTAACAATAACTAATTTACATATATGTTTTGGCATTTTTATTTTTGTTCTTTTTATTCATATATTTTGATTTATGAGTTGAATTATTTGTGATATATTAAAGTATAATAAAGTCGTGTAAATTTTGCAAAAAGAATTCTTTTAAAGTAGGATCTTCTAATCCACAATTTGATTTTGTCATCTTCGACCTTAAGACCCTTTGACGATCTTATATAAGATCTCGATCTTGACAACCTTAGATTCTTCCACTGCACTTGAGTTTGTCATTTTTTCTCTCTTGTTCATGAATCAACATCCAATTTTGCTACAGTTCTTAAGTTATTGATTAGCATCTTGGAAAGATATTGAATCTAGACAACTAATCATCCAAGGCGACCTTGATGGACATGAGTATCCATGAACACATATTTCGTACACTTCTAACCCTCAAAGAAAAGACAACTATATAGTCATAGATGGTTTTAAGATGTTTCATTCAACCCAAATTTTTAGAGTTTTCAGCTCCTTATGGTTCACTAATTAACATTGAGAGGAAAATGAGTTCTGACAAAATAGTACATTCTGAGTTAAAAAGATTTCAATATTATAATTTTTTTTTTTTACTTTTATGTGTAACAAGAAACAGGGTGGGAAAAGAAATTTCTTTCTACTTTTCCTAAGAGGAAGTATTTCACTGTGCGTTCTCTTCAGTAATTTTGGTCAGCTCAAAATTGTTTTCTTCATGATTCTTTTTGTTGTCAAACATACGGAAAATGGAGACCTCAAAAAATACAACTTTTTCCCATGGATGAAGAATGAAAATTAGTTCATATCAAAGTGATTTGAGAGTTGGTACTGTGTAGCTAGTAATAGTGTAGTTTCATTTTGTTTCCACTAGCTAATGAGTTTTCTTCTATTACTTCCATAACTAAAAAAGACATTATTTTATACCATAAGAAATTTATCTAGAATCATTATACCTGCTCAACATATGATAATATGAGATGCGCCAACAAGACAGGCTGAGCCCTCTGCAAATGAGTGTAGCCAGGTACTATGAGTCCATCATTCTTCACAGCTAATTTAACCAGTGCCACCTGAAATCAGAAGAACTGATTTAATTTTAACTGATATCATCATACAAGAGGACATATTGAACACAAAAAAAAGGATGTAAGCTGATACAGATTTTGCATAAGCACAACAGAAAATATGTAACCTCTTTCCAAACCAAAAAAAACAAAAGAAAATATAGTAACTGCTTCATTTAAGTTTTTGCTTCAATGACAAGAAATTAGGTCGTGACAACAGTCTACTGGACAGATATATAAGCAACCTGCTAGTGTTTATTAGGCAAGTGTTGATCTTGGAAGTTCTAATGTGTGGCATCTATAGCAGTGTCGTCGACCAGCGACGTTGGCAGTTTCGGGCATCTCCATAGCGAGTGACAGTTATCCAACCATCAGCACAAATCTGCGTCCAGTGCCGCATGATGGACGCGGCAGGCGGCTTTTCATGTCCCAGTCATGAACTCCGGCGATACAGCGACCACTGCGAGGGAAAGGGAGAGGGGAGATTCCCGTCACCCACGCCTAGACTGGCGAAATTGCTCCGACGTGGGAGAGGAAGAGGAGGAATCCTCGTCACCTCTCGCAGCGCACCAGAGCAGAGTCATCAGAGAAGGCGGGCTGCGAACACCGGGAGCACACAGAAGACCTTCCAAGCACCCAACTTGGCAAAGGCCCCGGTGGAGGTGAAAGTAGGCAGAGAAAGATCGGAGAGAGAGGGGGGAGACAGCCGGTGGTGAGAGAGTGAGAGCAGAGGGTGCCAGGGGTTACGAGGGATGAAAACGGAGGGGAGGGGAGGAGCGAGTTGGCGTTAGGCAGGGAACGACAAAGAAGGCAATCCGTTGCGGCAGAGGGGAAGAGGAAGGGGGGGAGAGGGCAGTGAAGGAGAGAGATGGCGCCAGAGAGGAGATTGGGGCTCAGGTGGATCCAGCTCGCCGGCATGTCATCCAAAAGATGCAGTAGGGTGCAGCAGGAGAGGAGGCGAATCTGAGACAGCGGGCCAGGGGAAACACATCGCTGTTGATGCCGCCAGCGATGTTTGCCAGAGGCGACAGTGGCGCTGTCGTGTTGGGTCGCCAGTGGTGGCACGGGTACCGTCGGGGAGGGGCCCCAGCGATGGACAACCTTTTTGCCCTACTTGGTCGCCGCGCTCATCACTTCACAGGAGAGTTCATCGATCAAGACATCTTCATCAAACTAGTCCACTCTGAGTTCTATCCTCTTGTAAACTGCACGAATTGAAGAAGTCCTCTTGGACAGGAGAACACGAGAGAAGACAAGGATTTTGATAGAGTTAGAGAAGGAAAAAAAAGGAGCTAAGTCAACCAATAGCACTTAAAGACATGGTTAATATGCTCGTATTACGTTAAGGGGATGCCAATTTGTGAAAACCACAATTTAATTTAAATAGATTAAATTTTAATGAAACTATAATCCATATTAAGAAACTGAATTTATACTTTTCAATTCACGTGTTTATCTCTAATTTGTTATCATTTAAAGGCCAAAACTTCATCACCAACAACAACAACAACAAAGCCTTATCTCACTAGGTGGGGTCGACTACATGGATCATACGACGTCATTCCTCTCTATTAGTAACCAAAACTTCATCACCATATTATTATATTTTATTTTATTTTATAATTACAAAAACTATTTTCAAACCCCTAATTTTATCTCTTATTAACTTATGAGCCGACCCCACCTAGTGGGATAAGGCTTTGTTGTTGTTGTATTAACTTATGAGATTAGATAATTAATTGATAACTATTCCTCGTTGGTTCGATGATTTACTTTTTGTTCTATATTACTTGAGCAACAAAGTACACTTGCTAACAGATTTAATTAGTTGCATTATTTTATGCATCACATTGATAGGGTTCTTGCTACTCCTTTCCAAAATGACAAGCAACCTTCATTTATCACAGCTCTAGATTCCCATGATAAAATCTCAGTTGCATGTTAGAAATTTCCATTTTTTTGCATGCAGCAAAGAAAACATAACTCGGAAAATATGACGTTATATTCCTTTTAGGGTCATGACATTATGAAATAACCACTAAACATATAAGAGATGTGGAATAAACTATTCTCAACTCTATTGTCCAACATTAAATGAAGATAACTTTTTTTTGTGTCTGGATTATGACAACTTACAAAAGGTAGAAGCTAAACTATATCCCTGGAACAAATTTTAGCATTTAAGCGAATGTTTATTGTAAGGTAGTGTAACCATTAACTTCAAAATTAGATACCAGACTACTAGTCATGTTTTTTCTTCCGAGGGGGACTATTAACTATTTTGGCAGAATACATCTGAATGAATAACCATGTAATTTAGGAAGTCATAAACATAAATAAATCATGGGAAGTGATGCACCTGAAGTTGTCCAATGCGAGTAAGAATTTTTTCAATAGCTTCCCTGCACCATAGGCGAAGATCAGTAACAACTTGATCATTCCGGCTTCTTGCAGTATGTAGCTTCTTTGCAGGTTCACCGATCATGTCTGTTAGTGCAGCTTCAATATTCATGTGCACATCCTCCCTGTCAGTTCTCCACAGAAATTCCCCAGCATCAATTTTTTTCTCTATCTGACTAAGACCATGAAGTATGCTATCAATGTCACTATCAGAGATTAGTCCCTGCAAAACAAAGTTGTAATTACATGCAGTGATCATTTTTTTAGAAAGGTAGCGATAAGAAAAAGTAGTTATTGAAAAAAGAAAGGAAATAATTTCAATCAAAATTGACTTTCCTGATTATGATTATGGTTATTTCACATTTTGAGAAACCGGACGGAGATTGGCCCTCGAGTGCAAAGGAAGAAATCTTTTTTTGTATCCTATAAACAACTTTCCAATCCATTGTGAATATGCATGTTTTTTTCTCATGATCAAGTATATCAAAACCCAAAAATGCAAACACATTTACTGCTGGTTCCACCATCCATTTTGGAGAGAAAAAGTACAATATTTAGTCATTAAATCCTTTGAAAAAGTCAACCATCTCGATGTGAAAAGTCTACAAATTCTCCACTCTAAACACAATCAAAAAGAAAAAAGAAGATTAACACCTCCGCTCCATGGAACACATCTCTAAAAAACGCAACCAGCATATACAAACTACATAACTAACATTTTAAGCTTCCACAAAGAAAGACAGTCATGCGTAGGTCAAAAGAATACTTGAACCGTAAACTCAGAATCCCACCCTCCAATGCAAGATGTCTTATTCCTGAATGCGCCAGCATGATCAAAACCAAGCAAAGTAACTACATTCGTCTCAAATGTGCTCCTTCTCAAATAGTTATCGCAATGCGCTTTGCGCCGGTGATTTCAACGAACATCTCGAGCGCAACCGCGCTTCACAGGGAAGCCAAATGAGAAAAAAGAAAAAGCAAAGGTGAAGAAAGGAACTAAACGCGGGCGCACCTGTTGTGCGAGCATCATGGCGTGGGCGCGGCTGCCCATGATGTCCTGCTTGTAGAGCTCCTTGTCGAAGGAGACGGACTCGCTGAACCGCTCCACGGCGTCGGTAACGCTTTCTTCGAACCGCCCGCCCCACAGCTTGTTCTCCTTCTCCCTCGACTCCCGCTGCGCCCCGCCGTCCTCGGTGAAAGCCGCCATCGAGCCCTGCGGCGCCACGGAGAGGGGCGATCGTAGGCGGCGGCAGACGGCGGCGGAGGTAGAGGACGGCCGGGAGGCGCAGGTGTAGCGTGGGAACGGTCGAGGGAGGACGGGAGGCGAGCGGAGGCGAGGAAGGCGGAGGATGGAGTCCATTTTATCTTACGAAGTTGCCCCCCCCCCCCCCCCCCCCCCCCCCCCCCTTCTTTCTTCCTTCCTGCCTTCTGCTCTGCCCGTTACTTGGGAGCAGAGTGGAGGCGAATGTGCAAGTCAGAGATAAAATTTTGAGTCCATGATGTAAGGAAAGTTTAGAAATCCTCAAGTAGAATTTTATGTTATTATCTGTCATTAGTTTTTAATCAAATTTATTTAAGTCATTAACTTTTCCACTGTATATAATTGTAATTATACAACTTAGCTTTTGATAAGAATTTTTGAAGTGTTACACCAAGTCATTAATATAAAATATATTTTTTCAAATAATTTTCACAGGAAATTTGTCTTCCTGTATTTCTTTTTATAATTAGATCAGTAGTGGTAGACACATACTACATGTAGACCCCACATATGAAGTTTGAATATATTTTTACCATGTGTACCAAAAAATTGATATGCATGCTACTTAACTTCTGAAAAAAAAGAATTAAGTTTCCTTAGGGCACATCATTTAGATATATTTTTGGTTGAAAATTGTGCTCCAACATTTTTATTCTTTCTATTTCCGTCATATATATAAGATTTCATTGATATTTCTTTTTCACATGAATAATTCTTCTTTCTTTGTTTAGAAAATATTTTAATTTATAATGACATTATTTATTAAAATATCTTTAATTCGTTTGTATTATTTTAATTCGTTTGATTTGATTTATTTTATTTTATTGATATATTCTTAATCTATTTGTTATGCAACATTATATGTGTTTTGTAGGGCATGACATATTGTCTACTAACAATACTACAATAATCCCTCTAGCATATTTTATTTTTTATTAATTTATATTTCCCGCCCGACCATCTAGTTTGATCTGCATCTGATTTGATTCAATGTGGCATCATGCACTAATCAATTGAATCGATAATTTGGTTAGGCCTTGCAACATTGACAACTAAGAAAAAATAGAGCTCATGGTTACTACAAACTCACAAAGCATATCCAAAAACATTATGGTAGACAATAAAATATTTCACAGTTTTATAAAAAAATAAAATGTGACGAATACAAATAAAATGATGCAAAAACAGTTCATCAAAGGCATAGTTCCAAACTATTCAAGAAGGATTTGCACAACACAAAATGACAAGATGAATTGTCATCCCAATTTGAGCGAAGGATGAAAGTGTTCCAAAACTCAAGATCGACCAAGAAAATCAAAAGCATTTCTCTAAAATGTTCAAAGTACATAAAATTTCCAAAGCATCATATGGAAAAACAAGATGTCTAGAACTAAGCTTTCTCCCTTATTGATAAGGCTAATATTTTTGTGGCATTTCTATTTGTGTCGGTGCCTACTATAGAGAGATCAAACTAATTAAAACAAAAGTTGAATGAAACAAGTTGCAGCATATAAATTTCTTAATGCACATGGACATTTAAAGAGTGCCTTCATGACACATTTAGGGTGTGTAACGTCCTATATGGCATTCCCTCAATTGAGTGTCGTTAGGTAAAACTTGCATTGTTAGACTCAATTTTGTGTTGATACCCCTTTCAATATTCTTCTGGTGTGATGAGATGCTACATAGAAAGATTTTATCATTGTCAATGTGAAATCTACAATCATTTCAGTCATAGGTTGTGTTAGGTATTGACAATTATATATCATGTCATGTATACACATGTAGAAACCTTGTCATGACTTCTCATTTCTCTAAGTGATAAAAAAACTTGACTTTTCATGACACCTCATGTGGTAAATCATCCCATTACTGATTTGAATCTCCATTAATTAGACCAAGTAGTCGGTAGCAACAATGGACGTGTCCAAAGGGAAGGGGCATAATAAACTTGAATTGACTCAAGCTTCTTAGGAACTTCTCGTTGAAGATGAATAATTGTCCACCACCACCCCACCACCACCACCCCCCCCCCCCCCTTCCCCCAATTATAAAAACTTTAAAAATTACTCAAAATGTAGGCTAAGACCATAAACTTTTTCATTACAATAATATAGAATTCATGCAGCTTATAATTCACATATGAGGCCATAAGAGTCTCCTTGCCCTAAGCATCGCAATCCTTGTAAGAAGTGACTCACGACGTTGTACACCTTACATATCTAGTATTAGTAATATGAGATCTCGTTAATGTAATTAACCTCATAAATGTTCCATCAATTAAGAATTGCTAGTGTTATGTTTGGACCTAATAAGCTTTCCATTTTGAGTCAAATAAAACTACGATATCATCAAGACAACAAACTATATGTGAGCTTGCAAGTGCAGGCACTTGTGTGTACCCACAAACTCATTGGCATGATTATCTTTGCTCGATTATGATTGTTGGTGTGATATTGTTCATGCACAAGATCAGCATGTCTTGCAAACTCTTTGCATCCACAAAGAAGCTAGCAATCAGCGAAGCTTGCCATGCAAATGATGAGCTCTGTGTCTCACAACTGCAATTCGGGAGCAAACTGTGTATCAGCACATCAATGAGTTATATTCCCAATGAGCATGTGTGCAACAAAAGAATTGCCTTGTGACAGGGCATCCAACGAACCAAGGAGTGGCAATATAGGTCCGAGGAGAGAATGAACGAGAAGATATATCGCATGCGAGCAAAATATGGAGTGTTCATTGCTTTCATTTGTAAGCCAGAATGTGTCAACACACTGTGGACGTGTCATCTACACGTCTTGTTCCATGTTGCCAACTATCTGCCTGTCTTTGCCAAAAGAGATAATTGGATGGGGTTAATTTGAGAGAGAGGTAATGATGAGCTTGCATGGGTGGAAGAGGAGTTGAAGGTTGCAGTTCCGTGATAGAGGATGAAGAGGACGATGAGGTGTTGGAAGCTACCATCTAGAAAAAAAAGGACTGGTCTCTAATACCATATAAACACTCATTAATGGGTTAAAAACTGAGCACCCTTTATTGAGTGATTTGTATAGATATTATATTAGAAAGCATATAATATGGAGTTAGTGGTTACAAAAGCCTGGCGAATCCACAGGCAAATAGTTGGCAACATGGAACAAGTCGTGTGGATGACACGTCCATAGTGTACGTTGACACATTTTGGCTTACATCATTGATCTCATGATCTCCTATTGAACAATCCAAAATATAGGGTCATAGTTTTGTAGTGTTTCCCTACTTCCGAAAAGAAAGAAATAAAATAAAAAAAGGAGAAAAATTTTCCAAATAATTGTCAACTTCATGATATGGCCCCTCACTTGCTTGTACTTGACTTTGAAAAATTGCTTCAAACACAATTTTGCAACTTTGAAGTCCATTGATAACATAATTATATCTATTTTCTAATATATATGGGTTTGACAATTACAAGGGCAAGAACCAATCTTAATGTTTTTGGTCCAACACAAAAACCGAAAGTGGTCATATATTCATATATCAATGTAGACCATTATCGTCTTAACTAATATAATTTGCCCAAATCATATCATGTTATAACAAGTGAGATTCCAAGAAAATATTCTACATGTGTATGATTTTGGCTGGAGACATACTTAAATAGGGACAAACTACATATCAATTGACTTAATTTGGTGGTCTTAATCCTAACTATACATTTGACAAAACTATGAACTATAATCAAACTTCAACCAAAGGGTCATGTAACCCAATTTCTCAAAAAAAAAATTTGTTTTCACTTTTATATATGACATTTTATTTTATATTACATTTTTTAAGGAGTCAATGGGCATACAACTTGTCAAATACCTTTGATAGAAATGATCGGTGTGTGTAATCTTTAAGTACCACCCACTTTATCTCTTTTTTTAGTCCTATGAAATCCCTTACACTATGTTTGGATGAACACTCATTAAGGGAAAAGGAAGAGAATGAGGGAGAAGAAAATGGGAGAGAAGGAAAGAGAATTTTTACACCCCAATTTGAGGTTGAAACAAAATAGCACAAAAGGAGGGGAATGGAGGGGGAAAATGGATTTTCCCCTCCATTCTCCTCCTTTAAAATTTTATCCAAACAAGGAGAAATTTTTTTTCCCTTCCCCTCCCCCACTTTACCCTTCATTCACCTCAATCCAAACATAGTGTTAGTAAACAATGAGCATAAGCAAGGGCGGCCCTCCACATCCATGACAAAAAAGAGAATAAACACTAATGTCTCTCTACTGGTTGAATTCCGTGTCTCAAAATAGATTTGAAACATGTAGGAAATTGGAAGCATAACTTGGGATCACCACGGATGATTTTAACTGCTCTAAATATGTTACGGTGCAATGCAAAAGAAAAAGGATAGTTATATTTCATAGAGCAAAAAAAAAATTCCCCATGCCATTCCTTTTCTTTTTGCTTTGTCTTGACACATTGTTGGCTCCTCCCAAATCCATATGTTATTGCTTTGTCTTTTTTCTTATATCTTCATTTTTTGCTTCCTTCCAAAAATTGTTGGATTATATTAAGTATATTTTAAAATAATAATAAGTGGGAGAATTTAATATTTTAATTTTCATCATTGGGAGAATTTAACTAAACACAAAATAAGAACTTATCTATTTAATGGATTAGCTCCACAACTACCATTCCTACTGTTAAATGCTTCATATGAATTTATATTCAACCTTATAATTCACATCTATTCAGTGCACAAATCTTAATGGTGACCATGAGTCTGTTGCAACTTCATCATTTTTCTAAATAAAAGAATCAATTATTAATTAGGATTGTTTTTAACACTTTGTAAATTATAATGTTTTGCATTTAAAAAAAAAACTCTTCATAAATCATAAATTTTAGTGATTGAATTTATTCAAATTTGAAGGTCTTTCGGTTAAATTATATTCAGAATTTTGTGAACTTATTTTTTGAATAACTGTGAAATACCATTTTTACTTATTTTTTTAGTGCAATATTTTTTTTTTAAAACAATAATCAATAAGGTAAAAGTTTTATTTAATAATAATCTTTTATACAATATTATGCTGATTACTGATTTTTTTATTCTTTATTAGTTTTTTTTCTCATGTTAGAAAAGTAAGGATAAGACTGATGTTTTATAAATAATAAAAAAAGAACAGTCAATTTTTTTATATAAATAATTAAATAACAGTCAAATTATTTATTATCACGCTGCCTATTTAAGAATGCTGCCGACTTCTTGCCTTCCCGTACCCACGAATGCTGGGGACTTCATGACTTCCAACGTTCAAAATTTTTGAATCTCTCTCTCTCTCTCTCCTCTCTCTCTCAAATACCGGAGAAAAGAAAAAGGAGAAATAAGCAAGTTGGGTATTTAATATTCCAAGCTTCTGCGATCTAGAGAGGAAGAGTCACAATGTTCTTTAAAAAAAAAGAATGTATTTTTTAAAGAATGTAAGTTGGGTAACAGTCACAATGTGATTTTTTTTTCTTTAAAAAAAAGAATGTATAAATAGTCACTCTGACAGTAGCAAGATTTTGTTAATTGGGCCATTTAAATAAATCAAAATTATCAAGATCCAAATTTTACTTGAAAACAGTCCTGTACAAGATTTTCAATGTTAATTGAGCCACTTAAAATAATTTTGATATTTAAATTCAGAATTGCCAGGATCAGAGTTGTGCTCGAGGGCATAAAGAAGAGTTAACAGAACCAAGAACCTGAGATGTTTTTTGAAGAATCTTACATTAGATATTGTCACCCTTCTTTGGGAACCTATTAAAGTTCTTTTAAACTCTTGATGTCGTAAAACTTATCATGGCACTTGAACAGTACAGAGCATGGATTGGAACATGCAATATGTGCAACTTTTTACAGAGATGTGAATGTGATAGCATGCAACTTTTCCTTTTGGTCCCCCCTTTTTTCCCCTCAAAAGATGAAACATTTCCTTGAAAACAGTTCGAATTTTTCTTTTCTTATAATTTTATACACAACAGGCCTGCATTGATACACAGGAAAGTATCTTTTGGAGTGGGTCACCAATAATATACTCATATAAAGAATTCTTTCTCCAAACAATTCTTCTTTTTCTTCTTTTGGATCTGGGTATTGGGGTATCAAGTAAATGTGTTCCGCGTACGATGTTCTCATGACCGTATTTGGATCGTATGCCATTCGATGTCATCCTCTTCGAAGTCGTGAATGGATGAACTGTCCTCTTCTTCTTCCTGCTCAACAAACATAGCCATGTTACAGATGGAAATTGGCAAGTGGAATTTGTATAAATGTTCATCCAGGATACGGACACAAAAAAGAAAAGAAAAGTGCACAAGTATAAGCAAATGACAGAATAATATCAAACCACATACATGGAGCTGCTGCAGCTGGTTGAGCCTTTGCAATTGATGAATTGCCTTGATGAATTGCATCACTAAATAGAAGGGCAACAGGATTCCACATACTCTCAGCAGATGCTCCTGTCATTGTGAATCACCAAATTGTTCTCAAGAGTTTTTTTTTATGAAAATAAAGTCTGAAATATAATTGATCATGGAAAGGGATTCATTACACACCACGAAGAAAGTAAATGCATACTGATCATCTTCGACTGATAGTAATTCAACGAGATGTCTGATCAGGAACATGATAGTGAACTGCAATTGAAAGTTGGATCATCTGGCTCGTCAGCAAAGTCATTCGTTGCATTATATTCTTGTTTCATATATAATTGAAATTCTCTTACCGCCAAAGCCACTGATTGACACCAAGTGGTGCTTGTGCGCGACGATGGCGCACACTCTGCATAGTCCAAGTCCAATTCGTCATTACTGGAAGTGATGTATTCCGGGTTTTCAGGGTCATAGTTCACTCTTGGCACCTCCAAGCTTCCTCTGCCAACAAAAAATCAGCACAATTCAGTTCATTCCACTCTTGATTCTGATTTTCAAGTATGAACATTGTCGTAAACTAATTGATGTCCAGATGTCACAAAAGCTTTGAAACAGATCTGAATCACATTGCTGACTAGAGTTTGCACTGTGTGCAGGAACATGCTGAAATCCCATCCTATCATGAATCTGAAATCTAGCAGGAGATGATAAGGAAAGTAAAGAAAGGATGGTTTTCAGAAGAATGCTGTTTGGATCCTCACACCAATGGGCATGAAATGCTGATCAGGCCACAGCCATCTGATCGTATATATCCATCTCAGGAAAAAAAAAACAATTCAAATTCAAACATGGTGGGTCCCCACATTGAAACAAGGACAAGAATCTACCATGATGGAATCAAGTGCCTAAGATAAAAGAAATAAGAAAAGCTGAACGGGAGAGAGAGAGAGAGACCAAAAAGTTACCTGATAGTGACACCCACATCGACCAAGGCCTTCTTTTCAGGAATGGTATATCCAGGTTCAAAGTTCTGCATCACCATGAAGCAAATACAAAAAGGGCAGTTGGATTAGTTCAAACGGGGAGAAAGGTATGAGAATTTTGAATGTTTTGCACTCTAAGCTAAACATAATTTAAACTTCATCACCAAGAAACACAAGAGCTTGGGAGGATTTGTAAAGGATTTGAATCTGCTGCGCATAGGAAAAATAAACTACATTTGATTGAGATTGGAAGTCTTTCTTTTTCTCACTTTCAATAAAATGGACTAAAAAATCAGAGGTCTGAAAATGATGTGAAGTATAATGGACAAGAAGAATCATAGAGAATATGAACTTCCAATCAAATACCAGAAATATAGCCAAAGAAACAGGGACATGAGAAACAATTGGGCATTCAAGAAAAGAAGACATCAACTTTAGCATAAAAGACAGAACTTGCTGGTAACGAGTCAGAATCCGAGTGAATAAATCAGAAATCAGATTTCTATCAAGAACTCGTAAAAATACAACAAACAAACAGATTTTTCATCCCAGCTCAGGGAAGCAGATTTGAAAGTGCGCAAACAAAACATGGAGTTCCCAATCACTAAGAAGGAAGCATGCCATCATGATATTTTTCAGCAGCTAAAAGAAACCAATCAATGGCAACTTGTATCTGTCAGGATCACAAACCTGCAGGCAAATCTCGCAGACAATGCTCCCCTTCTCATCGCACCACCTCTGGATGCACTCCCTGTGGGCAAACTGGTAGCCGAGAAACAAACAATTCAGAATCATAAACAAACCCAAGTCAGAACAAAAAGGAGCAGAGGGCGAAAAGGTTGTCGACCTTAAGGGTCCCGGAACAGGAACAGGGCGACTCCATGCTCGTGGAGCTCTCCTCCTCCTCCTCGTGGCATATCCTGCAGAGGCACACGGACGAAGAAGACGCCCCGAACCCCTCGTCGCCATCTATCAGCAGCCTCACCTCTGCTTCTTCTCTCCTATCTCCAAATTCCATACCCTCTCTCTGAGTCTCTGTCTCCGTTCTGCTCTTTCTCTCTCCTTCGCTATTTCTCTCTGTCACGCAAATTGACGTCGTCCTTTTGAATTGGTTTTTTAGAACATATAAATAAGCAAAGCACAACAGGGTGCAATTACTGTTATGCCCATGGTGGCATGAAGAAAAGGCAGGGGAAGGAGAAGAGTTGGACCAACTAAAAAAAAGATCAAATTTTTATCTTATTCTTCATGGGCTCTTGCTTGGCAAGGGGTTGGTTGACAGTTGAACACATTGACCACCAAACTTGAGCTGATGAAATGTTCAAACTTCAAACCTCCATTGAAGAGGAGGGAGAGTGACACACACTTTCCAATCTTTCCAATAGGTCACTGCAGGTTCCTCTCTCCTTCCATCTCTCTTGCCCTTAGTTTTCCCTTTTGTTGTTGATCCAAATTGCAACTACAGGATAGAATTGACGATAACAACAACAATAAAGTTTTATTTCATTAGGTAGGGTCGGCTACATGGATCATACGATGCTTCGTTGATTCATGTTCATGAGATTCGACAGAGTTTTACGCTGGTTGTCGAGGCCTAACACAATCCTCCTCCTTTATTCAGGCTTGAGATCAGATATAAAACATGGACGGAGTTACTGGATAGAATTGAAACTGAAAAAAAAACAAAAAAACAAAACAAAAAACTTCATGCCTTTGATGCCTGCTTACGTTTTTTTTTCTCTATCTAGACCTCACCTCAAAAAAATGAAAGAAAGAAAAAAAGAAACACATAATGATAGGTGAAAGGATGTTGGTCGGTTCCATTTGGTTAAACTTACTATGTATAGTGTCAAGTGCGAAAGTTAGTAGTTCCAATTTTGATTTCAAAATTATGTTCTCTCCAAGCTATAAATAATATTAAACTTTCCTTAAAGATTAAACTTCGATAAGAAAAAAATTACTATAATTGTCAACTTCAACTTCATGTTGTGAGAATATATTAGTATGGTTAAAAGAAGCATATAGCTCATTTTTATAGCCGTAAGTTTTAGCATTCGAAGTAGGTCTATTGACAAATAAAATTTTGCTATACAATGAGTCGGTTGTCTTATTATATAACGCGTTGTATAGCCTCGTATCAATATTGTTTTAGTTCAAATTCAGAAAAGAAAAAAAAACTTAAATATTTATTTTTTGGGATCTAAATCCGAAATTCAATTAGTTGATCCATTGAACAAACCGAGTTATGATTTCAATGAGCTACGAATCAACAAATTCCATAAATATTTTTGCACGTTTGAATAATATTGACAATACTTAGGACCGTAAAATAGCACTCAGGGTCTTTTTCACCAAACAAAGTTTCCTCATGATTTTTTATATTATATTTTAACCATATAGACGAGTTTAAAAAGAAAAGGGTGCTTGAGAATTAATGTGACATGCGTATCGAAAGGTTCGGTAGACGTGTCTTTGTTGTTGACCTTCTCGAGACTCCAAATTAGGGGAGAGCAACGGTCGATTCGATTAATTAACTGACCGGATAATTTGATTAATTGATCGAATCGATCAAAAAAAATTTAACCATTATCCGGATCCAAAAAATCGGTTAACTGATTTTTTCGGTTCGATTCGGTGAATTCATCATTTTTAACCAAAATTAAAAAAATATTTTAAAATATTATTATAAAATTAACAAAATTTGAAAATATATTAAAGTAAAGATTAAATACGTATCCAAAATTAAAATCAAAGACTAAATTTGAACATGATAATAAGATACAAATCATTCAATAGTTAGGATACAAATCGAATTAAACAAAAATACATAAAATCATATACACATATCAAGTTTTTACAAAAAAAAATTAAAAATATATAATAATTATTATCGGTTAATTCGGTTTTTAACCGAAATTTCAGTTAATTAATCATAACCGTCCAATTGATTTTGGTTAACAATCTTTTTATCCATTAACCGAACCGAAATCGAATCGGATAATTCGGTTCGGCGGTTAAAATTACGGTCGGTTAACCAACGGTTACGGTTTAATCAGATAACGATGCTCAGCCCTACTCCAAATTGTAGACCTTTCTTATATTTGTTTTCACATGCATTATTCATATATATATATATATATATATATGTATATATATATAATGAAATCATAAAATCATTAAATGTATTTTTTTAAACGACTCAATTAAATTAAGAATTTAAGAAATACGTGAACTAAAAAATGAGACTACGTATGTGCCCTACAGTTGATTCATAAATCGATAATAGTTTTAAAATAAATTTATAATGATTTATAACTATCATTAATATGTAAATTAATGATAATCATTATGGATCCACGCAATTTTCAATCTC
Source organism: Pontederia crassipes (assembly GCA_030549335.1). Taxonomy (NCBI): domain Eukaryota; kingdom Viridiplantae; phylum Streptophyta; class Magnoliopsida; order Commelinales; family Pontederiaceae; genus Pontederia; species Pontederia crassipes. The sequence goes on along the minus strand of CM060197.1, from coordinate 36,763,916 downwards.
TTAAATTAAGTTATGGTTTTAGTTTGTACTATAAAACAAAGATAGATCATATTGAGATGCAAATTACAGATACAATTTCTTTTTTCTTTTTCCACACTTTGGAGTAATCCAAAGGACCTCTCGATATATATATATATATATATAGGTTTAATGTATATACTAAGCGGCCTTTGCTTCACACCGTATGAAGCAGATCTGCGGCCGTTCAAATTAAATCTGATGGCTCCTATAATCGCGCGCGAGATTTTAAAGAGATTTTGAAGTCTTCTCGCGCTATTTTGGCTCTTCTCTCCCTCTGCTCTCATGTTCCTCTCCGATCCCCCCTTCTGTATCCCCTCTCTCTCTCTCGATTTTTGTCCCTCTCTCTCTGGAGGCCGCCGGTCGGAGGTCGCCGCAGCGACAACGGAGATGAGGCGAAGGCGAACGAAGATCTCTGACGTCGATCTCTGGCGCGATCTATGTCTTCCACTCTCGATCTCCGGCAGGGCAAGGGCGAACGGGAAGATGACGGCGAGGCGGGGGCGAGGGCGATCGATGGCTGGCGCTGCAACTCGATCGCATGGGTGACGTCGCTACAACTCGACCATGATGGCGATGACGTTGCAACTCTATCATGAGATGATAGCGATATGTCTCCCTCTCGATCTCCGGCGAGGGTGAACCGTGAGGCAAGATGACGAGGCGATGGCGAACTTCGATCTCCGGCATGGCGATCTGTCTCCCTCTCGATCTCCGACGAGGGCGAACTGTGAGGCAAGACGACGAGGCGATGGCGAACTTCGATCTCCGGCACGATCTATGTCTTCCACTCTCGATCTCCGGCAGGGCAAGGGCGAACGGCAAGACAACAATAAGGGGCGAGGGCGATCGATCGCCGGCGCTGCAACTCGATCGTAAGGGCGACGGCGCTGCAACTCGACCATGACAGCGACGACGCTTCAACTCTGATCATGAGACGACGATCATCTCTGTCTCCCTCTCTCGATCTCCGGCGAGGGCGAATCGTGAGGCGAGGACGAAGGCGAACGAGCCAACGCTGCAACTAGATCGCCAGGTGACGACGACTTTTGTTGCAACTCGATCTCCGGCGAAGCGAGAAGCACGCGGGTCTGACGAGGCGAGAGTCCGGTGATCGACGCTGAGGGTGGACAGGAAGTCGTCCGGCAAGGCGGGGGTCCGAGCGGAGAGAGAGGAGAGGGGGAAGGAGGCCAACATTCATCTCGTGAGATGAATCTCAACCAATGGATCCGATCTTAACGATATCCGATTAGATTTGATCGAAGCCATTCGATCTGATTTCAAAAGCCGCCCAGAATATATATATATATATATGGTTTATATATATATATATATATATATATATATATATATATATATGAGCATGTGATTGGTGCTTGTATTTTTGTTGCACATAGGATCCCTTGCAATAATGTTAATTGAGTCAGGCAGACTTAAGAACTCCACATGATCCAATACCTTGCAAGTGACTCACTTCTGCATCAATAATGTCCAAAAACATATCTCCTCCGGTGATATTTTTTGGCTTTTCATAAAAGAAAAAAAAACGTGGATTTTGCCTTTGTTGCACTTCCAGTCATTTTTTCGGATTTTTTTTTTTAAAAAAATATTTTTTTCTCTCAACAAATGAGTTTGAGCAACAAATCATTAAAGTGGTAGTAACTTTGTATATAGATTTTTGCATGGGAAAAGAAAAAGCACATAGAGTGTTTTTTTTAAAACTGAATTTTGTAATTTGATAGCTCTAATGATTTAGAATAAAGAACAATTGCTTCGGATATCTTCGCATATCCATACCAGATACATATCTCTGTTGAGTTTTTGGGAACACAGTAAATATATATTGAATTCTTTTATATAGAAAAAAATTATGAAAATTAAATATAAGTATGTAAAAATCTAGTAATTATTATATATTAGGTTTAAGTATATATAAGTATACCACTCGTTATTTATTACATTTTATACATATAAAATTAACCGTAGCTTAAAGAAAATTGGCATACCTCGTATGGTCATACCAGTATGTACCAGTAACGTATTATATCCCTGCATCATAAATAGTTATTAGTTATAATATGAGTTCAGTTCTCGGAGTGTGAGTCGGTTGGACAAGATCCGAACCAATTTGGTCATATCGAATTTATTTAGACCCACCCAACCCTATTTTAAGCATAAAAAAATATTTTTCAAAAATTTGAAGTTATCTATTTTTCATAAATTATAAATTTTGAATAACACATATTTCAATTTTAAATGAAAAGATAAATTTTGTCCGGTTCAAGTCATATATTGGACTTCTCCTAGATCGGAGTCACAAGGAGAGAACCGAGAATATATCAATCAAAAGCCATATACTCTTTTGGGTTAATGAATATGAAGAACATCCTGCTCTACACCTTGGTGTCGAACGTTTATTTTTCTATTAATTAATTAATTTAATAATCATAGTATCTTGGCCACCTCTACCAACGTGCTTAAATTATTGGCATTATGAGATAAATTAGATCTACTTTTAGAAGTCATGGCACGTGTTAATGAGCTCATGTAGGTGGATTGGGTGATCCATGGAGTGTATTTGGATAAGCTTGATTTCTTTCAATTTTCCTGAATCCAGCCATCGTTGACCCCAATCTCAATCTACAATATATTATATCTATCGAAGATTCTATACGAGAACAACAAAAAAAAAATCCATTTTAAAAAAGAACTTGATATGAAACTCACATTTCTTATGTTACATCTTAAAGTTTGACTGCGGATCATTAATATCCCACCTGTATGAAGCAGGAAAGTGCTTTCATTCTTATTAATTTTCTCCTCAACTACTTCATGGATTAGTACTAAGATATGTGATCACGTGGAAATGTAACTCATCATGGTCAAACAAAACTATCATGTCTAATTTGATGAACATGATAAAAGCTTAGCACTCAATCTTTTATATTTGCACTTTTTGATCGCCCCCTTTTATGTCGTATCCAATCAAAAAGATGTTTTTTTTTAATGTACTAAGATGTTGAACTCATCAGCTATTTGATTTCATATGATCATATCAATTATACAAGAGGCTTACAAATAGAAAGTGACTAATATTAATACTTGATATTCTTAACACTTTTTCTACAAACGTTATTTGTGATACTTGTTCAGTTTGAAAACAGCTCATTTTGATCGATAAAATAGAAAAAAAGGTGAAACTTACTTGCTAAGGATTCCAAAGAAAAAACTATTTTCTCGAACAAATATAGTAATTTTGTACAGTTCATGGCAACTTCTAATCCATTACTTTTCAGTCTAAGCTATATATTTATAGACATGTTTAAGACAAAATAGGACTATTGTGAGGTTTTATGAAAAAAAATCCTTATTTTGCTCTTGGAGAAGAAGAATATTTGTTTTCTATGATTAACTCGTACAAGGATAAAAAGTAATATATAATTTATAATTGATACTTTATTATAATTTTTCATAAACAATTCAAATTGTTCCCGTGAAAACTTTTGCATGCACATGAAGATCACAATTATCCATGATCTGACATCAATTTGAAGTGACGTATTATAAGATATTGCAGTGAGAGAGAGAGAGAGAGAGAGAGAGTATTATAAGATATTGCAGTGAGAGAGAGAGAGAGAGAGAGAGAGAGAGAGAGAGAGAGAGAGGTAAAAGGAAATAATAGAGAATGATATCGATTTGAAGGGTAGTTAGCCATCTCTTTAGTTTGTACTGTAAGGGAGACAAATTAGTTGACCTAATTATTAATGAATTAATTGGAGAAAAAAATGTAATCAATATACAATTCAAACACGTCTTCCTAATTTGATTTAGAAAAGCTTAAATATACTTAGGAACTAAATGAATCACATTTACCGACCAAGTTAAGATACATGTTACCATGAACAGTGGGAGGATTTATTTTTTGTTGAATAGTGCTCGGATGCATGCTCCTCCTCTTTGTGATCCTAAATATTTTTTTTAGGAAGCATCAATTTCCTTGTACTATAAAAATTAACTACCTTCATCATTAAGTTTACAATTTTGAACAACAAAGGGACATTCTCTAAAAGATAAAAATAAAGTCATACAACAAGCAAAAGACTTATTGCCAAGAACCATAATCTATGTAATCTGACGATGCCTGTGCATAGGAGCCAAGTTTGACTAGTTTGGTATCAAGATAGAACTGAAATGGGTGGCTGCACCAATTTGATCTGGTTTGACACTTAGACCGCCATACACAGAATCGGCAATAAATGATAATCTTCTATTGAGTAAAATGAAAATGGTGTAATTAGTCATAATTATACAAGCATGTGGGCATACATACTTATTTGAGTGTTTGCCTTAGTTTCAGATTAAGCTTAACAAAGAAATAATTAGAAAAAGGTAAATTGGTCAATTCATCCATAAAAAAATTAATGTGATAAAGAAATCTAATATAATCTGATTAAATATAATTTTGAAGCATATCAACTTGGAAGAAAATGGCAACTAGAAATGAAAGAGAAAAAAGGTCGACTTAAACGAATGGGAGATGCGCAAATTAGTGGACATATCTCATCATTCATTCAAGAGCATATATCTAACCATTAATGTGGTTAGTTTAGTACAACCAATTAGATTTGGACATCAAAGACAAATCACACAAGTTTGATACTTATCCACGAGGGGAAAAAAAATAGATAGGAAGGTGACAGATGTAACCAGCAACCTACAGTTCAAATGCCTAGATTGGGTTAAGCTTAATTAGCTCCCTATGTTTCATAACTACTTTAGTCTATAAATCTATAAGCAATTCAAAAGTAATGAAAATTTATTCTACTCTCACTTGACAATAAATAAGTTGCAGTTGGCTTTAGATGCAATCATTCCCACAAAAATGGTATCACATGTAGGGATACTACATGGTACAAGCCTAGGTTCGAGATACTAAAACCTAGGCTCCTAAGCTACAAAATGCCATTTTTCCCCATGATATTACACAACCTCACTGATGAAACCAAAAGCCAGAAATGTCAACTTCTAACTTCCATAGGTTTGAGGCAAAGGAAAAACTTTGTAATTATTTAAGTATTACAAGACGACCTCAGGAAACAAGTTAGAAGAAGGCAATTCATGCACACACCAGTGTACGGTTTGTCCAAAAGATGAGTCCAGCCTAACAACACAGAAAATTGGTACCAATTCTAACATCCCTGATATTAGATAACAATCCCCGGGAACACTATACACCTTTCTTCCACACTTTTTGGCACTTCATTAGTAGGAAAAATGCTCAATCTGAGCAACATTTTTTGGAGAAAGAGACCAATAATTCAATTTTTCATTCAAGGGAGACAAGAATCGAACTAGGCAGAACAAAAACATAGATACCGCTTCTGTAAGACCCTAATAGTTAACTGAAGGAAAATACCTCCTACAGTTAGTTCTGTTGCAAATTTCTCGGATGTCTCGACTTTTCCGTCAAGGTGACAATGATCAAGATGCAAATATAAGCTTTGTAAGCTATGAGCTTCCATTTGATTGCCCATACTCTTGGGAGACTGATGGCAAGTCATCAAGCAAACTTGCAAAAGCATAAAATCTAACTCCAAATGCTAGTCCAGCTTAGAAAAAAAAACCCAAAATGCTACTTGGCACACAAAATATAGCATATCCACTGGAAGATCTCAAAGAAAATAACTACTGAGAAAATATCTACGCTAGCACAATTTAAGAAAAGAAATCTAGTATATCATGTTGTCTACATAGAATCAAAACTGGCACCATAAGAGGAAACAACATATTCCCAAGATGCTTGCAAGCATTCTATCAGCACAAATAACTAGAAAGGCAACACCTTTATAGAAATCCAAGGTATAAAGGTGAACCCCTTACATACTCGATCCATCTATTCCTCCATCTCAGATCCAGATGCAGCGCCATTCTTTTTGTTGTGCTTCCTGGCATACCTCTGATTCCTCAAGAACTTGGGATCCATCTGCAAAAGATGCAACCTTAGATTCGGGAATCGCCAACCAAAGGCTCGACATTCGAAGACATTATGATGCAGAAATCGCCAACCACAATATAAAAGATGAAATTGGATCCATACGAAATGTAATCATTGCAGGCCTTAGAAAACATGTAATCATTGTACTCAAACTTTTTACTGAAATAAGTAATAACAGTTTGCATATTAAGAACCTCAGATACGAAAATGAGTCAATATAATACTAAAAAACAGTAACAAAATACACGCTTTTATTGATGGAAATCGAATAAAAGCTCTAATTCTGATGAAAACAAAGAGCAATTCAGGGATTTTGTCATACCCCTTTGGTGGAGGTGTTCCGGTGCCTCCGTGGCTTCTTGATGCCGTTCTTGTGGGCCTTGTAGGACTGGTTGTGAGCCGTGTGGTTCTTTGACTTCGCCATTGCCGAATCTGCAACCGAGCAAGACAGAACACCCAAAAATCTAACCAAATGAGGGAAATCGACGTCCAAATGCACGGTTTCGGAATCAAAATCAGCGGAAAAATAATGGATTCGAACGATAAATTCAAAAGAACGCGAAAAGTGCGAAAATACCAATGCGAACGCGACGATCCCCTACTCTCGCAGCAGCTCCGATTAGGGTTTGGGTTTCAGGAAGCGGCGAGCTCTTTATTGGAAATGGGCGGTTCTCGTATTAGGCTTGTTAAGCAAACGGCCCAACAAATGCTCCATGTGATCAATGGGCTCGTTATCTGGGCTGGTCCGATTTCATTTGGATAGGACCTTCGGAGGCCCAAAGTTTCATGTCAAAATTTTGCATTTTTTTTTTGCATTGGATTATATTTGTGTGAAAAAAAATCTTTGTACCTTCATATATCAAAGTTGGTGGCCTTGTGTACCGTTGATTATAATTCAACCGTTCAGATTAATTCAGTCTTAATGGAGTCTATTTTTTTCTTCTTTCTTTCGACTTGGCTGCAAAAAGTACATCAAGGAATGTATTTTATGTCTATTAATTAAGTTGTCAATGATCCATAATAAGATTTTGGTTCCATATCAGTAATAGGCAAAAAATGAAAAATATGAAATAAGTATAATAAGATTATTCACCTGATATTATCACTGTGATAAAAAAAAAGCACTTCTTGGTATATATTAATTTGAATCGGAAAAGAAAAGTATTGAATTCAATCGGTTCTTGAGAACTTTTAAGTCACAAAATTGAACTCCTGATTGGGAGAAAGGGAGAAATTTAACGCGCCCGTCTCAAAATCTGAAGTAAACGTCTAACAGAATTTTGAATATAGAAAAAATGTGCATTAATGTATTTCTAGAGTACCTTTGACTCTTGAAGAATAATGAACGTATTTCAATAGTTGATTCACTAATTAATAAATCATAAGTGATTAAATTTTATCATTTAAAAATATCATTACCTAAACCAACGATTGAGATGTACTTCACATCCTTATAGAGAAAAAGAGATATTTTAGAGGTACATTAATATATATACATATATATATGTATATATAGGAGTACACTATTCATTTTTAACTGTAAGTTGTAATAATTCAAGTATAAGTTGATCTTTAGGTAAATTGCAAGTAGACACACATTGCATTAAGAAATGTTTATTATATACACTTTGATTAAAGAAATGTTCACTGTCCAACGTCGGTCAATATCCAAAAAGGTTATTTTCTCAAACTATTCCTAAACTATCATGATTTTTTAATCTGATTCTTCTGACGACTTCTGTCATGTTTCCCGTTAATTTTTTTATTTATGAAAAGTTCAAATTACCCCTCTAACCTTTAAAATAATACATAAAAAATATAAAAAAGAAAAAAAAAGAAAAATGCAGGGGCAACACCCTTGCTAACGTCAGCGAGGGGCATTCCTCTTGCGCGACGAGGGAGAAAAAGGGGCTCCCTAAGCGAGCTCGCGCGACTCAGGGGGCATCGGCGCCCTCCTGCATGAGGAAGAACAAGGGGCGACGCTCCTGTTATTCTCCTTGATTCTTTGTTGTCATTGTTTCCCCTCTTTTTGCACAGAAAAATTCTTCTTTTTGCAAGGATTTTTCGACTTCCATTGCAAGCAGAGAAATTGAACTTCTTAGAAGATAAATTGAGACACGAGAGATGAAGAGCTCCCCGAGAGCTAGCGGCTGATGCCACCACGTGGGCACCGGAACTGGCGGCGTCGAAATCGGCGAAGACCAAGTGACAATCCACCTCCCAGATCTGCGGGAACTCTGCATCATGGCCTATTCTGTCCTTTTCGCCGCGGCCATCTTCTCCTTGTCGTGGTTCATTGGAATGCTAACGACTGATGCCACGAAGACCGCATGCTCCTCGTCGTCATCGACGCCTATCAGATGGGTCGATGATCCTTTCTTCCTCCTGATGCTCATGTGCGGCTTGCGGCGCCAGGGTCTGCTCGCCGAGGAGGGGCGTCGGGTCTTCCTCGGGGACCCAGTCCCCGGCTCCCATTTCTGAAGCAAAACAATGTTGACACTGTCTCGTCGGAGGAGCAGTAGAAGGTGATCCGCGACCGCTCCGTTGACTTCCTGATCGTAGTCGAGGGTCTACCTGACTCGCTCGTCCCTCCTTTTTTTTCGAACGAGTGTTGAGAATCAGCAACATTGCCGTGGTCAACTTGAGCTCAGACCCCTCACAAATCTTTCGCCTACAATATATATTATTTTAAGTAAAAAATAGACTGACACTTTAATGCGTCTAAGGCAAGGGTATAATGGATTTTTTATAAATACAAAAAATGAAAGATAATCGAGAAGTTAACGGAATTGGATGAAATGATCAAATAAAAAAATCGTGATAATTTAGGGACTCAAAAAATGAAGTTCGTAGTTTCAAATTAAATCTGAAAAATCGTGATAGTTTAGAGGTGGTTTGAGAAAATAACCCTATCCAAAATTGCTAACAGTTCCTTTTATAGTTCTCGAATCTTAGATACTAGTAATATTTTTATTGGATTAAGGATCGTGTTACGTGCTTGGAAGGAAAAGAAATCAAAAAGAAAAAAAGAAAGAGATAGAAATTGGATCGTGAATGAATGGGGATATGAAACTAGCGCGGCAGAAGAGACACGAGTTTTATTGGCTGGCTGCCCTTCAGTTTTTCAGTTGATGCTTCATAGTTGCCTTTTCCGGGGGAGGAAGGGAGGGGGTTGCCGTTAGTGGTGGGGAGACTGCCACAGGAGGAGAGAGAGAGAGAGAGAGCCCTTGACTCAAACAATCGAATCTTAAATACTAGTAATATTTTTATTGGATTAAGGATCGTGTTACGTGCTTGGAAGGAAAAGAAATCAAAAAGAAAAAAAAAGAAAGAGATAGAAATTGATTCGTGAATGAATGGGGATATGAAACTAGCACGGCAGAAGAGACACGAGTTTTATTGGCTGGCTGCCCTTCAGTTTTTCAGTTGATGCTTCATAGTTGCCTTTTCCGGGGGAGGAAGGGAGGGGGTTGCCGTTAGAGAGAGAGAGAGAGAGAGAGAGAGAGAGAGAGAGAGAGAGAGAGAGAGAGAGCCCTTGACTCAAACAAAGGGCAGTGTCCGGCTCCTCAAAGTTGCCTTGCCTCATGCATGGCCCGAGCAGAGGAGGTCCCATTGTAACGCCCCCAAAATCGCACCTCCTGTCACGTAGGCGGTCGGCTTGACACTAGAGGCGCTACACTATCTACTGCTCTACTGACCTTGACCATTCAACAAAACGGCTCACGTGGCACTAATAAAATAATAATAAACCTAATAGAAAACCTTAAATGCGGAAGAAGGATCAAAATGCCATGAAGAACCTTAATGCGGAAATCCATAGTGTCTCATATTATATAAAAATATGCGAAAGTTCATGATGTCTTGTAATATAAAAAATGTGCGGAAGAAAAACGTGATGTCTCTGAACGATAAAGATAAGTAAACAGATATGAAATAAAGAAGTTCGGAGCGGAATATTAGTCAGGTGCAGCATTCTCCAAGCTCTATGTCCTCCATCACCCCATCAGTTGACATTCTCACCTGCAAAATCTCAATGCAGAGGAATAGAATACCCATGAGCGAGATCTCCCAGTACCATAGCAATAGACGTGAAATAAGAATTAGTGATGATAAGGAAATCAATGTATGAATCTTTAATCATATCAATACTCTGTTCTTTGCTTTACATTACTCTGCTTTACTTTACAGTACTTTGCTTTACATTACTCTGCTGTACATTGCTTTACTTTACATTGCCTTGCTTTTCAATACTCTGCTTTGCTTTACTTTACATTACTCTGTTGTGAGTTGTACTACGTCTTTTACATTACTAAATTATTCTTTGAGTTGATTGTCCTATGCGAGCTCGACTTTATTAGGTTGGGATGTCAGAGGTGCCTCCCTGATTCACTGATGCCAGTAAGCCCGTAAACGGGAAAGAGAGTGGGTGTTACAGCCTCACCCCAGTTCGGAAGGTAAGGGGAAGAATTCCTACAATTCAGGAACAGTGGTCGGTTACAAGATCTTGTAGGTTCGCTGTCTCCTCAGCTAGCTACCTGTCCCTCTGGCATAATACTTTAATCTTTAAAGGAAGAGGTGTGACCATAGCATTACCCTTCAATTCGAGATATCGGTGGGAGAACACCTGAAATCTCAGGAATAGTGGGCATCTAAGCCAGTAGTTTCGCTGTCCCCTCAGCTAATTATCTATCCCCATTGCTTTAACTCTGAACTTTGCTTTAACTTTAGGAGCGGCACATAACAATCCCGCTTCTTTGTCTTTATTTTAATCATCTTTAATTACTATGAAATCTATGATTTGGGGTCCACTGGAAATCTATGTTTGTACAATAAGACTCAGCCAGTGTAGGTGAACTGGTCAGAGTCATAATTAAGATTAGGAGTGGATCGGTCCGATTAAGTTTTGATTATTGGGTATCTGTAGGACCGATCGATGGATAAGGAAGAATCCGCATGTATAATTACATAGATCGATCGACTGTTTAATTAAATCGGTTGATCGGTTTTTGCGGTAAAATAGAGCCCCCGGATTTCTCCATAAATTCCGGCAGCCGTCCGGCCGTCGATTGACGCCGACATCAATATATATAACTTCAGGATTATAATGAATTAACTATACGCATCAACAGATCCTTAATTCTTCGTATATGGGATTAAAACGCTAAGGGTACCTTTTTCGTCGGAAATCGGGATCGTCGAATCATCGCTCGTCGTCCGTCGATCGTCGGACGTTCGCCGTCGCCTGAAAGGATTTGCCTCTGTCCTGCCGCTCGCGTACGTCGATCGCCGAACGAGAGAGAGAAGGAAAAGACAAGAAGAAAGAAAGAGAGAGAGAGAGAATGAGAGAGAGAGAGAGAGAATGAGAGAGTGGGGGAGAGGGGGTGCGAGAGAGTGTGGGAGAGGGTGGCCCCCTCCCCCCAATTTTATACTCCCCCGGCCGACCTTTGGTCGATTGGGGGAGATGAAACGAATGGTCATTTGACCGTTCGTTTCATCTTCTTTTTTTTCATGTATACGAGGCGTCACATTATTACCTTCTAAAAAAAAATTTGTCCTCGAATTTGGCTCAGAGTTAAGGCTTACCGAAAAGTTTAGGGAACTTCTCTCGCATTTCGAACTCTACTTCCCACATTGCTTCTTTTCCTTGGTTATGCTTCCATGCTACCCTGACCAGTGCTACTCTCTTCTTCCCTTGTTGATGTTCTTGGTATTCCAGTATCTCTGTGGGTCGTTCCTCATACATCAAATCCTCTTTGAGGTTTGATTTCTCGATTTGGATCACGTTGGCGTAGTCGTGCTTGTACATTCGAAGCAGGGAGACATGAAAGACGTTGTGTACTCTTGAGTAGGTTGGAGGTAGGGCCAACCTGCATGCTGAATCTCCAACCATGTCTAATATTTCAAACGGGCCCACATACCTTGGGCTCAATTTTCTCCGTTTGCTGAAACGCATCACTCCTTTGGTGGGGGAGACTTTGAGCAGAACTTGGTCACCTGCCTTGAACTTATGTTCTCGGCGCTTCTTATCTGCGTAGGCCTTATGACGATTTTGAGCAGTCTTCATTCTTTTCTTTATCAATTCTACTCTATCCGTATACTCCTGTGTCTGCTTCTGTAGTTCTGCACTCAAGATCTTCCTTTCACCAACTTCGCCCCAACATGCCGTAGAGCGACACGGGCGACCATACAATGCTTCAAAGGGAGACATCTCTATGCTAGCGTGGAAACTATTATTGTAGGAAAACTCTATGAGAGGAAGGTGCCAACTACCGTGCCAATCCAGAGCGCATGCTCTCAGCATATCCTCCAATGTCTGGATTGTTCTTTCTGATTGGCCGTCTGTCTGAGGATGAAAGGCGGTGCTGTACCGAAGCCTTATTCCAAAGGCATTTTGAAGACTCTTCCAGAACCTCGATGTGAACCTGGGATCTCTATCAGACACAATGGCTGATGGAATCCCGTGCAGCCTGACAATCTCTTGCACATATAAATCCATGAGGCTCTCAAGAGATTGTTTCATCTTAATGGACAGGAAGTGAGCCGATTTAGTAAGTCGGTCCACTATAACCCAAATGGCATCATGTCCTTTCAGGGTCCGAGGTAAGCCCATGATAAAATCCATTGATATCTCTTTCCACTTTCACTGTGTGATCCCCAGACTCTTCAAGGTTCCTTGTGGTTTCTGGTGTTCCACCTTGACTTGTTGGCACACTATGCATTTGGAGACATACTCGGCTATCTCCTTCTTCATGTCTGGCCACCAAAAACTTCTCTGAACATTCTTGTACATCTTTATACTCTCCGGGTGGATGACAAACTCGGACTTGTGACATTTGTCTAGTACTTCTCTTCGGAGTTCAGGGTTGTTAGGTACCCACAAACGATCATGGTACATTATGCCACCATCCGAAGAGACTTTGAAATTTGTTGTTTCCATACATATTTTTATCATCATACTTTGATACCCTGCGTCTTCTACTTGAGCTTCTATGATCCTTCCTATCATATTCGGCACTATTCTCTGCATCATCATTAGTGATCCATCACGCTTCACTCTCTGCGTCCATTTGAACAGTTCTTCCATAAGCTCGAACCGTCGTAGACGCATATAGGCCAAGGATCCTTCCCATTTTCTACTGAGCGCGTCAGCCACTGAGTTTGCCTTACCAGGTTGGTAATTGATGGCAAACTCGTAATCCTTTAGAAACTCCATCCAACGCCTTTGACGCATATTCAGCTCCTTTTGTGTAAAAACGTATTTCAAGCTTTTGTGATCTGTATAGACCACAAATTCTTCTCCATATAAGTAGTGGCGCTAGAGTTTGAGGGCGAACACTACTGCTGCCAACTCGAGGTCATGCGTTGGATAATTGACCTCGTGCTTCTTTAGCTGCCTAGATGCGTATGCCACTACTTTTCCATGTTGCATCAATACGCATCCCAATCCTACCACTAGCATCATTGTACACCACGTAACCACCGTTGCCTGATGGTAACGTTAGGATCGGCGCTGAAGTTAGCCATTCCTTTAACTCTTGGAAGTTTGCCTCGCACTTAGGTGACCAGATGAACTTTTCTCCTTTCCTTGTAAGCTTAGTCAGCGGCAGTGCTATTCTGGAGAAGTCCTTGATAAAACGTCTATAGTATTCGACTAAACCGAGAAAACTTCTAATCTCGGAGACATTCTTCGGTTGGATCCAGTTGGACACTGCCTCCACTTTTGTCGGATCCACTGCAACTCCATCTTTAGAGATGATGTGTCCGAGGAACATTATCTGTTCTAGTCAAAATTCACATTTAGAGAATTTAGCGTACAGCTGCTTCGCTCGCAAGATTTCCAACACTGTCCTCAGATGCTCTCTATGTTGTTCTATGCTCGACGAATAGATGAGGATATCGTCAATGAAGACAATTATGAACTTATCCAGGTATTCGTGGAAAATTCGATTCATGAGGTCCATGAATGCTGTCGGGGCATTCGTCAACCCAAACGACATCACCATGAACTCATAATGTCCGTATCTTGATCAGAAAGTCGTCTTTGAGATGTCTTCTTTTGCCACCCTTAACTGATGGTATCCACTCCTCAGATCGATCTTTGAGAACACTCTTGCCTTGGACAGCTGATCAAATAGGTCGTCGATGCGAGGTAGTGGGTACTTGTTCTTTATTGTGACTTTGTTCAACATTCTGTAATCGATACAAAGTCTCAATGATCCGTCCTTCTTCTTGACAAAAAGGACAGGTGCACTCCATGGTGAGACACTGGGCCTGATGAAATCTTTGTCCAATAGCTCTTGAATTTGATCCTTCAGTTCCTTCATTTCTGCTGGAGCCATGCGGTATGGGGCTTTAAAGATTGGTGCAGTTCCGGGTGTCACCTCGATACGAAAGTCTATCTCCCTTCTGAGTGGTAGACCGCTAACATCCTCAGGGAAAACATCAAAAAATTCCCTCACAACTTCTATGTCCTGAGGAGTCTTCCTTGGTTCCTCTGTCTTAGTTATACTAGCCAGGTAATCTCTACATCCTTTTTGTAATAGTTTCTGTGCCTTCATAGCGGATACTATGATTTTTGGTTCCTTTTGTGCAATTCCCCTAACTATAACTTTATTTTTACTCTGTGTGCCTATGATTACTTTCTTTTGTTTGCACAGAATGGAAGCATCATGTGAGGTTAATCAATCCATGCCCAAGATTATATCATAATCTCTCATGGGAATAATGATGAGATTGGCATGATGGTTCTTTTTCTCTATCTCTATAGGTACATTGGGGAGATGCTTTGTGATGATGAGGGTGCCTTGTGGGGTCAATATATTCATCTTCTGCTCTAAGTTTACTGCTCTTAACCCTAATGTTTTGGCACACTCTTCTGATATAAAGGAATGTGAGGCACCGAAATCGAATAACACTTTGGTAGGTAAATCAGCTATGAATAGCGTACCTCGAATGATGTCAGCGTCATTCTGGGGAGCGTCCTCTTCTAGATTAAAGAGCTTTCCCTGTACCAATTGTTGTTGTCCACGCCCGGACAACTTGCTGCCATATGACCCATTCCACCGCAGTAGTAACAGGCTCCAAACTTCATTCGGCATTCCCCAGCATGGGTCCTGCCACACGTGTTGTATAAAACTCGCTCTCCTTGTGCGGGTGGTGTCTGAGGGGCTCTTTGAGGCTGTTGTCGCTACTGTTGTGCTGGACGTCTTTGCTCCTACTGAGGGGGTCGCTGTTGCTATTGTTGTGGCTGCGCTGGGAGAGGAGCTTGTTGTGGAGGACGATAAAGTTGTTGTTGTTATTGTGGAGGACGGTAGTTTTGTTGAGGGGCAGAATACGGGTGGTACCGTTTATCCCATCGTTAGTATTGCCGATTGTTCCCTCGGAACTACTGTTGATGCTGAGAGTTCTGCTCTACATTCTGCTGGGCCCTCCTCACACTCATGAGGTCTTGATGGTCTCTTTCGGACAGAGTTGCCAGACTGATTGCTTCGTCCAGGGTTTTACAATTTTCTGGCCTGGTCTGGGATCTCAGTGAGGGTCTTAGTCCGACCACAAAATATTTCACCAGTTCCTCATCATCCAAAGCCGATTTGGTGTTTTCTTCAACCGGATGAACTTGGTTACATATTGGTTTACGGTCATAGCCCCTTGCTCTAAGTGCAAAAATTCTTTCTGTTACAAATCTCTTTGGTGGGACGGAAGGTAACGCGTCTCAAATGCTTTGCGGAAGTCTCCCCATTCTACGGTTCTAACTCCCGAAAAATTGGTGGCTTTCTTTGCTTTCCACCATTCCTTGGCGTCCCTCTAGAGAGTATCACCGGCGAAAAGAACTTTCTTGTGTTCAGGGACGTCGAGGATGTCAAACTTCTCCTCTAAAGTCTCGATCTACTGCTCAGCAATGTCGATTCCTCCCTCCCCATTAAACGTCGGAGGCTTCGACCTCCAAAACTCTTGTAGAGTACAAGGGATGGGGGCTCGGCGTCCCTGCTGTGGTGGCGAATTGGGCCTAGGTGGGGTAGGCGGAGGAGGATTCGATGGAAGTGGAGGAATAAAATGGTCCTCCTCCTCGTTATACACTTCGTACTCGCTGGACGCTGATCCTTTCTCTGATCGGCCATCTATAATAAGATCATGACAAGGTTTAAGAATTGTGTATAATCAAGGATCTTTAATAGAAATTTTAGATATAAATTGGAGACCATGTTTTGCAAAAACCAAGTATTCATTTTTTTCATTAAACTTTTAAAAGGTAAACATATGTCTGAGGCTCACTAAAGCCTTCACATCGTGATACATCCAACACTAGTCACTACGTCTAGAATGATAAGGGCACTCATTATCAGTATGTCCCATGTAGCATAGATCACAGCACTCCTCTGGATCGGTCTGACTGATAGGGCTCGCGTCTCTGAACTGTAGCTCCCGTGGTGGTGCAGGGGCTTCTTCTTCATCATCGGAGGATATATAAATCGGATTGTCTATATGTCTTCCCTCCATCTTCCAGTTTCCCCCTGGGATTACTTCTTCTCATGTCCTAATGGGTGGGGAGGATAAATCAGGATCATTACTCCCAACGCTCTTCAAATCTGAATCTGAATGCTCTGATCTTTCTGGAGCAGACTGTGGAGGGGTTGGGGGATCTAGTGGGCGTCTATAAATCCCAATTATATGACATCCCCTATGTAAAATCACGCGACGTGGAGGCATCTATAACACAATAAACTCAATAGTATAAGTATGATTCTCATAGGAAATACACTTATTATTTACTTGAGGAGTGGAGCCGCAGATGCTTGAGAAGTTTGCATATGACTTTACTTTGAGCTGTGTAATGATAAGAACGATGAATGATGTGCATGAACCTATACTCTACTATGGTCAATGAGGGAGCCAAAAACTTAGGCTCTGATACCAAACTGTAACGCCCCCAAAATCGCACCTCCTGTCACGTAGGCGGTCGGCTTGACTCTAGGGGCGCTACACTATCTACTGCTCTACTGACCTTGACCATTCAACAAAACGGCTCACGTGGCACTAATAAAATAATAATAAACCTAATAGAAAACCTTAAATGCGGAAGAAGGATCAAAATGCCATGAAGAACCTTAATGTGGAAATCCATAGTGTCTCATATTATATAAAAATATACGAAAGTTCATGATGTCTTGTAATATAAAAAATGTGCGGAAGAAAAACGTGATGTCTTTGAACGATAAAGATAAGTAAACAGATATGAAATAAAGAAGTTCGGAGCGGAATATTAGTCATGTGCAGCATTCTCCAAGCTCTACGTCCTTCATCACCCCATCAGTTGACATTCTCACCTGTAAAATCTCAATGCAGGGGAATAGAATACCCATGAGCGAGATCTCCCAATACCATAGCAATAGACGTGAAATAAGAATTAGTGATGATGAGAAAATCAATGTATGAATCTTTAATCATATCAATACTCTGTTCTTTGCTTTACATTACTCTGCTTTACTTTACAGTACTTTGCTTTACATTACTCTGATGTACTATACAGTACTTTGCTTTACATTACTTTGCTGTACATTGCTTTACTTTACATTGTCTTGCTTTTCAATACTCTGCTTTGCTTTACTTTACATTACTCTGTTGTGAGTTGTACTACGTCTTTTACATTACTAAATTATCCTTAGAGTTGATTGTCCCATGCGAGCTCGACTTTATTAGGTTGGAATGCCAGAGGTGCCTCTCTGATTCATGTCAGTAAGCCCGTAAACGGGAAAGAGGGTGGGTGTTACAGCCTCACCCCAGTTCGGAATGTAGGGGGAAGAATTCCTACAATCCAAAAACAGTGGTCGATTACAAGACCTTGTAGGTTCGCTGTCTCCTCAGCTAGTTACCTGTCCTTCTGGCATAATACTTTAATCTTTAAAGGAAGAGGTGTGACCATAGCATTACCCTTCAATTCGAGATATCGGTGGGAGAACACCTGAAATATCAGGAATAGTGGACATCTAAGCCAGTAGCTTCGCTGTCCCCTCAGCTAACTACCTATCCCCCATTGCTTTAACTCTGAACTTTACTTTAACTTTAGGGGTGGCACATAGCAATCCCGCTTCTTTGTCTTTACTTTAATCATCTTTAGTTACTATGAAATCTATGGTTTGGGGTCCACTGGAAATCTATGTTTGTACAATAAGACTCAGCCAGTGTAGGTGAACTGGTCAGAGTCATAATTAAGATTAGGAGTGGATCGGTCCGATTAAGTTTTGATTATTGGGTCTCTGTCGGACCGATCGATGGATAAGGAAGAATCTGCATGTATAATTACATAGACCGATCGACCATTTAATTAAATCGGTTGATCGATCTTTGCGGTAAAACAGAGCCCCCGAATTTCTCTATGAATTCCAGCAGTCGTCCGACTGTCGATTGACGCCGACATCAATATATAAAAATAGGAAATAACTTCAGGATTATAATGAATTAACTATACGCATCAACAGATCCTTAATTCTTTGTCTATGGGATTAAAACGCTAAGGGTACCTTTTTCGTCGGAAATCGGGTTCGTCGGATCACCGCTCGTCATCCGTCAATCGCCGGACGTTCGCCGTCGCCTGAAAGGATTTGCCTCTGTCCTGCCGCTCGCGTACGTCGATCGCCGAACGAGAGAGAGAAGGAAAAGACAAGAAGAAAGAAAGAGAGAGAGAGAACGAGAGAGTGAGAGAGAGCACGAGAGAGTGGGGGAGAGGGGGTGCGAGAGAGTGTGGGAGAGGGTGGCCCCCTCCCCCCACTTTTATACTCCCTCGGCCGACCTTTGGTCGGCTGGGGGAGATGAAACGAATGGTCATTTGACCGTTCGTTTCATCTTCTTTTTTTTTTCATGTATACGAGGCGTCACACCCATGCCCTGCCCTGCCATTGGCAATCCAACTCACATGCCCACTTGAGAGCTGAGGCCCCTCACTCCTTTGCCTTATCCGTTATCACCTTAGCTGGCAATAATAATAATAATAATAATAATAATAATAATAATAATAATAATAATAATAATAATAATAATAATAATAATAATAATAATAATAATAATAATAATAATAATAATAATAATAATAATAATAATAATAATAATTTAATCGTAGTCGTTACATCGATGATTAACCGCCTAATTCCGAATGTCAGTGAACAAGTACAAAAAATAAAAAAAATGACTGATTCGCAGCGTCCAAATTCGGATAGGTGATCGCCGATCCAATGCAACACTTAAACTCTAATAATAATAATAATAATAATAATAATAATAATAATAATAATAATAATAATAATAATAATAATAATAATAATAATAATAGTAGTAGTAGTAGTAGTAGTCATTCTTATTATTATTATTATGGTGGTGTGTAAAAAGAAGGAGACATTTAGGTGGCTGAGTGATTGGTATGCAAGCCATTCAAATTAGTCAAACGTTTTTCCATTGTGCAATTTTTTTTTTTAAAAAAAGACATCAAGGTTGAAGATGTCCCATCGAATTTCATTTTTAAACTCTCAATATTAGAGATGAAAATTATTTGAATATGATCACTTTTATAATTCAAAGTAATTATTCGATATTTTTGAGTCGATTTACAAAAAAATAAATAAATTATTTTAAAATAATTTAAGAAATAAAGGCATCACTTTGGTAGGCCATTTTTCCAATCCTCTACTTTATTATGATGATAGTACCTTCAAAATAAAATAATAAAGTTTAGTATAAATACATTTAATTCTGCAACTAAAATATAGAGCTTAGCGTCAAAATTCCAAATAATTATTTAATTTTTTACTCATAATTATTTAGCTTTTTTCAGGTAAATTTCTTGAGTTGATCGATTTTTACTTACACCCCTACTAATGTTTTATCCTGATTTATTAATTAGTTGGTTCATATGCATGTGACATCACAAAGCAAAGCATTCATTTAATGTTACTAGTTCATGTTTTAAGGAGGGAGGCAGGAATGAGGCCCACATGCTCCAAAAATCAGATAACTTTGCATTCAATTAATTTAATCACTGTCAACATTGTCTAAGAAATATTATATGTGTAGAAATAGAAAACAATAGTATTTTCCATAGACCAATATTTTAAAGAAATGTTTCCCCTCTTTTTGAATTGATAAAATGCTTATTTCTTGTATGATACATAAAATACAACAATATGTATATATATATATATATATATAATATTTCGTATAACATAAAATCTAAAAAAAATTATCTTCTAAAATATTTTTGTGGGAATAATTTTCCCCTCAAAAACAGTTTACTATCAAATAAATTCATTACATAGAAGTTGATGTTAAATATATAAGAGGACATGATCGCATGATGCTAGTGGGGTAACATATGTTAATTGAGAAAAAATAATTGCCCAAAGATTTTTTCCCTCTAATTTTATGTTTTGAGAATATGAAAAGAACAATGGCATCGATTGTAATTTAATTATTTTTTGGTGGGTTTTAATTGTGTGAGCATTACGAGAAATTTTCCGAGGAAAATATATGAATTTTCTATTAGAAAATCGATACAAGTCTTGTGATCCTAATCCTTGGGATTTGAAGTCAAATCATTGATAACTTAATTATTGACTTTGTTAGTTTCCAAGACACAAATTTTTAACTTGTGACAACTTCTCAATCAATGCTATAAAAAAAACGTTTTAAGTTAGAAGAAGAATCTAGGGATATTGGAGTGAGCTACTCACTAATTAAGCAAGAATAATTATGAATTTTAAATTTTATCTAACAATTTCGAATATTGTAATAGTAATAAAAATAATGAATATTATATGCATAATTTAGGACTATAGACCATAGCCTTATTTTTTTAATTTGTGTAAAAAACTTAGTAAAAATGTCAAGCTATCTGTTTTCTATTTGTGTTTTATCATATTAAATTGGGTTATTTATAAATTTTAATTGTTAAGTTTGTCCTGATTTAATGCCTAGTTTCTTTCCTTAACTTTCATCCAAAATTTTATTAATTTATATTTTGAACAAAACACCTTCTGCTCTTAAAAGATGTTGAACGCATCTTAACCAAATAGACCCGATGACAAGTAATTTAATCTCATCAACGGCTGAGATGCGCATTAAATATTCTTCTTATATCAAGAAGATAGGAATAAAGTTGACACTTAATAATTATATTAAAACAAATAAGTTAAACAAACTTTTGCATGGAAGTTGACAGAGGAATTTAATTGTCAAATTATGGCGAGTTCAAGATTAAAATTTATAATCTAAAGTTACATGCAACAAAAAAATTATTTCTCAATAGGTGTGGGAGGAAATAATCCTGTTAAATTCATAAGCTTCCTCTGTAAGGAAATAAATATCTACAAGGAAATGCTGAATCATCTATGGACCAATTAACTGCAAGTAGCAGCAGCTTTTTAATCCATGGACCAACTGCAAGCACTAGGAAATAACAAACTGGAAAAGGAGCCCCCCGCCCCCATGGCGACAGGTGCATGCAGGGGGGCACATGATTTCCCCCATTTCATTCAATTCCATTCCATGAGGTGAGGTGAGATGAGATGAGAAAGATGAGATGAGGCAAAGACCTTTTCATCATTTCCTTCTGATTTTATGATCATTGGTCCACTGGCATGGATGGATGGGGGCTGCTGCTGCTGCATGCATGAAACTGAGGAGCCAACCGGCAGCAGCATCAAATGCATGACTGCTGTGAAAGCTGCTGGCCTTGTTGCCAGAAGTTGGGGATTCAAAGGGTTGGCTGGCAAAATGTTCAACTGATCAATGGAAGTGAAGTCATAAAATTAAGTTTCAGAAGTACAGATTTAGAAATGATAAATTACATGCATGCATATGCCCTCAAAAAGAAGTGTATGCAGTAAAATTATTTCTTCATGATCTAACACAAGTAAAGATAGGCATTCCTTATATTTATCTTCTTTACATTTCGATCCATCATTTCTTCATAACACAAGTCCATGTTTTTTCCAAAAATTGAGGAACATCATATCATAACATGACATCTCATTAGCTTCGAGAGAGTTGGAGTTGGACTTTTAGGTGCCACAACACTTGGAGCCAGTTGGGATCTGCCTGATGCATTAATAAATATGGCCATGAGTCCAGTAGTTAATTGAAAGAGTGCAGCAGTTTTTTTACTGTAAAACAATGAGCTGTCTGCATGCAACTGGAGGCAAAAAACTAACAGCACGATTCAATGGAACAACTCATCGTCCACCCGAACAAGATCAACTCTTAATTCACATTGCACTGCATCTATGATGAGATGGACAAGTGCTGTCTGTTTTGACTATATGTTGAGAGATGAACACACATGCAAGCTAGCAAGCTCCTTTCAAATCAACCCATAATGTGTGTAACCATCATGTTGGGAAAGCACTTTTTTTTTTCTGGTTTACAATGCACAACAATTTGTTAAAAAAAAATACCATTTTAAGGGAACCATTTCCAAAAAAAATCATGAGTTCCATTTACTTTTCATCCATTTCAGAGAAGAGAGAGAGCAATGACAGACACTCAACTCCCTTGGTCAATTAGAAAAAGTAAATGCACATGTTTTTGTTATGAAAACTAATCGTGATTTTAGTTCAAAAATGATGTTTATGTTCAACAGCTCCATTGAACCCAATTGAAAATGCAGAGAAAGCATAGTGGCCTGTGCTTTTGTCAACCCAAATTAATTAACTCGAAACTTATCCATTCTGACATGTGTCTTAAATCTCTCTCATCTGATCTCTCATCATCTCATGGTTATGGTTGTGGTTCGTTGGAACGCCACAACAGCACCTGACACTCGTCGTGGATTAATCAAGTTGTTAGAACACCTTCTCAGCGATCCTGCATTCATATATTAATCATACATCTGTGACATTTACTCTCGTCAACCATGCTTAATTTCATACGTCGAGAGGAGAGAGAGTGATCAGCAGCCCACCAAACATGCCATGTGGGAATCTATCGATTGGTTACTGAGAAAAGGTAGTCGTAGAAGCCTGAGAGAAAGCTGGCACTGGCTGTGCAGAGAGAAAGAAGAAAAATGGATGATTGCAAAGGGTCCTGTCTATGCCTCTCACATCCTTTTGCACAGAGTGAGAGAAAGAGAGAGAAAAAGGGGATGTTACAATTCACAGTTGAGGCCAAAACAGCCCCCCTCTCTCTGATATCTGAAATGTTTTATCCACTGTCTCTCCCCTGGCTGCAATTATATGTCCACCATGGACATTGATATGATATATAAGCTTTTTGTGTTGTGCACCAAGATTGTTGCAACATGCATTGAACCATCTTCATCCACTGTCCAACTTGCAAAGCCCTCTCTCTCTCTCTCTCTCTCTCTCTCTCTCTCTCCTTAAGTTGAAGGTCGTGGTTTAGATGTGAAAGGCTTAGCCACAACAGGGTACAATGTTGGGAAGCACATAATGTGCAGATGTTGCCTGGATGAGCTCCATGGCGCCCTGGCAATGTCTTCTCTGTTGTCCAAGGTGACATTATATTAATCATTATGAGGCTGTACAGAGAGCTAAGCACAATTAATTACACATTAATGAAATATGTACGACTTCCAACCGATGCTTAATTAGTTGAAATAATTCAAAATCACGTAATTTAAAAGCTTGTAGGTGAGGAGTTATGCCGGTTAAGTCAGCTAAGCTCCACATGGTCTTATATATTGCCATTATGGCTTAATTATCCACCAAACCTCTAGGAGACCAATTAAAACATCTCTCTCCATGGTACAATCACATGGAAAAAAAAGTGTGTTGAAATTTAATTACTCATTAAGAATTTTAATTGGGACCATTCATGATGCTTAACACATCAAAATTCTCGCATTGATGCATATGGTTAGAGGACCTAAATCCATATTACTTTTTTTCGAATAGCTAATAATAGTCCTGGATTTAATTTTGAAATTTTTATCGTCCACCCGATTTATTTAAGATTATGTTTGGAATTATTAATGGTTCGATAAACGATTAACGATTTAATAACAGATAGCAACTTAATCAATGAAAAACCATTAGGGGACGATGGCTAGATGCTAGAAGTCATTTAGAATATTAATAAATAAGTATTTGATAAATTTAAGGATTCAATAAGTGGATAAATGTATAAATTTTATTATAATATAATAAATAAATAATTTATAATAAAATATCGTAACTAATATTTTTTATTTAAATATATAAAGATTTATATTTACAATAAATTTTACATAATGCATGCATGATATGAAAATATTAGTTATTAAATTAATTTTATTTATAATTTGTTAATAAATAAATACTTTTTATAACTAATTAACCATTAATATAAAATACTTTAAATGGAGATATAAAAATAAAACAAGTTAATAAAAAATTAATTCATTTGCATAGTCATAAAATTTGAAAAATATAAATGTCTAATCATTAATAGTTAAAAATTAGTAGAAATAGTTTTTCAATATTTTCATTCAAAATTGTAAACCCTACTTGGTGTTTGAATTGTTAAATGGTATTCTAAACATTATTATAGACATTGCCAAACACAAACCTAAGACTTATGATATGCAATTGAACTACCAAAAAAACCCCAACCCCCCCTAAAAAAATATCCATCTTCTTGTTGTTTAAGCATGTGATTTCCCAAAAAAACATTTTAATATGCATTAGGAGACATGTTAGCAATGTATCTTATTTGACAGGAAGGCAACAAAAGGCATAATCATTTCACAATAAAAATAGCATATGTCATGCATCTTGCTCTCATGGCTTTTCTGAGACTTATTGGCAACTGGCAACACACAGATAGCTATCTACTACATCTGTCTTAGCAGCTGAATCCAACTCAGCTCCTGTTCATGGAACCCCCCCCCCCCCCCCCCCCCCCCCCCCCCCACACACACACACACACACACACAACTACCACATAAAACCTGGTTATGAACTAACTTATCATGGATCATCTCTCTTGTCCAACATTATTTACTTTAATAATCATTTTGCTAATTATAACATAGCATTTTGACAACTAAGTGGCTTTTCCTTGGACATAAATTAGTAATTTGACATTTATTTTCTTCAGCATCTAGCATGTCAAAATCATTTGAAAAGAGAGAAAAAAAAACAATTTGATTCTTCTTTATGATTGCTTTCCATAGCTTTCTGAAAGATTCAATCAAACATTCATGATTGGCACTTAATACAACTAGCTTTTGCATAACTAGACAAAAAGTGCTTAAACTTTCATTTTAGTTTGAATTGTATGCTAAACTTTCTTAATCAAATTATAAATTAATCTTAGATATAGACTGCATCAAAATTCTCTTGAAAGAACACAACACATGAATAATTGTAGGTCACGTAGGCAATAATGTTTTCTTTATGAAAAATCTTAACTTTAGCATCTTTTTATTTATAGAAGTACAGACTTTTAAATCAGTTTGAAAGCTGGCTTATAAAAAAAAATAGAAAACCAAATTGCCAAAATGTATTTTTTTCTAAAAATATGATGAGAAATTAATTATCCATAGAAAGAGTCATGGCAATTAGTCTCATTACCTTTCTAAACCTTGAACCTATTTTAATAATGCTATTGCTTTATCATTTAGATTATGGTGGAAAAGAGTATGGAACTTTTTATTTGACATTTTCTATTAGTTATCTAGGTTAAAATTAATAGTACATTATAAAAATGACCAGCAATTCAAATGCATGTCAACATCGTGGCTCTTTCTATCGATAATTAATGTCTCATTTTTTTTTATTGCGAGCTCCGAATGTATGGGAAGAGTTGCCCATAGTCCAATTTGTCCACTTAGTAAGACGGTCCACTTCGCTTAGCTCACAATGACACATGAGACTCGTAATAGAAATGTCTTGTATTTATAGGAAGAAGGAGCAATGTCTCATTGCTTTAGAACTAAGTTGATGCGTTTCAATAATTTGGCTTAAAGTTTGTGCTTTTTGAAAACAAATTTAAAGTGAAAAAAAGAGATTAAAGTTTGAGCTTTTTCACAAAAAAAAATGATACATCATTACCTTTATGTCATATAATTATCCACGTGACGTGTTGATTTAACGATCTTCAATTTTGATGAGAACCGAATCCAAGATAAAATTCAAATTTCATGCCTGAGAAAAAAAGTTCTCTATAATTCAATTGAAAATGAAGGTTCTTCATTTTCTTGTGCAATTATCTCAACTATAAACTATTTTTATACACATTCCACCATCAAGGTATTGGTAAATTTTAGCAAATGTATTTTAAAAGGAATTTATTTCTAATTTTTTGTCATTATTCTTGTTACTAATATTTTGAATCCTACTTAAATCGGAAACTCATCTGATCCAAAAAAAACATCCCTTCCTTATCAATGAGCCTATGATTGAAGGGTCAAAGGGGATCCAAGAGCATCCCCTCTTGCCGAGGCGAGGAGGGCCGAACTTCTAGTGCTAAAATATTACGGTGAATTTTATTTATGATTCAAAATTAATTTATTTTCATATCTTGAGATAGGTATTCTATTATCATAGTTGACCTTTAATTTATATCATTTTAGAAAAATTTCTATATAAATTCTTTAAGAATCTGAGTAAAATTATATTTTTCTTCTATTTTCATCTAACAAATTTTACGTCTACTTAAAATTCACAATTTCCTGTAGTGCATAATATTTCCTCTACACAAATCCTAACAATTCTTTATTCAACAGTCATCATATATCGTCATCAATCTCATCTTCTAACTGGTGCTATAAATTAATGTATAGCTATTAATAGGGGTGTTCACGGGCACGGATCGGATTTGACCCGACCCGTGAACGAACCCGACCCGACCCGGCCAAGGTTGGCTAGGTCGGGTCGGGTCTCCATATTTTTTGGGCTGCGACCCGAACCGACCCGACCCCGGCCGGGCCGGGCCGGGCCGGGTGGTCGGGTTACCACCATTTTTCTTTTTTTTTATTTTTTTGTTTATTTTTTAAATATAAAAAGTATTTATTATTTTATTTTTAATACAAAATAAAGTACTTTTAAATATCAAAAATATTATTTTAAATATCTATATACTTTTCTACATTTAAAATAATTTATTTCATAATTTTTAAAATTTTAAATGATATAAAACTATATATTTAACTAAAAAATAATTAAAAAAATAAAAAATAAAATAAAAAAACCGGGTCTATCGGATCGGGTCGGGTCAACTCGGGTTGGGACAACTCGGGTTGGGATTCCGACCCGACCCAAAAGGGGTTGGGTCGGATTTCCGGGTTCACCGGGTCGGGTGATGGTAAGAATAGTTATCGACCAAAGCATTAAATCATAATTCATTTACACCTTAACTAAAATGGCAAATTGGCATTTTTAACAACAAAAATAATAATTTATTGCGAGCATTTTTTCCCATTTATAGACTGGCAGGACATTTAATTAAATCTTACTAATTTATTAATTAATAATTGTGCGAACTAACTACCATATTGGGAAACATGTAGCCAATTTAATTAAGTGAGAATAATTATCATTAAAAACTACGAGTAACATCATATATTATAAATATTTGTTAACACAAATAATATAAATAATAATTACAGTTATTTAAAATTTACTAAAATATTCTAAAATCTTTGTTTTAAGTTTAACATATTAAAGTGAGAATGTTTAAAATGTGAGAAATTCATATTATCAATTTTCCACACATGATAGGAAAAAAAATTGAGAATATGAAATTGAACGAGATCATTATCTCGAAAAGAAAACTGAGAATTTAATTGAATAATAATTGTTTTTAACAAAATGCACTTATTCCCAACTTATAATAATGCTTCTCGACACTATTTGAATTGGTATTCCAACTAGGAAAATATTGAATTAAATAATTAATATTTTTCCTGCATTATCCCTACCAAGTGACTCCTTTCCAATGTAGTCTTGTCAAGTCTTTATTTTTGGAATTAGTAAATAGGCAAGGTTGGGATTCAATGATGTGAGAATAATTTTAGTGATAAATGATCCTATAAATTTTTGGAAACTCCAATAATAATAATTAAGGGAATTTTTTATTTTGAAAAATAAGTTTTAGCATTCACTATTTATGTCGGACTCAACAGCATTAATAATTCTGATATATCCAAAATTCTTAGTAAGTTAAGTATCCAATCATAATCACTAATAATTCCAATTTTGAATATTTCTATGGTTTGGAGGTTCACATGATAAAAATATTTAATTCATCTTCGGCATTTCATTTATCTCCATTAGTGCCGCCCTAATTGAATTTTTTTTTTAAAAAAATCTAAGCTTTCTTTAGATAAAATTTTAAAATTTAATGAAAATTAGGTTGATGATTATAGATTCATAATTAATTAATCAAATTGGTGATTTTTGAAGAGTTAAAAATAATTATTCACACTCTACTTTTTATTTCTTCCCAATCAAATTACAAATACATAAAATCTTCTTAAAAATAATAAAAAATTATCTGACTTATCCTTTCCTATATCTCATATATTAAAATTTATATCCAAACAAGTAATAGATTAAATTAATATAACACATCCTATAAATTTATATTCAAATATGATTTATACAAATAACCAAACAAAATCTTAAATTTACTTGGAGTGAGTTGGATTTAGAAGATTTGCACAATGGATGCTACTTTTAAAAAAATTAATTAAGATTAGAGTGATGAGTAGGTCCAAAATCTCAAATCAGTAATTTTTTAGGAGCTAAAACAATTATTCATATTCTATCCATTATTTCTTCTCATTTAAATTTAAAATAATTAAAAAAATTAAATAATAATAATAATAATAATAATAATAATAATAATAATAATAATAATTAACATAATTATAGTAACATAATTAATTTTATTAAATGTATACCCAAATATGACTCATCTTAAATACTTACCAAGTTCAATTTCACCCATCCTTACCATCTCAACCCATTCCTAAATTATGAAACAAAAGTTTAAATTTTCTTATGAGTTCTCCAAATTATTTCGGTATTTTTCATATTTTGATTACTAGGAGTCACTTGGGTTTCCTTCCTCCTTATAAAAGAGGAGGCTCTCTATTTTTTTGGCAGAGGGAGGGAGGGAGGTCTCTGGCTGTGCTATGTATGCCTTGTAGATAGAAAGATTGATACATAGAAGAGGGAGGCATCTTTGCTGGCGAGGAAGGCGAAGGATCGAAGCTTTCTTTGACGGCGCAATCGGGGGAGAGCGGGAGGACGACGACGTAGTCGCCAAAGTGAACTAAAGAAAGAGAGAGGGCGAGGACTTCGTGCGGGCATTGCGCGAGTCGAGGGTTGCAGGCGGTAAAAAAGTAGATGCCCTGTTGACAATGGCGGCCTCCCCTCCTCCGCTGCAGGCTGCTGAGAAGAAACACGGCTGGTGGCTCAGCAACAGGAAGGTCTGTTTTTGCGTGTTTCTTTCTTTGTTTTTTTGTCTTGTTCTCCTTTTCCTCCTGTCTGGTCTCAATGGCGTCTGTTCCTGAGTTTTCGTTAGGTTTTAGGATTGAGTTTTCGTGTTTTTTTTTCTCCTCTGTTCAGCTTTAGAACAGTCTCTGGTTTGCTGTGAACTTTTGGCTTTCTCTGGTAGATTCTGTGATAAGAACAACGCCGAACTGTTTCGCGGTTTTCGCTTGCTTATTTCTGTCAGGAACACAGGAACTTGTTCTAAATAATCATGTCAACAAACTACCGAAATTTAATCGCGATTGCTTCTGCATCGTTTCCATGTCGAGAGAGAAAATTTTGACCTTCAAGTTACATCTCGTTCTCAGTCTCCGTCTACAGCGATGTTTTGGTGGTTTTCTCTGTCCTTAAGTAGATGTATTTCTGTTCAGATCGTCGACAAGTATCTCCGTGAAGCGAGAGCGCTCATCGCGACGCGGGAGCACTCCAAGGTGTCCTCCGCCGTCGGCCTCCTCGACGCGGCCCTCGCCGTGTCGCCGCGCCTGGAGCCGGCGCTGGAGCTCAAGGCGCGCTCGCTCCTCTTCCTGCGCCGCTTCCGCGACGTGGCGGACATGCTCCAGGACTACATCCCCAGCTACCGCACGGGGAGCCCAGGCAGCGGGGACGAGTACTCCTCGTCCTCCTCCGGCTCCTCCGGCGACCACTCCTCCGCGGCGCTCTCCAGGGAGCGCGCCAAGCTGCTCTCACCCAGCCGCGAGCGGTCGTCCGCCGACGACGGCGACCGGCCGTTCCGGTGCTTCTCCGTCGCCGATCTCAAGCGCAAGGTCCTCGACGGGCTGTCCAGGAACTCCGGCAGAGAAGGCCACTGGAGGTTAGTGTCTGCAACTCTATTAATTAATTAATTAACCTAATATATTTTAGGTCAATTAACCTAATACTTTTAATTAAGCCGAAACTAATTAAATGGTCAACCTTAATTAAATGCTTAACCAATTATAACCTCATGGTTTTTAGCAAGGAGTTCTTTTCAAGTGCTCTTTTATGAAACCAAAATTTGGCATTCCCCCTTAAAAGATATTTATATTATTATGATGTGCTATTTTTTTTCGAAATCCATTAATTTTAAAATCATTAGTATTTGATTAATTCAATATTACGATACAAATAAATCTTGATTAATGTCAATTGCATAATAAAAAAAATGTATTTAGGAGTTATTATTTGACAGCCAGAGTTAGGCCATCAAAGTTGCTACTTGTTAGTAAAGGTGTTCATCTCTTGCTTTGAAGTCACTCAAAATTAAAGTGTATGAGTAGGTTGCAAATAATTTTTTTTTAAAGAAGTTCTCAATAATGTGCCATCTTTTTTAGGAGAGAGAAAGTCAATAGAAATCTAAACTAGGATACAGACAAGAAACAAAACTCTGGATTTGCTTCTGAGTTCACCTCCCTTGCCGAAATCTAAGGCTTTGAGGGCGTGACATAAATGAATAGGCCAAATCTAGCAATTTGTCACGTCTCATTAAAAAATACTTGTTACGGGCGAACCGGGCGGTTTGAACCGGATCATTTGGTTCTCTTCTCTAACTCCTCTTCTGTGCTGTGTTTGAACCAGGTATTTGGTGCTCGGCGAAGCGTGCAGCCACCTGGGGCTGATGGAGGACGCCATGGTGCTGCTCCAGACCGGCCGCCGCCTAGCATCCGCCGCGTTCCGGAGGGAGTCTGTCTGCTGGTCCGACGACAGCTTCGCCTCCTGCGCGAACTCCTACGCCACCGCGGTCGCCGGCGCGCCACCGTCCGAATGGGATTCCGCGTCGCAGCTTCTGTCCCACATCAAGCTGCTGCTGAGGCGCCGCGCTGCTGCCGTGGCCGCGTTGGACGCGGGCCTCTCGGCGGAGGCCGTGCGACACTTCTCCAAAGTGCTGGACGGGCGGCGCAGCATCCCGAGTGGGTTCGCCGCTGGTTGCTTGATCGGCCGCGCCTCGGCGTATCGCGCTTTAGGCCGCCTAGCCGAGGCCATAGCGGACTGCAACCG
This sequence comes from Pontederia crassipes, assembly GCA_030549335.1. Lineage (NCBI taxonomy): Eukaryota > Viridiplantae > Streptophyta > Magnoliopsida > Commelinales > Pontederiaceae > Pontederia > Pontederia crassipes. The sequence continues at coordinate 36,732,449 of CM060197.1, read as the reverse complement.
CGCCCTCGCCATAGACACCTCCATCCCGGCCCTCCGTGCCCGTGCCGACCTCCTCGAGGCCGTGGGAGCGCTGCCCGATTGCCTCCGCGACCTCGACCATCTCAAGCTCCTCTACGACGCGATAAACCGTGACCGGAAACTTCCAGGGCCACCGTGGCGCCGGCACAACGATGTCCGGTACTGCGACATCCCTGCGAGCCTTCGTGCTCTAACAGCGCGAATTCAGCAGCTCCGGCGCCGCGTCCAGGCGGGTGAAGTGTGCGATGTGGACTACTACGCGCTAATAGGCGTCCAACGTGGTTGCAGCCAGTCGGAGCTGGAGCGCGCGCAGCTGCTGCTCACATTGAAGCATAAACCGGAGAAGGCGACTGCCTTCATTGACCGATTGGAGTTTGCGGACGATTACCGGGACATGGACGCTGCCAGGGATCAAGCAAAGATTTCAGCGTCCATTCTGTACCGAATGTTGCAAAAGGGCTACGTTAGAAGCGTGTCGGCAATCATGGAAGAGGAGGCGGCCCAAAAGCAAATGGTGAAGGAGGCTTCGGCCGTCTCAGCTGAAATTCAGGCGACTGCAGCAGTGAACACCGCGCCGGTTCAGGTCTCGGAAAAGCCGAAGGCCGAGAGGAATTCCTGTGAGGCAGAATGCTGCTCGGAGGCCGAGAAGGTCGCAGTTGCCGCTGCTGCAGCTGCCGCGGCGGCGTCTGTGTTCCAAGGGGTGTTCTGCCGGGACATGGCGGTGGTGGGCAGCGTGTTAGCCCACAGGGACATTCCGGTGAAGTATGAAGCCCTGAGTTGCTGATTTGGTGGACTTGAGGCGGGAAGCGGGCCATGATCGACGTGGATTTGAATTTGTTGACCATTGTACAGTTCCTTAGGTGGAATTATGGATGGAAAATTTTGCTTCTACTTGACTGTCGAGTGCACATGGATCCTTACAGTGCACTTGGATCCTTTCTATTCTTCTCTCTCTCTCTCTCTAGCCGTTGAATAGGTTCTTCCTATTTTAGAACTCCAGACTTTTGTTGTTATCTGTATTAAAGTGTACAGATTAGTAAGATTCCTTCTCAGCTTTCTCTTTTTGCTTACTGCAATGTCTAGTCTTTGAGAAATATTCTGTCCAATGGAGTACCAAAATTTTACTTCCACGCTTTCGCAACAAGAGTTCGATCAGCAACTAATCATGCATAATGTTGAGCTACAAGTACTAGTATACAACTCCACAGTTAATTCTGGACCTCTGGCTTCGTGATTAACACATCGAGGTAGCTATATGAACAATAACATCAGCAGCAAGAAAACAGTATAAACTCCAGGCTCAAAGACACATGTCATGACTCATGAGTGTACTGTGTACTGACGATAGAAATAAAGCCGATTCGAGTCAATCAATCGTGCATGCATGCATAGCGAAACAAAACTTTTGTCTCAGATTTCAGAGGAGAGGAGAGGAGAGATAGTGAGTGAGAGGAGCGAGAGAGGAAGCGAAAGCCAGTGTCATTTCGTAGTACAGCAGCAAACTTTGACGAAGGTTGGGTCCTGAACCCAAACACGTGGTCACCTCACATCAGTAGCGCGAGCTCAGTACCCTGTGCACTGTTCGCTGCTACACTCCCGCAGCAACAAAAATGTTGCCTTGCCAATTCAGTAAAATCCCCTCCCTCTCATCCCTATCTTTTGATCCTTCACAGTTGCCCTGCTTTCTGTTCCTGCCATCCCCCTCCTCTGAATCATCAATCTCTGCATTACTAAATTTCTCTAAACATCAATTCCACTATGTTCAAGTCACACTGAGAGGCTCAAAATAGCTTGCAACTTAGTCATGCTGAACATTGCGAACACTTTTTTGTCATCTAATTCAGACAAAAAAAAGAGAGAAACCAATAAGAGAGCCAACCATCGAACAAAAATTGGATGTTTACTTCGTTTTCCTCATTGGGTTCGGAGATCAATCATTTAAATATTTGTGCAGCTCTAGAGCCTTTTGAGACTTTCATGTGGGGGATCATAAATCTGAGCGTACGAGTGCACAGCTCGAGGAAGAACACGAGGTGGAGTGGCATTGATCAGTGGCGTGGTGGAGGCGTGGCCTCGATGTCCATTAACGAGGGCTTATTATTCTGCATGTCCTCGAGGGCTCCAACATCTGACCCATCTCGCCTTGCCAAGATGTGCATGACACTGTTAAACTAAAACATATAATAGTTGCTTAAAGAACCCTCAAAAAGTATGCCACACATGCATCTGATACCACTTTACATGAACACCAACCAACTCCTGTGGGCTAACCATGTTGCTGTAACTTGTGGCATCATCCAGATTGCAGATTCACACCAGTAAAGTGCTATGTAAATATATATATATTATCTTCTTATACAATTTGGTGATTAGTTTTTCTTTTTCTTCTTCAAGATAAGTGAATGCCCAAAGTAAGTTAACCTGCTCAAATAGACAATTGATACAGCTAAGACTAATATGAGGTCTGCTGCAGAGAGTTGTAGATAAGGAAGTCATTTGTTCGACTTTACTATTTTGTTTTATCTCTTTCAAGTGGAAGGGAGGATCCAATGAATAGTTCATCTGATGCACATATAGGACATGTTGTTTAATACTGAAAAAAAATGCAGATGCCATTATGAAGATGAAGAGGAAAAATATAATGTTGAAGTTAAAATATGTCAATTTGACCTTTTCAAGTTTTCCACACTTCAAACACGAACTTTGCAGCTATCATACTTTGAGAGAAAAAAAACATACTTTTGCATTCTCCAAGATATCTGATGGAAGCAAACAAAAAAAATATGTCCAGGAGTCGTGCATAGCTGCTAATAGCCAGCATGAACCAGTGCAGGCTGTGAGTTTTTTTCTCGAGTCCTTACTGATGATGAATCTGGCCAGGGTGGACAGGTTTGAATTATGCAAGAAAAAAACAGTAGTGCTGTTGTCATGTACACCATTGTTCTTCCAGATGCTTATCCTGTGCTGATTCTTCTTGCACAGTTGTGTGAAGGATGTAATGTAATGCTACCCCCAATACATGCTTCAAAAATCATCTGCAAATTGGTTGAGCAGCATGTGAACTCTGATACATGATTTCTACACCAATGTGACCATTGGCCAACATTTGGCAGAAATTAAAATAATTGAAAGTTATATATTAATGCTGCAAGTCTGCAAGTATCACCAGCGTCAACTTTGTCCACATCCTTTGATTCCATGCTTCCGCACAAAGATTACTACTTTACACGTTGCAGACGTCTAACTTGAAGTATAAACAACAGGGATCAATTTAAAATGGAAAGGAGTGATTTGTTTAATTTGCAGCAATAACATTCTGAATAAGCCTCAGTTTAATTGACTCTGTGCTATGATGAGAATGCATGGTGCATCCAGATGCAGACTCTTGATCCATTTTACTTGTGGTCATGAGAATATGCTTGGGAACAAGTATGCCAAATGCTTTTGGATCTTTACTTGATCATGTGCTATAAGAAATTAATTAGAAGGCACCAATTATCTTCCCTACAGGAACCCTAATCCAACTTACTTTGCACATTTAGATAACTCCACTAAGGGGTCATTATTATGCTTGATTTTTTTAATAACTGAACGTTGATTTGGAGTGGATAATAAGGTAAGTGTAAACTGACTAGAGGGATTGTATATGCTGCTTATTAGGTGTTAATTTCGTTTGTTTAATGGTAAGAGATGGTGCTAGAATTATAGGAGACAAAGGAAAAGGTAGAGATGGGTCACCTGATGATGGCTCATATGCATGTGAGAATGTGAAAAAAAATAATGGATTATTTAAAGATAAGAGATAATCTATTAGCAAAATAACCTAACTTTAACCAAATATGGAGGTGGATGCTGCTACTATAAGCCCAAATAGGATCACTCAAGGGAAGTCTCTCAGGACAGTGGAGTCTACAAAATTCTTTAGAATAGGCCATTGCTTTATTCCACAAAACAAACTAGTTGGACTGATACAAACCCAAGTTGGTCTGGATTGGATATCAGCTTCTTATCGGGTCTCGAATTTAAATCTTGTAAAGGTCTCGATCAAGGCAGTTAAGTTCGAGAGTTCAAGTAAATTTGGTCTAACGTTCGTAGACTTGATGCATAGTTTTAATTCGTAAATTCGTAGAATCAATGTACAACTCAATTTAGTCATAAAATATTTGATATATATAAAATAAATATCAAATATCTTTGAGAAAGTACATGTAAACTATAATAATGAACTATGAAACATCAATTATCTAGAAGCCTATTTCAAAAGTTAATACTTAATTTTTTTTGTGTAAATAAAGTTAATACTTAATTGATAATTGTTCTCTAAAATCAAATTAAATTTATGCATGATCCAAACAAAAAATTTCAAACAAAGTAAAATAATCTAACCATCTCAATTTGCAACTATCAAGTAAAATATATATTACATAGTCTATATCACAACTTAATAAAATAGAGTATAATTATATTCCACTAACTTTAAATAAGCTATTACTATTTTTTTCTTATAAGCTTAGTTATTGCTTTTGAGATCAGTATTTGATTAGATGACTAATTTGACTAAGGAATTATTCAACTATTTAAATAAAAGAAAAGATTTAAAACAATGTCTCACCTTCAAAAACACATTTATTTGTTCTCATAATGATTCTAACACATTGTCGATCTTGCCACAGTTACATTCAAATTCTTCTTATTTCAAGTGCTGCTAATATTCTTTTAAACTCAAACTTTACCTTGCATACTATATATTCGAAAACAAAGATGTTGCTTCTCCCTAATATCCTATATGGAGTGTCCTCTCAATTTTCTAGGTCATATAATAGGAAAATACCAAGTGAAAATAAATTCGTCGAATCTACGAATTTATCAATGTGATTCTGCTGGATCAACGACTTTACCTATTCTACTCGCGAGTTTACTGAGTTAACCTAGATTGCGAGTCCACCCCGTTTTTGTGCGCTACTTAGGCATAAACTCTTAAACTCATACGAGTTTACGAGTTAATTCGCGAATTTAACAGCCTTGGTCTCGATCTTAAATCTTGTGAACAGAAAAACTTTTCGGTGAGAACCTCACTCGTCATAACCAAATGTATTGTTCAGAGCGACACTAGATTAGTCAGATTTGATGGTGGACCGATATTCCAACTTATGACTAGTGCATATAATTCTTAACATCATATGTGTTGGACAACGCAACTTTCTGAATACTAGGGTGACAATCGAAAAATATATGTAACAACCCGAATTTTTAGAAAAATAAATAAAAGATATTTATTTTAATTTAATGGATCTGAAAATCTCAATGTTAATATTTTGGATTTAATTAATTCCGAAATTCAAGGAAAATTGGAAAAGATGGATAAAGAGATAAGAAGTAATTTGAAAGGGATTGAAATTAATTAAGTTGTTATGATAGGAAAATAATTAATTTCGGATTTAATTAAATATGAGAAAATATGAGGTGATAAATTGTGATGGATGACATTCTAAAAGAGTCCAAGGTCCAATAGAATTGAAAATCATAAGTCTGCACTATAAATAGGCATTAAGAGGTGGCTGGAAAATCCCTTTCAGCCAAATAAATTTTTTTGCACCACAAGCCTATCTTTTCCTCTCATTTGCATGCGAACCGAGGCACCCCCGAGAGCACGCGGTGGCTGGTTTCGAAGCCGGCATATAGGAGAAGATCTTACAAGTGGTGGCCGTGAGTTTTGGGTCGTGGACCGAGAGAAATTGCCGGCCAAAGTTCGGCGTTTGTGCAATTTTTCCAGAGAGGGAATTCTGTTAGTTTTTCAACAAACTTTAGGTACGTAGGGGAATTCCTATATCGTCGATTTACCGCAACATGGAACCCTATTTTCTTCTCCTTTATACCAAGATTTCATTGATATATTATATGCATAGTTTGGACATCGTATGACATAGTTATTGTGGCCGAAAAATCATTTTGAAACACATTTTTTCGCCGCAACCGAACCCGACCCGGGTTCCGGCCAACACGGTCCGGGTTGAGGCCGACACAGCCCGGGTTCAGGTAAACACGGCCTGGGGTTCATTCGAACTCGGACCACGTTGGTGTGTTTGGGATTATGGTCCGACGCGGACCGGGTTAGAGACGACGCGGTTCGGATTTTTTGACGACATGGTCCGTTTTCTTTGGACGCGATCCGTGTTGAGTCGAGGCATTGACACAAGCGTGAACCGGCCAACTCGGCCCGGGTTCACACCAAACTAAGCTCGGGTTTGCCCTGGCCGAGGAAATTTAGATTGTTTTCGAACACAGCCCGGGTTCCACTCGATGCGGGCCGGGTTCTGGGGACAGAAAACGTAATTTGTAATATTTTATTATAAATAATTGAATAGTTACTATAGTTAATTATTTCGATTCATCCTCGATTATATTGTTAGCAGATCTGACCTCGTCAAATTTTACTACATTTGATTTGAGATTATCATTATTGTTACTCTATCAGATCTTGTTATTCATTATAGTATTGATTCAGTAGTTTTCCTCTGATTGGATTCTTGTTTAACCTATATTGAATTGTTAAAGATAGGCCTTTAGGATAAACAAGATAAAAAATGAAAACTGTTGGGTCTCCATGTTCTTAGATTGTCTTTAAGCCCCCTAGGCCATTATTTTTATAATCATGAGTTTTTTCTACACTGGATTCATGCAGGTGAGATGATAGAAGATGATGATGCAGGTGGTCAAGCTCAATGACAGAGATATTGCACATGGTGTAGGATTAAATCCTACTAAATTATTGGATTAGTTTTTATTTTTCACATATTTAGTATGGTGGAGTCATGGACATTTCCAACTCCTTAACATTATAGATTGTTAGATGATCTTATTATTATTTCACATTTATAGAGTCTATTTTTCACAAAAAATATTTATATAGAATTTTGTAGCTTTTAGGACGACTCTGAGTATGTGAAAGTCACGTGAGTCTCTGGGCGTTACAAAAAGTATCAGAGCCTAAGAAGAGATACTTCTTAGCTGTCTCTAATAGATAGAATTGAGTTCATATGCAACTGTCACGAGCAACCACTGCAACCATCAAGTAGGGTTAAGTAAGTATTGAATTGAGATATGAATTATGGAGCTCATATTAATTTTATTGCATTGTTATTGTTGTATTGGGACAACTGCTATGGCTTTTTCGGATCACATTCCATGAGACCCTAGGAGCGGATCGCAATGGGCTCTCCAAGCCCAAGGCTCAATGAGCAGCAGATTCAAGGCCCTTAGATGAATGGACATCAGGAGGAACATATGAGGCAGGGGTCTTTACCTCATGGACCTCACTCTGCTCACACTGCGTACTCTCATTCCGAGAGTTATGCATGGCAGATTGCTCAAGATCGCAAGGACACCATAGAAAGGTTCTTGAAGTTGCAGCCCCCTAAGTTTGATGGGAATGACGACTTCGAGAATGCTGAAAGATGGATCGAGGACTGCAAGCTGATATATGCCAGTCGTAAGTTGAATGGAGAAGCCAGGAACTGGTGGAAGGTTGCTAAACTTACAATGTTCTCAGGCCAGAATCATCTCACCTGGGAGGACTTTAAGAAGGCCTTCAGAAATAGATTTATCCCTGCTTATGAGAGGGGCAGGAAGCAAAAGGAGTATCTCACACTGCAGCAAGACAACATGATTATAAAGAAGTACCTGATCAAGTTCCTGAGCTTGGAAAAGTATTCGACCCTACAACAGACAGAACTGAATCGTGTGAAGCGTTGGGTAGATGGCTTAAAGCCCAACCTCAGAGAAAGAGTTAAGGGTAGATGGCTTAAAGCCCAACCTCAGAGATCGAAAGAGTTAAGGGAGGGAACTGTCAAACCCTCCAATTTGCTGAAGAGTTTGCCATATACCTAGAAAATGACGATCAGGCAGGAGCCCGACAGTAGTATCAGGCACCTGCAAATCAGCCCCAACAACAAAATCATAATAGAGATCGCAGACATGACAACAGACATGACAATCATCATCGCAATGATCGGAATAGGGGCAGGCCGTATCCTGAGAGGAGGGAGCAGCAGAAGGCCTGTGATTTCTGCCACCGATTCCATCCCGGTGAGTGTTATCGGAAGACAGGCGCATGTATGAATTGTGGCAAGGTGGGCCACTTCGCCCGAGAATGCAAGGAACCAAGGCGCGCTGCACCACCTCCTCTACGCAATGATGGACCACCGAAGATGGTGCAATGCCGAGTCTACAACGTGCAGCCTACTGATGAGCAGAAAGCAAACAATACCATTCAAGGTACGCTTAAAAATTGATGGTGTTCATGCTAATATATTATTTGATTTTGAAGCTACACACTCCATTTCGGAGCAATTTGCTCCACTATTGAGTATGAAGCCACAAACAACAGGATTCCCACTCGACATAAGCACATCTTTGGGGTCCATCGTCACCCAAAAGTATATTCCCAAAGTGTTAGTCGAAGTGGAATGCAAGAACTTCTTGGCAGACTTAATCGTCATCCTGATCAAGGATTACGACGTAGTGTTGGGCATGGATTGGTTGTCCTACCATGACGCCTACCTACATTACCGACCAAAAAAGATCGTGATCGGAGCACTAGGAGGACCACAGACCATCATCAGAGGCACGCCACTGGAGTAGACAAGTTACTGGTGACAACTATCAAAGCTCAGAAGTTATTAAAGAAAGGATGCCGAAGATTCTTGGCAAGTGTGGTTAAGATGGACCGGGCTAAGATAGATCGAGATAGTATTGAAGTGGTGAAGGAATTCTCGGACGTTTTTCCAAATGACGTCACAAGACTACCACCACAGCGAGAGATCGACTTCTGCATCGACTTGGTGCCGGGTACTGCACACATCTCGAAGGCACCATATAGAATGGCTCAAGTAGAGATGCTGGAATTGAAGACCCAAATCCAAGAGTTGTTGGATAAGGGATTTACTCGATCGAGCGTCTCTCCATGGGGCACTCCGGTGTTATTTGTGAAGAAGAAGGATGGGTCTATGCGACTGTGCATAGACTATCGGATGTTGAACAACGTCACAATAAAGAATAAGTATCATCTACTAAGAATCGACGACCTATTCGACCAATTGTCTTCGGCAAAGGTGTTTTCAAAAATTAATTTAAGAAGTGGTTACCATCAGCTTCGGATAGCTGATGACGATGTGCCAAAGACAGCTTTTAGGACAAGATATGACCACTATGAGTTTCTAGTGATGCCATTTGCACTGACCAATGCTCCGACAGCTTTTATAGATTTGATGAACCGAGTATTCAGACCATATCTGGACAAACTTGTAATTGCTTTCGTCGACGACATTCTGATTTATTCGTTGAGCCCGGAGGAACATGAGGAGCATCTACGGATTATGCTACAGACCCTGCGAGAGCACAAGTTGTACGCCAAATTTTTAAAATGTGAATTTTGGTTGGAAGAGATAATGTTCCTCGGACATATCATCAGTAAGGATGGGATATCAATGAATCCTGCCAAAGTGGAAGCAGTTGCCAACTAGGAGCAACCAAAGAACGTATCGAAAATCATGGGCTTCCTTGGACTAGCAAGATATTATCGGAGATTTTACAAAACTTTTCTAAGATTGCGTCTCCACTGACTAATCTCACAAAGAAGGGCGTCAAGTATGAATGGTCACAGAAGTGTGAAGACAGCTTCCAAGTGTTAAAGAAAAGATTGATGACGGCGTTTGTTCTCACCATACCTTCAGGCCAAGAAGGTTATGTGATTTACAATGACACATGTGGCACCGGCTTGGGGTGCGTCTTGATGCAATATGGAAAAGTCATCGCCTACACATCAAGGCAATTGAAGAAACATGAGAAGAATTATCTGACACACGATATCAAATTAGAAGCGGTGATCTTCGCCCTCAAGATCTGGAGGCACTACCTTTACAACGAAGAGTTCGAGATCTTCACATATCACAAAAGCTTGAAGTACATCTTCTCCCAGCGTGAACTGAATATGCGTCAGAGGAGATGGATCAAATTTTTGAAAGATTACGAGTTTGCCATCAATTACCATCCCAGAAAGGCGAACTCAGTGGCTGATGCACTCAGTAGAAAGTGGGTAGGATCACTCGCATGCTTGAGAGTGAGTCGCTGGAATATGATTGACTGCATTATAAAAGTCAGTCCAATGACTAGCAGTGATGGTGTACGGATTATGGCACACCTCGGCATGCAACCTGAACTACTATTGAAGATTGGAAAAGCACAATCGAATGATAATAAATACAACCACCTACTCAAGTTGTGCGAAAATATTTCTGCTGACTTTTCAGTCATAGATGGAGTGATCAAATAGAGGGGACGTTTGTGGGTCCCCGATAATGAAAGATTAAGAAGATAAGTGCTTGATGAATGCCACAAATAAGAATTTGTCATTCATCCTGGAAGCACAAAAATGTACAAGGATTTGCAACGGACCTTTTGGTGGAACAAGATGAAGAAGGATATAGCAGAGTACGTTGTAAAGTGTATAGTATGCGTTGAGCATCAGAGGCCATATGGAGTTCTGCAGAAACTTGGAAACCCTCAATGGAAATGAGAAAAGATAACGATGAATTTTGTTACAAGGCTTACAAGAACCCAGCAGAGCCATGATGCGATATGGGTGGTAGTGGATCGATTCAGTAAAGCGGCTCACTTCATCCCCATCAAATGGAAGCAATCCGTCGAAAGCCTGATGGACATTTATATTAAGGAGGTTATCCGACTACATGGAGTGCCAGCCTCCATTATGTCGGATAGAGATCCACGATTTCTGACTAAGTTTTGGCGGAGCATTCAGAGTGCATTTGGAACAAAGTTAAATTTCAGCACGGCGTTCCATCCTCATATAGACGGGCAGTCTGATCGCACCATACAAACATTGGAAGATATGCTCCAAGCATGTGCATTGGACTGGAGTGACAGTTAGGACACGCATCTCCAACTAATTAAATTTGCATATAACAACAGATACCACTTTAGCATTGGCATGACACCCTTTGCAGCCATGTATGAAAGACCATGTTGTTTCCCCATCTGTTGGAGTGAAGTGGGAGGATGTCAATTCTTGTCGGAGGAAGTGTTAAAGCAAACCATGGAGGATGCTGAAAAGGTTCGCCTTATTAGAGAAAGGCTGAAGGCAGCATTCACAAGACAAACGACTTATGCTGATAAGAAAAGAACAGAGCAAATCTTTAAAGTTGGAGATCGAGTGATGCTGAAAGTTTCTCAAATGAAAGGAGTAATGAGATTCAGCAAGAAGGGCAAGTTGAGACCTAGGTATGTTGGTCCATTTGAGATACTTGCCTTGATTGGAGATGCAGCCTGCAGATTGGTGCTACCGCCATCATATGGACACGTGCATAACGTCTTTCACGTGTCAATGTTGCGCAAGTATCGGCATGATGATGTTAATATGGTGAATATGGAAGAACCAAACTTGAATGTGGACCTGACATACGCCGAACAATCCATAGAGATATTTGAGTATCAGACCAAGCATTTGAAGAATAAGATGGTACCCATGGTAAAAGTGTCTTGGACACATCATAGAGATGAAGATGCCACTTGGGAATTAGAAAATAAAATAAGGAAGGATTTTTCAGAATTATTTAAATAGATTGATATAGAACTTTTCCCCTTAAACAAATTCGATGACGAATTTATTTTTAAGTAAGTTATGATGTAACAACCCGAATTTTTTAAAAAATAAATAAAAGATATTTATTTTAATTTAATGGATCTAAAATTTTCAATGTTAATATTATGGATTTAATTAATTATAAAATCCAAGGAAAATTTGAAAAGATGGATAAAGAGATAAAAAGTAATTTGAAAAGGATTGAAATTAATTGAGTTGTTATGATAGAAAAATAATTAATATCGGATTTAATTAAATCTGAGAAATTATGAGGTGATAAATTGTGATGGATGGCCAAGATTGATTCTAAAAAAGTCCAAGGCCCAATAGAATTGAAAATCCTAAGTCTACACTATAAATAGGCATTAAGAGGTGCTTGGAAAACCCCTTTCAGCCAAACAAATATTTTTGCATCACAAGCCTATCTTTTTCTCTCATTTGCACGCGAATCAAGGCACTCCCGAGAGCACACGATGGTTGGTTTCGAAGCCGGCATATAGGAGAAGATCTTCCAAGTGGTGGCCGTGAGTTTCGGGTCGTGGACAAAGAGAAATCGCCGGCCAAAGTTCGGCGTTTGTGTAGTTTTTTTCAGAGAGAGAATCCAGTTAATTTTTCAGCCAACTTTAGGTACGTAGTGGGAATCCCTATGTCATCAGTTTACCGCGACATGGAATCCTATTCTCTTCTCCTTTATACCAAGATTCCATTGATATATTATATGCATAGTTTGGACATCACATAGTTATGGTGGCTAGAAAATCATGTCGAAATGCATTTTCCGTCGGCAACCGAACTCGACCCGGGTTCCGGCCAACACGGTCCAGGTTGAGGCCGACACGACCCAGGTTCAGATAAATACGGCCCTGGTTCAATCGAACTCGGACCGTGTTGGTGTGTTTGGGATTATGGTCGGACGCAGACCAGGTTAGCGACGACGCGGTCCGAGTTTTCCGACGACACAGTCCATTTTCTTTGGACGCGATCCCTATTGAGTCGAGGCATTGACACGGGCGTGAATCGGCCAATTCAGCCCGGGTTTGCCCTGGACGAGGGGATTTTGATTGTTTTCGAACATGACCCGGGTTCCACCCGATGCGGGCCGGGTTCTGGGGACAGAAAATGTAAGTTGTAATATTTTATTACAGATAATTGAATAGTTACTATAGTTAATTATTTCGGTTCATCCTCGGTTATATTATTAGCAGATCTGATCTCATCAAATTTTACTACATTTGATTTGAGATTATCGTTATTGTTACTCTATCAGATCTTGTTATTCATTATAGTATTGATTTGGTAGTTTTTCCCTGATTGGGCCATTGTTTAACATAAATTGAATTGTTAAAAATATGTCTTTAAGATAAACAAGATAAAAGATGAAAACTGCTCAGTCTCCATATTTTCATATTGTCTCTAAGCCACCTGGGTCATTATTATTATCGTATTGTATATGACAGATAGTGTACTTAAAGATTTGAGATGTCATCTTTTAGGGAAGCTATGACTGTCCTGTGATGGTCATGGTCCCCCGCCATCACAAAGGTATTGTTAGCGCTATTATTGGAGGACGACTTGCCATGATTTGATCTCCCATTGGCCTACATGAAAGAGACATGTAGTTTCTCTTAATTGACTGAGAGCTCCTTGAATAACTCCAAAGATTGAATTGAATTGAATTTAATGGAAATTGAATTGAACTGAAATAGAATGGAATTGAATCGTGGTCATTCGGATTTTTGGCATTGACCGTCTTTGCCTCCTCCCATTGAATTGTATAGAAAAATTATTATCAGCCGATGACCATCGATATTGATAATTGAATTGAATTGGATAGTGTCATACTGATCAGGCATATTGATTATTGATAATTGTTCATTGATATTGATCAGTCTATTGACCTCCTTTCTTGATCATCTTTATTAATTTATGGCTATATTATTTTATTAATTATTGAGCTCTCCTCATATTATTTTATCTAGTGCTATATTGTTATTGCTCCATATTGTCATTGATTTTTCTAGTACTATTTATTTATTGTTTATTATTATGATTAGACCATACGTACTGAGTATTTTTATACTAATGGATTTTCCCTGCATCTACATTCATGCATGTGAGATGATAGAAGATGGTGATGCAGGTGGTCAAACTCAGTAACAGAGATGTTGCACATGGTGTAGGATTAAGTCCTAATAGATTATTGGATTAATTTTTATTTTTCGCATATTTAGTATGGTGGAGTCATGAACATTTTCAGCTCCTTGACATTATAGATTGTTAGACGATCTTATTATTATTTTCGCATTATATAGAGTTTATTTTTCACAAAAAATATTTATATAGAATTATGTAGCGTTTTTTGGACGACTCTGAACACATGAAAATTACGTGGATATCGAGATGTTACAATATATAGTTTGTTAACTTGAACTAGAATGACGATCATTTCCAAATTTATATACCCCCAAAGGCAATAAGCTAGGCAAGGGACTCAGGGAGAACATTTTAGACACTAAAAGATATTGCATAATTCTATGTTGGTATCAGAAAAGATGTTTGAAAAATTCTATTTCTCAACAACAAAAAGTACACATGGGATTAGTAGACTAGTCAGGGTGAATTAAACATTCTTTTGTAAGCAGACCGTTATGTTTTAGCTTCCTAAGATTATATTTTATTGTACTACATATTTGGCATCAATTGTAAATCACAACAATTTTTTTTACTATTTCTTCAAAGTTTCAATTGCATTACTTGAGAGACAAAAAGAGCTGATGGGATAAATTGGTATATTATTTATCACAGTCTTGATCAAAATAATACTAAATTGTATTTGGTTATTATCTTTCTATACTTGAGACATTTGGATAAAATAATTATTAATACAATACATCAAAGTAAGTTTGCAATGACATGTTAAGAAGTAATTTTGTTCTGAGATATTAACATTTGTGTACTTGAAATTGACATAGAAAATAGACTCATTTATCACAAATTGAGAAAAATAATTTCAAGATATCAATGTTGTGTCATTTTATGGAACTGATTTGATATGAATTTATTAAAAAAAGTTATTGACGACTTGAAACCATATGAGATCAGTGAAAATAGTTTTTTTTTTTGGGAAAAACAGCCACAAATAAGGTTGGAAATTTGAGTGGATTACTTGTAAAATGTCAATCACCTACCCGGAATGACTCAAATGCTTCTTTGAGGATCTAGAACTCAACTTGATAACTAGACCAATCTAGATATAAAATGATAAAGTGAAGTAAACCATTCTTAGGAAAATGTATTAAAATAAAATACAATTAAACTTGTACTAAAGGGTCTCCTCCTATGAAGTTAGAGATATAAGGAATTAGTACTGAAAATATAAACAAAAAAAAATTTGAGGTACAAATTAAACTCTCATGCCTATTTTTATGTAGGTATTTGGCCAATAGAATAAAAGAACAAACGACAAAACCTTAAAGATATTGAAATTATAATCAAATATCATAGTGTCAGTTCGGCCCATATTGTATCGGGCCGATCCAATCTGGTCTTTTTAACGTCAAACTTTGGCGCAATTCACTTTTTTTTCCTTTTTTTTCTCCTTGCTATTTGTTTAATTATGAGGAAGGAAAATAAAAGTGAAGTGCATCTCCAACACTGCATTTTATTAATAATAACAAGAATGTTGTAATTGTCGATGAAGGACCCACAAAAGTCACATGATTAAATATGATTAATTTAACGATTATAATTTATTTAGCCTTCCATAATATATTTTATTTTCAAATTATCTCAATAAATATATTATTTTATTTAAGAAGTACATAATCAATTTAATCATGCACCAAGGTGTAGAATGAAGTGTTGTAGAAATTAATTAAATAAAAAGATTCAACTGATGTTCAAGACCTTTTGGATAATTGTAAAATTTATCTTTCATTGTTGAAAATATAAAAAAGGAACAAAATATAATTTTTCGGTTGAGATTTGACACAATCGCATGGTAGGACTACACGGCGTTTTGGCCATAGATCCTTGGAATTTATTTTCTTGATAAAAAAAATGTTGCTCAAACTTTTATCATTTTTACTCCCTTCATTTTTTCACATTTTCCGCTCTTCTACATTTTTCTATTTTTAGTATATTTACTTTTTATTAAGCCTTTTTTTTCATAATTTAAATTTAAAATAAGTTTATGACCATTGTAATAAACAATGTAGTACAAATTGACGACAAATCTATCACGACAGAAAATAAAAAACAAAAATGAATGAATTAGTGAATAAGTATGACAAATTCACGACCGATTGAGAGTGAATTTGTAACACCCCGAGAACCACTTGATTTTCACGTACTCAAAGTCATCCTGAAAGCACTACACAATTCTATATAAATAATTTTTTGTGGAAAAACAAATTCTATAGAATGCTGAATTAATAATAAGATCGTCTAACAAACTATAATATCAAGTGGCTGGAAATGTCCATGACTTCACCATACTAAATATGCGGAAAATAAAAATAAATTCAATAATCTATTAGGACTAAATCCTACACCATATGTAACAACTCTATCACTGAGCCTCATCATCTATATCATCATCTTTCATCATCTCACCTGCATGAATCCAGATGCAGGAGAAAACTCATGAGTATAAAAATACTCAGTACGTAGGGTCTAACCATAACGATAAATAATAAATCAATAGTGCTAAAAAATCAATAATTAATAAGGAGCAATAATCAATATAGCACTGCATAAAACATGATAAGGAGTGCTCATTAACTAATAAAATAATATAGCCATAAATAAATGAAGATGATTAGGAAAGAGGTCAAAAGACCAATCAATATCAATTAACAATTAATAATAATCAATTATGCCTGATCACTATGACACTGTTCAATTTAATAGTTCAATATCGATGGTCAACGGCTAATAATAATTTCTATTCAATTCAATGGACGGAGGCAAAGCCGGTCAACATCAGAAATCTGAATGACCACGATGCAATTCCATTTTATTTCAATTCAATTCAATTTCCATTTAATTCGATTTGATTCAATTCAATCTTTGGAGTTATTCAATTCAATAGAGAGCGCTCAGTCAATTAAGGAAAACTCTATGTTTCTTTCATGTAAGTCAGTGGAAATCAAGCCACGGTAAGCCGCCCTCCAATAGTAGCGCTAACAATAGCTTCGTGATGGCGGGGGACCATGGCCATCACAGGACAACCATAACTTTCCTAAAGGATGACGTCTCAAACCTCTAGGTACACTATCTGTCCCATACGATACGATAAAGAACATGGAGATCTAGGAGTTTTCATCTTTTATCTTGTTTATCCTAAAGACATATCTTTAACAATTCACCTTAGGTTAAACAAAAACACAATCAGGGAAAAACTACTGGATCAATAGTATAATGCATAATAAGATCTGATAAAGTAATAATAACGATAATCTCAAATCAATCTGATAAGATTTGATGATGTCGGATCTAATAACAATATGATCAAAGACAATTAACGATAGTAACTATCCAATCACCTGTAATAAAATATCACAATTTACGTTTTCTGTCCCAGAACTTAGTCCGCATCGGGTGGAACCCGGGCCATGTTCGGAAACGATCAATCTCACTTCGGCCAGGGCAAACTCGGGCCGGATATATGGTGAACCCGGGTCGGGTAGGCCGGTTCACCTCCAAAACAATCACGCCGAATCCGAGTCGAGCCGAAGCCGAACCCGGGTCGGGCCAATAGGAATTCGATCTGGGTTGGTCAATCCAATCCGGTTATGAATCCAACTCGGTCCGGATTCAACAAAATTCGGGCCGAGTTCAGTCACCGACGGAGAAGTACGTTTCGACATGACTTTCCAACCATCATTACTATACCATACAATGTCCAAACTATGCATATGATATATCAACGAAATTCTGGTACAGAAGAGAAGAGGATAGGATTCCATGTGGTGGAAAACTGACGACATAGGAATTCTCCCTACGTACCTAAAGTTGGCTAAAAAATCAACTGGATTCCCTTCTCTGAAAATCTGCACGAACGCCGAACTTTGGCCGGTGATTGCTCTCTATCCTTGTTCCGAAACTCGCGACCACCACCTGAAACTTCTTCTCCTATGTGCAGGCTTAGAAATCAGCCATCGCGTGCTCTCTGGGATGCCTCGGTTTGCGTGCAAACGAGAGAAAAAGGAGGCTCGTGGTCAGAATTCTATTTGGTTGAAGAGGAATTTCTCAGCCACCCTTTAATGCCTATTTATAGGTGCAGGATTGTGATATCAATTCTATTAGGCCTTGGACTCTTTTAGAATCAATCTTAGCCATCCATTAATAATTTATCATATCATAATTTCTCAAATTTAATTAAATCCAAAATTAATTAATTTCCTATCATAATAACTCAATTAAATCCAATCCATCTCAAATTCCTTCTTATCTCTTTAACCATCTTTTCCAATTTGTTTTTGAATTTCGGAATTGATTAAGTTCCGAATATTAATGTTGAGATTTTCATATCCATTAAATTAAAATAAATATTCTTTATTTATTTTCTCAAAATCCGGGTTGTTATAGAATTTGAACTAAATAATTTTTTTTTCACAAAATATTTCATTATGTTCTCGGACATACTTTTTTTTATAGCCCATTCTCACTGAGAAGTGGTACCGACGTCCTAAGGTGCATGGCCCTAAGTTCCATTTTACTGAAACATGTAGGATTAATAGTGCTTAGTTTTACTTTAGAAAACATTTCTGATATTTTTAAAATGGATAAACGACCACAGTAAAGAAGCACCCTTGCAAAATCTCTTCCACAAGAAAAAAATATCTGCACATTAATTTTAAGATTACAGAATCTTGAGCCTTCATTTAAATGTTACTAATTTCAGGACCAAGAATCGTACAGTAAAGCTATTGCAAAAAAAGGGAGAGAGATCGTATAAAAACCAAAGAACTTTTACGAGATTCATCATAAATTGGGCTACATTCTAAGATAGCGATGACTTTTTTATTATCAAATATTAATGATTACAATAATGCAAAATAACTCATTCGTCATGAAATTTATATAGAGAATTCCAATACGAAATAAAAAATAGAAATCTTAAAATCGTTTATATTTCGAAAGCTCCACCCCAAGCTCCTGCAGGACAAATCTCCTCTAGACCTCCTCAGACTCATTGTCTAGGTAGTTGAGACTCTGTAAGGGACGGATGACTTTGTCACCCCTTTGCTTAAGTGTCTAATTAATGTAAGGATTCTTTTATAGTTATGGTTCATATTTAAGATATTATTAATAAAATCAATAGAAAAGAAAAGAAAAAAAGAAGTGTATCCAATCTCTATGCAAGGAAATATACAAGCATGCACACAAAGAAGAGAGAGAAAGGAAGAGAAAAGGGAAGAGATAGAAAAGAGAGAGCTAAGACAAGGGTTACAGGACGAGATAGGTATACGAGGTCATTAAAAATGTGGTTTAAAAAGATCCATGCATGCATGTAGTCCATTGTTGATTCGAAAATAATTGAAATTATCGTGGAGGCATGTAATCCAAATATTACTGCACATAATATATATATATATATATATATTGTTGTAACAAAGAAAAATAACGAGAATGATTTGGGGACTTCCGACAAGTTGCCCTTTCCGCTCTTGTGAGCCTTTTATAGCGCGATGGCTGCACCATCGTTCGTCCCCGTTTATTCCGTGCGTTACGCCCGTTGACATATCAGGTTACTTCCGTAACGTCCAGCGTCGTGTCATATTGGCCATCTGCCAACGTCGTATCTCGCGACATTCCGTGACCTGTAACGGTCACTACTAACATCTCCCACTTGACCGTTGCGGTCACGGTATCCAACACTCCCATTATTCGTGTAGTGTTACAATATCGAACACTCTCACTCTTCATGCAGTGTTTATCAGAGATGTTATTCCGAAATTCACTATTCGTGAGACTTCAACTTGACTCAACAATCTTCGAGTCTAATTAAACAAATGTTTAATATCAACTATGAAGTTCATTATTCATGAAACTTTCTTTCGATTCAAGTATTTTCGAATCTCATTAAACCAAAATGTCTAATGAATATTTCAATTAAACTCTCTATGCAAGAGAATCAATAAACAAATCACTTGTAGGAAAATAGATCAATGTCACATCTTTTCTTTTCCCAATATCAAAATATAGTGTTCCTCGATCTCAATATGCTTTTCATTGTAATTGTTTGTTCCAGTGTGCATCAAGTTTATAACTTCTTGATCATCACAATGTATTTAGTCCATTAACCATGTTAATGCCAGTTACATAACAAAGCATGTTAGATCAACATTGATTGGATGATTGCTTTTATGTATTCCACTTCTTGTGGGTGTTCAACTGCACATTCATGTTTCTTGAATTCCTAAGAAACAAGTGCACCACCTAACATTAATAGGTGACTTTGATGTGAATTTTCATATGATAATATTCTTATCAAAATTCACATTCAAAAAGTTTACAGCCTCAAGTGTATTAGCTTATGTATGTCAATTTCAATTGTACTTTTGTCTTTAAATTTTTCATAATCCTCGTAGGGCTTCTTAATTTTACCTTTCCAGGAATATATTAAAAATTTATCGATCAGACTTACTAAATAAGTCAAAGAAGGCTTTGTACATAATATTTCATACATCAAGCTTCCATCTCTTGTGCATTTGATTTTATTTTATACTTTTCCATCCTTTCTGAGGACATTGATTTTTCATTAAGTCTTTTCCAAACACAAGTGATGTATATACTGAAATACTATTCTGTATTTCAAATCTCAACAATATCTTCTTTAAATATTGTTAGTGACTCTAACTCAATGTTCTTAAGTTCTTATTCCGAGTCATTTGAATTTCAAGAACGTAACTTATTTCGCATATGTTCATTTTTCTAAATTAGCCGATCCCACCTAGTGGGATAATGCTTTGTTGTTGTTGTTGTTGTTCATTTTTCTAAATTCTTTACTCAACATTTCATGTATTTTGTTGAGCCATGACATCATTTTCTAGTGAGCAAAATGTCATGTTCATGAACTAACATTATCACAAATTTGCTCTCACTATTCTGATGCACATATAACAATCCAATTTACTCAACAACAAAGTTAAAATTGGATGTCCGTCGTTAGCATTTTAATGATGTTATAATTTCTTGAGCCATATTATGATTTTTTTATACCTTATTTTTCAAAAGATTCTTTCGTATGAAATAATCAAGCAACCACATATTTATTTCCTCAATTCTTCATTGAGTGAGTTAATCCCATTGGAATAACTTCAAATTCATACATGTGAATCATCGCTAAGACCATCATTCTTGATACATACTTAGCTTCTAGAGAATAGGTCAAAAAAAAAAAAAATCAATTTCGGCTAACTAGTATAATCCTCGACAACAATTATTTTGTGCGATTCAATAGTACCAACAATTAAGTACATTTTTCGAATGCCCATTTGCACCCTATGTACTTTGCCCACTTCCGGCAAGTCACATAGCGCCCATTCACCGTCGAAAAAATTGAGTCCCTTCTTTTTATGCTGGCCAGTCATGATTCCAGACTCCCAGAAGTCATCACTTCTATGAGAGGATTTGTACAATCCTCTTATAAACATCGCGGTGTAATACGAACATCTCACACCCGTACAGATTCCATATGTGCGAGTTTCGTCAGGGGGCCCTCTTGTTGTCGATTATACTTGTGGAGAGTAAATGGGTTCCTCCACTTCCTCCAAAGTTTTTTTAACTTCTCTTTCACTATTGGACCTTTGTCCATATGTCTCTTCGAGAGTCAACTTTAATATCACAAAGGATTATCACCCTTTTATTATTATTTCTGCACCTTTTCTTTTTTCTGAAAGGTTGCATTACGACTCTTTATCAGACATATTTATTTGTGGAAGAATTAATACCCTTTGGACACATACAATAACTTGCATGTCACCATCCTAAAGTACAGCTTATCCCAAATCTGACTTAGAACAACACATGCAATTTTACATCTTCTCTTCAAAGATGGCTCATCTCGAGCTTCCTGCCATACTAGTTTGTATGGCATTGATTTTGTGGACTATGTGGGAATTCTTTGTATGTAACTCTCTCTCAAAATTAAATTCCTTTTGAGAGCCATGAGTGGGATAACATACACATTATTACATTCATAAAAATTTCTTTCCACCACATTATTTTGTTGTGGTACATAGGAAATAATAGTAGTATTCCTACATATTAAATGCAATAATCATCCATTCCCTAGAGATATTTTCTTCTCTATCTGTCCGTACTTTTCGAATTGGTTTTCCCAATTCCTTCTCCTATTCCATCTTACATCTCTTGTCCACACAAAAAAAATTACTTTTCTTTCCAAGAGATCTTAAATTTGACAAAAGGAGAATTCATTAATGAATGCCATGAACTATTCCGTCTTCTTACGTGTAACCACACTCATTGGACTATAAATATCTGAATGAATCACTTAATAATTATTTTGATAAACAATATTCCAATGCAATGCTTTTGCACATGTATGTTGCATAGGTCAAATAACATTCCAGTGTAATATTCTTGCACCCAATATGTTAAGCGTCAGATTCATTCTCATAATTTGTCAAATTCTATTTTTTTTTTGAATGTGTGGTCTCTTAACAAAGATAACAACAATACACATAATATTTAGACGACACATTAATTAATTATTCATATCACGGAAAGAAAAAATAGATCATATTTTGAAACAAACTTTCATAATCAATCCTTTTGTTCTTTCCGATAGATACACATCTAAAATAGAAATCGACTTCAAATAATTTTCTTCCGAAAAAATAAGTCTAGAGATGGGATTCCGGCTTATCGCCGAGTGTACAACTTACCAGTTGTCACTCACATTCCGCCTATGAATTTTAACACTATCAGTGCTCAGATAAGTGTTATACCCCATATATCCTCCGTCTTATTTCTTCATTACATTAAAGTCGACATATTATTCTTTGACCTTTATAACTTTCATCGTCCCAATACTTTTGACGACTATAGTGAATTTAGACTTTTGGAGCTCCATTTATTCCAGTATCATATACCAAATCAAACTTTTCACCTCGTGATAATTTGCCTTTATGTGGCCAAATATGTCACAAGAATGGCATGCTCCCTATTGCCCATTGTTAATTGCTTTTCAATAAGGTCAAAATGTTTTTAATGTGTATCGCAATGGACATATTCCACTTAACTTTTTCAGCTTTGAAGATAGTCCATATAATTTTAGCCAAATCAAATTCCATGGCTAATGAGCTGGCATTTCTATGACCGACTTAATAATTTCATTAAGTCACCAAGTTGTGGCAGCCTTATCACATAATAGTGATCAAAATAAACTATTCAAAATTCTCTCTCAAAATATTTGCAGTATGATTATACTTATATGGTTAAGCACTTAACCATTCTTGACAATCACATTTATATGATCTATATTATCAAATTCCTTCATTTGACAAATATCATATTTGTTCAGAAGAAGTTGTACATTCTTCTTCATTTTGATGTTTTTCTTTGATAATTCTAATAGATCATACATTATCTTATAGGTTATTTAACCTAATAAGATTATTTTATTTGTCATTCCACTCTCACTTTCCTTTTACTTTCAATGGCCTACTTTTAGGTGGCACCTTCCGAAAACTCGGATTTGAAGGAATCATTGACATCATCTTGATTGTCACTTAATAGTTCATACCTAATTTTTCAGCTCCACATTATTTTTAGTATCACACCGATACTCTTATATGTCTAGCTCCGAAAACTAAGATTAAATGAGTTTTGTAATTGGCACAAATTTTTTAAGTAATATCTACTTAAAATATTGTGTAGAGTTAAACTCCAAGTTAACTTACTAACAGATATCACAAACAGAAAAATATAAGCAATTAGAAATAAATAAATATATAAATGCACATAATATTCGATGTAGCAAAAAAATTTATTATTTTAAAACAAAGCTAATAATAAAGATGATTATTATAACTTCAGGATATAATTTTCTTAAACTACCATGCAAATAAGTATTCTCAAAATATAATTTTAATGCTTCCCAGAATAATAGACAAGTTAAAGTTTAAAATACAAAGTATATATATATATATATATATATATATATATGTATAATTATTATCCTAAACAACTTCAGTTTAGCAAATGAAAATGTTAACCTAGCATAATCTTGGCTACGTTAATATTCAAAAAACAAATGATCCAAAATATCCAAAAATATTTTTCAGGTAAGATATTAATACTTCTAAACTACTGGACGCTCCTAATGATGTAGAATATTTCTATACTATTTAGGGCACAAAAAATTCAAATGAAACAAGGAAAATTTTTTTATTGGTAGCCGACTAAACACTAAATTTAAAATTCACTTAAGTAGATATATTTTATTCTTTCTAATTAGATGGTAAAAAAGGAAAGCAACGTATTATTACTAACATCTTTTTAAAGAAATAGTCAATTACCCCAAATATTTAATTTCTAATCAAATGGGTGTCAGATTATTTTAGGAACAAGGATTCAAAATAATTTCCAGAAAAAGGATTCAAAATAATTTCAAAAAAAAAAATTCTCATGAGATGAAGTAGCTACATAACATTATGAATTAATTCTATTATTATCGTGCAGGGATGATTAAAAAAATGATAGATATCAGTTCTAAATCATATTTGTTATTTAGATAATAAATCTGTAACATCTCCTTAATCCAATAATTAATATGTTAACAACTATGCCATTACGGTTTAAAATGTCTCCAAACAGAATTAAAAATCTGTATCCTTTTTAATATTATATTCTTGATTAATCCTAATAATTATACTATAACGTTTTAAATGGCCAATAATGGAAGACGCGTACCTTTCTCACTGTTCATCTTCTCCATTACAACGTACCTGAAAAAATGATCAAAGAAACGTCTGACCTTGTTGCCGAGCGTTATGGAATGGAAGACGGTGGGACGCTGGTTCCTGTTGCCAATGCTTCGAATTCCAGTCAACGTCCGGCGGCTTCGTGTTCCCGCCCACCTCCGTCGGATCCGTCAATGCCGCCTGCAAGTCGAGGAGCAGCAGGACGCAGGGACTCCTCCACCTTCACCGCAGGGGACAGGAAGACCACCGGTGCGCCGCCCCATCCACGGCTTTTCTTCTTGAAGCCGCAGCCCGCCGCCGGAGTGCGAGAGGA
Source organism: Pontederia crassipes (assembly GCA_030549335.1). Classification (NCBI taxonomy): domain Eukaryota; kingdom Viridiplantae; phylum Streptophyta; class Magnoliopsida; order Commelinales; family Pontederiaceae; genus Pontederia; species Pontederia crassipes. Next base: position 36,707,506 of record CM060197.1, on the reverse strand, counting down.
AGCAACGGTTGAGGGAGTTCACGGTGAGCAGTGCCATGAGGGAGGAGAAGCCGTGGCGCACAGCGACCTGCGCCACCCACTCTACCATCTTCCTCCTCGCCGATTTGAGAGGTTATGGGCGTCGAGCGACGACGAAGGAGAGTCGACGCTGGCGTTCACATTTGCAGTGGCCGCCGGAGCTGTTGGCAACGTTCCATGAGGCAAGGGCTGCTTGGTCGCCCCAGTCTTGCTTGATCTGAACAGAGGAAGATGCGAGAGCATGACCGGCAGCCGTTGGTTGATCCACTCGATGCGTGAAAACGTATGATGACGCGAAAACGACATGCACGAGCTCCCGCTCGCGAGATCAGACTCCAGGCGCTCCGCTGACGATCACCAGAGAAGGGGAGAGGAGCAAAAGGTCGCCGTCCGATGGCTCTGATACCAATGTAGTAACAAAATAAAACAATGAGAATGATTTGGGGACTTCCGACAAATTGCCCTTTTCGCTCTTGTGAGCCTTTTATAGCGCGATGACTGCACCATCGTTCGTCCCCGTTTATTCCGCGCGTTACGCCCGCTGACATATCGGGTTACTTCCGTAATGTCTAGCGTCGTGTCATATTGGCCAACTGCCAACGTCGCATCTCGCGACATTCCGTGACCTGTAACGGTCACTACTAACATATATGAGGAATATTAGGGTTTTACCTCACTTTTGTGGTAGCACCCTGCGACCCAACTTCTAGGATCGTAGATGAGTGGATAAGATTAAGGCATGCCGGATCGAGCATCTAGTTCAGGGTTCACGTCCGAGCGAGCTAGTGGTTTGCATCCGGTTCTCCTCCGTCTCTGCGCGAGGTGCAGGATGGAGGCAGACCGTTGATGGCGGCGGTGAGCAAGAGGGCGAAGGGCTGTGAGGGCAGTGCGGGAGGCAGACGACGTCGGTGAGCAATCGGGCGGATGGCGGACGGTGGACGACAGGCGAAACAGGGGGCGACGTCGAGGGTGATCGAATGCGACGGCAGACAACAGGCGACATCAAGGGCGATCGAGCACCAAAAGAAAAGGGGGCACCGGCCCCCCTCCACAAAAAGCGTGCACGACTTCCGACATAGGCTTCCAACGTCGGCCGTTCTAGCGTGGACATATCCTCCTCCCGTAGGTGACTCTCTGCTGTGTTGATGATTGCGAAAATGGGGGTGAGTCAGCGCATGGTTCGATGAGTGGAAGGGCGATGATTTGAGAAGGTGGGCGACTGTTTGGTGGCGGGCGACGATGCGACGGCGACCTGAGAGCAAAAATCTGGATATGCGCCACAAAGGTTGGCAGTGCGATGGAGGTCGGCAGCGCAACAGAAGTTGGCGACGAGATGTGAGCAAAAATTTGGAACTGTGTGACAAAGGTCGGCAACACAATGGAGGTCGGTAGTGCGACACGAGTGAATATGGATCTGCCGTTGTTGGAGGGGAGACCGGAAATGCAATCTGACCGATCTGCCGCTGCCCTCCGCGCAAGCTCCGCCCCAAGCTCCGCCCCAAGCTCCGCCCCAAGCTCCTGCAGGACAAATCTCCTCTAGACCTCCTCAGACTCATTGTCTAGGTAGTTGAGACTCTGTAAGGGACGAATGACTTTGTCACCCCCTTTGCTTAAGTGTCTAATTAACATAAGGATTCTTTTATAGTTATGGTTCATATTTAAGATATTATTAATAAAATAAAATAGAAAAGAAAAAAAAGAAAAAGAAGTGTACCCAATCTCTATTGAAGGAAAGAAAAAAAAGTGTACCCAATCTCTATTTAAGATATTATTAATAAAATCAATAGAAAATAAAATAAAAGAAAAAGAAGTGTATCCAATCTCTAGTGTATATATACAAGCATGCACACAAAGAAGAGAGAGAAAGGAAGAGAAAAGGGGAGAGATAGGAAAGAGAGAGCTAAGACAAGGGTTACGGGACGAGATAGGTATATGAGGTCATTAAAAATGTGGTTTAAAAAGATCCATGCATGCACGTAGTCCATCTTTGATTCGAAAATAATTGAAATTATCGTGGAGGCATGTAATCCAAATATTACTGCACGTAATATATATATATATATATATATATATATATATATATATGAGGAATATTAGGGTGCTACCACACTTTTGTGGTAGCACCCTGCGACCCAGCTTCTAGGATTGTTCGATCGTAGATGAGTTAATAAGATTAAGGCATGCCGGATCGAGCATCCAGTTCAGGGTTCACGTCCGAGCGAGCTAGTGGTTTGCATCCGGTTCTCCTCCGTCTCCGCGCGAGGTGCAGGATGGAGGCAGATCGTTGATGGCGGCGGTGAGCAGGAGGGCGAAGTGCTGTGAGGGCAGTGCGGGAGGCAGACGACGACAGTGAGCAATCAAACAGGGGGCGACGTCGAGGGTGATCGAATGCGACGGCAGACAGCAGGCGACATCGAGGGCGATCGAGCACCAAAAGAAAAGGGGGGCACCGGCCCCCCTCCACAAAAGCGTGCACGACTTCCGACATAGGCTTCCAACGTCGGCCGTTCTAGTGTGGACATGTCCTCCTCCCGTAGGTGACTCTCTGCTGCGTTGATGATTGCGAAAATGGGGGTGAGTCAGCGCATGGTTCGATGAGTGGAAGGGCGATGATTTGAGAAGGTGGGCGACTGTTTGGTGGCGGGCGACGATGCGACGGTGACCTGAGAGCAAAAATCTGGTTATGCGCCACAAAGGTTGGCAGTGCGATGGAGGTCGGCAGCGCAACAGAAGTTGGCGACGAGCTGTGAGCAAAAATTTTGAACTGTGTGACAAAGGTCGGCAACACAATGGAGGTCGGCAGTGCGACACGAGTGAATATGGATCTGCCGTTGTTGGAGGGGAGACCGGAAATGCAATCTGACCGATCTGCCACTGCTCTCTGCGCAAGATCGCCAATTGCTGCCGCCATCCATGCAAGATCACCGCCCTTCGTTCGTAGATCATAGGAGATAAAGAAAAAGGGGGTCCGACGCCTCTAGAAACGTTGCCGGCAGAGGTCGAATGCGAGCTTGCTAGCGAGAGAGAAGGACACTTGCCTTAGGAAGTAGGTCGAACCCTACGATGTCACCAGCAAGAGGAGGAAGGAGGCGCGCAGACTGCAGAGACGCGCTCGACAGCCTGCACTGAACTACTCGAACCCTTGCGATGAACCGGATGCCTTGCACTCAAACCGGAAAGCGCGGATGTAGAGAGAGAGAGAGAGAGGAATAGGATGTGTTGGAGCAAAGTTTTAATGCCATATAAAATTATGTTTTGATGATACAAACCTTATTAAAGTTAAATGCTGAAAAGGTTTAAGAAAGAGGGATAACTTTATGTGCTAAACTTTTATTAAATAATTGACTATGATCTTATTATATTCTGGATGAATGATGAATATCAAAGTTTTAGAGAATCCTGTTAGCTATCCATAGAATCCAAAATTATCTAATTTGGATATCTGTGCAAAAAGTTATGCTCAAATTATTATAAGTCGGTCAACCTGTCGATCGAAGCAAAGATGGCCAGTCGAGACAATGCGGTCGATCAATCCGAGACACCGGTCGACCGATGAATGCATGTGCTGCCTAGTTCTACGTTGAGACTATCACTATAAGAAAGGTGACTTTTAACGACCACCCTTTAATGGCAAGTAAAAAATATGGTCATTGATAATGATCAAGAACGGCAAAAAAAAAAGATCTTCGTCAATGAAATTAACAACCATGAGCAAAAATTTTTCTCGACAAAAAAGTAAATCCAGTCGTTAAAAGTTGAAATAATGACCACTTATTAAAGTGGTCGCTAATATTAAATCATTTGGCGTGGCCCAAACTAGCTTCCCCCTCACAAAATTTTTCATATAATAATTATAAATCTACACCGTTAATCAAATATCAATCACATCCTGAAAAAAATGTCAACCGTGTGATTCATTAAAAGGAGAAAGCCCTAAATGTGCCCACATACCTGCACATACCTGCACTTCCGCTTCTTTGCGAAGGGAAAGAAGGAAAGACATTCTGCTCCATCTCTCCCTTCCTCTCCTCTCCAGGTGCGGCTCCATCTCTCCCTTCCTCTTTAGGTGTGGCTGCATCTCTCCCTTCCTCTCCAGGTGCCCTAAATTATCGTCTCCAGGTGCCCTAAATTATCTGTGGTGATGTTGCCCATATACTTTCTCCTCTCCATGTTGTGGTGTCTCATCTATTCTGCTGTTGCTGCCTCACTCTCTCATTTGTACCTCCACGAACTCTATCTCTAGTGAAGTGCCATTGGTACCTTTCTACTGCAATTTAATTTATTTTTTATTTGATTAAAACTTGCAGCCTAGGAAAGGGGATGCAGAACTATAAGAAGTAACATGATATAGCTCTCTATATACTGCAAGAAATGTGGAGATACTTATGCTCCACTTTTACAAGTTTTTTTCACCACAGGATATTGTAGATAGTATTGAATTTGCTCGATGAGGCCCAATCTCGACATGGGGCTCTGTTAAGGCAAAATTGGGGTGTCTAGAGCCTTTTCAAGTGGAATATGTTGCTATTGGCAATGAAGACCGTTGGAAGTAAAACCAATTTGTTGATGATATTTTTGCTTCATATATTTTTTTTCTCAGTTGCATTCAAATTCTATAATGTATTTCACACATATGTTTGAATCACCAGATAATTATATTATAACATACATTTTATTTTCACTTGGAGTGTACCTGCGTTAAGTATTGTAATATGTCATGAAGGGAAAAGCAAAGATTGAGTTTAAGGGGGGGTCTCAGTTAAATTTATTTAAATAACCTCCAACTTTAGGTTAATAGACTAACTAAGATTGAGGAAGAAGTGAATTAATTATTTAACTCGTAGGGCTACAGTTTCTCTCTTGATTTTCTATTTATTGTGAATGAATTAGGGATCGGTTTGATCGATTAAGTGGTTACACACATTTGAACTCACTAGTAACTAACAACAAATTCCTTATTTTGATAGTTCAGTAACTTTGTTTATTGAAATCACTTAAGTTCTCTTATGAATCATATTACTCTGGAAGCAAATTGTGGTGATTATTATTATATCTTATAGAAGTTTTTTTCTTGCAATTTATGTATGCAATTGTGATTTTTTTCTATTGTTCATAGCAACGCATGCTTACCTCTGTTTAGCATTCAGGCTTATGATTTACAAATCAAATAGCTCCAGTTCACATACAAGCAAAGCCAAACAACTTCAAGACTTCAAAGTCAAAAAATAATTTAAGATTTTTCTTTCTGATATTTTCTTGCAAAGAGTGTAGCTTCGAAAATTTTGATCTCAATAGTTCAACACACATGGGGATAAGTTTGTGCTTGAAAATTAAAATTTTAACTCCTTGTTACATGCTAACTTGCATGTTACTTATTAACATAGAAATCACATCATGATATCATTTGGAGATTTATGTATTACATATTTTGTTCTCTAGCATATTTCTTGGACAATTGGAGGCATCCAATATCTAAAGTTTTTATATTGATATGATTTTGGTACGAGTGAGTAGAATTAGATGAGCATGAGATCTTTAACTTTTTCTTGTAGACTGTAATGTGAACAAAAGAGAAATAGTATATAAACGTGTGAAATCCATTGAAATAAACTACAGTATATGGGCATATATAGCATGCTTAAATTAAATGCATTTGCAACTCATCAATCGGGCATTGGCTTAAGCCTCCTTGAAAGAGTTTTAAATTAGTTTATGAACTATTTTTTAGTTTAATAAATGTCTATTCGTGCTAATTTCTTATTTATTCAAATGCTTGTGATTGCATGTTTGCTCCAATAGATTTTTAGACATCTTATGCAGGTGACTATCAGGCTATGGTTATCAATTATTCATTACATATATAATTAATATTTTCTATTCATTTATATTATAATTTCATAGTTTTTGAAGATGTGAAATTTGAAGATAACAAGTACAACATTTGCATCCTTTTGAAGACAACGACATTTGTTTATTTTTATATTTTGGATTTTGAAGATATGATACACTCATATTGTATATTGTGGCTGATGTTGGAGGAGGATATGAAATTTGAGGCACAAATGTGTATGGACGGATGTTGGAAAGCATGAATATTGTCATTTTCTAATGTAATACCATTTTCTACATTTTATTCTTCTTATATTGTCGTCCATTTTAGTTTTGACGAATTTTTATTATGTCAATACTTGTTATGAATTGATACTAATTGTAAATGATAATTATTTATGACAAAAATATGATAATTAATAATAAAAAATTAATTATTAAGGATCAAAATCTGGTCATTAATAACTAGCAATGACAACCTATTGAATAGTCATAAATGATCTCTAACGTCCAAGTTTATGGTCGTTAGAACATTTTAACAAAAAGCAATTGAGTGGTAGCTATTCATCATTAACGACAATATACTTGGTCGTCAATATGTTTTTAGGAGTCATCCTTTACCAGTCGTTAAATGTTTTAATGACGATATTTTTTGTCCCATCGTTATTAATCTTTAACGGCGGAGCCTATAACGACGACTGATGACCAGATTTGCTCGTCGTTATTGATCAATAACGATTGAATTTTCATTTATGGCGGCCATTTTTTCCTTCATTAAAGGCCCCTTTTCTTGTAGTGATATATATCGATTGATAGGCCGGTCGATGCACCGACCGACCGATCAACTCAACGGACGAAAATCAAAATGTCGAGACTATACCAATCGATTGAGCAGTCGATAGTCCAGTCGGCCGACCAACTGCGGCTAGTGAGAAAAAGAGCGCAACGGTCATATAGACCGGTCGACCGTTCTCCGATTGTAATAGACAGTAACGACTAGTTTTGAAGGAGAAAATTGTGAAATAAATTCTGAATGAATTTTTCACATGTTGAAGTCTATAAAAGGAGTGTCAAAGTCTGAAGCAAAGACATACATTCAAGCATTGAAGAAAAACTTCAAGTTATCAAAAAGAATATTCTTTTCTTGAAGTTATCATTTTAGTTTTCTCTTCTTTCTCTATTCTATCTTTGTGAGCTTAGTATTGTAAAAGAGAGAAGCATTTGTTTAAAAAAATCAAGAGAGTTCATGTGTGAAAGATGTTCCACATCTTACCTCTTGAGCGAGAGAAAAGATTAGCTTCTTAGGAGGAGAGGTTGCCTTGCCTCTCGAAGCGAAGAAAATATGATTATGAAAAGGGTTTTCTTCTTTGCCCCATTTGAAACAAAGGAAGTGTTTTAGTAAAATCTCCGACGATCTCGAAGTCGAGAATTCGGAGCGGGGATGTTGGAATAGTGCCCTTTTGGGCACATGGGCCACACATACGCGCGACCCGTAAGGGCGAGGCGCATGCATGAGCAGACACATCATCATACGTATGATGGACGCACGTGATGCATTTTGCCTAACTTGTCGCCCAAATCTCCCTACCCTATAAAAGGGGACCCTTAGTGTAGGTCCTAAACATACTTTTGTAAAGGTTCGTCCAAAGTACTTGTGCTGTGGCAATAGTATGGGGTCATATCCAGGAGATGCCTAACATGATTCATGAACTAGTGTGGGACAAGTGTTCGATGACGAGCAACAGGTGCAAGCTCTGATCCGCTTTCTTCCAAAAAGTTGGGAACACATGCGTTGTAATTTGATGCACAACAAAGGTGTCAAAATTTTTTACCAAGCTGCTCTCCACATTGAAATGGAAGATGAGGCTCTTCAAGCCATGAATCAATCCTCTGAAGCATTAGTGGCTGACAATGATGGACAAAGAGCTAGTTCCCAATCCAAGAGAAAAATGTCGCATAAGTCACAACCAAATAAAAAAACGGAGATGCTGGATAGAAGAAAGCCCAAGGCCACCAGCGCAAACGTGAAAAACGTGGCGGCAAAGTAGACATGAATAAATAAAGTGCTACAATTGTAGCAAACATGGTCACTTTGCTCGTGATTGCACTAAGCCAAAGAAGGTTTGTCCTTACCACAATTCTTTTTCTCATGTCTTAAGTTGTGCCTTAATTGCTGAAACTCATCCTTCGTGGATTGCAAATTCAGGAGCCACCGATCATGTAACGAGAGATTGCGGGGTATTCATGGAATTTTGCCGAATAAGTGCGGGGAGCAAATGAATTTACATTGGAAATAACGAAAGAGTTGAAGTTAAAGGCATTGGATCGTGCAAGTTAGAACTTCGCAATGGACAAATACTTTACCTTCATGACGTTCTATATGCTCCAGCTTTTAGACGAAATTTACTTTCTGTGTTGGCATAGACAAACTTGATTATGTAATAAGTTTCCAGAGGAAACAAATGACAATATGTCACGACAATGTTCTTCTATGCAATGGTTTTTTCAATAATGGTTTCTATGTTTTAAATATAGCATCTGTTACTAATAGTTATTCTTTTATATCATCTGTTGATGTGAATGATAATGCCAACATTTGACATGCCAGACTAGGACACATTGGTCAAAATCGAATGAATAGACTTGCTAGAGAAGGTCTCTTGGGGTCTCTCGCAAAAGTTGATCTTCCAACTTATGAGGAATGTCTAGCTGATAAGAAAATAAGAACACCATTTGGGATGGGAAAACACGCCGAGTACCCATTACAATTAATCCATTCGGACATATGTGGTCCGATAAATGTTCACGCAAGACACGATTTTTTCTTACTTCATCACATTTATTGATAATTATTCACGTTATGACGTTGTATAATTAATTTCTCATAAGTTTGAAGCCTTAGATTATTTTGTACGATTCATGAACATGGCTGAGAATCAAGTGGATCGCAATATTAAAGCCTTGCGAACCGACCGTGGACGTGGATATCTCTCTGACATATTCAAGAAGTTATGTGACGAAAAAGGTATAGTTAGGCAACTAACGGTATCAAGAACTTCGCAACAAAATGGTGTTGCGGAAAGACGGAATCGTACCTTATTTGATATGGTCCGATCCATGATGGCGCAAGCAAATCTTCCAATTTCGTGTTGGGGAGATGCGTTATTGACTGCTCCTTACATTTTAAACCGTGTACCATCGAAATCCGTTCCTACTATGCCTTATGAACTTTGGACAGGCCAAAAATCTAATCTTAATTATCTACGCCCTTGGGGTTGCGCAGCCTATGTTCTAAACAACTCTCATAAGTATGAGAAGTTGGGTCCTAGAGGGCATAAAAGTATCTTTGTAAGATATTGTGAAACCTTCAAGGACTATGCATTCATAGGAGAAAGAGAAAATAGTACGATAATGGAAATTGAAAGTAAAAATGTGACATTCATAGAGAATGAGTTTCCTAAACAAGGTGAGATTGACAAGGGAATTCTCCTAAATGAAGAAGAAGATCACGAGTTGACGGCACAAGCAGATCAACCCATTGAGGAGTTAGTCTCCTTCGTACCACAACTTGATCTGAGTGAGAGAGATTCGCAATCGTCAACTGATGACTAACCTAAAAGTTCTCTTCGACGGACTACCAGAAAATATGTTCCACGCTAACGATTTGAAATCGAAGGACTGCATGAACATGGATCACATGAGGTCAACATAATAAGTCTAAAATATGAACTTGAGTCCAAATCTATCAAAGAGGCTATCTCGTCCCCTGTTAAGGAAGAATGGATTAAGACAATGGAGGAAGAGTTAGGGTTATTGCAGAAAAATAAATTCTGGGACTTGGTTGATCTTCTGCCAGGCCGTAAGGTAATTGGAAACAAATGGATTCTCAAAATTAAACATGGCGTGGATGGATCAATTGAAAAATATAAAGCCCGCCTAGTGGCGAAAGGTTTCACCCAAATTGTGGGTGTTGATTACGAAGAAACTTTTGCACCTGTTATAAGGTTTACTTCAATTCGCCTAATATTAGCTATAGTCACACATATGGACTTGGAATTACATCAAATGGATGTAAAAATCACATTTCTCAATGGAGAACTATATGAGAAAATTTACATGGAGCAACCTCAAGGCTTCGTTGTAAAAGGAGAAGAGCACAAAGTTTGCAAGCTGCATCGGTTCATTTATGGAATCAAACAATCATCTGAACAGTGGTATCTAAAATTTCATCGGTCAATCATTTCGTACGGTTTTAACATGATTGATGAAGATAACTGTGTGTATGTTCATAAGTTCGAGGATAATTTTACTATCCTAACGTTATATGTGGACGACATTCTAATAGTTGGAAATAATAGAGACTATGTCATTATTATTAAGCAATATTTTTCCTCCATGTTTGAGAAGAAGGACATGGATGAAGCAGCATACATATTGGGTGTGAAAATCCAGCGCGACCGTTTCAAACGACTCCTTGCTTTGTCGCAGGAATCGTATATAAAGAAGGTTTTGGAACGATTCCGCATGGATGGTTGCAAACCCATTGACACTCCTATTATGAAAGGCGAGATTTTAAGCTTGGACGTGTACCCTAAAACTACAGAGGACAAAAGGAAATGTCTAATGTTCCCTATGCGAGTGTGGTCGGCAGTCTGATGTAAGCTATGATATATACTCGATCGGACATATGTTTTGTTGTGGGTTTAGTTAGTCGATATCAAGCTAATCCGGGATGCCAATACTAGAAGGTGGTGAAAAGAATCATGAGATACCTCAAGGGTACTACAGATCTTGCACTGTGCTATCATGCAGGAAGTCTACGACTTACTGGATTTACCAATGCCGATTGGGCTGGTGATGTTGATGAACTGAAATTCACCTCCGGATACACTTTCTTGCTCAGCAATGGTGTTGTTACTTGAAGTAGCAAGAAATAAGATTGTGTAGCACTGACAACTATGAAGGCATAATTCATAGTTTGTTCAGTGGCAGTACAAGAGGCTTTATGGCTTAAAAGATTCCTTCAAAACCTGAGGATTTCTGAGAATGCAATGAAGAAGATGATAATTCACTGTGACAATCAAGCAGCCATAGCTTATGTGAAGGACGGAAAATACCATTGCAAAAAAAAGCATATCGATATTAAGTACAAATTTGTACGAAATTAGGAAGTCAAAGAGGATATCTCAGTTGAGTACATATCAACGCACAATATGGTTGCTGATCCGTTCACCAAACCATTGCCAAGAGAGGCATTCTTAAGACATGTAAATGCCTTAGGGTAGGTTGCGTAGATTATAAATGTAATGATACAAACTCAAATTTTCAATGAATAAAAGATTATTTTTCCTTGAGAAATTCATTATTGTGAAGTCTTGTTATGCATGTGAAAAATATGTCGATCAGTCCTAGATTTGTTCACTCACACAAACAAATATTTCTGGCGCTCACGAGATAGCGAGCAGAGTGAACTATGTGAGTCATAGTATGATGTTAAAACATGGGTTTTAGTAACTCAATGTCGCCTGATTAAGAAAGAGAGGCCAAATGTGAGATTCAAATTTGACGCTATTTGATAGCGAGCAATTTGGAAACTCGGGTTTAGACTTAAGTCCGTGTGAGTCTCCACCGCAGTACTTATATAATTAAACAGAGCTAGACATACGCTCCTTCAGTAGGAGTCTCCACCATAGTACTTGTGCTTAGTACCAAGTATGCAAAGTTGACCTAGAGAGACATGATGAATTGATTAGTTCGATAGTCATCATGGCGTGAGTCTCTAGCAGATGATTCATCTGCACGTGCCCTTAGACTCGTGACTATGTCTTAAGGAAAGGAATTAGTGCTTGCTACTTTAGCGGAGTATTCAAAGGTGAAAAGCAAAGTAGCCCATCGAGCCACTTTTAGGAAAACAGCTAATTCACTACTAAGAGACACGAGGGCGAGAGAAAGAACTATTATGAGCTGCATTAAGCTTTCACGTACAATTGACCAACTATTTTTTGAAAATAATGTATGCGAAAGACAATTATCGCGGAGCAAGACATACATTGTCATGATTATGCTGCAAGACAGATCTAGAGCATAACGAGTTACATTATTTCAGCACTTGTTGGCTCATGTGTGAGCTGTCATTAATCCCTAATGGGCATGACATTCGCTCTAGAGATAGTTGAGCGATGGAATTTTAATAGGTATCTTTCTATCTCCTACAAAGAAGCGTGCTTGTACTCGTGGGTCGCATGGCACATTTACCAATTATGGATAATCGAAAGTACAATGCTCAATGCGAGCAAGTGGGAGATTGTTGGAATAGTGCCCTTTTGGGCACATGGGCCGCGCGTGGCCCACAAGGGCGAGGCGCATGCCTACACAGACACGTCATCATACGCGTGATGGACGCGCGCGATGTATTTTGCATAAGGGGACCCATAGCATAGGTCCCAAATATATTTTCGTAGAGGTTCGTCCAGAGTACTTGTGCTGTGGCAAAGAGTTCCGTTCCTCAGAGGTTCGGTTCCCTATCCCGAGGTGCAAGTGCGTTCGTCAAGAGTTCGTGAAAAAGCCCTGACGATCCGCTTCCGCTGTAAGAGGTATTCCGCAATCTCTAGAATTTATATCTGTTATAAATATGTCAAGGTGTGACCGAACCTCGTCAACAACCATTTGTGTGTTTTGTGTTTGCATTCTCTCTCTCTCCCTCTCATATTATGATTGTGATTAAGTTTGATTTGCGTTGGTTTAAAATATTTAACGAATCGATTTTAAACTTCTGCGATGCATTATGTGAAATCGACATTTTTGACTTAAACACCAATTCACTCTCCTCTTAGTGCCTTTGGGTTCTATAGGATGAAACAAAGATTATATAATTCTGCATTTGTCGATGAAATAAAATTAATATTCATGCATGAGCGAATGATGAATTACTGAATTGTACACATAAAATGTGTAAGAAAAAAGGTTAGGAAAGCAATCAAATAAAGTTATTACGAAAGAGAAAAAAAAGATGGGTCCATTAGTGGGAAGATTGGGTAAAATATTGATTTGATGATGATGATGATGATGATGATGATGATGATGATGATGATGATGATGATGATGATGATGATGATTATTTCCTCTGACCACTCCTAAACTATCGCGAATTTCCACATCTAACCCCAAACTACGAATTTCATTTTTTGGGTACTTAAACTTTCGCGATTTTTCCAGTTTGATCTTTTTGTCCAATTCCGTCGACTTCTTCGTCATTTTTTATTTTTCGTATTTGTAAAAAGTCCACTATACCCTTGATATAAGTGTTACTCAACTTTTTTAAAATAATATAAAAAATAATTTAAATAAAAGATTTTTGGGAGGTGTCGCCCCCGTGTCGCCAGAGCGAAAGGTGGCCGGCGCCCCCCTGAACGAGCTTGCCGGCGGGGGAGATTAGGGGGGCGCCGACCCCCATTTCGCTCCGGCAAAAAAAAAATTAATTATTTTTTATATTATTATTATATATTATTTTAAAAAAAGTAGAGTAACACTTATATCAAGGGTATAATGGACTTTTTAAAAATACGAAAAATAAAAAATAATGCAGAGATCGACGGAATTGGATGGAAGGATCAAAATGAAAAAATCGCAATAATTTAGGTACCCCAAAAAAATAAAGTTCATAATTTGAAGTTAAATGTGAAAATTCGCGATAGTCTATGGGTGATTAGAGGAAATAATAATAATAATAATAATAATAATAATAATAATAATAATAATAATAATAATAATAATAATAATAATAATAATAATAATAATAATAATAATAATAATAATAATAATAATAATAATAGAAGTAATTAAGAAATTGTAAACAATTGTGCAATCATTTTACGGGATTAAGGCATTTTTTTTAAAAAAAAGTTAGGAAACCGGTCATATGTTTTTGGATGTTATTACGAAGTAATAATTAATTTTTGTACATTTTAACCTTCATATCCGGAAAAGTTCGAGTTGAATCGACTTTTCAATTAAAAACTTATCCATTATTTTTTTATTGGTTACTTAAATTGAAAAGCAACATATTTTAGGTGTTTTTTTTCGAAACCCAACTTCATTATAATAATATTACAAAAATTAGATAATAAATCAAAAGTAATATGAATATATTTAATTATATTACTAAATCTAAAACATATTACCAAAACATAAATTATTAAAATCTAGAATTGCCTAATGTCATGTAAGAATATTAAATCATAAAGAACTATTTTATCAATAGTAAAAGCTTAACGACCTATAAAAAGTAATTATATAAATCAAACGGTTAATTCATTAAGCCTCACTTGAACTATAGCATTTTTTTCGCGTTTGTTCATTATATATGAACTTATCGTAGTGCCCCCTAAATTATATTACGATTTTCACTTTAATCCATCCGTCATATTCTATTAACTTTATTATTATTTTTTAATTTTATTAAATGAACTAATCTCAACGAAGGAAGAAAGTGAACATTTATTTCAAATCGTAGGAGGACAATTTATTTATTTAATAAATAAATAATGAAACAATAATAGAATATGATAGATGGAATAAAATGAAAATCACGACGCAAAAATTCATTATGACTCCGGAGAAGTTTTAGAAATTAATCCAATCAAAACAATAAACTTTACCTACTCTACGATCTTTTTTTCTTAGATGGAGTCCAAGATTAGCTTCATTTTTTTTTCTCCGTGTTCTCCACGGCCATATTTATTATGACACTTTAGCACACTGATTTAATGAATTTCATTCAAGAGGTTTCTTTTCGGCTTTTCTGACTAGATAATTATTTGAGGAAAATGTATATGTAAGCTTAGAACGAATGTAGAGCATTAATTTTATTTATTAAATTAATAAATAATTATATATTAATTTAAAGTATATGTTAAATGCATAGGTGATTAAAATTAAGATCGTAAGATTATTCGATGGACATGATTGAGCAATGTTAATAAATATGACTTATTCAAGTACTGTTATAATTTATTTAGCCCTTAGATAATATACTTTTATTATCAAATTATTCAAATAAATATATATTATTTCATCTAAGAAGAATATAATTAATTTACTTATGAATTATAATAATTAAATTAATTATATGATAATAAATAAGCGCTCTACACGGAGATGTATAGCAATGTGTTCTACATACTTATTAATGGTATTTATACCATTAGTATACTATATATGTTATATTTAACCTTATTTATATCATGCATAATATTTTTATAATACTATAAAAAGCGATCAGCATAATCAAATATAAATTTTATGTTATCTTCTCAACAACAACAACAAAAATGTTATAGTATTATAATTAAATATTGAAAACGTTCAAGAAATTCAATCACCGCATCATATTTTATCACTTGGAAAACATTTATCATTCTTAATTATTCGAATATTGAAAGATAATAATGAAATTACAATAGATTGCATTGAAACACTCATTTTAGTTTTTCTTTGTGTTTCATTAATACATTGAAGCACTCTAACAGAATCCCAAAAATACCCATGCAGGTTCAATTCTTGGGATCAGTCTTGAGTTTCCTGACCTCATTTTGGGGCTAGCAAAGAACAAATATTTTCAAGAAATCTCTTTATTTAATGATATTGGTTTAATCATTTGTTGATAATTTTGAATTATTGATTAGACCCTCAAAAAGGGCATGGGTGTTATAACTCTCCCACCTCCAAATTGAAATCAAAATAATTGTTTGGAAACTAATTTTTGTTAAAATAAATAATTTATCTCCAAAATCTTACTATGAAGGGTATGAAAGGTCACATTGTTTCATCCAATATTTTTAGAACCGGACGACGACTGGATCGAGCTTGCTATTAGATCGCGATTGAACCGATTCGATAAAATTTGACCGACTTGAATCAGATTTTATTAAAATAATATTATTTATAATAATTATATAGATATAATAAAATTTATATGATATATTATATTAATATTGTACTAATAACCTATTAAAAATATTAAAAATCAATATAACATAATTTCTATTTATTAAAAGTTTTAATAATAATAAATAATAATGATTAGCATAAAAATATAAATATATTATTATTAATTTAATATATATTATTTTATGATGATAGATACTATATTAATAAATTTTATCTTAAATTATTCTTATTTCTTTTTTTAACACTTTCCATTTTATTTCCTCTATTTATGCCCTTTGATAATTTTCCATTTTAATGCTATTCAATTTTAAATATTTACCTTTTTTATTTAAATACCTATTTAACTTTATGCATATCACAATCCCTCCTCTTTAACCTTTCTTATATTCTTTTTTTAACTTTTCTATTTTTTCATTTTTTAATTTTGTAAAATTTGAATTGAACCGATTTAGCCGGTTCAACTGGTTTTTTCTGATTCAATGTCTAAACCAATTTTGATATGTAACTAGACTGGATCAGCGGCCGCTTCGCGGTCAAACTGATTGAACCGGTTGGTTCGATCCGGTTTTGATAATGGTTTCACCCAACAACGTGTGAAGTTTAATGTACTGTTTGTATTATTAAAAATCACTAAATTACTATATTTCATGAAATGCGTGATTATCTTAAATGGATCTTTGTTTCATCGGCTAAGCATTGCATCAAAACTAATTAAAGAGAAAACAATAAGCTGAAAAAGGAACTTTTTTCGAGAATAAATCTAGTTCTCCTTTCTTCTTATTCTTGGATTGTTTTTCTTTTTTACTTTTTCATTAACATCCATTCTTGTGTAATTTTCTTCAATATCTTTTGTTGTAATTTTAGTATATTTGAGCCAAGGCTTCCTTAGTCTTCTTGTTCACTTTTCTCTTTGTTGAAAATTTTTAATTCTAATTTGATAGAATCCTTTTGCCTAGATAATATGTTGGGTGCTTCCCTCCAGGTGGGAACCTCAATTATGCACATTGGTGGTTTTTTATGTTGTATGTATGAGCTTACGTAGCTGAACACACTAGAGACAAAAAGGGAAAGTAAATAAGAGAATGGATTGTTCCATTAGTAGGGTAGAGCAGAAGTGTGTTGTGCTATTTGTTGCTGCTATCTTGTTTCTCATTTCTAGAAGAGTGGGTTGGAGAAGAGTGGGTTGTTGCTGCCATTTGGTTGCTCTTTGTGGAGAAGAAGAC
The DNA here is from genome assembly GCA_030549335.1 of Pontederia crassipes. Classification (NCBI taxonomy): domain Eukaryota; kingdom Viridiplantae; phylum Streptophyta; class Magnoliopsida; order Commelinales; family Pontederiaceae; genus Pontederia; species Pontederia crassipes. The sequence goes on along the minus strand of CM060197.1, from coordinate 36,690,488 downwards.
AAAATAAGTGAAGACATTGTGTTTCTTCAAGCTCTGAAGATTTCAGTCTCCAAAGAATCTTCTTTGGCATTCAATTATGTTGATTCTTTCTTCTACATTTCAGTTTCATCTTATTGCTTGGCATAGATGAAAAGTGTTTGTTGTAAAGCTTGCTTATAGAAGAACATTTATCATATAGTGGAGATTTTGGGTTGATCTCAATCCTATGATTTTTACTCTTGATTTGAGGAGTTTTTCCACATTAAATTGACTGTGTGCATCTGTGATGATATGTGTATTGTGTTGCATTTTCGTTTGATGCCATTTATAATAATTCATTTGGTTATAGCATAGTGTACGCCTAGACCTTGTTCAGATTACAACAGTTCATAGTGTATGCTTAGACTATCATTTGTGAATCGTGCAAGGAGTACGCCTAGACTATAATCATTTGTGAAACTGTGCAAAGAGTACGCCTAGACTATAGTCAGTTTGGAGTTATGAAAGGTCTATGCCTAAATCTTGGTTTTCCGCATTTGCACTTTGTGCCCAACATAATATTTGTTTTTTTTGGGAGGAATCACAACTGGGGAAGATTGAAACGCTCTTGCCATAAATCGCTTGGAACCTGATTTATGCGTTGTTTGTGGAGCCAATATAGGCAAGAGGTTAAAGCAGTGGACGTCCATTAAATTCTTTAGAAAATACTTATTTAATTTTCTAAAAAAAAGTAATTGTCACCCTACAACATAATTTTGCACAGAAAAAAAATCTGCAAATTAATTTTAGATTTCTGGTCTCGCCCATTACAAGAAAAAAATAGATTTTAGAAGTATTAAGAAATCATTTTCAGAACCAAAAATCATACGCCAAACCAATAGAAAAGAAAATATGGATCCTATGAGTCAAAAAGAGACGAAAGAAAATAAGTGGATACGTAGAAAATGCAATCCTTGTACACCCCAACACAATCCAAACACATGGAAGAAAACGATTAAAATATGCACGCAAGCAAATCTAACATAGAGATCTAACACAAACTTGTAAACAAAATTATAGAGCATGTGTCCCATAAAGTATCTTTTTTTTTTTTGTGAGTAAAGAGGATGAGATCACATATGAGCCTCATGTCTATTAAAGCTCAAAGTCTGATCCTACCTTTGCCAAAAGAACACTTCATGTCTCTTGCTTCACACAATTTAAATATATTTTAAAATATAAATATAACTATATTTATTAGGATTTCTAATATATAAGTATTATTTTTGTAACATACAATATATCTATAAATATCTTACAATTTGGATTAAGATAAATGTTAGTTTTAAAAAATTATTATGCCTTTCATAACATTATAATAAGTTTTATTCGAATTGAAAATTTTTAAGTATTATTTTAATATTGTGCTTTCCGTTATTACAAAATATAATGGAATATAAGAGTTAATATGTAATTTGTGAAAATTTAATCATGGTGTTAAATTTTAATAAACATAAAGATGAATTTATATCTTATTATATTGTAAGATAAAAAACATAAGAAGCCAACTTACAATTTATGAACATTTAATCATGATCTTAAATTTAATACATACTAATTAATAACGTTTTTTTATATATGATTATTTATTATTATACATAATAAAAATAATGGAATATAAGGAGTTAATATGTAACTATTAAATTATATAATTAATTAAGATGATATTTAATAATGTGAATACCAAGTGACAATGCAAAAAATAAAATGATGTAATAGATTAATAAAATATTCAATGATACAATTAATTAGCATGATATTTACTAATGACAATACCAAAGAATTAAATAACGTCATAAATTAATAGAAAGAATAGTGAAAGAAGAAGAGGTCTTAATGCATGAAAATTATAAATTTCTTTTTTGCGTGAAACAAATAGAAATTTGTTTGCTATTTATAAATACTTTGTAGAGAGCAATTGTAATCATATTACTCCATTATATATTAATATATTAGTTCAATATATGTGTATATGCAAGTGTGTAGGGCAACAAGGCACTGTAATATATAGTATAGTCCATGCCCTCAAATATATAGAAAAAAGAATTATCGTAACGCATTGTAATAGAAAAAGAAATAAAGGAAACAGTAGAGCATATCTATGGTTGACCATTGTATAACAATTCTGACAAGTTGACGAGTGAAGTCAATCCGCAACCTCAAAAAGAAAGAAAGCAACACAGCCCAAAGTTGTAAGAATGGGACCGGATGTTTATCTCGATAAATCTCCGAGTCAGGTTGAATCGGTCGAATCGCTTAACTCATACGGTCGGACTAAATAGTAATAAAATAATATAAAAAGATAAACTAAAATATTTATATATTCTTATCAAAATTAATATATTTTTACAACAAAGTACGTATGATTAAATCATTTTAATTAAAATTATAAAATAAAATGTGACTTATTTAACTATTGATATGATTTATGAATTTTATGTGATTTTAATATATTCAATTATAATTTACAAATTCATATTTCTCAAATTTAATCATTAATATTTACTTAAACTAGAAAGATTATTGCAGTTTCTATTTTTTTTTAAATTTAATTAGGCAACTAATCTTTTCATATTTAGTTTTTTACATTTAAAAATATTATAAATTTTCTTATCAAAGAAAATAATTTGATAAATGAGTGATGATAATTATTGTATAATATAAAATAATTTGACATTCAAATTTATAAATATGACACAGTGGTATGTACAGATTAGGTAGTTTAAGAGGTCTGAGGTTCAAAAACCAACATGGACATTTATTTCAACGTTTTCCAATTTTTGAACCGGCCAGTTGTTGTAAAACCGCCGGTTCAACGATTCTATTCAGTTTTAGTTGGGTTTTAATTGGTCTTGACCGGTTCGACGCGGTCTGAATCTCAGTCGAATTTTGAGGTCGAACCAAATCTACTCTAAATGACGGTCGACGATTGGACTGATCGATCCAGTCCGATCTGATCCAAACACTTTGACACAACCCCGAGCCGCCCAAAGCCCAATTACTAGTCATAAAATAATGCCCTAAACCCCCTCCCACCAACTCCAAGTGGGTCGAACAGCAAAAGATTCTCATCCACTGTAGCTACTATTCACCCTTTCACCATTTTGTCTTATTCGGCCAGCAGAACTACTGTATAGATTAGAAGATGAAATACAAACCCTTTGTTCTTATTTAAGCTGACAATTATCACACATAATTACGTATATCACGTCCTTTTTAATCTTCTCTCTCCACCATATAAAGCACATGACATGTCGTTCTATGTATATATATTATATAATTAGAAGCAAGACTTGTTCATGTTAAAGCGAGATACATATTTATAGAGCAATTATATGACCTTGGCACGAAACCCTCAGGCAGTCTGGCGCCGATTGAATATCATGGCAATAATCAACGTCCGGCAGTCGACCATGGTGAGGCCGGCGGAGGCGACGCCGTGTCATCGGCTACGGCTTTCGAGCATCGACTTGGTGGTGTCTCGGGTCCACGAGAGGACCATATACTTTTACCGCCCCATGGGTCGCCGAACTTCTTTGATCCAACGCAGTTGCGCTTGTCAAGAATCGAGCTCCAGAGTGCTGCCGGACGTGGAGAAGATGAAGCCGAAGGGATCTGGTAGAAGAAGAATAAAATAGAGGAAGAAAGGAAAGGAGAAAGGGGAAGTTACGGTAGAAGAGAGAAAATTTCTATTAGACGTCTTCCAGAATTACAACTGATATGTCCTATTTATACTAAAGTAAAACTGCTACAAAGAAGACTAAAATGGATACAATATGTGTATCAATGCTACATTAATAACTCTTCAAGTTTGGCACTTGGCACCAACTCCTCGGATGACCCTGCACTGCCGGGGATGCCGATGACATATTCCAACAGCCCCCCTCAAGTTGTCATTGGAAAGAAGCTCGACAGCGGCAACTTGAAGACTAGCTCATCGGCGGCAGAAACAATTTGTCGAATAATTTGAATGTAGTTGTAAATCATCAAATACTTTGACCCTGTCGAACACCATTTGTGACAGCCTCTTCGATCACTTGAATTAGATGAACAATTGATAATAATGAAGCATCATAGATTCATCAAAAGTAACATCCCTATTGATAATGAATTTCTTGGTTTCAGGACACCATAATCTATAACCTTTAACACCAGATTTGTAATCAAGAAATATGCACTTCCTAGCTCTAGATTCAAGCTTTCCATCATTAACATGTGCATATGCAGGACAACCGAAAACTCTTAAATGTGAGTAATTAGGAGAATCACTTGACCACACTTCTTCAGGAATTTTCAAGTCTAAGGATGGGTAAGAAAACCGATTCACTAAGTGACATGCTAGGTTGACAACCTCTGCCCAAAACTCCTTGCCAAGTCCTATATTTGACAACATACATCGAGCTATCTCTAGTAGAGTTCTATTCATTCTTTCTGCGACTCCATTCTGCTATGGAGTTCTCACAACTGTGTGATGCCTTGCAATGCCTTCTTTATCACAAAATTCATTGAACTTAGAATTATAGAATTCTAGTCCATTATCAGTTCTTAGCCTCTTTACAACTTTTCCAGATTACTTCTCTAGCAGAGTCTTCCATGACTTGAATGTTTCAAATACATCATCTTTATGCTTTAGAAAATAAATCCAAACTTTTCTAAAGAAGTCATCAATAAATGTCAGCAAATACATGTTGCATCCTTTCGAAGGAACCTGAGAAGGACCCCGTAAATCTGAATGGATGTAATCAAGGATTCCATTCGTCTTATCAATGGTTGAACCAAAGCTAACTCTCTTTTGCTTTTCGAAGATACAATGCTCACACAGCTCTAATTTTCCAACTTTTGCACTAGGAAGAAGACCTTTGTTGCTGAGAACTTGCATGCCCTTCTCACTCATATGGCCTAAATGCATATACCATAACTTTGTGCAATCTTCCTCTGAGGTAGATGAGATTGCTGCTGAACCTATCACTATCGAACCTTGGAGAACATACAAGCTACCGATTTTGAGGCCTTTCATCAACACAAGAGTACCAAGGGAAATTTTCATTCCATTAGACTCAATAACAACTTTGTAGCCATTTGAGTCTAAGACATCGAGAGAAATAAGATTCTTTTTGAGATCAGGAACATGTCTGACTTCAAATAATGTCCTAACAATCCCATCATGCATCTTAATCTGGATGGGCCCAATACCAACAATCTTACAGGTAGCATTGTTGCCCATAAGAACGACTCCACCTTCAACAGATTTGTATGTAGAGAACCAATCTCGATTGGGACACATATGGTATGAGCATCCAGAATCGAAAATTCATTCACTTGATGATATGGATTTGTTTGATGTCGTTACTAACAGAACATCTTCATTCTCACTTTCTGCTACACTAGCATATGCAACTTCAACCTTCTGATTTCCCTTTTCATCACTCCCATTGTTCCTTTTATTCTTATTCTGTAATTTGTAACACTCTGCTTTGATATGCCCCTTCTTCTTACAGTAATTACAGACTTTATCTCTGTTCTTCGACTTGGATCTATATCTATCTTGATTTTGATTTATTGTCTGATGTCTGCCTCTTGCGATTAGATCTAAGGCTTGATCATCAGATTTTCTACTTGATCCCAATTCGTTATCCAACTTTTCTTTGCTCAGTAATCCGCCCTTAACATCTTTAAACGTGAGTTTGTCCCTACCGTAAATCATCGCCTCTTTAAAGTTTTTATATGAAGATGGCAGAGAACAAAGAAGTAACACGGCCTGATCTTCATCATCAAACCTTCGCATCTACGTTCTTCAAATCATTGATTAGGGTGATGAACTCACTGATGTGCGATTTGATCGACGTACCTTCGGCCATACGAAGGGTGTACAACCGTTGCTTCAACACAAGTTGATTCGTTAGGGTTTTCGTCAGATACAGAGTTTCAACTTCGTCCAGAGACCAACCGCTGTCTTCTCTGCGAGAACTTCCTGAAGAACATCGTTTGTCAGGCACAATTGAATCACAGACATGGCCTTGTCGTCGAGTTCCTTCTAGACGGACGCCTCCATGGCATCAGGCTTTTGTCCCGACATCGCCTTCTTCAATCTGTTCTGAACCAAGATGGCAAGCATCCGAACTTGCCACAGACTGAAATTTGTGTTCCCGTCGAACTTCTCGATGTCGAACTTCATTGTAGTCATCTTCTTCGGAAGAAACTCGGCTCTGATACCAATTTGTTGGAGATAAAACACCTATGATCGATGAACAATGAAAACAACGAAAGAAAAGAAAAGATGAACACGAAAATAACATGGTAAAACTCTTTTGATCAATGTGAACAAGAGAGAAACATCCACGGGCAAAGGAGACCACCAGAAGAATTTCACTATGAGCCAAAAGAGAGTACATCATGATAAAACCCTAACCCTCATATATAAAATCGTAACAGCCCAAGTCCTCCGCTTCCGCCACAGATTCTCATTTTTTTTCTTTCATAATTTGGGTAATGGTACATAATTCAAGGCACATCAACAATCAGTGTGGATCAAGAGGATCATCCCAGGCGGTTCCTAAAGAGAAGACCAGGAAGATCTTAACGCCAACCAGGGAATCGAGGAGGATCTCATGATATCAGCTGGGCATCAAAGAGGAACCCAATGATATCGGACAGGGTGATCATGAGGATTATCCTTGGTGTGGATCTTGTGGAGGAGATCAAGGGATATGGAGAATTATATCCCAACACCTAAATGGGGGTTTTGCAATCATAGGAGATCAGGGAGGATCCCTATGATCTTGGCTAGAATCAGGGATGGAGTTAGTTGTAACCATCTCATTCTTATATAAATAGACTTTGAGGGTCAGCCTTGTACATCACCGATCGGAGTAAGGATCGAGTCAATGAAGTCGAAACTTTCCCCTATAGCTGAGAGTCACTCCCTTCTATCTTGCTAGTGTTTCTTGTTGTGCTGGTGCAAGGGCATCCATCATAACATCTAAGAAGAGACTGCTTGATCCCTCATGGAGGAAGGAGTCAAGGCCGCACACCTTGGTTTCTAGTCACTGAAACTAAGGGCGTGACACACGGACCAAGTCATGGCAAACTTTCCCACGGCTCAACCCGTGGTAAAAAAATTTCCATGGCTAAAGATGTGAGAACTTCCGTCAAAAATTGACGATTTTCTAGTAGTATAAGGTTGACCTCTATCGATAACTTTGAGCAAATAAAATGCTATCATTTCTTCCATTTGAATGCCAAAAGTTCTTGTTAACATTTATGTTGTGTTGGGCCCAAAGCGGAAATGCAGAAGACCAAGATCTAGGCGTAGACCTTTTAGAACTCCAAACTGACTATAGTCTAGGTTCCTTGCACAATCCAGAAATGACTATAGTCTAGGCGTACGCTATGTACTGTTGTAATCTGAACAATATTTAGGCGTACACTATGTTGTGACCAGATGGATAGTTATAAATGGCACCAAATGAAATGCAACACAATACACATATCATCACAGATTCACATAGTCAATTTAACGTGGAAAACCCCTCAAATCAAGGGTAAAAAATCATGAGGTTGAGATCAACCCAAAATGTTCTTCTACAATCAAGTTTTACAACAAGCACTTTTCGTCTACACCAAGCAACAAGATGAAACTGGAATGTGAAAGAAAGAATCACCATAATGGAGTGCTAAAGCAGGTTTTTTGGAGATTGAAATCTTGATAGCTTGAAGAAACACAATGCCTTCACTTTTCCTCTCTTCTTCTCCACAAAGAACAACCAAATGACAACAATAACTCACTCTTCATTCTCCAACTTGCAACATCAACTCAAAGGAAATGAAAAATCCTAGTTTTTCAGCTGGGAAAGACAATGGCATCAACACAAAAACATAAGCACACTTCTGCCCAACACACACAAATGGGACTATCCATTCTTTTACTTTCCTCTTTTGTCTCTTGTATTCAGTTACACAAGCTCACACACAAAACACTAAAAAATCACCAATGAGATGGGTGAAAGTTCCCATATGAAGGGGACCACCCAACAACGTGGGAATTGCTCCAAACCTGCAATGGAGCAGCAACTCTCAAATATCACTCGAGACTTAGCGCCATTATCATTGGTGTGAACCTTCTCAAGTATAAACTTCTTTACCTTCATTGCATCACGAATCCAATGATACCTCATGTCAATGTGTTTTGATCTTGCATGAAAAGTTCAATTCTTTGCAAGATGTATTGCGCTCTGGCTGTCATAATGTAGAACATACTTGTTCTGCAGGATGCTAAGTTCCTGCATGAACTTCTTCATCCACAACAGCTCCTTACTTGCCTTTATAGATGCAATGAATTAAGCTTCAGTTGTTGACAAAGCCACACATTTCTGAAGTTTAGATTGCCACGAAACAACACCACCGACAAACAATATCAAGTAACCTGAAATGGACCTTCTACTATCCACATTACCTGCCGTATCAGAATCTGTATAGCCAACCAGTTCTAATTTCTCAACACCAAAATAAATACATCGGTCACTTGTACCATGGAGATACCTCAAAATCCACTTCACAACATTCCAATGCTCCTTTCCTGGATTAGAAGCAAATTTGCTAACAACTCTAGCAGAATGAGCAATATCTGGCCTAGTACATACCATAGCATACATGATAAATCATGGGATTGAAATCAATCCAAAATCTTCATTATATGATAAATGTTCTTCCACAAGAAAGCTTTACAACAAGCACTTTTCATCTCTACACCAAGAAATAAGATGAAACTGTAATGTGGAAGAAAGAATCAGCATAATGGAGTGATAAAACAAGTTCTTTGGAGATGAAATCTTGAAAGCTTGAAGAAACAACCAAATGACAGCAACAACTCACTCTTCTTCTCTAACTTGCAACAACAACTTAAAGGAGAAGAAGAACCTAATTTTTCATCTGGGAAAGACAATGACAACAACACAAAAACATAAGCACACTTCTGCCCCCAACACACGCGAATGGAATCATCCATTCTTTTACTTTCCTCTTTTGTCTCTTGTATTCAGCTACACAAGCTCACACTCAAAACACCAAAAAATCTCCAATGAGATGGGTGAAAGTTTCCACATGGAGGGAACCACCCAACATGTGGGGTTAAAATGAATTTTTAAAAACAAATGATAACCGACAAAAAAAGTGCGTATATCAAAAGGATAAATACCCAATACACAGGATATCTCAACAGCTTTATCCCATGCACGCCTCCTAATAAAAAAGAAAATTGATTCGACGAGTGCACTGGAAAGAAAACTAGAAGGAAATAATAAGTGTATAAAATGAATAACTTATATGATTTGAGGATTTAGGAATTGTTATGAAAGATGAAAGTAATCTTGTTTACAAATAATTTGCTTAAAACATGTTTTAGCTTTGTCTCACGTTTCATGAGGCAAACGAGTAGGGAGGAGATCACTCTATATTCCAATTGTATATTAACCAACCTGCAAAAAACATGCAATAAAGAGGTAACTTGCAAAAGCATTAAAGCACCAGTTCTCCATACTTTTGCAATTTTGGATGCATTTGCAAGTAGTATTATCATGACAACCATTAATGCAGATCTAGATCTATTGTTGGCAAACCCAAGTACTTATATTTACAAGGTTGATCAATGCCTTCCTGTAAACAATCATCAATGCAATTTTTGAAATCATAAGTGCACTAATAGGATAAGTCTGCTGATTTTGGTTTTGTTCAAGAAAAACATCTTTTTGTCCTTTGTTTTCTTATGTCTGCTTGAAGGAACCTTGTTCATGTGTAACTAATTCGATGGTTTGAGATGACTCTATTTAAATGATAAATGGATCGCTCTGAGAGATTAATTAATTGCCCGAAAGCTAGGGGTGAAATTAAAAATGAAATCAGGATTACTAGAAATGGAAGAAGATCAATTTGGAAAATTTTATTTCAGATAGCTCTTATTGTCTTTTTATTTGGATTCTTACTAATGGAATAGATCTTGTTGTTAGGTTTTTCAGCACTTTAGAAGAACAATGAGTAGAGGATTCAGACTCTCTTGACAAAAAAGGAATATGTTTATGAAGAAATAGCTCTATCCGAGTAATATTTTTCTGCACATAATTGTATTTTTAGTTACAGAAGTTTCTCTTATTCATCTATCATGGTGATGTATTCTTTATTTTTTAGTTAAAAGAAACTTGGACAATAACAATATGCAAGATCAGTGCTCCTCCCAAACCTACTGTCATGTTCAAAATTGCATTTTAATAAACCATCCAATTTTATGTTTCTAAGGTGGAAAAATGAATTAAATTGATATAAACTTGCAAGTTGAGGTGAAATCGTATATGAATACGAGTTAATTTGTTAGAATCGGTTGAAGACATTCGTTCGGCCGACTCAATAATAGCATCGCCGATATGAGAACTAGTCTACTAAATTGGCATTCTGGTTAGTGGTGTCACTAGGCCTTGTGACATCATGTGTTCAGAACCCATTGACCATTTAGTTTGTTACTTTTATGGAATATCATTTTGCTGCCTTTTTTTGTTTATTTTATCTTTAATTTTATTATTAGTTATTATTTGATTTATATTTTCACATTTTTATAATCATATTATTCTTTACAATATATTATATAATAAATTAAACATATGCTAAAAATGCTAATCTTAATAATATCACATTATAGTAAATGGTATATTATAATATATATTTCAAATAATATTTTTTGTTATTTCATTCTTTAAACCATAATATTTAAAGATGAAATAATATGTTGAATAGATATGTTAAAATATTCAAATATTTAGTATGGTATAACAATCATTGTAATAGCGAATGAGGATAATAAAATAATAATAGTCAGATTATTAAAAAATGTGAAGGTTCCACCTCAAAAAAATTTAATAAAAAATATTCTACATAGATTTAATGTACTCTACAACATAATAACCTTAGAATGCATTAAAATGAAACTTTTCGTGGGTTTATAATTTGTAAATTTTAACTTATTAATTATTCATTGCTATTATAGTATTTATTTAATATTTATCATTTATATTTGACATGATTTTTAAAATTACTATCATTCAATTAATATTATATCTAAACTCTTCTTATTTATATATCAAATTTACGCTACCTTTGCTAAAATGATTTTAGGTACAAATTTGAATTTGACAACCTTTGGTCCAACCAACTATAGATGAATGCAACAAGTTTATTACACTAGCTATCATTTTTGGGTGCAGTGCCATGAAGAAACCTCAAAGTACTTTCCTTGGTAAATGTTGAAACATTAACAACTACAAAGACACAATATTAACAACTAACAAGACATTGAAAATGAACATTCCAATATCATAGAATGAATGTATAATGAGCAATAATATGATCCAATGTAACAAAACTATATTGAAAAATTATAACATAGAAATGAAAAGAATACGAGCTATGAGTTGAAGGTAAATCATAGGTAGTTTAGCTGATTGCATTAATAATAAATATTTGTTTCTACTGTTCCAAGAAATGATAGTCAATGCTGAACTTCGAAATACATTAAAACTGTACATATCTCACTTTGGTCATTGGACAATTTCTTTCATCATGTCTTGCCTTTCCACGTCTGTCACATATTTTCTTTTTAAAATCATTTATGACAAAAAATTTAGCAATAATTTTAATTTGGTCCAATCCTTAGTGCACACTTGGAATTAACATGATTAGAATCATGTATGACAAAAAAAGGCTTTGAATCTTTTTAAAACTTTGTCTATAACTGGTTTGCTAAACTTGTAATATCTACCTGAAATCAACACAAATTCTTTTAGTTTTCAAATGTTGCTTTACCAACTTAGTCAGGAAACAAAACGACGAAAGACATATTCTTTAAGCTAGTTTTGAATCCTCTTCTTGTTCAAAACATTTAAACTATGATAACATACTATGCCAACTTGTTCAAATTTCTTACAAGAACACCATATAAAAATTTGTGGGTTATATTCATCCCTTCATACTCGTCTAGTGCTGGATAGACTAAGTAAAAAGATTTCACTATAAGAAATATGGAAATTACATACGGTTTCGACCGTCTGTAATTTCCTCAAAAATAATCGGAAACGTCATTTTCGACGGAATCGATTCGTCCGAAAAATGATCGTTGCAAATCAATTTTCGACGGTTGGATTGTAACCATCGAAAATTTCGACGGAAGTCCGACGTTGACTGCCACAAATATCGACGGTCATGACTGCCGAAACTTTCGACAGTCGCGACGACCGCCGCAAATTTCGACGGTAGTCATGGGACCATCGTACCTTTCGGCGGTCAAAATCATATCAAAGAATTTTATAATATACAAAAAATTAGCCGGCCGCTGATAGATTCGGCCGCCAGGCGGCCACTCCGAAGGCCAGCGGCCGAGATCCGACAACGAGCGGCCGGATCCGGCAGCCAGCGGCCGGCCGGCCGCCCGCAGCCAGATCCGGCCACATGCTGCCGAATCCAGTCGCCCGCAGCTGGATCCGACCGCCTAGCTGGCGGTCCAGGACGGAGAGAGAGAGAGAGAGAGAGAGAAGGGGAGAGGGACGCCGGCGGGAGATGGTCGACGCTTGAGTTCGGTCGGGAGAGGCTCGCCGGCAAGGAGAGGGAGAGGGAGAGAGAGAGGAGAGGGGGGAAGGAAATAAGTGGATTGGGGAAAGATTAATATATATATATATATATATATATATATATCAAGATGGAAATATGAGAAAGCAGGAAAGCGCAAAAAAAGTGGAATAATGAAATTTTAATTACCGACGGCTCCGACCATCAGAAACGTAAATATTAATTATTTTTATAGTTATCGATAGTTGTGACCATCGAAAATTATTTAATTATAAAATAAAATACTATAATTAGTTATATATTTATTTTTATTTTACCGACGGTTTCAACTGTCGCTACTTATTACCGACGGTCGGAACCGTCGGAAATTGTGACGGATTGGACTGCCGCTAATTATATTAATAAAATTATATTATTATATATTTACCGACGATTACGATCGTCGAAAATATCAAGGATCCTAATCGTCAAAAAATAAAATAATAATATAATAAATTACATAATTTATTATTTTCATTTTCGTCCGTTAGAAATTGTGACGGATGGATATCCGTCGGAAATATCGACGTTCCTAATCGTAAAAAAATAAAATAATAATACAATAAATTATATAATTTATTATTTTCATTTTTGTTTTGTCAGAAATTGCGACGGATGGATATCCGTCGGAACGTTCCTAATCGTCAAAAAATAAAATAATAATATATCAAATTACAAAATTTATTATTTTCATTTTGGACGGTTGCAAATATCGAAAATTTCGATCGGAGGATAAAACTATCGCAAAGAATTTTTATAATATAAAAATAATCTGGCGGCCGGCGGCCAGCGATCAGATTCAATTGTCCGACGGCCAATCTGATCCGGCCGCTCGACCGTTGGCGGCCGGCGGCTGAACGGCTGTCCGGCCGCCAACTGCAGGATCCGGCCAACTTCAGCTAGATCCGGCCGCCAGGTGGCCAATTCTTGCCGCTTAGCTGGCGGTCCGGTCGAGAGAGAGAGAGAGAAGGGGAGAGGGATGCCGGCGATCGACGCTTGAGTCTGGTCGGGAGAGGCTCGCCTGCAGGGAGAGGGAGAGGGAGAGGACAGGGGAAAAGAAATAAGTGGATTGGGGAAAGATTAATATATATATATATATATATATATATATATATATATAAATGTGGAAAGATGAGAGTGTGAAAATGCAAAAAAAAGCGGGATAATAAAATTTTAATTACCGACGACTCCGACCATCGGAAATGGAAATATTAATTATTTTTATAGTTACTGACGGTTGTGACCGTCGAAAATTATTTAATTATAAAAATAAAATACTATATTTGGTTATATAATATTTATTTTTTATTTTACCGATGGTTTTAACTGTCGCTACTTATTCCTGACGGTCGGAACCGTCGGAAATTTCGACGGATTGGACTGCCACTAATTATATTAAGAAAATACTTGTCATATTATATTATTATACATTTACCGACAGTTACGACCGTCGGCAATATCGACGTTCCTAATCGTCGAAAAATAAAATAATAATATAACAAATTACATAATTTATTATTTTCATTTTCGACGGTTGTAACCGTCGAAAATTTCGTCAGAAATTGCGACGGATAGATATCCGTCGAAAATATCGACGTTCCTAATCATCAAAAAAATAAAATAATAATATAACAAATTACATAATTTATTATTTTCATTTTCGACGGTTGTAACCGTCGAAAATTTTGTCGGAAATTACGAGAAAATATCGACGTCCCTAATCGTCAAAAAATAAAATAATAATATAACAAATTATATAATTTATTATTTTCATTTCCGATGGTTACAACTGTCGGAAAATGCCGGTTGAAAAATGTCAATTTTCTTGTAGTATTTGGCATCATGTTTGAAAATCATATGTGCATATGAGACCATAGACTCCGAAACTTCATCCTGAAATTAGTTATTTTTTGGATATTTAACTTGCATGATCATCTAATGAATGTTTGCTAATTAATACAATAATCAAGTCTATAGTATGAAAATACTCTCATTCCTCAATTGCACAATGAGATACAATTGCTTTATCATATTGTAGTATGAAATATGTATCACTTATGTGTTTGCATTAATAAATATATCCATAAAAAAATGAATTGATACTTTGCATCCCGTCCTCTCAGTATTATACATTTATGTAGTAAAGAAATCTCCAAGATATAGTAGCGCCCATTAACTTTGCTTGTAGTACATTATTTTCTATCCAATGGTCATAGTAACCATTATAGCAAGGTAATGTTTCAGGGGGCCAGTATTAAAAATAGCAAGGGGAAGAGTAATTTGTATTCGAAAAAATAACGTTGTTTACGTTTGATTTTTTAGAAGGATTAAAAAGGTGGAATTGCTTATTGCTATTCTATTTTATCCCTTCCAACCAATCGAAGATTACCTTAACTACGAGTAAAGAATAAATCATTCGTGCATCACTGGCATATGATCTTTGCGATTAGTCAGTTTTTATAATGCTGGCTCTCACCTTTGCTTTCAAAGGAAAAAAAAGTTATTAAGGTTGACCTCTATTGATAAATTTGAGCATGCTGTCATTTCTACCATTTGAATGCTAAAAGTTCTTGTTAACATTTACGTTGCGGGACCGGTTAAAATGATTTTTTTAAAAAAAAAAAAGATCATCACCAATAAAAAAAATACGTATATCAAAAGGATATACCCAATAGTTTACCATGACACCATCTCTTATAATTGACAGTTCAAGACATTTTTAACTATCAATTCGTCAAATTAGTTTCGCCAATTGGTAAACACCCATTTTATTTCCCTTTCTTCATGTTCATTGATACATGCAACACAATCTTTGATAAATGCATCACATAGTTTTTAAATACTTTTGCAGAAAAGCTGTAACTTTATCCAAAAAGGTAACGGATAGGATCGACCAGAAACCTGACGCATTGCATGTGCATGCATTGAATTGTAGCCGCAGTACTCCGATCCAAAAGAAAAAAAAAAAGTTTGCAGCTACAGTACGTTACGTGTTCCATGCATCAGATGACATATAAATCTGTTCTCGATCTCGAGGTCGAAGGCTCATGTTCTTGGATCTCAATAAATTTCTGGTGTCGCTCCTAATCGTCTCCTCGGCTCTCCTTCCCCACCGTGATCACTATTTGAGATCTCTACAATTTTGCTTGCCATGGCCGCCGTCGCGGCCAAGATGTCAGCAGCGCTGTTGCTGTTGCTGCTGCTCGTTGCGTCTCCCTTGACGACGACGACGACGCCGCCGCTCACGGCTTCGGCGAGGCCCATCCACGGCCAAGTATCGGCGGAAGACGCAGGCGGTCGCGGGCAGCTGAAGGACGCGGCCTGCGACGATTGCATGATCAATTGCGAGCGGATGAGCTACAGCGAGAGCTTGTGCCGTGTGCACTGCTAGGGCGAGTGCGATTGGTGAGCTGCTCGCCATTGATGTGCTGCTGCGTGTGTCACGGGGTCATTCTCGGACACTAGACCACGTGCGGCGACTAGGCGGATAAGCACCTAGCCAAGCCCGTTTTGAGTTTGCAGCGAAAGTTTTATGGTCGAGACGACTATGCCGAGAGTCGCTCTTATAGGCATTCAATCACGGACATGACTAGAGTGTTGGACTACTCGTCACGAGACCGTGGCATTAGCGTGTTGCAGCACTAATGTAGGCGCTTGGGCGCTTAAAGTCCGAAGGGGCGACGAAGGGACCACGGGACGCCACGAAGGGACACCGATGTGGGTTGCCACCCCACGCTCAAGGCCATGACACTAGAATTAAAGGAAAGCTTACTTGTATTAAATATGATGAAACATAACATACAATTGGGCATCGGAAGGCACTAGTGAACTCCTCCCAGTATAGGAGTCTTGTTACATATTGAAGATGCAAAAGACGTATCCTACGGGAACGTCACCTACTTGGCCATTCATAAGGACGGCCTTACAAGATAAATGCCCTAAGGGCGGATAACTTGGTACTCCGCAATATTATGTAGTGCGGGACGGCTGCATGTGTTCCATATTTTCGACGCTAAGCGGCCAATGGCTATAAGTTGAGCGGCACTGGTGCCGCGAGGCTTCACGCTTCGTGTCACGGGAAACGCCCCGTGACATTCTCCCCCACCAAAGTCGGCGACGCCCCCGACGCCGTTGTCCGGGCTTCCTCGGGGCCTTCGTCTTGAGTCTTGACTTCGCTTGTCTCATTCAATTCTGCCTTCTTTGCCTTTACTTCGACTTCACCAGCATCACGCAACGCCAGGAATGCCCGCTCCTTGGGGTCTCGCTGAGGACTCCTCCCTCAGGCCTGTTTCGCTCGCTGATCCTTCGTCCAATCCGGGGTCATCACTTGTGCAGCGCCAGTGGAGTCCGCCATGTGCGGTCTGACTTCATCAAGCAACTATTCGTCCATCAAGTCTCTGTTGGCTTCACTTCTCTTCGACTTGCGCAGCGTCAACTTGTGTGGTTTGGCTTCTTTGGGGGTGAAACAACTCTTGTATGCCTTCAGGAATAGCGCGGAGAAGAGTTGTCTCAGGGTCGTGTAGAACACGATGAAGAGTCTCGCCATTCGACCTGCATGACTTGACTCGATGCCTTCATGTTGCGGATGGCCGCAGCATAAGGTCTCCCTTCCGTCGAATGCGAAGTACAGGACCATCTCACCCTCGATGATCATTCTTGAATCTCGACGGCTTGAAATAGCACAAGCTCTCCGATGTCGATGCTTGTAGCTTGTCTGTTTCGAGTGCCTGGGGTCGCTATGATGAGCGACAAGAGTCTTCCCACGAATACTCTGGGACGCTTCAGGTCTCTTTGTGGGCTTGACTCAACGTCTCTATGTTGCAAATGATTGCAACGTAGAGTCTTCCATACCTCTGCCGAACGAAAAGCGCAGAACCACCTCCTCCTTGGTGATCACCTGATGTTTCGACAGTCTTGAGGCGGGACAAGGTTCTTTGATCTGACAATCCATGCCTTGTCCATCCAAGTCGCCATAGTGGGCGACGAGAGTCTCCCCACATTCCCTTGTGGTTCAACTCGCTATCTCCAAGTTGCAGATGGCTGCAACGTTGAGTCCTTCATCCGCCGAGCCTTGAGAACAGCTCCACCTTCCCCTTGGTGGACAAGAGATATCTCGACGGTTTGAGGTGGAGCAAGGTTCTTTGGTATAACATTCTGCACCTTGTCCACTCCCAGTCGCTATAGTGAGCGACGATGAGGGTCTCCCCACATGTGCCTATGGTTCGACTCGCTTCTCCTGCTTCGATGGGCGATCTTTGTCTTCGGCATAAGTAGCTTCCTCCTTGCGACTTGAGCTTCTCTCCCCCACCATTGCCTTTGCCCAAGGGCTTTGGTGGTATGGCACTTGTTCCGATTGACTTGGCAGCGTCGACTAGTGAGCAGAGGTTGGGCGATCCAGTCGTTCCAACTCCTTCCTAGTCCAAAGCTTATAACCCCTCTGCTTGAAGAGCACCAACACTGGGTCTTCATCCTCCTGGGAACACTGTAGGCGGAGCTCGGTGATTCCTTTCACTTCCTCCTTCAACATGCCCATCTGGCCGATGTTGAACAATGCGATCTTGACCTCCAGTCCCAACTTGTCAGGGTTTGCATAATTGATGAACTGTCAATTCTTCCGTCCCATGTCTGGGATGCATGTTTGCCACATTCTACATTGTCGCAATGGCAACGCCATCCTGAGTTTGCCACATCTTGCAGGGTTCTTGGGATATGCCTTCTTCCGAACCTGGGACCTCCTTTGAAGCTTTGACAATCCCTTTGGGGTATGGACGGAACGAGATCATTGTGCTCGTTCACGAAGAGGATGCACCTTAGATGCTCGTCCGTCCGCACCTTGGACAAAGTAATGCCACTGTGCCTGTCATCGTAGATCATACACCTTTGACATACTCGTCCACCGGGCGGCTTGACCCTTGCGAAAGAGTAACCGTTCCGGGCCTTCACTGATCCGTGCGGATGCTTGTGAAGATGCTCCGCTTAGATAAGCGGACTGCGGTTGGTGAACTCGTGGCATGAGCTCCCAACATTACATCCATCTCCATTCGAAGGGACGACATCGTCAATGTGTCCTTCAAAACCTTCGCATTGCGATCCTTGGAGGCCGCTTCGTTTACTCGAGGCGATGCCCGAAAGGAAAGGGCACTCCTTCCTTCGGTTGGCGGCAAAACACTTGACAGCAGCATGCCAAGGTTCGCCGATACTCGACGCTCAGACCATTTGCCAAATTGGTCGTTGAGTTGAGGCGTCGATTTGCGTTGGCATGTATCAGGTTCGTCCCACTCCTCGATGGATAACATCGCGCCGCTTGCGGGGCGACACTTGACGAGGCAAGCAAGGCTGACAGCTCGTCCACGAGTGTTTGCAAGTAATCAACGCTTTGCTCCATTCTCGAAAGTCATCGTGGCATGGCAGGCGATGCTGCGGCACGACAAGATGCTTGTGATTGATGCCCCTTGGCCGAAAGGATGATATTCTTTGGCCGAAAAGGGACCGTGAACCTTGATATTTGTGTTTAAGCCAACTTCTCCCGTGAAGCGGTTGTGCACTTCACGTTGCATGACTGGGCATGCGATGCGACGTCACGAAATACCGAACAGCGCCAGGTCATCATGATAGTGCATGACCGACAGTCCCTGAATGTGACACGGGTCCTCCGAGTTACACGACGCTCGTGTAAGCGATCTCATGATATGAGCAGCGCAAGACCATCATGCGGAGCATATGGCCACTCTTTGACGCAGCGCGACACTTCAGGATTCCCGACTGTATACCTGGAGTGGTTGATCTGCTCGAGTGAGCGACGCATGACCATCCCGATTAGGCGGGGCGATCAATCCGCCATCATGATGCATGACAGACGTTCCTTGACACGAATCGGGTGTATGAGGAACATGCTGCAGGGCACGACTGGGCGTGCGGCGAGGAGGCTTACCATGCATTCCTCGTTGGCATCCACGATCAAAGACCATGGTACCAGTGCGCCTGAGCGTGATGGAGTATTTGAACGGAAGCACATCTCCTACGCTAGGGCACGTTGCGACGACACAAGCGAGTCATCGTCGCTGGGTAATCCGAGCAGGAAGAACTGCTCTGATACCACTTGTCACGGGGTCATTCTCGGACACTAGTCACCTGCGACGACTAGGCGGATAGGCACCTAGCCAAGTCCGTTTTGAGTTTGCAACGGAAGTTTTATGGTCGAGACGACTATGCCGAGAGTCGCTCTTATA
Organism: Pontederia crassipes; assembly: GCA_030549335.1. Taxonomy (NCBI): domain Eukaryota; kingdom Viridiplantae; phylum Streptophyta; class Magnoliopsida; order Commelinales; family Pontederiaceae; genus Pontederia; species Pontederia crassipes. The sequence continues at coordinate 36,670,599 of CM060197.1, read as the reverse complement.
GGCATTCAATCACGGACATGACTAGAGTGTTGGACTACTCGTCACGAGACCGTGGCATTAGCGCGTTGCGGCACTAATGTAGGCGCTTAAAGTCCGAAGGGGCGACGAAGGGACCACGGGACGCCACGAAGGGATACCGATGTGGGTTGCCACCCCACGCTCAAGGCAATGACACTAGAATTAAAGGAAAGCTTACTTGTATTAAATATGATGAAACATAACATACAATTGGGCCTCGGAAGGCACTAGTGAACTCCTCTCAGTGTACCGTAGGTATAGGAGTCTTGTTACATATTGAAGATGCAAAAGACGTATCCTACGGGAACATCACCTACTTGGTCATTCATAAGGACGACCTTACATGATAAATGCCCTACGGGCGGATAACTTGGTACTCCGTAATATTACGCAGTGCGGGACGGCTGCATGTGTTCCATGTTTTCGGCGCTAAGCGGCCGATGGCTATAAGTTGAGCGGCACTGGTGCCGCGAGGCTTCACGCTTCGTGTCACGGAAAACGCCCTGTGACACGTGCATGAATATATATATATACATATATATATATATATATATATAATATATGTAATAGGTTATATATATAATATATGTAATAGGTAATTCAGGATCGCATGCTTTTAGCTACTTTGGGAGTTCTGTGTCGTACGTTGTTGTATATGGAATTACATGCTGCACAGTTAGTGCAACCAAGGCTACGTGCTTGAGTGTGTCGCAAGTTTCGTGACGTCTGGTTCATGTATTTTGTTAGCAAGTTCTTGGGTAAGTAATGAACGATGGGCATGTACTTTGTTAATGTTGGTGGTCGTTTTTAAGCGAGTTATTACTAAATGGTTTAATTCCATAAATCTTTCCTAAATAATAGTAATTTTTCATGTCTAATCAGTTCCTAAATTTTATGATAATTTTCACTTAAATTCCTCCATCAAATTCTATTAACTTTTCTAACTTTTTTTTATTTTTTATTCATGAAAAGATTAAAATATCCTTACATGAGTTTGATTTTTTACTGGTATAAATGAAGCACAAAAAGAAAATTACTTATTTCAAATTATATAGAACATTTTAGTCTTTTTATAAATAGAAAAATAAAAATAACAAAAAAAAATAGTTTAAAAGAATTTAAGTGAAAATCACGATAAAATTTAGGGACGTAATTTGATAATTTAAAATTACAGGTTTATGATAATAACCATATTACCAATATGATCAGTAGATGATTCTTGGGCTCCTTTTGGGTTCAATTCCCATCCAATCTTACTCATTCCAAATCGAATCACATGGTTGAATCACCTAACTATTTTTCAATTTTCTTTTATTTTTAATTAATTATAAAAATATTTTATTTTAAAGAAAAAAGTATTTAATTTCTTTACAATTGAAGTGCTTTTATTTTATATGTCTATATTTAAATTTTAAATTACATAATAGTCTTAAATTAAATAAAAAAGAAAAAACAAGATCGTTGAGTTGAATAGGGTTATTAAGTTCTTATGATAGATCTATTCCGATGAACACCTGAATCGGGTTGTTAGGTTCACCTGATCGATCTAATATGATGAATACCTCTAATGGACACTATTACATTGGATTATGCATAGTTATGAATTCATCATAAGGTAATATACATAAATAACATGCATGTGGGGATGAATAAATAATAAGATTAAGGTATAAATCTCCAATAAATCAAAATTGATAATTAAGCAATCTATCACCAGGATCAAGACGAACTTTTGAAGCGAATTATCACACTATGAAGGAGCCTCATAGCATTCAAATTTTAGGTACTATTTATAACACACATGTGCATATATATATATATATATATATATATATATATATATGGTTAAATAATATACAACCAAAAGTTTATTAAATATGCATCCAATAAATGTGAATCATTGAATGGTAATTATATAGTTAAGATTAAATCTAATAAATTAATAGTAAATTTTAAATGATTTAAATTATAATCATAAAATCATTATCATCTAAAGATCTTAATTTATTGATTGCATATTATTTATAAAAAAAATTGATTGCACATTACTTAACACACTCTCTCTATATATTTATATATAGAGTCATTAATCCTCTTTATGGGATGGAAATATGAGCGGTCCTAGGGTAACTCGACCCGTGAACAAATCCAATCCGATCAAATCTGGTCGGATCGGGTCGGGTGGTCACAATTTTCTTTTTTTCTTACTATTTTATATTTATTTAATATAAAAAAATATTTATTTAATATTTATTTTAAGGTATAAAATAAGTTTTCTAACTATTTAAATATTATTTCTGTATTTAAAGTATTTTATTTCAAATTTTTTAAAGTAAATATAGGCTTAAGTATAAATAAAAAAGAAAAAAATTAAAAAAATAATAATAAAATAATCGGGTCAGGTCGGGTCAACTTGGGTTGAAAAAATTCAATCCGTACTTGACCCAAAGTCAGGTCTAATTTGGGTCGGGTCCGACCCGACCACAACCCTACACGACCCAAACTCGGGTCATCAGGTTCGCGGGTCGACCCGACCCGTTGAACACCTCTAGCGGGCCCAAAACATTCTAATAAATTGAGCCATTTTCGATATCTGACTTATATATGTGAGATAACACAAAATGACTAGCTTGCACTATTATTATTTTATTAGCCTGTTGGGAGTGGACCTAGGGCCGGCGCAAACTAAAATTTTATCTACTATTTTTATAGAATAACAAACTAAAGCTAAATTATAAATAACAAAAGTATATGCAATTAAAATAAACTAATTATGTGCAGGATCCCAAAGACACCAAGAGGGGGGAGGGGATGAACCGGAGTTTAAGTCGAAAATGTAGATTTCACAAAATGTATTACGGAAGCTTAAAATCGATTCCTTAAAACTTTTAAATCAATGCAATTCAGATCATAAGAATAATATGAGAGGGAGAGAGAGAAAGGAAAGACAAAGTGCACGGATGATTGTTAATGAGGTTCAGCCACATTTTGATCTACGTCTCCACTCCGACTTCGAGACTTCGAGACCGTCAAAGATTTCACTAAACTCTTCCTTAATTTCAAATGGGGCAAGGAAGAATGCCTTTTACATCAATTACTTTTTCTCCGCTTTGAGAGGTAAGACACACCTCTCATTCTAGGAAGTTAATCTTTTTTTCTCGCTCAAGAGGTAAGATATGGAACATCTTTTATACATGAGTTCTCTTAATTTTTTTGAACAAATTGTTTCTCTCTTTTACAAAAATAAGCTTACAAGAATGGAAGAGAGAAAGAAGAGAAAACTAAATTGATAACTTGAAGAAAAGGATATTCCTTTGATAACTTAAAATTTTTCTTCAATGCTTGGATGGATGTCTTTGCTTCTGGCTTTGGCACTCCTTTTATAGGCTTGTATGTGTGAAAATTTCGTCCAGAAAATTTTCCACATTTTTTCTCGTTGAAAAATAGTCATTACTGTTCATGTCAATAATGGACCGGTCAGCCGATCTATATGATCATTGCACTTATTTTCTTACTGACTGCAATTGGTCGTTTATCCGAACTATCGACCGGTGTGTCGATCGATATAGTCTCACAGTTTTGATTTCCGCCCGTTGAGTTCATCGGTCGGTCGATGCATCGACCGGTCTATCGACCGATATAGTCTCGACGTAGAATTGGGCAGCACAAGCATTCATCGGTCGATCGGTGTCTCAAATTGGTCGATCGGTATTATCTCGACTGACCATTTTTGCTTCGACCGACAGGTTGACTCACTTGTACTATTTTAAGTATAACTTTTTGTACAGTTATCAAAATTAGATAATCCTGAATTCAATGGATAGCTATACTCATCATTCATTCAGAATATGATAAGACCATAGTTAATTATTTAATCAAAGTTTGGTGCATAAAGTTATCCATTTTTCTTTAAGTTTTTTTAGTATTTAACTCTAAATGATCGAGATTTTTATCATCAAAATATAATTTTATATAGCATTAAAAATTTTGCTCCAACAATCTCCCCCTTTTTATGAAAACAAATCGAGAAATATGAAAAATGTATAAATTGTGAAAAGTTGTAAAATCTTATAACATAAATTTTATTCCCCTTACAATGATAGACATTCATATAAGTATTAATTATAAGGTACTCTTCATATAAAGTTATATTCATATCATATTTCTTCTATATTTCTCCCATTTTTGTTTCATCAAAAAGTAATTTGCTCATAAAGGACATAAGAAATCATATATAATTCCTCCTTTAATCATGTTATTTTTAAAAATTTATTCTCCCCTTTTTGTCATAAATACGTAAATTATTACATCATAAAATATGAAAAAATAATTCCCCCTAAATTTATGGCTATTTAAAATGAAAACAAAAAAAAATCACAAGTCAAAAAAATGTATTGAGAATCAAAATATGGCATAAAACCTTGATACCACAATGATATTAATGATATGTTAAAAATAAGGTTGAAAGATTTTAACATGCTCCTCCTATCACTATGACAAATTTTCTTTTTCTTTTCTTTTCAAAGAAATGATGTTTTTGAAGTTTTAAGAGAAATAAAAAAATAGGTTTAACATTTAAGAACCAAAATTGCAAAAGTATGAACAATTTGAGTAAATGATACTTTTACCATAACATTTGTGCCTTCACATTTTTATTTCCATTTGTCCTTAGCTTTACATGTGGTACCTAAACTTCTTTGGGTCCTATTTTGTTAGACAATATTTTTTTTGAACCCAAATCATGTCATGTTGTAATTATTTTCATATTTTGCATGGATATGTGTAATGAACATAAAATCCATATGTAAAATATTTAAAATGTGATTTTCTATTACAGGAATGATTAGATTTATAATAAGAGTTTTTATGTCCAAAATAATTCTTAAGATTATTTTTCGTTATATAAGAAATAGTCTTATCAGTATTTTGTGTATTTTTCAAAAAGATATTCTCATGTTTTACTTTTTCTAAAAAGCATGCTAGCTTTACAATTTCATATGCATGTATAATTCCCAAAGCTTCAATTTCATTCTTGAGGTTTTCATTTTTTCATAAAACATGTATCATTTTCCTCTTTTAATTTTTCAAGCTCATGTAGTAATTTTTCATTTTCCTCTTTAAATGCAATATACCTTTTTATAAGAGAAGAAAGTTCTTTGTGCACGTCAATTGAAAATATCTTTTTTAGAAAAGCTTGATGAGTCATTATTTGAATTTGAAGAGTTAGAAATTACCTCATTGTTGTGTACCATTAGGCATAGGTATGCATTTTCACTGGAGGAACTTGACGAGTCATTTGATTTATCTCCACTTGATTCTTTATATTTTTTCTTCTTCCCTTCCTGAAATGTCTTTTCTTTGCTATTCTTTTTTTAAACTTAAGTTTCTTTCTCGGTGATGTTTATGTACTCGTCTCTTTGGCTTCTCATTCTTTTCTTTATTTTTCACCAACTTGAGATACTTACATACTTTCTTATATAGCATGTGAGTTTCTTTTCATCTACTTCTTCTTCGTTTGAGTATTCTTTCACATTGTTTGCTTTCAACGCTAATGTTTACTTCTTTGGGGCATTTCCTTTTTCATCTTCTTGAATTCCGATCTCATAGGTTAAGAGTGAACTAATTAGATTATCAAAATTCAGACTATTTAAGTCTTTTTCTTCAATCATGATCCTCTTTGTGTGCCATTTGGAGGAGAGACGCCTGAGAAACTTTTTTACTTTTTGAGAGTTAGTTTTTAGCTCACCCAAGGAGGTCAAGTCATTCACAATATCACTAAAACGAACAAGCATATCATTAATGGATTCATTTTTTAGCATTTTGAAGGAATCATATTGATGATTTAAAATATTTAGTCTAGATTCTTTAACTTTGTCCATTCCTTTATAAGTAGTGATAAGTTTCTTCCAAATCTTATTTGCACTTTCACAATTGGAAATATGATTAAATTTCGTTGAATACAAATCACAATAAAAAATATTTTTAGCTTTTCAATCCAATTTTGAAAAAAAATTGTCATTTGTCATAATATGAAGATAATTTTTCATGTAAATAATAACATTTTTCAACAATGTCCCACATGTCAATGTCAATGGAACATATGTATACTTGAATCTGGGTAAATTACACGATTGGTCCCCAACTTTGAGTCGATTTCTAACAGATCTCCCAATTTCAATTTGTAATCAGATCGTTCTCCATCTTTCATTTTCTTGCACGATTAGTCCTCCTGACCGGTGATAATGGGTTTCCCGGTTGCTTTGCATACGTGGTGCATTTCTCTCTCATCCACATCAGTTTAACTCGTCCACGGCATTATAAAAAATTTAAAAATAATAATAATAAAATATGAGGTTGTCCACATCATTATAATTTTTTTCTAAAAATAACAAAAATGAGACCGATCTGCTCGTGCTCGCCGCACGAGAGAGAACTCGTCGTGCGGCAGAGAGAGGGAGGGGGGACGATCGCCCTCCTCTGATCGCGAGCTCGACCAGAGGGGGGCAATCGCCCCCCTCCTTCTCTCTCCCGCATGACGAGAGAGAGGGAGATCCTTCTCTCTCCTGCACGGCGAGAGAAACGGAAGGGGCGATCGCCCCTCGATTGAGCTCTGATCGTCCCTTCCCTCTCTCTCCCGTGCGTGCTCGTCGTGCGGGAGAGAGAGGGAGGGGGGCGATCACCCCCCGATCGTCCCCCTCCGGCACGAGCTCGATCAGACTCCGGCAGCCATCGCCGTCGCACGAGGAGGATGCGCTCCGTCGCCACAACTCACTTCTTTTTTGTATTTTTAAAAATTTTTAAAATGACGTGGACAACCTCATCTTTTTTTATTATTTTTTAAATTTTTTATAATGACGTGGACGAGTTAAACTGACGTGGATGGGAGAGAAAGGAGGCAACATATGCAAGGCAACCGAGAAACCCATGATCACTGGTCAGGAGGACTAATCGTGCAAGAAAATAAAAGATGGAGAATGATCTGTTACAAATTGAAGTTGGGGGACAGTTGGAAATTGACTCAAAGTTGGGGACCAATCGTGTAATTTACCTCTTGAATCCTAATTTTTCAATAAGTAAAATTTGATGCGTTAAAAAGCGGACGACGAACAATTGATTGACCTTAAAAAAAACTAAATGCACTTGATGCCATGGCTTTAAAGATGGTTAAATCTTAAAACAAGATGATTAAATCTTGAAACTAGATGATTAAAAATTAAAACAAGAGCAATCCATTCTAATATCAATTATAGGATCCCAAAGGCACCGTGAAAGTTTAAAATCGATTTGTTAAACCTTTTAAATCAATGCAATTCATATCATAAGCATAATATGACAAGGAGAGAGAGAGAGAAAAAGCAAACACAAAGTGCACGGGTGGTTGTTAATGAGGTTCGATCGCACCTTGGCCTACATCCTCGCTCCGACTTCTTGACCTCGAGACCGTTAGAAATTCTACTAACCTCTTTCTTAATTCAAAATGGGGTAAGGAAGAACGCCCTTTACATCAACCACCTTTTCTCCGATTCGAGAGGTATGGCACACCTCTCCACCTAGGAAACTAATCTTTTCTCTTGTTCAAGAGGTAAAATATGGAACCTCTTTGACACAGGATCTCTCTCAAGTTTTCTGAACAAATTGTTTCTTTTTTTTACAAAAACAAGCTCACAAGAATAGAAGAGAGAAAGAAGAGAAAACTAAATTGTTAACTTCAAGAAAATGATATTCTTTTGACAACTTAAAGTTTTTCTTCAATGCTTGGATAGATGTTTTTGCTTCTGACTTTGACACTCCTTTTATAGGCTTGTATGTGTGAAAATTTCGTACAAAATTTTTTTCCTTAAAAATAGTCGTTATTGTTCATATCAGCAGTGGGCCGATTGACCGCATTAATGGACCAATCTTCCGGTCTATATGACCATTACGCTTATTTTCTTATTGACTGCAGTTGGTCGGTCGAGTAGACTATCGACCGGTGTGTCGATCGGTATAATCTCGCAGTTTTGATTTCTGCCCGTTGAGTTGATCAGTCAATCGATGCATCGACCAATATAGTCTCGACGTAGAACTAGACAGCACAAGCATTCATCGATCGACTGGTGTCTCGGGGTCGACCGGCATTGTCTCGACCGACCATCTTTGCTTCTACCGGAAGGTTGACCGATCTGCACTATTTTGAGCATAACGTTTCGCACAGTTATCCAAATTAGATAATCTTCAATTCTATGGATATGTAATATGATTCTCTACAATTTTGATATTCATCATTCACCCAAAATATGATAATACTATAGTTAATTATTTAATCAAAGTTTTATGCATAAAGTTATTCATTTTTCTTTAAATATTTTCAGCATTTAACTCTAATATATCAACGTAATTTTATATGGAATTAAAACTTTGCTCCAATATTATGAGACACCGGACTTTTTAAATTAATAAATTATATCATATAAACTTGTAAATGGAAGTAATTAATCATTTTTTTCATATACTTATAAATCAGCATCCCAATCTAATTAAAAAGGTAATAAATAGATTTTAGAGCATGATTAAAAGTAGACGTAAATTTAAATTTGAAAAATATAATGTGAAAATAGTAATAAAAAAATTAAACAAAAGAGAAAATTATCCACGATTTAAAAAAAATGATAAAATCAAAGTTGTTACAAATAATGATATTTAAAAAACTATGAAAATATTTTTATTAATTTTTTATTAATTTAAAATGGTGATTTATATTATTTATTTCTGTTATATTTATTTTATGAAATAATAAAAATATTTTTTATTATAAATTTAGTTTAATGCTATCAGATTCTATTCAGATCGAAATTTCAAGGGCCCGTTGGTTTTGGAACTACACTAGAACTAGGAGCCGGTTCTAGTCTAGTTCCCAAACACCGTAATGTGGTATGCTTTCGAGGCAGAACCGAGCTGCATTAAGTTAGCATTTGGAAACAGGACCGTGGTTTCTCCTAAGTTCTCGATGAATAGTTGAATTGATAGATTAGTTTGATGTGTGGTTGAATGGAGTGTAATGTAATGATAATGAATGAGTCGATGTGATATGAAAAAGTTGATGTGATGGATGAATTTTTTATGGGTTTTGAATTAAAAATAATTATTATAATTATAAAGTAAATTTTATTATTAATAAAATAAATTTATAAAATAAATTTTTTTATTTAAAAAATGTTAAAATATATTATTTAAATCCAAAAAATGTTTTTAAAATTAATTTTATTTAAGGAAATATGAAAATTTTTAACGAAATAATAAGTAATAATAATATTATATTAATAATTTATTAACATTACTTTATATATAATAAATAAACTATTTTATAAGGGTAAATTGTGAGTGAGGAATGCAAAAAAAAGCTACGTCATGGCCAAAAACAAAGTGGGCACTGCTATATAACCGAGGTCACATGAGACCCCGATTTCAATCCGCGTTCGACTGAAATATCGCGGTTCCTCTACCCATATTTGACGGAACCAGGGTGCGATTCCACCTTGATTTTGTTGTGAAACGAGCCCTAAATGATCTAGAACCAGGATCAGAGTGATCATAGTTCCATGCCTCCGATTCCACCGTTTTGATGGAATCCGCACTCAGCAAGTTCTGCTTTATTTTAGTTGATGCGTTCTTCTAATTTCATTTTTTCTTTTCTCTCACATGTTCCTCTTATAAAATAAATCATTTAATAAATATAAAATAATTTTAATAAATAATTAATATAATATTATTTATTAATTAATTTTAATATTTCATGAAATATAATGAATTTTAAAACGATTTTTATATTTAAATAATATATTTTTAACTAATTTTTTTATTTTATTTTATTTAATAATAAAATTATATTTTATAATTATAATAATTATTTTTAATTCAAAGTCATAAAAAATTCGTTCATCATGTTAATTTTTTTTATCATATCAATTTTTTGTTTTGTTTCACTGCATTCGAATACATAATATGTCAATTTAATTATTCACTATTAATTTAGTTGAAATGACTATTCTATTTTGAAAAGGCTACTCACTTGGCTATTAGATTTTAGAAATATTAGGAATAAAATATTCCATCTCACTCATTTTCAAAATTTAAAATTTTAAAATGAAATGATTTACTTACAATTTTAATGAGCATATCTCTCCTTTAAACGAGAGATACGATGTCTCCTTTCTTATCGTTATATCAAAAATTTATGAATCATATTTAAAATTTTTAAATAAAAATAAATAAAGTAGGATCTATTTTTAATTCAATGTACAGAAACGTAGAGAAGATGGTGTGCCTCCTTTAAAGAGGAGGCACCTCCATTTTTTATCTACTTAATTAGTAAAATATAAAAAAACAAAGTTATAAGATCCGTTGGATAAGATAAAAAACCTGGCACACCACGTGCACGCATTGAATCACGTAGCGGCATGCACGCGACACCTGACCATGCACTTTGCTCATGACCTCGAGATCCAACTCTCACCTTCTTCTTTTCTTCTGGCATCATCACCTATATCTTCATCGTTTCGGATCTACTCGAGGCCTCCGTTTGTGACATCTTTCTGAGTTCTGCACAGCTGCCGTTTCCATGGCCGTCGCCGCCAAGCTGAGCATGAGACTGTCGCTCGTGTCTGCAGCGCTGCTGCTGCTGCTCCTCGTGGTCTTGCCGTCGACGCCCACGGCGTCGGCGAGGCCCGTCGACGACGAAGGGTCGGCTGAAGAAGGCTTCATCCGGATGATGCCTCAGAGGGACGATGACGCAGGCGCGGCTGGCGGTGACGGTGGCTGGCTGAAAGGCCCCTGCGGCGACTGCTTGGCGCGGTGCATGGCGAGGGGCGCCACCCAGTACCAGTGCCAGACTGGGCAGTGCTGGCGCTACTGCCGTTAAGAACCAGAGGCTGCCGAGTAGCACTTTTTGGAGTCAAGTTTTCATGTTGTTAATTGCTTGTTAAGGTCGTGCATGTCGTAAGCACTTTATGATTCAGCTTTTTGCGTTACTTATTTGGTTCATGTACTCTGGGAATGCTATTAATGTTGGACGTCATTATGGCAACTTAGAATATGTGCATGGTTACTTATCTAGATCTATTTTATTTTGCGTAGGGAAGTGAATAAACATCTATAATATATACGTTACTTTTAAAAATAAAGTAATATTCAGTATACTAGTGCATATATTCTTGAAGATTTATTAAGATTTCATATATTTTAGTTTTATTAAAATATTATTGTTCACTAGTTTGTTTTTTTAGTAATTAAAAGTTACTTAATTTGATTAATTAATGTCGTAACGTCATTTACCTCATCAAACTATATTAAAGTAACTAAAAACATTAAAGTATATAGAATTAGTAACTGATAATGATCATAGATAATGTAAACAATATAATAAGATATGGTTAAAAAAATAAATTGTGGTTACGAAAAAAAAGATGGTGTTGATATTCTTGCAATGTATATTCCACTACAACAAACAAAAAAGCTTTCTGATCAAACACATTGGTCCCTAAAATTTTAATTTTGGTCTCTAATATTTTTTTTGGAATCAAAAATAATTTTGGTCCCCTTTGGCCCCTACGAGCTAGTTATTAAAAAATTTTAATGACTAAAATTTTTCATTGGTTCTAAATATATGATCTTTTAATGATCAAGACTATTGTCCCTAAATATATGTACCATTTTAAATTAAACTACTTGGTCTCTAAAAATTTAAAATATAAATCAATAGAATTATACCTTTAATTCTCCTTAAAGGTGGTATAAATAAATCATGTATTATAAGAAATTTGAGTAATGAAACACATGCAAAGTTCTTCATGGTCAATTTCCAAGTATAAAACATTGCAATGCATATAAAAAAAGCATCTAAAAAAGTATCAAGTACGAGTAACATGCCAACATAAGTAAAATTATTAGCCAACATATCTCTACTATAAAGTCAATTATTAGCCATCTCATTTGGGCTTACAATTATCGGACCGATGCCGTGGCAGGCTACATATCCACTTTCTGAAGGCCCAACAAGGGTGGTTTATGAAGGATGATGGACCGGAGACCCAGCCCATGTATCCATATCTAATCGGACTGATATTTGAAAGTTATTCAAAAGAATGTAATTTTTTTAAAATCTACAAAAATAATAAAAGTGTTGGGTGAGGAGTTTATTTTAACGCTTAAAATTTAGAAGTTATGAATTTTTTAATATTTCTTAAATTTTATTACTAGTGAAGAATAAAAATATTATTTGATGAGCTGTTAGACCTGTTCTGGCGTGTGTTAATAAGTACAAATTCAATAAAAAAAATACATCTTTGCTTTTCTAATAAAATTTATCATTTTTTTCTCATGGGCTTCCTTCTATTTGTCGTAATAGTAAAATTATAAGCCCAACTTGGGCCCAATAATGAACTAATACACGCCACCTGACACCTGTTACTACTAGTATTAAAGATGATCTGGACCATTAGATATTTAATTGATGCACATAAGTCAGAAAATGATTTGCACCTATATTAACTTAAAAAAATTAACACAATATTATCTATAAAATTTTAAAAATTATCCCAAAGCACAATATATTAGGTGAAAATATTGGACGCCTATGAAATTTTAAATAATATTTGCTTGTCAAGTTGTCAACTATTTCATTTTATTTGAGAGGATTTATATAATTTTATTCTTTTCCCGAATGCTTAAAAGGGTAAGTCGATGTTTTTGAAGAAAATCATCTATCCTCGTCCCTTCTTCCTCAAAGCAAAAATTACTTTATATTTTATGTCACCATTCTCCACAAATTTTCTGTTTGAAGTTTATTACTCACTGTTATCCTCGGAAAATTCTTTTCATTATTCAAATTAGGGGCGTTCACGAGTCAACTCGCTGTCCATATGAGAGACAAATTCTGACTTAATCTGATCCGTTGTGGATGGGTTGGATGATCGATTCACCTTATCATCCTTTTTTCTTTTTAATTTTCCCTTATTTTTCCATATTATTAAATATAATAAGTATTATTTAATATTTATTTTAGGACATAGAATAAGATTCGTTAATATTGAAATATTATTTTCATAATTAAAATGATTTATTTTTATTTTAAATTTTTTTTAAATGAAGTATAGATTTAAAATTAAGTACAAAAATAAATAAAATAAATAAAAATTTACAGGTCTTTGGATCGAGTGGACTCGTGTTAAAAAATTCTAACATGTACCCGACCCGAATCCCTATCGGGTTAGTGGTCGGGTCGGATCGGGCCATCGGATTCAACCCCTAATCCAAATACCCCCCCTCTCTCTCTTTCTCATACACACACTAATTATGCAACTAGTACAATAATTAAGAAGTCAACCATACATAAAAAGAAAGAAGAACCTCAATGCAATTAACACCAGAGAAGGAACCATGCATGATTGGTTAGCAAATTATCTACACCACATAGTCCGATAATATTATATATCTAGTCAGAATCCAATCTTAATGTATCAGAAAAAACTCAGGCGATGCAAGTGCTGAAACTTTTCCATTTGATCTAAGACATATGATAAAAAAAAATTGAAGCAAAGATAAGATTAATATGCATGCAACAAATAAGAAGAGCTTGAGCTTTCATGGGGCTAGAGTAAGGTCAAGGTCTAGTCAGTCCAGCTGTATTAGATAAAATAAACAGTGCATTGGGACTATATTAATATGTTCTTCCTTTTCAGGTCATGATCAACTCATGGGAGACGAAGTGGTTGGCTGGTCACAATTCAATACAAAGAGTTTGAATAGGATCCTGTGCTCACATTTTCTTCATGCACATCCACAACTGGAGCTTCTGATGTCATTTCACTTGCTGGTTTCAGCATATATATACTATATATGTGTGTGTATATACAAGTATACATAAGTATATATAACTATATATAAGTAACACAAATCCAACACAGGAAAACCCACAAGCAATTTTCTAAGGTTGTCATTTTTGTCTTGATGAAGTTGATATGATATCTGAGAGAGCTGCCATGAAAATTGCAAAGGAACTTGCTTGCAGACGTATTCAGGAAATTGGAAGAACAGAAACGATCTTTTAGGAGAAGCAATTTGTCACGCTACCAACAATCCCTGAAAACCAAAGAAAAGAAAAAGGATATTCCATTGGAAAATTGCATGAAGTTTCTTGGAATATAAAGCTGTTTTTTTTTAACAGCACTTCATTAAAAGGAGCCATTCATGTGGAGAAGAACACATTAATGACCAGAGAGCCAGCAACGCATGCAACACCGTCCACGTACAAGGAACAAAACAAGAGATCCAACGTGGAGGGAGCGCTGCGACCATGCATTCATTTTCGTGCTCCACAAGCAATAACTGAGAATGCGATGGCTAACATCTCTGACTCTGAGGGGTTGACCTTCCATCAGCTTGGAGGAATGGTGAGTATCAGTTTGAATGATAACGTTTGTTTCCTCGAAACTTCTTCAAGGTTAAAGATCTCAATGAAGTTCTAGTCTAAACATGTAATCACTGGACAAAAAATTATCCTGATCCCTGAGTTCCAGAGAACCATGAATGAAACCAGAACTGACCTGAATTCAAGTTGTTCGTCACCTGTGAGCTCAGCTGTTCTTGTCCGCCTCTGAGTTCAGAATCGAAGTAAGAGACAAAAAAACCAGAAACTCGTATTAAATTATCACCTTCAGGATCTTAACTAAAAGTGGAAGGCATCACTCTTTTCTAAAAGGTAGACAAGTAAATTGGAGGACCCACTAAGGCTACAAAGAGGACTTTGTTCCAGCTGCAAGTCCTTTTCATCAAATTACACCGCAGTTTCTTTGACATTACCAAGTGCACAGTCCTCCTCATTCTATTAATATATGTTTATGTGCAAGTGACAGAGAAATTAAAGAAGCAAAATCAAATGGAAACAGATGCAGGTTTTAGAGAAGTCCAGCAGCAGATCGTGGGGGAACATGCAATCGAACTGGGTCAAGTAAGCAGTTCCACTGAAGTTTATGCACATCCTCGGCAAAACATTCAAGTAAGTTATATAAGGATATCACTTTCTGCTTCAGTCTTAGAATTCAGACACTTCAAGTAGTTACAATTACTTTAATTTCAGTTTTCAGATCCTCTTGTTATATGACACTTGTGAACTAGAATATTTATCAACGTGATCCATCTGTTCGAGTACGGTTTGTGCTAAACTAGAACATGCAGTTTCATTTTTCTTTTCTCTCTGACTGGTATACAAGTTTTCAGGTTGAAACAAAAATGAGCCAACTTAATTACTGTATGCTATTAGACTCAATTTTGTATATCCAGTAACTGTGGCTTATTTTCTTCAAAAGTATGTGGTAGCAGCAAAGGAGCCACTTCATTATTTTTTGGGGCTCAAACCTTGAATTCACAAGATGAACTTCAAGAACCATTGGTTCACAACAGAAATCACATTAACAAGCCAAATCAATCTGATAATCATGTTGCAACTTGTGAAAGATTATCTGGAAATTTCATGGTGCTTTGTGGTAACTGGTAAATAACATATTTCTAGTTGTAACTACAAGTATATTTAAATCCAATAGTACAAAAGGGCGAAAACAGTTTCAGGTTTCCTTTCAGAAGTTTGTTCTCACTTATGGACACTTGTAAGATCTTCCATGTATCCCACCTCACTGTCTTGGAAACAAAGCCTCCAGCCATTGATTCAGAAGTTATATCCAAGTCAGTTCAGCTTCACCTTTCAGCAGCATGTAACTGGGACAAAAAAATTGTGCTTAATTATTTGTGGCATTCCACACATTGCAGGGAACTTCAAACACAATGAATTTTCCCAGTGTAGTGCTGAAAACTGATAAAGAAAAGATCCTGGCTTTGAAACAAGAAATTTTATCTAGCCAAGGATCACATCAGAAAGAAAACGAGAACTTAGTCGAAGGGAAGAAAGAAAATAGAGTTTCCTGCAAAACAGCTAGTTGTAATGAAAAAGAAGAAATAACAGAGACTATATCAAAAGTGATAGTACATAAGATTGACGAATGGCTCCAGGCAGAACAAGGACGGCAAGCAACTAATAATCCTGTCAAAGTTGTGCGAAAAAACGGCATCCAAGACAGCATTTCAACTGCCGAAGCACCTCAAGCTATCGATCGGTTTCTCGAAAAGACATTTAAGATTTGGCTGAGCTTACAGAACAATTTCAATTCAGCTAGAAAGCAAGATGATGAATATACAATTTTCAAAGTTCCAGAAAGCACAAGGCTGCATGACAAGAGAACCTATGAGCCAACAATTGTGCCAATAGGACCATACCACCATGTCCACAAGAGGTTGTCCTTCAGAGAAATGGAAGCAATGAAACCAGAATGCATTAATTATTTTGTATCTTTAGATCCGCAGGAAAGAGATGTGGAAAGCCTGAAGCTTGAATGCCTTTCCATACTCAAGAGACTGGAGCATAAGGCAAGGAGCTGTTATTCAGATGACACAAGCCTGATGGAGAGTGAACACTTCACAGAGGTACTGTTTCGTGATAGCTGCTTCATCATTTATCTTTTACTGCACCAGAAGGAGGAGAGAGATGACATGGAGCAGGTAAATGGAAGTGTGAGAGCTACCCAGAGCTACCACAAGAAGAGGTGGCCACTGATTGGAATGAAAAATCTGAATGATGTCAAGCTCGACTTGCTCAAGCTTGAGAACCAGATACCTTTCTTTGTTATCCAGGCACTGTTTGACTTCATCAAGCCTTATCACCTGCCGTCTTCTGACCTGGTTGATCTGACCCTGCAGCTTTTCGACGACTTCCATCTGCTGAAAACAAAATGCATCTCGAAGCCGCAGATCGACGAGGTCCATCATGTGTTGCATCTTGTCCACATGTCCCTTGGTTCCCTTACCAACAATCAGATGTATAGCCCAGAACGATGGGACTTGGAATTGCCTTCTAGAATTGATGTCCCGACATGGATACCAAGTGCCAAGGAGCTGCAAGAGTCTGGTATCAAATTCAAGAAGAAGAAGGACCCGACAAGCATCCTGGACATATCATTCCACGCAGGGATCATGGAGTTGCCCACCTTACGCATTCACAGCTACATTACGCCCCTCATGTGCAACCTCATAGCTTTCGAGCAGTGTTCTCCTCAGGCAGAGGCCTACATCTCCTCGTATGTGTCATTCATCAACTGTCTGATGCACCACGAGGAAGATGTAAGACTGCTGCACCTGAAAGGTGTGATCATCAATGAGATGGCCACTGACAAGAAGGTAGCTGAATACTTCAGAGGGATCTGCCCTCAAGGTCCGATTTCTTCCAAGCCGAATTATCTGCACGACCTGTTCATCAAGGTGACCGAACACCATGCACACAAGAAGAACAGATGGATCGCAGAAGCCAAGAGGAAGTATTGCAGCAGCCCGTGGGTGACCTTATCTGTGATTGCTGGCATTGTCCTGCTCCTACTGACTTTCCTGCAGACCCTCTTCACTATCATACAGACTGTCAATGGCTTAAAAGCACATGGGAGGTGATCCAATGGCCATTGCAAACTCTGCACAGTGGTGTGACCTTAACTTCTTCTGATTGTTTCCAGGACAGAAGCATGAGGTGATGGGATGATGAAGAAAAGAAAATGCATGTATATACCTTGTGAATTATGATGCACAGTGATAGTAGCTCATGCACAATCGTGCACACAGCTAATTTAGACTCTGCATTAAACAAGTGACATAGGAGTCACTGTTCATGTGTACAGTGTTAATCAGCTATTCTTTTTTTCTTTTCTGAAATCTACTTACTGTAATTCCTGAGATACTAAAGTTATGTGATTGGTATAAATGTTATCCTGTGAACTCTCAACTTAGGGGTGCAGCTGACCGCGGTCATCCTAAACATGTTCATCTCGAGCTCAAAAAATTAAAATTTTACATGCTACAATAAGATGTCAATTTTTGTTTTCAAATATCTCTCCAGTGATTTGCCCCCTGAACATTGAACAATGAAATCTCACATACGATAAGAAAGAAACGTATGAGATTTTCTTCACAGTTGCACATGGTTCTCGTGATCTTTGATCAAGCTTTGTTTTTTCGATTACAAATAGACGTCCATGGATCTAGTGCAAGAAAAGTAAAAACAGAAATAGAATGACATGTAAATCTCATCAGTGAAAATTGAAATGGTAACCACTAGGTTTCCAAATGGAGAAGTGAATCACCGCGTTACACTCCATTATTATTCAGATATAAACTGCAAATGTAGAATGATGGAAGTAGGGTGCTCCGTACTCTCATAAAAAAGAATAGTTTCCATCTTGTTAAAATGCTAATGCTACCATATTTAATGGAAAAAATCAAGCTAAAAACAAATGTTAAGAATCTTGCCATATCAAAGAGAAAAATTCACAGCTTTTTGGAAAAGGATAAATGCAACATCCATTTATTAGGGTTCAAGGCTTAGACGAATTTGGATGGAAAAAGTTATGGCTCGACTAAGTTTTTAGTGATAAGAGGTTTAATGGTGATAGGGATCAAAAGTTCTAGAATAATGATCAAAATGATTGAGTATGAACAATAATTTATAAAATAATAATATGATAGAGAAAAAATATGCATGGAAAAAATTGCACACAATAATTGTATGTATCTAGTCCTAGCCATTTGATATGCGATAATCTCTACAGATTATTGACTATTTTATTTAAAACTAAGGCCTACCATATTATCATATTTGCCTACAACAAATTATTGATAATCTTAACTTATATGACCTTACTAGTAATTCATATAGCAATAATGAAGGTAACTATCTAGACTATTACTTGGGCGAAATGCATTTTCACCAATATATCCATTCAATCAAAATCTTAAATTTGTGATATTTTGTAAGAATAATATCATTCATTTATTTTTTGCTAAGGTTGACTCCTCTTCTTTATGTTAATATCATTCTATCTTTCTGTTTTATTTATCTAAAATTTATTCTGAAAAAATAACATGATATTATATATTTTTTCTATTCATAGATTAATGTAAAACATAATGTTAGATAACCTAATAAAATATATTTTTATCACATAATAATATCTTTTTAAAATTTAAAATTTTCCAAAACTTGAAAATAATAATCCTAAATATTACAGTTTGTATTATTAAAATATTATCAGCTAAGACATAAAATATATGTTGCAATAATGTGTAAAAAATTAATACGAGAAAATACTTCTATAAGCAGTTAAATAAAATTGAGGATAAATAATAAACATAACAAAAAAAAAAGCTTTTTAACATTTCTCCTCCTATTAGTTACCCCTCAATTTAGGAATGACTACATATTGCCCAAAAAATTCTCCATTTTTAACCACCAAGGATTCATCCAAATTAGGGGAAATTCCAATCCTAAAAGAATGAAATTTGAGGATTTGATGAATTAATGATTGGATGATTATGACGTATATAAAAAATGAAGTGCTTTGTTTCCTTAAAGTTCTTAATTAGTTATGTACCGAAAAAAATGTTCTTAATTAGTTTTATAATTATTCAAATTTGATTGTAGCATTCATAAGCAATTTTCTAACAAGAAAAAAAAGAAAAAAAAATGAATGTAAACCCCTGGTTTAGTATTAATTAGGAAAGAGTTTTAGTATTAATAATTAGGAAAGACAAAAAAAAAGAGAAAAAAAATACATCAATCAAATAATATAATAATAAAAGTAAAACTCAAGTTCTTCATAATTTCTTAGAAATCCTTCGAGAGGAATCTAAACATCGTACCATGAAAACAACATTTTACCCTCTACCCCACGTTAAATTACAAAAACGCCATAACCTTTTTTTTTTTTTTTGAGGAGACATAACCTTTTCCTCGTCTCTCCCATCAAACGCCGGCGAGGGCGCCGGCGATGTCCGGCGGCCTACAAGCCTTCGACGAGCCCGGCGCACTTGCCCTTGATCCAACGGAACCCCTTGAGCAGCGACGCCTTGAGCTTCCCCTCGGCCGAGTACGCCTTGTACGACGCGACCCTCCGCCGCCGCTTCATCTCCGGGTCGCCGAAGCACCAGGCCGACGACCCACCTCCGGAGGACGCGCGGCGCCTCCCAGGTGGCGCGTAGGCCTGCTCACGCGGCGTCGTCCAAGGAGGGGCGGCGTAGGCCCGGCCATCGCCACGGACGAGCTCCGTCCTTCGCTCGGCGCCGTATGCCGATGCTGGAAGGTAATCGCGGCGGCCGCCGCCGCCTTCCTGGCAGTCGCCGGCCGCTGCGGCGGTGCCGTAGGGATGGTGGTAGCCGGCGTTGTAGTCTCCGGCGGCTGGGCGCCGGGGGCCGTCCCAGTGACCCCTGTCATAGTAGTAGTCGGCCATGCCAGGGAGACGCGGTCGGGAGAAGGTGGCCAAGGTGAATTGAAAGGTATGGTCTGCTATATTTATGAGGAAATGCCACAGAGGAATGATGATGTAGTGTTGTTGCTGGAAGGTTAATAGGCAGCTAATAGCAGTTGAGGTTCCAGCAAGGGAGAGGGAGAGATTGAAGTTTTATCATGTGAAATTAAGGAGAGAGAAATATTCTGAAAAGTCTCATGAGATTTATACTTAAAATTTCTGCCTAAAATAAAATTAGTTAATTTTTGTTAGATTTGTGAATAATATTGTTTTATGTAGGAGAGCAAGGACAGAGATTACACTTTAAAAAATTAGGAAGGCAAAAAAAATTTAGGCTGCCAATGTATTTAAGTTAGAGGTTTAGTTGTTGCAAAGGAATCCGATGTTGAGATTTAATTGTACTTTGTGTTATGTGCGTGAGAGAGAGAGAGAGAGTTGTGGGATCTCCATATGGTTTGACTGTATTGGGAGGAGTGTTTGAAGGTGTGATGTGGTTTCAGGGGTTGATACTTAGAGAGGGGGGCAGGAGACAGTGAGCCAGCCAGCTGCCTGCTCAGGGAGAGCTGTCTCTGTTTTTGTTGAAGTGGGTGAGGTCATAAACACCATGTTCATGGTTGTCACCACATTTGCCTGCTTCTTTTTAATTGCATAGAGCATGATCTGTTCAAACAATTTTGACTTAGGAACTTAGGATTAATCTCATTTAACTTTTTTTTATTTCTCTTAGGTTTCACAGTGCATAAAGCTGATGTTTACATTTAGTTGTTTCAGCTTTTTATCTTTAACAAATTTATCTTTTGTTGGATGTTTCAAATATTTGCTATAGAGTTTATTATTCTGAAAATATATCTTGCAGTAGATAAAAGTACACTTTCCCTCGTTTGATTTTTCTTTCCTTTATCAGACTTTGATTTTGACTATTCCCACCTGATAAAAAAGTATAAAGATTAAAAAGGGCAGGTTATTTGGTTTCTGTAGATTGTCACCACTGCCTAATAACATCAAGTACTCATGATTGGTATAGTATAATGACTGATACCATGGTACTTAATTAATTCGTACCTGCTTGCAGACAAAAAAATGATGATGGTGGGGTGGCAACTGGCAACACATTGATGCTTACTTGACTGATCAAGACATCACTGTCTCAGATCAATCATAAGGACAACTTATACAGGTACTTGTTATGAAATCAATAATTAGGGATAATCTACAGAAGAAGAAGAAAAAAGATAACTCAAGATTATTTATGAATGATCCAACTCAACTGTCAAAGTGACCTCTCTAAAAAAAAAACATTAAATGATGTCTCACAATTCACAAAAAATGTATTCAACTTAATTAAAGAACATAATATTTATAAATAGACAGGACAACTGTTTCTAAATGCTTTTATAACAACAACAAAAAAAAGCCCAGCAGGCATTAATGGACTAGCAACCTGAACAATAAAAGAGGAGAAGAAGAAAACACTGGTAGTGTATATTTCTTAACCATAGGGGAGATCCAAAGGAGGGTGAACGGAAAATAGTTTGAACCGTAAAGTTTCTTCAAAATGCTTCATCTTTCTTCAAATTTGAGGCATGATAGTACATACAAGAGTACAATGATCCATGATTTTTATCCTGGTAGAAGCTCAATAAGGACTCAAAGTACGGAAAATTTTCATATGCAACTATAGAATCATACACACTATAATGATCTCTGCCTTTAGCATAATAATTGTGATTTTAATTGGATTAGATGTGTTGGGACATGAAGCTGACTAGCATTGACTTAAAAAATATAGTTTTTTAATTATTAGAATTTTTAAAAAATAAATCGGATTCAGTATTCTCGAAAGTACAAAAACAAAATAAAATCTATGAAACTGTCATCATTCTCTGTTGTATCCTATTGAAATCTATTTTTTAAATATTTTATCTGAGTTCAAATGGGGGTAATATATAATATTTATATATAATGTCTTGAATAAATAAAAAATCAAATACAATTATGGAAATGACAAATCATTTACTACATGTATATTGACAACTTCAAGTCCAATTGCACATATTGTATTCAAATTCACTCTGAGGTATATTTCTATTATGGATACGTACTACTTTTTTTTCCCACATGTCCTCTTATATTTGCTTTCCACAATCGGAATTAGGACAAGAACTACCAAAAGCAATTAAGAACAAGTTCAAAAATTAGGTTCGATCATTAGGTGAATTGTCAATTCCAAATTTCCTAATCTTCTATGACCACTTTTACTTCTTAATTGTGGAGAATAACAAATCCTAGTGCACCTAAAAAGATTCACATGCATATTGAAAATGAACACCAATTGAAATTTTTCATCATCTTTCAGTACCTTTGGATTCTTCTAAATTTATGAAATTTCTCAAGTTATAACTTCTTTGAATCTACTTTTTATATGCTTGGTCATCCCACCTGATTTTTATATGAGATTCAAATAGTAATAGTGAATAAAATTATGAAATTCATAGTATAATTTCGTAAAAATTTATAATCATTCAATTATCATAAATAGGGTACGTGTTAGGAATTTTACACTCAACATTACATAATTTGTCTCACACATAAAAAGAAAGGAGAATATGATTGTCTGTCTAAATTTCACATAGGCTTTTAAGGATAGCTTAAAATATTAAGTTCTTATGGACTATGTATCATAGAGTTTATCTGTATACAAAATTTAGGGCATTTAGATATCATATGTTTATCAATTATTATGTATCTTATGTTCAGTATCACTCAAGTTTTTAAAGTACTAATGTGCATTAGAAAGATGATATAATTGTTATAGTCATGTTATTCCTTTGAAATGTCATTTAGATATGAATAAGTGTTCACGTGAAATCAATGAAAAAAATGAATCAAACACTAGGTTAAGCATGGAATCAAATTATATAATAATGCATCAACATTGAGTTAACCACTAAAAATGTTTTGTAACATTAAATCCAATAGTAATGAAAAAACTCTAATCAATGTGAGAGTCTGATAAGAATTAACATAATAAGAGTTTATTTATGATAAAGTATGGAAGATCAATGGGTGAGTCACTGAATCAATAATATACTATGGTTCTTAATGAAAGAAAATTGATGTAATACTTTGGTCTCTCTGCTTTACATTTCTATGCTTTGAATAAATGTCTTATCAATATGAAATCAATAATAAAGAGAGTACAATGATACTTGATCAATAATGATACGGGAGAATGCTAATTCGAATACTTTGATAACTCATTATATAAGGATATTAATTCAATAATAATTACTAAAAAAAGACAACTAGATAAATTCATACTATTCTGATTGCTTTCTCTTTTAATGCTCTAAGTTAATACTTGATTTTCAATGCTTTGGGTAATGAAAAGTCCTATTCAACTTTTTGAGTTTTTTTTATATTTATATATAACGTTACTATTAACATCTTTATTACAATAATGTTTCATGTACTTTCATGATTGACCTCTGGCTGTGCACACCATGACAAATGTGCCATGTTTAAGGGAAGGATGCACCATATTTATGATCGTGCAATAAAGACATATTTGAATAACCATGCGATGAATAATGTTATGCAATTAGTAATATGGATACTTTTATCTTTTATCTTTAACTAGTTAAGTTCTTTGTCTTTGTCCAATTAGGACTTTGATCATAACTATATATGCAATGATAATCAAAATGTCTCAAGACCTCTTTAGGCTAGTAAGATTAGTAGGTTTTAAACCCGAAGTTAATCAATACAATAAGAAAGAAATATTGAAATCAATAATAAATCTAATTTTAATCCCAAAAATGGTGGAAAATCAGCATCAAATAAGTTTTGGACTTTGGGAGTGATATTTGAATGTCCGAATTTTAGGTTCAAATTCATTGAATCTGGATAAAACTTATAGAGAAATCAAATTTGGTGGATTTTGAAAGTTCAGCAAGGAAAATGGACATCCTATCTTTATGGTTCAATACTCTTAGTATAACTTTTGGATGTCTAATTCCTTTTTAGATCATCTGTTTTTTTATGCTTAAGAAGTTTGATACAATAGGGACCTGTT
This sequence comes from Pontederia crassipes, assembly GCA_030549335.1. Taxonomy (NCBI): domain Eukaryota; kingdom Viridiplantae; phylum Streptophyta; class Magnoliopsida; order Commelinales; family Pontederiaceae; genus Pontederia; species Pontederia crassipes. The sequence continues at coordinate 36,646,137 of CM060197.1, read as the reverse complement.
TTGTTGCTGATTGGAGTGGGATAATAGTGAAAATATTCATGTGAATATAGTCTATCTGCGTCATTTGACATATTTGCAACAGATTGTTATTCCACCATATCGTTTGGTTGAGCACACGAACAACTGAGTGCAAAATGACCGTGAACCATCTTGTCGTGTTTAAATCTAGGTGTCACTTTTCCCATTTTCTTTAACATGAACAGTAAATTTATGTTCCTACCCTCAACTACATCAGTGAATAAGTTGTATTCTTTCATTTTGGCCGAAGAGGTTAATGAGTATGTAGAGCACCCCGCTCTACATCATTGTGTACAACGCTTATTTCTTATTATTGAATTAATTTAATAATTATAATTCATGATCAAATTAATCATATCTTCTTAGATGAAGTAATATATATTTATTGACATAATTTCATAATAAAAAAGTATTATCTAAGACTAAATAAATTTCAGCCATTGAATTAATCATATTTGTTAAAATAGCTTGATCATCATCATCGGATAATCCGATGACCTTGATCTTAATCATATTTATTATTTAACATATATGTTATATTATTATATATTTATTTTATTAATCTAATAAGTAATATGAGTGTTTTACACCCGTTCTACGTAAAGTGCTCTACATATACATTTTCCTCTTGGCCGAAGAGATTAATGAGTATGTAGAGCACCTCGTTCTATATCATTGTGTAGAGCGCTTATTTCTTATTATTGAATTAATTTAATAATTATAATTCATGATCAAATTAAACATGTGATGGTCATGTCGTCTGTAATCCTTATTTTGCATGTTGTTTGGCACTATTCGTCTGAATAAAAAACCCTCCAGCAACCAAACGGGCCCTAGATCTCCGGACGTCCCGCCGAAAGGACGGACAAACATTTCTTCTATTCAAAAGTTGATTATGAAATCAATAGAATTCTCTCGGTTGCCCACCCATTTTCGGCCGGTCGACCATTTCCTCTATATATTCAATAGTCGATTACAAAATTGACAGAATTATTTGGAGCCCACACTCTTATGTTTGGTCATTTGTACATGGATCAAACATCCAATTGAGATCGGTCGAGCACATGAGATCGAAATTTGCATATTTGATCAAGTACTTAGCTCCAAGTCACAAAATACTATTTTATGCCAATACTACATGGCCTGTTGCACCAATTATAAAAAATTAATTACAAATACTTACACCTTTTAAGTCTTCAAATCGATCCACATATATCATCATTCAAAAGATAACACATAATCCTAATTCATTTATGAATACATCATCGAACATAATGATCTGTCCTTAATCCCTTTGCATCATTGTTCATCAATTAGCACTACAAGAAAATCCAAGAATAGCGACCCAAGTAGTGAGACACCACTGCGGCGCTATTGAGTTTATGGAAGATATCGCGTCACATAAGCGTCAACATAGTGCCTCAATAATGTGTCGTTGATAATCGGTGGCTAATGGCATCGCAATAGAGCCAACAAAAGGTGAGACGCTACTAGCGCCAACGGTTGACGCTATCTCAACATTACTAAGACGCGTGGTGTCCGACTGGGAGCAGTAGACAGACGTTGCTAAGGCGATGCTCAAGTGGTGCTACCGAGGAGGCGCTATTCCGACGTGCAAGAGACGTTAACATTATGTGTTAGTTGACGCTATTTCGACGCTTCTGTGAGGCCAACATCATGTTTATTGCATCGCCAATGAGACGCGAATGTGACGCTAAGGACAATATATTAAATATAGCATCGATAATTTGTGTGACGCTAGGGTGATGCTATGGAGGCGCTAATTACAGATTTTTTTTCACCCGTTACAACCACATTTTTTTTCCTTCCCACACCATACAATTATATAATACATATAAATACATTGATATTCATCACAATCATAATATGAAAGCATCACAGGCATAATATAAAAGCATCACAGGCACAATATTTAAGATAAGATTATGAAAAGTAATAAACTGAACTAACAAACTATACGTATATATAATAATAAGTCTAAGTGACAAAAGTATAGTTTCTATGGTTTATTTTTATCCTAGGTTTGGGAGTTATTGTTATCATTCCTCGAGAAGAGAGGAGCTGTGGTGGTCCCCTCCGGACTGCCCGGTGAGTTGGGCGCTTTAACCATTCAGCCATGGATGCTTAACAGGGATCATCGTACATCGTAAATAACCAAATTCCAATTGAAATAAAATCTTTAGGAGGAATCAATGAAACAACATCAATTCAAATCCTAGATTGTCGAATTGAGAGAGATATTGAGAGAAAAAAATATACAATCATATAATATATAAATTATATATCAAAAAACACATAAAATAAAAACATGACATCCCTTCCAAAAAACATTACCTAGTGGCTGAGTACTCGGATCATCTGCGTACTTTTCAGCCATTTTCGCATTATACTTATCCTAAAAAATTTAAACATTGCGCATTTAAAAAATAGTGCACTAACGTCAACAACCAAATGAACATGTGATGAGACTTACCAGAAGCATACGAACAATGGACGTGACCAAGATGTTTATCTTCCGGCTCTTATGCGTGGTCTCGTAAACCACGCGAAAGTCCACGGGACCACCTTCTTTCTTCTCCTACGATAAAGTTTCAAATTTTATAAAATAAGTATAAGTCAAAGTTTGATAAATTGAATTTGTATGTAAATTATCATGCGTCGTCGATGCTCGTCAAATCGTATCGACCCCCTGTGTGTATGTGGGCTCGGGCTTCGAAAGTCGATTAACTCTTGCCTTTTCCGACTTCCGTTGCCATCATTCATCCGTCCTTTATGAACATTAAATACTTAGACTTTCAAAAACTATAAATTTAATAAAAATTTTAAAAGTAAACATACTTACCACTTCCTACATAAGGACTCCCAAATCGAGCGCCTAATATGCCTTAGACATCTTTGTATGCCCTGCTCCAAAGTGAAGCCGGCGAACGCGACGACCTTGCAAAACTTGTATAATCGATTTTAGAGGCTTTCGCAGCGACCTCCTCAAAAGCTCTCCGGATCGTCCCTAAACTAATATCCAGATGAAACTGATTTGCCTCCTACAAAATACGTTAAAACTTAGTAATTTTAAAATAATATAAAATAAATTATGTAATCCAAATAGAAGATCATATTGTAAAGGCTCGAAAGATGTCATCCCGCACTTGAATTGGGACATCTTTCCAGGATCCTTCCAACGATGAATAACTTAACATGGATGGTGGTGGGCTCGTACCTCCTTAATCGGAGAAGGATGGCGACGGCCGGCACCGATCGAGGAGCACAGTTGGCGGACTGAGGGCGGAGGAGGCGAATGGCGGGCGAAGGAGGCGGAGACGGAAGGTGGTGGAGGAGGCGGATGGGCGATGGAGGAGGTGGAGAAGGATGGCGGTGGAGGAGGCAGATGGGCGGCAGAGGCGAATGGCGACAGAGGAGGCGAAGGAGGAGGAGGGCGAGGCGGAGGGCAGGCCGCGGAGGAGCACAGACGGCAGGTGACGGAGGAGGCGGAGGGCAGCGGAGGACGAGGCGGAGGGCGGGCAGAGGAGCATAGACGGTTGGCGGAGGGCGGCGGAGGCAGATGGCAGGCATCGATCGTCAAGCGTTGGAGCGGAGGGTGTCGACCGTCGGGCGTCGTCGGAGCGGAGGAGCGGAGGGCAGCGTCGGACCATCAGAGCGGAGGAGCTGAGGGCGTCGATCATCAGAGCGGAGGGAGTCGACCGTGCGTCGTCGGTGGCGGTGAAAATCGGCGAGCAATAACAGTAAAAAGTGAACGCAGAAGAGGGGTTAGGGATTTAAGTTAAGTCTTTAACGCCTCAATTAGAGGCGACACTACTTAGACGCTACGTAGGCGTCATAGTCGAGACGCTATTTCAAGGCTGTAGGAACGCTATATTGAATTTTCCTCCTAATTTAACATTATATGTGCGAGATTAAGTGATAATAATATGTATATGTGCACGAGTTATATATGTCTATTTATATGTCAATATATGCTCGATTAAGTGAAATAAAAAGTTGGCTAATGCGACGCTATAGAGAGGCTAATGGGTCACTAAGGATCATAGCGACACCATAGCATCATAGTAGCGTCTCTGCCAACTTAGCGTCTCAACATGGAGACACCAGGGTGACGCTAAGTGATTTTCTATATTCTAATTTTCTATTATTTGTATGTAATTTTCTTCATCAAGATAGCATCTCACCGCATTGTGCCATGTTCCAGTTGTTTTGTTTTCTTCCCACAATCTATAGATTATGGAATGCATATATAATTATTCGTATATGTATATAAGATTATAAGTCTATATGTATATGTGTATATAACAAAATTGTGTATATATATATATATATATATATATATATATATATATAATATGTGTATGTATATATATATATAGATAACGTGTATATGTATACGTATTCCAAGTATATATATGTATGTATATATTTGATTAAGTGATAATAATATGTATATGTGTACTTATTATATATAATTATAATTACATACGTGTATTTATATGTCTATATGTGCCCGATTAAGTGAGTGTGATAAAAAGTCGGCTACGACGGCGCAATACAAATCCTATTGAGTCGTTAAAATATATTAGCGACACAATAATGTCGACGTAGCGTCTCATTCATTTAAGCGCATCCGCAAGGAGACGCTAGAGAGACGCCAATAGTGTCTCGCTGGCATCGACGAAGATCGCGGCTCTAGTGTGGCGCTAGGTAGACGCTATTGTGCTTCCACGGAGACGTTAAAATGAGATAATTTGTAACAAATCATATCTCTTAATTCAACCATCATAATTTCATGATTAAGAATATAAAAATAATATATGTATAATTAAGATATGATATATATTGTATGAATAAATAACATATAAAATATAGGTAACAAATTATATATTTAGGAACATTCCTAAGATGTAGACACATATAAGTAATCATGTAGGAATACAAGATACATATACAATATTTAATTTATTTATTGATTAAAGTATAGTATAAAAAATATATAGGGTTGCATCAAAATAGATAACATATAGCGATATAAATATAGATAGCCTATATATAGTTATCTATATCTTTATATATATATATATATATATATATATATATAGAAAGAGAGAGAGAGCATCATGTGATCTGTGATGTCAGCTAGCGTCTTCATAGCATATGAGAAGATGCGACGCTGTGTTCACGTCGAAACACGTCGACGCGAGAACAACACTATGTTCTCCCGCGCACTTTCGTTACATGACGCGGAATAATAGTGGCTACTTGGCGTCGCTATGGCGCCTTCGTTAGCGCCTATTTTTGAAAACGCTAAGAACCCGCTAATGTGATGCATACTTGTCGCCTACTTGAGACTCAAATGAGATGCTATAACGGCGCTAGTGACGTAGTTTTAGTGTCACCATATTTCGAGACGCTATTTTACATCGTTAATCGCCAGTTTTCTTGTAGTGTAGGGCACGTGTTGGGTGAAATTAGGTCATATAAATACTATCATATATCAACGATGCACTTAAAATAACCTTTAAGGATAGAACCCACATTATAACCAATAAACCTCTTAGGCCTTATCCATATTTGCAGAACGATTTAATAACTCTATCCTATTAGCATGAGTGCCCAATCATATATATGTTAAGACTTACGGTAGTATAAATCAACATCATGAGAAATTTGGACCGACTACTTCGTCCATACATGCAGTTGTTCCAATTCATACATAAATCTTATAAAGTAATCATGGACATCAAAAAGGATCTCAGATTAAACTTCGTATAAGCAATCAAACATATTCATACTTACTGTTAATAAGAATCCAACTTCCTTAATCCCATATAGTCACATTCCTAATCATTTTGATGCCAAGCTCACTTCATGCATACTTGTATATATATAAGAATGTCTTGTTCACAAACAGAAGTTAGTGCAGAACCTTGACTCTTATTCATCGGTATCTAATTAAATCATTATTAGGATATATGGAAGAACTGATCATCTTAACCTAGTTAGTCATTGCTCCAAAACAGCCACTTCTTTACACAAAACTCATGCATACCTCAGACAAAAATTTTATGGCCAGCATGTTGGTTATCAAATAAACATCCTTGGAAGTAAACTAATATATGTCTACGTAGTCACAACATTCATTGGGAGCATAACAGCAATACATATCATCACCATGAATGGTAACAGCAAGCTTCCATTGGAGTCCTTCGATGAAATTAACACAGAAAGAAGCAGCCGCTTCGGGACAAAAGATGCATGCATTACTTTGCTGCTGACATCGCAGCTGCAACAGCGTCCGACTGACTGCACCATATTACTGTATCGACCATGGCTCTGCTTCATGGTTGTCTCACAGAGATGACAAGCACCTGTGCACGAGCCTTGAACAGGAAAAATACCACTTCATGCCGTCCTTATATATATATATATATATATATATAATATATATATATATATATATATTTGTCGATAGTAGAATAGCTATCGTTATATATTAACATATATATGTCTTGCTGTATGCTTTCTACACCCTCCAATTATTCATGGAGGGCGTGATGAATTAGAAGCAACTGCAAAAGACAGATGGTGTAGCACGCGTCACTCACCGCCGGCGATTGCTGCAACCTGCTAAGCGACGACGACCAGCGGCGGCCATCGTTAACAGTACTAAAGGGGTTCTACGCCGCGTGTCCTAGGACTCGAATTTTGTTGGCAGGCACTGCGCTACAAGTGGCATCATCGCGAGCACGAAGAAGAACGAGGCTGGGTGTTCTTAGGCGACGACATCGATTCGACCGAGTTCAAAAGCCGCGAGTCCTGGCGCCGCTCCTCTGCAGGCCCCAGTGGCGCAGACGGAGGCGGAGCTCCGCGGTGGCCACAAGGAAATCGGCGGCCTGCGCCGGCGACAGGATCTCCACGATCCTCACCACCGTCATCCGCCGCAGCTCGTCCGCCTCCACCACCACATCCCGCAGCGCGCGCAGCACCGCCTCCGACGCCTCCACCCGCGCGTCCCCGTTCCGCGACGGCAGCCCGCGCACCGCCGCCAGGGCCGCCTGCCCGGCCATCGCCTCCTGCGTCTGTGCCATCTGCTCGGAAAGCCGGTGCTCCGCCGCCGCCGTCTCCCTCTTCAGCCGCTCCACCGCCGCCCGCTGTTCCCCCGTCAGGCCACAGGCGGTGGCGGCGCCGCCGCAGGCGTTGTCGTCGTCGTTGCTGCTTCTTCGGTCGTAGCTTCCAGGGAGGAGGCGGAAGGAGAGGTAGGGCTTCCAGCCGCCGATCCAGACGAAGGTGCGCTCGAAGGGGGTGACCCAGTAGGGGGTGACGACGCGCAGGACGTCGACGTCGGCGAGGCACGCCTTCGCCTCGTAGTAGTCCCGGTGGGCGGCGAGGAAGGAGGAGATGAGTGGGAGGAGAACCTCCGGGCGGTGGCGGGGAGCGGCGACGAGCTCCGCGTGCAGCTCCTCGAGGGTCTCCATGTAGGTCTCAAAGGCAGCGTCCATGGCGGTCATATCGTCGCACGTACCGTTTACTACAAAGCAGCAGTTGACTGCAGTCAAACAGCTCGGTACGTATAAATTGGATGCAAATAACTTGGGGTGTATTTATAGTAGACAGATATATAAGAAAAAAAAATTAATTGTAATAAATTATTATTGCCGCCATCTTTAATTCTTAAGCAAGAAGGAAGAAATTGTTTTTGGCGGTGGTATGGGGAAGAAGAGTAGAGCGATTATATTATGTTCAATGTTATTTATTGTTGTCCTTAAAAATTATATAATTTATGTTTGACATATTTTATCATATTAATTCATGTAAGGAGTTAAATGTGTTGAATAGGAAGAAAAGATGGTTGGCGTTTTGCATGCAGGAGAATCTTAAAGCGGTGGAGCTCAGACAAAAGTATTCTTTGTTCTTCTCGAGGTCTCTTATTATTCTTTTATTAAATTTATTTTTTTAAAGATAATCAAATTCAATCAAATGATAAGTAATGTATTTTTTTCTAATAAAAAAGAATATTCAACCGCAGTCAGATAATTCAATCAAATTAAAAGAAGACATCGTTAAAGCATTGATGTGTTATCAAGATTGATTGCATAATATATTAAAAGTTTTTCCTTTTATTTATTTATTAAATTTATGATGTGTCTTTTTTTATAAAATTAATAATATTTTTTTGTTAGGTTTTTCTAATGGAAAGTGTGTTTTTTAAAGAATCAACGAAGATGAAGTTGTAAATGATTGAATGACGGAGTTGTGATAATCTTTTATAACTTTTTATAATTCTATTAAAGTTAGTTTTATTGTACTAAATATTTTTTTTCTTAAGTTGTAGGAAACTTTACAAATGGGTGAAGAATGAAATACAGAAAAATAATGGAATGTGTTCTTATTAATCTTTTGCAAATGAATGTGTTGAACAATGATAGGAAGATTTGAAATCATTATGTTGTTAAAATACTTGTTGGAAAATTGAACTTTATGTTGTGAAACTCGTATTAACATTTGAAGTTTGTGTTGTAGTAGAATTTGGAATTTATGTTGTGGTGAAACTTGTATCAAAATTTAAATTCTATGTTGCGGAACTTTAACAAAATTTAAAGTTTAAATTGTGAAATTTGTAATAATGATATATTTATAATATTTCATTGGTATGAATTATATTTACTCCGTAAACAATTTTGTGGAAATTGTAATTAAAAAATAAAGTAAATTAGTCGCAGATAAAATTTCGTAACCTTTTTATTTCTTTTTCGTGTTCGTTTGTTTCTACGTTTCCTTCACATTTGTTTGGAAACCACACTCTCGCACATGTCAGGCGGAACGTGTACCAAAATGATAAATATGTAGAGTGAGTTGGCCCAAAGCTGCCTAAATTTATCTTTGAGTTGGTATTAATTTCATTCATCATTTTCTGTTGTTTTTAACAGGATTAGACAATGGTGTCCCACTATGATGTTTTTTTATTAATATATACATCACATGCTTGGTATTAGTAAGCGATGCTTTTTAACAATTTTTTTTATATATAGACTTAAATACTTAAGTGAGAAGAAATTATTTATTAAATTGACAGAATTCAATTAGTTATCAATTGAAAAAATTAGTTATCCAATGTTTTTCTTTATGAAAATTTGAATGACTACATAAATTTATGGCACATTCTACTGATAAAAAATACTATCAAATTAAAAGATTTTTTAATCAATATATTTTAAGTGCATTTGGGAATTAAAATTTTGCAATGAAGCTTCGCCCTTGCTAGAAAATGATCGAGAATGGAAATGGATACTAATTTTACCATGCAAACATTAATTATATTTTATCCATGTTGATAAAATTTAATGCACAATACTTAATTAATGAGATAATTAAAAATACAATTAACTCATGTGATACGTAACAAAAAAAAATACAAGCATAGTGTATATTTATTTACTTTTATGACTTGTCTGAATTTTTTTTCTAGCATTTTTGTTAACCCATCCGAATGAGATAACATTTTAAATAAAGATTAATTGATTTAATTAGAAATAGAAAACCAACAATATATGAGAAATAAAAAATGACACGCTGAAAAAAAGAAGACTTCTAGCCCCTAAACATCCAATGACAAAGATTGGACATAGGAATCCATTATTTCAATGGCAAACTCACATCTCCATATCTTTTTCATTCAGCCCCATGAAAAATAATGTCACAAATCTGTCAACAAAAAAAGACAAAATCCAGAGAACGTTTGGATGAGAACTTTATTCAGAACTAGACACATGCTAAAGTTTGGGTAGGTCTCAAGTTTTGATTGATCCTCAAAAATTCTTTCCTAAAAGTTCTTGCTCAATGCGAGAAGTTTTGTCAAACATGAAGTTCTTATCTTCGACGTCCAATTTCCTCATAATCCTCGCTGTGCCAACTTTCAAAGTTCTCTCTATTTACATTTTTTGTCCAAACATAAGCCCGACGACAAAATCATCTCATTAAAATTATCAAAAACTTAATAGAACTTTAGTTCCACGATCCAAACATAGCATATATCGTAAGGAGATACAATTACATGTAAAATAATATGTTTGGTGGATAATTATGCCTTTGACTGCAATGGAACTTCACTCTTGCAGTCTTGCTAAGTTAATTGTGCAGGGAAAAAATGTTGTAAACTTCATACATAAAGAGGCTGCAACTCATGTCAGCATTTAGAAAAAGCTATCATCCTTGTAAGATGGCTGTTTTCATTTACAATATTTCTTTTTTTTTTTTCAATCAAAATACTAATAGCACCTGAATAATTTAGTCTTTGGATAGACGCGTATAAGCTCTTGTCAATGTGGTGCTTATGAAAATCAAATTTGGAATTATTACCTTCATAATACAACCCCGCTATTCGGTTGCGTCTTGTTTACAACGTAAATTAGTTAAAATTAATTACTCTTAGATAAAATATATGTGTACGGAATGGATAATTCGAATGGTTTAAAAATAGTTTGTTCAAATCACATATTATGTATTCCCATTATTTTTTTTGGGTCGCCAGCCTCCGGTGTTTGAGAAGCGGTACCGACGATTCAATTTGCATAGCGCATTGTTCATAAATTAAGGCCGGCCCATCATCGAGCTCAATTAATTTGGTAAGATCGTTCCGAGTCGCGTTGGCAGGTGAAGCTCTCAATAAAAATTTTTTACGTTCACAAGACGCGAATTCGAGACCTTACTTAAGCGAGGAGAAGTCGCTTATCACTCCCCTCATATGTATTTGCCATTATAATAACACGTATTTGAGGATAATGTGCTGACCTGTTTAATAACACTGCTTCAGTCCAACTGCAGGTGGAAACAATCTCCAAAGAACAGATACCTGAACAATTTTAACCAACACCGAGTTCAGATAATTATATGGCCAATAGATCTTTTCCACCACGCACAGATCCACAGACAGGAGTTTACTTCCAATGCTTTGAAACAAGAAGTACAGCAGGATCGAACAAGGAAACATCAAGTTCTTTGATGGACACAGAAAGAGAAAACATCCATTGAAGCCCTTTGAGGAACACAGAAAGAAGTAGCCACTTCCAGACAAAAAAACGCATGCATTACATGCTGTTGACATCGTAGCTGCAATGGCGTCCGATTGACTATGACTATATCTGTTGCAGGTTCTGCTTCAATTCCATGGCTCTGCTTCTTGTTTGTCTCACAGAGATCACAAACGCCTGCAAATTCGATCGGTGTGCAGAGAACCTACGCTACGAGTGGCATCATCACAATTCACAAGCAAGAAGACGGGAGAGTTTGGAAGTCTTGTCGACGACTGCACCGAGCCGACCGGTCTAGTTCAGAAGCCGTGATTCATGGCGCCGCTCCTCTGCAGCCCCCAGTGGCGCAGCCGGAGGCGGAGCTCCGCGATGGCCAAGAGGAAGTCGGCGGCCTGCGCCGGCGTCAGCATCTCCACTATCCTCGCCAGCGTCGTCCGCCGCAGCTCCTCCGCTTCCATCACCACATCCCGCAGCGCCCGCTGCACCGTCTCCGAGGCCTCCACCCGCGCGTCCCCGTCCCCTGACCGCAGCCCGCGCACCGCCGCCAGGGCCGCCTGCCCGGCCATCGCCTCCTGCGTCCGCGCCAGCTGGTCGGACAGCCGGTGCTCCACTTCCGCCGTCTCCCTCCTCAGCCGCTCCGCGGCCCCCCGCTGCTCCGCCGTCAGGCCACCAGCGCCGCCGCCGTTGTTGTTGCCTCTGCCGCTGTTGTCGAAGCTTCCAGGGAGCAGGCGGAAGGAGAGGGAGGGCTTCCAGCCGCCGATCCAGACGAAGGTGCGCTCTAAGGGGGTGAGCCAGTAGGGGGTGATGACGCGGAGGACGTCGACGTCGGCGAGGCGCGCCTTGGCCTGGTAGTAGTCGCGGTGAGCGGCGAGGAAGGAGGAGATGAGGGGGAGCAGGACCTCCGGGCGGTGGCGGGGAGCGGCGGCGAGCTCCGCGTGCAGGTCCTCGAGGGTCTCCATGTAGGTCTCGAAGGCAGCGTCCATGGTGGTGCTGTAACGCGGTAGCACGTAGTGTTCAGTGGTCACTGGATCACTGTTTGCTGTGTGCAGTTGACTGCCGTTAACAGTTCGGTACGCATAAATTTGATGCCGATAACTTGGAGGGTATATTTATAGTAGGCAGAAAAATGCGCAAGAAATAAATATAAACATCATAATAAATTATCGTTGCCGCCATATTTAATTCTTAAGCAAGAAGGAATAATTCTTTGTAAAATAATTTGTGGCGGTGGAATGGGAACGAGGGCAGAGGTTTTTTTTTGGAAGCAGTCGTCCGTATTTGGCAAGTAAAGCCGACTTGTCAGTCAGTAAATTTAATTAATTCGATAAAGTCGCACATTTCAAATTGCGCATCATATACTGAAACGTGAATTTCAATTAAAAGTTTTTTCATTACAAAAATACGAACTTGAAATTTTACTTATTTCAATTACTTATTATTTCATCTCAAATCTTCATTATTAGAAGGATAGAGTTTATTAACTTTATATTTAATATACTTTTGGTGTTGGCATATTTATTATTATTCTACGAAGATTTCTTAATATTCAAAATTAATATTTAAATTATTCGATATTTTAAAACAGAAGTAATATAATTTTTTTTAATTAAAATGATAATTTTGAAAAATAAATTTGAAATTAATAATAGTCAACCGATCCTATTATCCTGGTTCATATTTATCACTTATTATTCACGTAGGAGTCAAATGTGGCCAACAGGGAAGAAAAGGCGGTTGGCGTTTTGCATGCGGCAGTACAATCTTGAACACGAAGTTTGAACTCCACCGCTTTAAGTGTCATTTTAATTTTAAGGATTATGTTATAAATTACATCTAAATTATCATAATTTTTCATATCTCCGTGTTGACAAGATTGTGGGAGACGTGGCTCTCCCTTGATCTCCTCCCTCCCTTCTCCCGTCCCCCTCCACCCCGCCCGTCGCCGTCGCCGGCGATCGCAGGGGCATTGTCCCATGCGTTTTTCTTTTTTGTTTTATTTTTATTTTAAAATGTTAAATATTTGAAGAGATGAGAGAAGAGGTAATTTAGATTTTTTATAAATAAAAAATGTTAATAGAAAAGTTGACAAAAGTCGAAGATTAAATTGAAAAAATCACAAATAGTTTACGGATCTAAAAAAACGTATGTTAGATGTGAAAAATCACAATAATTTATGAGTGAGTTATAAAAATAATCATAATTTTAAGGATCAAATAATATGCTGAGCTGTTTGACATTCTTTATTTTGTTCTTTGTTCCCGCGACGAGGATTGGATGAGAACTATGTTCTTAGGTGAATATGAAAAAAATTTGTTTATGCTTTTGCTCTATCATCATCATAAAAAAAATGACCGTTTGAATAAAAAGTTGAGTGTAAAGAGTATGTTCTCATGTTGTTCTTCTATTAAACAGTTCTATGGGGATCTATTATAAACTTTCATTAAATTTACTTTTATTACTTGTAATTTATTAGTATAATTTTATTTTAAAACTAAATTATTAGTCGTAATCAGATATCCGTTATGGTTCGATATGAATTACTCAATTACGTATATAAAATAATTTTGTTTAAAATATTATTAAAGCGTCTTCATACTAGAAACGACATTGCAAAAATATAGAGATAATCACAAACACCTTGTCACCGGCGTAATTTGCATTCACAACAACAAAAGACGGTGGTCGGTGAAGCTACGCCTTTAGAACACACCAACTTGCAGTACCGTGGTGGGCGTTGCTTTCTAACATCTCGGATCTTCAGTTAAATATATATATATATTAAGATAAGAACTTAATCAAATATCCTATGAATAATCTCATAAACCCTAAAATGCAACGGCTATTGCTTTCTTCCCTCTCATCCTCCTCCTCATCATAACCATGGTACATTTTTATTCTTATAAATTCATGTCTCCATGAATATGTAAATCATGATAAAGTTAATTGATCAAATTCATATATTTCCATAATGTAATGAAAGATTATTTGTTAGAAAGACTTTTCCATGGTTCTGTTCACACTACAACAAAATCAATGAAAAGTAACGTTTGAAAAATTTACAAGTGTCACTAGAAGTTAAAAGGATTAGTTATGTTTAACTAAACGTAACCAGCAACTTGTAGAATATAAGCAGTAACGTTTTATTTATGCAGAATAATGATACAATGTTTTAGGACGTTTAAAACGTAATTAAAAAAATTGAAAGTACCCGTAACACCGTTACAAAGAATTATTTGATCTCATTTCCTCTTCGCTATTACCATCAAATGGTTTCGATCTCCATCTCTCTCTGTCTCCTCATCTGCCCTCCCTCCCTCTCTCTCTCCCTCCCTCCTCATTCTCTTTCATCTTGCCACTCGATCGATCTTCGACGCCGATCTGCGCCTCTAGCCTAAGTCTCATCTCGCCGTTGTGAAACTTACCATGCCACCCATAGCATGGATGCCGCGGCGGTGGCAGGTGCAGATGAGGAGATCAGAGTAGCTGTGCATGTAAGTGCTGCGCCATGCCGACTTGGACGCGGTCAAGGAGGAGGCGGTCGGGGTGGCCTGGAAGGTCTTGGCGTAGCTGAAGATGCAGTCCCACCTGCCGCAGTTAAGTCCAACAGAGTGCTCCCTCAGCTCGTACAAGATCTCGTCCATCTGGAACACCGATGACAACGTTTGAATCAAGACTGTGGCCCTGATGCTCCCCCTCTCAATGCCTGTGAAATCCTCAGCCCTCTCGAACACAGAATTCCATATCCCTTCTCAGGTGAGCCATTCTCGTGAGACGATGGTGTTTGATGAAATGCCACAAATACGAAGACTAACAAGCTATGTAGTATTTTTACCTTGAGTGCTCCATCTAAGGGAGGTAGAAGAAATTTCCAGAGCCCTCTCCTTGGTTTTCCCTGAACTTTGGCGTGATTGTGGAAGAAGTACAAGACAAAGCCGATGATGCAATATTGTTATGTAAGTCGACGTGTCATGATGTTTTATTGTTCTTTAGATTTTTATGTTCATTATATATGTAAGTTTTCGCTTAAGCACTAATACCATCAATTTATATATGAAATTTTATTGATTCTTCCAATCAGCTAATGACTTATGCAATAGGGGCTCCATATGAGCCATGGGTATTTGTTTAAATGTCCCATAATATTGTTATGCTGTTGAAGAAAAGCTGGAGCGACCTCTGTACTTGAATGGCTTAAAAAAGGTTTCTTTCAGAAAATGGAAGAGATCATGTGGTCTTTTACAAATTGCATATATGTTATTTGTTATAATGCATCAAATGGACAATGAACATTTGCATGACTGATTTGCCAAAACTTCTTTTCTTGGAGGTTCCATGCTAGAATCAAAAGATTGCTTGCACAGTCCTCTAATATTGTCAAACAAGAATCGAAAGGTTCGTGAGCATTCAAGTTTAACTTTGATAAAGTTTTCAAGCCATTTTGAGGTTTTTATTCATTTTGAGGTTATACATTGTGGACAAAATTGAGAGAATTGTTCTTGGCCTCAATCTTTGAGAAAAGTGAAGTCTGAGTAGATTTCAGGATTGAATACTAGGCAGCTTGTTGTTGGACATTGTCACATGGTAATACTTATTTTATGATCTGTTGTGTGATATAGCTGTTGTATTGCAGGGTGAGGCTGATAGTGGACCGGACAAGTTTTGGCAAAAGAAAAAAGTTGAGATCTGCCAACAATAGTTCGTTGTTACGGGTTTATGTTATGAGTGAATGTTATGTGTACCTTGGCGCTTGTATGCTCTTGGATTTAATTCTTTTGATGTCTCACTTAGCCTTCCTTCGAAGTCTAAATTCTCATGTAGTCCACTAATGTATACTTTAATATTTGTAGTATCTTCGATTATTTTCTTGATATCACTATTGCGTGTTATTTCTTTGGTTTAACATTTAAGTGCCATTTTTACCTTTTTAACTTTGATGTTTTATGCTCTAAAATTAACCATGATATCATATCTTACCAAAAAAAATCTCAATTTTGGTTTCTACTTAGTGCTTAAGCCAAGAGCTAAAGCCATTTCACATTGTGACAATGATTATTATTGTTCATTTTCTTATAAAATTTAAATGAAATTAACGCTCACATTTTTGTGACGTTTGTGTGTCACCAAATATTATCTATTGGTGGCATTTAAGCGTTATTGAAGGTTGTTTATTTGTGATGTTTAAGCATCATCAAAGGTAATTTATTCGTGACGTTTAAGTGTCACAAAAAAATTATCTATAAGTGACGTTTAAACGTCACCAATATACTTGAAATTTAATAAATTTAAATTTCAGATTTCATAATGAAATTTAATAAATAATTTCAGACAATATTTGATCATCCAAAATTTTTGAAAATTTTATATATGATGATAGTACTTGAAGTCTAGTTTTTCATAGAATAAAAAATTATAGATCAAAAGTTATTAACGAAATACCAATATACTCCCAAGTTGTTGCGAACAGTTACAAAACAAAATGGTAAAATATGTTAAAAATAATATTTACATGATTTTGATAAAATATGTTAAGAATTTCTATTCCAACTAGAGCATTTAAAAAAAGAATAGGATTAGGTTATTGTAGAATCTCTTGGGAGCAACTGATAAGGGATTAAAGTAAGATGATTTTATGTGTAGGACTCTTATTTTCGGTAACTACCTATCGACTAATTCGATATCGGGGCAGGGAGCAGAAAGGTTTATTATCCCTCACCAAGAGGGCGGCTCCAAGGATCGATCGAACCCGGGGCTACTAGCACCCGTCGACCCACGTGGGAGCGCAGCCCGCTAATCATTGCGCCAACCGTCGTTGGGTGTGTAGGATTCTTATTTGTTTCAAAAAAATGAAAGTAACAAAATATGGTGTCGGGCAATAAAGTTATTTTAATTTACTATATGTCTACATGTGCTCAACATGCATTATCTGATAAGATTACCACTTTGCCCTCCCTATTAATTAATAATTTATATTTTTATAATAAATTAACAATCGTAATTATCTGGTTCCTTAAGTTACCTCACTTTATGTATTGGATCTTTTTCAAATTATCTTATATTTACCTATCATATTATACAATATAGTGTATGTTGATTTATAATCAAATGATAATTATGTACATATCCCACACTATTTGGTTTAACATGATTCCTTATAATCTTATCACGATCTTAGTGCTCTTGATCATACCACCACATTATTCCTAATTATTGAACTCTGAAAATAGTATACGTTAGACAAAATAAAAAAATGAAAAATATTTGGTTGACGATTGTTAACCTGATCAAAAGAAGTTGAAATATACTTTATTGGTCCATTTTTTAGGGAGTCAAAAGACGCATTAAAATACTCCGCTTTGACCACTAAATTTTAAAAATGGTCCTCTAAGTAATGATATGACAAACTTTTATCTATTTATTTTTTTTTGGATCAACAGTCTAATTAAGTTATGCTAGCCAAAATTTTATAGAATAAAATGATGAGGAAACTATCACATCAATATTTTTTCTCATTTATATTGACTAATAAATAATAAAGGTAGTGAATGAGTAAACTATTAATAATAAAAATGGAGGACAATCCTTTATAATAAAAGACTTTTTTTTTTAGTAAAGGGGAGAGAAATGAGGTTAACCCCATTACCTCTACCACCAATGGGGTGGAGGAGGCCGCCTTGTTCCTCATTGGCCAAAGGGGCTATCCTCTCGTTCTCTCCAATGTGGAAAGAAAGTAGTGGCCCGTTTTCTATTATAAAATTACTCTCAAATTCATCTCCAATGTGGATATTTTATTTATAAGTTGATGCAAAAGAGAAGGAAAAATGAATGTTTTTATGGTTTTTGGGTAGTCACCTATCACTAATAAATAAGAGCATGCATGCAAGATGGATGTTGGTCTGGTAAAAAAAGTTAATCTCTAAAGTAGCAAAAAATTAGTGTAACACCCCGTTTATATGAAAATAAAATTAAAATAAAGGTTGGAGAAATAAAAGTAAAAGTGTAATTAGATAAGAAATAAAAAGGAGAATAGATAAGTTTGAAATGAAATAAAATTTGGGATTTAGATTCATATTTAGGGATTCAAAGTTGAATTGGAATTTAATCGCAAGTACAAGTTATAAAAGACTCCCAAAAAGGTCGGAAATAAGAGTTTAAGTTCAAAAATATTCAGAAGATAAAATTAAAATAAAGTTTGGAAAATAAAAGCATAATTAGACAAGAAATAGAAAAGGATAATAGATAAGTTCGAATGAAATAAAATTTGGGATTTAGATTCATATTAGGGATTCAAATTTCAATTTGAATTTAATCACAAGTATAAGTTATAAAAGACTCCCAAAAGGTCGGAAATAAGAGTTTAAGTTCAAAAATATTCAGAAGATAAAATAATATTATTTTAGAAATTCATGAAAATAAAAAGGGATTATTAAGTTTTAAGGGAGACAAAATTAAAGAAAAGATAATTAGACAATGAGTAGGGATGAAGTTTGAAGTAAGATTGAATTAGGACTCCTAATGGAACTTAAATTAAGAATTTGTAAGTTAAAAATATTTTGAGAATAAAATAATAGTAAATTATTATTTTAAATTAAAAAATAAATAATGATAATGACTAACTATTTAATTTTGAAATTTTATGAAAAATAAAAAATAATTATGGTTTAGAAGTATGATTAAGAGTTTTAATTGGATGAAAATTTGAAAGCCTTTTCCCTATGAATAGGTTCTCAAGAGTTTCTTCTACACATCTTCCAAATTTGTGTCACATGTTCTCTCTCTTCAGTGCATGTGCATGAGTGTTCTTGATATCTCATGAATCATAATTGTTGTTCGAAGACACAGACATCAAAACTTTGGTCAAAGATTATGTTTTTGTCACTAGAAAGTTCATCCAAAGTTCACAGGCTAATGTAATTCAATAATAAAGGTACATGTTGATGTTACATTCACTTTTTAATATAGTCTCTTAATAGATTTTGTAAAATTTAAGAAGAGCAATCATTACCCTCATGTTCTTCGATGATACATCAATAAGTTCCATATGTTTATGCCCTGTTATCCAAAGTTTTTAACTAAAGTTGAAAATAATTATCGTAGTTTCCCTGAACTTGACCCAGGCTAACCACAAGTGGGCCAGGGTTCTATGATAATTTTTTAGTCCGACCTATTAATGCCAAATCAGCCCAAATTCAAAGTTGACCTGGCTTGGATTCCTTGTAACTTGGCCCAACTTACGTATTATAATACGAATACGAGGTTTCGAGCGTTTGAATTTTTTATTCCAACTACCTGACTTGCATTGGCCATGCATCTGACCTAAGTTTCAATAAATATGTTCTGGTTTTCATCCCACCTGCCTTGAGTTCAATTGTGTTATAGAACATCTTTGTTTCCATTATTTAAAATGATCTTTTTACCCTGGGTATGAATTCATTAAACTAAAATTCCCAAAATATTTAATTAGGTAAGAAGATAAATGTGTAAAACATGAGAAGTCATGTGTAGTGATTACCCAAGAATTCGAGAATACAAAGTTTGGGTCAAAAGTGCTCTCGACTTTGGGATTGGCATAAATTTCTTGAACATTTCGAAACTACATAAAAAATCTCTTACTTGATGTACTGGGGTTGCATAGAAGAACCCCTACAAGAACTCATGGAGGGTTAAAAATATCCTTAGTCTTGGTTTCATCACCCATGACCTCAAAGAAAACACATGAAAATATCATTGCTACCCTTATTAAAAATTCCGCCCTTATTAAAGATTAAAGAGCTCGTCTAAGACAACATAGATATTATTTAAGCTCATGTATGCAAAGTAGAAAATATAATGCAATATGCCAAAGAAGAAACAACAAGAATAATAACATGAATAGGAACATAAACATGAATATGAACAAGAATAAGAATAAAATAAGAAAAGAAAACATTTGCCATTGGCCACTTGTTTTATGATTATTGGATAATAAAGTTTGATTCATTTTTATTATGAATTTATATCCTTTTTATTATCTCATGTACTCAGAAATATTGCTCATAAAAAAATTTATTTTTCTATATTTCAATATCGCAAATTATTTGTGGACTAAGTAAGGATAGAGTCACATGTGGCAATAATGTTCCTGATGTAAAGATGTACATGGAGATAAAGTCATAAAAACTCTTTGTTATTTGATGTAAAATTATATTTGAAAGTTACTTAATCTTTGGAGAATTAGTGGAATAGAAGGAAAAAAAATTAAGTTTCTTTCGCACTTTGTTAAAAAGTTAATTTGCTTGCGCAATTTATGTAGAAAATGTTGGGTCAAAGTTTTAATGACATATAAAATTATATTTTGATTAAACAAACTCGAATGATTAAAATTGAAATGCTGAAAAAGTTTAAAGAAAAATGGATAACTTTATGCACTAAGCTTTGATTTAAATAATTGTCACTGATCTCATTAGTTTTTTATGAATGTGGAATGTAGAAAATTCTGTTAGCTTTCCATAGACTCCAAGATCATCTAATTTGGATAACTGTGCAGAAAGTTATGATTAAAATAGTGCAGGTCGATCAACCTGCTAGTCGAAGCAAAGAAGGCCGGTCGAGATGATACCGGTCGACCAAACAGAAGATGCCGGCCGACCAATAACTACTGATCCTGCTTCGGACAATGTCGAGCCGATACCGGTCGATGTATCGGTCGACGGACCGACCGACCGACCAAGCGCAGAAGTTGAAGAAAACGCGCAACGGTCTAATAGACCGGTTGATCGGTCCAGAAGTGCGGTCGACCGGTCTCTGAGTCAAATGAACAGTAACGGTCAAATTTGAAGGAGGAATTTGTGGAATAATTTCTGAATTTTCCACACATTGAAGGCTATAAAAGGAGGGCCAAAACCAGAGGCAAAGACACTCATTCACTCATTGAAGAAAAACTTCAAGTTATCAAAGGGAGATCAATTCTTGAAGTTTTCATTTTTATAGCTCTCTCTTCTTTCTCTCTTCTCTTCTTGTGAGTATAGATTTATAAAAGAGAGAAACACTTTTGTTAAGAAAAAACAAAGAGAGCTCATGTGTAAAAGAGGTTCAAAATCTTACCTCTGAGCGAGAGAAATAGATTAGCTTCATAGGAGGAGAGGTTGCCTTGCCCCATTTGGAACAAAGGAAGGGATTAGTGAAATCTCCGGTGGTCTCGAGATCGAGAAGTCGGAGCGGGAACGTAGACCAAGGTGTGGCCGAACCTCGTCAACAACCACCGTGTCTTTACGTTTGATTTTCTCTCTCTCTCTCCGTTCATATTATGATCTAAATTGCTTTATTTAAGAATCGGTTTTTGTGCTTCCGCAACGTGTTTTTGTGAAATCGATATTTTTGATTGAACACCAATTCACCCCACCCTCTTGGTGCCCTTTGGGATCCTACAATTGGTATCAAAGCGGGTTGCTCTTATTTTGGATTTTTGAATTATCTTGTTTTCAAATCTAATTTTTTTTAGATCTAATCGTTTTAAGATTCAATCATCGTGTTTTAAGATTTAACAATCTTCAAGAGCATGGCATCAAGTGAAATTAGTTTTGCCGAAGAGTAATCAATTAGTCGTCCTCTCATTTTAAATGCATCAAATTTTGCATATTGAAAAATTAGAATTCAAGCATATATTTGTTCTATTGATAACGACATGTGGGATATAGTTGAAAAAGGTTATTATATTAATGAAAAGTTACCTTCTGATTCTAAAGAAAAAGAAAAGATTTTTTCAAAACTTGATTGGAAAGCCAAAAATATATTTTATTGTACTTTGGATTCAACGGATTTCAATCGGATTTCTGATTGCAAAAGTGTAACCGAATTTTGGAAGAAACTCATTACTAATTATGAAGGAATGGATAATGTCAAAGAATCTAGATTAAATATTTTGAATCATCAATATGATATCTTCAAGATGTATGAAAATGAATCCATAAATGATATGGTTGCTCGGTTTAATGATATTTTGAATGGCTTAGCCTCCTTAGGCGAGCCAAGATCTAATCCCCAAAAATGAAAAATATTCTTAGGTCTCTCTCCCCCAAATGGCATACGAAAAGGACCGTGATCGAGGAGAAGGATTTGAATAAATTGGATTTTGATGATCTTATTGGTTCACTTCTAACCTATGAAATCTCTATCCAAGAAGATCAAAAAGAAAAAGCCCCCAAGAAGAAAACATTGGCATTGAAGACAAATACAATAGAAGAAGATTCAAGTGAAGAGGAAGTGGATGAAAAGAACTCACACTCTACACAAGAAAATTAGATAAGTATCTCAAGCTGGTTAAAAAGAAAGACAAGGACGTGAAGTCAACAAGAAAATCATACAAACACCACAAAGAAAAAAATCCGAGAAAGGTAAAAAGAAAAAAATATAAAGAGTCTAGTGACACAAGTAGTTCATCAAGCCCTTCTAATGATGAAGCATACATATGCTTGATGGCACACGACGATGAGGTAATTTTTAACCCCTCAAATTCAAATTATGACTCATCGAATTCTTCCGAAGAAAATCTTTCTTTAGATGTGAATAAAGAACTCTCATCTCTTATAAAAAGATATTTCTCACTTAAAGAAGAAAATGAGAAGTTAATACATGAGATCGAAAAATTAAAAGAAGAAAAGGATATATGCCTTATGGGAAATGAAAATTTCAAAAATGAAATCGAAACTTTGGAAATTACACATTCATGTTCTTTAGACAAGGTAAAGGAAAAAATTGACCTTTTGAAGAACTCACAAAATAAGACTATTACTCATGTAACCACAAATAATTTTAGGAATCATTTTGGACATGAAAATTCTTATTGGAAATCCAAACATAGAAAATCACATCTAAAATGTTTTACATGTGGATTTCATGGTCATTATACATATCAATGCAAAATGAGAAAATCAACACCACATAACATGATTTGGGTTCCGAAAGAAACATTTTCTAACAAATTAGGACCCAAAGAAATTTGGGTACCAAAGATTACATAATTACTTTTTAGGTGTGCCTCACATACAAAGCAAAGGACAAATAGTGAAGGCACAAAGGTTATGGTAAAAGTATCATTTACTTTTTGATTTCACCCAAAAATTTCAAAACTACTATTTCTTTAACAGAAAAGAGGAATATATATAAGATTGGTCATAGTGATAGGGGGAGCATAATTTTCACATATCCTAGATATCACATTGTTTTATCAAAGTTTTTATGCCATATTTTTAATATATTTTTGTTTTGGCTTTCATAAATTAGTTTTCATTATAAAATAGCCATAAATTTAGGGGGAGTTATCTTTCAAATTTTGCAATACTCTACATATCTATTATATGACAAAAGGGGGAAGAATAATTTTTTGAAAAATTGATTAAGGGGGAGTTACATATGATTTCTTATATACTTTAATTACAAACGACTTTTTGATGAAACAAAAGGGGGAGAAATATGACCTGAATATACTTTATATGAAAGGAAAGTTAAGTGTTAGGGGAAGTAAAATTGTTTTTACAAGAGTTTAACAATTTTTTCATTTTTTCGCCAACTTATATCTTTTTCATATTTCTCAGTTTGTCTTCATAAAAAAGGGGAAGATTGTTGGGTCAAAGTTTTAATGACATATAAAATTATATTTTGATGAAACAAACTCGAATGATTAAAGTTGAAATGCTGAAAAAGTTTAAAGAAAAATGGATAACTTTATGCACTACGTTTTGATTAAATAATTGTCACTAATCTCATTAGTTTTGGATGAATGTGGAACATCAGATATGTAGAGAATTCTGTTAGCTTTCTATAGACTTTAATATCATCTGATTTGGATAACTGTGCAGAAAGTTATGATCAAAATAGTACAAGTCGGTCAACCTGCCGGTCGAAGCAAAGAAGGCCGGTCAAGATGATACCGGTCGACAGAACAGAAGATGTTGGTCGACCGATAACTACCGAGCCTGCTTCGGATGATGTTGAGCCGATATCGATCGACGGATCGATCGACTGATCAAGCGCAGAAGTTGAAGAAAACACGCAACGATCACATAGACCGGTCGACCGGTCCAGAAGTGTGGTCGATCGGCCTCCGAGTTAAATGAACAGTAATGGTCAAATTTGAAAGAGAAAATTGTGAAACAATTTCTGGATGAATTTTCCACACATTGAATGCTATAAAAGGAGGGCCAAAGCCAGAGGCAAAGACACACATTCACTCATTGAAGAAAAACTTCAATTTATCAAAGGGAGATGAATTCTTGAAGTTTTCATTTTTATATATTTCTCTTCTTTCTCTCTTCTCTTCTTGTGAGCATAGATTTGTAAAAAAGAGAAATACTTTTGTTAAGAAAAAACAGAGAGAGCTCCTGTGTAAAAGAAGTTCAAAATCTTACCTCTTGAGCGAGAGAAATAGATTAGCTTCCTAGGAGGAGAGGTTGCCTTGCCTCTCGAAACGGAGAAAAGGTGGTTGATGTAAAGGGCTTTCTTTCTTGCCCCATTTGGAACAAAGAAATGGATTAGTGGAATCTCCGGCGGTCTCGAGGTCGAGAAGTCGGAGCGGGGACGTAGACCAAGGTGTGGCCGAACCTTGTCAACAACCACCGTGTCTTTACGTTTGATTTTCTCTCTCTCTCCCCGTTCATATTATGATCTGAATTACTTTATTTAAGAATCGGTTTTTTTGCTTCCGCAACGTGTTTTTGTGAAATCGATATTTTTGATTGAACCCTTTTGGTGCCCTTTGGGATCCTACAGAAAAAAGAGTTATACGTTATTTGATATGATTAATTGATCAATCAATGACATATGGAAAAGAAATCATAGGTAACGTCGATCGAAGATAAGCTGAATTACTTGTACCAGGAGAATAAATTTTCTAAATGTTGCATGTAGAACTTGTGTAGATAGAACGGAGACCTACATTGTGGTTCATGGGATACATTTGGCAACTGGAACTAGATGGAACTACCACCTAGTTCCAGTCGAAACAAGAGGCGAAATCCAATATGGGAACTAGCGGTGCGTTTGACAAGTGGAACCAGGTGGAACTAGGGTCACGTGACCCAGGTTCCCCCCAGGTTCCACTATTTTGGTGGAACGTTGTGTTTTGCTTTTTTTTTTGCAAATGACGTGACCTTTATTTTGCTAACTTTTTTCTTTTCATTTTTTCTTCTTTTTACCCATCTTATATATAATAATTTATTTATTATATTTAAAATATTAATAATAAATAATTAATATAATATTATTTATTACTTATTATTTAATTAAAAATTTCAATATTTCATTAAATATATATTAAAAAATTATCATTTATATTTTAATAATATATTTTGAAAAAATTTTTTTAATAAAAAATTTATTCTTATACTTTTATTTTTATTTATTAACAATATTATTATTTATATTTACAATACTAATTTTTTTCAAAACCCATCTAAAATTAATCTATCACATCTACTTTTTTTCTATCACATCAACTCCCTAGTTCCTCATCATTAAGTTCCAAGATGCATGCTCATTTCCACATATTATTTTTCACTTTAATAAGTTAAAATTTAATAAAGGATGCATCGATTTTCTGATATTTATATGAAAATTTTATTTTCCTTTTAATTATATGATATTCACGGAATTTACATGTCAAAAGATGCAAACGACTCGCGTCAATAGACACGGGCCGTGTTTGCTGAACCCGCGTCATCAACAACACGGAGGGTCGAGCGCCATGCTGAACCCTGAACAACACGGCCCGCGGCAAAAGAAAAATGGCTCATGTCTGATGAAGTTTATAAGACGATGGTACCGTGATTTCACTTTCTAACACGGCCCATGTCATCATCTACATGGTTCATGTTATTAATACCACAAGATTTGACACATCGAGACGAGGGCCGTCAGAGCACTAATCTACATGGGCCGTGTCCCAAGCGAAATGGTCCGTGTTGGTTATATTAGATTCGTCGCGCCGAGACGAGGTGTGTAATCGATTAGAACACTAATCAACATGGCCCATGTTATTAATGTCACGGTCCTTGTTGATTCCCAGACTTTTGAATATCCCATGCTATAAAAAGGCCATCCTTCCAATATTGAAGGAAAACATCAATTTTCGAAAGGAGAGTCTTGTGGCTACTTTGTTTAGAGTCACATTTCAAGTTTTAGAGTTCTATTTTCTTGTCCATCTTTTGTACTCTAATCTTTGCATTATGATGTTTAACTCTCCAGCAATGTAGTAGTCTTTTTTAGTTAGTTTTACTTTGCTGAACTCCATTGTTATTTTAGTAAAAGATTGTTTCTATTATCTAAATATGGATGTCGGGTTTTCTTGAGAATCTAATAATTTTTTCAGCATCTCATATCTCTCCCCTATCTACTCAGTTAGATTTAGAGGAGTATGGACTTAGACTTACTCGGTCGAGAAGTCTTTGAGATGAATTGAATTAATTGCATTTTATCCATAAATATTTGGAGAATGATTTGTTTGAACTTTTTCAAAATATTCATAAAACAGATAGGACATCTGGTTAGAGTCCTAAATTATATTCCAATTATTTCCATCAGATATGATTTTCTTACTTAATTCAAATAATAGTAGAGGAATACTTAGTAAAGTCAACATTTATCCTATTTGATATTTTCTCTTTCACTCGTTGGATCTGCTTCTTATTTCTCTCTCTAGTTAATTTTTACAATTCATTTCTCTAAAATAATTCTCATCTAGTAAGAATCTATACATGTATAAAAGCAGAGGTAGAAAGTGCCACATGTCGAGCTGTCATAAATTGAATGAATAAAAGAATAATATTTTAATTATATAATCATGAATTCTAAAAATTTAGTTATTAAAAATATATATAATTTCATTTATTTATATTTTTAATTCTATATTTGTAACTATAAATAAAGGGACTTTCAGTTTCATTTGCATATTTGATGCATTCTTTTGAAGGAAAAAAGTTCGTGCAGACCTATAAATATAGGTCTATGCATGATAAAAAATATTTATATATAATTTCTTTTCTTTAATAAAAATATTAAATGTTATAAGTAACTTTTAATTTACATTTGTATACTCAACGCCTTCTTTGAAGGCAAAGAGTATGTGTGAACCCACAAATATAAGTTTGTGCATGATAAATACTTTTAAATAATTTCTTTTCATCTAATAAAAAATAAATATTATAATTTATATATAAGGAAAGAATAAAATCTTACTCTAATGATGATATCTATTGATGTTTAATATAAGTATCATAAAATTTTTTAATATATACGATACAAATAAGTAGATATATATATATATATATATATATATATATATAACATAAGTTTTTTTCTCTCTCTCCCTATATATATATGTTTATTATAAATGAAAGATTTTTTTCTACATCCAATAATATATGAAATAAATCATATATTTTTGTGCGAATAATATTTATACTCATATATTATTTATACTAATAATTATTAATTGTATGTATTTTTTTTATTATTAGGTTGTTATGCTATAAAGGATATAGAAGATTTACATATATCAATAATTCTAGAATAGTTTGTAATCATGTTGTTATTATCGGATGGTTTGTTATAAGCTAATATAGGATACATAATCATTTAATAATAAAAAATCAACTACACTTAATCATTTTGTTAATATCATTAATATATGAAATAATTCATATATTTTTGTGTTAATAATATGTTATTTCTATTAATAACTTTTAGTTGTATATAGTTATTTTTTATTGTTATGAGGTTGGTGTTCTATAAAGGAGATAGATGATTTACGGATATCAATTGTTTTAGAATATCAAACAACTAAGATTTGTGATCATTTTATTTTTATTGAATAATTTGTTATAAACCAATATAGGATATGTAATATGCTAATAATAAAATAATTAGCTAAACTTAATCATTATTTAGTATTATTAATATTTTTAAATTTATTATTATATGTATATCTATATGTCATAGTTCGTTATAAACAAATGTAGGATATGTAATCATCTAATAACAAAAAAATCAACCAAATTTAATCATTTTGCTATTGTTATTAATAGTTTATTAATTTGTTATTATATGTGATCATATGTTATTTTTATTAATAAATTTTAGTTGTATATAGTTATTTTTTTATCAAGTTTTTATTCTATCAAGAAGATAGAAGAGTTATATATAAAATTTCTTTAGCAAGTATGATTCGTAATCATTTTATTTTTATTGGATACTTTCTATAAATTGATATAGAATAGGAAATCAAATAATAACAAAATAATAAACCAAACTTAATCATTTTGTTATTATTAATAGATTGTTATTTGATTAATTAACTAATGACAAATTATTCAACAATCATAAATGAAAGATATTTTTCTATAACTAATAGTATAATAACCAACAATATATGAAATAAATGATATATTTTTGTTCTAATAACATTTATAATCATTGATGCTAACAAATTTTAATTATACATAGTTATTTTTTGTTGTTATCTGATTATTATAAACTTGAGGAGATATAAGACATATTATATCAATTATTATAGGATATCAAATAACTAGGTATGTAATCACTTTAGTATTATAGATTGATATAGGATATGTAATCAATTAATAACAAAATATTCAACCAAACTTACTATTACTAATAGTTTGTTAATGATTAAGATATTCTAATAAAGTAATAATAAATTATTTAACTACTACAAATAAAAATTTCTTGCCATTATCTACCTTAGCTTAATTACCAAAGAGAAGACAAAGCCGAAAGAACAATAGAAAGGAACATCATCATTATATGTTAGTGTTTTTTTATTTATATATCTTTGTCCTTTTTTATGGAAAAATAGTTACCAATAAATTTTCTAAATCATTGTTAAATCATATTTTTGACATTGTTCTCACAAGTAATTATTATTGTTCTAAATCATTGTTAAATCATATTACTTTCCACAATTTTAACCATAATTTTATACACTTGAATTTTAAATGAGTATTTTCTAATGAGTTATTCATAAATTTTCTATTGAGTATTTTGTTATTAGAAGTTTTTTCATTTCTATATTCTTTGATTGATGGTAATTGTCAATAAATAAATAAATACAAAGTATAAATCATGTCTATTTCATTAAATAAAATATATTATATTTAAATTTATGATAGAATCACTTTTTATGGCATAATATTGAATACATATAGTGTTAGTAAACTGACAGAGAATTTTTGTATAGAACTATATATGAAAAACTTTTAATGTTTAATTGAGAAATGGAATTTGGCCAGTGGCGACATTGGTTTCATTGTGTGCTATGATATTTTTTATTGATAACAGATAAGTTGTATATGATTTAAATTTATTTGATAACTTATATTACTTTGATATTTTTTCAATTTTTGCAATGAATCATGAATGAAAATTTTGACTTATATATATATATATATGACATAAATCCAATTAAAATACAATATCTCAAAATTTGTATGGTTAGACTGTGGAGCGTCCATGATCTTGGTAATGCTAACAATACGTATTCTATCGAAATGATATTACAAGATGAAAAGATATCAACAAAAATATGTTATTATATTAAAAAAGATAATTATATATTACAAATTTATAGATTTTCACAGTATTTTTTTTCATTTTAGAGGGAGGTCGCATTCGTGCTACTTTTGGAAAATAAAAAATTCATTTATTCAAATCAAAGAAGACTAAATTAGGATTGTATGTCATGAAGAATTTTGTGAGGGGTCAAACATTTTGTATTTCATGTGGTGGATATGGTAGAAGTTGACATACGACACAACTTCATTAAGACGCATATTAAGGTTAAAATGTTTAAATATTTTTAACATTCATTTAAATATGATATATAATATATTACTTTAATTTATCTATGTTATCTATATATAGCATGTCAATTTCGATGAAATCACATATTCTAATCAAATAAAATAGACTTATCTAATTATTTTATATAAAAATCTATATCTATATCTATATAATGAATGACAAAAGATGTTGAATGTGACATTTTTACATTCTCACATAGAAAAAATAAAAAAAAAACATTGTTCAAAAATTAAAATAAATGGTATTTACTTAATTATAAGAATGATATTATTAAAAAAATAAAGTAGATATCACTTAGTGTGTGTATATATATAATGAAAACATTATAATATAAAAGGAGATCTCACATATTCCTATATCGCTATATGTAAATTAACATTAATAAAATAAAAATATATTCAAGTTAAAATTTTAAAAAAATATAAAGATAAGGGGCCAAGATAGAATAAATGATAATTAGAAAATGAAACAAAATGTAATAAGATTTTTGAAAATAATTTCAAATATTATTATGATATGTTTAATTATATGAGTTTCTAAGGAGAGAGATTATTAGATAGTCTACAAAATTTATATTTAAAATTTTAATAATAATTAAATTCATTGAAATAATATTTTTATTTTATAATTAAAATATTTATTTTATTTTATATTCTCATACTTCTGCGCATCGTGTGCCTCATCATATTAGTAAGAGATAAAAGTCCTCGTGAGATTGATATTTTTTCACTATTTTACTACTTGTGCGACCTGTACACTTGTCATTTTTTTCTATTCTATAGAAAGATCTTTGATTGTTTTCCAAAATATTTTTATTTATAAATATAATTAAATACACAATATTTTATAATTCCTTTTATTAAAATCTAGGTAAGAAAACAATTAAGTTAAAATTTAATTTGATAGATAATTCAGTGGAGCATTTGTTTAAAAATTAAAAAGAAAGACACTATATCAATTCTCTTTTACTCCAATTGTCCTTCTTTCCTAATTGTTATTTCTTCTACTAATATTTTATCGACTACCGTGAGGATTTGTCATACGTATCATATTACCTCTATTGACTTTTATTATTATATACCATTATTCTTGATTTATGGTTTTAAATGCATATATAATTATTATTACTTGAACAATTTTAGTGGTTTTGTAATTGTAGATTATCACAATCTCAATTAAGACCCAATTTATAGCTAGGTATTGAAAATCATTTTTTTATTTCAACACTTTAAATTGATGTATAATTTATTTTCAGAAAATAATATTATAAAATAATAAAATTCTGATTTTAACTTGCATCCATTAACTATTGGGTCTGAGATTCGTCCCTGGTTAAAATTATGAACATATTAAGACTCAATATCTTTTCACCATTTTACTGTTTGTGTGACTGGTACACTTGCCATCTTTTTCTACTCTAGAAAAATTGCTTAAAGTATTTGGCCCGGTTGCTGGGGACTTTTTTTTAATCTTTTTCTTACTTGAATCGATCTTTCTCTCCTTTCCGTATGCCGTTGTATTTTGCATGTAAAACAAGCTGCATTTCTATTGTCACAGCCCGTGCTTCTTTTGTCCGCCCATAAAATGGACTATTTTCAAAAGACGACCCTTATCGGCACTTCTGAAATGGTCCGCGTGTTACATACATGACTCGCGTTTTTCCTCTGCTATTTTTGCGATGCAGCGAAGCTAATACGGTCTAATTCACAATACACAGCCGGTGTAGTTATACCTCTTGGACACAGTACGTGTTCCTCAATACATGGTCCGCGTTCACCTTCTATATGCAATTTTTGGGGGGCGACTCATGTCGACCTAACTAAAACATCCCAATTGTCATTTTCTTTTCTCTATTCTTTTTCGGACCATTGTTGATTTAATTGCACTCTGGAATTCTCGAGCAATACGATAAAATGATATAACACTAGAAACTCGAAGGAACCACTTCTCTTTGATATGAAGATAGAAAAAATTGCTAAATAACAAAGAAAATCAATAATCAAAGAGATGGCAGAAAATCATGAACAATAACAATAATTAGAAAATCAAAATCCACATCAAACTATGAGACGATGAGGGATTACACTATTGGTCAAATGAATCATGACCCATGGAGCATAAATCTTTCAAACATCAACAAAATTTTCAAATACAACATGACACCCTTCAAATGGTGCAAAATGATCAATTTAGTGGCAATCAAGATGAAGATCCTTTTGGTCGTGTTAGAAAATTTCTTCAATTGTGCTCTACTTTTAAATTTCATAATATTTCTGATTATGTAGTTAGGTTGAGGCTTTTCCCTTTCTCCTTGAGAGGAAAAGTAGCCACTTGGCTCCATACTCTACCCGAAGGAACCATCACAGATTGGAGAGGGATGTGGCAAAAATTCATCAGCAAATATTATCTACCTCAGAAAGCAGCTCGACTAATCTTCATGTCAAAGCATTATATCAGCAATAATAAAAAACCATGCATGAAGCATGGGAAAGGTTTAAGGAACTTATATCTCATATTCCTTATAATGTACCCCTCCATGAATATATTCAATTCTTTTATAATGGTGCTACTCTCACGGTACATGATAAAATTGCTATGAATCATTGGCAAAATAACATAAACAGGGAGCCACCACGAAAGACAAGTTTTTTTTATCAAGTAGATTGCAACACTCAACTTACAACACAACTGAAAATCATGAAAAAAATGGAGACATTGATGAGTCGCATCAATGAAAAAGCTGTATAACAAACTTGTGATTTTTGTAGTGGACACTCTACTTATGAATGCTCAATGGTCTCAAACTCTAACCCTTCTTGTTTCACTTCTTTTGAAAATGCTAATTATGTATCAAACAATAACTTCAGGAAAAATCAAGGAAGCAATTATTGTAGGATCGAAAGCACCAAGAGGAGAGGTGAATTGGTGTATAAAAATTATAACCGAAAAGCCATAAAAGTCGATGTTTAGAAAATACGATCACAAGCAAGTAAAATACAAATAAGAAGAATCAAAACTCAGGAAGGCAAAATATGTTGACAAGGTTCGGCCCAACTCCTTGGTCTGCATCCCCGCTCCGACTTCCCGACCTCGAAACCGTCGGAGATTCACTAGTTTTCTCTTTTCTTGTAAGGAGAGAATAACCCTTTCTACACTACAATGCCTTCTTCTTTGCTCAAGAGGTAATGCACACATCTTCTTACAAGGAGCTCTCAAACTCTCTAAACAAGAACACAAGAATTTCCTCAAATTCTCTCTTCTTACAAAGAATGTTTACACTTAGAAACTAGAAGAGGGAAGAGATGATTTGTAAGATCAACCTCAAAGAAATGCTTTGGACTTGAAGGAAGATTTTAGAATGATTTGCCTTGCTTAGATTTTCTTTCTTCAGCCTTTTGAATTCCTTTTATAGGCTTCTCTTGAAAATATGACCGTTTTAAATCAATTTGAAAAGTGTTGTGCTATCACCTCAAAACGATCGACCGTTTTAGTTTCGGTCATCCTTTTTGAATAGTAACTAGCCATTGCGCCTTTTGCTTATCCTTCGAGGTCGACCATTACTGTTTCGGTCATTCATTTTGAACAGTAACAGTCAACCATTACTGTTTCGATCATCCATTTTATGAACGAAACTAGACATTGCATTTGTCTTTTCTGCGCAATTATCCGTTGATGGTAGTCCGTAGAAGGATTTAGCCATTGCCGTTGCCTTCACTCCCATAACGGCCGACCAAAAGTGATTTGGTTGTCCGTTTTGAAAATGTCCGCACTATCTGTAATCTGTGGTCGTTCACGCAGTGATTTCTGTCGTCCGATTTTCACATTTTTGTTCTTTGTTGCCCAGAACGATCGACCGTTATAGTTTCGGTCGTCCGATTTAAAAATCTCTGCACTCTCTGTAATTAGCAGTCGCTGCACTAGCATTTTCAGGCGTCCATTTTATCTCCAGCAGTCGACCAAAACATTTTCGGTCGTCCGTTATGTCATTGACAGCTTGATAAACCTGCACTCTTCTATACATAACTTTTTGCACAGTTATCCAAATGAGATGATTTTTGATTCTATGGAAATATAAGAAAATTATCTACAATATTTGTATTCGTCATTCATCTAAAATTCAGTGAGATCATAGTCAAATATTCAATCAAAGTTCAGTGCATAAAGTTGTCAATTTCAAATTAAAGTTTTTTTTGACCTTGCTCATTTATACATAACTTTTTATATGAGTATCCAAATGAGATGATTTTATATGAGTATCCAAAGGAGATGATATTTGATTCTATGAAAAGATAACAACTTTATTTACATCATGCTCACCTCTTATCCCAAATCGGTTGATAAAGTAATCAAATATTAAATGCAAGTTTAGCACATAAAAATATCAACTTCAAATAGAACTTGTCGACCTTCACTATTTTTGGCATAACGTTTTATACGATTGTCCAAATGAGGTGATTCTTAATTCTATGAAAAGATAAGAGATTATGTATAACTTTTATATGAATTTATTTATCCAAATCTCATGATAGACTACTCAAATATTAAGTTCAAGTTTAGCACAGAAAATAAACTTCAAATTGAACTTTTCGAGCTGTACTTAAACATAACTTTTTATGTGGTTGTCCAACTGAGGTGATTCTTGATTCTGTATAAAGATAAGATAATTATATATACGTGGGAACATAAACAAAATATTAATCGAAAGATTACTGCATGAAGCAACCCATTTCTATTTAAACCTTTTCATCATTTTAAATATGACTCTAATCTTTCGAGGTCTGTATCATCAAAACATAATTATATAGGGCATAAAAACTTGGCTACAAAAATCTCCCCTTTTTTTTATGAATACAAACTGAGAAATATGAAAAGTATGAGTTGGGAAGTAAAAAAATATTAAAGTCAATTTTACTCCCCCTAAAACTAAGCTTTCCTTACAATTATGAATATGCACATAAGTCTTAATTGTAAGACACTTTTCATATAGAGTTACATTAAAAAGATCCACATAATCAATCAGGGGTTTATATATATTTCTCCTATATAAACTTTTTTTTATGTTCTTATCATATCTCTTATATTTCTTCCTATTGTCTTAATTGTAAGGTACTTTTCATATAAAGTTATATTCAAGAGGTATACATAATAAATCAGGGGTTTATATATATTTCTTCTATATAAATTTTTCTTATGTTCTTATCATATTTCTTTTATATTTCTCACCCTTTTGTTTCATCAAAAAATAATTTGCACATGAAGTATATAAGAAACAATATATAACTCCCCCTTAATCATGTCATCCTCCTAAATTTTTTCATTCTCCCCCTTTCACCCTTGACCGGTTCATAGAGGTAAAAATGAAATCAAATTGATTTAGTAGGGGTCAAAATTTAATTTTCATAATATGAAGATTTGAAGCTTAAAGGATTTGTGCTAAGATATGATAACAAAATTATTTTGCAAATGTAAATCCATGCTCATATAAGTCATATAATTGATATTTTTCATGGTATAACATAAATATCTCAAATTTATATATTATTACACAAGTCAAAAGGCCTTATGTATGTTTTTATTTGTGCAAGAGAGATATCATTTAAACATCATTTCAAATAGTCATGTGTCATATGATATATGGATACTCAAATGATAACAAATCATGATCATATAAACAAGTGAGGCATATGATATTTTAAAAGTTTCCCAAATTTTAACAAAAAAATCTTTCGATTTCAAATTTACAAAGCATCAAGAACTAGTAGATAACTAAATAAATATATATACTCACAAATTTTAAGGGAATAGCATAAGCATTTTCAAAGTCAAACATACACCCAAAAGTTGATTTTCCAATAAGTATAGGTTTGTGCACAAATTATGATAACTAGTAGACAAATTTAAAGCACAAATAATTTTGACACAAAAGTATATCCAAGTTTAAAACAATACTTTTACCATAAAATTTGTGTCTTCACGCCTTCAAATCCATTTTCTCTTTTCTTTCTTTGTCACAAAATAACAATCAAGATTAGTGACAACAAATGAGCCAAATTTTTTTTAAACTTTAGTCTTTTACATGCTCATTCTTTCTTCAAATAATAGTAGCTATTTCAAATTATGAATAAGAGAAAAAACTTTCATGACATGATAATTTGAAATATGAGAGAATAAGATTCATGTCAAAATATTTCATAAAGATGAACATATAAATCAATTTTGATAGGAGATGTATATAGCGAGTTGAAAATGATCTGCTTAGTAATGTGCTTTATTTCAAATATGTGCATAAGCATATATTTAACAATTAAATGTCTTATGCAATAATTTTCAAATGGCACACCAATATAATCAATCATTTTAATCCAAATCATAATGTGCATATATAAATGATATAGTGTAACAAGTAAAAATTCATAATAAGTTCATGCACATAAAGCTCATAACACAAGAGGCATATAAAAATTATGTCAAACATATTTATTATAAATATGAAGTCTTCTTTATAGATAAACAAAAATATTTAAGTTTAGAAGACTTAGCATTCATATTTTTATGTGTCTTTTTCTTTTATCAAATTTAAAAAATAGTCGTGATAATAAATATGGCAAGGGTAAAAATAGACATATAATTATCTTTTCTTTGACATGTGAACAATATAAATTTTGCAAGAATAATATCACAAGTCAAAAGAAGATTTTATGTATTTAATTTCAAAATTCTTCATAAGTTTGCTTTTCTAAATATTCAAAAGATATTCAATTCCTATGGCTTCTTTTAATTTTGAGATATTAAAGCATCAAGTATTATCAATAAAAAGTATGTAATAATCAAATTTTGATGAAACAAAAACCTTTATTATTTTCAACTCATAAAAATATAATTCTTTTATACTTCAAAATCATAGACAACATATAATTATATTGAATAAAAAATATCATGTAAAATAGTACACAAGGTCCATATAAATTAACATATTTTGAGCGTGAAGAATTATGTATGCAAACTTTAGTATTGATATGAGTGTCCTTGTTTTTCATAAATATGATTTTTACATTGAATTAATAAGATAGTCCAATATGTCAATTTAACAACCATTATGCATGTGACATATTCTCATCAAACATATTTAAGCAAAATGAGTAATATAGACACGTTCAAAATTAGAGGAGAAACATAATTCTAGTATGCACAAGAATTATAATCTTTTATCAAATATTATTTCTATGCATATATTATGATAATAAATTGACAAAGTCAAGATATAAGTATGCATGTTCAAATTTTCATTTTCATATACCAAATACTTTTGCCACAAATTTTATGTCTCCACCTTATTTCAACTTCATTTTCCTTTTCTTTTCATGTGACACAAACATACAAGTAAAAGATCATTTCAATTTTGGTACCTAAATCAGCTTGGGTCCAAAGTTGTTAGTCACATCTCTTTTTGAAACTCATTTAATTTTACCATGATTAGTTTCTTCAATTTTGCATAAAAGAAAATGATGATCATGAAATTTGTATGCATAAAAAATAGAATGATATTTCAAGCATTATCATGGACAAGTCTAAATTTATAAAAGCAAGCATAATGATGTCCAAAATATTCCTTAAGCTTGTATTCAACTTAACTTTGCATAAATGATTGTCAAATATTAATAGATAAAATATTTATCATAGATGATCACATATATTATTTTATTTTGCCAAATCAAAATGACAAATATAATAAATATGGCAAGAGATTAAGATATGCATGTAGTTTACTACATTTAACATGTGAGGAAAGATATTTTGCAAATACATTATTACAAGTCAAAAGAAGTTATGATATCAAAATTTAAAACTTTTACGAACTTTATTTTTAATAGAAATTGTCAATTCTTATATCTAAATTCCAAAATTATAAGTTTTTTCAATTTCAAAATTATGACGCATAAAATGTCTAGATAAGAGCTAGTAATAGCATAACAAACTTTGCTTGCTCACATTTTTAAGGGTTAAACATATGTAGAGATAATCATTTTCAAAATAAAATGATCCAATTATGCATAAGAATTTACTCTAAAAAATTATAGTTTTGTGTAAAAATTATAAATTTAAATCTCAAATAATTGTTACATAAAATTAAGTTCAAAATATCATCATTATGTGCTCCTCAGAAATATTTAAAAATATCAAGATAAACTCAAATGTTTTATATCTATATAAGTAAAAGCAAGATCATCTTAATTTTATATACAAGTATTTATCATCAATATATATATATATATATATATATATATATATATAAATGCAACTTCCATAAAATAGATATTAGTTCAAGTCACAAAATCAATAAAAGTTTAGTCTATCAAATGAAAATGCACATGACATTTAAAGTATCATCAATTTTTGTCAACGTGAAAATTTGAAGGTGTTTATGCATTTAAGCTTGTGAATAATCATGATTAAGAATCGACACATCCAAGTCAAATGCATATTTTAAATATGAGATGTCATAATTAAAATCACATGTGTACAAAATAAATTTAAAGTTTTACTTTATACTTTTACCAAAAAGTGTGTGCCTTCACTTTACTTGAATTATTCTTCTCATTACTTGGAACCAACATGATTAATTTCGGTTCCTTTAGGAACCAATATCAATTTCATTCTCATATTAATAGATTTTTTATTTTGGCATTCAAATGAATAATGTCCATGAGCATTACAATAATGACATTTAGTACATGATCTAGCAAAATGATTATGATCATATTTTTTATCTTTGAATAATCATAATGAGAAGCATGACAATGTTTAACATTAAAAGAGCGATCATAAGAATGTCTATTCTTCAAATAATAATCATTAGCATGATTTAGTTTTAAATAATAAGAATATTTCAAATAATATCCTTTGTATTTTTGACATTTTTGTTCGAGTTCATTTCTTTTTTATAATCATTAAAGTTTGCAAACATTTTAATAAGCTTTTGAATATTCCTAATATGTTTCAAAGGCATAGCACTTTTATCATGTAAAGCATTTTGTAAAGAAGTTATTTTCTTTTGTGATTAATTTTGTAATATAATCAACTTTGAGTTTTCTACCTTCAAAACTTCATAATTTTTAATTTCCAATGGAATTTGCTCCAAGCGAGGAGACTAAAGTACTTGAAGATTTTTCGGATGAGAAATTTTTTTCCATCAACTCTAGTGATAGATACTGTACAACCGATAGAGAGTTCACCTTTGTTTGCTGCCTTTGCAAATTTTCTTATAGGAAATTGATTCCCCACGAGATGGACATCACAACAAAAGAAGAAGTTCTTTCCGGATGTGAAAAATTACTTGTGGGAAGATCCATATCTCTTTAAAGTTTGTGCAGACCGGGTAATCAGACGTTGTGTTCCCGAGAGAGAATTCAAAAGCATTTTTAGACGTTGTCACACAAGGGAGTTAGGAGGCCAATTCGGGCCTAACGGACTGCTAAGATATTGGAAAGTGGGTTTTATTGGCCTACTACTTTCAAAGATGCACAAACATTCTGTAAGTCATGTGATCAATGTCAAAGGACTGTTAACATTTCCAAATTTCATGAAATGTGATGCAAAAATTGACAACAGTAAGCTAGCAAGTGCACTAGTCACTCAAGCAATAAAGTGAAAAGTATAGGTTGTCGATCTCATGAGGAACTAATTTACTTATCTATCAAATCTCAAAGGGTAATAAGAGTTGACATAAAATTTTCATAAAAAGTTGTGCAAAAAATAAAAAAAATAACAAAAAATTAAATTCTAAACACGATGCGTAGGTCCTTAGGATGATCTATAATGATAAGAATAATCTGTAATTTTTGTAAAATCATGTATAAGTGTAAAGCTCAGATTTAGTTTTAAGACGGATTAAGAACACTAAATACATGATCTCCCGCACGGGTAAATCAACTATCTTAAGACAGTAAATATATGAAAGTATTCCACACGAATATGCCTTCAGTTATTTTGAACTTAAGACGCAATACGCTGTAATCACTAAACTATATAATCGCCCGCACAGGTCAATTTTTGTAGACTGCATAATCTAATATGCTGCACGATTTCTACTAGATTACGACATGGATTGCTTCAACATAGAGTTAGGAATCGATTCGAATAGAAAATTATAAATTAAGGATTGATCACACTACACAGTCAATAATCATCCTAGAAATCATTAAGTTCTGAAGAAAGGCAACAATCAAGTTCATAAAAACTAAACTAATTATTTGATTAATCAGAAGTCAAAAATTGTTCTTATAGTAAAACTATTTCAACTAAAGCAGAAAGGAAAAATTATAACTAATAATCTAGAGAACTACACTAAATAGACAAAGCATAAAAATCTAAAGTATCATCCCAACATAATGTAGAACAAGAAGTACTCTGCAAAAACGATGACAAGTTGTTGCACAATCCTCGCACGAGTCTACTGCGCAGAAGTCTTCTCCTTCATTCTTCAGAAGTACTCCTTCGTTCTTGGCTTGAAAGATTCAGTTGCAGGCTCTAGCATGATCAGCTCTGGCTGCCAGACATATCTTTTTATAGGGTCTCCAGTTTCCAAGTGATTAGGGAACAAACAGAAATATTTTTCATGTAGAATAAGATAAATTCGTGGTCCCATTGGTTCTGAAAGCACTACAAGAAAATGGGCGCTTAGTGATGCAAGGTAGCATTGCCTAAAGAAGTGACGCTACATAGATGCCACTAGCGCCTTTATGGTGTCCACTTTGCATCACAACAATGGGACGCTATTTGCCTCTTGATAGCGTCTCATTAGCGTGTTCTTAGCTATTCACGAAATAGATGCTAACGCCGGCGCAATGGAGACGCTACGTAGACGCTATTATTCCGCACCACGATTCGAAAATGCGTGGTAGAACCTAGCGCCATTGTCACGTCGACCACGTTCGACGCGAATCTCACGTCGCAGGACTTGCGGCTCTAAAGAGATGCTATATGAGTTCACAGGAATAGGCGACGCTATGTAGACGCTAATGTGTTACTCATAAGTTATCTAAATTTATATCGCTATTTGTTTTATATTTAACTCCTATATATTATATATACTATATGTTAATCAATAAATTAATTAAATGTTATATTAGTATTATTTGTAGGATCCCAAATGGCACCAAGAGGGGGGGGGGGGGGAGGGTGAATTGGTGTTTAACCGAAAATATCGATTTCACGAAATTCGTCGCAGAAGCACAAAATCGATTCTTAAAACCTTTGCAATTCAGATTATAAACGCAATATTAGAGGGAGAGAGAGAGAAATCAAATACAAATAGACGCGGTGGTTGTTGACGAGGTTCGGCCACACCTTGGCCTACGTTCCCGCTCCGACTTCTCGACCTCGAGACCGCCGGAGATTCCAGTAACACTTCCTTTGTTCCAAATGGGGGAAGGAAGAAAGCCCTTTACACAACCACATTTTCTCCGATTCGAGAGGCAAGGCAACCTCTCCTTCTTGGAAGCTAATCTATTTCTCTCGCTCAAGAGGTAAGATTTAGAACCTCTTTTACATAGGAGCTCTCTCTATTTTTTTGAACAAAATGATAACTTCAAGGAAAAGATCTTCTTTGGATTTCTTGAAGTATTGCTTCAATGCTTGGATAGGTGCTTTTGCTTCTGTCCTTGGCACTCCTTTTATAGGCTCTGGTATGTGGAAAATTCGTCCAGAATTAATTCCACATTTTCTCCTCGAAATATAGCCGTTACTGTTCATTTCAGTAATGGACCAGTCGAACACATTTATGGACCGGTCGACCGAACTATATGACCGTTGCACTGATTTCTCCAGTTACCGCAACTGGTCGGTCGACCGAACCATCGACCGGTGTCTCGAGCAGTACAGTCTCGCAGTTTTGATTTATAGCCGTTGATCTGATCGGTCGACCGGTGCTTCGACCGGAATGTCGACCGACATAGTCTCGACGTGGATTTGGCAGCTCATGCATTGATCGGTCGACCGGTGTCTCAGGTCAGTCGACCGGACTATCTCGACCGGCCTTCATAGCTTCGACCAGCAGGTTGACCGCTCTACAGTATTTTGAGCATAACTTTTTGCACACTTATTCAAATTAGATGATTTTGGAGTCTATGGAAAGCTAACAGAATTCTCTACAGCTTTGATATTCCACATTCATCCAAAACTAATGTGATCAGTGACAATTATTTAATCAAATTAGTGCATAATGTTATCCATTTTTCTTTAAACTTTTTCAGCATTTTAACTTTAATCATTCGAGGTTTGTATCATCAAAATATAATTTTATATGTCATTAAAACTTAGATCCAACATCATCAACATATATATGTATTCATACATGATTACCCATATTATATATATGTATTATCAACATATATATGTATTAATTACACTATTATATATATGTATTTTTACATGATATGAGTGTTCTTAAATATATAATTTGTTACTTATATTATTTATGTTATCTATACAATATATATAATATCTTAATTATGC
Source organism: Pontederia crassipes (assembly GCA_030549335.1). Classification (NCBI taxonomy): domain Eukaryota; kingdom Viridiplantae; phylum Streptophyta; class Magnoliopsida; order Commelinales; family Pontederiaceae; genus Pontederia; species Pontederia crassipes. Next base: position 36,603,703 of record CM060197.1, on the reverse strand, counting down.
ATATATTATTATATACATAATCATGAAATTACGGTGGTTGAATTAAGAGAGTGATTTGTTACCATTCTAGCGTCACCTTCTAGACTCAATAGCGTCCACATCGCGTCTAACTAGAGCAGCAGGTGATGTCGACGCTATGGTAATACTTTTGGCATCTTTGTAGCGTCGCCGACTTGAGACGCGAACAAGTGTTAGATGCTAGTTTGGCGCTACTGGGTCGCTAAATGAACCTAGCGACTCAATAGCGTCTATATTGCGCCTCCTTTTTATCCCCTCGCTTAATCGGGCACATATAGACATATAAATACATGTATATACTTATATTTATATATAATAAGTACATATATACATATTATTATCACTTAATCTCACACATATAAACATATACACATATATTCACTTCGAACACGTATACATATACACGTTATCTATATATAACTCGCATATGTATAGACATATGCATACACATATATATTTATAATACATATAGACATACATACATGATAGATTTATAATACTTAATCTCCCACACGTAGACATATACATGCGCATATATTACATATATATATATATATATACACACACACAATTTTGTTATAGACACATATACACATAGATTTATAATTTTATATGCATACATGATAGATTGTCGGAAAAAAATAAAACAATTGGAATGGGGCACAATGCGATGAGACACTATATTCATAAATAAAATCACATACATACTATAAAATTTTAAAAAAACTTTTAATTAGCGACTCACTGGCGTCTCATTTGTGGGACGCTAAATCTATGTCGACGCCCCTATGACACTATGGTGTCACTACGCTATCTTAGTGACACATTAGCTTCTTCATAGTGCCGCACTAGCCGAATTTTGATAGAAGCAACGCCTAGATTGCGTCTATGTAGCGTCGCATCCCGGGGAGACGCTAAAAAATTTACTTAAATCCCTAACCCCTCTTCTTCGTTTTCACTGTTACTATTTTACCTTTGAATTACACCGCCGACACCCGACCTTCGACGACCGACACCCGACGCCCGACGACCAACGTCGATGATCGACTCCTCCGACGCTCGACGCCCGACGCCCGACGTGGATGATCGACTCCTCCGATGCCCGACGCCCGACGCCTCCGCCGCCGACGCCTTCAGCCTCCTCCTCTCTGCCTCTGCTTCCTTCGCCTTCGCCGCCGATGCCTTCAGCCTCCTCCGCCTCTAGCTCTGCCGCCTCCGCTGCCGACGCCTCTGCCTCTGCTGCCTCCGACGCCTCTGCCTCCTCCGCCGCCCTCCACCTCCTCCGCCCTCCTCCTCCACCTCCTCCGCCGCCCTCCTCCTACTTCGCCTCCTCCGCCGCCGCCTCCACCGCGCCGACGTCTGCCTCACCCGCCCTCCGCCTCCACCGCTGCCTCCTCCTCCACTGTGCCCCTCCGCCGCCCTCCTCCTCCAGCGCCTCCTCCTCCTCCACCGCGCCCCTCCGCCTACTCCACCGTCTCCTCCACCGCCCCCCACCGCCACCTCCACTGTCGCCTCCGCCTCCTCCACTGCCCTCTGCCACCGCGCCGACGTCCGCCTTCGCCTCCACCGCCGCCTCCTCCTCCTCCTCCTCCTACTCCTCCTCTGTCGGTCGTCGCCCACCACCTTCCTCCACCGCCATCCGCCGCCATCCGTCACCGGTTAAGAAGGTACTAGCCCGCCACCATGTTAAGTTAATTATTAATGCATGAAGTTAAATACTACTTAATTACTTGAAAGTTATGAACTAATGCATGTTAAGTTAAATACTACTTAATTACTTGATTGTTTTGATGTTATGTTAATTATTAATGCATGAAGTTAAATATTAATTAATTACTTGAAAGTTAGGAACTAATGCATATTAAGTTAAATACTACTTAATTACTTGAAACTATTGCTGTTAAGTTAATTATTAACGCATGAAGTTAAATACTACTTAATTACTTGAAAGTTAGGAAGTAATGCATGTTAAGTTAAATACTACTTAATTACTTGATTGTTTTGCTGTTAAGTTAGTTAGTAATGCATGTTAAGTTAAATACTACTTAATTACTTGAAACTATTGTTATTAAGTTAGTTACTAAGGATGTACTAAGTTAGTAATGCATGTTAAGTTAAACTATTTTTTTTCATAATTCTAGAACCTCTTTTTTATCATGTTCTCATAAATTTTATTAAGGATGTACTTCCACATTCTTGGTGATAAAATGATATTATGATTCGACGATGAAGTACTTGAAACATGTGATTTGGACTTCGTAAGTTCAAAATCACACGTTTCAAGTACACGAATTTATTGACATATCGTAGTTGGATTCGTCGTTGGAAGGATAAACATGGCGTCATAACTGAAGAATATAAGGATGGTGTTGATGAATTCATTAATGTGGCATATCAAAATGAAGGTGTTTCTTCTTCATATGGCGAAATCTTATGTCCATGCTGGAAGTGCAAATGTTATCAATGGAAAGTAAGATATGATGTGCAGAAGGATTTATATTACAACGGCTTCTTACTAACATACACCAATTGCTTCTTTCATGGCGAAGAAAGATGGGCTAAAGAAATAATTAATGTAGATACCGTTGTGGGTGACTCGAGCAATCCGTACAGGGACATGATACGAGATGCAATGCTAGGAGAAAATATTGGCGAAACATTAGTTAAAGAAGACCCGAATCCTTCAGCGTCTAAGTTTTATAATCTTCTCGAAGAAGCAGATGAACCTTTATGGGATGGATGCGTGAAGCAAACTACACTTTCTACAGTCACAACTAATGAACTTAAAATCAGAATTTAATATGAGCGAAAATTATTTTGACCGGTTGCTTGCCATTATTAAGAGTATGTTTCAGCTTCAGAGAAATTACCAAGACATTTTTACAAGTGCAAACGGTTGATGAGAGATTTAGGATTGGAATATCAGAAGATTGATGCATGCCGCAATCATTGCATGTTGTACTACAAGGAAAACAACTCACTTATTAGTTGTTCTATTTGTGGTGAGCCTAGTTTCAAGCCGAAAAAGAATTCCCACAGTTCAAAAAAAAATATGGCAAATGCAATATTTAGATACTTTCCGATTATTCCAAGATTACAATGACTATTTCTTTCTGAAAAAACTGCATCATTTATGAGGTGGCACAGAGAAGGGACACGTGAAGATCAAAATTCAATTACACATCCTTCGGATGCGGAGGCATGGAGATGATTTGATGCACTTCATCCGGCTTTTTCTGTAGAATCACACAATGTTAGATTAGGACTTTGCATCGATGGCCTCAACCCACTTGGCTCATCAAGTATTGCTTATTCATGTTGGCCAGTTTTTGTGGCACCTTATAATTTGCCTCCAAGTATGTGTATGAGAAAGAGAATATATTGCTTACCTGTATGATCCCGGGTCCTCGATCTCCTAGTAAAAGTTTAGATGTTTACTTAAGACCTTTGATTGATGAACTCAAGATGTTGTGGGAGGATGGCATGATTACCTATGATAAATCTAAAAAGCAAAATTTCATTATGAGAGCCGCATTAACGTGGACCAGAAGTGATTTTTTGGCATATGGAATGTTGAGTGGTTGGAGTACAAAAGGAAAACTTGCTTGTCCAATATGTGGAATGAATACGAAATAGGTTTATTTGAAAAATTGTAGGAAAGTTTGCTAGTTTGATTGTCATAGGATGTTTTTGCCATTGGAGAATTCGATGCGTCGTGATCGAAACTCATTTAAAATGAATACATCTGAGAACACTTTGTCTCCAACTCATTTGAGGGTAAAAGAATTGCTAGAGCAAGTAAACAAGCTTAGTGAAGTCTCATTCGGATTGAAGGTCGATAGTTACAAGCAAATTGGGTTTAGAAGTGAATATAATTGGGAGAAAAGAAATATTTTTTGGGAGTTGCCTTATTGGTCTTGAAACTTGGTACGTCATAACTTGGACGTCATGCATGTGGAGAAGAACGTATTTGACAACATCTTCAACACTATTATGGATGTTAAAGGAAGAACAAAAGATAGCATACAAGCTCGCGAAGACATGAAATTAATATGCAAAAGACCAGAGTTAGATATCATTCATCTTCAAAATGGTAAATGCAAAAAGCCAAAAGCTACTTATGTCTTGAGCAATGATCAAAGAAAAGTGATTTTCGAATGGGTAAAGCAATTGAAATTCCCCGACGGATATGTATCAAACATATCTTATTGTCTTAACTTGGACAATGAGAAGATACATCGAATGAAGCATCATGACTGTCATATTTTTATGCAAAGGCTGCTTCCAATTGCCTTTAAAGAACTTTTGCCAAAGGCCATCTGGGAGGTTTTAACAGAATTGTCTATGTTCTTTAAAGAGCTTTGTGCATCCATCGTTCGGAAAGAAAACATCTCTCGATTAGAGGCTTCTATTGTGATTACCGTGTGCAAGACTGATAAGATATTTCCACCTTCTTTCTTTGATGTGATGGAACATTTGATTGTACATCTACCATATGAAACAAAAATTGCTGGTCCGGTTCAATATCGATGGATGTATCCTTTCGAAAAGTGCATGTTATATTTGAAAAGGAAGGCGAAGAATAAGGAAAAAATTGAAGGCTCCATATGTGAAGCATATTTCATTGAGGAGGTGTCAAACTTCACTTCAAAATACTTTGAGCCACACATACAATCATGACACACCCAAGTTCCAAGAAATGATGATGGTGGTGAAGGAGAAGTTGACATGAATATTCTATCCATCTTCAAGTACCCATGTCGACTTCTTGGTGCAGGACGCAAAGTTATCTTGAATGACAGAGATCTCACCGCCGTTGAGAATTATGTTCTTGCAAATTGTATCGAAGTGACACCATATCTCGAGTAAGACAATTTGTTCTAATTTGTTATATAATTTAAAGTTAATTGTTGCTATATGAATGCATTAATTGAAAACTATGAATTCAGGAAATTTGAAGAATTACAGCAAGAAATCAATCCGTTAGTTTCAAACGATGAGTTATTGAAACTACGAGATAAACATTTTGCCGATTGGTTGAGATGTGAAGTGAGAAATCTTTCCGCTTGTTCTTAATTGTTATAAGTTCTTAACTTTTAATAAAGTTTTTAGTTATTTTTCTTGTAGGTTATTAATGGCTCAGTCATAGAGAACAAAATACGAGATCTCGGTCATGGCCCGAAGAAACAAGTTCTTAGGTACTGCGGCGTCTTAGTCAATGGATATTGGTTCCATATAAAATAATATAGCCGACAATGTTCAACTATTAATAGCAGCATATGTGTTCTAGGAAGCATGTATGGGGACGACGACTTTGATTACTACGATGTTATAGAAGACATTCTAGAATTGTCTTATTTGGGAAAATCTAACAAAGTCGTGGTGCTAAAATGCCGTTGGTTCGATCCAGAGAAAGGAGTTCGGATCGATCAAAAGTTTAAATTGGTGGATATTAACCCTCGATCGAGACTTCAGTCATATGATCCATTCGTATTGGCAGAACAAGCACAACAAGTGTACTACACTAAGTATCCATCGAAAAGAACCAAGGATGAATGATGGGCGTCATGCAAGGTGAGGAGTACTATTCTTAGTAGAAACAATGATAGATGACAATAAAATATCATCTGTACACAACGATGTGACCATGGATGATTACTATCAAGAAGATAGAGTGAATGAGACGATTGATGTGGCCAATGGAGTTGAGAATTTTCAATTGGTCAATGACGCTGAGCCAATGGAAGAGTTCAATTCAAATGACCTCTTGGATGTGAACTTTGATAATTTCATTGACGATGACTCGAACCAAGATTATAGCGACGATGATGAAGATGATGAAAATGAATCAGAATACGAAACAAGCGAATGAATCCCGTAGTTATTCTAATGACATAAGCATTTTACTTTTTTTTTAAGTTATATATGGTTACCGATAATAAGAGAAGTTTCTTTCTTTTTTTCATTCATGGTTACTAGGGGTCGAACATCTGGGTGATCACTAGCTGATCATAATAGGTTTTTATCCCATTTTCCTTTCAATTCACCCATATCGAGCCCTTATTTTGCTTAACTTTTGACCAATTATGCTTAGAATGCAATGGATTGTGATAACCAACTGATCATTCTCATTTTACACTTAATTTCATGTGCATAGAGATTCTGAATTGCTAAAATTCATAAATATCTAAATTCTATGCCAAGTTATCATTTTTTGGGCAAGTTATCATTCCAAAGTGCAAGTTATCATTTTTCTAATTTAGCTGATTTCTAGTGATTATCTTGCCCTAAATCCCTTGCCATTACGAATTAATCATATTTAGGTAATCATATTTCAACTTGTACAAAGTTATAATTCCATTTCACAAGTTATCATTTTTGAGTGTCAAGTTATCATTTTTATGGCAAATCTGTCATTTCGATATGCAAGGCTATCAATTCTGCATAAAAGCATTAGGCAATCATTATATTATTGTCCTAACTCCTTGCTGCTCTGATTTGATCACATTTGGATAACCACAACTAAACTTATGATAAGATATCACTTTATGGCATCAAGTTATCATTTTTGGCATCAAAGTTATCATTCCTATGAAATCTTATCCACATTTGATTTCTGACCTTGCCACCCTAATCCCTTTGATGCCTTCAATGCTTTGAACCACTCATATTTGGACAATTTTCATGATATATGCAAAGTTATTATTCCGGGTTCAAAGTTATCATTTTCAACTATGGATTTCATTCCTACACAACACCAAATCCCGTTTGATAATAGGACTGATAATTATTGCTGCTCTAATCCTTATTTGTTAGAATCCTATTCAAGGGCTTTGATGCTTGCTGTTTTGGCCTTTCTAACATGAAAAAGAAGGCTGCACAAGGAGGAAAAAGGAGGGGGGACCACTTGCTTTTTGGCTGTCCAAAAAGCTTGCACTGCAGATATTTTCTGGACCAGGACACTTGACATAATCAAGGCACAAGAGAACATTCTTATATGCATCTAAGGGTGTAGAAGGGACATATATAAGCGGAGAAACCAAAAGGAAAAGGGGGGCTGGCCATTGCAAGGGTTTGAGCAGAAGGAAGCAAGGAAAGGAGTTGAAGTGGAGCTGCAATCCTGATTCCTGTCGACAGCCTTAATTGAGGATGATTTGTTGTATCTGTTTTTCCTCCTATTGTGTATCAAACTTTGTAATTATGAGGAACTAAATCCCATTTCTCCTAGGATAGGGTAGTAGTTTAGTTTAATTGTGGATGGATTATGGACATTTCTGATTTCCTGCATTGATTCTGATTTCTGATTTCTGAAATTTGTTTCATATAAATCTGTGTCCTATTAATATTTAGAACTGAGAGGTTTTCCTTTGATCTATTCTTTGTTCAGAAATGAATTAAGAACCAATGCCAAGTTCTAGAAGCAATCCCAATTAGGAATTTGATTTATTACTTTCTGAAATATGATTTTCTAAAATTTGGATTCTGAATTGCATTTCTGATTTCTGATTTATGAATTTTGATGTCATTGTAAACCCTTCCTTCCATTAACTGCTGAGAAGTAGATTATGTGGGTTCTTCTTATTCAGAAATGTATTAAGAGGCAATGATAACTTCCCTAAATTAAATCTGTGAAAACATGTTGTGGTGAAATCTGTTTTGAATTCTGAATTCCTGAAATTTGTGAAATCTATTTGCTATTGTAAACCCCTGATTTTATCATTCACTGAGAAGTGAACTTAGGGCTACCTTGTTGTTCAGAAATGGACCAAGGAGCAATGGCAGGTCTGAATTCCAATGAGTGACAATATGTGCTTAATTCAAATGTTTAATATGTGCTGATTTTATCTAATTGACTAGTACTAATGTGGATTTCATTTCAATTTGCAGTTGAGAGGCTGATTTAAAATCCTCTTGTTGTTTAGAGATAAACCAAGAAGCATTAGTATTAGGATTGGACTCATTACTCTTCTGATTAGTTGATGCATGAATGTGAGTTGAATTGTAATGCCAAACTGAAATTGCCAAAATCTGAAAAGAATTGGCAAAATCAGTGAGGGGCTTGTGAAAATGCTAATGATAACTTGACATTTAGTGGGGATACTTATCCAATTCAATCTGACTAATATGTATATGATAATATATTGATTAGTTCTGGATTAAATGAGCTGTGAAAGCAGCAAATTTTCAGGTTGAATCAGATTTGAATATTAATTGATAATTTGTTTCATTCCATCCATAATTAAATTAGATGAACCCCAACTCCTAGGAGAACCTTCCTCATTGATAGATAAACCCTTTTAGCCCTTAGTCTAGCATTTATAATTCAGTTTAGATAAATTTTCAAAAGTCCCAAAAATAATTATCTTTTCAATTACTTTTAAAAATCTGTTTTCACTTTCTTTAATTTTCTGAATTTGTAACTTTAAGTAGGGTTAGTCTAGATTGTCTTAGGGAGTCTTTGGCTTCAAATCACTATGGATACAACATTTAGGGTTTACTACAATTGACCTGTGCACTACAGTAGAGAGTGAATTAGGGAGTTAAATCAAAAATTGAAAAAAATCTCACATTTGACCCAAAAATTAGCAAGTTATCACTACACTCCTCTATTTCACTATCACTGGGTCATCTCGCTCTTCCGGCGTTCACTCCAGATGAGTCAGCCATCACAACCATCAGGTAATATATTTATTGCCAGCTTCTTATTTATAGTTGATTATAATAGTTAAATTCTTTTTTTAATAATATCAGTTCCTCCGCCGCCGATGGGGCACGTAGCCGAAATGTCACATAGTAGGCGATCCATTGGTGGGTCTGCTTAGTGTATCACTCCAGGTACGTGACACATTGTAGGCGATACATAGTATGAGATAAAGTTTTTTAAATATTTTGCTTTTGTGATAGTTGCTCCACCGTCGACGGGGAACATAATCGGTACGTCTCGATCGCACGACGACGAACGTCATGTCGCACCAGGTTATTTTTTGTATATTCCATAATTTTATATAGGAGACAAATTTTATGTATTTTCTTATGATGACAGTTGCTATCCCACCGCCATCGCCGAGAATACCAGTCGCTTCGCCACATTCTAGCGTTGGCGAGCGACATCTTACGTCAGGTGATATATTTATTGTTATTGACATTTCTCAATTAATTATATTAATTATTTTTTAATAATGTAAGTTGTTACGCCGTTGATAGCACAAGCACCTGGCTCAATTCATTCAGACGAGCGGACTGCCACTGATCATGTTGTGGTACACATCAATCGAGGTGAAAACGTTACTGTACATCTATCAATTATCACAATTTTAATTTGATATGACACTAATGATTTATTATGTAATAGGGCCCGTAGATGATATCGGACCTTCACAACCTACCCCAACTGTACCAGATGATGATTCCTCTTCGAGTGATAAAGATGGGTTATACGATAATGGGGTGGTCACTGTGAATAATATTGCTCGACCGTAAGTTAAATAAGTTGTACATATTTTGTTATAGTTTTGGTTATCATTGAAAATTAATTCTTCTTTGTAATTGGCAGGACCACTTTCATACCCGCTAGTATCTGTGGGATGTTAGTGCTCTTGTTCTTTCCCACTTGTCAGAAGGGCAGGATCCTAGAAAGATGTCCCAATTCAAGTGCGGGATGACATCTTTCGAGCCTTTACGGTACGATCTTCTATTTGGGTTACATAATTGGATTTATATTATTTTAAAAGTACTAAGTTTTAACGTATTTTGTAGGAGGCAAATAAGTTTCATCCGGATTAGGGACGATCCGGAGAGCTTTTGAGGAGGTCGCTGCGAAACGCCTCCGAAATCGATTATACAAGTTTCGCAAGGTCGTCACGTCCGTCGGCCTCACTTTGGAGTAGGGATCAGTTGCAACTAATGAAGATTGGATCACCCAAAGCTTCTGGTTGAAGTGCCAAGAGGATTCAAGTGCCCAATTCCATGCATTTCACACCCACCCACCCCTCTCCCTTGCCTTTGAATTCCAACACTAGGGACAGTGTTGAGAATAAGCTTGGGGGAGGAAACCTGGTGCTTTTCTAACCTTTACACCATGTTTTCAATTGATTTTAATGTTCATATCATAATTGATACTAGGTTATCATCATGTTTTGCAAGTTATCATAAGTTATCACTAGTTATCACTCGGTTATCATTTTTTTGGACCCAACTCAATTCCGAATTTATTTTAACTCTAAAATGGGTAGAATACTTCATTATGACAGTGGGTGCACTCCAATACCAAGTGGCCAACTTGGCCATTAGCCTTATTGCTTTAATTGACATTATGAATTCAGATGCATTTGAATGAACTTGCAGCTGAAATTTTTCTTTTTTGTGGATTAACACTAGCTACATTCATGGATTAATTGGAAAGTAGAAGATGTCTAGAAAGGAGTCAAGGATTTTGCTGCCATGTTAAATAGAAATTCTTGACTATTTGCATTTAAGGATCTAACCTATACTTGAGTTTGAACCATTGCTCATTTCATGAACAGAATGGAAAAGAAAAGAAAAAGGAAAATGAAAAGTTGCATTCATAAAAAAAAGGAAGAGAGCAAAACTTCCAAAGGAATCTCTCTTCAATGCAAAAAGAAAAGAAAAGAAAAAAATTTAGGAGAGCAAAAATTTCAAAGGAATCTCTCCTAAAGAAAAAGAATAAAAATTAGGTGCTAAACCTGTTTCTATGCATTACATGAATAAAAGTCAGGTGTTAAACCTGTTTAATCAATTAAAAATATATTCATGAAGAGATTGGTGTTTCAAACTATTTTAGTAAAGTTGACAATCCTTACAATCCAAATCAGTTAATGTTAGTACTTCTATCATGGCTTAAATTTGCATTAACCTTTGTGACTCCTCAGCTAGAATTTGGGATTGGAAAGAATGGGATGGAATGTTAGCCAAGTTGAAAACTCATTTAGGTCTTATTCAGCTGATCTTTCTATTCATTTGTGGATGGCAAATTCAAATTCATCCTTAATTTCTGAATGTTTTGCTTGAGGACAAGCAAAAGGCTATGCTTGGGGGAGTTTGATCACTAGCTGATCACTATATGTTTCTAGCCCATTTTAGATGCAATTCATACATATCGAGTCCCACTTTTGCCTATTTTTGGGCCAATTATACTTGGAATGCATACATTGTGATAACTAGTTGATATTCCTCATTTTATACTTAATTCCATATGCATAGAGGTTCTGAAATGCCAAAATCCATTAATATCTAAATTCTATGTCAAGTTATCATTTTGAGGACAAGTTATCATTCCCATATGTCAAGTTATCATTATTTTGAATGAACTAATTTTCAATAGTTTTCTTGCCCTAAATCCATCATTATCATGTATAAATCATATTTGGATAGTCACATCTCAACTTGTGCAAAGTTTTAAGTCCATTTGAACAAGTTATCATTTTTCCTTTGCCAAGTTATCGTTAAAGGGCAATTCTGTCATTTCGACATGCAAAAACCATTAATTCTGCAAAGGACCTTAAGAAATCATCTTATTATTGTTCTAACTCATTGCTGGTCAAATTTCATCACATTTGGATAACCACAACTCAAGTTATCATTTTTAAGTCATATAAGTTATCGTTTTTGGGAACCCAAGTTATCACTTCTTAGAAATCTCATTCATATTTGATTTTTGACTGCACTCACTTGTTACCCTAGTCCATTTGATGCTTCTAATGCTTTGAATCACTTGCATTTGGATAATTTCCATGATTTGTGACAAGTTATCATTTTCGAGCCCAAAACCATCAAATTTTCATATAGATTTCCATTCCTGCACAACATAAAATCCCTTTTGATCACTGAGCTGAGCCTACTTGTGGTTCTTACCCTTATTTGTCTATTTCTTATTAGAAGACATTGATACTTGCTGTTATGTGCCTTCTAGCAGGTGGAATAGGACTGAAAAAGGGAGAAAAAGGAGGGGAGACCACTTGCCTTTTGGCTGTCCAAAACGCTGTCACTGCAGATTCTTCCAGGACCAGGACACATGGCTGCAATCAAAGGATCAAGAACATTCTGATGCTGATCCGAGGGTGGATAGGAGTCATATAAAAGGGAAATTTCTGGAGGAGAGAAAGGGGGGTTGGACATTCAGGGTTGGGAGCAAGGAAGGAGGCTGCTGTGGAGCTGCTGCTGGACTTGCTGCTGCTGGCCGAGACATCTTCAAGAAGGAAGGATTGTACCTATTTTTCAATCTATTTTCTGTCAAGCTTTGTAAACATGAGGAGCTAAACTCTATTTCTTCTAGGATAGGGTAGTAGTTTAGATTAGTTTTGTATGGATATGGAATGATTTGTAATCCTGCACTGCAACAATTTTGGTTTTCAGATTTCAGAACTTTTCTGCATTGATTCATGCTATCATTAGATCCATTGTAAACTATGATTGAGATGTATTATTTGATCTAATCATCCTTCAGAAATGCATTGAGAGATAAAGTCAGATTTCTGGATTTCATTTAGTTGCAATTCTGATTTTTGATTTTGGTTTCCTAAAAATCTGATTTCCTGATTTTTCTGAATCTGATTTCCTGAACAGTTTGAACTTGTTTGTCATCCCCAATCTGGTTAATTGAGTAACTGAGTGATAGTTAATGCCCCCATCTTGTTCAGAAATGAATCAAGAAGTTTGGTATATTTTTTGCTCAATTCAGATCGTATGTTTTATTTCTGAACTGAAATCCTGAATGTTATCTTTCTGATTTTTTATTGGAACTTGTTTTACCAATTGAGTCCCCTGATTTCTTCCAATCACTGAGAGGTGAACTTTAGGGATATCTTGCAGTCCAGAGATGGGTCAAGAATCAGTTGGTAAACCAGATTTCCATTGATTTATAGTTCTGAATTTCTGAATTGCAGAAGTCCACTTCCTGTTTTCTGGTTTTTATTTAAATTCTGATTCCCATTGTCAAGCCTCAACTTAATCCACTGCTGAGAAGTATTTATTAGGTCATCCTTGAGATCTAGAGATAGGCTAAGGAGCAATGGCAATTGTGAATTCCTGTGGTCATATGCTTTGCACTTCCAATTGAGTCATGTTTGTGTGGATTTCATTTTATTTTGCAACCGAGAGGTTGAATTTAAATCCCCCTAGAATTCAGAGATGAATCAAGGAGCACAAGCACCATATTTGAGTAGATTTCATCATGGTTTGATTGATTGGAATGATTATATCTTTTTATGATTGCAATTACAAGTTATCATTGCAGAGTTTCTTTGAATTGTAAAAATCAGCAATGAACACCCCATTGAGCTGAATGATAACTTGATTTTCAGTGAGGACCCTCTATTGATTCAATCTAGCTAACAACTATATGACAATATGTTGCTTAGTTAGATGCTTATTGAGATGTGAGAACAACCATTTTCATGATTGAATCAAAGTTGGACATTTAATGATAACTTGATCCATTCCATCCTTAATTAATCTAGATGAACCCCAAATCCTAGAAGAACCTTCCTCATTGATAGTTAACCTTTCTAGCCATTAATTTAGTATTTATAATTCAGTTTTGCAAAAGTTTTTAAAACCCCAAAATCTGTTATCATTCTGCACTTGTTAAAAAACTATTTTCACTTCCAATTAAAAATATGTTTTTGCTATCTTAATTAGGATTAATCTAAACTATTTTTAGGTAGTTTAGAACTTCAAATCTTTGTGGATACGACAACCTGAGTCTACTACAACCTACCTGTGCACTTGCAGCTAGTGAGTTGGGAGACCAAAAAATTTAAAATTTGACCTTTTCTTAAATTTCAGCAAGTTATCACTCAAAACCCAAATATCACTATCACTATCATCGACGACGCATGGTAATTTACATATTAATTCAATTTATCAAACTTTTGACTTATACTTGTGTTATCAAATTTGAAACTTTATTGTAGGAGGAGAAAGAAGGTGGTCCCATAAGCTTTCGTGTGGTCTATGAGGCCACACATATGAGCCGGAAGACAAACGTCCTAGTCACGCCCACTGTTCGTAGGCTTCTGGTAAGTCTCATGACATGGTCATTTGGTTCTTGACGTTAGCGCACTATTTTTGAAATACACAATGTTTAAATTTTTTAGGATGAGTATAATGCGAAAATGGCTGAAAAGTATGGAGATGATCCGAGTACTCAGCCACCAGGTAATGTTTCTTCATTGGTTTAGTCATGTTTTTAATTTATGTGTTTCTTGATATATAATTTATATATTATATGATTGTATAATTTTTCTATTTCATAGAAGACCCTGCTGTTTGAGAGGAGGTGGCCGGCACGACATGAGGGGGATACTTACGTGGCCTTGGCACAACCGCTCAGATACCTAGGAGGATCGGAGGATATGCAGGAGGTGCATCTGCTCTGAGCTCATCCGCTGCACCTGATATGACGCAGCTATCGCAGCAGTTATCGGCGCAGATATCGCAGCAGTTATCGTAGCAGTTGGCTCCGCTATTGCAGGCGATTCAGGGATTGATCCCGATGCAGAATCGATCCCCGTGAGGCCATGGACCGAGCACGTGTGGGTCGAACGTCCGAAATGATAATAATAACTCCCAAACCTAGGATAGAAAATAAACTATGCTTTTGTTACTTATAGACTTAGATATACATATAGTTTGTTAGTTAGGTTTATTACTTTTCATATTCTTATGTTATATATTATGCCTGTGATGCTTTTATATTTCCTGTGATGCTTTTATATTGCATCTGATGAATATCAATGCATTTTGAGATGCATTATAAATTGTATGGTGTGGGAAGTGGAAAAAATGAGGCTGGCATGGGTAAAAAAATGTGCAATTAGCGACTCCATAGCATCGCATTTGCGTCGCAAAGCGTCGTCGATGCTGAGTTAAATATATCATACTTAGCGCCATATTCGTGTCTCATTGGCGACACGTACACCATCGTTTTTGCGTCACTTCAGCGCCTTCCTAGCACCTACAATAGCGACTCGTGGGCGTCGGAATAGCGCCTAAGAGATAGCACCCCTTGAGCGTCGACTTAGCGACGCACATCTTGTATGCACAACCGGAAACCATGCGTCTTAATAACGTCGAGATAGCGCCAACACGTGGCGCTAGTAGCGTCTCATTTTCTTTGACTCTAGTGCGACGCCACTAGCCACCGATTTTCAGCGTCCCCGATTTGCGGCGCTAGTTGGACACTAATGAGATGCTCTTCACAACGGACACGTAATAGCGCCTCTCTAGCATCGCGTATGTTGAGTCGCTAATCGCCAATTTTCTTGTAGTGAAGTTTTGCCTTGTAAAACTCCAAGATTTCTGACCTAATTAGTTTCCCATTTATCCTTAGGACATACGATACGAGTTGGAGTCCTTGTACATGAAGAATTCTTCCAAAAATATGTTTCTATGTCGAAATTGGTGTCTGTCACGCCCCTAGAATTGGATTTAACTGCTCAATCAGAGTCGAAGTAGGAGTTTCCACAGCCTTCACTGGGCGTAAACCAAATTTTAGCGTAGTGAATTAGGCAATTTTCGTTCAATATGCATTTATTCCATGTTTTAATATATTCTCATGCTTGAACACATGCTTTATTATTATTGAAATGCAACTTTTATCGTTTCTCCACATCCATCTTCCAAATAATATATTTCTGGGATATTATTACTTGTGTTGATTACTTTCTATGTAGAAATCTCAATCGATAATTCATAGGGGTATTCAGGTGTACGCGCCCACACTGCACGCAGACACTTATACAAATTCGAGGACAGATGATGTAGATTCACTAGTCCAGTTGTCCAAAGCAGCAAACAACAAAAGAAAACATAATTTTTCACGTCAGCCTAGCAGATCCCTTGCACTAGAGGAAGGAAGTTTCCTCTACACCTTTATGGGTAGATGTGGACAACAAAAAGGTTGTAGGACAGTGGACAGATGGCAAACTAAGGAAATGACAACAAAGAAGGACCACAAAAGAGATTCTTTTTGCTGGGACAAATGGACAGGTGTCAAGCTAAGGAAAGGACAACCATGCAGGACCACAAAAGCACCTTCTCTTGGCTGGAAAAAGGTGGATAGGTGACGAGCTAGAGGCAACCATGCAGGACCACAACAACAACTATGAAGAACCACAGCAGAACCACAGGAGGAAGGAAGCTTCCAATAAAGCATCTGTAGGTACCAAATGTCAAAAATGTCAAAAACAACTGATTGTGCTGTAGCTTGTTGAAATTGAACATCCAATAGTCTTGATTGTGTTTCAAGTTCCCCCACCTTTGTAGACAACTTCTTTTACTGGTCTGTCATTTTTTATATTATAGTCTTTAGATTAAGAACTTCCAAAGATGCTGCTGGTTGGTGTTGCTGAAAATCAAGTGGAATTACATCTGTTGATTCAGTTGGAAGGAATGATTCCACTTGTGTGTACAGCTGAATGTGAGCATCTTGATCTTGATAATAAACTACAGGGTGATAGTGTTGTCCATTCCAAAAGATATTGTCTTGATAATTCCATGGATTTAGATCTTATGCATATGGACTAGAAAACTTATTTCTCCATTAACAACTATAATTATCCATATGAAGCTTTCCATATGATTCATCATGATTGTAGGACTGTAGTTTACTAGAATAGGCTTGGGAAGTTGTGTGAGGTTTTAGTTTGAATTTTGCAAATGCATTTTCCACTATGGTTTCAACTCTAGAAGCAAAGCTGTCCCAACTTTCAAACTTTGGCACTTCAGTAGAATGATAAAAATTCTGCTCATCTGGTGACCAGCTTTGAAAATTCCAATCCATCTCTAAAATCTGAAATATTTTCTACACAATTGAAACTCAAGAGAAAGTTGATAGAGTAGGTGCAGAAATTCACAATTTGAAATCTGAATTTTGAAATATGAGATCAAAGTAGAAATTTCAAAGTCTGAATTCTGAAGTCTGAAATGTAAAATCTGAATTCTGAAATGTCAAATATGATGTGAGCATTCAGGGATGAAAAGAAAACGTGTTCAAATATGTTTTAGCAACAAGAGGAGCTTAGGATCATATGATGCATGTGGAGAATTGAAATATGAAACCAGCAATAAAAAACGAGAAGTTTATAACTAAAAATTAGAAATCTGATGTGAATGTTCAAGGACCACGAAGCTAATATATTCAACAATGCTTATGCACAATTGAAATCTGAAAAGTAAATCTTGAAATCTGAAATCAAATATCAAAAATCTAAAATGTCTCAACTCAATAGAGAGCTAGAATGCAGCTTATAGACTAAATTCAGAAATCTGAAAACAGAAATCAGAAATGTGATCATAGCACACAAGGAACAAGAAATTGTCAGATTCAACAATGTTAAGGAGATAGGAATGCAAGTTTAGGAATTTCAGCAATGTTTCTGCACAATATGATATTATGATCATAGAAGTAAGTGCAGAAATATGAAATTTGAGATCAAAATTCAGAAATGAGAGGTCTAAAACTATAAATCAGTTAACATCCAAGGAAAAAAAACTGATATGTTCAACAGTGTTGAGGAAATAAGAAACTGTCAAGTTCAGCAATGTGTATAAGAATCAATGTCAGCAATTTCAGGACACAATTGTTCAACAATTTCAGCAATAACAATTTTAAAATATTGATGTTCAGCAATTGCAGTAATTAGAAATCAGCAATTTCAGAATATAGATGTTCAGCAAGATTCTGCACTATGAAAACGGAATAAACACTTTTTGGCATATGTGCATAATATGAAAATCAAAGTCTAGAATATAAAATCAGAATTCAGCAATGGTTATGCATTATAAAAATTCACTAGACACTTTGTAGCATGTGCAGAATATGAACTTTGAGAATTGATAACCAGAAATGCAGGAATAGAATATTGAAGATGACAAATACAAGATCTAAGTGAAAACTATTATAAACAGGTAATGAAAAGAAAAAATGCAGAAAGCTAACATGTACTTTAAACAGGAAAGAGAAAAAAATTAGCTGAACTACATGCAAACAAGATATTTATAGCATGATGAAATATAAACAGTGACTATAAACAAGACTCAGCTAGATCAAAACAAAAAATCAAATGTGACGATTCAAAACTTAGTCCCCGACAACGGCGTCAAAAACTTTGACTTGCATAAAGGGTGTATATCGTTAAACACAAAAGAATGTCGAATTAAGTTCTAAACTTATAAATCCTCTACACTATTATTACACGAACCAAAAGTATACGGCATATCATTGTAATGCTTGAGGGTCGATCCACATAGACAAAGTTGAAATGTTCACACTTAATTAAACTGTTTGAAGGAAAAGCATAAGTCTATAGGTATTGTTCAAAATATGAAAGTGAAATGCTATAAACTAAAAATCACAATAAATGAGATTACACTAATTTTTATGGGTTTTTAATGCCAAAGTAAACAGAGAAGAGTTCACTAGGGCTGGGGGAATATTTTCACTTGGAACTTATGTGCTCTGAACTTTATTTAGGATAAAAAAGACTGAATGCACCTTTCACGTGTGTACATGGTTAATCTGATGGGAAAGACACTAGATTCCTCTACCACACACTCGTCTTGGTGGAAGGCCTGTGTTGAACATTGTGAAAGGAGTTCGTAAAAAGGAGTACATGTTATCATTATAGTACGAATTGAGCTTTTCTAGGAATTTGAGTTTAAGCCTTGTGTCCACCGTGTATCGAACATTCCAAAAGATACGCCCAAGGCAAGGAGGCTACGGTTGGCTCACACTTGCCTTGGGGAAATGTAGATCATCCTCTCGAGCAGAATGCGGGATCTCGGTTTCTTCAAGAAGACTTAAACATCTTCAAAGGAGAAGATAAAGAAATTAAACACAGTGACGATGAAGCAGAAGCACACAATCATCCTTTGGAACCGTTTAAGTTAATCCCAAACATCTGACTCAATTCGCTCGTTTATTGTCCGGAGGGTGCGTAACCTTTTCAAGCTGCGAACCAAAGGATGAACGACCTCTAAATCAAAACTATAGAGAATCCCATCATTGATCTTACGAAAATGAATTCTATGAATGAATGCTTGTCCCAGGCTAAATTTCTCCACGTTGGGTCGCGATAAAGCCTATAATATGGTGCAAGGCAGTAAGTGATTCAGAAAACTTCTCCTAACATACAACTACGTGGAAAACTCGAAAACCACACAGGAACTGTCTTCACCCAGGCTTGATTTCTCCACGTTCGGTCGCGATGGAGCCTATAACATCCCTATGGTCGGGGGTGCAGGGTGAAAATAGTTCATCAACTCAAATCCATGTAAAGATCCAAAAGATAAAGGACTGAATAGTGAAAACAGGGAACAGGTTGATATCATCAAAATGCAGGAAAGCTCAACATTTAGTGAGCCATCAAAACATCAAAGAAGATAAGAATAGAGTACGAAAGTCATGATCAACATTACGAAAATAAGAAAAGAAAGAAAAGAAGAAACAAAAATACAAGAGAGAAGGGAGAAGGGAGGCTGCTGGTGCAGCCTCCTCTCCAACCTCCTTCAATAGGGATCCAAACTCAGCCCCAAATTCAGACCAAATTCGAATCCTTTTTAAGGTTGCCATCAGCCCCCTTTTATGGCCTCACTCTACTACTGATTCTAGTGGCATTTTTGACATTTGGTGTCTCTAGATGCTTTATAGGATGCTTCCTTCCTCTTGTGGTTCTGTTGTGGTCCTTCATAGTTGTTATTGTGGTCCTACATGGTTGCCTCTAGCTCGTCACCTATCCACCTTTTTCCAGCAAACAGAAGGTGCTTTGGTGGTCCTGCGTGGCTGTCTTTTCCTTAGCTATATTTCCAAAAGTTTAGATATATTTCCAAAAGTCCAGAAATAGTTATCTTTCTAGCCATTTTTAAAAATCTATTTTCTGAAATATTTAATTTCCTATTTTTGCCACAAGAAGTAGGATTAGTCTAGATTGTCTTAGGGAGTCTTTGACTTCAAATCACTGTGGATACGACATTTAGGGTTTACTACAACTGACCTGTGCACTGCAATAGAGAGTGAATTAGGGAGTTAAATTCATAATTGAAAAATCTGAAATTTGACCCCAAAATCAGCAAGTTATCACTATACTCCTCTATTTCACTATCAAGTTTTTTGTGCCGTTGCCGAGAATTTGAGGACAATTGGATTAACTTAGATAGTTTAGATTAGTTTCAGACTAGTTTTCAATCCATTTCATAGGCCAATTTTCAGTTTTTGCAAGTTATCATTTTGAATTTTTCAATTTTGTCTAGTTTTCTTTCTTTTCTGAATTTGATACTTCTGAATTCATTTATGCAGGACTTGGACAATCAAGAGGACCATTACAATCAGCTCCTAAACCTGAATGGAGATTCTTGAGAAGGAGAAGATTGCAAAGGTTAGAGCCAAGAAGGAGTATTTTTGAAGAGGAAGAAGAGGAGGTTAATATGGCTGCACCAAGGACACTCAAGGATTGCTATTCACCTAGTAATGTCAGAAATCAACAAGGGAATGGAGTCCTAGCACTTGCTGCCAACTTCGAAGTGAATCCAGCATTAGTCACAATGATAAGGCAATACCAATTTGCAGGATTGGGGAATGAGGATCCAGCTTCACACTTGGACAATTTTAAATAAATTTGTAGCACTGTCCACTTCAATAACACCCCCATGGATGCTGTCTACATGAGGCTATTCCCCTTTTCACTAAAGGACAAGGCAAAGACTTGGTAAAAGACCCTCAAACCTGAAGAGATTGCCACTTGGAGTGTATAATCTAATTGTTTCTAAATGAATTCTTCCCACCTAGCAAAATTGATAACTATAGGGATCAGATTGTTAGATTTTATCAATTGGATCAAGAAAACATATGTGATGCATGGCAAAGACTCCAGAGCTTGCTGAGGGCATGTCCACACCATGTTTTGAAAAATGGCAATTGGTTAACTACTTCCACAAGGAATTGAACTATCCATCCAAGGTGGCATTGGATACTGCTGCAGGAGGGATTTTTGCATCTAGGAACATTGATGAGGCCTACCAATTGATTGAGAATATTGTCAAGAACCACCATTTCCTCACACATGATAGGACAAGGAGGCCATCCAATGATAATCAAGTCAATAACAAGGTGTGATGTATGTGGAAACCAAGGCCATGTCACTGAGAGTTGCAACCTGAGAATGCAGCAATATGAACAATCCATAGACCAAGTGAATGCAGTAGGGAATTATGGAGTGAAGCCCCCTGCGG
Source organism: Pontederia crassipes (assembly GCA_030549335.1). Taxonomy (NCBI): domain Eukaryota; kingdom Viridiplantae; phylum Streptophyta; class Magnoliopsida; order Commelinales; family Pontederiaceae; genus Pontederia; species Pontederia crassipes. The sequence continues at coordinate 36,582,439 of CM060197.1, read as the reverse complement.
AGTTTCATACTCCAGAAAATAGGAACCATCCCTACTTCTCCTATAAGGCCAATCATTACCAAGGGTCATCAATGCAGAATTCTAATTGGCAATCCAAGATTTTGTCAAGGAACCAGCCACCTCCATATCAAAATCAGTCATCAACCATTCCAATGCAAAGACCTCCTTATGAGAAACCACCACAAGCTCAAGCACCTCAATTCTAAAAAATGGAAGAGTTGTGCAGCAAATTCTGAAGAAACAAGAGAAGCAAGATGAGGCAATGCAGAAGCTAACCACAGGATATGAAGCCTTGAATCCAACCAGAAGTTGCTTGAGAGCCCAATTGCCCAACAAGCAAGCACATCTAATAGGCCACCCATGTTCTTCCCTGGACAACTAGAAGTGAACCCCAAGGAACAAGTTCAAGCTGTCCAGCTCAGGAGTGGAAGAATTGTTGAGGAGCCAATGAAGCATGCTGAGGACAATTCAGCTCAAACAAATTCAAACTCCAAGGCTGTTGAAGAGCCAATTGAAGAGGCTGTGGGGGAAAATCAGAACAAGCACCCTCAAAATGAAGTCAAGAATAGGATTTTTGGTAAGTGCCTTTCTCTCAAAGATTGGTCAAGGCAAGGCAAGACCAACAGTAAGGAAGATTCCTTGAGATCTTGAAGAAATTATATATCAATGTGCCATTTGTGGAAGCAATTCAAGAAATGCCCTCATATGCCAAGTTTTTAAAGGAAATCTTGACCAAGAAAAGGAGGATCATGGAGCATGAAAACATTTCCTTGACTGAGGAAGCTTCTGCAATTATCCAAAACAAGTTGCCACCCAAGCTAAAGGATCCAGGAAGCTTCTCAATTCCTTGTGAAATTGGAAATAGAAAAATTCATAGGACAATGTGTGACTTGGGTGCATCAGTGAGTGTAATCCCTCTTTCACTTTGTAAGAAGCTAGAAGTTGGAGATATGAAGCCTACCAACATGTCCTTGCAGCTAGCTGATAGATCCATCAAATATCCACATGGAATTATTGAAGACATACCCCTCAAAGTTGGAAAATTCTATATTCCTGTGGATTTTGTGGTACTTGACATGGATGAGGACCTGAACACCCCAATTCTTCTAGGCAGGCCCTTCTTAGCCACTGCAGGAGCTGTAATAGATGTCAATGAGGGTAGATTGACATTCCAAATTGAGGAGGACAAAATAGAATTCAATTTGGCACAAGTTATCAGTAGGCCAAATTTTCAGCAAAGTGATTTTGAAGATTGGCAACTAGATCAAATTGTGGAGCAAGTTTCTGTAATAATTTCCATTGAAGACCCATTGCAAAGGTGCCTAATGTTTGATCACTTGAAGAAACTAGAAGATCCAGAGGCTAAGGCATGCCATTCTGAGCTGAATTCCTCCAAATCAATGGACAAATCAGAATTTCAGAATGAAGTGCAGGAGGTTATCACTGCTGAACTCCAACCCAATTCATCTCAAGACAACTCTTCTAAATTGGAGCTCAAGCCTCTTCCTAGCAACCTGAAGTATGAATTCTTGGGAGAGAATTCAACATTTCCAATAATTATTAATGCCAATTTGCCAAAGGAACAAGTGCATGAGCTGCTGAAAAGATTGAAACTGTATAGGGAGGTAATTGGCTATTCAATTGAAGATATCAAGGGTATTAATCCTTCAATTTTCATGCACAAGATCCCTATGAAGGACAACTACAAGCCCTCAATTGAATGCCAAAGGAGATTGAATCCAGTAATGAAGGAAGTTGTGAAGAAGGAGGTGCTGAAGTTGTTGAATGCAGGAATTATCTATTCTATTTCAGATAGTGAATGGGTCAGCCCTGTCCAAGTTGTGCCAAAGAAAGGAGGGATTACAGTAGTCAAATCAGATTCAGATGAGTTGATCTCTACTAGGACAATGACAGGGTGGAGAATGTGTATTGATTTCAAAAAATTGAACAAGGCAACCAGGAAGGACCATTTTTCACTCCCCTTCATTGACCAAATGCTTGAGAGGTTGGCCAAACATTCTCACTTTTGCTATTTGGATGGCTATTCAGGCTTCTTACAGATTCCAATCCATCCACAACAGTAAGACAAGACTACCTTCACTTGTCCATATGTGACATTTGCATATAGGAGGATGCCATTTGGATTGTGCAATGCCCCTGCCACATTTCAGAGATGCATGATGTCCATCTTTTCATATTTCATTGGGGACATTATGGAGGTGTTTATGGATGATTTTTTAGTTTATGGGGATTCCTTTGAGGCTTGTTGGAAAATTTGACAAAGGTGCTACAAAGGTGCAGGGAATCCAATTTGATTCTGAATTGGGAAAAGTGCCACTTCATGGTTCAAGAGGGGGTTGTGTTGGGCCACATTGTATCCAGTAGGGGGATTGAAATGGACAAAGCAAAAATTGAGGTTATTGAGAAGCTACCACCTCCAAAGAATGTGAAGGCTATAAGGAGCTTTTTGGGTCATGCTGGGTTCTACAGGAGGTTTATTAAAAACTTTTCAATGATAACCATGCCCCTCACAAGACTGCTAGCAAAGGATATTGAGTTCAATTTCAATGAAGATTGTATGAAGGCCTTTATTTAGTTGAAAGAAGCCCTCATTTGAGCTCCTATAGTGCAACCACCAGATTGGTCCCTACCCTTTGAAATCATGTGTGATGCATCTGACTAGACAGTAGGGGCAGTCCTGGGACAAACCAAAGACAGGAAGCATTATGTCATTTGCTATGCTAGCAAAACATTAGATGAGGCTGAAATCAATTATGCCACCACTGAGAAGGAGTTACTAGCTGTGGTATTTGCATTTGACAAGTTCAGGTCTTATCTAATTGGAGCCAAGGTAATTGTGTACACTGACCACCAAGCAGTGAGGCACCTGATCAGCAAGAAAGAATCCAAACCAAGGCTTATAAGATGGATCCTATTGCTACAAGAATTTGATGTGGAGATCAGGGACAAAAGAGGGACAAAAAACTTGGTTGCCGACCATTTGTCAAGAATGGAAGGAACTCAGGATTCTCCATCAATCCTATCAATGACTCATTCCCTAATGACTTTCTAATGGCCATATCACCTACTCCAACTCCTTGGTATGATGACATTATCAATTATCTGGCCTGTGGAGTCATTCCACCAGAGTACTCCTACCAACAGAAAAAGAAGTTCTTCCATGACATCAAGGACTTCTATTGGGATGATCCACTCTTGTTTAAGAAGTCCCCTGATGGCATTTTCTGAAGGTGTGTGCCAGAAGCTGAATTCCAATCCATTTTGTATGAATGCCACTCATCTCCATATGGTGGACATGGAGCTACCTAAAAGACAGGAGCTAAGGTTCTACAATCTGGTTTCTATTGGCCTTCCTTATTCAAAGATGGCCACATATATTTCAAAAGTTGTGACGTGTGCCAAAGAGCAGGTTCAATTTCCAGGAGGAATGAAATGCCACAGAATGGGATCCTAGAAGTTGAAATTTTTTATGTTTGGGGCATTGATTACATGGGACCCTTCTCTAGCTCCTTTGGATACAAATTCATATTGTTAGCTGTTGATTATGTGTCCAAGTGGATAGAAGCCATCCCCACAACAGCTGCTGATTCCAGGGCTGTTATCAAGTTGTTCAAGGATATAATTTTCCCAAGATTTGGAATTCCAACGGTGGTTATCAGTGATGGAGGCAGCCACTTCATTGAAAAGTGTTTTGAGAACCTCTAAGGTTTCAACAGCCTACGACTCTCAAACAAATGGTCAAGCTGAAATTTTAAATAGAGAGATCAAAGCCATTTTGGAGAAAATAGTTTCATTAACTAGAAAGGATTGGAGCACCAAGTTGAATGATGCACTTTGGGCCTACAGGACAGCATATAAATCTCCAATTGGTGTCTCCCCATATAAGTTGGTTTATGGAAAAACATGCCACTTGCCAATTGAACTCAAACACAAGGCATATTGGACTGTTAAGGCACTAAATTTTGATATGCATGCTTGTGGACAGAAAAGACTCTTACAAATTGATGAATTGGATGAGATTAGGCTCAATACCTATCATAATATAGAATTCTACAAGGAAAGGACCAAGAGGTGGCATGATAGCAAGATTCTGAAGAAGGATTTCAAAGTTGGAGACCTTGTGTTGCTATTTAATTCAAGGCTCAAGTTATTTCCTGGAAAATTGAAGTCTAGATGGAGTGGACCCTTCAAAGTCCACAAGGTGTATCTTTTTGGGGCTGTGGACCTTGTCAATTGACAATGCTGACATATTCAAGGTTAATGGACAAAGATTGAAGTTATACAATCCCATGGCCATGGATTCAACTAAGGAGGTGCTGATTTTGCAAGATCCCCTATAATTGCCTAGTTGAACTCCAATGCAACAATGTCTAGCCTAAGACATTAAATTAGGGCACTTCTTGGGAGGTAACCCAAGCCATTTTATACCTAATCTTTCTATTTTGCAGGAATAAGTCAAGGAGGAATCAGATCAATCCATAAAATTTTCATATAGGGAGTACCCCTACCCTCAATTTTGATTTTCTCACTAAAATCCCAATGATAACTGATATTATCTTTTCCCTCATGCTACAATTATCATATTTACATATGGATTATCATTCATATCAGTTATCCAAATCCATCACTGCTGAATTTCAGTGAATTTCAGTTCATTTCAAATGCATTATTGAATTGTGCACCCAAAAATCTGATATTGCAGATTTCATTGATATGCTTTATTTCTCTGTAGGATTAGTCATAATTCATGAAGTATGGATCACCCAAAGCCTTTAATTGAGATGCAAAAACTAGTGGAAGGGATCAAATGCAAAATTTCATGAATTTCATACCCTCCCAACCCTCTCCCTTGCCTATCTCTTTCACCACTGTGGACAGTGCTGAGAGTAAGCTTGGGGGTGGAAACCTGGTGCTTTTCTAAACTTTACACCATGTTTTCAATCTATTTTAATGTCCATATCATTAATTATCACCAGGTTATCACTGTTTGAACAAGTTATCATTGATTTCACTCGGTTATCACTAGTTTTGACAAGTTATCACTAGTTATCATTTTTTGGGCTCAATTCAATTCTTGCATTCATTCTAATCTAAAATGGGTGAAATTCTTCATTATGATAGTTAGTACACTCCAATACCAAGTGTTAAAAATTTGCCATAGCCTTCTTGCTTTAATTGACTTAATCATTCAAGTGCATTTAAATCAAATTTCAGCTGAAAAATTTTCTTTTGTGGGTAACACTAGCTAACATTCATGGATTGAATTAGTAATATATGATGTCTAGAAGGGAGTCAAGGCTCTTGCTGCTATGTTAAATAGGAAAATTTGACTTTTTGGACCAAGGGATCTAAACCTTACTTGAGTTTGAACTATTGCTCACTTCATGAACAGAACAGAAAAAAAATGGAGAAAAGAAAAAGTGAAAAGTTGCATTTTGCATTGCATGCATGCATAAATAAAGAGAGTGAAATTCCAAAAAGGAACCTCTCCTGAATAAAGCCATGAATTTTATCCTGTGACCAGCATGAATAAAAATCAGGTCTTGACCTGTTTACTTGCATTTCATGAATAAAAGTTAGGTGTTAAACCTGTTTAAGAAATGAAAAATCTGTTCACGAAGAGATTTTTAGTTCAACCTCTTTGTAAAGTTGACAACTCCTGAAATTCAACTTGTTATTGCTAGTACTTCTTCAATGGCTTAAATTTTCTTTAGCCTCTGTGATTCCATAGCTAGAAATTAAGTTCTTGGAAAGAAGGAAGTGTTGGCAAAATGGGAAACTCATTGGGCTTAAAGTTTTGAATTCATTTGTGGACTGTTAATTCAAGTTTGTCCTTAATTTCTGAATGTTTTGCTTGAGAACAAGCAAAAGGCTAAGCTTGGGGGAGTTTGATCACTAGCTGATCATAATAGGTTTTTATCCCATTTTCCATTCAATTCACACATACCGAGCCGTTATTTTGCTTAACTTTTGGTCAATTATGCTTGGAATGCAATGGATTGTGATAACCAACTGCTCATTCTCATTTTACACTTAATTCCATGTGCATAGAGGTTCTGAATTGCTAAAATCCATAAATATCTAAATTCTATGCCAAGTTATCATTTTTTGGGCAAGTTATCATTCCAAAGTGCAAGTTATCATTTTTCTAATTTAGCTGATTTTTAGTGATTATCTTGCCCTAAATCCCTTGCCATTATGAATTAATCATATTTGGTAATCATATTTCAACTTGTGCAAACTTATCATTCCATTTCACAAGTTATCATTTTTTAGTGTCAAGTTATCATTTTTAGGGCAAAACTGTCATTTCGATATGCAAGGTTATCAATTCTGCATAAAAGCATTAGACAATCATTATATTATTGTCCTAACTCCTTGCTGCTCTGATTTGATCACATTTGGATAACCACAACTAAACTTATAACAAGTTGTCACTTTATGGCATCAAGTTATCATTTTTGGCACCAAAGTTATCATTCCTATGAAATCTTATCCACATTTGATTTCTGACCTCATTCACTTGCCACCCTAATCCCTTTGATGCCTTCAATGCTTTGAACTACTCATATTTGGACAATTTTCATGATATATGCAAAGTTATGATTCCGGGCTATAAGTTGTCATTAGACAAATAAAGGTTTCATTCCTGCATAACATCAAACTTCATTTGCTAAATGCGCTGATATTAATAGCTGTCCTAATCTTTATTTGTCTAAATCCTATTCAAGGACTTTGATGCTTGCTGTTTTGGCCTTTCTAACAGGGAGAAGAAGGTTGCATAATGCTGGAAAAGTAGGGGGGAACCACTTGCTTTTTGGCTGTACAAAAAGCTGGCATCTGCTGATATTTTCTAGACAGGACACATGGCACAATCAGGGAGTGATGGAAGCTTCTGATCTACATCCAAGGGTGATGAGAGGACATATATAAGCTGATAAACCAAAAGGAAAAGGGGGGTTGGACATTGTAGGGTTTCTGGATCAAAAGGAAGGAGCAAGGAGCTGAAGTGGAGCTGCAATTCTGATTCCTGTTGACAGCCATTAATTGAGGATGATTTGTATCAGTTTCTCCTTTTATTTTATATCAAACTTTATAACTATGATGAGCTAATTTTCTGCTCTCCTAGGATAGTGTAGTAGTTTAGTTTAATTGTGGATGGGATATGGACAATTCTGATTTCCTGCACTGAATCAAGTTCTGATTTCTGGTCTTGCATTCCTGATTTCTGTATCATATGCATCTGTTCTTGACATTGTGAGGTCCTACTTGTATTTACAACTGAGAGGTTGTCCTTTGATCTACTCCTTGTCCAGAAATGAATCAAGAACCAATGCCACGTTTCTAGATTCAATCCTAATTAGGAATCTAATTTTCTGAATTCTGAGTTCTAATTTTTCTGATTTCTTATTCTTGAATTGTTGAAATCTGTTTATCATTGAGGGCCCCTGATTTCTTAGCAACTGAGAAGCTAATCTTTAGGTTCCTTCTTGTTCAAAAATGAATCAAGAGACAATGGTAATTCCAAGGTTTCAATCCTTGAAGTGTTGCAAACTTTTCATTGCTAATTTCTTATTTTCAATCCTGATTTCCAAATCTAAATTTCTGAATTTGTGGAATTTTCCTTGTTATTGTTAAACCCCTGATTTCATTAATCACTGAGAGGTGAATTTAAGGTTATCTTGATGTTCAGAGATGGACCAAGAAGCAATGACATTTGCTGAGTTCCCATATGTAATTATGTGCTGATTTTATCCAATTCATTAGTGAAAATGTGGATTTCATTTCCATTTGCAGCTGAGAGGCTGATTTAAAATCCTCTTGTAGTTTAGAGATAAACCAAGAAACATTAGCACTAATATTGGATTGATTTCATTCATGTTTAGTTAATTGAAGTAATTCCCTCATATTTAAAGTGCAATTGATTGTTATCATTTCAGATTTCACTAATTTGCCAAAAATCATCAAGGAACTTGAATTTGAGCTTAATGTTAACTTGATTTCAGTAAGGACCTCTTCTAATTCAACTTAGCTAATCAATCATATGAAAATATGATAATTAGTCCTGGTTCAATTGTGCTATGATAACAAGTCATTTCAAGTTGAGTTAAAATTGACACATATTGATAACTTGTTCCATTCCATCCACAATTAAATTAGATGAACCCCAATTCCTAGGAGAACCTTCCTCATTGATAGATAAACCCTTTTAGCCCTTAGTTTAGCAGTTATAATTTAGTTTAGATAAATTTAAAAAAGTCAAAAAATAGTTATCTTTCTAGCCATTTTTAAAAATCTGTTTTCTGAAATCTTTAATTTCCTATTTTTGCCACTAGAAGTAGGATTAGTCTAGATTGTCTTAAGGAGTCTTTGGCTTCAAATCACTGTGGATACGACATTTAGGGTTTACTACAACTGACCTGTTCACTACAGTAGAGAGTGAATTAGGGAGTTGAATCAAAAATTGAAAAATCTGAAATTTGACCCCAAAATCAGCAAGTTATCACTATACTCCTCTATTTCACTATCAGTGTCTGGGTTGGGGGAACACACCCGTGTTCCCCTTATGCGTGCAGTGTGGGCGCGTACACCTGAATACCCCTGTGGATTATCGATTGAGATTTCTGCATGGAAAGTAATCAACACAAGTAATAATATCCCAGAAATATATTGTTTAGAAGATGGACGTGAGAAATGATAAAAGTTGCATTTCAATAATAATAAAGCATGGTGTTCAAGCATGAGAATATAGTAAAACATGGAATAGATGCATATTGAACATAGATGAAAAGTATACATAATTTCTCCACATCATCCACACTAGAAGCGATGCCATTTGATTGAAAATGGACGTGCGGATGAGAAATGCACAGTTCGTAACGGATGATTGTGCCTCCTCCGATTCCTCTCAACACCTAGAAGCCATATTTGATCTATTTAGGCAAGTGGCATTGGTGGGGATATCATATCAATGAATATCGACGATGGTGGCAAGGCGATGAAATCAGGAGTGAGTGGATAGAGGGCGTGACGACCATAATGAGCGAGATCGAGGTGGGCAAGGGGAGGAGCGCCTCGTCCCCTCTGTTGTGCGCAACACCAACGATCACAGCCTCGAACGATCAGCCCAAAGTCCTGCTCCTTCCCCAGGATCACGCATCGCACACGGCCGTCCGCCATGCCGCGCTGCCTTGACATCCTCTTGCTCTCTAGTACCTGTCTCGCCAGTGTCGCCTGCTCACGACGGTGGTTCGATCATCAGCCACTCCCCTCCCACTTGCCGTCGTTCGCCCTTGTCGTCGGACAATAGAGGAGGCACCCAGGGTGAGGAGAGGTCACACACATCAGAGGGGAGTGGCGGCGCCCTCATTCACTGCAGTGCCAGAGTCGACAATCACCGAAGGTCAACTTGCTGGTGGTGCAGAAGTCGAGGGCTGATGAAAGTTGGGAATCACAGTCCCCTCACATCCATTTCATCATCGTCTTCATCGTTGGAATATGAAACCTCCTCCTTGCACTTCTTCATGTGCTCACACTTCACCTTCCTGTTCCCCTCCTCTCCTCCGCCGCTTGCTTCCAATCCACTGCCATAGGATTGACTTGTTGCTCATGTTTTTTCCCACCTCGATCTCAGTCGTTGCCGCCGCACCTCTCCATGCTCTCGGCCCTGCTCCCCGCCGCTGCTAACTGCCACTCACGGCCTCCTCGATCTGGTTGGATCCTATGTTTCCCTCCGAGTTCTGATGATAACAAATTCAATTGGACATAAAAGAAGAGAGTTTGAGGGAATCATTAGTATGATTTATTAAAATTAGGAGCTCCTTGTAAGAAGAGTTGTGTCTTGCCTCTTGAGCATAGAAGAAAGTGTGTTGTGTAAAAATAGTTGTTCTCTCCCTATAAGTAAAGAGAAATCTAGTGAATCTCCGGTGGTCTCGAAGATGAGAAGTCAGAGCGGGGATGTAAGCGAAGGAGTTGGGCCAAACCTCGTCAACACATCTGCATTTTGTGTTTGTGCTTTCTCTCTTATTTGCACTTTATTATTACATACCTGCTTGTGATCGTTATTATTGGTTTTGACGAAATTGGTTTTGAGATTTATGAGTAAAATTTTATATTACGAATTCACCCCATCTTCGTGCTTTTGATCCTACAATCAATATTAGAGACAAATTGCTCTTATCTTAAGATTTAAACATCTTTAGAGGTATGGCATCAAGTTAATTTATTTTTTTCGAAGGTCAATCTATAAATCATCCTCCGCTTTTCAATGCATCAAATTTTGAATATTGAAAAATTAGAATGTAGGCATATGTATGTTCTATTGATATTGACATGCGGGATATTATTCAAAATGATTTTGATTTACATCGAAAGTCACCTTTAGAATGTACCGAAGAAAAAAGATTTTTAGTAAAACTTGATTGAAAAGCTATGAGTATATTTTATTGTGCTTTGGATCCAACTGAGTTTAATCGAATTTTTAGTTGTCAAAGTGCTAACGTAATTTGGAACAAACTTACTGTCACACATGAAGGAACAGATAAAGTTAAAAAATCTAGGTTGAACATTTTAAATTATCAATATGATTCATTAATATACATGAAAATGAATCCATAAATGAGATGATTGCATGTTTTAATGATATTTTAAATAGCTTAGTCTCTTTAAGCGAGCCGAGAACTAACCCTCAAAAAGTGAAAATGTTTTTTAGGTCTCTCTCCTCCAAATGATACATAAAGAGAACATCTATTGAAGAGAATGATTTGAACAAATTAGATTTTGATAATGTTATAGGTTCACTCTTAACTTATGAGATTGGAATAAAGGAGGATGAAAAAGAAAATACTCCCAAAAAGAAGACATTGACTTTAATGGCACACAAAGATAAGGAAGATACGAGTGAAGAAGATGAGGATCTTGATCTTGACGAGAAGAAGCTTGCCTTGTATGCAAAGAAGCCTGACAAGTACCTTAAGCCAAAAAACAAAAAGAAAAAAGACTTTGCTAAAAGAAAATTGTCATCAAATAAGAACTTGCTTTGAATGTAAGAAAGTTGGGCATTACAAAAATGAATGCCCAAATTTGATAAAGAAAGAAAAGGATAGAAAAGGTTCAAAGATAAAAGAAAAGGACTCTTCAAACCACGAGATGGAAGCGAAGATGAAGAAAATAACTCCAACACCTCCTCAAGTAATGATGAAGAAGCATACATATGTCTAATAGCAAATAGCCATGAGTTAGTATCTAACTCATCTGATTCTAGTGATAGTGAATATTTTGATGTGCATAATGAGTTAAGAACTTTTTTTAATAGATATGGAAGTCTAAAAAAAATATGATCGGTTAAAAATAGAGTTAAAATATATGCAAAAAGAAAATGAGCATTAGAACTCTAAAGTATGTGAAAATTGTAACTTGCTAGATGAGGAAAACTCTAGCTTAGAATTTACGATTGAATCATTGAAAATGGAAAATAATACTTTAAAATTATCTTGTGAAAAACAAACTTGTATTGTTGAATCTTTGAATACTAACATCATACTTTGAAAAGTGAACTTGAAAATTTTACAAATGGTGGAAAAATGATAGATGCAATGCTATCAAAACCAATGAGACCTTTTAATAAAAATGGACTTGGTTTTAGCTCATTTGATACTAAAAAAGGATAAAGGATTCTATTTGTTAGAACAATTATCAGACAAAATCACATATTACTTGTGGTTATGAAGGCCATTACTCTTATGAATGCAAGATTAGGAAATGAGTAAATAAAGGAACGAAGAAAATTTGGGTTTTGAAAAGGACCATTCATAATCAAAATGGACTCAAGTAAATGTGGATACCAAAACTATGATGAAAGTAAATGATATTTGGATAGTGGATTCTCAAGGCATATGAGTGGCGATCAATCAAATTTCATCACTTTGGAAAAGAAAAATTGAGGAAGTGTTACTTTTGGAGATAATAACAAAGGAAGAGTAATTGGTATAAGTAATGTTGAAAGTATATTTGGAAAATGTTTGGTTAGTTGAGAACTTAAAATATAACTTGATTTATGTGATAAAAACTATTTAGTCAAATTTGAAAAAGACAAATATTTGATCTTGGATGAAAAGTAAGTTTTAGATACAATAATGTATACAAGATTGATTTTGATAACATGAAAATTGAAAAATGTCTTAGTGCTATGCATAGGTCACCCGACCACCCTTTTTTTCTTTTTTTTTAAAATTGTTGTATTATTTTATATTTATTTTTAATATAAAAAATTAATTAATAGCTATTATAAAATATAAAGTATGTTGTCTGAATATTTAAGCATTATTTTCATAATTAAAATGTTTTATTATAGTATCTTTTTTTCATTTTTAATCAAGTATAGGACTAAAATTATGTAAAAAAGTTAAAAAAAATTAAAAAAATAATAAAAAGGTCTGGTCATCGGGTCGGGTTGGGTCGGGTCGACTCGGGTTGGGATTTCCGATCCGATTGGGTCGGGTCGAGTCGTTGGGTTCACCAGGTCGACCCGACCCGGTGGACACCCTTATAACTCTCAAATTATGAAATAGTTAGAAATTTGCTTAAAGTTAAATTTAAGAAAAATAATGTTTGCAATTGATGTTTAAAATGCAAACAAACCAAGAGTTCTTATAAATTAAAAGGAATGATTAATACACATAAGTCCTTGGAACTTTTACATTTGGACCTATATATGTAGTAAGCTTAGGAGGTCAAAGATATGTATTTGTAGTTGTTGATGATTTCTCTCATTTTACTTAGAGTATATTTCTTGCTAGTAAAGATGAAACCATAAACATGTTTTCTAAATTTGCAAAAAGAATCCAAAATGAACTTGAACAAAAAAATTCAAAAATTATAAATGATCATGGAGGAGAATTTGAAAATCACAAATTTGAATTGTTTTATGAAGAATTAGGAATTACTCATAACTTCTCTACCTCTATGACACCTCAACAAAATAGAGTGGTATAAAGAAAGAATAGACTTATACAAAAAATGGCTAGAACAATATTAGATGAAAGTAAATTGTCAAAGTATTTTTATACGGAGGTCGTCAATACATCATGCTATGTTTTGAATAGAATTATACTTAGTCCTCTTGTGAAGAAAACGTGCTTTGAAATTTAATATTGAAAGAAGCCTAATATTTCCTATTTTAAGGTTTTTGGTTGTAAACGATATATTTTGAATATCAAAGATAAATTAGGTAAATTTATGCAAAATGTGATGATGTGTTTCTCTTGGTTATTCTTGTACACCTAAGTCACATAGAGTTTATAACAAAAGAACATTAGTTGTTGAAGAATCTATTAATGTTAAGTTCAATGAATCTAACAACTTTTTTATGAGGTTCAATAACAAAAGTGCATAATGATTAAGAGGAAATGATTGAAGTGGAAAGACAACTTGAGAATGTGCAAATTCAATATGATGATCTGGAAGAAGTAAGAGTTGACAATGGAAGAGTTGAAGGAAGCACAAGTGGAAGGTAATCAAATCATTCCAAGAAATTGGAAACATGTCTCATCACATCCACTTGACCAAGTGATAGGAGATATAAATGAAGGTATAAAGATTAAAAACTCTTTGAGAAACTTATGTGATTTTTTGACATTTCTTACTAATTTTGAACCTAGCAATATTGATGAAGCACTAAATGATCCAAATTGGATAAATGCTATGCATGAGGAATTAAATAATTTTGAACGAAATCAAGTTTGGAAGTTTGTGTAAAGATCCAAGGACCATTGCATTATTGGAACCAAATGGGTCTTTCATAACAAGTTAGATGAAAATGATGTTATTATGAGGAACAAGGGTTACTCACAAATTGAAGGGATGATTTTGATGAAACTTTTTGCTCCCATTGCTCGACTTGAAGTCATTAGAATGCTTTTAGCCTTTGCATGTTATAGGGGTTTTAAACTTTTTCAAATGAATGTAAAATTGACTTTTCTAATTGGTTTTATAAATGAGTAAATTTATGTTCAACAACTTCAACGCTTTGAAAACTCAGATCTTCCTAATCATGTTTTTAAATTTTTAAAAGATTTTTATGAATTGAAACAAGCTCCTAGAGCTTGGTACAAAAGATTGAGCTCATTTTTAATTGAGAATGATTTTGAAAAAGGAAAAGTTGACATCGCATTATACTTAAAACATTTGAAAAATGACATTTTAATACTCCATATTTATGTTGATGATATTATTTATGCACTAATGAATCATTGTGCAAAAAGTTTGAATATCTTATACAAAAAGAATTTGAGATGAATCTTGTAGGTGAGCTCACATTCTTTTTAGGCCTACAAATGAAAGGATGAAATTTTTCTTAATCAACAAAAATATAAAAGAGAGTTGCTTAAGAAATTTGGGATGGACGAATGCAAGTCAAGCACAACTCCCATAAGCACTACTACAAAATTAGATAAAGATGAAAAGGCAAGTCCATTGATCAAAAGAGGTATAGAGATATGATTAGTAACTTGCTCTATTTAATGACATATAGGTTAGATATCGTGTTTGTTGTATGCTTGTGTGCTAGATTTCAATTCGCACCCAAAGAATCACAGTTAATTACAGTAAAAAGGATAATGGGTTATTTAAAATATACTTTTGATTTAGGAATTTAGTATGATAGAAATTCTCGTTTTAAATTACATGCTTACATTGATGTGGATATAAAGTTAATAGGAAAAGTACTACTGGGATGTGTTACTTTTTATAGTTCTCTCATCTCATGCGCTAGCAAGAAGCAAAACTCCATCCGGACGAATATATAGCCTCCGGTAGTTGTTGTGCACAAATACTGGTAAAATAATAATTTTTAATTATGGTATAAGTTGCTCATATGTACCCATGACGTGTGACACCAAAAATCGAATTCAACATTCTAGTACAAAACACATTGATTTACAATATCATTTCATTAGAAAGCATGTGACCCTTAAAGACATTGTCATTGAACATGTGTTCACTGAAGTTCAACTTGCTAACATCTTTACTAAACCCTTGATGAAGAACGGTTTTGTATTCTTACAATGGAATTATGAATGATTGAACCTTGATTGTATATCAATTCTAAATAAAAGTTACTTGGTTGTGCAAAATCACATTTGAAATGAATTTAAAATTAAAAGTGTTACACAACACTTACATTCATGTGAAATATTCTTTTAAAATTTTAATGATTAAAATTGTGAAAATTTGATAAAAATGCATATCAAGCTATAATCGATCGACATCTAGGGACTACCGGTTGAAAATGTTTTTTTCGTACGGTCATTGGTCGATCGATTCATATGACCAGTCGATCGGTGTATGTCAGTTAAATGCCTCGACCGATCGACCTCTTCTTAAATCCCTCGACCGGTGGGTACGTTTAAAATTGTGAAAAAGGCTTTGATTGTTTGACTGCTGATCACCACCTATCAATCACTCATAATTCGTAAAAGAAGCTATTATTTTTACAAATGCTTCCAGTGGACCGATTAGCATAACCGGACGACTAACATATAAAAAATTGAAAAACTTTGACTTAAAACTCACGATCGATCGAATGATATTATTCAACCAACCACTTCACCATCCGTGTTTGTCCCTTCTCGTTTGCCGATGCCCTAGCCGTCGACTCCTCTTCCTGCCATAGTCGTCGAGTTCTCTCCATGGCGCTGCCATCCTTCGAGTTCTCTCCGTGCTGCCACCGTCGACTTTCTTGTCATCGCTGTCACCGTCTTTCCTCCCTGCCATTGCCATCATCACCTTTCCTTTTCGTTTGCCATCCTTCTTGCCTCCCCGTCCGCCGACGTTCCTTGTCTCTTTCTTTGGAGTCATCACGCCCTAACCGGTACTCTTCTCCAGCACCCTAGCCTCCCTCCAGCAACCAACTGTCCATCTTTCTCTGACGGCCTAACCGTCTCCATTGTCATTTCGGTCCACAGTCGGCAATCGACCTCCCCAATTGATGTCTCTGGTCTTTGTCCAAATTGCTCAGTCCGGTAGCCCGTTTTCATCCTTCTAGCCATTGTTGAATCCTTGGACAATGAAGGCATTTTGCCCCATAGACTAGCTTTTAGACGTCATAGTGACCTTGCTTCGGGTGCACAATATACTCTTATTGTCAAAATGAGCTTGAACCTAACCCTGAACTCGAACCCGAGCCTGTCCCATGTGGACGTGGATGAGAACGATCTCACGACCATGCTCGTAGGCCAACCATTACTCATGAGTCTGACCCGTCTTCATCTGATGACTTTGATCGCCACCTATTTGTTACTTGGGCAGTGGCCAGTTGTTTTGATGCCATGTATGGATCTCGGGATGTCCGGAGTGCATACACTTTTTGATGCCATGTATAGTTGCCACTTTTGTCTGTCGATGAGCATGTGTACCCTCATCTTACTCCTCATTTTTATGCGAAAATGATGATCACTAGAGAAGCTATTATCAACTATATTCTTGGCATGACTATTCATTTTGATCATGATTTCCTTTGTCATCTCTTTGGCATTCCCTATCCACTACCGGGCCTCTATCAGTTTGTCTCTCACGATTGGCCTCACGACTACCTTCCGATCGAGGATATCATTCGTGTGGTGTTTGATGGATGGCTTAAACACTGTACCGTAGACTCGACACACAAGTATCTCCATCCATCTATGAAAATGTCCCATCATATCTTGAGTCATATGATTAACCATGGATCCGGCCACTATACAAAGGTCACTCATCTTGATTTGTTCTTTCTTCATTGTCTCTGAATATGAGATGCCACTATTTCTCCATTCTAGAAACTCTCTTTTGGTACTCGTGGTCATTACCATTTATACTTTGGCGCATGGACAACTAGGATTATGATTAATTCAGTGTTAAGATTTCTACGGGAGAAGAGAACATTTGACCCCGCCCAGGGGATGTCATCAGTTCTGCAACTCTGCATCGAAAGCATCTTCATTTGGACGCTGATGATAGGAATGATGCCCCTGCTAGAGACCAAGAGCCAACGCTCATGGATATTGGCTACATACCAGAGGCTGGATCTAATCGTCAGCCCAGTTCGCCTCTAAGACATGCACCCAATGAGCATCAAGGACTCTCACACTATGCCACATCGACTTCGCATGGAGCCTATGACTTCACTACTCTTTCACAGCAGGTGGATGCCATATACCGGCAGGTGACTTCCATGGATCGCCGAGTTCAGAGGATGGAGCGTGACTCGCATTATCTTGTTAGCTCACTTCATGCCTTTTATGATTCATAGGGATTCATTCCTCTAATGGTTCGTGATGATGATAGTCCCGACGAGATGTAGGCGTTGGTTGGTTTGGGTTGCCTCTTGATGTGAATTAAGTTGAGTAGTGATAACTTGCTGATTTTAAGGATCAGAATTGATATTTTCCAAAATTTGATCAAACTCCCTAATTCACTCTACTGCAAGTGCACAGCTCAATTGTAATAGCCTCAAATGTTGTGTCCACAGTGATTTGAAAGCCAATGACTCCCTAAAATAATCTAGACTAGCCCTACCTTAAGTGACAAAAATAGGAAATTGAGAAAAGTAGGAACATATTTTAAATGTAGCTAGAAGAGTAGCTATGTTTGGTATTTTTTTAATAATTGATATGGACTGACATT
Source organism: Pontederia crassipes (assembly GCA_030549335.1). Taxonomy (NCBI): domain Eukaryota; kingdom Viridiplantae; phylum Streptophyta; class Magnoliopsida; order Commelinales; family Pontederiaceae; genus Pontederia; species Pontederia crassipes. The sequence continues at coordinate 36,564,760 of CM060197.1, read as the reverse complement.
TAGATGTTAAACTAAGAATTAAAAGGGATTATCAATCAAAGGAAAATTCTCCTAGGAATGGGGTTCATCTGAATCAAGTATGGATGGATTGGAGCAAATTATCAATATAGTCAATTCTAACCCAACTTGAAAAGGGGCTGTTATCATAGCATAGTTAAATGAGCCAATTATCATATTTTCATATGGTTGATTAGCTAGGTTGAATAAGAAAAAAATCCTTTCTGATATCAAGTTATCTTTGAGCACAGGTTTTGGTATCCTACTAATATTGGCAAGATCTTATCAGAAATGGTCAATTCAATGGGATTTAACTTGACACCAATGTTGATAAACACATATAATGATGGAACAATTGGTTCAATTGGCTAAATAGGAATATAATTAACCCATAGCTAATGCAAATGCTTCTTGGTTTATCTCTAAACTTCAAGAAGACCTAAAATTAGTCTCTCGACTGCACATACAAATGAGGTCCACATTAACATTAGTTAGTTGGATTCATTAGGCATAGTATTACAGAAGGGAATCTAACAAATCATCATTGCTTCTTAATTCATCTCTGAACTTCAAAAAGAACCACAAATCAACCTCACAGTTGCTCATGAAATCAGGGTTTCAGATGATAAAACAGATTTCAAAGGAAATTAGAAAATCAGATTCATATCAGGCCCAATGTCAGATTGAAATCAAAGAAGTGTCATTGTATCTTGATTCATTTCTGAACAAGATTGGAACCTTGAATCAACCTTTTAGTTGCTAATTAAATCAGCGTTTCAGACAATGACAACAGATTCCAATAAGCAATTCAGGAAATCAGATTTCAGAAATCAAAACAGTGTCAATATCAGAAAGGGAAATCAGTATTGTTCAACTCCATCCATAACCTGTATTAGACTACTATCCTATCCTAGGAGAACTGGAATTTAGCTCATTATAGTTACAAGGTTTGATGCAAAATAGGAAGAATTAACAAGGCAAATCATTCTAAAATCAGAAGCACCAAGATCTGTCGATAGAAATCAGAGTGCAGCCTTCCTCTTCAGCTTCTACTTCTTTGCTTCCTGGTCCAGAAACCCTGCAATGGAGGCTCTCCCCATTCCTCCAGGCTTCTCAGCTTTTATATGGCCTTTAATCACCCTTGGATCTAAATTTCCATAGCATCTGATTATGCCATCTGTCCAGTGGTCCTGAAAACTCCAGCAGATTCCTTTCACTTTTTGGAGAGCGAATCAGTGGTCCCCCCACCTTTTCCAGCAGATTTCAGACTTGTTGCAGGCTTCTAATACCTGCTAGAAGAGTCAAAACAGCAAGCATCAAAGTCCTTAAATAGAAATTAAACAAATAAGAAATAGGACAGCTACTAATATCAGCTCCATTGTCAAATGAAATTTGGTGTTGTGCAGGAATGAAATCCTTGCATAGAAATGATAATTTTGTGCTCCTGAATGATAACATTGCATAGAAGTAATAATCCTGTGTAGATTAGATCATAATTATGCAAATATGATTAATTCAGAATATCCAGGGTTTAGGCGAACATGTGGATGGGGTCAATTATCAGATAGGAACCAGATTGAACAGGAAGGATAACTTCATGCCTCCGGAATGATAACTTTCAAATATGAGTGGTCCAAAGCAGCAAGAAAAATAGGTATCCAAGTTTTCAAATAGGAATTGAACAAGTATGGGCTTGGATAGCAATTAAATGAGTTTAATTATCAGATATAGATGATGCTTCATAAGAATGATAACTTGAGCCCAGAATGATAACTTTGTGCAAATAAATGATAACTTGTTGCAAATTTAATTATGATTATCCAAATGTGATGAAATCAGAGCAGTAAGGAATTAGGACAACAATTAAACAATTGCCTAATACTGTTATGCAGAAATGATAGCCTTGCACATCGAAATGACAATTTTGCCCCAAAAAACGATAACTTGACACCAAGAATGATAACTTGTGTATTGGAATGATAACTTTGCACAAATCAAATCATGACCATCCAAATATGGTTAATTCATAATGACAAAGGATTTAGGGCAAGATAACAGTTAGAAATCAGCTCAATTGGCAAATGCACATTGGAATGATAACTTTGCATATTGGAATGATAACTTGCCCAAAAATGATAACTTGGCACAGAATTGATAATCTTATAGATTTTAACCATTCAGAACCTCTATGCACATGAAATTGAATACAAAATAAGGATGGCCAGCTAGTTATCACAATCTATTGCATTTCATGCATAATTGACCAAATGTGGGGCAAAATGAGGGCCCGATACATATGAACTTAATTAAAAATGGGGTAAAAACATAATATGATCAGCTAGTGATCAACTCCCTCTTTGATGATGTCAAAATGGGGATAAGTTTATGTTGTTATGTTGGATGATTATGTTATGTTCTTACGTTAGACGACGACGATGTTATGTTTGTCTCCTGCACCATTTTGTGGTGACTTTTTGTCACATATATTCATGTATGAACACTTGATGGATGTACTATGATGTCTTTTGTTTACGATGGATGTACTTTAACGATTTCTTATATCTTATGGTGATTGTGATTATATTGCTTCATATTGATGTCATTGCAATTATAATTCTTCGTATTGTCATACCATTATAAAAGCCATGTACTCAGGGGGAGGAAATGTAAAATAAGCGTAGATGTCATCATGAAAAAGAGGGAGATTATTGAATCATATGTTTCCATTCGAGTTTTGATGATAATAAATTCAATTGGACATAAAGGTTACTAATCTATGCTTGAGTAATGATTATGCATGTGTAAAATCAAAAGGAGTATACGAGTAGAAGAAATTGTAAAGTTAAAACATTGATAAGAATTTTTTTTATACTGACCAGTCGACCGGCCAGATGAATCGGCCGATTGATATCGAAGGAAAATTGTCGAATGTGTGTTGGTCGAAGGATACTGATCGACCGATCAACAACTCAAAAATAATGCCACAATATTGACGGTCGATAGTTCGATCGAGGCCGATCGTCCCAACAAAAGGAAAATGAAGTTCGAGATAATGTCGCGAAGATGACGGTCGAAGGTCCGATCATGACACTGGTCGACCGATCAATACAAAATCTAAGTTCAAATTACATTATGACGTTGACATTGTTGAATCCTATGTTTTGATGATAACAAATTAAACTGGATATAAAAATTACTAATCTATTCTCAAGTGATGATAATGCAGATGTAGGATTGATATGACCTCATTCGTAGAAGAAATTGCCAAATTAAAGTCAGAATTTTTTTTTCAGCACACGATTGGTCGACCAACCAGTCGACTGGCCAAGGTAACCGATCAATTGGTATTTAGTGGAAGAAAAAAATGAGACAATACCGGTCGACGATGAGACTGTACCGGTCAATGCACCAATCGACGATGAGATGTATTGGTCAACGTCGAGGCATTACTGATTGATGTACCCGTCGAAGGACCGATCGACGGATAGTGTCAAAACGCAGAAAATGCAACAACGGTCATATTGACTGGTCGACCGGCGCATCACAACGGTCGACCAGCCAAACAGTCAAATGAACAGTAAGGGTTATTATTTTGAGGAGAAAATTGTGGAAGATTTTTTGAACGAATTTTCACTTGTAGGAGCCTGAAAAAAAATCAAGCAAGCAAGGAAGAACATCCAACAGTTCCTTTCAAGTTCTTGAGCCCAAAGTTGGAATTTTTTCCCTTTTCTTTTCTTAGCTATGAGTGTGAAAAAAACTTTATAAAAGAAAAGATTAGAGGGAAACGTTTTCTTTCTGATCTAGTAAAATTGAGAGCTCATTGTAAAAGAGATGTGCCTTTCCTCATGAGCGGACAAGAAGGTGTGTGGTGTAAATAGGGTTGTTCTCTTCCTACAAGAAAAGAGAAAATAGTGGATATTCGCGGTTCCGAGGTCGAGAAGTCGGAGCAGGGACGTAAGCCAAAGAGTTGAGGCCAAACTTCGTCAACATATTGTGTCTCCTTGCATTTGTTCTTTGTCTTTCACTTACGCCTTATCTTTGTTTGATTGTGATCATTTTTGTTGATTTTTCCGAAAGGGATTTTGCGAAAAGATTTTATACACCAATTCACTCCCTCTTAGTGCCTTTGATCCTACAATTGCTATCAGAGTTGGTTGCTCTTGTTTTTAAGATTTAAAACATCTTTAGAGCTATGGCATCAAGTGGTTTCAGTTTTTTCGAAGGTCAATCTATTAATCGTCCTCCACTTTTTAATGCATCAAATTATGCATATTGAAAAATTAGGATGCAAACCTTTGTTTGTTCTATTGATATTGATATGTGGGATATTATTCAAAATGGTTTTGATTTACATCGAAAACCTTCTTAGAATATACCGAAGGAGAAAGACTTTTGGTAAAATTAGATTGGAAAGCTAAAAATATTTTTTATTGTGCTTTGGATCCAACAGAGTTTAATCGGAATTCTAGTTGTCAAAGTGCTAATGAGATTTGGAAGAAATTTATTATTACTCATGAAGGAACGGATAAAGTTAAGGAGACTAGATTAAATATCATAAATCATCAGTATAATTTCTTCAAAATGCTTGAAAATGAATCCATAAATAAGCTGGTCGTTCGCTTTAATTATATTATAAATGGCTTAGCCACTTTGGACGAGCCAATGACTAACTCTCAAAAAGTGAAAAAGTTTCTCAGGTCTCTCTCCTCCAAATGGCGTACAAAGAGGACGGTGATTGAAGAAAATGACTTTGATGATCTTATAGGTTCACTCCTAACCTATGAGATCGGGATCAAGGAGGATGAAGAAGCAAATAATCCAAAAAGGAAAACATTGGTATTGAAGGCAAATAAAGATGAAGAAGATACAAGTGAAAAGGATGATAAGGATCTTGATGAAAAGAAGCTTTCCCTATATGCAAAGAAGCTTGACAAATATCTCAAGATTGCTAAGCAAAAGAAGAAGAAAGGCTTCACCAAGAGAAGATCGTCATTCAGCAAAAGTCAAATAACTTGCTTTGAATGCAAAAAGATTGGGCACTACAAAAATGAATGTCCAAATTTGGTCTAAAAGGAGAAAGATGGAGAAAGCTCAAGAAGGAAGAAAAAGGCTCTTCAAGCCACTTGGGATGAAAGCGAAGATGAAGAGAATGACTCCAACACCTCCTCTAGTGATGACATAGAAGCCTACATATGTCTAATGGCTATTAGCCATGAGGTATCATCTATCTCATCTGACTCTAATGATAGTGAATCCTTTAATGTGCATAAAGAGTTTAGAATTCTTATTAATAAATATGGATGCCTAAAAAATGAATATGATGATATAAAAATAGAGCTTGAAAATTTGCAAAAGAAAAATAAGAATGTTAAAGCATGTGAAAAGGGTGATGTATTGAATGAAAAAAACTCTAGCTTGAAATTCTCAATTGAAGAATTGAAAATGAAAAATAGTACACTAAAACCATTATGCGAAAAAAATGTAGAAAGTGCATGCTTGAACAAAGAAATCAATAACTTGAAAGTTGAACTTGAAAAATTCCCAAATGGAAGTAAAATGTTAAATGCCGTTCTTAGTGGATATAGAATATCTTCAAACAAAAAGGAACTTGGCTTCAATTCTTTTGAAAAGAAAAATGACAAAAGAATTTTATTTGTTAAAGCATCGCATGATTACACAAGATCACATATTATTTATTTTCATTGTGAATATGAAGGGCATTATTCTTATGAATGCAGAATCTACCCACCCATGGAATTAGGAACTTTTGCTTGCATTGTATCATTTGGTCTACGTACCGGAACAGATAACATTCGAGATTATGCAGGATTGTACACGAAAGATCCTTTTCTGGCATTCTCTTCATCCCTATGTCTCTTATCCCTAGGAGGTCTTCCTCCACTAGCAGGTTTTTTCGAAAAACTCCATCTATTCTGGTGTGGATGGCAAGCAGGCAGTCATAGGATAATTCGGGGTTCAAATGGTCGCTTAAGGAGAATCTTTTCTATGATCATACTTGAATTATGTCATGCATGAACAGGCTCCGTAAGATCCTGTAAACTGGAATAAAATAAGTAAAGCCGGAGCTTGCTCCTCGAAGATCCTTCTATTGCGTTCTCCCCCAGATGCAAGTCGCGGAGTCAAGAGCTTACGTGTCCTGCACCGAAAAGGTGGCTGACTGGGCTTTCTCCTAGATCAAAGCAGATAAGCTCGCCGAATTCGTCGATCGAATCGGGCGTCCTGGAACGTCGAATGAAAATAGGTGGCCGGGTTCTCTTTCTACAACCCTCTTTATACGAACAAGTAAAGGGATGAAGAAAATTTGGGTTCTGAAAAGTACTATTACTAACCAAGATGGACCCAAGCAAGTTTAGTACCAAAAAGATGAAACTCTTAATTTCTTTCTTGTAGGAAGCTCTAAATACAATGAAGGTAAATGGTATTTGGATAGTGGATGCTCAAGACATATGACTGACGATGCATCAAATTTCATCAATTTGGAAAAGAAAAATGAAGGAAAAGTCACCTTTGAAGACAATAGCAAAGGAAGAGTAATTGATATGAGTAATATTGGTAAGAATGACAAAGTGTATTTGGAAAATGTTTGGCTAGTTGAAAATTTAAAACATAACCTAATTAGCCTAGGTCAATTATGTGATAAAAACTATTTAGTCAAATTTCAAAAGGACAAATGTTTGATACTGGATGAAAACAATAAAGTTTTACACATGAGTTTTAGGTACAATAATGTATACTTGAAAAATGAAAAATGTCTTAGTGATGACATAAACTTGTGGCATAGAAGATTTGGACATGCAAACTATAAATTACTAAATAAACTTTCAAATCATGAATTGATTAGATGCTTGCCTAAGATCAAATTTGAGAAAAATAATGTTGGTGATTCATGTTTAAAAGGTAAACAAACCAAAAGTTCTTTTAAATTAAAAGGAGTTATTAGTACAAATAGGGCTTTGGAATTTTTACATCTTCACTTGTTTGGACCTATAGATGTGATAAGCTCAGAAGGAAAAAGATATGTATTTGTGATTGTTCATGATTTCTCCCATTTCACTTGAACTATATTTCTCGCTAGTAAAGATGAAACGCTAAACATGTTTTCTAAATTTGCAAAAAAAAAAAATTCAAAACAAATTTGAACAAAAGATTTCAAAAATTAGAAGTGACCATGGAGGGAAATTGGAAAATCATAAATTTGAGTTATTTTGCGAAGAAAATGGAATCACTCATAATTTTTTCACTCCTAGAACACCTCAACAAAATGGAGTAATAGAAAGAAAACATAGGACTATACAAGAAATGGCTAGAACAATTTTAGATGAAAGCAAGTTACCAAAATATTTTTAGGCGGAAGCCGTAAACACATTATGCTATGTTTTCAATAGGATTGTACTTAGACCTTTTGAGAAGAAAACTTATTTTGAAGTGTTATTTCGTAAGAAACCAAATATCCTTTATTTCAAAGTTTTTGGGTGTAAATGTTATATTTTGAATGTCAAAGATAAACTAGGAAAATTTGATGATAAATGTGATGATGGTATTTTTTATGGTTATTCTAGTACAAGTAAAGCTTATAGAGTGTATAACAAAAGGACATTAGTTGTTGAAGAGTCTATTAATGTTAAATTCAATGAAACTAATAATTTTTTGAGCAAGCAAGTACATGATGATGATGAACAAATAGTTGAAGTACAAAGACAACTTGAAGTTGTGGACATAGAGGAAGCAAAAGTTTATACCCCAAAGGTCGGGAACCCTAAAGAGAGGAGAACCAAACATCCCAAGAAATTGGAGACATACCTCATCACACCCACTTGATTAAGGTATAGGTAATATAAATGAAGGTATAAAAACTAGAAACTCTTTAAAAAATAATTTTGAACCCATATATGCTTTTTCGGCTTTCCTTGCAAATTTTGAACCCAACAATATAAATGAAGCACTTGAAGATCCAAATTGGATAAATGCAATGCATGACAATTAAATAATTTTTAAAAGAAATCAAGTGTGGAAATTGTGGAAAGAACCAAGGACCATCTTATCATTGGAACCAAATGGGTCTTTCGAAACAAGTTAGATGAAAATGGTGTCATTGTAAGGAACAAGGCTATATTAGTGGCCAAGGGTTACTCACAAATTGAACATATTGATTTTGATGAAACTTTTGCTCCCATTACTAGACTTGAGGCAATTCGAATACTTTTGACTTTTGCATGTTACAAAGGATTTAAACTTTTTCAAATGGATGTTAAATCGGCTCTTTTGAATGATTTTATAAATGAGAAAGTTTATGTTGAACAACTTCAAGGTTTTGAAAATCTAGATTTTCCCCATCATGTTATTAAACTTTTAAAAGCTCTTTATGGATTGAAACAAGCTCCTCGAGCTTGTATGAAAGATTGAGTTTATTTTTAATTAAAATAATTTTCAAAAAGGAAAGTTGACATCACATTATTCTTAAAAAATGTTAAAAATGACATTTTAATAGTTCACATTTATGTTGACGATATTGTTTATGGTGCTACTAATGAAAGCCTCCCCAAAGAGTTTGAAACTCTTATGCAAAAAAAAAAAAAAAATTGAGATGAGTCTTGTAAGAGAGTTCACATTCTTTCTAGGCCTATAAGTGAAATAATTCAAGAAAGACATTTTTCTCAATCAAGAAAAATATACAAGGGAATTGCTTAAAAGATTCGGGATGAACAAATGCAAGCCAAGCACAACCCCCTATGAGCACTACTACAAAATTGGATAAATATGAAAAAAGCAAGTCCATTGATAAAAAAAAGGTACAGAGGTATGATTGGTAGCCTGCTTTATTAAATGACATCTAGGCCAGATATAATGTTTAGTGTATGCTTGTGTGCTAGATTTCAATCAACTCCCAAAGAATCACATTTAATTGCTGTAAAAAGGATAAGGCATACATGTGAATTAGACATTTGGTACGATAGAAATTTCCCATTTGAATTGCATGCGTGCCTACACCAATGCAGATTTTGTCGAGTGTAAAATTGATAGAAAAAGCACTAGTGGGATGTGTTGCTTGCTTGGTAGCTCTCTCATTTCATGAGCTAGCAAGAAACAAAACTTTATCGCACTTTCTACCGCCGAGGTCGAATATATAGCCGCCAGTAGTTGTTGTGCACAAATACTATGGGTAAAATAACAATTACTGGATTATGGTGTAAATTGTTCCAATGTACCCATGAAGTGCGATAACACAAGTGCGATAGAAATGACCAAAAATCCAATTCAATACTCTAGGACTAAACACCTTGGCTTGGGATATCATTTCATTAAAGAACATGTGACCCTTAAGGACATTGCCATTGAACATGTATCTACTGAAGTCCAACTTGCAGACATATTTACAAAACCCTTGAGTGAAGAACAGTTTTGCATACTTATAAGGGAATTAGGAATGATTAAATATTGATTGCATATCAATTTTAAGAAAAAGCGACTTGGTTATGCAATATCACTTTTGACATGAATTGAACATTAAAAGTGTTGCACAACACTTACATTTGTAGGATTTATATATCTGAAACATGATTTTAATGGTTAAAATTTTAAAAATGATTGAAAAATGAGTAAATAGGGAACGATCGCTCGACCGACTGGAAGGACCGATCGACCACTATGTGACAAAGACCGGTTGACACCATCGATCGATGGATTATTTTTTTTTGAAAAACAACTGTCTGGTCGACCATTGGACAAGGTCGATCGATCGGTATATGCAAAAATCGGGCACATATAAGTTTGACTAGGTGAATCGGACGATCCTTTCTTAATCAAATCTCGACTACTGCATTAAACCATCGACCGCCCGTCCACCTCGTCCGGCGACTGCCCAGCCATCGCCGTCGCCACCGTCCTTTCTCATAACTATCCGTGATGCTGACGATCGTCTGGCCATCGTGGTCACCGTAGATCTCTCTCTCCCTCTCTTAACTCTCGAACACCGGCCGCCCTCTTCTCTCCTTTTCCTTCGCCATAAAGTCCTCTTCATACTCTCCGTCGGTCGTCTTTGTACTTCCTTCGACGACCACCGGCGCCCTCTTCTCTTTTGTTCAGCCACCTCGACTGCCACCTCTGTCGGTTGCCCTCTTTCTCTCTTATCTCCATCGCCATCCAGCGTCCTCTTTCTCCCTCTTCTCCGTCCAGTTGTCAACCTTTCGCCCAACCCTCTACTCTTTAGCATCCATCGACCGGCCATCCCTCTGCTCTTCGGCCACCCCTCTGCTCTCCTTTTCTCTCTTCGTCGACCACCACCGCCTTTGTCACGGTTTATTCCTTTCCGGCCACTCTCGACTCTCTCTCAACTGCCCTCTTCTCTCTTCGTCGGTCGTTGACCTCTCTCTAGCCACCGCTGTCGCCGCTGTCTCTCACTCGATAGCTCTCCCTCTCCTTGTCAACCCTCTTGCAGCCGTCGTTGTTTTCCTTCCGGCGTCCCTTTCGAACACTGACTAATCAGAACCATTCCATTCCTTTCGGCCATCATTTCATTCCTTCTGGCCACCATCCACCATTGTTGAATGCATGGCCGACAACGAAGGAATTTTACCTCTTCGGCTAGTCTTTCAATGTCGTCGTCGTTTCTATGGCTCAGGTGGTCGCGTTACTGTAATCACAAATGAGTCTGAGCCTAACGCGGAACCGGAGCCCTAACCCGCGCCTGTCCAATGTGGTGAGGATGATCCCGTGGACGTACTCGTTAGCGACCTTCCACTGACCCTCCTGATTTTGATAGTCATATCTTCGTCACAGTATATCTCCACTTCTTTTGATGCCCTGTATGCCTCTCACGATGTCCGGCGTGATTACACCGTTGATTGGGATGCTTTGAACATTCCTGATGTTCAGGAGATGTTCGAAAATATTGGTTGGCTACCACTTCTCTCTATCACAAACCGTGTGTATCCCCATCTTGTTTGTCATTTCTATGCGAACATGACGATCACTTGAGAGGCCATCATCACCTATGTCCTTAGCGTACCCATTCGCTTTGACCCTAACCAACTATGTAATATATTTGGTGTCCCGTGTCCTTTACTCGGTCTCTACTCATTTTGTCACTCATGGTTGGCCCTCCGACCATCTACCAATGACAGATGGCATTAATACGAATACGATGTTTTGTGGACAAGATATCCACTACATCGTTGAATCATCCTATAGGCATCTTCATCCATCTATGAAAATGGCTCACCACATTCTGAGTTGTGTGATCACCCCTCGAGCCGGCCACTATACAAAGGTTACCCACTTTGATTTGTTCTTTCTTCATTCTCTTTATCTGAGATGCCTCCTTTCTCCATTTTGATAATTTCGTTGACTATCACTTGGACTCCACCTTCCAAAAGATTTCCGCTGATACTCGTGGACGAACACCCCCTCTATTTTGCAGCCTGGATCACTAGATTTTTACTTCTTTTTGGTGTCCATATTCTTGTGGACGAGGAGTACATTTGACCCTGTCCCACTGATGTCATCGGTTCAGTGACATTGCACCGAAAACATCTAAGGATTGACGAGCCAGCATCGATAGATTTTTTATCACTAGCTAACCACTATAAGTTTCTATCCCATTTTAGATACATTTCATTCATATCGAGCCTCAAATTGCCTAACTTTTAGCCAATTATGCTTGGAATGCATAGATTGTGATAACTAGTTGATCTTCCTCACTTTATACTTAATTCCATGTGCATAGAGGTTCTGAAATGCCAAAATCCATAAATATTTTAATTCTATGCCAAGTTATCATTTTTAGGACAAGTTATCACTCCAATATGTGAAGTTATCATTATTTTAAATGAACTGATTTTCAATGATTTTCTTACCCTAAATCCATTATTATCATGAATGAATCATATTTGGATGATCATATCTCAACTTGTGCAAAATTATAAATCCATTTGAACAAGTTATCATTTTCCAATGCCAAGTTATCGTTAAAGGGCAAAATTATCATTTCGATATGCAAAATTATCAAATCTGCAGGCATTAAGAAATCATTTAATCACTGTCCTAACTCATTGCTGTTCAAATTTCATTTTTAACAAGTTATAACAAGTTATCATTTTTAAGGCATTGAGTTATCGTTTTTGGCCCCAAATTATCATTCCTATGAAACCTCATCCATATTTGATTTCTGACTTCATTCATCTGTTATCATAATCCCTTTGACGCCTTCAATGCTTTGAACCACTCATATTTGGACACTTTCCATGAAATTTACAAAGTTATCATTCCGGGATTCCATAAGTTATCAATTCTGATTTGTGATTTTCATTCCTGCACAACACCCAATCCTATTTGGTGTTTGAGCTGATATATACCACTGTCTTAATATTTATTTGTTTAAATCCTATTCAAGGGCTTTGATGTTTGCTGTTGTGGACCTTCGAGCAGGTATAACAGGGCTGCACAAAGTGGAAAAAGTAGGGGGGACCATCTACTTTTTCTGTCCAAAAAGTTGCTGCAGCAACAGGAAATTTAGAGCAGGGACAGGTGGCTCACATCAGGGGCTATGGAACAAGTTGATGCTGATCTAAGGGTGGAAGGAAGTCATATATAAGCTGAAGAAACACTGGAATCAATGGAGGAGCCTCTATTTGGAGGGCTGCTGGACTAGGAGCAAAGACCTGGAGCAAGGTGGAGGAAGGCTTGCTGATTTCTACAGAACAGCCCTGATTTCAGGATGGATAGCTTCTACTCTTCATTCCATTTTGTTTCAAATTTTGTAATTATGAGGAGCTAAACTCCATGTCTCCTAGGATAGGGCAGTAGTTTAGGTTAATTTGGATGGATATGGACAGAAATTAATCCCAAACTGTTATCAATTCTGATTTTTAGATTTTTGCATTGAAATGAATCTGTTCTTATCATTGTTAGGTCCTACTTGTATCTACAACTGAGAATTTGTTATTTGATCTTACCTTTGTTCATATATGAATTAAGAATCAGTGACAAGTTTCTGGATTTCATTTCTGAAATCTGATTTCTGCATTCTGATTTCCTGCACTGAACTCAATCATGAATTTCTGATTTCTGCAATGTCATGGGTCTGTTCTTGCCATTGTTAGATCCCATTTATAATATATAACTGAGAAGTTATCATTTGATCTAGCCCTTATTCAGAAATGAATTAGGAATCAATGCCAAGTTACTGGATTCCATTTGATTGAAAATTTGATTTCTAATTTCTTGATTTTCTGAACTTCCTGAATCTGATTTTCTGATTTCCTTGAATTTGTTTGTCATTGGGAATTTGATTAATGAACAACTGAGAGGTTGATATTAGTCCCAATATTATTCAGAAATGAATCAAGATACTTGACATTCTTTTGGAATTTGATTTGCTACTTGAACCTCTGATTTTATTCAATCACTGAAAGGTGAACCCTAAGGATTTCTTGTTATCCAGAGATGGATCAAGAAGCATTTGGCAAATCCTGAATTCCAATGAACAACATTGCTGATTTCCATGTGCAATTATCTTGCTGATTTATATTTGCTGATTTTCTTGGAATCCAATTGCCATTGTTAAACCCTATTTTAACCTACAACTGAGAGGTGGTCTTATGGCCTTCCTTGAGATCCAGAGATGGGCCAAGGAGCAATGACAATTATGAATTCCAAATATGAGATTATATGCCTTGTACTTCCAATTAATTTGTGTTTGTGTGGATTTCACTTTGAATTGCAGCCGAGAGGCTGATTTTGGATCCTCTTGTAGTTTAGAGATAAACCAAGGAGCACAAGCACTATTATTGGATACATTTCATCCTTGTTTAGCTGATTGAAGTGATTTCATTATTTTGTGATTGCAATTAAAAGTTATCATCAAATTTTATTAAATTGTCAAAATCAGCAATGAACTTGAATTGGAACCTAATGATAACTTGACTTTCAGAGGGGATACTCTTCTAATTCAACCTGACTAACAATTATATGATAATATATTGATTAGTTCTGGGCCAATTGAGCTGTGAGAGCAGCTATATCCAAGGTTAAATCAGATTTGAACTTTTAATGATAACTTGATCCAATCCATCCATAATTAATTTAGATGAATCCCAACCCCTAGGAGAACCTTCCTCATTGATAGTTAAACCCTTTTATCTTCTAATCTAGCATTTATAATTCAGTTTTGATAAATTTCCAAAACCCCAAAAATAGTTATCATTTTGCTTTCCTAAAAAAATATGTTTTCACTTCCTTTAAAAAATTTGGTTTTGCCTCTTTAAATAGGATTAGTCTAAATTGTTTTTAGGTAGTCTAGGACTTCAAATCACTGTGGATATGACATTTAGGATTACTACAATTGACCTGTATACTTGCAGTAGAGAGTGAATTAGGGAGTTGAACCAAAAATTGAAAAATCTCAAGTTTGACCCAAAAATTAGCAAGTTATCATTAAACCTCCCAATTTCAATTTTGATGATGGAGATGACGCCACAGATGGAGAGCCAGTGCCGATGGACACTCAGGATGCACCGGAGGCTGGCACTAGTGTTCCTCCGCACTCGGCAACCCCGACTTCCTATAGCACCTCTGATTTCACGATCATTTTCAGTGGATATAGTAGACCATCGTGTGACCTAGATGGATCATCATGTTCGACGGATGGAGCATGACTTCCGATACCTTGTTGGCTCGCTCCAGGCCTACTATGCATCACAGGGATTTATTCCGCCCGTAGATCGTGAGGATGATAGTCCTGATGAGGAGTAGCTGAGTTGTCTCCCTCTTTGATGATGTCAAAAGGGAGAGAAGTTTAGGACGATGTTATGATGTTATGTTATAATGTTTTGTATTTCTTTTGATGGTGTGTCGTGCACCATTTTGTAGTGACTACAATCACATTTGTTAGTGCATGAACACATGATGTATTATCAACTATGAATGTAATGTGATGATTTTTTTTCATGATGAAGTGCCTTATTTGATTTCATATGTATTTTGCGTCATATGTTCATATGGTCCCAAATTATTATGAGAATATAAAGGTCACCTACTTAGAGGGAGAAAATATGCATGAATGTAGGGGGAGCTTGCTCACTACTTACTATCTAAATTTACATTTCATTTTCTTTCTTTCTCTTTCTCTTTGTCGTCCATTTAATTTGTCATCATAAAAGTGGGCGAGATTGTTGAATCCTATGTTTTGATGATAACAAATTAAACTTGACATACAAGTTACTAATCTATGCTCAAGTGATGATAATGCAGGTATAGAATTGATATGACATCATTCGCAGAAGAAATCGCCAAATTAAAGTCAGAATTTTTTTTTCAGCACACGGTTGGTCGACCGGCCAAGGCAACCAGTCAATTGATATTTAGCGGAAGAAAAAAAATGAGACAATACCGGTCGATGATGAGACTATACTGGTCGATGCATCGGTCGACGACGAGATGTACCGATTGATGTCAGGGCATTACCGATCGAAGGACCGATCGACCGAACGTCAAAACACAGAAAATGCAATAACGGTCATATTGATCGGTCGATGGCCCATCGGAGCGGTCGACCAGGCACACAATGAAATGAACAGTAAGGGATATTATTTTGAGGAGAAAATTGTGAAAGACTTTTTAAACGAATTTTCACGGAGCCTATAAAAGGAGTGTGAAAGCCTGAAGAAAAATCATCCAAGCAAGCAAGAACATCTTAGAGCTCCTTTCAAGTTCTTGAGCCCAAAGTTGCAATTTCTTCTCTTTTCTTTTTTTACCTTTGAGTGTGAAAAAAACTTTGTAAAAGAAAAGAGTTAGACGAAAACGTTTTCTTTCTAATCTAGTGAAATTGAAAGCTCGTTGTAAAAGAGATGTGCCTTGCCTCTTGAGCGGAGAAGAAGGCGTGTGATGTAAATAGGGTTGTTCTCTCCCTACAAGTAAAGATAGAGATAGTGGATCTCCGGCAGTCTCGAGGTCGAGAAGTCGGAGCAGGGGGGACGTAGGCCAAAGAATTGAGGCCGAACCTCGTCAAGATATTGTGTCTCCTTGCTATTTTACCCCTTATCTTTATTTGATTGTGATCATTTTTATTGATTTTTCCGAAAGGGATTTTGCGAAATGATATTATACACCAGTTGACCCCCCCTCTTGGTGCTTTTGATCCTACAGATGATTGATGGTTTCGTCATGACACCGGTCGACTAATCGTGAATCAATGTCATGAACATGAGAGTCAAAGGATCGATCGATCGCAGAAGAGACAAAAGCAATAAGAAAGCAATGGTTATATTGACCTGTTGATCGACTATAAGTAGCGGCCGACTGATCTCAGACTGAACAGTAATGACTATATTTTAATGTATACTTTTTGCAAAAATTTTCGGACATATTCAAAGAGAGACCTATAAAAGGAGTGCCAAAACTTGAAAGAAAAGTTATCCAATCAAGTGAAATCACTCCAAAGATTCTTTCAAGTTCGAAACCATCTTTTAACCTCAAAGTTGCAAATTCATCCCTTCCTCTTCTATTTTGAGTGTGAGCACCTTCTTCTATTGCAGTGTGATTTAGTAACGTTGAGAGCTTCTTATAAAAGAGGTTTGCCTTGCCTCTTGAGTAAAGAAAAAGGTGTGTGTGATGTAAAAATAGTTGTTCTCTCTTTACATGAAAAGAGAAAGCTAGTGGATCTCCGGCGGTCTCGAGGATTAAAAGTCGGACTGTGGACGTAGGCCAAGGAGTTGGGCCAAACCTCGTCAACACATTGTACATCTCGTGTTTGCACTTTTTCTCTTATTTGCACTTTATTATTACATACCTGCTTGGTGTTTTTGTTTCTATAGATCTCGCTCATTGCTGTCGCTCCTCGCCATGCTCTCGGTCCCGCTCACTGCCGCTACTCACCGACTCCTCGATCTCGCTCGTTGTCACTGCTCTTCATCATGGTCTCGGAACTGCTTATCACTGTCACTGCTCCTCACCGCTCTTATTGCCGCCATCACCACTCTTCGACAGTGTTGAATCACACCAAACTGCCAATGAATCGTGCCAAACCGCATTCTTCTCTTCTGTACATCGTTCTTTGATTGGACAGTACCAAGACTAGAGTGGACAGTCCCTGTTGGAATTTATAATAGATATAAATTTTAGAGGTTGTGAAACCTCTTGCAGCAGAAGCGGATCATCGAGGCTTTTCTACGAACTCTTGACGAACGCACTTACACCTCGAAATCGGAACCGAACCTCTGGGAACGGAACTCTTTGCCACAGCACAAGTACTTTCGGAAGAACCTCTTGAAAGTGTGTTTGGGACCTCTGCTAGGGTCCCCTATTATAGGGGAGGAAGGCTTGGGCGCGAAGTTAGGTAGAATGCATCATGCGCATCTATCGTGCGTGATGACGTGTCTGCGCAGTCCTTAATTCTCGCGGCACGAGATCAGCGCGTCGTCTGCGCAGTGCGCACTCCACATGGTCCACGCGTCTTGCGCCCGGTCCGAGTCCTGCGCGCGCAGTCCTCGCGCCCCGCGAGCGATCAACGTGGTCCGCTCGATCTGCGCGCGCGTCGCGCGCCCACGCGGGCATTATCCAACAATCTCCCACTTGCCCGCATTGGCATTGTACTTTCGTTCATCCAAAATTTGTAAATGTGTCGTGCAACCGACGAGTACAAGCATGCTTAATAGGAGCTAGAAAGATACCTGTTAAGGTTCAATTGATCAACTATCTCTAGAGCGTATGTCATGCCCATTAGGGATTCATGGCAGCTCATACATGAGCCAACAAATGCTCAAATAATGTAACTCGTTATGCCCTACATCTGTCTTGCAGCATAGCCAAGACACCGTATGTCTTGCTCCGCGGTAACTATTTTTCACATACACTATTTTCACAAAAATAGTTGGCAAATTGTATGTGAAAGCTTAATCCAGCTCATAACAGTTCTTTCTCTCACCCTCATATCTCTTAGTAGTGAATTAACTATTTTCCTAGACGTGGTTCGACATGCTACTTTACTTTTCACCTTTGAGTATCGCTAAAGTAGCAAGTATTAATTCATTTCCTTAAGACATAGTCAAGAGTCTAAGGGCACGTGCAGATGGATCATCTATCAGAGACTTACACCACGATGACCATCGAACTAATCAATTCATCATGTCTCTTTAGGTTGACTTTGCATACTTGGTACTAAACACAAGTATTGCAATGGAGACTTCCACTGAAGGGGCGTATGTCTAGCTCTGTTTCATTATATACCGCACAGACTTAAGTCTAGTCGCTACCTTTTAGCGCCTAACCCGAGTTTTCAAATTGCTCGCTATTCAATAGTGCCAAATTTGAATCTTGTATCTAGACTTTCTCTAAATCAGGCGACATTGAGTTACTAAAACTCATGTTTTAACAATCACACTATGACTCACATTGTTCATTCTGCTCGCTATCTTCATAAGAGCCGAAAATATTTGTTCGTGTGAGTGAACAAATCTAGGCATGATCGACATACTTTTCACATGCATAGCAAGAATTCATAACAAAGAATTTATGAAAGAAAAATAATACTTTATTCATTGAAAATTTGAGTACATTATTGCGTTTATAATCTACGCAGCCCTAAGGCATTTACATGTCTCAAGAATGCCTCTCTTGGCAATGGTTTGGTGAACGGATCAGTAACCATATTGTGAGTTGATATGTACTCAACTGAGATCTCCTCTTTGTGATCACTAGCTTATCACTATAGGTTTTTACCCATTTTAGATTCATTTCACCCATATCGAGCCCCTAAATTGCCCAACTTTTGGCCAATTATGTTTGGAATGCAAGGATTGTGATAACTAGTTGATCTCTCATTTTATACTTAATTCCATGTGCATAGAGGTTCTGAAATGCTAAAATCCATAAAAATAACAATTCTATGCCAAGTTATCATTATTTTGATTTAGCTGATTTCCAGTGATTATTCTGCCCTAAATCCATTGCCATCATGAATGAATCATATTTCGATGATCATATTTCAACTTGCGCAAAATTATCAATCCATTTGAATAAGTTATTATTTTTCAATGCCAAGTTATCGTTTAAGGGCAAAACTATCATTTTGATATGCAAAACTATGAAATTCGCACAAAGGCATTAAGCAATCACTAAATTACTGTCTTAACTCCTTGCTGCACTGATTTGATCACATTTGGATAACCACAAGTAAAGTTATGACAAGTTATCATTTTTATGGCATCAAGTTATCATTTTTGGCACCAAAGTTATCATTCCTATGAAATCACATTTGATTTCTGACTTCATTCACTTGCCACATTAATCCTTTTGATGCATTTAATGCATTGAATCACTTTTATTTGGATAATTTTCATGATTAGTGCAAAGTTATCATTTCCGGGTTCCAAAAATCATTTGTTTTGATTTTGATTTTCATTTCTGCACAACACTAAATCCTATTTGATGTTTGAGTTGATCCTAGTAGCTGTCATCATCCTTATTTGTTTGTTTTCTATTTGAGGACTTTGATGTTTGGTGTTCTTTCTCTTCTAGCAGGTGAATGGAGCTGAAAAAGGATGGAAAAGCAAAGGGGGGACCACCTACTTTTTGCTGTCCAAAAGCTGTCACAGCAGCTGGATTTTCAAGCCCTGGATAGGTGGCTCACATCAGAGGCTAAGGAATATTTAGATGTTGGTCTAAGGGTGATTAAAGGTCATATATAAGCTGAAGAAACCCTGGAATCAAGGGGGATGTCCATTGCAGGGTTTTGAGGAGGAAGGAAGCAAGGAGAGGAGCTGAACCAGGGAGCTGCAATTCTGATTTCTCCTGTGGACAGATTTGATTCAAGGATGTTTTGTATCAATCCTTCCTATTAACATGTATCAATCTTTGTAATTATGAGGAGCTAAGTCCTATGTCTCCTAGGATAGGGTAGTAGTCTAGATTAATTGTGGATGGATATGGACAATTCTGATTTCCTGCATTGATTTCTGAATTCCTGAAGTTCTGATTTCTTGTTTCTGAAATCTGTTTTACATGAATCTGATCCTTGACATTGTAAGGTCCTGATTGTAGCTACAACTGAGAAGTTTTCATTTGATCTAATCTTGTTAAGAAATGAATCAAGAATCAATGCCAAGTTTCTAGGTTCTAATCCAATTAGAAATCTGAAATCTGAATTCTGAAATCTGTTTTCTTTCCCAAATCTGATTTCTGATTTCTAAATTCTATTAAACCTATTCCTATCATTGTTGAGCCCTGATTTAATTGATAACTAAGAGGTTACTTATGGTTTCATTCTTGTTCAGAAATGAATAAAGAGGCAATGGTGTTTCCAAGTTTACAATCCATGATTTATTGCAAACTTTTGAATGCTGAATTCTGATTTTCCCTTTGCTGATTTCCTGAATCTTTGGATTCTGATTTGCTGTTGTAAATCCTTGATCTCATTAAATCACTGAGAAGTGAATTCTAGGGATACTTTGTTGTTCAGAGATGAACCAAAGAGCAATGGCAAATCTGAATTCCAATGAGTGATATGTACTGAATTTCAATGTTGCTAGGTGCTGATTTCTGAATTTTTTTGGTTGCTGAAATCCTGAAATTGAGGAACCTGCTTGCTATTGTTAAACCTCTGAATCCATTAATAACTGAGAAGTGAATTTTATGGTTTTCTTGCTGTCCAGAGATGAACCAAGGAGCAATTGCATGTGCTGACTTCCCATATATGAATTAAGTGCTGATTTCATCCAACCCTTTAGTGAAAATGTGGATTTCATTTGAATTTGCAGCTGAGAGGCTGATTTAAAATCCTCTTGTAGTTTAGAGATAAACCAAGGAGCATTTGCACTAATATTGGATTGATTTTATCCTTGTTTAGTTGATTGAAGCATTTACCTCATTTTCAAAGTGCAATTGAAAGTTATCATTTAATATTTCATTACATTACTAAAATTCAGCAAGGAATTTGGTTTTGAGCATAATGTTAATTTGATTTCAGTCAGGACCTCTTCTAATTCAACTTAGCTAATCAATCATATGAGGATATGATAATTAGTTCAGGGTTAAACTAGTTGTGAAACAGAAATTGTACAAGTTGAGTTAGATTTGAATTTTAATTGATAACTTGTTCAATTCCATCCATAAGTAAGTTAGATGAACCCCAACTCCTAGGAGAACCTTCCTCGTTGATAGATAAACTCTTTGAACCTCTAGTTTAACATTTACAATTCAGTTTAGATAACTTTTCAAAAATCCCAAAATAGTTATCATTTTAGTCCTTTGTAGAAATCGGTTATAACTTTCTTTCAAATTCTTGGATGTTTAACTTTAGTTAAGGCTAATTTAGATTGTTTAGAGAGTCTTAGGCTTCAAATCACTGTGGATATAATATTTGGGTAGACTACAATTGACCTGTATACTTGCAGTAGAGAGTGAATTAGGGAGTTAAATCAAAAATTGAAAAATCTGAAATTTGACCCCAAAATTAGCAAATTATCACTACATCCCTCAATATCACTATCAAGTTTTTGGCGCCGTTGCTGGGGATTTGAGGCCAATTAGATTAACTTAGATAAGATTAGTTTTAGACTAGTTTTTAGTCCATTTATTAGACCAATTTTTAGTTTTTGCAAGTTATCATTCCCAATTTTCCAATTTTGTCTAGTTTTCTTTCCTTTTTGAATTTGATACTTCTGAATTCATTTATGCAGGATTTGGACAATCAAGAGGACCATTATCAATCAGATCCTAAACCTAAAAGAAGATTCTTGAGAAGGAGAAGATTGCAAAGAATTGAGGCAAGAAGAAGAATTTTTGAGGAAGAGGAAGAAGAGGCTAACATGGCTGCACCAAGGACATTAAAAGATTGCTATTCACCTAATAATATCAGAAATCAACAAAAGGAATAGAGTCCTAGCACCAGCTGCAAACTTTGAAGTGAATCCAGCCTTGGTGACAATGATAAGGCAATACCAATTTTCTGGTTTAGGGAATGAAGATCCAACCTCACACTTGGACAATTTCATGGAGATTTGCAGCACAGTCCACTTCAAAAATACACTCATAGATGCTGTCTACATGAGGTTGTTCCCCTTCTCACTCAAGGACAAAGCAAAGATATGGTACAAGACCCTCAAACCTGAAGAGATGGCTAATTGGGAATCCATAATTCAATTGTTCCTAGCTGAATTTTTCCCACCTAGTAAAATTGATAACTATAGAGATCAAATTGTGAGGTTCTACCAATTGGATCAAGAGAATATATGTGATGCATGACAAAGACTCCAAAGCTTGCTGAGGGCATGTCCACATCATGGGTTTGAAAAATGACAACTTGTCAACTATTTTCACAAAGGATTGAACTACCCCAGCAAGGTTGCATTAGATATAGCTGCAGGAGGGATATTTGCCTCAAGAAACATTAATGAACCTTACCAATTGATTGAGAACATGGTCAAGAACCACCATTTCCTTACACATGACAGGACAAGGAGGCCATCCAATGAAAATCAGGTTAATAACATTGTTGTACAGATTGAACAAGGGTTGCAAAGGGTATTGAAGAAGCTGAATTTGTCACCTAATGTCAACAAGTCTTCAAATCATGAATCAAGGTGTGATGTATGTGGAAACCAGGGCCATGTCACTGAGAGTTGCAACTTGATAATGCAGCAATACGAGCAATCCATAGATCAAGTCAATGTTGTGGGGAATTATGGAGTCAAGCCACTTGCTGAATTCTATACTCCAAAGAATAGGAACCATCCTTACCTCTCCTACAAGGCCAATCACTATCAAGGGCCCCCTATGTAGAATTATAATTGGCAACCCAAGATTTTGCCAAGGAATCGGCCACCTCCATATCAGAATCAACCCTCAAATGCTCAAGTGCAAAGACCTCCTTATGAGCAACCACCACAAACTCAAGCCACTCAATTCTCAAAGATGAAAGAGTTGCTGCAACAAATTTTGAAGAGACAAGAGAAGCAAGAGGAGACAATGCAGAAATTAACCAATGGATATGAAGCCTTAAGTGCCAATAAAAAATTACTTGAGAGCCAAATTATCCAACAAGTAAGCACCTCCAATAGACAACCTATGTTCTTTCCTGGACAACCAGAATTGAACCCCAAGGAACAAGTCCAAGCTGTCCAGCTCAGAAATGGGAAGATTGTTGAAAAACCAATGAAGAAAGTAGAGGACAATCCAGCCCAAGTGAATCCAAAGTCCAAATCTGCTGAAGAACCAGCTGAACTTGTGGGAGAAAATCAGAACAAAGGCCCTCAAAATGAAGTCAGGACTGGGGTCTTTGATATGGTACCTTTCCCTCAAAGATTAATCAAGGCAAGGCAGGATCAGTAGTATGGAAGATTCATTGAAATCTTGAAGAAGTTAAATATCAATGTGCCATTTGTGGAGGCAATTTAGGAGATGCCCTCCTATGCAAAGTTTTTGAAGGAAATCTTAACCAAGAAAAGGAGGATTATGGAGCATGAAACTATTACCTTGACTGAGGAAGTTTTTGCAATCATCCAAAATAAATTGTCACCCAAGTTAAAGGATCCAGGAAGTTTCTCCATACCCTATGAAATTGGAAATAGGAAGATTCAAAGGGCAATGTGTGATTTGGGTGCATCAGTGAGTGTCATACCTCTTTCACTTTGTAGGAAGCTTGAAGTTGGAGATTTGAAGCCTACAAACATGTCTCTACAGCTAGCAGACAGATCCATCAAATACCCACATGGAATCATTGAAGACATACTCCTCAAAGTTGGCAAATTTTATATTCCAGTAGACTTTGTGGTACTTAACATGGATGAAGACTTGAATACCCTTATTCTTCTACGGAGGCCTTTCTTAGCCACTGCAGCAGCTGTCATAGATGTCAAGGAGGGAAAATTGACATTCCAAATTGGAGAAGATAAGATAGAATTTAATTTGGCACAAGTTATCGTCCAATTTTCAGGAAAATGATTTTGAGGAGGGGCAGTTAGAACAAGTTGTTCAGCAAGTTTCTGCCATAATTCCCATTGAAGATCCATTGCAAAGGTGCATAATGTTTGATCATTTGAAGGAATTAGAGGACCCAGAGGCTAAGGCATACCAATCTGCACTGAATTCTTTAAAATCAGTGGGAAATCCAGAAAATCAGAATGAAGTGTATCAAGTTATCACTGCTGAACCACACACTAATTCAACTCAGGACACTTCCTCCCATTTGGAGTTGAAACCTCTTCCTAGTCCAGGGGATTCATATATCATACATGAGGGTTCTAGAGATGAGAAGTTAGGAGATTTCTGGTACAATGGAGGATGAAATCAAGCTGACAAACAAAGGTCAATCATTGGCAAACTAAGAGATCCATACTTGATTAGTGAAGCTGTCCACAAATTGAGATCTCTACTTGATCATATCATACTATTCAAACTTCCTTGACATGAAGAAGTGGAAAAATGTCCAGCCTAAGACAATAAAGTAGGGCACTTCTTGGGAGGTAACCCAAGCCATTTTATACTTAATCTTTTTGTTTTGCAGGAATAAAGAAGGGAGGAATCAGATCAATCCACAAATTGGCAATTAGGGAGTACCCCTACCCTCATTTTTTATTCTCTCACTGAAATCCTAATGATAACTGATAGTATCTTTTCATTCATGCTGAAATCATCATATTAACATCTGAATTATCATTCATATCAGTTATCCCAATCCATCATAGCTGAATTTTAGTGAATTTCAATGCATTATTGAATTGTGCACCATAAAAATCTAAAATTGAATATCCCACTGATATCTCTTGTTTCCCTACAGGATTAGCTGAAATTCATGAAGAATGGACCACCCTCAGCCCCTGATTTAGATGCAAGAACCATTGGAAGGGATCAAATGCACAAATCCATCAATTTCATACCCTCCCAACTTTCTCCCTTGCCTATCTTTCCCAACAATGTGGACAGTGTTGAAGCTAAGCTTGGGGGAGAAAACCTGGTGTTTTTCTAACCTTTACACAATGTTTTCAATCTATTTTAATGTTTATATCATCAATTACCACCAGGTTATCATTGTTTGAACAAGTTATCATTCGGCTATCATTTTTTGGGCTCAACTCAATTCTGAATTTATTTTAACTCTAAAATAGGTGAAATACATTATTATGACAGTTAGTACACTCCAATACCAAGTGGCCAATTTGGCCATTAGTTTTCTTGTTTTAATTGCCTTATCAATTCAGATGCATTAGAATTAATTTTCAGTTGAAAATTTTCTTTTTGTGGGTAACACTAGCTGACATTCATGGATTGAATGGAAAGTAGAAGATGTCTAGAAAGGAGTCAAGGTTCTTGCTGCCATGATAAATAGCAAATCTTGACTATTTGCATTTAAGGGTCTAAACTATACTTGAGTTTGAACCATTGCTCGTGAGCATAATAGAAAAAAGAGAAGAATGGAAAAAGGAAAAGTGAAAAGTTGCATTTTGCATTGCATGCATGCATAAATAAAGAGAGTGAAACTCCAAAAATGAACTTCTCCTGTATAAAGCCAGGATTTTTATCCTGTGACCAACATGAATAAAAATCAGGTCTTGACCTGTTTACTTACATTTTCATGAATAAAAGTCAGGTGTTAAACCTGTTTAAGCAGTGGAAAAATCTGTTCATGAAGAGATTGATGTTTCAAACTTTTTAGTAGAGTTGACAATCCTTATAATCCAAATCAGTTAGTGTTAGTACTTCTTTCATGGCTATGTTTTGACATCAAGCAGGAAATCAGATTTTTTCTCATCCATCCATAACTAAACTAGCATACAACCCTATCCTATGAGAGTTAGGATTTAGCTCATTATAATTACAAGAATTGATACATAACAGGAAGAATTAATAAGGCTAAACATT
Source organism: Pontederia crassipes (assembly GCA_030549335.1). Classification (NCBI taxonomy): domain Eukaryota; kingdom Viridiplantae; phylum Streptophyta; class Magnoliopsida; order Commelinales; family Pontederiaceae; genus Pontederia; species Pontederia crassipes. The sequence goes on along the minus strand of CM060197.1, from coordinate 36,538,894 downwards.
CTGAAAACAGAAGAACATAATCCGATCACTAGCTGATCACTATATGTTTCTAGCCCATTTTAGATGCAATTCATACATATCGAGTCCCACTTTTGCCTATTTTTGGGCCAATTATACTTGGAATGCATACATTGTGATAACTAGTTGATATTCCTCATTTTATACTTAATTCCATGTGCATAGAGGTTCTGAAATGCCAAAATTCATTAATATCTAAATTCTATGCTAAGTTATCATTTTGATGACAAGTTATCATTCCCATATGTCAAGTTATCATTATTTTGAATGAACTGATTTTCAATGGTTTTCTTGCCCTAAATCCATCATTATCATGTATAAATCATATTTGGATAGTCACATCTCAACTTGTGCAAAGTTTTAAGTCCATTTGAACAAGTTATCATTTTTCCTTTGCCAAGTTATCGTTAAAGGGCAATTTTATCATTTCGACATGCAAAACTATTAATTCTTCACAGGGACCTTAAGCAATCATCTTATTATTGTTCTAACTCATTGCTGGTCAAATTTCATCACATTTGGATTACCACAACTCAAGTTATCACAAGTTATCGTTTTTAAGTCATATAACTTATCATTTTTTAGAACCCAATTTATCACTTCTTAGAAATCTCATTCATATTTGATTTCTGACTGCGCTCACTTGTTACCGTGGTCCATTTGATACTTCTAATGCTTTGAATCACTTGCATTTGGATAATTTTCATGATTTGTGACAAGTTATCATTTCCGGGCCCAAAACCATCAAATTTTTCATATAGATTTCCAATCCTGCACAACATAAAATCCCTTTTGATCACTGAGCTGAGCCTACTTGTGGTTCTTACCCTTATTTGTCTATTTATTATTAGAAGACATTGATACTTATTGTTATGTGCCTTCTAGCAGGTGGAATAGGACTGAAAAAGGGAGAAAAAGGAGGGGGATCACTTGCTTTTTGGCTGTCCAAAAAGCTGTCACTACAGATTCTTCAAGGAATAGGACACATGGCTGCAATCAAAGGATAAAAAACATTCTGATGCTGATCCAAGGGTGGATAGGAGTCATATAAAAGGGGAATTTCTGGAGGAGAGAAAGGGGGGCTGGACATTCAGGGTTGGGAGCAAGGAAGGAGGCTGCTGTGGAGCTGCTGCTGGACTTGTTGCTGCTGGCCGAGACATCTTCAAGAAGGATGGCTTGTACCTATTTTCCAATCTATTTTCTGTCAAGCTTTGTAAACATGAGGAGCTAAACTCCATTTCTTCTAGGATAGGGTAGTAGTTTAGATTAGTTTTGGATGGATATGGAATGATTTGTAATCCTGCACTGCAACAATTCTGATTTTCAGATTTCAGAACTTTTCTGCATTGATTCATGCTATCATTAGATCCATTTTAAACTATGATTGAGATGTATTATTTGATCTAATCATCCTTCAGAAATGCATTGAGAGATAAAGTCAGATTTCTGGATTCCATTTAGTTGCAATTCTGATTTCTGATTTTGGTTTCCTAAAAATCTGATTTCCTGATTTTTCTGAATCTGATTTCTTGAACAGTTTGAACTTGTTTGTCATCCCCAATATGGTTAATTGAGTAACTGAGTGATAGTTAATGCCCCAATCTTGTTCAGAAATGAATCAAGAAGTTTGGTATATTTTTTGCTCAATTCAGATTGTTTTTTTTTTCTTCTGATTTCTTAACTAAAATCCTGAATGTTATCTTTCTAATTTTTTATTGGAACTTGTTTTACAATTGAGTCCCCTGATTTCTTCCAATCACTGAGAGATGAACTTTAGGGATATCTTGCAGTCCAGAGATGGATCAAGAATCAGTTGGTAAACCAGATTTCCATTGATTTATAGTTCTGAATTTCTGAATTGCAGAATTCCACTTCCTGTTTTCTGGTTTTTATTTAAATTCTGATTCCCATTGTCAAACCTTAACTTAATCCACTGTTGAGAAGTAGTTATTGGGTCATCCTTGAGATCTAGAGATAGGCCAAGGAGCAATGGCAATTGTGAATTCCTGTGGTCATATGCTTTGCACTTCCAATTGAGTTGTGTTTGTGTGGATTTCATTTTATTTTGCAACCGAGAGGTTGAACTTAAATCCCCCTGGAATTCAGAAATGAATCAAGGAGCACAAGCACCATATTTGAGTAGATTTCATCCTGGTTTGATTGATTGGAATGATTTCATCTTTTTATGATTGCAATTACAAGTTATCATTGCAGAATTTCTTTGAATTGTAAAAATCAGCAATGAACACCCCATTGAGCTGAATGATAACTTGATTTTCAGTGAGGACCCTCTATTGATTCAATCTAGCTAACAACTATATGACAATATGTTGCTGATGCGTTGAAATGATGTAGCAAAATAAAATCGCTAGCAAGTGCACTAGTCGCTCAAGTAATATAGTAAATAGGAGTAAGAGTGTCTAACCCACGAGGAATATTATTAATTCAATATCTGAATTTATAAATTAATAAGAGAGAAAAAACATGAATTTTGAAAATGAGTTTTAAAAGATAAAGAAAATAAGATAAAGATAAGATAGTGGTGTTGAAGTTAGGCCTTAGGATGAAAATAGATCAGGATAAATATTTGAACCATAAAAGATAAATTTAATCTTTAAAGATGGGTTAGAGTCTCCCTAAAGTAATCTAACAAGATTAACTTGTGGTCTCCACGACTGGCATCCCTCAATCTAATCATATAGAACTATCTTAATTTAATAAGAATTGAAGTCTTCACGACTGGTACCCCCAAAATCATATTAAAATTAAGATGCATTAAATTGAATTCTCTAGACTATTAATCACTCCACAAACTGGTATAAATTAACAGACCACACAAACTTGATTCTTCACACACTAGTTATCAAATTTGTGTCAATTATTAATTCCAAATAAAATCAATTATAATTAGTATAATGAATTCTGAAATTAAACACTCCACAAACTGGTATAGCCTAATTCAGAAATTTAATTAACTAATATAAAAGCATTAAGCACAATTAATAATTGATCAGAAAAGATTAAAGCAAATAAAATAGGGTCCAAACATTTCCCTTCAATTAATAATCTCCTAAAATAATAATCCTAAAAACATGGAGTTCATCCTAGAAATTCCGGAGAGATAATAAAATACAAATCATAAAAATTGAAAGAATTACACCCAAAATGGAGATCTCGAATTTGGCAAACAGTCGGGCAGTCTCTCGGACTTGATCAGGGTCGCGATCAACCTCCAACTGTCGCACCTCTCTCCTCTTGGTCGTAGTCTGCAGAGTTCACGACTCGCCGTGGAAGAAACCTGAACTTTCGAGCACCCTTTTGAAACGACGGATTCTTCACGTATTTATAGGGTGCGGACGGGTCTTCCTGTTGATCGTGATGTACGGCCGAATTTAAATTCACGGATAAATCTCGGGCAAAAATGATAATTCTTCTAACTATTACACCCAAAAGATAAATCTTTTTATCTTTACCCCCTTTTAATCTCGGCCAAAATGAAATTCTTTTATCTTTACGCCCTATGGATCTCAGCCGTAATGAAGAATTTAATCTTGTTACGCCCAAAAGATAAAATCATTTAATTGTTACCCCCTTTGAATCTCGGCCAAAGAGTGATCATCTTCTTTGTAATCTCGCTCAAAATATAAAATCCTTTTATCTTTACCCCTTTGAATCTCGGCCAAAATGAAATTCTTTTATCCTAATCTCGGCCGTAATGATAAATTCTTCGGAATTTCGGCCGATACGGCACAATCCATCTAAATCTCAATTTTTCCTGCAAAATAATTATCAAAATTTAGTTAATCCATCCACAATTAAAATATTTAGAGAATTAATAATTAAAATTGATAAATCCGGAATTACGATAAAAAGTGACTAAAAATGATGCATGCCATGATCAAATTACAAAAAAAATTAATTGAAATAATAATCTAAAATATGTTGTATTTTGCATGCATCAAACCCCCCCAAGCTTAAAGTCCTGCTTGTCCTCAAGCAAAACTTCAAGGCAAGGCTCAAGAAAGTTCTATCACAACCGCCACATTGTCAACTGATTAATTTTCTCACACAATTCTTCTGCACACTTGCTACTCAGTATCTCGCCATTTTCCATGCACTTAGCTTCATAGAGGTTCTGAATGCTACACAAATTTAAACAATCTCAAATTCAACCTTGCGGAAAAATAAATTGTCTGTCAAATAATAGCATTAATATTGAACACATAAGTACTAATTGAGCTTAAAACTTTTTTCTTCTTTTTTTTTATTTTTAATCATTTTAAAAGTTCTAATCTTTGAGCAGGATTGCACAAGGAAGTCCATGTAGCAGGCTTTAGACTAATGACTCTCAGACCAGATGACCTTAGGGCACCAGGTGATAAAGCACCCCTCGAGTTTACTTGCCCGAACAACCAAGGTTTTGAACGAAGAGTTCGAACTTAGCCATGATTTAGTACTCCTGTGCTTCTCCATATTCCACAAGATAGTCCATGTAGCAGGTTTTCGATCGACGGATCCTAGAGCAGTTGCCCTTAGGTCGCCAGGCATGAACCCCTACGGATCTAATTACCCGAACACATCTTGGTTCCGGATAACATTTTTGTACCTACACATAACTTTATTCATCATTTTTATTTTTTTTATTTGTTGGGGTTTAACTAACCCTTCTTTTTTATAAGCTCAAAAAAAACTTGATATGGTCAATAAGAAGGCTACTACGAATCAAGACTTAAAAGAAATTAATAAAAAGGCATGAATATGATTTTGTCGTCTAGTCATTCGTAATTCTATTTAGCATGGGCACACAGTCTATAAGTTTGATATTGAAGTAGCAAGTGATAAGAAAGAAAAGTATTCAAATTTCATCAATTAACGACATATTTTTGAACTTCTACTAAAAGATCATAATTCTATTTAGCATGGGCACACAGTCTATAAGTTTGATATTGAAGTAGCAAGTGATAAGAAAGAAAAGTATTCAAATTTCATCAATTAACGACATATTTTTGAACTTCTACTAAAAGATAATTAAAACAATAAGACAAGAGTTTGTAAGATGGTAGCAAAAATAAATGCATGCAATGGTATTTTTTAGAAAATTTTCAAAATTTTCAATTTTTTTGATTTTTTTTTACAAATAGATGCAAACATAAGCAAATAAAAAGAAAGAAACATGCAATGCATGAAATGCAAACTCCCCCAAGCTTGAACTAGACACTGTCCTCAGTGTTAAACCAGCAAGGAAAGGTGATACATACTTAAATAAAAAAGGAAAAATAATGAAAAGGAAAAAGACACAACCGGATTTACTGTCTGCGGGGGTGGCGATGGTGGATGGTAGCCGAGATTTCCTTGGCGCATATGATTCTCATGGATGCGCCTCGTCATGCGCGCATGTTGATTCTGAAGGGATTCGAAGCGACCCTGACGATCATCCATATTTCTAAAATCAGCTCGAATGTTGGTCAACTCTTGTGCTTGTCGAAGCTGCTCTTCCTGAATAGCGTGCAACTGCCCTGACTGACGAAGTTGCTCTTCTTGAAAAGTGTGAAACTCCCCTGCTTGACGAAGTTGTTCATCATACATTGATTCCCATAAGTTTTGCATGGAAACATAGTCAGGCTGAGGTGGCGGAGGTGGATAGTAAGTCTGCTCTGGGGCTGATGTAAAAGTGAGCTCCGGTGCTATATAGTGATTCTGCACAGGTTCCTGTAAAGGGGCAGATTCTTCCATCGAGTCACGTTCCTCATAAGGAGTAGCAGGTATGAACAAGGAATCAGAAGAGCTCTCTTGTGCTGGAGATGGAATCGGAGAAGGCACCGGCATATAAGGTGAATGGACGAATGTGGCATATTGGGAAGCTGCCGGTGATGTAGCCTGGAATCCTTGTGGCTGTTGAAGGTAGGGTTGGGCTGCCGCATAATCAGTAGAATCAAACCAGGAGAAAGGTTCATCCTGGTGTGGTTGTCTGATAGAGGTAGATGGTCCTGCAGATGGGATTACTGGAGCTATGACCTGCCTAAAAAGGAGCCAATTATTTGGATTAATCGACGTAAAAGCATCTCGATCTGAGCAAGGCACCTCCTGATTGTGGCCTTTAAAAATAAAAACTTTGATCCCTGAATTGTTGGTCTTCACGAGATCCATAGCCTGAATGGTCCTACGAGTGAGGTGAGTGTTTCCTGGCACAACTTCGAGATCATCCAAGTCAAGTTGTAGGTGCTGAGCAATAAGTGTGAGAAGGGCACCCATATTAATGCTACCGCCACGATGAGTAGTGCGGCGCTGGAATCGACGAATGAGGAAGGCACCCACATTAACAGGAGTTCTGTGAAGCATGCTGTGGATGAGGTATAACTCTCCCTCTAAGACGGCACCATCATTATCACTGCGCCCACTTAAGGTGTTGCTTAGCATGCGATGGACGTAGCGCAGAACAGGATTCTGAATTGAGCTATCTTTAGCGGTGTTCCAAACCAATCGGTCTTCTTCTGTTATCTGTTTCCAAAAAGTTTCAGCATCAAAGTCAGCAGGTACAGAAAGAGATCCATGATTGGGAAATCCATAGATATTATTATTCTCTCCTAGAGTGAGACTAAAAGATCACCCATAAAGTTGGAATGAAATGCGAGGCTGATCATAATTCCTGCCATCTAAATTAAAGACCTCCAAGGATGAGAGAAATTCCATAATTAGTACTTCATAAGTTGGCCACCAAGAATGCACAAAGTCAGAGAGTCCAATCTGAGAAAATAATAGATGAATATCTGCAAGTAAATTATACTCCCTCAGCAATTCAGTATCTGAAAATCTGGTGGCATGAATTCGAATCTCAGACATCCGTTCATATCGAGCTTGATACTCCGACTTAGTCCAATAATAATCTCCGGGGTAGGAGATTAATTGTGAGGGCTATGGGGTCGGCTGAACATTCGGATGTCGTCGTTCGTGACGTCCCCTCCATATATTAGCAAATCGCCTCATGCTATATTCGCAGAGATCAGTAAAACAAAAATGTGGTGGCTCGGTCAAAAGGACGGTTGTGGCTCGATCGCTGAAGTTTCGGCCCAAGTCAGCTGGATGACTCAGCCGTAAGGCAAAGACATGTCATCGGTGAAATTGGCGGCTAAATCTCGGCCGTAATATGTGTCGACCGTAAGGAAGATGAACCTCGGTCGTAAAGAGAAAAGTTCGGCCGTAATTGATGAAGCTCGGCCGTAAGAGTAGATGTCGATGAATAACCTTGCAATGCAGCTTCGACGTAAGAGGTGGCGTGATAACGGCCGTGTGACTTCGGGCGTAAAAGAGCAGCGGAGACGCCGTGAGACTTCGGCCGTAAAACGAAGGCGGCGTGGAAGCTTGGCCATAACGCACTGGGCGTAATGGTGAGAGGGGCGGCGTAACTTCGGCCGTAAGGGAGAAAAGGCGTAGTCACTTCGGCCGGAAAGAAGGAAGGGCGGTATTGAAGCTCTGCCGTAAAGAATAGGAGGCGTGGCACTTTGGGCATAAGGGAGCAGCGGTGACGGCGTCGGCTCTCGTCCGGGCGTAAAGATAGCGGAGGCACCTCGGCCGTAAGGAATGCGGATGAAATGGAGGCGGTGCTTGATCTGCAAAACATGAGATGTAAAATTTTATAGATAAAACTTCGGGCATAATCTGACCTATTCCGACGTGATGGCTAGCAGTGAAAGGTCATGTCCGGGCGTAAAAGCAAAAGCATGCATTTTTTTTCTTTCGATTGGACTTGTGCATGCAGATGTCAGAAGCTTCTGTCTTGTCATTCTCGTCCGTGGTGTGATCGCACAACACCTCGGCCATAAAAAGACATCTGGCGTGGTCATCTATGTAATCCTTGGCCATAACGAGGTGGCAGTGTCTTGTCATTTCGCCTTATGGCAAGTCGGCCGTAAGAAGAACATGTGGCATTTTTCGAAGGCGTAATCATGTCGGTGTCAGGTGTTGCTCAGCGTACATTTTTCGATTTTTACGGCCTGCTATACGTCTCAGCTTGTCATGTCTGAGGTCATGCCCGACGTGTTAATGCTCGGTCGACGTATCCGAATCCACTCTGTGCACAAAAAGAAATATCGATTAGATGACTCGATATAAAATAAAAATAAGATGCCTAATAAAATAAAACTATCTCCCAACACTAAGATATTAATTAACAACTAATTAGGCTAGTCTAAAAAAAATATAAATAAATAAATAAATAAAAAGATAGAAATAGTTTTGATTTATAGTCGTCAGCTTGACTTAGTTCTGATGAAAATCAAGGCCTATTTTGCTCTTCCCCCCTTGGATTTTTCTCTGTGTTACTTGGGAGAGAGCCCGGTGTACGTCCAGTCAGTTGTGCCGCCATCTGGCCCAGTTGTCTTTTCAGATTTCGAATGGATGCATCCTGACTCGTGGCTCTAGATTTCATATTCTTTTGCAACGCTTGCATTGTGTCTATGATCTGTGCCATCATCTCCTGCATATGATTTGATGATTGATATTGGGGAGTATCAGGCTACCTTTTCAGTATATAATCTTTTGATGGACCAGAAGATTGGCCTTGATTCTGATTATAGGCAAACTTCGGATTATGTCTCCAACCTTAATCGTTGCTCCTGTAAAATGGATTGGAAATAACGTTAGCATTTTCAATTTGATTTGTATCTGAAGTGTTACCTGTAGGGCTATAATTGCTGGAATTTCCCATTAGTGACATCATCTGCTCGAATTTTTTATTAAGTGACTCCAGCTGAGCCACTATTTCTGAAGATTGTATTCCTTGTGTAGCATGTACATCATGAGTTCGGCGAGATGGTCTTCTTTCTTGGCTCGACTTGAGGGCTACAACTTCAATTATATCTTGTATCTCACTAGGACGTTTAGATCCTAGCACTGTCCCTCCTGCTGATTGGTCGAGTTTGTCTTGATCTGCAGCTCGCAATCCATGGTAGAAATCTTCCATCACTTGCCATTTTGGAATTCTGTTGTCAGGAACTCTGGCTAGTAGTTCCTTACATCGTTCCCATGCCTCATATAATGTCTCGTTATCGTCTTGAACAAATGCCCTCAATTCTATTCGATATTTGCCTACCTTTTGTGGTGGACAATATTTTCCAACAAACTTTTCTACCAGCTCCAACCAAGAATGAACCGATCCTGCAGGCAAAGTTTTAAACCAAGTGGAAGCTTTGTCACGTAAAGATTGAGGAAATAATAATAAACGAATAACTTCAGAAGAAACATTATTATTTCTAAAGGTGCTCAGAGTGGCAAGAAATTTGTCAAGGTGATCATGAGGGTCTTCATGAAATCCTCCTCCAAATTGGGATGCTTGTATCATCCTCACGATTGCAGGATTTATCTCAAAATTATTTGCATTAATATCAGGTAGCACGATGCATGATTCTCGATCACTGTATCTGGCCGAGACATATTCTCTCATAGAAAGCTCTGCTTCATCTTCTCGCCGATTATTATGTGGTGGAACCAGTTCATTTTGTTGCTTTAGTCTCTGATTGTCGCGTGCTTGTTCCGCCATTTTTCTTATATTTCTTCGTAATCGATGATAGGTTCTTTCAATTTCAGGATCAAATTCCAACAGTGGATTTGAACTCCTAGTGCGCTTATCAGAAGATTCCAGGATTGGTTGTGATTTAATTTTCAATTAGTACCTGCAACAACCAATTTTCAGTAAGATAAAAGAATAAAATAAAAATATATACAAGAAGAAAGAAATGCAGATAATAGGTCATGAAGAAATAAGATTTAAATTGATAAACATAAAAAGTCTTTCGGTTATTATCAAAAATTTATTAGGTTGTCAAAATTAATGTCCGAAAGAAATTAACCTAATTATTGCCACCAAAATTTACAGAAAAATTATCAAATACGGCGAAAAATCAAAACTCGAAAACCAATTCAAATGCCAAACATTAATATCGACCGAAAGAAAGTAAATCACTTAGATAGTCGTAAAAATCAAGCACTCGTTCGACTTTAAAACTTGGAAGAATTAACGATGATGTAACAAACAGCACAAAACGAATCAGAACTAATTTGCGTCCGTAAAGTTAATAATCAGACATTAGCAAAAATTATTTTCAGAGAGGAAATAAGATTAATCGGCTGCAATACAGAAATAGATTTACGGCCGAAATTAGATCAGTAATCCGAGGCTCGTTCGGCCGCAAAAACCATAGAACAGTGTCGAAAGTGATTAATCAACGTGAAGGCGTAAAACTTGTTGGATTATGGCCGAAACAAAATCGCAAGATGGCGTAAAAATTAACTGAATTATGATGGACAAAAGAGGATTAAATTGACTCTGAGCGTAAAGAATCGAAGTCGACAGCCTTTTGGCCGTAAAACAGAACATGTTTTCGGCCGAAATAAAAATTGAATGAAACGTCGCCAAATGAATCATTACGGCCGTCAAAGAATACATTCGTACGGGGCATAAATCGGACATTAATCAATGAAGATTAAGTCAAAATGTGCGCCAACTAGGGGGTAATCAAATCAGTATGGTGGCGTAAAAATGAATGTTCAGAAGAGATCAACCGGTAAAACAAAAAGCTATCCACGTCTCGGTCGTAACACAATTTATATCAGAAAATTGAAATACGAATCCAAGCGACAAATAAAAATTACGGCCGAGATTATTAAGAGATCAATTCTCGGCCGAGATGAAAATTCAAGCCGTAGAAGGAATAATAACACGGAATCATGCGCTTAATCCATCCAATACGAAAGAGAATCAAATCGTCATTAATAAAGTCAAATTTCGACAGTAAACAAAATGAAGAAAACAATTCTCGGCCGTTAATCAATATTGAAAATAAGAGAGAAATCAATTCGATCATAAAGTGAATCTCGACCGTAAAGATAAAAATTGTCAATTAAACCGAAATGAGGTCACATCAATCAGAAATATATATTAAGGCTGAAAAGAAGTCAACATGATTGGCCGTAAAGGAAAATAGGGTTTCGGTCGAAACAAAAAAAATAGAATTAAACTTATTCTTATGTTGACAGAAGAATCGTTACGGCCGAGAAGGAGTAAAATTCATGCGGATGATCCATTACGGCCGAGACAGACTAAATCGCTTTGGCCAAAACAAAGTCAAATCAAAAGTTCAAACTATTAAAACTTTACGGCCGAGAATGAAAGTCGAAACTGATTCGAATAGGGCATAAAAAATTTAAACCATGGATAAATCGGGCGAAACAAGGTCAAATCAATATCCATTACTCATGGCGTAAAACAACGTTCGGATAAAAACATTATGACCATAAAACAGAAGATTAGAACTCAAAATCAATATTGTAAGGCCGTAATCGGTAAAGCCAAGAAAATAAATCAAAGTCGTAAAACCATAAGTCGACAGTGTAATCCGGAAAATCCAATCGACGTCGGATTTTAAACCGAAAGTCGACAAATTTAAAAATGTTGTGACCTTTATCTGCAAACGAAAAAAAAATTAGATTATTCACAGAAATAAAAATAATTAAAACAAATAGTACATATTTATAGAGAATTTATTTACAGAAATTTATTTACATCTCCTAATAATTCATAAAAATCAGAAATTAATTAATAAAATATTTCCCGGCAACGGCGCCAAAAACTTGATGCGTTGAAATGATGTAGCAAAATAAAATCGCTAGCAAGTGCACTAGTCGCTCAAGTAATATAGTAAATAGGAGTAAGAGTGTCGAACCCACGAGGAATATTATTAATTCAATATCTGAATTTATAAATTAATAAGAGAGAAAAAACATGAATTTTGAAAATGAGTTTTAAAAGATAAAGAAAATAAGATAAAGATAAGATAATGGTGTTGAAGTTAGGCCTTAGGATGAATATTTTAACCATAAAAGATAAATTTAATCTTTAAAGATGGATTAGAGTCTCCCTAAAGTAATCTAACATGATTAACTTGTGGTCTCCATGACTGGCATCCCTCAATCTAATCATATAGAACTATCTTAATTTAATAAGAATTGAAGTCTCCACGACTGGTACCCCCAAAATCATATTAAAATTAAGATGCATTAAATTGAATTCTCTAGACTATTAATCACTCCACAAACTGGTATAGATTAACAGACCACACAAACTTGATTCTTCACACACTAGTTATCAAATTTGTGTCAATTATTAATTCCAAATAAAATCAATTATAATTAGTATAATGAATTCTGAAATTAAACACTCCACAAATTGGTATAGCCTAATTCAGAAATTTAATTAACTAATATAAAAGCATTAAGCACAATTAATAATTGATCAGAAAAGATTAAAGCAAATAAAATAGGGTCCAAACATTTCCCTTCAATTAATAATCTCCTAAAATAATAATCCTAAAAACATGGAGTTCATCCTAGAAATTCCGGAGAGATAATAAAATACAAATCATAAAAATTGAAAGAATTACACCCAAAATGGAGATCTCGAATTTGGCAAACAGTCGGGCAGCCTCTCGAACTTGATCAGGGTCGCGATCAACCTCCAACTGTCGCACCTCTCTCCTCTTGGTCGTATCCTGCAGAGCTCACGACTCGCCGTGGAAGAAACCTGAACTTTCGAGCACCCTTTTGAAACGACGGATTCTTCACGTATTTATAGGGTGCGGACGGGTCTTCCTGTTGATCGTGATGTACGGCCGAATTTAAATTCACGGATAAATCTCGGCCAAAAATGATAATTCTTCTAACTATTACACCCAAAAGATAAATCTTTTTATCTTTACCCCCTTTTAATCTCGGCCAAAATGAAATTCTTTTATCTTTACGCCCTATGGATCTCAGCCGTAATAAAGAATTTAATCTTGTTACGCCCAAAAGATAAAATCATTTAATTGTTACCCCCTTTGAATCTCGGCCAAAAAGTGATCATCTTCTTTGTAATCTCGCTCAAAATATAAAATCCTTTTATCTTTACCCCTTTGAATCTCGGCCAAAATGAAATTCTTTTATCCTAATCTCGGCCGTAATGATAAATTCTTCGGAATTTCGGCCGATACGGCACAATCCATCTAAATCTCGATTTTTCCTGCAAAATAATTATCAAAATTTAATTAATCCATCCACAATTAAAATATTCAGAGAATTAATAATTAAAATTGATAAATCCGGAATTACGATAAAAAGTGACTAAAAATGATGCATGCCATGATCAAATTACAGAAAAATTAATTAAAATAATAATCTAAAATATGTTGTATTTTGCATGCATCAGTTGCTTAGTTAGATGCTTATTGAGCTGTGGGAACAGCCATTTTCATGATTGAATCAAAGCTGGACATTTAATGATAACTTGATCCATTCCATCCTTAATTAATCTAGATGAACCCCAAATCCTAGAAGAACCTTCCTCATTGATAGTTAAACATTTCTAGCCATTAATTTAGCATTTATAATTCAGTTTCGCAAAAGTTTTCAAGACCCCAAAATCTGTTATCATTCTGCACTTGTTAAAAAACTGTTTTCACTTCCAATTAAAAATCTATTTTTGCTATCTTAATTAGGATTAATCTAAAATATTTTTAGGTAGTTTAGGACTTCAAATCTTTGTGCATATGACAACCTGAGTCTACTACAACCTACCTGTGCACTTGCAGCTAGTGAGTTGGGAGGCCAAAAAATTTAAAATTTGACATTAAATTTCAGCAAGTTATCACTCAAAACCCAAATATCACTATCAGAATCCTGTCCACAGAAATCACAGTTGCAGCCCTTCCTTCAGCTCCTTTCCTTGCTTCCTTCCTGCTCAAACCCTTCCAATGGCCAGCCCTCTTTCTCTCTAGGGTTTCTCAGCTTATGTATGACCTCCCCTCATCCTTGGATGAAGATGAGAAGGTTCTATTAGGCCCTGATTCAGCCATGTGTCCTATCCAGAAAAATATCTGTAGGTGCCAACTTTTTGGACAGCCAAAAAGCAAGTGGTCCCCACTCCTTTTTCCTCTTTGCACAGCCCTCTTTTCCCTACTAGAAAGGCCAAAATAGCAAGCATCAAAGTCCTTGAATAGGATTTTAATGAATAAGGATTAGGACAATGATAATTATTAACTCAAACATCAAATGGGATTTGGTGTTGTGCAGGAATGAAAACCATAATTAAAATTGATAACTTTGAAGCTCAGAATGATAACTTTACACATTTCATGAAAATTGTCCCAATATGGGTGGTTCAAAGCATTGGAGACATCAAAGGGATTAGGATGGCAAGTGAATGAGGTCAGAAATCAAATGTGGATAAGATTTCATAGGAATGATAACTTTGGTGCCAAAAACGATAACTTGATGCCATAAAAATGATAACTTGTCATAACTTTGGTTGTGGTTATCCAAATGTGATCAAATTTGAACAGCAATGAGTTAAGACAGTAGTTTGATGATTGACTAATGCCTTTGTGCAGAATTGATAGCTTTGCATAGCGAAATGATAGTTTTTTCCTTAAACGATAACTTGACACTAAAAAATAATAACTTATGAAATGGAGTGATAACCTTGCACAAATTGAAATATGGTCATCCAAATATGAATAATTCATGATGGCAAGGGATTTGGAGCAAAATAATCACTAGAAATCAGCTCAAATGGAAAAATGATAACTTTGCACATTGGAATAATAACTTGTTCAAAAAATGATAACTTGACATAGAATTGACATATTTATGGATTTTAGCAATTCAGAACCTCTATGCACATGGAATTAAGTATAAAATGAGAGAGATCAGCTAGTTATCACAATCCATGAATTCCAAGCATAATTGGCCAAAAGTTGGGCAAAATAAGAGCTCGATATGGGTGAAATGCATCTAAAATGGGATAAAAACCTATTGTGATCAGCTATTGATCACCAGCCCAATTGGCATCAATGAATCCAACAAGTCGTAGACTTCCTCCATGATAGCACAGTGCAAGATCTGCAGTACCCTTGAGGTATCTCATGATTCTCTTCACCGCCTCCAGGTGTTAGCGTCCCGAATTAGCCTGATATCGACTAACTAAACCCATGGCAAAACATATGTCCGGCCGAGTACACATCATAGCGTACATTAGGCTGCCGACCACACTCACATGGGGAACATTAGACATTTCCTTCTGTTCCTCTAGAGTTTTAAGGCACATGTCCAAGCTTAGAACCTCACCTTTCATAATAGGAGTGTCAATGGGTTTGTAGCCATCCATGCAGAATCGTTTCAAAACTTTCTTTATATATGATTTCTGTGACAAAGTAAGGAGTCGTTTGGAACAGTCGTGTTGAATTTTCACACCCAGTATGTAGGCTGCTTCACCCATATCCTTCATCTCAAACGACAACCATTGCTTAATGGTAATGACAAAATCTATATTATTTTCAGCTATCAAAATGTCATCCACATATAACGTCAGGATAGCAAACTTATCCTCGAACTTATGAACATACACGTAGTGGACTTCTTCAATCATGTTAAAACCATACGAAATGATTGATTCATGGAATTTGAGGTACCACTGTCTAGATGATTATTTTAATCCATAAATGGACCGACGCAGTCTGCAAACTTTGCGTTCTTCTCTTTTTACAATGAAACCTTGAGATTGCTCTAGGTAAATTTCATCGTCTAGTTCTCCATTGAGAAATGCAGTTTTTACATCCATCTGATGTAATTCTAAGTCCATATGTGCGACTATAGATAATATTAGGCAAATTGAAGTAAACCTTACAATAGGTGCAAAAGTTTCTTCACAGTCAATACCCACTGTTTGGGTGAAACTTTTCGCCATTAGGTGGGCTTTGTATCTTTCAATTGATCTATCCATGCCATGTTTAATTTTGAGAACCCATTTGTTCCCAATTGCCTTACGGCCTAGCGGAAGGTCAATCAAGTCCTAGACTTGATTTTTCTGCATGGACCCTAACTCTTCCTCCATTGTCTTAATCCATGCTTCCTTAGCAGGGGACAAGAGAGCCTCTTTCATAGATTTTGGCTTAAGTTCATCTTCCAGACTTATTATGTTGACCTCATGTGGTCCATGTTCATGCAGCCCTTTGATTTCAAATCGTCGGCGCGGAACACGTTTTCTAGTAGTCCGTCGAAGAGAACTTTCGGGTTGGTTAATTGGCGATTGTGAATCTCTCCCACTCGGATTGGGACTGAGAAGAAAAACTCCTCAACGGGTTGATCCCCTTGTGGCGCCAACTCAGGATCTTCTTCTTCATCTAGGAGAAGTCCATTGTCTATCTCGCCTTGTGGCAAACTTATTCTCTATGAATGTCATATTTCCACTTTCGATTTCCGTTACCGTATCATATTCTCTTTCTCCTATAAATACATAGCCCTTGGAAGTTTCACAATATCTTATAAAGATACATTTCTGCTCTCTAGGACCCAACTTCCCATACTTATGGGAGTTGTTTAGAACATAAGTTGCTCTACTCCAAGGGCATAAATAACTAAGGTTAGGCTTTCGACCTGTCCAAAGTTCCTAAGGCGTGGTAGGAATGGATTTCGATGGTAAATGGTTTAAAATGTAGGCAGCAGTCAATAACGCATCTCCCCAATACGAAATTAGAAGATTAGCTTGTGCCATCATGGATCGAACCATATAAAATAAGGTACGATTCCGTCTTTCTGTAACACCATTTTGTTGCGGAGCTCTTGGTACTGTTAGTTTCCTAACTATACCCTTTTCATTACATAACTTTTTGAATAACTCAGAGAGATATTCCAGTCCACGATCGGTTCACAAGGCTTTAATCTTGCGATCCACTTAATTTCTGTCATGTTCATGAATCATACAAAATAATACAATGCTTTGGACTTATGAGAAATCAAGTATACAACACCGTAACATGAATAATCATCAATAAATGTGATGACATAAGAAAAATTGTGTCTTACATGAACATTGATCAGACCACATATGTCCGAATGGATTCATTGAAGTGGGTACTCGGCGCATTTTTTCATCCCAAATGGCGTTCTTATTTTCTTGTCAGCTAGACATTCCTCACAAGTTAGAAGATCAAGTTTTGCGAGAGACCCCAAGGCTTCTCTAGCAAGCCTATTCATTCGGTCTTGACCAATGTGTCCTAATCTGGCATGCCAAATATTGACACTTTCATTCATATCAACAGATGACATAAAAGAATAACTATTAGCAACATATGCTATATTTAAAACATAGAAACCATTATTGAGAAAACCATTGCATAGAAGAACATTGTCAAGACATATTGTCATTTGTTTCATCTGGAAACTTATTACATAACCAAGCTTGTCTAATACTGACACAGAAAGTAAATTTCTTCTAAAAGCTGGAGCATATAGAATGTTATGAAGATAAAGAATTTGGACGTTGCAAAGTTCTAACTCTTCTAAAATCCATTTGCTCCCCGCACTTATTCGACGAAATTCCACGAAGGCCTCGCGATCACTTGCTACATGGCCGGTGGCTCTTGAATCTACAATCCACGAAGGATGAGTTTCAGCAATTAAGGTACAACTTGAGACATAAGAAAAAGACTTGTAGTCAGGACAAACCGTCTTTGGCTCAGTGAAATCACGAGCAAAGTGACCACATTTGCTACAATTGTAGCATTTTACTTTATTCATGTCTACCTTGCCGCCATGTTTTCCACGTTTGCACTGGTGGCCTTGGGTTTTCTTCTATCCAGCATCTTCGCTCCTTTTATTTGGTTGCGACTTATGTGACCTTTTTCTTTTGGATTGGGAACCAGCTCTTTGTCCACCATTGTCAGCAACTGATGCTTCAGAGGATTGGTTCATGGCTTGAAGGGCCTCGTCCTCCATTTCAATGTGACGAGCGGTTTGGTCAAAAGTTTTGACACCTTCGTTGTGCATCAAATTACAACTCATATGTTCCCAACTTTTTGAAAGAGAGCGGATTAGAGCTTGCACCTGTTGCTCGTCATCGAGCACTTGTCCCGCACTTTTGAGTTCACGGATCATATTAGACATCTCCTGGATATGCTCCCTCATCGTATGATTTGGTCATTTTCGATAAGAATCAAATTTGACTGTGAGCATCCGGCGCTTAGTGGTCGTGGTGACCCCATACTTATTGCGGAGCGCCGCCAACATTTCGAATGTTGTCTTATAGACTTTGAATTCGCATAGGAGGAAATTATTCATCGTGCTCAGGAACGTAATGCGAGCAATGCGATTCTTTTTTGTCCAGGCCTAATAGGCCTCCATGTCCCTCTAGCGATGGGCATTATTTCAGGTGCAGGTTCATTGACAACATGGTTAATGGTCTCCAAGACCTCTTGTTCTTTTAGAAGATATTAGACCTTGCGGTACCAAATATAATAATTATCGTCATTAAGCTTCTCATTCTTGTTCAGGTCAGTAATTATTATTTTAGAACCCATGGTCTAGTTTGGTCTTAAAAAATAGGAGAAATCAGTGTTATGCATGTTGCAATTTTGTTCGCAAACAGCATAAAATAATGAAATAACAATATTCATGAAGTAGTGACATCGAGAGGTTGTTAGACTCCTACTCATCTCCCACTATCTCGAAGAAATATTATCATTCATTATTTTAACAATGCGACAAAATTAATCTGTGTTTGAATATTGAATCAACACATAATTCAAAATTTTCTATTCTATGCATTTTGAATCAGCTTATAATTCAAAATCACCGAAATTCATCTCGTGTGGTGCACCACATTATTTCTAATATAACCAGGACAATCAGGGCTCGTGCAACGGGAGCTCTTCTCCGAGGGGTGCCGATATTGACATAGTTCGAATCAAATTATGATCCGGTCTGAGTTCAACTCTTGAAATCTAGTCAAAGATTCTAACCAGTTCATCTATAACTGGCTGAGTCTTATTGTACAGACAGTAATACCCATTTGGATCATGATTCTTAGACATCATAATAAGCAAAGATAAGTAAAGCAAAGACAAAGCCACGGGATTGCTATGTGCCGTCCCATTATACAGAACAGGGATTACAGAATAATATTGAGAGGGGCAGGTAGTTAGCTGAGGAGACAGCGAACCTACTAGTCTTCAATGACCAATGTTCCTGAGATTTCAGGTCCTCTCCCACCTGTATCTCGAAGAAGGGTGCTGCAATGGTCATACTCCTTCCCAAAAGAATATAATAATGAGCCAGAGGGACAGGTAGCTAACTGAGGAGACAGTGAACCTACATGTTCTTAAATGAACATTGTTCCTGGGGTGCAGGTCCTCTCCCACCTGCATTCCGAAAAGGGTGATGCATTGTCATACCCATCCCCTTTATGGGCTTACTGTCTTTACAGATTCAGAGAGGCACCTCTGGCATTTCAAATCTAGTAAAGTCGAGCTCGCATATGACAACTAACTTTAAGGACACTATAGTAATATAAAAGATGTAGTGCAACTCACAGCAAAGCAATGTAAAGTAAAGTATTGCAAAGTAAAGCATAGAACATGGTATGGTACAAATAACATAGAGTACAGTAAAGACAAGGTATAGTCATAATAAGGAACATAGTACATATGTCAATACAGTAAAGTATGGTACATGGCCCCTTATAGTCAATGTATAGAAGTCAGAGTATTTTATTGTTTATCAATAATACATCTGTTATTGATTATTATTGATCCTTATTTTATCGTCTATACTTCTATTGAACTGGGCATTTTTGCTCATGGGTATTCGATTCCCCTGCATTGGAATTTTTGTAGGTGAGAATGCTGCTTGATGAGGTGTGGGAGTGCTCAGAGCTTGGAGGATGCTGCACATGACTATTCCATTATCTGCCTTTGATATTTTGACATTTGAACTTCCGCAATAAAGACTTCTATTATATTGATGCCACGTATGTCATGTTGTTGAATGGTCATGGTCAATAGTGTAGTAGGCAGTGTAGCGCTCCCGGGGTGAATCTGACTGCCTACGTGGCAGGAGGGGCGATTTTGGGAGCATTACAGTTTGGTAACAGAGCCTAAGTTCTTGGCTCTTCATTGATCATAGTAGAGTAGATATTCATGTATAGTCATTATTGTTCACGTTGTCTCATAACTCAAAGTAAAGTCATGTGCAAGCTTTTCAAGTATCTGCGGCTCCACTCCTAAGTGATAAGTACATTCTCATGTAGATTATACTTATATTATTGAATTAACTCATTTTCATAGATGCCTCTGCGCCGCATAACGTCCAGAGTGGTACGTGGCGGGAGAAGAGTTTTCTGGGTAGAGGAATCCATTATGCACCCCCCAACTCCTCTAACTCAAGAACAGATACAAGCATGGGCATAGGGTCGTGGACGCGGCCGTGGACTTGCGATTCCACCACCACCAGCTCCAGAGGTACAGGAGCATTCTGACTTGGAAAGCATGGGAAGTAATCAACCTGTGATGCCTTCCCCACCAGCTTAGGTGTCTGAAGAAAGGGAACAGAGAAGGGAGATACAGAGTATGGAGTGAGTAGGTGCAAAGATATGCTCGAGCAGCCCTCTAAGTTCATCATAGAAAAAATCCCTTGTTGCAAGTGTCTGATAACAAGAATGACATTTTCTAAGGGCATCCCTTTCGTTCATCCTCCTCCACCTCCTGCTTCTCCTCCTCCACCCGAACCACTAGTACAGCAAGGACGCCAAGCTCCCCTTCCTTGCACGATACAAGAATTTTGGAGGTCGAAGCCTCTGACGTTCAATGGTGACGGAGGAATAGAGGTAGCCGAATAGTGGATGGAGACTATGGAAGAAAAGTTTGACATCCTGGACGTTCCAGAGAACAAGAAAGTACTATTCGTTGGGGATACTCTCTTGAAAGATGCTAAGGAGTGGTGGAAAGCAAAGAAAGCCACCAGTTTTTCGGATGAAAGGATCGTTGACTGGGAGGACTTCCGCAAGGCATTCGAGACGCGCTTCTTCCCTGCGTTCCAAAGGGATTTGAAGCAGAAAGAATTCCTGAACTTAGAACAAGGGACCATGACAGTGTCTCAATATATGACCAAGTTCGTTCGACTAGAGAAGTACTCAAAGCTAATCATGGACGAACAAGACATAACGAAGCGTTTCGTGGATGGGCTGAATCCCACCTTGAGGGCCTAGACAAGATCAGGAAATTGCAAAACCCTGGATGAGACGGTCAGTCTGGCTACAATGACTAAAAAAGACCACCGAAATCTTCAGAAGTACAAGGGGGTCCAACAGAACGTAGGGCAGAGTTCTCAGCAGCAACAATAGTTCTAGGAGAACAACCGTCACCACCAACGACGGGATAACCGGCCCCGCCCATATCCAGTGCCTCAACAATACTATCGCCCTCAGCAACAGCCATACCGCCTTCCACAACAAGCTCATCCACCACAGTAACAACCACCACAGCAACAGAATCAACGACCCCCTCAGCAGGAGCCAAGGCACTCAGTTCAGCACAGCAGCCTCCAAGAGTCCCTCAGGCACCACCCGCATAAGGTGAGCAGGTCTTATGCAACACCTGTGGCAGGACCCACGCAGGGGAATGCCGTATGAAGACTAGAGCGTGTTTTCACTGTGGTGGAATGGGCCACATTGCAGTGAATTGCCCAAGGCGTGGGCAACAACTGGTGCAAGACAGACTCTTCAACTTGGAAGAGGACATTCCACTAAATGACACTGAGGTCATTCGAGGTACGCTTTTCGTAACAGAACTCCCAACCACTGTGCTATTTTGACTCTGGTACCTCGCACTCATTCATATTTGAAGAATGTGCCACCACTTTAGGAATAACTACAACTTAGAGCATAAGATGAGTATACTGACTCCACAAGGAACCCTAGTCACCACTAAATATCTCCCTAATGTATCAATAGAGATAGATAAAAAGAACTTTTTTGCAAATCTTATCATTATCCCTATGAGAGATTATGATGTAATTTTGGCATGGATTGGCTAACCTCTCATGATGCATCTATATTGCACAAACAAAAGAAAGTTGTTATAGGTACACTAGACGCAGGCAAGGTCATTTTCAGAGGCATAGCCCGCAAGGAACCAAAAATTATTGTGTTTGTCATGAAGGCACATAAACTTCTTCAAAAAGGATCTAGATGTTATCTAGCAAGTGACCAAAATAAAGGAACCAATGAACACCCCTCGGGACATAGAGGTTGTGAGGCAATTTCCTGATGTCTTCCCTGAAGATGTTAGTGGTCTACCACCCAGAAGGGAGATAGACTTCCATATAGAAGTAACACTTGGTACAACACCAATCTCCAAAGCCCCATACTGCATGGCTCCGGCAGAGATGAAGGAGTTAAAGACACAGATTCAAGAATTACTGGATAAGGGCTTCATTAGACCTAGTGTGTCACCATGGGGTGCACCAGTCCTTTTCGTCAAGAAGAAGGATGGCTCATGTAGACTTTGTATCGACTATAAAATATTGAACAAAGTCACAGTAAAGAATAAATATCCACTACCTCGCATCAATGACTTATTTGATCAGTTGTCCAAAGCAAAGTTTTTCTCCAAAATTGATCTGAGGAGCGGCTATCATTAGCTCAGGGTAGCCGAAGAAGACGTTCCAAAGATTGCCTTTAGATCACGATATGGGCACTATGAGTTTCTTGTAATGCCGTTTGGGTTAACCAATGCCCAACAGCATTCATGGACCTCATGAATCGGACCTTCAACGAACATCTAAATAAGTTCGTGATTGTCTTTGTCGACGACATACTCATCTATTCTTCAAGCATAGAGAAGCACAGGGAGAATCTGAGGATAGTGTTGGAGACTTTGCGAGCAAAAAAATTATACGCGAAGTTTTTCAAATGTGAATTTTGGTTAGAAGAGATGATGTTTCAGGACCACATCATCTTCAAAGATGGGATCTCAGTCGATCCAGCGAAGGTAGAAGCAGTATCCAACTGGTCTCAACCATAGAATGTCTCTGAGATCAGAAGTTTCCTTGGTTTAGCAGAATACTACAGACGATTTATCAAGGACTTCTCTAGGATTGCATTGCCGCTGACCAAGCTTATCAGAAAAGGAGAAAAGTTTATCTGGTCACCCAAGTGCGAAGAGAGTTTTCAAGAACTAAAGAAGAGGCTAACCTCAGCACCCATCCTCACGTTACCATCCAGCAATGGTGGTTACGTAGTCTACAGTGACGCCAGTGGTACAGGACTGGGGTGTGTGTTGATGCAACATTGGAAGGTAGTAGCATACGCTTCCTGACACCTGAAGAAACATGAGGTCAATTATCCAACACATGACCTCGAACTAGTAGCAGTAGTATTTGCCATGAAGCTCTGGCGCCATTACTTGTATGGAGAAGAATTTGTGGTCTACACAGACTACAAGAGCTTGAAGTACGTCTTCACACAGAAGGATCTGAATATGCGCCAAAGAAGATGGATGGAGTTCTTGAAGGACTATGAGTTTGTCATTAACTACCATCCTGGTAAAGCAAACTCTATAGCCGACTCTTTTAGTTAGAAATGGGAAGGATCTGCTGCCTTCATGCGCCTTCGACAGTTTGAACTCATGGAGGAACTCTTCCAATGGGCACCAAGGGCAAGACATGACGGATCACTGATGATGATGCAATGTATAGTACCAGACTTCATAGGAAGAATCATTGAAGCACAGGTCGAAGATCCAGACTATCAAACAATGATGATAAAGACTAGTCTCGAGACTATTAACTTCAATGTCTCGTCAGATGGTGGCATAAGGTACCGCGATCACCTATGGGTGCCAAACAATTCTGAATTAAGGAGAGAAGTGCTTGATGAATGCCATAAATCAGAGTTTGCTATTCACCCGGGGAGTACAAAAATGTATAAAGATGTGCAAAGAAGTTTCTGGTGGTCAGACATGAAGAAGGAGATCGCAGAATATGTCTCCAGATGTATTGTATGCCAACAGGTCAAAGTGGAACATCAGAAACTTCAAGGGACCTTGAAGAGTCTAGGAATTCCACAGTGGAAGTGGGAAGAGATAGTGATGGATTTCATTACGGGTCTACGTCGGACTTAGAAAGGGCATGATGCCATTTGGGTGATAGTGGACCGACTCACCAAATCGGCTCATTTTCTACCCATCAAGGTAAAACAATCTCTTGAAAGTCTAATGGATCTATATGTGTAGGAGATTATTAGACTTCACGGGATCCCATCAACCATTGTGTCTGATAGAGATCCCAAGTTCATATCAAGATTCTGGAAGAGTCTCCAGAATACTTTTGGGACGAGACTTCGTTATAGTACGGCCTTCCATCCCCAAACTGACGGTCAATCAGAGAGGACGATCCAGACATGGAAGACATGCTGAGAGCATGCGCTCTGGATTGGCATGGCAATTGGGATAAACATCTTCCTCTCATAGAGTTCTCTACAACAACAGCTTCCATGCTAGCATAAAGATGTCTCCCTTCGAAGCATTGTATGGTCGACCATGTCGCTCCCCGGCTTGTTGGGGCGAAGTGGGTGAAAGAAAGATCTTGAGCGCTGAACTACAAAAGCAGACCCAAGAGTACGCAGACGGAGTTGAACTCATAAAGAAAAAGATAAAGTCAGCTCAAGATCATCAGAAGGCCAATGCGGACAAGAAGCGTCCAGAACACACATTCAAGGCAGGAGACCAAGTTTTACTTAAGGTCTCCCCCACCAAAGGTGTAATGCGTTTTAGCAAGTGTGAAAAATTGAGTCCAAGGTATGTGGGTCCTTTTGAGATCTTAGATATGGTTGGGGACTCAGCATGCAGGTTAGCTCTACCCTCGGCATATGTTAGAGTGCACAACGTCTTCCATGCCTCATTACTTCGGAAGTACAATCATGATTATGCTAATGTGATCCAAATTGATGAACCAAACCTCAAGGAGGATCTAACATACGAGGAACAATCCATAGAGATACTAGAGTATCAAGAGCACCAGTATGGAAAGAAGAGGATATCACTAGTCAAAGTAGCATGGAAGAATCATCAGGGAAAAGAGGCAACCTGGGAAGTAGAATCGGAAATGCGCGACAGGAACTTTTCGGTAAGACCTAACTTTTATCTAAATTCGATGATGAATTTTCTTTTAAGGGGGTAATAATGTAACATCTGCAAATTCCATAGAAGGAAAGGATTCAAAAATTGAATCCAATAACAATTAATGGAAGAATTTGAAACTGAATCAGACTAAAAAAAAGGAAACAACTGACCAAACGGCCGACCAGGGGAGAAAATCCCTCCCCTGATCGCGCCACATGATGGGCCGGCCCCTTGGCCGGCCGATGCTATAAAAGGGGATGCGAGGAGACCCTCGCACCCCCTTGGACTCCTGCCGACCGCCGCCCTCTCCTCGCCTCCCTCTGTCTCTCCGGTGATCATAATAAGCAAAGATAAGTAAAGCAAAGATAAGTAAAGCAAAGACAGCGAACGGGATTGCTATGTGCCGCCCCATTGTACAGAACAGGAATTACAGTATAGTATAGAGAGGGGTAGGTAGCTAGCTGAGGAGACAGCGAACCTCATAGTCTTCAATGACCAATGTTCTTGAGATTTTAGGTCCTCTCCCACCTGTATCTCGAAGAAGGGTGCTGCAATGGTCACACTCCTTCCCAAAAGAATATAGTACTAAGCCAGAGGGACATGTAGCTAACTGAGGAGACAGTGAACCTACATGTACTTAAATGATCACTGTTCCTGGGTGCAGGTCCTCTCCCAACTGCATTCCGAAAAGGGTGATGTATTGTCATGCCCTTCCCTTTTGTGGGCTTATTGGCTTTATAGATTCAGAGAGGCACCTCTGGCATTTCAAATCTAGTAAAGTTGAGCTCGCATAGGACAACTAACTTTAAGGACACTATAGTAATATGAAAGATGTAGTACAACTCATAGCAAAGAAATGTAATATAAAGTATTGCAAAGTAAAGCATAAAACATGGTATGGTACAAATAACATAGAGTACAGTAAAGACAAGTTATAATCATAAAAAGGAACAGAGTACAGATGTCAATACAGTAAAGTATGGTACATGGCCCCTTATAGTCAATGTATAGAAGTCAGAGTATTTTATTGTTTATCACTAATACATTTGTTATTGATTATTATTGATCCTTATTTCATCGTCTATGCTTCTATTGAATTGGGCATTTTTTCTCATGGGTATTCGATTCCCCTGCATTGGGATTTTTGCAGGTGAGAATGCTGCTTGATGAGGTGTGGGAGTGCTCAGAGCTTAGAGGATGTTGCACATGACTATTCCATTATCAAGTTTACTTCAATTGCATTTAGTGTTATGATTATCTTTGTTATTTATAGACATAATGCTATTCCGCCTATCGAATTTCTTCCGCCTGTTGAACTTTTTGAGATTTGTGATCTCTTATCATTTTGTTACAACCTGCATGGATGAACTATGCCTTTGATATTTTGACGTTTGAACTTCCGCAATAAAGACTTCTATTATATTTCTTATTATATTGATGTCACGTATGCCATATTGTTGAATGGTCATAGTCAATAGTATAGTAAGTAGTGTAGCGCTCTCGGGGTCAATCTGACTGCCTACGTGGCAGGAGGGGCGATTTTGGGGGCGTTACAAAAAATGATGAGAACTCATGTTGGCGCAAACCGACCAGAGTTCAATGTCCAACAAATAATGTGCAAATAATAAAATGTACGATCCCCCTACCTCATTTCAAGCTTAGCCGTTCGACGCCGAATCACGCCTTATCGTCATCGGATGTCACGCCTCTATCACCGGACACCGAGAACCCAAGAGAAGGAAATTCTTTTGACGATCGGCTCTAAGAATTTATTTATAGGGCTCTTAGTTATTTGATCTCCAATTCATATATAACTTATGATCCTAATCAAATTTAATCTTTTAATTAATCCTTTTTAATAAATTTTGATTTATTTTAATAATTAAATATCCCATAGTACATTTTTATCCTTAATTAAATTCCTCAATTTTCCCTTTATTTTTAGAATTATTAAATATAATAATATTAATGAGCATAATTTCTAAATAACAATATTAAAATATTCTTTTATTAATCACCAAAAAATTGGGTCATTACAGATACACCTTATCGTTGACCCATCGCCAAATTTGTGCGAGTGTATTGTTCCTTATTCTCTCCCTGCTTCTATCGTCCATATTCTCGAGCTTTGCAGCACTACTTTCAATTAGATTATAAAGGTTCTGCAATTTAGATAATCGTTCATCTAAAGTTTCCAAATAGAGAATTCATACATATAAGTACCATCCGACTAGGAGAATTAATGTCTTCTATTATAATTGTGTATTTTTTTTTGACACCACGGTTGGAAAAAAAAGATTGAAGTGATATCTGCGAAATTTTTTTTCCTTTTTAATGCAAAAATATGAATGGAAAGATGACAATAATATAATGATCTAAATCAAATTAGAGATGCAAAAGTTTGATACGAAAAACTCCTCAATATGAGGAGAAAATTACTAGATTGTCACTATAAAATAACAATATGCCTATACTAGGTTTATTACGAATAATCAATGTTTTGAACATCGGATCAGACCGACTGGTTCAACTGGTTCAACCGTGAACCGGCCGGTGATCCGGTCCGGTCAAGGTACAAAACCGGTTTTGATGTTGAACCAGAGAAAACCGGTTGAATCGCCCGATTGGACCGGACCGGACCGGTTGAACCGGTTCAATTCAAATTTTGAAAAAAAGAATTAAAATAATGACAAAAATATGAAAGTTGAAAAGGAAAAAAAAGAAAGAAATAAAAGAAATGTAAGGAAGGAAGGAATATGACAGGTATAACATTAAATAGGAATGAAAATAAAAAAAGGTAAATATTTGAAATTGCTTAGCATTAAAATAGAAAATTATTAAAACAGATAAATAAAGGAAATAAAAAGGAAAGTGATAAAAAAAAAGAAATAAGAATAATTTAAGATAAACTTTATTAATATAGCATTTATATCATTAAATAATAGATATTAAATTAATAATAATCTATTTATATTTAAATATTAATTATTATTACTTATCATTATTAAAACTTTTAACAAATTAAAATTATGTTATATTAATTTTTAATATTATTAATAGGTTATTAGTACAATATTAATATACTACATCATATAACTTATATTATATCTCTATAATTATTATAAATAATATTATTTTAATAAAATCCGGTTCAATCCGGTCGA
This sequence comes from Pontederia crassipes, assembly GCA_030549335.1. Taxonomy (NCBI): domain Eukaryota; kingdom Viridiplantae; phylum Streptophyta; class Magnoliopsida; order Commelinales; family Pontederiaceae; genus Pontederia; species Pontederia crassipes. The sequence goes on along the minus strand of CM060197.1, from coordinate 36,510,732 downwards.
ACCCGATCGGACCGATCCAACCGTGACCTGATAAGAAATCCGGTCCGGTCGTCGGTCCGGTTATGAAAATATTGCTAATAATAATAATAGTCTTTTCTTTGAATTACATAGAAAAACGCAATAATAATCTCAAACATATTTTGAATATTTTCTCCCAAAAATAAGAATAGGAATTGACCTCACGGAAATATAAAGAATAAATGATAAGATTATTGAGAATCATTGCTTGAAGTTTCGTACCAATAAGAACTTCTGTCTGAATCCAACCAGTTGTGTTGCATGAGGAAGACATATAAACTCCGCGCACAATCTTTATATCTCCTCCTCACGGCTTCTTTTTTTTTTGTTTGCCTTGAATTGAATTTCTACGTCAACTCGTCCTTTCCTTCTCTAATTTATTCTTATTCGCTATCGGCCCAACAGATTCCTTTCTCCCCCAAAAGATTATAATCCCATATGTTCGAAATCTTGAGGCAAATTACCTTTGCAGTTCTTATTCATAGGCACCCAGCCCCTTTTCTCCACAAATATGTCAACAAATTCTTTGAATTTGTTTCTACAGGCATCGTAATCAGCAGAAGGAAAATGAAAAAAACTTCCAGCAGAACTTCACGAAGTCCAGCCAAACGCACACGAGTTCTATGGTGGGGTCCAAAAGAACAAAAGTTGTGGTCAACACAATTTGTTCCACAAAATCTCCGTCAAAAAGTTCTGACTCGCTGCTGGAACTACGAAAGTTCTCGTCATCGTCGAGAACTCGCCTGGATACCCACGTCGCATTTTCCCTCGGTGGCTCTATCTCATTTACCAGCACGTGCATTTCGCCTTTTCTATGCATCGCTCTATCTCATCTCTCTGAGCTGGCCTTCCTCCTGTTAAATCATGCCTTGAATCCTACTTTAACTGGAAATATGTTTGGATCCAAAGAAGTAATAGGGAGACTTCGAGAGATGCTTGGATGAGAAGTGTAGGGACAGAAGGATTCCTACTCCTAGTAGGAATAGGAGTCGGCCGGTTTTCGATGTCCAGAAGGACATGACGGATTCTTGGAGGGCCGAGCTTCCTTCTTGGACCGAGGGGTACTTGGAGTCGAAGATCTACTCCTAGAAGGGTTGAAGATGTGAAGGGGCCATCCAGGACTTGTCCTAGTCCGAGTGGGACTACGATTGCCTTGGCGTGCACGTCCCGGGCGCGTCCGGGCTTGGCAGGGTGCGGAGGCCTGGCCGAATTGAACTTCAAGATGGACTTTGAAGGGGGATGGATTTCTCAGGGACTTCAGAAAGTCAGATTTTTACTCCTACTCTAAGGAGATTTTTCTAGAGAAGGGGCTTGCATGCCTAGTAGAATTAGGTCCTTAAGTTAGAGTAGGAGTTATTTCTCCAAGGCCCTATAAAAGAACTTGTAATCAAGGCTTGTAAGACCATCCTAAACAATCCTGGATCATCTGATCTTGTAATCCTCTTCTGTTTCTTCCATCTAATGCAATTCTGCGTCGCCTTAAATTTCTTGGTTTTTTCTCGCGATGCATAATTTCTCTCGTGCGGAAATCCTAACAAACTGGTATCAGAGCTTTAGGTTCGTCAGCGATTCTCGATCAAGCAGGGAGATGGCGTAGCACAACATGAACGTGGAAAAGTTTAACGGCAGGAATAATTTCGGGTTGTGGCAGATCAAGATGCGGGCGCTTCTAAAGCAACAAGGAGTCTGGGCGCCGCTCTCAAACGTGTCGAAGAACAAACCAAAGGAGGACGACTCGAAGGGCAAAGAAAAGGAGATCGACCTCGCAACTTTGGTGGCACAGGAGGAGAAGGCGCACTCGATGATTCTGTTGTGTCTGGCGGATGAGCTGATAATCGAGGTCGCAGATGAAGAAAAGACGGCCGGTCTGTGGTTGAGACTCAAGAGTCTGTATATGACGAAGTCTCTTACCAACAAGTTGTTGTTGAAGCAACGTCTGTTCTCTCTCCGCATGCAAGAAGGTACCCATCTGAAGGAACATCTTGATCAGTTAAATTATTTGTTGATGGAACTCAAAAATATCGATGTTAAGATTGAAGATGTTGCCCTACTTCTGTTGGTGTCTCTTCCTCTGTCGTATGAAAATTTCGTACAATCTGTTATCATCGGAAGAGACACAATTACTCTGGAAGAAGTAAGATCGAGTCTACATACTCGTGAACTTCGTCATAGGGCGTTTGGAAAGACTATGGAGACTCAGGCCGCAGGGTTGGTAACAACCACAGAAAAGACAAACCCTAAAAATGGTAAGTCGAAGTCAAAGAAGAACATCAATCCGAAAGACATCTACAACTATTGCAAAGAACTGGGTCACTGGAAGAAGGATTGCCCTAAGAAGAAGAAGAAAGACACGGTCGCTGCAGTAGCTCATCAAAATAGCGAATCTAATGATGATTGGGCTCTTATGATATCTGATCAGAGATGTTCAGAAGAGAATTGGATTCTCAACTCAGGATGTTCTTATCATATGACTCCGCACAGAGAGTGGTTCTCAACTTATCAGAATATTGATGACGAAAACTTCATCATAGGCAATGGTGCAGCCTGTAAAATAGTTGGAATCGGCTCAATTCAGATCAGAACTCATGACAATCGGGTGAGGACATTGACAAAGGTCCATCATGTTCCGCAACTGAAGAAAAATCTGATATCATTAGGAGTTCTGGACTCCAAACGATGTCGGATGGATGCCGCAGAAGATGTTCTCACGATCACCAAGGGTGATGTTGAAGTCATGAGAGGAGTCAGGCAAAAGTTCTTGTATACACTACAAGGCACAGTAATTTCTGGCGTGGCTGCAGTAGATAGTTCATCCAAATTAGAATCAGAAACATCCAAGTTGTGGCACATGCGACTTGGACATATGAGTCAGAAAGGGATGGACATCCTCAGCAAGCGCAATCTTCTGAATGGTCAGAAGATATCTGAAATCGGATTCTGTAAGCGTTGTATTTTTGGCAAGCAAAAATAACATCAATTCAGCAAAGTCGTGCACAAGACGAAGGCAACACTCGATTACATCCACACTGACTGTTGGGGTCCCTCTCGTGTTCCATCTCTAGGAGGTTCTAGATACTTCCTATCTGTGGTAGATGATTACTCAAGGATGACATGGGTATTCATGATGAAGCACAAGAGTGAGGCATTCGAAGCTTTCAAGTAATGGAAGACTCTGATGGAGAATCAGACATCGAGAAAAGTGAAACGTCTTCGTACCGATAACGGCTTGGAGTTCTGTTCGTCTGACTTTGATCGATTCTGCAAGGATGAAGGCGTTGCCAGACATCACACCGTCAGAGATACACCACAGCAGAATGGTGTAGCAGAACGCATGAATAGAACTCTTTTGGAGAGGGCACGGTGCATGCTCTCTAATTCTGGACTGAACAAGTCATTCTGGGCTGAGGCTGTTAGCACAGCATGCTACCTTGTCAATCGGAGTCCTGCAATTGTGATCGATCTGAAGACTCCCATTGAGGTATGGTCAGGAAATTCTGCTGATTATACTAATCTGAAAGTGTTTGGCTGTCCAGCATATTATCACGTCAGTGAAGGAAAGCTGGAACCAAGGGCCAAAGGAGTCTTTGTGGGATATGGTGTAGGTGTAAAAGGCTTCAGAATTTGGTCTCCCTCAGAGCAGAAGGTTATTCACAGTAGAAATATATCTTTTGATGAGATGTTTATGCTCAAGCAGAAATCAGATGTTGACTCAACAGAGGAGGGTGTCAACAAACAAGTGGAGTTTGGATTAACTCCAAAGGTAGAGTTTGGATTAACTCCAATTCAGAATGGGCCAGAAGAATCTCATCAGGTTGAACAACCAAAGTCTGAGGAGCAAGCAGAAGAAGCAACGACAAGTCTAGTTGCAGGACGTGCTCGCAGGCAAGTAGGTCCTCCTAAGCGTTATGGCTTTGAGGATATGGTTGCATAGCATTCCAAGTAGTTGAAGAGGTGGAATCGTCAGATCAAGCTACAAGGATGCTATCGCATGTGCAAAATCAGAACATGGATTGGCGGCGGCAGAGAGTGTTAGATATCTGATTGTAGGATTCAATTGAAGGTGGAGATTTGTTAAATAATGCCTTGAATCCTACTTTACCTGGAAATCTATTTGGATCCAAAGAAGTAATAGGGAGACTTCGAGAGATGCTTGGACAAGAAGTGCAGGGACAGAAGGATTCCTACTCTTAGTAGGAATAGGAGTCGGCCGGTTTCCGATGTCGAGAAGGACATGGCGGATTCTTAGAGGGCCGAGCTTCCTTCTTGGACCGAGGGACACTTAGAGTCGAAGATCTACTCCTAGAAGGGCTGAAGATGTGAAGGGGCCATTCAGAACTTGTCCTAGTCCGAGTGGGACTAGGACTGCCTGACGGGCACGCCCCGGGTGCGTCCGGGCTTGGCAGGGTGCCAGGCTTGGCGTTCAGGGACTTCAGGAAGTCAGATTTCTACTCCTACTCCAAGGAGATTTTTCTAGAGAAGGGGACTTGCATGCCTAGTAGAATTAGGTCCTTAAGTTAGAATAGGAGTTGTTTCTCCTCCGAAGATTTGTGTTTACAGCGACCTGCGATGAGACGAAGAATGACATTCGCGCTTAGGTACGTCAGTCATCCCTGCATTTTTTGCTCGGCCAACCAGTGCTTCCTCCGTTCTCCACTTCGTCATCTCGATTTGTTCTCTCCAAGCTTCATGCATCTTTGGCAGTGGTTGGGAAGGAGTAGCACAAGTTCGGAAGGATCTCTTTGTACTCGAGCAAGCATCCAACAGTTAACGCCTTCGACTTCGAGTGGGATCTCTCCTCGCTGTCTGTCGACATTTTCCCCATTTTGCCATTCCGACTCCTCAACTTCATCTTCAGGTCGGAAGGTTCATACGACAACACATGTCGCTGTTGCAGTTGGATCACTCCGTCTCTAGCAAAAATCCTAGGTAAACATTCATCTACGTTCGTTACTTCCCAATAACGCAAGATCTAGAGTTTTTGGTTGGGGATCCTTCCATGTTATAAGGTTGACCGACATTTTGTTATTCGATTTAGGAAACTACTAGTCGCATTTCCAAAGGCTTCTTTCGGGCTTCATAGGATGGCACAAGCGGGTTGCAACTTGAGGTAATTATGCAGTGAATATTCTGAACATGGGAAAGAATATGTACTAAGCTAATTGAAGTTTGTGAACATATTAGTGTACATAGTGAGGATTGTCAAGCCAACAGGAACTTATCGTATTTCAATTGTGAACATTAAGTGTCATCTACTTACCTATTTCATGATAGTGTAGTGTCATCTACTTGTGTGTGAAGGGTGTTGATAAACAAAATTTTGGGGTCACGATTAGTGTAAATTCAATGTGTACTCATTAGTTGAGATGAGAAGTATATTACTTAATGTACTGAATTAGGGTTTTTTTCCTTAATAAGCACTTGTTTCTTTATTTATTTAATTACGCTTGACGTCTGTTTGATATCAATTGCTCTCAATGTATTAATGTAGGCAGTTGTAGACCCAACATAGAAGTTTGCATCAAAGGTGTGGTCTTGACACCACCTGCTATACATGTTCTTATGGAAATAAAGTTCTGAGATAAAAATAAGTTCTTCTATTGAGTTTTAGTTTATTGCTAGATGCCATAACCAGATTGGATATGAATGTTGGTTGTAGATATATATGCTAGTGGATTTTTTTTAAATATTTCATAATGATTACATAAATTTCATAGATCTTATTGGTAGTTTGGAGTGTCCAAAATTTCATAGGACGTAGATTTGCTATCAAATATGCATGTTGTTGAATTACTCATTTGATTTATTATTATTTGATAATTCTAGATTCAATATTTTGTAATATGTTCAAGTTTCTACATTTGTTTGTTGTGTATCATAACTTAAATAGGATATCATTTTAGTGAACTCACTTATTCATTGCATTGATTGATGTTATTCCTATATCACCTTCAAACTGTGCAGCCCTTGTCTAGTATGTATATCACTCAAGCATTGACATATCAGCGTCTATTGTTAGTTAAACATAATTTAGTATTGACAACAAGTTAACGAAAACTTGATCATTGCCATGTTATCTTATGGGTGACATTTGTGTTATAGTGAGGAGCGGCTGAAACTTCACTAAAGTGTCATTGTCTCTGGGGAGGGAGGGGGTCACTTGAGTTTTTTTCCTTTATGTTGCCCTGTCCTCCTTCTAACGTAAATGACACCCCTATGTGGCAATGATGAATTGATTCATAATAGGTGTAGGGGAGAGGGGGGGGAGGGAATAGGCAATAGGAAGTGTGTAGGCTCTTTATGTTCGTCGTATGATCCTTGTAGGAGTTGTCATACAGGTACCTTCTTCATTGGTATTTCATTATTCTTGCCTTGACAGCTATGAGTTCCAACAAAGGGAAGGAGAAGATGGTCTCCACCAAGGAGAAAGCAAGATCGAGCCATTGGTCACCGAATATGGATGCATATTTTGTTGGGATGATGATGTAGGAAAACATCGAAGGTTTCCTATGAGATAATACCTTCGTTGTAGAATCATGCATGGAAAAGAATGTGCAACAAGTTTAACTTACACTTTGGTGAGCGGATGACTATCGACCATAAGAAAAGGAATTTCAAATTGTATAAAGCCCTAGTTAACAAAAGTGGGTGGGCATGGGATCCAGAGAAGTGCATGTCGGAGCCACCGGATGAGGTAATTATAGTTATTTACAACATATTTGTTCACCTCTTAATAGCCTTGACAAGTACTGACCTATGTTTTTCCTATAACAGGGAAACAAAGATTACATGAGGGTTATAAACAAACCGTACAATGACTTCATGTTCATGTTTGTGAAGAACATCGCCACTGGGAAGGGACATGTACGACCACCAACCTGGTGAACCTAGAAGAGGAATAAGATAGCTCCAACGATAATATTATAAACATGACCACAACCTTAGTTTTAGGGCTTGAGATTGAGAACCCTTTGTCTGACACCCAACAAACGTTGCCAAGTTCCCATGGCACCACATCATCCGAAAAAAGAACCAAGTCTGCTTCCACCCCCATCACATCAAAGAAAAAGAAAGTTAGTATGGAAGTGGGTTGGTAGCATAGGAAATCGCAATGAAGAAGTTGTAGCTCATGGAGGAAATGTTTGCCCTTCAGAAGAAGAACACCATTACTAATGAACGTTGGGTGAAGCTGGAGAAAAGAATGTCCAACCTTCCTTCACATGTTAAGTTGGCTATTGGTAACGCATTTAGACGAGAATGATTTATGGATGTTCATGTGGTGTGATGATCAAATGCTTGAAGGTTGGATATTTAGAAAGGTGGCTGATTATTATAGTCTACCCCTCCTACAATGCCAGCTATGGGGTTCACTACAACGATGTCTGAATAGGGCCATCCACATGCATCATTTGGGGGCAGCCTCTTTTACTTTCACAGTCACTTATGCAGCTTCACCGGCAATCCCCCATTGGTGACATCCGTGCATTTTTCCCTGGCCAAAGTGGTACCCCCAATCCCTTTGGCATGTATCAAGGGATGGCGACTCCGGTGGGGATGGCCAATCCATATTTCAGTCCTACAAAAGTAAGGCCTACAAACCTAGGTTATGCATTACTTTCTCATTGTTTTGTTCCGCCTAGATCCAGTGGGGTCAGGGCTTCCTCGAGCGACACGGAGTAGCATGTTTTGGTTGATCATCATGTAAAATTGCATATTGTCAAGTACTTTTGTATGCACGTACCATACACCAACAGTTGTTAGAACATGATGTATTAGCTGTATGTGTGTACTTCATATCCAAATATGTAATTTTGATCATTCATTAGCCCATGATGTATTAGACTATGGTCGGATTTGTGTTGTACTATTGTTACCATTTATCACTTGTATAATTATTTTACTTGTTTTGTCATTAGAACATGAGTTGCTTTATTGTCTTATACTAGATGAATATTGAACAAATGTGACAGCAAATGTTGAATGGATATCCGAAAAGATGCTACCATCATTTCGTACTAAAAAAATACAACATTCTTGACGTTAGAGGTGTTGCTTGTATCTCGAGGGCTTCTTGCATCCACAAAGCATGTTAGCGCACGAGTACAACTAGCCATTTTCTTATATGGCATTCGTCGGGATCAATCAAATAGAGACAAGCAAGATGAGTTCCTATACTCCTGAGAAACAATATCATGACACTTTAGGAAGGTACTCAAAGCCATTTGTTCATTGACCAATGAGTTTATACAACTCTCAAGTGTCGATATAGGGGTCTACCCACGAGTGTTGGCGTCTCGCACTTCCTATCCATACTTCGTGGTAAGTTGTCATACGTACACATACATGTGGAAGTAACATAAGGAAGCTGTCATTAACTCTTATGTCTGTTGTGTCATTCTAGAATGCATTAGGCCCCATCAATAGAACACACATTCCAGCTCATGCCAAAACGTAAAAAAATAGTACCATATCGAAATATCAAGGAATTCCTTTCACATAACGTCATGGTAGTGACATCTTTTGATTACATGTTTCTCTTTATGTGGTGCTGGTTGGGAAGACTCAGCAGGTGAAATGAAGGTGTTGAGATGATGTCTTGAGAGGAATGAGTTTCCTGTACCCGACGATATCAATCAATACTCCATATATTCTAGTCCTTAACTCTGTATGTTGCATAATTTAATTATTGATTATTTGACTTGACATAATTTAATTATTGATTATTTGACTTGACATTATTCGTCGTAGGGAAGTACTATCCTGTTGATTCAGATTATGCAAACTTTAATAAGTTCCTAGCTCCTTATCGGGGTGGGAGGTATCATTTGGGTACTTTTATGACAAGTATGGTGATACAAATGATATCTTTAATCACAAACATGCACAACTCAGGAATTGTGTGGAAAAGTCATTCGGCATTTTGAAAAAAAGTTTAAGTTGATTCAATATCCATTGAATATACAAAAGTTTATTGTCATATCTTGTTGTGTGATATGCAACTTCATGAGACGGAATCAAGGGGACGACAAGTACTTCAATATGACTATCGACCTGAGCCCGATCAGGTGCATGCGGATGTCTTGTTGTCTTCTATGCCGGCCTCTACAACTCAAAAAACTAGAGGCAACATGCTTTGGCACGGGATAGCGTCCAGGCTGTGTGCTGATGATCGACAACACAATCGTAAGCCTATTTTCCTATGAAACACAATAGTATTCATGTTCAACATGAAATTTAGTTCTTTGCTTAATTACATTTTACATGAGTAGTTGTAATATGCAATTTTGGATTAAGTGACTTCTGTTCGTGGGGCCAATATTACTTTCTCTTGCCTATGTGTTCTACTTTTTGATAAAGCTATCAGTCCTTTAATTAGCCTTTTAGTACTTAATTTTGATAATGCTTTCTTCCTTTAAGTAGCTTAATGCACACTGCGTTATCATTGAACTAGGATATTAGGACACGGAGACTTAGGATGGCACCATGCAAATATTATGCGGTTAACGATGGCCACAAATCATGGGTGTATGACATGTGGGCAGATTGTCAAGCTCAAGTCATGGGTTAATCAATACCGTGCTTTTAGAAAATTTGACTACTTTGAAGAAGCCTCTAATTCTTTGTAGCATACCATCCGGCTCAAGTTGGCAAAATTGTGGCCCAAGATGTTATTCCATCAGTGAACTCTACTTGCAAATGTAGGAGGGATGTACTTGTGCTACTATTGTGTACCTTGTTTTCTTTCACACTTGGGTTTGTGGTTTGTAAGTTCTGTAGCAGGACTTCGTGTTGATTGTGTTGTCAAGTTGATAAGGTGTTTTGCAGGATATATGGGACCGTTGTGGCCATGTGGTGCGGTTGGGAATGACTTTTTGTTCAATGTGTTTTAAACCATTTCAGATTCCCACTTTTGTGTAACCTGGCTCTTCGAATTCTTCTAGCTATTTGACAAGGTTGTATGGTCCGAACTCTGGTCTGAATTGAGATAATTATGATGCTGAACTACTATATTTTGTTAGTAATATGGTAGTCCTTCGTTCACTGATTTTGACGACTAGCTTCATGTTCATGTTTCTCTGTTATCCAACTGTTGGTGTATGTTTTGCATGCAAGTTAACTGTGTACACAGTTGTCATACTTTTGTTAATGTCGATGGTGTATGTTTCTTTATTATCGAACTGTTTCTTTATTATCCAAGTGATGTTGCATGTTTGTTTACTATGTACAATGATGTTTCTTGCTTTGTCATTCAAGTTGTAGTCATATAAGTTTGTTAACTGAACCTTAACCTTGGCATGTCATAAGTTGCTTATGTTAACTATGTTGCTGTTACATGATGATTTTAAGTTTTAACAGATTAGTGAGGTATTTATGTCTTTGCCATGCCTCAACATTTTGTCTCATAAACATGTGGTTTCAATGCATAAGTAGCAGTTGAGCACGCCCTGAAGTTTGATTGAATTCTCGCTATGAGGATTCAATGGAAACATAGTTGATTTTACAAGATCGCAAGTGTCAGCTATGTCTACAGAAATTGCTCACAAACTTGGAAGTCTGGTTAGACCCAACCATGCGACGTCGCTCGTGCAGTTGTCTGGAAATGCTTCGTCCTTCCTCGTGGCCAGCTACTGGAGGGCCCGACTCAACTGTGCATGTGCATTTGCTTCCTTTGCGTGGCGACGTACGTGGGAAGCGGCGTGCAGGTGCTCGGCAAGAACCAAGGTCATCCACTTCATCGAAAAAAAAGAACTCTTTGCACATTCAGCCGAACGCTTCGCATGAACAAAGCCATCTCATGGACATGTTCCAAGAACTTTCCATAATATTTGTTCTCCTATCAAACACAGGCAGTTCTTACTCATAGGCGCCCAGCCCCTTTTCTCCGTAAATATATGTTAACAAATTCTTTGAATTGGTTTTTCAAGGCATCGTATAACATCCACTTAGTTCCGTCAAGATATTATTCGTAAAGGGGATGCCACTTATAAGTCTATTTATGTGAGTCTATTTTTTCTCATTTAATCCTTTCACTTTGGAGCCTTATAATCACCTCCGGACTCAACGTCCTCGTTGAGTGGCCTCTGAGCCGAGTTCGTTCCCACATGATTCAAGTGAGCACGCGAGGTTGGCTCTGATATTTTTTATAACAACTCTTAGCTCCGTCAAGAAGATACTGTTCGCTTTGGGCTCTCGGCCCGCACGAATTTAAAACGTGTCTTGATAGGTAAAGGGGATGCCATTATAAGTCCATGATCATCTCCGTATTTTATTCATGTGGATTTCCCCTTTGATCCTTTCACCTTGTACAAAACACAATGAAAGGGCCAAAGGGAAAAGATAATCTCATGTGGATAAAATACGGAGGTGGTCATGGACAAAACACCAGTGACGAAGCCAGACGTGGAACTTTGGGGGGGCAAAACCCCTGGCTCCATCCCTGCAAAACACGGAGGTGATCATGAACTTATAAGTGACATCCCTTTTACCTATCAAAACACATTTTAAATTCGTACGAATCGAGAGCCCAAAACGAATACTATCTAGCAGTAGAAAAAGGGAAAAAAAAACTTGGAAGCCTTACAAGGTTTATTTTGTACGTAATAATAAATGTTCCATTAAGATAAAAAAATAACATTACAAACTGGTCCTAAATAATAATCCGTTGTTCAAAGTTCCCAGTGAGATCTATTGTTCCGCAAACGCACAAGTTTTTATTTGTGTTCTTTACGTGCAACAAGGAGGAACTGGTTTGTGGAATGGAATCAATGGACCATGGGTTGGACCATTTGGCCGCCATGGAGTTGGAGGTATTCTTGGATTGCCAAGTCGAGCTTCTGCAAAAAAGAATAAATAAATAAAAATACAAGAAGTAAGAGAAATATGTCATCTGCATGCTTCCAGCAAAATGTAAGGAGACAGTTAGCAGAAGAAACGGATTTGAAACAAATAACTACATAAATGAAAATAATAAAAATATAAGATAATAACCTAAAGAGAAATCTGGATTTTTGTTGTGAAACTTTTTAAATTCTCAAAATACAAATATATCAAATCAAATAGTATAAGATGAGATGTGTTATCAATTTCTTTTCTAAAAATTAAGTGGATAGGTCGAATCTATCACGTGGATAAATAAGAAATTCTTTTATTTGAATATTTTTAAAAGTTTAACCGATAGGAAGAAATAAGGTGTTCTTGAGAGAAAAAAGAAAGATTTACAAACGTATAATATATGTATATGTGTATATATGGATGCACCTGTCATTTGGGCATGAAATAGGCAGCATCCAACGATCGACATCATGAACAGCACCACAAGGTTTCTGAAGAGCAACGGAAGAGCAGCAACTCGCCCCATTGTTTCTTCCTCCTCACAACTCACAAAAAAGCGTTTGTAATCAACCTGGCGGTGCTGTGCACTCTCCCCCACACATGTTATATCAATCTATCTATCTATCTATCTATATATATACTTTTCTAAAAAAATATATTTTATTACAAAATGATACCATTTGTCAAGCAAACTACGCGTGAAGAGATGTCGTTAATTTAATATTAAAAAAGCTAATAAAAAGAGTTATGTACATTCAAATGATACCATTGGTCAAGCACACGTTTTCTTAAGAGAGGTCCTTAATTTAATAAAAAAAGTTTAAAATATATTCACTAGTCATACATTATGCTTTGAAGTCTTAGTTGCAAATATAATATAATGATTTATTGAAGGATTTAATGGCCATCTCCGGTTAAATGGGGGAAGGGGGACTCTTGGATAATGCCCGCTTCGGCATTACCGCGCGACGCGTGCTGGTCGCGCGGATCACGTTGACCGCGCGCTACGTGCGACTGAGTGGTTGACGCGCTGATCTCCCATCGTGAGAATTAAGGATTGCGCAAACACGTCATCACGCGTCATGCGCTCTGCTTAACTTCTCATCCAAATCTTCCTCCCATATAAAAAAGCACTCATAGTAGAAGTCTCAAACACACTTTTGAAAGGTTCTTCCCGAGACACTTGTGCTGTGACAAAGAGATTCGTTCCCCAGAAATTCAATTTCCGATTTGAGGTGCAAGTGCATTCGTCAAGAGTTCGTGAAAAAGTTTCGATGATCCGCTTCCGCTGCAAGAGGTATTCTGCAACATCTATAATTTATATCTGTTATAAATTACAACATTAGTATCAAAGTTTTTTGGTTTTTCTCGAACTCGTGATTACGCCGAAAAAAATAATATTAGTTATTATTTTTGGGATCTGCGCACCTCGATTGTATGACCACAACAAAGGGACAAAGTGGACTTTGACATCAACAAATATATTATGGATGAACCTAGATCATAATATATTTTTCGAATTTATTTTAATATTTTGGTGATTTTTTCGAATATTTTTCTCTGCATGTATTGCCAAAAAAAATAAAAAAAATAAAAAACTATTTCAGTAGGCACACGGTCTGTTGAAAGGCGCAGTTTTGGGTGCAAAAAAGTTGCACACAAAAGGGTTGGCAATTGGGCCGGCTAAGAGGCCCAATATCTAGTTTTTTTCTGATTTTCTCCATAATTTTAAAATAATCTAAAAATAGAAAATATCTATTATAAAATTTCAAAAAATTAGTAAAATTTTGTTTTTTCTTTAGAAATTTTTCTGTAATATTGCATGCAATTTAATATTATTAAACGAAAATCATTTGTTGATTTAGAGCATTAAATTAATTAGATTTGCATATCAATAATAAATATTGCCTAATAAATATGTTATCATGCATAAAATAAATATTTTTATTTATGTATGTCATAATAATATTTATTTATGTGATAAAATTTTGACTTTGTGTTAAAATTAAAATTGGTATGTCCAATCTTGTTAAGTATGATAACTTGCCTAGAATTTCAAAATTGATTTGAATTGATTAAATTAAAATTAATTCCTTTGTGAGAATTAATTAAGCATGGCAATATTAATTTTGGTTATGTGCTGAAATACATGTTTCATGCAAGCCTATAATGAAAAATAATTAGTAGTCTAATTATACAAACTATAGGTAATTAAAAAATACATGAAACATAGGTAGTTCTTTTGTAAAATTAAGGCACCTTAATATTCAAATATTGTCACAATAACCAATGTCTTTCTGTTGAGTGGTGCGTGATCCGAAATGCATGTCTAGAAAGGTTCCGAGAAACTGGTCCGGTGCATGATCGACGCAATCTCTAAAAATAGGGTTGATGTATGACAGTGGGAGCATAATTTTTTCTAATGTAATGTCGAGGCGAAGGATAGTGCGCGGTTATTTTAAGAACTAACTCAATGTCTCACTATATGTTTGAGTGGGTTAAACCGGTTAGTTTGGACCGATGGGTTTGACTGAATCGGACTAGACCGACTGGATCGGTCGACCGACATCTGGACCGTTCGACCACTCCTCCCGGTTCGATTGAGCCGAACCGATTGACATGGACCGGTCGACCGCTCCTGGTGGACCGGTTGACCGCTCCTGGTGGACCGGTCGATCGTTCTTTTGCATCGGTCGACCGGTCGATCGTTCTTTTGCACCGGTCGACCGGTCCCCTTGGATCGGCTGACCTTATTCTTTGTTGAGCATCTGTCGAATTATCGTGCACGTGGGCCGATCGACCGGTTACTCTACTGATTTCAGGGTCGGTCGACCATTTAGGTGCAACTGCGACTGCGCGTCAGATCACAAGGATACGACTGCGCGTCGGATCAGTTTCGAAAGATCGGTCGGCCGATCGCGAGGCCGAATATGTCAGTTGACAGACAGATCGGTCGACCACCCTAGCGAGGCCGGTCGACCGATCGACAGGAACTCATGCGAGTACTTCACATGAATCAGTCGACCGTTCCTAAAAATTGATCGACCGATCCCTGTGATAAAATAGAGCTGCCGAATTTCACCCTCGATTCCGGCTGTCTTTCGGCCGTCAAATCACAATAACTCAAATATGAAAAATGAAGCTAACAACCTCAGGATCATAACGGCCTATCCTTATGCATCAAAAAAATTAATAATTCCTCATTTAGGGATTTTATACTCTAAGGTACCTTGATGTTGTTCGACTGTTGGAGTTCGCCGGAGTTCTTAACATCGTCCGTTCGATCGTCGGTCGCCTTTGGTCGGGGGAAAGGCACGTCTGATCCCTGCGAACACGTTGGGGTCGATCTTACGACGTCGGACGTCTGCTATTGGTCGTCATTGCCGTGCTCTGTTTCGCCAATCAGGCGTCGATTGCCGGAGAGACAGAAGGAGAGGGAGGCGAGGAGAAGGCGGCAGTCTACAGGAGTCCAAAGGGGCGCGAGGGTCTCCTCGCGTCCTCTTTTATTGCATCGGTCGGCCGATCGTGGGGCGCGATCAGGGGAGGGATTTTCTCCCCTGGTCGGCCGTTTCCTTTTTTTTAATTCGATTCAGTTTCAAACTCTTCCATTAATTGCTATTGGATTCAATTTTTGAATCCTTTCCTTCTATGAAATTTGCGGATGATACAATTTTCGTCTGAAGAAAAAGAGAAAAAATGCAAGTCTTTTAACACCGAGCCAAAAAAAAAAGTGGTGAGGGACAAATCGAATGGGCTGTCAGGTCAAGGCGTGAAGTAGAAGGGGAATAGGAAAAAAAAGGAAAAGAGGATGTCTCGCCGAGTCACGAAGAAAGAGAAGGTCAAATAGTTTTCTGTCAAATAGAAAGCGAGATAGGTGGTGAGAGAGAAGGAAAACCAAGAGGATAACATTAATGCGTAATCCAAAAAAATATTAGGAGAGAGAAAGAAGAGGAGAAAATAGGGAGAGAATTAAAATCGAGAAGAAAAAAAACTAACACAAGATAAAGAAGAGAGAGAGGCCGTATGGTATTAGAGAGAGAATAAAATTAAAAAGAAAAATAAAAATATGTTTTCTTTCATTTTTTAATTAAATTTAGTTTAGTTTTCTTCATTTTTTTATTTTCTCGATAAGATAATCCATTTATTAAATTTTCTGAAAATTTATTTATTAAATGTCTCTAGTTTTATTGAATTCTTTTTATTAGCAATTTTAATTATTAGTTTATATTAATTGTCTTGCTAATATGATTTAATATAATACATTGATTTGATATATTGATGGAATTAGTATTGATTGGTCTTAGTCAGATTATTATCTTACTTGATTAATCAGATCATCTTTTATTTTTCATATCTGATCGTATGATATTATCATATCCAATTTTATCATTGATTATAGATCCGATAGTTTATCTGATTGAGTCTTATTTCACTTAAATTAAATTGTTAAAAGATAGACATCTTAGATAAACAAGATAAAAGTCGAAAGATATTGAACCCATGTCTACTGATTATCACTAAGCCGGGACCAATCCAATTGAATTGAATTGAATTTAATTGAATGGGGAAGATCTATGTCTGTCCCGTATATGACCACTAGTACCCCACCATACATAAATCCATTATATTGAATTAGGCTTACCGTGACACTGATCCCCCACTGGCCTGCATGAAAGTGACATGGTATCCCTTAATTGACTAAGCGCTTCACATTGAATTGAATAACTCCGAACATTGTAAATTAAATTAAACTAATTAAAATTGAATTGAATTGAGTTGGATTGAAATCGAATTGAATTGAATGGATCATGGTCATTCGGATACTGACGTTGATTGCCATTGTCTTCGCCCATTGAATCGAATGGAATTATTATTGACCAATGATATTGAATTGAAAATTATTAAATTGACTAGTGTCATGATGATCAAGCATTATATATATTGTTAATTGTTAAATCAATATTGATCAGTCATTTGACCTTCCTATTGATCTATGATTTTATTGTCCCATTGTTAAATTTAACAATTGAATCATCGATCCAATGCTCTACTATTAATTGAACAGTGTCATATTTATCAGGCAATTATTAATTATTATCTCTATTGATTAATCTTTGGACCATGACTTGATATAATTACTCATATTGATAAATCTTTATATTGTTAATTGATTATTGTATTGATTGCTCAATTGACTCGTCGTTGATCATATCTTATTTTAGATTGAACATATTGATTATTTAGTAGACCCTATGTACTGAGTATTTTTATACCCCGTTGATATTTTCCTGTACCTGGATCTGTGCAGGTGAGAGAACTTTAATAGAGGATGATTCTGCAGATAATTATGCTCAGTGATAGACAGATGTTGCACATGTTCTAGATTGAGTTTTCTAATTTTATTTCCGCATTTATTAGAATTGTGAACTTATTGATATTTTAGTTATTTTAAATATTATAGATTATTAGCTATTATTATTGAAAAGTTTTCCGCATTTATTGTTTATATTCCGCAATTAATATCCGCAAAAATATTTTATAGAATATCGAGTAATGCCTCTAGGATGACTCTGAGCACGTGAAAATCACGTGGATCTCGGAGCGTTACAGTATCATTATATTACAAATATTGATGAACCCGATGAAGTGTGAAAAATTGTATAAAAAGTTTGAGCGTGAATCGCCACAAAATAAATTGCTGCCGATAAAGAAAGTTGTTAACATGAAATATAAAGATGCTCATTCTGTTGCATAATATTTTGATAGCTTTTAGAATTAATCAACATATTCTCCATAAAGATCGTGTTTGATGATGAAATTCAAACATTACTTCTAAGTTCATTATCTACCCTCTAAACAAATTTGCCCCAAGAGGATCAATTATCTTTAATTTAACTAAACGATTTTAAGCAACACCATGTTCAGATAATTAGATGGTCGATAGATCTTTTCTACCATGTACAGATCCACAAATAGGAGTTTACTCCAATGCTTGAAATCTAAAGTAAAGCAATATCTAACAGGGAAGACATGGTTACTATGAATGAAAAGAGAAAACATCAAGTCCTTGAGGCTGTTTGAATAGTAGAATCATAATTCTTTCAAATTTTACATGAATAGTTGAATTTACATATTAGTTGAGGACGTGTTTGGATAGAATGGAACATAATAATGAGGAACTAGGTAGTTGATACATTAACGAAAAAAATAGACGTGATAGATTAATTGTAGTAGGTGTTTGAATAAAAAATAAGTATTATCAATTTAAATATATTTTTAATTAATATAAATATAAATATAAATTAAATATTTTTATTAAAAATATTTTATTGAAAAATATAGAATTGAAATATAATAGACTATTTTTTAATAAATTATATTTAATAAAAATATTAAAATTTTAATAAATTATAAATAATAAATAACATTATGATAATAGTTGATAATAAATGTTTTATATTAAATGATAAAATATTTTATATAAGAAAAGGTAAGAGAGAGAAAATGATAAAAAAAATGGTTGAAAAAAATCTGAAAACAAAAAAAGCAAGACAAAAAAGATGAAATTAGACCATGTGATACCGGGGGATTAGGGAGTCATTTTTCTTGTGACGGACTCGTGGTGTCTAAACGTTGTAGACAAACTTTTTTGTATGCACTTTGCGGAAGTCTTTGTGATTTGCTAAATGCCACGAGCAAATTTTTGATGGTACTTGCCAAAAAATGAAAAAAATGAATGTCTAGGTGGAACATTCAATTTAAGAAAGAAATCTTTATTAAATATATAAAATTTGGTTACAGAGACTTGGGATAATTTTAGTGGTCTCGTGCTACCTGGAGAATCATTACTGTCACCGAGCTAGATCCAAATACCCACTTGAGAAACACAGTAAGAGAAAACATCCATTGAAGCCCTTGAGGAACACAGAAAGAAGTAGCCACTTCCAGACAAAAGACGCATGCATTACATGCTGATACATCGCAGCTGCAATGTTGTCCGATTTACTAACAGCATATGACTATATCAGCTTGAGGTTCTGCCTCAATTCCATCGTTCTGGTTGTCTCACAGAGATCACAAACGCCTGTAAATTCAATCGGTGTGGAGAGAACCTACGCTACGAGTGGCATCACCACAGGAAAGAAGACGAACGAGATAGAAAGTTTTGTTGACAACGCACCAACTCGACCGATCGAGTTCAGAAGCCGTGATTCATTGCGCCGCTCCTCTGCAGCACCCACCGGCGCAGCCGGAGGTGGAGCTCCGCCATGGCCACGAGGAAATCGGCAGCCAGCTCCGGCGTCAATATCTCCACTATCCTCACCACCGTCGTCCGCCGCACTCCTCCACCTCCACAACCACATCCCATAGTGCCAGCTGCACCATCGCTGACGCCTCCACCCGCACGTCCCCGTTCCTCGACCGCCCGCGCACCGCTGCCAGGGCTGCGTCGGCACCAGTGTCAAAACTGCGCAAGCTCATCCTGAATCTGAAACTTCATCTGGTCTACAACCCTGAATAGTAGAGATGAAAGAGATTGAAGGAAGAAACAGAGATCAAATGGGAGGGAATTATAGCTGCGTCTCATCCAGAATAATTCAAGTTACAAACACAAAACACAAATCCAGATAGTAATGCCCGAGAATTAAAAAAAAAGATAAAAGAAGAAAGATAAAAACCTAGGAAAAGAGATAAAAGGGAAATATGGATTTAAACTTCGAGATAAAGATCAAATTTTAGAGCCCCAAATTAACTCAAAGTCCTCTACTATAAATAACAACGTTTAGCCCTTTTCTTCCCGCAATCCTCCTTTTTTCGTGCGACCTTTTCTTGCTCTCGTCTCTGATCCGTCGCCGCCAACAAGGGACTCACCGAAAGACTTGAACGCCGACGGACGTGCATCTGAACCAAGGGGAGTGGGAAGAGGAAGAGGAAGAAAAAGAACGAACGAATTAGTTTCTTGAACAGAAACTTGTAAGGTATGGAATTATGGTAGATTCATCGTAGAATCTTGATCTTAGACTTGAAGCATGTTATTAATGTTTCTGGGTTTACTCTTAATGATATTATTTCAATTACAATGTTACCCATGACCGGCACTCGCTGAAAAGTTGATCGAAAATTGTACTACGCGACATAGTCATTTTCCTGCAAGATGAACCCGGCTCGAGTTCCTCATAACCCAGCTCGGATTATGATGTGCCCGGACCGAGTTCGTTGGAACTCGGCCTGGATCCGCCATTGTCGATGCTTTCAAGCTCTACAACTAGATCAACCCGGTCCGATTTGAAGATGACCCTGCCCAAGTTCCACCCACCATGAAGCAGTTGGGCGCGACGACCACCCCGACTTGACGATGATCCGACCCGCCCTGGGTTTAACCCAATTTTTCCAAGAATGATGTTTGATGAACTCGGCCCTGGATCCACCCTTACTCAACTCAGGTTCTGATGCTTCTAAGATTACTTTTTTGATCATTTGATCCTTGATTCACATACTTATTCCATATCTTGATTATGATGATAATTATGTCGTTATGGATCATGATCTAAGTCATAATAAAGAATAATTAAAAGCTGAAAGATAAAAAATGAAAAATATTTAATGGAGAGCTCTTTTTATGATGGACAGATAACGATCAGTATGGGCTGACTTCGGTTAGGGGCTGACTACGATTAGTTATGGGCTGGTTATGCCAGTTATTATGATAATGGACGGGTTGAAGTAGAACTCCTCGTGGGTTGAAATATATCCAAAATAAGTTAAAGATGAATAATAAGATGAAAACATATGAATAAAGAATCTTTTTTTATGATGATTGGCTTTTGACACCTTTTTATGATGATTTACTTATTATCTCCTTGATCTTTTATTCATATGTTACTTTACATGTTTCCTTTAATCTTAGGATGATCATGACTACTTCCTCTTATATGATGATGATGTCCTTATGATTCCTATCTAGTATCATGATCTTATGATTGTCTTTATCTTACTTCTATACTGAGTTGCAAAACTCATAGGGAGGTTTCTCCCCTACATGTTCTTAAATGCAAGACGAGGTCAAAGTGATGAAGGTGGCCAACGGTGATTGATCAAGCTCGTAGGTGGCTATACATGGGTGTCTCGAGTCCTTTAGATTATGAGATAGATTTCTTTTTCCGCATATTAGTTTGATGTATTAGTTTCCTTTGGACTCCCTTTCTTAGTGTTTCTCGCAATATGATGTTATACATTTTTTAGATTTATTTAATGATTATTAGTCTTTCGCTTTATATGATGTTGAGTTGACAAATCAAAGTTCTATATTTGATCAATATGATGTAACGTCCTTGAAGCATATTCTGCCACGTGGCAGGGTGCGATTTGGGGGCGTTACATCAACTAGCCCCAATATACTACAGTATTATCTATCGCTATATACAAAACTAACTACATCACTCCCCCTCAAATTGGGAGGCTAAACAAATCAAAGAGTCCCAACTTAAACTAAGATGATCATGCTGTCCACCAAACTAACGCCTTCGTTAGCAAGTCCGCAAGTTGATCTTTAGTTTTCTCATTTTAGATACTTTTCATGCATGAAGTAACAATTGACTTCAGTTTTGTGCGTTCATGAAAAATCAGAGCTTTTTTGTCACAATCGATGATGAATGGTTTCATTAATGGCAAAGATAATTTTGAGAACAACCGATCAAGCTAGACGATTTAAGTTGTAACAACAACAATGCTACGATATTCTAACTCTGTAGTGTACCTTGAGACCTCATCTTGTTTTTATGACTTCCAAGATACAAGGAAATCTCCAACCTTCACACAAAACGTTGATACATATTTGAGAGAGAAAGGGCACCAAGCCCAGTCAGCATCACAATATGTTGTTAAACCAAAATCGTAAATATAAGAAAAAACAATTCCTTTCCCTGGTGATCCCCTTGAGATATCTCACAACTCTTACGGCAATATTCCAATGAGATTCCTTTGACATATGCATAAATTGACTTAACAATCAAACAACATAAGCAATATCAGGTTTTGTGTGTGTTAGATAGAAGAGTCTGCCAACCCGTTTATGATGTTTTTCTGGATAGGTAAATAACGAGTCAATCTTAGTCTTGTTCTTACAACTTGTATCATAAGTTGTATACTTAAAATTTTGGTCCAGTGGTGTACGTGCTGGCTTGAATCTTGCAAAACCAACGTTAGTTAACAAAGAAAGTGCATATTTTCTGCGTGAGAAATAGGCCGCTTTGCGATCTGAGTACTTCCATGTAGGAAGAACTTGAGCACTGTCACACTCAACTCCTGACTAAGTTCTAATCATAATTATTATTTCCTTTAACCATATTTAGCAATTCTAAAAATAAAATCGACAAAACCTCCTCCCTTAATTATCTTATGTCATTTGTCAATACATAAAATAGATGCATATATATGCCCATCAAAGTTTAATAAAAAGTTATAGTACATCACATTCACATATTATCACTATTATTTCACAACCCATTTCACATTTAACATCTCACAGGATCAAGTTTTATACAACCTTACAAAATGATTCTAATAAACTCTAGTACAACTCTCAAATTTATCTATGACATGCATGCTTTTTAAAAAACTGAAAGTGGAGGGAAAATAAAAGTGCTCCAACAGCTCGACCTCTTCTATTTGCATGAAAGGCAAGCTTTGAGTGGACTTAACTCGAGAACTTGGAGTTATCTGAAAAATTCAACAAGGATAATGTGAGCAACAATTGTTTGCTCAGTGAGTGAAATAAAAGTACAACATAGGAGAATAATACGAGTGCATATAATATTTAAA
Source organism: Pontederia crassipes (assembly GCA_030549335.1). Lineage (NCBI taxonomy): Eukaryota > Viridiplantae > Streptophyta > Magnoliopsida > Commelinales > Pontederiaceae > Pontederia > Pontederia crassipes. The sequence goes on along the minus strand of CM060197.1, from coordinate 36,488,064 downwards.
TAGTCATATTTCTTTCATATGAGAAAACATTTAAAGCATAACTCGTATCACATAAGCTTCTAAAACATATGAACTTTTAAATAAATACAAATTATTCAAGATACCATCATATTCATAGTTAAACTCCACACATATGTCATTGCACATACTCATCATGGGTCAATACGCATCCCTCTATGATCATGTATCATACAGTTAAGCAGAGCTTCATAATCAAGAGTCACGGATACACAGAGCAAATCATGGGTCAATACATATCCCTCTATGATTGTGTGTCATACAATTAAGCAAAGCTTCACAGAGGAAATCAAGAGTTAATACGTATCCTAATCATGATTGTATGTCACCCAATCATGATTCTCAGATATATAGAGCGATCATGGGTCAATACGTGCACGCAGAGCAGCCTCCAAAGGATAAAGACACCTGATATACGCCCCAAAGTTTTCATGTATATCGAATGCGGTCCGACCTTTTACAAATAGAATGGCTAATGCACACATGGAGTTTAACAATATCAAAATACTCATATCATAATTTCCATATCATTATGAAATAAAACTTATTTTAACTTTTCACAAGCATTGTTCCCTAGAAATATTTTCATATAAGAGGTTGTTCCATCTCATATAAAATCATTGAAACATATCATAAATACTTTTCATATCTCAAGATATGTTTCAATAATAATAATAATATTAATAATCCTTGCTTGAGATAATATCATAAATAAAAGAACTAACATATAACATTTTCCTATGTTGTAAATTTACTCACTCACCTTGTACTTTAATATTTTCAAAGAGGTTTAATAGATTTTCCTCCTTTCACTTGTAGCTTGTTGGTTTCCTACAAGTAAGGATGTTATTTCACTTTCCAATTACTAATAATAACAATATGCTATTCATGCTCATGCATGAATACTTGTTCACCTTAAAATGCATATAATCCCCTCTGGTACTAATATCTAATTTCAAATATTTATATTCATAAACTATTTCACACTTGGAACATCTCAATCTTCCATAGCTTAACTAGGGGTTGTCTCAGGATTCCAGACTGAGTGTGTGTCAATAAATAATTCATAACTTCTTAACCCTTAGTGAAAATCACATGATACTAGATAATTTAGAAACCAGACTTATTAGGGTTTCCAATCCCCAAATATCATTAACTAATTCGAAGTGATCAAGACATAAAAATCAAGGCAATCTAAGGTTTATGCTTTGGCAGACTGTGTATCATTGAATGATTAATTTATATCTTTAACAATACTTATCCATTTGATGAGATCCTAATTTTCTAGAATATAGACTTCAGTAGAGTTTAATCATAAAAATGGTAGAATTAAACTCCTTGTATGCCCTTATAACAAAAATGGTTAATTAGGGTCGTGATCTGTCCATGTCCTGGAATCTAACAAAAGAATCACTATGAAATGAAAAAATCATTTCTCCAAACATACAGGTCCAAATAGGATGATTCCACTTCTCAACGAACTCTTAGAATGTCTAATTAATATATCCAAATTCCAAACCTTAATTCATTATATTCGAACAATGCCCTAATTTACAAGTTGAACCCGTATGAGACTCGAGACAGGATGAGCAACCCACGATATTGTGTTTATAACTTTCTCTACAAAAGTCATTTTTATAGGATTCGTTGGTCATGGAAAGCTAACTTAGATAGGATGAAGCATGTAAAATTTCAGAATTTATGAAGAACTAACCAGGAAGATACAATCGTATGAATATGAGGGTCTGTTTCGGATCCGCAAATTGACCTTAACCTAGCAAACTTGTAGAATTTCCTCGGACTTTTCGGCAATGGATCTGATCTTGGAAATTTCTTGGCTTGGAGATAATAAGAATACATTATTTATATATATTTTTTACAAAATTTTAACACATCATATGACGGTTTGGAAAAATCATTTTCTACGCAGCTGGTGAGCTGCCTGCTTCAGCTGCTTGAAACCCTATTGGTTGAAATGAAGGTCCAATCATATTATTTGGTTAAAAATTAGTTTTAAACCTCTAATTAACCTTAGTTAATCATAGCTAAACATGTTTATTATAATATTTATAAATATTAAAGTTTATTCCTAATAATTTTATATAATTTCTTTATAACACTTATCGATAATGTAATTATTATTATGCTTTAATCCAAATGTTAATTACTACACACAAACATGAATATATAAGCATATAGAATAACTTAATAGATAATTAGAAGCATGATTATGTTAAAATAATGGTCATGGAGCACGTCCGTGACAATTCTCCCCTCCTTAAAAAAATTTCGTCTCCAAAGTTTAGATACATATTTCAGGGAATAAGAATGAATATTTCCTTCTTATTTGGTCATTCTCACTTCCAAGATTCTTCTTTTCTTGAATGATTTACCCAGAGTACTAACACTAAAGGAAATTTTTATTTCCAAAGTTATTTTTCCTTGTTTCTTATAATTTATACTATATTTTCTTCTCAAGAAATTTTCCTATACTTGAATAGATTGAGTTGCTCTTTATGTGCAGAAGACTACTCTGTAGTTTATTGATGGTACGATTTCCAATTCTCTATGAGCATAAGGTAATTGTATATACTATTCTTTATTGATGTTTTTCTCTCTTTGATTTTTGCTTTAACGCGACTGCTAGCACACCTTATCTCAAAAGAGATGAGAAAGTTGATTATTGCATCGACTCAGATGAGTTAGCACCCATTGCACGAGGACATAACCACAAGAGTTTGAAGAGCAATGGAGGACTAGATGGAATAGCAAGGAAGATCTCTATTTCACTTGATGCTATTTCACTTGATGCTGACATAATGACAAGTAAAATATCTTTTTTTCAACAAGTATATCGAAAAATCACCAAGAAGCTTCTAGATGTTTGTTTGGGATGCTTTACATAATTTGACATTGATCATTCTTATGATTTGAGCTTTGATATCGGTTGTTGATGAATTTCTAACTGAGGATTAGCTAAAGGATACATACGATGGTTTAGGAAGCTTACTTAGCATACTCTTGATCGTCATAATTACAATAGCTAGTGACTATAAGCAGTCATTAAAGTTTAGAGACTTATATAAGGAAAATAAAAGATCTTGATCCAGGTGATCAAGGATGGACACAGATAAAAATTCCTATTTATGTTTTGGTGATTGATGAGTCGAGCTTGTCTGCAAAGGATTTGATCAATATCATTGAAGCATAGAAACATTAAAGATATCGTGAATACACAATATCTCTGGTGTTAGAACTTAACTAATAAATAGTTGACCCAATACATGCCAAAATCTCATATGGGCCTATGTATCATGGACATAACTTTCCTTCATGTTTTCTTTTTTTCCCATAGGTAATGTTGTCCTTGGGAATTCACTATTATGATCACTTTTTTATTTTTCTTGACATTTCATGATAATCTTGAATTTATTATATTCTTTCGGCTATAATAGTTTCTCAATGTGCATATTTAAAATTCCATAAAAGAATTAATTCTTTCATCTAATCTTGTTACCCATAATTAATTTTATACAAAGTTCCCATAAAGACAAGTAACAAGATTATGAGTAAAAACTAATTGCATGGAAATCTTCAAATATTTGACAAGATTTATGCATAACAGGATTTGGGTAGAATTTCAACAATTATAGAGTCTATCATGACAAGAGAAAGACGATGACACATTATAAATAAGGGGAATGAGCACCGTCTATCACGTATCCATAGGTTAAAGGCAATCATTATCATTCGTAAGAATGTCGGTTAGTGTGAGTTACAATGAAAATTGTGAATAAGACTTTCCCTCTCTAATCGATTTACAATGGTGAAATGTCAATTCGAGTTCGCAATCGAGGATCAGAAAGGTGTCCCCCTCTAATCGCTCATACGCTATACATCCAACCAATATTTCGTGATTAAAGAACACCCAATTAAAGTTCTCGATAGATGACAAGAGGATGCATCACTCCAATAATCTTTCGAGAAGCTTTCTCACAACTCTTTAAACTTCCAAAATTAATGAACATACTAAAGTCCGAGATGGAAAATCATTTATCACCCATAAAGAAGTAACAATGGTGATTTAATCAGTCCGCCTTGAGGAGATGTGGTAGATAATGATGAGTAAAAATCACTTCTCAAATATGAAGAATTACAATCAATAATAACTAACCAAGAATCGTCAATAATTGCATAATCTATAACGATGAATCTTGTTTGACAACGATGGGTTGGAAGTTGACAATAATTCTAATATCAATAATAGCAATTCAAGGTTTCATAATGATTTCAATATCACTTATAATGATTCACATTAGACAATATTACTTTAATGATCATCATATAATTTGAATCCTATCAAGTAGGTATCAATTTTTAATGCTAAACTAATTTGATGATTGGTTCTCCAACTTTTATGCGTAGTCTAATATTATTATTCATTTCTATAAAATATTTATCATTTCTTATTAATATAGGCATCTCATAATGTCTTCATAAGATTATAGGCATCTATTCTCTTACTGATTATCCCTGCAGATCCTTCAATATCCCGTAAAATCTTGTCAAGATTTGATGTTCTGAAACCCAAAGAACAAAACTCATACTCTACTATCTACACATCCAATACAAGTAATTTCTAATTTCATATTAATAATCATTCATATATATATATATATATATATATAAAGTTTTCATAATCATATTCATATTTCACTTATGTTATTTATAGCACATTTTGCAAATTAATTTGTAAAGGCTATTCAAAACAACATAACTATACTTAATTCTGATTTTTCCTATCTTCTTATTCGCATATTTTATTTGGATCAATCTCAATCTTGTAGAATTAAGCTTCAAAGTCAATTTATACATAGGTTATTCAAAATTTAAAATAACCATAATCACTTGAAAGAGTCGAACAATTGTAGTGATCAAATTCAAAGGATTTTTTTTCTTTGAATATCCATGATGTAATACATAACTATTATTTAATTCTCATACATATGGGTAATCCAATGTATGTTAAATACAAAACTATTAATGGTGACTTGTAAATATCCTCTCATCTCACATTCATAAGGTTCAAATGTATTTATTCCAAAACACAATGTTTCATTGCAAAACTTTTATAACACAATATGTGACTTTTCTTATCTTTTTCATTTTCTTTTTTATATAAGATGCAAACTAGTTGTTCTTAAGTGACAAGTTCTTGTTCAAATCAATAAGTTGTTCATACTCAGCCATATGTAAATGATTAGTTCATATTTTCTTAGATTGGGTACAAGGAAACACATCATGCTTCCTTTCTATATTAGGAAGAAAGCTTGCATCATAAATAATTGATCAAACTCATATTTCAGATGGTCATATGCACCAATGACATGATTTGTTTTTCCTTGGAATTGATATGATCTAATACCATGGGATAAAATCAAAACTCATGCATAATTTACCATAATAATTTTGTGTAAAATTGTGTTTAAATATCTCTCATGATGTGCATGACTTTCGGAACTGAGAAATCATAAGTTTATGAGTGGTTTGATGGTTAAAAATTCATAATGACCATATCGAGTTTCATGTATATAGAGGTTGAGATATAACATTCTTTAACTTTAGCCAATGGTATCCCTATCTTAAATTCATTTTTAAGAATATGCTAATACTTGTAACTGATCAAGCAAGTTATCCATTCTTAATAAGTTATTCTTCACAATCACTTAAAATGTATATAATTCATGCCAAACTAAGAAACTTATCTTTCTTCTTAAAGAATAAATCCGAATCTCAAAATTTTGACTGAATGCACACCTCATCGGAACTCTCCTATAGTTCTTTTAATATTATATGTGTTACATGATAAGGAGTCTTAGAAGTAAGAATAGTTCTGTGGATTAGATCCATAAAGAATTCCCTCTATCTCTTCTGGTGATAATCTAGAAAGATCTTAATATTTTAACAAATTCAAATATGATTGGAATATCTTTCAATCGTCACCCCTTGTATCTTTATCTCAATGAGAGAAGCAAAGTATGTTTCTCATTCTTTCCTTGTCAACCTCTCTATCATTATTATATAAATAATACAAGAGGGGAAAACATTTATTAGAGAATGTAACTCTTGATTTTCCTAATAACTCAAAATAAATTTCTTTCTTAAAACAATGTGAAGTGGTACTATGGCGAACTAGTCAATCCACTTCAAGTAAGACATTACATCTTGAATATTTAAAGAAATGAACTCTGTCATCATTTCCCACTCAACTACTTTTACTCAATATTTATTTATATCTTTTTGCAAGAATTTAATCAATAGTTTGATCCTTAACATTGTCATCATGAAATATTATTGATGACCCATTATGATCACATCATCACATAGGGAGGATTATTATTGGCATCAAATGCCACACCATGTACTGATGCATAATGCATGAGATGAAAATAAACTCCTAATAGGTCAACCGTCAAACGGAGCAAATTTACAAAGGCTAATAACATCAAATTGACCCTCACCACATCACTCATGTGGTGATATGTTTATCCCTTAAAAATATAAAATAAGAAAAGTAATCAAAAGTATGCACTATTAATCACCTAACCTTAAACTTAAGTCATTCTGTCTACAAAATCTTATAACCTAAGTTCTGATACCAAACTCTATCACACCCAACTCCGTGACTAAGTTCTAATCATAATTATTATTTCCTTTAACCATATTTAGCAATTCTAAAAATAAAATTGACAAAACCTCCTCCCTTAATTATCTTATGTCATTTGTCAATACATAAAATAGATGCATATATATACCCATCAAAATTTAATAAAAAGTTATAGGACATCACATTCACATATTATCACTATTATTTCACAACCCATTTCACATTTAAAATCTTACAGGATCAAGTTTTATACAACCTTACAAAATGATTCTAATAAACTCTAGTACAGCTCTCAAATTTATCTATGACATGCATGCTTTTTAAAAAAACTGAAAGTGGAGGGAAAATAAAAGTGCTCCAACAGCTCGACCTCTTCTATATGCATGAAAGGCAAGCTTTGAGTGGACTTAACTCGAGAACTTGGAGTTATCTAAAAAATTCAACAAGGATAATGTGAGCAACAATTGTTTGCTCAGTGAGTGAAATAAAAGTACAACATAGGGGAACAATACGAGTGCATATAATATTTAAATAGTCATATTTCTTTCATATGAGAAAACATTTAAAGCATAACTCGTATCACATAAGCTTCTAAAACATATGAACTTTTAAATAAATACAAATTATTCAAGATACCATCATATTCATAGTTAAACTCCACACATATGTCATTGCACATACTCATCATGGGTCAATACGTATCCCTCTATGATCATGTATCATACAGTTAAGCAGAGCTTCATAATCAAGAGTCACGGATACACAGAGCAAATCATGGGTCAATACGTATCCCTCTATGATTGTGTGTTATACAATTAAGCAAAGCTTCACAATCAAGAGTCTCAGATACGCAGAGGAAATCATGGGTTAATACGTATCCGAATCATGATTGTGTGTCACCCAATCATGCTTCTCAGATACACAGAGCGATCATGGGTCAATACGTGCACGCAAAGCAGCCCTCATAGGGCAAAGACACCTGATATACACCCCAAAGACTTCATGTATATCGAATGAAGTCCCAAAGACATTTTACAAATAGCATGGCTAATGAACACATGGAGTTTAACAATATCAAAATACTCATGTCATAATTTTCATATCATTATTAAATAAAACTTATTTTAACTTCGCAAGCATTGTTCCATAAAAATATTTTCATGTAAGAGGTTGTTCCATCTCATATAAAATCATTGAAACATATCATAAATACTTTTCATAGTTCAAGATATGTTTCAATAATAATAATATTAATAATCCTTGCTTAATATAATATCATAAATAAAAGAACTAACATATAACATTTTGCTATGTTATAAATTTACCCACTCAACTTCTATTTTAATGTTTTCAAAGAGGTTTACTAGATTTTCCTCCTTTCACTTGTAGCTTGTTGGTTTCCTACAAGCAAGGATGTTATTTCACTTTCCAATTACTAATAATAATAATATGCAATGCATGTTCATGCATGAATACTTGTTAACCTTAAAATGCATATACTCCCCTCTGGTACTAATATCTAACTTCAAATATTTATATTCATAGACGATTTTACACTTGGAACATCTCAATCTTCCATAGCTTAATTAGGTACTATCTCAGGATTTCAGACTGAGTGTGTGTCAATAAATAATTCATAAATTCTTAACCCTAAGTGAAAATCTCATGATACCATATAATTTAGAAACTATACTTATCAGGGTTTCCAATCCCCAAATATCATTAACTAATTCGAAGTGATCAAGTCATAAAAATCAAGGCAATCTGACCTAGAGTTTATGCTTTGGCAGACTGTGTATCAGGGTTTCCATTTGACGAGATCCTAATTTTTTAGAATATAGACTTCAGTAGTGTTTACTCATAAAAATGGTATAATTAAACTCCTTGTATGCCCTTATAACAAAAATGGTTAATTATGGTTGTGATCTGTCCATGTCTTGGAATCTGACAGAAGAATCACTATGAAATGAAAAATTCATTTCTCCCAACATGCATGTCCAAATAGGATGATTCCACTTCTCAACGAACTCTTAGAATGTCTAATTAATCATATTCAAATTCCAAACCCTAATTCATTATATTTGAACCATGCCCTAATTTACAAGTTGAACCTGTATGAGACTCGAGACAGGATGAGCGATCCACGATGTTGTGTTCATAACTTTCTCTACAAAAGTCTTTTTTATATGATTATTGTGGTAATGGAAAGATAACGTATATAAGATGAAGCATGTAAAATTTCAGGATTTATGAAGAACTAACCAGGAAGAAACAATTGTATGAAGATGAGGGTCATTTTCGGATCCGCAAATTGACCTTAACCTAGCAAACTTGTAGAATTTCCTCGGACTTTTCGGCAATTGATCTGATCTTGGAAATTTTCTGTCTTTCAGATAATAAGAATACATGATTTTTTATATTTTTTACAGAATTTTAACACGTCATATGACAGTTTGGAAAAATCATTTTCTAAGCAGCTAGTGAGCTGCCTGCTTCAGCTGCTTGAAACTCTATTGGTTGAAATGAAGGTCTAATCATATTATTTGGTTAAAAATTAGTGTTAAACCTCTAATTAACCTTAGTTAATCATAGTTAAACATGTTTATTATAATATTTATAAATATTAAAGTTTATTCCTAATAATTTTATATAATTTCTTTATAACACTTATCAATAATGTAATTATCATTATGCTTTAATCCAAATGTTAATTACTACACACAAACATGACTATATAAGCATATAGAATAACTTAATATGCTAATTAGAAGCATGATTATGTTAAAATGATCGTCGTGGAGCACGTCCGTGACAAGCACTCCCAAAACATCAATTTTGATTCTGGACTGAAGAGATTTCTTTGCTGAATTAATAAGATCCATACTATTTCCATCAACTAGAATGTCATCCACATAGACCAATAATGCAAAAAACTTTGCACCTCTAGATTTGGTGAACAAAGTGTAATCATCAATCAATTATTTTTGTAAACTAATAAATGTGCATGTTAAAAATAAGTTAATAAACACTAATTGTAACACCCGACCCTATTGAAAAAAAAATCAGAATCAAAACAAATTTAAATAAAACAAATCCTGATGGGAGTTAAACTTACCTTATCTAAAGGTTGTAAATAACTCCCTACTTAAACCTTGCCTCCATCCCTCATAACAAAGTTTAACCCTAGCCGTGGCCTCCCTCACGTGCCCCTCTCGTGTACCCATGTCCAGGAACCTAGGAGCACGCTGCCGAATGCCGGAGATGAGCCCAAGCGAACTAAGGTCAATAGCAGAAATAGTTGACTTTCTCTTCAATGTTTTCGGCTATAATTTTCCTAACTCGATTTCTCTTTGTTTTCTCCATCAAACCGCGCGACCAAGGGGCGAACGGGTAGAGGGGAGAATGACCTTCGAGATTGGGAGACTGTCTGGGACTGCCGGCGACAAGAATGAACGGGATGATCCCAGAGAAATTGATCAAAACCACAGGGAAAGTAAACAGAGGTAGGTGGATCGTTGGATCAACCTTTGGATATATTTTAACAATAGATTTGCATAAGTCCTAGCATTGTCTCCTATCTACCCTACATTGTTCAAAGTGTTTATGATTGTTCCTATGAGGTTTATTCCGACGAAATCACATGGAACACCGTGAAGCCGCGACCATGATATCTATTTTTATTGCCATTTTATTGATGTTACTTTTAAGTCTTCCACTTTTATGTTATTTTGGTCAAAGGACCGGTCAAAGTCAATATTTTGATCCAGGTATACCATTGTTAGTAGCGACCCTCAGTTTGGATCTTGCCACGTAGTAAGGGCGATTTGGAAGCATTACATTTATGGTATCAGAGCTAGACGTGGGGATTCTCTTGACATCCCCAAGTACTTAGAGTATTAGAGTACCCAAAGTCCCATGTGCAATCATCACGGACAAGTTGCTGCGCCTTCCGATCCAATCAAGTAAGAATCATTGAATTGTTTCCATTGATTTTCATTGATTATTCCTATATCTATAGATGATGACCTGACGCAAAGTTGTTGGGCATGGGCATGGAGCCAATGCCTAAGACGAAAATGTTACTGAGGACACTGAGGCCCAAATGGGCTTCAGTTGGCTGAGAAGGGAGGCAGGGGTCATGGCCTTGGCCGTGGTCATGGGTGGAGAGCCCAGCACCCAGAGATACAACATGAGGATAGCTACAGTGGTGATAGCTAGACATTGCCACCGCCACCACCACGGCCACCTTTCCAGGAGTTTCCACTACATCTGGCGTCTACTGAGGACACTATTTAGGCATTTCTGAAGCTCCAGCCTCCACAGTTTGATGGCAAAGGAGAAGTTGACAAGGCTGAGCATTGGATCCTCGGCATGACAGAAATGTTCAAGCTTATGAGATGCACTGAGGACAGGAAAATTTTATATGCAGCATGCCGCCTAACAGATCATGCCCTGGACTAACGAAGCACTGTTAGAGCCACCAAGTTTCACGTCCAAAGGGTGATCCCCTAGCAGAATTTTTATGAGGCATTCGAGGGATGCTATTTCCCCGAATACTAGTGTATCCGAAAACAACGAGAGTTTCTAGCACTGAACCAAGGCTAGATGTCAGTTGAAGATTACCATATTAGGTTCGTGCAGCTGGAAAGGCACAACACACTGAATATGAGTGAAAACCAAAGGACTGACTGGTTCGCACAAGGCCTGAGCCCACAATTAGGAAGAATACATTATATGGCCATTGCAAAACTATGAAAGACAATATAGAACTTGCCATAAAAATGGAAAGAGACTAACTGAGGGAGCAAGAAGAGCTCAAGGAACTAAGGAGCAAGGCACCAGTACGCCTCACTGAGCAGTACCAACAAAGGTGGGATGATCGCCGCCCAGCTAGAGGATTGGAGTGACATGATAATCATCACAATAATCGTTAGAGGCCCTATCCTCCTTCACCATAGCAGCAACAGCCATAGATACCTCAGCAACAAAAAAATCAGCCATCACCACAATATCGCCAACCACAAGTGAACAATAGAGCATCATGTCATCGCATTGCATTGAATAATGAAATAATTCCAAAAATGCTAATCAATGCTAATAATGAAAGAAAATTCCAAAGAATAATGAAAGTGCTTGCGACTTCTGTGGGCTGAACCATCTTGAGGAGTGCAGGAGGAAGATTGGCGCATGCATACGTTGCGACAGATTTGGCCACTACATCCACGACTGCCCGGATCATCGGAAGGGCGGTAGAGATAAGAGAGGTCAGAGAGGCGGGAATGCACTTGTCCAAGGCTGCAACATGCAAAATGACGCTGATGTTATTCAAGGTACCCTCATATTCTCTGAACTGCCAGTTATTGTCCTATTTGATTCATGTGCCACCCATTTATTTATATCTGTTAGCTGCACTAAGACATTGAACCTTCCACTCATTGATATGATGTGTCGTATGAATGTGACCACACCGATGAACACTTTATATGCCATGAAATATATTGCTAATGCTTTTGTCACCATGGAAGGTAAAGAATTTTCTGCAGATTTAGTGGTTATACATGGTGGATTATGATATCATCTTGGGCATGGACTGACTATCCCAGCACAATGTTTCATTACTATGCAAGAAGAAACAAATAGTTATAAATGCACAGAATGTGCCACGGATCATAGTCAGAGGTACTCCCCTAGGGGAGCGCAAGGTATTGATCACAGTAATGCAAGCACAAAAGATGCTCGGAAAGGGATGCGGATGATACCTTGCTAGTGTTATTAGCACATAATCCACTTTTAAAGACCTGAATTAGCTGGATGTTGTCTCTGACTTTTCGGATGTCTTCCCTGATGACAACTTTGGACTACCACCACAGAGAGAGATTGATTCTAACATCGAGCTATTGCTATGAACAACTCTTATATCTAAAGCACTATATCACATGGCACCTGCAGAGATGCATGAGTTAAAGAAGTAGACACAAGAGCTGCTCGAAAAAGGCTTCATACGATCGAGTGTGTCACCCTTGGATGCACCAATTCTGTTTGTAAAGAAGAATGACGGCTCACTCAGATTGTGCATCAACTACATACTGCTAAATAAGGCCATCGTCCACGCATCGACAATCTTTTTGATTAATTATCCAATGCATGGGTATTCTCAAAAATAAATTTGCGGAGCGACGATCATCAGCTCAGGGTACCTAAAAAGGATGTACTGAAAACTTCTTTTCGGTAAGTATGGTTATTATGAGTTTCTCATCATGCCTTTTGGACTAACAAATGCCCTCACGAGATTTATGGATCTCATGAATAGAGTATTCATGCCTTATCTTGATCAGTTCATCATCGTCTTTGTCGATGATATCCTGATCTATTCATCGAGCCTTGAGGAGCATCAATAGCATCTTCGGATTGTGTCGGAGACATTGAGGCAGCATAAGCTCTATGCTAAACTATCCAAGTGTGACTTCTGGCCCAAAGAAATGATGTTCCTTAGGCACATTGTATCGAAGCAAGGCATTTCCATAGCTCCTGCCAAAGTGTCAGCAATGGCAAATTGGTTACAACCGAAGAATGTCTCAGAAATTTGCAACTTCTTGGGACTGTAGGCTATTATTGCCGATTTATTAAAGATTTCTCAAAATAGTAGCGCCACTGACGAACTTGACAAGAAAAGGAGTTAAGTACATATGGTCCTCAAGATTCGATTGACGATGGCACCAATACTTACCATCCCGTCTGGTAGTGGTGGCTATGTGGTGTACAATGACACATATGGCACAGGACTTGGTTGTGCACTTATGAAACAAGGTAAAGTGGTTGCTTGTGCTACAAGGCAGCTCAAGAAGCATGAAGTCAACTACCCTACACATAATTTGGAGTTAACTATAGTGATTTTTGCACTGAAATTATGGCGCCACTATCTCTATGACGAGACATTTTAGATCTTCACTGATCATAAGAGTTTGAAGCACATTTTTTAGCAAAGGGATCTGAACTTGAGGTAGCACAGGTGGCTAGAATTTTTAAGGATTATGAGTTTGCAATTAACTACCACCTGGTAAAGCGAACTTTATAACAAATGCACTAAGCCACAAATGGGAAGGGTCATTGGCATGCATGAGACTATGAGAGCACGAGCTGCTAGAAGAATTCAACCAATGGAATCCAAGGATTGGGCATAATGGGGAATTGTGGATGGTACATCAGCTTCATCCTAGTTTGATAGATAGAATCATTGTAGCTCAGCACTCCAACGTAGAATAACCCACTTAATCAAGAAATGCCAAAATAAGCAATCCGACTATGGGTCCTTAATGATGCAGCTCTCAAATGGAAAGTTATGGATGAGTGTCATAAGTCAGAGTTTGCCATACATCCTGGTAGTACAAAGATGTACATGGACGTTCAGCGTAGCTTTTGGTGGAATGATATGAAAAGGGAGATTATGAATTATGTCACCAAATGTATTGTATGCGAACAAGTAAAGATCAAGCATTATAGGCCTTATGGATCACTGAAGTCCTTGGAAATTTCGAAATGAAAATGGAAGAAGATTACTATAGACTGTGTCTCCAACCTGCCGCGGACACAGAAGGGTCACGATGCCATATGGATAATCGTTGATCGATTAACGAAGATAGCCCACTTCCTTCCCATCAAGTGGAAGCAATATATCTATATGTGCGGGAAATCATCGGACTCAATGGAATCCCAAAATCCATCATCTCGGATCGTGACCCCACATTACAACTAGGTTTTGGAGAAGTCTACAAGATGCCTTTGGTACCTGCTTGAACTTTAGTACTGCATTCCACCCACAAACAGATGGATAGTCAAAGTGCACTTTATAGACACTTGAGGATATGTTGAGAGCTTGTGCGCTAGATTGACAGGGGAGTTGGGATGAACAGCTCCGTTTGATAGAGTTCACCTATAATAATAGCTTCCGCTCTAGCATCGGCATGCTCCATTTGAGGTCCTGTATGGAAGACCACGTCATTCGCTAGCACATTGGAATGATGTTGAAGAAAAGAAGACCATGGAAAAGAAAGAAGTATTAGAGGCACAGGAGTATGCTGATAAAGTGGAACTAATAAAAGAAAGGATGAAGGTTGCTCAGTCCCGACAAAAGAGTTATGCAGACAGAGATAGATGTGAGCAAATTTTCTAGGTGGGTGATAAGGTGATGCTAAAGATTTCTCCAATGAAGGGAGTTATGAGAAGGGGAAGCTAAGTCCCATATACGTAGGACCTTTTGAGGTGGTTAATCTTGTTGGTGGCGCAGCATGTAGATTGGATTGTCCCCTTCCTATGGGTGCATACATAATATTTTCCATGTATCCATGCTAGGAAGATATAAGCACGATGGCGTCAATATTGTATGATATGAAGAAACCAACCTAAAGGAAGAGCAACTAGTGGAGATATTAGAGTATAAGATTCAACGACATAAAAATAGAGAAGTACCAATGGTGAGAGTTGCATGGAGCCACCATCGAGATGCTGAGGCTACATGGGAACTTGAGTCAAAGATGCACGAGTGGTTCTCAACTCTTTTGGGTAAGCCTCTACCTCATTCGTAAATTCGAGGATGAATTTTATTTTTAAGAGGTTTATAATGTAACACTCGGTCCTATTGAAAAAAAATCAGAATCAAAACAAATTTAAATAAGACCCGATCGGAGTTAAACTTTACCTTATCTAAAGGTTGTAAATAACTCCATCAAACTGCGCAACCAGGGGGCGAATAGGAAGAGGGGAGAACGACCTTCGAGATTGGGTGTCCGTCTGGGACTGCCGGCGATGAGAAGAAATGGGACGAGCCCAGCGAAATCTATCAAAACCATAGGGAAAGCAAACAAATATAGGTGGATCTTTGGATTTGCATGTTTAATGACCCACTTAGAGTCCTAGCATAGTTTCTTGTCTACCCTACATTGTTCCATGTGTTTATGATTGTTCCTAAGAGGTTTATTTTGGCAAAATCGTATGGAACACCATGAAGCCGCGACGACAATTTCGTTGGAACTATAGAACCCGGCCCGGGTATGACCGCCATCGGGCGGATCGACGCAGAGCCCGACCCGAGTTCTCCATCGCCCCACCCGACCCGGGTTCCATTGAACTCGGCTCGAGTTCTTACATGAACTTGCCTAGCATTTGATTTGGACCAAGTTCGGTTTATACTCAGCCCGGATTGGGCCGAGTCGCCAATCATTGAAGAACCCAGGCCCGGGTTAGACCCTACCTAGCCCGGGTTCTGCCTGGATGTGGCAGTGTGATGTGATTTACTTTTATTATTATTTTAATATTGTTTGTTACACTTGATTCATCTGAGATATTGATTGATAGTATAGCATTGTATTGCATGATATGAAGTCCCAATCTGTGCGAAGATGATAACTTAAATAATTAATAAAGATAATAGCTTGGGTGCCCATATTACGAATTGACGGGAGCTCATGTCGTTATTTTCATCGCATTGTTGGGGCACTAGCTTGGCCTTGTCCCCATTCACAACTTCTCCTCATCGTGTGACGAAAGAGAATACCCTCCCCTATAGCGAGGATGACTTGCAGTGATGTACACAATCTCTAGCCTCATGAAATACATGGCACCTCATTGTAACTAAAATGCTCATCAATAACATTGCATAAATGACATTGATCTAGAGTATTGATTCGCCTTTGATGGCACATTGATCTTACTCAAAGCATTGTATTGATTCATTTTACCCAGAGCATAGCATTGATCTACTCTATTTATTTTGAAATAGCATGACATTGATTATATTCCCATTGATTACCTTGCAGCTACCTTTGCCTATTTGACCCATGCTTATATATTGTTAATGTTTATCAATTGGTTTATTATCCACTTATTAGGTTGCGAAGCTCACGAGTTATTATTTTCCCTACATTGATCTTGTAGGTAATGATGATAATCAAGGATGAGCTACGATTGACGACGTTCTTGATGGTCCAGCGCACTTGTGGTGCCTCAGTGTTATTTCTTCCCACTGTCTTAAATATTTTGAGTCCATGTTATTAGGCTTCCAAACTATTTTGATATTCAATGGTATCATAGCTATTTTTTAATTATATTAAAGATTATTATATGACTATCTATTTTTATTATCATTTTATTGATGTTATTTTTAAGTCTTCCGCTTTTATGTTATTATGGTCAAATGACCGATCAAAGTCAAGGTTTTGATCAAGATATAGCATTATTAGTACTGTCTCTCAAGTTGGATTTTGTCATGTGACAATGACGATTTGGGGCGTTACGTTAATTATGTATTTTATTTATTTTTAACAAGTTAAGATTATGCACTATGTCTTTGTGTTGAAATTGTTCTTATTTTATTTACATGACCTATCTGAATTAGTTTAATAATAATACTGATCCCTTAAAGATAAATATTCTAAAATGGGATTTGACTTTAATAATGTTATAGAAAATGAAATATTATCATTTTGTAATAAATATTTGTAATTTTTTTAGATATAAAGTATTTTCTTCTTGATTTGTATTTGATTATTTGTTGGATATTGATGGATTTTCTTAAAGAGTCACACATAATCATGGGTGAATTGAAGTTAAAATTAGGATATATATACATATATATAATTTTAGCTGTTTAGAAATTTATAAATAGCACTATTTGTTTAGATGAAAATATAAAATTATAATTACACCATATGTGCGGGACTTTATACTAGTATTATTATAAAATAATAAAGTTAACATTCTGAGACTAGACTGTCTTCGATACACTGCCAGCACCAAATTCTTTTTCGTTTTTTGACAACATTGTAGATGCATTGAAAAATCTTCACGCGTAGTCTTTTTTACCGGGTGATGAAACTATAACCGCATAATTTTCGAAGTACCTAATCATGCAATGCTCGAATAAAATATTTACAAAATAAAAAATTAAATAGAAAATATTACTTTTTTCTTTAAAAGTTAAATCTTTTAACAATGCTCAGTTTGTTTTTTTTATCAAGATGACGTGATACTCGAGAAGCAAATTAACTCTTTTTTAATATAATACTTCTCTGAGTTAATAAGTTTATATCATTGTTTCAAATCCATGTGTCAATTTTTAACCGAGTGCAATCAGATTGAACCAATTTTTTTATTAAAATATTATTTATTATTTTAAAGATATATTATGAATAAAACTCTAGAAAGGATATAGAAAATACTCTTGTGATTTCCAATTTTAAAGAAAAAACGAGCTGACGATTAGTTCCTGATTGAACCACTGATTTTAAAAATACTGGTTTATATACTATTTTTTTACTCAACTTGTTGGGACTTTCATTTCTCTTATAAGCACCCAATGATATCATTTTTTAACAAAAAATAGTTCTTTTCAGCTTTAATTTTAGAAGTCTTTCTACAATACAAACCGGGCTTTATATACATTTATTATTATTAAATTTCTTTTGATCAATTTTTAATTATGTTTAGTGCTTTTGATTTAATTATTTAAATTTCTGAGTTAAGTAATTACTAGTTTGTGGACTACTTGATTTCATATTTTATTTAGTTAAATTAAATGATTTATTATGAAATTAAAAATTAACATAAGTCTAATAACTAGTGTGTGGAGAATTAGATCTGTGTGATCTATTAGTCTATACCAGTTTGTGGAGTGATTAATAGTTTAGGATCTTCATATTAATGCATCTTAGTTTTAATTTCATCTAATGAATACCAGTTTGTGGGACTTCAGGCTTGATTGAATTTAAGATAGTTTGATTTGTTAGATTAAATAGCATAATTACCAATTTGTGGACTCTATGATGTTAATCTTGTAAATTAATAAATTGAGAAAATTCCTAATCCATTTTAAGAAGTTTAATTTATCTTTTCTGATTCACATTTTTATCCTTAGTACATTAGAATCCTAAGACCAACTTCAACACCATTATTTTATTTTTATCTTATTTTATATATTTTATAATTACAAAATTTATTTCCAAAAATCTATGTTTTTCCTCTCTTATTAATTTATAAATTCAGAGATTTTATTAATAATATTTCTCGTGGGTTCGACACTCTTACTCCTATTTTCTATATTACTTGAGCGACTAGTGCACTTGCTAGCGATTTTATTTTGCTACATCATTTTACGCATCAAGTTTTTGGCGCCGTTGTCGGAGAATATTTTATTAATTAATTTCTGATTTTTATGAATTATTGGGAGATGTAAATAATTTATAAATAATTCTCTGTAAATATGTACTATTTGTTTTAATTATTTTTATTTTATTTTTTTGAATAAACTAACATCTTTTTTTTCAGATAAAAGTTAGGGGATTATAAGTTGATTTTGGATTAAATTTGTTGACCTCGGCCGATATTCTCCTCTATTTTAACATTTTGACACCGAGTGGATTTTTGTGATTAATTGGATTTATTTTTTATTACAACTTACGGATTTACGGCCGTAATTGGCTTTACTCGCTCTCGTTTTGTCGTCAGAATCACATGCACGAAACCTTCTGACTTTTGTTTTGAGGCCATAAAAGTTTAATCTTTTGGATTTATTCGTAGTTGATTTGATCTTGTTTCAGCTTATGTTTTACGCCCTATTTGAATCCGTTTCGACTTAATTCACTTTCGTCCTTAATGATTCAGTATCAATATTTTTTGCCTCTGATTTACGCCCGGTATGAATTCTATTTCTTCTTGGCCGTAACGATTCATTTGTCAACGTAAGAGTTGGGGTAATACATTATTTCGGCCGAAACCCTGATAGTTTTTTGTTTTACGGTCAATTGAATTAAGTTGTCGACTCCATTTTGGTTCTTTATGCCTAGAGTTTTGTATGCAAGGAGTTGATTAATTTTTACACCCAATTGTCGATTTTGGCCGTAATGTTTCATTATTAATATTTATCGCCTTTTTAATCTCGGGTTTTAGTTTGGCCACAATCATTGAATATAATTATTTTCGGATGTGGTTTGACGA
This sequence comes from Pontederia crassipes, assembly GCA_030549335.1. Lineage (NCBI taxonomy): Eukaryota > Viridiplantae > Streptophyta > Magnoliopsida > Commelinales > Pontederiaceae > Pontederia > Pontederia crassipes. The sequence continues at coordinate 36,468,392 of CM060197.1, read as the reverse complement.
CTCTATCATTTGAAAATTTTGTCGGATGGTTTTCTGAAACATTTGGACAAATCTTTATTGATTAATTGTGACTCTTTATCTGCATGTATTATATTTGTATTTATTTTTTTTATATATTTTATATTTTTTTCTGACAATTAGTTGTTGCAGGTATTATTGAGGATCTAATCACAACTAATTTAATCCTCTGGATATATTTCACACATTCTGATCAGATGTTTAATTCTTTTTATCTGATACTTAGTTGTTGCAGAAAATATCTGACAATTTTATCACAACCAATTCTGTTCTGCTAGTTTTTAAATTAAGTTAATTAGTTAGTTGATTGTCATTTTAATTAATTTAATAGTTTATCTGTTAGTTATTTAGGGAATCATCTAATCGATATTTCTTTTTGTGCACGGAGCGGAATTCGGCTAATCATTTCTTCGGATACGTCGACCGAGTGCTGCATGAATCAACACGTCGGGCATGATCTCGGACATGACAAGGCGAGACGCATAACAGGGCGTAAAAATCGAAAAATTTACGCCGAGCACCTCCTGACACCGACATAAATGACTTGGCAGCTATTATGCCCTCATAAACGCCACCTGTTATGTTCTTCTTACGGCCGAGCTGCCACACAAACACTTCGGATAGATAAGGAGAAACGAAAAGACATTGCCGCCATCAGCCCCGTTCCCGTTACGGCCGAGCTGCCACATCGCCCCAGCTGAGAACGGACGTGAGAAGGCGCCAAACTCCATGCCAGGATCCGGACATGACAAGGCGAAACGGACAAATCGCCTTGGAAATCGGCCAAGCTCTTACAACATGACTCTTCACTGCGCGCCATCACGCTGGAACAGGTATCACCCCTGAAGTTTCATATATAAAATCTTATCCCTTCTCGTGTTTTGCAGATCACGCATCGCTCCAACGCCCCTTGTTCCTTACGGTAGAGCTTCCACCGGAGCTGACTCCTTATGCCCGGACGAGCGCCGAACACTGCTGCTCCCTTACGCCCTCTGACCAACGCATCGCTTCATGCCGCCTTTCCTCCTTACGGCCGAGCATCCCCACCGTGCACCGAGCGGCACCACCAACGCCATGCTCCCCTGTGCGTTACGGCCGAGCCTCCACATCGCGCACCAAGATACCACCGTCTCCGTCGCTCTCTTACGCCCAAAAGCACCATGCCTCATTCCTTACGACCGAAAACTCCAAGATCATCAACTCCGGCCGAGGTTCCTCATCGCTCTACTCCTTACGGCAGAGATTTCAGTCGCCGAGTCACCTCGCTGAGCTCTTCATCGAATCGGCTGACACTCTAGTATATATGTCTTATGGCCGACACTCCGACTTTGGCCGAAACTTCAGCCGACCGAGCCGCCACCGTTCTTGATTTATCTTCCTATCAAAATGAGGCGATTTGCTAATATATGGAGGGGACATCGCGAATGATGACATCCGAATGCTCAGCCCACAGCCCTCACAACTAATCTCCTACCCCGGAGATTATTATTGGACCAAGCTAGAGTATCAAGCTCGATATGAACGGATGTCTGAGATTCGAATTCATGCCACCAGATTTTCGAATACTGAATTGCTCAGGGAGTATAATTTACTTGCAGATATTCATCTATTATTTTCTCAAATTGGACTCTCTGACTTTGTGCATTCTTGATGGCCAACTTATGAAGTACTAATTATGGAATTTCTCTCATCCCTGAAGGTCTTTAATTTAGATGGCAAGAATTATGATCAGCCTCGCATTTCATTCCAACTTTATGGGCGACCCTTTACTCTCACTCTAGGAGAGATTAATAATATTTATGGATTTCCCAACCATGGATCTCCTTCTGTACCTACTGACTTTGATGCTAAAACATTTTGAAAACAGATAACAGAAGAAGACCGATTGGTTTGGAACACAACTAAAGATAGCTCAATTCAGAATCTTGTTTTGCGTTACGTCCATCGCATGCTAAGCAACATCTTAAGTGGACGCAGTGATAATGATGGTGCCGTCTCAGAGGGAGAGTTATACCTAATCTACAGCATGCTTCACAGAACTTTTGTTAATATGGGTGCCTTCATCATTCGTCGATTCTAGCGCCGCACTACTCATCGTGGCGGCAGCATCAATATGGGCGCCCTTCTCACGCCTATTGCTCAGCATTTACAACTTGACATGGATGATCTCGAAGCTGTGTTAGGAAACACTCACCTCACTCGTAGGACCATTCATGCTATGGGTTTTGTGAAGACCAACAACCCAGGGATCAAAGTTTTTATTTTTAAGGCCACAATCAGGAGGTGCCTTGCTCAGATCGAGATGCTTTTACGCCAATTAATCCAAATAATTGGCTACTTTTTAGGCAGGTCGCAACTCCATTAATTGCACCTACATGACCATCTACATCTGTTGGTCAGCCACACTAGGATGAAGCCTTCTCCTGGTTTGATTCTACTATTATGTGGCACCCCAACAATACTTTCAGCAGCCACAAGTCTTCCAGGCTGTATCACCGGCAGCTTCTCGACATGAGGCATCTGCCCTTTCACCCTATATGTCGGTACCTTCGCCGATTTCATCTCTTACACATGAGAGCTCTTCTGATTCTTCATTCATACCGGCTACTCCTTATGAGGAACGCGATTCGATGGAAATATCTGCCCCTATACAGGAACCTGTGTGGAATCACTATATAGCACCAGAGCCAGCATTTACTTCAGCCCCAGAGCAGACTTACTATCCACCTTCGCCACCTCAACCTGACTATGCTTCCATGCAAAACGTATGGGAATCCATGTACGATGAGCAACTTTGTCAGGCAGGGGAGTTGCACGCTTTTCAAGAAGAGCAACTTCGTCAGACAAGGCAGTTGCACGCTATTCAGGAAGAGCAACTTAGACAAGCCCAAGAGTTGACCAACATCCGAGCCAATTTTAGAAATATGGATGATCGTCAGGGTCGCTTCGAATCCCTCAAGAATCAGCATGCGCGCATGATGAGGCGCATCCATGAGTATCATATGTGCCAAGGACATCTTAGCTACCATCCACCATCGCCACCCCACATATAGTAAATCTGGTTGTGTCTTTTCCCTTTTCTTTATTTTCATTTCTTTATTTTTCCTTTTTTTTTAGTATGTATCACTTTCCCTTGCTGGCTTAACACTGAGGACAGTGTCTGGTTTAAGCTTGGGAGAGTTTGCATTTCATGCATTGCATTTTTCCTTATTTTTCTTTTTATTTGCTTATATTTGCATGTATTTCTAAAAATAAAAAAATGAAATATTGAAAAATTTCCCAAAAATACCATTACATGCATTTATTTTTGCTACCATCTTACAAACTCTTGTCTTACTATTTTAATTATCTTTAAGTAAAAAGTTTAAAGACATGTTGTTAGCTGATGAAATTTGAATGCCTTTCTTTCTTATCACTGCTATTTCAGTATTGAACTTATGGACTATGTACTTATGCTAAGTAGAATTATGAATGTCTAGACGACAAAATCATATTCATGCCTTTTTATTTTTCTGTTAAGTCTTGAGAGTAGTACCATTTTTATTGACCATATTAAGTACTTTTTGAGCTTATAAAAAAAAAAGAGAGAATAAAAAGAAGGGTTAGTTAAACCCCAATAAGAAAAAAAAAGTTTGAATAAAGTTGTGTAGGTACAACAGTGTTATCCGGAACCAAGGTGTGTTCGGGTAATTAGATCCGTAGCGGTTCATGCCTGACAACCTAAGGGCAACTGCTCTGGGATCCATCGATTGAAAACCTGCTACAATGACCATCTTGTGGAATATGGAGAAGCACATGAGTACTGAATCATGGCTAAGTTGGAACTCTTCATTTAGAACCTTGGTTGTTCGGGCAAGTAAACTCGAAGGGTGCCTTATCACCTGTTGCCCTAAGGCCATTTGGTCTGGGAGTCATCAGTCTAAAGCCCGCTACATGGACTTCTTGTGCAATCCTGCTTGAAGATTAGAACTTTTAAAATGATTGAAAATAAAAGAAAAAAAGAGAGAAAGAAAAAGTTTTAAGTCAATTAGTACTTATGTGTTCAATATTAATGTTATTATTTGACAGACAATTTATTTTTCAACAAGGCTGAATTTGAGATTGTTTAAATTTGTGTAGCATTCAGAACCTTTATGAAGCTAAGTACATGGAAAATGGTGAGATACTGAGTAGTAAGTGTACAGAAGAATTGTGTGAGAAAATTAGTCAGTTGACAGTGTGGAAGCTATGATGGAACCCATGTTCTTGAGCTTTGCTTTGAATTTTTGCTTGAGGACAAGCAAGACTTTAAGTTTGGGGGAGTTTGATGTATGCAAAATACAACATATTTTTTATTATTATTTTAGTTAATTTTTATGTAATTTGATCATCTTATGCATCATTTTAGACCATTTTTAGTCTTAATTCCGGATTTATTAATTTTAATTATTAATTCTCTGAATATTTTAATTGTGGATGGATTTACTTAATTTTTATAATTATTTTCCAGACAAACCAAATTAACGAATGGCTCGGTCGTAAACCACATTATTTGGCCAAGATGATCACAGCCAGCCAAGGCGTAAAAGTAATATGTCTGACTTCTTTTGGGGTAAAAGAAATGACGTAAAGGTAAAATAAGTCATCGTTTTGGCCGAGATTTGAAGAAATGATTCATTGTTTTAGCTGAGATTCGAAGAAAGGAGTAAAGATAAGAAGATGCTATCGTTTTGGTCGTAATGGCAAGAAAAACCTATTGTTTTGGTCGAGATTAAAAGAAGATTTTATCCTTGGGCGAAGTCATTGTTTTTGCCGAGATTAGAAGAGAGAATTTATATTTTGGCCGAGACTTGAAGAAGGGAGTAAACAAATAGAGTTTATCTTTTTGGGCGTAATAGAACTAATCCGAGACCAAATCAAGTTTTATCCTGTGAATTTAAATCAGTTGTACGATGTTACAGTCGGGATCAACTTGAAGTCTGTCTGCACCTATAAATACGTGAAGAAGCCATCGTCCCAATGTGTGCTTTGAAGTTTGGTTTTCTTCTACGGTGAGTCGAGAGTCTGTAGGCTTCGACCAAGCGAGAGAGATTTGATCGGACGGCTGATCCAGACGTTCCGACAATATCCGAGGATCCTGTTTATTCTTGGTGTAATTCTTCCAGTTATTTTTATTCTTTTATTATCTCTCTGCAATTCTAGGATGAACTCCATGTCTTTATTTATTTTATTTTAGGAGATTATTATTGAAGGAAAATTCTGTGAACCCTGATTTTATTATTATTAAATTTCTTTTGATCAATTTTTAATTGTGTTTAGTGCTTTTGATTTAATTTTTTAAATTTTTGGATTAAGTAATTACCAGTTTGTGGACTACTTGATTTCAGATTTTATTTAGTTAAATTAAATGATTTATTATGAAATTAAGTAATTACCAGTGTGTGGAGAATTAGATCTGTGTGGTCTATTAGTCTATACCAGTTTGTGGAGTGATTAATAGTTTAGGATTTTCATATTAATGCATCTTAATTTTAATTTCATCTGATGAATACTAGTTTGTGGGACTTCAGGCTTGATTGAATTTAAGATAGTTTGATTTGCCAGATTAAATAGCAGAATTACCAATTTGTGGACTCTGTGATGTTAATAACTCTGTGATGTTAATCTTGTAAATTAATAAATTGAGAAAATTCTGATAGTGATATTGAGGGGTGTAGTGATAACTTGTTGATTTTGGGGTCAAATTTCATATTTTTCAGTTTTTGATTTAACTCCCTAATTCACTTTTAACTGCAAGTATACAGGTCAATTATAGTCTACCAAAATTTCATATCCACAGTGATTTGAAGCGTAAGGCTCTCTAAACAATCAAGATTAGCCTTAACTAAAGTTAAGAATCCAAGAATTTGAAAGAAAGTCAAAACCGATTTCTAAAAAAGGCTAAAATGATAACTGTTTTGAGATTTTTGAAAAGTTATCTAAACTGAATTGTAAATGCTAAACTAGAGGCTCAAAGGGTTTATCTATCAATGATGAAAGTTCTCCTAGGAGTTGGGGTTCATCTAACTTAATTATGGATGGAATGGACAAGTTATCATTAAATGTCAATTTTAACTCAACTTGAAATAATCTATTTTCACAACTTAATTAATTTAGAACTAATTATCATATTCTCATACGATTGATTAGCAAAGTTGAATTAGAAAAGGTCCTCACTGAAATCAAGTCAACATTAAGCTCAAAATTTGATCCTTTGCTGAATTTCAGAAATGTAGTGAAATCTGAAATGATAACATTCAATTACACTTTGGAAATGAGGAAAATGTTTCAACAAATTAAACGGGGATGAAATCAATCCAATATTAGTGCAAATGCTTCTTGGTTTATCTCTAAACTACAAGAGGATTTTAAATCAGCCTCTCAGCTGCAAATTCAAATGAAATCCACATTTTCACTAAAGGGTTGGATAGAAATCAGCACCTAATTGCACATAAGAATTCAACAAATGTCATTGCATCTTGGTTCATCTCTGAACATCAAGATAACCTTAGATTCACCTCTCAGTGATGGATTGAAATCAGAGGTTTACAATAACAAAGAAGAATCCCATAGAATTCAAGAAACATAACTGGAAATCAGATTTGAAAAAAATCAGAAATCAGCATTGAAGTGTTGCAACAATTCAGGAAATTTAAAACCTTGAAAACACCATTGACTCTTGATTCATTTCTGAACAAGAATGAAAACATAGGAAACCTCTCAGTTATAATTAAATCAGGGTCCCATAATGATGAAAACAGATTTGGATAATGCAGAAATCAGAAATCAGAAAAAATCAGAATCAGAAATCAGGAAATCAGATTTCTATTTGGAATTGAATCTAGAAATTTGGCATTGGTTCTTGGATCATTTCTGAACAAAGATTAGATAAAATGACAACCTCTCAATTTTGAATACAGATAGGATCTACAATGACAAGAATCAGGTTCATAGCAATACAGATTTCAGCAAACATAATTGATATCATTTCAGGAAAATCAGATTTGTCTATATCCATCCACAATTAACCTAGACTACTACCCTATCCTAGGAGACATAAGACTTAGCTCCTCATAATTACAAGATTTGATGCAAAATAGAATGAAGCACAGAAGCTAATCATCCTGGATTGAGGGCTGTTCTGCAGAAATCAGCAGCACTTCAGCTCCTTCCACTCCAATCAGCTCCAATCCTTGCCTCCTTCTTGCAATGGTCGGCTCCTCCCATCATTCCAGGGTTTTTTCAGCTTATATATGGCCTTTAATCACCCTTAGATTAGCATCCAAATGTTCCTTAGCCTCTGATGTGAGCCACCTGTCCAGCTGCTGTTATAGCTTTTTGGACAGCAAAAAGTAGGTGGTCCCCCCTTTGCTTTTCCAACCTTTTTCAGCTCCATTCACCTGCAATAAGAGCCAAAACAGCAAGCATCAAAGTCTTCTAATAAGATTTAAACAAATAAGGATTAAAACAGCAAGTAATGTCAGCTCAATTGTCAAATGGGGTTTGGTGTTATGCAGAATTAAAATCCATAGTAAAAAATAATAGTTTTGAGGCTCGGAATGATAACTTTGCATATTTCATGAAAATTGTCCAAATTTGAGTGGTTCAAAGCATTGAAGGCATCAAAGGAATTAGGGTGGCAAGTGAATGAGGTCAGAAATCAAATGTGGATAAGATTTCATAGGAATGATAACTTGGATGCCAAAAATGATAACTTGATTCCATAAAAATGATAACTTGTCATAACTTTGGTTGTGGTTGTCCAAATGTGATGAAATTTGAACAGTAATGAGTTAAGACAGTAATTTAATGATTTCTTAATGCCTTTGTGCAGAATTGATAGTTTTGCATATCAAAATGATAGTTTTTCTCTTAAACGATAACTTGGCTTTGAAAAATGATAACTTGTTCAAATGGATTGATAATTTTGCACAAATTGAAATATGATCATCCAAATATGATTCATTCATGATGGCAATGGATTTAGGGCAGAATAATCATTGAAAATTAGCTAAATCAAAATAATAATAACTTGTGCATTTGGAATGATAACTTGCCCTAAAAATGATAACTTAACATAGAATTGAAATGTTTATGGATTTTAGCAATTCAGAACCTCTATGCACATGGAATTAGGTATAAAATGAGAAAGATCAACTAGTTATCATAATTCATGCATTCCAAGCATAATTGGCCAAAAGTTAGGCAATTTGAGGGCTCGATATGGGTGATTTGAATAGAAAGTGGGATAAAAACATAATATGATCAGCTAGTGATCAAACTCCCCCAAGCTTAGTCTTTTGCTTGTCCTCAAGTAAAATATTCAGAAATTAAGGACAAACTTGAATTAACAGTCCACAAATGAATTAAAAATCAGCTGAATTAGGTCCAATGAGTTTTCCACTTTGCCAACACTCCATCCCATTCTTTCCAATTCTCAAATTCTAGCTGAGGAGTCACAAAGGTTAAAACAAATTTAAGTCATGAAAGAAGTATTAACATTAACTGATTTGGATTATAAGGATTGTCAACTCTACTAAAAAGTTTGAAGCATCAATATCTTCATGAACAGATTTTTCCACTGCTTAAACAGGTTTAACACCTGACTTTTATTCATGAAAATGCAAGTAAACAAGTCAAGACCTGATTTTTATTCATGTTGGTCACAGGATAAAAATTCTGGCTTTATTCAAGAGAGGTTCCTTTTTAGAATTTCACTCTCTTTATTTATGTATGCATGCAATGCAAAATGCAACTTTTCACTTTTCCTTTTTCCATTTTTTTCTTTTTCTATTCTGTTCATGAAATGAGCAATGGTTCAAACTCAAGTATAGTTTAGATCCTTCAATGCAAATAGTCAAGATTTCCTATTTAACATGACAGCAAGAGCCTTGATTCCTTTCTAGACATCTTCTAATTTCCATTTAATCCATAAATGTCAGCTAGTGTTACCCACAAAAAGAAAATTTTCAGCTGAAAATTAATTCAAATGCATCTGAATTGATAATGTCAATTAAAGCAAGAAAACTAATGGCCAAGTTGGCCACTTGGTATTAGAGTGTACTAACTGACATAATGAAGTATTTTATCCATTTCAGAGTTAGAATGAATTCAGAATTGAGTTGAGCCCAAAAAATGATAGCCGAGTGATAACTAGTGATAACCGAGTGATAACTAGTTCAAACAATGATAACCTGGTGGTAATTGATGATATAAACATTAAAATAGATTGAAAACATGGTGTAAATGTTACAAAAGCACCAGGTTTCCTCCCCCAAGCTTACCTTCAACACTGCCCATAGTGTTGGAAAAGATAGGCAAGGGAGTGGGTTGGGAGGGTATGAAATTGATGGAATTGTGCATTTGATCTCTTCCCATGGTTCCTACATCTAAATCAGGGGCTGAGGGTGGTCTATTCTTCATGAATTTCAGCTAATCTTGTAAGGAAACAAGAGATATCAATGGGATATTCAATATCAGATTTTTATGGTGCACAATTCAACAATGCATTGAAATTCACTGAAATTCAGCTAGGATGGAGTGGGATAACTGATATGAATGATAATTCAGATGTTAATATGATGATTTCAGCATGAATGAAAAGATAATATCAGTTATCATTGGGATTTTAGTGAGAAAATTAGAATTGAGGGTAGGGGTACTCCCTAATTTCCAATTTGTGGATTGATGTGATTCCTCCCTTCTTTATTCTTGCAAAATAGAAAGATTAAGTGTAAAATGATTTGGATTACCTCCCAAGAAGTGCACTACTTTAATGTCTTAGGCTGGACATTTTTCCACTAGAATTCAGCTAGGCAAATTTGGCAAATCTTGCAAATTTAGCACCTCCTTAGCTGAATCTTGAGCTGTGGGGTTATATAGCTTAGACCTCTGTCCATTGATCTTGAATATGTCATCTTTATCATTCAGAAGGTCCACAACTCCATAAGGATAAATTTTGTGGACTTTGAAGGGTCCACTCCACCTTGATTTCAATTTTCTAGGGAATAATTTCAACCTTGAGTTGTATAACAATACAAAGTCTCCAACCTTGAATTCTTTCTTCAGAATTCTGCTATCATGACATCTCTTTGTTCTCTCCCTCTAGAATTCTGAATTATGGTAGGCATTTAGCCTAATTTCATCCAACTCATCAATTTGTAGAAGCCTCTTTTGTCCACATGCATGCATATCAAAATTGAGTGTCTTCACTGCCCAATATGCCTTATGCTTCAACTCAATTGGTAGATGACATGTCTTTCCATAAACCAATTTGTAGGGAGAAGTGCCTATTGGAGTTTTATAGGCTGTCCTATATGCCCAAAGTGCCTCATTTAGCCTTAAACTCCAATCCTTCCTAGTTAATGAAACTATTTTCTCCAATATGGCCTTGATTTCCCTATTTGAAATTTCTGCTTGGCCATTAGTTTGAGGGTGGTATGCTGTTGAAACCTTGTGCTTAACTCCATACTTGTTTAGGAGGTTCTCAAAACACAGCTCCCTCCATCACTTATGACCACTCTTGGGATTCCAAATCTTTGGAAGATTATCTCTTTGAAAACCTTGATAACAGCCCTGGAATCAGCAACTGTTGTGGGAATGGCTTCTTTCCATTTGGATACATAGTCAACAACAAGCAATATAAATTTGTATCCAAAGGAGCTAGGGAAGGGTCCCATGTAATCAATGCCCCACACATCAAAGATTTCAACATCTAAAATCCCATTCTGAGGCATTTCATTCCTCCGTGAAATTGAACCTGCCCTTTGACATTCATCACAACTCTTCACATACATATATGCATCTTTGAACAAAGAAGGCCAATAGAAACTAGATTGTAGAACCTTGACAGCAGTCTTTTGAGTGGCTCCATGTCCACCATATGGAGATGAGTGGCATTCATACATAATTGATTGGAATTCATCTTCTGGTATACATCTCCTGAAAATGCCATCAGGGGACTTCTTGAATAGAAGAGGGTCATCCCAATAGAAGTCCTTCAAGTCATGGAAAAACTTTTTCTTCTGCTGGTAGGAGAAGTCAGAAGGAACAATACCACATGCCAAGTAGTTGACAATATCAGCATACCAAGGAGTAGGGGGAGCTGATATGGCCATTAGAAAATCATCAGGAAAGGAGTCATTGATAGGGAGTGAGTCATTAGAATCCTGAACTCCTTCCATCCTTGATAAGTGGTCAGGAACCAAGTTTTCTGTCCCTCTTTTATTCCTGATTTCAACATCAAATTCTTGTAGCAAAAGGATCCATCTTATAAGCCTTGGTTTTGATTCCTTCTTACTAATCAGGTGTCTCACTGCTTGATGGTTAGTAAATACAATCACCTTGGATCCAATTAGGTAAGATCTGAACTTATCAAATGCAAACATCAGAGCAAGCAATTCTTTTCTAGTGGGAGCATAATTGATTTGAGCCTCATCTAATGTCTTACTAGCATAGCAAATGACATAATATTTCTTCTCCCTAGTTTGCCCCAAGACTGTCCCTACTGGTTGATCAGAGGCATCACACATAATTTCAAAGGGTAGGGACCAATCTGGTGGCTGCACTATAAGAGATGAAATGAGGGCTTCCTTCAATTGGTTAAAGGCCTTCATGCAATCTTCATCAAAATTGAACTCAACATCCTTAATAGAAACCTTGTGAGGGGTCTGGTTATCAATGAAAAGTTTTTAATGAATCTTCTGTAAAACCCAGCATGACCCAAGAAACTCCTTATAGCCTTCACATTCTTTGGAGGTGGCAACTTCTCAATGACCTCAATTTTTGCTTTGTCCATTTCAATCTCTCTACTTGATACAATATGGCCCAATACCACTCCTTCTTGAACCATGAAGTAACACTTTTCCCAATTCAAAATCAAATTAGATTCCATGCACCTTTGTCAAATTTTCCAAACAAGCCTCAAAGGAATCCCCATAAATTGAAAAGTCATCCATAAATACCTCCATAATTTTCTCAATGAAATCTGAAAAGATGGACATCATACACCTCTGAAATGTGGCAGGGTGATAGTGAAATTGGGAGGTTTAGTGATAACTTGCTGATTTTTGGGTCAAAAGTCAATTTTTTCAATTTTTGTTTCAACTCCCTAACTCACTCTCTATTGCAGTGCACAGGTCAATTGTAGTAACCCTAAATGTCATATCCACAGTGATTTAAAGTCCTAGACTATCTAAAAACAATTTAGACTAATCCTATTTAAAGTGGCAAAAATAGATTTTTTAAAGGAAGTGAAAACAGATTTTTTTTCTTTTAGGAATGCATAATGATAACTTGTTGTAGATTGCTGAAAAGTTAATTAAACTGAATTGTAAATGCTAATCTAGAGTCTAAAAGGGTTTATCTATCGATGAGGAAGGTCCTCCTAGGAATTGGGGTTCATCTAATTTAATTATGGATGGAAATGGACAAGTTATCACTTTTTTAGTCAAATCCAATTCAACCTTTTATATGGCTATTTTCACAGCTCAATTGGACCAGAACTAAATAATATATTGTCATATAATTGATAGCCAAGTTGAATTAGAAGAGTATCCCCACTGAAAGTCAAGTTATCATTGAGTTCAAAACAAAATCCCTCGCTAAATTTTAACAAATTAGTGAAATCTGAAATGATAACCTTCAATTACACTTTGAAAATGAAGGGAATGCTTCATTCAACTAAACATGAAAGAAATCAATCTAATATTAGTGCAAATGCTCCTTAATTTATCTCTAAACTATAAGAGGATTTAAAATCAGCTTCTCAACTGCAATTAAAAATGAAATCCACACTTAACACTAGATAATTGGAACCAATATGCATAGAATCACAAGTTTGAAAATTAGGAATTGTCTTTGCTCCTTGCTTCATCTCTGAACTAAAAGGAAGGTCATAAGACCACCTCTCAGTGGTAGGTTAAAATAGGGTTTATAGAAAGGCAATCAGATTTCCAATTAAATCAAAAAATCAGAAATCAGCAACATTGAAATCAGTGAGTAGCCAATGGAAATAAAAAAATTGAACCATAGAAATGTCAAGCATCTTAATCCATTTCTGAACAAGATTGGGATCAATATTCAACCTTTCAGTTGCTCAATAATTCAAGTTCCCCAATAACATTCAGATTCAAATAACTCAGAAATCTGAAATCAAGAAGTTCAGGAATTCAGAAATTAGAAAATCAGCATCAATTACAAATTAGAACCCTAGGAATGACATTGCATCTTGATCATTTCTGAACTAGAATGGAACCATAAGATAACCTCTCAGTTGTCAACATAATTGGGGCTCCACAATGACAAAACATATTCTAATAGTTCAGAAATTAAAAAGGCATTCAGAATTCAGATTTCAGAAAAATCAAATTTGTAATCAAGATGGAATCCAGAAAACTTGCATTGGTTCTTAATTCATTTTTGAATAAAGAATAGATCAAATTACAACTTCTCAGTTGTAAATACAAATAGGACCTACAATGACAAGAATCAGGTTCATATCAATACAAATTTCAGCAAATAAAATTGATATCAGTTTAGGAAATCAGAATTGTCCTTAGTCCATCCACAATTAACCTAGACTACTACCCTATTCTAGGACACATAGGATTTAGCTCCTCATAATTACAAACTTATATACAAAATAGAGTGAAGAACAGAAGGAAATCATCTTGGATTGGAGCTTGTCGAGAGGTCTCCTTCCAGCACTTCAGCTCCTACTCCAAAACCCTTGTTTCCTCCTCCAAACCCTGCAATGCCAGCCCTCCCCTAATTTTTAGGGTTTCTTAAGCTTATATATGGCCTCTCATCACCCTTAGATCAGCATCCAAATGTTCCATAACCTTGATGTAAGCCACCTGTCCAAATGACCCTAAAATTCCAACTGCTGCAGCTTTTTGGACCACCAAATCAGTGGTCCCCCCTACTTTTTCCACCTTTTTGAAACTTGTTTTCCCTGCTACAAATGATAGAACACCAAGAATCAAAGTTCTTAAATAGTAAATGAACAAATAAGAATAAAGGAAACCACTATGATCAGCTCAAACATCAAGTATGATTAAGTATTGTGCAGAGTTGCAAATCAAGGTTAAAAATGATAACTTATCAATGCCCGGAATGATAACTTTGCATAAATCTTAGAAAATGATCAAATATGGATGGTTCAGAACATTGAATGCATCAAATGGATTAGGGTGGCAAGTGACTGAAATCAGAAATCAAATATGAATAAGATTTCATAGGAATGATAACTTGGGTGCCAAAACGATAACTTGATTGCCTTAAAAATGATAACTTGTCATAACTTTGGTTGTGGTTATTCAAATGTGATCAAATTTGAACAGCAATGATTTAAGACAATAATATAATGGTTGCTTAATGCCTTTGTGCATGTTTGACAGTTTTGCATACCAAAATGATAGTTTTGCCTTTTTAACGATAACTTGGTATTGGAAAAATGATAACTTGTTCAAATTGACTTAAAATTTTGCACAAATTGAGATATGATCATCAAAATATGATTCATTCATGATAATAATGTATTTAGAGCAAGAAAATCATTGAAAATCAGTTCACTCAAAATAATGATAACTTGACATATAAGAGTGATAACTTGTCCTAAAAATGATATTTGGCATAGAATTGAAATATTTATGGATTTTGACATTTCAGAACCTCTATGCACATGGAATTAAGTATAAAATGAGAAAGATCAACTAGTTATCACAATCCATGCATTCCAAACATAATTGGCCAAAAGTTGGGCAAAATAAGGATTCGGTAGGGGTGAAATACATCTAAAATGGGATAAAAACCTATAGTGATCAGCTAGTGATCAAACTCCCCCAAGCTTAGCCTTTTGCTTGTCCTCAAGCAAAACATTCAGAAATTAAGGACAACTTGAATTAAAAGTCACAAATGAAGCAAAGGTCAACTGAATTGAATCCAATGAGTTTCCCACTTTGCCAACACTTCATTCTTTTCAAAAACTCAATTTCTAGCTAGGGTATCACAGAGGCTAAAGCAAATTAAAGCCATGGAAGAAGTACTAGCAATAACATGTTTGAATCTTAGGAATTGTCAACTTTACTACAAGGTTGAACTACAAATTCCTTCATGAACAGATTTTCATTACTTAAACAGGTTTAACACCTGACCTTTATTCATGAAATGCAAATAAACAGGTTTAGCACCTGATTTTTTTTCATGCTTTCTTTAGGAGAGATTCCTTTGGAAGTTTTGCTCTCCTAAATTTTTTTTTCTTTTTGCATTGAAGAGAGATTCCTTTGAAAGTTTTGCTCTCTTCCTTTTTTCTATGCATGCATGCAACTTTTTACTTTTCCTTTTTCTCATTTTTCTATCATGTTCATGAAGTGAGCAATAGCTGAAACTCAAGTATAGTTTAGATCCCTTTGGCCAAAAAAGTCAAGTTTTCCTATTTAACATGGCAGCAAGAACCTTGACTCCCTTCTAGACATCTGATATTACTAATTCAATCTATAAGTATCAACTAGTGTGATCCACAAAAAGGAAAAAAATTTCAGTTGAAAATTGATTCAAGTGCATCTGAATTGAATAGCCAATTAAAGCAACAAAACTAATGGCCAAGTTGGACACTTGATATTGGAGTGTACCAACTGTCATAATGAAGTATTTTACCCATTTCAGAGTTAAAATAAGTGAGAGAATTGAATTGAACTCGATTAGTGATAACTACTGATAACTTGTGATAACCGGGTGATAACCAATGATAACTTGCAAAACCTACTGATAACCTGGTGATAAATGATATATGGACATTAAAATCAATTGAAAATATGGTGTAAAAGTTAGAAAAACACCAGATTTTCTCCCCCAAGCTTAGCCTCAGCACTGTCCACAATGGTGAAAGGTAAGGCAAGGGAGAGGGTTGGGTGGGTATGAAATTGGTTGAATCTGTGCATTTGATCCCTTCCAATGATTCTTGCATCTCAATCTAAGTCTTCAGGTGTTCCATTCTTCATTAATTGCATTTAATCCTATAGATTGCAAATCTCCAGGTGTTCCATTCTTCATGAATTGCAAGGACTTAATCTTTGCATTGCTGGACATTTTTGGGACATGCAAGTCTTCAGGAGTGCCCTGCTTTAATGTCTTAGGCTGGACATCTTTCCACTTGAATTCAACTAGGTAGAATTGGCAAATCTTGCAATTTCAGCACCTCCTTAGCTGAATCTTGAGCTATGGGATTATATGGCTTCAACCTCTGTCCATTGACCTTGAATATGTCATCTTTATCATTCAGAAGGTCCACAGCTCCATAAGGATAAATTTTGTGGACTTTGAAGGGTCCACTCCACCTTGATTTCAACTTTCCAGGAAATAGTTTCAACCTTGAATTAAACAACAATACTAAGTCTCCAACCTTGAATTCTTTCTTCAGGATTCTGCTATCATGCCATTTCTTGGTCCTCTCCTTGTAGAATTCTAAATTATGGTAGGCATTTAGCCTTATTTCATCCAATTCATCCATTTGTAGAAGCCTCTTTTGTCCACATTCTTGCATATCAAAATTGAGTGCCTTCACTGCCCAATATGCTTTGTGCTTCAATTCAATTGGTAGGTGGCAAGTTTTTTCATAGACCAACTTATATGGGGAGGCACCTATTGGAGTTTTATATGCTGTCTTGTATGCCCAAAGTGCCTCATTTAGCCTTTGACTCCAATCCTTTCTTGTTAAGAATACTGTTTTTTTCCAATATGGCCTTGATTTCCCTATTTAAAATTTTTTCTTGGCCATTTGTTTGAGGGTGATATGTTGTTAAGACCTTGTGCTTAACTCCATATTTATTTAGGAGGTTCTCAAAATACTTTTCAATGAAGTGACTGCCTCCATCACTTATGACCACCCTTGGGATTCCAAATCTTGGGAAGATTACATCCTTGAACAACTTGATAACAGCCCTGGAATCAGCAACTGTTGTGGGGATGGCTTCTATCCACTTGGACACATAATCAATAGCCAACAATATGAATTTGTATCCAAAGGAGTTAGGAAAGGGCCCCATGTAATCAATACCCCAAACATCAAAAATTTCAACTTCTAAGATTCCATTTTGTGGCATTTCATTCCTCCTGAAAATTGAGCCTGCCCTTTGGCACACATCACAACTTTTGACATATAAATGTGCATCCTTGAATAAGGAAGGCCAATAGAAGTCAGATTGAAGGATTTTTGTAGCTGTCTTTTGTGTTGCACCATGCCCACCATATGGAGATGAGTGGCAAGCCTCCAAGATTACCTGGAATTCAGATTGTGGTACACATCTTCTATATATGCCATCAGGAGATTTTCTGAACAAAACGGGGTCATCCCAGTAGTAATCCTTTAAATCATGAAAAAATTTCTTTTTCTATTCATAAGTGAAGTCAGGAGGGACAATCCCACAAGCCAGGTAATTCACAATGTCTGCATACCAGGGAATTGAGTTTCCTGATATTGCCATCAAGGAGTCATAAGGAAAGGAATCGTTGATAGGAAGTATTAAAGATTCTTGGACTCCCTCCATCCTTGATAAGTGGTCAGCAACTAAGTTTTTTGTCCCTCTTTTATCCCTGATTTCAACATCAAATTCTTGTAGTAATAGGATCCATCTTATGAGCCTTGGCTTGGATTCCTTCTTGTTGATCAGGTGCCTTACTGCCTGGTGATCAATGAAGACAATTACTTTGAATCCAATCAAATAAGATCTGAATTTGTCAAAGGCAAACACAACAGCCAACAATTCCTTTTCAGTGGTGGCATAGTTGACTTGGGCTTTATCAATGTCTTGCTAGCATAACATATAACATAGTGTTTCTTCTCCTTGGTTTGCCCCAACACAGCCCCTACTGCCTGGTCTGATGCATCACACATGATTTCAAAGGGCAATGTCCAATCTGGTGGCTGCATTATGGGGGCTGAAGTGAGGGCTTCCTTCAAGTGGTTGAAAGCCTTTAAGCATTTCTCATCAAAATTGAACTCCACATCTTTGGCTAGCAACCTTGTGAGGGGTCGGGTTATCATTGAGAAGTTTTTGATAAACCTCCTGTAGAAGCTTGCATGTCCCAAAAAACTCCTAATTGCTTTGACATTCTTTGGGGGTGGCAACTTCTCAATTACCTTAATATTTGCCTTGTCCATTTCAATCCCTCTACTAGATACAATGTGGCCCAATACTACTCCTTCTTGAACCATGAAGTGGCACTTTTCCCAATTCAGAATTAGATTGGATTCCCTGCACCTTTGCAACACTTTTGTCAAATTTTCCAAACAGGCCTCAAAGGAATTTCTATAAACTGAAAAGTCATCCATAAACACCTCCATAATGTCCTCAATGAAGTCTGAAAAGATGGACATCATGCACCTCTGAAATGTGGCAGGGGCATTGCACAATCCAAATGGCATCCTCCTATATGCAAATGTCCCATATGGACAAGTAAAAGTTGTCTTGTGCTGGTCCTGAGGGTGAATAGGAATCTGCAGGAAACCTCAATATCCATCCAAATAACAAAAGTGAGAGTGTCTTGCCTAATCTAGAAAATTGGTACTGTCTAATCATAGTAATAAGTGTTGGATTGACTTCAAAGTATGCCACAAGTGCTTGGCCTCCATCTCCAAATTGATTCCTGACATTGCTAGGTGAGTAGCAATTCTTCAAAGTCCTTGGTGTAGCCATATTGCCTTGCTCCTCTTCTTCTTCTTCAAAAATCCTTCTCCTTGCCTCAAGTCTTTGCAATCTCCTTCTTCTTAAGAATCTTCTTTCAGGCTTAGGATCTGATTGGTAATGTTCCTCTTGATTGTCCAAATCCTGCATAAATGAATTCAGAAGTATCAAATTGAGAAAAGAAAGAAAACTAGACAAAAATGGAAATTTGGGAATGATAACTTGCAAAAACTGAAAATTGGCCTAACAAATGGACTAAAAACTAATCTAAAACTAATCTAAACTATCTAAGTCAGTCTAATTGACCTCAAATCCCCGGCAACGGCGCCAAAATCTTGATAGTGAAATTGGGAGGTTTAGTGATAACTTGCTGATTTTTGGGTCAAAAGTTAATTTTTTTTAATTTTTGTTTCAACTCCCTAACTCACTCTCTATTGCAGTGCATAGGTCAATTGTAGTAACCCTAAATGTCATATCCACAGTGATTTGAAGTCCTAGACTACCTAAAACAATTTAGACTAATCCTATTTAAAGTGGCAAAAACATATTTTTTAAAGGAAGTGAAAACAGATTTTTTTTTCTTTTAGGAATGCAGAATGATAACTTGTTGTAGATTGCTGAAAAGTTAATTAAACTGAATTATAAATGCTAATCTAGAGTCTAAAAGGATTTATTTATCAATGAGGAAGGTCCTCCTAGGAATTGGAGTTCATCTAATTTAATCATGGATGGAAATGGACAAGTTATTACTTTTTTAGTCAAATCCAATTCAACCTTTTATATGGTTGTTTTCACAGCTCAATTGGACCAGAACTAAATAATATATTGTCATATAATTGATAGCCAAGTTGAATTAGAAGAGTAAATCAAGTTATCATTGAGTTCAAGACAAAATCCCTTGCTGAATTTTAACAAATTAGTGAAATCTAAAATGATAACCTTCAATTACACTTTGAAAATGAAGGGAATGCTTCATTCAACTAAACATGGAAGAAATCAATCCAATATTAGTGCAAATGCTCCTTAGTTTATCTTTAAACTACAAGAGGATTTAAAATCAGCTTCTCAGCTGCAATTAAAAATGAAATCCACACTTAACACTAGATAATTGGAACCAATATGCATAGAATCACAAGTTTGAAAATCAGGAATTGTCTTTGCTCCTTGCTTCATCTCTGAACTACAAGGAAGGCCATAAGACCACCTCTCAGTGGTAGGTTAAAACAGGGTTTATACAAAGGCAATCAGATTTCCAATTAAATCAGAAATCAGCAACATTGAAATCAGTGAGTAGCCAATGGAAATCACAAATTTGAACCATAGAAATGTCAAGCATCTTAATCCATTTCTGAACAAGATTGGGACCAATATTCAACCTTTCAGTTGCTCAATACTTAAAGTTCCCCAATGACATTCGGATTCAAATAACTCAGAAATCTGAAATCAAGATGTTCAGGAATTCAGAAATTAGAAAATCAACATCAATTACAAATTAGAACCCCAGATTTCAGAAAAATCAGATTCAGGAAATTTGATTTGTAATCAAGATGGAATCCAGAAAACTTGGCATTGGTTCTTAATTCATTTTTGAATAAAGAATAGATCAAATTACAACTTCTCAGTTGTAAATACAAATAGGACCTACAATGACAAGAATCAGGTTCATATCAATACAAATTTCAGCAAATAGAATTGATATCAGTTTAGGAAATCAGAATTGTCCTTAATCCATCCACAATTAACCTAGACTATTACCCTATCCTAGGAGACATAGGATTTAGCTCCTCATAATTACAAACTTATATACAAAATAGAGTGAAGAACAGAATGAAATCATCTTGGATTGGAGTTTGTCGAGAGGTCTCCTTCCAGCACTTCAGCTCCTACTCCAAAACCCTTGTTTCCTCCTCCAAACCCTACAATGCTAGCCCTCCCCTAATTTTTAGGGTTTCTTAAGCTTATATATGGCCTCTCATCACCCTTAGATCAGCATCCAAATGTTCCATAAACTTGATGTAAGCCGCCTGTCCAAATGATCCTGAAAATTCCAACTGCTGTAGCTTTTTGGACCACCAAATCAGTGGTCCCTCCTACTTTTTCCACCTTTTTGAAACCTGTTTTCCCTGTCACAAATGATAGAACACCAAGCATCAAAGTCCTCAAATAGCAAATGAACAAATAAGGATAAAGGAAACCACTATGATCAGCTCAAACATCAAGTATGATTAAGTGTTGTGCAGCGTTGCAAATCAAGGTTAAAAATGATAACTTGTCAATGCCCGGAATGATAACTTTGCATAAATCTTAGAAAATGATCAAATATAGATAGTTCAGAGCATTGAAGGCATCAAATGGATTAGGGTGGCAAG
Source organism: Pontederia crassipes (assembly GCA_030549335.1). NCBI lineage: Eukaryota > Viridiplantae > Streptophyta > Magnoliopsida > Commelinales > Pontederiaceae > Pontederia > Pontederia crassipes. The sequence goes on along the minus strand of CM060197.1, from coordinate 36,447,304 downwards.
TGACTAAAATCAGAAATCAAGTATGAATAAGATTTCATAGGAATGATAACTTGGGTGCCAAAATGATAACTTGATTGCCTTAAAAATGATAACTTGTCATAACTTTGGTTGTGGCTATTCAAATGTGATCAAATTTGAACAGCAATGAGGTAAGACAATAATATAATTGTTGCTTAATGCCTTTGTACAGATTTGATAGTTTTGCATATCAAAATGACAGTTTTGCCCTTTAACGATAACTTGGCATTGGAAAAATGATAACTTGTTCAAATGGACTTAAAATTTTGAACAAGTTGAGATATGATCATCCAAATATGATTCATTCATGATAATAATGGATTTAGGGCAAGAAAATTATTGAAAATCAGTTCACTCAAAATAATGATAACTTGACATATAAGAGTGATAACTTGACCTAAAAATGATAACTTGGTATAGAATTGAAATATTTATGGATTTTGGCATTTCAGAACCTCTATGCAACATGGAATTAAGTATAAAATGAGAAAGATCAATTAGTTATCACAATCCATGCATTCCAAACATAATTGGCCAAAAGTTGGACAAAATAAGGATTCGATAGGGATGAAATGCATCTAAAATGGGATAAAAACCTATAGTGATCAACTAGTGATCACAGGAGCATTGCACAACCCAAATGGCTTCCTTCTATATGCAAATGTCCCATATGGACAAGTGAAGGTGGTTTTGTGCTGGTCTTGTGGATGGATAAGGATCTGTAGAAAACCTGAATAGCCATCCAAATAACAAAAGTGAGAGTGTTTTGCCAATCTCACCAACATTTGGTCAATGAAGGAAGTGGGAAGTGATCCTTCCTGGTTGCCTTGTTCAATTTTCTGAAATCAATTCACATCCTTCAACCTGTGACTGTCCTGGTGGATATCAATTCATTTGAATCTGATTTGACTACTGTAATCTCTCCTTTCTTTGGCACAACTTGGGCTGGGCTAACTCATTCACTATCTGAAATGGAATATATGATTCTAGCATTCAACAATTTCAGAACTTCCTTTTTGACAACCTCCTTCATCACTGGATTCAATCTTCTTTGGCATTCAATGGAGGGCTTGTAGCTGTCCTCCATGGGGATCCTGTGCATGCAAATTGAGGGATTAATACCCTTAATGTCTTCAATAGAGTAGCCAATCACTTCCCTGTACAGCTTCAATCTTTTCAGCAACTCTTCAACATGATTTTTAGGCAAGTTGGCATTGATAATAACAGGGAATGTGGAATTCTCTCCAAGAATTCATACTTCAGGTTCCTAGAGAGAGGCTTGAGTTCCAACTTAGAGGAATTTTCTTGAGTTGAGCTGGATTGGAGCTCAGTAGTGATAACTTGATACACTTCATTCTGAAATTCTGGTTTTTCCACTGATTTTGAAGAATCCAGCACTGATTGGTATGCCTTAGCCTCTGGATCTTCTAGCTCTTTCAAGTGATCAAACATTAGGCACCTTTACAATGGGTCTTCAATGGGAATTATTGCAGAAATTTGCTGAACAACTTGATCTAGCTGCCCCTCTTCAAAATCATTTTTCTGAAAATTTGGCCTACTGATAACTTATGCCAAACTAAATTCTATCTTGTCCTCTCCAATTTAGAATGTTAATCTGCCCCCCTTGACATCAATGACAGCCCCAGCAGTAGCTAGAAAGGGCCTCCCTAGAAGAATAGGGGTATTCAAGTCCTCATCCATGTCAAGTACTACAAAGTCTACTAGAATATAAAATTTGCCAACTTTGAGTGGTATGTCCTCAATGATTCCATGTGGGTATTTGATGGATCTGTCTGCCAGCTATAGAGACATGTTTGTAGGCTTCATATCTCTAACTTCAAGCTTCATATAAAGTGAAAGAGGTATGACACTCACTGATGCACCCAAATCACACATTGCCCTTTGAATCTTCCTATTTCCAATTTCACAAGGTATGGAGAAACTTCCTGGATCCTTCAACTTGGGTGGCAATTTATTTTGAATGATTGCAGAAGCTTCCTCAGTCAAAGCAATGGTCTCATGCTCCAAAATTCTTCTCTTCTTGGTAAGGATCTCCTTAAAAAATTTAGCATATGAAGGCATCTCCTGAATTGCCTCTACAAATGGCACATTTATATACAGCTTCTTCAGGATTTCAATGAATCTTCCATACTGCTGGTCCTGCTTTGCCTTGATTAGCCTTTGAGGGAAAGGTACCTTGTCAAAAACTCTAGCCATAACTTCAACTTGAGGGCCTTGTTCTGATTTTCCACCACAGCTCCCTGATTTGTCCCTTATGTAGGCCCTGAACTTGTGCTCATTTCAGCTGGATTTCCCTCAACATTCCTCATTGGTTCTTCAATAATTTTTCCACTCCTGAGCTGGACAGCTTGGACTTGCTCTTTGGGGTTCAATTCAGGTTGTCCAGGGAGAAACATAGGTGGCCTAGTTGAGGTACTTGCTTGTTGAGCAATCTGATTTTCAAGAATCTTTTGATGAGCACTCAAAGCATCATATCCAGAAGTTAATTTATGCATAGCCTCCTGTTGCTTTTCCTACTTCTTCAAGATTTGTTGCAACATTTCCTCCATCTTTGACATTTGAGGGGCTTGAACTTGAGGTGGCTCATATGGTGGTCTTTGCATTTGAACTTGTGGAGGCTGGTATGGTGGGGGTTGATTCCTTGGAAAAATCATTGGTTGCCAATTTGAATTCTGCATAAGAGGCCCTTGAAAATGGTTGGCCTTATAGGAAAGGTAGGGATGATTTCTGTTTTCAAGAGTGTACAACTCAGCAGGGAGTTTAACTCCATAATTTCCTACTACATTAACTTGGTCTATAACTTGCTCATGTTGCTGCATTATCAAATTGTAACCCTCAGTGATATGGCCCTGATTTCCACACACATCACACCTAGATTCAGAATTGGAAGGCTTGTTGACATTAGGTGACATATTCAGTTTCTCCAATGCCCTTTGCAACCCTTGTTCAATCTGGACAGCAATGTTATTAACTTTATTCTCATTGGATGGCCTCCTTGTCCTATCATGTGTAAGGAAATGATGATTCTTGGCCATGTTCTCAATCAATTGGTAAGCTTCATCAATGTTTCTTGATGCAAATATTTCTCCAGCAGCTGTATCCAATGCAACCTTGCTGGGGTAGTTCAATCCTTTGTGAAAATAATTGACAAGTTGCCACTTTTCAAAGCCATGATGTGGACATGCCCTCAGCAAGCCTTGAAGTTTTTGCCATGCATCACATATATTCTCTTGATCCAATTGGTAGAACCTCACAATGTAATCTCTGAAATTATCAATTTTGCTAGGTGGAAAAAATTCAGCTAGGAACAATTGAATTATGGATTCCCGAGTAGCCATCTCTTCAGGTTTGAGGGTCTTGTACCATATCTTTGCTTTGTCCTTGAGTGAGAAAGGGAATAACCTCATATAGACATCATCCATAGGTGTATTATTGAAGTGGACAGTGCTGCAAATCTCCTTGAAATTATCCAAGTGTGAGGTTGAATCTTCATTCCCTAAACCAAAAAATTGGTATTGCCTTATCATTGTCACCAAGGCTGGGTTCACTTCAAAGTTTGCAGCTGGTGCAGCCATGTTTACTTGCTCCTCTTCCTCTTCTTCAAAAATCCTTCTTCTTGCCTCAATTCTTTGCAATCTTCTCCTTCTCAAGAATCTTCTTTCAGATTTAGGATCTGATTGATAATGGTCTTCTTGATTGTCCAAATCCTGCATAAATGAATTCATAAGTATCAAATTAAGAAAAAAACTAGACAAAGTTGGAAAATTGGGAATGATAACTTGTAAAAATTGAAAATTGGCCTAATAAATGCACTGAAAACTAGTCTAAAACTAATCTAAACTATCTAAATTAGTCTAATTGACCTCAAATCCCCAGCAACGACGCAAAAAACTTGATAGTGATATTGAGGGGTGTAGTGATAACTTGCTGATTTTGGGGTCAAATTTTAGATTTTTGAATTTTTGATTCAACTCCCTATTTCACTTTTAACTGTAAGTATACAGATCAATTATAGTCTACCGAAATGTCATATCCAGAGTAATTTGAAGCCTAAGACTCTCTAAACAATCAAGATTATCCTTAACTAAAGTTAAGAATCCAAGAATTTGAAAGAAAGTTAAAACCGATTTCTAAAAAAGGGCTAAAACGATAACTATTTTGGGATTTTTGAAAAGTTATCTAAACTGAATTTTAAATGCTAAACTAGAGGCTCAAAGGGTTTATCTATCAATGAGGAAGGTTCTCCTAGGAGTTGGGGTTCATCTAACTTAATTATGAATGAAATGGACAAGTTATCATTAAATGTCAATTTTAACTCAACTTAAAATAATCTGTTTTCACAGCTTAATTAATTCAGAACTAATTATCATATTCTCATATGATCGATTAGCTATGTTGAATTAGAAAAGGTCCTCACTGAAATCAAGTCAACATTAAGCTCAAAATTTGATCCTTTGCTGAATTTCAGAAATGTAGTGAAATATGAAATGATAACATTCAATTACACTTTGAAAATGAGGGAAATGCTTCAACCAATTAAACAGGGATGAAATCAATCTAATATTAGTGCAAATTCTCCTTGGTTTATCTCTAAACTACAAGAGGATTTTAAATCAGACTTTCAGCTGCAAATTCAAATGAAATCCACATTTTCACTAAAGGGTTGGATAGAAATCAGCACCTAATTGCACATGAGAATTCAACAAATGTCAATGCATCTTGGTTCATCTCTGAACATCAAGATAACCTTAGATTCACCTCTTGGTGATTGATTGAAATCAGAGGTTTACAATAACAAAGAAGAATCCCACAGAATTCAAGAAACATAACTAGAAATCAGATTTGAAAAAAATCAGAAATCGGCATTGAAGTGTTGCAACAATTCAGGGAATTTAAAACCTTGAAAACACCATTGACTCTTGATTCATTTCTGAACAAGAATGAAATCATAGGAAATCTCTCAGTTATAATTAAATCAAGGTCCCATAATGATGAAAATAGATTTGGATAATGCAGAAATCAGAAATAAAAAAACTCAGAATCAGAAATCAAATTTCAATTTGGAATTGAATCTAGAAATTTGGCATTGGTTCTTGGATCATTTCTGAACAAAGATTAGATCAAATGACAATCTCTCAGTTATGAATACAGATAGGATCTACAATGATAAGAATCAGGTTCATAGCAATACAGATTTCAGCAAACATAATTGATATCAATTCAGGAAAATCATATTTGTCTATATCCGTCCACAATTAACCTAGACTACTACCCTATCCTAGGAGACATAAGACTTAGCTCGTCATAATTACAAGATTTGATACAAAATAGAATGAAGAATAGAAGCAAATCATCCTGGATTGAGGGCTATTCTGCAGAAATCAGTGGCACTTCAGCTCCTTCCACCCTAATCAGCTCCAATCCTTGCCTCCTTCTTGCAATGGCCTACTCCGCCCTTCGTTCCAGGATTTCTTCAGCTTATATATGGCCTTTAATCACCCTTAGATCAGCATCCAAATGTTCCTTAGCCTCTGATGTGAGCCACCTGTCCAGGGCCTGAAATTTCAGCTGTTGTGATAGCTTTTTGGACAACAAAAAGTAGATGGTCCCCCTTTACTTTTCCAACCTTTTTCAACTCCATTCACCTGCAATAAGAGCCAAAACAGCAAGCATCAAAGTCTTCTAATAAGATTTAAACAAATAAGGATTAAAACAGCAAGTAATGTCAGCTCAATTGTCAAATGGGGTTTGGTGTTATGCAGAATTAAAATCCATAGTAAAAAATAATAGTTTTGAGGCTCGGAATGATAACTTTGCATATTTCATGAAAATTGTCCAAATTTGAGTGGTTCAAAGCATTGAAGGCATCAAAGGGATTAGGGCGGCAAGTGAATGAGGTCAGAAATCAAATGTGGATAAGATTTCATAGGAATGATATTTTGGGTGTCAAAAACGATAACTTGATGCCATAAAAATGATAACTTGTCATAACTTTGGCTGTGGTTGTCCAAATGTGATGAAATTTGAACAGTAATGAGTTAAGATAGTAATTTAATGATTGCTTAAAGCCTTTTGCAAAATTGATAGTTTTGCATATCGAAATGATAGTTTTGCCCTTAAACGATAACTCGGCATTGAAAAATGATAACTTGTTCAAATAGATTGATAATTTTACACAAGTTCAAATATGATTCATTCATGATGACAATGGATATAGGGCAGAATAATCACTAAAAACCAGCTAAATCAAAATAATAATAACTTGTGCATTTGGAATGATAACTTGCCCTAAAAATGATAACTTGGCATAGAATTGAAATATTTATGGATTTTAGCAATTCAGAACCTCTATGCACATGGAATTAGGTATAAAATGAGAAAGATCAACTAGTTATTACAATTCATACATTCCAAGTATAATTGACCAAAAGTTAGGCAATTTGAGGGCTCGATATGGGTGATTTGAATAGAAAATGGGATAAAAACATAATATGATCAACTAGTGATCAAATTCCTAATCCATCTTAAGAAGCTTAATTTATCTTTTCTGATTTACATTTTTATCCTTAATACATTAGCATCCTAAGACCAACTTCAACATCATTCAGATCTTTTATTAATAATATTCCTCGTAGGTTCGACACTCTTACTCCTATTTTTTATATTACTTGAGCGACTAGTGCACTTGCTAGCGATTTTATTTTGCTACATCATTTTACGCATCAGATATACATTTTATAATTGTATTTCTCGAAATCAATTCATAACATATCCAAAACATATTCAATAACATCACAATCAATGCCACACCAAATTCAAAAGATGTGAATACATAGAGTAGGAGAAACCAACTTTTCGATAAGGGCTAACAAAATATTTTCTTTTCCTTGTTCACTACTTTACTCTTCTACTCCTATAACAATAATAGTAAGAAACACATTACTACTATGTTCTGAACACAATCCTATCTCACATGAAGCATAATTAATTGCAAAGGTATATGAACCTTAAGTATTTACTCTTATAACTTAAGTAACTTTTTAACATAATGATTGACCTAATATTATGATAGATTGCACACATAATAAAGAAAAATCCATATCTTCTGATATACATAACCAAATGACATCATTATAATTTTCTTTAGTTCCATATTACGGAGACATTAATCTGTAAAAGCTTCATATCCTATTTCATCATGATTTGTTCTCATGAAAACCAACATTCAGCCTAGGTTTTATGTTGTTTCTATGTTTTGACAGACTGAGTAACCTTACTTTTATGATTTATATAAAATAATAACATTCCCTGTTCTAGTTATTTTAATTTTCCCAAATATTAGACATCCTAAGGTACAACTCATAAAATTACTTGAATTTATATCTATTTGTACTGAGCACAATAAATTTAACCAATACTAACATAATCTGCCCTAAGTTCCCTCCTAACAGACTGAGTAAGGCTCGGTAAATTATTTATAACTTTCTCTACACATATCATTTTCTAGTGATTCCAATTGTCAATGAAACATAACATCAATTTATATAACACCCTAAATTATAAAATAATTACACGACATATTAGATTTAATACATAATTTACAAATTCGGGTAGCAATTTCGGCGGACAGAATGATAGTACCTTAAAGATATGAGCATAACTTTATCTATAGAAATCATATTAACTTGATTCCAAAAGCTCAATGCAAATAGAATCATAGGGGATCAATAAAAATAAATTTCATAATTTTTGGACCACCCAAAGGTATGGAATTATGTAGTTAAAGATTCGGGAACCAATTGAACATGGTTAGGGTTAATCTTACCGATGAACAACATGAGTTTTGTCCCATGTTCAAGTAAAATCCGAAAATGAATAGATGAGAAAGGTTCAGAGTCACCCTATTTATGAATTATTCAGTTAAAATCCAAATAAAATGAAGTAAGAACTTATCAAAACCTAAAACCCTAGCTTCAACTCCTCCTCTTCCAATTCCTTCAACAAGTATGGATTTGTGCCATTTCCTTAAGTGCTCGGCCAAGGGTGGTGAATAGGGCAGAGGAAGATAGTAAAAGGTGAAAGGATAAGTATTAGGAGGAAGGAAGAAACCGACTTCAGGTGGTGAGTTGGATTCTTCCAAAAATGCCCTTGAAGTATCACTTATTCACATGTAATGCCATTTAAATAAATGGCTTTTGCATTTCTCCATTTATTTATTCATTTACTTAAGACATTACATATAATAAGAAACTACTCCCCATTTGGATTCAAATAAAATATTTAGAAAAATAAATAACCAAGGAATCGAAATCTAAATTTTTGTCCAAAGAACAAAAATCGCGATTTCATAGATTTTTCGATTTGTGTCTACATTTTACCTAACTCACACACCTCCTAAAAATTATTAAAAATCACTTTTAGAATTCTTTCATATATAGGAATAATTACCGGAACTTTAATTTTCCAAATTTTCACTTTTCTGAAAATCACATTTTCATGCCTTAAATAAATTTCCATCACTTTCACATTTTAGTTGATATTGAAGTGTAAGTCTTAACATCACATTCATAGAAATTATCAATAAGATAATATAGCATCACATTCATACAACTAATCATGCATGGTTAACTTAGGGATATTACAAGTGTGCCACTAGGTAGATGCTATTGAGCCTCAACAGAGACGCTACAATGGGATAATTTGTAGCAAATCATGTTTCTTAATACCATCATAATTTCATAATTAAGAATATAAAAATAATATATGTATAATTAAGATATGATATATATCTTATGGATAAATAACATATATAATATAGGTAACAAATTATATATTTAGGAACACTCCTATGATGTAGACATATATAAGTAATCATGTAGAAATACATATATATGTTGAAAGTACATATACAAATATTTAATTTATTTATTGATTAACATATAGTATAGATAATATATAGGGTTGCGTCAAAATAGATAACATATAGCGATATAAATATAGATAGCTTATACATAGTTATCTATTTCTTAATTAACATACATAGGTATGGGATGCCAAGTAATCATATTGGCGTCTACACAGCGTCGTCTTAGATGTGATGCCAGCTAGCGTGTCCATAGCATCTCAAATCATGAGACGCTAGGTTCACGTCGAAGGCTATCGACACGAGAACAGCGCTAGGTTCTCCTGCGCACTTTCGCTTCATAGTGCGCAATAATAGCGGCTGCCTAGCGTCGCTATGGTGCCTTCGTTAGCGCTTATTTCTTGAAATACTAATAAAACACTAATGAGATGCTATTGAGAGACAAGTAGTGTCTCCTACTTTGGACTCAACTGGGACGCAATAATGGCGCTAGTGGCGTCGATTTAATGTCACCACGTTTCAAGACGCTATTTTGCGTCGCAAATCGCCAGTTTTCTTGTAGTGGGAGGAGAGGTGTGACTTGCCTCTCGAAGCGGCCGGAGAAAAGGTAGTTGCATAAAGGATTTTCTTCCTTGCCCCATTTGTAACAAAGAAAGTATTTTAGTGGAATCTCCAGCAATCTCGAGGTCGAGAAGTCGGAGCGGGAATATAGGTCAAGGTATGAACGAACCTCGTCAATAACCACCGTGTTCATCGTGTTTGATTTCTCTTTTCCTCTCTCCTTCTTATATTGTGTTTGATGTGATCTGAATTGCATTGATTTAAAAGATTTAAAGAATCGATTTTAAGCTTTCGCGAGTGTTTTGTGAAATTGATACTTTTATTTTTGAACACCAATTCACCGTCCCCCCTCCTCTCGGTGCCCTTTGGGATCCAACACCAACCCGCGCAGCGCTAATGGTTGTACGCACTATCCACAAGTTGGAAGCCAACCCATCATCGAGCCCATCTAATTCAGTTGGTCGTCCCGCATCACGTAATTGGCAGTGGCAGGTGAGTCAACATTGCTTTACGAATTTGATTACATTGCTCACTAGAACATTTAACAAGGCATTATTATTAGGAGAAGTTTGTAATGTTATTTCCCATCTTAATGGAGCATTACTATTAGGTAAGGGACGTTAGGAAATCTCCTTTCGACCCCATGAATGCAGGTTCAATAAGTTTACCAATTGAATAGAAAAAAAAATTCTAATGTAGCCATGATCTCAGCCTGTCCCTTTTCTGTTGTCTTCTTGATATGATGGTTACCCATGGCTTTTAGTTTTAATACAGTTGCTCCCACATTGCCAAACTTACTTATATTGTATGTGCTTTTTGTTTGCTTGTTTTTTTGTTTGTGAAAATAACATTTTGGGAGTCTTTAATGTGAACACTATTTCTCCATCCCGATTGAACGTCAATTTTTGTTTTAAAACAAATCCTCTCCTCAATCTTCTTCCTCGCTCCCACCATCTCTCTCTCTTTGCTTTTATTTTACGGGATCAATTTATTTCACTTTTTTCTATTAGTATGTATTATCTAGTTTTACATATTAATAATTAACATATATGTCAAAATAAAGATAAATAAATTATTTGATTGCTTTCCAATATTTGCTTTTTCTTCTTTTAAATGCAATTTAGTACACAATATTTTATAATTAATTTCTTATTGTAATCAAGGTTTACAAAACAATTAAACTAAAAATTAATTTGATACTTAATACAGGTGGAGAATTTCCTTACAAATTGAAATGGAGGACATTATATGACTTCTCTTTTTACTCCAATTGTCATTTTATCTTAGCTATTATTTATTCTATTAATATTTTATCGACCATCGAGAGGATATGTCATATATATTATGTGCGTATGTATTATCGTATTAATTACCTGTACAAAGATTTATTAGTATGCATCATTTCTTCTTACATTTATGATATTACATGCAGATATAAGTATTATTACTTTTATCTCAACAATTTTAATGTTTTTGTAATCGCAAATTATCACAATCCCTGTTAAGACCAAATTTATAAGTAGGTCTTGAAAATCATTTTTATTTGTATAATTTATTTTGTGAGGAAATATTATTATAAAAAATAATAAAATTATGATTTCTAACTTGCACCTATTGACTCTTGAGTCTAAGTCCTCCCAGATGCATGAAAAAATCTCCACGCGTAGTATTTTTTTGACCGGTTGAGAGAACTACAGCCGCATAATCTTCAAAGTACGTAATTAGTGTTCGAACAAAATAATTACGTAATTGATGTCTTAAAAAATCAAATAAAATTTGTTAGTTTTCGTTTACAACTTAAATCTTTTACCAACGTTAATTTTATTTCTTTATTAGGATGACGTGATACTTGAGAAAGCATGTGAACTATATTTTTCTTAAGAGTTCTCTCAGTTAATAATTATATATACTATTTTTTTATCGATGTTGTACAATGGTATCATTTGTCTTATAGGGGCTATTTGGAAACAGGAACTAGAGTTTCGGTGAATAGTTTAGTTGACAGATTAGTTCAGAATGTGTTTGGATAGAGTGAAAGATAGGTGATATGATAAGAAAAAATATATATGATGAATTTAGTGTGGTTTAATATGCATAAAAAATATAGATTATAAATTTGTTAAAATTATTAAAAGTTAAACGTATATTAAAAAAATTTATGTCAAAAAATTTGTTGAAAAATATATTATTTAAATATAAAAATAATTTTTTATTAATTTATAAATAATTAAATATTAAAAAATTTAATTGTTAATATTTTTTATAATAAATATATTATTTTAATCTATATTTTATTTTAAAAAAACTATAATGTAAAAAAATAAGAAAAATAAAAACAAAAAGAAAAATAAAAATAAAAAATAAAAAAAGAAAGAAAGTGATGTCAAATCAAAAAGAAAAAAATTAAAAAAGTAAAACGTAAATAGTAGCGTGGTTCTACTAAAAAATGGAATCACACCACTAGAATACCTTTTATTCTAATGGTCTGTTTTGGTGGAACTTTGGCGGAATCTAGAGTTTGATTCCACCTAATTTTATTTGTCAAACAAAGTCGTAAGGAATACTTCTTAATTTTGTAATAAAAATACTTTTTAATTTTCATTTTTTATAAAATTATTTCTACAACAAATAAACTTTTATATATGTGTTGAGGGGCGGAGGGAGGACAAACACTTCTTGATGAGTTGTGAGGAGAGAAAAATGGGGAGAGTTACTGCAGGACTTCCGTTGCTGTGCAGAAACCTTGTGGTGCTGTTCATGCTGTTCATCGTTGGATGCTTCCTCTTTCATCTCCAAATGGCAGGTGCGTTCATATATATTTCATATACATGTATATATTATACGTTTGTAAAGCTTTCTTCTTTTTTTTTTCTCTGCGACGTACATGCTTAAATAATTTTCAGCAATTTGATTCCCCATGCTACCGTTCTCAAGAACACCTTATTAGTTAAGATTACAAAGATAAAAAAAAATGTTATTCTTTCTACCGGTTAAACTTTTAAAAAGATTGAACAGAGTCCATGAACTCAAATCAAAGAATTTCTTACTTATCCACGTGATAGATTGGATCTATTGAATTAATCTTTAGAAAAAAAAATGACGCATATGATTTAATTTGATATATTTGTATTTGGAGAATTAGAAAAAGTTCCAGAACAGAAACTAGATTTTTCTTTCTTCAATTATCTTCTTATAATTTATACTATTTTTAATTTGTTCTTTTGTTTACTCTTCCTATTAGCTTTTGCTGGAACCATATACGTAGATGACATATTTCTTACTTCCTATATTTTTCTTTCTGCAGAAGCTCGAGGTGGAGGTCCAGGACCTGCAACACCAACGCGGCCACCTGATCCGCAAGGGAGTAGACCTCCAACTCCTGGTGGCAGACAACACAAGTAGAGAACTCTGTGCTTTTGTGGAATAATAATAGATCTCACTCGAAACTTTGAACAACGCATTTATTATTTAGGACCGGTTTGTAATGTTATTTTTCATCTTAATATTATGTACACTATTAATAATATTTTGAAACCTATCCTAATCAGAAACTCGTCTGACCCTAAAACACTTCGAAATAAAATACGCCCTCGCATTACGAGGTCAGCGAGCCTGTGGAGGTTTAGAGGATCCAGGGAATCCCCTCTACGGGGTGCGGGGGCAGAGCTCTCTGGACGAAAATTTAAGGGGACATTCTGTATGTGACTCAAAATTGATTTATTTTCTTATCACGAAATATGTACCCTATTTTTTAACAATTAATTCAGAATCTCAATCGGTCTATAATTCCTATCGTTTATAGAAGGGAGTGTTTATATAAACTCCCTAGGGGTTCAAACAGAAAGTAATATAATCTTGTAATCCTCTTCTGCACTTTCCATCAAATAAAAATCTACGGCACCTTAAATTTTTTAGGTTTCTCGCGGTGCATAATTTTTCTCGTGCAAAAATCCTAACAAACTAATATGAGATTTCATCGTCAATCTTCCATCAGGCGTAGAGATGGTATTGCACAACGTGAACATCGGTAAATTCACATGGTGAAATAGTTTTAGTCTTTGACAGATCAAAATGCGGACACTTCTGAAACAATAAGGAGTTTGAGTACCATTCACGAACAAATCAAAGGAGGAAGACTCGAAAAGCAAAGAAAAAGAGTCTGACCTCGCAAATTTGGCGTCTCAAGAGGAGAAGGCATACTTTATGATTTTATTGTGTCTGATGGACGATGTGATTATTAAAGTTGAAGATCAAGAAATGGCGGTCTGTGATCAAAACTTGAGTCTCTACATGATCAAGTCTCTAACCAACAAGTTACAGTTGAAGCAATGTTTGTTCTCCCTCTGCATGCAAGAAGGTACCCCTCTGAAAGATCATTTTGACCAGATGAAAACTCTGCTGATAAAATTATGAAATGTAGATGTGAAGATTGAGTATGAAGATATTGTGCTAATTAGTGTCTCTTCCTCTGTCATACGAAAATTTTGTTTAATCTGTTATCATCGAAAGAGCTACAATTACTTTGGAATAAATAAGATCGAATCTACATACTAGTGAACTTCATAAGGCGTTTAGAAAGGCTGTGGAGAGTCAGGCCGCAGGGTTGGTAACAACCGCAGAGAAGGCAAACTCTAAAAAAGGTAAGTTAAAGAAGAAGAACATCAATCCGAATGTCATCTACAACTATTACAAAGAATTGGGTCACTGAAAGAATAATTGCCCCAAGAAGAAGAAGGAGGGCACAGTTACTGTAATAGCACACCAAAGTAGTAAATCTGATGATGACGATTTGACTCGTATCTGATTAGAGATGTTTGGAGGAGAGTTGGACTCTGGATTTAGAATGCTCTTATCATATGATTCTGCACAAAGAGTGGTACTCAACTTATCAGAATATTGATGGCGAAAACGTCATCATGGGCAATGATGCATCCTCGAAAATACTTGGAATTAGCTCAATTCAGATTAGAACTCGTGATAATAGGGTAAGGACATTGATAGAGGTCCATCATATTCCGCAACTAAATAAAAATCCGATGTTTGGAGGATATCATCTCTTCGGTCATGTTCTCATTTGAGTTCACAAGAATGTGGATCAACCAAGGTTATCAAAATCACGATCTTGATCGTAAGATCGTACGATCTTACGATCCTACCTAGGGTCGACGATCTCGATCTCAACTTTGAGATCGTTTTTGTAGGATCGGTAGGATCGTAATAGCAAGATCGTAAGATCCTACCGATCCTACTAATCCATTTTTTTAATTTTTTGTTTTGTTTTTTAAATTTTCACCAATTGCAACATGATTTTTTTGAGAAATAAAATTAAGAAAAAGGTTATTGGTTATAATTAAAATTTTAAAAATATTTTTTGCACAAAATAACTCTATTATAAATGTATATTAAGAATTATTATATAATGCTATTTCATATTCACCATATTATTGCCATTTTTTGTCAATCTATATTAAATTATTATTATTATATAAATATTATATATATCATTTGTAACAAGTCTTAATAGGATAGTACTCAAGATAACATTATTTATAATTTAAAACATTACAAATTTATTTAAAAAATATTATTTTACATAATTTTATATATTCAACTATTATTTTAATATATAGGTAGGATCTTATGATCCTCGATCCGATCTTATGATCTTCGATCTTACGGACCCCTTCCGATCTTACATAAGATCCCGATCTTGACTACCTTGGGATCAACATTCTTGGTAAACAAAATGAGAATATTGTAAAAAAAAGACCAGAATATGATAATTTATATTATATACTAGGGCCCGTCGATCATAGACCCTCTTAGGCTACCCAGCTGTAGCTAGTGATGCTCTTGAGCAGAAGAAGAGTGATTCCACAATAATGGGATGGTGACCATCAAAAACATTGCTCGGCCATAAGTTAAATAAGTTCAATAAATTTTATTATAGTTTTTCTTATAAATACAAAATTAATTCTTCTTTGTAAACTGCATAACCACTTTTATACTCACTTCTACCGTGACTCTTGTTCTTTCCAACTTGCCGGAAGGGCAGGATCGTGAAAAATGTCCCAATTCAAGTGCATGATGACATCTTCCTGCCATTTACTATATGATCTTTTTTCTTTAAATAATTTATTTTATATTATTTTTAAATTACTAACTTTTAGGAAATAAATCAGTTTCATCCTGATCTTAATTTGACGATGATCCAAAGAGCTTTTTAGGAGGTGGCTGCGAAACGCCTCCGAAATCGGCTATATAAATTTCGAAGCTCGAGACATCCACACAGGTGGGTCGATTCGATTTGATAAGCATCGATGGCGCATGGTAATGTAGATACAAAATCGAATAATCAAACTTTTATCTTATACTTACTTATTTTATAACATTTGAAACTTTATTGTAGGAGGAAAAATAAGGTGGTACTATGGACTTTCACGCGGTCACCATGCATAAGAGCAGGAAGGAAGACCAATGACTTGGTCACGCACACTGCTCGTAGACTTCTAGCAAGTCTCATCACTTATTTATCTAGTTGTTCACATTAGTGTAAATGATTTTTTAAATGTGCAATATTTAAATTAGATGCATATAATGAGAAGATGATTTTAATACTCAGCCACCAAGTAACATATCTAAAAAATGATTCATGTTTTTAATATCATATAACACTTTATATGTTTATATGTTTTTAATGTTATATAATTTATATGATTTATAATGTTTATAAGGTTGTATAATTTTTCTATTTTGTAGAGGACGCTATTGTTTGGGAGGTGGTGGCCAACACGATAGGAGGAGGATACCTGCGTGACTTAGGCACAACGGCTCAGGTTCCTAAGAGGAGCGAAAGATGTGTAGACGGCTTCCAAGTTCGTCCGCCGCACGGATAACATTTGGGGACTCATCTCGGAGTAGCTATCTTCAGCAATCGCGGCAACTTTCTCAATAGCTTCTTCAACATCTAGTTCCTAACTTGCATGCGATTCAGATCATGCTCCAGCAAGAGACTCAGTCCCCACGAGGCCAAGGACTGAGTACATCGGTGTTGAATGTCTGTGATGACAACGACAACGATAATTTAGGATAAAAACTTTTCTTTGATATGATTTTGTTATGATGTGTAATATGATTTTGTTATCAAATTATATCTTTTGATGTTTATTAGCTTTCATATGCATTACTCTTTATTATTATTGTGATAAATGTGAACAATACAAGAAAACTGTGGGTTAGCGACGCAATATAGCATCTCGAATGCTAGTGACACTAGGTCGACGGCATTAGCATTGGTATAGCATCTAAGTTGAGTCACAAAACGGTGACACTACTGGCCTCTCAATAACGCTACATTAGTGTTTACGTAGAGTTTCCCAAAATAGACGCTAAATTCGGCACCACAAAGACGCTAATTAGACGTTATTATTGAGCGCGATGCAGCAAAAATGTGCGGCAGAACTTAGCGTTGTTGTAGCATCGACACGTTTTGACGCGCACATAGCATCTCAATCTTCGTGACGCCCTGTCGACGCTAGCTTGGAAACGATATGGGCATCGAAAGTTTGCGCGATTTTGGCGCCGCGATCTGTGACGCTACGTGGCGTCACAAGTAGTGCGACACTGTGTAGATGCCAATATAAAAACATATTCGATCACCTGAGATAAGAGTAAATTTCAGTGATGGTCATCGAATTTAGGGGGCATTCCCAGTAAGGCCATCCAACTTCATTTTGTAACACGATGGTCATCCAACTTTACAATCATTTCAGCCAAGGTCATCGCGACCAGTTATAGCCAATAAACCGATGATGTGGATGCTTACGTAACACCACGTCAATATTTTCTCTCTCCTCCACGTCAGATTAAAAAAATAAAAATTGCTACATCAATATTAGAAATGACAAAGCTAGATCATAGTTGGATTCATCGTTGGAAGAATAAACATGGCATTAAAACTGAAAAATATAAGGATGGTGTTGCTTCTTCATACGACAAAATCTTATGTACATGCCGAAAGTGCAAATGTTATCAGTAGAAAGTAAGATATGATGTGCAGAAGAATTTATATTACAATGGTTTCTTACGGACATACACAAATTGATTCTTTTATGGTGAAGAAAGATGGGCTAAAGAGACAACTAATGTATATACCAATGTGGGCGACTCGAGCAATCCGTATAGGAACATGATACGAATGCAATGTTAGGAGAAAATGTTGGCGAAACATTGATTGAAGAAGATTTGAATTCTTCGACTTTTAAATTTTATAATCTTCTCAAAGAAGCAGATGAACCTTTATGGGATAGACGTGAAGCAAACTACACTTTCTGCAATGGCACAACTAATGAACTTGAAATCATCATCCGTATACAACGATGTGCCCATGGATGATTACTATTAAGAAGATAGAGTGAACGAGACGATTGATGTAGCCGATGGAGTTGAGAATATTCAATTGGTAGACGACGTTGAGCCAATGGAAGAGTTCAATTCAAATGACCTCTTGGAAGTGAACTTTGACAAATTCGTTGACAGTGACTCGAACCAAGATTATAGCGATGACGATGAAGATGATAAAAATGAATCAGAATACGAAACAAGCGAATGAATCCCGTAGTTCTTCTAATTACACAAGCTTCTTACTTTTTTTAGTTATATATGGTTACTGATAATGACACAAGCTTTATCGGATGTATTTGAAGCTTCATGTTAATGTCCTTCTGGTCAAAGATGTATTCGGATCTCGGATGCATTCTTCAACCTTGTCCAATTTGTAACTACCTCCACTTTTTTCGGGTCCACTAAGATATCTTTCTTGGATAAAATGTGTCTCGAAAATATGATTTCCTTTAACTAGAAATCACACTTCGAGAGCTTGTCGTAGAGCTTATGCTGCCTCAGAGTCTCCAACGCTATTCTGAGATGTTTCTGGTGCTGCTCTAGACTGGACAAATAGATCAAGATGTCATCCACAAACATGATGATGAACTGATCCAGATATGGCCAAAAGACCTTGTTCATCAAATTCATGAATGCTGCGGGAGTGTTCATCAGCCCAAACGGCATGACTAAAAACTCATAGTGACCATACCTCAAACGAAAAGTTGTTTTTGGTATGTCCTCAACAATCCTCAATTGATGGTAGCCACTACGTAGGTCGATCTTGTAAAATACCGACACCTTGGATAGATGATCAAAGAGGTCGTCGATGCGAGGCAAGAGATACTTATTCTTCACCGTTACTTTATTGAGCATCATGTAGTTGATGTAGAGCTGCATTGAGCCATCCTTCTTCTTAACAAACAGGACCGATGCATGCGCCCAAAGTGAGACGCTCGTTCGAATAAAGCCTTTATCTAGTAACTCTTGTATCTGCTTCTTCAGCTCTTACATCTCTGCGGGTGCCATGCAGTAAAGTGTCTTAGAGATGGGTGCAGTTCCCGGCAGAAACTCGATCTTGAAATCTATTTCGCACTTCGACGGTAGCCCTACAGTGTTCTCTGGAACACATCTGGAAACTCACGCACCACATATATCTGCTGAAGTTCTGTGACTGGTATATCCGTCTTGAAAACACTTGCTAAATACCCACAGCGAGGGTACCCATAGAGTACTCATCCTCATAGCATGAGGCATCTGCTGTAGAGGTAAATTGAATGCTTGGACACACGACTCAGAAATAAACGAGTGTGTAGCCCCAGAGTCAAATAAGATAGTGGCAGATACGTCAGCATTAAAGAGAGTACCTCTAATGACATCGTTGTTATTCAGCACTGCATCTACTTCCATGTTGTGCACATGGCCCTGCACAACAAGATTGATGCCTCCTGCGCCCCGATTCTCTCGACCTCCTCTAGCGAGTTGAGGGTAGTTTCAGACGAAGTGCCCAAACTGTCCACACTAGATGCATGAGTCGTTCCTTCTGCGACAATCTTCGTCATGATAACGACCACAGTGAGGGCAAAGGGGCCTCTGTTGTGGTGCTTGTGGCTGACGCAGTGATAGTGATAGCTGTCTCAGTGGCTATTACACTAAAGCTCATGTTAGTCACTACAACTTTAATATACTTTAAATGACTAACATGTTTGCAATATCACCTGGGACTGCAATGGCGCAGGGCATGACTATGTCTAGGCATGACGAGGAGCCTCCCTCTGTGGGTAGGGCCTATGGCATTGATCGCGACAATCGTCTCTCTTGAATGATCGATGATCGTCTATCCAACCCTGGTGCTGCTCTACTGGTTTGACTAGAGCTCTGGCCTTGCGTTCAGCTTGGTCCTTCTCCATACGGGTGGTCAATCTTACCGCTTTCTTCAAGCTCTCACAGGCTCTTGTCAGGACTTGTGCTTCAGTGCATGTTGCAACTCGTTTATAAACTTATTGGCTCTGGCTCACCCCTCAAACGGTATCGCACAGTACTGCTCCAGTAAGATGAACTGGGTGTGGTAGTCATGGTCCCCCTATTGCAGTTGCAGGAACTCCTCTTGTTTGCCAATACGCTCGTGCTCAGGTGTGTAGCGGGCCTCGAATGCTTTCTTGAACTCAACCCAAGATATCTCTTCTTCTTCTATTTCTCTAAATCTGGTGTCCCTTGTAGTCTTCCACTAGCCCATAGCACTATAAGTAAGCATGTGGGTGGCATACAGGACCTTGCTCCCGTCAGTGCACCTCATCAGCTTGAAGATGTTGTCCAGGGTCTCTATCCACTGTTCAGCCATGAAAAAGTTGGCCTTGCCATCATAATGTGGCAGATGCAACTTCAAGAATGCTGAATGGTATCCTCTGAAGCCTCATGTCGTGCTCCCTGTGTGCGACGTCTAAGTGTCGACTGACTACATCCAGTCTGACTACCCTCAGGGGACAGTCTCATCATAATACTCGTCCTGTGATTGTGCTCTCACACCGCGACCTCGTCCTCGTCCACGGCCTGGAGCACGGCCTCGGCCACGACCACGTCCGCGACCTCGCTGGGCTAAAGTCTGAGACTCAGTGAGTGGGCCCTCTAGTGCATCAAGAGCAATCTGGGCTGACCTAGCCTCCCGCTCCTAAATCCTCTCTGATCATCTCGACATGCTTATCCTTTAATCATAAAAGAAATCATACATTAATAAACACTACAATATTATAAACATGAACTTGATTTAAAATGCTTTTTGGTGGAGGGTGTGGTGACTGCTCGACAATAGCACATGAACCTTTTTTATACCAACCTATAATATAAGACGTCAAGAGAATCCAAACTTTGGCTCTGATACCATAAATGTAACGTCTCCAAATCGATCAATGTCACGTGGTGAAGATCAACCTAAGGACGCGACAAATGTTATGGCATTGACCATACATTTGACCAAAGACTCGGTCAATAAACATGACACATCAACAAGACAAAGAGGATGAAACAAAAGGAAAATACTGAAATGACATAACATGCAGAAGATGAAAAGTTAATACATGATTTCAAAGTAGAATATAATTAGAATTACATCAAAGTCCATAATTGCGGAAAAAGATAATTGGACAACTAGACCCTTTATGGTTCATGTGCTTTCTCATCGTCAGAGCACTATCACAGTATACTCGCTCAACACTATCACTGACCTGACCTTGTAAAAATCAAACACAAGAGAGGAGATCCTCCCGTAAGCTTTAAAGCCTAGTGGAAAATCAGTAAGGGTATATAATGAATGCATAACTTTAGATGGAGTAAATCAGAAGTGAAAACATAATTTATCTTAGACAATAGTGGAGCATGGAGTCATCAGATTAATAAAAATCAATAAATGACAAGAAATAGTAAGATACATTGTAAACTTGGGATAAATAGTAATCTTATTAATCTTGCTAGAAATCATACGATACTTGACTTGATAACATGCTTGCATTACTTGAACATGCTTCTTAATCTTGAACCATACTTATAAATTAGGTGACTTTAGATGTCTTTAACTTCTTGGAATTTGTCGAGCAAAATAATACAGCCTTGTGCGGGCAAATCATGATCAAGGGAGCGACCTTTATCTTGAGGCACTTGGCATAGGTTGGCAACCCATTATTCATCTTCTATCTTCACTTATTAATCGCTATAGAATCTTGTCATTTCTTAATCTTCATATGACGGATATAATTGAATCAATAGAAGGGTAAATTAGAAAAAGGATTCATGTCGTAAAATGGGAATCGATCTCAATGAAATCGTGTCTTTAATTCAGTCAGAATCATGATCAAATAGAAGGAAGGCCGACAATATCTAGATCACAGTCAAGGATTAATAATAAACAAATAAGGGTCTAGTTTGGGTATCGATCGACCGATTCAATGGATCGGTCGACCAGTCTGTAGCCTGAACACGACCGTATCGATCTGTTATGAGAAGAAAAGGGGACTGACACAGGCATACTCGTAAGGTGTCACGAGCGTGCCCGGACATGAGGTCGATCGACCAACTCAGTGGGTCGGTTAGCCGAGTCAAGTCATGATATGAGCATGCCTGTAACATGGCACGGGCATGCCTGGGTTAAGTGCGGTTGACCAGTTTAATAGATTGGTCAATCGGATTTATAGTTAGCCGAATTCACTCGACTAAATCATGGCATGGGCGTGTCTGTGGGATGGCACATGCATACAGAAAGGATGGAACGATTGTGTTGGCCAAGTGGCACAGACGTGTCGGTGGTGGCACGGGCGTGAATCGGCCGTGACGGCGAGACTTTATAGCTGATTTGAGTATGAATCCGGGCTAGAACCCTAGAGATCCGGGCTGGATTTCTTCGTAAAACAGAATGTCGAGGTTTTCCTACAAATCCTTAAGCACAGATTAAATGCAATTACAACAGATCGAACTATCATTTATACAACAACAAGCATAGTAGATCAAACGCAAGAGAGTATGTTGATAATGCTTTGAAATCTGAACCCAGTTGTAACCATTTTGTGGTCCTCCTGAGCGAAAAATTTTAGGAGTATTATGTATGTGATTCGAAATTGATTTATTTCCTTATCACGAGATATGTGTCATATTTTCGGGGGATTAATTTAAAGTCATAGTCCGTATGTAATTCCTATCATCTGTGGAGTACCTATATAAACTCCCTAGGGGTCCAGATATAGACTCATCCTCATAATCATCGTTATTACATAATAAAGAGAGTCGTCGCCATTTTTTTCTTCGCGTTCTTCTATATTCGTGCGATCTCTCTCCCTCTTTTCGTAATAGAGTCCAAATTCTACATACAATAAATCATACAAGGATGCAACCAATTAAACAGATCAAACAATAGATTCTTCTTCATGTGTTCTTTCTCTTAATCTTTCACACGATGTATGTAATCAGATTGTGATCAAGTCTTGGAGAAAGGGCTATCTATAGTTATGTGAGATAATTTCGGTTCACCCACCTCCGTCCGTGTTTGTCCTTGCTGGATTGTTTAGATCAACGATGATGATGGGCTCTCCTATGTTCTCCTAGTGCCGCAGCTTCTTCCCCTAGAGGTCATCCTTCTCCTGTAGTGTGGTTCACAACGCTAAGAGCATGACATGTCGTAGAACAGAGCACACGAATGTGGAAAGAATGGTTATTCGGTTTCCCCTTACAAGAACAAAATAAGAAGTCTTACCTTCTCAAGGTGTGCAGAGTGTGAGGCCAGCACGGTGTGGAGTGCTAGATGTTTTTAAGGGGATTGGTTTTGCTCTCAGGTGTGTAGAACAGAAAGGTAGTGGTGAGATGTGAGAGTAAAATAAAAGAATTTCAACTCATTATTTTTTCTTTATTTCCTCGTATCCTATTTTTACTTCCCCATTGATTATTTGCCATCCCCATTATCTAACTCATTATTTCCGTGTGTTGGCCGTTACAACTTGATTTATTTTTTTATTTTTTTTTTTGTGTTACATTATATTCGCAACAAACATTCAAAAGCATCAATGCATCTATCATGTACGGACCAGTCAATGTATTTTTCATTTTTTTTATTAAATTAACGACCTGTCTTGAAAAAACGTGTGTTTGACCAATGGTATCATTTGAATTACGTAACTCCTTTTTTTTAATTAAATTAACAACCTCTCTTCACACGTAACTTGTTTTACCAATGGTATCATTTTGTAATAAAAAAACATATTTCTCAGGAAAGTAATTCTACAAATATACAAACTGAATTTTTTATATAACATGCGTGGGTGGAGTGCACTGCACCGATTGGGTTCATTGCAAACACCTTTCGTGAGTTGTGAGGAGAAAAAAAAAATGGGGCGAGTTGCTGCTGTTCAGTTGCTGTGCAGGAACCTTGTGGTGCTGTTCATGCTGTTCATCGCTGGATGCTGCCTATTCCATGCCCTAATGGCCGTTACATCCATATCTTTCTTTTTTCTCTGCCATATGCTTAAATAATTTTCAACACTTTCATTCTCCATGTTAATTTTCCCAACAGTAATTTATTTCGAAAGATTATAAAATATATTATTCTTCCTATGGATTAACCTTTTAGGAAAAAAATGAGCAGAAGCCATGAAGTGAAATAAAAGAATTTATTACTTATCCACAGTTAAAGATGCCTTGAATTCTATCTCAATTGAAAATTCATCTGATTCTCAAGACACTCCAAAGTAAAGACGTCATCGCAGTACGACAATTTCAATCGTCTATCTCAATTAAGGGTGAATTCTGTTTATGATTCTGAATTAATTTCTTTATTATCACGACGTATGTGTCCTAATTTTTAAGAATTAATTCAGAATTTTAATCAATTTATAATTAATTTCTTAAGTGCTTATATAAACTTCTTAAGAGTCTAAACAAAAAATAATCTGATTTATAATTTTCTTATATTTTCCATTTAATAAAACTCTGCGTCGTTTTAAAATTCTCATGCGTCATTCATAATACCTCTCGTGTAGAAACTCTAACATCCGCGTATTGGATTCGACTTATCAACTAATTAATTTTTTTAAAAAAAAATTGATACCACATCTGATTTTATACTATTTGATTTGATGTATTTGTATTTGGAGAAATAGAAAAGTTCGAAACTAGATTTTTCTGTGTAATTATCTTCTTATATATTACACTAGCTTTGACTTATGTAGTTATTTATTTCGATCTAGTTTTGTAATTTGTTTGCTGGAACCATGTATGTAGATGACATGTTTGTTCTTATATCTTTCTTTCTGCAGAAGCTCGAGCTGGTAATCCAGGAGGACCTTCAGCTCCATGGCGGCCAGATGATCCAAGGGAGTCTTATAAGCCACCTCCTCCCTGTTGCAAGTAGTAGATAATGCAAATAAAAGACTTTGTGCTTTTGTGGAAAAATAATATATCTCATCGTGAACTTTTAACAAGAAAAAGTTATTAAGGACTAGTTTGTAATGTTATGTTCCATCTTCATGGAACATTATTATTAGGTACACAATAAACTTGAATGAAACATTGTCATGTAACCGATGTCAGAAAATCTCCTTTCGACTCCATGCATAGGATTCAATCAGTTTATAATTGAATAAAAAGAATTATAATGTGGTCATGATTCCAATAATTTCCTTTTCTATTGTCTTGTTTACCCAATGCTTTTGGACTTTTAGTTTTAATACAATCAATAATATTTTAATCCCAAACCAACTATATAATAACTACAACAATTTTCACAATTTCTGACGGCCTCATGAAATTCGTCGAAAAATCTAGTTTTCGATGAATTTTCCAACGAAAAAATGGTCGTTGAAAAAGAGCGAAAAGAGCTCGGTTCCAAAGGATGTTCTGATGGGCAGCCCTCGCAAGTACCCACGGGAAAGTCCTGTTGGAACTTTTAACGAGAAGAGGTCATCAGAAGTACCGATGGAAAAGTACCATTAGAACTTTTGACGAGAAGAGGCCGTCTGAGGTACCGATGGAAAAGTCTCATCGGAACTTTCGACGAGAAGAGGTCATCGGAGGTACCGACGGGAAGGTCTCGTCGGAACTTTCGATGACGTGAGGGCCGTCGGAACCTCCTGTGGAGGCTTTCCATCAAAACTTTCGAGGGGACTCACCCACCGGAAAGCCTACCATTCAAACATTCGGCGGGATTTTTCCATCATAACCCCTGGTGGGTTGGATGCTAGACATTCCGATGAAGGGCTCTCTTATCTTAGTTCTGACGGATGGAACCTGCCACAAACTTATTTTAAAATATCAAAAAATTAGACTTGCGGACAGATCGACCACCATGTGGCCCGATCTTATGGCACAGGTCGATAGAGAGAGAAGGAGAACGGGAGAGAGAGAGAGGCAGCCACCGGCTGCCTGCGGCCGATCGAACCTGCAGGCAACCGGATGTGGCTGCCTGTGAGCGGTTGGATCGGGCTGCCTGCGACCGATCCGGCCAGTGGGTGGCTAGATCCGGCTAACTGCGAACAAGCCGGTCTAAGTGTGGCCAGATCCAGCAGGCAACGGCCGAGCCGCCTGCATGCGGCCGGATCTGGCCTGCAGGTGGCTGATCAGGTTGCGGACTGTCGAATCCGACAGCCGACGGCCGAGCCGGCCTGCGTGCGGACAGATTCATCTATGAGTGGCTGATCCAGCTGCGGGCTGCCAGATCTATCAGCCTGCAGCCAAGCCGGCCATGCGTGCGGCTGGAGAGGAAGGCCGGAGGCGAAGAGTGAGGGAGACGAGGAGGGAGGCCGGTGCCAAAGTCGCCGGAGCTGTTGGAGGTCACCGGAGTCAAAGGAGGTTGTGTAGCCGTGGGAGTGATGGAGAGAGAGGGGAGACGAAGAGTGTAGACGGGGGAGGGAAGAGGGAGAGATATACCGAGAGGGCGCGGCAGAGGAAAACCTAGGTGGGAAGGAATTATAATATATAATATTAAAATAATACTTACCGACGGGTTGAGCCTTTGGTATTACTGACGGATGTGTATCCATCATACTACCCAACACATCGGTATTTTAATAATAAAAATATTAATATTCTATTTTGTATTATATATGTTCTGCACTAAAATTATTAATGTGCACTAAAATTTCAACATAATGATAAATTTATTTAAATTCATTTATAAATATATTAAAAGGAAAATGAGTAAAAACAATATTTTTAATATATTATTTTATTAATGCACCAAGAAAAGAATATAAATAAATATAGAAATAGAAACATGCATTATATTATATTATAAACACTAATAAGAAAATATTAAATTTAATTACGGTAGTATTACTTGCACCATATGTTTGTCTTATAATTGATACCGGATATAATTATCAACAAAAGTAATTCATTGAAAGATTTTAGTAGAAGTCACACGATGAGGTGATTTTATATTATTTTATTTTACTAATGCATAACTTATTTTATATATTATTTTATTAATACATCAGAAAAGAATATAATAAATGTAGAAAGAAAAATATTCATTATATTATATTATAAACATTAATAAAATATTAAGTTTGATTACCGACGGGCTTGCCCTTCGGAATTACAGGCGGATTTAAATTTGTCGATAATTTTGAAGGCTAAGCCCATGGGTAATTGAATTTAATATTTTATTATTAATAGTTATGATTTAATACATATCTATCTTTCTACATTTATTTATGTTCTTTTCTTGTCGCACTAATAAAAAAATGATTAAATAAGTTATCATTATTTTTTATTTTCTCATAAATGTCTTTAACTTTTTTTATCTTTTTACTCATTTTCCTTTTAATATATTTATAGATATAGAATATAGATATAAATAAATATAGAATATAAGATAGATAAATTTTAGTATGCCCTGAAATTTTACCATAATGACTAATTTTAATATAAATCACATTATGACTCTTATAAAAGACATAATATGTTTTTTATAAATAATTTTATCCATATTTGTTTTATTTAAAAAAATATTTCTTTTAATAAGATAATAAAGATTAATTATATTATAAATAAATAGGATATAGACATGTGTTATATTATAAATATTAATAATAATATATTAAATTTAATTATCGAGGGTCTAACCTTCGGAGTAACCATCACAAAACATATGCAAAAGTACAATGACACCCAACATTCACTAAATAAAATACGATGACCTCTCACCAGCTAAAATACGAAGTTATAAGATTTAAGTTGGATGACCATTTTAGTTTTAAACATTAAGTTAGAAGACGTTAGAGTTATGACAACTTAAGTTCGATAACCGTAAACTTTAGAAGCTTAAGTTGGATGACCTTAACCTTATAACATTTTAAGTTTGGCGACCGCAACATTTCGAAGTAAAAGTTGGATGACCGCTATTTTCTTTATAAAAATTTGATGTTCACTCGAGAAATTATTCCTGACTATCACTAGACCCATCGGTAATTAAAATAAAATATTATTATTATTTTTTATGATATAGAATATTATTATTAAACATAAATAATATTATATGTATTTAATTTCTCAGAATTGTCTTTTAATTTTTTAATAAATATTTCTTGTAATAAGAAAATAAAAATTAATATGGAATTTCACAATTAATAAAAAGTAACTTAATAGATTATATTTATAACTAATTTTATAAATAATGATGAACATTTTTATAAGTCACAAATGACCATTTAAAAATGTACAAAATGGCATATTATAAAAGACACATGTATCTTAATATTATATATCTTAATTTCATGATGTCAATGTATATATATAGTACTAATGTTAATCAATATGTTTACATACTATCCATATTATATATCTTAATGTTATCATTCATATAATTACATAAAGAATAAGTGAATTGTTAGAACTTAGAATACTTATAATTCATAATTTTTAAATATACTTTTTTAAAATATATATATATATATTATGAATAAGAGGTAATTTATACTAATGATTAAAACTAATTTATATTATGATTAAAATTAGTTATATCTTGGATAGGAAGTTACATATTTTAACTTTATTAAAATTATCTATTTTATATTCTAATTTATTTATAATCTATAAATATATTAAAGGAAATGAGTAAAAAGATAAAATATTAAAGACAATTATGAGAAAATGAAAAATAATGATAATTTATTTAATAAATTATTTTATTAATGCATCAAGAAAAGAATAAAAGTAAATGTAGAAAGAGAAATATGCATTATATTATATTATAAACATGAATAATAAATTAATATTTTAATTAAGGTTATTTTCTCTAACCACCCCTAAATAATTTTTCACATCTAATCCCAAACTATGAATTTCATTTTTTTTGGTCTTTAAACTATCGCGATTTTTTTAATTTGATCCTTCCGTCCAATTTCATCAACTTTTCGGTTAACTTTGATTTTTCGAATTTATAAAAAGTCAAAAATGCCCTTGTTACAAGTGTTACTCTATTTTTCTTAAAATAATATATAATAAAAATATAAAAAATAATTAAAAAACTATTGGGGCATGAAAGGGGGCGTCGGCCCCCCTGCGCGTGGCGAGGGAGATTAGGGGGGTGGCACCCCCCTGAACGTGTTCGCCGGCGCGGGCGAGCTCGCTCAGGGGGCGCCGACGCCCCTTTCGCTCTGGTGACACGAGGGGCGATGCCCCCCGCAATTTTTTAATTATTTTTTATATTTTTATTATATATTATTTTAAGAAAAATAGAGTAACACTTGTAACAGTGGGCATTTTTTACTTTTTACAATCTGAAAAATCAAAGTTAACTAAAAGTTGTTGACGGAATTTGACAGAAGGATTAAATTGTAAAAATCGTGTAAGTTTAGGAACGCAAAAAATGAAGTTCATAATTTGAGATTAGATATGAGAAATCGCAATAGTTTAGGGATGGTTAGAGGAAATAACCTTTTTAATTACCGACGGGTCTAGCCTTCGGAATTACTGAAAGATTTGAATTCATCGGTGATTGCGAAGTCTAGATCCGTCAATAATTTAATAATAAAATATTAAGCATATATTTATATTATATTATATTATATTATATTATATTATATATATTACTATAAAATTATTTACCCGAAGGCTAGTCTCATTAGTAATTTATTGACGAAAATTTACCATCCGTAGTAGCGAAGGACTTTTTGTCCTTTGATATTTCAAAAGATTTTTTCAATCCATCACAGATGTCATCGGAAAATATAAAGGATTTCTCTCCGTCGGAAACTGTCCGTCGCAAATAATTGATTTTCTTATAGTAAATGTATGTACTTTTTCTTAAATTTGTATCTTTTAACAATGTAAATATAATTTTGGCATTTTGTCTCCTCTCTTTCTCACTACTCTATTTTTCATAAAAACTTTGATCCGTCAACCACTGATAAAATCGTATACGAAATGAAAGTGCCAACATCATTAAAAATAATTAACCATATGCCCAGCCTGACTTTCAAGAAATTCAACCCTGATTTTATCCCACTTGACCTGAATTCAGTTGTGTTTTAGACATCATTATTTCCATTTTTTTATGTGAAATCATCTTTTTACTCTTATTATGAATTTGTTAAACTAAAGTTTTGTATGATAGTTAATTAGGTAACAAGATAAAAATTATAAAATGTGAAAAATCTATATGTACTTATTACCCAAGAACTCAAGAACACAAGTACGGGTCTAAAATATCCCGCTTCAAGATCGACATATAATCCCTACTTGAATGCTTCGGATTGCATGGACAATTCTTACTTGAACACTTTGAAATTGAGGAATAAAAACCTTACTTGAAAGTAACGGTGTTTCATAGAAGAACCCTTACAAAAACTCATGGAGGGGTCAAATGATATTGGTATGATCTGGCATGAGCCCGAAGAACATGTCTATTCTTAATAAAAGTTAAAAGTCTTGTATAAGACAATACTCATAGAAATCTTTAGGCTCATATATGCAAAATAAAAGATGTAGTGCAACGCACTAAAGAAGAAAAAAAAGAAAAAAAACATGATCATGAGCTCATGGATATGAATAAGAATAAGAAGCAGAATAAGAATTAGATACGTAAAGAAATCATTTGTCATTGCCCACTTGTCTTTTGATTGTTTCATTATTAAATTTGATTCATTTCTATTATGAATTTCTATTTTGCATTATCTCATATATCAAGCATCATTGTTCATGAAAAAAATTATTTTCTTGTGTTTGATTCACAAAGATGACTTATATGACAAAGGATGAATGCATGTGCAACAATAATACTCACAGTGATGTAAGATGCACACAGGGATCAAATTATTATAACTCTTTATTATTTGATGTAAAATCATTTAAAAGTTAGTCTTTAAAAGACTTATACTATGAAAAGAAGTTAGAAAGTTAACTTTCGCACTTTATAAGAAAGTTCCTCTGCTTTCGTAATTTCTGTAAGAAAAATAGTTATCTTATATTTGATGTAATTAAGTTGATTAGTCAGAAGAAGAAATTTTAGGTAACATCAGTTAATAAGTTCAATTATAACCTGACATGAGGGTAAACTTTGGAGAAGTTACATGTAAGACTTTTGTTGAAAGGAAGAACGAAGCTACATTGCTGTTCAATTGACCACATAAGAGAGTGGGACTAAGTTTTATTAGTATGTATTATCTATTTTTACACATTAATAATGAGTATATATGTCAAAGTACCCATCAAGTAAATTCTTTGATTGCTTTCCAACATTAATTTTCTTTTATTATAATTCAGCTTTATGAAAACAATTAAACATTAGTACAATGAGATCAATAGAATTCCATATTCAATATCTGTGAGATTTCATAATCGATATTTATCTTCTGACGTCAATGATCATTATATGTTCTTTGGATTTCCTTTTATCGTATTATGTGGGAGAGCACTCCTTTTTATAAATTATGTCATGCATAACAGCAGCTGTGCATTCATTAATGAGTTGATATTTTTGGAAGAACTGCTGTCACAATTCAAGCTGTAAATTTGATCAAATGACTTGATAATATATTATATGCTGATATTTGAGTTAATATTAGGGCTTATTTGATAAATAATTAATGGAGGGATGGGGTGGGGCAGCGTGATGATTGATGGGGTGATGAAGTATGGTATGTCATTAAAAAGTTCATGTTTGAATAATAAATTATATAAAATGTGGAGTGGGGTAATGAAGGTTTTATTTGAATAAAAGTCATTTTTACTCTTCATTATATATTTAAAACATTTATAATGGTTAACTATGTGTGAGCACGAGCCGAGACAACCTGGCCGCCCCAGCCTGCATCGATTTAGATTTTTCGAATTTTTTTCTGATCCGATGGACAACTCGGGGGTCTCATTTCCTTGAGGCCCAGCCGGGCCAGGTCGGGACCGAATTCAAGTTTTACGTCCTGTTCCAGTTGAATATATTATATTAATATTAAATTATTTTTAAATAGTATATTTATATTTATTTAAATAAAATTTTATATTTTATTTGATATATAATGATCAATAAATAATTATTTTACTACTTAATTTATTTTTCTCTTTTATTTTTTTGAACTATGTTATTCATCTATCTTAAAAAGTAAAAAATGGTAGATTGAGAGAGAGCAGGGAGGTGAGAGAGAGTAGTTTAGTTTAATAACAAGAGAAATGATTTCATTTGATAATAAATAAAGATTAATTTGATCTAAAATTATTTATTTCTGCTCATTTTATTAATTTGTTGAAATGAACAATGTGATATTTGAAGAGTTCAACTATTTTATCCCATTCCTTAAAACTTAAATAAAAAATATAATCAAACAAGGTTTATTTAATTTCGTCCTCCATATCTCACCCCATCCATTCAAATACCGTAATCCAAACAAACCCTAACCCTTAGTATGACTATTCAAAATATATAGTCTCAAACCGCCCACTTCCAGACCTTTGCATTGACAAAATAGCAAAGGAACGAACTGGCGTACATGCACATTCATTCCTGCAAGCCCGGAAGAACGTTTATATAAAATTCCCAACCAAAGCCTTGTAGAACAAGAGGACGGTGTCCTTGCTACCTTTGCTACAGGTGACTGGTCTGGGGTAGTGCACATATAAGGACGGACGTGGAAGAGTGCAAAGTTCTTCTATCACATTAAATTTCAAAATTCTGTGATTATTCTGGCTCCCCACTTGCTTGAGACACATGGAAAAAAATATGAATACCACAAATCACCACAGTGCCTAACATAAACATCTTCAATGCAATGTAGGACTTCTTCGGTGTCAAGATAAGAATAAACACAGTCCTTTACATGTACCACTTGAAAATCAATGTTTTCAGAACCAAACTGGCGATCGGGCCGGGCTTCCTATTGGGTCGCGGTTGGAAAATCGAGTTTGATCGGATTAAAGTATTATTAAAATAATATTATTTATAATAATTATAAAGATATAATATAAATTATATGATATAGTATATGAATATTATACTAATAACCTATTAATAATATTAAAAATTAATATTACATATTTTTTATTTATTAAAATTTTAATAATCATTAACATATAAATATAAATAGATTATTGTTAATTTAATATCTATTATTTATTGATGATAGATGCTATATTAATAAATTTTATTTTAAATTATTCTTATTTCTCTTTTTCTTAAACACTTTCTTTTTTATTTCCTTTATTTATGCTTTGATAATTTTTCATTTTAAATTTTAAATACCTACTTTTTTATTTCAATTCCTATTTAATTTTAGACATGTCATATTCTCTCCTTTTTTTACCTTTGTTATATTTTTTTCCTTTTTTCTTTTTTAACTTTCCTATTTTTATCATTTTCAAATTTATTCTTCAAATTTTGCAAATCTGTTCAACCAGTACGGTTCAACCGGACGGTTCAATTGATTTTTCTCGATTCAATCCAAGATCGGTTTTGACATCAAATCGAACTAAATTTTCGACCGATTCGCGATTAAACCGATTGAACCGATCGATCCGATCTGATTTTGATAACATTGCTTGAAGTATTGTAAATGCTTCAGAAGCAACTAGATTAACTCTTTTCCTAGTACATCTCTCAGTTAATAATTTTATGTACTATATTTTTTTACTGAAGTTGTGGCGACTTTAATTTCTTTTATCAGGAACCAATGATATCATTTTGTAATAAAAAATACTTCTTTTGAGATTATATCTACAAGAAAAAACTGAGCTTTATATACATGTGTTGGGGGGGCAGAGGGAGGATCATTGCAAACACTCTTTGGTGCGTTGTGAGGAGAGAAAAATGGGACGAGCTGCTGCCCTTCCGTTGCTATGCAAAAACCTTGTGATGCTGTTCATGCTGCTGATCGTTGAATGCTGCATATTTCATGTCCAAATGGCAGGTGCATGTATACATACGTATACATATACATACACATACAAATTAACTCAATATATACGTGTGTAAATCTTTCTGTATTCCTCTTATGACGTGCATAAATCATTTTCATTACTTTCATTCTGCATGTATTTTGAGAATTTGAAAATTTTCATTTATTATTATTTGATTGAAACTAGATTTTTCCTTCATGTAATTATCTTATTACAATTTATATTAATTTCAATTTTGTAGTTATTGAATTTCAAATTAGTTCTTTTGTTTACTGTCCCTATTACATTTTGCTGGAACTATATGTATATTTTTCTTGTATGGGCATATATATATTTGTTACCTTTTGTATTTTTCCATCTCCATCGATGTTGAAAAGGATATTCGGTACGATGAATAAAAAAAATTCTGATGTGGTCATGATTTCAGTGATTAATTTCCTTTTCTCTCGTTTTCATTATGGTTACCCAATGCTTTTATTTAGTTTTATTTTTATATCGAAACTAAATATGGACATATCACTCATGCTTAAAATTAATTGTGACATGAAAATCAATATTTTCATAATCGAATTGCCAACTGTGTCGCGATTGAGCCGGTTCGATCTAGTTCAATCGAATTGGCGTTTGCAGGTAATCACATAACTGTAATGAAAATCACATAACTATAATATGGTACAATATGATATTTCATATAACTACACAAAGTGCTTAATATGCATAATAAAAAATTCTGAAACTTGGATAAAAACATTGAGAATTTTGTAATATAATAATATTCATAAATTATGATTAATGTAAATTTTCACATTATGTTTATCACCACATAAAATACATATAAATTTCATAATAAGATAAAATGCATACATTTACTTCAAAAATAAATCACATATTATTCATAAAAATTTCCAAATTTTCTGAGTGCAAAAATATATTTTCACATTTCCACTATTTTTCATGGGTTTTCTAAATCTAGTATTTTTATTTTTAAAAAAAACATGACTATTTAAAACGGGTGGGCCACTCAGCGGGCTGCCCGTCCGGGAGCTTTGTGTACGGGCCGTAGCCCGTGCGTTGCGCCAATTGGCGCCGCGCAGTGGGCCTGGCGTGGGCCCCTTGCGCACTTGAGCGTGCTACAGTGCTGCATCGATTTTTTTTTAAACTGTGACGTTCCTTTTTTGTTTTGAAAATTGGGAAAAACTTTTCTAAAGATATACAACTAATATTCTAAAAATTTTCTAAAAAGTTATATATATATATATATGTAACTAATGTGTCCTAGAAAAATTTAATTTTATTATCCTAATTATCTTTTTCATCTTGATCCGATTGAGTCGTCCATATCCATGGATCGAGTAGGCCGTTTGAATTAAAATTTTGATCAAATCAAAATGGATCAACTAAAAGGACGAATTTGAAATGACTCGCGAATCATTTTAAAGATCAAATATCGATTTGATCGGTCCGACTGACCGTTCTAGGTCGGGTTTACCGGCAGTGTATGAAGGGAATTTAAGTCATCACTTGGCCTTTTTTTCGGTTGCCATTTTGGTGTTCGAGAAGCGACGCCGATCGTTCAACTCAATTACCTTTAAGAGTTATGTGCACTGATCAAAAGTTGAAATGTCGGACCATCGTCGAGATCGACTATTTTAATGTCACTCTAAGCAACATACCTGAACATGTGAGAGTATCAACCGAAATTTTTTATATCCACAAAAGATTTGAATTTGAGATCTTTACTTAAAAAATGAGGAACTGTTATAAACTCCATCATCCCAACTATTTGGTAAGTTATCACTTGGCCTTTGTAGATAATAAATTGCACACACGCAGCTTTCATGCAAGTCACTATTTTGACTGGGCTCGAGGCGCAAGTCCAACAAAATATTATTATGAAATAATAAAATTATGATTTGCTAACTTGCCCGCATTGACTCTCGGGTCCGCTGTGCGCCCCTGGTCAAAAGTCTCTCCCTATTAAGACCGGAGAGTGGATGACTTCAACCTATCACTGCTGATCGTTGGGTCTCTCCCTATTATATTATACAATATTTTTTTTAAAGATATATCTGAGTAGAAAAAAAAAATTATGCAATTTTCCTCAAAAGAAAAGTCATTGAGATTTCCTTAGAAGATGACATCTCTCTTGCTTCTTGTATTATCTTTCTGCAGAAGTCCTCCAACTCCGTGGGGGTCACGGCCATAGAAGAAGAACTTGTACTTTTGCTAATGGAGAATTATTATTATGTACACAATAAACTTGAATAAAACAATCTCATGTAACCGATGTTAGAAAATCTCATGTATGGAAATTCAATCAATTTACCAATTGAATAAAAAAAATATTTCTAATGCGTCCACGATTTCAGTAGTCAGAGTTGCACAAGTCGAAACAAAAATATAAAATCGAAAGGAGGGATATTTTTTACCTTTCAGAAATAAAAAAATCGAAGTTAATAAAAAAGCTCAAATTAAAAAAATTACGATAATTTAAAAATAAAAAAATAAATTTGTAGTTTGAAATTAGATGTAAAAAATAAGGATAGTTTAAGGATGATTTATGTAAATAACCCCTTTTCTTTTCTATTGTATGGTTAACCGTGCTTTTAGTTTTAATACAATCCAAAATATTTTAGTTCCATATTACCAAACTTATTTATACTGTATGTGCTTTTTCTTTAATTAGTTTTTCTGTCTGCTTAAATATCATTTTGTGAGTCTTAAATAAAACACATCTGAACACTATTTCCCCATCTTGATTGAACGTCAATTTGCTTACATCTTACAAAAGTTCGAAATTAATATGCATTTAATTTATTATTTCCGTTAGTATGTATTATCTATTTTAACATATTAATGATTAGTATATATGTCAAAATAACGATAAATAAATTCTTTGATTGCTTTCCAACATTATTTTTCTTCTTTTAAATACAATTACGTACACAATATTTTATAATTTTTTTCTTATGATCAAGGTTTACAAAAAAAATTAACTAAAATTTAGTTTGATGGTTAATACAGGCATAGTATTTGCGAAAAAAATTAAAAAGAAAGACATTATATGAGATCTCTTTTATTCCAATTGTCCTTTTATCTTAACTATTATTTGTTCTATTAATAGTTTATCTGACTATCGAGAGAATTTGTCATATATATTATGTGTATGTATTATCATACTACCTCTACTAACTATTATTAGTATGTATCATTATTCTTAAATTTATGATTTTACATGCAGATATAATTATTATTACTTGAAAAATGTTAATGGTTTTGTGATTGCAAACTATTACAATCTCAGTTAAGACCAAATTTATAAGTTTAAATTGGTCTGTAATTTATTTTCAGGATTTATTATTATAAAATAACAAAATAATGATTTTTTAGTTTGCATCCACTGACTTTTGGGTCTTAATTAGGTCATTCTACCCACTTTTTGATAACAATGTTAACTAAATGCATGTAAGCATCTTCACGCGTAGTTTTTCTTTTTAACCAGGGTGATATATAGACTGTAATTTATCTTATCCATGCCATTTTGTAATAAAAAAATAGAAAACTGAGCTTTATAAACTTGTGTTGGGGGGAGGATCACTGCAAACACTTTTTGGTGCGTTGTGTGGAGTGAAGAATGGGGCGAGCTACTGCTCTTCCGTTGCTGTGCAGAAAGCTTGTGGTGCTGTTCATGCTGTTGATCGTTGGATGCTTCCTATTTCATGTCCAAATGGCAGGTTATACATGTATATATTATACGTCTGTAAATCCTTGTTTTTTCTCTGCGTTGTGCTTAAATAGTTCCCCATGCTAACGTTCTCAAGAGCACCTTATTAGTTAAGATTATAAAGATAAAAATATTATTTTTCCGATCGGTTAAACTTTTAAAAAGATCGAACAAATGCCCTGAATTCAACCTATCGGCTTAATTTTTTAGGAAAAAAAATTGATACCACATGACTTTATAATATTTTCTTTGATATATTTGTATCAGAAGAATTAGAAAAGTTCCCTTTCTCTATGTAATTATCTTATATTTTATATTAGTTTGAATTTATACACTTATTTAATTTGAATTAGTTCTTTCGTTTACTGTTCCTATTACCATTTGCTGGAATCATGTAGATGACATATTTCATACTTCCTATATTTTTCTGTTCTGCAGAAGCTCGACTGGGTAGTCCAGGAGGACCTTCAACTCCATGGCTGCCACCTAGTCCACATATGAAGAATCCTCCTTGTTGCACGTAGAAGAGAACGCAAATAAAAATCTTGGTACTTTGAACAACGCATTTGTGATTTAGGACCAGTTTGTAATGTCATTTTCCATCTCCAGGGAATATTAATGGGCCAAAAAACCTCATGTAAGAGATGTTAGAGATTCTCCTTTCGACCCAATGCATGGGGATTCAATCAGTTTACCAATTGAATAAAAAAAAAGTTCTAACGTGGGCATGATTTCACTGTTTTCCTTTTCTCTTGTCTTGTTGATGGTTACCCAATGCTTTTAAACTTTTAGTTTTAATACAATCGATAATATTGTAGTCCCTTATTGCCGAACCAACTATATACTATATGTACGTTTTCTGTTAAGTACGTAAATATCATTTTGGTAATCTTCTCTCTCTCATCATTATATGTCATAAAAATTTTGACTAATCAACTACTAATAAGACCGTATAAGGAAGAGGGAATATCATTAAAAAATAATTGACGATACATTGAGTCAGTGGTGGAGCCACAAAGGTGGCAGTGGGTGCACGTGCACCATAATAGTAGTAGTATATTAAATGGTCTTAGTAGTTTGGCACATGTTGCACTCTGCAAGTGATCTCCTGTTCGAACCATGCGTCTCACCTTTTTTGTTGCATTTATTTTCAACTTTGATAAGACACTTTAGTTCTCTAACCAAAATAAGAGACATAATTTAAATATTATTGGAAGTAGATGTTTAAGAGTTTTCACCGTCTACTTTATTTTTTCACAAAAAATATACACATGCTAATTATACATGTTCATTTACTATTTTATTCAATATTTAAATTACTTTTGTAAAGCTTAATTTCTCAACCTAATATTTTAATTTCTCTAAAAATATTAATTCGGCTTGAGGTAAAAAAATTATCAAAGGTAATTTGAATATAGAAGGTTTTGATTTATCTTTACATAAATGTTTAATTCTATATCATCATATTCTAATAATTTATATGTTATATATATGCATTTAACATTATTATTTTTATTTCATATCATACATACTTTTTATATTGAAATAATTTTAGATTAATTAACAATAATGTGAAATAATATCTTGAAAAGCAATTTTCATCCAGAAAATATATTTATAAAATATTTTTTTCAGTTTAATAAGCTCACTATTTAAATTTTACATTAAAATTACTATTTAATACTATTTTCGATATCATCGGGAGAATACATTTCTTGATCATGCATTTGAGTATATACTTTTTAATATCAATTCTTATTTAAATATTTATGAATATTTCTAATTATACATATGCGTATATAAAGAACTAAAATTAAAATAATTTTATTTTTGTTTATGCTAAAAAATGAATATTTTTAAAAGTAAATACTTTGTGATAAATGTTAAGAATGAAAAAAATATATTGTATATTAATAAATATGTTAAATTTTTATTATTTGTGAACCCACCTAATAGGTTCGCTGGCTCCGCCACTGCATCGAGCCCGAGTCAACAACAAATTATTCATCCCGAGTTTTATCCCACTTAGCTCGAGTTCAACTTTGTTTTAGAACATTGTTATTTTCATGATTTATTTTGATGTAAAATTACCTTTTTACCCTTGTTATGAATATGTTAACTTAAAGTTTCCTAATATAGTTAATTAGGCCACAAAATAAAATTTGTATAATATGAGAAGCTATGTGTACTGATTAATTGAGAATTCAAGAACACAAGTTTGGGTATCCTTACTTGAATAATTCAAGAATGCATAGACGATACTTCTTACTTGAACGCTTCAAAATTGCGTAGAAAAATCCTTACTTGAACGTGCCAATGTTGTAGAAGAACCCCTGCAAGAACTCATAGAGGTTAAAAAATATCCTTGATATTGGTATGATCCGTGATGACTCCAAAGAAATGTACGGAAGTATAATGGCTATTCTTATTCAAAGTTAAAGAGCTCTCAAAAGATAATTTGCATAGAAGTCTTTAGGCTCGAATATGCAAAGTAAAAGATGTAGTGCAATACATTAAAAAGGAAAAAATAAGAAAGAATAAGAATGTGTTCATGATCTCATGAATATGAATAAGAACAAGAAAAATAATAAGAATTAGATAAGTAAAGAAAGTAAGTGTCATTGGCCACTTGTCTATTGATTGTTTCATTATTAAATTTGATTCATTTCTATTACCATTTATATCCTATCTCATATATCAACCATCATTGTTTAAGAAAATTTTATTTTTCTTTATTTGAATCCCACAAATGATTTATATGACAGCTTCTGTTTGGCATTATTAATTATTTGATAAGCGGATAGCGGATTAACTAGTGAATACCAGATAGTGGATGATGATTGGGTTAGAGGTTGTAACAAGTAACTATTTGGTAAACTTAGCGGTAGAATTAGCTGATGAATATAAAATGACATAATTAGACCTATGACAAATTATTTAAATTAAGCACTATACAAATTATATTATAATACAATAAATTAAATTTTCATATCTTAATTTCACAACTATTATTTTTTGTTAAAATATATAGAAATTTATATTGACAATAAATTTTATATAGTGCACCCATGATATAAAAGTATTAATTATGAAATTTATTTTTATTCATTGTTACCGTATAAATAATTTGTAATTAATTAAGAATGAATATAAAAATAAATATAGTTAAATGATTGTAAAATAAAAAAGAAAAAAAAAATAAGATAAGTTAGAAAGAAATAATATATTTGAATAAGGATAAAATTGGAAAAAAATATAAAACACTAACCTCTAAATGCTAGTAGAAGTAGCTTTTCAATATTTTTATATAAAATTCTAAACGCTACTTTTTTTTCATTTACCAAACAAAAAGAATTAGCATTTGAACCGCTAAACGCTACTTGAAATGCTAATTTTGGTGTTGCCAAACAGTGCCTAAGTAAGGATGAAGGTATGTCTGACAATAATGTCCATGGTAATGATGCACATATGGATTAAATCATTATAACTCTTTTATTGTTGGATGTAAAGTTATTTAAAAATTATTTAGTATCCGAAGGGCTAATAAAAAAAAGTTAGAAAGTTAAGTTGCTTTCGTACTCTATTATGATGTTCTTCCCCATTCGTAATTTATATAAGAAAAATAGTTATTTGGAATTTGATATAGTTAAGGTGATCAGTCAAGACTCAATAAGAAGAAATTTTATATAACGTTAGTTGAAATAAGTCCAGCGCCGATCCGGTAGCAGACGGCCTATTTTATTTTTGTATTTTTTTAAGTTTTTCGACGGATGTCTCCGTCGCACTCCGCCGATGCGTGCGACGGGAACCGCCTGTCGAAGCCTTCGACGAATGTTTTTCGCCAAAGGTTTCGACGGGTTGAACCCGTCGAAGCCTTTGGCGGGTCCTCACTCGCCGAAGGTTTGGTCGAGTCAAACTCGTCCGCCGAAGGTTTCGATGGGTCAAACCCGTCGATGGTTTCGACAGTAGTCCTCCCGTCGGAACTTTCGATGGACAATCCATCGAAGTCGGTCGCAACTTGGGAAGGGGGAAACACTCCAGCCTCCGGCGTGGCACTTAGGATTAGGAACTTCCGATGGATTTTTGACGTCAGAAGTTCTGAAGGATATCCTTTCCTTCGAAACTTCCGACAGATTTTATCCGTCAAAAATTGTGAAGGCCGTCAAAATTTTCGAAGGATTATTTGAGGACCGTCGATAATTTTTTGTGATGACAAATTTTCCAACTAACCATATCCGTCGGAAAATTCGTCGCAAAGACATATTTGCGACGGATAAATCCGTCGCAAAATCACATTTTTCTTGTAGCGTGAGCTCATGAATATGAATAAGAACAAGAAAAAGAATGAGAATTAGATAAGTAAAGAAAGTATGTTTCATTGGCCACTTGTATTTTGATTGTTTCATTATTAAATTTGATTCATTTCTATTGCCATTTATTTCCTATCTCATATATCGACCATCATTGTCTATGAAAATTTTATTTTTCTTTGTTTGAATCTCACAAATGATTTATATGGTGTGTGGAACAATAATGTTCATGGTAATGTGATGCACATATGGATTAAATTATTATAACTCTCATTTGTTGGATGTAAAGTTATTTAAAAATTATTTAGTATTCAGAGGACTAATAGGAAAAAAAGTTAGAGAGTTAAGTTGGTTTCGTGCTCTCTTATAAAGTTCTTCCCCATTCGTAATTTATATAAGAAAAATAGCTATTTGTTTTTTGATATAGTTAAGTTGATCAGTCAAGACTCAATAAGAAGAAATTTTATATAACGTTAGTTGAAATAAGTCCAATTATCAAGGTAAACCTTTGAGAAGTTACATGTAGGACTTTGTTGAAAGCAAGGAGGAACCTACATTGTGACCCATGTGGTCAATTAACCCCATGCAACAGTGGGACTTTTTTTATTAGTTTATTGGTATGTATAATCTATTTTAATATATTAATAATTAGTATATAAGTCAAAATAATGATCATTTAAATTCTTTGATTTCTTTCCAACATTAATTTTCCTCTCTGAAATACAACTAATTACACAATATTTTATAACCTTTTTTCTACTACGATCGAGGTTTAAGAAAACAATTAAATAAAACATTAATTTGACACTTAATTTAGGTGGGAAATTGCTTAAAAATTAAAAAGGACATTATATGAGTGTTCTTTTACTTTGGTTGACTTTTTTGTTAATTACTAATTATTCTATTAATATTTTAACGATGCTTTGTCTTAGGTGTAACATCATCCCATTCGTTCATTTTAGATTAACGTTCCATATCAAAACCACCTACTAAACCCAAAACTGGGAGGTTGATTTGTCCGCCACCTTTCGAGAGTAAATTACATTAAATGTCTTCAATTTTGATTGTGTTTAGAGATACCCTCTAACTTTTATTTGTAACACAAATGTCCTCTATCTTTTAACTCAGTTACACCAAATACTTTTGTCCTTTGATGAAAGAAAGTTTTGTTACAAAGTGAATAAAACTTAGTAATTTTAAAATAAATATAAATCGAATTATGTAACCCAAATAGAAGATCGTACCGTAAAGGCTCGAAAGATGTCATCTCGCACTTGAATTGGGATATCTTTCCAGGATCCTACCCCTTCCGGCAAATGGGAAAGAACGAGAACACTGACATCCCGCACGGTATTAGCGGGTAAGAAAGTGGTCCTGTCAATTACAAAGAAGAATTAATTTTCAATGATAACCAAAACTATAACAAAATTTGTACAACTTATTTAACTTACGGTCGAGCAATATTATTCACAGTGACCACCCCATTATCGTGTAACCCCTCTTCATCACTCGTAGAGGAATCATCATCTGGTACAGTTGTGGTAGACTATGAAGGTTCGACATCAGCTACGGGCCCTAATACATAATAAATCATTAGTGTCACACCAAATTAAAATTGTGATAATTGATAGATGTACAGTAATGTTCTCACCTCGATTGATGTGTACCACATGATCAGTAGCAGTCCGCTCGTCTGAATGAATTGAGTCAGGTGCTTGTGCTATCAGTGGCGTAGCAACTGACATTATTAAAAAATAATTAATATAATTAATTGAGAAATGTCAATAACAATAAATATATCACCTGGCGTAAGATGTCGCTCGCCAACGCTAGATTGTGGTGAAGCGTCTGGTATTTTCGCGGTGGCGGTGGGGTAGAAACTGCCATCACAAGAAAATACATAAAATTTGGCTCTTACATAAAATTAAGTAATATACAAAAAATAACCTGGTGTGACATGATGATCGTGGTCGTGCGATCGAGACGTACCGACTATGATCCTCGTCGACGGTGGAGCAACTGTCACAAAAGCAAAATATTTATCTCCTACTATATATTGCCTACAATGTATCACGTACCTGGAGTGATACGCTCAGCAGACCCACCAATGGATCGCCTACTATGTGACGATCTGGCTACGTGCCCCGTCGGTCGCGGAGGAACTGATATTATTAAAAAAGGAATTTAACTATTATAATCAAATATAAATAAGTAGCTCACAATAAAT
Organism: Pontederia crassipes; assembly: GCA_030549335.1. NCBI lineage: Eukaryota > Viridiplantae > Streptophyta > Magnoliopsida > Commelinales > Pontederiaceae > Pontederia > Pontederia crassipes. The sequence goes on along the minus strand of CM060197.1, from coordinate 36,403,337 downwards.
ATATTACCTGGTGGTTGTGATGGCTAACTCATCTGGAGTGAACGCCTGAAAGAGCGAGATGACCCAGATGCTCGACCCCTAGTAACCATGACTGAAAAAAAAGAAAGAAACTTCTCTTATTATCGGTAACGATATATAACTTTAAAAAAAGTAAAAAGCTTATGTCATTAGAATAACTACGGGATTCATTCGCTTGTTTCGTATTCTGATTCATTTTCATCATCGTCGCTATAATCTTGGTTCGAGTCATCATCAATGAAATTATCGAAGTTCACATCCAAGAGGTCATTTGAATTGAACTCTTCCATTGGCTCAGCGTCATCGACCAATTGAAAATTCTCAACTCCATCGGCCACATCAATCATCTCATTCACTATATCTTCTTGACAATAATCATCCATGGGCACATCGTTGTGTACGGATGATGTTTCATTGTCATCTACCATTGTTTCTACTAAGAATAGTCTACTCTTCACCTTGCATGATGCCCACTATTCATCCTTGATTCTTTTCGATGGATACTTAGTGTAGTACACTTGTTGTGCTTGTTCTACCAATACGAATGGATCGTATGACTGAAGTCTTGATCGAGGATTAATATCCACCAATTTAAACTTTTGATCGATCCGAACTCCTTTATCTGGATCGAACCAACGACATTTTAGCACCACGACTTTGTTAGATTTTCCCAAATAAGATAATTCTAGGATATCTTCTATAACACCATAGTAATCAAAGTCGTCGTCCCCGTACATGCTTCCTAGAACACATATGCCTCTATTAATAGTTGAACGTTGTCGGCTATATTCTTCTGTATGGAACCGATATCCATTGACTATGACGCAGCAGTAGCTAAGAACTTGTTTCTTCAGGCCATGACCGAGATCTCGTATTTTGTTCTCTATGATTGAGCCATTAATAACATACAAAAAAAATAACTAAAAATTTTATTAAAAGTTATGAACTTATAACAATTAAGAACAAGCGGAAAGATTTCTCACTTCACATCTCAACCAATCGGCAAAATGTTCATCTCGTAGTTTCAATAACTCATCGTTTGAAACTAACAGATTGATTTCTCACTGTAATTCTTCGAATTTTCTGAATTCATAGTTTTTAATTAATACAATCATATAGCAACAATTAGCTTTAAATTATATAATAAATTGTCTTACTCGAGATACGACGTCACTTAACATAATTCTCAACGACGATGAGATCTCTTTCATTCAAGATAACTTTGCGTCCTGCACCAAGAAGTCGACATGAGTACTTGAAGATGGATAGAATATTCATGTCAACTTCTCCTTCACCACCATCATTGTTTCTTGGAACTTGGGTGTGTCATGATTGTATATGTGGCTCAAAGTATTTTGAAGTGAAGTTTGACACCTCCTCAATGAAATATGCTTCACATATGGAGCCTTCAATTTTTGCCTTATTCTTCGTCTTCCTTTTCAAATATAACATGCACCTTTCAAAAGGATACATCCATCGATAATGAACCAGACCATCAATTTTTGTTTCATATGGAAGATGTACAATCAAATATTCCATCACATCAAAGAAAGAAGGTGGAAATATCTTCACAGTCTTGCACACGGTAATCACATTAGAAGCCTCTAACCGAGATATGTCTTCTTTCCGAACGATGGATGCACAAAGCTCATTAAAGAATATAGACAATTCTGTTAAAACCTCCCAGATGGCCTTTGGCAAAAGTTCTTTAAAGGCAATTGAAAGCAGCCTTTGTATAAAAATATGACAATCACGACTCTTCATCCCGTGTATCTTCCCATTGTCCAAGTTAAAGCAATGAGATATGTTTGATACACATCCGTTGGGGAATTTCAATTGCTTTACCCATTCGAAAACCACTTTTTTTTTATCATTGCTCAAGACATAAGTAGCTTTTGGCTTTTTGCATTTACCATTTTGAAGATGAATGATATCTAACTCTGGTTTTTTGCATATTAATTTCATGTCTTCGCGAGCATGTGTGCTATCTTTTGTTCTTCCTTTAACATCCATAATAGTGTTGAAGATGTTGTCAAATACGTTCTTCTTCACATGCATGACGTCCTAGTTATGACGTACCAAGTTTGAAGACAAAAAAATACTTCTTTTCTCCCAATTATGTTCACTTCCAAACCCAATTTGCTTATAACTACTGGCCTTTAGTCCGAATGAGACTTCACTAAGCTTGTTTACTTGCTCTAGCAATTCTTTTTCTGTCAAATGAGTTGGACACAAAGTGTTCTCAAATGTATTCTTTTTAAATGAGTTTCGATCACGACGCATCGAATTCTCCAATGGCAGAAACATCCCATGACAATAAAACCAGCAAACTTTCCTACAATTTTTCAAATAAAAGGATTTGGTATTCTTTCCACATATGGGACAAGCAAGTTTTCTTTTTGTACTCCAACCACTCAACATTCCATATGCCGAAAAATCACTTATGGTCCACATTAATGCGGTTCTCATAATGAAATTTTACTCTTTAGATTTGTCATAGGTAACCACGCCATCCTCCCACAACATCTTGAGTTCATCAATTAAAGGTCTTAAGTAAACATCTAAACTTTTACCAGGAGATCGAGGACTCGGGATGATACAGGTAAGCAATATATTCTCTCATCTCATACACATGCTTGGAGGCAAATTATACGGTGTCACAAAAATAGGTCAACATGAATAAGCAGTACTCGATGAGCCAAATGGATTGAAGTCATCAGTGCAAAGTCCTAATCTAACATTGCGTGATTCTGCAGAAAAATCCGGATGAAGTGCATCAAATCGTTTCCATGCCTCCACATGCGAAGGATGTGTAATTGAATTTTGATCTTCACGTGCCCCTTCTTTGTGCCACCTCATAAATGATGTAGTTTTTTCAGAAAGAAATAATCGTTGTAATCTTGGAACAATCAAAAAGTATCTTAATATTGCATTTGCCACATTTTTTTCGAACTTTGAGAATTCTTTTTCGGCTTGAATCTGGGCTCGTCACAAATTGAACAACTCATAAGTGAGTTGTTTTCCTTGTAGTACAACATGCAATGATTGCAGCATGCATCAATCTTCTGATATTCTAACCCTAAATCTCTCATCAACCGTTTGCACTTGTAAAAATTTTCCGGTAATTTCTCGAAAATTGGAAGCATACTCTTAATAATGACAAGCATTTGGTTAAAATAACTTTCGCTCATATTAAATTCTGATTTTAAGTTCATTAGTTGTGCCACTGCAGAAAGTGTAGTTTGCTTCCGGCATCCATCCCATAAAGGTTCATCTGCCTCTTCGAGAAGATTATAAAACTTAGAAGTCGAAGGATTCGGGTCTTCTTCAATCGATGTTTTGCCAACATTTTCTCCTAACATTGCATCTCGTATCATGTCCCTGTACAGATTGCTCGAGTCACCCACAACGGTATCTACATTACTTGTTTCTTTAGCCCATTTTTCTTTGCCATGAAAAAACCAATTGGTGTATGTAAGTAAGAAACCATTGTAATATAAATTCTTCTGCACATCATATCTTACTTTCCACTGATAACATTTGCACTTCCGGCATGGACATAAGATTTCGCCATATGAAGAAGCAACACCTTCATTTTGATATGCCACATTAATGAATTCATCAACACCATCCTTATATTCTTCAGTTATGATGCCATGTTTATCATTCCAATGACGAATCCAACTACGATCTGGCTTTATCATTTCTGTAACGGAGAACATTAAGCCAAGTAATCAAATTCGTGCATTTGAAACGTGTGATTTTGAACTTACGAATTAAGTTCAAAATCACATGTTTCAAGTACTTCATCATCGAATCATAATCTCATTTTATCACCAAGAATGTGAAAGTACATGAATTAGTTCATAAGTTAACTTAACAATTAACATAAGTTAACTTAACTTAAGTAATACTTAACTTAATTCCTAAGAGATTATACTTAATATTATACTTAATAAGTAATACTAACTTGATCCAAAGAGATGATAATTAACTTAATTCATAACATGAATAAGTAATACTTAACTTAATTCCTAAGAGATGATACTTAATATTATACTTAATAAGTAATACTAACTTGATACAAAGAGATGATAATTAACTTAAGTACTACTTAACTTAATTCATAACATGAATAAGTAATACTTAACTTAATTCCTAAGAGATGATACTTAATATTATACTTAATAAGTAATACTAACTTGATACAAAGAGATGTTAATTAACTTAAGTACTACTTAATTTAACATGATAATAACATGAATAAGTAATACTTAACTTAACATGAAGAATTAACTTAATTTAACTTCATGCATTAATAATTAACTTAATTTACATGGTGGCAGGCTAGTACCTTCTTAACCGGGGGACGGCAAGGGCGGAGGGCGGCTGAGACGGCGGTGGAGGCGGAGGGCAGTGGCGGCGGAGGCGGACGTCAGCGGCGGTGGAGGGAGGACGCGGCGGAGGGCGGACAAGGCGACGGTGGACGCGAAGGGCGGCGGTGGAGGCGGAGGGCGGCGGAGGCAAAGAGCGGAGGGCGGCCGAGATGGCGGTGGAGGCAGAGGGCAGTGGCGGCGAATGCGGACGGAGGCGGCAGTGGAGGGAGGATGCGGCGGAGGGCGGACGAGGCGGCGGTGGACGCGAAGGGCGGCGGTGGAGGGCGGCGGAGGCGAAGTGCGAAGGGCGGCCGAGACGGCGGTGGAGGCGGAGGGTAGTGGCGGCGAATGCGGATGGAGGCGGCGGTGGAGGGAGGATGCGGCGGAGGGCTGACGAGGCGGCGGTGGACGCGAAGGGCGGTGGTTGAGGCGTAGGAAGGAGGATGAGGAGGCGAAGGGCGGCGGTGGAAGGAGGAGGGCGGCGGCGAACGCGGAGGGAGGAGAAGGACGAGGTGAAGGGAGGCGGTCGAATGTGGAGGGCGACGGAGGCGAAGGGCGGCGGCGGCGGTGGAGAGCGGTTGTCGGGCGTCGGACGTCGGGCGAAGGGCGGAGGCGGCAGTGGAGGGCATCGGAGGTCGGGCGGGACGATGGTAAACAGTAAAAGTGAAAATGACGAAGAGGGGTTAGGGATTTAAGTAATTTTTTAGCATCGCAAGGATACGAGACGCTACGTAGATGCCATGTAGGCGCCGACACTATCACAATTCGGCTAGAGCGGTGCTATAGAGAAGCAAATGTGTCGCTAAGATAACGTAGCGACACCATAGCGTCATCGGGGCGTCTCAATGGTGTAGCGTCTCATCATCGCGACACCATTGAGACGCTTATTAAAAGTTTTTTTCAAATTTTTTTAGTATGTATGAAATTTTATTTATCAATGTAACATCTCATCGCATTATGCCCCGTTCCAATTATTTTATTTTCTTCTGGTAATCTATCATGTATGTATACAAAATTATAAATATGTATGTATATGTGTATATAACACAATTGTGTGTGTATATATATACATATGTAATATATGCGTATGTATATATATGTCTACGTGTGAGAGATTAAGTTACAATAATGTGTTTCGTCTATATGTATTATAAATATATATGTGTATGTATATGTCTATACATGTGCGAGTCATATATATATAGTTAACATGTATATGTATACGTATTCCAAGTGAATATATATATGTGTATTTGTTTATATGTGTCAGATTAGGTTATAATAATATGTATATATTCACTTATTATATATAAGTATCAGCATATACGCGTATTTATATGTCTTTATGTGCCCGATTGAGCGAGGGGTAAAAAAATCGGCTTAGGAGGTGCAATACAGATGTCATTGAGTCGCTAGATTCATTTAGCGACACTGTAGCACCTAACTAGCATCTAAAACATTATGGCGTCTCGAACATGCGACGCTAGAGAGACCCCCATAGTGTCATCATAGCGTCGACACAAGCTGCGGCGCTCGTTAAACGCTAGGTGGACGCTATTGAGTGTCTACTGTGACGCTAAAATATCACTCACTTAATCAACCATCGTAATCCCATGATTAAGTATATAATAATAATATATGCATAATTAAGATATTATATATATTATATGTATAGATAACATAAATAATATAGGTAACAAATTATATATTTAGGAACACTCTTATCATGTAAAAATACATATATATATATATATATATATAATTGTGTAATTAATACATATATATGTTGATATTATGCTATTGATAATATGTTTATAATCGTGTAATTAATACTAATATAATATTTAATGAATTTATTGATTGACATATAGTATATATAATATAGTATTTAAATATATAGAGTAGCGTCTCCTTTGTTTGAGACGCCATATAACGTCGCTTTAGAGTCTTCAGACATGAGACGCTAGTGTCGCGTCTAAAGTGGTCGATGACAGAACGGTGCTAGGTGCTGCCGCGCATTTGCGGTTCGTGGCACAAAATAATAGCGTCTACGTAGCGTCTCGATTGCGCTAGAGAGTTAATGTCAACCCGCTGAATATCTAAGAAGACGCATAATTAAGATATATGCATAATTAAGATATTATATATATTATATGTATAGATAACATAAATAATATAGGTAACAAATTATATATTTAGGAACACTCTTATCATGTAAAAATACATATATATATATAATCGTGTAATTAATACATATATATATGTTGATATTATGCTGTTGATAATCGTGTAATTAATACTAATATAATATTTAATGAATTTATTGATTGACATATAGTATATATAATATAGTGTTTAAATATATACAGTAGCGTCTCATTAGCGTCTCCTTTGTTTGAGGCGCCATATAACGTCGTTTTAGAGTCTTCAGACGTGAGACGCTAGTGTCGCGTCTAAAGAGGTCGACGTCAGAATGACGCTAGGTGCAGTTCGTAGCGCGAAATAATAGCGTTTACGTAACGTCTCGATTGCGCTAGAATTAACGTCAACTGCTGAGTAGCTAAGAAGACGCGAATGAGATGCTATCGAGAGGCAAGTCGCGTCTGATTCACGTGACGCGAAGTAGACGCAATGGAGGCGCTAGTGACGTCTTTATAGCGTCACAATTTTTGGAGGCGCTACATTGCGTCGCTAATTGCCAATTTTCTTGTAGTGAATATACAAGGACTTCTGTCTGACTCCCTTCAGAACCGTAGCATCACCCTTCATGACCGTGAGGATGTCTCCAGCAGCATTGAACTGACACCCTTTAGAGTCGAGGACTCCAAGTGATATCAATTTTTTTTAGTTGCGGAACATGGCGGACATCTGTCAACATCCTCACAAGATTCTCAAGAGTCCTAATCTGCATAGAACCGATCCCAACTATCTGACATGACACGTTATTGCCCATGATGACATTTCCACCGTCAGTCTTCTGATAAGATGAGAACCATTCTTTATTCGGAGTCATATGATAGGAACACTCCGAATTCAGAATCCAACTATCCTCCAGACATCCTTGATTAGAAGCAACCAGAACCAAATCATCTTCGGAATTTCCAATTTCATGTGCCATCGCAGCGACGGGGGCCTTCTTCTTCTTCAGGCAATCCTTCTTCCAATGACCTGGTTCCTTGCAGTAATTGCAGATGTCTTTCACAGTGATTTTCTTCTTTGTCTTGGATTTCTTCGAATTCGAGGATTGTCCCCTTTCGGCGGTCGATATCAATCCCACAGCCTAAGTCTCTGCAGAATTTTCAGCTATCCTATGTCGAAGTTCATGAGTATGGAGACTCGATCTTACTTCTTCCAGACTTATAGTTTCCTTCTCGATAATCATAAATTGAACAAAATTTTCATAAGATGGAGGAAGCAAAACTAACAGAATTAAGACAACATCTTCATCCTCGATCTTAACATCAATATTTTTTAGTTCCATAAACAAAGAATTTAACTGATCAAGGTGTCCCTTCAGAGGGGTACCATCTTGCATGCGGAGAGAGAAGAGACGTTACTACAACAGCAACTTATTAGTGAGAGACTTCGTCATATATAGACTCTCGAATCTCAACCATAGACCATCCACCTTTTCTTCATCTGCGACTTCAATTATCACCTCATCCGCCTTCTCCTCGAGTGCCGTCAAAGTAGCGAGGTTCATATGCGTTTCTTTGCCCTTCGAGTCGTCCTCCTTTGGTTTGTTCTTTGACACATTTGAGACCAGCGCCCAGACTCCTTGTTGCTTCAGAAGCACCCGCATCTTGATCTGCCACAACCCGAAACTATTCCTGCCGTTGAACTTCTCCACGTTCACGTTGTGTGATGCCATCTCCCTACTTGATCGTGAATCGCTGATGAATCCTAAAGCTATGATACCAGTTTGTTACAAAAAGAGGGTGAGAGGGATCGCACGAACACAGAAGAACGCGAAGGAAAAATGGCGGCGGGTCTCTTTATTATGAAATAACGATGATTACAAGGATGGGTCTCTATCTGGACCCCTAGAAAGTTTACGTAGGTACTTCCTTTGACAAACGATAGGAATTACATACGGATTGGGACTCTAAATTAATCCCCCGAAAATAGGACACCTATCTCGTGATAAGGAAATAAATCAACTCCGAATCACATACAGAATACCCTTAAGGAAATTCTGAAACGCCTAATTAGGTAGGGGGGCCACATAGGATTAGGGTTCAGATTGAAGGCATTATCAACATATTGATAATTGATATATATATGTCCAAAATAACCATCAATAAATTCTTTGATTGCTTTTTATTTGTTATTTTATCCCTACTACTACTATTACCGCATTTTTTTACTTAATTAATGTTTGAACAAAACGTTTAAATCGATGACATAAAAAATCAAATAATGTTTACAACCTAAATCTTTTAAGAGAGTCAAGTTTGTTTTTTTTATATTTTATTTTTTTTGGGGTGGTGGTGGGGGGGATGATCACATGATACTTGAGAAGCAAATTTCTCAGTTAGTAAGTTTATATACTATTTTTTAGGAAGCTGTTGCGTCTTTAATTTCTTTTGTAAGGAACCAATGCTATCATTTTATAATATTTTGAGAAGCAAATTAACTATTTTGTTGGAATCTTCACCGGAAGCTTCGCCAAAGGCTTTGCCATCTTCTTCGTCTTCGTGCAGACAGACGAACAGAGCACAACGTTTATCACAGACACTCTGACCTATGTCTGACCATTAGACCGTTAACACTGTTCATACCGTTTTAAGTTTATGTAACGTTTTCTCTTTCATTTTATTCATTTCGTTATAATCAAATCCTGTATATAAAAGGATATGGACATTATCTGGATGCTTTAGCTCATCCAGTTTTCTTTCTGCACAAATATGGAATAGAAGGAGACGAGGGTTCTTTCCCAATCTGTGCTGTGCTCACTTTTGTTTCTTCAGATCGATCGTGACATAGGGACATCGTGACATTGTGACATGGTATCAGAGCTATCAGCTAGTTTTTTGAGGTTATCTGGTTAGTTTCATTCTTGCCTTCTGATTAATGGATATGGCTTCATCTTCTTCAACCGGATCTGTTTCTACTCCTATTAGTATTGTTGTGAATAGTCCTTTATATCTGAATTCTTCTGATACACCTGGATTGATACTTACATCATGTACTTATGGATCTAGTAATTACTTACCCTGGAGTAAATCTCTGTTAATGCCTTACGAGCTAAAAACTGTTGAATCCCATGTTTTGATGATAACAAATTAAATGGACCTAAAAGTTACTAATCTACTTTCAAATGATGATAATACAGGTGTAGGATTGATATGAACAGATTCGCAGAAGAATTCGGCAAATTAAAAGTTGGCAGAAAAAGTTTCAGACACGACCGGTCGACCGACTGATCGACCGACCATAAGCTCCGGTCGATTGATATTCTGTGAAAGAAAAGATGACAAGATACCGGTCGACCGATCTGAAGCAGCGGTCGACTGATATTTGGTGAAAGGAAAGACGACAAGATATCGATCGAATATATCGGTCGATAGACCGGTCGACAACAAAAAGATTGATTGACGATGAGACATTACCGGTCGAAGGACCGGTTGACCGGACAGCATCAAAGCACAAAAATGAGACAACAATCACATATACCTGTTGACCAGCCCATCCCAGCGATCGACCGACCCCTCTGTCAAATAAATAGTATCGGCTAGAATATTGAGGAGAAAAATGGGAGAGACTTTTTGAACGGATTCTCACCCCTAAGGAGCCTATAAAAGAAGTGCCAAAGCCTGAAAAAAATTCATCCAAGCAAGAAGGAACATCCTAGAGCTCTTCTCAAGTTTTTTGAGCATAGAATTGTAATTTCTTCCCTTTTCTTTTCTTAGCCTTGAGTGTGAAAAAAAATTTGTAAAAGAAAAGAGTTAGAGGGAAACATTCACTTTCTGAAATATAGTGAGATTGAGAGCTCCTTGTAAGAAAGGTGTACCTTGCCTCTTGAGCGGAGAAGAAGGCGTGATTGTATTAAGAGGGTTTTTCTCTCCCTACAAGAAAATAGAAAGATAGTGAATCTCCGACGGTCTCGAGGTCGAGAAGTCAGAACGGGGACGTAGGCCAAAGCATTGAGGCCGAACCTCGTCAACATATCGTGCCTTCTTGTGTTTGTTCTTTATTCTTTATCTACGCATTATCTTTATTTGCTTGTGATCGGTTTTATAGTTTTTCTCCGAAGTTGAATTTTTGGAAATTTTAATTTCACCAATTCACTCCCTCCTCTTGGTGCTTTCGATCCTACAATTGGTATCAGAGCCAAGTTGCTCTAGCTTTAAGATTTGAAGTACCTTTAGAGCTATGGCATCAAGTGGTTTCGGTTTTACTGAAGGTCAATCTATTAATCGTCCTCCACTTTTCAATGCCTCAAATTTTGCTTATTGGAAAATTAGGATGCAAGCCTACGTTTGTTCTGTTGATATTGATATGTGGGATATCATTCAAAATGGTATTGATTTAAGTAAGAAAAAGCCTGTAGAATATACCGATGGAGAAAAACTTTTAGTAAAACTAGATTGGAAAGATAAAAATATTTTTTATTGTGCTTTGGATCCAACGGAGTTTAATCGAATTTCTAGTTGTGAAAGTGCTAATGGTATTTGGAAAAAACTCATTATTACTCATGAAGGAACGGACAAAGTTAAGGAGTCTAGATTAAATATTTTAAACCATCAACATGATTCTTTTAAAATGCTTGAAAATGAATCTATTAATGAGATGGTTGTTCGCTTCAATGATATTATAAATGGCTTAGCCTCTTTGGGCGAGCCAAGGACTAATCCTCAAAAAGTGAAAAAGTTTCTCAGGTCTCTCTCCTCCAAGTGGCATACAAAGAGGACGGTGATTGAAGAAAATGACTTAAATAAGTTGGACTTTGATGATCTTATAGGTTCACTCTTGACCTATGAGATCGGGATCAAGGAGGATGATCTTATAGGTCCAAAAAGAAAAACACTTGTATTGAAAGCAAACAAATATGAGGAAGATACAAGTGAAGATGAGGATCTTGATGAAAAGAAGCTTTCTCTATATGCAAAGAAGCTTGACAAATATCTCAGGTTCGCTAAGAAGAAGAAAGGCTATTCCAAGAGAAGATCATTAAGCAAAAGTCAAATAACTTGCTTTGAATGCAAAAAGATTGGACACTACAAAAATGAATGTCCAAATTTGGTCAAAAAGGAGAAAGACGGAGAAAACTCAAGAAGGAAGAAAAAGACTCTCCAAGCCACTTGGGACGAAAGTGAAGATGAAGAGAATGACTCCAACACCTCTTTCAGTGATGACGAGGAAGCCTACATATGTCTAATGGCTAATAGCCATGAGGTATCATCTAACTCCTCTAACTATAGTGATAGTGAATCTTTCAATGTGCATAAGGAGTTTAGAAGTCTAATTAATAAATATGGATGTCTAAAAAAGAAATACGATGAGATAAAAATAGAGTTTGAAAATTTGCAAAAGAAAAATAAGAATGTTAAAGCATGTGAAAAGTGTGATATATTGAATAAAGAAAACTCTAGCTTAGAACTTTCAATTGAAGAATTGAAAACGGAAAATAGTGCACTAAAATCAATATGTAAAAGACAAATTGTAGAAAGTGCATGTTTGAACAAAGAAATTAAACAATTGAAACTTGAACTTGAAAATTTCTCAAAGGAAAGTAAAATGTTAGAAGCAATGCTTAGTGGATCTAGAATATCTTCAAACAGAAAGGGACTTGGTTTGAACTCTTTTGAAAAGAAGAATGACAAAAGAATTATATTTGTTAAAGCATCGCATGATTACACAAGATCACAAATTATTTGTTTTCATTGTGGATATGAAGGGCATTATTCGTATGATTGCAAAATTAGGAAAGGAATAAGTAAAGGAATGAAGAAAATTTGGGTCTCGAAAAGGACCATGACTAATCAAGATGGACCCAAGCAAGTTTGGATACCAAAAATATGAAACTCCTAACTTCTTTCTTGTAGGAAGCTTCTATGTACGATGAAGGTAAATGGTATTTGGATAGTGGATGCTCAAGACATATGACCGGTGATGCTTCAAATTTCATCAATTTGGAATAGAAAAATGGAGGTAAAGTCACTTTTGGAGACAATAGCAAAGGAAGATAATTGGTATAGGTAATATTGGTAAGAATGACAAAGTGTATTTAGAAAATGTTTGGCTTGTTGAAAATCTAAAATATAATCTAATTAGCATAAGTCAAATTTGTGTTAAAAATTATTTAGTTAAATTTGAGAAGGACAAATATTTGATACTAGATGAAAATAACAAAGGTTTACACATGGAATTTAGGTACAATAATGTATACAAAATTGATTTTGATAACTTAAAAAATGAAAAATGTCTTAGTGTCATGCATGATGACATAAACTTGTGGCATAGGAGATTAGGATATGCAAATTACAAATTGCTAAATAAACTCTCAAATCATGAATTGGTTAGAGGCTTACCTAAGATTAAATTTGATAAAAATAATGTTTGTGATTCATGTTTAAAAAGTAAACAAACCAAAAGTTCTTTTAAATTAAAAGGAGTAATTAGTACACATAGGACCTTGGAACTTTTACATCTTGATTTGTTTGGGCCTATTGATGTGACTAGTTTAGGAGGAAAAAGATATGTATTTGTAATTGTTAATGATTTCTATCGTTTCACTTGGATAATTTTTTTCGCTAGTAAAGATGAGACGCTAAACATGTTTTCCAAATTTACGAAAAGAGTTCAAAATGAATTTGAACAAAATATTTCAAAAATTAGAAGTGACCATGGAGAAGAATTTGAAAATCATAAATTTGAATTATTTTGCGAAGAAAATGGAATTACTCATAATTTTTCCACTCCTAGAACACCTCAACAAAATGGAGTAGTAGAAAGAAAAAATAGAACTATACAAGAAATGGCTAGAACAATCTTAAATAAAAGCAAATTATCAAAATATTTTTGGGCGGAAGCTGTAAACCCATCTTGCTATGTTCTCAATAGAATTCTACTTAGACCTCTTGAAAAGAAAACATGTTTTGAAATATTATTTGGTAAGAAACCAAACATCTTCTATTTTAAAGTTTTTGGATGTAAATATTATATCTTGAACATTAAAGATAAACTAGGCAAATTTGATGATAAATGTGATGATGATATTTTTCTTGATTATTCTAATCCAAGTAAAGTCTATGGAGTATACAACAAAAGAATATTAGTTGTTGAAGAGTCTATTAATGTTAAATTCAATGAAACTAATAATTCTTTTAGCAAACAAGCACAGGATGATGATGAAGAAGTAGTTGAAGTACAAAGAAAACTTGAAGTTGTGGACATAGAAGAAGCAAAAAATAACACTCCAAAGGCGGAAGAAATGGAAGTACCCCAAAGAGAAGAAAATCAAATCATCCCAAGAAATTGGAGACATGCCTCATCACACCCACTTGATCAATTTATAGGTAAGTTAAATGAAGGCATAAAAATTTGAAATTCTTTAAAAAATCTATGCGTTTTTCGGCTTTTCTTGCAAATTATGAGCCCAACAATATAGATGAAGCACTTGAAGATTCAAATTGGATAAATGCAATGCATGAGGAATTAAATAACTTTGAAAGAAATCAAGTGTGGAAACTTGTAAAATGACCCAAGGACCATCCTATCGTTGGAACCAAATGGGTCTTTCGAAACAAGTTAGATGAAAGTGATGTCATTGTGAGGAATAAGGCTAGATTAGTGGCCAAGGGTTACTCACAAATTGAAGGGATTGGTTTTGATGAAACTTTTGCTCTTGTTGCTAGACTTGAGACAATTCGAATGCTTTTGGCTTTTGCATGCTATAAAGGTTTTAAACTTTTTCAAATGGATGTTAAATCGGCTTTCTTGAATGATTTTATAAATGAGGAAGTTTATTTCGAACAACCTAAAGGTTTTGAAAATTCAGATTTCCCCCATCATGTTTTCAAACTCTCAAAAGCTCTTTATGGATTGAAACAAGCCCTCGAGCTTGGTATGAAAGATTGAGTTCATATTTAATTGAAAATGATTTTCAAAAAGGGAAAGTTGATACCACATTGTTCTTAAAACATTTTAAAAATGATATTTTAATAGTTCATATTTATGTTGATGATATTGTTTATGGTGCTACTAATGAATGTCTATGCAAAGAGTTTGAAACTCTTATGCAACAAGAATTTGAAATGAGCCTTGTAGGAGAACTCACCTTCTTTCTAGACCTACAAGTAAAACAATCCAAGGAAGGTATTTTTCTTAATCAAGAAAAATATACAAGGAAACTATTCAAAAGATTCAGGATGAGCGAATGCAAGCCGAGCACAACTCCTATGAGCACTACTATAAAATTAGATAAAGATGAAAAAGGCAAGTCCATTGATCAAAAAAGGTACAGAGGTATGATTGGTAGTTTGCTCTACTTGACGGCATCTAGGCCAGATATAATGTTTAGCGTGTGTTTGTGTGCTATGTTTCAATCCGCCCCCAAAGAATCGCACTTAATTGCTGTAAAAAGAATATTGCGTTATTTAAAGCATACAAGTGACTTAGGCATTTGGTACGATAGAAATTCTCCATTTGAATTACATGCCTACACCGATGCAGATTTTGCCGGGTGTAACGTTGATAGAAAAAACGCTAGTGGGATGTATTATTTTCTTGGTAATTCTCTCATTTCATGGGCTAGCAAGAAACAAAACTCTATCGCACTTTCTACCACCGAGACCGAATATATAGCCGCCGGTAGTTGTTGTGCACAAATACTATGGATAAAACAACAATTACTTGATTATGGTGTAAATTGCTCAAATGTACCCATGAAGTGCGATAACATAAGTGCTATAGAAATGACCAATAATCCAATTCAACACTCTAGGACTAAATATATTGATCTACGGTATCATTTCATTAGAGAACACGTGTCCCTTAAGAACATTGCCATTGAACATGTGTCCACTGAAGTTCAACTTGCAAACATATTTACAAAACCCTTAAGTGAAGAACGATATTGCATGCTTAGAAGGGAATTAGAAATGATTAACTCTTGATTGCATATCAATTCAAACTAAAAGTGACTTGGTTATACAATATCACTTTTGACATGAATTGAACATTAAAAGTGTTGCACAACACTTACATTAGTATGATCCTTTTTGGAATTTGATTTTTATGATTTTTAATGAGTTTAAATGGTTCAAAATTTAAAAAATACAAGGATCAGTCGACCGACTGGAAGGACCGATCGAACACAAGCAAACGATCGATCGACCGGTATGATACAACCGGTCGACCGGTATATTACTGCGACCAGCTGCGCCATATGAAATGAAGTGTCCGGTCGACCACGGGGCATGACCGATCGACCGGTATATGCCAAAATCGCACGATAAAAGCAATCGACCGCTCGAACCGGTCGACCAAAAATAAAAAAAAACCTCTCTTCGTGCGACCGCCGCTCCTGCCCTCCTTCGACAACCGCCCTTCAGCAACTCCAACGACCGGCCGCATCCGTCGGCCGCCGTCTCCTAGGTCAACTGCATCCGCCGGCCACCGCCTCCTAGGTAAACCGCATCCGTCGGCCGATGCCTCCTAGGTAAACCCATCCACCGGCCGCCGCCTCTTCCTTTCCTTTCTATCTCCGGCCAGCCGCCCTCTGACCGGCCGCGTCCGCTGCTCTCTCTGGCCATCTCTCTCTCGACCGATCTCTCTTTCTCCGGCCGACCGTTCTCTTTTCGGCTGCTCTATCCTCCGTTCTCTCTCTCCGGCCGACCGTTCTCTTTCTGGCCGCTCTATTCTCCGATCTCTCTCTCCGGTCGACCATCTTTCCGATCTCCTCTCTCTCTCTCTCTGCCACCTCCGACCTTCCCTCTCTCTCTCTCGGCAGTTTCTATCTTTCGGCAGTCTCTCTCTCTGTAGTCTTTTTTTACCTCCATTGTTGAATCTATGGCCGACAATGATGGCTATTTGCATTCTAAGTTGGTCTTTAAGCATCGTCGTCACCTTTCCGGCACCGGTGGCACCATTCATGTCCTTCGACGTGAACCTGAACCTAAACCCGAGCCTCCTAGCCGTAGCCGTGGACGAGGACGATCCCGTGGATGTACTCGTCCGCCATCTTCCACCGAGCCCACTGAGTTTGATAGCCATCTTTTTGTCTCTAGGGAAGTCTCTATCAGCTTTGAAGCCTTGTACGCCTCTCGCGAAGTCCGGCGTGCCTATACCATTGATTGGGATGCTCTGAACATTCCAGATGTTCAAGAGATGTTCGTAACCATCAATTGGATGCCACTTCTCTCACTCACAGATCGTGTGTATCCTCGTCTTGTTCGTCATTTTTATGCTAACATGACAGTCACTCGAGAGTCCATTATTTCCTATGTCCTTGGTGTACCCATTCGATTGGACCCTAACCATCTCTGTCGCATCTTTGGCGTCGCATGTCCTTTACCTGGCCTCTATTCATTTGTTACCCACAGCTGGCCTTCCGATTATCTTCCTATCGCAGATGGCATTTATACAGTTTTTGCTGGATAGGATGTTCAGTATACCGTCGAAATGGCCCATCGATATCTTCATCCGATCATGAAGATGGCACATTACATTCTCAGTCGCATGATCACTCCCCGGGCCGGGCACTATACAGAGGTCACTCACTTCGACCTCTTCTTTCTTCATTGTCTTTGTATCCGTGATGCCTCGTTTCTTCACTTCGGCCATTACGTCTTCTATCATATGGACTACACTTTTCAAAAGATTTCCTCTGGTGCTCGTGGTCGATGCCACTTATACTTTAGTGCCTGAATTACGAGGATTTAACTCCATTCTGGAGTCGAGATTCTTGCAGACGAGGAGTACATTCGCCCTCGACCCATTGACGTCATTGGTTCCGGGACCCTGCAACGGAAGAGTCTTAAGTTTAGTGAGCAGGCAGCACCAGATTCTGATGATAGAGACGATGCTACAGATGGCGAGCCAGTCCCGAGGAACACTCAAGAGGCACCTGAGGCTGGCTCCAGCTTCCCGCCACCATCGGCATCCGCTGAGCAGTTTGGACTTTCTCAGCATAGTACTTCCGACTTCCATGGCGTCTATGACTTCACAGCTCTGTCACAGCAGGTGGTTGCCATAGACCATCGTATGACACAGATGGACCATCGTGTGACCCAGATAGATCGACGTGTTCGCCGGATGGAGCATGACTCCCGCTACCTTGTTGGATCGCTACAGGCCTATTATGCATCGCAGGGATTTGTTCCACCCGTAGCTCGTGTGGATGATAGTCCCGATGAGGAGTAGTTGGGTTGTCTCCCTCTTTGATGATGTCAAAAGGGGGAGAAGTCTAGGACGATATTATATGTGTCTTAGTATGTTACACTTGTATCGTGCATATCGTGCACCATTTTGTAGTGACTTTAGTCACATTTGTTAGTGCATGATGTATTATTAACTATATAATGGAATGATCTTTATTATGTGATGACTTTTGATTTTTTTCTTATGTGATGACTTTTTTATTTCACCTTTGCCATATGTTCATTATGAGAATATAAATGCCACTTATTTAGGGGGAAAAAGTAAAATATGCATAAATACAGGAGGAGCTTGTTTATTACTTTCGATGTAAAACTTACATTTCATTCATTTCTTTCTTCTCCTTATCATCCACTTAATTTGCCATCATCAAAAAGGGGGAGATTGTTGAATCTCATGTTTTGATGATAACAAATTAAATTGACCTAAAAGTTACTAATCTACTTTCAAGTGATGATAATACAGGTGTAGGATTGATATAAACATATTCGCAGAAGAATTCGGCAAATTAAAGGTTGGCAGAAAAAGTTTCAGACACGATCGATCGACCGACCATAAGCTCTGGTCGATTGATATTCTGTGAAAGGAAAGACGACAAGATACCGATCGACCGATCTGAAGCATCGGTCGACTGATATTTGGTGAAAGAAAAGACGACAAGATACCGGTCGACCGATCCGGTCAATAGACCAGTCGATAGCAAAAAGATCTGTCGACAACGAGACATTATCGGTCGGCCAGACAGCGTCAAAGCACAGAAATGAGACAACAGTCACATAGACCGGTCGACTGGCCCATCCCAGCGGTCGACCGACCCCTCAGTCAAATGAACAGTAACGGCTAGAATATTGAGGAGAAAAATGGGGGAGACTTTTTGAATGGATTCTCACCCTTAGGAGCCTATAGAAGGAGTGCCAAAGCCTGAAGAAAATTTATCCAAACAAGAAGGAACATCCTAGAGCTCCTCTCAAGTTTTTTGATCATAGAATTACAATTTCTTCCCTTTTCTTTTCTTAGCCTTGAGTGTGAAAAAAATTTGTAAAAGAAAAGAGTTAGAGGGAAACATTCACTTTATGAAATATAGTGAGATTGAGAGCTCATTGTAAGATAGGTGTGCCTTGCCTCTTGAGCGGAGAATAAGGCGTGATGTATTAAGAGGGTTGTTCTCTCCCTACAAGAAAAGAGAAAGATAGTCAATCTCCGGCGGTCTCGAGGTCGAGAAGTCAGAGCGGGGACGTAGGCCAAAGCGTTGAGGCCGAACCTCATCAACATATTGTGCCTTCTTGTGTTTGTTCTTTATTCTTCATCTACGCATTATCTTTATTTTCTTGTGACCGGTTTTATAGTTTTTCTCCGAAGGTGAATTTTTGAAAATTCTAATTTCACCAATTCACCCCCTCCCCCTCTTGGTGCTTTCGATCCTACAAAAACAAGGAAGGTTTTATTGATGGATCTTGTTTGATGGAGTCATTTGATCAATCTTTGCATTATCAATGGAAAATATGTGATTCACTTGTAATTTCCTGGATTACAAGTACGGTTTCCAAGGATCTTATAAGCAATGCAGCTTATGATGAAACGGCCTTGCTGATTTGGCTGGATCTGAAAGAGAGATTTCAGAGGTCAAATGGAACTAAAATATATATGTTACATGATGAGATTTATTCAATTAATCAGGGCTCCTTATCTGTTGGGGAATACTATAATAAACTAAAATTTTTGTGGGAAGAGCTGGTTCTTATGGTTCCTAGTTTGGAGCTTCAAGTTCTTCAAAAGATTTCTGAAAGTTTACAAGTTCTTATTGGATCTTAATGAATGTTATAGTCAACTTAGTCTGATATTCTTTTGATGTCACCTCTACCCTCTTTGAATCAAGTCTATTCAATGGTTGCTGAAGAAGAACAAAGGAATAGAATTACTATTAATATAAGTTAGAATGTTGCTTTTTTGTCCAGCTCGAGACAAGCATTCAATCGAATCAGAATCAGAATGCTGCTTTCATGTCTAATACCAGAGAATATCCTATTTCCAGCTTTAATTCTCCTAATATCAGGCAGTATAATGTCCAGTAGCAAAAATTCAGAAAAAATTCTTCAGTTATCTGTGAGCACTGTCAGAAGCCAGGCCATACCAAAGTTCAATGCTATAAGTTGATTGGATATCCTTCTCGTTGGAAATTCAAGGGTGGAAGGAATCAGAATCAAGTTGCTGCAAATGATTCAGATCTACAGATTCATAAGCAGCATAATTGTTTTTTACAGAATCATGCTAATCAACTGAGTGTTCCTTCTCAGAATCAGAGTTATCATTCTTATCCTTCAAATCAGAATGTTATGCCAGAAAATTGTGAGAATCTCATAAATGAAAATTTTGGGAAAGCCCCTGTGCTTACTGAAGAGCAATACCAAAGGATTCTTAAAGTCATAGACAAAGAGCAAAAAATAGATTTGGCTACCAATATTCATGTAGCAGGTACAATTGATGATTCTTGTCATATAGGAGATGATATTTGGATCATAGATACTGGTGCTACTCATCTCATGACATCAAATATAAATGCTCTTCAGAATGTTTCTGAGTTATCTAAAATTAAATATGCTACTTTGCCTAATGGAGCTAGGTTATCAGTATCACATTCTGGTTCAGCTACTGTTGGTCCTCAACTTTGTTTGTCCAATGTTTTTCATGTACCTGAATTTAAATTTAATCTCATATCTGCCCCTCAATTGACTAAGGAACTTAGCTGCTCGATTGCCTTTTTTCCATAATTCTATCTTATACAGGATCTGCACAATGGGAAGGTGCACCTGATTGGTAAGGAGTGCAATGGATTGTACTATTTGGACTTAGCTGAACAAAGGAAGATACAGGTTGCAAGTAAAGTAGCTGCTGTTGGTGTTGTTCAAAATGCTGATTCAGGAGATAATGGAATGCTATGGCATAGGAGACTTGGGCATTTTCCATTACAAAGGCTTCAAGTTACACTACAAGAAAATACATCATTAGAGAAGAAAAATCTGGTCGTTAATATTTAAATTCCGGTCGTTATTGGTCATTAACGACCAGCATTTCCCGTCGTCAATCGTCATTATAGATGCCGCCGTTAAAAGTCAATAACGACGACTTAAAGGTGTCGGCCGTTAAAAGTCATCAACAACCATAAATAATCCGGTCGTTAAAACTATATAAGGACCATTTAGCTGGTCATTGAATACATGAATGACTAGAAATATCTGTCGTTGATAATCGTCAATGGCTAGTAATTCCATCGTTAAAAGCCATCAACAACCAGAAATAATCCGGTCGTTAAAACTATATAAGGACCATTTAGTTGGTCGTCGAATACATTAATGCTTGAAATATCTTTATCATTGATAATCTTCAACGTATAGTAATCCCGTCGTTATTGGTCATCAATGACAAAAAATAATTCGATCATTAAAACTAATATTGTCATGACCAGACCAGACCAATTGGTCGGACCGATCGGACCATCAATCGATCACTAAAATGGTTTTGAATCACCCCTAAAACCAGAGTGAAGATTGGACTATTTTGAACTATTTCAAACTGGTCAAAACTGGATAGAACCGGTCAAAATTGGTTTGAGTGAACCGATAAAGTTAAAAATTTTATTTTAAATCAAAATTTGTGTTGGCCCATTGCCTACTTCTGAAGCCCATTTTATAGAGGATGTGTTGCTTTCACTTTCTTAGTGTCTTCAATGTGGGACTATTCACTTGTACATATGTTTCTTTTGTTCTACTTATTTAATAACTAAATTTTGTCTTTATTTTTTATATTACAGTGTAACTTTCTATTATAATTTTCTTAATAATTCATTTTTTCTATTTATTTAATTTATGAATGTTAAACTATTTTATATACATTTATTTTAATTTTTCCCCTCATTTTATGGCGTCTAAATTTATAAAACAATAATAATTTGGATTTTTATATTCAATTTTATAAAAAGTTTGGGAGAAATTCTATTAGATTTTGTAACGATTTTTTTTTCTTTCTATTGGATTTTATCACATGTAATTATTAACTAAATGCATAAACTAATTTATTTTTTAAAATTGATGTTGCCTGAGAAATTAGTGGATGGAAATGTTTAGGGGTAAATTACATGAATGGTCCCCCAACTTTGAGGCGATTTCTAATTGGTCCCCCAACTTCAATTTATAACAGAACGTCCCTCATCTTTTATTTTCTTGCACGATTAGTCCTCTTGACTGGTGATAGTGGGTTTCCCGATTGCCTTGCATACGTGGCTGACACATCAGACGTTTCTCTTTCATCCACGTCATTTAAGTCATCCACGTCATTTAACGCTCCAAACCAGGTAAAATATTAATTGCATGCCTACTTGATCTTAATTTATAAATAATTAATGACGACAAAATTTAATGGTCATTAATAATCACTTTTAACGATCAGAATTTAATTTTTTGAGATGAACATTTTTTCTCTTTCGTTAATAATGTCCATATTTTTTTCTTGCCACTATTGACCATTTTTAGTGACCATTTTTTGTCTCGATATTAATAATTGGTCATTAAAGATCCATTTTCTTGTAGTGTTATCACTAATTGTGGATCTAATATACAATGTGACATTTATCCATTAGCTAGACAAGTTAAATTTCCTTTTCCTGTAAAAGACAGATATCAATGTAGACAAAGATTACATACTATTCACATGGATATTTGGGGTCCTTACAAGTTTGTTTCTCATGCTGGAAATAAATATTTTCTGACTCCTGTGGATGACTACAGCAGAATGACATGGATATATCTGTTAAAGGTTAAATCTGATAGTCTAGTTTGCTTGCAATAGTTTGTCAATCAAATGACTAATCAGTATGATGATAGAATTAAAATTCTAAGATCAGATAATGGTGTTGAGTTTATGAGTAGTAAATGTCAAAATTTCCTAAAGGAGAAAAGAATAATTCACCATACCTCTTGTTCATACACCCCACAGTAGAATGAGCTTGTGGAAAGGAATCATAGACATTTGTTGGAAATTGCTCGAACTGTTTATTTTCAATCTTCAGTGCCTATAAAATTCTGGGATGAATGTGTTAGGACTGCAGTCTATTTAATCAATAGAATACCACTTCAAGTACTACAAAATCAAACAGCTTATGAAAAGTTTTTTGGACACAAACCTATTCTTGAGAATATCAAAGTCTTTGGTTGCTTGTGTTATGTGACTAATCTTCAAATCAGAGACAAATTTGATCCAAGAGCTAATCCTTTTGTTTTTTTGGGTTGTAGCAATACTCAAAAAGGATATAAATGTCTTGATCTAGTCACCAATAAAACCTCTATCAACAGGAATGTTGTTTCTTATGAAAGTGTATTTCCTTTCTCCATCAAAAGACCTCATGTGACTTTTGGCAAATTGTCCACAAACATACCTTGTCTAGATGAGTCTTTCCCTGACAGAATAATCTTTCCATCTTATGACATTCTAGAGAATGAATTATTTTTGTCAGATTCTCCTCCAACCATTGATATTTAGATTGAATTACCTCCCATATCTTCTGAGTCTGAAGCTTTTTCTCCTACTGCCACACCAGAGATTTCATTTGATTCTCCTAATGCTTCAGAAATAGTTCATGTGAGGGAAAGGAGACACGTTAGAAAGCCACTATGGATGCAGGATTATGTTATGAATTCTAACACTTCCTATCCATTATCAGATCATCTTACCTTTGCAAATCTGTCGAGTTCATGTGTTGGAGTTCTGGCAGCTTCTGATTCCATATTTGAACCTTCTTCCTATTCTCAAGCCATTACTGACCCTGAGTGGGTTCAAGCTATGAGTTTAGAGCTTGAGGCATTGGTTTCTAATCATACATGGGACCTTGTTCCATTGCCTAAAGATAAGAAGCCTATTGTGTGTAAATGGGTTTATAAAATTAAGTTGAAATCAAATGGTGATATAGAAAGATATAAGGCAAGACTTGTTGCTAAAGGATTTAGCCAACAGAAGGGGATTGATTACAAGGATACTTTTTCACCTGTTGCCAAATTTGTAACCATAAGAGCCTTTCTCATTTTTGCAGCACAACAGAATTTGTCCATTGTTCATATGGATGTTAACAATGCTTTTCTGAATGGAGATCTCTTTGAGGAGGTCTATATGCATCCACCTCCAGGTCTAGTGTCTAATGGAAAAGTTTGCAAGCTGAACAAATCATTATATGGATTAAAACAGGCCTCTAGACAATTGTACCTGAAATTTTTTGAAGTGTTATTGGCCAATGACTTTGTGTAGAGTTATAATGACTATACACTATTCACTAAAAGGGACAAAGGCTCTTATGTTGCTATTCTATTCACTGAAGATTAGCATGTTCTATGTCTCTTAATAAACAAACGCAAAAGAGAAAACAAATTGACTATTCATCTTTGTACGCTCAATTTGTTCTTAGAGAAAAGAATGAGAACCCTTTTCAAAAGAAAAAGAAAAAAGCTTCATTGTACAATGTGCAGCGACCAGTGCATGTATCCCATGATGTCAATAAGAGCAATTTGCATATTATGTTCAGGGAAGACCATGAGATCGAAGAGAGTAAAATGTGTGCTATGACTCCAAATTTCACTTATGCATGTAAATGAAACAATAAGAATAGACACTTTTGATGATATGATAATTATTTTTAAGAATAAGGTAAAACTTCAAAGAAATTATTATACCATAGAGCATAAAACCATCAACAAATAATTCATTGGCAATGGACATGATGCTATAAGTGCTATAAAACTTTCGTGAAATGAGTTTGGCATCAATATGAAGATGCACATTGAATAATTTATCTCAGTAGGTTGCTACTGTGTATTATTAGTCCTAGGGATTTGCACATATGAGTTTGTTAGGAATATGATCAATTTTTGAATGTCATGTGATGGAAAATGGATCTGGAAACATTTAGGGGCAGAGAAACATATGTATAAAAATTACTATATCATTCTCGGATGTCTTCATAAGCTCAACTTATATCTATGGGATATCACAAAAAAGTCCTCAGTCAAATGATCAGTATTCCCTTTGGACTAACCTAATAACTAAAAAAATTGGAATCCACATTTGGGGAATAACAAAATGTTAATTGTTTCAAAAACCCTAAATGTTGAGAAGTCCCCCGCCGCCACCGCCCCCCCCCCCCCCCCCCACCCCACCCCGTCTCCGGCAGCTGCCTACTTTTCCTTCTTCCCCCTCCCCTGGATATGGTGCCCTCCTATGGTTAGCAGATCATTGCTTTCGGCAGCCGCCGGGGACGCCAGTCCCCGTGTTCTTGCCTCCCCCCCTTCCATGGCTCGCCGAATTTCTACCATGGAAGCCAACACGGTGACCATGCCCACTCTTGCGGGTATGACCACATTTCCCCCATTTCTTAACACCCATTGTCCACCTTCGGAACACTCACCCCTCCCCCCTACCCCTTTCCCGTAGCTCCACCATGGTTGAGATCAACCTTTCTCTTCCTTCTCCTCCCTCCATCCCCCTCCCTCGGGCCCGGTGCGGGCGCCTCCCTCATGGGCGCAGGTTGCTCAGGGTAAGTTGCAAGGTGGGGCACCCCCGCCCCCCCGCCCCCCCGGCCTCGCTGTCCTCATGGAAACTCTGAGAGCTAAAGGCGCACATCACAAATGAGGTTATCATTCTTGGAGAGAGCTGAAGAGATCAAGCTATGCCTAGTCGGACGTTATGTTGGGGGCCTGGCGTCATTGGCGGAGGGCATCCGTGAGATCTGGCTTGTGGCTTTGCCTTGCAAGATCACCCCCATGGGAAATTCCTATGTGATTTTCACCTTCGCTTTCGAATCTTACAAAATGCAAGTGCTCATCTCATGACTGTGGGAGTTCCAAGGTCGCTGACTTCATGTCTTCCAACTCACGCCGTTCTTCAGACCGTCGGAAGATTGCCGTAGGGCCACACCCACCTAGATCCAGCTTTTGGCATCCCAATGGAGTTCCGGAATACCTCATCACTGCCGTATAGCTTCTTATTTAACCCCCTCAAAACTGAGATGGAAGAGGGCCTTCTCCGCATCTGTATTGAGCTTGACCTGCTAATGCCATTGAAGCAAGGCGCTTGGATTGCTCTCCCAAGCAGAGACAGGTATCTGCAACATATTCTCTATGAGGATCTTCCAACATTTTGTTTTCGTTGTGGTATTGTAGGTCACAGGCTTGAAGAATGCTTGGCGGCCGGACCGGGTTTATACTGGGGGTGCCTCTATTCTGCTCTACGGCCCTTGGCTGCACACCACGAGTAGGCGCCGCCCATGGATGCCTTGCTGACCGGCTACGACAGGCAATAGGGACGTGACAGTCCCATCGAAAGGTCCAGCTTCCCCAACACTGGATTTGAATCAACCGGCATCTGGTACCCGATCGTTGGCAGACTCTAGTTGCCGCCTCGCCTCTGGTGCCACACCATAGGCTAGCATCTCTGCGCTAGTTGTTGGATCGGGCTTGTAGCAGCTAGATCACGCCAAGTTGGTGAGCCCATAGATTGCAATCTCGACCATTGCCTCCCCCGCTCAAGATCACGCCACGTCGCCAAGCCCACGGATCGCGACCTCTGATGTTACCTCCTTCACTCTGGATCGTGCCACGTGTTGCATGGACGGCACAGATTCTTCTCGAGGAAACACACCCCGACTACACATGGTTCATCTGTCTAAACACATGGACGTCATCGAGAGCTCCTAGGCCGCGTTGCCTCATCTGACCGTTCACAAATCCTTATTACCCCTTAGATTTGCAGCAGCGCAGCCATTTCCCCCTCCATCGTCCTCTCTCTAGTTCCGCTACTGTTAGACATGGTAGCTAGTTCCTCCCCTCCACCTTCGTCTGGAATTGGGTGTGTTGGGTGTGGTTCGCACCACGCTGCCCCCAAGGACCACACGTCCTTGGTCACGTGTGTCAGCCAACGCATCATCACTGGCATGGCTCCTCTTTCATCCCTAGAGTCTCATAAGATGTTGAGCTAGAGCAACCTGATCGCGAGCTTATTCTTCCTCTCCGGTCTGAAAGAAAGAAGTCTCGTGGACAAAGGCATGCTCCCCATCCTAAAAAAATGTGATGTACGTCCTCCGGTGCTAATGTTGATGCCTCCTCATTTGCGCCTTCTCTCTTGCAGGTCAGGAGCGGGCTTAAGGACTGTGACCCAGTGCCACCGCCCCCATCCGTATGAAGTTGTTAGCATGGAACTGCCGCGGTGCACACCAGGAAAAAGTCAGGGATCATTTGTTTGAATTAGTTAGGTCCATTAGGCCAAATTTTGTAATTTTATTAGAATCTCATGTCAAATTTGTAAAGGCTAAACAAGTAATTCCTCGAATTGGCACAGACTGGCAAGGCATCTTGTGTGAAGGAATGGGAGCTTCGGGAGGTATTATTCTTGCCTTGGCCAGGCAGGATACTCAATATACTCTGATCCTTTTCTCTGAGCATCTATTTCATGTTAGGGTTTCATGTGCGAACTTTCACTTTTTGTTGTCTTGTGTTTATGTGAGTCATTTACTTGCGCTTAGAAACAATCTGTTCAAACAACTGGCTAGCCTTGACACCATCTGGCTTTTCGTGGGCTCTTTTGGGTGACTTTAACTATATCTTATCACTTGAGGACAAACGTGGGGGTCTCCCTTTTGTTCTCACAAAATCTGTTAGATCCTTTCGCAACCCTATCAACCTCTAAGGTCTCATGGATGTGTCACTTTCTAGCATGCGTTACACTTGGTGTAACAATCACAAGGGTCTAGCGCGCATACATTGTCGACTCGATAATATGTTACTAAACTCATTCTGGGCTAACATGTTCTCTAATATTGATTTGTCCAGCCTATC
Organism: Pontederia crassipes; assembly: GCA_030549335.1. Lineage (NCBI taxonomy): Eukaryota > Viridiplantae > Streptophyta > Magnoliopsida > Commelinales > Pontederiaceae > Pontederia > Pontederia crassipes. The sequence continues at coordinate 36,375,691 of CM060197.1, read as the reverse complement.
CTGATGCACCTTTGACCATGTCCCACTTCTTTTCAGAACTGACATTATCATTTGCATGGCCAAGTCCTTTAAGTTTGAAGACTTTTGGCTTCTCCATAAGGAGTCCCGTAACACAGTTAGGAAACATTGGCTCCATTGTACAAGATGTGCGTAAATGGAACAAGAATGTCCTAGGTAACTTAGAGGGTCGTGTGAATGAATCATTAGCCAAAATCCAACAACTTGAGGCACTCGATGCTTCACGTCCATTATCGGACCAGGAGTTGGGTATGCTCCGATCAACGTACCACCAGCATGCTGTATAATTGCACTATGCTGGTGGAGTAAGTCCCGCGCCAATTGGCTTCACAATGGAGACCGAATTATGAAGTTCTTCCACCTTGCTACAATGATGCGCCACAAATATAATCTAATCAAAAGTATCCATGTATCGGACGAACAGAACATATCTATTGAAAATGAGAAACCTTTTTGTGGACCACTACCGTACCCTCTGGCATCCCCGCCAATTTATTAACCTCTCCTTGGCAGACTGGATGCCATTGCCTGCCATCGACTGTGCTTGGCACGACTCTGCTTGTGCCGATTTCTGTTGCTGAGGTGCGCTCCACTCTATGGAGTGTGCCCTCTGGCAAGGCCCCTAGGCCAGACGAGTTCACCACCGAGATTTACAAAACATATTGGGATGTAGTTGGTCCTAAGATCTACTCATTGATAAACAACTTTTTTGCCACCTCCATTATCCCATCTGACTGGTCGCTAACATCGATTATTTTCATTCCTAAAACCTCCACCCCAACCATGATTAAAGATTACCGTCTGATATCTTTATGCAACGTTCTTTATCGGTTAGCAAAAATCCTTGCTAATCGGCTTCGCCCGACTCTCAGTGACTTGTTTTCCAATACTCAATCGGCCTTTGTGGCCGGACGTAATATTCAGGTCAACATCTTGAATGCCCAAGAACTTTCCCATTCGCTCAATTTAGGGAGGAGGAAGCATATGCTCATTAAGGCTGATAGGAAGAAAGTCTTTGATCATATCCCGTAGCAATTAGTTTCCAAAATCATAGCCATCGTGAACTTTCTAGTTAAATTCATAAACTGGATCTGTAGTTGCATCATTTCACATACATTCTCTTGCGTCATCAATGATCCACAATCAGAATCATTTCAACCTTTTGGTGGTATTAGGCAAGGAGACCCCTATCACCATACAACTTCATCATTGTCTCGTTGGTCTTTTCATCATTAATGCAGCATCAGATTGACTTAGGCAATATTACGTCATTTACCATCAATCACTTCTCGCTAAGTCATCTATTATACACCGATGATCTCTTAGTCCGCCTTAGAGCCACCAAAAGTAATTGTGCGAACTTAAAGGGCATTTTGGACAGATACCATCACCTTGCTAATCAGCACGAGAACCCTCTAAAATTAGCTCTTTGCCTTCCACCCAAAATGGCGGCTAGGCGGAAAAACCTGCTGACCTTGTAGCTGGGATTTAACCTTGGATCATTCCCATTTTCTTACCTAGGAACCCCTATCTCCACTAAGTTCATACCTATGCGGGAACAAAATTCTATCATTCATAAAGCCACTTCCCGATTTAGTAGGTGGAAGGGTCGGGCTTCTCAACATTTCTGATCGCACCACACTTATCAAATCAGTTCTGTCAACCTTACCTATTTACTCATTAGGCACCCTCCACCTTTCTTCAGGCATCATTGCATTGCTTGAGCGCTTATCTCGTAGCTTTCTCTAGGATGCAGGCATTGGAAAACGGGGTTTACATCTTATCAATTAGTCCACCATTCAGGCGCCCAGGAATGAGGGGGGTTTGGGTATTAAGAACCTTCGTATTCAAATGCTCTCTTCTTGCTAAGCATTTGTTCCAACTCTTAAATGGACATAATTCCCCTTGGACTAGCCTTGTCACTAAATACGGTAATCTATCCCTCTAGTTTCCACGGCCTATCTAGGCACCTGCCTGGCCACGACGGCTCATTCTCAACTGTATCAATGATATCCGGGAAGGATTCTCTAAACGCATCGGAGATGGAAATAGCACTTCTCTTTTTCACGATCCCTGGGTTTTTCCTATACCACTTTACTGGATGCCTACTTATATAAATATGGACATTAACTTTGATGACATGATGGTGGCTCATATAATTACTAATGGCTCATGGGATTTTGATCGGCTTCATGATCTTTTTGGATATGACCTTTGTGATACGATTAAGCAAATTTATATTCCGCTTTCTGCCTGTGATGATGCGTGGATATGAGTGATGGATACCCATAGGCTACCTAATGTAAGTTTTGTGTATAATTATGTTAGTTGTTGCGCCCTGTCGACACCCTTTGCTAGACGACAGTCGTGGAGTCAGAATGGCGCATTTTTATTCCCCCAAAAATTATCTTTTTTTCTCTGGAACCTCTTACACTACAAGCTCCCCACCCTTGACTACATCCTACAGTTCAACAATACCATTGACCCTTCTTGCTCCCTCTGTGGACAAGCCCTTGAGACTAACCACCATCTATTTTTTTAGTGTTCTTTCACCATACGGATATGGAATCTCTTCCAGCCCACCCTTAACGTTTCTTTCCAATTTTTTTACACTTGGGCTTTCGGATCCTACATTCACGAGGGACGACTATGGATCCGCGGTCTAGATACCACTTTTTATCTATCTTCACCTTTTGTCTCTAGGGCATTTGGAAATTGTGCAATGATATCCACTTTAATTCCCGGCATGCATCCGCAGAGATCGTATGGGAGTAGACACTGACTAGCTTTCATGAGTATACTTCAGGCCACGCTCCTGAGGAAACACGCCCCTAAGATCCTTTGCAAGTCCGGTGGGAGACCCCCACTCTTCATTGAGTAGCACTTAATACCGATGGCTCCTTTGTTAGCTATCGGGTAGTGATATTTGGGTTTTCTAGTGATAACTTGCTGAAATTAAGTAAAAGGGTCAATTTTTCATTTTTTTGGTCTCCCAACTCACTAGCTGCAAGTGCACAGGTAAGTTGTAGTAGACTCATGTTGTCGTATCCACAAGAATTTGAAGTCTAAGGCACCCTAAAACAATCTAAATTAGTTCTACTTTAATGGCTAAAAACATATTTTCAAAGGGAAGTGAAAACATATTTTTAATGGTAAGTGAAATGATAACTGAATTTTGGGTTTTGGAAACTTATCAAAACTGAGATATAAATGCTAGAATGAAGTCTAAAAAGGTTTAACTATCAATGAGGAAGGTTCTTCTAGGAACTGGGGTTCATCTAAATTAATTAAGGATGGATATGATCAAGTTATCATTAAATATCCAATTTAGATTCAACTTGAAATGTGACTGCTCTCACAGCTCAATTAGTCTTTAACTAAGCAATATATGATATATATTGATAGTTAGGTTGAATGAAAAGAGGATCCTCACTGAAAATCAAGTTATCATTGAATGCAATTGAAGGTTGGAATCAAGTTTTCAATTCAAAGAAACTTTGGATGATAACTTGTAATTGCGATCATAAAAAGATGGAATCATTCCAATCAATCAAACCAGGATGAAATCTACCCAAATATGGTGTTTGTGCTCCTTGATTCATCTCTGAATTCCAGGGGGATTTTAATTCAAAAATTGGTTGCAAAATAAAATGAAATCCACACAAAACTCCAATTAAAGGGGTTAAGAAATATCCTATCAAAAAGGGGGGAATTCGGTGATTGTCCAATGCTCCTTGGGTCATCCCTGACTCTCAAGAATGGCCTTAAGACTATCTCTCAGTAGTGGATTAAAATGAGGCTTAACAATGGAAATCAGAATTCAATTGGAAATCAGAAACTAGAAATCAGCAAATAGAATTCTGCAATTCAGGAAATCAGAATCATATATCAATAGAACTAGGTTTATCAATTGCTTCTTGATCCATCTCTAGACTGCAAGAGATCCCTAAGGTTCATTTCTCAATGATTGAATAAAATTAGGGGATTCAATTGATAAAACAGTTTCCAGTAGGAAATCAGAAAATAGAATTCAGATATTAAGTTCAGGAATCAAAGGAGCAATCTGATTTGAGCCAAAATTATACCTAACTTCTTGGTTCATCTCTGAACAAGGTGGCATTAGCAATCTCTTAGTGGCTCAATTAATCAGATTGAGAATGACAAATAGGTCCAGACAGCCACAAAAATCAGATTCAGGAATTCAGAAAATCAGGAAATCAGAAATCAGATTAGAAACAATAATAGATTTGAATCATGAAGAATGTCAAACATCTTGATTCATTTCTGAACAAGATTGGGGACAATATCAACTTCTCAGCTGCTCTAATAACCAGGTCCATAATGACAAACAAATTCAATTTGTTTAGGAAATCAGATTCAGAAATTCAAGAATCAGAATTTCAGAAATTAGAACTTTCAATTAAATTGGAATTCAGAACTTGACATTGATTTCTAATCCATTTCTGAACTAGGGATAGATCAAATGATAACTTCTCTGTTATAAAGTACAATGGGATCTAACAATGGCAAAAACTGATTCTAAGCAATTCTGAAATCTGAAAATCAGCAATGATTCAGTGCAGGAATTAATTCAAACCATTTCCATCCAAAATTAATCTAAACTACTACCCTATCTTAGAAGAAATGGAGTTTAGCTACTCATATTTACAGAACTTGACATTAAATGTATTGAGAAACAGATACAAATCATCCTTCTTGAAGATGTCTCAGCCAGCAGCAGTCAGTCCAGCAGCAGCTCCATAGCCTCCTTTCTTGCTCCAAACCCTTGCTCAAACCCTCAATGTCCAGCCCCCTTTCTCTCCTCCAGAAATTTCACCTTTTATATGACTCGTCTTCACCCTTGGATCAGCATCAGAATGTTCTTTATCCTTTTATTTGAGCCACCTATCCAGGTTCTAGAAGAATCTACCTCTGCAGCACCTTTTTGTGCAGGAAAAAGTTGATGATCCCCCCAACCTTTTCCTCTTTTTGGCCACCTCTTTCCCTTGATACAAAACACAAAACAGCCAGCATCAAAGCCCTTGAATGGAATTTTAACAAATAAGGATTAGGATAATGATAGTTGCTAGCTCAGATATCAAATGATATTAGGTGTTGTGCAGGAATGAAAACTTGTATCAAAATTAATGAATTAAGGGGCCCGGAATGATAACTTTTAATAAATCTTGAAAAATGTCCAAATATGGATGGTTCAAAACATTTTAGGCATCAAATAGATTAGAGTGACAAGTGAGTGAGGTCAAAAATCAAATATGAATGAGATTTCTAAGGAGTGATAACTTGGGTGCCAAAAAATGATAACTTATATGACTTAAAAATGATAACTTGAGTTGTGGTTATCCAAATGTGATAAAATTTGGCCAGCAATGAGTTAGAACAATAACAAGATGATTGCTTAAGGTCCCTATGCAGAATTAATGGTTTTGCATGTCAAAATGATAGAATTGCCCTTTAATGATAACTTGGCAAAGGAAAAATGATAACTTGTTCAAATGGGCTTAAAACTTTGCACAAGTTGAGATGTGACTATCCAAATATGATTTATATATGATAATGATGGATTTAGGGAAAGAAAACCATTGAAAATTAGTTCATTCAAAATAATGATAACTTGACATATGGGAATGATAACTTGTCCTCAAAATGATAACTTTGCATAGAATTTAGATATTAATGAATTTTGGCATTTCAGAACCTCTATGCACATGGAATTAAGTATGAAATGAGGAATATCAACTAGTTATCACAATGTATACATTCCAAGTATAATTGGTCCAAAAATAGACAAAAATGAGACTCGATATGTATGAATTGCATTTAAAATGGGTTAGAAACAGATAGTGATCAGCAAGGATCAAACTCCCCCAAGCTTAGCCTTTTGCTTGTCCTCAAGCAAAACATTCAGAAATTAAGGACAAACTTGAATTAAAAGTCCACAAATGAAGCAAAGATTAGCTGAATTGAATCTAATGAGTTTCCCACTTTGCCAACACTTCATTTTTTCCAAAAACTCAATTTCTAGCTAGGGAATCACAAAGGCTAAAGTAAATTTAAGCCATGGAAGAAGTACTAGCAATAACATGTTTGAATTGTAGGAATTGTCAACTTTACAAAGGGGTTGAACTACAAATCTCTTCATGAACAGATTTTCAATTGATTAAACAGGTTTAACACCTGACTTTTATTCATGAAATGCATATAAACATGTTTAGCACCTGATTTTTATTCATGCTTTCTTTAGGATAGATTCCTTTGGAAGTTTTGCTCTCCTAATTTTTTTTTCTTTTTACATTGAAGAGATATTCCTTTGGAAGTTTTGCTCTCTTCCTTTTTTCTATGCATGCATGCAACTTTTTACTTTTCCTTTTTCTCATTTTTCTATCATGTTCATGAAGTGAGCAATAGTTCAAACTCAAGTATAGTTTAGATCAATTTATCCAAAAAGTCAAGTTTTCCTATTTAGCACGGAAGCAAGAGCCTTGACTCCCTTCTAGACATCTGATATTACTAATTCAATCCATAAGTATCAGCTAGTGTGACCCACAAAAAGGAAAAATTTTCAGCTGAAAATTTCATTCAAATGCATCTGAATTCATAATGCCAATTAAATGAAGGCTAATGGCCAAGTTGGCCACTTGGTATTGGAGTGCACCCACTGTCAAAATGAAGTATTCTACCCATTTCAAAGTTAAAATGAATTCAAAATTGAGTTGGGTCCAAAAATTTGAAAACTGAGTGATAACTAGTGATAACTTGTGAAAACCAATGATAATTTGCAAAATCTACTGATAACCTGGTATGATTTATGATATGAACATTAAAATCAATTAAAAACATGGTGTAAAAGTTAGAAAAGCACCAGGTTTCCTCACCCAAGCTTATTCTCAACACTGTCCCTAGTGTTGAAAATAAAAGGCAAGGGAGAGGGGTGGGTGGGTGTGAAATGCATAGAATTGGGCAGTTGAATCTTCTTGGCACTTCATTCAGAATCTTTGGGTGATCCAATCTTCATTAGTTGCAACTGATCCTGCAGAGAAACAAAGGATATCAGTGGAATGGCAGATTTGCAATTAATCAGATTTTTTAGTGCAGAATTCAACAATGCATTGGGAATTTCTGAAATTCACTGAAATTAGTCTATAACAGATTTGGACAACTGATAAGAATGATAATTCAGATAATGATATGATCAATGTAGAATAATGAAAAAGATATTATCAGTTATCATTAAGTTTTCAGTGGAGAAATCAAGATTAAGGGGTATGGGTACTCCCTGAATTTGAGACTTGTAAATTGAACATGTTCCTCATCACTTATTCCTGCAAAAATAGAAAGATTAGGTAGATAATGGCTTGGGTTACCTCTTAAGAAGTGACTTTCTTTAATGTCTTTGGCTAGACATTGTTACAATGAGAAATCAACTAGGTGATAGTGGCAAATCAGCTAGAATCAACTCCTCCTTTGCAGAATCCTTGGCTGTGGGATTGTAAAGCTTCAACCTCTGTCCATTCACCTTGAATACATCATCCTTGTCATTCAGAAGGTCCACAGCACCAAATGGATATACTTTGTGAATTTTGAATGGTCCACTCCACCTTGACTTCAACTTTCCTGGAAAAATCTTTAATCTTGAGTTGAAGAATAATACAAGGTCTCCAACCTTGAAATCTCTTTACAGAATTATTCCATCATGTCATCTTTTAGTCCTTTCCTTGTAGAATTCTGAATTGTGGTAGGCATTTAGCCTAATTTCATCAAGTTCATCAATTTGCAGGAGCCTCTTTTGCCTACATGCATGCATATCATAATTGAGTGCCTTGACTGCCCAATATGCCTTATGCTTCAACTCAATTGACAAATGGAAAGTTTTTCCATAAACAAGCTTGCAGGGAGAAGTACCAATTGGAGTCTTGTATGCTGTCCTATATGCCCAAAGAGCTTCATTCAACTTCAAACTCCAATCTTTTATTGTCAATGAAACTGTTTTCTCCAATATGGCCTTTACCTCCCTATTTGATACTTCTGCTTGGCCATTTGTTTGAGGATGGTAGGCAGTGGAGACCTTATGCTTAACTCCATACTTGTTTAGGAGGTTCTCAAAATACTTTTCAATGAAGTGGCTGCCTCCATCACTTATAACCACCCTTGGAATTCCAAATCTTGGGAAGATTACATCCTTAAACAAATTAATAACGGCCCTGGAATCAGCAACTATTGTGGGGTTGGCTTCTATCCATTTGGACACATAATCAACAGCCAACAATATGAATTTGTATCCAAAGGAGCTAGGAAAGGGTCCCATGTAATCAATGCCCCAAACATAAAAAATTTCAACTTCTAGGATTCCATTCTGTGGCATTTCATTCCTCCTGGAGATTGAACCAGCTCTTTGGCATTGATCACAGCCCTTCACAAAGATGTGTGCATCCTTGAATAAACTTGGCCAATAAAATTCGGATTGGAGGACTTTGGCAGCAGTCTTGTGTGTGGCTCCATGGTCTCCATAAGGGGATGAGTGACATGCCTCCAAGATTTCCTGAAATTTAGATTGGGGTACACATCTTCTATATATGCCATCAGAGGATTTTCTGAATAGAAGTGGATCATCCCAATAGTAATCTTTCAAGTCACGAAAGAATTTCTTTCTTTGCTGATATGTGTAGTCAGTAGGGATAATTCCACATGCAAGGTAATTGACAAAGTCAGCATACCAGGGAACTTGATTAATTGCCACAGCCATCAAACTATCATCAGGAAATGCATCATTGATAGGAAGTGTAGATGATTCATGTACTCCTTCCATTCTTGATAGGTGGTCAGCTACAAGATTTTCACTACCCCTTTTGTCTTTGATTTCAACATCAAATTCTTGAAGTAATAAGATCCACCTGATTAGCCTTGGCTTAGATTCTTTCTTGTTGATCAAGTGCCTCGCAACTTGGTGGTCTGTGAATACAATGACTTTGGATCCCACCAAGAAGAGCCTGAATTTGTCAAATGCATACACCACAGCAAGAAGTTCTTTCTCAGTAGTTGCATAATTGATTTGGGCTTCATCTAGAGTTTTGCTTGCTTTGTAGCATATGACATAGTGTCTTTTCTCCTTGATTTGTCCCAAGACTGTCCCTACAACCTGGTCTGAAGCATCACACATAATTTCAAAAGGAAGGGTCCAATCAGGTGGCTGCACTATAGGGGCTGAGGTGATGACTTCTTTCAACTTCTTGAATGCCTTCATACACTCTTCATCAAAATAAAATTCAACATCCTTGGCCACCAACTTAGTGAGGGGCCTAGTTATCATGGAGAAATCTTTAATAGACCTTCTGTAGAAGCCTACATGCCCCAAAAAGCTCCTAATTGCCTTGACATTTGTGGGTGGTGGTAGCTTTTCAATCACCTCAATTTTTGCCTTGTCCACTTCAATGCCTTTGCTTGAGACCACATGTTCTAAGACAACCCCTTCTTGGACCATAAAATGGCACTTCTCTCAATTGAGGATCAAGTTAGATTCCCTACATCTTTGTAGCACCTTGGTTAAATTTTTTAGGCAAGCATCAAATGAGTCTCCATATACTGAAAAGCCATCCATGAAGACCTCCATAATTTCTTCAATGAAGTCTGAAAAGATAGACATCATACACTTTTGGAAGATGGCAGGTGCATTGCATAAGCCAAAGGACATTCTCCTATAAGCAAAAGTCTCATATGGACAAGTAAATGTAGTCTTGTGTTGATCTTGAGGGTGAATTAGAATTTGCAAGAAACCTGAGTACCCATCAAGATAACAGAAATGGGAATGCCTATCCAACCTCTCCAACATCTGATCAATGAATGGCAATGGAAAATGTTCCTTTCTTGTAGCCTTGTTTAACTTTCTGAAGTCAATGCACATCCTCCAACCTGTAATGGTCTTTGTGGATATCAACTCATCTGAATATGACTTCACCACTGTGATTCCTCCCTTCTTTGGCACAACCTGCACTGGACTAACCCACTCACTATCTGAAATGAAGTATATGATTCCTGCATTCAACAACTTCAATACTTCTTTCTTTATCACTTCCTTCATGGTTGGGTTGAGTCTCCTTTGACATTCAATGGAGGGCTTGTAGCTGTCCTCCATAGGGATCCTATGCATGCAAATGGAGAGATTAATACCCTTGATGTCTTCAATTGAGTAGCCTATCACCTCCCTATACAGTTTCAACCTCTTCAGCAGCTCTTCAACCTAGTCCTGGGGTAAATTAGCATTAATGATAACAAGAAAAGTTGAATTCTCCCCCAAGAATTCATACTTTAGATTGCTAGGGAGAGGCTTGAGTTCCAACTTGGAATTGTCTTGAGCTGGATTGCCTTGGCATTCAGCAATGATAACATGTTGTACCTCACCCTGAATTACTGGATTTTCTACTGATTTTGAAGATTTCAGCACTGATTTGTATGCCATAGCCTCTGGATCTTTCAATTCCTTCAAATGGTCAAACATTAGACACCTTTGCAATGGATCTTCAATAGGAATTATAGCTGAAACTTGCTCCACCACTTGATCCAATTGCCTATCTTCAAAATCATTTTCTAGAAAACTTGGCCTACTAATAACTTGTGCCAAATTGAATTCAATCTTCTCCTCTCTAATTTGGAAGGTCAATCTCCCTTTCTTAACATTAATTATAGCCCCTGCAGTGGCTACAAAGGGCCTCCCAAGGAGAATGGGGGTGTTCACATCTTCATCCATATCCAATACTACAAAATCAACTGGAATATAGAATTTACTAACTTTGAGGGGTATGTCCTCAATAATACCATGTGAATATTGGATGGATCTGTCTGTCAGTTGAAGGGACATATTTGTTGGCTTCAAATCTCCAACTTCAAGTTTCCTGCACAATGATAAGAGTATGACACTCACAGAAGCTCCCAAGTCACACATGGCTCTTTGAATTTTCCTATTCCCTATCTCACATGGAATTGAAAATCTCCCTAGATCCTTGAGCTTAGGAGGCAACTTGTTTTGAATAATTGCAGAAGCCTCTTCAGTCAATGCAATTGTCTCATGCTCCAATACCCTTCTCTTCTTGGTTAGAATTTCCTTTAAGAACTTGGCATATGATGGCATCTCCTGAATGGCTTCAACAAAAGGCACGTTAATGTATAGCTTCTTCAGGATTTCCAAAAACTTCCCATATTGGTGGTCTTATCTTGCCTTGATTAGCCTTTGAGGGAAAGGTACTTTGTCAAAAACCCTTGTATTTGCTTCAATTCGAGGGCCTGAATTCTTGATTTCCTCACTTGGTTGTTCACTTGACTTTTCAGCAATTCTTTAGTCTGAATTGACTTGATTTTCATCAACTTTCTTCATTGGTTCCTCCGCCATCTTTCCACTTCTGAGTTGGATGGCCTTTGCTTGCTCTTTTGGATTTACTTCTGGCTGTCCAGGAAAGAATAAGGGAGGTCTAATGGATGTACTAGCCTATTGAGCAATTTGGCTTTCCAACAATTTTTTATTTACATTCATGGCATACAATCTTGAATTTATCTTCAATATCTCCTCTCCTTGGCTGTCCTGCTTCTTCAAAATCTGTTGGAGCATCTCCTTCATTTCATTTTGGAATTGAGGTGCTTGGACTTGAGGTGGTGGCTGTTGCTCAAAAGGAGGTCTTTACACTTGAACACCTTGGGACTGATTTGGATATGGAAATGGTTGGTTTCTGGGCAAAATCCTTGGCTGCCAACTAGGATTCTGCATGGGTGGGGCTTGTTGATAATGGTTTGCTTTGTAGGACAGGTATGGGTTATTCTTGTTCTCTGGAGTGTAGAGTTCAGAAGGGGGTTTAACTCCATAATTGCCCACTGTATTTACTGAATCACTTGAGTGGTCGTCTTGCTGTACAATCAAATTGTAACTTTCTGTGGCATGTCCATGGTTACCACACACATCACATCTGAATTGAGAGTTGAAAGCTTTGCTGACATTTGGAGTTAGATTCATCTTCACTAAGGTTCTGTACAACACCTCTTCAAATTGGGATGACAATTGGTTCACTGAATTATCCATAGGTAGCCTCCTAGTCCTATCATGTGTGAGGAAGTGATGGTTCTTTGCAATGTTCTCTATCAGTTGGTAGGCCTCATTTATATTTTTGGATGCAAAGATACCTCCTGCTGCAGTGTTCAATGCCACCTTGCTAGGGTAATTCAATGCCTTATGAAAATAGTTGACTAGTTGCCACTTTTCAAATCTATGGTGGGGACATGCCCTTAACAACCCTTGAAGCCTTTGCCATGCCTCACAAATGTTTTCTTAATCCAACTGATAGAATCTGACTATTTGATCCCTGAAGTTATCAGTTTTTGAAGGAGGAAAGAATTCTAAAAGGAACAATTAAACAATTGATTCCCAAGTGACCACCTTTTCAGGATTCAATCCTTTGTACCATGTCTTGGCCTTGTCTTTGAGTGAGAAGGGAAACAATCTCATATATACTACATTCATGGGGATATTATTGAAGTTCACAGTGTTGCATATCTCCTTGAAATTGTCCAAATGAGATGCTGGATCTTCAGTCCCAAGTCTAGAAAATTGACTTTGCTTAATCATTGAAATCAAGGCTGGATTAACTTCAAAGTTTGCCACAGTGCTAAGGCTCCTCCCCCTGGTTGATTCCTTGCATTGCTTGGTGAATAACAATCCCTAAGAGTTCTAGGAGCTGCCATATTCTGATTCACAACTTCTTCAAATTTAGGGTTGTATGCCTCTTCCTCTTCTTCTTCAAATATCCTTCTCCTTGCCTCAAGCCTTTGCAATCTCTTTCTTCTTAGAAATTTTATTTCAGGTTCAGGATCTGATTGGTAATGTTCCTCTTGATGGTCCAAGTCTTGGATAAAGAGATTCAGAAGTATCAAATTCAAGAAAGAAATGAAAACTAGACAAAAGTGAAAAGTTAGAAATGATAACTTGCAAAAACTAAAAATTAGCCTAACAAATAAACTAAAAACTAATCTAAAACTAATCTAAACTATCTAAGTTAGCCTAATTGACCTCAAATCCCCGGCAACGGTGCCAAAAACTTGGTAGTGATATTTGGGTTTTCTAGTGATAACTTGCTGAAATTAAGTAAAAGAGTTAATTTTTCATTTTTTTGGTCTCCCAACTCACTAGCTGCAAGTGCACAGGTAAGTTGTAGTAGACTCAAGTTGTCATATCCACAATAATTTGAAGTCTAAGGCACCCTAAAATAATCTAAATTAGTTCTACTTTAATGGCTAAAAATAGATTTTCAAAAGGAAGTGAAAACAGATTTTTAATGGAAAGTGAAATGATAACTGAACTTTGGGTTTTGGAAACTTATCAAAACTGAGATATAAATACTAGAATGAAGTCTAAAAAGGTTTAACTATCAATGAGAAAGGTTCTTCTAGAAATTGGGGTTCATCTAAATTAATTAAGGATGGATAGGATCAAGTTATCATTAAATATCCAAATTAGATTCAACTTGAAATGTGGCTGCTATCACAGCTCAATTAGCCTTTAACTAAGCAATATATGATCATATAGTTGATAGTTAGGTTGAATCAAAAGAGGATCCTCACTGAAAATCAAGTTATCATTGAATGCAATTGAAGGTTCAATGCTGATTTTTTTTTTCAATTCAAAGAAACTTTGAAATGATAACTTGTAATTGCAATCATAAAAAGATGGAATCATTCCAATCAATCAAACCAGAATGAAATCTACCCAAATATGGTGCTTGTGCTCCTTGATTCATCTCTGAATTCCAGGGAGATTTTAATTCAACCTCTCGGTTGTAGAATAGAATGAAATTCACACAAAACTCCAATTAAAGGGGTTAAGAAATATCCTATCAAAAAGGGAGGAATTCAGTGATTGTCCAATGCTCCTTGGGTCATCTCTGACTCTCAAGAATGGCCTTAAGACTACCTCTCAGTAGTGGATTAAAATGAGGCTTAACAATGGAAATCAGAATTCAATTGGAAATCAGAAACTAGAAATCAGCAAATAGAATTCTGCAATTCAGGAAATCAGAATCATATATCAATAGAACTAGGTTTATCAATTGCTTCTTGATCCATCTCTAGACTGCAAGAGATCCCTAAGGTTCATTTTTCAATGATTGAATAAAATCAAGGGATTCAATTGATAAAACAGTTTCCAGCAAGAAATCAGAAAATAGAATTCAGATATTAAGTTCAGGAATCAAAGAGCAATCTGATTTGAGCCAAAATTATACCTAACTTCTTGGTTCATCTCTGAAGAAGAAGGTGGCATTAGCAATCTCTTAGTGGCTCAATTAATCAGATTGATAATGACAAACAGGTCTAGACAGCCACAAAAATCAGATTCAGGAATTCAGAAAATCAGGAAATCAGAAAACCAGAAATAAAAAATCAGATTAAAAATAATAACAGATTTGAATCATGAAGAATGTCAAACATCTTGATTCATTTCTGAACAAGATTGGGGACAATATCAACTTCTCAGCTGCTCTATTAACCAGGTCCATAATGACAAACAGATTCAATTTGTTCAGGAAATTAGATTCAAAAATTCAAGAATCAGAATTTCAGAAATCAGAACTTTCAATTAAATTGGAATTCAGAACTTAACATTGATTTCTAATCCATTTCTGAACTAGTGATAGATCAAATGATAACTTCTCAGTTATAAAGTACAATGGGATCTAACAATGGCAAAAACTGATTCTAAACAATTCTGAAATCTGAAAATCAGCAATGATTCAGTACAGGAATTAATTCAATCCATTTCCATCCAAAACTAATCTAAACTACTACCCTATCCTAGAAGAAATGGAGTTTAGCTCCTCATATTTACAGAACTTGACATTAAATGGATTGAGAAACAGATACAAATCATCCTTCTTGAAGATGTCTCGGCCAGCAGCAGCCAGTCCAGCAGCAGTTCCACAGCCTCGTTTCTTGCTCCAAACCCTTGCTCAAACCCTCAATGTCCAGCCCCATTTCTCTCCTCCAGAAATTTCACCTTTTATATGACTCCTCTTCACCCTTTGATCAGCATCAGAATGTTCTTTATCCTTTGATTTGAACCACCTATCTAGGTCCTGGAAGAATCTGCCTCTGCAGCACCTTTTTGTGCAGGAAAAAGTAGATGGTCCCCCCTACTTTTTTCACTTTTTGGCCACCTCTTTCCCTTGCTACAAAACACAAAACAACTAGCATCAAAGCCCTTGAATGAAATTTTAACAAATAAGGATTACGATAATGATAGTTGTTAGCTCAGATATCAAATGGTATTAGGTGTTGTGCAGGAATGAAAACTTGTATCAAAATTAATGAATTAAGGGGCCCGGAATGATAACTTTTAATAAATCCTGGAAAATGTCCAAATATGGATGGTTCAAAGCACTTTAGGCATCAAATGGATTAGAGTGACAAGTGAGTGAGGTCAAAAATCAAATATGAATGAGATTTCTAAGGAGTGATAACTTGGGTGCCAAAAAACGATAACTTATATGACTTAAAAATGATAACTTGTGATAACTTGCGTTGTGGTTATCCAAATATGATGAAATTTGACCAGCAATGAGTTAGAACAATAACAAGATGATTGCTTAAGGTCCCTGTGCAGAATTAATGGTTTTGCAAGTCGAAATGATAGAATTGTCCTTTAACGTTAACTTGGCAAAGGAAAAATGATAACTTGTTCAAATGGGATTAAAACTTTGCACAAGTTGAGATGTGACTATTCAAATATGATTTATATATGATAATGATGGATTTAGGGAAAGAAAACCATTGAAAATCAGTTCATTCAAAATAATGATAACTTGACATATGGGAATGATAACTTGTCCTCAAAATGATAACTTGGCATAGAATTTAGATATTAATGGATTTTGGCATTTCAGAACCTCTATGCACATGGAATTAAGTATGAAATGAGGAATATCAATTAGTTATCACAATGTATGCATTCCAAGTATAATTGGCCCAAAAATAGACAAAAATGGGACTCGATATGTATGAATTGCATCTAAAATGGGTTAGAAACATATAGTGATCAGCAAGTGATCACTACCAATGAGGGGGTACTAGATACCTTCTACGAACTGATACCCGTTCTTTTTCTTTTTGCATGTGCTAATCACAAAAGGGGGACTTCCACCTTCGAGTTGGAAGCATGGGGTATTCTTTATGGCATGAATGAGTGTCACAAGTCCTGGCTTCGGCGGATAACGATTCATACGGATTCCAAGGCGTTGGTGTACATCAACTCCTTCCGAGCTCGCTTCCCTTGGAGGAATTGGGACTTATCTCTGATATTCGCAACTTATTAGATTTTGTTTCCCCTTACACTATTGACTATAGTCCTAGGGGCACAAATCAACCTGGAAATTACTTAGCATCTTTTGACCGCCAAAATGGCGAATTTTTTTGGGAGGGCGTTCCACCTCCGGGCAACGTCCCTTTATTTAAAAAAACATTTCGGGAATAGCTTAGATCTTAAAAGAATGGCTTGGAGTTGAAAAATATTTTTATGGCTATGCATGATATTAGACTTTAAATGCAAATTCAGATTGGAAATGGTAACTCCTCATGTTATCTTTGACTTGTGATTTTTAATATTCCCTTTGCTTGGAAGCCTACTTTTTTAAATGTCAATGTTTCTATGAATGAGCTTTTAGTTTCTGATCTAATGGTCAATCACAATTGGAAACTTGGAATGTTAAATGAATATTTTGGTGATGCTCTATTTTTACATATTGTCTCTATGCATATTCCTTCCTCAGCCTATATATGATGACATGTGGGTGTAAGCCTCGGATGCTCGTGGCATCGCTAATGCATGTTCTTTTTATAACTTTATTAGCCGCCAATCCTCTCCTGCGCCAGAATCTGGACGGTCCTATTGGAGGGAAATTTGGAGAATTCCTATTCCACCTAAAATTCATTTTTTTCTATGAAAATTAGCTCATAATAGACTACTTACTCTTGATGTTATTCTTCAGTTTAATTCTTCTATTGTTGCTGCTTGCCAACCATGTTGAACTGATCTGGAAATAGATTGTCATATCTTTCTTAATTGCTCTATGGCACGACAGTTTTGGAGGATCGTTCAAGACAAACTCAATTTTACTTTTACGCTTTTTGATTCGTGCTCTTATGGTTCTTGGATTTGGGAGGGTGAAAACTTGGATTTAGCTCAAAGTAAAATTGTTATATCTATTTTCTTATTGCCTTTGTGTCCTTGGAACATGCACAAAATTGATGCTTTTTCATGTTCAAAGCTATTAAGAATATAAAATAAATGATGTTGCTTCCTAATGACTTAAGTTTTTAGAAAAATTGATTAGCACATCAAAATTAACATGGTATCAGAGTGGGAGGTCAAGAATTCGAATCTCGTTAAACTCTTATTAAAAAATAATTTTCTCCTTTTGTTATCCACGTGATAGGCTTGAGCTAGACCAAAAGTTGTCACAGTCACATGTGACGAAGAGGATTAAGAATATAAAATAAATGATGTTGTTCTTTTTAACGACTTAAGTTTTTAGAAAAATTGTTTAGTACATCAATTTTAACAAAAGCGCACAACCATCCTAGTCATTCAGGAGAGGGCTATCAGGAGTACAATATGCACCACATCTCTGAGGTCATCTGCCCCCATCACCCTCTGCCCCTTGTTTGGGTTAAACTTAACTTACACGGCTTCTATATGTTGGAGCCACCGGGTGGAGCAGGATTTCTACTTTCTTTTGATGACGGTTTCAATGCTGCAGATGCTCTCAAGCGATACTACTCTTCGGTGCTGGAGGTGGAGGCGGCTTGCTGGCCGGAATCAATCATTATGTGCATTTGAGGCTGACGAATATCATTCCGAAAGTTGACTCGAAACTTCTGCCCTTGGCACAACAGACATTATGTAAATGACGTTAAGCATGTTTATACTTTTTTGAACCGCTGGGAGATTTGACATTATTATCGACAAAATATGGTCGTTCATGCACGAATGATACTTTTGGGACGACGACCCTCCGCTACTCGGACAACTATAGTGTTTACTTTAATAGATAACTTTATTTCCTTCAAGAAAAGTTTTTTTAGCGTGTGATAGATCCAATTAGTGTTCGAACTAAATACTTATAACTTCAAATTTTAAATGAAAATTTTTAATTTTGGTCTTCAAATTAAAACTTTTAACCATTTAAACATTGGAGTTTTTTTATTATGGGGATAACATGATACTTGAGAAGCAAATTGACTCTTCTTTAAATAGTTTTCTCAGCTAATAAGTTTGTATACTATTTTTTGTACTGATGTTGCTGCAACTTTAGCTTCCACTGCACCAAAAAAGTTATTTAGAAATCAAGGACTAACCTCCCTATAAATTGGTCATTAAAAGTTCTTATTAACCAAAATATTTTCATTAGTTCTAAAAAATAGCCTTTTAATGACCACAAGTGAAATTTTTATTACTATCACATTAGTCTCCAATACTTATCTTTTTAAGAACTAAAAATTATTAGTCCATCCTGTTTGGATGAAAAATATCTTTTGAAGATTAAGAAATTTTATTTAAGAGAATATAATATTCTTCTCATATTCTTATTCTGCCCTTTGTTTGATTTGACACGAATAAATTTTAAATATATTACATTTTATAATAAAAATATTTTATTATAAATATTTGACATTTAATAATAATTTTATTATAAAAATGATAATATGATAATATATGGTTAAGTTATAAAAAATAAAAGAAATGGTAAAAAATGAAAATTGTGAGAATATATATATATATTCCTTCATTTTGATGGAATAAAAGTTTCACTATTTACAAAAATATAATAGTGATATCACGATTTTTCAAGATGGTTTCATTCAAAATGCATTTTCATCATTTTAACCTTATTCTCTTACCCGTTTGACGATATTCACCGAAATAAGTATGTATTCCTTATTTTGTTTTGCAACCAAATTTTCGCCTAAAAGAGTAGTCTCTAAATTATAGTTTTGTTCTAGTGTTTTGTTATAATGAACATGGCATCAATTTGGAAAAAATATTATTTCAGAAAATTAATTTTTTAATACATAAAAACTGAACTATATATAAATATATGTGTGTGAGAAAGAGAGAGGAGAAAAAAAAATGGGGCGAGCTGCTGCTCATCGGTTCTCAGGGATATGGCGTTTTGATTTGATATATAGTGTTTTTGAGAATTTTTATGAAAACAGATTTTTCTTTATGAAATTATCTTATTATATTTTATATTAAATTATCAATTTTAATTTTGTGTAGTTATTTATTCCAAATTAGTTCATTTCTTTACTATCCCACTATTACCTTTTTCTAAAATCATATATGTAGATAGCATATATATTTCTCATTTTCTGTATTTTTTCTTTATACAGAAGCTCAACTTGGTAGTCCAGAAGGACCTCCAGTTCCGTCGGGGCCACGTCGTCAAAACCCGTTAATTAAGACCTGGTCATCCAACAAGACCTCCATCTCCTCCCTTTTGAACATAGCAGAGAATGCAAATAAAAAAAAATATTTTTGTAGGAAAGAAATTATGCATCACGAGAAATTTAAAAAGTTTAAGGTGACATAAAATTTTATTAGATGAAGAAGCAGAAGAAAATTATAAGATCAGATTTCTTGCTCTTTGAACTCTTATGGAGTTTATATAGACTCTATCTTTTATAAATGATAGAAATTATATATCAACTGAAATTTTGAATTAATTTTTAAAACAAGACATTATTTCATGATAAGAAAAAAAATTAATTTCGAATCACATACAGAATACTCCTAAAAATAATTCGCCGGTAGGAAAAATTTGCTGAGCCTGAAAAAAAGGGAATCATATAGAATTACAAGTGAGTTCATATTCAAAATATTATTAACAAAACTAACCCAAATAATAGATCTCATTAGGAACTCTTAATAACGCATTTATTATTTAGGACCAGTTTGTAACGTTATTTTCCATCTTAATGGAGCATTATTCTTAGGTACACAATAAACTCTGAATGCAAACAATCTCATGACGTGGAGGCTCAGTCAGTTTACCGATTGAATAAAATAATATCTAATGTGTGAACATGATCTCAGCTCTTTCCTTTTCTCTTGTCTTCTTGATGGTTACCCAATGCGTTTAGTTTTAATGCAGTCCAAAATATTTTAGTCGCACATTGTTAAACTTACTTATACTGTATGTGATTTTTCTTTAATATGTTTTGATTCACGTAAATATCATTTTGGGAGTCTTTAATGAAACTTCTTACAAATGTCCGGAGAAGAGCAAATTCAAAATTAATTTGCTTTTATTTTACTGGACCAATTTATTTTGCTATTTTGCTATTAGTATGTATTACCTATTTTTTTATAACATTGTGGATGCGTGGAAAATTCTTCACGCGCAGCTTTTATTAGGAACCAATTGCAATAAAAAAATAGTTCATTTCAGATTTTAAAAGCATTTCTACAATAAGAAATTGGGTTTTAAAAGTATTTCGGGTAAATTACACGAATGATCCTTCAACTTTGAGTCGATTTCCAATTGGTCCTCCAACTTCAATTTATAATCAGAACATCCTCTATCTTTCTTTTAACATCATTAAAAAAATTTAAAAATAAAAAAAATCAAAGTCAGAGAGAGAGGAGGGGGCAAACCGCCCCCCTCTCTCTCCAGCGAGAGAACTCGAGCTCGAGCTCCGACGAGCTCGAGCTCCGTCGCCGCGCAGGAGAGAGAGGAAGGGGGGCGGTTGCCCCCCTCTCTGAGAGAGAGAGAGCTCGAGCTCCGGCGAGCTCGAGCAGAGGGGGGCGACCGCCCCCCTCCTTCTCTCTCTCTCGAGAGAGAAGCTCTGGAGAGAGTCTCTCTCTATCTCTCTAGAGAGAGCGCTCGACAGAGGGGGGCGACGGCCCCTCTCCTCTCTCCCGCGCTACAGGAGAGAGAGGGAGGGGGGCGGTCGCCCCCCTCTCTCTTTCTAGAGAGACCAGAGAGAGAGAGAGAGCTCCTCGAGCGGAGAGGGGGCTCGAGCAGAGTGGGGCGATCGCCGGTTGCCCCCCTCTCTCCCTCTCCAGCGACGACTGGAGAGAGAGAGAGGGGGGCGGTCAATTTTTTTATTTTTAAAATTTTTTAATGACGTGAAAACTTCATCATTTTTTATTATTTTTTTATTTTTTATAATGACGTGGAGAAGAGAGAAAATCCGTCATGTCAGCAAGGCAACCGGAAAATCCACTATCACCAGTCAGGAGGACTAAGCGTGCAAGAAAAAGAAAGTTGAAGGACGTTCTGATTATAAATTGAAGTTGGGTGACTAATTAGAAATCGGCTCAAAGTTGTAACACTTTTCGTAAGTTGTGAGGTGAAAGAAAAATGGGGCGAGTTGCTGCTCTTTCGTTGCTCTGCAGAAACCTTGTGGTGTTGTTCGTGCTGTTGATCGTTGGTTTCTGCTTATTTCATGTCCAAATAGCAGGTGAGTCCTATATATACGTTTAAATATTAAGATGGTCTCATCGAATAGTCTCACATGAGTAAAATATGAATGTGGTCATAAACTTACATGTAACTATTCCCTTCACTTATCAAGACGCATGCGGACCATAAGTTCAAAGCAAATAATATTTTAATTGGGCCGGAGGTATTACAAAATGATATTAAAGTCGACCTCGCGTGATCACTTAAGTCATGTGGAAAATATGAGCCACGAGCTAACATGGGCTAACATGAATCTCGCTCAACGAGGATGTTGAGAGGAAAGATTGCAACGACCTAAGATGGACCATTTTGTAACACCTCCGGCCCAATCAAAATATTATTTGTTTTGAACTTATGGTCCGCAAGAATTTAAAATGCATCTTAAGAGGTGGAGGAGATAGTTACATATAAGTTCATTATTATTTCCGTATTTTATCCATGTGAAACTATTCGATGAGGCCATCTTAATCCTTAGACCTCATATCGTTACATATACATGTGTAAATCTTAAATAATTTTCAGCACTTGCATTCTGCATGCTAATGTTCTTATGATTTGATATACTGGTGTTTTTATTCCATTTATTACTCGTGTGAAACTAGATTTTTCATGCAGTTATTGATTTCAAGTTAGTTCTTTTGTTTACTGTCCCCCATTACCTTTTGCTGGAGCCTATGTAGATGACATATTTCTTACGTTCTGTATTTTTTTCTTTCTGCAGAAGCCCGACCTGGTAATCCAGCTACACCTTCAACTCCACTGTCAGGTCGTCCAACGGCGCAAGCTAGCCATCCTAGAACTGGATGTGGAGGAATAGGATATACAACTCAATGTCCTAGTAATAATCGTTCTCCCTGTTGCCGGCCCTAGTAGAGAACGCAAATAAAAAACTTTGTGCGTCTTTTTTAAAAAAAGAAAAAAAGAAAAGACTGCATCATCTATTGATATAAGCATCCGATGTGTTCGTGTAAAAAAAGAATAAAGACATGGATGACGTTATCATTTAGGAATTACGACCAGTTTGTAATGTTTTTTCCATCGTTTTTTTTTTAGAAATATAACTATCTTATCTATTGAAATAGCATTGAGAATTGTCTTTACAATATTTGAACAAGACCTTGTTAATGATTAAAGCTAGAGTTTCCGAATCTTCAACAACCACAAATGTGAGAAAAGATCTAATCCGTTACCTCGTAAACACTATTCAACAGGAGAGAAAATTCGTCGAAGAGAATCGCAACGACAGGTATCTACGTCAAGACATCAAGGAGACTTGTACACACCTCTAGCACCACATCTATTGTGGAGAAGAAAATGAAGAATGGAGAGGAAGAATGAGAGAGTGAGAGCCACACTTTTTTCATAACTCAAACATTATTATATAATGAATAGGGAGAGAAATTTTGTAACTTCTTCTCCCTCATTCATGATAAAGAATAATAAGTTATTATGAAGAGCAATACCGTTATGGTCATCCATTATACATATTAATCATATAATAACTTAAATATCAATGGCCTCGATTTATTTGATCACAATCGGTTCGATTCAATCGAGATTGTCAGATTGAATTAAGGGCATACTTTTAACTATTATCTAACAGCTCACATTTGCACTAAACTCAATACACTTTGAGTTCATATACTAACTTATCTTCTCAAGATGAAATAGTAATTTAATTAGTGCATATCATATGTATTAACCATGATATTGACCAAGTCTCAATCAATAACCGAAACACGTCAACGGAAGGAAGAATAAAACTAAAGAAAGAAAAAGTGCGGAAGTTTTGGATGGCTACATAATCTCTAAATGAATATTTTTACATCATAAGATCATAAATGTGGAAGAAATAAATAACTTATTAGACCCTGTAGTTCATGTGTTGTCTAGTCGTCTGAGCATCATCGCAGCATACCAACTCAACATCAATACTTGCCTGAGCCTGTGTTAATCAAACACAAGGGAGGAGGACCTCCCCTAAACTTTACAGCTTAGGGGGAACCATAAGGATATATAACGCATAACTTTAAATAGCATAAATCAGATATTGAAGGGTGTACTTATCTTGAGCGGAAGATGGAACATGGAATCATCATAAGTCATAATATGATATATCAATAAATGTCAATAATCAATAGAGTCAAATGATATATGGTAAGCTCAATCAATAGCATGCTTGAAAGTCATGACATAGGTAATAATAATAACTTGATTTGATATTCATGCTTGTTTTACTTATCCATATTTCGTAATCTTGAGTCATGCTTATTTTACTTATCCATATTTCTTAATCTTGTATGATACTTAGCAATCATGGTGACTTTAAATGCATTTAGATTTTTGGGGTATGCCGAGCAAACGATACAGCCTTGTGCGGGTCAATGGATGATCAAACCATGACCAAGGGAGCGACCCTTATCTTAAGACACTTGATTTGGATTGACAACCCATTATTTATCATCCATCTTAACTCATTAATCACTTTAGAATTTTGTTATTCTTTGTTCTTCGTACAATGGACAAAAAGAAATCGGATCTGATGAGAAAATCAAACCAAAACAATCGTTGCATACATTTGGGGCTGACAAATGTCATTCTGGAAGTCGACTCAAAACTTTTGGTGCAAGTCCTCTTGGGCGAATGCTCTTGCCCTTGGCACACCAGACATTATGTAAATGGCGTTAAGCATGTTTCTACATTTTTGAACCACTAGGAGATTTGACATTACTATCACCAAATAAATCAAGCTGCGGATTTTCTTACTAATTTTGCACGAATGATAATTTTGGGACAACCCTCCTGTGAGTCTTCGCCAATACTTATTCATGTTATGAATTAAGTTAAGTATTACTTAAGTTAAGTATCATCTCTTTGGATCAAGCTAATCTTCGCGAAAGAACAAAAATTATAATGCATGCAGTAATTGCTGGATATTATTTCTTGCTGAAGTTGCATTATTTAATGTTGTATGATATAGCAACGATTTGAAAGTTTTCAAATGCGTCAGTGATTACGAATCACATCTTGCTAGTTTTAATAGTTACACATTTCGATAAAAGTTTTAATCGCTCAGATCTTAGGTCGATCTTAAGCCAATTGTTAAGTTAACTTATGAAATAATTCATATACTTCCATATTCTTGGTGATAAAATGAGATTATGATTCGACGATGAAGTATTTGAAATATGTGATTTTGAACTTCGTAAGTTCAAAATCACACATTTTAAGTAAACGAATTTGATTACTTGGCTTAATGTTCTCCATTACAGAAATGATAAAATCAGATCGTAGTTGGATTCGTCGTTGGAAGGATAAACATGGCGTCATAACTGAGGAATATAAGGATGGTGTTGATGAATTCATTAATGTGACATATCAAAATGAAGGTGTTGCTTCTTTAAATGGTGAAATATTATGTCCATGCCGGAAGTGCAAATGTTATTAGTGGAAAGTAAGATATGATGTGCAGAAGGATTTATATTTCAACGTCTTCTTACTTACATACACCAATTGATTCTTTCATGGCGAAGAAAGATGGGCTAAAGAAACAAGTAATGTAGATACCGTTGTGGGCGACTCGAGCAATCCGTACAGGGACATGATACGAGATGCAATGTTAGGAGAAAATGTTGGCGAAACATTGATTGAAGAATACCCGAATCCTTCGGCTTCTAAGTTTTATAATCTTCTCGAAGAAGCAGATGAACCTTTATGGGATGGATGCGTGAAGCAAACTACACTTTCTGCGGTGGCACAACTAATGAACTTAAAATCAAAATTTAATATGAGCGAAAGTTGTTTTGACCGGATGCTTGCCATTATTAAGAGTATGCTTCCAGCTTCAGAAAAATTATCGGGATATTTTTACAAGTGCAAACGATTGATGAGATATTTAGGGTTTGAATATCAGAAGATTGATGCACGCCGCAATCATTGCATGTTGTACTACAAGGAAAACAATTCACTTATGAGTTGTTCTATTTGTGGCGAGCCCATATTCAAGCCAAAAAAGAATTCTCAAAGTTAAAAAACAAATGTGGCAAATACAATATTTAGATACTTTACGATTGTTCCAAGATTACAATGACTATTTCTTTTTGAAAAAATTGCATCATTTATGAGGTGGCATAGAGAAGGGGCACGTGAAGATCAAAATTCAATTACACATCCTTCGAATGCAGAGGCATAGAGACGATTTGATGCACTTCATCCGGCTTTTTATGCATAATCACGTAATGTTAGATTAGGACTTTGCACCGATGACTTCAACCCATTTGGCTCATCGAGTACTGCTTATTCATGTTGGCCTATTTTTGTGACACCGTATAATTTGCCTCCAAGCATGTGTATGAGACGAGAGAATATATTGCTTACATGTATGATCCCGGGTCCTCGATCTCCTGGTAAAAGTTTAGATGTTTACTTAAGACTTTTGATTGATGAACTCAAGATGATGTGGGAGGATGGCGTGATTACCTATGACAAATCTAAAAAGCAAAATTTCATTATGAGAGCCGCATTAATGTGGACCATAAGTGATTTTTCGGCATATGGAATGTTGAGTGGTTGGAGTACAAAAGGAAAATTTGCTTGTCCCATATGTGAAAAGAATACGAAATCTTTTTATTTGAAAAATTGTAGGAAAGTTTGCTGGTTTGATTGTCATAAGATATTTTTGCCATTGAAGAACTCGATACGCTGTGATCGAAACTCATTTAAAAAGAATACATCCGAGAACACTTTGTGTCCAACTCATTTGACAGGAAAAGAATTGATAGAGCAAGTAAACAAGCTTAGTGAAGTTTCATTCGGACTGAAGGCCGGTAGTTATAAGCAAATTGGGTTTGGAAGTGAACATAATTGGGAGAAAAGAAGTATTTTTTGGGAGTTGCCTTATTGGTCTTCAAACTTGGTATGTCATAACTTGGACGTCATGCATGTGGAGAAGAACGTATTTGACAACATCTTCAACACTATTATGGATGTTAAAGGAAGAACAAAAGATAGCATTCAGGCTCGCGAAGACATGAAATTAATATGCAAAAGACCAGAGTTAGATATCATTCATCTTCAAAATGGTAAATGCAAAAAGTCAAAAGCTACTATGTCTTTAGCAATGATCAAAGAAAAGTGGTTTTCGAATGGGTAAAACAATTGAAATTCCCCGACGGATATGTATCAAACATATCTCGTTGTTTTAACTTGGACAATGGGAAGATACACGGGATGAAGAGTCATGATTGTTATTTTTTATGCAAAGGCCGCTTCCAATTGCCTTTAAAGAATTTTTGCCAATGGCCATCTGGGAGGTTTTAACAGAATTGTCTATGTTCTTTAAAGAACTTTGTGCATCCATCGTTCGGAAAGAAGATATATCTCAGTTAGAGGCTTCTATTGTGATTATCGTGTGCAAAGTTGAGAAGATATTTCCACCTTCTTTCTTTGATGTGATGGAACATTTGATTGTACATCTTCCATATGAAACAAAAATTGCTGGTCTGGTTTAGTATCGATGGATGTATCCTTTCAAAATGTGCATGTTATATTTGAAAAGGAAGACGAAGAATAAGGCAAAAATTGAAGGCTCCATATGTGAAGCATATTTCATTGAGAAGGTGTCAAACTTCACTTCAAAATACTTTGAGCCACACATACAATCACGACACACCCAAATTCCAAGAAACGATGATGGTGGTGAAGGAGAAGTTGACATGAATATTCTATCCATCTTCATGTACTCATGTCGATTTCTTGGTGCAGGACGCAAAGTTATCTTGAATGACAGAGATCTCACCGCCGTTGAGAATTATGTTCTTGCAAATTATCTCGAAGTGATGTCATATCTCGAGTAAGGTAATTTGTTCTAATTTGTTATATAATTTAAAGTTAATTGTTGCTATATGATTGTATTAATTGAAAATTATAAATTCAGGAAATTCGAAGAATTACAGCGAGAAATTAATCCGTTAGTTTCAAACGATGAGTTATTGAAACTACGAGACTAACATTTTGCCGTTTGGTTGAGATGTGAAGTGAGAAATATTTTCGCTTGTTCTTAATTATTATAAGTTCTTAACTTTTAATAAAATTTTTAGTTATTTTTCTTGTAGGTTATTAATGGCTCAGTCATAGAGAACAAAATACGAGATCTCGGTCATGGTCCAAAGAAACAAGTTCTTAGCTATTGCGGCGTCATAGTCAATGGATATCGGTTTCATACAGAAGAATATAGCCGACAATGTTCAACTATTAATAGCGGCATATGTGTTCTAGGAAGCATGTACGGGGACGATGATTTTGATTACTACGGTGTTATAGAAGACATCCTAGAATTGTCTTATTTGGGAAAATCTAACAAAGTCGTGGTGCTAAAATGTCGTTGGTTCGATCTAGAGAAAGGAGTTCGGATCGATCAAAAGTTTAAATTGGTGAATATTAACCCTCGGTCGAGACTTCAGTCATACGATCCATTCGTATTGGTGGAACAAACACAATAAGTGTACTACACTAAGTATCCGTCGAAAAGAACCAAGGATGAATGTTGGGCGTCATGTAAGGTGAGGAGTAGACTATTCTTAGTAGAAACAATGGTAGATGACAATGAAACATCATCCGTACACAACGATGTGCCCATGGACGATTACTATCAAGAAGATAGAGTGAATGAGACGATTGATGTGGCCGATGGAGTTGAGAATTTTCAATTGGTCGATGATGCTGAGCCAATGGAAGAGTTCAATTCAAATGATCTCTTGGATGTGAACTTTGATAATTTCGTTGACGATGACTCGAACCAAAATTATAGCGACGATGATGAAGATGATGAAAATGAATCAGAATACGAAACAAGCGAATGAATCTCATAGTTATTCTAATGACATAAGCTTTTTACATTTTCTTAAGTTATATATGGTTACCGATAATAAGAGAAGTTTCTTTGTTTTTTTTCAATCATGATTAGTAGGGGTCGAGCATCTGGGTCATCTCGCTCTTCCAAGCGTTCACTCCAGATGAGTCAGTCATCACAACCACCAAGTAATATATTTATTGCGAGATGCTTACTTATAGTTGATTATAATAGTTAAATTCCTTTTTTAATAATATCAGTTCCTCTGCCGCCGACAGGGCATGTAGTCGGATCGTCACATAGTAGGCGATCAATTGGTGGGTCTGCTCAGCGTATCACTCCATGTATGTGACACATTGTAGGCAATAGACAGTAGGAGATAGAGTTTTTTAAATATTTTGGTTTTGTGACAGTTGCTCCACCGTCGACGGGGAACATAGTCGGTACGTATCGATCGCACGACGACGATTGTCATGTCACACCAGGTTATTTTTTGTATATTACATAATTTTATATATGAGCCAAATTTTATGTATTTTCTTATGATGACAATTGCTACCCCACCGCCACCGTCGAGAATACCAGACGCTTCACCACATTATAGTATTGGTGAGCGACATCTTAAGTCAGGTGATATATTTATTATTATTGACATTTCTCAATTAATTATATAAATTATTTTTTAATAATGTCAGTTGCTATGCCGCCGATAGCACAACCACCTGACTCAATTCATTCAGATGAGCGGAATGCCACTGAACATGCTGTACACATCAATCGAGGTGAGAATATTACTGTACATTTATCAATTATCACAATTTTAATTTGGTATGACACTAATGATTTATTATGTATTAGGGCTCGTAGCTGATGTCGGACCTTCACAGCCTACCCCAGCTGTACCGGATGATGATTCCTCTTCGAGTGATGAAGAGGGGTTACATGATAATGGGGTGGTCACTGTGAATAATATTGCTCGACCGTAAGTTAAATAAGTTGTACAAATTTTGTTATAGTTTTGGTTATCATTGAAAATTAATTCTTCTTTGTAATTGGCAGGACCACTTTTATACCCGCTAGTACCGTGCGGGATGTCAGTGCTCTCATTCTTTCCCACTTGTCGGAAGGGGCAGGATCCTGAAAAGATCTCACAATTCAAGTGCGGGATGACATCTTTCGAGCCTTTACGGTACGATCTTTTATTTGGGTTACATAATTGGATTTATATTTATTTTAAAATTACTAAGTTTTAACGTTCTATTTGTAGGAGGCAAATCAGTTTTATCCGGATCTTAGTTTAGGGACGATACGGAGAGCTTTTGAGGAGGTCGCTACGAAACGCCTTCAAAATCGATTATACAAGTTTCGCAAGATCATCACGTCCGTCGGCCTCACTTTGGAGCAGGGCATACAAAGATGTACATATTAGGCGCTCGGTTTGGGAGTCCCTCTATAGGAAGTGGTAAGTATTTATACTTTTACATTATTTTTATGAAAATTATAGTTTTGAAAGTGTAAGTATTTGATGTTCACAAAGGACGGATGAACGATGGCAAAGGAAGTCGAAAAAAGCAAGAGTTAACCGTCTTTCGAAGCCCGAGGCCCACATCCACAAAGGGGGATCGATGCGATTTGACGAGCATCGACGGCGCATGATAATTTACATATAAATTCAATTTATCAAACTTTTGACTTATACTTATGTTATCAAATTTGAAACTTTATTGTAGAAGGAGAAAGAAGACAGTCATGTAGACTTTCGTGTGGTCTATGAGGCCACGCATAAGAGTCGAAAGACAAACGACCTAGTCACGCCCATTGCTCGTAGGCTTCTGGTAAGTCTCATGATATGGTCATTTGGTTGTTTTCGTTAGTACTCTATTTTTTAAATACATAATGTTTAAATTTTATAGGATGAGTATAATGCGAAAATGGCTGAAAAGTATGGACATGATCTGAGTACTCAGCCACCAGGTAATATTTCTTCGTTGGTTTTGTCATGTTTTTAATTTTTATTTATTGATATATAATTTATATATTATATGATTGTATAATTTTTCTATTTCATAGAGGACCCTACTGTTTGGGAGGAGGTGGCCAGCACGACACGAGAGGGATACTTGCGTGGCCTCGGCACAGCCGCTCAGATAGCTAGGAGGATCAGAGGATATGCAGGAGGTGCATTTGCTCCGAGCTCATCCGCTGCACCTAATATGACGCAGCTATCACAACAGCTATCGCAGCAGTTATCGACGCAGATATCGCAGCAGGTGTCGCAGTAAGTATCGCAGCAAGTGTCGGAGCAGTTGTCGCAGCAATTGGCTCCGATATCGTAGGCGATTCAATGATTGATTTCGACACAGAATTCATCTCCGCGAGGTCATGGACCGAGCACGTCTGGCTCGAATGTCCAGAATGATAACAATAACTCTCAAACCTAGGATAGAAACAACCCATGAATACAAAAAATGCTTTTGCTACTTATAGATTTAGACATACATATAATTTGTTAGTTCGGTTTATTACTTTTCGTATTCTTATATTCAATATTATGACTGTGATGCTTTTATATTGCCTGTGATGCTCTTATATTGCCTGTGATGCTCTTATACTGCCTGTGATGTTTTTATATTGCCTATGATGAATATCAATGAATTTTTATATGCATTATATAATTGTATGGTTTGGGAAGGGGAAAAATGAGGATTGAATGGGTAAAAAAAATCTGTAAATGGCATCTCTATAGCATCCTATTCGCGTCGCAAAGGCTGTCGACGCTAAGTTAAATATATCATACTTAGCGCCATAGTTGCATCTCATTGACGACGCGTACACCATTATATTGCGTCACCTCAACGGCTACCTAGCATCTAGAGTAGCGACACGTGGGCATCGAAATAGCGTCTCATAGCTTGCTCCCCTTGTGCGTCGACTTAGCGACGCCTATCTTCTACGCACAGTCGCAAACCTCGCGTCTTAATAACGTCGAGATAGCATCAAGTAGTGGCGCTAGTAGCGTCCCATTTTCTTTGACTCCATTGCGATGCTAATAGCTACCGATATGCAGCGTCCTATTTTTGTGGCGCTAGATAGACGCCAATGAGACGCTCTTCACAACGGAGACATAATAGCGCCACCCTAGCGTCGCATATCTTGGGTCGCTAATCTTCCATTTTCTTGTAGTGTTAGCAATCATGGTGACTTTAAATACTTTTAGATTTTTAGGGTATGCCGAGCAAACGGTACAACCTTGTGCGGGTGATCAAACTATAATCAAGAGAGCGACCCTTATCTTGAGGCATTTGATTTGAACTGACAATTCATTATTTATCTTCCCTCTTAATTTATTAATCACTTTAAAATTTTATTATTCTTTGTTCTTGACGGACAAAAAGAAATCGGATCTGATGAGAAAATCAAACCAAAACAATCGTTGCGTACATTTGGGGCTGACATGTCATTCTGGATGTCGACTCGAAACTTTTGGTGCAAGTCCTCTTGGGCGAATGCTCTTGTCCTTGGCATACCAGACATTATGTAAATGGCGTTAAGCATGTTTCTACATTTTTGAACTGCTAGGAGATTTGACATTACTATCACCAAATAAATCAAGCTACGGATTTTCTTACTAATTTTGCACGAATGATAATTTTGGGACAACAACCCTCCTGTGAGTCTTCGCCAATACTTGTAGTTGGACAACTCTGGTGTTTATTTTAATAGATAACTTTATTTCCTTTAAAAAAAGATTTTTTACCGTGTGATAGAACTAATTAGTGTTCGAACTAAATACTTGTAACTTCAAATTTTAAATGAAAATTTTTAATTTCTGTTTTCTACTTAAAACTTTTAACCATTTAAACTTTTTTGATCCGAATCAATCCAAAGACTCGATTTTTTTTAATTTTTTTTTGTTTTCAGCTTATATTATGTATCAATGTGTAAAATAATGTTTAAATGTTGAACAAGTTATTTTATGCATTTTAAATAAATATTATATAATATTTTATATTAAATAATAGAAAAAGTAAGAAAAAAATAAAAAAAAAAATATGATGGTCGAGTAATCCAACCATCCGACACAATCCAATCCGACACAAAAAAATTTAAAAAAAAAAGGAAAAAAAATGGTGATCAGGTTACCCGATCACCCGAACCGATTCAACCCAACCATAACCGGATTGAGTTGGATCCGATCCATCCTTTCAAAATAGATTGACCGGATCCAATCAAAATCGAGTAGATCGCGTCGGGTTCGAGTCCGGAGTCAGGTAAAGTCAACCCGTGAACACCGCTAATCTTACTCTTTGTATTTTTCATTCCGCAGAAGCTCACCTTGGTAATCCAGAAGGACCTCCAGCTCCGTCGGGGTCACGTCGTCCAAACCAGTAGTTGGGACCTGGTCATCCAACAAGATGTCCATCTCCTCCCTCTTGCACGTAGTAGACGCAAATAAAGAAAAACCAACCCAAATAATAATAGATTAATTTCACTAGGAACTCTTAATAACGCATTTTTTATTTAGGACCAGTTTGTAACGTTTTTTTCCATCTTATTGGAGCATTATTCTTAGGTACACAATAAACTTGAATGAAACCAATCGCATGACGTTAGAAAATCTCCTTTGGACCTCATGCATGGACTATGTTGGTTCAATCAGTTTACAGATTGAATAAAAGAATTTCTAATGTGTGATCATGATCTCAGCGCTTTCCTTTTTTCTTGTCTTCTTTGATGGTTACCCAATGCGTTTAGTTTTAATGCAGTCCAATTTTAGTCCCATATTGCCAATTCTTTAGTTTTTTTTACGTAAATATTATTTTGGTATCTCAATACCATCACCTTCTTGATTGAACGTCTTTCTCCAAGATGAAGTTCGAAATCAATTTGTTTTTTATTTTACTGGACCAATTTATTTTACTGTTTTCTATGAGTATGTATATCTATTTTTGCATATTGATAGTCAGTATATATGCCAAAATAACCATCATTAGTTTTCTTCTTTTAAATACAATTAAGTACAGAATATTTTATATTTTTTATTATAAGCGAGATTTAGAAAACAATTAAACTAAAAATTAATTTGATAGTTAATACAGGTGGAGAATTTGCCTAAAAATTAAAAGGACATTATATGAGTTCTCTCTTACTCCATTTGTCCTTTTATATTTTATATATTATTTCTTTCTTTTAATATTTTTTTCGACTATCGAGATGATATCTCTACTAATTTTTATGATTTTACATGCAGATATGATTATTATTACTTGAACAATTTTAATGGTTTTGCGATTTTAAAATATCACAATCTCAATTAAGACCCAATTTATAAGTAGGTGTTGACAATCATTTTTTATTTTTTATTATTTTTAACAGTTTAAATTAATGTATAATGTACTTTGAGGAAATATTATTACACAATAAAATCAAATAAAATAAGGATAAAAATGAAGATGTTTTCTATGTCACCTCGTTTCCTATTTTTTTCACTATTAGATTTTTATCCAATTATGATAAATTATTTAAAAGATTCAATTTTAAATCGTTTGATGAAAATATGATGATATAAAAGATAAAAAAACAAGACTAAATAGAATACCAAATTTGAATGATTTCCACCTATTGACTACTCCCGGGTCTTAAACCTTCCCGTAATAAGACTTGAGACCAGATTGCCTGCCACCCAATTTTTTTACAACATTATGGATGCATGGAAAAATCTTCACGGGTAGCTTTTATAAGGAACCAATTGTAATAAAAAAAAATAGTTCATTTCAGATTTTAAAAGTATTTGTATAATAAGAAACTGAGCTTTATATACGTGTGTTGGGTGCAAACACTTTTCGTGAGCTGTGAGAAGGAAAACAAAAAATGGGGTGATTTGCGGCTATTCCGTTGCTCTGCAGAAACCTTGTGGTGCTGTTCATGCTGTTCATGTTTGGATGCTGCCTATTTCATCTCCAAATGGCTGGTGCGTCCATATATATTACATATACATGTATAATATATACATCTGTAAATCTTTCTTTTTCCTCTGGGACGTGTTGTCAAGAGTACCTTATAATTATTTGTTAAGACTATAAAGATAAAAAAAAATATTATTCTTCCTATTTATTAACCATTTAGAAAAAATTGACATCGCATTTAGGCTCACATGATATAAAAAGCAGCAAAGTTTACTTATCGCCGTGATAGATTCGACCTATCGACTTACTATTTTTTTTAAAAGAAAAACTGATAACATATATGATTTCATACTATTTGATTTGATATATATCTGTATTTGGAGAATTAGAAAAGTTGCATGACAGAAACTATAGATTCTTTTCTCTATGTAATTATCTTTTATTTTATCTTGGTTTTAATTTATGCAGTTATGTATTTCAAATTAGTGTTTCTTCTAACTGTCTCATTACCTTTTGCTGGAACCATGTAGATGACATTTTTTATTTCCTGTATTTTTCTTTCCAGCAGAAGTCGACCTGATCCAGAAAGTCCTCCCTGTTGCAAGTAGTAGAGGACGCAAATAAAAAAAAAAATTTTGCGCTTTTGTAGAATAATAATAGATCTCAATTTGAACTTTTAACAACGCTTTTATTAGGATCAGTTTGTATTGTTATTTTCCATCCTAGTAGAACATTATTATTAAATGATATAATGAAACATTTTTGCAGGACGTAGCTTTAATCTCAAGGATGAATCTGAGTAATTCGGATGAATCTGAGTAATTCGTGTGCCTCCTCTATTTTTTTGCAATTTCTCTACGATCTTCTCTTTCTGTTCTCGAATTTTTCCATCAAGTTTGTATTGTTATTTTCCATCCTAATAGAACATTATTATTAAGTATTTAACTACACATGAACTTGAATAAAGCTATGTCATGCAACCGATGCTAGAAAAAATCCTTTCGATCCCATGTCTTTGGATTCAATAAGTTTACTAATTGAATAAAAAAATCTATTATGGTCAATATTTCAGTGTTTTCCTTTTCTCTCGTCTCTTCATGATGATTACCCAATACTTTCAGTTTTAATACAACCCAAAATATTTTAGGGCTGAGCAAATCCGGGACCGGGTCTGAGTCTCAGCGGACTCGGTCTCGATCCGAATTATTTTGACCCGGTACCGGATCCGAACCTGGTCGGATTCGGTTCCGGGTCAGACTCAGCAATCCGGGAAAATCGCCGAGTTTGTGATCGGGAATAGATCGGTTCATCGTGCATGGCGGTCGGATCTAGCGCCAGTGGCCGATCCGACTGACAGGCGACCGGATCCGGCCGCTAGGCAGTTGGATCGGCCGCCAACGGCCAGATCCGGCTGCCTGACGACCGGATCTAGCCGCCAACGATCGATCCAATGACAGGCGACCTGATCGGCCGCCAGCTGTCAGATCCGGTGCCTGACGGCCGGATCTGGCAGTCAGGCGGCCGGAGGAGAGAGAGAGGAGTTAAGAGAGGGGAGGGCTGTCGGAGGAGTCAGAGTTGCCGCCGTCGCCGCCGCCGCGCCGCCGTGAGAGAGAGGGAGAGGGTGTCGAGCGAGGCCGAGGCGTGAGACGGTGAGAGAGATGGGAGAGAGAGAAAGTCGAGTATGAAATGAATGAAAAAAAGGGTCGGTGGGTTTATATAGCGAATATAAATCGGGTCATGTCCGGGTCGGGAATTTGCACTCCAGACCCGGTCCTGACCCGAAACCCGCCGGGTTTTTGACCCATTAGACCCGGGCCCGGACCGAGTCTTGTTCGGGCCGAGTTTTTTACCCGGTTTTCTGGGTGAGTGCGGTCCGGGTCGACCCGGACCGTGCTCAGCCCTAAAATATTTTAGTCCCATATTGCCGAACCAAATATACAATATATCAACTTTCTCTTTAATTTATCTTTTTAACTATGTAAATATTATTTTGGAAATCTTTAATGAGGCAAATATCTTAAAACAAATTACTGCCCCTCTCTTTAAGAGTATCTTTGGATTGAAGGTTGTGAAAGCTGAAATAACTCCTCTTTTATTATCGAATGAAATTATTTTTCTTGTTACTAAATTAAACCCTCTATCTCTCTTCTCTTTCTCTCTTTCTAAATTATTTTTTTCTCATGACTTTAACTATCATTTTTTACTTTTAAAAATAGATGAATAAAATAGTTGTAAAAAATAAATACTATAATAAAAATTGAAAAAAACAGGCAAAAAAAATAAAAGATAAAAAAATATATTAAAAAATAAATAATATAATAAAAATATTAAAGTAATAAATAATTATTACTCATTAGATATTATAAATAATTTATATATATAATAAAAGCTAAAAATAATCTTTTAGTAAATAAAACTCTCATTTTTCATACCATTACTTTTTACAACTTACTATTGAAACATGAACTTTCTAATGAAGAGTCTATCATCTCATCTCTCCTTACATCATTTCATCTTAGCTCTTTATTAGTTAATTACTAAATAGACCTTAATTAGATCGTTATTGATTAATTTTTAGTAAATGTTTGAGTTAAAAATAGTTATTATAAATATAAAGTGTAATTAACTAAATAATAAAAATAAAAGTATAAAATAAATTTTTTATGGAAAAAATTTTGTTAAAAATATATTCTTTAAATATTAAAAATTATTTTTAAATAAATTATATTTAATAAAATATTAATTATTAAATAAAATGATAAGTAATAAATAATATTATATTAATCTTATTATAAATATCTTATAAGAGAAATATTTGTGAAAGAGAAAATAAGAAAAAAAAAGAAAGAGAAAAACTAACATTAAGTACAGTGTCATCATTAAAAAAATGATCAAATGATCATGCGCATTGTCTTAAAAAAACTTGATAGATTCTTAAAAGAATTGAATAGGTTATGAGACAAGACGAATTTCCAAAAGATGAACAGATCTCTGCAAAACAATGAAATACACAATCAAAATAGGTCAGTCACATATTATTACTTGTGACTGATTCTCTCTCTAATGTCCAGAGCTTCCCTCTCTAATGACTAGTTTGCTTTCGTCCCCTTCGTCGCTTCCCGCCGGTAGTGCCACCCGCCGGCCATATGATGGCCTCATCCAATGCCACCTCCCATGATCCTCCATCTTCACTACCCCCTTTTCTTCCTACCCCAAGCCGAACGGATGTTGTTCGTTCGAGTGGTTCTCCTGCTGTCCCTACTCTCTCCCTCGCTAAACAACGTCTTCGCTTCGTGCATGTCTGTGTGTAGTTAGACCTCGCTGCTCCGGTGAAGCAAGGCACTTGGATCTCGCTGCCGGACGGCTCCTGATACTTCCAGCTGGTAACCTACGAAAACCTTCCCCTTTTTTATTTATGGCCATATTGGCCATGCTTTGGATCGTTGCCACGCAAGACAGGGTGCGCAAGGTTTGTTCCCTGCGGGGAAGGATGGAATGTTACTCTATGGGACTTGGATGTGATCATCTGCTTCGCGTCATCAGCGTCCGGCGACCTCCTCCGGGAACGACGACCTAACTGGGCACTCACGCAAACCGAGTCATCCAAGGTCCCCTAGTTTTGTCATCTTGCGGTTCAGCTCCCTGAATCAGCCCCGGGGGTATCCCTGACGCCCTAGTCTTGGCAGATCTCAGTCATCCACGTGCGGATCTTGAACTCATGCCTCATGTGTCCTCATCGATTTTGCCTCCATCCCACGTGACTGGCGGCATTGAGACGAGTGCAACTCTCGCCTCGTGCCTGATCTCTTCACATGTCCCTTGTGAGACAGATATCTCTCTGCATTTCTCGTATGTCGTGGCTCCTCCTCTTCATATGAAGACTCCTCAAACCCTAACTCTCCACCCTCCAAGTTCCTTTGGGGCAGCGAAGATACTGGTTCGCGCTGCCCCAATATACCTTCCTCTTCATCATCTATGTAGGAACTTGATTCCTTGGTCGCTTAGGTGCTGGAGCGCTTCAAATCCCCTCGGCGTGAGGCGAGGAAATTCAAGTCAAGCTTGCACTAGAATTGCGTTGGAGTTACCCCCATCTTCCCACTCAAAGCATCTTGGTGGCAAGAAAAAATATGCTAACTCTACATCACATTCTTGGTCTAACTCTCTCCTCTCTCTGGCATAGGGCTTGGAGGAGGCTCC
Organism: Pontederia crassipes; assembly: GCA_030549335.1. Classification (NCBI taxonomy): domain Eukaryota; kingdom Viridiplantae; phylum Streptophyta; class Magnoliopsida; order Commelinales; family Pontederiaceae; genus Pontederia; species Pontederia crassipes. The sequence goes on along the minus strand of CM060197.1, from coordinate 36,337,211 downwards.
CCCACCTTTTTCAAGTTAAGTATGCACATCCTTGCATGGAATTCCCGAGGTGCACTCCGAAGTCGTGTGCAGGATCGTCCTCGCAATCTTATTCATGAACAAAGTTCGGATGTAATCATTCTACATGAGAACCATACCTATGGAAAGTCTTCTGATCTAGTAATTAAACATTTAGGTAGCATTTTGATAGGTTGCTATTTTGAAGGTTCCGAAGCATCTGGTGGTATAATAATTGCTTGATGGCAAGGTCTTCCCACTGTTTCTGTGGCGAATTCCTCGAATCAATATATAAATGCAATTGTTACTATAGATGATTTTTCATTCTTGTTGTATGCTATTTATGATAGTAATTCCCCTTCTATTAGAAACGATCTCTGGCATTCCCTTAGTTCTCTAAATTTTGATGACACGCTTTTGCTTTTAATGGGAGATATGAACACAATTTGTTCCGTCGAGGAAAAGTGGGGAGGGTCCCATTCACATTCAAAAAGTCCATATTTGTCTTTTGTAACTTTCTACAAAGGTAGGGATTAACTAATATCCCACTTACAAGTATTCAACACAACTGGTGTAACAACTGTTCACAACATGCGAGAATAATGTGTAAACTGGATCGTGCTCTCATAAATTATCATTGGTTTGCTACATTTCCAAATCTTACCCTGAAGGCCTTAACTAGAGGCACCTTCGACCACTCCCCCATCCTACTAGATACAAATAATAAGTCTCATATGTCTAGAGCTTTTAAGTATGAACACTTTTGATTTGAGTATCAAAAACCTAGAGACATTGTCAAGAACGTCTAGACTAATAGAAATAACTCCACAACTATTCAAAAATTTCGAAATGACATTAAGAAATTAACCACCAAATGGAACAGCTCCAACCTAGGAAAATTAGAGAACAGGGCCCCGAAGGTCAAGCACGAAATTATGCAATTAGAATACAAAGATGAGAGGTAGGGTCTCTCGTACTATGAACTTAAATTGCTAAGGTTCAAATATAATCAACATGCATCTTTTTTGAGACAAATGAGCATAAAATGGTGGCAAAAATCTAGAGCTAACTGGATGGGATAAAAATACTAGATTTTTTCACCTTACTACTATTATCAGACACAAGAATAACCTCATCACTCAAATAAAAGATGAAGTTGGTAACACTATATCAAATGAAAATGACATTAAATCTTGCTTTGTGGATCATTACTCTAAACTTTGGGCTCGAGACCTACACCCCCTCCCCCTAACCTTAGTGATTGGCCAAGTCTGTTGACCCTTCTTGGTCTTCTATGCTTATTAATCATGTCTCTGTTAGGGATATCAAAGATTGCTTCTGGCATCTTGCTCCAGGTAAAGCTCCAGGACCTGATGGTTTCACATGTGAATTCTTTTGTAACTATTGGGACATTATTGGACATGATACTTGCAATGAGCCCGGGTTAGACAAGATGGAAAAAAGTACGAAAAAAAAGTACGAAGTCACTTAGCCGAGTCATATTCAATCCTTTTTCACTCATAATAATAGACTTTGAATTGGATCTGAACTCACTTCTATCACCTTCATACCCAAAAAATCCAATACATCCATGGTTTTTTTACTGTAGACTCATTTCCTTATGTACTATTATCTATAGGTTGATTGCAAAACTTTTGGCCAATAGACTAAAACACACTTTAAGTTTTCTAATTGATAATTCATAAGCTGCTTTTGTTCAGGATAGATCTATCCAAGACAATTTATTTCTAGTACAAGAGATCTCTCATTCTATGACCAAGGACAGAAAAAAGCATCTAATCCTTAAGGCAGATATAAAGAAAGCTTTTGATAGGGTCTCCTAGCATGCTATCTATATGGTTTTACAACCTAATGTATTTCCCTCCTAAATTTATTACATGGATCATGGTTTACATTCAATCTTCCATATTTACATGCAATATTAATGGGACCTTCTCTTCATAGTTTAAGAGTCATAGAGGTCTTAGACAGGGTGATCCCCTCTCACCCTACTTCTTCATTTTAGTGTCACAAGTTTTCTCATCCTTATTAAATCATCAAGTGGTTAGGGGTAGCATTTGTCCCTTTAAGGTTGGTACCCTATTTGTTAGCCATCTCCTTTATGCTAACGACTTAATTGTGTGTATGGTAGTCATTGCTGCAAACTGCACCAAACTAATGAAAATTTTCTCCCAATACAAGTTATTAACAAATCAAAAAATCAAACTACATAAATATGCTATCTACCTTCTCCCAAAGCTGAGCCTAAGAAGGAAAAATAAGATTAAAAGTATCACAAATATAACTATTGGCTCTTTCCCTTTCACATATATCTGGAGGCACCCACCTCCTATTAAAAGGCTAAATAGACATTCTTACAACCATATAATTACCAAAACACAATCTAAGCTTGCAGGATGGAAAATGAAAACCCTCTCTTAGGCAAAGAAAATCAACCTAATCAAAGCTACTCTTTCCCCAATTCCAAACTACTCACTTGGGTCCATCTACACATCAGTTGGTCTGCTGGAGTCCTTGGAACGTTTATCCAGGATTTTTCTCTAGCCATCCTCATGGGATAGGCAAGGTATTCACCTCATCAGTTGGCACACTACCCAATTACCTAAGTCAGATGGGGGCTTAGGTATCAAAACATTATCCTACATGAGATCTATCCTACTTGCTAAGTGTGATCCCTTCTAAACCAATCTGATGACGTATGTACCTCCTTCATGATTCATAAGTACGGAGTTCCTCACCCTTGGAATCCACATTTGGACTCGAATAATAAACATTATACATTTGCTTGCAGCTGGAAAATTCTTATGCAGACCCTGGACAAAATCAAGCTCGGACTATGGAAACATATTGGTAATGTCTCTACTACTTATGCATATTATGATTCATGGCTTTTGAATTTACCTTTCAGTCATATGCCTACTTTTGTAAATGTTGAGTCTCCTATTATTGGTTTAAAAATTGCGGATTTAATCACCTCATTGAATTGAAATTTACATCTTCTTGTTGACTTTTTTGCTCCCTATTTAATGGAAAGAATTTTATTTATTATTCTGCCTGCTACTCCCTATGATAATACTTAGGTGTGGACTCCAGAATCTTCTGGGATTCCTACTATAAAATCAGTGTATAATGTGATCAGTAGGCCACCTGTACCGCCGCCCCTTGCTGGATGGTCTAACTGGAAAACAATCTGGAAGCTCAAGATCGCCCCTAAGATTCATATTTTTTGTGAAAACTTGCTCACAACATATTACCTCTTTGCATTTGTTTATGCGATTCCACCCATCTATTAACCCTTGTTGTCCTTTATGTGGTATTACTATTGAGACAAATGTCCATATCTTTTTTTAATGTCATATTGCTTTTCAATTGTGGAATCGTTTTCAATCCTACACTAAATATAACTTTAGATTTTGTCATCAGTGGGGTGAAGGACTTTGGACCAGAAGGTCAAGACCTCCCGAACTCCAAGTCTTGTTCCCATCTTTAAACCTTGTATGCCTTACTTTATGGGGGATCTAGAGACTCATAAATGACTCCCTCTTCTCTTCTCGCTAGATAACCGCAGGGGTGGCTTGGTCACAGGTTCTGGCCCACTATCATGAAATTAATTTGCACTCAGATTATGAGAGAACTTCCCCAACAAACCATTCCTTGGTTCATTGGGAGACCCCACTGATCACTTGCTGATCACTATATGATTTTAACCCATTTTAGATGCAATTCATACATATGGAGTCCCACTTTTGCCTATTTTTGGGCCAATTATACTTGAAATGCAAACATTGTGATAACTAGTTGATATTCCTCATTTCATACTTAATTCCATGTGCATAGAGGTTCTGAAATGCCAAAATTCATTAATATTTAAATTATATACCAAATTATCATTTTGAGGACAAGTTATCATTCCTAAGTGTCAAGTTATCATTATTTTGAATGAACTTATTTTCAATGGTTTTCTTGCCCTAAATCCATCATTATCATGTATAAATCATATTTGGATAGTCACATCTTAACTTGTGCAAAGTTTTAAGTCCATTTGAACAAGTTATCATTTTTCAAGTGCCAAGTTATTGTTAAAGGGCAATTCTGTCATTTCGACATGCAAAACCATTAATTCTGCACAAGGACCTTAAGCAATCATCTTATTATTGTTCTAACTCATTGCTGGTCAAATTTCATCACATTTGGATAATCAAAACTCAAGTTATGATAAGTTATCGTTTTTAAGTCATATAAGTTATCATTTTTGGGGCACTCAAATTATCACTTTTAGGAATCTCATTCATATTTGATTTCTGACCTCACTCACTTGTCACTCTAATCAATTTGATGCTTGAAATGCTTTGAATCACTTGCATTTGGATAATTTCCATGATTTGTGACAAGTTATCATTCCGGGCCCCTTAATTCATTAATTTTGCTACAAGTTTTCATTCCTGCACAACACCTAATACCATTTGATATCTGAGCTAGCAACTATCATTATCCTAATCCTTATTTGTCAAAACACCATTCAAGAGCTTTGATGCTTGCTGTTTGGAGATTTGTAGCAGGGAGAAAGGTGACAAAAAAGGTGGAAAAAAGTAGGGGGGACCACTACTTTTTCCTGCACAAAAGGGAAGTTGTCACTGCTGGAATTTCTACAGATGGACAGGTGGCTTAATCAGGAGGATTAGAACATTTAGATGCTGATCAAAGGGTGAAAAGGAGTGATATATAAGCTGGATTTTTCTGGAGGAGAAGAGAGGCTGGTCATTCAAGGGTTTGGAGCAAGACAAGGAAGGGGGCTGCCGGATTTTGGAGCTATTGCCGAGAGCTTGAAGGAACCATGAATTGTATCTGTTTCTTATCCCATTTCATGTCAAATCTTGTAATTATGAGGAGCTAAACTCCATTTCTTCTAGGATAGGGTAGTAGTTTAGATTAGTTTTGGATGGATATGGACTGATTTGTAATCCTGCACTGAAATCAATTCTGGTTTTCAGATTTTAGAACTTTTCTGCACTGATTCATGTTATCATTAGATTCATTGTAAACTATGATTGAGATGTGTTATTTGATCTAATCACCCTTCAGAATGCATTAAGAGATAAAGTCAGATTTCTGGATTCCATTTAGTTGCAAATCTGATTTCTGAATTTGGTTTCCTGAAAATCTGATTTCCTATTTTTTCTGAATCTGATTTCCTGAACTGCAGAATCTGTTTGTTACTCTCAACCTGATTAATTGAGTCTTTGGAATGTTGGTATTGTCCCTATCTTTTTCAGAAATGAATCAAGATTGTTTGGGCAATCATTTGACTCAAACCAGATTTTCCACTGATTCCTGAACAGAAATCATAAATCTAATTTTTCTGGTTTTACATTTCTGAAATCTGATTTGTTATAAATCTGATCTTGTCATTTGAAGACCCTATTTGTATTTATAACTGAGAAGTTATCATTTGGTCTAACCCTTGTTCAGAAATGAATCAAGAATCAATGCCAAGTTCTAGATACAAACCCAATTAGAATTCTGATTTCTACTTTTTGAAATCTGATTTTTCTGAAATCTGAATTCTGATTTTCTTGGGTTGTTTGAATCTAATTGTCATTGGGGATTGAATTAATTGAACAACTGAGAGGTTAACATCTATCCCAATCTTGTTCAGAAATGAATTGAGAAGCTTTGACATTCCTATGATTCAAATCTGATTTGGTTTTTCCTGATTTGAATGAGTTGAATGAGTTGCTGATTTCTGATTTCCTAAAATTCCTGAAATTTGATTTCCTGGGCTTGGGATCTGATTGTCATCAAGGATTGGATAATTGAATAGTTGAGAGGCTAATATATGCCCTGATCTTATTCAGAAATGAATCAAGATCATTGACAATTCAGAATTAAAATTTAATTTTTCCAAAATCTGATTTCTTAGTTTGATTCTAATTCTATTTTCTGATTGTTTGGAATCTGATTTGCCAATTGTTAATCCCTATTTTATTCAAATCACTGAGAGGTGTACTCTAGGAATCCCTTGCAGTCCAGAGATGGGTCAAGGGGCATTTGGCAAACTTGAATTCCATCAATCCACATTGCTGATTTTTTCAGAAATGCTGATTTCTGTTTTCTCATTTAATTAACTTCTGATTTCCATTGTCAACCCTCATATTAATCCACTACTGAGAGGTAGTCTTAAGGGATTCTTTGAGATCCAGAGATGGGCCAAGGAGCAATGGGAATTATGAACTCATGTGGCCATATGTTTTGCATTTCCAATTGAGTGTGTTTGTGTGGATTTCAATTTATTTTTCAACCGAGAGGTTGATTTTGAATCTCCCTTGAATTCAGAGATGAATCATGGAACACAAGCACCATTATTGAGTATATTTTATCCTGATTTGGTAGATTGGAATGATTCCATCTTTTTATGATTGCAAATGCAAGTTATCATTCCAAACTTCCTTGAATTGCAAAAAAATCAGCATTGAACTTTATTTTGAGCCCAATGATAACTTGATTTTCAGTGAGGACCCTCTTTTGATTCAACCTAGCTAACAACTATATAATCATATATTGCTTAGTTAGAGGCTAATTGAGCTGTGGGAACAGCCATTTTCAAGTTGAATCAAAAGTTGGACATTTAGTGATAACTTATTCCATTCCATCCTTAATTAATTTAGATGAACCCCAAATCCTAGAAGAACCTTCCTCATAGATAGTTAAACATTTTTAGACTTCATTCTAGCATTTATAATTCAGTTTTGATAAATTTCCAAAACCCAAAAATCTGTTATCATTTCACTTTCCATAAAAAAAATCTGTTTTCACTTCCCTTTGAAAATCTATTTTTAGCCATTAAAATAGAACTAATTTAGATTATTTTAGGGTGCCTTAGACTTCAAATTCTTGTGGATATGACAACCTGAGTCTACTACAACTTACCTGTGCACTTGCAGCTAGTGAGTTGAGAGACCAAAAAAAATGAAAAATTGACATTTTCTTTAATTTCAGCAAGTTATCACTAGAAAACCCAAATATCACTATCACCCACCCGTGTGCTTCAAACTGAATGCATACGCTTTCTCCTAAGTTCCGGGGTGGGGGGAGTAGATTACGTGGTCAGAGACTCATCCTTGAATTTCTTTTGTGCAGACATGTCATCGTCGCTCTTCCACTCAGCGTTGGTTGCAGAAGTGTGGGCAATCCACTATGGTCTCCTTCACTGCATCAGAGGTGGCATCTCAAAGCTGATTGTTGAAACTGATTCCCTGATGCCGCCTATATCATTCAAAACAAAACCTTATGGCCCTGGCGCTTGAAGAACACATTTTGTGATATTAAAGGTGCAATTGCTACCTTTGAATACTTTGAGTATACTCACATCAGTCATTTTGCTAATATTGAGGTTGATTCTTTAGCTCATCTTGGCCTTAGATCATAAGGTGATCATCTTGGCCTTACATGTTTATGGGGAAAAGGGTCTGGACACCTATGAATAAGAACTGCAAAGGTAATAATTTGCCTCAAGATTTCATGAGCATATGGGATTATAAAATTGTGGAGGAGAAATGAAGGGCGTATGAACAACTATTCGATCTAGTTAGAACTATGGGAAAACACCCACGAAGGATTTATGAAGGAATTGGTACTTATATAATAGAAATATTTTGAAATACCCCACAACGGATCGTCGGAGGCTTTTTATAACGATCATCGGAGACTTTTTATATCACTTCAGACTCGATTACGTCGGAAAGAGAACACATTCCACAATTCAGTTTACTAATTCAGACGACATCGAAATGAATGTAATTAAACTAGTGTGACAATGTGACAACAATGGAGGGAGTGCGGTAGCCTGACAGCCTCCACAACATCGTGCCCACACCAAATGATGAAGTGACGAGCCTTTTATAAGTGCCATAACTGCACTTATAAGGAGTTAACACAACTCCTTACATGCAGTTATATTAACTGCATGCTAAGGCCGATTATAAGCGTTGTATGGACTTATTTTACTTTTTCAATATTTGAAAATATGAAAGAGATAAAAATTCAAAATACAAAGATAGTCTTATTCAAAACCCCAATTATCATATCTCTTCTCTCTCACTTCACATCTCGGAACGCACTGTTCTTATAGAGAGAAATAGAGATAAAGTCGCTTTTACATCTTCTTAACCCAAAAAATAAATGAAGGCGCAAGGTCAAATTTATCTTTGACGAAGTAAACCTGTAGCTAGATCAAACAAAGGCTTTAGTTTCAGTACATTTCAAGAATGTTTTTCACAAGATTTTTACATATGTAAGAAGATCCCAAGACTTTAGTTTAAGTAAGAAGATTTCTACATATGTAAGAAGAATATTTTTTCCTTATGTCGACATGAGGGACAATTATGGTGCGCGGGGTGTTTTATCCATTCTAAAGTAAGGGCACATCTCAAAAGCACACAATATAAACTTGGCTCAATTATTCATATCAAACTTACAACACAATGCATGCTCATTTTATCACTCCTCGATGAACTGTAAGGCATACACACTTTTCCAATAGTAAACATGCATGGAACTAGTAACTCAACTAAGTGCAGAGATCCTGAGAGTCAGTAGACTAGGTTTTCATTTCAGCGCTGCATGGTAGGACCAAAACGAATCAATCTTGGTTGAGTCAACAAAGTTGAGTACCAAAGTTCCACAGGTACTACTAATCTCGAGTTCAAGATTTGGAGTCATCATGTTTGTCAGGATCATTAGTACTCTATTTTTTCGACTCCAGATTAATAAGACGTTAATAGTCTCGGACACCGGGGACTTAGGTCGGCAGCTCAAAAAAGTAATATAGAAAAACTAAAGATATCAATTATTAGGAATGAATATAATTAATTCAATCCATAATCCAATCATGAAAATTCATCATTCATGGTTTAGATCAAATATAATTAATTCAGTCCATAACCGAGAACCCAAAAACATAAGTCTGGAAATCAAGTGATTAGAAGAGATTATTGGATTTATTGCATTCAGGTGTGGGAATTCCCGCCCATCATTCCATGAATAGATAAATTTGGAACATATATAATTCATTACAAAGTACCAAATGACTGATGTCAAAAATATTAAGTAGCTTAAAAAAATATTAAGTAGGACATGAGACCAAAACTTAAGAAGGCACCCACATTGCTATAAGACCTAAGCAACTAAAGCAGGTCAATGCAACTAACTAAACACAAGCCAGAAAAATCATCCTCAGAAGTAATATTAGATTACAAATCCTCCTTAAAAGCATATGAAACAATGTTGCAAAACTTTTTTAATTGGAGTTGACACATAAGAACCCAATAAATAAATAAAATGTGGGATCGTAACATTTTTTTATTTTGAATACATCTTTCAAACCTCGAAAATTTGAAAACCATCAAATTATAAGATACCTAATTTATCAAACAAGAAAGATTGCAAGGTGAAACTTTAGTTACCAAACTTATATTTCATCCAATAAATTGCAAGATTTTTATTTTTATTGTAAATTGGTTATTCAACAAATTGCAATTTTTAATTGTTTTGTAACTGTAAATTTCAATTAAAACCAAATTTATTCTACGTATTTAAACCCATTTTTAATTATATATTTGGCAGTTTAAATTAAGGTATAATTTATTTTGAGGAAATATTATTATAAAATTATGAATTCTAACTTGCTGACTCGGGTCTCTCCCTATTAAGACTGGAGAGTAGGTGACTTCAACTATCACAGCTGATGGATGGGTCACATGTAAACTCTTTCGTTCTTTTTTCCCATGGTTTACTTGATGCTATTTATTTATTACACATTCTTTCGGAAATTTTTAAACACAAAAATGTTGAAGCAATTTAAGTTTTTTTAAAATCAATCTTCCAGATAGCATATTTTGGAATATCCAGAAAGCTAATTGTATCTAAATAATTCAGTTTGTTGATGGGTATGTTTACAATTAATCGACTTTTTTTTTGCATTTTCCGTACCAAACTGAATAGAAAAAATATAAGTAAATATCCTTTGCAATTCCAGTATATAACTGAGTAGAAAGAATTATGCAAATTTCCTTAAAAGATATATAACGATGTAGATGACACGTTTTTTACTTCCTGTATTTTTTTTTCCCGCAAAAGTCCTCCCAACTCCGTGCGGGTCACGGCCATATGAGAAGTGGGGGTCACGGCCAAGAAGAACTCAGTGCTTTTGCTAATGTACACAATAAATTTTAATAACAAAATTTTCATGTATTAAGGTATCATCTCTACTAACTTTTTATTAGTAAGCAACATTATTCTTAAATTTATGATTTTACATGAAGATATAATTATTGATATGACTTGAACAGATTGAATGGTTTTGTGATTCTACATTATCACAAATCTCAGTTAAGACCAAATTTATAAGTAAGGTGTTGAAAATTTTTTTATTGTTCTTTTTAACAGTTTAAATTGATGTAAAAGTTATTTTCAGGATATATTATTATAAAATAATAGAATTATGATTTTTAGTTTGCATCCATTGACTTTTAGGTCATAGTCCCACCCGGTGTCAAAAATATCTCCGTATTATGACTTTTAGTTTGCATCCATTCACTTTTTTTATTACTGTTCGAAAAAAAAACGTTTACGAAATCGATGGCCTAAAAATCAAATAAAAATAATTAATTTTTGTTTATATCTTAAATCTTTTATATATATAACAATGTTAAGTTTGTTTTTTTTATTGGGGGGAGATGACGTGATACTTGAGAAGCAAATTAACTATTTTCTTAATGCTTCTATCAGTTAATAAGTTTATATACTTTTTTTTTTACTGAGGTTGTTGCGACTTTAATTTCTCTTATAATTAAGGAACCAATCGTAACATTTTGTAATAAAAAAATACTTCTTTTCAGAACTCAAAAGTATTTCTACCATAAAAAAAACTGAGCTTTATATACATGAGTTGGGGAGCGGAGGGAGGATCATTGATTCATTGCAAACACTTCTTGGTGCGTTGTGAGGAGAGAAAAATGGGGCGAGTTACTGCTGCTCTTCCGTTGCTGTGCAGGAACCTTGTGGTGCTGCTCGTGCTGTTGATAGTTGGATGCTGCTGCCTATTTCATCTCCAAACGGCAGGTGGCCATCCATATGTATAGGTATACATATACATACACATATACATAATATATAGATACGTCCATACGTAAATGTTTCTTTAGTTCCTCTATGATGGATGTGCTTAAATAATTTACAGTACTTTCATTCTGCATGCCTCTCAATTGTATTTGTGTCTTAATTTGATATGGTATTGTTTTGAGAATTTGAAATTTTCCATTTATTATTTGTCTGAAACTAGATTTCTCTTTATGTAATTGTCTTCTCATATTTTATATCAATTAGTTCTTATGTTTACTGCCCCCCATTACCTTTTGCTGGAACCATGTGGATGACATGTTATATTTCTTACGTTTCTGTATTTTTTTTCTTTCTGCAGAAGCCCGACCTGGCAATCCAGTAGGAACTCCATCTCCACGGCGGCCAAATGGTCCAACGCATGGCATTTAGCTCTCCTGCAAATGGATGTATAGAATATGGAGGAGGACCTCGATGCCGTCCAATTCCAGGAGGACCTCCAAACTCCAAGTCCAATACAATCCGATAATCCACCTCCTCCCTGAGAGGAATAAAAAAACTTTGTGCTTCTCTATCTCCGATGATGATCTCTGATCCATCGTATAGGAATTATCATTTAGGAATTAGGACCAGCTTGTAATGTTATTTTCCATCTTAATGGAACATTATTATTACGCACGTATGGAGATTCGATCAGTTCACAAATGTAAGGAGAAGAGAAAGTTCGAAATTAATTTGCTTTTATTTTAACTGGACCACCTTGTTCTCCAAACATTCATCCTTTTTTATAGTTAACATTAAGTACAATGTTTAGATTAGTTGTAATCATCATGCATGCGTAGATTTTTCAGTCTTCACAGGTAGATCGGGTGGTCATCCGAGTGGTTATAAAAAAATTTGTCAGATGCTTAAATGAATTGAATAGGTTCTCTGACATGAAGAGTTTAAAAAAGATATTGATCAGAAACCCACTTTTCTAATAGTAAATGAGTGCATACACCCTGAGAGCTAGTAGACTAGGTTTTTCAATCCACTTTCTGATGTAAAACACGAGGTAGGCCATTACTATTCAGCGTCACATGGTAGGTCTATTTCTCGAGAGCTGAGCAAATTCGGGATCCGGTCCAAGTTCAGATGGACCCGGTCTAGGTCAAGAAAATTCGAATCCGGTACGAGATACAGGTCTGACCCGGTAAATCGAGAATGAGACGAGTTTGGACCGGGAATCATCATTTTGAAAACACCAAAATTATGTTTGGAAGAAAGAAACAAATAGTTACTAAAACATAAAGGCAATGACGTTCTAAATTGATCAAAGTAAATTGATCAAAGTAATCAAGAAATAAACAAAGAGCATACACTTGAGCATCCTACATCAATGTTTTTCTCATAGTTAAAATTGTTTACATTTCCACGGTGGCACAATTTGAGCACAACTTCTAAATAGAACTAAATAGAAAAAATAAAGTGGTTCCTTGAAACTTAGAGTTTAGATCACATTGGCACATTCTAAATTGAGAGCTTCTTCTCTAGTCTAGTCTCTACTTCCATCAAAGCTCCCCCACTCCACATATGAAGCACATGTCGTCGTGTAGATAAGATAGAAGATTAAGATTAGACAATGGAGTCATAAAAAATTTGCAACAACAAGAATATTCTAAAAGCATGATCTCTTTTTATCTATGCGTGCACTCATAGAAAATGGAAGAATCTATAATTCAAGTTTAAGAAAACTTGGATATTGAGATAAACGAACTTAAACATTTTCTTAAGTTTTGATCCATACATGCACTCATAGAAGTGGAAGAGTATATAATTCAAGTTCAAGAAAACTTGGATATTGAGATAAACAATCTTCATAGTTATATGAATGAGGGAATGATTTTGTTGCTCCTTGTAAGCTTTGTGCCAACATTTTTTTCCCTTCACTTTACTGTTATGCGGGAAATTTTTGCATCTTATTAAATGTTTAAATAAACTAGTGGTACCATGCTTGTTAGAGTCTACAGCAAAGTCATTTTTTACAATATTTGCTCCTTGCTTTAGCAAGTAAACTTTTCAAAAATGATTTCAAGCTTTAGATTTATTTTTACTAGGCTTCCTCTTAACTACCACTATTTGATTGGCAGTATCATTAATTCCTTCTACATTATTTGAATTAGATTGTGCAGACTCGATGATGATATCATCCGAAGTAGGATTAGACCCAATATCAGTCATTGCATTATCCTCCATTCAAAAAGTTTGTACGCTGATTGTGACAAAAAAATACAAATATAATTAAAATTATGAGCAAAGGTACTATTTCTTTTTATCGAGGCAACCATTCCATTTTTTATTTCATTTTATCATAAAATTAATAAGTTAGTAGGTTGATTATAAAGAAATAATATGCCCAGTAACTCATTAGATTTATGATAAAACTGAAAAAAAAAAATCAAGAATGGCTGCCTAGATTAGAAGATTATTGATGCATGAAATTTTACTTTTATACATTACCATTTTATACTTAATCAGTTAATCAATGACATCAAACTATCAAAGGACTACTATGTTGCATTGATAAAAACATACAACAATAAAACACTTCTCAACAATGCATCGCTAAACATCACGAAATTCGAAATTCAAACATATAAAGTATTAACATAAAGATAAAAACATATAGAGGATTAACGAAATTCAAACATAAACATCACCAAATACAATATAATTTGCTCAGCTTCAACACGAACAAACATTTATGACAACAATATAAAGCTAGACATTTACGACAATCATAAAACTAAACACAAACAAACATAAGTACCTGTCACAAGATGTAATTAAACAATAAATCTACAAGAGTGTCACAAGATGTAATTACACAGTAAATCTAGCAGAGAGCCTCACAGGAGATTCGGCGGCGGGTCGGTAAAGAAAGCGTACCACAGAAGTTAGATATCGTCGACGGTAATGGATGATTTTATTAGTATATATATTGTATTATCATAGCTTTTATTAGTATATATCATTATTCTTAAATGGGTGATTTTAAATGCATATATAATTATCATTACATGAACTGACTTTCCAGTAAATTATCGCAATCTCAATTAAGACCAAATTTATAAGTAGGCATTGAATACCATTTTTATGTTTATTTTTAAAAGTTTAATTACTATCTAATTTATTTTGAGAAAATATAATTATAAAATAAAAATAATAAAATTATGATTTGTAACTTGCATCTATTGACTCTTGGGCGATGTTTTTAGAACCGGACCAGACCGACGGATCCGACCGGTTCAATCATGAACTAGCTGCCGGTTCGGTCCGGTCCGGCTATATGTACAAAATTAATTTTGATAAATAACTGGTATGAACCGAAAAAATAAGAAAAATTAGGTTGAATCGGTGGGTTCAACCCACTTTTTTAATTTTTTTGTTTTTAATTAGATATAATTCTTAAAATATAACGGCATGGAAAGCTCATAAGTTTTTTATTGGTTATGATTCTCACTCTATCTCTTGTTATTTATTATGCAAATTTATATTGGTACTTATTGTCGAGAATTATTTGAATATACACAACTTTAATTTTTCTTGTCTAATTATAAACTTATATTTATTTTATAGGTGCAAATAATTTTATGTATGGAACATTTATTTTCTTTTTTTTTTATTAGCTGTCCTAGAAGCAGCGTCGATCGTCCAACCTACGAGTGGATCGAATCATCGACACACCATCAAGTACGACTAATTTGATATCTTCCCGGGACTATAGTGGATGACGCTCTCAACAAAAAAATTTTATGTTCACAAACCTTTGCTTAAGCGGTGAAAATCTCATATCCACCCCAATCCGATGGAACATTCAGCAAACCTAAGTCCCTTTTTTTTCTTTTAGTTCAATAAATCATTAGATTATATTTGCAGCAAAAATTTCAAATCATCATGTACGGACCATTCAATTTTTGGATGAAGTGACTTCTCTGATAAAAAAACGAAATATTGCATTTTTACCTTTTTTTTTGTTTATTAAATTAACGGCCTCTCCTAAAAAATCGAGATGCGATCAAATACAAGACACTGCCTGCCACCCACTTCTTGATAGCATTGTAGATGCATGGAAATGTCTTCACGCGTAGTTTTTTGACCGGGTGATAGAACTACAACCGCATTGTTTTTAAAATACGTAATTAGTGTTTGAAAAAAATTACCAAATTGATAATTTAAAAAAATAAATGAAATTATCAACTTTTATTTTCAACTTAAATATATTTTATAATCGGATTAGTCAAGTGCTAAAATAATTTTGAACATTAAATTAGTTAGATGCTAATAATTCGTAGAAAAAAATCTTTTAACCATGTTCAGCTTTCTTTTTCATTATTGGCTTAATGTAATACTTGAGAAGCAAATTAATTCTTTTTATAAAAAAATACTTCTCTCAGCTAATAAGTATATATACTGTTATTTTTTTACTGAAGTTGGTGCAACTTTATTTTTTCTTATAAGGAACCAATGGCATCATTTTGTAATAAAAAAACATTTTTTTTAGAAAATTAATTTACAAAATATAAAAAAACTGAACTTTATATATAAAGCATGTGTGAGGGGAGTGCACTGCACCGCGAGGTTGATTGCAAGCACCTTTTGCGAGTTGTGAGGAGAAAAAAAAAATGGGGCGAGTTGCTGCTCTTCCGTTGCTGATCTGCAGAAACCTTGTGGTGCTGTTCATGCTGTTCATCGTTGGATGCTGCCTATTTCATCTCCAAATGACAGGTAAGTCCATATATATATATATATATATACATACATAATACGTCTATAAATCTTTCTTTATTTATATATATACATACATAATACGTCTATAAATCTTTCTTTATTTCTCTATGACGTGCTTAAATAATTTTCAGTGCAAATGTCTTTAGAAATTCCATTTATTGTTTGTCTGAAACTAGATTTTTTTTTTCTTTATGTAATTATATTTCTTATATTTTATATTAATTTTAATTTTACGTAGTTGTTCATTTCAGAACTATGTAGATGATGTTGTGACAAGTGCTCCTCCTGCTCCATGTAGAGAATTTGCAACTCCATGCCGTCGTCCCTGCTGCAAGTAGTAGAGAACCTAAATAAAAAAAAAAGCTTTGTGCTTCTCCTTTTCCGATGATGATCTCTGACGCATCGGGAACTTTTAATAATAGTAGTAATAATAGGTCTCACTGGGAACTTTTAACAACGAGTTCATCATTTAGGAATTAGGATCAGTTTGTAATGTTATTTTCCATCTTGGTGGAACATTATTACTACGTACACAGTAAACTCGAATAAAAACAATCTCATGTAATCGATGTTACGAAATCTCCTTTCGACCCCATGTATGGCGTTTCGATCAAGTTTGCAAAAAGTCTGGGAGAAGAGAAAGTTCGAAATTAATTTGCTTTTATTTTTTACTGGGCCAACTTGTTCTCCAAAGATTCAACTTTTTTTATAGTTAACAATAAGTAGAGTGTTTAGATTAATTGGAATCATCATGCATAGATTTTTCAATCTTCACAGGCATATCGGGTGATCATGCGAGTGGTCATAAAAAAAAAAACTTGATTGATCTTGAAGGAATTGAATAGGTTCTGAGACAAGAAGAATTTCAAGAAACCCACTTTTCTAATAATAAATGAGTGCAGAAATCCTGTGAGCCAGGAGACACTTTTCAATCGTCTTTCTGATGTCAAGCACGAGGTAGCCAGGCAGGCCATTACCATTCAACGTCGCATGGTAAAACCGATTCTTAATATTTTATATTAAAAGTTGAAATTAAATTTAAGAGTGAGCATTTAATATTTTTGTTGAAAAGATAAATATCATTTTTAGTTAAAGAATAAAATTGTCATATATTATTAATTTCATACTTATTCTTTAGTTTACTTACTTTCATCCAAAGACTGCCTAGAATAATAATTGGGAATATTATGTTTATCAAGAAAACACAAATACGAATATCAACAAAGAATATCACATTCACAAGCATACAATTCTCTATTATTATCATCTATATTCCGTAACCAAATGGTAAAAGAGATTGAATAGGCTCTGAGACAGAAAATTTTCAAAAAGATCTGATCTCTGCAAAACAATGAAACATACAATCAAAATAGGCCAGTCACATAACAAGCACATCAAATTTTGACCTTGTAAGGCTTCCAAGTTTTTTCTTTCATTTTCTTTTCATTTTTCTTTTTCCTTCTGTTGATTACAAATGACTGCAGAAACGAATTCAAAGAATGTGGTGACATATTTCTGGGGAAAAGGGACTGTGGGCGCCTATGAATAAGAACTGCAAAGGTGATTTTGCCTCGAGATTTCATCAGCATATGGTATTATGAGTTGTGGGGGAGAAAAGGAAGGACGTATGAACAACTATTCAATCTGGCATGTTGCTTCTTTTCTATAGTTAGAACTATGGGAAACACCTATGAAGGATTTACAAGGCGCAAGGTCGGATTTATCTTTGAGAAAGTAAACCTGCAGGAAGATCAAACAAAGACTTCAGTTTTAGTATATTCCAACAATTTTTTTCACAAGATTTCTACACATGTAAGAAGATCTGAAGACTCGAAGAAGGGTGTAAACTAAAAGAAAAGCTCTTTTATTTATTTATTGCTTTGTTTCCGAATTGGAAATGAGGGACAATTAGGTCCACGAGGTGTTTTATCCATTCTAAGCTAAGGGCACATCTCAAAAGCACACAATATAAACTCTCAATTATTCATATCAAAGTTACAACACAAAGCATGCTCATGCTGTCACTCCTCAATGAAATGTAAAGCAAACACACTTTTCTAATAGTAAACATGCATGGAACAAGCAACTCAACTGAGTGCAGAAACCCTGAGAGCCAGTAGACTAGGTTTTCAATCATCTTTCTGATGTAAAACACGAGGTAAGCCATTACCATTCAGCGCCGCATGGTAGGTCCTTTTCTCAGCAAGTCCGATATCTGAAAGTATCAAATTACCCTGCAAGTAAAATAGCTAAAAAGGTCAATTATTAGGAAATGAAACTAATATTCTTTAAATCAACTAAGAAGAATCATTCCTGGTTTAGATCAAATATAATGAATTCAGTCCATAACCAAGACCCAGAAATATAGGCCCGTCAAATTCCCGCCAATCATTCAATGAAAAGATAATTTCAATGACAATCCAGTCTTACTGGAATAGATATTAATTCATTACAAAGTACCAAGTGATTGATGTCAAAATTACTAAGTAGGAAGTCAGGGCAAAAGTTTAGGACTCATTGTGATAAAAGACATAAGCAACTAAAGCAGGTCAATGCAACCAACTAAACACAAGCGAGATAAATCATCTTCAGAAAAAAAACATTATTTCATTAGCAACTACAAATCCTCCTTGAAAGCTTCAGTATTGATATACGAAAGCATATAAAGCAATGTTGTCAAACTCGTAAATCGGAGTTGGCACAGATGGACCAGATAAACATGTAAAACATGGGATCATAACATGAATCGTCGGATTGTACCATTTTTTATTTTGAATTGTATATACCAAAATTAAAAATGAAACATTCTAACATATCCTATTCTTTTTCATTTTGTGTAAGTTTTTTCTTTAATACCCATTCGGATTGTCATGTCAATAATTAAACAAAACATCAAATAAAATCAGACACATGAAAATGGATTCTTTTTATCATCAAGAGAGCCTTAAGTGAATGAACAATCTCTTAATAAAAGCTTAATAATGACAAACAATATTATGAGAAAAAACTGAACCATGTAAAGGAATAAAGCAGAATTTACAGATGAAGAAATAGGTAAATATTCTACCATACCACCAACAATCACAATTCTATACGACTTTACAAGCTCCATGACCAAAAAATTTCAGCTATCATGTAAATTAACATAACAAAATTATTTGAAAAGTTTGTGGAACCAAAACTTCAAAAACTTAACATGCTTTTCTTCTTAAGTTGAAAACTTGATAAAAGAGGTAAGTAGTTTATACTTCCAAGTGCCACAACAAAATAAGTCAGCTTAGCCTTCTCAAAAAATAAGTCAGCTTTGATGTAAGTATTCTTGAAGATGAATCAAACTTCAATGTCAAGTAATTGAAAGTTTAAGAGGGGAAAAAAACAAGAATATACCTCCGTAGCCATTAATTTCCGAACATTGTTAGCATACAGTCTTGGATCCTCTTTTTCTTGATCAGAAGGATAATATACAGGCAATCGAATCACCTCAATATGATTAACAATTTGACAAAGAAGGAATAGCACATGGCGGGCCTGCAGATTTTCATGCAATTAATCATACAAAAAGCATGAATAGCAAGCTGACACAAGACAAGTTCCATGGCAATGGATCCAAGGGAATACAAAATACATGGCTGACTACTCAAATTATATGCAAACATATCTATACAGCATGCCCTTATAAGATGACCTTAAACCACAACTAATAGTTTATCTGCCAACATGTTCTTTCAAGTGCTTCAACTAATTATGCCAATTAGATCTAGTGTTCAGTATCCTTGGTCGCAGATGCAGTTAGTTAAGGTAGAAATGAAGTATTATAAAAGTGAAAATTACTTACGTATAACAAAACAATTAATATATTTTTGAGAAGAAAATATTTAAATTTTAACCGATTCCTCACCCCTGACATGGAGTCCCACGCTGGACTGAATCTGCTGTATGGATATCTTAGGATTACAGGGAGTACCGGCACTTTCGCCAAAAAGGCACCACTTTTGAATGGAAGAAGGTAGTCTCCATTTGTAGTTGTGCCCTCTGTAGATGACAAAAAAGTAATGTTAGAGCAATGGTTTCATAGAATTGCATTGACTAAACAAAGCTGTTGCTATGCAGCCAATGTCATGATCAATACAGAGAAGATTGATAAAAAACGACTATTATGTTTGTAATTTTTTTTTGAGAGCGTATTATGTTTGCAAATAAGTAATTTAAAAATTTTTATCTGATGTATGTTTGCCAGCATAACTCCACCTATGTTTTATAGCCGGTCCCAAGCCCGGATAAAGGAGGAGTTGTGTTAGGCCCCGACAGCCAGCGTAAAACTCTGTCGAATCTCATGAACATGAATCAACGAATATACGGAATGGCGTCGTATTATCCATGTAGCCGACCCCACCTAGTGGGATAAGGCTTTGTTGTTGTTGTATGTTTGCCAGCATGTAAAACATGCATACAACAAGATATAGCTGAAGCAAAGGACTGATGCAGAATGCAGAAACACATTACGTTAGAAAGTTTGACCCCTGCAAAAAGAAATAAATATTTTTGCATGTTCTGGACGACCATTGGCCTTATTTAGATGGATAATTCATAAACTTGTTTCCCCTCATGTTAAGATAATAGTTGTGTCCTTGTTACTAATATATGTTGACCATTTTCTTACGAATAGATGTCAATCATTTTGATTAAATGTCGATCATTTTAAGACAACATAACATGCATACAAAGGTTGCAGGTTGAACTGGCACCAGCTCAGAACTAAATGTGATTAATGTGTAGGAAAGGTCATAGAATGCCAATGTTTCCCACAGAGCACTGAAAAAAAAAAGTTTTCATATAAACACAACCAATTAGCAAATTTATATTGATATAGAAATTTTACCAACAACTCCGCCTATGTTTTATAGCCGGTCCCAAGCCCGGATAAAGGAGGAGGGTTGTGTTAGGCCCCGACAGTCAGCGTAAAACTCTGTCGAATCTCATGAACATGGATCAACGAATAGTAGCCGACCCCACCTAGTGGGATAAGGCTTTGTTGTTATTATTGTTGTATAGAAATTTTACCAACAACGTGTAAGAGTTTATCTTCCTAATCTCTTTTTAAAATCAGTGCTCGCCTGTTCATTTGATGGTCATCTATTGAAATGACTGAACAAGGATGACTTCAAAATAGATAAATAGCAATAGAAGAAAAGCAATTCAAGAAGCTTGAGTTCTAACTATTCGAGTGTTCCTTGACAGTGTATGATAAGAATTCACCAATACGAGTTTTGAGAAGAAAGAACATGATAAGACAGTGGAGAATATGGTAGAAGATAGCTGTCAGTTTCTCAGAAACTAAGGAGAAAGTGGATGCCCACCCCACTATCTCCACTAGTTTGCCAACTACCTTCCAATTAGCCATTTGTCAATTAAGTCCCTAGTTTACTCTCGGTATTCTTTTTCTTTTATTTATTTAGGGGGCCAAAAGGAATGATTAATAAAACTGTTAACCATTCAGCCATGCAGTACTTCAATAATAATGTTTCTCACATATTACCGAGGAATCATCTAGAGAAGAAGGGAACTTAATCAACTTGAAACTCAACCAGTCATGTTTTATATAATAAGTTAGGAGGATAATCCATTCTTTAATTGGGACTATTTGTTCAGTAATTAACAGTTTTGATATCATAGCCACAGAAATTCAAATGGTCACAGCAACCTACTCTTCCTCCACATCAATGTTCTAACCCATAAATCCCAACCCTACTCCCAGATCTCTGAATCTATAGCCGCTCTATTCTTCACCTATTTCACCAACTGACCAACTAGTCTAGCAATTACCCATTGTTACTTCCAGGATAGTAATCATATGTATCATGTACTCAAGGCACAAGCAGGTGGAAACCCTCAACTAGAAATCAGCTCTGAAGCTTCTGAAAAATATAAGGCTAAACAAATTTGATGCAGGAGCTTTTATTTTAAATTAGTTATTTTAATTAAAGCTGGTGTTTTAGTTTATTAGTCATCAATGTGACCTTCTAATTAGTTATAAGGGTCATGATTAGTTATAATGGTCTTGATTAAAAGTGGATTAATCAAGAGTGGAGATTGATTAGTAGTTTATAACCTCCTGTAATTCTAGTATTTAAGGCTGCCAATAGGGTTTTCAGCTGTCATTATCTCTCTTTTATCAAAATTACAAATTTTTGTGATTTCTCATAAACCTTAATTGTTTTTCTATCAATCTTTCTCATCTTCTAGCCTGATTTTCTCATTATTCTTGCTGATTTTCTCTCCTTACTGCATCATATTGGTATTAGAGCAAAAGACCCTACAAAATATTAGGGTTTTCTTTGTTTTTGAACCATGGTTGGACGTGGTAGAGGCCGAGGACGTGGCAACCCTGGACAGCAAGCAAAGATGGCAAAGATTCGACGAATAATTGAAAATTTGTCGCAAAGTGTTCAAGCCTTACAGCGATAGGAACGTGTGGTAACCCATATGGAGATTCCGGAAGGTGGCCACGATCTATCAGACATACCGGAAGGGTATTTTGATCTTTGATAATCCCTTTCATGAAGTTGGAGCCGATACGAATCTAGTGCGAGGTCGATTGGAGGATAGGTCAATTCATGCCCTAGATCTGAACGGTGGTGGAATTAGGATTGAAGTTGCTGATTTTCATGGAAAGATGCATGCTGAAGATTATCTAGATTGGGAAACAAATTTGGAAAATTATTTTGAGTGGAAACCTATGGCAGAAAATAGAAAAGTACTATTTGTGAAGTTGAAGTTAAAGGGCACAGCGCTTCAATGGTGGAAGAGAGTTGAAGGTAACGTGAACGACAAGGTAAATTAAAAATTGGCACTTGGGAGCATATGAAGATGAAGCTGCGAAAATAATTCTTACCCGTTGATTATACAATGAATTGATATGAAAAGTTTCATTCTTTGAAACAGCGAGGTATGAATGTTGAAAAGTATACTTCAGAATTTTACAACTTATCAATTCGTGTTGGATTGAATGAAACAAATGAGCAAGTAGCTGCTCGTTATCTTGTCGGACTTAACCAATCTATTAGATGAGATGCCTATTGCTCATGTGTGTACTCTTGAAGATGCCCGACAATAAGCTTTATTGGCTGAAAAATGAGTGAGGCGATACGGAGCATGTAGACATTTAATGGAACACTCAGGATGCATTATACAAAAGGGTTATGGTGTTGTTGGAAATATAAAAAATAACACATCTGCACAAGGAACCAATCAAGGAACTCATGCGAATAAAAGTGATGATAAGGGAAAAGCTATAATGCATTACGATGGACAAAATAATTCTGCACCTACAACTTTTAAAGAAAAAAACAATACACAAATTCGTTGTTTCACTTGTTGTGAAAAGGGTCAAGATTCTTATGCGTGTGTGAAGAGTCAATCTAGTGTTGCTGCAAGATGAAGAATATGAAGAGTCAGAGCCAATTTATGATTAGTGTGTGGATGAAAGTGAAGAAATAGATGTACTCCCTATGAAAGGAGAATCATTGGTGGTTTGAAGTGTCTTAACTGCCACAATCAAAGAAGAAGAAGATTGGAGAAGGCATAGTATCTTTAGAACAGGTGTTCTCTGTGGCAGGAAGGTGTGTGATATAGTTATAGATGGTGATAGCATGAAAAATGTCATTTCTAAAGATGCAGTAGAGAAGTTAGGATTGGCTATTGAAAAATATTCACATTCTTACAAAATTTGTTGGCTTAAGAAAGATGATGAAATTCCTGTCACTACTCGATGTTTGGTGCAATTTACTATGGGAGGTAATCTACAAGATGAAGTTTTATGTGATGTGCCTATGGATGTTGGGCATATTCTTGTGGAAAGACCGTGGTTGTATGACCATGACATGGAGCGTCACACTAAGTCAAACACTTATTCTTTTCACATGGGTAACAAAAAGTACGCCTTGCAACCAATGAAGGATGCTAAATGTGTTGTTGGTCCATCAAAACACTGCAAGGTTAATGGATTTTTATGTGACAAGAAATTTAATAGTGTCAAGAAGCTGAAACTGGAGATAATCATATTAGGAAAATGTCTCACTGATCGCCTCAAGCTCAAGATATTTTGAAAGAATTTTCATATTCAGCTAGTGATATCTTCTCTCAACACAACATTGAAAGAGTTCATGAAGAAGTAAGAGTTGTCCTGAAATTAAGTAATGAAATTTATGCCAATGCAGCCAATCAACATCGGCGTCTTAAAGATTTTGAGGAAGGCGACTTGGTCCTTGTAGACTTGAGACAAGAGAGGTTTCCTAAGGGCACTTATCACAAACTCAACTCAAGGAAGTTTGGACCTTGCAAGATACTAAAGAAAAAAAGTTCAAATGCTTATTTCATTGAACTTCCATCAAATTTGCAAATCAGTCCTATTTTCAATGTCTCATGCTTTTGAGGGCTTTGATATGGAAACGACTGAAGTTTCAAATCAATTGGAACAGCACCCCAAAATTATTGAAGATGTGTTGAATGTCAAAGAGGTCAAGATGTGTTGAATGTCAAAGAGGTCAGTTCTCGTAAAGGTAACAGATATAGAAGATTTTTGGTTAAATGGTTGGATAAACCTGCTACTGTGGATTAATGAAGATGAGCTCAAGAAGATCGATGCCAAGATGTATACTGATGTGGTGCAAGTTTTTTTCAAGGAGCCAAAATTTTCAAGTTGAGGAGATTGACGCAGGAGCTTTTATTTTAAATTAGTTATTTTAATTAAAGGGTGTTTTAGTTTATTAGTCATTAATGTGACCTTCTAATTAGTTATAAGGGTCATTGATTAGTTATAACGGTCTTGATTAAAAGTGGGTTAATCAAAGGTGGAGATTGATTAGTAGTTTATAACCTCCTGTAACTCTAGTATTTAAGGTTGCCAATAGGGTTTTCAGCCGTCATTATCTCTCTTTTATCAAAATTACATATTTTTGTGATTTTCTCATAAATCCTAATTGTTCCTCTATCAATCTTTCTCATCTTCTAGCCTGATTTCTCATTATTCTTGCTGATTTTCTCTCCTTACTGCATCAAAATTGCAGCCACGCGAAGTGGCTAAGGAGAATTCCCTGCTTGACATAGAAGATGATGATGTGGAAAATCCTTAGTGGATGAAAGGACCATCTGGCCATCCTCATATGAAGATAGAATTCCCCAAGTTCAATGGAAGGGAGTCATGAGGATGGATCTGAAAGGCAGAAATATTTTTGCTAATATCAAAACACAAAGATGATGATGTGGAAAATCCTTAGTGGATGAAAGGACCATCTCGATGCCCTCATATGAAGATAGATTTCCCCAAGTTCGATGGAGGGATCGTAAAGGTAGAGAAATATTTTCACTAATATCAAACTCCGTTCTCAACTTTTTTTTTCCTTGATTAAAATGAACGCCCTTTATTATATCGGGAAGATTGGTTTTTTTAGGGAATGTCGAGAAGATTGGTGAGAGTTTTAAAGGAAAACTATCGCCCGAGGAGTTCCAAAATCCTGATGAATATTGACAAATTGAAGTTGTTCATGAATATTGCTAAGAGTAGTTTAAATAAATTTCTCCTGTTGCTAAATGGTCTCAAGGAGAGTGTAGATAAGAATCCACCAATAAAATTACATTCCAAAATAAAACATGTGCCATAAAAGTGAAGAATATAGGAGGACATTGTTAGTGTCTGGGAGACTAAGCAAGGAGGAAATTAGTACCACATTACCCCCACTAATTTGCCAATTATCTGCCACTTGACCAGTGGCCAATCGTCCATTAAGTCCCTAAGTTTTCTCTTGGTTTGTGTTTTGTTATAAATATCTGCTAGTACGTGTTTAGGCCCAAGGTTGTCAAGATCGAGATCTTACATAAGATCGAACATCACAAAATCAGGTCAAGTTGTAAGATCTTGTCTATTAATAAAATAAGTAAATTTTAAAATAATAAATGTTTTCTTGATAAATTTACCGCATTGAATCCTTAACTACACCTCACTAAGTTATTTTTTTATCAATTCTTAAGCCAAATTACATCAGAACATATTAAAAATAAAGAAAATATATTAAACTTATCCTAAATCAATTGTTCTTCTTATAAATATATTTTTCTATTAATATTTAAATGATTCTATTAATCATATGCAATTGTTATGATTGGATAAGATCGTAAAATCGTGTAACCAAAATTAAGATCTTACACTTAAGATCTTTAAAATAAGATCGAGATTGGTTAGGAGTAGTAAGATTGAAAAATCGTAAAATAGTAAGATCTTAAGATCTAGATCGAGATCTTGACAACCATGTTTAGGCCTGTCTTGTTTTATGTAATCAAGTTTAGGAGGATGATCCACTCCATAAGGACTGCTTGTGTATGTTCTACATTTCAGTAATCTACCAACATCATATAATAAAAGGGCACTAAATCCAGCAGTTGTACAGCAACTTGGGAGGAAAAAACTAAAATGAAAATAGTGCATGTTTGACCTGGAAAAAGCATCATCATTGGGCATATCTTATTTTGATGGGCATCTTGAATTCTCTCAGTAACAACACCTGTATGAAAGAGTGACAAAACTATAGTGAAGATTGAACAATGCATTTGAAAAACATCGATATGTCCACGTTGTTGTAGAAAATAGTCTACAAATATAAAGACAAGAATTGACCAATATATCTTTACCCTAAAAAAATTGACCAATATGTCACATTTTAGAAAGTTAACATCATTTTATGTTCTGATTCAATAATCATAAAATTTCAAGGGAAATAGATAGTCATCTTACTACCTCTAGAACAATAAAGAACGTTTTGCCTATTTAAATTATGACTTAGATGCACAAAAGAGTAAAACAGAATAATCAGAATATCAATAAGGGGAGAAGCATAATCTTTTCATAGTGTTTTTTGTAGTTTAAACATGATTAATTAATCTTCTAAAAAAACACGATTAATTAATTCAAACACTTAATGAAAGGTCAAAAAGTATGCTCATCACCAGCGAAAAGTTCCAATACAGAAATACTTTTTTTGAGAGGAAAACAGAAATTCCTCATCAGCCATATGGCAACATGGCGACACTGTTCACTAAAAATAACACAGTTCATGAATATCAGTTTACCTGAAACACCTTTAAAATCCAAAGATTTGGATTCCCGTTGAACATAGACACAACCAAGGCACTTACTGCACATAGAATAAATAAAGAAATCAATATTACTTAAGTCCATAGCATAACTCTACCAAAAAAGTCTGCATCACTGACAGGCCAACAAACACAAACAAATTTCAAGATTCATTTTGTGATACCATGGTAAAATAAGAGGAAAAATCTGTTGATATCGCATCCTTTTGATGTTTCAAGGAAAAGCTTTTACTCATAGAATATATGGATTTGCAGTCATGAATTTGACGTCATATGGAAATGTATAAAAGGAAACAAATCACAAGATTGAATTTCTAATAGATACAGTCATAGAGATGTTCCCAGCACTCATCTGGATGGTTTAAAGTTTGAAACAGAAAATCTAAGTTGTTGTCCTAAAATAAGAGTGCATGGTCGATGTCAAAGAATGAGACCATGTCAGTACGAAATACAAAATGAGAAGAAAAACAATCTTATTGTGATTTTTTTAGGGATCCTACTGTATGTAAATATGCAAGGAAGCTACTTTAGACAAGTAAGAACTCAATGATGACAGGTCAAATGCTTCCTATACCAATGAAGGTTCAGGAAATTAAAATCCAAATAGATTAATAATTAACAATTCTGAAATATAAATACAAACAATTTATATGCACATAAACGATATAATGCATACCTGATAAGACCAACCAATGGAAGCTTGGCTACTGATCTCTTCAGCATAGAAATCCAATATATTTTAGACAACAATAGGAAACGTATCAGGACCAATGAACATATCTAACATGTATTATTTTTAGAACTTTTCTTGCATAAATTTAAATGTTGCCATACCTTTGCTACAAAACTTGAAAACGATGATGACATGTGGTAGAGGATATCAACATAGGATACATGATTAGACACAATTACACCAGGCCTTTCAATTTCATCATTCTCATCCGTGCATGCCTCCTGAATACAATTTGAAAATAATGGATAATAGATTATGCATGTTAAGGAAACCAGGAATGCCTAGCAATCATAACACAAGACAAATTAATGAACAAGCAACTAGATTGTGTCCAATAAAGAAAAGAAAACCATATTAAAATCCCTCAATTTGATGAAGAGTTGCGATAATTTTCACACTGGTGAGGCCTCTATTACCGGACCTCCCTTCGCTGCGGGGTTGCTTTTTTTCCTTCTGGTGACATGAGTGGGCACAAGGTAACACACTTGTGGACGCATTCCCTAGGCTGGAAGCATTATTTGAACTTCCGTCGGCGTCGGTGTCAGAGTTTTAGATGCCGGGTGTGGTCCTGCTGCAGGCACCTGGACTATGCTTAGGTCAATGTTTTTTTATCAGCAGATCATGGGGTTGTTGCCATTACATGATAGGACTTTCCAATACCGCCTTGACGAGTCTACTGAGAACCGATGGTCATGGTTTTTTTTTTTAGAGGGGAAAGGATGACTCCCATTGTGGTTGTCATCCAGGTATGCATATAACTATAAGAGCAACAGTCATGTACAAAAATGAGCTCTCAAGAAGAGAGCGCCAACACGGGCGGGGTGTACAATAGCTAAACGAAACCCCTCCCGGAGAAGAAAGGAAGCATGAAATACAATAGTGTCTGTTAAGAATATAAAATGAATGATGTTGTTCTTCCTAATGGCTTAAGCTTTTAGGAAAACTGGTCAGCACATCAAATTTAACATGGTGTCAGAGCCAGAGGTCCTGAGTTCAAACCTCGTTAAGCTCTTATTAAAAAAAATGATTTCCTTCCTTAGTTGTCCACGTGTTAGGCTTGGTCTAGACAAAAAAGTTGTCAGCAGCCTGCACGTGAGGGGGAGTGTTAAGAATATAAAATGAATGATGTTGCTCTTCCTAATGGCTTAAGCTTTTAGGAAAACTGGTCAGCACATCAAATTTAACAGTATCAATGAGAATCTGCTCCTCATAAAAAATAGTCCGGTTGCGCTGAAGCCAAATGGCCATGGTTGACAGGCCACTTTGCAGCACCGAGGGTTTACATCCAGCTGCTACCAAGGAGTCCAGCATCGAGCACACTGTCATCATCTACCGGCACATAAGAGTTCTTGGATCTTTCTTGAGGTAAAAATCTTTGCATAACTGTTGAGGACTGATACTCTCTATAGCTTACAGGGTGAGATGGGCACCAAGTTCAGACACATCATGCATATTTTGTGGATTTACAGAGAAGGACATCACTTATCTCTTCATCCAATGTCCGATAGCCAAAGAGATTTGGCGGCAGATGAGCTACACGAACATAGACATCTCGATGCAAATAGCTTTTGATCCGCACTATAGGTTTTGACGGCGTGAGGGAGAAAGGATTGATGATGTTCATGGATTGGGGCTTTTTGTTGTCATATGGGTGTTATGGTTGCGGCATAACCGTATGATTTCTGAGAGAGATTGGTGTTACATTGAGAATATTGTACATCACACCACTTTTTTTATTAGAAAAATGAGGGAGTGAGTTCTTTTTTGTGGGACCTACACCCTTTTGTTTTTTTTTCCTTTTTACAGTCTTTTTGCTTCATATATATATGTTAATTCCTTGTTTTTTACATCATTAATACAAATAGGATGACTACACCGAAGTTGTAGTCATCCTTTCCTTTCTCACAAAAAAAAAAAAAGAAACTGCAATATTATTGTTGACATCTTGTTCTCTAACACAATGTATTTTGATCCTATATAAAAAAAAAACTGGTCCTCGGAATACATCGATATTGAAAATGCCCAATTACAGCATTATGTTGATTTATCAACAAACACAAGTTGATAAAACAATACTCAGAAGAAATAAACTAAAGACACTATATAGTTAAAAGGAGGCTTAAAATAGAAAAAAGAAGGAACACCTGATATACAAGAAACTAAAGAAGTGGTTGATTGCATAGTAACTAATTTCCTGCATTTGTTTTTAAACAGCAGAAGTACTAGGAACTAGAAAGAAGTGCCCTTCCATTATTATTCTAACAAATTGAAAGCCATCATTGACAGTTCTATTTTGATAGCCCACCACAAACAGGATTATGATTTTTTTTGTTGGAAGCTTTGATTTAGAAATTAGCGTGTTTTGAAGTCTCTGCAAGATTTCTTTTCTTTTCTCTTTTTGTATCATGCACTTGTTTAGTTAAACAAGTTGAATGTATCAACACTTTTTTATTGTATTGGTGCCAATTCCGCTGAGATGGTGCTTATTTAGTTTGTAATAGTTCACCTAGTTGATACGTGTTTCCAGTTTCCATAACCAAGACTATTTTAACAGGATTTGATCTTTTATTTCCGACGTCCAACAGACTTTTCCATTCATGAGTCAAATATTGCATGAGATCCTTCCTACCTCAAGGTTTTGTGAAACTTACTTAAAGACAATATCAAATCCAAACAACAGATGCCCAAATCTAGTTCAATTAAATAGCATCAGAAAGATCCTTCAAAAGAGGTCCAGATTGTAGGAAATCTACCTCGTTAATGAGACCCCGGCGAGTCTCGCTGATCCAATAGAAGCCGAACACGAATAGCATAGCCCTCGAGAAGAACCGCCCGCAGCGCACCACCACCGTCCGCCTCCATCCGACCATGTGGGCATAGTCCTCCTGCTCCTCCTCACGATTGGCCGCGAAGAACAGCGTGCAGACGAGGCAGATCAGGTAGTAAACAACCAGCACCAAGATCCCGGCCACCAGCCGGACAGGGACGAGCGTCACCAAAGCGACGCCAAGCAGAATCTTCTCGGTCAGCGGGAGCTCCCCGCGGCCCATCGGCCCGTAGGCATCCCGCCGCACGTAGGGCGCATATTTCTGATCCAAATCCTCCAGGCTCTCCGAGGCTTCGGCAGCGGCAGCGGCGGCGGCTGAGGCGGCGGACTTCAGGAGCGGCCGATCGTCCATGGCATTGCACGGGTCGGATTTCAGGAGGGGCTGCTGATCCTTGGCGACGGAGACCTCGTGAGTGCCGTTGGAAGAGAGCTCCTTGAGCTCGAAATCCATCGGAGGGCGAAACCGTAACCCTAATTTTAACACCGGACATCGATCGGACGAGGGGGAGGTGATGAAGCCATGGGCGCGCGACAATGCGAAGACGAGGTGGGCAAAGGCGTTTGCGTATCGGCTTTCTTAACTGTTTTTTTCCTTTTTTTTTCTTCTCTTGTGACGGCCGAAATGAGATCTGATCCGTTGATCGGATAAGATTTATTTTGGCTTTTTGCATTGGGGCTTGTGTTAGGGTCTTTATGTGTTTTTAGGGTCACATTTTTTAAAAAATGAGATTCCATTAATACGAAAGATGACCGTCCATCTAAAAATATTCGTCAATTTGGTGATCAAAATTTGCTAAGTGATTTGCGGTAGAGTTGCATACTCTAAAGCAGAATACAATAGATGTGGGTGTCATCTTGCCAAGGTTGTCCAAAATGTCCGAGAGGAGATTGCGAAGGCGCCATGGGCAAGGACGGAAATGCGTGATGAGATGTATCAAAATTTCTGAGTCCGTGCAAAGTCTACCGTGAGTGATTCCTTGTGTAATGCAAGTGCGGACACCCGAGAGCAATGCCCAGACTTCATAGTGAAGGATAGATTTGGCATCAATAGCACTAACACCTGCAAAACTAAAAGCACCGGTATGAGAGCGGAGAACAAAAATCGTATCCACTTGTTCAAGCGACTCGAATATACGAGCCGTCCGAATTGAGAGTGACCCAATTCGAGGAGGGGAGCTCCCACTAGATCCGTGTAGGATCTTAGGAGTGAGTTGTCTCGAGGGCCTGGGTTGCATTTGAAGAAAATTCATGAAAATATCCTATAACTGTTGAGCAAAAGGGCATGAGAAAAACAAGCCACAAATGGGACAAAAAGGATTAACAGTGGAATCGAAACTGAGAATGTAATTCATAGTAGGAAGACGCTTGTGTAATAGTTTCCAAAGGAAAAAATGAAATTTAGGAGGAACGTGGATTTTCCATATCACAGTCCAAGCGGCAAAGCCTGATGGTACACAAATTTATAAACTGAACTGCATTTGGGAGCCAATGTTCGTTGGTCGCCCAAACCCACGTATCATCATAGACGGAGCGAGAAATGTAAATATCGAAAATTGCATCACAAGTCGATTTGCAAAAAAATTGAGATAACATGGGGTATATCAGTTATAGTCAATTATGAGATTCGAAACTTTCAAATTATTGATGTCGATGTACATGTATAGGTAAATAAGCAATCGGTTCAGTGAGACAGGTGACAACCATGGGTCAAAAAGAACAGAAGTATTGTGACCTGAGCCGATAGACTTAATAAAACCAAGAGGAGTTACTGAAGAGAGTCGAGAATAAGTCGGCAGGACCAGACCGTGCCCTTAGTGGGCATGGGATTCCAAAGGCAGATGGGTTCGTATTTGGATTTGATAAGACTCGCCCATGGGGATTGAGAGTTGTTCAAGAGACCGAGTATTCTGTGTGCAAGCAAGGAGCTGTGAACAAGATGGATGTTCCTGATACCTATGCCACACTATTTACTGGGAAGTTGAACAGTGGACCAGCGGATCAAGTGGAGACCCCTGCAACCATTACTGGAATCTCTCTGAGGAAAGTTCTGGTAGCGCATTCGAACGAGCGAAGAGTGCGAGCAAAGAGATAAGTTGCTTCAAGAAAGTAGGTGGGAAGTGAAGAGAGCCATGAGTTGATGAGGATAGTGCGTCCGGCCTAACTTAGAAGCTTTCGCCATTAGCACGAAAGTCTAGAGGTTATACTTTTGACTAAAAAGCCTTGCTCCTTGATAGGACTGTAATTTGAAGAGATAGGACCCCATATAGGTGAAGGGGAAGGATCCTTGTGAGATCCCAAGGTTGGATAAGAGCCTATCACTTGCGGATATCCAGGCAATAGGGAAAATAGACAACGGATTGATGCGTTGACCCGTGAGGGACTCATAAATGGATATGACTAATCTTAGTTGCCTACCATTATTTTGTGTGGAACGGATCCAGTAAGTTATCGGCAAACATAAGGTGGCCCAGGGTGAAGGAGTTAAGTTTGAAGGGAGTAATGCATCCTAACTCAACATGTCTATCCAGTAGAGATGTGAAAATCTGAGATACTATGATGAAAAGATAGGATGAGAGTGGATCTCCCTGGCGGATGTCGTGATAGGCCTGGAAATAAGGCAACAATTGTCCATTTATTACACAAGAAAAAATAGGGAACCTGATATGATCGATCCAGGTAATAAATTGTTGAGGAAAATTCATGAGTTGTAGAATCTGAATAACAACATTCTAGGAGATATAGTCAAAAGCTTTTTCTATGTCGACTTGGACCAACATATGTTTAGCACGCCCAACGGAGAGGGGGTGAGAGAGCTCTTGGGGCAGGAGTATGTGTGTCCTGAATGTTTCGGCCGGGGATAAACGCTGACTAAGAGGTACTAATTAGACCATCCATGGAGGGTTTGAGGCGGTTGGCCAGGATTTTGACGAAAACTCGATACAGGTATGGCAAAGAGAGATTGGGTGATAGTCTTTGATGATCGAGGGGGAGTCTTTCTTAAGGATAAAGGTAAAGAAAATTTTACACCAATCATAGGGAATCTGATTGTGATCAAAAGCCTACTCGATTGCCACAGTTATTATGGTCCCAACCATGTCCTAGTAATTGCGATAAAAAACAAGAGTGAAGTCATCCGGGCCAGGAGCCCGACCTGTCGTCATAATTCAGATGACAGTACGAACTTCCTCAGTAGTTATAGGACAGGTGAATGAGGGAAATAAAGTTGGATCACAGGTGGGGACAACAGGCTAGAGGTCAGATGGGGAGATTTGTCCAACCAACGGACTCTAGAGGGTTAGGTAATGATCAATGAAGTGCTTCTCGATCAGTTGAGATCGGGTGATGACTTCACCGGAATCCAGTGGACCCGACGAATGAAGTTTTGTTTGTAACAAATGATAGTCTAGAGATGGAAAAATTTAATGTTATGGTCACCATGATAGAACCAGACAGTACGAGCCTTGCTCCACCATTTGACATTGATTTTACGTAATAAAGCAGTATGGAAGTGGTAAGTGGCTCTAAAGGAAGTTAGATCATAAGCAGATGGTCCACGGGAAGAGTCGAGGCCCTCCAGCTGCGTGATGCAATCAAGGGCTTTTTGAGCTCGCACCTCGAGCCATCCAAGGACATCGTGATTCCAGCGGAGGGTATCCTTTCAGATACGCCAAAGGATTTTCGGAATGGAGTGGGCACACAAAGGAGACTACCAGCGATGCCTAACAATGTCCTTAGCATCGGGGTGAAGGAACCAAAAGTGTATTCCATAAACAAGCGAGTGTCCATGGGAAATCATACGAGTTAACCCAACTAAGCGTATTCCATAAACAATTCCTATCAACAGGAAAAGTACTAGCACTACAAGAAAAATGCAAAGTACAGACGGTCAAAACCGTCTGTAATTTGCGGAAAATCATTAGAAATTACGATTTCCAACGGATTTTTCGACGGAACCGATTCAACAAAAAATGGTCGTCGCAAATCATTTTCGACGGTAAAAAAAATTCATCGATAGTTCCGACGGTTATGATCGTCGCAAATGTCCGACGGCCGCAACCGCCGAAAGTTTCGACGGTCGTAACCATCGCAAAGAATTTTTATAATATAAAAAAATTAGCCCACCGCCAGCGACCGGATCCGATCGCCAGCGGCCAGATCCGAATGTCAGCGGCAGGATTTGGCCGCCAGGCGACCGAATCCAGCGCCCATGGCCAGATCCGGCCGTCAGGCGGACGATCCGACGCCCGCGTCTGGATCCGGCCACCCGCGGTCGAATCCGGCTGCTAGGAGGCTGATCCAGCCGACGGCCAGATCCGGTCGCCCGTGGCTAGATCCGGCTCGGCCGATCCGGCCACCCGCGGCTAGATCCGCCGCCTAGCGGCCGATCCGCAGAGTGTGTGTGTGTGTGAGAGAGAGAGAGAGAGAGAGGGAGGGAGGGAGGGTCGCCGGAGAAAGAGAGAGAGGGAGGGAGGGTCGTCGGCGACTCGTTGTCGTGCCAGCGGAGAGAGAGTTGGGAGATAGAGACATATATATACATATCCGCGAAAATGAAGGAGAGTTAAAGATGAATTAAAGATGAAAGCGGGAAAATGAAAAATACCACTTATATTATATTATTTTTTAGTTATCGACGGTTTGGACCGTTGAAACTTTCGACGGATAAATATCCATCGAAAGTTTCAACGTTTATAAATATCAAAAAATAAAATAATAATATTATAGATTTCTTAATTTATTATTTTAGTTTTCGACGGTTGTAACAGTCAAAAATTCCGTCGGAAACGTATCCGTCACAAAATCCGTCGCAAATTGCAAAGGATTTTCGTCCGTCGCAAACTGCTCGTCGAAAAATCTCAATTTTCTTGTAGTGTAGTATAAACACATGATAGCAGGAAGTGAAAACCAACATAAGAAATTGTGGCATGAAGAACGTAATAAAAAATAAGGAGAGGAGTAACCTGAGTATCCTGCTCACGCCGGGCTAGGATAATACCTTTGAAAGAACCAGAACCCTCGCAGAAAGTGTCGGACCATGAGGGTCAGAGCCGACAGATAACCTGTTTAGCTTTTACAGACCTAATATGACTTTCTATAAGTATTATAAAATCAGGGGTATAAGAAGTAATAAGATTTCTAAGTCTATCTCTAACTTTCGCTCGGAATGCTCCGCGATAGTTCCAAGCAAGTATCTTCATGGTGGAGCCGGGTTCGACGAGCACCTCGGTACCTGAGACTACATGATAGAAAACGAGTGTAAGTATCTGAGGAAACAGAGGGTTTTTTCTTACCTTTGCCCTTGGCCGGGGTAGATGGTGGTAGGGCTGAATAGGGTTATTCGATTCATCATAACCGTTGGTTAACCGACCGCAATTTTAACTGATTAATCGAACCGAATTATCCGATTCAATTTCGGTTCGGTTAACGGATAAAAAAATTGGTAAGTGAAATCAATTTGACGATTACGGTTAATTAATCAAAATTTTGGTTAAAAACCAAATTAACTGATAATTATTATTTTTATATATTTTTAATTATTTTTTTTGTAAAAACTTGTTATGGGTATATGAATTTATGTATTTTTGTTTAGTTCGATTTGTATCCTAACTCTTGAATGATTTGTATCTTATTATCATATTCAAATTTAATCTTTGCTTTTAATTTTGTATACGTATTTGATCTTTACTTTAGTATATTTTCAAATTTTGTGAACTTTATAATAATATTTTAAAATATTTTTTATTTTTGGTTAAAATGGTGAATTCACCAAACCGAACCGAAAAAATTAGTTAATCATTTTTTCGGTCCGAATAATAGTTAATTTTTTTCAATCGATTCGGTCAATTAACCGAATTATCCGGTGACCATTGCTCTCCCCAAGACGGTGGCCGAGGGCAGAGGGAGAGGGAAGGGATAGGGGGAATCGGTTTTTGCATGCGGAAATTCTTGCGCTCAAATCTGAGGGCAGGATCAGATATGGGTCCTCCAGGTCGTCCTACGATGAGTCCTCCATCTGGATTATCAGGAAAACAGGTGTGCATAGCCCAGCGGACGCACGTACCACCAGATTAGCTATGGGCACATGTGGCACAGAGGGGGAGACATTGGAAGGGAGGACAGCATAGAGGGCGAAGATTTACCAATAGATGTTACATTATGTTTGGATTGAGGTGAATTGAGGAGAAAGAAGGGGAGGGGAAGGAAAAGTTTTTTCCCCTTGTTTGAGTAAAATTTTAAAAGAGGGGAATAAAGAAGAATCTTTTTTTTTCTCTATCTTTTTCTCCATTTGTTCTATTTTATTTCAATCCCAGTTTGAGATGTAAAACTTTCTTTCCCTTCCCTTCTTTTTTCTTTCTCTTCATTTTCTTCCAT
This sequence comes from Pontederia crassipes, assembly GCA_030549335.1. Taxonomy (NCBI): domain Eukaryota; kingdom Viridiplantae; phylum Streptophyta; class Magnoliopsida; order Commelinales; family Pontederiaceae; genus Pontederia; species Pontederia crassipes. The sequence continues at coordinate 36,300,234 of CM060197.1, read as the reverse complement.
TCCTCTTAACGAGCCATCATCCAAACAGGCCATTAGAGTAGAGTATACGTAAGGGATAAAAAAGACTTGTTGATAATTTTATTTAAGATGATTTTATCAAAATAATTAAATTTGATGATGAGTTATTCTTTAATACATGATTAATGTACATAGTTATTAATGTGCGCTAATTCTATGTGACCATTTTTTCCAAAAACAGGGAGTAACAACCAAAAAGTCAAATGATTTGTACACACAATCAAATCGAGGTTGGATTGATTTATTACAATAATATTATTTATGATAATTTTAAACATATATGCATAATTAATATGATATAATATAAAAAATATGTAATCAGTATTAATGTAAATATATTATTTGTTTTACTTTAAAATATTATTATTGATAAAATATTGTTCTCAACTTCTTAATATTAGTTGATTATTATTAAATTTGCATTCATCATTTTGATGCTATTAATAATATGCTAATTTACTTTTTATCATAAATCACTCTTATTTCTTTTTAATTTAATTTTACTTTTTTTTACACTTCCCTTTTTTCCTATTTCCTCTTCACTCTAAATTGATACTTAACTTTCTATTTGGTGTCATTTTTATTTTTCCCTTTAAACCAAGTTTCATTCGGTTCGTCATTTTTCACCAAATTCCATCTATCTTTTTCCGCTCCAATTGTGATTCCAAATTTGAGATTAAATCAGATGGGATCAAGAGTCGGCGCCTCCTCTCTCAAAAAGCATAATAATAATAATAATAATAATAATAATAATAATAATAATAATAATAATAATAATAATAATAATAATAATAATAAAGGTTAAGTTTGCTGTCCCTCACAGCATATCGTTAAAAAAAAAAATAGCACCTGCTTTTGGTCTTCCCAATAATAAAAGAAAAGAAAGATGATTCAATATTTAAACTAAAAGTTCTACGTTGATTTGAAATTTCAAACAAGTGGCATGAAGCTAAATAAAAAGGCAAGGAAAATGCAAAACCATGAAACAAGCGGGAGAGTAGATCTGGTGTTTTATCCATGTCATCATGTTATGTGTGATAATCACATGTTATCATTGATTCTTGTCTAAGACGGATGAGTCTTTCAATAAAAGATCATTTCATTTGATAGTCAATAAAAATGGATATAATGTATATGTTACGCTCGCTAAAGGTAGCACGATGCTATGCCATTTTCTCGTCCGTCCAATGGACGGTGGACGTTGATGGAGCAAAGCACGCTGAACCAAGAAAATAAGCGTGTTTCAAACGGCGTCTCATACTAAGTCGGCTGGTCGAAATGGATTAGGAGTCGAACAAAAAAAAAACTAAAAAGTGAGACGAATCTGATCTTTGGGCTCGACAACACAGCCAATTCTTCTGCCTTCTCCCCCGACCGCGAAGATGCCAGCGCCGATTGACTAGGAGACAAAGTGAAAAGGATGAATAAGTCATCGATCAGAGAGCAAAACATGACGATTGCGGCGATGATTATAGCCACGAACCATAGCAGTCTGGGCCGGAAAAGAAACTAGGGCACATTAGTCGCAGAGGAGGACGACTTACTGCTTCGTCTCCTCTGCTTCCGGCGTCAGCGTCTTCGCGATGGGGAGTTAAAGCGGAGAGACGAAATCACTATGATGTCAAGCAAATGCTGTCTCGTAACTCTTATTTATGATTTTTTTACCCCCAAGTAATTTTGGTAGGCTGAGTTAGGTGTGTTATGCCGGTTTAGGGGATGAAGACGTACGGTTCAATGCGACTTCATCCATCTTCGTCCGCTGTTGATCCGGTGGTCAAGAAATAGGCGTAGTATCGTGTTACCCTTAGTGAGCGTAGCATATACATTATATCCAATAAAAATTAATATAGCACTAGAATAAAGAGAACAAAACAAAAAAATTCTAAGCTTATTGTAGGTACTACAATTTGACCTAGGTTGATAGTAAATTTAAATATTTTATCTAGTCACTCTCGGTGCTTTGGTGATAATAAAAAAAGTTTACCTAACACATCCATAAACATGCAATTAAATTTAGTACAACTCATACGTGAACAAAGTCCTCAGCCATACCATCAGATCAAGATTTGGGGTGGTTGATTTCTCAGCTTAAATAATGTCTCGAATCCGAGTCTCTATAAATGTAAAGAATTACTATTGAGGGCCTCATCTACCACTGTCAACCCGAAATGATTTTATCGAATTAGGTTGAGTCTTCGGTGAACCGACCTTCCAACTTGTGATTAATGCACTCGGTAATGCTATATGGATAGGACAATCATTGTCGCTCAGGATGATGCCACTTTTTAAATACGACGACTGGCTACTTAGAAAAAACATCCCTTAGACGATACTTTTAATATCAGACACTAGGGTGGCGTTTGTTTGCGAAATCGGGGCGGAACTGCGCCTTGTTACGTCCAATTCTGTCAAACATCGTCTCGAAACCCTGAAATCATGTTTCGGGGCGAGAACCAATATGGTGGAATCGGGATCACCTGACCCCAGTTCCACCATCCTGGTTCCACCATTTTTTGTAAAATCGGGACTTGTTTTCTTTTTTTCCTTTTGACTTTGACGTGACGTTTTTTAGTTCATTTTCTTTTTTTCTATTTCTTTTTTCTCACACCATATTTGTCATAAAAAATTATTTAATAAACATAAAATAATTTTAATAAGGGATTAATATAATATTATTTATTACTTATTATTTTATTAAGAATGTAATATTTCATTAGATATAATTAATTTAAAAATTTTATTTTTTATATTTAAATAATATATTTTTAACAAATTTTTTCCCATAAAATTTTTAGTTTATAATTTTATTTTAATTAATAATAAGATTATACTTTATAATTATGATAAATATTTTTAATTCAAAACTCATCAAAAATTCATTCATCATATCTATTTTTTCTATGGCATCAACCACCTTATTCCTTATCATCAAATTTTACTCCAACCAAATATAATCCGAACTAATCTGTCAATTCAATTATGCACCGAGAACTTATGAGGAATCGTGATTCCGTTTCCAAATGAGCCCTAGGTTTTTTTTCTGTAAATCCAAGGAGAGGATGATTTACTAAAAGGGAAAAAACTCCAATAAAAGTTCATGAAACAGATACACTGACGTACACAAGGAATAAAAAATGTATTATCATATACCGAGCACACCCAATGGTACATTACAAAGTAAAACAACAGCAGCTAATTTTTACACTTATGTGTGCAAAGGAACACATTTTTCTTCTGTTGTTCATGTACATGAACCTTTTGTATATCAAGTGCTTAGAGCAATTTCGGCATTGTGTTTTTACACCGAAATAAGTTAACTAGTTAATAACAAAGCCAAAGTGAAGCATCCAACCTGTACACAATATAAGAAAATTGTATTTCGCATTTTCCGACAGCATTGGTGACAAATAGAAAAAAAATCAAAATACTGAGGGCCAAAATATTCTTCGCTACTATAGATGAAAAATACCAAATCGGTATGTTACCGATGGGTATATCCTTCAAAATTATCGAGTGCTAGACTCGTCAGTAATTGCATTTATAATAATAATATATGTGATATAATACAAGTATATGTTTAATATTTGATGATTAAAATTGCTGACAGATTTAGCCTTCGGAATTACAGAGAGATATTGATCCATCGGTAATTCCGAAGGCTACGGCCCTCGGTAATTAATTGTTATAATAATATATATGTAATATGGTACTAATATATGCGTAATATTTTATTACTTTAATTACCGATGAACCTTGCCTTCAGAATTATCGATGGATCAATATTTATTACCGAAGGCTATGCCCGTCGATAACTAAAATAATAATTTATTAGTAATGTTTATAATACAATATAATGCAAATTTTTTACGTTTACTTTTATTATTTTCTTGATGCATTAATATAATATAATATTATTAAATAAATTAACATTATTTTTTATTTTCTCATAATTGTCTTTAATATTTTATGTTTTTACTCATTTCCTTTAATATATTTATAGTTATAGGATATAGATTATAAATAAATTTAGAATATAAAATAGAAGAGTTTTAATAAAATTAAAATATGTTAACTTCCTATCCAAGATATAGATAATTTTAATCACAATATAACAATTTTTGAAATAACATAAATTAGTTTTAATCATAAGTATAAATTTATGATTACCTCATACTCATAAAAAATATTATTATTTCTAATACATTTATAATTTGTGAATGATAAGTATTCTAAGTTCTAACAATTCACTTATTCTTCGTCTAATTATATATAGCGATAATATTAAGATATATAATATGGATAGTATGTACACATATTGATTAACATTACTACTATATGCACATTAATATTATGAAATGTAAATTTAATCTATTAAGTTACTTTTTATTAATTGTGAAATGTCAATTTAATCTTTATTATCTTATTTTAAGAAATATTTGTTAAAAATAACAAAATATGGACATAATTATTTATAAAAAAACATATTATGTCTTTTATAATATGTCCTTTTATATATTTTTAAAGAGTCATATTGTGATTTATATTAAACATAATCATTATGTTAAAATCTCTGTGCATATTAAAATTTATCAATTTCATATTCTAAATTTATTTATAATCTATGTGCTATATCTATAAATATATTAAAAGGAAAATGACTAAAAAGATTAAAAAAATAAAGATGTTTTATGAGAAATTAAAAAATAATGATAACTTATTTAATCATAATATTTATTAATACAATAAGAAAAGACTATATAAACTTGTTGAAAGATAGATATGTATTATCAAAAGTAATAATGAATAATATTTTTTAATTACCATGGTTATTCCCTTCGAAATTATCGACGGATCTCAAATCCTTTGATAATTCAGAATTATCCATCGGTAATTAAATAATAATTTAATATAAATGTTTATAATATAATACATTTCCATCTTCCATTTATTTATATAATATTATACTATTAATGTTTTTTAGTCTTGTATAATAATACATATAATATTATTAATGTTAATAATAAGATTTTATATATATTAATAAAAAATATTATTATTTTAATTACCGATGAGTATTCCCTTTGAAATTACCGACAGATTTTTCGAAGAAATTATGCATCGGTAATTAAATAATAATTTATTATAAATGTTTGTAATATAATACATACTTCCATTTAATATAATAATATTATCAAACATTAATAATATTATATGTATTGATATTAATTATATGTATTAATATATATATATATAATTATAAACATTATTATATTATATTATAAAAAATTTAAGTAAATGGAAGAGAGATATGGATATTAATATATACATTAAGATACATGTGTCTTTTATAATATTTCATTTTGTACACCTTTAAAGTGTCATTTGTGACTTATAAAAAAGTTCATCATTATTTATAAAATTAGTTATAAATTTAATCTATTAAGTTACTATTTAATAATTGTGAAATGTCAATTTAATCTTTATTATCTTATTACAAGAATTATTCATTAAAAAAATAAAAAGACATATGATATTATTAATGTTTAATAATAAATTTTATATGATAAAAATTAATAATAAATTATTATTTTAATTACTGATAGGTCTAGCATTTGTCAATAGAAGATAACAGTCATCCAACTTTAACTTCGAAATATTACAGTCGTCAAACTTAAATTATTATAACAATAAGGTCATCCAACTTAAACTTCTAATCATCAAACGTAGGTTGTCGTAAATCTAAAGTCATTTAACTTAAGATTCAAAACTGAGACGATCATCCAATTTTACCCTTATAACTACAAGGTCATCTAACTTTAATTTATACACATATTGATTAACATTAGTATCATATGTACATTAACATTATCAAATTAGTTAAATTTCCATCGTAATTATAAATTTACAAATTTTATTTCTTTCAAACTTCTTATTAGTTTTTTAATATGTCTTTTATATTTTTAAAGAGTCATATTGTGATTTATAAAAAAATAATCATTATGTTAAAATTTTAGTCCACATTAATTAAAGACTACACATATATATAATTATTTATTGTTTTAAATAAAAAATAGCGACTAATAATTTAAGAATATGATTAATATTAAATTTAATATTAGTAATGATTAATTTCAAACCACATAACATTTTATAAATACATAAAAAAATAAAATAACTTGAATAACTTGGTTTAGATCTAATATGAAAATTATTTATATATATTTATATTTATGAATGAGTAAAGAAATAAATGACAAAAAAAAGGTGGATACCACCTACCAGAAAAATAATTTGTCAAATGTTAATGAATGATATACCCATCGATAATTAAATAATTATTTTTATGAATGTTTATAATATAATACATGTCCATCTTTATGATTAATATTATTTTTTATAATATTTTAATATAATATTATGATTATTAATGTTTTTTCATATATGTTAATACGTATAATATTATGTTTAATAATAAAATTTCATATATAAACATTGATAAAAATAATAATATTATTTGATTTACCGAAAGGTACTTCCTTCGAAATTATCGATGGATGCCAAATCCTTCGGTAATTCTGAATGATATATTCATTGCTAATTATAATATTTTCCGCCTAGTTTTCCCCCCTCTCCCTTCTCGTTCCCGCCCCCTCTCTCCCTATATCTCTCTCCTCACTCGTTCTCCCCATTTCTCTATCTCTATCTCTCCTCCTCTCCCTCTCTCTCGCACGGAGGCGACAGTGGCGACTCCCACAATATCGGCCACCTCTCTTCCACTTTGTCGACTTCGGCCGCCCTCCCCCCACTCCCTCTCCCTCTCGTTCTCTCTCGAGTTCAGTAGCCAGTACGGCCAGATCCGATTGCATGTGGCGAATTCGATGCATAAGCGGTCGAATCCGACCACAGGTGATGGATTCGATGCACATGCGGCCAGATTGGGCTCGTTGGCGGTCGGATCCGGCCGCAAGCGGCAGATCCGATGCACAGATGCCCGGATCCAGCGCGCAGACGTCAGACCTGGTGTGTAGGCGGCAAATCCGATGCGCCAGGCGACGGATCTGATGTGCGGGCAACAGATCCAACGCACAGGCGATGGATCCGACTGCAGGCGACAGATCCGACCGTAGGCGACGGATCTGGCGCATAAGCGGCAAAACTGGTGGCAGGTGGCATATCCGACGTGTAGGCTGGATCGAGGGCATTTGTCCGTTCATGGCTGTGGCGGCCGACCGACTGTCAGCGGATTGTGTTCGCGGCGACTAGATCGGGGCACTGGCATCCGTTCACGGCCGGATCAAGATGTCCACGTTCGTTCACGGCCGCCTCCCCATCCCCCTTTCCCTCTCCTTCTCCCTCAACTTTAGTCGTCTTCTTTCTCTATCTCAATTCCTGCCGCTTGCTCTGGATCGGCTGCCAGCGTTGATCCGACAACAACGATCTATTTTTTAATATTTTTTTAAAAAAATTGATGAATTTATCTATCGCTAAGTGTATGTCTGGAATGCGTAAGTGCCTGCAACGGGTTTTTCCCGTCGAAGGCTTCGACGAGTGACGTCCGTCGAAGGCTCCAACGATTTCACCCATCGAAGGCTCCGATGGGTGACGTCCGTCGAAGGCTTCGACCGATGACACATGTCGAAGGCTTTCGACTGGTCACACCCGTCGAAGATTTCTACGGGAGATCTCTTGTCGAAACTATCGATAGATTCTCCCATCGAAACCTGCGAAGGGTGAACCGTCCCTCTTTCGATTTCGGAGATGTGATTAGGAGTTTCCGACGGTGAAATCCACCAGAAGCTTCAAAGGATGTATGTTCCTTCTTAATTTGCAACAAATTTCGTCCTTGCAAATTTCAAAGGTCGACTTTCCTTCGAAATGTTTGACGGATTTGACCCATCGAAAATTCTGAAGGCAAATTAATTGTCACAACGTCCATCAAAACTTCCGAAGGGACTTTTGAGGACCATTAGTAATTATTTCCAATGGCTTTATTTCCAACTAACTATTATCCGTCAGAATATCCGTCGAAAGGCATATTTGCGATGGATTTCGAAGATTTTGAGATGGATTTATCCTCGCAAAATCACAAAATTATTGCAGTGACAATTATATAAATTTAGAGTTTAGAGAAACTCTAAGATGTTCTCTTGCACGGGTGTGATCGATGGATTTGTCATTCGCTGTGTGTTGGCAACTATTCTTTCGTGAGAATTTAACAAACCTACTCATTCGAATCTGAATCAAGCACTACTACTACAACTATCATTTCCCTTATATTTTTTATTTAACTCTTATTTATTTAAAGGATAAATCTCAATAATGGATTCTTTTTTTCATTGTATATTATGTGTTTTTTATTTACTTCTTATTTTATTTCTTAATTATTGAGCAAATCCTAGTGCCAATTTATCCCTTTTATACATGAGCCCCTTCCATCAATGTACTAGCTATGACATCCTCCACCATTAGGACCCATGACAGTAAAGGACATGATTCAGACCTTCCTGAAGCTGCAACCGCCCAAGTTCGAAGGGAAAATTTTGACAAGGCAACACGTTGCATCAATTCTATGGAGCACATGTTCATATTGTCGCAGTGCTCTAGGGATTGCAAGGTCCTTTACGCTATTCATATGTTGATTGATTTGTCTATAGACCAACGGAAGGCTATGCAAGACGCCAAGTTCATGGGTCAAGAAGTAGTCCCATGCTCCAATTTCAATGAGGTATTCTAGACTCGCTACATCCTTACATATAAAAGAAAAGAAAAAAATGGAGTTCTAGAATCTGTGAGATACGAAAGGATATGATTCAAGCCCTCATGTAGTTGCAACTGCCCAAGTTCAAAGGGATGATGGACTTTGACAAGGCAGTGCGTTAGGTCAGTTCCATGGAGCACATGTTCAAATTGTCGTAGTGCTCTGAGGATCGCAAGGTCCTTTATGTTCGTCGAGATGGGAGGACCAACGTCCATCCAGGAGGAATGCTCATCGTGATCGTTGCCATCATTCTTACTGATAGCATGAGGCTCCTCACCAGCACCAGTCAACACCACATCAGCCATAGGTGAAATAAAAAAAAAGAATAATAAAGGTGAAAATGAACAAAAATATGTATATTATGGAAATGAATTGCACTCACAATCACAGAGGCAAGCCCTGACTCACCGCCACCACATCAACGGTCGGCATCTTTAGGCCACACTGAGGAGAGCATCGTGTAAACAACTATATGTGCATTGAATGAGATAAGGTCGGGAATTTCATGAGGCATTGCTCGATGAGGAACTAGAAAGGTGTGGGAAATGCCAACGGAGTGCTTGGATTTCTCTACAACATTCAAGCAAACGTAGCTAAGCAGGATAACGAGGTTATCCATGATACTTTCTCCGTAACATGACTCGTAGTAGTATTATTTGATTCAGATGCTTCACACTCTTTCATTTATGAGGCATGTGCATCTACACTTGCTGTAACCATTAGGGGAATAGTGCATATGATGAATGTAATAGCACCACCGGAGACCCTCCACGTGGCGAAGTACTTTTCAAGATATATATTATTGTGAATGGGAAGAATTTTTCAACTATCTAATTATAATTTCCATGATGGACTATGACGTCATCCTTGGTATGGATCGATTGTCATACCATGATGTGTAAATGTTATGTAAACAGAAGATCCTCATTCACAGTGGCCCAAAGACTTTATCAGAGGAACAACAATGTCGAGCATCAAGGTGATAGCATTGGCAATGAAGGCACACAAGATGCTATAAAAGGGTTGTAGAGGAAACCTAATCAATGTGATGATAGCATATGCTCCTACTCCACAATAGATTGACGTTGTTCGGGAGTTTTTGAATATCTTTCTAGAGGACATTTTCTAACCTACCACTGAGGAGAAAGATTGACTTCAAAATTAATTTGCAACTAAGGACGACATCAATCTCCAAGGCCCCTTACAGCATGGCTCCGAGGAGATGCAGGAGTTGAAAAAAACACAAATGTAGAGTTACTCGATAAGGGGTTCAACCAATTTAGTATCACCCTCTAGGTTGATTCGATTCTATTTGTTAGGAAGAAAGATAGTTCTTTACAGCTGACATCGACAATGCATGCTAAATAAAGCCATCATAAAGAAGAAGTACCTGTTACCTAGAATCGATAACTTCTTTAATAAGCTATCGAAGGCATCGATGTTCTCGAAGATCGACCATGAGCGGCTATCCAATCATGCTATGACTACTATGAGTTCATGGTCATACCTCAACGATTCTCATGGAACTCATGAACAGAGCCTTCTGGCAACATCTGGATTAGTTTATGATCATTTTTGTGAATGACATCTACTCCTCCAAGCCGAAGCAACATCGGGAGCATCTATGGATCATCTTAGGGACTTTGCGCTAGCACCGACTCTTCGCAAAATCTTCGAAATGTGAGTTTTGAATGAAAGAAATGATGTTCTTGAGGCATATCGTGTCCAAAAGTTGGATCGCGATGAATCCAACAAAAGTCAAAGCAGTGACCAAGTAGGTCAGACCACAGAATATGACGGAAATTCAAAGTTTCCTTTGCATGGAGGGTTATACCACTACTTTAAGGTAGCTTATATCGTGCAAGGATCAATAGGCTCAATAAGAGTGTTGTCCATCATCATAGGTAATGACATAATTTGATAAGATTGGTAATGGAATCATATCCATTACATTTATTGGGCCAATCTAGATGAGTAACTTTTCCTATGTCTTATGTTTGATGTAACCTTCTAGTAAATATCATCAAGGATTCTTCTTTGATAAAATGAACAACGAAAAAATTACACCAAATGCCCTCCAACTTTAATATTTGCTTAATGATATCCTCCAACTTCACTTTGTAATATGAATGACTTCCATCTTATAATTTATTTCACGAAATGCCCTTCCGATCAGTCAGTCCGCTGACGTGGCGATGCTCTCTTTGCCACGCAGGAGAGCATCTGACGCGGCACAGCCACGCAAAGTCACGTCAGTAAATTAATAAAATAAAAATAAAAGTTCAAAATACAAAATAAAATAATAAAAAATTTAAAAAAAGGATGCTCCCTCCTCTCTCTCTCCGATGTCCTCGCCGACAAAGGATGAGGTCGCCTAAATGTCAGAGGAAAAAGAGGAGGGAGCGGCCGCCCCACCCATCTCCTCAAGAGAGAGCGACGGAGAAGCGAGAGGGGAAGGGGGGCGTCGCCCCCACCTCGCGCGCGCAGAGGGGGAGGGTCGCCTCCCCCTCTCTTCTCCGACGAGAATAGAGTGGGAGGCCGCCTCCCCCTCTGCATAGATTGTGCACGCAGAGTGGGAGGGTCGCATCCCCCTCTCTTCTCTGACGAGAAAGGGTCATCCGTCGGCAAGGGGTCGCGAGGTCCGGGCGGATGACGTGCGGGATGCAGTGATGATCTGCAATGACGGAGACGAAGGCGACGATGATTTGGGCGGCGCCCCTCCCCCTTCTATGCGCAATGTGCATAGAGGGGGAGGCGGCATCCCCTTCTCTTCTCGTCGGAGAAGAGAGGGGGAGGTGGCCCTTCTTTGCACGCGCGATCAGCGCAGAGGAGGAGGCGACCCCCCCCCCCCCCCCCCCCCCTTCTCGCCTGATAAGACTTCTCAAAGGAGGTGATGCTCCCTTTTTGCATGCATGGAAAGGGGGCTCCGCCCTTTCCCCTCTCTTCTCCGTCGCCCGTGAGGAGATGGGTGGGGGCGGCCACCCCATCCTCTTCTCCCTCCGACGACCTCACCTCTTGCTGGCGAGGACGTCGGAGAGAGAGAGGAGGGAACATCCTTTTTTCAATTTTTTATTATTTTATTATTTTATTATCTTTTTACGTTGAATTTGTGTGGCGGTGCCACGTCTCCTGCATGGCAGAGAAAGCATCACCACGTCAGCGGACTTATCAGAAACCAAGTATCCCCAATCGGAAGGGCATTTTGTGAAACAAATTATAAGATGGAGGACATTCAAATTACAAAGTGAAGTTGGAGGATATCACTAAGCATTGGAGAATATTTGGTGTAATTTTTCTAAAATTTAATTCTACTATCCGGTTGAATCAACAAGCTCTTGATAATTTCTTTTTCTAGTTGTGTTGGCCGAGTACAAATATATAACACTCACCTTTAAAAGGAATATCACAGCTGCTGCACCTCCTGACAAGTCTCTCACGGATCCGAGAAAAAAATGTACAACAAAAATCAAGAAGGATTGAAGTAGAATGGTAAGGAGCTTCTTATCGTTTAAGCAAGATTTTGAATTTGAGTCACTTCGAATATAGAAAATTTTTATTGAGAGTCTCATATGTAAGACGATCTTATTAATTAGTTGGGTTTGATAGTGGACCGACTTTCAACTCATAATAAATACACATAATCATTAACGTCAGTTAGACTATGAGCACCACTTCTCATGCATTGAAGGCCGGCAACGCAAAAAAAAATGTAGGATAAATGAATGCTGATAATTTAGCTAAATTGACTCTGGCAATGATGACTGAATTGAGAAGTTCGTATAATCCGAAGAAAAACCTTTTTGTTCGATGGAAAAAAAAAGAAGTTATTTTAGTTAGAAATATTCAAATTGTTAAAATCACCCAGTGCCTTACCCTAACTTATGAGATTTTTATTTTCTTTTATTTTTTATCTTGATAAAAAGAAAAATGACTATTAGATACAGTGCTTAAGCTAATACTTTCTCTCAGGTTTATGCTTAATTAATTGTTGCCTTTGGCGCCGTCATCAGCCATAGAAATATGGGTGCTTTCTCAATGTGCCATGGAAGAATTTTAATACGATGGTTTAAACTAAAAAAGAAGCTTTGTTCCATCAATTGATAGAAATATTTGTAACCTCTTTCCTTAACTTATAATACAAATCACAAATAAAGTGAGATCTTATAGCTGTCTTTTTATTCATACTACACAGTGTCAGAAAACAAAGTACACATGGTATGCATCTAACTTTCTTTATACATCAGCAATTATGGACTAAGTATTGATATGTTACAAAGCTTAGCGAGACTCCATTAGATAAAGGCTTATATGCCTTCTTTTCTAGCTTTTGTATGTGTGAGTTGAGTTGCTGCCCATTTGCATTGCATTAGGTTATATGACATGCTTAGCTGGGGGGATCAGGAGCTTTATCACAAGAGGATGAAGCCTCTCTGTCTCCCTCTCCCTCTCTCTCTCTCATATCAAGTTAACTCCAAGCAAGTTGTGGTTGAGAAAGAAGGACAACTACAAGTAAGCAAAAAGCCTGCCACCAGCTTTTGAACTTCCAGGCCAATGCCTTCCAATTGGCATCAAGTTGGCGTGCATCATCTATGATTAAGCAAAGTACTCGGAAGAGAGGATAAAGATGTGAGAGAAAAAAAAATGGCACTAACACTATCATACATACTTTTGAGGCAATGCTTATAGGGGGATATATATATCAGGACCGACTGATCAATATGCTTCTTGTAATGATTAGAACAGCTCGGCCACTACAAGCAAACTCCATGCCTGTCTACACCAAGCTTAATTTTCCAAGTAGTGACATAATATCTTGATCCAAACTTGGCATTATCCTAGAAAATATATATCTGAAACTGATCATGTTTCTTTTAACTTAGATTTGAGAGGTTTTCAGTTTATGTGAAAGAAAACATGCACACTTTGATTGCTAAAAGAAAGTTTTAACAGTCAATTATTGATCTAACAGTTTGTTGTTTGCCATCAAGATATCGCAAAAATCTGCCGGGCAATGCTACTGTTTTCATGCATCTGTCATCTTTGTCGATCAATTGTGCTGATTTGCAGACGGTTCAAGTTGCGATCAACAGGTAATTAAAGAGATCAATTGCTTCTTTAGTCTATGAAGAATGGAACAATTTAGACTTTTGATGTAAAAGAAGGAAAAAAGAAAAGTGGATCATGAGCCTTTAAAGCTTCATATTCAAATCTGTAGCAGAGGTGCGGAAGATATGGAGAATGCCAACTCAAAAGAGGATTGCAAATGCCATGGGCACCATTAGTTTGCCTGTGGTTGATGGCCGGTCCCTGAAGAAAAAAAATGAGACAAGTAACAAAAGAGGAAAAGGAGATGGCAGGCCTACATGATTCCATTGGACGCTGTGGGCAGGGGAGGGAACAGTGCTGTGTTCACCTAATGGCAACAGCAACAGCTCTATCGCCATTCATGAAGAAGAGAGGGAAAAAAAAAGGTTGTGGTCACTCCTTCAAGTCATCTTCTCCATGCCCCCATTGAGGACTTGTCTAAATTGGGGTTCTTCATTTTGCAGTTGTCTCAACTTTTCCATAATGAACATGAGATAAAATGCAGCAGGGACTGGTGTTATGGATTCTGAATTCACATTGCTGTCTTAATTACAGTGTTGCTCTTTATGCAGGGTATGCTCCCTTCTGTTGATGCGGATTAGATTTGGACTCTGGCACAGGACAGAGAAAGAGATGGGCATGCAAGTTCATTGGATCTCATGCATTAAAGATCTGCAGGCTTAGGTGCAACTTCATTTTCCACTGCAAGGAAAGGAGAAGACTCTGCTGGGTTTAATTGCTTCAAACTTCATGTCATTGTCCATTTGACATTTAAGATATATGCATGACAATGTATCAATTTAGTTCATTTCTGTTTTTTTTTTCCTCTTTTGATCTCATCATAATGTCGTATTACCAAACGAGCATACATATACAAAATCTAGAATAACATTTTATGTCATCAAATTGTGCAAAAAAAAAAGAAGAATGTTATGAAGTTCCACATCAAATGGCATGAGAAATCAGGCAATGGCAAGCATCATGTTTTTTGGCTTTTAGGTATCACATAGAGTGGAATGGCAGGAGAAAGAAGAAAAAGGAAAGAGAAAGTAAGAGGGAGGGGATGAGTGAAAATGGTCCATGGGACACTTCTGGGGTATCATACCATAAGGGAAAAGCAGAGAAAAAGGTTCCAAAAGCCAAAAATCTTGCAGCTAACTATGGACTAACTAATTAAGTAGCCCTTCTTTTTTTTCTTTTGTAAATCCAAATCTTGAATCATTGCATCTCCAATTTGATCTTATAATTCATCAATTTTCTAAAAGGTAAATATCCGCGGTAAGAGGCGCCATAAAATAAATTTCCAGGACGCGTAAAAATGATTCCCGGGAACGCGTCGAATCATATTAATAGTTTGGTTAATATTGGAAAAAAGAATGCAAGTGATCTACTACCTCTAGATTTAGTTTCAAATGAAAATCCAACGATTTCCGACTTATACCGACGCCTCATTTGAACAACTTGGATGAGATAAAATGAGCCTAATTATGATATCTTGTTGATCTAAGTTGAGTTAATTAGTTAACAAGCACATTCAAATGTATAACATCTACATGCTCTACATTCTAGTGAACAAGCACATTCAAATGTATTAAATTTTAAAAAGAAGAAAACAAATTAAAATGTTCACTAAAAGCTTTCATTATATATAAAAAAAAAATAGGATATGTTTGCAGCATCTTGTTAACATGTCTTAGAAGCTATGCAACTTGGAAACACAAGGACTCAAAATGAGGGTTTTAGGGCGTCTTTGAGGGGTTCAAGGGCCCCATGGTCCTCTGGGTTTAAAAATCATGAGGACCCTGCGATCCCATTGGTGGGTGCCAAACCCTCTCTAAAGATGCGCCGACGAGGACCCGCTTTAATCATGGCAGCACTTAGCGGTCCATTTCGGGTCAAAAGTTGGGTGGGAAATCCAGCAACTCTACCAATTAGTCTCGGACAAGTGGCTGCGATTTTTTAATACATTATGAAACGTTTTTAAATCCACGTGTCGTATCAGTGGACTATGTGATCAACGTAACAAATCCTAGTTTCATTTTTTTCCTTTTTTAGTTTCATTTAATTTAAAACCCTCAAGAATAAATCAGAATTTATATACATTAAAGGACAGTAATATGTGTTTAACTAGTTGTTTAAGATCATTAAGTTGATAAATGAGTATTTGTTTTTTTTCTAATTAAGTATATACATAGAATAGAGTTATTTTATTGGCTCTCTCAACTTTTTTTTTTTTGCATTTGCCTCTCTAAATTATGAAAATGTTCACTTATTCCAATGGTTCGGGTTCACTTTTCTGTCTATTCAGTTTTATTTTTCTTTATTTACATAATTACAGTTTTATCTTTATTAATATTTGAAAAAAAAAACAAAGGACGAAATAACAATTGAAGATAAATATGATCTAACATAACCCAACATCTTTTTTTTTTTTTGCTTTTTAAATGATAACAGAGGACGGTCATATTATTTGGATGAGTAATAAATAAAAAAAACAAGGGGCCTGGTAAAGTTGAAAAGTTGGAGTAATTAAAAAAATACTAATATAAGGATACTGCGAGTTAGTAAGTCATCCACTTCGTTAACGAGGCCGTTTGGATGGAGAATAAACGTTAGAATATTTTTGAAATATAGTCAAATAGAAATATGTAATTCCTAAACGTTAGAATATTTCTGAAATATAGTCAAATAGAAATATGTGATGGAATTGGATTAACATGGTCAAATTTTGAAAAAGGAGAAACCATATCAAAGTTGATAAAATCACCATTTTTAACCTTACAACGAAAATATAAATATTCTTCTAAAACAGAAGAAGAATAATTATCTTCTCATTATTTTTAACTTTTAATTCATATTTTATTTTTAAATTTTAATAAATTATTATTATATTAATATTTTTACTATTATTATAATATTAAATGTCAACTCTATATGATAAAATATTTTTATTATATAATATTATATTTTTAAAAGTTATTTTCTTTGAATCAAACGGAAGATAGAATATGAATATATTTACTTTTTTAGAATACAATATTCTATTGATTTATTCATTTTGATTTTATCCCGTAACCAAACCATTGATTAAGGGTTAGAAATGCATGGAATAGAAATAAATATTCTATCGTATTAGACTTTCATTCAGAATATGTATATTCACCTTTTTTAGAGAATATTTTATTTTTCAAAATCTCACTGGTTTCATGTTTAATTTTTTTCAAAATGATAAATTTGCTCTTTGTACTTTTTGTGAAATAAATCGTGTGTTTGATTTTATTTTGATGAATATCCATCTATTCTGTCACTTAACTTCCAACCAAACAGTGCTAACCGCTAAATAAGAACTTTATTTTATGGCAATGTAAGAAATAACTAATAATATTTTTTTCTTTACATTCGGTGTTATTTTATAATTAATTTAAAATGTTATTTTGATCGTATAATCAAGAAAAAAATGACTTTAAAGTTAGTGGATAATTGTATTTCGATTAATGCAATATCCTTTACAATTATATTTATACGTTTAATATTAACTAGAAATTATATTTTAACTAATGATTCAAAAAGAAAACTAGATAAGTTAATGCTCTTTCATTATTAGAAATTCAGAAAAGAAGTTAAACACTTACCAAAAAAGAGAGGCTAAACAATTATTTGTTTATTTTCTTACTTTTTTATTCAACACAACAAAAAAAAAGTTATAATATAGTAATTTTAATTCTTTAAGCTACTTCTTACGATTAAAAAAGAAATTATTCCTTTGACAAAAAGGAACACTTATGAGTATGAGTAACATGTATGTCTCAATTATAACTCCCGATTGTTTTGGGGTTTTTTTAATCAACCCAAACAAAAAAAGTCCTAAAATATTAATTTTCATTATTCAAAGCCACTTCTTAGGATTAAAAAAGGAAATAATTCTTCCAACAAAAGAACTACGTGTAGCATGTTTCAATTATAACTCTTGTTTGTTTCCGGGAATAACATTAGGATTTTTTTTTCTTTTATTCGATAACAAATTATTGGATATAAATGAAATAGAGTAGTATAGCTTTATTTATGCACATAAATAATTAAATTTAGGGAATACGTGAATCCAAAATGGTTCATATGTGTGACCTATCATTGATTCGTAGATCGATGGTGATCTTTGCTAAATATTTTTTAAAATAAATTTGTATCTACCATTGATCTAAATAATTTGACTCTTTAAGGGTTTGTTTGGCAAATAACTATTGGAAAGATGAGGTGGGGTAGGGTGATGTGGCGAGTGATGGGGTGGTGAAGTGTGGTGTATCATTATAAAGTTCATGTTTTGATAATAAATTATATAAGATGTGGAGTGGGGTAATGAATATTTTATTTGTATAAAAGTCATTTTTACTCTCCATTATATATTTAAAATATTTATAATCATTAATTAGGAAATGAGCTTGAGCCGGGACGATCTGATCGCCCTCGCCCGCAACGGCCCGAGTTTTTCAAATTATTTTCTAACCCGATGAATAATTGGGTCAGAATCGAGTCTCATTTATTTGAGACCCACGAGAATGAATCTGAGTTTTACGTCCCGACCTAGTTGAATAATTAGATGTAAAAAATGATGGCACGATGGATGAATGTTTTATTTACTAAAAATCATTCTTACCCTTTAAAATAAAAAAAATGATAGATAAATATGTATTCACGTTAAAAAAAGATAATATATCAAGGAATCATTGAGAGAGAGCAAAGAGAGAAAGAGGTGGGTTAATTTGATAAGAAGAGAAATAATTTCATTTGGTAATAAAAAAAGAAAGAGATTAATTTGATCTAAAATAATATATTTCTTCTCATTCCACCAATTCGGTGGAATAAAAAATGTGGTGTTTGAAGGACTTAACTAACCCACCTCACCTCTTTTAACTTAAATAAAAAATATAACTAAACATTGTTTAACTAATTTGATTCCCCCTATCACATCCTACCCCTTCATATTCCTCTATCCAAACAGACAATTTATTTGGCAAATAAATGTTTATTATGATTAGTATCCATCTTAATATTTTGTTGATATATTTGAAATAAAAAATCTAATTCATCATGTAAGGTTGTAGGTGAAAATTCTAGAAATTGACTTAATTTGGCATAAAAAATATTTTTTTCCTAAATTGGAAAAGATTTAGCTAATTTTTAAATCTTAAAAAACCAAAAAAACTTATTTAATTAAAATTACATAACATATTATTATATTTTGAATATTTGTGATGGTGAGACTACTTTTAGTTCAATAAATATCTAACAATAGTGTCACCACTTACTATATATATATATATATTCAAATAATACAATATTTATGTTATTATATATGTAGATAAGTTATTTAATTAATTAATAATACTAGTTTGAAATATATGATTAATGCCAATTATGGAATAAAAATATCTTATTATTATCTATATATATATATATGGGTCATGATTTAATATTGAAGTTATTTTATTTTATCCGTTTGAGAAATTTATTATTCATCCAAAACAATTAAAAAAATAAAGTTTTCTTCACATCGCAGCCTTTATTCGTACTCCCTCCAGCTGTACAGAGCGCAAAAGAGGGAAGCGGCCTTTTACTGGGAGGTGGTTACAAGTCGAAGTGGTCTAAATTTGTTTCCAAATATATATATAAAGAAAGAAAGCAAAGCTGCAAGAAGGCCATTAGAGCCAGCAGAGCTCTCCCACTCTCACCTCTCTCTCTCTCTCTCTCCTCCAAGAGAAGCTTCCATGGAACCTGCATCGTAGGTCTCCTTCTGCTCGTGCCCGCAGACCGCTCTCGCCGGTGATGGCGCCGGAGGGGTCGCTCTCCGCGTCGCTGGCGGCCGTCGTCGAGGACGTCCTCAAGCAGCACGGAAAGAGGCCCTGCGATGTGGACTTTGTGGCTTCCAGGATGTCCCAAGAAGCAGGTGAAAGAATGCTGCCGCATCATCTATCTTTCCTGAAATAGTTTCACGTCTGTAAATATGTCCAAGTCCGAATCAATAGGCTTAGAGTTCATTTGGTTCTTTCTTTCTTGCATTGGAGTGGGTTGATTGATGGAGTTTGTAAGCAGGGGCGAGGAGGTATGAGGCTGCTGGATGGCTGAGGAAGGTGGTGGGGGTGGTCATGGCGAAAGACCTGCCTAATGAGCCCTCGGAGGAGGAGTTCAGGCTGGGGCTGAGGAATGGTCTGATCCTTTGCACTGCGCTCAACAAGTTTCACCCCGGAGCAGTGCCCAAAGTAAGTCCGCGTTCATGAGATCATTATACTTCTTTCTTTTAATATTTTTGATTGATTCTGTAGTTTGGCAGTACTCGGTTTTGTGTATTTTGAAGAGCACTGAATGCCCTTGCAGGTTGTTGTGAATCCAGGAGACCCTGAGCTACATCCAGATGGAGCTGCCCTTTCCGCCTATCAGTATTTTGAGAATGTCAGAAACTTTCTTGTGGCTGTGCAGGAGCTGGGAATCCCCACATTTGAGGCATCTGATTTGGAGCAGGTCAATTTTCGATTCTATATAATTTCTTTCCAGTTAGTGTGCTCCGTACTACTAGAAATGGTAGTTGGGATTTGGTTTCTGAATCAACAATTTAAAGAGGCAAAAATGACTTTGGGTTCAGAAATAATAGTGCCGAAAGATTTCAATTTGTGTCTTTTCTAGGTTTATGTTGTGTACACACCGAGTTTGTTTTTACTGCTATTCTGGTCTTTGCTACTGAACTTGGGTTATTTTGTTTCATGCATCCAATGACTGCAAGTTCAGGGAGGAAAAAGTGCAAGAACTGTGAACTGTGTCCTAGCTCTCAAATCATATTGTGAATGGAAACAAATGGGTGGACATGGCAACTGGAAGTATGGCGGGAATCCTAAACAATCTAGCTGTGGGAAATCTTTCATAAGGAACAATTCAGAAAAATTCAACAGCTCATTGTCAAGGACCCAATCTCTGAATGAGAATGACACACCTGATGTGGAGCATAATTCGCATGGGGATACATTTTCCGTGTCCACTGAGATGGTAAGAACCGATTATTTTGAATAATTATAACCATTGTTTCATCATCGTTTTCCTAATTAATACTTTGTATGCCCACAGACTAGTTCGAGGCCTCTCAATATGCTTGTCCAGTCGATAATAAAGGACAAGAGGCCTGAGGAAGTTCCACAAGTAAGGATCCTTTAGTTGGTACTTGTTGTTTATTTTCTTAAGCTTAGATGACTATTTAATTTCCGATTATTCACTTTCTGCAGCTTGTTGGCTCATTGTTGCATAAAGTTATGGAAGAATTTGAACGGCGTATAGCAAGCCAAAATGAGACGGTATTATTTGTTTATGTAGATTGGAATTAAATACTACATCATGATTCTTTCCATATAGACAACAATAAATTCTATGATGAAAAATAAATAAATAAATAAATAAGTTTGTTATTTCATGCTTTACTTCCAGAACCACTCACCACCCATGTTTTCCCTGCTATGAACATTATGAGCTTAGATGTTCTTCTGAGAATCTGTTCTATCTGCCTACAATTTTCATTGAATGTGTTATCCACCTTCCTAGCACTGATAGTATGCACTGCTGGTTCTTTCATGATATTCATAGGTAAAACCTGGTTTGAAGAGTATCAGTGCCACTAGTAACTCCTTTGTCAAGTCTAAGGTTTCAACTGGGGCCCCACCTGTATACCAAAACATGAAGGTATTACATTCATACTGTAGTTTCTCAAAATAAGCCTCTAACTAACACAATTTTTTTTTGACATTCTGAAGTCATGTGGAGAAAATGACATGAAAATATCAAAGAAAGACCATTACGTCAAAAAAAATGCCGAGGAAGAAAAAGCCTTCAAGGAGAAAATTTTGAGACAGAATGTGATACTGGAGCAACAACAAAGAGATATTCGGGTAGTAATTGTATTCTCTTGAAATTTCTTTTCATAGTAAAACCTTTTGATTTCTATGCAAAGAGATTTATCTATTATTTGTCGATATGAATTCTCTATAGGAATTGAAATATAATCTCCGGATGACCAAAGCCGGTATGGAGTTCATACAAAGGGAGTACAATGAGGGAATCAATAAAATTGGTAAGATAGTAGTCTTTGCACCTCATGCATCTTTCAATAGCAAAGATTGATAATAGATCCCTTGCTGACAATTCTCACGTTTAGGGGAGCATCTGCACAGCCTTGCACATGCAGCTTCTGGTTATCACAAGGTTCTCGAGGAAAACAGAAAGCTATACAATCAAGTTCAAGATCTTAACGGTAGATGAACAAGCCTTTGGTTTTATATGGCAATAATAATTAAAACCCTTGTTTATCTAAGTTTCTTGAGATTTTTCTTATTAGGAAGCATTAGGGTGTACTGTCGTGTGCGACCGTTCCTACCAGGTCAATTAAGCAGTAACACTATTGGTTATATTGATGATGGTAATATTAACATAATCACCTCTTCAAAACATGGAAAAGAAGGGTGTCGATCTTTTAACTTCAACAAAGTTTTTGGGCCATCTGCAACTCAAGGTTACTTCATGCTCTTACTCTCATCTCCATATCATGTCTTACAATAACATTTTATTTTTTTTCATCTGCAGAAGAAGTTTTCTCAGATACCCGGCCGCTAATTCAGTCAGTTCTTGATGGTTACAATGTTTGCATATTTGCATATGGGCAAACAGGATCTGGAAAAACATATACAATGGTATGAAGTAGGAAAAGACTAGGTCAACTAGCAACTAGTAGTATGTGCTGGCTTTCCTTGTTATTTTTATTGACATTGATATTTCATCTAACATAGTAAACCTAACCGTTGTGAATACAGAGTGGACCCAAGAATCTAAATGAGCAAACACAGGGAGTCAATTACAGAGCATTAAGTGACTTGTTTGAAATTTCTGAAAAGAGAAAGGGAACCTTTTGTTATGAAATTGCTGTTCAGATGATTGAGATATACAATGAGCAAGTCAGAGACCTTCTTGTTAGCAATGGTTCTAACAAAAGATATCCTTATATGCTTCATAAATAAAACAACCTATTGAGTTGGATGCATTTTTTGTAAATTAGTTTTCTTTAAGGATATGAATACCAACAATATGTATCAGTGATTTCTGATTTAGATTGTCATTTTCCTTCTTTAATTGGTAAAAACACATTTCCTTAACATGGAAGTACACTAGAAATTCGTTCCAGTTCACAAAGAGGACTTAATGTGCCTAATGCAAATTTAGTCCATGTTACATCAACATCTGATGTGCTTGAGTTGATGAATATTGGTCAAAAGAATCGCGCTATAGGTGCTACGGCTTTGAATGATCGTAGTAGTCGTTCCCATAGGTAACAACTATATAATGACTTTTTATTTGTAAATCACTTCATTTCTCTTCAATTTATATTTTCCATTATTCGTCTTCAGTTGCTTGACTGTTCACATTCAAGGAAGAGATAACACCTCTGGGGCGATTCTTCGTGGATGCATGCATCTAGTTGATCTTGCAGGCAGTGAGAGAGTTGATAAATCTGAGGTTACAGGAGAAAGACTAAAAGAAGCACAACACATAAACAAATCACTCTCAGCATTGGGAGATGTAATATCTGCCCTTGCACAAAAGAATTCTCATGTTCCTTATCGAAACAGTAAACTCACACAATTGCTTCAAGATTCACTTGGTATGCAATTTTCTAACTAGTTACAAATAGATATTATCTTTCCTTTTATTGTTTAAGCTTTACATCATAATTTCTTAGGTGGGCAAGCAAAGACATTGATGTTTGTCCATATTAGCCCTGAGATGGATGCAATAGGAGAAACTCTTAGCACACTCAAATTTGCGGAGCGAGTTTCTACGGTTGAACTTGGTGCTGCTCGAATAAATAAAGAAAATGGAGAACTTAAAGAACTTAAAGAGCAGGTTTTCTAGCAGTCCCTTTTATCTTTGGAATATCCATGAGAGTTTACATTATTTTCTGTACAATCCTGTCTCTTGTATTATTCTTTGGTTGCCATTTACTTATTACAGATAACCAGACTGAAAGCTTCATTGGCACAAAAGGATGGAATTTCAAATCATTTACAGATTATGACACCACCTGATACAATCAACATAAATGACTCGCAGTCAGTTCTTGCAACATGCAAGAGTGTTGGTGATCTTTCATGCAGTCAATCAACCAACAGACACCCAATGGAAGATGTTGGGAACATTGAGGTAATAATGCCAAGCATGACTAACTCTTAACTTTAAGGACAACATACAGGCTATCATTCTCAAGAAGTCAAACTGAAGAAACTGGATAGACTCGCTCCTTATATGTAACTGGATGCACACTCACTACTTCCATCGCAACAAACCAAATTTCAGATAACTATACATGCTTGCAATTATCTTATGATATTACAAGTGTGATTAATATTGGATTCATCTTCATGAACATCAATAAATCTTTATTGGATATTTATACACAGGCCAGAGTTAATCCATCCTTGAAACAAAAGAAACCAAGCTTTGATTTTCAAGAGTTCATGATGACTAGTGACTCTCCTCTCTGGCCAGAAAGCAGTCCAATAATGAATCTTCAAACAAGAGAGGATAGGGAAACAATTTCCGGAGACTGGGTTGATAAGCTTATGGTCAACAAGGTTGAGTCAAACACTACAGATGACATTTCGATGGGAGATTGGGAAGGAGATGGTTCAGCACTGCCTGAATTATTCTACCAGAGTTATATGTCCATCTCAAGAGATTATGCCAATGAGCCTTGCCATAGAAATGGTGCAAGGGGAAAAGAGAGCCATGAGTTTGAAACACCAAGAAATCGGTTCTATTCTACAGCTACAGATGAGTCAGATGATTTAGATATTGCTACAAGTGACTCTTCGGAAACAGATCTGCAATGGCGATTCAATCTCAAAAATGCTCAAGGAACAGTTGACCACATAGGTTCGAGGATCAAGAAGTCTCAAATGAATCCAATGAAGAGCCCAAATATGAGGTTTGACTCCTAATAACAAATTTCTGAATTTTCTATTAAATACTTGGAAGTTAGCATGACTTCACAATTAGAATCACAAGAATCAAGTGATGTTTAGTGGATATCGGGTTGCCTCTAGATCTTTCATACGGTTCCAAGTGGTTTTCCTAGATTTCATTTTGTAAAAGCTGACCAGGAAGAGTAGTTTCCTTTGAATTTTTTTTGCCATAAAAAATGTTTCGTTCCATCTTCAGATTTTATTTTACATTATTTTTTTGATGAAAGAGTAAAATGAATTGTCCACATTGGGTTGTCAACACTAATATAGGAGATACAACAACAACAACAAAGCCTTATCCCATTATGTGGGGTCGGCTACATGGATCATACGACGCCAATTCGTTGATCCATGTTCATGAGATTCGACAGAGTTTTACGCTGGCTGTCGGGGCCTAACACAACCCTCCTCCTTTATCCGGGCTTGGGACCGGCTATAAAACATAGGCGGAGTTTAATATAGGAGATGTTTTAACAAAAATATCTGTTGTGAGATCTTGTTGTGCTAGATTTAGTGTATTAACTTGAATTTTCCAGATTGACAAAGTATCTAGCATCTATACTTTTACTGATTAAGCTAACTGTCTGCATTATTTTGGGGAATCCTGCAGATTCTCGTAATGCATTAAGGTTATTAATATGTTAGGAAATCATCTAGGTATTGACCTACAATTGCATTTTGTTGGACTTGAGAATTTATCATAAAAAATGAATAGAATACTGTCTTCACAATGAAGTAATCGGATATCGCTACACACCTGCAGAAGTTTGAGATTTGGTATTCTGGGTTGTTCCTCAATAGGCATTTGAGAATTGAAGCTTTTCATCTTGAAACATTTTCTCCACATTGGATTCCTTCCGTTGTTACAATATGCCACTAAACACTGATGTATATTGATCATGTTAGAGTTATATCATTGTAATGTGTTGTTATTTGCTACAATTACTTAAAATCCATGATGCATATTATATAGTATGTACATGAACCTCCTTGTCTCCGTTTACCTTCAAGGAAACATGTTTTGAGTATGTTTGTTTGCAAAGCAACGGAGAAATAAAGAGTTTAAGCATTTGACAATTAAAATTATATTGTAGATGTCGTTGACTTGTGTTTTTGGAATCTTCAGGACTCCACATCATGCACACATTCCATCACCCTCCAAGAAAATGTCAAATGGATCTAATAGGTCAGGCAAACAGCTGAATTCTGGTGGAGGTGCTGGTAAACGAACTTCATCTGGTGGTAAAATAGGTAACACCAACTAAGGAGGACTGAATGCATATCAAATCCAAGGTTGAGTTTTTTTTCCCTCTTGGATTGGCATAGCAGATTGAGGACTTATTATCAGGCATATTAATGAATGGTGGAATAACCTAGTTGTTTGAATTCCTGTGTGGTGATAACTGGTGCTGAAGTAATGGGTGGAGCCCCTTTCCACCCACCACCAACTTTCTTTCCTTTTGTGTCCCCTTCTTTTATTCTTGATTCATCTTTTATGTCTATAGCTTGTATAGAAGTGAATGCTATTCATCATAAGAAATGATGTGAAAAGAAAGAAAAGTTGAATATAGAAATTTGAGAGATAAAGAAGAGTTTATTTTTTTGTTGTACATCATAAGTGTTCTAATTTGTGTTGGGGGTAATAATTGCGTTCTACTCATAATGGTTCCTACTGACTTCAATGAACATTGATGACATGGATGGAAGGATGAGTGTGTACTGTGCACTAGTAAAACGTTTTGCTATGGAACTGTGAGTCCTTAGGTGCATCCTATTGCGAATTCTCTTCTTTGTATTTTTTTGGACAATTACTAGTATCTGTTTAATCGAGGGGGATCATCTCTGTAACAACTCAAAAAAAAAAAAGAGAAACAGAACGTCCAGCTAGAAAAAAGTAAATGCCATGATGCCATGATGCCTAATAATTAGGACAATTCAAATGTGGGCTGTTAGAATATGTAAAAAGGAATCAATAGAAAAAAAGGAAATAAAAGAAGAATGTAACGGCCAGCTAGAGAAATAAATTCCTAATAAAGTGGGATGGTGATTAAGAAATGGGATTATGGCAATAATGAGAGCAAATTTTGAATTTGAGGCATTAACCACACCCACATCAGCCATTCTCTTTGATATCAGAGAAAAACATGTCTTTTCCCCCTTGTGGATTAACCATCTCCATTATTCTGCACCTCACGCCTGCACCGGTACATTGAAAAGAAGCTCTACTGGGTCTCTGGACGAGATCAGTCGAAGGAATGTCTAGCATTGGGGCAGCAAGGAAAGGCGTGGAATTCGATGGATCAACAAAAAGACAAACACGAATCAGGTGAGTGAAATCGAAATCACTCTGCATAACTATGAATAGGATTGTATTAGAATTGCTGCTGTAAAAATCCTGAAAAATGACTCGTGATCGAACGAAGAAAGGAAATGCATGGATTATTGCCTCTGATTTTATGTTTGTCGTTGATTGTTGATATGATTGTGTTTCGGTTTACCATTGTCTTGCACTGATGATTGTTCTGATGTAGCGATGCATTTAGGATAGAAATTTATAAATTTTGTATGCTCTGTACGTTCCATGATATTGAAGATCCGGTCGATCGACCAATAGGGATCAGTCGACCGATGTAAGTCTGCGCTCGTCCACGTTCATAGATCGCTCGACCGATCAATTAGGGACCGGTCGACCGACATTTTTCCTGCGCATCGCCCATAAGATATACCGATCGGTCGACCGACCGATGGAAATCGGTCGGTTCCTATGAAAGGCATAGCTCGGCCGACAGACTGATGGAAATCGATCGACCGAGCCTTGTATTATTGGTCGACTGACTAAGAGAAACCGGTCGACCGACACTCGGTCGACCAACCTATGGGAATCGATCGACCGAACCGTGAGTCTGACCCTTAATTCTACTTAGTATTAAATCTAGATTTTTGACATGATCATTATTGGCTTCCCCTCTGATTGATTATCTATATGATTGAATCAGAAGATAAGTTATTAATTCACCCTCCATTGATCCAACCACCTTTATAGTATGAAAGAACGACAAAAAGGATAAAGTAATTATTAAAAAAAGATGAACGGATAAAAGAGGGGTGGTCAGCCCATACTAAGCACCTAAATATAAGGGTCACTCCCTTGGTCATGGCTCGATCAACCATTAACCTACTCAAGGCTGTATTATTTTTCTTGGCATAAACCTCAAAAGTTAAAGGACATAAAGTCATCTGAGTTATAAGTATAATTCAAGGTACATGAGAATGTGCAAGTAATGCAGGTATGATATCAAAGAATCTAAAGGCACCTAAAGTTATATGAATTATAAGTAAAGTTCAAGGTAAAGAAAGATGTTCAAGTAATACAAGTAAGATGACAAGTATTGTCATGATCTCTATTACGATTAAAGAATTTCCTCTTGATTCCAAGTTACTATGGTTTACCCTGATGTTATTCCTTATCATTATTCATTGATTTTCTTTATTGTTCTAACGACTACATGCTTAATTTTTTATCAAGATAAATTATTTCACCGATTCTAATTTATCCTATTTAATAGTTATGCATTATATACTTATATAGTTCCCCATTAGACTGCAAAGCTTACGGGAGGACCTCCTCCCCTATATTTGATTTCTACAGAGCCAAGGCTGGTGTAGAGTTAGTGTGCTACGACAAAGCTCTGACGATATGAAAGCACATGAATTATAGGACCTATTAGTTATCCATTTTCTTCCGCATTTATGAATTTCTGATGTAGACATTTATGGACTTCCACAATATATGATATCCTTCTTTATTTTATTCTTTCTTCCGCTGACGTGTCTCGGTTCTTCAGTGAGACTTGATCAATAAGATGGTCAAAGTTATAGCGTCCGTAGCGTTCCCAGGTTGGTCTTCGCCACGTGGCGGGCCGATTTAGGGGCGTTACAATCTCTCTCGTACATTTGCTTTTAGCTTCCGCATTACATCTTGCTTCTGTCATTTGAATTAATGCCTAAATCTGTTTTCTCTTTCAATGTATAAAATGTATTTGATTATTTTGCTAATGTATCATTTGCTGAAACGAGCAAGATTTTAGTATCTCTTTATATTAGGCCATGGCCTATGAGTAAATAAAAAAAAAGTCTGTGATAATCGAATTCAAAATCATTTAGTCCATGTCACTGTATTATATCAAGGGGATCATATCTTTAGTTCATTTGTGGTAGTTCAGTGAGACTACTAGTTCTCACATTTTAATTTTGTGTTCAAACTATTTTTGACATCTCCGTCATTACCTATTCTTTTTCCTATTAAATATTTAAAGTAAATAGATTTGTTTGTCAATTGGTCATTACCTATTCTTTTTCCTATTAAATATTTAATGTAAATAGATTTGTTTGTCAATTGATCTCTTTGGTGCTTTAACATCCCGTTCCTCTTCACTTTTTTTTTTTTTTTTGTGATAAGTGCCATCATTTCCTTTCTCATGACTTTTTTTGTCATAATTATAGCAATAAACATCGTCCCCATCTCAATACTGTGCTAATAATTTGACCATGCTTTATACAACATGAGAAAGTGTTTGGTGAAATTTCTAGTAGAAAATAGAAAGAAGTTGATGACTTCTTGAAGAAAATCTAACTTTTGGGTAACAACATCCATTATGCCGTGATATATTGATGTGGACAAGTGGTAAATGTTTAATAAATCATCTGATATTTGCAGCTATTGTAATTTTCCTAGCCCATTCTCGAATTTTGTATTGACAATTATGAAAGAACTAATAATATCTCTAAGAGCTTCGTCTCATCCGCCCAGCACCCAAGCAGCTGTGTTGTCAATGCTGGTTTCAATATCAGTGTAGATTTTCCTGTCCAAAGTGCAATAATGCATACTCAAATATTGAGGCATAAAAGAAACCAGTCAACACACAAGAAACCATTATTTACATTAGTCTAGCTAAAAGTTGAACATTGTGAACAAGCTGGGTGATCTCTTGTTGCAAAGGTCACCAGCACAAAGCCAAGCAGTCGGCTACCTTAGTATCAATAGCATCTTCTTTCAACAGCTCCACAAAACATCTCCATAAGTATCAGTAGCATATATTCCTGGTAAAATTGATGAGGGGTGGTGTGTATCCACAACTCTCAGCCTTTTGGTACAACGTCTTGCGACCGCGATCAATTTTGATACTGCCATTAGTTTAGCCCACCGTCTGGATGAACTGCGATCACGAAGATCAGGTGCATAAGGGTAGTACCTTGTCGTTACGGCACCTACTAAGTGGACCAAGTCATTATCATGATCCCACATTTCAGGATATGGAGAAGAGAGCAGCATATTGTTCTCCGGTTGGAATCTGCCCATGGACCCACTAGTTTCGAAATTGCTCAACCCCAAATTGTAACCATCCCTAGGATGAATCAAGTTGTTTGGAAAAGAGTCAAACCATTCATCTTGTTTATGAGTCTGTTCAGTAGGGATGTCCTTAGCTTGATTTGGATCCTCCATGAAGTGACTTCTTGTTGGGTGATGTAGAGGCAGAGGACTAGCTTCCTGAGCTGGAACACCTGTCAAAGACACAGTTCAACAATAGTTCTTATTAAATGACCAATGTGCTTTTACCAAATAAACAAAGGAAATTTTCTCATTCGTCTCAGTGGTGCTCTTATGCTACTTACCTTGGCTTGTAGCTGGGAGGTCAGTAAGCTGTTGTTCTAACCAACTTGCCACTGGAATACCAAGTTTTTGAGTTGATTGAGGGAGCACCCCATGACAAATTTCGACTAACTGCTGATTACATTCAACAATAAGTTCTGGAGATGTATAAGCTTCTTGTTTTAACTTGGTTACCAAGGCCTACAAAATCATTCAAATATATTCAGAATGAATATGACAGTCCATATGTGAAGCAGTTCAAATTCATCAACTTCTTTGTACCATGATGGTACAAGTCATGCAGGGTGAAACTTTGCAAATCCAAGTAATCATAAAAGAATTAAATAATATTCTTTAGTGTCAAAGAAAAGGAAAAAAAGATAGCAGGATGGAAGGAAAATTAAAGAAAAGGAAAAAAATTCTGACAATGCATCTATTTATATGTCAAAAAGGTGAACTTTTATCAAATTTAATATTCCTAAGGTTGAACTTAATATAACAAGTACTTTGTTGTAAACTCATGTCATGAACTAATAGTGAAAAAAAAACTTCTATCAGGATCCTGCTTTATGTTTCAAATTACTCTCATTAGAAATTAACATATCACAATTCGTGAGTTTGCTAGAAAATGTAATTTCACATCTTTTAAACGACAAGGCCTTGGTCAGAAGCCAATCATGCTTTTACATTTTTTAGTTCGTTCATTTTTTTCTTGTCAATCGCTCAGCATATGCATTAGACTATTAGAGTTTTGAGTTAGAAAATTCATGTTGAAGAAAACAAAATGAGAAGCTTTTCTAACTCAAAATATCACATTTCTCAAAATATGTAAAAATACCACATAATATGACGTATTTTGAGAAAATACCATTTGGGTTGGAGGGACTTCATTTATGCCATAGTAGTTGCCACTAAATAGCGCCCCAACAGGCTTATAAATGCAGTTCAAGAGAAGGATAATTCCTGAACTACCAGCAAAGAAATATAATTTGTCTTCTGGAATGATACAATCCCGAGCATGTTGAACTACTGCTTCCCACATCTTGTTGGACATCCCATTACCAAGTAACTGCAAGTAAAAGAGAACAAAAGAGAAAAGGATACATAAGTGTAATATCAGTTATGTCTAATAGATGCTACAATGTGTTGTTTACTTACTTGTCGTAGCCTGTGTTCATCCAAAACCAATCTTTTGAGAAAGTCTTGAACAGTATTTATTCCACCTTCTTCAAGTTTTTTATGAAATACACCATCTTTGCCTATCTTTTCCAATCGCCACACATCATCGGTCAAATGTGGGGGATGATGTTTCTTATATGCTGAAACCATCACAAAACCAGAGGATTAAGAGATCTTGCACTATGCAGAAAAAATTGGCACAAAAACGAGGAAGCTACAAGCATGACATCCTTTTTTTTTTAGAACAAGCATGACATATGACCAGTACAAATGAAGAAATTATCAAATTGGAGTAGACTTGCTTCTTTTCTTTTAGTTTCCTTTTTCCTGAGAAGAGCGATAGACTTTAAGGTATATTCCTATCGTTTTAAGGTATATTCCACACTCGGCATAAAAAACATATCATCAAGTAAACAGATAGATGACTATTTGACTTCATTACTTCAGTAGAACATTTTTTAGAAACAACAATCACTGTCATAACTTTATAGAAACCTAATACTCTTTGGGTAACAAAAACTACCACTCCTCATTTAGATTTATCCATGTTCAAAGTTGCGATGCAGTAGACCAATGCATGAACATTCAAATTTCAGTGTGCGATCTTATGCTGTCAGTTCGACATGTCAAAGAAATATGAGTTTCTGTTGTAGAAGGATAAAGTCTACATTCTTAATATACATAACAATTCAAAAAGACATATGCTATGGACTTACATTCACCACGATGATCCTTCACCACAAAAGCCTCACTCATGGCTTCCTGAACGTTACCAGTGCATCCACTTGAAGAAACCCTGGCACCGAGCCTGAATTTTCGACTTCTTATCCAACTAGAGTTATCAGTAAAGTTGATGTCACCCAGACAGCCAACCCCCTTTGACAAGGTAATCACCAAATCCCCTGTCAATAAAGGTCGTTTGCCCTGTCTTGCATGGACTATGCTATCAGAAAACTCCTTTTCAGTCCAGTCTTCTCGCCCATCAGCACAAAAATCACCATCAAGAACTAAAATTTCAATCTTCGCTGAAGATAAATGACCGGACGTGATTATCTTGAAGTCGGAATCCATCAGTACAATCCGAACAGTGCTTTGATCTTCAGTTACTATATTGTTACTTGTGAATATTGTTTTTGGCAAACTGTTCTGGAACTGTAGATGGTAATCCTTGCTGACAGTAGTCTGAAGCCTATTAAGGGGAACTCTATTAGAAGACAGAAGACGAAAAAGTAAAAGGTCAACAGCTGTCAGAAAAACAAATATGCAAACTAACTCAATCAGATGTCATTATCATAGACCAGACAACATCATAAGCAAAACATGCACCAAGCCATCCTTGATAAATAAAAGGGGTAAGTAATTGTGAGTCTCCTATTATGAGCATAAAAAACTATGTTATAAGATCCAAGAGCAAGGAGAATCAGACAACTTTTATGAAGGCCAAAAAATTACACTTAACATATAATATTCCTGTAACTCACCCATTACTCCTTGCCAGGAATAATTGATTAGTTCAATTAAAACAAAATAAAAATTATTACCAGCATACAAGCATATTAATCAGAAACAACAACAACAAACAACAACAACAAAGCCTTATCCCACTAGGTGGGATCGGCTACATGGATCATACGACGCCATTCCGCTCTATTAGTAACCAAACCTTTCGGTATATTATTCACCAATAGATCTTGCTCTATTAGTTCGCCAAGTGTCCGCCTTGGCCTCCCTCTCCCTCTTTTAATCGGACTCCAGATTATAATATTAATCAGAAACACAAGAAACAAATAATCATACAATGTTCTTTTTCTAATATGAATGTTCTCTTGCCAAGATGCTCAGGAGTTTAACCTTTTTTTAAAGAGAGGAGTTGAACTTTGTAATACGAAATCATAATACATCATCTATTACCTTGAAGTTGAGTACACATAACGCTGCAGAGCATCTTGCACTTCCTCATGCACCTGATTTTGCAAAAGACAGAAATGCTCATTCATACTTAACAAAGCAATTTTCTTACTGACAATCAGAAAATGAAAGGTGATTATTGCTTCTGGTAAAAAAAGTTATGGATGGGGCTCCAGTCTGAGCTTTGACAAATTCTAGGTTCCACGAGCTTCTTCATATTCAAACATCTAACGACTAGTGAGTGTTCCATCATTCCGTAGTATGTATTATGGACCCTATTAATTTTTGTTCTTCAGGAGTCACTATAGACTGCCTAATAAGAGGGATGCAGCATTCGCTTTTATCACACTATTACCTCAAGACATGAACTAGAAACGTGGTTAGGAACTTTTTCTGTTTCATTGAATAAAAAATGGACAACAAAAACACCAAAAATTCATCTGTATCAAGTAGAATATTAAGAAAGATGTGAAACCCAATAATAGAAGTACCAAGCCAACAAACATAACCCAAGTCACCTATGCTGCTTGAAAACACTAAATAAACGAACTACTAGCAGCCGGCGGACCCAAATGGCTACACATTTATAACAAGATTATCGCAGTAGCTGTGACTAATTTTGGCAGCTCCATAACCAGAAATTCGAATACTTGGAAGATGGCAAAGGAAAAGAGTTCTGATATACACGTCTTTACCACTTTCCTCAGAAAAAGTTCCATCTTCGGCAAGTGCTGCTGTATGTGCCTTACTGCAACCACTTCACGCATCGAACTACAAAAGAAACAACCCGTTTTTTATAAACGGCCAGCAAGATGCAACCTTTTTAACTAATATCAACAACATATACTCAACAATGAAGCGGGAATTCCAACTCACTCAATCAACTTCCTCTGTCGCTTGCTTTCTCCAACGGGCAGATCTCCATCTTCCTCCTCCGCAACTTCCTGTCCCCAAGGCCGCTTCTGCTCCATCGTCGACAGTCTTATGAACAATTCGCCGAACACGAGAGCTCCAAAGCTCACAAACAACAGCATTCCCGTTACTACACTATTAATGGAAGCTCAAAAGGGTAACTTTTTTCTTCTGCAGAAGAAGCGCCGAAATTTCCCCCGAATCGTGAGGAACAAGCGGTTGGTCGGACAAAGATGACGTACGAATCCGAATCCACGCAAGCAAAAGGAGGAGCCTTTCCAATCTCGTGCGGACGATGAAACCCATCCGAAGCGATCTGCGGCGCACGATTACCAACCAAGAAAGAGACACCTGGCGGAAAAAAAATCGACGAATTAGGAGGAGCGGAAGCGACGATTTCGAACTCGGACGCGGCGAAGATTCCAAGAAGGAGCGGTGGGAAAAATGCGAACAGAATCCTTGCGACCGCGAATCGAGACAAAGAAACCAAAAGTCAAAACTTTTGAATAGTAGATTCGGACACGCCGCAACTCCGTACCACCTTCCAGTCGGTCGTTGTCGTTGCGACAACGATGGTTTTTGAGTTATTTTTTTTTAAGGGGGGTTAATTTTTTAAATTGAAAAAAAATTAGTTATTTTTTCATAGTGTTTGAATAGATGAAAATGATAATTTTGAAAAATATTAACAAGTATTTGGATAAATGTTAGTTACATTGAGAAATTATTTCCTGTTATTTATATTAAAATTTTTAAACTCGACAAATTTAGGCAAACTCATTTTGTGTCTTCTAAATTAGATTATAAATTTGAAACGTAAATTCATAAATTCTATATGCAACCTTATAATATATAAAGATATTTCATATGCAAGCAAAAATTAAGTTTGAGACTTAGTTATCACCGTCATAAACCCGACTTAGTTTCAATTATAATTTCAAAGTATGAATTTTGTCCTAAAATTACTTTCGATCTAGCTGAGTCATCTCGAATTGATCGAATTTAAATTGGGATGTCCGGATTGTTCTAATTTAACTTAATATTTTAAATAAATTAATTAAAGTTATAAATAATTTGCATTTCTATATCATTTCATATACTGCATATTTTAATATAATTATACTATAATATATAAATAACACATATTAATATATTATAATATATATAGTATAATATCAACATAAAAGTAAAGCATAATTCATTATTTTTCAAATTATACCCTCAAAGTGTAATAAAATAACTAATTAATACAATTGCCAAGTTCACTCGGTTTTATATTCTTGTAAGACTTTATTAATTGACTTGAGAGAAATCATAATTTGGATAGATGGAACTAAGGGTGTGTTCACTGCATTGCCATTTAATATTATCTAATATTGTAGTAAAAAAGATTACCACTTGTTAAATTGTCAGCAATGTATATTACCTTGTTTAATATGCATAAGTAATCTGTCTGGCAATCCATATTGGTTATTTACAAGAAAATAAATATTTATGTGTTAGTATTCAACTTTTACTAATATACTCCTAATCAAAATAATTATGTTTAAATATATAAATTATTTTTAACTTCGTAAACTTAAATCACAAATATATATTCTCACTCATAAAATTTAACTTATAAAATAATTAATATATTTTTAAAATATGATAATAATATATTCATAATAATTAACTAATATTTATTTGATTAATTTTATAATTTATTTAAATAAAACTGTAAAAGACAAATGCGGAAAGTGAAATTGAAAAGATTGCACCTCAAGTGATAATATGAATTGCCTCCCCTCCCATAAGTAATCTTCATTGTTACTTCATAGGCAATATGGATTGTCTGGACAATGCAGATTACTTATTATCTGTCACAAGTGAATAGGATAATGTGGTGGGCCCAGGTAATTTAATACAACATTACCTGATAATCTACAAAGATTACCTCTAGAAAAACGCCCCCTAAGAATTAAGAACTAGGAAAAATGATATTGGAAAAATATAATATTATATTTGTTAAAATTACTTACCTGTACACTTCACTTAGTGTATTTATTATTAATTTTGTTTTAGTTCTAAGTTTATAATGAATATATAACATATGACGGCAACTAATATTTCATATGCTCCTATTAAATATTTTTATAATTATAAATCTTTTTCTCTTTAACATTCTATTTATATTTTATCGTAAATATTCACCAATATTTTCTATATGTATATATAATATATCTTACTATCATTTTACTTGTATTTCATTTTTTACAATTCTATGCTCGTTCCATTAAATAATATTTATCAACTTTTACTTGCCTTTTATTTTAATATGTGTTCTATTCAATTTTTTCATTTGTTTACATTGTTATTATTATTTTACCGTTTCAATTTCTTTGTGATCGTTTCTATATTTTAGCATTATTTTTATTTAACGATTTGATATCTTTGTATTTTTACTATTTTAAATTGTGGCATCACCTTCTGATAATATCTAATAATCATAATATGATGTAATCTTGAGGACATTACTTTATTTGAATAATAGTATATATTAATTGGATTTAACGGGGCTCCTACCTTCCTTAAGTAGGAAGGAGCCTCCTACCTACATCTGATGCCATCCGATCTGATCGGACGGCATTCACGAGAGCCTCCTACCTACATCTGATGCCGTCCAATCTACCTACATCTGATGCCATCCGATCTGATCGGACGGCATTCACGAGAGCGTCCCAAACCCGTTCAACAAGGACGGGTCCATTACATCAAGCCATTTCCGAACGTCTTCTCGCTCTCGTTGATGTCAGAAGTCGCAGGCGATCTCCACCTTGCTGTTGCCGCTGACGATGCCACAGACTGCTGACCGCTGCTAGTTTTCGTTCACAAAGGATGGCCACTGCTTCTACCCAATCAGCCTCATGTCGTCATCATCAACGACTTCGCCCCCGTCGTCGATTTCGAATGCGGCCAGCAACCCACAGTCGCATAGGGCACAGGATCCGCAACCACTGTGACAGCCCAGGGAGAGTTCGCCGTTGGCACGAGATCTGCAGCCACCGCGTCGAGAGGCCGCCACTGGCACAAGATCTGCTTCGTCACGGGATCCGTCAGCACGAGATCGAAGGAGGGCGACATCGTGTGGGGAAAGGGGGGACAAGGGAGACTATGATCATGAGAGAGACGCAACTCGGAAGTGGACGTGCCGCATTGAGACATCATCATCGGCACAAAATCTGCAATCGCATAGATAGCCGCTGCTCGCTGCCGACGACGCCGCTGACGCTGCCGCTGCTCGCCACCGCTGGTTGCTGCTCGCCGCCGCCGCTGCTCGCCGACACTGACACTGCCGTTGCTCGCTGTCGACGCTGCTCATCGTCAATGCTGTTCGCTGCTCGCTGCCGACGCTGCTCATTGCTCGCCGCTGACACTTTTGTTGTTCGCTGCTCACCGCCGACGCTACTCGCCGCTCGTCGCTCCGTGCCGACGTTGCTTGCCTCTCGCCGCCACCACTACTCGCTACTTGTTATTGGATGTTGTCAGCTACCGCTGCTCGTTGGGGGGCAAATGAATGAACCGATTTGATATCGGGACGTCCGGTTCGGCACGCTTTGGTGGATATTACGGCAGGTAGGAGCCTCATTAAATCCATATTAATATATTAAAAGTATACTGGGTGGTGTGGTGTGACTCCTCCTCGCTTAAGCAGATGCCTCGAGTTTTAGTCATTGTGAATGTAGAAATTTCTTATTTGAAGTCTCACCTCTAGGTACATGATGTTGGACGACCTTATCAAATTAATTAACTCGATGGTGAGCCGATCTTGAACATAGTACGTATAATAATTAACATCGCACGAGTTGAACCGTTCTCCCTCTTCTCTCAAGAGGCGTGACGTGACCTAAATCGAGCCTGACTTACCCCAATGAGTTTTGATCGAATGCATGGAAAATCAAAGCAAGATGCGATCGCAAACTAAACGTGTTCTAACCATAACAAGAGAACTATATTATATTTTTAAAAAAATTAAAATAGTTTTATTATGTTTTTTAATGATTTTATACTTAGATTTATTATTTATATATTTTCATTAATTTTATATGATAAACTTAAATAATGCTTTGTAACATCCCAAAATTCGACCCCGCCACATAGCGAGATATCCTCTCGATCGCTACTTTCTTTAGTCTTTCTTTGACTCTTTCGTTGACTCAAACGGTCAAGCAAAATGACACATAAGTGGAAGACTTAATGATTAAAATAATACAACAATAAAAGAAAAATATGGAAGCAAAATAACTAGAAATACGTCAACTGTCTCGGAATGAGATATCGAAAGCAAAAATACTAGTACTAAACATAAAAAAAGTCTGCGGTCAGTCATGACCTAATATGTCCCATCCAAATAGATGTACCACCTAACGACTCATACTGGGCTCAACCATGACCATGTACATGTGTGTCACCGGAATTGTAGTCGCCGTGCACACACCACCACGTTGTGTGTCATCATCATGTACCTGTGGAGATCACATAAGGGAGCAAGCTCAATCATTAGCATAAAGCTAAGTGCGAGTTCGTATAAATCATAGATCAGTTCTGTCAGAATAAACATGAAGGAATAATAAAATCAAATGTAAGAGTGAAATCATAATAGAGGAGTCGGTAGAAGAAAATCATCGTTTATGCCTTTTCTTTTCTTTTCTTTTCCTTGTTCATTTTTTTTCATATTCATTGTTCATCATTCTTATTCATAGTTCATAAAGACAAAGTCCTTCCTTTCATCTTTTGATTATTTATGTTCTTTCATCATTCATACGTTGGAAGAGTTCTTCTTTTTTTAGGGAATACCATTGCAGGCACACAAGGTGCAACTATCTAGACCATTGTGGGCCCAATGGGGGATCAGTGCCACAACCAGCCCCATCGGGCGCGATGACTCCCATCTAGATGGACAAATGATAATCCGTAGAAAAGTGCCTCACACAAGGCTGTCATAAATTTCCCTCATCATCAATGGACATCTCTTTCAATTCGTAGATTGATCAAGGTCATATTGAGCATAAATCCGAATCATCTTTAGGTTCATTTCATTCCGTATAAATTAGGTGGACAGAAGCTTAATAAATCAGAGGGGTTCGATTAGAGTTATATTCCTTCTGTCCACGTATCGGACGTCCGAAAGTCGAGCGATCGTCCGCTTTGGTTCTTTTCAGCAGTTATCCGAAGAGGGAGCGGACATCCATTTATCATTGTTATTCGGTCAACCGAAAAGGGGAGCAATTAATCGTTCTGTATTCATTCTTTGTTCACTTCATAAGAATTCATAATGGTTCATCATCGTTCCTTATGGTAGTTCATAAGAGTCATGATAGTTCTTTATTCATGGAGAATCATAATCAAATTGATATAACATTCTATTAGCTCAATTTAGTCGCAAAAAGGGTTAAATACGATTTTGTTGAGCATAATTAACATCACGGACAAATCGAGTATCAAATACTTAAATTATGGTTCATAAATCATAAAGTCTTCATTCTGTAACCCGGGCCGAATATAGTTGGAACACAGGCCAAGTTCCAACGAATCAGTCTAAAAAATACAAGTGGAAACTCGGGCTGGATCAAGGTCATACCTGGCCGAGTTGGAATGTGATCGGATGACCCGGGCCGGGTCGAGGTCATACCCGGCCTAGTTGGAACGTGATCGGGTCGAGATGAGCATCTCACCCGATTGTCTTCCTCGTGACAAATCCGAGCCAGGTCAAAAGTAACCCGAATTGAGTTGCTGGTGCGCGCAGAGCTCAAGGTCTACATTAATGGCGGATCTGGGCCGAGTCGCAGACGAGCTTGGTTTGGGTTGGTCTGCCCGGGCCAAGTTATGGGCAACTCAGGCCGGGTCCTTATTACGTAAAAAACTGCATTTTGATTTCTTTATTTTCTTAGTGATTACATGCATCATGTATCAACATTATAACCTCATGAACATAAACTAAGGCATCTTCTGATCATAAATCATACCAAATTGGTCTACACATGCATAACCTAGACAAGTTAAAAAATTTACATACTAAGCATTCAGACAAGTTCGTGGAGTTCGCAGAAACAAATCAGAATTTCCAAGAGTTTATATACTATGTTTTCTAAGCATGCAACAAGGGTTTTCGTCCATCTACATCCTTAGAGCATGCATAAATTCATTTAGAACTAAACTATGAAATAGATCCCGAATTCACACCTTTAGGCCTATGATTTTTGGTTCGTCACTTCGTCTTGCGATGGTTCGTCCTCAACTTCACTATTGTTGCTCTCAGAAGTCACCCTTGCTCGTGAATGCCCCTAGCGTTGGTCCTCTGTCTGCTCCGGTGCCGATAGGAACCGTCGGCATCGTCCTCTCGTTCACTGGCCGCGCACATCGATGGGAAGAGGAGAAACAGAGTGAGAGGGAGAAGAGGGAAACCGGGAGAGGGACTAGGGAGGAGAGGTTTTATGAGGGGCAGTTGCCCCTTGGTCTCCCCCCTCTGGTGAACGTTCGGCTACATTGAAGAGGGGAGAGAGAGCCAGGCTCTCCCTCTTCGTTTCCTCTTCTTCTCTTTTTTTTTCAAATCATCGGGCGTTACATGGTTAATTGTTGAAGTCAACCAGAATGGCATATTTTATATTTCAAAAACATTTTTTATCAATTATTGAATTGCCTTAAAACAATATTAACATGATATATGTTAACTAGTTTTTATACATTATAAAAAGATATTCAAAATATAGATGCTCCAAATGATTACTTTCAAGGGTGTATAAGAGGATCATCTAACTATATTCAATCTCAAATATAGAATTAGATTTAGTTCAATAGAGGAGAAACTAAATTTACTTTTTTTTTGCTTTAAACTAAAACCATAAATGATCTAAATTTACTTTTCATTTCTCTATGTTATCAATATGATTTCCCTCGATCCAGATATATCATTAAGAAAAAACTGACTTAGAAGAACAATGTGAATTGTTCATGTATAGTTCATGTATAGAAAGATAGGATGATCTTATGCCATGGCAAAAGTTATATTTGCCTATAAAATGAGGAGAAAATATATTATGATAATTCAAAAGTTAAATAAAAATTGAGAATCAACTAACCTTCCAATGGGGCTCAAGAGCTCTCAAATCTCAAGAGGGCTAGTGCTTGGATAAAAGAAATGAT
Organism: Pontederia crassipes; assembly: GCA_030549335.1. Lineage (NCBI taxonomy): Eukaryota > Viridiplantae > Streptophyta > Magnoliopsida > Commelinales > Pontederiaceae > Pontederia > Pontederia crassipes. The sequence goes on along the minus strand of CM060197.1, from coordinate 36,258,500 downwards.
GATGATTCTAAAATTATATTTCACTTTTTATGGACGTTTTTTGCCTATTTGTTTTTAAAAAAATTGTTATGTATGTTGTGTGGAGTACATATTCATTGGATGTAGTTATGTAATACCTCAAATTGTGATCAAGGGAAATTTGGATTTTTGGTCAAACTCTCGTGAACTTCCCTATATATAAAGACTCATATTCCCTTTGTTTATCTTTTTCTCCACCTAAATCTCTTGGTGACTAAGGCTTGAAGAGGGAGAACAAGAGGAAAAATGAGGAAGAAGAAGAGGAAGGAATAGGAGAAGGATTCAAGATCAATGTATGTAAAGGGGATCCAAAACATCTCTCCCTATCAATGTTCTTCCTATATTGGATTGAGAGCAAGAGGACACTCCGTTCTCTTATTGAATTGTGATTGAGGGTTCTTGCTTATTGAAATTCCTAAATCTATGCATGTATAGGTTTTTATGATTAGATCTAATAGTTAGGACTCATATGTTCATCATCTTATTGTTCATTATTTGGGAATGAACCCTAATCATTGAAAATGAGTGTTTTAATATGTTTTCTGATGTCCTTTTGATCTCATAATACCTGAAAAACATGCATGGATTGATCATAAATGTTATAGATCATTTTTCCCAAATTTTAGATCAAAATCGTGTAAAGATCAGGATGGACGACGGGGTTTCAGAACTCTGTCGCGATCATGACACACCCTATCACGCTCGTGACACACCCTGTCATGCTCGTGATAGAAGAGCCAAAAATTTGGGCATGGCAGGCTTTTGTCATGCCCGTGACAAACCATGTCACGATTGTGAGCCAAGCATGGCCATGACTGCCTCTTGGCACGGCCGTGACAGAAGAGACTATTTTTTAGGGTTTTAACATGGGTGTGACGACATCTTTCACACATCAGAAATCTTACATGATATGTAAAATGTTATTTTCAAGGTATCAATAGTATGTATTGATATTTGTTGATTGTATAAGAACCTAGATGACATATATACATGTTTCCCCCATAACTAGGTTAAAAGATGAAAGTTGAGCAATATTAATGATTGTTGATTGAAAAGCATAATAAACATAGTTGTATGTTACATGTCGACCCTCTATGGCCCTTTATCGGATTTTTTCCTAAAATGATCGTTACATACATCAACAATGTCATTTCGATGTCGCCCTCGGACGAGAATTCTCCAGAATGATCGTTTCATACATCGACAACAGTGTGTGCATCTGATGTCACCTTCGGATGAGAGGGGAGCATTGTCTCGAAGGCTTAACTAGTCTATTGAGAGGGCAATGATATAAATCCCAACTATCGAAAGATATAATATTAACAAGAGCCAATGATCGATCGAATGAAATGATGTCCCATGAAAGTGAAAGTCCGAAAGGGTTATGAAGTAACCTCGAAGAAAATGTATTGAGGCAATAATTATGGTAAATGTACATCACTTATGTGTCTATGGATTGAATTGATGATTGTTATGAATGTCCATACTAATTATACGATGGTAGAGATTACATGTCTTTTCATGCTTTTATGTATTGCATGATGATAGAAATGGTATGGATGAATGACATGTAGTTCATATGTTAAGAATATGGTATGCATATTATTATTATATGAAGATAATGATGCATATAATGTAATATCCTGTTTAGGGTCATGATATTTACATACTCTAATTGGAAAATTCTGCACTCTGAATTCGTGCATACAATTAAAGTATGGATGATGGCAACTCAACTCATGACAAGAAAGATTGCACACTGGTTTAGGGGTCTTAGAGTCAAGTGCCATTGAGTTTGTTAGACTATGGTTTAAGATGTTTGAATTGCTATTGATGATGTTTTAAATTCTATATTACTTTAATATTTTAACAAAGTTTTCTGCGATAATTGAAGAACTTATTTTATTATAAATTATTATTTATGTTTTTGCTATAACAGATGAAAATTATATTTTATTATAGTTATGTGATGATGAATGAGCTAACACAACCGAATGACCTAATTGCCTTCGACATTTGAGAATGAAATTTTGAGGTGTTACAAGTTACTCAACAACAAGTGTTATTCAAATGTTCCATTTTCTATGAGTGGAGATGTGACAACATTTTTTATTATACTTTTTTTGCATGCCGATTCCATTAATTATTTGAGAAATAGAAAAGTAAACATAAAATTATATATTTTATTAAAAAGATGCTTAGATTGTTAATCATATTTGCTTTGTGATGTAAGATTTGTATTGCGTATAATTAAAGACAAATAAATTTGTGGTAATAGCACTAGTTTGACAATCCAAAGATAAAACAAAGAATCGACGTTCGCTACATCAATAAAGAAAAAATGATTTTGGTTTCGAATAATCCGAGCCTACTCTTTAATTAAAAAAATAAATCAAATAGCTATTAAATTAATTGAACGGATGTACTCCCCCCCCCCCCCCCCCCCCCCCCCCGAGTTTTATCTATTGTCATCCTAATATTGAAAGGTGATAAAAATGCTCAAATTTTGATCTTTAGTAGTTATTACAAAACTCCTACAATTTGATGAAAATTCACCTTATGGACAATTCAATTGGGATATTACAATATCATGCACGTTTATCCATTCACACTTCTTGGTCACTTTATAATACAAAAAAAAATTATTGGAAGTTTCATAAATCACTGTCTAAGTACATAATACGGGAGGACCTGATCGGATTAGTTGAGTTTGATGTTGAGACGGCATTGCACATTTTAGCACCACACGAGTTGAACTGTCGGCACCGTTTCTCATACACCGAAGGTTGGCTATAAAAGAATATTCAATTTCATGATGAGCGTCCATGGTTTATCAGTGCTAGTGTCGATTAAATCATGACAATTTGAATTGGTAGTCCAAAACTTGCATTTCAATATTACTACTGCATAATCACTATGTGATGTCTACCTTCGTTCCACCCTAAAGTGGATTCAGTTTTTTTACACATCACTATATGGAACTATTTGTATTTGGAATATTGGTGCATTGAGGAAGAAGATGGCCTCTTAGGTTGAAGACATTTTGTATCTTGGGCAAATGAACATTGCTACTTTATTCAATGGCATTTATTCTATTGGGATGTATTAAAAGGTTAGGGGATGAATGCAATGTTGTGTTAATCGGACTGGACAACTATATGAACAAGTGTTTGTTTCAAATCGGATCGAATAATAATAAAATATTATATTTAATATGATATATTAAATTAAGCTATCATATTAATTATGTTAAAAATTAATTATATAAAATAACAATAATAAATCATTTATAAATTTAATGTTAAAATCATTACACATTTAATAAATTAAAATATCATTAAATTTAATATATATATATATTCTTCTCATTTTTTTTGTATTCCATATCTTTGTCTTTTATATTAGAAGTAATATTATGATTATATATAAAAAATATATAATATAATTAGTGGTTAACTATCTAAATTTAACTTATTAAATATTAAATCAAAGGAAATTAAAATTTATGTATTTATAATATTATATATTTAACTATACTATACTAACTATTATAATATTATTGTATGTTATACATATGACAAAGAAGAAGTTTGCATCCTCCATTCATTACCATTTACCTAATATGATAAATATTATATATAATATAATAAATATAAAATTAATTTATACTATAATATACCTGTATGATATTAGAAATTTTGAATAAGATCATAATCTATAAGATATAGTTGAAAGTTTAGTAAATACTAAACTAAATGAAAGAAGAAAGGAACAAGTGTACAAATATAATTCTACATTGATAATAGTAGTAAGATGAGAGCAAAGAGATAAGTATTAATTGAGAAGAATAACGAATTAATATGAAATTTTATGAAGAATGACCATCTTTATATTTTTTTCAAATTTAAATAATAATTATTATCAGATTATTTTTTAACAAAAAAGTTAAAAATTGACCGGTTCATAAAAAATATGGTTCAATATAGTTTTGACCGATTTTTATCAATCTTAATTGATTCAATTTGGTTTGATTAATTTTTAAACTTGTAATACACCATTGTGAGGGTCGGTCAATGATCTCCGCTGCAGCCCTCACGACATCGGATGAATGGTAAGAAGATCAAAGGCCTACTAATTCATACGAATTAAGTCTTGATTGTGCTTCATGACAATTTGCTAATTTTATAACTAAATATAGGATATAAGTTTAGAACTATTAAATTAAATTTAACAATGTGATAAGAACATATTAAATTATATAAAAATTATTACACCAATAAAAAATTTGATTACTTATAAATCAATTATATAAATAAAAATTAATAAATAGAACAGACTCCACGAAGTCGATTTTGCTTTATTAAAAAATAATCTTAAAACATATTCAACTTCTCTAATTTTTTTTTGTTTTTTGGATTTTATGAAAAAATAAGCGCCACAAGAAATTAAGCATATAATTCAAACTAATTATATTACTAGTTGCTATTATTGTTACTAATTATTACTCGTACTATGAAGCCTCGTCTTCTCATAGCTCCGACATCTGAGGGAGGGAGGGAGACATCTCCCCGTCAAAGTCCCGTCGTCCTTGTTCTCCTCCTCCTCCTCCTCCTCCTCCTCCGCCCTCGTCTCAGATCCCTGAAAGATCCTTTCAAACCCTAGCGATCGATCTCGGTATCGATCTGCGATGCTGACCAAGTTCGAGACGAAGAGCAACCGGGTGAAGGGGCTCAGCTTCCACCCGCGCCGCCCATGGATCCTCGCCAGCCTCCACAGCAGCGTCATCCAGCTGTGGGACTACCGCATGGGCTCCCTCATCGACCGCTTCGACGAGCACGACGGCCCCGTCCGCGGCGTCCACTTCCACAACTCCCAGCCCCTCTTCGTCTCCGGAGGTATCGGACCCAAATGCAATCTTTCAGATCTCTCATCTTACAGCGTCGTCCTGCTTCTGTGACGGAAAAGTTCCAATCTTTTGGGTGATTGTGACTGTATACTTGCATTGTGTCGTAATGGGGACTCGACTTTTAAGACTATGGATAATGCAATTGGTTCATGCGAATCTTAGCTTCTTACGAAATGTCTCGGGCAACTTAATATTTGTTACTCCGCGTGCGCATTGACATTTCTGATCTTTCGCATCTTAAATTTACTTTTTTGTTCACAATTCTATAGATCGAACTGATAGAAGACTCAATTTTGAAATGCTGTAATATTGTAATTTGTTCGTGTAGACTGCATTTAGGGCTCATTCTTCTTTAGTTGCCATAAGAATTTGATCATTCCATCAACATTACTGGTAAATTTTATATTGTAATGAAAAGACTCAGTTTTCTGAACTCTTGGGATGTGTGATAAGTTCGTGCATTAAGATATTTATTGTTTTATTAATTTCTCTAGCTCATGTGATGGTCCTTTAGATCACTTTCTGGTTTTACCTCATTTTTGCCGTTCAGTGAAGACGAGACTTGTTGAAAAAAAAAAAAATCTTCTGGGGATGACAAACCAATCTACATGGGAATGCTTGCAAAAATGCATTGCTTAATCAATTGCCCTGGAGCTATAATTGGCGATCACTGTATGTGGTTGTTTCTTGTTTCTGTATGCTATTTTGTGCTGTTAGCACATTTACATGTTTGCTAATGGATTGCTTTTACGGGATTTCTTTTGGTTGATGTGATATGAAACATTTGAGTTGAAATCTTAAAGAATCTTGTAGTTTTTGCTTATTCTGATAGTGATCTTGTAATTTGATAAATCTTTTGTATCAAGTAGTGTTCTTTCAATGAGGTCACTGACTTCAATATATATATATATATATAGGCAATTGACTTCATTATATTCGTGTGGCTTGTGGTTTTTTGTATGTGAAACTTAAGCACAGTAAATGACTAAGAAAAAGAAGATGTCAGCATTCGTAGTGCATTATTTAGTGTTTTCTCCCTTTAGTTTTCCCATGTGCTTACATCTGGATTTATCTCAAGCAAACACAGATTCATGTTTATTCAACTTGTCTGCGAAAATCCTTATTAGTTGCTATAAACCTGTTTCTTTATCTAAATATGTAACATCTCAATATGTATGTTTCTACGAAAATAAAATATATTATGTCTATGTATATCTGTGTCTAATTTCTAATCTACTCTGTACTTCCAAGCTAGAGAAGCAGAATATTTTCTTATAATCTGAAAGATCATGGAGTTGGAAGTCTGGACATCTTAAATTTAAAAGCCTGTTATGTGAAGATTTTCTTTATTTTGATGCAATTACTTGCAACCATACCCTCGAATTTGTGTAGTGGTATTCTTATCTTGATTTGGGAAACGAAAGGAATTTGCATCTGCTCTTTCAGAGCAGCACTGTAGCCCAATTTTCTCCCTCTCACCAGCTAATTGCAAAGTGTACTTCAGTCAGACAGTCGCCCAGTCACTCATATGTGTTAGTTCCTTTTACAGTCCTAATTTAATAAGCATTAAAAAAATGAACTAAGCTCCTCTATTCTTGTTGTTAAAAATAATACCCAATACTTTCTCAAAAAAAAAACCAATAAGATCGCCTACTGCATTCTCTGTGCTTGTGGTTTTTATCAGTTCATCCAAACATCCAACTTCAGTAAAATGATCTTTCTTTAGTTTTTTTAGTTTCACATCAAATGCTACACCAGCTGAGGCCTTTACATTGTGTACTAGATGTTTGATGAATTTGTGACATCTCAAGGTAAGATCACTATAAATGGTATGCATGTTTTGCATTAACAAATAATTGTAATTGTTTGGTTTGCGATCAATTATTTTATAGCCGATGTTTTATTATAAACTCCGCCTATGTTTTATAGTCGGTCCCAAGCCCGGATAAAGGAGGAGGGTTGTGTTAGGCCCCGACAGTCAGCGTAAAACCCTGTCGAATCTCATGAACATGGATCAACGAATTGGCGTCGTATGATCCATGTAGCTGACCCCACCTAGTGAGATAAGGCTTTGTTGTTGTTGTTGTTGTTGTTTGGTTTGCGATCAAAGGTTATAATGTTTGCTCTCCAACTATAATTTTCAGGAGATGACTACAAGATCAAGGTATGGAATTATAAGACGCATCATTGTCTATTCACAAACTCCGCCTATGTTTTATAGCCGGTCCCAAGCCCGGATAAAAGAGGAGGGTTGTGTTAGGCCCCGACAGCCAGCGTAAAACACTGTCGAATCTCATAAACATGGATCAACGAATTGGCATCGTATGATCCATGTAACCGACCCCACCTAGTGGGATAAGGTTTTGTTGTTGTTGTTGTTGTCGTCGTTGTCTATTCACACTTCTTGGTCACCTCGATTATATCCGAACTGTTCAATTTCATGATGAGTGCCCATGGATCGTGAGTGTAAGTGATGACCAAACCATCAGAATTTGGAACTGGCAGTCCAGAACTTGCATCAGTCTTAACAGGACATAATCACTATGTCATGTCTGCTTCATTTCACCCAAAAGAGGATTTAGTTGTTTCTGCTTAGCTAGATCAAACTGTTCGTGTTTGGGATATCGGTGCCCTGAGGAAGAAGACGGCTTCTCCAGTTGATGACATATTGCGTCTTGGCCAAATGAACACCGATTTATTTGGTGGCACTGATGCTATTGTGAAGTATGTATTAGAAGGTCATGATCGAGGGGTCAATTGGGCATCATTCCATCCTAACCTTCCCCTTATCGTTTCTGGTGCAGATGACCGGCAAATCAAGATCTGGAGGATGAATGGTAAGATTAGAGGCCTACTAATTCAGTCAAATACATTTTGATAGTGCATCATAATGATTTACCTTTTTCGGTTAGTTTTCCACTGCTCGAGAAATGCTCTCATTGTTGTGACATTTCAGATGCTCTAGAATAACAGACTCATGTCAATATAAATGTTTATTTTTTATATCCTGAAAAGAAAGTCAGATTTTGTTTCTGTTGATCTGGGGTTGGGACGTTGAAGATAAATTTATATTCTACTTAAATAAGTTTTGGGGAAAACAAAAATCTTGAAGGCCATCTTACCTGAGTTCTATCATATGTTTGACTCTCCAACCATAGAATGATATCTTCTTGTACATTTGTTACTGATGATGGTTATGCAAATAGTGGGGGTTAATGTCAATGTTACTTATGATTCATTAGCCTAATATTTATACTTTATCATTCATGGTTATATGAATGTAATGCATATGCAATTGGCAATGCTGTTGTTCATTACTGATGGCAGCGTGCTTCTGGATTTGGATTACATCAAAAGAAAAAGGCCTGAACATGACTGCCTACACCTTTTTTACTTATAGACATGATTGAATAAAGAATATGTTTATTCCAAATACACAATCCTACATGAGGTCTTCTCATTAATCCAATAAGAAAAGAAGGCATCTCCATGCACTCTCCAATATTTCAACAATGTTGAGAGAGTTGGTCACTACAGTTCTTAGTTGCATATTTGCATGTTCTGATTTAAAGTTTCATTCATCCATTACATTGGAGTCAGCTTCCCTTTATTTAATAGCACTTTTATTCTTTTTGAGGCATATCTGTCCGAGTTTTCTTTTACCATGGGTAGGTGTATCAACCTCATAAATTTGCAACAGAAACTAAGCTAGCATATCTTTTCTGATTGACAGATACGAAGGCTTGGGAAGTCGACACTCTCCAAGGACACATGAGTAATGTCTCCTGTGTCATGTTCCATGCAAGGCAAGATGTCATAGTATCCAACTCAGAGGATAAAAGCATTCGAGTTTGGGATGCTACAAAACGCACAGGCATTCAGACTTTTAGACGTGAACATGATCGATTTTGGGTTCTTGCAGCCCATCCAGAAATGAATCTCCTTGCCGCAGGACATGACAGTGGTATGATTGTATTCAAATTGGAAAGAGAACGCCCTGCATTCTCAATGAGCGGTGATACTCTCTGTTACATCAAAGATCGTTTCCTGCGTTTTTATGAATTCTCAACACAAAAGGATAATCAAGCAGCACAAATAAGAAGGCCTGGTTCAGTAATCTTGAATCAGGGACCACGAACACTATCTTATAGCCCAACGGAGAATGCTATCCTGGTTTGTTCTGATGTTGATGGTGGGTCTTACGAGCTCTATATTGTTTCCAAGGATGCCATTGGAAGAAATGATGTTGCAGAAGCAAAAAAAGGACCTGGGGCTTCTGCTGTTTTTGTTGCTCGGAATAGGTTTGCTGTCCTTGACAGAAGTTCAAATCAAGCATTAGTAAAGAATCTTAAGAATGAGATAGTGAAAAAGTCCCCTCTTCCAATTGCAGTTGATGCCATATATTATGCTGGGACAGGGAACTTGGTTGTGCAAGGCTGAGGATAGAGTGGTCATGTTTGATCTCCAGCAGAGGCTAATTCTTGGGGAACTTCAAACACCTTCTGTTAGATATGTTGTCTGGTCAAGTGACATGGAATCTGTTGCCTTGCTTAGCAAGCATGCAATTGTAATTGCTAACAAGAAACTTGTGCACCAGTTCACACTGCATGAAACCATTCGTGTGAAAAGTGGTGCCTGGGATGAGAATGGTGTTTTCATTTATGCGACCTTGAATCACATCAAATTTTGCCTTCCTAATGGAGATAGTGGAATTATCAAAACTCTTGATACTCCAATATATCTAACCAAGGTTATTGGAAACAACGTCTTTTGCTTGGACCGTGATGGTAAAAACAGAGTGATGCCTATTGATGCTACCGAATATATGTTTAAGCTCTCCCTTCTGAGGAAAAGATATGACCAGGTTATGAGTATGATTAGGAGCTCAAAGCTGTGTGGACAAGCTGTTATTGCTTATTTGCAGCAAAAAGGGTTTCCCGAAGTTGCTCTTCATTTCGTCAAAGATGAGAAGACCAGATTTAACCTGGCTATTGAGAGTGGAAACATCCAGATAGCTGTTGCCTCAGCTAAGGAGATAGATGATAAGGACCACTGGTATCGCTTAGGCATTGAGGCACTTCGTCAGGGAAACACTAACATCGTAGAGTATGCATACCACAAGACAGAATTTTGAAAGGTTGTCCTTCCTATATCTTGTAACAGGAAACATGGAAAAGTTGTCCAAAATGCTGAGGATACAACAACAACAACAACAAAGCCTTATCCCACTAGATGGGGTCGGCTACATGGATCATACGACGCCATTTCGCTCTATTAGTAACCAAACCTTTCGGTATATTATTCACCAATAGATCTTGCTCTATTAGTTCGCCAAGTGTCCGCCTTGACCTCCCTCTCCCTCTTTTAATCGGACTCCAGATTATTTGATCTACTCTTCTTACTGGCGCATCTAATGGTCTTCTCTGAACATGACCAAACCATCTCAAACGATTCTCTACCATTTTCTCACTAATAGGAGCTACTCCGACTCGTTCACGTATATGGTCATTCCTAATCTTATTTAATCTTGTATGACCACACATCCATCTCAACATCCTCATTTCGGCTACCCCCACTTTACGTTCATGTTGTCCCTTCATAGCCCAACATTCACTACCATATAACACTGCTGGTCTTATAGCAGTACGATAGAATTTTCCTTTAACTTTATTGGGTACTTTTCTATCACAAAGAACTCCAGTGGCTTTTCTCCACTTACACCAACCAGTTTGAATTCTATGATTAACATCGTCATCAATCTCACCATCTTGTCTTACAATTGATCCTAAATATTTAAACTTTGTCACTTGAGGAATTATATCCTCCCCTAGCCTAACTTTCAAATCGTCTCTAAGTTGTTTATTTGTGAAATTGCTATGCATATATTCTGTTTTATTCCTACTTAAACGAAAATCCTTTGACTCCAACGAATTTCTCCATATTTCCAATTTTGTATTAATCTCTTCTCTTGAATCCGCTAAAAGTACTATATCATCCGCAAATAGCATGCACTTAGGTACCTCCTCTGTGATACTCTCGGTTATAACATCGATAACTAAGTTAAATAGATACGGACTTAAAGCTGATCCTTGATGTAGGCCAATTCTTATAGGAAATTCATTTGTCTGACCTCCGGGTGTCCTAACCCTAGTCAATGCCCCATCGTACATATCTTATATTACCTTAATGTAGGCAACACTCACCCTCTTCTTTTGCAAGGCTTTCCAAAGTACATCATTTGGTACCCGATCATACGCCTTCTCTAAGTCAATGAAAGCCTTATGTAAGTCTCTTCTCCTACTTCGATACTTCTCCATCATCCCCCTTAGTAAATAAATCGCCTTTGTAGTGAATCTTCCTAGCATGAACCCAAATTGTCTCTCAGAAATACTAGTCTCCATTCTCAATCTATGCTCAATCACTTTTTCCCATAATTTCATTGTGTGATTCATAAGTTTAATCCCTCTATAATTTGCACAATTTTGAATATCCCCTTTATTTTTGTAAATAGAATGTAGTTAATCTTCAATCATCAGGCATCTTTTTCGACCGTAAAATCTCATTAAATAGTTTACATAATCACAACACACATTTTTCTCCTAAACATTTCCAAACTTCAATCGGTATACCATCTGGTCCAACGGCTTTACCATTCTCCATTTTCTTAAGAGCTTCGCTAACCTCCGAGACTCTAATTCTACGATAAAATGACCTATTAAGCTCACATTCGCTAACTGTCAAGTCCTCCAAATCACAACGGGAACCTTCACATCCATCATTAAATAGCTTATAGAAATACTCTTCCCATTTGTTCTTAATATCTCATTCAGTAACTAAAACATTGCCAACTTCATTTTCTATGCATCTTACTTGATCCAAATCTCTCGACTCCTCTTTATTCCTTGCAATCTTATAAATCCTTTGTTCACCAGCCTTTGTCCCTGACTCCTTATAAAATCCCTCATATGCTTTAGCACGAGTATCACTAACTGCCTTCTTAGCCTCCCTTTTCACCAAACGATACTTTTCCCAATTGTCAGAATTATTGTCCAAGTGTATCGCCTTGAAACAATTCTTCTTATTACGCACCTTTTCTTGGACCTCCTCATTCCACCACCAAGTCTCCTTATCTCGTGGTCCAAAACCTTTTGATTCTCCTAAAATGGCTTTAGCAACCATTTCAACCTTTTTTGCCACATTCTCCCACATGATACTCGCATCTCCTTCTAACTCCCACACACTTTCCTCTAATAACTTACTTCTAAAAGTCTCTCGCTTCTCCCCCTTTAACTGCCACCACTTGATCTTTCGATCAAAAATTGTTCGGGATTTTGGTTTTATACATTTCATTTGCATATCAAGAACTAACAATCTACGTTGTGTAGTCACCCCATGCCCAGGAATTACTTTGCAATTAGTACAACGTCTTTTATCAGTATTTCTTATCAAGAAAAAATCGATTTGAGACCTATGAGTTCCACTTTTGTATGTGATTAAATGTTCCTCTCTCTTCCTAAAACAAGTGTTGATAATCTTAAGGTCGTATGCTAAAGAAAAATCAATAATAGTTTGTCCTTCCTCATTCAACTCCCCAAAACCAAAACCATCATGAACCATTGCATGTGGTCCTGCCTCTTTACCAACATGTCCATTAAGGTCTCCCCCAAGTTGTTGGTATACTTTCAATCAAACCTTCCATATCTGCCCAAAATTTCTCCTTGAGATGTGATTCTGCTCCTACTTGGGGTGCATATACACTAATAATGTTCATAGTCTCCTTTCCAACAATTACTTTCACGGATATGATTCGATCCTCAATTCTTTTAACTTCCACAACATTCTTCCTCCATTTTGCATCCGCGATAATACCAACACCATTTCTTCCATTTACCTTACCTGTGTACCAAAGTTTGGAACCATTTAACCTAATCTCTTTACTTCCCTCTCCTACCCATCTAGTTTCTTGCAAGCATAAGATACTAATCTTACGCTGGTCCATTACTTGTGCCACCTCGAGGCGCTTCCCATTCAACGTTCCAATGTTCCAAGAACCTAATCTGACCTTAGTCTCATGAACTAGCTTCTTTAACCGCCTCCGTCTATTAGAGTGCGGTAGTCCTTGCTCATTTAACACTGCATTCAGACAAGGATGCAGCGGCTCTTGCTCTTTTATCACTGTACCCGAGCTGTACAGCGCGTTACTTACGGGTAACGACCTAGCATTAACACAATATATTCGTTGATCCATGTTCATAAGATTCGACAGGATTTTATGCTGGCTGTCGGGGTCTAACACAATCCTCCTCCTTTATCCGGGCTTGGGACCGGCTATAAAATATAGGCGGAGTTTGTCCAAAATGCTGAGGATAGCTGAGATTAAAAATGATATCATGGGTCAGTTCCATAATGCTTTGTATTTAGGTGATATTAAAGAACACGTCAAGATCTTGGAAACTGTTGGACATTTGCCTTTGGCTTTCATCACAGCGCAGGCTCATGGTCTCAGAGAAGTTGCTGATCGGCTTGCAGTTGAGTTGGGTGATAATATTCCTATTATCCCTGATGATAAAGTCAAATCACTTCTGATGCCTCCTGCTCCTCTCATGTCTGGCGGAGATTGGCCATTGTTAAGGGTGATGAGAGGCATGTTTGAAGGCAATCTGGATAGCATTGGAAGAGAGGCACATGATGAAGAAGAAGAAGCTGGAGCTGACTGGGGAGACGAAGACCTGGACATGGTTGATGCAGATGGCATGATTCAGAATGGAGATGTTGAGGGCGAGGATGTTGAAGCAAATGAAGGTGAGGAAGGAGGATGGGACCTTGAGGATTTGGAATTACCAACTGATGTTGCAACTCCTAAAGGTGGAGAGACCACTCGGTCCACAATGTTTGTTGCCCCTACTCCTGGCATGCCTGTAAGCCATATATGGATTCAAAAATCATCTCTTGCCGGTGAGCATGCAGCAGCAGGGAATATTAATACTGCCATGCGCTTGCTTAGTCATCAACTGGGTATCAAGAACTTTGCTCCTTTAAAGCCTATTTTCACAGATCTCCTGGGTAGTCACACATATCTGAGTGGCTTGACTTCAACGCCCGCAATATCGCTTGCTGTAGAGGAAGGATGGAGTGAGTCAGCTAGCCCTAACGTAAGGGGTCCTCCAGCTCTTGTTTATAAACTATCTCAGCTTGATGAGAAAGTTAAAGCAGCTTATCGGTCCACAACAGAGGGAAAGTTCTCAGAAGCTTTAAGAATCTTCCTCAGTATTTTGCACACAATTCCACTTATTGTTGTGGACTCCAGAAGGGAGGTCGATGAAGTGAAAGAGCTTATCGAAATAGTGAGAGAGTATGTGCTTGGGTTGAAGATTGAAGTAAAACGAAAAGAAATCAAGGATAACTCTGTTAGGCAGCAGGAGTTGGCTGCCTACTTCACAAATTGCAAACTCCAGAAGATACATGTGAGGCTTGTATTGTTAAGTGCTATGACAATTTGCTTCAAGGGAGGGAACTATACTACTGCAGCAAACTTTGCCAGGATGCTCCTGGAAAACAGCCCCAACGAGGCACAAGCAAAGAAAGCAAGACAAGTGTTGCAGGCAAGTGGGGATAAAAAGGATGCCAACCAGCTGAACTATGACTTTAGGAATCCATTTGTGGTTTGCGGGGCTACTTTTGTTCCTATTTACAGGGGTCAGAAGGATGTCTCCTGCTCTTATTGTGGGGCGCGATTTGTTCCTGCGATTGAAGGTCAAATTTGTTCTGTCTGTGAAATAGCACTCGTTGGTTCTGATGCATCAGGTCTCTTATGTTCTCCATCACAAACAAGATAATGATAAGTTTCCAAAATGTCACAAGTTTCATCAACTCAATTCATTGTCCTTGGAAAATTATTTTGATAGGCACTTGTATTAGATAAGAAATCATCGTTATTATCTTCCCTTTTTTCAACTATATGAGCTATTTCGAACATGCAAATTGTTGCCTATGTTTTAGAGGCCCACTTATCTGTGTCAATTCTTCTAAAAGACAGGCGGACTTGCTTGATGTTCTTTCATGTTCCACGCAAGATTTTGCATATCTGTAGCTATTAAAAGTAAACAGCATATAATTTCACCCCTTCCAAAATGAACACCTGGGCACTTCTCAATTGTCAGATCTGTTGAGATTTATTTAGCTCGCATTCCTACTTTGCCGTAGCCTCCATGAGATCAGCAATGATGTGATTCTCATTGTGATGAATGGATACTTTTGCCTCACTTGTTTACTTCAGTGACATCGTCAATGTCTGACCAGGCTTTGCATGGCTGTTTCCGTGTGCAAAGCAACCAGGACTTGAATTATTTGATATATTCTTTTACAAGGGGCATTGATGATTGATGTGTGGTGGGTCGGACAACGGGGAGCAGCCAGAGAGGTACTACATTTTTGTTGTCAACAGCTCATTTCTGCAAGGGAACGGAATCATGAGAACATGCCTGAGCTGTTGCATTAATGTCTGATATGTTGGATCACACTGTTGATGTTGTGCCGCTTCCTCTGCACCCTTCTCAGATCTTGCAACCAAACAAATGCAATTGAGTTGTTGCATTTATATAGGATGCAGTTCGTGCTGCTGTTCTTGTTCTATGCTCTCTGTGGGTTGTATGCTGTTAGTTCTTGTTCTTGTTCTATGCATTTATCTGTATGCTGTTCGTGTTCTTGTTCAGTTGTTGTATGCTGTTAGTTTCTTGAGCTTGGCGCATCACTTGAAATCTCGAACACTAAATAAGGTCATGTTTGCTATGAGTGAAAGTAGTTCTAATTGAATTTTCGGTTAAAAAAATTCATTCATTATTTTTCGGGTCATTTTCTAAATTAAAAAAAATCACTCTAAATTTTTTAAAAAATAAAAATAAAAATCACCTTTTAGCACGTCGATTTATCTTGTGGTGGTTTTTTTGGATCCTACTTCTATATAACTATATTTTTAAAATATATATAATAAATTAAAATTAACATAAAAGTATTTAATTTTATATTAAATATAAAATATATTATTAAAATTTTAAAGTTACCAAATTAAAGTTCGATAGAAAAGTATGAAAATTTTTACCAAAATTATTATATCCATAATAAAAAAAAATTGATAACTTATGAATTAATTATATAAATAAAAAAGGCTCCATGGGCTGATGCGATTTTTTTTTTCTGAAAGGGAGGGGAAGGGGGTTCCTAATTTTACCGGATGAGTTTTACTTTATTAAAAATCATCCTAACTAATATTTGGACTCCTAATTTTTTATTTTTAGGTTCGATTTATCGGGTCGATAGATTTTTTGAATTGGTCGGGATTACACCCTTTTGCAAAGGCTGAAAGATATTATAGCAATACAAAAACTTTTTTGACTGCATATAATACCTTAAATTTATTGATATTTGCTGATTAATTTAATTGTCATATTTGTTAATCTTTTTATTGAATCCACTAGCTAAATCTTTGTGGCTGATGATTACTTTTTTTTTGTGAAAATATTAACAACACTCAAAGTGTTGAATTATTAGTTTTTATATTTCATTATGATGGCCATTTATCAAAGGAACAATCGGTTAAAATACTTAATGTTATTAACGAATGGATAAACATTTTGAAAAAAAGGCTTTATCTGTCCAAGCTTTATATCTTATCGGACGGATGTTCGTCCCTTCATTTTTATTATTTTATTATATGGTATGACAATATTTTTTTTTGCCTTATTGTAATATATTTATTTTCTATTTGGAGTTTAAGTAGTTTTTTATTACTATTTTATGATGTGGATAAGAGATAACAATATTACTTATTAGGGAAAATAGAGGAAGGTGCACATATGAAATTTCTTTGGATTGAGAATTTTGGAGTGGGATGGAAGATGAGTGGATAAAATTGATTAGCTCTTGTTTAATATTACTTTATATTAATTATGAGAAAGAAATGGAGTGACAGTTTTTTAAATTTTAAATTTTTATTCCACCAAATTGTTAGCATAAGAATAACAAAAAAAAAGTAAATTCTCTCCCATCTCTCTCTCTCATATTCTGATAACTTTTTTAAAACATAGTCATGATTCATATCCTTGGCAAACTTTATTTTCCATAAGAAGAAAGCGAAACCACATATATGTAGTCCATTATGTTCATTGTCGGATCCCAAGGTTGAAATTTAATCTTAATATATGCATTAAACATTTGACTGTGATAATGACGGTTGAAGAATTTCAAGGACATCCATCAAGTAACACAAGAAAAATCATGAACAAATTCATTAATTCACACCATCACAATGTTTTTTTTATTTTCCTATATATATATATATATATTAGTTAATACAATTGTCATTTTTTATATGAGCTAAAATAAATCATGATCAAAATATGTTACCCTCCTCAAAATTCTTAAAGTGATGGTAAGAAAATTAAATATGTCTGATATGATTGCAATAGAAAGGAAGAAAAAAAGAAAAAAAAAAAGAATGATTGAGTCCAAGTTGGCAAGGACAAGGAGGCGGCTGATGGCTCTCGCCCACTCTACTGTGTCAAAGCACCACATTGCAATTGATTGGTACTTACTTTTCACATGCCCCATCATCACGCCGCCCTTTTTATGAAGGGGGAGAGAGAGAGTGGTGTGTGGATTACTCATAAACATGATTGAAACACCCTCTCTCCTCTGGGATGTGACGTTTGTGTCTGCATCACCACCTCAACGTTACTTCCTTGATATTTTTATCATCTTCCTATGTGCCCTTTTCCACACTTTTGGATCTTTGTTTCCCTCTTTGTTGCCCAACTCCCCATTCTTCCAACACCTTGGTGGACTCATTCTCTTCTCATTAGCGTAGCAAGTTCATTCCACGGAGAGCTGAGCGTCTAGAATAATGACCTCAAAGGCCGAGAGAGAGAGAGAGAGTTATTTGTGAAAGTGATGCATGTTAGACCTCATCCATAATTTATTAGTGGAGGGTTGTTACTTGCAGTGAATGAAGACTGAACTCTATACACACACTGATAGGTTTAGTTAATTTGTGTCATGTGTCTAGATTGAGATGTGCTCCAATTATGAGATGGACGTTTCATGCTGAAGTCATGAGAATACTTAAAAGAAAATGAAAAAGGCTACCTCTGACCACAGAGGGGGAGAGAGAGAGAGAGAGAGAAAGTTGTTAGTTTCGTACTCATCAAGAACATGAAGAAATAACTTGCTTAAGCTTTTTCGCTACATTCAGTTCATTGTCAAGCTTTTTTGGTAGCTTAAATTATTCAACATTTAGGTCACAAAAGTTTGGGATCCCTAAGTGACCACTCATATTTGTCAAAATTTTTGCTGCATTATTTGCATGTCGTGATACCGATTTAAGTTGAGCAGACATAAAATTGTCTCTACATTTCCATATATCAATTATAGCCCTTAACATCTTCCAACGTTTGAAGTTGAAACATATGTAGCAAAACACATATTAATCATGTAATATAGCACTAATAATTCTAAGGTTACATGGAATAGTTATGAAAAAATCTCAATATTGAATTATTGATATAACGATATTAATTTTGATTGATATAACAATATTAATTAAATTTCAACTTCTTTATTACATTCCTTTTTAATCTTATAGAGATTAGAGTAAAAATGAAATGATTTGATTTAGATTGCAAATAATAGTATTATGAGACATTCCAGCTAATCTACTTGTCAAATATTTTTTATTCAATTAAAAATCTGAGACACTAAAATTTAATCACAATTTTCTTTGAAAATTTAGTCGCGACATTGAAAATATATTGATACGAGGGGTGTTCACGAGTCGGCTTAGATTTTGTCTATGAACAAACTCGACCCATCTAATTAATTTGGTTGGGTTGGATGGAAGCTCCTTTGGGCAGAAACTCTGATCCAATCCAATCACCCTCTTTTTCTTTTTTTAAATTTATTTTCTTAATTTCTATATGATTCTAATATAAAATAATATTAAATATTTATTTTACAACATAAAATATATTTCACAATATTTTAATATTATTTTCATTAATTAGAATTTTTTATTTTTATTTCTAAAATTTTAAATCAAGTTAGGACTAAAATTAAACAGTAAAAGAAAAATATTAAAAAATGTCAATCTTCGGATTGGTGGTCAGATCGGATCGATTGATATTTAGGTTGCATAATTTTTTCAAGGAAAAAAATATCATTACTTAAAATATTTTCGGCATTTCATTATAATCTTTACTCTTTTGTTCCTCCCACGTTCATACATGTTTAATTAATTGCTTCCTTCAAGCTAATGCCTCCTAAAGAAGGTCCACTGATATATGCAAGTGCTTGCATTCATTAATTTGTGACAGCTTTATCTTTATTGATATATTTGTATCTTCATTTGTTATAGATTATATTTATATGCAAGTGCTTGCATTAATTAATTTGTGATAGCTTCCACCTTATAATTTTAAAACTACAAGTTGATATTTTAAACCTATTACTAAGGCTATATTAATAGTAATATAAACACCTAGATGCTTTTCTATGGAGACCTATGTTTTGTTGAAGAATTAATCAAATCCAATGAGTGTGCACTAATTGGGTCTCTCAAGGAAGAATGTGGGGCCACCTTATTGATTAAACTCCTAGGTTGAATACCAATGTATAATTTGGAGCTCACTCACACACATACAAAGGCTTGTTAGAGGATAAGAAGCAAAATTTTGGATCATAATCCAGGCAACCACTGAATTCATGAGCATTCATTACTACAAAAATGGGATTTTACGATGGATTATTTGCGACGGTTTTATATTCCTTCCAAAAATTGCTCGAAATATTTTCCGGCGGCTCGACGAAACTCTCTGTATTATCAAAGGTCAGAAAAGTCATGGAAACTATATGCAATAGAAATCTCTCTGTACTATTTGAAAATGCCACTTTTGGATTGTTTCTAATGAATCTGCCGTGTGTCAAATTAAAATACCCAATGGCATGACCGTTGGAAATTAAAAAATAGTATAATTTTATTTCTTTTTCATTTGCACAGAACTACCATTTATTGAAATAAATATTAAATAATTATTGATGATCATATCCTTCGGTATTTTCGACGAATCTTCTGGCCATAAAAAATACCAAGGGTATGATCATCAGAAATTCAAAAAATATTATAACATTATCGAAAATTCTCTTTGCACAAAACTACCATTTGTTGAAATAAATATTAAATAATTACAAACAATCGAATCCGTTGGTATTTCTGACGGATTTGTTGGCCGACAAAAATTCAAAATATATTATAATATTATTTATTTGCATATAACTACCATTTATTCAATAAATATTAAAAAACAACCAACGAATTTTTTAACCATCACAATTTGAATTTTTCATAAAATATATTATATTATTATAATATTATGGAGGGTTAGTATAAAGTTTTTGACATGATTAGATCGTTAGAATTTAAATATATCGTTATAATATTATAGTGGAATTAGAATTAATATTTTAATATTAAAATTTTTGACGATCGAAGCCATCGGAAGTTCATAAAGCTTTTGAGACCCATCCATCCATCCATCAGAAGAATTCGATGGCTCTAACCATCGAAATTTGAATAAATATTATATTATTATATAATATAATAGCTTTAATAAATATTTTTCAATATAATAGCTTTAATATTTTAATCTGCAGCTCGATTCCCTTGAACTCCGACCCACGGCTTTGGATGTGGCCAACTTAGAACTCCGGTGATGATCTACTTCTCCGACATCGCTCGTGTGTGATGTCAGGCACAATCTCCTCCGCCATCGCTTGTACACGATCTCCTCCTCCAACGCCATTCATGATTGATCTCCTCCTTTGACATTGTTCATGTTCGCCTCTTCCATTTTGACGGGGGGCGGTGGAGACTTGGCAGGCGACATATCTATTTTTTTATATCTACACGGTCATTCCATTTTTAAAAATTCTAGTTATGATTATTTAACTTTTCAAAATTTTCAATGCCGATCATCATTAAAAATTAAAATAATAAAAGAAAATAAATAAATAATAAATAAATAAATAATTATAAATGTCATTATTTTTTGTAAACGCTTAATGAAATAAAAAATAATGATGACATGTCAATATTTTCTCTTTCCACATAAACTTTAAAATAATAAATAAATAGTAGTAGCCTCATAAAAGGGGTTTGACAATCTCTTTTTGAGGTTGCACCCTCGATCATGATCATTATTAATTAAATTTTTAAAAATTTAAAAGTCAAAATAAAATAAAAAATGAGAAAAATGACAAATAAAAAAGATTATTTTAGGATCCAATAAAGTTTTGTAATTTTTTAATTTTTAAGAAAAAATATTGTCACATCAGTATTTTCTTCTCCATTAAATTTCAAAATGATAAATAAAAAAATAAAAAAAGACAATTGTTGGCTAAGAATAGAGGATGGCCAGAGATGACAACCCTTTACCTAATCCCTTTTCTATTTTTGGTTTTTTGAATTTAAGTAAAGAAAGAAAACTTTGACATGACATCATCATTTATAATTCATTAAGCACTTACAAAAATTGAATGACCTCTATGACGATTTTTTTATTATTTTCTTCTATTTTTTTAATTTTTATGATAATCAAAAAGTTTAATTATTGTGATTATAAATTTTGAAAAGTTGAATAAACATGTAGATATAAAGTTAAGTTTGGTGCCACGTAAGCATCCAATAAGTAAGCGGGCAATATAAGATTGTGATGCCCGCAACTCAAATATTTGTGAAGTTTCATCTTTGTTTGATCTTAATATCTTAAATATCTATTCATATTTTAATGATACATTATGTCACTTAATGCATCATATCATTAATGGTTGACAAACTCCTCTCATAAAACATGAATCTTATTCAAAATGTTATTTTTGATCTTCATGAATTTAGGACATGTCTTGGTAAGAGCTATTCAAAATTCACCCCACTATGCAAATATCTAAAAAATATAAAAAAGTATTTTAAATAAACAATTTCAAGAAAATAATGAAGTGATATAATAAAAATGAAATTAATATAATTAGTCACCAATAATTTATTTTATTGAGAGGCAAAGTTATAAGGTCAGGTGCACTTGATGACCTTACGTACTGAGTTATCTCATTGGACTTTGCCCTTGTACTTGGATCCGTACATGTGATGGTAATAGTGATAGTGAGATGGTTAGTGACTCCTTTGACGGATGACATGCACATGGATATATGATTCATTATTGTATAGACGTGGGCCATAACCCATAGGTTATTGGATGTTGTATAAGTGAATTTCGCATATTGTATAAATTATTATAAATTAAATTTTCCACTATTGTAAACTAACATGTTGATTGGTTTAAGTTATATAATTGAATGACGTCGCCGAGATAGTCTTTTGGACAGTCAAAAGAAAAAAAATATCGGGGTGTTACACTCTTTCTTTATTTTTTGTAATAAACATATTTTCATTTGAATTATTTTTTTAGACATGATCTTAGATAATAATATGCATTGTAAAAAAATAAAAAATATATTTGAAAGAATAAGAAATAAGAGCTAGAAAATCCCATAATGAGAACATCATATGCTAACAAGTATCATGTGTTATCATCTCCCTACGATTTTTCTTGAGTTAATTTTGGTAAGCTAGTTATAACATAATTAATATCTATTAATATGAGATACTTAAGAAGGTAATGCTCAATTAATGAGAAAATTCAGAATTATTAGCTAAACAAAATTGTTTTCTTTTTCTTTCTTTATTTAAGGAGTGTAACTTTATATAACTATTTTTTTCAGTTACAATGAGAGATTCATGAAAAAAAACAATAACTTCATATAAATATTTTTTTCGATGACAAAAAGAGGAACATGTAGAACGGTGAAATTACCTGTCACTGTTACAAAAACCATATACTTGTAATATTACATATAGGGGTGTTCAGCTCAATAGTCAAGTTAGACTCGATCGATGAACAAACTCAATCTGACCGATAAAATTTGATTGGTTCACATTGGGTCAAGTCAAATGTCTCAAAGGGGAAAATATGATCCAATGGATTATGTTAATTGATAAGTGACTTGACCACCATTTTCTTTTTTTTTCTAACTTTTGTGCATTATTTTAATTTATTTTAAAAATTATAATATTTATTATATTATTCTTTTAGAATTTTAAATTAAATATAGGTTTAAAGTTAAATAAAAAAGTAAAAAAATTTAAAAATTCAGGTGTTTGAGTTGGGTCAAACACTCAAGTTGAAATTTATCAAGACATACTAATCCACAAGTTGAGTCATTCGGTTCACGTTGAAATTTCTCAACACATACTAACCTGCAAGTCGAATCATCATGTTCATCCAATGGACCTAACCTTAGAGCTTTGCCTCTCACTAAAATAAATTCTAGGTGACCAATTATATTAATTTCATTTTTATTATAATTATTTTATACTATCACTAATACTTTATTATTTCTCTTGATATTTTTTATTTAAGATATTTTTTCTAATTTTTTTTATATATGTACATACCTGGGTGAATTGTTAATAGCTTTTACCAAGACAGTTTTTAAATATGAAGATCAAAAATAACATTTTGATTTAGGCAAGGTAAAAAATTGTCTGCCATCACTCATGTTTTACCAAATTATTTTTAATTTTATATTATTTATTAAATTATTATTTTTTAAATCTTAGGGCATAATTTTTGAAAGATTATTTTAATCTTTTCATAAATAGAAAATAAAAAAACTAATAGAGAAGTAATAGAGTCAGACGTAATGACTTTGAAAATCATTATAAAATTCAGAAATGTCATAGAATTAGATGCCGAAAGTCATTATAGTTTAGTGGAGATTTAATGCAATAACCCTTAAAAGAGATAAGTTTTAAGTTTTTGCAACATTTTTACCAAAATATTCACTATAAATATTGCTTAAAATGATAAAAGTACATTTATATAACCAATTAGTAGTCTTAATCAACCTATGTTTGGGTTCCCCACATGTTATAAGTTATTTTTTTTTGTCTACTTTACCTTTACCTTTACCTTTTATTTTTTTACTTTTACCACATGTTTACAAGCATATGAAGTAATTGTTTCATTCAAGCTCATGATTTTTAAAGAGATATTCATCATCCATGCTAACAATTCTGCCCAAGATGATGTATATGTGCTAGTTGTTGCATTAATCAATTTGTGACATTTTTTCTCCGTATGGTTAAAAGACTATATATTGATATCTCAGTTTGCTACTATCTTTGTTAGTTTTATTAATAATAGACCTAGATGTTTTTATATAGGCCTATGTTTTGTTTAAGTATTAATCAAGTCTTACATATGGTGCTAATCATTATTATTAGTTTGGTAATATCACTAACTACCTTTCATAAGGAAGAATATGAGGAGGACATAGTGATTAAAGTCTGAGGTTTATTAATATAAAGCCAAATCACACATGTACAATGACAAAAAAAACTTTAGGATAGAGGCAAATTTTGGACCATTTTCAAGGTGACTTTTCATTCATGAGCAATAGACTCTTTCCAATTCCAAAAAGAATTTAATGTGGCTCCTACCTATTCAAATAGGTAGAAGCCTCTACCTAATATCACAATTGTCCAATTTGATGCCCTAGCAACTTGAGGATGTCTGAAAATCACAACTGTCTGATTTGATACCTAATATCACAACTGTCCGATTTGATCGGATGGTTGAAAATGAGGCGTGGTTCATTTTTATCTTGGAAAAAAATCGGTGTGATTTTGATGTTTAAGAAAAACTGGCATGGTTCAGTGGAGTTTCTATTTGTGCCCTAGCAACTTGAGGATCTCGCCATCGCCGCGCGCCTCACCATCATCATCGCCAACCCAAGAGCGCCTCGCCATCGTCTTGCCCGATCTCATCGTCGCTCCATGCTCGCAGTGACCCAGCTCATTGGAAGGAGTTTGAAAGAAAAGGAGGTAGTGGTCGCCAACCTATTTTGCCTCAATGGTTGCATCCGACGGAGGAGAGGAAGTAGGCAGCCGAGCATCGCCAACCAACTATGAGGGCTGAGAGGTGCCGCTAGGTGGAGGGCACGTCGACAATTGGCGAAGGATGGGGGAGATGTCGGTGGCCGTCTGAAGGAGGGGAGGAAGGAGGAACAAGGCGCCGACCCTACTTGCCTCGCTATCGCCCCTCTCTGATCTTCCCGTCGTGGACCTTGCTCGCCCCTATCCAATTCACTATCACCGACCATGAATCGCCATCACCAACAATCATGAGGTCAGCAAGCCGCTGATCGTGAGCTCAGCAGGCCGTGTTGCCTCTGTCCGATCTCCCCGTCGCTGACCCTGCTCGGCCCACTTTCGCCCTTGTCCAATCTCGCCATCATTGACCATGAGATTGCCACCGTCATCGACGATCGTGAGGTCAGCAGACCGTGTCACCCCTATTTGATCGCCCCGTCGCCGACACTGCTCGCGCCATTGTCACCCCTGTTCGATCTCCCCGTTGTCAACCTTGCTCGCCCCATTGTTGTCCCTGTCAGATCTCGCCGTCGTCGACCATGAAATCGACGTCGCCGTTGTTGACGATCGTGAGGTCAGGCCATAGATCGTGAGGTCAGGCCATAGATCGTGAGGAGAGGAATGATGATGCTAAGACAGGAGGCGTAATGTTGAGCCACTTGTTTGAAACAGACCATTTTTTTAAAATTAAAATGAACCACGCCTCACTGCCAGCCATATGATCAAATGAGGGCTGAGATGGTCATCACATCAACTCCATATTTCTCTTTATCATTTAAATTAACTTCAAATTGGGATTAGGTCCCAATAAGACCTCACCAAGATAGGAGATTATATACTTTTATTCATTATATAATCAATTATATTATGCTACATATTATATTTAAATAGGTAAAATCTACAAAGAATTAGGGGTGTAAAAATTTTTTGACCAAGTCAAAAAATCTATAACAATCTAGAAAATCGAATTGAAAGACTAAAAATTCAGTAAACGATTTTTTAATAGAACAAAATCGACCCATTCAAATTATGACCCCACATGAATAAATTCGTGGAACCCATTTTTATCTACATTAATTCATAAATTATTATTTTTTTATCTATATCATTATTTTTATTCTTAAAAAAATCATCCAAAAATATCCGTCATGGTGATTTTTTTTCTTTCTTGTAAACAAATTTATGATAATTTTTTTAACTTAAAAGTCTGATACAAAAAAAAATTAATGCTTTTTGTTGGATTGACTCGATCTTAACCATTTTCAATACCTATCTAGAATATATATAGTATGCTATAGTTATATAATATACATTATTTTCTTTCTATTATTTTTTTCCAAAAAATGGGTCTTAATTCTAACGGCTTGGATTGGAATAGAAATTGGTTCTAATACTTGAAAATACACAGCCATTTCAATCCAATTGGGTTATGCTCCACCCATAGCCAAAAAAATATATCAGAAAGTATTTTAAAGATAAATAATAAAGTAATAATGATAATATAAAGTAATTACAATAAAAAGTTAAATTAATATAATTGAATTTTGTGACCCCCATTTTTAGGTAATTTCCCTCTGTTCCTCTCTTTGCCATGGAAAAAATATTTATACAAAGTTATTAATCATTCTTTGATTTTAAAAAGTTGCACTTCTTAAATTAGGAAGAGAAAAGCATTACATTTTTGTTAATCATAACAAGCTTACCAAAATTAACTGGAAAAAAATTATATAAGATATCAAATCTTTCCATTTAATTCACAAATTAATAATATGCCCGTGAGTTAAGAAAGTCCCAAACACCCACACACACATAATCGGCATAATCTCATCAACACAATACACGTTAGACAGTTTAAGATCACCCCCCAAAAAATTAAAATTATTTTAATTTCCTCAAGATTTAATCTGATTACCACAATCTTTTCATATTAACTGCCTAATAAAAACCCTAAAACAACCTAAAATCAAAATACAATTTTAATCATTATATTATTATAATCTCCCAACAATTATGTCCTCATCATGATACTTTTTAAAACTTCCTTTCATAAAGGGGTGAAAGTAGTTCGGGTCGGATCGCGGTTTATCAATCTTTTTTTTTTCGAGTCTGTATTTTGAAATTAAAAAAATCACCCTAAAATTATTTTGAAAAAAAATAAAAACCACCCTCTAACGGATCAGTTTTTTCGGGGCCCTATTTTTATATAATTATATTTTAAAAATATATTTAATAACTTAAAATTAATATAAAAAGTATGTAATTTTATATTAAATATAAAATATACAACTTAAATTTTAAAGTTATTAAATTAGAGTTTGATAATGTGATAGAAAAGTATGAAATTTTATTAAAAAATATTATATCTATAATAAAAGAATTAATAATATATGTATTAATTATATAAAAAAATGAGCTCCACGAGACCTACTATTTTTCTGGGTGGGACACTAATTTTTGCGGGTGAATTTTAGTTTATTAAAAATCACCCTAAATCATATTTGACGCCCTATTTTTCGATTTTTCGAGTTAGATGAGTTTTTCGGATTGGTCGATTTTTCTTACACCCCTACTTTCATACTTCTTTTCAAATATTTTCTTTTTCGTTTTTTTCAACATTCATGTTAGCATCTAAAATATTAAGATAACATCAAATATTAAGATAAGATTGAACTAAAATTTTAATTATATATCTAAAATATAGATAAAGGGTAAAAATATAAGAATCATCTAGAAAATTAGTTATCACCAGTATAATTTTTTCTGAAAAATATGCTATCAAAATTTAAATATCAATACTTATTTTCCTTTTTTTCTCTTCCCCCCTCCCCCTTTCCCCTGGCTAATTTCCTTCATCTACAAGCTCCATCCTTATATTATAATAATATTTTCCATGTAATTCTTAATATTTAAATATTAATATTTACATCAAACTAGATTAGGTTGAATTAACTCTTCTAGCAGGGAAAATTAATATTTTTGTGAATTTTAAATCTAAAAAATGTAAATGTCAATTATCAATAATGCAATAATAGCAAACTAATTATCAATTAATTAAAACTAAACATCAATATATTATTTTTATTTATGGCGCATGTGTCATTTATAACAAATTTTAAAAAGTTTAAAAATTCAGCAAAATACTTATCTCTATTTTTTTCCTTTATTTCCACTCTTTTTCTCAAATCTGTTCGTGCCGATCATATACATAAGAAAGAAACTAAAAAAAAATGTATACACAAAGATTGACGTTTGGCTATGAAATAAAACCAATAAAAATAAAACAATGTAATAGCTTATTCTCAAAAAGTTAAATTTATTATTATTCTACCTATTGTTTGGTTGGA
The DNA here is from genome assembly GCA_030549335.1 of Pontederia crassipes. Classification (NCBI taxonomy): domain Eukaryota; kingdom Viridiplantae; phylum Streptophyta; class Magnoliopsida; order Commelinales; family Pontederiaceae; genus Pontederia; species Pontederia crassipes. The sequence goes on along the minus strand of CM060197.1, from coordinate 36,230,197 downwards.
CGAGAATATATTTTAAAAATATAATATTTTATTATAGAGAGTTGATATTTAATATTATACTAATAATAAAAATATTAATATAATAATATATTATGAAAATATTAAAAATAAAATATAATTTAAAATTTTGAAAAATATGAATGAATATTTATATTTCTTTTGTTGGAGATAAATACCACAATTTAACGGTTTTTAATAACAATTATTCTGCAACTACATAAACCAGAGAAATAAGTAGAGAGAGAGAGAGAAAGAGAGAGAGAGAGAGAGAGAGAGAGAGAGAGAGAGAGAAAGAGAGAGAGAGAGAGAGAGAGAGAGAGAGAGAGAGAGAGAGGAGAGAGAGAGAGAGAGAGAGAGAGAGAGAGAGAGCAAAATATGGTTGGCTGGTGGGAGGAATGAGCTGGCGCTTTTGAGAGTTACAGAAAGATTGGTTTCCAAGACGGTAGAAGGAAACAGAGGGAGGGAGGGGGGGAGGAGAGAGAAAGTTTATTATAGAGAGTTGATATTTAATATTATACTAATAATAAAAATATTAATATAATAATATATTATGAAAATATTAAAAATAAAATATAATTTAAAATTTTGAAAAATATGAATGAATATTTATATTTCTTTTGTTGGAGATAAATACCACAATTTAACGGTTTTTAATAACAATTATTCTGCAACTACATAAACCAGAGAAATAAGTAGAGAGAGAGAGAGAAAGAGAGAGAGAGAGAGAGAGAGAGAGAGAGAGAGAAAGAGAGAGAGAGAGAGAGAGAGAGAGAGAGAGAGAGAGGAGAGAGAGAGAGAGAGAGAGAGAGAGAGAGAGAGCAAAATATGGTTGGCTGGTGGGAGGAATGAGCTGGCGCTTTTGAGAGTTACAGAAAGATTGGTTTCCAAGACGGTAGAAGGAAACAGAGGGAGGGAGGGGGGGAGGAGAGAGAAAGCGCGAACGAAGCGGAACACACATAGCAGTCCAATTGGGGAGAGAGAAAGTGCGAAAGAAGCGGAACAGATATAGAAGTCCGATTAAACAGGGATTTCTTCTCCCCTGTTTCAATTCTATCGGGCAATACCGTATCTTCCAATTTCGATTTCCTAAAATATCTCTTCGTTTTTCCTCGTGCTGCCCGCGCCTTCCGCTGCTTGGATCTTGTCTCAGATCCTCCGCTCTGCTTCAACACACACACACTCTCTCTCTCTATCTATAGTTTATATATCCTCCTCGTGCTGTTGGTTGCGTTTCCTCTTGGAACGAGGGAATCTATCTGAATCCGGCTGCGTATCTAATGCTGAATTCAGGTCTGTGAAATGGATCCGGGTAGAGTATCCACGTCCTCCACCGCAAGTTCCGACCAGCGTGATGGCGGCGGCGCCAGCAGCGTCGGCGGTGGTGCTGCCGCGGCGGCACCTGAATTTCCGGCTGGCCTCCGGGTCCTTGTCGTCGAGGACGACCGTGTCTGCCTCACCGTCATCGCCAAGATGCTGAGCAAGTGCATGTATCGTGGTATGTAACTCGATGTCGCCTCATGTGGCGGACAGAGCTGCTTTGTGACGCCGTGCCTGCAGTGACCAACCCGTTTGGCATCTGAATTCTGATGCAGTGACGACCTGCACGCACGCGGAGGAGGCGCTGACGATGCTCCGGGAGCAGAAGGGGCGGTTCGACCTCGTGCTCAGCGACGTCTACATGCCGGACATGGACGGGTTCAAGCTGCTGGAGTGCATCGGACTCGAGATGGACCTTCCTGTCATCAGTACGCACATAAACAAAAAAGATCGGTTCTTTCTCGCGTTTCCTATGACTTCGTTTTCATCTGTTTCCCTGAATTCGATTCATCTGTTTCCTTGAATTCGCAGTGATGTCGAGCGAGGAACGTCAAGATGCTGTCATGAAGGGGGTGTTGCACGGGGCCTGCGACTACCTGATTAAGCCGGTTAGGATGGAGCCGCTGAAGAACATTTGGCAGCATGTGGTGAGGCGGCGGCGGCACGAATGGAAGGAAACGGAGCAACACTCCGGGAGCATCGAGGACAGCGATCAGAAACAGAAGAGGGCCATGGATGAAGGGGACAACGCCTCCTCCAGGTGCGAGGGGACCTGGAAGAGCGCCAAGAGGAGGAAGGAGGAGGAGGAGGAGGAGGAGGCCGAGGACCGCGATGACCAGGCGCAGCAGAAGAGACCGCGGGTCGTGTGGTCCGTTGAGCTTCATGCGAAGTTCATCACAGCAGTAAACCAGTTGGGCGTTGAAAGTGAGACCTATTCTGCTCGTCATGTTCTTGATTAAATGGCTACATGAAGTTAAAAAGTGTGCTGTTCATGTTCATGATTTATAAAATAATTGGTTCTCACTGTGTTTATGTCAACTTATACATCCCACTAATTCTTTTTGTACCCAGTTTTTTCAGGCATCACTCATCAGTTCATTCTCATATCTTTCTTGCAGAGGCTGTTCCGAAGAAAATCCTGGAGTTGATGGATGTCCCGGGGCTAACTAGGGAGAATGTTGCAAGTCACCTCCAGGTAGGAGCTATGTTTTTATTACTTGATTCCTTGCAAGTGTGTTAAGGTTTGCACTATTAATCAAGAATTGCGTTCAATCTTGTGTTGTTGGCTCGGTTGCAAGCATCATAATTGTTGACTTATTTAGCGTCTGAACCTGTTTTGTTCTTTTTTTGTTATAATTATGCTCACCGAACGTGGTGGTAAACTTTTGAGTGCTCATTTAACCACGTAAACATGCATTAGTTATTCTTCCATATGTAATTCTTTGTCTTTTATTAGCACATCAGTTGCATACTAAATAAAGACATCACGTTTCTGTGGTCATGTCCAAAGAAGATATACAAGTAGAAGGTTCAGCAGTTCTATTTATATTCAGCAAATATCGTGATCTTACAAATGTCTATATTAACATTTTACCATATTGTCGAAGAAAAAATAATTCTAAAAATATCTTATGTCAAACCGAGAGGATTATCTGGTTCGATGATTGATGAAAGCCTTCCGCTCGGATTTTTCCAGTGGTTCAACTTCTTGCAGTGCTCTTTACTAACATTGAAGCAAGACTACACAATATGTTTCATGTTGTTATGAGCGTGGCCAACTGCATATAGCTTCTTGTCGTCCAATCAAGTCAGAAAGCTTAATAGACTCTATTCTTCTTATGCAATGGGCATTGTTAATTTGCTTGAAATAACCACTGAAATTCATGATATTGCTCTCGATAAACGTCATCTCTTTTTCCATTTATTCATGAATTTTGATGGCAATGTTGTCAAGTTCTTTTCCTTTTGGTCAAATGCTTTGCATATATGTGTTTTTGAGGAAAAAATATTAAATATGTGTTAGATTTTTTAATCATATAGCCTTGTTCATTAGTCCACAGAACTTGGTCCTTATTCATCACATTTAATGAGACTTTCATTGTGACTTAAGTATCATTATTACCAAATACAGAGTTAATACGTTATTAATTTTTTTTACCGTATAAAGTTAATTCTTTCATTACTAAAGAACTTGTCTCCTTATTCCTTCATCACATGATTCCAGTACAAGGAATCATAAGATCTCTAAGATACCTTTTTTTCATGTATACCATCACATCCTTGATTCTTGATCTTGAAATTGTTATAATTTTCTCAAGATAACATCTATTACTCTCAAATTTTCCAGCCCCATTATTATGGGCTAAAAAAAATGAAAAAAATAACATTTCTGCACCCCCACACATAGGTTAAATATAATATTGTACTGGTAATTTTTTGCATGTGTACGAAACATTTGTTTGAGTCTACTTCCATACTATTATCAATTGAAGTTTAATATTTTTCTTCTAAAATTCATCTAATCATATTTTCTTATCAGTTCAATGAGTTTCAAGCCAAGTTCTCAACTTCTCTTAATTTTCCAATGTTACATATCTAATATATCAAGTAATTTATCCTTTTCTGCTTAATTCACTCATGGTCATGAGTTGGATCAATCTGCTTAATGATGGCAACCTCCAAACTCCCTTACCATGATGTGTTCTATTCATTTGAATCAACCTTTATCACTGTTATCTCTTTTATCTATTGACATATTTGCTATATCTTGACATAACTTGAACTTTAATTCTGTCGAAAAGATTGGAGATTGATCTGTTGGTATGAGTCAATATTCTATATTGTTCGTAATAGTGACTTTAGCTTTTTCATTAATTTTTTTGGTCTCTGCTTACTTTCTTTTCTCATTTGAGGATGTTGACTACCTTTCATTATGATATTTGATATGTTGAACATATGTCTCATTTTTCAATATGCTTCTAGTATGCAATTTCCTTACAATCATATTTGGATATCTTGTACAACAGAAATTCCGGTTATATATAAAGAGATTAAACGACACACAGCATCAGGGAAGACAAGACTCCATTTTCTCGAATGCTCAGGAAGCGGAAGTTTTTGCTGCTGATAGGTTTAATCTCCAAACAATACCTGTTTCTAATCAACATTTGACACCAAGTCTTGCAGCTTTACAAACAGGACAAGGGAGAGCTCTGAACGCTCCCATGGGCATGTCAGCCTTTGAACAGGTGAACAATAGACCAATGAGTTATCTTGCTGGAGGAACCAACAATCTAAATTTGAGACAGTATGGACATTCACAACCAGTGGTTCAACCTAATCCAAACACGCCTTTACAGCTTGGAGAAGGAACATCAGGATTTCTTAGCTTCGCATCCTCACAAACAACGAACTCTTCTTTCTCGGGAGGCATTATTGGTGGACAACTTAATAAATCATTAGTTATGCCCATCACGCAACAAGGGAACCAGCTTTATCTGTCTCGTCAGGAGTGTAATATGCACATGAATTTGCCAACACAATTGCAACCTAGGGGACAAGTCATAAATGGTGCTGAAGGCCATGAATCATTATTTTCACTAACTTCGTCTTATCAAGTACCATCCAACAATTTATCAAGTCATTCCTCCGGAATGAATGGAAATAATGCAAGAGCACCCACAATATTACCTGGAAATCATATCAATGCATATTCATATAATGCAGCTCCCCCAGCTCTCCATGCAGATGTTCAGAATGCAAGTACAAGTGGATCATTTGAAAGTGATTATCAATTGATAGGTACGATAGTTGGTACATCACTACCGAATCTCCAAAAAATTGGTGCAACCACCTTAAAAGAAGTGACTAAAATGGGTCCCGATCAGAATCCAGATTGGAATTGGGAGAATGAAAATCTTCCATATCAATCTGACCATCATGTGGGCTCCAAGCAAATTGCTCCCAACTTTGGGGCTTCACATGTTGGGCATAAAGATTCTATTGTTACCAACAATGGTGGGTGGCAGGAGGTACTGACAGCAATGCCAGACACTGAACATCAACGTAACAACACAGTTCTCCCTGGAAACTCTATCAGAGTAAAGCTTGATGATTCCTCAGACATATTTTTTTATAAGGATGCTACATCAAATGAGCTTATGAGCATGGTTCTCAAAAAGGTATGTCTATTTAACTAACTACTTTCATTACAATCTGCACATGTAGAGGAAATATTTCTTTTTAGTGTGTGTATGTTAACTCCGCCTATGTTTTATAGCCGGTCCCAAGCTCGAATAAAGGAGGAGGGTTGTGTTAAGCCCCAACAGCCAGCGTAAAATCCTGTCAAATCTCATGAACATGGATCAACGATGACGTCGTATGATCTATGTAGCCGACCCTACCTAGTGGGATAAGGCTTTGTTGTTGTTGTTGTGTGTATGTTATTTTGGAAGAAAACACGTGAAGAAAGTGAAAGTTAAAACTCTAGTATCAAAATACACATTCTTTAACTCATGCATATTAATAGTGCAATAGAAGGTGTTTATATATCTTATATTGCTATTTTTTTAACAGCAAGAAGGAACTGGGTCTGGACAGCTGGATAATACTGAGTTTAACCTTGATGCATATTGATGATATTCCAGTGTAGCTTAGCACATCTTTGCAAAATCTTCAATGCACATCTTCTAAGTTGGCAAGTTCGCATCCTGGTCTTACTGGAGACATGTAACCAGAGCATGTGCAGCTGTGAAATATGTGGGCATATGTGGGCAATTCTTAGGGGAGATATGTGGGCATGCACAGTTTTGGAATTTAATAATGCTAACGAGATTCTTAGTCTAGCAATGGATGATGTGAACTCGACTAACCTTTGTTTGTTTGTGTTATTTGGCACATTGATAGAATTTGCCAAGTCATCTCTTCGAGATTTGAGAAGAGAATTGCTTAGATGCAATGTTTTTGTACAGGTTTCATTTGATTAATGGAATCAATTTATTCATGTTCTCATTTCATGCTCATGCTAATTACAGATATTTGTCAAGATCGATTATATCATGCTATTTTCTTTGTTGTAGTTCATGTGGGAAGCCCCATCATGAGACGTACGTATTCCCGTCCAATCTACCAATTAAGGTATAAACTTTAAATTTTGTTGGTTAGATATATTCTATGAAGTACTTTTGGTAAAAAAAAAAAAACTATTAATTGTGAATTTGGTGCTCAACTGACTAAATGGATTTGATGAACACTTGTAACTTGTAATTGGAGCATGTGAATCTAAGTCTTGTAGTGATAACAGATTGGTACAACCAACGCTCTCTTTTGACCTCCTAATCAAGCAACCTAAAAATGATGAGAGGCACAACTTACAAATATCTTCAATCTCTGCTCCGAAGTAGGGAGCAACAAGATACTTGAAGCTCCCTGTTCATCCCATGCACTACCCAAACTGATGAAAAATTCGAGAACAAAAAAAGATTATAAAGAGATTGCAGAAAAATAGAGAAGACACGATTTATTCAGATTCATCCTTGAGATTAGGGCTACATCCTGTAAAGAAGTTCCACTATATTTTTTAGGACCGTCACACAGATTACATCTAAAAATAAGTTTCTCCTAAACGGATTCAAAATCCGAACAAAATAAAGAAAAAACCTAATTCGAACCACACGGGCCGGCTAAACAAAAGCCCCCCTGAACCCCCCCTTTTTGTTCGTACGCCAGCAGCACAGGTAATTGGGTAATACTCAGATTTCCCTAAGCTCATGTTGACGAATCCCGTGTGAGAAACAAGGGATTCTGAAGTATTCACTAATTCCAACACCGACCAATGTTGTACCAAATCAAAAGATGAGTGGATAAAAAGAACAAATCAAAAGATACAGTGGATCAAAAAGATGAAGCTGAGTGGTTATATGTACATGGCAATGTATAGCTTCCATTTGTTTCTGAACACTTTTGTTGTTCCAAGCATTTCTTGCCAAAAGGCTAAGAAACAATGACGCATCCTTCACAACCTTAATTGATGCATTCGTATTATCGGATGACTAATGCCATACTACATGCGGGCCGTGTGAGAAAGTTATAAGAGCTGAGCCGTTGTGCATGTTGTGTTCCACGGATACTGATGATTTATTTTTATATTGTGCAATGTTGTTAAGTTCTAGAGTTTAAGTAAACTCGTTTTGTATTTTGTAAACTCATATCGTAAAATTGATTCATGAATTTGTAGAGTCTATTAAATATGTTTAATTATTTAAGTAATAATTGTATAATCACAAGCACATACGTATTATCCATAAATACTAAAAAAACTAACATATTTTATCAGTATGAAAATAATCAAAATAAATATTATAAGTTAGAACTAATAAATGCTAAGTAACTATAAAAAATATGTTTATTAGTGTAACGCCCTGAGAACGGCACCTCCTGCATGGTTGAATCGACATTTAATGAGCGGCGAGGCGGCTCCCGAGCACCGCAGGACGATAAATTTATCTTCTTTGGAATTCACTTATTGTCAAAAATAGGCATAAAAGGTTAGCACACAGTGGAAGATTAATAACTTAAACATTAAATCAAAAGATTATAAGACTTAATTTATACTTAATTATGGACATGTGCAAGCACTGTTTGTCATGAGCATCATCATCGATCATTTTGATTATTAGCATCTCTATCCTGCAGGGGAAATTCATCCCATGAGATTACACCCACTTATGTAAATCATGACAATTCGAATGACACATGTCATCCATAAATGCATTTATTAACAATAAACATATCAATACAATAACAATACCTATATGCAATAATAATAATAATAAAGATATACGATCGAATTTCCATAACAATTCAATATCTTGCTAAATAAGTCATTACTCTAGCAATATCACTTATCTAAGGTGCACTTTTAGGCTCATCAATTATATGCTTGTCATCTTTAAGCATACCTTCAATCGGTCAATATGGCACTTTGCCTAATATGACCCATGGTCCAATAAGTTCATGATTAAATAATAGAATATGACAATCATTATCTTATTAGTTGACACTTGATCAGTGAAAGTTTGCACCACAACTTCCTTTAATCCATTCCGAAATAGCCGTCTTTATTTCTCATCAAGTGACAACTACCAATTTCAATTCAGTCAATTAATAATCAATAATGTGAGCCTTTAACAATAGTTGAAGGACTAATTCTCCTTAGTCTCAATGGTGTGGCTAACTAGACATGAGAAACCCTTTGTTACCAAATGCCCACATATGGGTCAGTTCAATTAATATGAATGCATCTACCACCCAATATGATAGCTTTTTAGTTTTTATCCCTCCGACAAGATTCATTCAATCAATCAATATATTACTTTCAATTTCTATTTATGGCTGAGCATGGAAATTGATGTGGAGAGTTAAGGTATATATTTACACCACTATTTCACATGCATTTAGCGCTCGTGGCTTGAATATTCTCTTTTGCGAATACATGCATAGTGCCAATTCAATATGTTTCAAACATTCTCCATATCAAACTTACTTGCGTATCATCCTTATTCATTTCGCTGTCAAAGAAAGCTCATTAAGGTAAATGTCCTTGTAGGAAGTCGACAAGCTCAATGGATGAGGTAGAGCGACCATACATCACACACCAGTCTTTGCATTCATGGGAGATGATTTGCTTCAAGGCTGCGACAAAGGCCATCTAACAAACAATAGACACCGCCCTACACATGGGACCAACCAGCTCCCCCCAAACTAAAGCAAAGGAAGCTTCCTAGCCGGGGACCACTGAAACAAGAGGAGGCAAAAGCTGTAGCGACGATAGGAACTACGAGTATGGCATAAATGGAACAAGACAAAGAAGAGAGGAATATATAAGGAGGCTTTCTAGAGGAAGAGGAGGGATTTTGAAGAAATCACCACGAATAGAGGAACGAACTGAGAGCGAAAAGAAATAAAGAGAAACAATGTCTAGTTTTATTTGATGAGATATCTGTTTATCCCAAATGAACTGTAGCTAATCGGCCCTTGCTGAGTCCGAGAGGTGTATTATGTTTCTGGACTGATGATCTTTTGTTCGCACTTTCATTTTGATGCTTTCATCGTCTGAACTGAATGTCGAGCTTTGTTTTCATCTAATTGACTTTTGTTTTTAATTTTCACTTTATTGTTTATCTTTACTTCACGAATTTATATATGAATTGAGCCTCTTCGGATATTTTTCATTTTGCACCCCTGATAAGGGATATGTGAGGCTCTACACGAACGTATGTAGAGAAATATGATGAGATGACCCCCCTGCATAGTTTCTTCATCTTCCTTGTAGTTGAAAGTTCGGGGGAAGTTCTTGATTCACTATCGCTTTGCACCCTCGATGGTAGGAATATGTGAGACTCTACGCGATCGTAGGTAGAGAAATCGAGCACCGACGATAATGATTCATATATAGTTTAGATTTGTGTTATGTTAGCAATGGTCGTTTTCTGTTATTTGGTTTAGACGTTGTGTGTCTTCGAACCCAGTACCCGAGAGGGTTAGTTGCATTATGGGATTCTGGCAATAAACAATCATATTGAGACAAGGACTCATATTTTCCTTGAAGGGTTTGAAGCGTGTGTGTGTGATTTTTCTTTTACTTATCGTTGCTACTTTTGATTCTTCTCTGATTCTAAGAGTTTCTGCCCGAGAGGGAACATCTCTAATCCTCTTTTGTTGTCGACGACCCGAGTAGGGCGGATGACAAATGAATTATATTTGAAGAACTCTCAGCAATCCTGAACTTTATTTTTGAATCGATTCTTCTCTCCCCTCCAATTCGTCTAAATAGTCTCGGTGACACCTTAGTCTCCGGCATTCTACCCGGAAGGGTTATCCGTATTCCAAGGCAAGGGCAAGTCAATCGGAACTGTCTAGTCTTCAGTGTATTTCTCCTGAATGCTCAAATACTCGGTTGTCACACTTGGCTCACGTCCAAGAAAGGAAAGCTCAAGTTATAAACTAGAGTATCGTATGCAAGAGCGATGATGCACCAGCATTATAAACCCCTTCATGTGTGCAACACAAACTCCTCGTGAACACGAGAGTGTTGCGAGAAAGTCGAGTATTTTTCCCATCAGGTTGATCATACACACACGTGAAGGGACATTCAGTTGTCTTTACCCATATCATAATGAACTGAAGAACTTTAAGTCCTAAAATAGAGACACATCCCATTACTCCTCAGAATGCATTTTTAATTGATTGTCTTTGCGCTTCCTGGATATAATCACCGTCTTCACTTTTATTCTTCTATTTCGAAAACAACAAAAATATTTAGTTTCCTTTATAGTGTTATACTTTTTATTCCTGTCTTCAGCATTACTTCTCATCATTGAGTTAGTTTCGAAGAACTTTTTGAAGATTTCGTAGGACACTATTCCTTGTGGATCGAAGCTGAAGCACTACAATAATGCACCATATGCTTGCGGATCACATTTCGATAGTGCAGAGAGATTATAAATTTTAAAACTTTGTTCGACATCTTTTTTCGTATTCAAGAGGAACATGCTAGAGTAAAAGGTGCAGACATATGTTTCGAAGTCGTTCACTTCTATGTGTCACTGTTACTACTTAGCAAGCCAGTTTTCATCTTTACACGACATTTCAATAGTCGCTTTAGTTCATCCTTCAATTTCTTGATTACCTACAGGATCAATGCAAGGGAAATAATAATCTAAATTTCACAGTGCTATAGGTGAATAAACCAGTTGGTAAATAAATAATAATAGAGAAATATATGTTCAATGCAAGGAAGAATGTATAATACTTTGAATTATCAATGAAATGAGATCAATAATAGGATCAATAATAATAAGCCTAATCATAACCCATAATAAATATCAATGAGAATCATATAGAAAAAACCAATACTCTAATTTCAGTTAATAAAGGTCAATGTGATGCCCACGAATATAATCAACTTAGATAAGAACAATGTAATAAATCACTATGTGAGGATAATAATCCAAAAAGGATATCATAATCATTAGGATAAATCAATATAATGTTATGAATTACTTTACCTTGTGTTTCAATGTTTTATACCGTACTCCGAATCAATCTTTGTATTTGAATACTCTAACTAGAAGGTGTGTTCAACTTCTCTGTCACTGATAGTTCTATGTAAAGTCCTTGATTAACATATTCGTTGTAATGAGGTGTGATATGTGTCATAAGTGGTTAGTGACGCTTCCTTTGGCGATTTTCCTTCACCTTTCTCTGCTCAGATTTGAAGTAGATCGTCAGGCAAGTTCGAACCATGACATCGATGGAGAAGAACAGCCTCGTAAGTCTTCAAATAATCAAGGAACGAATAAATGATTGAGTTGCAGCGATGGGAAAGTGCGACATTCAGCGCTGAAGAAAAGAATGGAAAGAAAGATATGAACCGGACCAAACCAAACTGAAATTTTCCTCCTCAACTAGCTGAACCGGACCACACTTTCTCCTCTTGAAAGCGCATTCAAGATTGTCGTTGATCCTGCGATCGACGGCAGTCCACAGCTGTGGACCCAAAAATGGGTCCACAGCTTCCCTTTTCCCTAATAAAAATATAGGATAACAATAAATTTCAGATCTTGCATAATTCATCAAAATTAACAATATAAATAAAATGGCACTCTTTTATGATTAGACCAAGGTCGAGTTAGGTTTGACCGGGATGCGTTATTCCCCTTAATAAATCGATCTTCTATACATAACTTCTTTGATTTGCCACTATTCATGGGGACTCAACCTATGTATGACCCGGGTTTGACCCGCTATCCAATTAATTTCATCTTCATAGGAACACGAGTTGGGTTTGATGAAGCATGGCCAGAGTATCGGCCTATGTAGAACTCGATTTGGATCGAGGGATGCCCGATCTAGATTCTATGTTCACACTGCAAAATCATGAGGGAACACGAGCTAGGTTGAATGTGACATGCCCGAGTTTTGCATTTGGCCCGACAGGGCATACCCAGCCCGGGTTGCATGATACCTAGTCTGAGTTATGTGATGTTGATACCTCCATGATAAAATAGTTTAATTTTTTATGAGGTTTCATCAAAATAAACCTCTTCGAATCTTGCTATCATATTTTGTATATCATAGACAATCCTAGGTTATCATAGTACTCTAATTGAACCTTAACCTATGCAAAATCTATTGTTAGGAATCAATCCAAGGTTGATCCAATGTTTCACCTATCTCATATATTGTTTGTGTAGTTCCTCCTATTTTGCCTCCTCTTCATCACTTAGCACTCCAGTGTGTCCATGTCCCCAAGGATCATCAATATCCTCGAGTCTCGGATCACTTGAGTTGTCGGACGAGCATGGGGAAGGACGAGGAGAAAATCATGTAAGGGCACAGTAAATCAATGGAGGGAGGAGAGAAATAGATTGGAGGAGATAATGATAGTTAAGGTAGACTTAAAATATATAAGGGTAGTTATAATCCTTTAGTGCCATCAGGAGATAAAATTCCTTTAAATATTTAATAATAAAAAACTAATATTATTTTATTAATTACTGATTTTTTGGAATTATTTATTACTATATTTTTTTATCGGATGTTACATTATAAACCTTTTAAAAATAAAGCTTGGCCTCGAATTTAGGGATGATGCAAAGGACTTTCCCGTGATCCTTGTATATTTCTCATGCCCATTTTGATGTGCTTATCGCTATTGTGCACCTGGTTCTCTCCTACTTTAATTCAATACATTAATTGGTTCCATCTACTATGAGGTCTTGCTAATTATACTATAGAATTGTAGACTTCGTTCACAATTTAATATTCATATGAAACAAATGGTAAAACTTTCTGCTATGGTATGTGTACTTTCCAAGTGTCATTATCCCTTTCATGATTTCACTAATTTGCTCGTGTCCCTTGCACCATGTCATTGTTGATCGTGTATTGACAATTTCTGACGATGTGCCCGAACTCACCGCAATGGATGCATGATCCTATCTTGAGTTGACATTGCCCAGCATGCATACATCCAAAATATGTGCAAAGAATTCTATTTGATAGTTGTTGCCATTGCAGCATATCACATGGTTCATAAGATCTTTCATGACTGTCACGACAATTGTCACACCTCTCTGGTCCCTGGTTGGATGATGATCTTTCATCCTTTGTTGGTGTAGTTTCGTGCGACATACTAGAGCCTTCTCTTTCAATTCTTTCTATCCTTTTAGCTCTCATTCATAATATTTCTCCATCCCGGTTGCCAGATCAACCTGATCACCCAAAGTTTTGCAAATGTCTAATAATGTCTTTGATCTGATTTTGGTGTTTAAACCTTGAATAAAGTGGCATGCTCTCTGTTCGTCACTTATTCGCATAGTGTTGTACTTTTCTAGTTGAATGATCTTGATATGGTATTATGTGATTGTCATTTGACCTTGGCTCAGCTTCAGATCTCCCGTTGTTCTAGTGTGCACTAGTATTCAAGGAAATAGCGCTCCTCCAATGTTCTTTAGAAACTCTGCCTAGGAATTGTTCTAAAGCTTTATCTCTTTGTGGTTTTCCATCAATCCAGTGCATCATTTGTTAGGTGGATGGCAGCATACGCTCAAGACCTTTCGATTTTCACCGCACTACATAAATAAGAACTCTGATGGTCTAATGCTTAATATTGTCAAAGTCTTCATTACCATCAAACTGCGGTGGGTGTACCTGAATGGTGTCCTGAGTACACTAGTTGTGATGGGGGTTTTTGGTAAGGTTGTCATGATGGCAATGGTGGTGGTGGCAGCCGTGGGTTCACATATATGGTGTGTTGTTTGTGTAGTCCTCCTCTTGTTCAGTCTCCTCTTCATCCTTAGCAATCCGGTGTGTCTTTGGTCATGTCCTCGATGAGCATCGACGTCCTCAAGTATAAATCATCTGAGTTATCGAATGGATGTGGGGAAGGACGAGGAGAAAGTCACACTAGAGAGGACAAAAATAGAGGAGATAAAAAAATACTTAGGGTAGAGAGTTTTAAAAATATAATGGTAGTTACAATCCTTTAGTGCCATTACGAGATAAAATTGTTAATAGGAGATAACATAAAACTAATATTATTTTATTAATTTCTATTTTTCAAATCGTTAATAGAAGATAAAGTGTTGCACCGCTCTTTCCTATTCATCAATATAGGATACATTGATTGTTATCAAGCCATCTTGGCTTGTTATTAATTCTACTTGAGATGTTGAATTGTTGATAGTATGTCTTGATATGGAGTTTAATAGTTTATTATATTTTTATGTCATGTGTCAAGTAAATTTTGTGAAAATCACACAATAAAAAAGGGAAACAATATTTCCATAAAAAAAATTAGAAAATTGATGCATGGTCGTCTAATTTTAATTTATAAAAGTGCAAGATAATATGTAAAATTGAGCATGCATCACAATCCCCAAGTTTGAATATTTATTTGTCCACAAGTAAGATTCAAAATAAGATATGATCTTCATCAAAATACTAATACTTTTCTCTTCTCATTGTTTATTTTCATTTATTGCCAAAGTATCTCTTCTCTTTCCAATTGATCCCTGCTTCAAAGAATATATGATGCTAAGACATTTTTAAATTAATAAACAGTTAGTCTCAACTATATAGATAAAAGAAGTCTTACTTTTGAATTTATAAATATAAAATGAGCTCTTTCTTTTTTTCAGTGTTCCTCCATCTTGCTCTAAGTGGTTCATGTAACAAGTTTTTTATCGACGGATCCCAGACCAATTGGTTTTAGATAGTCAAGCAAGAATCCACAACGGATCTAATGGCCCGAACACACTAGGGTGCAGGAGATAAACATTTTATTTTATTTAACTTCTTTAGAAGTTTTTTTTCACTCAATATATATTTATTAAATGAGAAGACTACTTTTGAAAAAATTGAGAAGAGACTAACAGATAAAGATTGTCCAAGCAAAATAATTCGAATCAGCTCCAACTACTTTTCCAAAAACCCTATACTAAGGCGATAAATGAAAAAAAATTTTGATAAAGAATTTCATAAGCAAAGAGATGCTCTTGAAACCTTCGATTAAGAACAAGAAAATAAAAAAGAAATTGTGAATAGTGATGAGCGGATATCTTTTTCTTCAGAGTTTGAAAAACAAATAATTATCATAATGCAAGAAAAATAAAATGCATGCAACCCCCGAATTTGAAAGAAACACTGTCTCAGTGTTCAACCAGCTGGATGAGTTTGCGTACATCAAAATACCAAAAGGCCACAATAAAAGAGCAAGAGTGAAAGACACAACCCTGGAGTCCAAAGGTGCTGTCAACTGGATATGTAGGAATCTGGGGTGTCAGACTATCTGACGAACATCTCGATCTATCCTAGCGACATCCTCTATAAGGCGATGAAGTAGTGCTCGATCCTCCTGGGCTGCAACCTGCATTTAGTTCAATTGATCCATCACTAATAAATGATATCGTATCTGATTAGTTCGTATAGCATCTATCTGTGTCTGCCATGAAGAAAAGTCGAAAGCAATAGAAGAAGGAACTGATGTAGGAGGTGGTGGGTAAACTACCTGAGTCATCTATGGAGGTTGTGAAGGTCCTACACCATCATGTACTGGCTCATCCTCAAGTGACTCCTCGGCGTCAAGTGAAATGGCAAAAGGTGGGAAATATAACCAGTTAGCCCTGTCAAAAAGTGTAATTCTAGCTCGATTTGCACATGAAATCTTGTGAGTTCTATCTCTAAAAGTAAAGAAAAATATGTTATTCCTCATTGTGATGAGTCTCATATGAACTGCCTTGCTTCGATCAAGGAATGAAGCATTTTTAACCACATTGTGTTCTAAATATAAATTAAAGTGGCGTGCAATGCGTGTGACCAAACCTCCGATGACAATGCGCCCTTTCTTCTTCCTTGAATGTTTTTCAAAGTTGTGAGCCAAATATGCTCCAACATTTATCTGCACATAAAAAGAGAAGTTATGTTTCTTTAATATCTCATTCGTTCTCTCCTCTTCCACAAATAGTGTTAGACAAAATTCGATGCACATAAGGAAATACTAGATTATGAATCTGACTAGCTTTAGTACGGGCTAAGTTAAGATTATTCTCACCAGTGATAGCAAAGCAGAAAGATGTAGCATCAAAAGCTGAGGTGTTAGGGGTGTTATCAATCACTATCAAATCGTAAAATTCACAAAACTCAGACATACCAATGGTATAGTCATCGTTGTACATCCTAAAAAATATTTTCTCTGGTGCTTCTTCTGCAAAACTTGCGCGCGTCATCTGAAATGAACTCAGGAATCCCAAAGCAACACGATCATATGTTGGCCAGTTTTTTAGTATAAACTCTGCCATCCCTATGCGTCGAAAAAAAATCAAAATATCATGAGTAATATTAGTATCATGCATAAAACAAGGGCAAGCAAATTTGGTGGCCGCTAATTCCATTCGACGAAGCCTCATCAAGGCTTGGGCATGATCCCCATCTCTGTAATCAACATATGGAGGACTCGGTACCATGGTAGGCTCGGGAGCATCCAATCCAACCAATTCAAAATCTATGTTGACGGTGCGGGGTGCTGCCATGGTGAGAAAACGAGTCGCGTTGGAGCAAAACGGAGCATTTTGGGATCTGCCGGATGAAACGAAGCATTTTTTAAAACACGACCCATTTTATCATCAGCAAAAGGCTTGCGTTTTGTGAACACGGTCCATTTTCCTGCAAATTCTTTCTGTCGGAGTTTTCGAGAAGATTGTTCGATGTGCTCATCTCGTCTAAGGGTCGATGATCGGAGACTACGGTTCGCCAAAGAGTTGGAAGAAGGCCGGTGGAGAGGAAGAAGAAGGCGGCGGACGGTGAAGCTGTCGGCAGCGGGTGCAGACGATGGCAGAGGTGAGTGTCGGCGAAGGTCTAAGCAGATGGTGCCCGGAGAGAAGGAAGATGACCGGAATTCGGGAGATGGTGGTCGAGTTGATCCGATGTAGGGCGTCTTATAGATAACTCGGCTCGTGTTCTAAATGCAGGTAGGTGGCATGTGCACGAATTTCGGAGCAACACAAACCATGCTTATTGAAACGTGGCTCGTGTTTTAAACACATTGGCCGTGTTTTTAAGTGCTTGGCAGCTGTCGTCCAATCACCTATTTGTGTTTCACGACCCGTGTTTCAAAACACGATCCGTTTTATCCTGGAAACTTGAAATTCTGCGCAATGCCACAGTTGGTTAGTAACGAAGACACGACTCACGGGCCGTGTAATTATTATTATTTATTTTTTCAGATGGAAAAATAGGAAAATAAAATAAAATGAATAAAAAAACGAGAATAAGGTTTTAAAAAGAGTAGTTCTGATTTATAGTCTTCAGCTTGACTTAGTCATTCTCATGGATCAATAAGATAATAAAATCGACTTCCTCGTGATGAACACCACCTAGATACTATTTAAGATGATTTATAATGACTTTGAATTGATGCTTTTTGTCCATGGTACAAATTTCAACAACTCCAAAAGGTGATGAAGAGACTACGAAAAAAAGGGTCCATCCATCTGGACTTGAGTTTACCTGGAAAAAGTCTAAGTCTGCTATCATATAGGAGGACTTCTTGACCAGGTTGATAATTCTTCGTTTGTATGCGTTGATCATGCCAATATTTTGTGCGTTCCTTACATATTTCGCTATTTTCATAAGCATTATTTCGAAATTCTTCAAGTTCATTCAGCTTGAGTAATCTTCTCTTCCCTAATTTTGTAGGCTCAAAATTTAGAAATTTAGTAGCCCAATAAGCTTTATGTTTTAGTTCAACAGATAAATGGCATGTCTTACCAAATACAAGTCTATATGGAGACATTCCAATAGGAGTTTTAAAAGTAGTACGATAGGCCCACAAAGCATCATTTAATTTTAAAGACCAGTCCTTCCTAGAAGAATTCACAATTTTTTCTAAAATGTGTTTTATTTCCTTATTAGATATCTCAACTTGACCGCATGTTTGCGCATGATAGGGAGTGCTGAGTTTATGTGTAACTCCAAATTTTGTCAGAAACTCTACAAATAATTTGTTACAAAAATAGGTGCCATTGTCACTAATTATAGTTCTAGGTGTGTCAAATCAAGTAAAAATATTTTTTTTTCAAAACCTTGACTACCACCTTTGCATCACTGGTAGGAGGGGCAATGGCCTCTACTCACTTAGATACATAGCCTACAGCAACCAAAATATACTCGTTATGAAATGACTTAGGGAAAGGTCCCATGAAGTTAATTCCCCACACATAAAAAATATCACAATATAACATACTATTTTGGGGCATTTCATGAAGTTTGGAGATGTTACCAGTCATCTGGCATTGGTCACATGACTTACAAAAAACTTGTGCATCTTTAAAAATAGTGGACCAATAAAATCCACTTTCCAAAATTTTTACAGTTGTCCGATTAGGGCCAAAGTGGCCTCCAACCTCCCTTGTGTGGCAATGTGTAAGAATGCTTTTGAATTCAGATTTAGGGACACATATTACTCGATCTACACAAACTTTAAAAAGATATGTATCTTCCCACAAGTAATGTTTCACATCTCAAAAGAATTTCTTCTTTTGTTGTGATGTCATCCTGTAGGAAGCCAATTTCCTGCAATAAAATTTGCAAAATCAGCAAACCAAGGCGAACTCTCAATTAGTTTTACCTTATTATATGCGTTGATGGAAAAGATTTTCTCATCCGAAAATTCTTCAAGTATATCGGTTTCCTCAGTTAGAGCAGCTTCCAAATGAGACAGATGATCGGCGACGACATTCTCGGTCCCCTTCTTATCTTTAACTTCTAAGTCAAATTCTTGTAAAAGAAGAATCGACCTGAGTAGTTAAGGTTTGGCTTCCTTTTTCGACATGAGATGTCTTATAGCTGCATGATCAGTGTAGACCACAACTTTTGAGCAAAATAAATAAGATATGAATTTGTCAAAAGCAAAAATTACAGCTAAAAATTCATTTTTTGTGATGGCATAATTGATCTGTATTGGAGTTAGAGTTCGGCTGACATAGTAGATGACTTGAAAAATTTTGTCCCACCTTTGTCCTAATACAACACCGATGGTTCCATCACTGGCGTCACACATGAGTTCGAATGGAAGACTCCAATGCTACAACAATTGGAGCATATGTAAGTTTCTCTTTTAATGTAGTAAAAACAAATAAACAATCAAAATTAAAAAGAAACTTAGTGTCCTTGACGAGTAAATTGGTGAGTAGTTTGGCTATTTTGGAAAAATCCTTAATAAACTGTCTATAGAATCCAGCATGGCCCAAAAACCTTCGGATAGCTTTTACTGATGTGGGAGGGGTAGATTTGTGATTATATCCACCCAAAACAATGCCTTCCTTCACCATGAAGTGACATTTTTCCCAATTTAGTACTAGGTTTGTTTCTTCACAACGCTACAAAATTGAAGTTAAATTTTCAAGACAATTATCAAATGAGTTACCAAATAAAGTGAAATCGTCCATAAAAATTTCAAGAATTTTTTCATTCATATTGGCAAATATTGCCATCATGCATCTTTGAAATGTTGCCGGTGCATTACAGAGTCCAAAGGGCATCCTTCGATAGGCGAAAGTTCTATACAGGCAAGTGAAAGTTATTTTTTCCTAATCTTCAGGTGCCACGACAATCTGATTATATTCTGAATAACCATCCAAAAAATAATAAAAATTGTCCTGCTACTCGTTCCAACATTTGGTTCATGAAGGGTAGAGGGAAGTGATCCTTGCCTGTTGCTTCGTTGAGTTTGTGATAGTCGATACACACACGCCAACCTGTAACTGTCCTATTAGGTACCAACTCATTTTTCTTGTTATAATCATAGTGATGCCCCCTTTTTTAGGAACTACTTGTACGGGGCTAATACAAGAACTATCAGAGATAGAATAAATGATACCTGCACAGAAAAGTTTGATAACTTCTTTCTTAACTACCTCTTTCAGAGTTGGATTTAACCTACGCTGAAATTGAGCACTTGGTTTGTTTTTCTCTTCCGTCAAGATCTTATGCATACAAATTGATGATGATATCCCCTTGCTATCATTGATGGACCGTGTAATAGTTTTTTTGTGTCTCCTGAGAACTTGCAAAAGTTTGCTTTCCATTATGTCAGTTAATTCAGAGGAAATGATAACAAGAAATTATTCTTTTTCGAGAAAAGCATATTTAAGATGAGTGGGTAGGTTTTGAGTTCTAGGTTTGGTGGTGGTAATGTGTCTATCTTCTTCAAGATGGTTTCCTTGAGAGGGATTAACTCCCTTTGGTATAAGTCAATTCCTTCTTCTATGTCATCCATTGACTCTTCAATAATTGTGTAGGGATCCATTATCACCTATGGTACTACCTCTTCAAATTCGTCAGAAACATCATCTTCAAAGGTATCAATAGAATAGCAAGATGATAAGTTTAAATGTCATTTGAGAGAGTCAGAAATATTAAAATACAGTTCTTCATTTTCCACTTTCAAAGTGAGATGTCCCTTCTTGACATCTATCAACATGTTACTAGTAGGTAGAAATGGTCTGCCTAAGATGATGGGTGCTTCGGCTTCAAAATCCATGTCCATAATGATGAAATCTGTTGGGAATGAAATTTATCAACTTTTACAATAACATCTTCTAAGAGGCCCTTAGGCTTCTTAATAGATTGATCCACAAATTGGAGCATCACTGAAGTATCCTTAAGCTCGCCATAACCTAATTTTAGAAAAATGGTGTAAGGCATCAGATTAATACTATCACCGAAGTCACATAGTGCCTTGGAACAGAAAAAATTTCCAATGGCACAGGGGATAGTAAAACTCCCTGGACCCTTTTCTTTTGTCGGCAAATCTCTCTTGCAAACTGGAGTGATCAATTCATCGTTTATTTGAGAGCATATCCTTCATGAATTTGGCTCATACGAACATTTGTTTAAGCGCTTCATAAAATGAGATGTTGATATGAGTTTGTTTAAAAATTTCCAATAAACGAGAGAATTGTTTATCTAATTGTTCCTGCTGATATTTTTGAGGATATGGCAAGTTTTAATATTTTGCAAGAATCTAGTGGTTTGTAACCTCCTTTTTGACTGATGAAGTAAGAGGTTAGTCTGAGGATGGTTGATTTGAGGTCTGAGTTAGTACTGGTTCTAGTAGCTCATTACCACTTCTCAACTTGACTGCCTTCGCTTCTTACCTTGTGTTCTTCTCTCTGTTGCTAGAAAGAGAACCTGGTTGTCTACCAACAATCATGTTAGCTAATTGTCCCACCTGATTTTCTATATTTCGAATTGAGGCTTCTTGGTTTGCAAATTTTGTGTCCACCGTTTTGATAAATTTAGCCAATACATCTTCCAGGTTAGATTTTGGTTCGACCTGTGATTTGTCATAAAAAACCTAGTGGTGGAGCACCTCGATGGTGTACCCAAGAGTAGGGTTGATTTCTCAACCCAAACCCATAGATGCCATAATTGCCCCCTTGGTTGTTCCTGAAATTATTATTCGATACATAATTAGCATTTTCAAAAGAAGTGAAAGAGGAAGGGTTGGAGTTTGAGACGCATTCATAAGTAGAGTCCCCTTCACTACAAAAATCACAAGTTTGTTGTATGGCCTTAACAGGGGCCTTTTCATTGATGTGACTCATCAATGTCTCCATTTTTTTATTCATGGCTTCTAGTTGCACGGTAAGTTGAGTGTTGCCTGATAGACACTTGTCTTTTGTGGTCACTCCCTATTCCTGTTATTTTTCCAATGATTCATAGCAAAATTTTCAATAATATTATAAATCTCCTCGGAAGACTTATCATTCATGGAACCTCCTACGGAAGTGTCAATCTTATCACGTACTGTGAAAGTAGTGCCATTATAAAAGAATTGAATTTGTTCATAGAGGAGTACATTATAAGGGACACGAGATACAAGTTCCTTAAACCTTTCCCATGCATCATGCACGGTTTCTGAGTCTTGTTGATAGAATGCTTTGACATTAGAAATTAATCGAGCTACTTTCTAAGGCGGATAATATTTGTTGATGAATTTTTGCCGCATCTCTCTCCAATCTGTGATGGTTCCTTCGGATAGAGTATGAAACCAAATGGCTGCTTTCCCTCTCAAGGAGAAAGGGAAGAGTCTCAACTTAACTGCATCATCAGAAACATTATGAAATTTAAAAGTAGAGCATAATTGAAGAAATTTTCTAACGTGCCCAAATCTCCACTGTTAATTAAATCAAGTAGGAAAATCACATCTAATGGAAATAATTGAAATACAATGTAGGACTCTAATCAGATGTCCTATCTATTTTATCAATTAAATATTTGAAGAAAGTTTAACCAAATCATTTTCAAAATATTTAAGGATAAAACATAAAGCAATTCATCTCAAAGACTCCTCAACTAAGTAAGTCTAAGTCCACACCCTTCTAAATCTCACAGAGTAGATAGGGGAGAGATATGAGATGTTAAAAATAGATTCGATTCAAACACAACATTCATATTCAGATAAAAAAATAATCTTTCATTAAAATAACAGGGAGTTCAACAACGTAAAATCGACAAAGAAGGACTACTCCATTGTTGGAGAGTTAAACATCATAATGCCAAAAATTAGAGTACAAAAGATGAATAAGAAAATAGAACTCTAAAATGTGACTTTAGACAAGTAGCCACAGGACTCTTAAAGTGGATGTTTTCCTTCTCAGTTCTAATACCCCTTTGGAGTGCAATGGGAGATCTTTTTATAGTTGCCGTGATCAAAAGTCTGGGTGTCAACAAGAATCGTGCCATTAATGTTGATTAATGTTGTGATTACGCAAATCACAACTCGACATAATAAATTCTCCGATATGAATAACACGGTACGTGTCATTAATGACACGGACCGTGTTGTCATTTGGAATCACGGTAGGAAATCTTTGCCCCATTATTTTGACACGGTCCGTGTTGGAATAAAACGATCAGTTTTAATCAACGCGTGGCAGAATTTTTCCCGTCTGTGTTGAGTTGACGCGACTTGGATAAACACGACCCATTTTATGTTCCTGTCAAGTAAATTTCGTGAAAATCGCACAATAAAAAAGGGAAAATATTTCCATAAAAAAATTAGGAAATTGATGCATGATCATCCAATTTTAACTTATAAAAGTGCAAGATAATATGTAAAATTGAGCATGCATCATTTAACATCCGACAATCTTTTTGAGAGAATGTGGATTGTTAGTAATATTGAAAGGCAATGTAGTGAATGTCACCACTAATTCTTAACTCCTTAACTTTCTAAATTATTTGTGGGTAAGGTTGTCAAGTTCGAATTTTTACCTAAATTCATTTTAGATGGGTAGACTCGTATCGTAAACATGATACGTAAATACGTAGAGTGTAGATAAGATATTTATTTAATACAAATAATCTAAAAATGCATCAAATATTTTGATAAATTATTTCAAAAGACAAATAATATAAATAGATGGAATATAAAATTTCACAATATCACAATAAGTTCAACTCCAATTTATTTTTTAAGGTTCTCAAGTCCCATATTATATATATATATATATATATATATATATATATATATATATATATATATATATACACACACAATTGAAAAGCCCTAAATTCACATAATAATCTCGACTATATTGGTATAAAATAATTAGTATATGATATTCTTTTATATTTAGGTATTATTCTTTTTTGTTTCATCATTTTATATAATATTTGTTCATAATTTTAATTTGATTATTATGATACAAAATAATTAAATAATACATAATATAATTAACTATAAGTTATATTGAAATTATTTTGATATATTTTTAAATTATTATAATAATATTAT
Source organism: Pontederia crassipes (assembly GCA_030549335.1). NCBI lineage: Eukaryota > Viridiplantae > Streptophyta > Magnoliopsida > Commelinales > Pontederiaceae > Pontederia > Pontederia crassipes. The sequence continues at coordinate 36,206,016 of CM060197.1, read as the reverse complement.
TTTAAAATAGTATGATTAGAAAAAAATAGGGGAAACAAATTGAGATATAAAAGAAAAAAGTATATTAAACAATAAGAAGTAAATAGAAAAGTTACCTTTTATGATATAATAAAAGATACTAGTGAAAAAGAAACAATAAAAAAGTTATATTATTATGATTTATTAGTGAAAAAGGAATAATAAAATAGTTATATTATTCTGATTAGAAAAAAAAATTATAAGGGGAGGGGAAGGGAATTAACCTATGAATGTGTACTCACCGTTTTTACTACTTGCTTCTACATTTCAATGTGTTCAAGCGTTTTTACTGATTTAAAATATATTGGAATCCGAGTTCACTCTAAATTCCGATTCCAGACGGAGTTAACTCGTTTTGTGGCCTTAGAAATATAAAATAATAAGTTTTTAAGTATTAAAATTAGTTTTTGACAATGTTTTCATATCCGAACCGACGATCAGATCGATTCATCACTAGGTCACGGTTGGACCGGTCCGACCCAATTTGACCAGATTGAATAGGATTTTATTAAAATAATATTATTTATAATAATTATAAAGATATAGTATAAGTTATATGATATAGTATATGAATATTGTACCAATAAATTATTAAGAATATTAAAAAATAATATAATTTTATTAATTAAAACTTTTATAATGATAATAAAAATATATTATTAGTAATTTAATATCTACTATTTAATGATGATAGATGTTATATTAATGATTTTATCTTAAATTATTCTTATTTCTTTTTTTTCACACTTACCTTTTTATTTCCCATATATTTATGCCCTTTGATAAATTTTTATTCTAATATTATTCAATTTTAAATACTTACCTTTTTATTTCAATTTCTTTTTAATTCCTATTTAATTATATACATATGATCTTCCTTTCTCATTAGGTTTCCTTATATTCCTTTCATTTTTTTTACATTTAACTTTTTTTATTTTTATCATTTTTTTAATTTTTTTCAAAAGAACCAATTTAACCAATTCGATTTTGCCCGATTCAATGTCAAAATGAGTTTAAACACCCAATTGAACCGGATCACCGGGCAGTTCGCAATTGAACTGGTTGAACCGGCCTGTCCGATCTGATTTTAACAACATTGATTTTTGACAACATTGTTTGTGGGTATTATTTTATTATCCAAAAATCAACAACTCAGTTGTTTTTTTTTCAATTGGACTCCCATGACAGCACGACAACAAAATTGCTAATTTTGGTCCCCAAAAGCATTTATTTGGGTCCAATTGAAAGGTGGACCCAAATTTCTCATAGTTTTAATCTTTCGGAGACATATTTAAATGGTGTGTAATTCAAATGTTATAGTACCAACTAAATATTGATACCAAATAATTCTCCATAAATAAAAACCAATCATAGACTTGGTCCACAAAAGTATTTTATAGCTTTGAGTTTTAGTTATCCATATAGCATCTTAGTTGGATGGTTTAGATTCTCAAAATTTTGTTTAAAGGATATTCACACCCTGAGGGCTTGTTTGGTGTCATTGGAAAATCAAATAAATTTGAGATTCTGAAATATAATTTTCCTCTCAAAGAAAAATTTACAACTAAGTGTTTGGATGTTAAATGTAAAAGGGTAAAATTATAAGGTTTCATGTTAATTTTGTACGAAAAAAAATTTATGAGTTCTCACTTCTATAAAGTTTCCTATGACAGGTAGAAAGATATCAATCATCACCATATCACTTAATTTATGTCAATCTTGTTAAATTCTCGAAAATAAAGACATGACAGTGAGTGATTATTATTAGTTTATCCTATATAGATATGATTTTGAGATAGCTAATTTGTTTTTATTTAGAATATGAAGTTGACTATTTAAAACATTTCCTATGCCCTATCATTTTTTTTGTTGTTGAAAAGATTTTTCTTTTCAAAAAGAAAATCCATTATCTATTAGTAAAAGCACACGTGATATCCGTGTACAAAAGTTTGAAGAGTTCCAAAGGTGGATTCTCCTTCCAAAAAGAGTCAAAATATGACGTCTTGCATAAGTTCGTTAAGATGGTCAACAAATGAACTTCCTTCTCCATAACAGTGAGTACAACTAAAAAAGCCAAAAGAGTAATAAGATGGTGGATCTCCTCAATAACGATCAATAGTTGTCAGGGAACACATGCCTTCTTGTTGATTATTTGGACCAGATTGATTGAGTCTAACTACAGTTTAGGGGTGTTCATGGGTCGAGTTTGACCCGACCCGTGAACAAACCCAATCCGAGGTCAGATCGGGTTTTCCTTTTTTTCGCTATGATCGGACCCAACAAGACTCAGACCATGTCGGGTTGGGTCGGGTCTGAATTATCCGACCACCAGTATTTTTTTCTTTTTAAAAAAATTCTTTTTATTTTTAATATAAAAATATTTAGTACTTTATTTATAATACTAAATAAAATATTTTTAATACCAAAATATATTGTTTTAAATATCTATATATTTTCTAAATTTAAAATAGTTTATTTATATTATTTTTAATTTTTATAATATAAAACTCTTAAATTAACAAAAAATCATTTAAAATTTAAAAAAAAATAAAAACCCGGGTCATCGGGTCAGGTCGGGTCAACTCTTTCCAACCCGAACCTGACCCGACCCATGATCGGGTCGAGTCCAACGCGAACCATGATCGTTGGAGAAGAGTGGTGCCGGCCAGCAATGAGGGCGTGTAGAAGGCGTGTGAGGAGGAGAGAGAGGAGTGGGTCGAACGTCGCGAGGTAGCGCAGGAGAGAGGCGTCGGCGGGTCGACCCTTGCGCGAGGAGAGAGAAGGACGGAGGCAAAGTGGAGATCGTGTTAGGGCAAAGGAAGGTGAAGAAAAAATGAATCTCAACCATGGATCAGGAATCGGAGGGCTCAGATACGCGCGCGAATCTCAACCCTTGATTCACAATCCAAGGGCTGAGAAAATGGGAGCAAGATGCTCCCAATAAGTTGGGAGCACCTATTAAATCATTTCAGATTTAATCTCTATCCACATTTTAAAAAATCCTAAAATTAATATGCATTATTTTTCTACAATCTTAGTTTTTATTTTAGAAAAAAACCAAAAGTTTATTCCAATAGATTTTTATCATTTTGAACTATAGCGATATTTCACGTCTAATCTTGAACATGAACTTATTGTATGGCATCCTTAAACTTTATCGTAATTTTCACTTCAGTCCTTTTGTCTGATTATGTTAATTTTTCCATTATTTTAAATTTTTATTTATAAAAAAGACTAAAATATCCTTCTACCAATTGTTCTCACTTTTGATGTTTAAAATAAAATAAAATATTTTGGCAAGTGAATGTCGAATATCCTCTTTTTTAATATGTTTAGTTTTTATATTATTTATTATTATTTTATTATTTTTAAATATTAAAATAAAGGAAAATTTATGAAAGAATATTTTAAAATAATAAATTAATAAAATCAGTAATTAGACGGAATGACTAAAGTGAAAATCGTGATAAAATTTAAATACGTCATATACTAAATGCATAATTCAGAATTAAATGCAAAAAAATATTCAAGAGAAATTTAAAAGAATAGCTATTATTTATAATATAAATTATTACAAATTTATTTTAAAAAATATTTTTGTACATAATTACATATTAAATGACTTATTTCTATCCGATCTTACGACTGGATGTGACAATTATTAAATGCTTTTGCAATCTACCTCCCAATCTCTTTCAGCCATCTTTGATTATTAGTTGTATTATTTTATAAGTTTATTAGTTCTTACTATACACTATATAAATAAAAAATATTATACTTAAATAACTAATGTTTTTAGTATATTAGATATCAAATGCTTTCTAATATGGCATAAATAGTTAAAAATTAATTATCGAATGTTGTCACTGACCAAATAGCCCTAAAAGTAGTATAAAAATAGTACATCTATTTTTGTACTGTTCCAGAAATTGGAGACTTGGGTTGAGCATAAATATAAATTCAAACGAATATGTATAAGCACGAAAATAAAATAAAACCTTTTGTTTTAAAATTTTGCAACACATTTGATATTGGTATTATATAACAAAATAACACAATCTATCCGTATAGTTTCCAATTTCCATGCAATTCAACAAGAAAAAGGTAGCCTAATAATTTTCTTTATTTTCAATAATAAATTTGAAACCTGGATAATGTAAATTTTTTGATAAAATATCATTCATTTGGTCACACAAAGATATAAAATTGTATTAAATAATTAAATTCTTATAATTAATGTATCAATTAAATTAAAAATCTGTATTATTATTATTATTATTATTATTATTATTATTATTATTATTTTGTGAGTTGGATGTGATCAAGATTATCAAAATCGTGAATAAGATCATAAAATCCTATTAATCCTACCAATTTATTTTTTATTTTTATTTTGTTTAAAAAAAATTCACCAAGTGTTACTTGAGTTTTGAAAAAATAAAATTAGGAGGAAGATGTTTGATTACAATTAAAAGTTTAAAAATAATAAAAAAAATTACAGAAGGATTAAAATGAAAATCGTGATAAAGTTTAAATATGTCATATAGTAAATGTATAATTCAGAATTAGATGCAAAAAAAATGTTCAAGAGAAATTTTAAAAAAATAAATCTTATTTATAATATACATTGTTACAAATTTATTTTGAAAATTATTTGTGTACATGATTACATATTAAATTACATATTTCTATCCGATCATACAATAATGTGACAATTATTAAATGTTGTTGCAACCTACTCCCAATCTCTTTCAGCCATCTTGGATCGCGCCGCGTTTGCCATGTTTTTTTTTATTTTTTATTTTTTTTCTTTCATATTTTAAAGCACGTGCTTCGATCGAGCCGGCATAAACAAGCTCCTCCCCCCGGCGCCATACGCACTCGTCGTGACACCTACAACTTCCGAGCAAACATGTCGTCGCGACGTCGTCTCCCGCGGTCCCTCCTCATCCTCGTCTTCGTCGTCGCCTGCGTCGTGGCGCCCGCCGGCGGCTGTTACACGTCCATCTTTAGCTTCGGCGACTCCTACGCCGACACCGGCAACGGTCTCCGCGGCGGCATCTCCCGCAAGGCGGTCGGCCGCCCCCCGTACGGAATGACCTACTTCGGCCGCCCCACTGGTCGCTGCTCCGACGGCCGGCTAATCGTTGACTTCATCGGTACGCTCTCGCCACCCGTTTGAGGTTGACTTATACGTAGGAAAATTCGAAGTCAACCTTCGTTGCCTTCTGGACTTCAGCGCAGGCGATGGAGCTGCCGTTTCTTAGGCCTTACCTCGACGGAGGGACCGCGGAGGACTTCCAGAGCGGCGCCAACTTCGCCGTCGCAGGGGCCACGGCGCTCGACGCCGGCTACTTCCAGGCCATGGGGATTGAGAAGCCCGGGATCTGGTACTCCTTGGAGGTTCAGGTGAAATGGTTCAGACAACTGCTGGATCTGCTGACGAGCTCCTCCGGTTCGAGTAAGATCACTCCTCCTGAAAATGAAGGAAAAAAGAATCCACCTTTAAGAAATTTACGGCATTTCAAGATTTTGTTATAAGCTTGAGTTTTTTTTTACGCCAGAAATTATATAGTTGAAACTGTGACAGGCTCCGCAGAGCTACTGAGCAACTCGTTACTCTTGGTTGGAGGATTTGGAGGAAATGATATGGAGCTGATGCTTAACAAGACGCGAGATGTGAACGAGATGAAAAGCATTTATTTGCCTCTCATCGTTGGAAGAACCAGTTCTGTGATAATTGTAAGACCCATTGAGCTACTCCTCCTCAACCTCAAGCGCATTATATGTAGATCTTATCTTCTGATGAGTTCGTTTTTTTTATTCTTTCTTTATTGCCAGGAGCTGATCGAGCTCGGGGCCACTGCATTGGTGGTGCCAGGAAACCTGCCGCTTGGATGCATGCCGCTGTTCCTCGCCATGTTTCCGAGCGAAAGGGCAGAAGATTACGACCCGGAGACGGGATGCCTGAAGCCCTTGAATGCGTTGGCCGAGTACGAAAACAGCCTGCGCCAGCTTGAGCTCGATCGGATACGGAAGCTTCATCCTCATGTCCTCATCAGCTATGCAGATTACTACAACGCTGCTATGAAAATTATCCGCAACCCAGAGTTCTTTGGTACGCACTAATACGATCTCATACTAATCAATCTTCCAGTTTCATTTCTTTTTGGTGTGTCCCGGATCTATGGGAGGTCAGTTGACTAATCGAAAGTTACTAGCACCTGAACCAACCTATCATTTTGCTGAAGAAAGATGTGTTTAAGCATTTGACTAGAGACTAAACAGTTCGTGATCAAAGCACGATTAACAACAGTGCATGTCGGCTCTGATGTAGTGATGTGCCTGCAGGATTCAAGCCGCCTGTGAATTCAGCTTGCTGTGGAGTTGCCGGCCCTTATAACTTCAACCTGTCCACCATCTGTGACAGTGAAACCACGAGGCTGTTCTCCGATCCGTCGACGTCGTTCTCGTGGGACGGAATACACCTCACCGAGTCCGCCTATCGTTTGATCACCAGAAGCCTCCTGACCGGAGATTACGCTTATCCTTCGTTTGTGGAAGCGTGCCCAAACGTCTGCAACTCCGTTGATGCGTTGGACGCTGCTCTTGCAAGTTGGTGAATACTGAATGCATCTGCAACCCTGTTACTGTTTCAGATTGAAAAAGTTGTAATCAAGCCACCTTGACTTTGTTATTAAATTCTACTTGAAGAACATGATGGTGTGTTCTAATTGGGGGTTTATTATATTTTTTATGTCATTGGAGTATACACTGATCATGCTGTAATTAAAAGCAAGGTGGTTTCTTTTTCGTATGCTGTCATTCCCAATTATTATTAATTAATTATTATTATAGACTGCAAGTGAAAATAGATCTCGAACGTGCAACTAGCAGTAGAGATGAGGTGATGGGGCCAAGTGGATGTAGAAATATTAAACTTTTACCTTTTGACATCAGGTGATCAGGGCCCAAGGGCCCAAGTGGGTGTAGAAATATTAAACTTTTACCTTTTGACATCAGGGCCCAAGGGCCCAAGTGGGTGTATAAATAAATTTTCCGATATCTTTTCAGTAGGTCAAAATGGTTGTTGATGTCGAAAAAAAAAATCTTTAAATTTGGAATGATTTTTTAAGCGTAAAGCATCATTCTAATTTTTTTTAGGAAAAAATTGACCTAAGCGATTTTGGTTTTTTCAAATAGGAGATCTGCTTAAAATATTTTTTTTAAAAATATTAATAAACATTAAATACATCGCAAATGATATTTTTTAAAAAATTAATATTTAACTCTAATTAAGTTCAACTTTTTTATGTAAATAAACTATATTATCATATTATAATTTAAAATATTATAGTCAATTTTATACTAACTTTATTAAAATAGAATAACACGACGATATTCAAGTTTAACTAGTCATAATAAGTCAACAATATATCTAATCTAATAAATGTAAAACTATGATATATTATTTAAAAATTAAGGTATATTTTAATTATAATATTTTTAAAAATATATTTGGTTCGGTTCAGACCTTTCTATTTTTTTTATTAGAGTCCTAATTTACACATATAATTTTAATTATTCTAAAACATCAACCTAATTTTTAATCAGAGTCCGATTTTATAATTTTTTTGGATTTTTCTTAGATTCGGTTAAAATTTTCATATGGGTAGATATTTTCTTACACCCCTACTTTTCATATCCTCGATAGTGTTTTTTTTAAAAAAAAATATTTTTGTACATTGATCCAATCATAGATAGTCACGGGCCTCCTGTAACATGCGAAAAAAAATTCAACTTGCGTCCCATGTCAAAAGATACATTTTATCTTAATTATAATAACATAAGAGAAGTAATAATATATATACAAATAGTAAGAAACCAAAAATAAAATTATTTATTGAGTCTTTGTATAATAATTTGCAACACCAAACAGATCAAAGAGTTGATCAAATTAAACATGGATTTGGAACTCAACTAAGACATATCTGAATTGTTGGCCATGTTCTTATGATCCAATCTAATTCTAATTATTTACACACAGTAGTAGCATAGGGAATCTTCCAACAATTGGAAGTGCACGATGTCACATGCATCTATAACATTATCATGATTTTTTTATATGACGTCAACATGAAATTCTCAATAATAATATTGACAAATCGTGCATTTTTTTATATTGAATTCGATCTTCTTGTAGTCTTCTGTGTTGGGCATGGACTTGGTCACATCCTCTCATAAACAATTTATTGACCTCGATTGATGAATCTGTAACAATCCACAAAAGAAAAAGGAACAAAGAAAATAAAATATGGCATCTACAATCAATGTTGTAAAATTCGGATCGAGCATTAATTCGAAAAAATTTTCGGATCAGGTCGGATCGATCAGAATGATAACAATAAAATAAGATAAAAATATAGTTAATTAAATATTATGAATATATATTTATTGATAATTAATACTATTACACATATCAAAGTATAATGATATTATTAATATTTTTGAACAAATAAAGGATCAAGATTGTTGTTCAAATATATTTTTTATTCATTTTAATTTTGAATTAATAAAATAACATATAAATTATAATTCATGTACTTAATTATTAATATTTATAAAATATTAAAATCCAAAAAGAATAAGTAAATTATTTAGCATTTTATTTTTATTAGAGGACGCATTTTTTTTTGTTTCAACATTAAATATAGTCACAAAAATATTACTTTGATAAAGAAAGCGATAAGACAGATCTAGCGACAAAAAGATTTAATGTTGCGTATAATGGTCAGTTGGTAGGTCTACACATAGAAACATTAGAATAAAATATGAAGGTAAAAGAATTTTAGCTTTTTCCATGCATGCTGGGGCCGAATTGTTACAACTAAGTTGCTATTGACTAGATGAAGGATGAAGAGAGGATGACGTCATAATTGTCACAGGGTAAGGAATAAGAAAAAGAAATAAGGGTGTGTCATTTTCATTCAACATTATTTTAAATTATCTTTTCGAAAAATTATCACTTGTTAAATTATCAACAATATACATTACCTTGGTTAGTATGCGTAAATAATTTATCTCACAATCCATATTAGTTATTTTATAAGAAAATAAAGATTTATTAGTTAATATATAATTTTTATCAATATACCCCTAATTAAAAGAATTATGTTTAGATATATAAATTATTTTGAACTTCATAAACTTAAATCACAAATATATATTTTCACTCATAAAATTAAAATTTATAAAATAATTAATATATTTTTAAAGTATGATAATAATAATATAGTCATAATAATTAACTAATATTTATTTGATTAATTTTATAATTATTAAAATAGTTTATTTTGTGTTTTAACACAACAAGAAAAATATATTTTTTTGACGGTCAGAAAATATGGAAAATCTATCGAAAATCTTGATTTCCGACGGATTTTTCGACGAAAGCTCGTCGCAAATGATTTCTGACGGCCAAAAAATGCCGTCGAAAGTTTCGATTCACAACTGTTGGAACATTTCGACGGCACTAACCGTCGGTAGTTTCGACGGCTATAGCCGTCCTTACTTCCGACGATTATATATGTTTCTGATGGCCCCGACCGTCAGGAATATTTTTTAAAATTCACTACTACATATATGATTTATAGCTACAAATTAATATCACAATGTGTTAGTTTGTGGTAATAATCATATATTATAATCATGATTATTATTTTTGTAAGTATTGACGAATTTGTAGCCACAAATAAGTTATATCGTGATAATAATGATTTAACGATTGTTATGAAGATTTATTTTGTAACAAATAATATATGTAATTGCCACAATTTTTATTTTCATAATAAACTATATTCTTTATCATCAATATTAGGCACAAAAAATTCATAACTAATTGTTGAATGCAATATTATGTATTTGTTACATTTTTAAAATTTGTGACAAATGATATGTAAGATTTTTATAAAAACTTAATGTTATGTTTTGTTAATAAAATTGCATTAATAATTGATCTTGGTTTACATTAAACTTAAATAAAGTTGTATTATTTAACTAATCACCTAAGTTGCTTGAATAATAATTATTGAGATTTACTTTATGACTTGAGGTTCGATAAGGGTTAGTCAGCTAAACTAAGTCAATAACAAATGAAATAATGTGAAGCATTTGGATTAATTAAAGTTCATGCATGAGGCATGCCTTGATTAATTCTACATGCACAAGTCATGAGAGAGATGTTGAGTATATATGGGAACATGACCTTAACTTGCTAGGATGTATTTTGGTAAAACCGTAGGGGCCGAATCCCAAACAGGACAATATATATTACATATTGTATCAGAGTCAAATCATGCGGGCTAAGGCCCAAAGCAGACCATATCCTATGTAAGTACAAGGAACTGCCTCCGCGCGCAGCCATAAATATAATTAGCCATAATATGCTTGTGGAAACAAAATATGCTAATGTCACAAATATAATTAGTCATGAAAGTCAATCAATAACCCTCACGTAACTTTTGTTGTCAATATTAAAGTATTTGTCACGAATGATGTCATTACCCACAATTGTTAATACTTAATACTTACACAAATATTTGTGGTTACTATGATATTTAAAGCCATAAAAATAATCTTTGTGGCTATTGATTAGTTACAATGCCATCAATATCCACGATTTGCTATCACAATTTTATTCATGACTAATAATTTATAATCACGATATTTGAGATTATATTCACGAAATAACTTGCAATTGTAAATCAAGTTTGTTGTAGTGATTTTTTAAAAAACTTTAGTCGGTTGGCGGCCATATTGGACACCTCGCGACTAGAATAGATTGCCAAGCGGCCAGAACAGGATGCCTGGCAGCCTATCAGGCCGACGGCAGCTGATTAGGCCGACGGCGGCCGACCCAAGTCGGCTGCGGTCGGATTAGAGAGGGAGAGGGAGCCAGAGAGAAGGAGATCAGAGAGAAGGAGGGAGCCGAAGAGGAAGCATTGCCGGAGATTCCCGACCTCGAGACCGTCGAAGATTCGCTAGCTTTTTTTTCTTGTAGGGGAGAATAACCCTTTCTACACCACAATGTCTTCTTGTTTGCTCAAGAGGTAAGACACATCTCTTTTTACGATGAGCTCTCAAAACTCTCTAAATAAGAACACAAGAATTCCTTCTAAATCTCTCTTTTTACAAAAGATGCTCACACTTAGAAAGTAGAAGAGGGAATGAATAATTTACAAGAATAAGTTCAAGAAAAATGCTTTGGACTTGGAGGAAACTCTAGAGTGATTTGCCTTGTTTGGATAATCTTCCTGCAGTATTTCGAATTCCTTTTATAGGCTTATCTTTAAACTATGACTGTTGTAAATCAATTTGAAAAGTATTGTGCTGTCACTTAAAAAACAGTCGCCCGTTTTAGTATCGATCATCCGTTTTGTATAGGAACTAGCCGTTAAGTCTTTTTGTCATATGTTCAGCAATCGCCCATCATAGTATTCGGCGACCATTTTATATAAAATAATAGCCGTTGCATCTGTTTTTTCTGTGCAATTTTCCATTGATCGTAGTCCGTAGAAGGATTTCAGGTATTTAATTAATTTTTGCTTCTATAATAATCGATCGAAAGTGACTCGGTCGTCCGATTTAGAAATGTATGTGCTCTCTGTAATCGGCGGTCGTTCATGCTGCGACTTCGATCGTCCAATTTCATCATTTTTTATCTTTGTTGCTCAGAATGGTCGACTATTAGAGTTTCGGTCATCCGATTTAAAAAGTCCGAACTCTTTGTAATCTACGGTCATTCGTGCAGCAACTCCGGTCATCCGATTTTCACATTTTTTTTATCTTGGTTGTCCAGAATGATTGACCATTAGAATTTCGATCATCCGATTTAAAAAGCCCGAACTCTCTGTAATTTGCGATTGTTCCATCTATTACTTCGGTCGTCCATTTTGTAATTGATTTCTCATGTAACACATACAACGATCAACCGAAAGTATATCGGTAGCCTATTTTAAGAATGTCATCTCTCTATAGTTAGCGGTCGTTTCAGCTCTACTTTGATCGTCCATTATAAGTCAAAATGGTCGCCCGTTATAATTATGATCGTCCGTTTGTGTTGGTGAAAACATTCGACTCCTTTTTCTTCGTATAATTAGTACATCATCTTCCGTGTTTGCTATCATCAAAATACTTAGAATACGATCTTTGAACCAACAATCTCTCCCTTTTTTATGATGGCAAACGAAATGACGAGGAGGTAAATAAATAACAAATCCTTCTTAATTAATGCTTATCTTGTGATAACAAAAATATTATTAACTCTCCCTCAATCAAAGTATATTTTCTCTTTATAAAACATAATGATATCAAAAGAAACAAAATCATGACATCCATCGATAGATCATAACAAATAACATCTAGAAAAACATATCCATAGTCACATCTATAAGATGACAATATCCATCCATCTATAGATAAGAACATGGTCAAAATAACAATTAGAAGTTAACAACATAAACCATCCATACATAAACAAATAGGAGTTCAATAGCACATCCAAACATAGTCTTCATCACATAATTCAAACACAGTTTTCATCAGATAATCACATACATACATATATCCATACACAAAGTCACACATACACATACATATATTCATACACAAATACATAAAATCTCTGTCACACATCTTCTCCTCCTTTTGACATCATCGAGGACAAAATGAAGAAAGCAAATGACAAAAACTAAACATCTGGAGCATTGTCGGGCAGAGGAGGCGCAACTCGCACATATGATGAAGTGTCAAAGCCCTATGAGCGAAAGTATGCGAATAGACAATCCTGAGTGCGACGATGATCAATCTCCAAGTGCTCCATGTGTGCAATCATATCATCCAAGCGTCTATCGATCCCATCCATGCGTGTGATCATTCCATCCCACTCATCACGTGAAGGAACTGTAGATGCACGCCAAGCACTGGTCGGCGCAGATGGAGAACGTATTTATTGCTCCCATGAAGGTCTTGTATCCTCCATAGGAGCTATCGTAAGAATCATTGTACCTGCTACATCATCAGAGTCCGAGTCATGTGGTATCTCTTGTCCTTTCTTTGCAAAGGTCCACTCGTTGCCATGTAGGACAAGTCCCTTATGCTTGAAGGTGACTTTCCTATTGATATCAGTGGGTCTCTCAGAGTAATGTACCTCTGTTTCAGTAATGATAATATCTTTCTGACGAAAGATTCGAGTAAGAAAAGAACCGAAGTGAAGAATCCTATTATGAGAACGATTGGAGTCTATCTTTTCTTTGGTGCAAAATTAATCGGAAGGAAGGTCATTCTGAAGAAGACAATAGAGAATGCGTAGGTCATAAAAAGTCATATTACACTGTAATGACCGTATTGAGAAAATAAAATGTGACTAACAATATGATGAGCAACAAGAAGTGAAGAGGTCAACTTCTTTAGAATTCCTTTCATCGAAAAGTTATCTACTTCACCATAAAAGACAACCTCAAGAGCTTCGATAATAGAGATATCGGAGGGCCACTTATGAATTGCAATGTTAGTGAGTCCTCTAGGAACATCAAAGGTTTCACAAATAAAAAATGGAGTGATCTTAACGGTACGACCAAAGATGTGAGAAGTCACATAAGATCGAGATTCAGGAAATGACAAGTTGGTATAAAAAAGTCAAACCAACCAAGGATAGACAGGTTCTTGAATATCAAGGAGTGGGAGACAATCAATGCCATCAAACAAATCATGGACAAAGTTCATGTTAAGGAATTCCAATCAACTCTTATGCCATGTGCTACTTCTCTAGAGGAATACAGTTGTTCAAAGTTCAATGTTGTAGACATGTTAGCAAATAGAAGAAGACCCTGACTCCTTCCTCTTTCCAGGACTAGCAACAACCTTCTTCTTTAGTGGCATTTGTTACGAGATCAAGTTAGGAATCAATTCGAAAGAGAATTTGGAGACGAACTGATAGGATCAGAAAAAAGAAAAATGGTCGATCACTCTGGAAAATGATCGTCCGTTATTGTACAGGACAAAAAAAAATGATCATTTCGATCAATCAAAATTATGAGAACAATTACTACATGGGTGAATGAAATTATTAGACAATTTATGTCATAAGAGCGATGGGAGCAAGAGGAGATCATCAATTACACAATCTTTCGACAAAGAACAGGAAGTTCGTGCCCTAGCAGATTCGTGTGTGGATCGACTCGTGATCGAAAGAGTTTTGAAAGAGAGATGTGAGACCGATTGATATCGAATCACACGTCTGAAAGCACCTGCAATTTCAAATCATGACGCCGAAAAATGTTAGGGCTAGAAAGGAAAATGAAGAGAGAATTGAGGAAAAACAAGCAATCAAACCATCTATTCGTGTTCGTCAGCAATGAGATTTGACTCACCGGACATTGGGAAAGGTTGCTGGATGGATTCGAAGGATGGAATCGAACTGCCCTAGTTTCGCCGCACCGACCTTCACAATGTCTTGTCAAAGTCTAGTTCGCCGGTGATGGGCGATTGGACAACAACTGACCCGAGGCGGACTACAGTTGACGACGAGGAAGATCGTCAGCTAATGTCACCGATTAAGATTGCCGATGAGATCAGATGGTAAAGCATGTCGGTGGCGGGTGCGACCATTATTCCTTACGCATTATAATCGATCCATTTTCATTTCAGACGGTCGTCCGAAATACTTTCGGGCAACCATTTTGGAAGTGCGTACTTCGTAAAGAAAAATTGATCGTTTGGTAACTTTAATGATCGTCTGGTCAAATCTAGAATAGTCAATTGATATAATAATGGTCGACCGGCCTAGATGTATATGTTGTGCAACACAATTTTATATTCAATTCGATTCACAAATGATATTTGCATAACCAAGTCACTCATGAGTTGAATTGAGAGGCAATCAGGTTCCTAACATCCCAAGTTCACGTCTAAGCATACAAAATCTTTTCTCACTTAAGAGTTTTGTGAAAATATTCGCAAGTTGAATTTCGGTAGACACATGTTCAATAACAATGTCCCTAAGTGTTCTCTAATGAAATGATAGCGCAAATCAATATGCTTAGTTCTAAAATATTGAATTGGGTTTTTAGTCATTTTTTATTGCACTTGTGTTATCACACTTCATGGGTACACTTGAACAACATATATCATAATCAAGTAATTATTATTTTACCCGTGCACAACACCTACTGGCTACTATATATTCGACATCGACGGTAGAGAGTGCGATGGAGTTTTACTTTTTACTAGCCCATGAGATAAGAGAGCTACCAAGAAAGCAACACATCCCACTAGTGCTTTTCCTATCAACTTTACACCCGGCAAAATCTGCATTGGTATAGGCATGTAAGTCAAAAGATGAGTTCCTATCATACTAAATGCCTAATTCACAAGTATGTTTTAAATAACGCAATATTCTTTTAATGGCAACTAAGTGTGATTCTTTAGGTGCGGATTGAAATCTTGCACATAAGCATACACTAAACATTATATCTGGTTTAGATGTCGTGAAATAAAACAAACTACCAATCATACCTCTATACCTCTTTTGATCAATGAATTTGTCTTTCTCATCTTTATCCAATTTAGTTGTAGTACTCATGGGAGTTGAACTTGGCTTACATTCATCCATTCCAAATCTCTTTAGTATTTCCCTCGTATATTTATCTTGATCAAGAAATATTCCATCTTTGTTTTGCTTGACTTGTAATCCTAAGAAGAATATGAGCTCACCTACAAGACTCATCTCAAACTCTTTTTTCATAAGAGACTCAAATTCTTTGCACAAACGTTCATTAGTAGCACCATAAATAATATCATCAACATAAATATGAACTATTAAAATATCATATTTAAAATGCTTCAAAAATAATGTGGTGTCAACTTTCACTTTTTAAAAATCATTTTCAATAAAAAAAGTACATAATCTTTCGTACCAAGCTCCAGGAGTTTGTTTAAGTCCATAAAGAGCTTTAAAAAGTTTGAATACATGATTAATCTGAATTTTCAAAATATTGAGGTTGCTCAACATAGATTTCCTCATTTATAAAACTCTTTAGAAAAGTCGATTTTACATCCATTTGAAAAAGTTTGAATCCTTTGAAACATGCAAAAGCTAAAAGCATTCTAATAGCCTCAAGTCTAGCAACGAGAGAAAAAATTTCTTCAAAATCAACTCCTTCTATTTGTGAATAATCTTTTGCTATAAGTCCTGCTTTATTTCTTATTATGATGCCATTTTCATCTAGTTTGTTTCTAAAAATCTATTTAGTACAAATTATTGGATAATCTTTTGGCTTTCTACAGGTTTCCAAACATGATTTCTTTCAAAATTATTTAGTTCTTTGTGCATGGCATTTATTCAATTTGAATCATTCAAATCTTCATCAATGTTACTAGGTTGAAATTATGCATGAAATGCCAAAAAAGCACACAAGTTTTTCAAAAAATTTCTAGTCTTTATACCTTCATTTATGTTATCTATAACTTGATCAAGTGGATGTGATGATGCATGTTTCTAATTTCTTGGAATAATTTAATTATCTTCCACTTGTGTTTTTTTATTTGTTCTACATTTGAGGTATCCATTCTCATTTCTTCCACGCTTTCATTTTGAATTTGCATGTCTTCAAGATGTCTTTCCCCTTCAACTATTTCTTCATCATCATCATTCACTTTCTTGCTCATAAAAAAATCATTAGTTTCATTAAATTTAACATTAATAGATTTTTTTAACAACTAATGTTCTTTTATTATATACTCTATGTGCTTTACTTATACTGTAGTATCGAAGAAAAATACCATCATCACATTTTGCATCAAATTTGCCTTATTTATCTTTAATATTTAATATATAACATTTACAACTAAACACCATGAAATATGAAATATTTGGCCTTTTTCCATATAAAGCTTCAAAACATGTTTCCTTTTCAAGGGGTATAAGTAAGATTCTATTTAAAACATAACATGATGTGTTTACGGCTTCCGCCCAAAAATACTTAGGCAAATTACTTTCATTTAGCACTGTTCTAACCATTTTTTGAATTGTCCTATTTTTTTCTTTCTACTACATTTTGTGAGGTGTACTAGATGTAGAAAAGTTGTGTGTAATTCCATTATCTTCACAAAACAATTCAAATTTGTAATTTTCAAATTCACCTCCATGATCACTTCTAATTTTTGTAATTTTTAACTCAAGTTCATTTTGTATTCTTTTTACAAATTTTGAAAATATGCTTATAGTTTCATCTTTACTTGTAAGAAAGATAGTCCAAGTGAAACGAGAGAAGTCATCAACAATGATAAAAACATATTTCTTTCCACCTAAACTTACTACATCAATAGTTTCAAATAATCTAACATATAAAAATTCTAAAGACTACTAATAATACTTTTTAATTTGAAAGTGCTTTTGGCTTGTTTACCTTTAAGACATGAATTACAAATATTATTCTTTTCAAATCTAATTTTGGGTAAACCTCTAATCAATTCATGACTTGAAAGTTTGTTTAATAACTTAAAATTTATATGTCATAATCTTCTATGCCAAAGATTTATATCATCATGCATAACACTAAGACATTTTTCACCTTTCAAGTTTTCAAAATAAATCTTATATACATTATTGTATCTAAAACTCATAAGTAGAACTTTTTTGTTTTCATCTAGTATCAAGAATTTGTCCTTTTTAAATTTTACTAAATAGTTTTTATTATATAATTGACTTATACTTATTAAATTATGTTTTAAGTTTTCAACTAGCCAAATATTTTCCAAGTATATTTATCATTCTTACCAACATTACTTATACAAATTCCTCTTTCTTTGCTATTATCTTTAAAGATAACTTTTCCTCCATTTTTCTTTTGTAATGTAATGAAGTTTGAAGGATCACCGGTCATATGTCTTGAGCATTCACTATCCAAATACCATTTGCCTTCATTATCATTTGGAGCTCCTTACAAGAAAGACATTAAGATTCTCATCTTTTTTATATCCAAATTTGTTTGGGTCCAATTTGGTTAGTGATGGTCCTTTTAGGGATCCAAATATTCTTCATACCACTATTTATCCCCTTCTTAACTTTACATTTATAAGAATAATGTCCTTCATAACCACAATGAAAATAAGTGATGTTTGATTTTAAATGAAGATTTTGTGATACTTTGAAAAATAGAATCTTTTTATCTTTCTTAGCATCAAATGAGCTAAAATCAAGTCCATTTTTTATTAAAGAGTTTTTTTTGTGTTGATAGCATTGCATCTAACATTTTTCCACCATTTGCAAACATTTCAAGTTTATTTTTTAAAACATTGTTCTTATTTTTCAAAATTTCAACATTACAAGTTTGTTTTTCACAAGATAATTTTAAGGTATTATTCTACATTTTCAAAGCTTCAATCATGAATTCTATACTAGAGTTCTCGTCATCTAGTAAGTACAATTTTCACAAATTTTGGAATCATATTCACTTTTCAAGTTTTCAAATTCTACTTTCAAATCATCATGTTTCTTTTTAAAGTATCTATATTTGTCTATAAGAATTCTAAACTCATCATGCATATCAAAAGATCCACTATCACTATATTCGAATGAGTTAGATGATACCTCATGACTATTTGTCATTAGACATATGTAAGCTTTTTCATCATCACTTGAGGAAGTTTTGGAGTCATTTTCTTCATCTTCACTTTCATCCCAAGTAATTTGAAGAGCTTTCTTTTTCTTTTTCAAATTTTCTTCCTCATTTTCTTTCTTAGTTATATTTGGGCACTCATTCTTGTAGTGTCTAACATTTTTACATTCACGGCAAGTTATTTGATTCTTTCTTGTTGATGATCCCTTTTTCTTTTGCTTGACAAACTTAAGACATTTGTCAAGCTTTTTTACATACAAATCTAGCTTTTTTTTATTTAGATCTTCATCTTCTTCACTTGTTTCACTTTCATCCATCCTTACTTTCAAAGCCAAAGTTTTCTTTTGTGGAATTACTTGTTTCTTCATTTTTCTTGATTCCAATCTCATAGGTTAAGAGGGATCCTATGAGATACATCAAAATCTAACTTGTTCAAATTCTTCTTATAATCATGGTTCTTTTTGTCTGCCACTTAGAGGAAAGGGACCTAAAAAATTTCTTCACCTTTTGACAGTTAGTTCACGATTCGCCCAAAAGGCTAAGCCATCTACAATATCATTAAAACGTACAACCATTTCATTTATGGACTCGTTTTCATACATCTTAAAATAGTCATATTGATTATTCAAAATATTAAGTCTAGACTCCTTAACTACCTTCATGTGTAATCATAAATTTTTTCCATATCTCATAAACACCTTGACAATTAGAAATACGATTAAATTCTGTTGCATTTAAAGTACAAAAAGATGATTTTTTGCTTTCCAATCTAACTTCACAAACAATCTTTCACCTTCGGTGTATTCCAAAGATGACTTTCCATGTAAATCAAAATCATTTTCAATTATATGTCAAATATCAATATCAATAGAGCATAAGCTTGCATCCTAATTTTTCAATAGGCAAAATTTGAGGCATTAAAAAGTGGAGGACGATTCGTGAATTGACCTTCACCCAAAGTAAAACTATTTGATGTCATTGCTCAAAAGATGTTTAAATCTTTAAAATAAGAACAACTTGGCTCTGATATCAATTGTAGGATCGAAAGCACCAAGAGGAGGGTGAATTGGTGTATAAAAATTTTAACCGAAAAAGGCGTAAAAGTCGATTTTAAGAAAATATGATAACAAGCAAGTAACAGATAAGTAAGAAGAGTTAAAAATCATGAAAGGCGCAATATGTTGACGAGGTTCGACCCAACTCCTTGGTCTACGTCCCCGCTTTCACTTTCCACCTCGAGACCATCGAAGATTCACTAGCTTTCTCTTTTCTTGTAGGGAAAGAATAATTCTTTCTACACGACAATGCCTTCTTCTTTGCTCAAGAGACAAGGCACACCTCTTCTTATAACAAGCTCTCAAAACTCTCTAAACAAGAACACAAGAATTTCTTCCAAATATCTCTTCTTACAAAAGATGCTCACACGTAAAAATTAGAAGAGGGAATGGATGATTTGCAAGAATAAGCTCAAGAAAAATGCTTTGAACTTGAAGGAAGCTCTAGAGTGATTTGCATTGCTTGGATAATTTCCTTCAGCCTTTTGAATCTCTTTTATGAGCTTCTCATGAAAATATGACTGTTGTAAATTAATTTAAAAAGTGTTGTGCTGTCACTTCAAAAATGGTCGCCCATTTTCGCATCGGTCGTCCGTTTTGCAAAGGAACTAGCTGTTGAGACATTGAGCCTTTTTATCGTATGTTCAACGGTCGCCCATTATAATATCGGGCGTCCATTTTATATAAAATAATAGTCGTTGTGTTTGTCTTTTCTGTGGAATTTTTTGTTTATCATAGTCCTCAGAAGGATTTTAGCCGTTTAATTAATTTTTGCTTCTATAACGGCCGACTGAAAGTGACTCAGTTGTCCGATTTAGAAATGTCTATGCTCTCTATAATTTGCGATCGTTCATGCAGTGACTTTGGTCATTCCGATTTCACCATTTTTTATCTTTGTCGTCTATAACGGTCGATCGTTAGAGTTCGGTCATCCGATTTAAAAAGTCTGAACTCTCTATAATCTGCGATCATTCGTCCAGCAGTTTCGGTCATCTGATTTTCATATTTTTTATCTTTGTTGTCCAGAACGGTCGACCATTAGAGTTTCGGTCATCCGATTTAAAAAGTCCAAACTCTTTGTAACCTGCGGTCGTTCCATCTGTTACCTTGGCTGTCCGTTTTGTACTTAATTTCTCATGTAACACATATAACGGTCGACCGAAAGTAAATCGATCACTCGTTTTAAGAATGTCATCTCTCTGTAGTTAACGTTCGTTCCTTTGATCGTCCATTATAAGTCAAAATGGTCGTCCATTATAATTACGATCGTCCGTTGTGCTGCTGAAAATATTCTACCCCTTTCTCTTCGTAAGAATATTTAACATGTTCACACTAACACTTCAATCATAATTAGTACATCATCTTCCTTATTTGCTATCATCAAAATACTTAGAATATGATCTTTGGACGAAGGAGAGAGAAAAGAAATATATAATATTAAATTAGAAAAATTGACGAGGAGGATGGGCAGGAATGAAATTAGAATTACTGGCGACTTGGTTCTTCAGAAATACTGGCGGCTCAAACCATCGGTAATTAAATAAATAAAATATTAAACATATTATGTATTATGATATATATAATTATTTTTTCCAATTACTGACGGTCCAGACCGTCGGAACTTTCGACGGTCCGAACTATCGATAGTTATAATAATAAAATACTAATTATATTATATATTATATGATGTTATATATTATATAATATTAAATTATTTTTTTAATTACCGACATTTCAGACTATCGAAAGTTATGATGGATCACTATTCGTCGATAATTATAATAATAAAATATTAATTATATTTTATATTAAATAATGTTATATATTATATAATATTTAATTAATTTTCTAATTACTGACGGATCTGATTGTCGAAAGTTCTGATAGTAATCCGTCGAAACTTTCAAAAAATAAAATGATACTATAATTGATTTCATAATTTATTACTTTAATTTCCGACGGCCCCAAACGAAAATTTCGACAGTTGCAACCGTCGAAAATTCCGACGGATTGGTATTCGTTGCAGAAATCATCGTAAATTGCGAAGGATTTTTGTTCATCGAAAAATCCTAATTTTCTTGTAGTGTAATTTTTTTAAAATAAAATTGTAAAGGATAAATGCGGAAAGTGAAATTGAAAAGATTGCAACTCAAGTGGTAATAATCTAAATTGGCTCATATGAAATCTGTATTGTCACTTCATAAATAACGAAAATTGAGAAGTGGGGTATCTCGTACATGTGCATGTGTTGAGGGGGCTGTGGGCCCCCTCAACTTTTTAAAATGTTATTAGTTTTATATGCTAATATGAAAATTTTAGGAGTAAATATTACTTTAGCCCCCTTATTGACATCAAATTTACCTTTCATAGATAGGCTCTTATGTTGTCGTAAACTTGAGTTTTTTTTTACGCCTGAAATTATATAGTTGAAACTGTGACAAGCTCCGCAGAGCTACTGAGCAACTCCTTACTCTTGGTTGGGGGATTCGGAGGAAATGATATGGAGCTGATTCTTAACAAGACGCGAGACTTGAACGAGATGAGAAGTATTTATGTGCCTCTATTCGTTGGAAGAACCATTCCTGTGATAATTGTAAGACCCACTGTGCTCCTCCTCAACCTCAAGCGCATTATCTGTAGATCTTATCTTCTGATGAGTTCGTTTTTTTATTCTTCCTTTATTGCCAGGAACTGAACGAGCTCGGGGCCACTGCATTGGTGGTGCAAGGAAACCTGCCGCTTGGATGCATGCCGCTGTTCCTCGCCATGTTTCGAGCGAAAGAGCAGAAGATTAAGACCCAGAGACGGATGCCTGAAGCCCTTGAATGCGTTGGCCGAGTATGAAAATAGCCAGCGACAGCTTGAGCTCGATTGGATACGGAAGCTTCATCCTCATGTCCTCATCAGTTATGCAGATTACTACAACGCTGCTATGAACATTATCCGCAACCCAGAGTTATTTGGTACACATTAATACGATCTCATACTAATCAATCTTCCAGTTTCATTTTTTTGTGTCCCGGATCTATACGAAAGTTACTAGCACCTGAACCAACCTATCATTTTGCTGAAGAAAGATGTTGAAGGAATTGGTACAAATATAATACAAGTATTTAGAATTATCTCACTATGGAAGAATGGATCGCTGATGCTTTTCTACGTTATTTCAGACTCATCGTCGGGATCCTAATCACTTATGGAAAAAAGACCACAATATCCACAATCCAAATTATTTCGGATATATCGTTGGAATATTAAACCATCGACGAACGACGTTGAAATGCACTGGCACCGATTGAACTTGGAGTGGCCTATCGCGCACATGGGACATTCGTTGGACTGCCTCGACGGAGTGCTTCGCGCAGCAACATAGCAACCTTTTCCAGGCATCATCCTCTATCTCATATGAACATCTCGAATTCATATGTTAAGGCAATAATGGCTGATGTGCAGTTAACACAACTGCGCATGCAGTTGGGCCATGCACGATGGGCTCATAACGGGCGCATGTCCAATATTCTTCCACTCGTACGTAATGGACTATTTATATTTGATTCCAGTAAATATTCGTTATGATAAATGGATCGTGCGACCCACGAGTACATCCACAATTTAGGGAGAACTATGATCTGTTAGGAATACATAGTCACTCAACCATTTGAGAGCCTATACCATGACTTGTTAATGATACATAGTTGCTCGATTAATATGAGAACTAAAAAATTATAATCACATAACTACTCAATCAACATGTGAGCTCATGCTATAACGTGTTATCGTTGTATAGCTACTCAACTATCATGTGAGCCAATAATATAATTTATCAATAATACATAGTCACTCAAATATCCATGTTACTCACTTTGCTTTAGAAACACCTTGTTTACACACTCCAGACGACACACGTCTTATCATGCATGATTTTGATTGAACCGTATTTGTATGCTTACTTATTTGGCCAATTGCATCACAAATAGCATGCAGCACGAGTGAATCTTCTTTTCGTCGTCATATTTCTTAGTTCTAAGTCAGCTGCTTTCCTAGTTGTGGCTCGATAGGTTGCATACAATTTTAGCCTTTGAATACTTCACTAAAATAGCAACGCTAACCCATTACCTTGAAATATAGTTAAGAGTCGAAGGGCAATCTCTGAATTTATTTAGTATATAAAGACTCACACTCTGACGAAAAAACTATAAATTATTCGTCAAGTCTTAGGGTCGACTTAGCATACTGAAGAAACGTATGTCATAAACTCGTAACACTGTACAGATTAAAGTTCAGATGTCTAACCATGACGTCTAACTTGAGTCCTCTCACTAGTCGCCCAAGAATTGGCGCCACGAGGTCTTACATCTAGCTTCTTTTATCAAGTTACACAGAGTTTTATACAAACATGTGTCATCCTTTCGAACATATCAAGGTGATCTTAAATTATATATCTAGATCTAAATCATTTCATCTCCGCTCGCTATGCACTAAGCGCCGAGATGATTATCCATGTGATTGATAATCTCGTGCTTGATTTGACATACTCTACATGCATTATAAAAAATATTAACTAACTCTAAAATAAAATTTAACATAATTTTGTTCATCACAAGATATAGAATACATCACCGCATAAACTTTGCGCATATTAATGCGTCAGTCGAAAATGCTTAGTACGTATCACATACTTACACATGTATTCATCAAGTGTATCTTCTTCGCATTGTCAAGACATACTAAACATTAATGTATTTTCCCTTATAATGGTCCATCCTTTTATCAAGAAATATTGACATACATATTGCAACAAAGGACATACTTGACCATTGTCAATACAAGAGTAATATAATTTACTTAACTTCATACCATCATTGAGTATAACACAAACTCAATTTTCATAGTTGACTACTCTATATATAGTTTTGCTTTAGCTAAACTTTGCAATACGTCATTATATAACATGAAGACATAATTGGAGATAAACTTTTGCTTTGTTAATATCGCCCTCTTAATAGGCGTCTATTTTATTAAGCAAATCTACTCAATCTCCATCATAGCACAAAACGAGAGTCAACATGCCCGATGTCTCATTATTCTCTTAATCGCCATCCAATATAGGAGCCTTGTATAAATAAGTTAATTTTTCATGTGACCATTGACATAAATATCAGACTGCTCAACTTATTGTGCATGTCTGATCAATGACCGTATTTACAAAAGGACATTTCCTTTTGTTATTCATAGAGTCTTAAAAAATATTTATGAGATTTAAATTTATCTCTTGTAATAAGAGTATCGTTAGTTTACAGTTCTCTATAGAATGTTCAATTTGTCTTTGCGATAGACGACTCTTGCTACAAAGTAATAAATTTACTTGAACAATTCTTATTTAAATTTCACACTCGGTGTGAATAACTGTCTCACCCATATCATTTCTATAGAAAGATATTAAATTCTTCATTAATAAAAGAAATCTCTTATTACTTCTAGTTATACATAATATTGCTTCACATATAATATCACGATGACATATTTATCCACACAAATGGATATACACATAATGATACTTATATCATTATTTAGATGAATACTAAATCCATAATTGGACCGTCACAAATTACATATTGCGCTCAATACTTTTTACATTTAAGCATTCAAATAGCTTTAGTAATTTTCATCTAATAGTGAATCAATAGCTCGACTTTTGACGAACGAGAGAAAAAATATCATAATTTCTTTATAGTCAGCACACATTTTTGCGACTATTGCTTTTTGTCACTTTTAAATCTCTTATCATCTATATCGACTTATTTTGAACACTTTCCTTTCAACACGGATGATTGAACAAGTCTTTGACTTGATTTTCTTATTTAGATGCTAACTCTTTGCATTAATCCATTTTCTTTATTTATTTCGAGAGGCTCATGTTCATTTCATATAGTCATTCGACATTGACAACGTGAAACACAACTTGTACATTTTAATAAATAAACATTAATCATGAGTTGACTGTGAATTGCTCCCACTCGGAGTGAGGTGTGGGACAAACCACAAATCAATCCGCATACATTGTCAACTCTGAATCTTCAACTTCTAAAGTGAAGATGTTACTTAATCTCGTTCAACCAAAAAAATATATACATGAATGTCATATCTCTACTAGATAGTTCAATAACATTTAGGCAACATTAATAACAACATTCCAAATATAACTTTGGAAATTTATTTGCACCACACAGTCAAATAGATCATGGTTTCATCGTATTCGCAACACTTATAAGTGCAAAATATAGCTAGTCGTATAACTATATCATTTTCATCACTAGACTATCTAAATAAGTCTCAACATGTCACATGATCAATTTAGTCAGCAAGGCATTAATCTTGCGATCATAATTGAATATCCATATAAGTTCATGAATTTGTATAAAATAATTCATGTTACCAACTTAGATAAATCATATGTATGATTTATAATGCGAAAATGTGATGAAAGAAATCATATAGAACCCTAGACATTCAATACAAATAGATTATTGTAATTTTCTGTTCATAAACAATTTTTTGTATTTTCTTGTCAATTAGACATTGTTACAAAAGTAGGCAAAAATAATTTTAACGAGAAAATATATATTTCTCAAGCTAGTCTATATTTATATTGCCTCTAAAAAATATCACAAATTTATTAGCCAAGAGTTTTGACATTTATTTACGTCACATATGACATAAATAATTAACTTGAATACTTAAAGTAATCAAAACGTAGAAAATCATTTTTCAGAAAATTCTCATAAAGGAATGTCATTAAATACGAAATTTAATGATAAATGTGAATACACAACTACGCGTGTTCAAAATATCAAATGTAAATACTATACACATATCCACTTTAAAATAGTGGTATAATATGAGAGATAAAAAGATTCATCTATTACAAAAGAAAATTTTGCAAGTCATAAATCATTTTTAATTACCACTTTCATGTTGTTTCCAACTATCCTTTGGCTTGAACAACTAAGTCATCCAAAGAATACATTATTCTTTAACTGTACAATATGTTGTTCCAATAATCTCAATCCACAAAACAATGAGTTTCAATTGCGAAACAACATTATAATTAAACAAAACTACCATATGATTATAAACACTTTTCAACTCAGTGCAATCACGAGCGAAAATTATCGTATTTGTCATAAGCGTAGCACTTTGTTTTCTTTATATTAACTTTGTCATCATGCTTCGCACATCGATGTGAGTAGAGTTAGCCCTTCTCAGTATCTATACATTATTCACTGGACTATGATTTCTGTCGAAAACTTACAGCAATTGTCTTATTTTGACATGGACAACATATGTCATAGTTAAAGATGACAAACATTCTTCAAATAAATGTCAAAATATTTGATATTTTCACTAAACATCAAATATATGCGCAAGCTTACTGTACTTATTAAAAATAAATAACTATCATGTGGTCATTCTAAAAAAGCACGACCAAGATTCTCTAACTCAGCCGTCAAGTTTATCATCACATACAATATGATATATCTATTGAAGAAAAACTTATGTAAGAATTGTCATTTTCTTGATGATATCGTTACATCAAGATCGTGAGAATCACGATAATGATCATGCTCGACAGAGATCATCTTTTGTCATGTGTCACTTTTTACATATTCTGTTTGACTTTGTCCTATTGCAAAGACTCATTTTTTGTGTTATTTATGTAAGGTCAAACATACGTAAGGGAAATGAGTTAGTTCTTGCATATCTTCTTGTCGCATTATTTATAAATAATGACATAATAATATTTTTAAGGCAATTACATCGAGATGATCGCTATGCTCCCACTCATCTTCCACTATCCGAAAAAATAATTATCATTCATTAAAAATAATATGTTGCGCCAAGGTATACTATTCTAATCATTTTGGAAAACAAACATCCAAAATCATCTAAAAAATATACGTATGATTAACGTACCATTTTTAAAAAATATGGCCAAGACAATCAAGTTCTGTGATGGGAGCTCTTCCTTACATTTGTAATGTGCCAATTAAAAAAACATCACCCCTTCGCCTTGTCACCACAATAATTGAAAAAATATTATCACGCCATATAAACATAATAATTCTTGGAGACTGCATTAACAGTACACCAAGTAAGTCCACAGAGAAAGAGAATACTACATTTCACACTAACAATCTATTTTCAGTACTTTTCTATACATGCACATGTAACACACCACTAAAAAAAATTGCTACCATGACCATCATATAAATTAGATGCCTTAGTCCTATTTGAACTACCTATGTTTCATAATGTCAAACTTATTTTATATTAAGTTTATGAAACATGTCACATTCATAGGTCACAAATATTTATGCATTCAAAATAAACATTGTATAAATCACATATATGAATGTATATTGTGCACACAAATAAGCATACAATTCATTTACATAAAAATGAATATTATTTGTCACAAACATATAATTAACATAAGAAAATCACGCAATTATTATCACATGTGTAACTCTACATTTATGTCGCATAAATCTCATTCATGTACATAAATTCATATCATGCATGTCTTGTTAATTAAAAAATTATTGCATAAATTTTCATCACATAAAATCATGCAATTCATTTCATGTGTAATTATATACATATATATATATATATATATATGTTTCTTGTCATAAAGAAAATTAATTTTTCAGCATATTTCATATGAAAAATGTAACAAAAAATCATTTGTGCACGACTTAATATAACTATGTGAATTAATTACTCACAAATTCACATAACACATATTCGAGTAATTTTCAATAATGGTACCTCAACTATATGTGTGATCCCTTGTTAGTCCCCGTCTTTATTTTATAACATTTTGATCCCCCAACTATTTAAGGATTTCGAATTCAGTCCCTTTCACATATAACAACCCGTTTAACCTATTACCAACTCATGTGCCAGCCACATCATCAATTATTTAATAATATGGTATCCACATCAACTGACATGTAGATAATATGTTTAACTTAAAAAATTAATATTAACTTAGATGTAATCTAGAAGAATGAAGTGAATAACTTAATATGAATCTCAGATACAATTTTTTCACTTATTATATTTTTTTATTACATCACGTACTTCATCAATAATATTCTACTTGTTAATTCCTAAAGTAAACTTTTGGTGTAATTTATAAATTCTAGAGTGACCATGTGTTCAACTCGTCAAATCATTTTTAACAGATTCCAGAATAACAATTAGCTATATATCTTTGAAAAAATAATGGAATATAATACGCTCATAACACTTACAAAGAAAAGGATCAAATGTTTTAAATAAAAAGTGATATTTCATAACAAAATCAGTAACAATATTGATTTATAACAACCCAATATTCATAGAATTGTGATAATATCCATATAAAATGAATTCATCATCTTAACTAAATAAGCTTCATAGGATTCATTCATTACAACTGTGAAGTTCCAAAAATAATTTTCTCCTATAATACTCAACTGCTAAGGGATCAATTGCTAAGCTTCTAGAACAACATTCAACCTGCAATCAAAACAAGTTAAAAATAAGTGCCATCAAAGTAAGCAAAGAAACAAAAATTTAATATTGAAACAAAAATCCATCATCACAGCCCATAAGTAGATATGGTGGCATGATGAGCTGAATTGAAGTCTTTTCTTTTCCAAAAAAGAAGAAAGCAATAAAAGAATAAGAACTTAAAGTGTAAAAAAGAAATAAAATGTTATCCATACATGATATCACATACTGTCCTATAATTCCACATATGCTGCATCTCATTTGGACTCTAGCCTTTTTTGAAAATTTATTTCTTTTCGCAGCTGCATTATTCTCAAGTTCCTCGGCTTCTTTTCGTCTTGTTGTTTGTCTCTTTCCTCTTTTCCTCGATTGCAGCGGAGATGGAATGATTGGCATTGGTTCTTCTACTATTGGCCATTGTTCTTTCCCATTTAAAGGTTGTATAACATGATTATAAGTCTTCATATAGGTCTCAATCCAATAACATTTATCAACATATTTTTCTAGTTCCTCATTGTTGGCATGAATGTAAGCGACGGCGTGAACACAAGGAATTCAAGTTAATTCCCACCTCTTACAAGAACAAATTCTTTCGACCATGTCAACAACAAATTGTGTACCATACCCATGGACTTGTACTTTGGGACCACCAGAAAAAATTGCCACCCACATCATTGACCAATCTTTAATTTTTTTCCAATTTCTTCATGATTTTGGGACACAAAATTCCATCTTTCTTTTTTATCTCTTCTTTCTTTTTCCAAAGTCTTGTCATTAATTTGGTTCGAATGATTTCAAGCATTGTGATAATTGGCCTATCTCTTGCATCCAATATATACTTGTTGAAAACTTTTGATAAGTTGTTCAACAATATATCACATTTAGGCTTAGCACAAAAAGAAGCCCTGCTCCAATTAGCACATGTCCTATCTCAAACCCATTCTCTAGCCTCCTTCGACTTTTTTTCTAATTCATCTAAATAATGTTGTTGTATCATAGGGTAGGAGGCCCTAGCAATGTTCCAAAGTAAATCTTTCAACTCTTTACTCTTGAATCCCTTATTTCTAAAATTGGCATACAAATGCCTCACACACATTCTATGATTCGCAGCCGAAAATATAGCACTTACACTATTCAAGAGTCCCTGCATATCCCTTAAAAACAAAACATAAAATATCATTTAAAAGTAGTAACACCAAAATAAAATATAAAACATAAAACAATTATAATTTTATACCTTTTGTCTATCACTCATGAATGTTCAACCACTACCATATGAAATTTTTAAATCTCCTTCAAGATTCTCTAAGAACCATGTCCATGTTGATGTTACATTCCTTGTCTTGAACAACGGCGTAAGCTATTGGAAAAATACAATCATTAGGATCTATGCCCACAGCCGCCAACACTTGACCCCCATATGAACTCTTTAAAAAACATCCATCAAGACATATAAGTGGTCTGCACCCACTCTTAAATGCATCGCTCAAAGCTTTGATGCAAATATATATTCCTTTCCACTGTTCACTTTTCCAAACGCCTTTTACAGTGCTATCTGGATTTGCCCTCAAAAGTTCAGCCCTATATTTATACAACATTCTAAATTGCTCAGAAGCATCACCATGAATCTTAATTAAAGCTGAATTCTTTGTCCTCCATGCTTTCATTCTACTAATTGTGTAAAAAAAAATCTCGTTTTACTTGATCCATAAGCCCTTGTATTTCCCACATTGGAGAACTTCTGAACATGTCTTCATACTTCCTAACCAACCACTTTATAGTTAAATATGAGTTCTTGAAAACCTTAGGCATTTATGCGTTACCTCACACCTCTTTATTTGCCAAGTTGTATTTGCTTGATCTTTGAAAGTAAAGGGTGAAGCCATAAGCCTCCAACCACACCCTTTACTCCATTCCACGACAGCCCTTCTTTTATCATTTCTGATAATTTTAATTGCAAATCTACTTTTGATACTGTATTCTCTATGAGCTTCAAAAAATTCAAACTTGTTGCTAAATTTCATACCAACTTTAAACTCAGGATTACTCAAATCTCTCTCAATATCAAAAGATGGATATTTAGGTTTCTTACCCTCGCCATCTGAATCATTTTCTGAATTTGTAGACAATGTATCTGATGCTCCATAGTCACTTTCTCCATTTGCCGCTTCGACAATAACATGTGTGCCATCCCATATTTTTGCTTGCATATTTGTTGTTTTTCCTATTTTTTTTTGCCTTATATAATACTGCTAATTTTGCATCTAATTCATATTCTTTATCTCTTGCCTCTAAACCTTCCTCTTCATCAGATATATCATATTCTTCATCTACAAATCCATCTTTAATATTTTCATGTCCATTGTCAGTTGCCTCAAAATACCCCTGTGATAAACTTGGATCTCCCTCTTATCGTTCACCATATTCTTGTTGGATTACATGTAATTCAAATCCACAACTACTAAGAAATTCAGCATCACAAATAGATAAAAGGCTAGAGATTTGTTGATTATCCATTGGTTGTTTGCATAATTTAAAACATCTTAATACATAAATGTGCTTACAATAATAATAATAAAAAAGAAAGAGAATAATTAGTAGTAATTCTAAAAAATACTAATATGAGGTCAATTTCTTTTGTTTAATTTAAAGAACACACATCCAGAGAGGGGGAGGGGTGTGGAATGTTTCCTTTTGTTTTATTTGTTAATCTCACGAACACACACGCCCAGAGAGAGATAAAATAAAAGAATGATAAATAGGCATGACCAAATCAAGTAGCAAACAAAAATGAGCAAAAGATGCATATATGCTGCTGTAAAAAAATGGTGGAATCAAACAAAAGATGCATATACGCTGCTGTAAAAAAATAGTGTTGATTGGTATGATGACAACACTATCAAACAAAACTAGTGTAGGTTGTGGTAGTAATGTGCTACCAAACAAAACACACTAGCAGATGGAGCATGATCATAGAACAAATTTAATAGTGAAAAAGTAAATTACCCTGCAGATGGAGCTCCACGTTGTGAAGATTGCATGAGCGCCGCACTTCAAAACTAGGGCACGGATATGTTTATCTTCCTAAGATCGAATAGGAAAGTGTTAAAAAGTAGATAAGTTTTTTTAAAAGTTTCTAAAATGCCAAATCAGATTTTATTTTATTTTTTATTTGTCTATAGTTTACGTGTAAAATTCACATGACAAAGGTAACCGGAAACTCGTCATTGCCGGTGAAAGGAACCATTAGTGAACAATTTTAATAGTTGGGGGATCAAAATGTTATAAAACAAAGATGGGGGACTAACAAGGGATCAAACATAAAGTTGAAGTACCATTATTGAAAATTACTCCGCATATTCTGCTTAATATGTAACAAAATTTCATTATGCACATATTCTTTCATAAAGAAATAAATTCATATTACATAGTCCAAATCGCATAATGAACTAATAATGGGCAATTATTTTTATTATCATGTCAATTTATATAAGTGTCACACTTAAATATAATTTAAGTAAATGTAACACAAATTACGTGCATGAATATCTAATTCATGTGAAAATTCAATTTAAGTGTGACATACTACACTTAAAACATATCATGTAATAACATATATGAATGAACTGTTACCTAAAATTCATAATCATATATAATGCAAGACAAAATAACATGACTATTTCATGTACTAATAAATATGCATAAAACATATGTCATACAATTTTCAGAAAATTTATTCTAAAAATTTTCTTATTAACATTACATGATCACATCCTTTATAAAAAATTTCCATAAATTACAGTTACACATAATAGCATGGCATAATAGGCAAAATCACATATGCATAACTACTTAATATATGTAAATATTCTGGAACTTGAAGAAAATTATTCATAATTTTCTAAGAAAATAATGTGCATGATGTAATAACACATATAAAATGAATTATAACAACAAATGCATACATTTATGTCCAAACATAAATCGCACATTATTCAAAAAAAAAATCATAATGTTCTGAAACCAAAAATACATTATTCGGGTTCTTTTAAATCTGATTTTTCAAAAAAAAAAATACTGTTCAACTGGCCTCCGCATGGCCCCAAAAATGCAGCAGGCCTTAGACCCCGCTCGCTGGCGCATTGCGCGCAGCGGCAGCGGGCCACTAGCCCGCGCTCTTGCGCGTGCAGGGCCGTGCAGCGCATTGCGCAGTGGGCCACTAGCCCTTGCGCTTGCACGTGCAGCGCCGCGCAGTACAGCGGGATATGGGCCCATGCGATACTAGCGCGCTACAGCGCTTCCGAGCACTGTAGTTTTTTTTTTTTTGAACAGTTACAACATTTTATTTTGGGCCACAAGCGCAGTCACGCAGAATTTTTTTTGAACCGATCGCAGGCCCATGCGCTGAAGTTTTTTTTTTTATTATTATTTCCTCCTTTCTGCAGCAACTCAATGTCATGCACTTGTCAAAAAAAAAAAAAAAGGAAATGCTTTAAACAATTCAACACATGTCCCATTGACCAGCCATGCACTTTCTTTTGCATGGAACAGTTGTATGCATGGAGAACGCGCCTCCATTGCAATCGAACAATAGTGCTGTATGATTTCAAAATTTCATATGTAAAAAAAACATCTATTAACAGTGAAAACATGCCAAAAACTTATCAACCCATTGCGCAGGTTAGCAAAAAAACGTAAAGGTTGAACATTAATTTTTTTAGCACTATCCAATTCGTGCAGTAAAACATAACGAGGAAAGATTATTCAGCTATGATACCAATTGAAGGAATTGGTGTAAATATAATATAAGTATTTAGAAATATCTCGCCAGATCTTCGGCAATAAATTTCATGATTTATGGGAGGTATAAATTTCATGATGATCCGACAGTCAGATCTCTGGCAATCGTCATTTGAATTCCATAAAAAATGAAGAAGCACTATTCCTCCGATTTTGAAATTTGAGAATTGGAGTATAATGTATGTATAACATGGTATATTAACTTTTGGATACTATATAATAAATAATATAGTATAGTATGGTGTATAATATAATATAGTATAATATAGTATACTTAGTATAGTGTAATTAGTACTATATAGTATTGTATAATATAGTATTATATAGTATTGTATAATGTAGTTAGCATTATATAGACTATACTAAAAAGAGCGTAAAAAACTCAGTGTCGACTATACTATATATACATTATATAATATTAGCGCTAATATCGGCTTCTACATCCGCGTCAATTTAGCGTCACTTTGCTTGTGACGCTAAATTAGCGTTGCAGTCCTGCGGCACGAATACAACGCTCTCATCTATCGCGCGTTTATTAATTTTCGCGCGTGATAATAGCGCCAAAATAACATCTCTTTGACATTTCACTTAGCGTCTACATTTTGTGACGTTAATGCGACGCTAAATGGATGCTATAGAGAGGCACTTAGCGTCTCTTCTTGTCCATCCAATGACAGCACTATTGCGACACTATTAGCGTGAATTTAAAGTCATGTAATATGGTGACGTTAATTTGCATCATTATTTGATAGTTTTCTTATAGTGATAATCTCGGAAAATCATTAGGAACTGAGCCTTGACTTCTTGTAGTCTCTTACGATGGGCATGGTCTTGACTCTTGATCACGCTAGCAGCATGTGATCCTGGACATCCTCTCATAAACATTTTATTGATGTCTTGATGGATGAATCTGTCACAATCCAGGAAAGAAAAGGAAGAAATAAAAATAAAATAAATATTATCCACAAGCCACTAAACCACCTTAGATGGCATTTAAAGCTATACCTTCGTTACCATTTAAAGCCATCTTGAGTTTGTTGTTAAATTCTACTTCAAGAACATGATGGTGTGTTCTAATTCGAGGTTTATTATATTTTTATGTCGTTGGACACTGATCAATGCTGTAAAGGCGAGGTGGCTTCTTAATTTCTCGTATGCTCTCATTCCTAATTATTATTATAGACTGCAACTAGCAGTAAACGTCAGGGCCCACGCGGGTGAAAAAATATTAAAATATTAAACTTTTACCGATGTCAAAACTTTTACCTTTTGACATCGAGTAAAGGTGTGATTGGCATCGAGAACTTGGGCGAGAACATGCCAAAGTTCTCGATTTTTTTTGCCAAACTGTTTGTGTGACGAGCACTCGTCACGTGAGAACTTGCCCAAGTTTTCGATTTTTTGTCAAACTGCTTGTGTGACGAGAATTTGCTCAAGTTCTCGTCACGTGAGCTTCATTAGAATTTTTGGTTAAAAAGTTTTGATGAAAAGTTCTTGCTTTCGGAAGTTCTTACCGAAAGCAAGAACGTCCTTTTTTTCCTTTTTCCTTTTGCTTTTTGCTTTTAATTATTTTTAATATATATATTATTTATCTTATAAACTAAATTACTAAATTTTATCAATTTAAAATTATTTACTTCTAATAATTAAAAATATTTCTTAATTAGTTATTTTTTTATTTGTATTATAATATAATAAAATTATAAAAAATCATTTAATCCAAATTATAATATTAATAATATCTTATTTTTGTAATAACAATTAAATTAATGACTACATATAATATTTTTATATGCTAATAATTATTATTTTAATAAATACGTAAAATATTTTTATTTATTATAATTATATATCTCATAAAATAATAAATTATATTTTTTGTTCTTACTTTTTATCCAAACACTCACTAAAACTTATCTATCAAATCACCTTTTTAAATCCCCATCATTACATTTTTCATCCAAACAATAACTTAAATTTTTCCATCAAATCGATTAGTTCTCGAAAACTAACGAGAACTCAAAATTCTCATACCAAACACAGCCTTAGAAATAAAATTCCCCTTCTCTTTTCATATGCTCAATAGTTTTTTTTTTAAAATAATTTTGTACATTGATCCAATCATAGCGTGTGTGCGGGCCTCTTGTGACACGCCAAGAAATTTAACTTGTGTCACTTGTCAAAAGATGCATATCATTTAGGGGTGGGACAAGATGACCCAACATCGGCCCGCGTCGATCCGAAATTTTCAAATTTTTTTCCAACTCGGTTGATAATTTGATCGGGATCGAGTCTTATTCTTTAAGATTCGGTCGGGATTAAGTCAAAATTGAGTCCGAATTATGAAAACTCAGTTCACATTCCGAATCAGTTATATATTATATTAATACTAAATTATTTTAAAATACTATAATTATGTTAAATTTAATTAAACCTTTATATTTTTTTATAAATATACATTATATATAAAATTTAATTGATAATTATCATATTATATAATAATATTAAATTTCTTTATTATTTTATTATTTTTTTGGTAAAATCATGATAATAATTTTTTTTTTAATTTTTGTCCCAATTTGATCAGAACGTCCCGATTCAGCGGACGAGATCGGATTTCTTTTCCAAAAACTTAGAGCGAACTGCGTCGGGACCGGAACGACAGGGATCCGGTCCCGAACCCAATTTTGGTCACCCCTTCATCTTAATTATAATAACATAAGAGAAGTAATAATATAGATACAGATAGTAAGTAAAACTTGGAAAAAAACTAAAATTATTAATTTATCGAGACTTTGTATAATAATTTGCAACACCAAACAGCTCAAGGGTTGATTAAAAAAAACATGGATTTGGATCTCAACTAAGATATATCTGATTTATTGACCATGTCCTTATGATCCAATCTAATTCTAATTATTTACACATAGTAGTAGAGAGAAGAGTTGGAAGTGCACGAAGTCACATGCATCTGTAGCGTGATCATGATTTTTATATGACATGATCAGTATGCAATTCTTCATATTAAATATTGACAGATCGTGCATTTTTTTTATATTGAATTTGATCTTCCTTTCCAAAGAAACACTACAAGAAAATCAAGAAATAACGATCCAAGAATCATGGCGCTAGGGAGGCACGATTGCGTCTCCGTGACATAGAGCGCCCTATTGATGTCCAACTAGCGTCGCATTTATGGGACGCTGAAAATTGGTGGCTAATGGCGTCTCAATAGAGCCAACAAAAATGGAGACGCTACTAGCGCGAGATGCTGACGATATCTCGACGTTATTAAGACGCGTGATGTCCAGCTGGAGCAGTAGAAATGCGTCGCTAAGTCGACATGCACATGGCGCCATATCTGAGGCACTATTCCGGCGCCCAAGAGTCGCTAACATTAACCGTTTGTAGATGCTATTTAAGCGTTGTAGTGACACAAACATCATGGTATTTGCGTCGTCGATGAGATGCTATTAGGGCGCTAAGAATGATATATTTAACTAAGCGTCAACTATGTTTGCGACGCTAATGTGACGCTATGCAGGCGTGACTTGCAAATTTTTTTAACCCAGACTAGCCACATTTTTTTTCCTTCCCACACCATATAATTATATAATACATATAAATGCATTCATACATTGATATTCATCACAAACAATATGAAAGCATCACAGGCATAATATTTAAGATAAGAATACGAAAAGTAATAAACTGAACTAACAAAGTATAAGTATATATAAATCTATAAGTGACAAAAGCATAGTTTGTATCCATGATTTGTTTCTATCCTAGGTTAGAGAGTTATTGTTATCATTCCGAACGTTCGACCCAGACTTCTCGGTCCATGACCTCGCAGGGATTGATTTTGCGTCGGAATCAATCCCTGAATTGCCTACAATAGCGGAGCCAATTGTTACGACAACTGTTGTAATAGCTGCTTCGATAACTGTTGTGATAGCTGCGTTATATGAGGTGTAGCGGATGAGCTCGGAGCAGATGGCTCGCCTACATATCCTCTGATCCTCCTAGGTATCTGAGTGACTGTGCCGAGGCCACGCAAGTATCCCCTCGTGACGTTCCAACCACCTCCTCCCAAACAGCAGGGTCCTTTACGAAATAAAAAAATTATACAGTCATATAATATATAAATTATATATCAAAAAATACATAAATTAAAAATATGACAAAACCAACTAAGAAACATTATTTGGTGGCTGAGTACTCGAATCATCTCCGTACTTTTCAGCCATTTTCGCATTATACTCATTTTAAAAATTTTAAACATT
The DNA here is from genome assembly GCA_030549335.1 of Pontederia crassipes. Classification (NCBI taxonomy): domain Eukaryota; kingdom Viridiplantae; phylum Streptophyta; class Magnoliopsida; order Commelinales; family Pontederiaceae; genus Pontederia; species Pontederia crassipes. Next base: position 36,167,619 of record CM060197.1, on the reverse strand, counting down.
GTGCATTTAAAAAATAATGCACTAACGTTAACAACCAAATGAACATGTCGTGAAACTTACTAGAAGCCTACTAGTAGTGGGCTGACCAAGTCGTTTGTCTTTCGGCTCTTATGCGTGGCCTCATAGACCCACGCAAAAGTCTACGGGACCGCCTTCTTTCTCGTATCATGTCCTTGTACGGATTGCTCGAGTCGCTCACAATGGTATCTACATTAGTTGTTTCTTTATCCCATCTTGCTTCGCCATGAAAAAACCAATTTGTGTATGTCAGTAAGAAACCGTTGTAATATAAATCCTTCTACACATCATATCTTAGTTTCCACTAATAACATTTGCACTCTCGGCATGGACATAAGATTTCGCCATATGAAGAAGCAACACCTTCATTTGATATGCCACATTAATGAATTCATCAACACCATTCTTATATTCTTTAGTTATGACGCCATGTTTATCCTTCCAACGATGAATTCAACTACGATATGACTTTATCATTTCTGTAACGGACAACATTAAGTCGTATATGTCAATAAATTCGTGTACTTGAAACATTTTTTAAGTCCAAAATCACATGTTTCAAGTACTTCATCGTCGAATCATAATCTCATTTTATTACCAAGAATGTGGAAGTACATCTTAGTAAAATTTATGAGAACTTGATCAAAAAGAGGTTTTAGAATTATGAAAAAAATTACCTGCACTAATAATTTATCAAAAAGAGGTTCTAGTAATTAAGTAAACCTGCACTAGTAATTTACTAATAACTAACTTAACAACACTACTTTCAAGTAATTAAGTAGTATTTAACTTAACATGCATTCGTCACTAACTTAACGGCAATAGTTTCAAGTAATTAAGTAGTGTTTAACTTAACATGCATTAGTAATTAACTTAACATGGTGACGAACTCGTACCTTCTTAACCGGAGAAGGATGGCGGCGGGCGGTGGTGGAGGAAGGCAGCGGGCGATGGTAGACACCGGACAGAGGAGCACAGTCGGCGGGTGGAGGAAGCGGAGGGCGGAGGAGGAGGCGGAAGGCGGAGGATGGCGGAGGAGGCGAATGCGGAGGCGGCGGAGGCAGAGGAGGCGAAGGACGGCGGAGGAGGCAGAGGAGGCGAAGGACGGCGGAGGAGGCAGAGGTTAACGTTGGGCGGTGGAGAAGGCGATGGCGGTAGAGGAGGTGGAAGGTGGAGGAGGCGGAGGCCGCAGAGGGCGACAGAGGAGGCGGAGGTCGACGCAGGGCGGTGAAGGAGGCGGAGGCGGCGGATTTAGAGGAGGCTGAAGGCGGAGGAGGCGGAAGGCGGTGGAGGAGGCGGAGGTGAATGGCGGCAGAGGAGGCGGCGGAGGTCGGCGCAAGGCGACAGAGAAGGCGGAGGCAGAGGAGTCGATCGTCAGCGTCGGGCATCGAACGATGGGCGGAGGAAGCGGAGGGCGTTAGAGCGGAGGGCGCCATAGTGGAGGGCGTCAACCGTCGGCATCGTCGACGTGGTGAAAACGGAGCGGTAATAGTAAATAGTGAAAACGAAGAAGAGAGGTTAGGGATTTAAGTAAATTGTTTAGCGTCTCATTCAGACGCGATGCTACGTAGATGCTACATAGGCGCCAAAATTGAGACGCTATTACGTGGCTATCGAGAAGCTACATCAAATTTTCTTCCTACTTCAACATTATATGTGCGATAATAAGTGATAATAATATGTATATGTGCACGATTTTTGAGTCAATATGTGCCCAATTAAGTGTGGGTAATAAAAAGTCGGCTAATGCGGCGCTATAGAGAGGCTAATGCGTCGCTAAGATATTGTAGCGACACCTTAGCGTTGTAGTCGTGTCGACTATGTCCTAGCATCTCATAATGGAGACGTCATCACGACGCTAATTGTTTTTCTATTTCTAATTTTTTCTTATTTATATAATTTTATTTATCAATTTTGTTCCCTTCCCACAATCTAAAAATTATGGAAAGCATATATAATTATTCATGTATGTATATAAAATTATAAGTCGTATATGTATCTATAACAAAATTGTGTGTGTATATATATATGTAATATATGCATATGTATATGTTTACGTATGACAGATTAAGTCACAACAATGTGTTTATCTATATGTATTATAAGTATATATGTGTATGTATATGTCTATACATGTGCGAGACATATATAGATAACGTGTATATGTATACGTATTCCAAGTGTATATATGTATGTATATGTTTATATGTGTGAGATTAAGTGATAATAATGTGTATATGTGTACTTATTATATATAAGTATAAGTATATACACATATTTATATATCTATATGTGCCTGATTACGTGAGTGTCATAAAAAGTCGGCTACTGCGGCGCAATACAGACGCTATTGAGTCGTTAAAGTCGTTTAGCGACCCAATAGCATCGAACTAACGTCTAATGCATAACAGCATCTCAAAAAGGTGATGTCAGAGACGCTAATTGTGTCTCCCTAGCATCGACCTTTTCGGTGGCTCTAGTGTGGTTCTATGCAGACGCTATTGAGCCTCAACGGAGACGCTAAAATGGGATAATTTGTAGAAAATCACGTCTCTTAATTTAACCATCATAATTTCATGATTAAAAATATAAAAATAATATATGTATAATTAAGATATGATATATATTGTATGGATAAATAACATATATAATATAGGTAACAAATTATATATTTAGGAACAATCCTATGATGTAGACATTATAAGTAATCATTTAGGTATACATATATATGTTGAAGATATATACATATATAATATTTAATTCATTTATTGATTAACATATAGTATAGATAATATATAGGGTTGCGTCAAAATATAAAACATATAGCGATATAAATACAGATAGCCTATATATAGTTATCTATTTTCAAGTAATCATATTGGCATCTACATAGCGTCATTTCATATGTGACGCCAGCTAGCGTCTCCACTGCGACGCGTGATTAGCGTCGAACGCTATCGACGGGAGAACAATGCTAGGTTCTCCCACACACTTTCGCTTCTTGGTGCGTAATAATAGTAGCTACCTGGCGTCGCTATGGTGCCTGCATTAGCGCCTATTTCCTGAAACGCTAAGAACATGCTAATGACACGCTATTGAGAGGCAAGTAGCGTCTCCTGTTTGGGACTCAACAGGGACGCGATGACGGCACTAGTGGCATCGATTTAGCGTCACCATTCTTGGAGATGCTATTGTGCGTCGCTAATCGCCAATTTTCTTGTAGTGAAATTAATCAATTAACGACACATGTATATTGACTCTAATGTGCCTCTAATTTGCCATTGAATAATGTAGCAACAAATTAGCATCGCGTACGCGCCACAGTCATGGCAACGCCAAAGGTCCGACACTATTTGCCCCACCGTTACTAGTTCGACGCTAAATTGGCGTTGAGGTGTGCGACGCTAAGGTGACGCTAGGGTGACGATAACATAACGCCAATATGACGCTATTTTGATGGTGGTATGGCGCTAAAACGATGCTTAAGTTTATTATCTTCGTTGGTTGTGGTGCTACATAGATGCCAACGCGACGCAATTGTGTGATGCTAAGTGGAGGCTAATGAGGCGCTAAATTTGCGATGCTAATGTGATGCTAAGGAGATGCGAATTACGACATCTTCATCCAATGAAAATAGCATGATTTGTACAATTTAATTTACATTTCACATTTCTGTACACAAGTTTAACTATGATACTCAATCATGTACACGTTCTAATCAGGTTCATCAAATTACACATTACACATTATACATCAAGTTTACATATACATTCTAAATTACACATTCTAATCACATTACACATTATACATGATCAACCGCACCAGCGCCACCTTCATCTGCGGCATCAAGAAGCGGTTCATGGTCAAGGACCTCGCCGTGCAGTGTCTCACCCGCATGTGCAGCCGCTTCATCATTGACCTTGGAGACGTTGGTCTCGAGCAGGGAGGCAGGTGATGGTAGCGGACGCGTCAGGGAGGCATGTGACAGTAGTGGACGGCGTTAGGGAGGCAGGCGGCGGCATCGGACGCGTGGCAGCAAAGGAGAAGGGGTCGGAGGGGAGAAGACGGTGTTTCAAGCAGGGAGGCAGGCAGCGGACGCATCGGCGGCAAGGGAGAAGGCGGATTCTCGAGCTGGGAGGCAGGCAGCGGTAGCAGACGACATCAGGGAGGCAGTCGACGGCTCGAACACATCGAGAGGTGGTAGAGGATGGCGTCAGGGAGGCAAGCAGCGCTGGCGGCAGCAGCAGACACATCAGGAGGTGGTAGTGGATAGCGTCAGGGAGGCAGGCGGCGGCGGCGGCGGACACATCGGCGATGGACGGCATCAGGGAAGCAGGCGGCGGCAGGAGCGGACACATCGATGGCGGATGACATCAGGGAGGCATGCGGTAGTAACGAACGCGTCGGCGGCAGGGGAGAAGGCGTCGGAGGGTCGGAGGGAAAAAGGCGGTGGAGGATCGGTAGAAAGAGGATGTTGCTAGCATTAAAAGAGGGAGAGAGATCGAGTTAATAAAAAAAGATGTTACAAATCGTCGGATTAAAAGAACGGATGGTCAAGATTTGTTCCTTGACGAGCACACGGATCATGAGCTAGCTATGCCAATGATGCGACGCTATTGAGTCGTTAATATGGCGCGATGTTGTATGCCAAATAGCGTCGCAAGTTAGCGACTCAATATATTGTGATGCTAAGTTAGAGTATCACGCCGCCTTGCCTCCGTGCATTTGAGACACTAATTTAGTGTCACAACTTTGCGACGATATTATGGCGCTATTGTGACGCTAAAATAAAATCGTCACTATTGTGTCGCTGAAGTGGCCGCCAAACTATAAGTTATTTGTATGTGTATATGTGTATATGTGTATATGTATATATGTATGTATATGTATATATGGATATGTTTATATGTATATATCTATGTATATGTATATATGGATATGGATATGTATATATGGATATGTATACATATGGATATGTATATGCATATGTTTATCAACGTCGTCTGAAAATTTTGAAATCATATATATGTCGATCAAATGAGGCCATTCTAAGAAGTCTCGAGATGTTCAATTTTCGAGAAAAGAAATTTCTAATATTTTTTAAGCGCGTGAAGCAAAATAGATCATTTTGAATACTCTTTTTAAATTTGGATACAAAAAAATTCTAAGGAAATCAGCATTTCTCAGAAAAATTTGAAAACTCTATGTCAACTAAGTGAGACCGTTCCGAGTGTTCCCAAAAGGTCCGATTTTGAAAAACATGCATTTTTAGATTTCTTAGGTGGGCAGAAGTTTTGATAAATTTTTAGAATGGGTAATTTAAGAATCGGAGGGAACGGAAAAAATGTGAAACGTAAAATGTTTGTGCCGCCCCACCTTCCCGAGCCCTTCGAAATGCCTATTTTTTCAAGGCGATCCAAGCGAGGACCGCGGAGAACCGATCGTTCCTATTTCGAAACTTTGCCCATTTTATTGAATTTCTTTCGACCTCCGATTGCCGTGATTCTTTCGATAGATTGAATTTCTTTCGACCTCCTACAGCTCGATCTCTACGAGTCCATAATTTTCATTTCAATAGATTCCCACCAGACTCATGTCGGCCACCGTCGGAAGCCTTTTTTCTTAGGTTCTTAACTCTGTCGTCCGGCTCCCTAAAATCGCAAAAAAATACTGAAAATTTTGTGTTGTCGTGATCTATTGGAGGTATAAATTTCATGATGATCCGACAGTCAGACCTCCGACAATCGCCATTTGAATTTCATAAGAAAATGAAGAAGCACTATTCCTCCGATTTTGGAATTTGAGAATTGGAGTATAATGTATGTATAGCATGGTATATTAACTTTTGGATATTATATAATAGAATAATATAGTATAGTATGGTGTATAATATAGTATAATATATAGTATAGTATCGTATAGTATAGTATGGTATAGTTAGTATAGTATAGTATTGTATAGTGTAATTAGTACCATATAGTATTATATAATATAGTATTATATAATATTGCATAGTGTAGTTAGCATTATATAGACTATACTAAAAAGAGCGTAAAAGACTTAGTGTCGACTATACTATATATGCATTATATGATATTAGCACTAATATCGGCACTTTGCTTGTGACGCTATTTTAGCATTGCAGTCATGCGACGCGAATACAGCGCTACCATCTATCGCGCGTGATAATAGCGTCACTTTGACATCTCACTTAGCGTCTACATTTTGTGACATTAATGCGACGCTAAATGGACGCTTAGAGAGGCACTTAGCATCTCTTCTTGTCAACCCAATGACAGCGCTAGTGCAATGCTATTAGCATCAATTTAGAGTCACGTAATATGGCGACATTAATTTGTGCCGCTATTCGGCAGTTTTCTTGTAGTGATAATCTCGGAAAATCATTAGGAATTGAGCCTTGACTTCTTGTAGTCTCTTACATTGACTCTTGATCACGCTAGCAGCATGTGATCCTGGACATCCTCTCATAAACATTTTATTGATATCTTGATGGATGAATCTGTCACAATCCAGGAAAGAAAAGGAAGAAATAAAAATAAAATAAATATTATTCACAAGCCACTAAACCACCTTAGATGGCATCTTAAGCTATACCTTCGTTGTTAAACCGTTAGGAAGAGCGGCATCAATAATTTTATATTGTTAACACTTTCCCTCACCTCTGACATTTTCTTAAAAGCTTAAGTTGTTAGGAAGTTGTTAGGAAGAGTGATTTTATATTCTGCCTAGACCATCACGGGAACAATAAAAGGAGGAAAATACTTTTTTTTAATAAGGGTTTGACGAGGTTTGAACTCTTGACCTCCGGCTCCGATACCATGCTAAATTTGATGTGCGAACCAACTTTCATAAAAACTTAAGTCACTAGAAAAGACAACATCAATAATTTTATATTCTTAACAAGTTCAAACTTTTTTATATGTAAAATATTTTTGTTATGAGTTTCATCTGTCATAAGTAGATATGCGATCCAAGTAGATGCATATTAATTAAATAATAGTGAATTAAAATTTTTATCTTATCACACTGATTACTGTGGTGGCAATCAGAAAAAAAGAAGTTATAGAAGAGAATAAAATATGAAGGTGAAAGAATTTTGCCTTTTTCATGCTTGCTGGGGCCGAATCAGAGAACCATATATAGAAGAAAATATCAACTTTCACCTAAGTTGCTCTTGGCTAGGTGAAGGATGAAGAAAGGACCACGTCATCAGTGTCACAAGAGGGTAAGCGACAAGAAAAAGAAATATGATTAATTTCTTAAACTTTCCCAGCATGACAATTTTTTTATATTTATCCTTAATATATGAATAGTAACACTCTAAATTATATCGTGATTTTATTATAATTTATTCATCATATTTTTATTAATTTTTCCATTATTTTATATTTTTTGTAATTTATAAAATGACTAAGCTGCCCTCATGCAATTTTAAATACTGTCAACTTTTTTCATTAAGGATAATTTAGTTATTTAATAAATTAAAAAAATAAAAATAACATACTATAATGGATAGATTAAAGTGAAAATCATGACATACTTTAAGGGGATGCTATGGTAAGTTCATATATTAGGGACAGATGTGAAAAATTATTATAGTTCATATAATATTTAAGAATTAACTCAAAGAAATAAAAGAAGAAAAGTAACTAAAAAATTAAGATAAGTTGTAAAATCCTGAAAATTTATTGCAAAAGTTAGTGTTATATTGGGGATTGAACGTGCTCTGTCGAAAACAATTCATACTAAGATTTATGTTTTAGATGAATAATAAGATTTTAAATAAAAAAACATAAAAATGGAAACCATTAACATTAATGTTAATCTTTTAGCAGAAAATTTTTAAGAAGTAATAACATTCATATTAGTCAAATCGAAATTCAATGATCGAGATGAAATCAATTAACATTAGTCTTTGCTTTTAAATTACACGTATTTCAAAAAAAAATAAAGGGAAAAAGAAACGTAAAATAAACAAATTAACATTAATATTTTCCTTCATAAAGAAATGAAACAAAAATGGAAACCATTAACTTAAGATCTATCTACTAAGTAAATAATACTTCAAAGGTAGATAATCATCATACTCGATAGATTTAGTGATATTAAAATTTGCTTCCAAAATTAACGATATTTTGTTTTGATAATAAAAAAGAACATAGGAAACGAAGGCAAGTAGAACTTAATGTTGAGATTTGAAATAAACATATATCTTAACCACTAACATTAAGATTTATATTTTTAAGAACGAACATTTTATCTTGGTGTTTAACGATCATCATGAAACCAAATAAAGTGATTTTTTTGTTAATATTGAGAAGTAAATAAAAAAATGAAAAGCGAAAAGGACACCCTTAATATTAACAATAATTTTCTAGATAAATAATAATGCCTAATAATAAGTAAACATAAATCATAAAAAATGAAATTAAAAATACAATAAAGAAAATTATAACTAAATAGTAAACATATAATAAAGAAAAAAAAAGGAATTGATAGGTGTAGTAGTGTTTGATTCGGGTTCAAATTGAGTAGGGTTTAGGGTTAATTTCTCCTCTTGGAAGAAAAAGCCTTGTATATTGTTGGGGAGTTACCAGCACACAGCCGTTCGATCATGAGGTAAAGGATTGGAACGATCACCCTCAGCATGAGTCAGAGGCTGGTGCTACTCGTCCGAGACAGCTACGTAAAAATAAAATAAAGTCAGGTAAAAGTAGAATTGCCAGATACAAGATTTGAGATCAAAATTTAAAATAAAAATAATATTAAACATTCATGATTTAAGAACAAAAAATACTTTATATTGTTGGGGAGTTACCAGCACACAGCCGTTCGATCATGAGGTAAAGGATTGGAACGATCACCCTCAGCATGAGTCAGAGGCTGGTGCTACTCGTCTGAGACGGCTACGTACTTATATCCGGTTCACAAATTCTCGAGCTTTGAGGCTTAAATTCTTATGAGTTTACGAGTTTAACCATGAAATCGAGTGAATTCAGAGTGGAATCGAACTTGGTGTAAATCCAGGTAAACTTTAGTGGACTCGGTAGAGTAAACTAAAATAAAGTCAGGTAAAAGTAGAATTGCCAGATGCAAGATTTGAGATCAAAATTTAAAATGAAAATAATATTAAACATTCATGATTTAACAACAAAGAATACTTTATATTTTAATTCATATAACTTATGGACTACTTTGATAATTTAATGTATAAACTTTGAACTCTTTTACGTTTCAACATGTGTTGCATCAATTATGTATTGTACTTGTAGAGTGTAATGAATTATTAAAAATATTGAATGATTATGCAATTCAATACGAATGAGTTGAAATATGACCAATGAATTCATTACATTTGAAAGTAACGTATAAAAATTATTTTTCACAAATATCATATAACTGATGGGAAAATTCGAGAACAAGGAGAGAAGATCGCAGAGAGATTGCAGAAAAATAGAGGAGACACACGAATTTACCCAGGTTCACCCTTGAGATGAGGGTTACGTCCTGCAAAGAGGTTCCACTATATCGTTTAGGTTTACAGCCGCCACACAAATTACACCAGAAAATTAGGCTATTAATAGCCTCTCCAAACCGGGTTTAAAACCCAAACAAACAGAGAAAAAACCCAAATAAGTCGGGGGGCGGGGCCCCCCGAACCCCCCCTTTCGTTCGTACGCCAGTAATATTATTAATTGGGTAATACTCAGATTCCCCTAAGCTTACGTGGGCGAACCCGATGTGAGAAACAAGGGGCCCTGAAGTATTCACCAACTCCAACATTCTCCCACTTGGTGGATACTTCACACCAATTAGAGCCTTGCCAGCAACATTCTTCTTTAATCCGAGAGTACCACTCGAACTTTGCACCTATAACTGCTTTAGTTAGAAAATCAGAACTATTCTCTATTGTATCAACTTTTTCCCGAATGAAATGGCATTGGATATCAATATGCTTTGTGCGTGAGTGAAATGCAGGATTCTTAGCTAACTGAATAGCACCTTGATTATCACATCTCACCTCTATGGCACCTTGCTCAAATCCGAGCTCCAAGCACAACTGCCGTAGCTATATGGCCTCCTTTGCAGCATGAGTAAGAGCCATATATTCAGCTTCTATAGAAGAAAGTGCTACCACGCTTTGTATCTTGCTCATTCAACTTAGTGCAGCCCCAAATAATGTAAAAATATATCCTCTAGTGGACCGTCTACTATCAATGTCTCCCCCCAATTAGCATCTACATGTCCTACAATATCAAGCCTCTTTCCTTTTTCCGCAACTTCAAAGCACAAAGCAAAATCTGAAGTTCCACGAAGTTACATGAAAACTCTCTTGATAGCATTCCAATGTTCCCTGCCTGGGTTAGACATATACCGACTCAAGACTCCCACTGCTTGAGTTATATCTGGACGCATGCACACCATGGCGTACATCAAACTGCTCACTGCACTTGCATATGGCACACGGTCCATCTCTTCGGCTTCTTCATCCGTCTTCGGGCATTGCTCTGCAGAAAGTTTGGTTCCTAGAGACATAGGAGTATCCACTGGCTTGCAGTCCGACATGTTAAAATTTTTCAACACTTCTTTTATGCACTTCTCCTGTCCTAGCCACAATTTTCGCTTTTGACGATCTCTTCTAATCTGCATACCCAAAATAAAATTCGCCGACCCCAAGTCTTTCATCTCAAACTTCTTGGCCAACAAACTCTTCACTGAATTCACCATCTTCATACTGTTTCCAATTAGTAACATGTCATCCACATACAGTGTAAGAATGACAAATTAATCGCCAACTCTCTTCACGTAAACACAGTGATCTGAATCTGAACGTACAAACTTGAGTTCGAGCATGTACGTATCAAACTTCTGGTACCACATTCTTAACGACTGCTTCAATCCATACAGAGACTTCTTCAATTTGCACACCAGCTTCTCTTTACCTTGAACCTCAAAGCCTTCTGGTTGTCTCATATATATCTCTTCCTCCAAGTCCTCATGAAGGAATGTCGTCTTCACATCCATCTGCTTTACCTCAAGATTATATGCTGCTGTCAGAGATAGAACAAATCTCATCATAGTCGACTCCCTCAACCTGAGAGTACCCTTTAGCTACCAGCCTCGCCTTGTACTTCTCTACAGACCCATCTGGTTTCAGCTTTCGCTTGAACACCCATTTGCAACCAATTGTCTTTCTATCCTTAGGCAATTTACACAAGCTCCATATTTCATTCTTATCCAGTGACTGCATCTCATCTGCCATAGCAAGCTCCCACTGATTTGCATCATCCATAGACCTTGCATCTTTTACAGAACTAGGTTCTTCTCCGATGATGCTCAAAGCATGAAACAAACTCAGAGCACTAAGAGAGTATCTCAAAGGTGCTCTTCTTTCTCGTGTCGATCTTCTGAGAACTGGTATGGTGTACCAATATCTGAGTCTTCATTTGAATCTGCATCTTCAACTTAATTAACCGAGTCCTCTTGATCCGGTTCTGTAACAGACTCAACTGAAGTATCTTGTGCATCCACCTCTGAAGTTTCAAAATCAGAATCTTCTTCAAGCATTACCACTTTCTTAGGTTCATCACGTTTTTGAACTTCAACTTGGGAATGTGATTCACGAAAAACAACATCCCTGCTGTAAACAATAGTCCTTGACTTTCGATTCCACAATTTGTAGCCCTTGACCCCTTCCTTGTATCCGACAAATATGTTCTTCTCAGAATTATTGTCAAGCTTACCCCGCTTTTCCTTGGGTATATGAACATATGCGTCACATCCGAACACCCAAACATGAGACAAATTTGGCTTCTTCCCAAACATTGCCTCATAAGGCGTCTGATCCTTCACTGATGAGGTCGGTGAGCGGTTCTTCAGGTAGTTTGATGTGGCTACAGCTTCTGCTCAGAATTTTTGTCCTAATTCAGCCCAACTCAGCATACATCTGGCCTTCTCTATGAGTGACCGATTTAACCTTTCAGCTACTCCATTCTGCTCAGGTGTATATGGAGTTGTCTTCTGCCTTGCAATACCATTGTCCACGCAGGCTCAAACTTATCTGAACAAAATTCACCTCCATTATCTATACGAAGGACCTTGATCTTGCAGCTCAATTGGTTTTCCACCAAAACTTTAAATTCTCGAAACTTATCGAATACATCTGATTTATTCTTGATAAAATAAATCCAACTATATCTCAAAAAATCATCTATAAAAGAAACATAGTACATGGACCCTCCAATAGATGGAGTCGGAGTTGGTCCAAAGACATCACTATGGATTAGTTCGAGAATTTTCGTTGCTCTTGAACCTGTGTGTTGAAAACTGACTTGGTTCTGTTTTCCATGAAGGCAATGTTCACAAAACTCGAAGCCCACAGAACAATCCGGAACTCCTTCTACCATCTGACTTGATGCTATGGTAGAAAGTCCTTTCTCACTGATATGGCCTAATCTCTGATGCCACAACATAGATGTGCTGTCTTCATCTTCTTTTGCCTCTTCAGAAATAAATCCGCAGCCCACAGATATAGTCTCTCCGAGCAACTTGTACAATGTGCCATAGCGAACCCCTCGCGCAATCACAATAGACCCTCTGACCATCTTGCACGAATCCTTGTCGCAACTGAATATAACACCCGAATCTGTCATTGTACCAACAGATAATAAACTCCTGCTCATAAGTGGTACATGCATCACATTTGGTAGAGTCTTCATCATGCCATCATTCATCCTCAGCTTCACTCTGCCACGTCCAATAATCTGAACTGCAGTGTCATCTCCGAACATGACATCCCCACCATTATACTCCTCATATTCACAAAACCAGTATCTATGATGTGTCATGTGGTATGAAGCACCAGTATCGATGAGCCAGACATCCTTATCTGACTGTACCATATATGCAGAAGCCACATACATATCTCCTGCCTCAGTCTCCTTTTTGTCCGAGGTTGACTCAGCTTCTTTCTTATGAATCGGTTTGTTTTTGCAATCTCGCTTCAGATGACCTCACTCTTGACATCTCCAGCATTGCACCTTCTTATCTTTACTCTTCGAACGCCCACGAGATTTGGATCTCCCTCTCTGATTTTGATTCATTTCTGGTTGCCTTCCTCTGACCGCCAGCGCCTCTTTACCAGAACTTGCCGATCCCTTTCTCCGTATTTCCTCTGATAACAAGGCAGCACATACACTTTCATACGAAAGTTCTTTATCCCCGCCACCAATCACGACAATCAGATTGTCCCATGAATTCGGCAGCGAACAGAGCAATGTTATTGCCTTATCATCATCTTGAAACTTAACACCGATTGATACAAGTTTACTGATCACCGTGTTAAAGTTATAAAGATGAGTAGAAAATGAGTCACCCTCCTGCATCCGAGGATTGTACAATTTCTTCCTCAGAAATAACTTATTAACCAACGACTTACTTTGATATAGGGATTCCAACTTCCTCTATAGATCTCTGACTGTAGGTTCGCTCATTACATTCGTAAGAATTGAATCCGCGAGACAAAGCCGAATCAAACCCTTCGCCTTTATATCAATCCGTTCCCACTCTTCGATCGCCTTTGGATCTGCCTGACTGGAGGAAGCCGTATCTGAAGCCTTCGCTGCATCTGCAGCCGTCGCCACTTCTTTGTCTGGCATCTCCTTCTCGATTGCCGTCCAAAGATCTCGATCACAGAGAAGATCATCCATCTTCATCTTCCAGAGATCAAATCACGTTCAATCAAATTTTTCTATCTCAATCCGCGATCCTCCTAACATCTCGAATAAACTCTAATTTCTCGAACAACCTGTGCTCTAATACCAATTGATGGGAAAATTCGAGAACAAAGAGAGAAGATCGTAGAGATATTGCAGAAAAATAGAGGAGACACACGAATTTACTCAGGTTCACCCTTGAGATGAGGGCTACGTCCTGCAAAGAGGTTCCACTATATCATTTAGGTTTACAGTACACCAGAAAATTAAGCTATTAATAGTCTCTCCAAACCGGGTTTAAAACTCAAACAAACAGAGAAAAAACCTAATCCGAACCACACGGACCGGCTAAACAAAAGTCCAAAATCCGTCTAAGTTTCGAGGCGCTGCCCCCGAACCCCCACCCATTCACCGGCGAGCGGGACCGCCGTCGGGGGGCGGGGCCCCTCGAACCCCCCCTTTCGTTCGTACGCCAGCAATATTGTTAATTGGGTAATACTCAGATTCCCCTAAGCTCACGTGGACGAACCCGATGTGAAAAATAAGGGGCTCTGAAGTATTCACCAACTCCAACAATAATATATAATGTTAAATATATATATATAAACTCATGTACATAAACTTTACTTAAAATGAGTCAGCATAATCTCAAGTTTTATAATCTTTCCGCGTGGCACTCAACCACAAAGGACCATGGACGCTTTGATGGTGCTTGCTGCATGTCATCCCCGTTAATGGTTCTCTTACTACTAGTAATCCTAAATTTCTGCTGTTGTGTTTTACTTTTTTTTTCGGAAGCAACGCGGATCTAATACGATGATAAGAGTTATACACATTTATCACATATTGATATCTCGATTTACTATTGGGTTTGACTAATCTGGTGTCGTTTTAAACAGCATGCTTGAGCTATGACGGATGAGATTTCCATTGAAAATCTTTTACGTTCATAAAAATTTGAAGTCAAAACGTTTACTTAAACAATGAGAAACTATTATACACTCATGGTAACGGGATGTTAGCTTTTCTTTTCTGATCAGTAACACTCATATCTGATCGGTCTCTCCCAGCAGCACAGCAGCAAGCACGTCTTGATTCAGTCCAAGATTTGTTAAGGAACCCATTTGCCCATGTCGTCTGCTGAGGTTCTTCTCTCCGCTCCCAGGGATTGGTATGTTCTGAACATGTTATAGTGTGACGGTCATTGGTCACGGACGATTGGCAGAGCGGCGAAATGGTGCATCCAGAAAAGAGCACAATTGAAAGGGACTTGACTAGGACGGTGCATGAGCTTATAAACAGAGAAAAAGGCGATCCAAAGAGCTCTAATCGGTTAATCACAATATCACATTGGTATTAGTGCGCAAGAGATTTCCTGTGCGAACGATTTTCCAGTGTTTTTTCTTTGCTTCCCGAGCAAACCACAAAATTTTTCTCTGCAATGGAGTGAACAACACTTTCCCGAAACACCCCCTCAACCTTCAGCAACCGTCGGAAGGTCCTTCGCGAACTCACCGGGAGGTGTTTCCTTTTTCGATATCCAAGATTACGATATTCAAGATTGTGCCAGTCCTGTTAATCAACAACAATCGGAATTTTGTGCCAAGATTCATGAGATGTCCTACATAAATTTGTTAGTTCTGAAACTCGTCAAAGAGGCGCATTTGCAGAGGAAGACGATGAACAGTGTGAATTTTTTTTCTTAATAAGTTCTTAATTCTTGATCATATAGATTCCCTGTCAACATATTGTAAATAGTAGTACATTGCTTTAAGTTTTTTTTTTTACGGGCATAATAATCTGTAAATGTTTATAAGAACATTTGTTGTGATATTAATGACTGCATTTTAGTTATTTCATTTTATTAAATTGGATGGAATTATGTTGCCCCGTAGAGTTTATAAATTTTGAGAATCTGCTCTTTTAGCATTTCCTTAAATTTTTCTGTGTATGATGTATATCAATTTATTAAATTAGATTTTAACTTCACATCTTTCTTTTATTATTCACTTCGACACATAATCAAATTCAGTATTTAGAAAAACCCATTATTAATAGTTGATAATTAATGTTATCAATAATTTATTTCTTATTAAAGTGTCTTGCGCAGTGATATTCTAAAATAGTTGAATTTTTTTTATTTCTGCAGTTTATCCATATTTTACAAATATTATTATTAATATCACTATTCAGCAAACGCATTACTTATGTAATATTTTTTTACCTTTCCCTTTCTTTTATCTGTACAATTTTAAATAATCAACGTTTAGTGATTTAAATTGCATAATTTTTTTTATTATAAATCATTCTGTGATCACAGTAAGACAAATAATTTTATGATTAGGACTGGGTGATTTATATTTCTCCTATTCAATAGTTATATAATTGCATACGTTATTTTTTTATGCATGTCACTTGTATTTTGATAATCTCACTACAAGAAAATGACGTATTTCCGATGGATAATTTCTGATGGCCGAAAATTCTTCATAATTTGCGATGAATTTTGCGATCGATTACCTGTCGTTGATTTTTTCGACGGCTCAGACCGTGGAAAATATTTTTTACGGCTTGAACTGTGGAAAGTTCTAACAACTCCAGTTGTGGGAAAATTGTCCCACGGTTCGGACCATGAAAATTTCCCATGTCTCGAACCGTGAAAAAATTTTCATGGTTAGAACCATGGGAAGTTCTTATGGTTCGAACCATGAAAAAGCCGTGGGAAATTCTCACGGTTTGAATCGTGGGAAAAGTTTTCCACGGTCTAACTCCTCAGAAAATAAAAAATTCTGCCCTTCGCTTTTTTTTTCTTTTCCCGCTTCTTCCTTTTTTTATTCACCCTCTCCCTCTCTCTACCTCATTCCCTCTCTCCTCTCTCTCATCGTGGCGGCCATCTCCCTCCTTTAGCGATCGGTGCGGCCTTCCCTCCTTCCCTCTCTCTCTTAGGCAACGGGCCCGACGACCCTCTATCTCTAGCCCGTGGCCAAATTGGCAGTCTGGCGGCCGGGATCAATTGTCCGCGGGTGGCCGATGCGGCTCGCGAGTTTTTTTTAATATTTGTAAAATTTTTCTGACAACGAAAAATCATATATCTCCGACGGTTCAAACCGTGAAAAGTTTCCAAGGGCTGAGCCGTCGAAAACATTTTTCGTGGCTTCAGTCGTGGGGAAGTTCCCACGGCCACTGTGGGAACTTCTGATGGTTATGATAGAGCCGTCGAAAAATGCATGCGACGAGCAAATTTTCGACAGATTACTTCCATTGAAAAATTCGTGGGAAACTCACATTTGCAACAGTTTTTTTGACAATTTCCGACTGCTAAGGCCGTCAAAAATAATGATTTTTCACGTCTACTTTTAATCCCTCCACACTAGTATCTTCAAGAATTTTTTTTTTGCAATCACTGGTCCACTGTTATTTTTTATTTATCTTTGCCAAATTTTATTATTTTGTAGATTAATTGCTTAGCTTAAATTGGAGTAATTCAAAATAAGGTTAATTACTCTATTTAGAACATACCTTTGTACTACCTTTTTATCGTTCTAGACTTATTTCTTGATTCGTATTTTTTAGTCATTCTAATATTCTTAAAATCAATTATATTTATTTGTGGCTCATTTTTTTGTCATAATTCTTATATCAACTTTACCTAGTAAATCAATTTGTTATTTGTGCATTTATTTATTAAATCTTAGATAGATTTCTTCTTATAAAAATTGTTATCTTTCTTTAAATTTTAGAAAATGACTTCAAAGTTGTTTGCAATGAAGCTGAAAAAACTTGAATGCCTAAATGACGTGAATTATGATATGTGGAGTCGCAAAATCAAGTATGAACTTATGTACGATAACCTTGATATGGATATTGAAAATAATTGTCATATGCTTTCCGAGAACGCCACACCAAAACAAATCGAGGTTCACGAGAAAGCACATGATAAGCAGAAGAGAGAAGATAAGAAAGCAAGATCTTTCATGTCAATGCACATGGAAGATAATTTGATAAGGGTAGTTGAATCGCAAAAAATAACACATGATCTATGGATGACTATAAAGGCTAATATGACTCTAAAACTGATGTGAATATTCAGTTGTTGTTGCACAAATATAACTTGTAAAATGAAAGAGTCAGAAAATATGATAGATCATGTCGATGGTGTTTTACTAAAGACTTAGCGACAACTAGTATGATGATTCTTGAACCCTTACAAGTTGCAACCGTGTTGAATAGTCTTCCTCCTAGTTTTGACATGGCTGCCACAATTTTGTGACTTAATGGAAGTATTAAGTCAATTTCTCAGCGCAATTGACCATTGAACAAGACTTGACCAATAACAAAAGAAAAAAATGAAGTCTCCGAAGTAGAGGAAGACGAAGATGAGGTGAATGCCACTATCACTACAAAAAGCTTGGTCCAAATAAGAACTCAAAGGGACAACGTGAAAAGCAGCTGCGAGGAGCCTATTATGCCTGTGAAAAGTTCGACACTTCAAGTCGAACTGCACCAAGACAAATGAGCTGAAACGAAAAAGCCAAGATAAGAAAGGCAAGAAACCCAAATTCGCTGGTGTCATTGAATGCAACGCTGCAAATACTAACTCAATGGGATGGTGGATCTATTCAGAAGCGACCCGCCATATTTCCAAGACCAAGGAGGGAATGACTAACTTCAAAGAATTGAAGAAGGGGGAACAGAGAATATACATGGGCAACAATACCTGCCTTGATGTGGAAGGTGTGAAAAATTACATATTGGATTTGAGAGATTGCATCTTAACTCTTAATGATGTGCTATATGCTCCTGGTATCTCGTCTCTATTCTCATACTTCTGAAGAAGAATTTTGAAGTTAGGTTTTATAATGGTAGGGTAACTATTGTCGGGATGTTTGTTCCCGGACATGATTTATTTTGCCTACCTATTGTGATTAAAAATATATCAATGAATGTGGATGTCATTTGTGATTATTCTGTATGTGAATATTCTGTTACGATCTTTGGGATCACCGATTAGGACATCCAGAAAAGGCAATGATAAAACAAATTATAAGAATGAACCTAGTTACTAGAATTTCGAGTGCAAGAACATTGCCTTGGGAACATTGTTGGATTAGAAAAATAACTCAAAAGCCATTTTCAGAGGTAATAAGGTCAAAGAAATTGTTAGGATTAGTTCAGTCTAACATTTGTGGTCCTCTTAAAATAATGACACACAAGAATAAGAAATATTTTATCACATTCATTGGTGATTTTTCAAGATTCTCCTATGTCTATCTCTTGGACAAGAAGTTGAATGCCTTTGAAGTATTCAAGAGATATAAGATGGAAGTGGAGAAGAAATTGGAAAGACCAATTAAGACATTAAGGATAGACGTAAGAGAAGAATACACCTCCCAAAAATTTAATAATTATTGCATTCAGGAAGGTATTAGTAGGCAAACTACAATGCCATATACGCCACGACAGAATGGTGTGGCAGAAAAAAAAGAATAGAACATTTATGAATACAATAAGGTATATGTTGTCCCACTCAGGTCTCCCTAAAAGTTTTTGGGGAGAGAGAGAGTATTAACTATAAATAACATACAAAATAGAATTTTCACAAAGTCGGTAAAAATCACGTCATATGAATTATCAAATGGTAGGAAACTTGATATAGGTCATCTCCGAAAATGAGAATGTAAAGAGCATGTTCTAGTTCCAAAGTCAGTTGAGGAACAAACTTGACTTTAGGACGTTGACATGCATGTTCATCGGATATAGTCAACAATCTAAAGGGTATAGATTCTTCCATAGAGAAAAATGGTTAATTGAAAGACGCGATGCAATATTCCTTGAAAATGAAAATGAAGAAGAGAATAATAGACCTCTGATTATCTGTGGGGACAATGAAGTGGACTCCGAGGTACCAATGGTGGAAGAAGATTCTATACAAGATGTAGATCCTTTGGAAGAAGTGCGTTGACCCATACAACCCATGAGTATAATCGGCAACAAGAGACTTAGAACACGACTCGCACATTTTCATGAGTATATTCTGTAAGAGTGTGAGGCTTCATGTTACTCCATGGATCTTGATATATAGGATTGTACAGATCCAATTTCATACAATAACACGATGGCTTCGGTTGAGTCAGAATCATAGATGACCACCATGAGAGATGAAATTGACTCTATTAATCAGAATATGGGAACTATATGATTTTCCAGAAGGTCAGCAAGGCATAGGGTGCAAATGAGTATTCAAGAAAAGTATCGAGTGAATGGTACTATTGAGAACCACAAAGCAGATTAGTTGACAAGGGTTTTTTTCAGATGAATGTTAAGACTACCTTCCTTAATGGAGAGTTGAGTGAAGATATATATATGTGACAACTCGATGATTTTCAAGTGGAAGGTCAGGAGAATATGGTTTATAAGCTGAAAAAGTCATTGTATGACTTGAAACAATGATCGTGTCAATGGTACCGAAAGTTCCATATGACAGTCATTCAATTTGATTTCCTCATAAACAAATTGGATCATTGTACACATCAAGAATACTGGGAGCAAGTTTATTATAATGTCGTAGATGACATTTTGCTAGCCATAAATGATGTCACAATGCTTAATGAAGTAAAAAAAAGTTAGTAAGGAATTTGAAATGAAGGACGTGGGAGAAGCTTTGTATGTCCTTGGAATTCAAATTACTTGAGATAGAAGCTCAAGGACATTGAGCTTGAGTTAAGAACAATATCTGAATAAGATATTGGAAAGATTTGGAATGCAGAATAGCAATCCAGTATCAACACCTCTCATTGTTAGAAAAAGGCTTAGCAAGAGTCAATGTCCTAATTCAGAACAAAAATCTTAAGAGGTGCCATATGTGCAAGCTGTGGGGAACTTGATGTATGCTATGTTGTGTACAATGCTTGATTTGGCTTATCCAGTAAGCTTGGTTAGTAAATTTTAAAGTAATCCCGAGATGACACATTAGGAAATCATAAAAAGAATTATACGATATTTGAAAGACACTACACAATTGAAACTAACATATCAAACTGATACATTTGAAGCTGCAGGTTATTCGGATGTGGATTTCAATGGAGATATTAATGACCAAAGATCTACACAGGGTCACTTATTTTTTATGAGTAGTGCAGTTATTTCTTGGAATAGCAAGAAACAAGGATGTATGGCGAGACACACAAGAAGCTGAATATATAATCTGTAGTATGACAATCACTCATGCGGTATGGATCAAAATTTTCCGTATGGAATTTGGACTCAATCTATGTAGTGGACCACTGCTGATATATTGTAATAACACTAAATTGCTCCAAAGGAAAATATATAGATATCGAATATCACTATATACAAGATATAGTGAAAAAGAAATAAGTGACCATAACTTATATGCCTACTAGTGACATGTTAGCTAATTCTCTTATCAAGAAAATTACAGCAGGAATATTTATTAAAATTGATTTAATGAGACTCATAATATTTGAGTCAGAATTGCTATGGTTTAAGGAGAGTGTCCATGGCAAGTTGGTTCAAGTCAAGAAAGAATCTGACTAAGAAAGGAATGAAACATAGAGATAGAGGCATACTATATAAGAGATTGCTAGCAGGGATCATTTCCCAGTTTCATCCTTTACTTGACTTGGGAGTATCGAGGGTCAATTCAGCATGTCACAAATAAGAGTGAGGCTAGATCCATAGAAGATAGAGAGAGATCTGAGAAGATGATGTTTGCTCTTGCTCGGGCTTCTTACCTAGCATATTGCCTTACAATCTTCATAAATTATGAACTTCGAGGTAGCATCTCCATATCCCACAAATAGTGTGAGTATCGAAGTCGCAAATTGCACTACACGAATAGTGAGAGTATCGAAGTTGCAAATTGTACTACACGAATAGTGGGAGTGTCGAAATTGCGTAACCAAAATGGTCAAGTGGGACATGTTATAATGTGACCATTGTTGGTCACGGATGATTGCCAGAGCAACCACCGACGAAGCGGTGCATCCATTCATCGCGATTGGTTGTCGGAGGAGGTAATCACCGGCGAAATGGTGCGTCCATTTACCAGAAAAGGGAGCAGTTAAAAGGAGGCGGACTAGGACAATGCATGGGCCTATAAACAAAGGAAAAGGCCGTCCATGGATCTCTAATTGGTGAATCACAACATCATGGAACAGGTTAGTAGCATCACTTTGTTATGACTAGTTAATTGATATTGGTATATAAGGTTTCAATGAAGATATTGATGGAAAGGTTCAAATAATTTTCTATAACTGCATGTATATGAGAAAATAATAATAATAATAATAATAATAATAATAATAATAATAATAATAATAATATAGAACAGCTTAGCAGTTATTTCAGTTTGTAGTGTGGTGTTCTTTGTATTCCTGTTAATTCTACATCAGTATCTTTGCTTTCATGAACCTTTGTTTGAACAATTCTTTCTCATTAAATCCTCTGGACGTTGCCTCTCCACAAATAAATTTTAATTGCGTTTGGATCTAATTTTTTTTCAATAAATTAAATTTCCTTTGGATCTGTGTCACTGTGCTGATTCTTAGCCTACTAGTTCTGCAGGTTTCCAATGCACAGTTGCACTTGACCATTACACAAATTCCTTTTATTAACTGTTATTTATGAAGGTCATATTATCACATATGAATGTTGAAATAAAAAAATTAATTCATCCTCTAACAAAAATAAAATGTTAGAAAATTTATTTATTTTTATATATTTTATCACTTTGTCTTAATCTTAAATAAACATTAATAATTACGCCCATAAATTATAAGTTATATATTAATTTATATATATTCAAGATCAAAGTAAAGAAAGATATATATATATATATATATTTGAATAGCTATCTGGTTCCTTTATTAATAAATAATTATTAACTTTGATATGTGTAATTATATTAACTATCAATAAATATGTGCTCATAAGTATTTTACTTGAATATATTTTTATATTATCTATTAACATCCAGTTCGATCATTCCAACTAATTCAAAATTTATTCTAAATCGATGTACGGTCCAAGGTTTACAATATTGGTTGTTCCTAAACAGAAAGTGGTTATGGAACTTGCAATCTTTTCGATAAGTTCTTTGTTCCACTTAATAAGTTCATGTTCCATACTTTGAATGTCATGTT
Organism: Pontederia crassipes; assembly: GCA_030549335.1. NCBI lineage: Eukaryota > Viridiplantae > Streptophyta > Magnoliopsida > Commelinales > Pontederiaceae > Pontederia > Pontederia crassipes. The sequence continues at coordinate 36,144,701 of CM060197.1, read as the reverse complement.
GATGCATCATGAGGCTATATAACTTGAAGGAATGGACAAGTTCTTAGTTCCACCAAATAAGTTCACATTCAATTCTTTAGATCTCATATTGATGCTTCATGAGGTTATCGACAAGTTCTTTATTCCACTAAAGAACTTCACGCTCCATCTTTAAATCTCATGTTGATGTAACACGAGGTTAGTGACAAGTTCTTGCTCCACTGGATATGCTCACATCCAAGCTATAGGGTGCAAGGTTTATTATTTGAAATCCTTGTTCCACTGGGGACTCGACTTTGTTTCTTGGAGGCTTGGCCAGCATTGGAAGGCCTTCGCCGATGCAAGGAGCTTCAATTCATCCATGTTTGACTTGAGTTGGATTCTCTTATCATTGTCAGAATCAATAATAAGGAGATCGGACGCCCCCGAAAGCTTTGGACTCTAATGGCAAACTTAATCAAGCTATCCAAATTGTTTACCTTTTTTAGGGTAGTCAATCATCGCTGTCTGGGAAGCGATACTGATGGCCCAACCCGCATGACATTAATGATTATATGCATTGTCCACGTTGGAGGTTGGCTCACCATCGAGCCAAACTAATTTGATAAGTTCGCCCCATGTCATTTACCTTCTTCAAATCTGTTCATTGTTATAGAGAATTCAATTATGTAGTCGGCAAACTCGCAACCATTTTCAACTTAGCATTTGTTGATGCTTTTCGAGAGAATGATCCTCCTTTTGTTCTCCAATTTTTGCAACATGATGTATCAAAGAATATATTAATAGATAATGCACTTTACTTTAAAAAAAATGTTCACATCCCATCTTTTGGGGTAAATTGCATGAATGGTCCTCCAACTTTGAGTCGATTTTCAATTGGTCCCCCAACTTCATTTTATAATCAGAACGTCCTCCATCTTTCATTTTCTTGCACGCTTAGTCCTCCTGACCGGTGATAGTGGGTTTCCCGGTTGCCTTACTTACATGGCGGATTTTCTCTTTCCTCCACGTTATTTTATGCCCGCCGCATCATTATAAAAATAAAAAAATGGATGAAGTTTTCACGTCATTAAAAAAATTTAAAAATAAAAAAATAAGGAGTGAGAGGAGATAGAGGAGGGGGACGACCGCTCCCCTCCTCTCTCTCCAGCACGAGAGCTCGAGCTCCGCACGCTGGAGCTCGAGTAGAGCTGCGGGAGAGAGAGGGAGGGGGGCGGTCGCCCCCCTCCTTCTCAACTGGAGAGAGAGAGGGGGGCGACCGCCCCCCTCCCTCTCTCTCTCGCGCTGCGGGAGATAGGAGGGGGCTCGCCCCCCTCTGCTCGAGCTCCGGCGTGCTCGAGCTCGCCGGAGCTCGAGCTCTCATGCTGGAGAGTGCCCCTCCTCTCTTTCCTCTCACTCCTGATTTTGTTTTAAATTTTTTAATGACGTGGAAACTTCATCCATTTTTATTATTTTTTTAATTTTTATAATGATGTGGCGGACATAAAATGATGTGGAGGAGAGAGAAAATCCGCCACGTAAGCAAGGCAATCGGAAAACTCACTATCACCGGTCAAGAGGACTAAGCGTGCAAGAAAATGAAAGATGAAAGACGTTCTGGTTATAAAATGAAGTTGAGGGATCAATTGAAAATCGACTCAAAGTTGGAGGACCATTCGTGTAATTTATCTCATCTTTTGGATCTCATGAGGTTCTTTAACTTGGAGGCATCGACTTCGACTATCGAAGATACACATTTTTCATGCAAGATCTAATCATGCTAACTTTTTGGCAACTAAAAGGGTGTGTTTGGCATTGGAAAGTAGGGCTAGAACTTGCACTATTCCCAAAAGTTCACCTAAAGATGTAAGGAGTGCGTTTGGATGGTAGAACTTAAGTTTTTATTAGTTCTCGAGAAATAATTGATTAGATGGAAAAGTTTAAATTTAGTGTTTGGATGAAAATGTAATGATAGGGATTTAAAAAGTTGATTTGATAGATAAGTTTTAGTGAGTTTGGATAAAAAGTAAGAAAAAAATTAAATTTATTATTTTAGGAGGTATTAAATTATAGTAAATAAAAATACTATGCATTATTTATAATATTGATTACTAGCATATAAAAAATACTATATGTTAGTATTAATTTAAAATTTATTAAAAAATAAGTTGTGTCATAATATAGTAATATTAATTTTGGTTAAATTGTTTTATATTCTATTAATATTATAATTTATGTAAATAATATCTTAAGATCCAAATATGATATAAATTGAATTATTTTAATTTTTCTTACAGACAACTAAAAAATTTAATTAATAAAATTATATTATAATAATTATAATATTATACATAAGATTTTACATTAATTTTATTTAATTACTATTATAATACAATAAATACAATGATCATGTTTATACTAATTTAGTTACAATTATAATTTTATTATAAGAGCCCGCCATCGCATATGTAGAACTGTCGTGCCCACCTCTAGCACAAATGCCAAAACCATCTTGATCCGTTGATCCAAGTTAGCAATCGCTTAGACTCAAATGGGGTTCCGAGATCTATCAGCTATGAGTTAGTTGGCATGACGCGCGACTTTCAATTGACAAAAGCGAACAACATAGCGCTAGCGCCCTTAATACTAAGCAAAATATTATAACTAATTATAAAATGTTTAGTTATTAGATCCAAGTAAATTTATTTATAATAGTATTCTAATAATATATTACTAAATAAATATATCATTAAACTAAATAATATTATATAGGGTTATTTCCTCCAACCACCTCTACCCCCCCTCCCATTCTCTCTCGCCGCGCGTGAGGGAGAAAAGGGGGGTCGACGCCCCCTGAGCGAGGTCGCCGGCCTATGGGGGGAGCCCCCCTCTCCCTTCCCCCCCCCCCCCCCCCCCCCCCCCCAAGCCATGTCTTTTCCTTTTTTAAATTATTTTTTATATTTTTATTATATATTATTTTAAGCACAAATAGACTAACACTTGCAGGGGTATAATGGACTTTTCATAAATGCAAAAAATTAAAGATAATCAAGAAGTTAATAGAATTGGATGAAATGATCAAATTGAAAAAATCATGATAGTTTAAGGACTCAAAAAATGATTTGGAGTTAGATTTGGAAAATCGTAATAGTTTAGAGGTGATTTGAGGAAATAACCCTATTATATATATAATATTATTAAACTAATTAATATATTATATATATTTTTTTAAAAAAAAAAGGTAAAACTTGAGTTCTTGCTTCAAGCAACTCAAGAGCTTGAGTTCTGGTTACGTGATACTTTGACCAGAACTTGGTGTCAAATTTTGATTCTAGTTCCCACAATCAAAGAAAAAAATTGAATTAGAACTAAAGTTCAAGTTAAAGGTGCACGTGACACCAAATTTCAAAACTTCAATTCTTGCATCAAGCAAGAACCCAAGCAATAACCATATTTTTTTTATTTTTACATAGTTTATATATATATATATATATATATATATATATATATATATATATTATTAGAAAGCTATTACAAATAGATTTGTTTGGATCTCATAATTAAAAATATTTTATTAATTAGTTCTAATATTTTATGTAGTGTTATAGTATAACAAAATTAATAAAAAAATTCATATTAATTAACTGGATTAATGTAAACAATATAATTGTATTTATTGTATTATAATATTAATTAAATAAAACTAATGTAAAATCTTATGTATAATATTAAATTTATTATAATAGAATTTTATTATAAATGATCTAATTTATACTATATTTGGATCTTAAGATATTATTTACATAAATATATTATTAATAACATATAAAAACTTAATAAAAATTAATATTAATATATTATGATGTAACTTATTTTTAATTAATTTTAAATTAATAATTATGTATAATATTTTTTACATGCTAGTAATTATTATTATAAATACATAATACTTTTATTTACCATAATTTTATTCCTCATAAAATAATAAATTATATTTGTATCCAAACACTCACTAAAACTTATCTATCAAAACAATTTTTTAAATTCTCATCATTGCATTTTTCATTCAAACACTAAACCTACACATTTTTTTAGAAGGAAAAGAATGACCACCAGAGTTGTGGATGTCATCCGTGTATATATATATATATATATATATATATATATATATATATATAAAGTATACAAATGTAATAACGCTGAGAGATGATAAGAGAAATCTCCAAGCTAACCAAAACTCCATTCCAGGATAAGAACGGAGATGTGGTATACAACACGCTCAGACTGGCAGCTCTCTCCACAAAAAATGATCCGGCCACAAAGGCCGTCAGTGGCGCTTTCCAACACTGTCTCTGAGTCCCCGAAATGTTTGCCACATGGTCTCTCAGTCTGAAGAAAGGAGGCTCGCGACACTCGTCTGCTACCATATAGCCTAGGATGTCAAACAACTAAAGAATAGGTGGGGGATGTCCTCCACTTACTCGCCACATAGTACGCATGATATGTCACTATGTGGTGCCCATATCGCCCTGCAACTCGTGGTGAGAAGTCGACTGCGCCGCAGAAGTCAAGTAAAAATCTTGAACTTTAGCGACATTTGAGTTCGTCAAATGAATCTGCATTTAGTCGTGAAATCCTCCAGCAAAGTGATGGTGGAGAGGAAGCAGATGTAGAGACTCCGTGTGGAGAAAGACTCTGATAGACATACCCATCCGTCCATCCTGAACCGGTCCGGGCGTAGACCTACTAGTTAAGGGCCAAAAACTCTGTGAAGCGTTGATCAGATAGGTGCGATTTGAAATCGGGTGACCAAGCGCCAGAGCCCTCCCTTCTCTGTCCAGGTCTCTGCTACCGTAGCCTCGGAAAATGTCGTCAGACCTAGAGGCGAGGGAAAGCCTTTGCAAGTGAGTCTCCAAGGGACCAGATATGCTGCCAAAAGGAGAAGGAAGAGCCGAGGGAAGGAACCATGAGGGAGCGGGCCCGTTGCGCCGTAGCTGCTACTCCTCTCCAAAAGGATGAGGCTCCGCGAGGTAAGATGGTCTTCAACTCCCAGGATAGGTCCCGACTATAGTAGGTAAAGAAGATCATGCGCCAAAGACTATCCTCTGACTCCATTATCTATCTGAACCATTGGGTTAGGAGAGCTCAGTTGGCGCACCAGAGATCCCGAACCCTCAAGCATCCCTGGGAAGTGGGCCGACAGATGCTGCCCCAATCGACAAGGTGAACTCCATGATGCTCAGGGCCCACGAAGTGGGCCGACAGATGCTGCCCCAATCGACAAGGTGAACTCCATGATGCTCAGGGCCCACGGCCTTGTCAGAAAAAATTGCTCCTTAGTGATTCTAGTTGTCTGAGTACTTGAGCCGACAGTGGTATAACTGACATATAATATGTCGGTAGCACCGAGAGTATCGATTGTAATATATTGAGATGGCCTCCGTGTGAGAGAAGACGTGAGCTTCAGCCATAAAGTATATGCTCCATGCACTCGATGACCGGAGTCCACTCTCTGAAGGTGATGTGGCGGTCAAAGAGAGGAAGTCCCAAGTAGATGATCGGGGTGTGGAGCTGGGTCGCGCATCAATTTGCGTCATCAGTAGCCATGCCAAAGGGGATGAATGATGACTTGGCATAGTCGATCTAAAGGTCAATTGCCGCACTGAATAGATCAACGAGAATTGCAACTCGACGAGCCTCCTGCTCTGAGTCCTCAATGAAGAAGACTATGTCGTCCGCATATTCGAGGAGGGGAACGAGTCTCCTGGCGAAGCCACTGAAGAGGCCCGCCTCGCAGGAGGTCTGGGTGCATCTGGCGAGTGTGTCCACTCCTAAAACAAACAACATGGGGGCTAGGGAGCAACCCTGTCGGACCCCTCTTTGTGGCTGGACCCACTCCCCTGATCGTACCCAGTTGATCAGGATCGAGAAAGAAGTAGAGGTGATGCACCTCTTCATCTATGTGATTCAGGTCATTGGGAAGCCTCTGACCTATAGGGCATGTCATAATAAAGACACTGTATCATAAGCTTTGGAAAAGTCGACCTTTCATAAGAAGGCATGAGAGGTGGTCCTCCTCCACGGGACGATGATCTCTTTAGCGATGGACCCGCCTTGTATAAAAGTTGACTGTGCAAAATGTACCAATACTGGGAGTGCCTCACGAAAATGATTCGCCAAGACCTAAGCCACCATGAGATAGATGGCATTAGATAAAGTAATCGACCGAAAGTCCTCATTCTGCTCTAGCGGGGAGCGCTTCGGAAGTAGGAACAACATGAATCGGTTAAGACGCTCAAAGCCTCGATTCCAATCTATGAACTTCCGAATCACTGCAACAATGACCAAAACTCTTTATAGAAGAAAAGTGGGAAATTCATCTGGGCTAGGGGCTGCCTCACCATTGAGGTCCCAAAGGGCCTAAAAAATCTCATCCTCCGTGATTGTTTGTACTAGCAATGATGACCATGTGTCGGTGAATCAGGGGATATCACCAGGGGCCCACCGCCATGGGCCCAGTGACTGCCTCCGAGATGTGGCATGGAAGTATGAAGTGATGGACTCCCCAATACTCTCGTGATAAGTGATCTGCTGCCCCTTATCACTAACTGCTCAATCTTGTTAGACCGCTACCTCCACTAGGTTTTCACTATTCTCTCCTTCATCTGTATAGTCTCTTGTGTGCATCTGTGCTCAACCACCTTTGAATATGTGAGATGACAGGAGTCCTCCATGTGGTCCATCCAAGCAATTATCCCAAGGGCGTCCATCCTATGAAGGGCCCGATCCTCCCTAATCTGTCGACGATGCTGATAGAGGAAAGAGCGCAGGCTGGATAAGCGGGTCGCCAGTGTCCTGGCTACGGAGTCCGATGGCACCACCCTATGCCACTGGTCCTCTATTACCTGTCAAAAGTCTTCTTCCATAAGTGTTCAAAGCGGAAAAGGGAGCGTTGTGCTTGATCATCATTGGACCTCAACAAGAGGGAAGTGTGGTCTGAGAATAGTCGATCAAGAACTTGGACATCTGCCAACTGATGTGCCTCTGCTAGCTCTAGTGAGCCAAGAAAATGCTCAATCCTCGATTTGACAGATGATGCAGATGTGCTCCTCCGTGTTAATCTATAGTAGGGATGACATAAACCGTCATATAAAACTCAGCCCTCCACTCTATCATATATATGACATAAACCCTAACTTTTCTCTCTCTTTCTACTTTTTCCTAACTTTATCCTCTCGACTCCTGAACCCTCTCTCATCTCAAGCTGTCGCCCATCTTTGCATCCTAAACAGACGACATCGACCCTCACGATGACCGCGACATCAAGGATCTCACAGTAGCTTCCTTTCGTGCGGATCTAGGGCGGCGCTCATCGGACGCGGGATGAAAGCGGGGCTCGCGTCGGCTCGAGTCCACGACACTCACAGCCGACAGTGATGATGCAATCACAATCTACATGATGCTCGTGATGAAGAAGGTGGTGCTGCTCAATCTAGGATGGATGACGATGCTCAACCTAGGAGGACGGCGGTGCTCGCTAAAGAGGAGGAGGCAACGCTAGAGGGTGGTGGTGGCGGCTTCGACCTCCATGACTTTGGCGGACTTCGATGTTCGTCCCTAGCGAGGAGGGGGCAGCGCTTGTGACGACCACCGACCGGACGCAGCCTCTACGTCCTCCAACCTCCACCTCTATGCAGCGCTCCACACTAACGACGACAGCCGACCAGACGTTAGGGTGCGGTCGGAGCTGGGGTGCGGAGGGCGACGCAGTCGGCGGAGCCAATGAAGGGATGATGCTGGTTTTTTTTTCTATTTTTTATTTAATATGAAATTTTCTATTCTTAACATTCTAAAGTTGTATATATGCTTTGGGTCTATTTGGAAGTATTTGTTATTGTCAGTGGTTACATTATTGTGAGATTTGCAAGAGACAATGCAAAAATTAGTTTGAGCAAGAATTAGTTTGTGATATAAATTTACTCTTGCATTAAAAGTTCTAAATGTAGCTGAGTATCATGAACTAGGAAAATTTGGTTATTTTTAATTTTTTCATATTTTTTAATAAAAAATCAGAGAATTGGGTCTCTGCGGGGATTCGGGCCCCACGGGGATCGGGGCGGGGAATAAAATTCCCCTCGGATCGGAGATTCGGGGCAGGGTCGACGGCGCAGGCCAGTTGGCAGGGTCAAGGCGGGGCCACTGCTATCCCTCCCTCGACGTCTGATGGGTCAGTCCTTCATGTCAAGGTGATATTAAAGTCTCCATTGATCAGGCATTGAGCATTTGGGAGCTGGGTGTGTGCCTCTCGAAGGTCCTCTCATAAGATGCTGCGCAAGGATGGCAAACAAGGCCCGTAGACACAGGAGAAGAGGTAATCAATGTCATTCCCCGGCCTCCACAAATGAGTCATCATCGGAAATTAAGCCATCCAAGAGTACTACTGATAAAAGATCCGGCCTCCAACTAATAATGCAATCTCCTGACTTCCCTACTACATGTAGTAAGAGATGCTCAGACATGCGGGGGGCCCCAATCTGGGCTCAAATCCCCAAACTGCAATCCATCATCTTGGTCTCCTGAAGGATGGTCACATCCACCTCCCTCTCTCTAAGGTAGTGGCCCAAGGTCTATCGCCTCGCAGGGTCAGTTAATCCCCGCACATTCCATGTAAGAACTTTCATCGGATCACTGAATCACTCCCCTGACTAAGTGGACCTCCAACCACTTCGGATCGAAGATAGAGTGGACCTCCAACCACTTCGGATCGAAGTCAAGCTCGACGATGCATGTGGCTTAATCCTATTGTGTCTGCCATGAGATCGGCCTCCTCCTCATCATAGCATGGTAATAGGCCTGCCGATACAGGTGATGCTGTTGGGCATGGGGTTCCTATAGGTGGCAGTGACATAGAACGATGACGATGATGCCGATCTCGATTGTCGGACTTGGAGGTCTCGTGAATAACTGAGTGAAGGTCGATGGTCGGCGATCCCAACGTCTCCAGCCTCAGCACTAGTAGTGGGGGTGAGTCCGGTGGTAAGCATGGTGGCAACAAACTAGAGGTAGCAATGGTGCGTCTTCGCCTACAATGGTAGTGGTGAGTAGCCGATCTGAATGAGGGTGCGGTCTTGACGATGGAGACGACGGGATGATATCTGATTGTCGGAGGGATGTCGGCGACCACCGGACAGAAGAGAGCGGAGGGGGTTGGGGTTCAGCGCTCCGACTTGTTCTCAAGAACGTGAGTATGACAGCTCGGACTAGGCTCGGTTGGCACCGGTTGGTTCCGATGGATGAGGGGTTCACAACTATGCAGCACCCCCTCTGCATGAGTTTCATGGTTGTGCCACAACGGGCTCCCTGAGGTGGTTTCACGGTAGCACCTTGATATGACCGTGCGATGAGCCATTATTGGTTCAATCGTGCGATGTCCCTATCTGTTGTTATGATCGTGGGACATGTTTCAGTACGATCATTGCGAGCAGGCGACACCCCATCACGCCCGTGCGATATGCCATTCTCTAGGTCCATATTTACGGACGGCGTACGTTGTCCTATTCATATATGGACGGCATTTGTATTATTGGTTTGATCGTGCGATGACCAACTCTCCGTTGTTACGATCGTGGGACATGTTTCAGTACAATCATTGAGAGCAGGCGACACCTCCATCATGTCCGTGCGACACGCCATTCTCTAGGTCCATATTTTCGGACGGCGTACGTTGTCCTGTTCATATATGGACATCATTTGTATTTGCTGTCCGTGTCGTCTGCAACGGCGACAACAGGCGCTGGCCGAGGAAAAGAAATAGAGATTTATTCTTAGATATTCTCTACACGGTTCTTATAATTTTTATTGAAACATAATTGAGCTGATCATGCTCATGGTTTTAGATATTTTTTTCCACTTTATTTACATTTATTATCATTCTCATGATTCTTAAATTTAAAGTCTTTGAAATACAATTATAATAATAATTATCTATGTGCGATCTACTTCATAATTTTAATGGTATGTAATTTGCAAATTATCACAATCTCACTTAATCAGTTTACCACAAAATCGAAGACCAAATCCATAAGTAAATATTAACTTTTATGCTTAAATTTCAATATTTTAAGTTATTTTAATTTTTTTATATCATTATAAAATTATGCAGTTAATAATTTTTAAAATAATTGAAATTACACAACCTGTGATCTTTTTTTATAATATAAAGCGAAAACGAAGACACCTCTATCAGAAATCTGAAATCTACTTCCCCCCAAAGTTCTCCTCTATCAGAAAGAATGATATTCTTGTCATCCTAAACTTTAAAATTGGATCATACCCTTTCACTTACCTTGGCATTCATATCTCATATAAGTATATCCCTGCAAAATCACAAAGATTAATGGATAAATTTACTAAGAGATTAACTGGAAGGAAGCATACTCTCCTCAATTAGGCTGGCAAAGTTGTCCTTATAAATTTTGTCATTAATTCTATTTCTGTGTATGCTCTCAGTTCATCCTTCATTGCTAATGGAGTTATATCTGCAATTGAAAAATATAATAGATCCTTTTTTTAGCCCTGGTGGGGATAAGCATGGTACTCACTTGCTAAATTGGGAAACTGTCCAATTGCCAAACCTTTGTTGGGGGGGTATTAAAAATTTAAGGCACATCCGCACTTCCTTGTTAGCCAAAAGATCTTTGGATCTCCTAAACAACAAGAACACTCCTTTGGTTCATCTTGTAATTCAGAAATATGGGAGAGTTCACCCCTGGTCTCTGCCCTCTCACCAAAACCCTGCCTGGTGTTGGAAAGCCATTATGTCTGCCCTAAATAACATTAAGCTTGGCATCATGATTCAGATTGGAGATGGGAAAAGTACCTCTGTTTTTAATGATCCTTGGATCTTTCCTGTGCCCTTGGCCTGGATGCCCACATATATAAATGTCAACCTTTATCTTCCTAGCTTAAAGGTAAGTAATCTTATTGATGATACTGCTGGAACTATGCTTTGCTTGCTGAGATGTTTGGCCCGGATTTAATGAATTGCATTTTTTCTGTTTATTTGCCTGGCACTGTCTGTGATGATTCCTAACTTTGGACTATGAATACTCAAGGTATTCCTCATGCTAATTCTATGTATAGATTCATTGTGGACAGATCTTTACCATCGACTCTGCTTGGACGGTCTCCTGTGAATCACCTTTTGCCTACTTTGCCATCCTGGAATCTCCTATGGCAGTTAAATGTTGCTCCAAAATTAAAAATTTTCATTTGGAAAATGCTGCATCATAAACTCCCTACTTCGGTTGGGATAAATCCTTTGTGCAAATTTTGTGGTTCTTGCACTGAATCTGTATCTCATCTATTTTTTAACTATCCTTTTTCTTATTGTTTCTGGTCTATTGCACAAGCTGGGCTCAAGTTTACTTTTGAACTGCAGCACGTTTGGTCCTATGGATCCTGGCTTGCCGAGGGCTCAAACTTGATTCCTAGTTCAAAATTAAAATTGAGATCTTTTATAGCTTATTGTTTCTGGGTCTGTGGTGTGCTAGATATTTGCGGTGTTTAACTCCAGGATGGCAACCGCGGAATCGGTCTGACAGAGAGTCTTATCCACTTTTGATGATTATGCTTCTTGCCAGGTTCCTAAGGCACTTATCCCCATGGTCCTTCTGTGATCCGATGGGATCCCCCTTTAGTGGGGTGGGCTAAATAAACACCGACAGAGCTTTTGTGGATTGTGAGGAGCCAGGTGGCTTAGGTTTTATTTGTCGCTCTCACAATCTTGTTTTTTTTATGGCAAGTTCTCTGATGAGAAGATGTCGGAGCGCTCTGGCTGAGGCGTGGGCCATGTTTGAAGGAGTCCAATGTTGCATTCATAAGGGCATATGGAATATCCATATCGAGTCGTGATCCCTCGTCAAGACAATCACAGGTGAAATGGTGCCACCCTAGAGCATTCGGCACATTACTAGAGACATTCAAAACTTATTTCCTTCTTTTACACTTTATAAAATCCCTCACTGTAATAGAAAAGAAAACTCCGTTGTCCATTTTTTTAATAAGTATGCTCGTCGCTTATCGCACGATGCCTTTTAGACGGCACTCCTCCTACGAAAATCCTCTAATTTTTGTACTTGGACAACTCACGTTCCTATATGAATAGTTAACTTACTTTCCTTAAAAAAAACGAAGACACCTCGTCTTGTACCCAAAAGCATAAACATGTGGGTCCTCAAGCAAAAGTAATAATATTTTTTTGTATTTTAAGCACATGCCTTTTTGGCGGTGAAATGGAGGTTTTACGCACATGTTTTCTTTAGGCGAAATAAATTGATATATTATAATTGATAATAAATTATTAAAATATTGTATGAAACTTTTTTTAGGAAAATATTATTAATCATTATTGATCTCAATTACTCATCGGCATCATATCACAAACAAATAAGTTCTTTACTTATTTTTTTAATATAAATAAATCCACGGGTGTCTTCCATGAAGCCTAAAAGATAAATTTGATCAAATTTAAAATTTTAAAAATTAACTGATCAATTTATTAACTAAACTTTTTTAATTCTTCTTATTTATTATGTAAATATTAAATATTGCTGGCTGGGAATGAAAAAGGTTAAAAGAAGTACTAGAAAAAGTAGGGTAACAAATTTACTCCGTTTCTTATAAATCTATAATGAAAAATATAATCAAATTCAGTAATTCACCCATTTTTCACTCGTCCTTATTCTAATATTTTTATTTTCAAATGCAAATCAAAATAAAAAATTAATTAACATATAGCGATTTTCAAATGCAAATCAAAATAAAAAATTAATTAACTTAATTTTTTTTATTTTTAAATGCAAATTAAATAAAAAATTATTTTCATAAAGCTCTCCTAAATTATCGCGATTTGTCGCATCTAACCTCAAACTACGAACTTATTTTTTATATTCTTAAACTATCATGATTTTTTCACTTTAGTCCTTCCATCTACTTCTATATGTTACTTTTGATTTTTCTGATTTACGAAAAGACTAAATTATCCCTCCAGTCATAATACATCAAATAATAAATATAAAAAGGAAAAAAATAAGAGGGAGGGCAATTTAGTCTTTTTCATAAATGACAATTTTTTTATCACTTTTATCCTTACAACGATTTTTTTATTTTTTATATTTGTTATTTGATGTTTTTTTAGAGGGAGGGATAATTGAGTTTTTTCATAAACGGAAAGTGGACGGGAGAACTAAAGTGGAAAAGTCGTGATAGTTTAAAGATCAAAAAAATAAGTTCATAATTTAAGGTTAAATATAAAAAATCATGATAATTTAGGTGAGGTTTATAGAAATAACTCTTTATAATTTTAACCTTATAAATATATATATATATATATATCTATATGTAAATATGATTATTATTTAACTACCACTTGAGTTTTCCCTTTTTTTTATTAGCAGTCAGCCTCGTACAATTCAATCACGCCAATAATTTTATGTACGATCGATCTACCAGTAATTTAATAATTTAATAAAATCGTCCTTGCCAGTAAAAAAAGTTAAATTCTAAAATTTACCTAATCAAGGACGAGAGCGGGCCACCAACCCACTTGTCCGCGAAACTCTCGTCTTTTCTATTTAACCATATGACGGATTAACTATGATTCCATCATTCTTCATCGTTTTCTTCTCATCTTTCTGGTCATCTTTTCCCCCGACATGTACGCTGCTGCGGCCACTAGGCCTCCGTTCCCACTTCCCAACATGCCACATCGCCGTCGTCCGCCGTCCCTCCTCATCCTCGCCTTCGTCGTCGCCCGCGTCGTAGCGTCCGCCGGCGGCTGTTACACGTCCATCTTTAGCTTCGGCGACTCCTACGCCGACAACGGCAACGCCATGCGGTGCGGCATAATGCGCAAGGAGGTCGGCCGCCTACCGTACGGCATGACCTATTTCGGCCGTCCCACCGGCCGCTCCTCCGACGGCCGCATCGTCGCCGACTTCATCGGTACTCGTAGTGCCATCCCGTTCGGGTTGGTAGCTAGGCGTGTAACATCAGAAACGTCGTCACCCGTTTCCTCTTGACTTTCAGCGCAGGCGATGGAGCTGCCGCTTCTCAGGCCTTACCTGGCCGGAGGGAGCGCGGAGGACTTCAAGACCAGCGCCAACTTCGACGTCGGAGGGGCCATTGGAGTAGAGAAACCGGGGATTTGGTACTCCTTGGAAGTTCAGATGAAATGGTTCAGGCAGCTGCTGCATCTGCTGATGAGCTCCTCCAGTTCAAGTAATACTATTATGCATACGTACTTAATAAATAATTATTTTTAAAAAAAAAAATAGGTACTTTAATAGATAGTAGTACTCACAATTTGGATACATCATGTTAAAAAATTATTAGATAAAATTAAAAAAAGATAATAACTAATTAATTATAATGAATACATTCACACAAAATAATATGATAAATATACATAATAAAAAAATGAAAATAAATATCATCATGACATGGCATAAGATAATATAAGAATACTGCATTTAAAAAAGTTGTTGTCAATTGTGTCGAACTTTATTTTCACAAGGTAAAATATTGTTAGCTGACTTAATTTTTAAGAATGAACTTTTATTCTTAAAGAATTATTATTTTAAATGTTCTTAGAATTTATTATCTTATTGTAAATAATTATATATGCTAAAGATTCATAATTGCTAATTTAATATTTTTATCTTGTGAAACTTTACTTTTTTCTATATTATAAAATTAATATATTATCGTACACATATCCTAATTTTTAAAAATTTCGTATTGCAATTTTTTCATTGACACATAAATAAGCTCGATATGCTTAAAACAGTAAACATTGACAGACATACATGATTCCATATATACTGACAGGTTCCAAAGAGGTGCTGAGCAGCTCCTTAGTCCTCATGGGGACGATAGGAGGAAACGATGCCAAGCTTCTGTTCAACAAGACTGGAGACTCCAATGAGATACGAAGATATGTGCCTCTCATCGTCGGTAAAATCAGTTCCAGTCATGATTGTAAGACCCCACTGACATCACCTTCTCAATCGACCTAGTACAGGTTCATATGTAGCAGTCTAGATCTTGTTTTCAATGTTATCAAAATCGAACCGGACCGGTCAGTTCAATCACGAACCGGCCGAAAATCCGATTCGGTTTGATACTAAAATTATTTTTAATATTTTATTAGAAAAAATCGATTGAACCGGCCGGCCCGGTTCAAGTTGCATTTTAAAAAATAATATTAAAAAATGGTGAAAATAAGAAGTTAAAAAAGAAAAGAGGAAAGGAATATAAGAAAGGTAAAAAAAGGAGAGAATATGACTTGTATAAAATAAATTAAGAATTGAAATAAAAAAAATGTAAGTATTTAAAATTGAATAACATTAAAATGGAAATCATTAAAGAGCATAAATAAAGTAGATAAAAAGAAAAGTGTTAAAGAAATAAGAATAATTTAAGATAAAATTTATTAATATAGCATCTATCATCAATAAGTAGTAGACATTAAATTAATAATAATCTATTTATATTTATATGTTAATCATTATTAAAACTTTTAATAAATAAAAGATATGTTATATTAATTTTTAATATTATTAATAAGTTATTAATATAATATTCATATACTATATAATGTAATTTATATTATATCTTTATAATTATTATAAATAATATTATTTTAATAAAATCCGATTCAATTTGATCGAATTCGATCGGATCGGTCCAACCGTGACCCGATAAGAAATCCAGTCCGGTTTTGAAAACATTGCTTGTTTTCCTTCCGGCATTCAAATAAACTGGAAATGCATTGCAAGGGCTACCGCGTTCCTAGTGCTAGGAAATGTGCCAATCGGATGCCTGCCGGTGGTCCTTGCTACGACCCGGAGCGAAAGAGCAGAAGATTACGACCCGGAGACGGGCTGCCTGAAGTCCGCGAATGAGTTCGCCGAGTACTTAAACGATGCCCTGCAGATGGAGCTCGATCGGATACGGAAGCTTCATCCTCATGTCCTCATCAGTTATGCAGATTACTTATGAGCATTATCCGCAATCCGGAGTTATTCGGTATATACATAATTCTCTTACACCGATCAATCCCTCAGTTTCATTGCAGAACCTCTCCAAAGCTATAACAATTACAAGCTGCTGAAGTCTGTATGTGTAAGTAGTCCATACACATTATGATGCTTTGTACCATGTGCCTGCAGGATTCAAACCACCTGCTACTTCAGCTTGTTGTGGTGTTCCTGGTCCTTATAACTTCAACTGGTCTGCAATGTGTGGCTGTGAAATGACAAGACTCTGGTCCGATCCATCGTCGTCCTTGTCGTGGGATGGAGTACATCTCACTGACTCTGCTTATGGTTTCATCTCTCAAGGTCTCCTAACGGGGGCACACGCAAATCCTTCGTTTACAGAAGCATGCTCGAGCATCTACACCACCTCCGTTGCTGAGTAGTGAGTTGGAAGCAGGCACCACCGGCTTCGGCAAAATGATGAATATCGGGGACATGAAGCAGACATTTTGACTTTGTTATTGAACTCTATATTCGAGGTGTTCTGTTACTAGAGTGAAAACTAAGGTCTCGTGAATAAAAAAGATAAATGTTCTCTACCCTCTTGTTGGAATATCATTTATTTTTGTTTTTTTTATGTGGCCAGTTCCCGGTGTCTGGGAAGTGGTACAGATGGTCCAACTCGCGCGACGCTAGTGAGTGCAACTCTCCACATGTTGAAAGTCGACCCATCATCGAGCTCAACTAATTCGATTAGGGTCGCCCCGAATCGCATGCCTGACGGTGACAAGTAAGGCTCTAACAAGAATTTTCTATGTTCACAAGACTCGAATCCGAGACCTTAGTTAAGCGGAGAGGAGTCGCTTAGCACTCTATCAACCCTTGTTGGTATTGGAACATGAATTTAACCATTGAGTTTAATTATAAAAATAATAGCATTCAACTTAAAATTGAAGAATTAAAATATGAAGGGGCATTTTTATTTTTCTAAACTTGAATTTGAGATAAAGTCGCTTATCACTCGAGCTCAACTCTTATTAACATTTATTTTGATTTGTATCGTGATGTGCTTGGTACACGGATGGTATGTTCTTTATTCCTTTTGTAATGTCACTGTCCCAACAATGTACAAACAGAATTAACGTTCATACACAACCAAGCGACACAACTACGTATGGGGACCTATGCCGTGACAAAACATGAAAAAGTGCACTATGCGTATTAAATAATAAAATATAAAATAAAGTTGTCGATAGATGAGAAACTACTTAAATTTAATCTATTCGAATAATCTATTAAGAGATGAAAATGATTTTGTGGTGAAAACAAAAAATTAAAAACATAAATAATAAATGATAAGTAAATAAAATAAATTGATATTGAGTCATGAAAATTATAGATGATTAATATAAAGATACTTGAGTTATAATAATAAGCAATAGTATCAACTCTTAGAATGGATTAGGAGTATCTAAATTATTGAACTCTCCAATGCGAGTACATTAAACTACCTTAATTTAATATAACTAACGACTATAAAATGAT
Organism: Pontederia crassipes; assembly: GCA_030549335.1. NCBI lineage: Eukaryota > Viridiplantae > Streptophyta > Magnoliopsida > Commelinales > Pontederiaceae > Pontederia > Pontederia crassipes. Next base: position 36,127,158 of record CM060197.1, on the reverse strand, counting down.
GAGTCAATTATTAGTTTTACTTAGAATTAAGATGGATTAATATGTATTTCCTACACTATTATTCACCTACAATTATGAACACAATAATTGACCGTATGAAATTTGACACAAACGACGAATTACCTAATACATGTTATGTATGTTTCAACTTAAAAACAAAAGATCAATTCTCCGAGAAATAATAATTTTTAAAACTAGTCATTCCTTTTACAAGTTTTAATCTAATCTTATAAATTAAATCACTCATAAAAAAGTAATGAACTCAACATGCATAATCAAAATGAATCCGAAAAGTTTAATTATATCAAGGTTCAATCAACTTTCCTTTGAAATAAAATATAAAATATCTATTACAACAAATATAAAATAAAATGCAAATATCTATAATGAAAAATAAAATTAAATTCAGTAATTCACCCATCTTTCATTCGTCCTTATTGTAATGTTTTTTTTTCAAATGCAAATCAAAAATAAAAAAATATAATTATCATATATTTATAATTTTAACATTATAAATAAATATACAAATATAATTATTATTTAACTATCACTCACTTCCTTTTCTTGCATTGCGTCCTCGATTTTTTAAAAAATATCGTCCACGGTCGCATCAAGTTAATAATTATGTGTCCAACTAATCTATTAAAGTCCTCCGCATCCATTGGTTAAATTACATATATTTATCTCTTAATTTTAGATCAGTATCTTTCGATGTCAATTTATAATTAAAATATTCTCCAACTTTAACTTTTTTTTACGCATCATCTTCCTAATAGATAATAAGCGACCGCTGGAAAAAAAAAGAAGGTGACGAGCTCTTGTGTGAGCTCGTGCATCGGCGAGCTCGCATGGGTGCCGGCACACCTCTTTCTTCCTTGCGTGTGGTGCTGCCCAGCGCGAGTGCGCGACGCCGATCAAGAGGACGATGCACGCAAGAAAATCTTTGAAAATATTTCAATTTGGATGGACCGAATAATTATTGCAGTTAAAAGTTTAGGACTGTATTTTACCCACGTCCGTCTCCTAATTACAGGTGAATTATCTCCGTTCACATTCGCCTATCACTTCACCGTTTTCTTCTCATATTTTCCCTCACATGTACCCTGCTGCGGCCACTTCGCCTACGCCTCCGTTCCCACTTCCGGACATGCCACATCGTCGTCGTCCTCCGTCCCTCCTCATCTTCGCCTTCGCCGTCGCCCGCGTCGTGGCGTCCGCCGGCGGCTGTTACACGTCCATCTTTAGCTTCGGCGACTCTTTCGCCGACGCCGGCAACGCCCTGCGCTGCGGCATCATGCGCAAGGAGGTCGGCCGCCTCCCGTACGGCATGACCTATTTCGGCCGTCCCACCGACCGCTCCTCCGACGGCCGCCTCGTCGCCGACTTCATCGGTACTCGCAGGGCCATCCCGTTCTGGTCAGTAGCTAGGCGCATAACATCAGAAACGTCGTCACCCGTTTCCTCTTGACTTCAGCGCAGGCAATGGAGCTGCCGCTTCTCAGGCCCTACCTCGCCGGAGGGAGCGCGGAGGACATCAAGACCGGCGCCAACTTCGCCATCTCAGGGGCCACGGCGCTCGACGACGGCTTCTTCCGCGCCAAAGGAATAGAGAGTCCAGCGATTTGGTACTCCTTGGAGGTTTAGATGAAATGGTTCAGGCAACTGCTGGATCTGCTGATGAGCTCCTCCAGTTCAAGTAGCTTTACATCGATCGAACTATTAATGAATTTATCAAATTTTGTATTGCAATTTTTTCATAGATACATAAATAAGCTTGATATGATTCAATATATACTGACAAGTTCTAAAGAGGTGCTGAGCAGCTCCTTGATCCTTATGGGTGTCAAAACGCAGCGCTTGATCCAGAAATCTACAGAAAGTGGAAATGGAGTATGGGAAGAACAATTGCCTTCTTCATTGATTTCTTAGTTGTGGAAAGGGAAAAAGAACACTACAGATCCAATCGAACAGGAAAACTGATGTCTAGCTTATATACAGAACTTATACCGGAATGGAATAAAACGGAAAACGAAATGATATATTATGACACGATATAATCAGAATAACCGTCCGCCTAACCGCCTGAAATCGGACAAGAAGCACAGGAGCCTTCGCCTTTGTCAGCTGATCCAAAAGAAACTTCTGGATTGAAGGAAGAAGACGACGACTCCAACAGCCCCCCGCAAGTTGGAGACTGGAAGATATCGAGCAGTCCCAACTTTGAAAGAATGAAAGCATGCTGGCATCGAGAAAGTCCTTTGGTCAAAATATCAGCAAGTTGAAAACTAGTCGAAATGTATTGCAGATGCACAAACCGCTGAAGAATACGTTCACGAACAAAATAGCAATAAATGTCAATGTGTTTCGTACGTTCATGAAACACAGGATTCTCGGCGGCTGTCAGAAAAGAGAGAAAATGGTAGAGAAATAGGAATCTGGAGATCACGAAAGAGACGCTCGACCCAAATTAATTCTGCAACAGTAAGAGCTATACTCCTATATTCAGCTTCAGCAGACGATCGAGCAACCACTTGCTATTTCTTAGACTTCCAAGAAACAAAAGAGGATCCCAACTTAATGCAGTAAGCAAAAACAGACCTTCCAGTAGCGAGGCAAGAACCCCAATCAGCATCAGAAAAAGCCACAAGATTTGTAGATGGAACAGATGAAAAAAATAGTCTACAACTAGGAGAGCCTTTGAGATATCGTATAATACGAATAGCTGCATTCATATGAGAAGACTTTGGAGTGTGCATGAACTGGCTTAGGTGTCGCACAGCAAATGTGATATCAGGTCTTGTCTGTGTCAAGTGAATTAATCGACCAATCAGTCGTTGAAACTTTTCAGGATCAGATAAAACAGGATCAGAAGTAATCTTGGAATACTTTCGAGACAAGAAATGATCAAACTCAACATTAGTCAACTTTAAGTTTTCTTCTAATGGTGTACCACAAGGCTTAGAAGCTGTAAGTCTCATGTCTGAAATTAAAGAAAGAACATATTTTCTTTGTGTTAGCAAAATCCCTTTAGGAGATCGTAAAATTTCCATACCAAGGAAATATTTCAGGGATCCAAGATCCTTTAGCTTAAAAGTAGCACTGAGATAATCTTTGGTTTGAGCAATAAGAGAAGAGGAGTTTCCAGTGAGGAGAATGTCATCAACATAGACTAAAATAGCCACATATGAGGAGCCAACCCTTTTAGTAAACAAAGTGTAGTCATTATAACTTTGAATAAAGTTATTGGCTAGTAAAACCTCAGAAAACTTAAGATACCATTGCCTGGATGCCTGCTTTAAATCATATAAGGACTTATTTAACTTGCACACAAGACCTTGAGTAGCAAGACCAGGAGGTGGATGCATGTACACTTCTTCAAAGAGATCCCCGTTTAGAAATGCATTGTTGACATCCATATGATAGATTGGAAGATCTTGTTGTGCTGCAGAGATCAAAAAAGCTCGAATGGTGACAACCTTAGCAACAAGTGAAAAGGTGTCCTTATAGTCAATCCCTTCCTTTTGGCTAAACCTTTTGGCAACAAGCCTTGCTTTGTATCTTTCCACTTCACCATTAGACTTGAGCTTAACTTTATAAACCCATTTACATCCAATAGGTTTTTTGTCTTTAGGCAAAGAAACAAGATCCCATGTATGATTGGAGACTAAAGCTTCTAATTCTAAGTGCATGGCTTTAACCCATTCAGGATCAGAAACTGCCTGAGAATAAGTATTAGGTTCAAAAACAGAATCTGAAGCAGCAAAAAAACTAACACATGTGCTCGAGAGATTAGCAAAATTGAGATGATCTGATAAAGGATAAGAGACACAAGTATTCATCACATAATCCTGCAACCAAATATGCCTTTTAGTTGCTCTCTTTTCTCTGATAGGCAATGAAGGAATATCAGCAGCAGCAGGAGAAGAAGAAATATCAGTAGCAGCAAGAGAAGGAGATGTAGCAGCAGAACTCTGTGAAGAACCATTAGAAATAGGCAAGTCAATTTGAATATCCAGAGCAGGAGGAGAAAATTCTTCTCTGAACAGGACCATCAGGATTAGGAAAATATATCCTATCAGGTAATACATCATCAAGTGCAGGTTGATTACTGGATAACTTTTCTGAAATGACATGAGGTGTTTTAAAAGAAAAAGGGAAGACATTTTCAAAGAATATTACACTTCTGCTGACTGATATTTTATTTGTGATAAGATCAAGATATTTGGACTCTTTTTGTGTACTACTGTAGCCCAAAAAGACTGAAGGATTAGCCTTGTAATCAAATTTGTTTGTCACTTGAAGATTAGTGACATAACAAAGGCACCCAAAGACTTTAATGTTTTCAAGATTGGGCTGTTCTTCAAAGAATTTCTGATAAGCTGTTTGATTGTCCAAAACTGTAAGAGGTATTCTATTAATCAAATGAACAGTTGTCCTTATGCATTCAACCCAAAACTTTATAGGAACTGAAGATTGGAAATAAAGTGCACGAGCAATCTCCAATAAGTGCCTGTGCTTCCTCTCCACCAAACCATTATGCTGTGGAGTATATGGACAAGATGACTGGTGAATAATTTCCTTCTCTTTTAAAAAATTCTGATTACTCATGAACTCAGCCCCATTATCAGACCTTATTATCTTTATTCTATCATCATACTGGTTTGTCATCTGAATAACAAACTATTTTAAGTAGTCAATACTTTCTGATTTAGATTTCAACAAAAAAATCCATGTTAATCTACTGAAATCATCCACAAGAGTTAAAAAGTATCTATTTCCAGCATGTGAAACAAACTTATAAGGACCCCATATATCCATATGGATTGTATGTAGTCTATGTCTACATTGATATCTTTCCTTTACAGCAAAAGAAATTCTGAATTGCCTACAAATGTCACACTGCAAATTTTTATTTTTACAAGAAGTAATATGCTGAAGTCTTGATAATGGCAAATGTCCAAGTCTCCTATGCCATAGCATCTCAATATCTTCCTGAATTGCAGCAGCAACAGGATTGCCTTTTGTTGAATCTGCACTTCTACCTTCTATGCCTGAAATTCTGTCCTTGTCACTCAAATCCAAATAGTAGAGGCCATTGCTTTTTTTACCAATCAGGAGCACTCTCCCAGTGTGCAGGTCCTGTATAAGACAGAAATGTGGAAAGAAGGCAATTGAGCACCCAATTTCTTTAGTGAGTTGAGATGCTGAGATAAGGCTAAACTTAAATTCAGGATATATAAAACATTGGACAAGCAAAGTTGAGAATCTATTGCAATAGATCCTGAATGTGTTACTGAGGATTTACTTCCATTAGGTAAAGTGACAAACTTGTGTTGAGATAAAGACTTAATATTAAGAAGAGAATTCATATTAGCAGTCATATGTTGAGTGGCACCAGTGTCTATTATCCAAATATTCTCTGCAAAATGATAAGCAGTATCTACTGTACCTGCAATATGCACATTAGCAGCCAATTCAACCTTTTGTTCCTTGTCTATAACCTTGAGAATTCTCTGATATTGTTCTTCAAAAAGGAGAGGAGCTCTGCCAAGGTTCTCATTCCTAACATTCTCAGAATTATCTGACATAATCCCTTGATTTCCACTAGTCGAGGCATGAAAATTCTGAGGTTGATTCTGACAGAACTGTGCCTGATAACCTTGACTTGGATAACTCTGATTATATGCATTCTGTTGATTGCAATATGAAAAGTCTGAAACATTAGCAGCAACTGAATATTGATTTCTATTATTCTTAAAATTAAATCCAGGGGGATATCCTATCAGTTTATAACACTGAGCCTTAGTATGCCCTGACTTTTAACAATGCTCACAGATAATAGAAGAGTTCCTTTTAGGTTTAGACTGATTATATTGCCTAGTATTCAACTATTGTCCAAACTATTGTTGCTGTCTATTAGAAGAAGACATAATATTTTGATTGTATTGCTGATTAAATTGTGGCCTTGAATTACTCATGAATGCTGCACTCTGATTAGGACTAACAGTCAGTTTGTTTCTTTGCTCTTCTTCAGCAACCATGGAGTAAACTTGATTCAAAGTAAGAAGTGGTGACATGAGGAGAATCTGTGATCTTACTTGACTATAACAATCATTCAAACCTAGTAAAAACTTATATATCTTTTGTTGAAGCAAATATTCAAAAAATTCCTTAGAGGAACCCGCAACTCCCATACTTGGAACCATTAGAACTAATTCTTCCCAAAGAAATTTCAACTTATTATAATACTCTCCTACATTCCTAGAACCTTGATTGATGGAATAAATTTCACCATGTAGCATATAGATTTTCGTTCCATTAGACTTTTGAAATCCCTCCTTTAAAACCAACCAGATTATAAGTGCAGTTTCATCATAAGCTGCATTGCTAATCAAATCTTTAGAAACCGTGCTGGTGATCCACGAAATAACCAAAGAATCACAACGCTTCCACTGATAATGTAAAGCACGATCAAAAGACTCCATCAAACAAGAACCATCAACGAACCCTTGTTTATTTTTAGCTCGCAAAGCATTGAACAAAGACTTACTCCAAGGCAAATAATTACTTGAATCAACAAGTACATGAGAAGTAAGAATCAATCTAGGAGTATCAGATGAATTCAAATAAAGAGGACTATGCAGATCTATGCTCATAGAAGCTGAAGGATTTCCAGCCGATACAGATGAATCCATACTCAAGAACAAGATATATTAACCATGAAAGTTCAGGAAAAAACATATTCGTTCAGATTCGTGGAGCTCTGATACCATGTCAAAACGCAGCGCTTGATCCAGAAATCTACAAAAAGTGGAAATGGAGTCTGGGAAGAACAATAGCCTTCTTCATTGATTTCTTAGTTGTGGAAAGGGAAAAAGAACACTACAGATCCAATCGAACAGGAAAACTGATGTCTAGCTTATATACAGAACTTATACCGGAATGGAATAAAATGGAAGACGAAATGATATATTATGACACGATATAATCAGAATAACCGTCCACTTAACCGCCTGAAATCGAACAAGAAGCAGAGGAGCCTTCACCTTTGTCAGCTGATCTAGAAGAAACTTCTGGATTGAAGGAAGAAGACGATGACTCCAACAATGGGGCCGATAGGAGGAAATGATCTCAAGTTTCTGGTAAAAAAGACTCGAGACTTCAATGATATACGAAGTTATGTGCCTCTCGTCGTCGGTAGAATCAGTTCCATCATGATTCAGTTATGTGCCACTCGGATGCATGCCGTCGGTCCTCACTATGTTCCGGAGCGAAAGAGCAGAAGATTCCGACCCGGAGACGGGGCTGCCTGAAGTCCGCGAACGAGTTTGCCGAGCACGAAAACAATGTCCGGCAAATGGAGCTCGATTGGGTACGGAAGCTTCATCCTCATGTCCTCATCAGTTATGCAGATACACTACAACGCTGCTATGAGCATTATCCGCAATCCGGAATCGTTTGGTACTACACATTCTCTCTTACACTGATCGATCTCTCAGTTTCATTTTGCTGAATAAATATGCAATGAAACTGCAAACGCAGAAGCTCCCCAACAAAGCTCACAATTACAAGCTGCTGAACTCTGTACGTAGTTCATGCACCATTACGATGATGTCGTTTCTAACAGGGTGCAGGATGCATAATTTCTCTCGTGCAGAAATTTAACACTTGGGATGTTGCAATATCTCCTCTAAAGACTTTGTAACATCTTCTTAGTCCGTCAAAATATTATTCACTTTGAGCATTCGGCTCAGTGAATTTAAAATGTGTTTTAGAAAATAAAATTTTTTTGTCACTTATAAATTCATGACCACATATTTGTCAATATAAAACTATCGCTCATGAACTTTTTCAACCTTGGGGTGTTATACTAATAATTAAGCATAGTCAAATTGCATCATCTATCATTTAGCACATATGGAACCTATGTACGCATTTAAGCAACAATCTCTTATAAAATGCACATGTTGATAAATTTGTCCATAGATGAATTTTAGAAGTTGATCAATTTATAGATTTACGGTAATCATAAATTTATTTGAAAAATGTTTATAAAAATCTACTATATATTTAAGAATTAATGATAGATCTACATATGCTAAATTCTAAAAGAAAATAAAAGAGATAGCTCCACAACCTTGGATAAGAGGAGGATATAATAGCGCTCCTTGAATTCGTTTTGCATCGGAACAAAATGAGAATAACACTCTTGTTCTTACTTTTTTCTATCGATCAATTATGCACGTTAGCTCCGACTGGGTTGTTTGGCATCTTCAAAATTGTCCCTGGAACATATTTATTTGCCCCAATTTTTTCCCTATGGTGAGAATAAATGAAGAACTCATCTCTTCTTGGATGGTGTATGAACAGATGCGTTCCTGTTTTTTTCTTATTCTTTCAATCATTGTGGTCCACCAATTTGTAAAAATGAACTATTTGAATGAAAAGTTAGAGAATAAAAAACTTCTCGTTATTTTTCTCTATCAAGTAGTCTGGAGAATAGCAAAAAAAAAAACAAAATAAGAACAAATGGTTCCTGCTCCACCCAAAATCACATGCCGAACAGCTCTAGACAACCCCTTTTTGTTCCTTTTTTTATTTTTATTTAATTTTGAACGATCGTCAACTCCTTTACGTGAATGTTGCCCTTTTTATTTTTATTTTTTGTTAATTTTAAATGTGACGTGAAAGATGCTTCTCTTTTATTTTTTAACAACAATGTTGTCTCTTTTTTAGTTTTTTGTTAATTTTAAATGTGAAATGAAAGATACTTCTTTTATTATTTTTTTTTATTTTTAAATTATTTTAAATATGATGTGGATGAAGGAGAAAATGTTGGCATGAATATTACATCAACATTGTGATAGATGATCACAATTGAAATATTAGGAATTTATTGCGTTAATTTTTTATATTACCTAGCAATCTACAATACATGACATAAAGAATATCACCTATTAAATTATTAGTAATGTGCATTACTTTATTTACTATGTAAATCTATCTAGCAATTCAAATAACATTATTTATTTATAACAAAAAATTAAATGATTTTTACTGAAATACCTTTTATCACTAACGTCGAGTTAAATTTTATATAATTAGGGTAAAACTCGAATAAAAATTCATAAATTTGATAAATTAAATAAATCTAATTATAAGTATTTTATATATTTTAAGTAGAAATAATGGTAATGAATATACGAAATATTCAAAATAATAACTAATAATATTATACTCGTGTGAATAATAATAATAAAATAATAATTTAATAAAATTAATATTGCTGATTATGATAGTAATGATGTTAATAATATTTTTTTATTGTTATTATCGCTACATAATTTTCTTATATTATTTCATATTTTATTTTTCTAATATTAAAAAGGGCAGAAATGAAAATGATCAAAATCAAATTACCACTCAATGTTGCGATTTGAATGAACACATCTCCCATAGTCAATTTAAACTGTCACATCATAGGCATTCTATAAATTAAAATAAAATAAATAAAGTAATATGATGAATCTAAATATTTTAACTGATATATATTATCGCTGATATAAAAAGATTACTCGTAAAAAAGAAAAAGCTCCCTATCTTCAATGACTATTCTGTTCAAAGTTGGATGCCTGTAAAATCATACACATTTGATAAACGTAGATCTAAAACAACATTAAAATCTTAAAAAGAAAATACCATTATTCCTAGTGATTTACAACACATATAAGAAATAATTGATTAACTAATTCATAATATATCCTCTTTATTCCTCCTCAAAGAATTATAGAGGTTTTTTTTGTTTCATGAATTTCATTCCACATCACTCTTTTCGATGTCTGTAGATTTAATATTAATTATCATTTTACATACAACATGTAAATTATATAAAAATTGTAAAAGATGTTAATAGTTAGAACTGCTTAGTCTTGGATAGCACTGCCAAAATAGTACTGCTTAATTAGTCTTGGATAATGCAAAAAGACGAAACAGCGTCAGCTTTTTGCCTTAATAATGTATGTCTAGGAACGCTAGAATTACAGATAAACAGCAGCTGCCCCGTCCAGAAACTATTTTGTTCTACCAGTTGAGGGATTTTTGTGATTCCTGGAATTTTGCCTTGTATGAACCTTCCATCTCATCCTGCAAAGTATAGAATATTAGAATGGAACCAATATGAACACGGATTGTTGGATAAAACAGCATACGGCTCAACCAACGACGGTTGACGCAGTGGTAGCGGCCTACATCTTAAATAGTTCAATGGGTGCTAATAATTTTGGAATCAATTTTTAGAACTATCGCGTTGGTCATACCGAATTAATCAGATGCTAATAAGCTTGGATACCGATAGATTGTTACCACAAAAAAAAAACATACGGCTCTCTTGTCTTCCTATAAAACAAGAGCAAGCATCCCGAATACATCAAAAGCAAAAACTTCCAACGGCTGATGCCATAACAGCATAACTTTCATGCCAGCATTCCAAACTTTTGGAAAATTTTTCGCACTATCCCCAATAAGAACATCAACTATCTTGCATTAGGAATAAAGTTATTTTCGTAAACCTCTCATAAACTATCACAATTTTTTACATTTAAACATAAAGTACGGACTTATTTTTTTATCCCTAAACTATTACAAATCTTTCACTTTAGTCATTCCATATATTTCTGTTACGTTTTCCGTTACTTTTGATTTTTTTTTCCATTTATGAAAAGATCAAATTACCTCTCTCTCCGTAACACATTAAATAATAAATATAAAAAAAAGAAAAAAATCAGGGGGGAGAGAATAATTTAGTCTTTTTCATAAATGATATTTTTTGTTTACCACTTTAATCCTTCCAACGATTTTTTAGTTTCTTATATTTGTTATTTCATACTTTTTTAGAGAGGGGTAATTTAGTCTTTTCATAAATCAAAATAAGTAAAAGTAATGAAAAATGAAGCAGAAGTAGACGAGAGGACTAAAACAAAAAAATCGTAATAGTTTAGGGATTTAAAAAAAATAAGTTCATAGTTTGATATTAGATATGAAAAATTATGATAATTTAGGGGAGATTTAAGAAAATTGTTCACATGGATATGGATATTGTTCACATGGGAAATAGAAAATTAGTAGTGTCCTATTGATGGTGCAGCGTCACATGAAACAATCCTCATTCTAACTGCATGTTTGCTTTGAGAGGGTAGATATCATCTTACTTTAATCACTACCAGGTATGGATATCCAATAATGTTGTGTGATGCTACACCACATTGAGTGCCCCGCGATGGAGGTAGATATGACGAAGTATGAACTCTATCTAAAGACGTCTATCCAGAATATATTATCTAAGATGAAGGCTATTAAGAAAGGGAAGTACCTTGCAAGATTTCAGCAACGGATGCAGGAAGGAGGATCTGAAGAACCTTACCACACTGTCATACAAAAGGCGAAATATGGTGCATATATAAAGAAGAAATAATAATGAAAGGGAAAGAAAAAGGATAAGAAAATTGCCAAAAGCAGATAGTTGGCAAAGTGGAGTATAGGAAGTTATTGCAAATATGCATAAGCAGGAAATTTGATTACCATCTTCAGAATCTTATCTTGGACCATTCATATTAATCTCTTCCAAAAGTTGTAAAGTTAGAAAACTCCGTGTGAAACACCAGAAAAATGTGCACATAATTTCCAGCCACAAATGAATTTGCCCATCCAAATGTACAGTAGCCGGAACCAAGAATAAGCTTAGAAGCCCTAGTTTAGCTGGTCTAATGTACAATTCACAAATGTACAGTTCATATCATTAGGAACTTATAACAATACAGGACTATATCTTTTGTACATATTTCGACTACTGTATCAGAAGACAAAATGTCAGTTAAGAAGGTTGACGAGCAAAAATCAAAATGAAAATATAACCAAACAGAAACTGTAACACCGAAATTTTACCCTCCTACCACGTGGCAATTGGAATTATTTAGGTTGGCGTTACCTACTATTCATCTCTATCCATTGGGCTTTCACAGAATCCATAAAGAAATATCAAAATAAACTAACAATGAATTATCATTAACTAATCATATAAGAGTGTGGAAGCTAACATAACTAAATGCGAAAGCTAACATATCATTTGTTCCCAAGTGGTCCTCCTATCAATTCTATTATATCAGAGTAGCAAGTAAAAGAAAATAAAATAACTAAACATCTATTTCATGTGTAACTGCATCACCATGAACATCTCTAGCTGCACACGCCTCCATCATTGTCAGTTCAGTTATCTGTGGGATTCAAACATAGGAAAATAAAATTTTCATGAGTATAATATTCAGTACATAAGACAATACAAATGGATAAGAAGACTTATTAAAAATAGACAAGCTTTTAGTATGAGAAAAATCATGCTATCAATTCAGTTCGGTCCTTTCTATTCCTTTCGGTACTTTTTTTCTTTTCGGTTCGGCTCTTTTTTTAGATTTGTTCTTTTCTATTCTTTCTCTTTTTTGTTCTGTTCTTTTTCGTTCTTTCAACTTTTCTTTTCTGTTCTTTTCTATTCTTTTCACTACATTTTTTACTTTAAACAATTCCTATAATATCTATATGTGTTGTCCTAATGCGAGCTCGACTTCTTTTATTATGGGCATTCTTGACACTTCATGCATGGTCAAGGTGAATCAAATCAGGACCAAAAGTAGAACAATGACAGACCCAATAAAGATGTGTGGGGCTTTTATTTACCCACGATAATGATTAGGGGTATTAATACCCATCTTTACTTTTTCTATACGATTCGATTCGGTGGCGATCCATGTCAAGAAGCCCCATCTTACATCTTTTATTTGTTGACCTAATTAAACATTCTCTGTTAAGCATTATTATCACAAGGGTAAAACAGTGCACATCATAACAATTAAAAATAAAACAACCTCTTCTCTGTTCTATGAATCCGGGCCGGGTACCATCAAACCCGAGCCGGGTCATGATTGGACTCGGTCTGCGCACGTTGAAACTCGAGTCAGATTTGCTTATTGCATCATCCTGCAACGCGACTGTTAAGAATATAAAATTATAGATGTTGCTCTTTCTGACGGCTTAAGCTTTTAGAAAAATTGGTCAGCACATCAAATTTAACATGATATCAAAGCTAGAGATCAAGGGTTCGGACCTCATTAAGCTCTTATTAAAAGGTAATTTCCTCTCTTAGTTGTCCACGTGTTGAGTTTGAGCTAGAACAAAAGTTGTTAGCAGCCCACACGTGAAGGGGGAGCATTAAGAATATAAAATCATACATGTTCTTCATAATGGCTTAAGCTTTTAAAAAAATTGGTCAGCACATCAAATTTAACAGTGACGTTTACATAATCAATTAATAATACTATATCTTGATTTTCGGAATTAAAATAATATTTTATTATTATTTTATTTTCTAAATATTTTTATCCTTAAAACTTACAATTTCAATCTCATTAGGAGTCCTAATTAAATCCTTCAACAAACTTTATCCCTAATCCTCTTCTAACTATCTTTTCTTTATTTTATCTCTCTTAAATATAATTATTCCTGAATTTCAAAATTAAATAAATAAATATTATTATTTTCTTTTAATTTTCAAAGCAAATAATAAAATAATATTATTTTATCTCCTAAATATTTTTAGACATAAAACTCTTATCTTAACTCTCATCAGAATTCCTTTTATATCATAAACTTCTAGTTAGATTCAAATTAAATTTGAATTCCTAATCTCATTATAACTTCAATTCCTAATCTAATTAGGGATCATCTTTTCCTACCTCTTATCTAATAAGACTTCTATACATATTCAATTTTTTCTTATCTTATCCTATCTTCTTCTTTCATCTAACCTCTAAATATATTTCTATTTCTTTTCAAACTTTATCTTTCTTTAATAAATCTTAAAAATTGGATTTATTTAATTATAAATATTAATTTTTAATTTGAAAAAAAGTCGGGACGTTACAGAAACTCACATCAGAAAGTGTTGGAACAGGAACAGCAGTAGGATCATTGAAATGTCACAAATTTAACAGTGACGTTTACCTACCCGGGTCAGCTGTAACCCCAACTCGGGTCGGGTCATTCAGTCATCGATTGGAAAACCGAAATGCATCGCGGCAAACCCGGCCGGGTGCCGAACGCCCGAGCCGGGCTTCTCCGAATCCGGGTCGAGTTCGGAAAAGGACTTCGTCGGGTTTACGATTCCACAACAGAACCCGGGACGGTTTCATGCTGCGTGGGCCGGGTTTCGACTATCGTAATTCTAATGGTGTTTTTTAGAGACTTTGACCTATCATAACTTTCGGTACAATACTTCTTCGTTTGACATAAAAACTATACGAAAGTATTCTTGAAACATAGGAGAACACATATCAATCCTAACTCATCCATCATCTTAACTATTTCATTAAGAAGTCGTATCCAAAAGTGAATCAGATTACCTGAAACCCGATACTTGGGGCGCGTTTTCCGGTGAGATCCGATAACGACTAACCACGAGGCTGGCGTCCTTGGACAGAGGGCAGTTCCGAGATTTGATGGCCGACCGGAACTCCCACGCACACGCACCGAAAAAGAAGAAAACGTGGTCCAAAGATGGAGGAAAAATTCAAATAGAGAGGAGAGAAAGATGTGTTGGAGAAGACGCTTTGATGTCTTATTTATAGAGTAGAACCTCCAAGTGCTAATCTAATTAGAACTCCTATCCATACTTCTTATTCATAATTTATCTATTATTTTTCACGAATTTTTGGATTTACATAATCAATTAATAATACTATATCTTGATTTTCGGAATTAAAATAATATTTTTTTTATTATTTTACTTTCTAAATATTTTTATCCTTAAAACTCCCAATTTCAATCTCATTAGGAGTCCTAATTAAATCCTTCAACAAACTTTATCCCTAATCCTCTTCTAACTATCTTTTCTTTATTTTATCTCTCTTAAATATAATTATTCCTGAATTTCGAAATTAAATAAATAATTATTATTATTTTCTTTTAATTTTCAAAGTAAATAATAAAATAATATTATTTTATCTCCTAAATATTTTTAGACATAAAACTCTTATCTTAACTCTCATCAGAACTCCTTTTATATCATAAACTTCTAGTTAGATTCAAATTAAATTTGAATTCCTAATCTCATTATAACTTCAATTCCTAATCTAATTAGTAATCATCTTTTCCTACCTCTTATCTAATAAGACTTCTATACATATTCAAATTTTTCTTATCTTATCCTATCTTCTTTCATCTAACCTCTAAATATATTTCTATTTCTTTTCAAACTTTTTCTTTCTTTAATAAATCTTAAAAATTGGATTTATTTAATTATAAATATTAATTTTTAATTTAAAAAAAAGTCGGGATGTTATAGAAACTCACATCAGAAAGTGTTGGAACAAGAACAGCAGTAGGATCATTGAAATGTCACAAAGGAAATGCAATTTGAACCCATAAAACGTGATAGAAAAATTCTACCAACCAATCTTCTTTATCTACATTTGGAGTTGGATGTTGAAGTTGACAGTTTAATAACAGAGGAGAATCACATTTATTTTTAGGAATTATCTTACTTCAACTTTAGTTCAATTCTTCTTAATAGTCTTAAGACTCCTTTTATAAAATGAGAAAAAGGAAAACCTTATATCATCAAGGAACAATCCCAACATATATCATTGGCTGACTAACCTGTTTTTTTTTGGGGTGAACACGGAAGGGTGCCTTCAGCAAATGGTTCATGTGCCTTGTTACCTTGAAAAAGAGCATGATCAATAAATGTTATAAAGAGGAAATTCGTCATGCATAACAATATAAGAGACACATAATACTAAGTACTAACAGACCTCCATGTCAAGTCTAGGATAAGTATATGTGAAAATAATCCCTTCCACACCTCCGTAGTCCCTGTGCTTGACAAATTATTAGGATTTCTGCACGAGAGAAATTATGGACTATAAGAAAATTCAAAAAATTTAAGGTGACGTAGAATTTTATTAGATGAAAAAGAAAACAAAAGAGAATTATAAGACGGATTACTTTTTGTTTGAACCTTTAGAGAGTTTATATAGGCACTCTCTTCTACAGACGATAGAAATTACAGACCGATCGGAATTCTGAATTAGTCCCTCAAAATATGACACATATTTGGTGATAAGAAAATAAATTAATTTCGATTTAGATACAGAATATCCCATAAATTTTTTGCCCATGGGATCCCCCTGGATTCCTCCTAGACCCCTCGTAGGCTCGCTGATTGGGCAGCGAGACCCGCGTAGTGTGAAGGCATCTTTTACTTTTGAGTATCTTGGGTCGGACGAATTTTCAATTGGGTAAAATTCAAGGCATTATTAACACAAATGCATCATAAATATAATTAACCTTTGGAAACATAAGCCATGTAGACCCCACACAAAAAGATTTATTGTTTGGTTATATCGACGGATGTTCTTGAAAATCAGATGTGTGAAGAACAAGGAGTTCTGATCAATGATCAATGATCCATTCTTCATGGAAATTTCTGGTATTTACGAAGGTTATAAATGATTCCAACAGATTGCCAAAACTAACATGATAGGGAGTTAAGTATCAAAATTATCCATCGAGACGTCCCCGGCCGGTATTAGTGTTTCATGCCCTTTCAATTCAGTTTACTATTTCAGTTCCCACCTCAAGTGGGACCCGTTCTTCTATACTTCTAAGAATGTTTCACCCTCCAAACTATCCATATCAACAATACATCATCCTTACTTTCATCACAACGAAAAAGACATTTATCAAGATCCAGAACTTCCCGTTTTCAGAAAATTTTGCATCTCTATACTTTCCAATAAGTTGACTTGACTCAATTTTATACCACAGATCCAAGCAGCATTCTTTATGCAAAAAAGATTTAGTATAACATTTGGAATGATTGACACCACATTTTGCTTCTATCATAATAACTAATATAATGCAAGGGGTTCAAACTGAGGTATGGATCATATCTCTGATTCACATCTAAAATTCTGTCTGAAACAAGATTAGTCATCTCATTCTTTTACACTTCCAGGAAAAAAAATAAAAATAAAATAAATCCAGTAGGTCAACATTGACAACTCTCAAGTCACTAAACCACAATACCTTGTGTTTTCCTGATTGCAAGATGTGTTTCAATTGTTCCCATCGAACAATATTCTATTTACTTGCCTACAAAGCAATCTCTCTTCAAAGAAGCCCCCTTAGAACATCTGTGTCTGCAGATAAAATACATATCTGAAACAAAACCCTCAATTGCAAGAGATGTTACATGGAGATATAAGCACAAAGAGGACTAGGCATACACAAGAAATGGATGAAGAGCTTGTCCTGTTAAATTTATTTTCTCCCCTCTGGATTAGAAGGAATCTAGACTTATAAAAATTCTTACTGCCAAAAGATTGTCTAATTTCTGGTAAATATAACCTGGTAAACACGAAAGTAGTCGATGCCTGTTGCTTAATACAATAAACACCATTATAATGTTTACACTAATTTAGTTAAAATTGTATGGTTTTTTATAATTTTATTATGCTATTATTTTATTATACTATAATACTAAGCAAAAATATTATAACTAATTAGTAAAATATTTTTAATTATTAGATCCAAACATATCCAAAAAGCCTAGTTGAATGAAAACTAATTTTTTAAAGGACAAGATGTATAAATTTTCAAAAATAAAATATAAGTGAGTAATGTCACTCACCCAACAATCTACAAAGAGAATTAATATTCATAAAAGCTCTTTTACAGAAGCAAGGGGCACACATACATGTGGGGACCTAGGTAGTGACAAAAAAAATGAAGACATTTATTAGTAAATAAAATATAATTAATGGAGTTAAGTAGATACAAAATATGTGACTCTTGAAATTCATAAATAATTAATAAACTTATGTTATTACAATTAATATATTTAAATTATCTAAACTAAAGAGAAATATTAAAATAATTCAAAAAAGTGAAAAAAGATAATGAAGAATGGAGAAAGAATAGAGGTGTTTGGTGCATGGACTATAAAGAATACAATTGACTACATGACGTTTTTATAAAATTTACTACAAAAGGAAGTCCAAAAGAAAAGAAAATAAATATCTTTGATACATAAACATTCAAAAGTCAATTTAGAATTTAATTGGTAAGATAATTTAATATACAATATTTAACATAAAAACATGAATAATAAGTCATCTCGTTTGCTTAAAAACTACCAAAAGTTGCGATGAAAAGAAAAAGAGATTTCTTAGATGTTCTCTACATGGTTCTTATATTTTTTATTGAAAAATAATTGAGTGGATCATACTCAAGTTCTTAGAAATTCTCATGATTCTTAAATTTAAAGTCTTTGAAATAAAGTTATAATTAATATTATTATTATTATTATCTATGTAGGATCTACTTCATAATCTCACTTAATCAGTTTACCACAAAATGAAAGACCTAATTCCTAACTAAATATTATTTTTTATGCTTTAATTTCAATATTTTAAGTTATTCTATTTTTTATACCATTATAAAATTATGCAGTTAATAATAATTGAAATTGCTCAACTTGCGAAATTTTTTTCTAATATAAAACAAAAAAGAAGACACCTCATCTTGTACCCAAAAACACAAACATGTGGGTCCTCGAGCATAGTTAATTATATCTAGTAAACAAATTTTTTATTTGTTTTTTTTATTTTTCTAATAATGCTTTTGTTTTGGCGGTGAAATGGACGCACATGTTTTTTTAGGTGAAACAAACTCATATATTATAATTGAAGTAATAATAATGAAGTGTCAAATTTAGGAAAATATTATTGATCTTAATATTAGCATTATTGATCTCAATTTTTCATCAGCATCATATCACAAACAAATAAGTTCTTTACTTATTTTTTAAATATAAATAAATCCGAGGGTGTCTTCCATGAAGCGGAAAGATAAATTTGATCAAATTTAAAATTTAAGAAATTAACTAATCAATTGTATTAAGTAAACTTATTTATGCTTCTTATTTAATATGTACTATTAAATATTAATGGTCGGGAATGAAAAAGTTAAAAGAAGTACTAGAAAAAGAAGAGTAACAAATTTACTCCGTTTGACAAAAGTCCACAATGAAAAATAAAATAAAGTTCACTCATTTTTCATTCGTCCTTGTTCTAAACTTTTATTTTTTTTCTTTGGAATGCAAATCAAAATAAAAAAAATATAATTAATATATATTCATAATTTCAACCTTATAAATAAATATGAAAATATAATTATTATTTAACTATCACTCTCTACTTTTTTTTCTTTTTTTAGTAGCTCAATCAGCGCTAACGATTATGTGCATAATCCACGAATGCTCGGAGTACCGAGTTCATTTGGATCGGATCAACTAATCTAATAAAATTATTCTGGATCACGCGTCTTATAACGACAGAGAAGATTATAAAGGACATTTGGATATGAACCAGGTGAAATTAGAGACTTGTTCCAATTTCGACTTCATTCTGCCAAACACAATCTCATGCTTTGCTTCCGCCCCTAATTTCATAGCTTGTTCCTAGGGGTGAGAGTGTTTCCGGTCGGATGGTTTTTAGGTTCGAAAAAAATCGACCTTTAAATTTCGGGTGATTTTTTAGAGCGTAAAAAATCATCCTAATTTTTTTTCGAGAAAAAAACCGACTTAGACGGTCTCGGTTTTTTCAGGTCGGGGACCTAGTTAAAATAATATTTTTTAAAAAAAATAATATAGATACATCGCAAACTATGTTTACGAAAATAATATTTAACTCTAAGTTCATAAAGAAACTAAACTCACATACTATCACATTATAATTTAAAATATTATAGTTAATTTTATACAAATTTTATTAAAATAGATTAATAACTTGATGACATTCAAGTTTAACTATAACATAATAAGTCAACAATATAGCTAATCTAATAAATATGGGTAAAAAATGTAAAACTTTGAAATATTATTTGAAAGTTCAAATAATATTTTATAAAATATATATTTGGTTCGGGTGGGGCCCCTCCGGTTTTTTTGGTTAGGAGCCCTAATTTAAACGGGTGATTTTAATTATTCTAAAAAACCAACCTAATTTTTAGTCGGAGTCCGAGTTTGCGATTTTTTCGGGTCGATTTTTTCGATTTGATTAGGTTTTTTAGGTGAGTAGGTTTTTTCTTACACCCCTACTTGTTCCACCTTTTTTTGTGAAATTAAGTCACAGTTTTATTTTTCAATTTTTTTAATTGACCAACGAAATTTTTCCAATTTCATTTTTCTTTTCCTATTTTTCCCTCTCTCACATTTCTCTTATAAGATAATTTATTTAATATATATATAATATTTATAATAAATTATTAATATAATATTATTATTACTTATTATTTTGTTAAAATTTTATTATTTTATTAAATATATTTTATTATAAAATTGATTTTGTTGATAATGCATTGAATCTAAACTTAGTTGTAATCCTTTGTTGTTCCCCTACGTAGTCAGGCGCTTCTGTAGATTTTCTCTATGGGGGTCTCACCTTTGGCGAAAAAATTTTAGGGGTGTTCTGTATGTGATTCGGAATTGATTTATTTCCTTATCACGAGATAGGTGTCCTATTTTGAAAAATTAATTCAGAGTCTTAGTCGGTCTGTAATTTCTATCATCTTTAAAAATGAGTGTCTATATAAACTCCATGATGGCTGAGTTATTTTGTATTCTTGTAATTATCGTTATTCCATAACAAAGAGTCGCCATCCAAGGACGTAACCCGATTCAAGGTGAACCTCGTAAATCTCTATGTTTGTGTGATTTCTCTCCCTCTTTTCGTAATAGATTTTATACATTTCAATAAAATATTTTTAAACAAAGTTTATTTAACCAAAAAAAATTAATTGATATATTTTAGTTTTTAATAAAATTATATTTTATATTTACAATATCTATTTGTATTCAAACAAGACATCGACTTTCAATTTCTCATCATTATATCACGAATTAATTATTCGTCGTTTTCTTGTCATCTTTTTCTTGAGATGTATGTTGCTGCGGCCACTACGCCTCCGTTCCCAATAACATGCCACAATACCGTCATCCGCCCCTCTTCATCCTCGCCTTCATCGTTGTTCGCATCATGGCATCCACCGGAGGCCATTACGCGTCCATCTTTTGCTTCAGCGATGCCCTTCATGCGCAAGTTGGCCGCCTCTCGTACGACATTGTTATAATGTGACCGTTTGGTCAGAAAGGTTGTGAGGAAGCAATGGCCGGCGAAGGGGTGCGAACCAGAGCAACTATCAGTGAAAAGATAAAGGCCATCGTTGAAAGGGGACGGACTAGGACTGTGCATGCATCTATAAAGGAAAATGCCGTCCAGGGAGCTCCAATTGGTTGATCCAAATATTACATCAGAGCACGAACGATTTCCTTGTGTTTTCTCTTTGCTTCCCAAGCGAATCATGAATCTTTTCTTTGCAATCAAGTGATCAACATTTCCCAATCTCCGGATCATCCCCAAACCTCCATCAACTATCGGAAGGTCCTTGGCAAACTCACCAGGATACGTTTCTTTTTTTACACTTGTTAGTTCTGCAACTCGTCGAAGAGGTACGCACTTGCAGAAGAAAGACAATGAACAGTGCGAAACACTATAGCATCTAACTTTGGCCCTCTGATCTTTAAGATATTGATAACTTGATTCGATATTCATACTTCTTTGCTTGACAATGATTAATTATCTTATAACATGTTTAACAATTAGTTGACTTTAAGGCGCCTTTAAATTTATCATCCTTTACTTATTATAGGATGGGTTCTTGTTCACTTATGGGGTGCGCCAAGTGAAACAATACATCCATGTGCAGATAAATGGTTGATCAAGCCATGATCAAGAGAGCGACCCCTATTATTGAGGCACTTGGCTTAGGTTGTCGATCTAGTGATTATCTTTTATCTTATCTTATTAACCACTTTAGTGTTTCATGACTCAATGTCAATATGATCAATCAATGATTCAATCATGGGTATAATCATATAGTGGTAACATGAAAGTTCTTATCGTAGATCATGACAAATCAGATGTGATCAAGTAAAAATCGTGTCTTAAAGATTGGAACGTTTCATAGCATAATCACCATCAAAAGAAATGAGAAAATAGAGCATTTTATAGCTATATCCTGAGCTGGATACAGGGTGACACGTGTCACGCCCTTACGCATCGGATATGAAACACCAGACGTGCGGCTCGACGAACCCTGCTCGGTCGCCGATCAGCCCTCGTTTGGACGTGCCTTGGACCCCGGCCGTACACGCCCCGGATGCACAATGAAACACCCGCCCAGGAAGAAGAGAGGGAGGCTAAGAGTTTAGAGGAAAACTAGAGAATATTATTGAGCAATCTCAGATTGTCCAGGATGGTCTTACAAGCCTTGATTACATGTCCTTTTATAGCACCCAAGAGAAACAACTCCTAGTCTAAGTTAAGGACCTAATCCTATTAGGCATGCAAGCCCTTCTCTAGAAAAAACCTCCTTGGAGTAGGAGTAGAAATCCAGCAACCTTGGAGTCCTAGAAGAATTCGGCCAGCACTCCTTCAAAGTCCATCTTGAAGGCAAACTGGTCAGGCCGCCCTCCTGGCGCCCTGCCATGTCCGGGACGCGCCCCGGGTGCGCCCGCCGGGACAAGTCCTAGTCCTACTAGGACTAGGACTGTTTTCCTGTGGCCTCTCCCCATCTTCAGTCCTCCTATGATTAGGACTTCATCTCCAAGTGACCCTCGATCCAGAAGGAAGCTCCGTCCGCGCCCAAGTCCTACTCGACCTAGGAGAGGTCCGAATTCCTATTCCTACTAGGAGTAGGAATCCTTCCGATCCTGCACTTCTCCACGCGCTCGTCCTCCTACTCACGATAGGAGTCCAAGTCTTCATCTCCAGAAGCTCCTCCCTCCTCGTCGGACCTTCGGAGTGTTGGACGACTCCTATTCCTACTAGGAGTAGGAATCGCCCCGGCCACGCCCGCCTCCTCGCGCGCATGGCCACGCCCGCTCGAGGCGCGCCCTTCAGTGGGCAGGAGTGACATCCTCCCCCACCGAAGTTGTTGCCGTCCCCGGCAACTCCGGTGCGCCTCTTGAACTTGTCGGTGTGCTCATGTCGTTCACTAATCCACGTGTCTCCACTTCACGCCCAGAGTCTTCTGCATCCTCGTAGAATCTCTTCAGTATGCTCACGTGGAACACTGAATGGATCTGTCGCAGTTCTTTGGGAAGATCCACCTTGTAGGCCACCGTGCCTACTCGCTTGGTGATGACGAAGGGACCCTCGTACCTTCTCAACAACCCTTGGTGCAGGTTCCTAAGTGCTTTGAACTGACGTGTTCGTAACTTCACAAGAACCCTGTCTCCCACCTGGAACTCGACATGCCTCCGCTTCTGATCAGCGAACTTTTTCATTTTGCGCACCGCTTTATCCAAGATGGCCCTCGACGCCTCGAGGTTGTCCTGCCAACCACGCGCCACATGATACGCCGCCGGACACTTCCCCGCGTACCTGGCCGCCAGTCCTGCAGGTGTCACTGGCTGCCTCCCAGTGACGATCTCGAACGCGCTTTGTTGCGTCGCCTCGCTCTTCTGCATGTTGTACGAAAATTGTGCAACGTCCAAGAGCTTTGCCCAATCCTCCTGATTGGCTGCAACAAAGTGCCTCAGGTAGATTTCCAGAAGATGGTTGGCCCGCTCCGTTTGGCCATCCGTCTGGGGGTGGAAAGCTGTCGAGAAGCGCAGCTCCGTCCCCAGGAGCCGGAAGAGCTCCCTCCAGAAGTGACTCGTGAACCTCGGATCACGATCACTGACGATGATCTCAGGTACGCCCCAGTATTTTACTACATGCTTGACAAACAAGCGGGCGACCTCTTCCGCCGAGCAATGCTTTGGAGCCGGGATGAAGGTTCCATACTTTGAAAACTTGTCGATCACCACCATGATCGATCCCGCTCCCCCAGATTTAGGCAAGGCTGAGATGAAGTCCATAGTCACCATCTGTCATGGACGCTCCGGTACGGGCAAGGGTTCCAGCAACCCTGCCGGCTTCTTCTGCTCAAGTTTGTCCTGCTGACATTTGAGACATGTCCTCACATATGCCTCGACATCCTCTGTCATCTGAGGCCAGAAGTAGGAGTCTTCAACCAACGCCAAGGTACGAGCCGCTCCCGGGTGGCCCGCCCACTTCGAGTCATGACAGTCCTTCAATATCGACCGTCGAAGACCCTCCCATCGTGGCACGTACAACCGACGTCCCACTGTGAACAACAGCCCATCTTCTGTCCAGAATCGTCGTGACTTGCCCTCCCCGACAAGTCGAAGCATCTCCAGAGCCTTAGGATCCTGCTTCAATCCCTCCCGGATGTGATCCTTGAAGTCCATGCGGATGGCGCTTATCGTCGCAAGCTGCACCTTGCGACTTAGGGCATCGGCCACCACGTTGGTCCGTCCCGTCTTATATTCCAAGACGTAATCGAACTCCGCCAAGAAGTCCTGCCATCGTGCCTGCTTCGGGCTCAGCTTCTTCTGATTCTGAAAGTAAGATGTTGCTACGTTGTCCGTCTTCACAACGAATGCGCTCCCAAGAAGATAATGCCTCCACGTGCGCAAGCAGTGCACCACCGCGGTCATCTCCTTATCATGGACCGGATATCGTTGCTCGGCCTCGTTGAGCTTCCGACTCTCGAAGGCCACTGGGTGTCCCTCCTGCATGAGGACATCACCCAATGCGAAGTCGGAAGCGTCCGTTTGCACCTCAAACGGCTTCCCGTAGTCGGGTAGACGCAAGCACGGCTCCTCCGCCACTGCGTTCCTCAGGCCTTCAAATGCCTTCACGCATTTCTCTGACCATACCCACTTCGCGTTCTTCTTCAGAAGGTCGGTGAGGGGCGCAGTCCGTCGCGAGTATCCCTCGATGAACCTTCTGTAGTAGTTGGCGAGTCCCAAGAACGATCGCATCTCTGGAACGTTCGTTGGTGGCTCCCAGTCGAGAATAGCTTGGACCTTCCCCTTGTCCATGCTGATCTTCCCGGCTTTAATATGGTGCCCAAGGAACATCACTTCCGGATGGGCGAACGAGCATTCCCCGAGCTCGTTCTCTCGCAGTAGCTTGAACACCTCCCCGGGATGCTCCATGTGCTTTGCGAGCTTCTCCGAGCATGCCACTATGTTGCCCAAGTGCACCACCACGCACTTGTCCAATAGTGGGTGAAAGATCTTGTTCATCCTTGACCCATCCTGCTTCCTCTGAAGTAGGACCGGCGCCCCACCGGGTGCCTTCGAGGATCCCATGAACCCAGCTTTCAGCAACTCGCTCGGTTGTTTCCGAAGCTCCTCCAGCTTCGGAGGTGCCATGCGATACGGCCCCATAGCCGGAGGCTTCACACCTGGCACCAGGTCGATGGCGTGATCGATATCTCGGCGAGGAGGAAGTCTGCTCGGCAGCTCTGGCGGCATTACATCCTTGTACTGCTCCAAAAGCCTTTCCACTTCCTCTGGGACGCCTTGAACCTTGAGCCCGGTCTCGTTGAGCTTCAAGGCAGCCAAGTAGGTGACCTCCTTCCGACGTATGCCCTTGTCAAGTTGCATCGCCGAAAGCATCTTGGACCTCACGCTGGCCCTCGTCGTGGCAACTTCATGCGAAGCTTCCTTAGATAAAAGACGAATCCCCTCCTGGGAAAGTCTCACCTCACGGAACGCATCCATGAACTCCATGCCCAGGACGAACCGATGGTCGTCCATGTTGACGATCGTCATGGTGATCGCTCCTTCCCACTCCCCCACCTTCGCGTGGATATCCTTGGCCGTACCAAGGATTGGCTGGGAGGCCGCGTTCACGGTCTTGATCAGGCCTGGCTCCTTGACATACCGTATGCCAAGTCGTGCCGCTTCCCTTGAATCCATGAAGTTGTGCGTGGCTCCAGTATCAACCAGAGCGGTCGAAGTGTGGTCATTCACTGCGACCTCCACGAACATCAGGCCCTTCGCGGTCTTCTTCACTTCCTTCGTCGGGAGCGTTGCGGCAGCAGTCGTCAGAGCCATTATAGACCCCATGTATGCAGCGCCTTGCTCGATGTCCACGGTAGATGTCATGGTCGAGAGCCCCTTCTTCGTGTCGCACTCCCTCGCGTAGTGCGGCCCTCTACAGAGGAAGCATCTGACCGTCTTCTTGGCATCTCCCTTCGATGTCGTCGCCTTCTTCTCTTGCTTATCGTTCTTCTTGCCACCTGCTCGGGCTCCGTCCTTCTTGGACTTGCCCTGATCCTTAGCACCCGCGCCAGGATCCCAGCTTGCTGAAAACTCCACCAAAGCTTCAGCAGCGACCAATGCTCCGTTCATGGTCGTTATCCTCTGACGTCTCAACTCCTGAGCCGCCCATGGTTTCAACCCCCGCAGGAAGAAGAACAACCATGTCGACTCCTCCATGCTCCCGGGCATCTCCAACATAAGCGGTTGGAACTTTTCGATATATTCCTTCACGGAACCCGTTTGCTTGAGAGAGGTCAGCTTGTTCATAGCCACTTCTTGTGCATTGCCGGGGTAGAATTGCTTCTTCAATTCCACCTTGAAGTCTGCCCAAGACTCTATCGGAGTCTCGTCTCCTTCCTCCATCCGAAGCCACCACAAGAGCGCACCATCCACCAGGTAGCGCACGGCCATGTCGATCTGGTCCTTCTCGACCACGATCTTGCTCGTCTTGAAACCCTTTTCAAGACACCAAAGAAAATCGTCGATGGTCGTCGCCTCCCGCGCACCATCATATTTCTTCGGTTCCGGTCCCAAGAACTTGGGCACCGGGGTCTTCGATCGCAGCCCTCCTGCATCGAAGAGAAGACCTTTGAGCAGCAACAAATCTGTCTCCATGGCCTTCCACCTTGCATCCATAGCCTCCTCTATGGCTGCAACGCGGCTGGACAGCTCCTGGTGTAAGGCTCCTCCTTGCTCCAGTGCCAAGCTGTGTTCTCCTGCCGCGGCTTCCAAGATACGGACCGCCTCGTCCGTTTCCTGAAGACTTCGTTCCAGCGCCTCCATATTCTTCTCAATATGGTTGTCGGGATCTCTGGACTTTGCTCGCGTATTCTTTTTCTTTTCCCCAACGTCCGCACCTTGGACTCGACCCCGGGTCGTGTCCTCAGCTTCCATCGAATGGCCTTTGCTCGAAGCACCTTCTTCTCCTGACATAGTCGGAACCTAAGCTCTGATACCACGTTGTCACGCCCTTACGCTTCGGATATGAAACACCAGACGTGCGGCTCGACGAACCCTGCTCGGTCGCCGATCAGCCCTCGTTTGGACGTGCCTTGGACCCCGGCCGTACACGCCCCGGATGCACAACGAAACACCCGCCCAGGAAGAAGAGAGGGAGGCTAAGAGTTTAGAGGAAAACTAGAGAATATTATTGAGCAATCTCAGATTGTCCAGGATGGTCTTACAAGCCTTGATTACATGTCCTTTTATAGCACCCAAGAGAAACAACTCCTAGTCTAAGTTAAGGACCTAATCCTATTAGGCATGCAAGCCCTTCTCTAGAAAAAACCTCCTTGGAGTAGGAGTAGAAATCCAGCAACCTTGGAGTCCTAGAAGAATTCGGCCAGCACTCCTTCAAAGTCCATCTTGAAGGCAAACTGGTCAGGCCGCCCTCCTGGCGCCCTGCCATGTCCGGGACGCGCCCCGGGTGCGCCCGCCGGGACAAGTCCTAGTCCTACTAGGACTAGGACTGTTTTCCTGTGGCCTCTCCCCATCTTCAGTCCTCCTATGATTAGGACTTCATCTCCAAGTGACCCTCGATCCAGAAGGAAGCTCCGTCCGCACCCAAGTCCTACTCGACCTAGGAGAGGTCCGAATTCCTATTCCTACTAGGAGTAGGAATCCTTCCGATCCTGCACTTCTCCACGCGCTCGTCCTCCTACTCACGATAGGAGTCCAAGTCTTCATCTCCAGAAGCTCCTCCCTCCTCGTCGGACCTTCGGAGTGTTGGACGACTCCTATTCCTACTAGGAGTAGGAATCGCCCCGGCCACGCCCGCCTCCTCGCGCGCATGGCCACGCCCGCTCGGGGCGCGCCCTTCAGTGGGCAGGAGTGACACACGGGCCGGGTTCATAGCATGAACCCGAGCCAAGTGTGAAATGCACTCGGGTCGGACTCATGGAAAACGTCGCAAGATGTCAGGGTCGATGCAGATCAAACCTGGGTGGGGTACTAAAATGTCAAGAGTTCAGCCAATGCTTCATTCGCTAACTCGGGTCGAGTTCGTGGTGAACCGGGACATCGAATCGAGCAATCAGCGTGTTTGGTCATATTCAGTATGAACCTGGGCGGGGTTCTCAGGAATTCGGATCGGGTTTGTCACTAAAACAGGAAGTCAAGAGGTTATCGTCTCTAACCTAACATCTAAATGTATACATAATAATACATGCTTTGTACGTGATCGTGAAATATTCTTATGCAGTATGTCTGACAATAAACAATCATGGGGTTTACAGATCAAAGCAAGACAATCACATTAATTCAATCAAACCTAACAACACAGATTACTGGAACTACAAGATGATTATTTTCACGAAAATAGCAAAGCATAATAGACCAAAGCAATGCAAACAATCATGGAATTGAATCAACCTATCACACTTCGCAATTCTATAGCTTTACATCTTCATGAACGGGTGTTTAAGTAGTGGACGATTTATATATATACAGATCTATTCTATAGGGAAATATTTAGGGTGATTTCTGTTGTCACCCACATCTTTTCTGGGTTGTATCATCGTCGTTCCGATCGATTAGTGGCGATGCCCCCCTCTCCATTGGTCTTGCGCTCGCACTTCCCCCTTTGGTCGGTCACTACGTCGGATGCAAGGAACTTGGACGCGCTGCTCTAGGCTCTGAGGATGATAGTACGAGGAGGTCATGAGAATTTCAAACTTTTTGGATCTTTCCCGTTATGCGAAATTTGATTAGGTGGTTATTGGGGGATGATTTTGGAGATTTAATGCTCAATTGATAGGGACCTCCTCTAACTACCAATATGTTTTGGATTGGCTGGTTATGAGGAATTTGATTAGGTAGTTATTGGGGAGTAAATGCCATGATTTTATAGATTTAATGCTCAATTGATATGACTACTAATATGTGATTTTGATTGTTTTGGATTTTATTTTATTTGTTTTATTTTCTTGTTGTTACACCCTGTGGTCCGATCCATCGTCGTCCTTCTCATGGGATGGAGTACAAACAGGCACGGCTTCAGTAAAAAATGATGGATATGGGGGACATGAAGCAGCCATTTTAATTGACTTTGTTAGAGGAAAGCTGTGTGTCAAGAATAAAAAAAAAATGTTTTCATCGCGATGATGGAAGATTTAATATGAATATAATTATACACATGATTGTCAAAATATATTAAGGTCTAAATAAAATGATCAAAAAATATTTATGAACATATTTATTAATATGGAATGATATAAAATAATATATATATAGTTGTTAGACACGAGTTAAGCAAGTGAAGATCATAAGCTTAGCATGATTTATTTGATTAATTTTTAATGTTTAGCTGTGAAGTCAAATATATTCTTTATATGACACACTAAATTAAATATGGTAAATCTTATTTATTAAAGAAATAATTAATATGAACTAAATAAAAGAGCCACAATTAATTTATTTTTTTCTGAAAACATAATAAAAATAATAATAACATTCAATTCAAAATTGAAGATTTAGAAGATGAAAGGACATTTTTTTAATTTTATATAAAATATAATATATTAATAAAATTTGGTCTGATAAGTTATAAAGTTAGATCAATTATTAATAAGCTAAATCTCTTAATAAAAATAGAATTTTTTTTCAATCTATTTTATTTTAATAATAGATCTTGGCTAGTACATGAAAAAGTTCTCTGTGACTGCGAGTCTGCGTGTATATGAGAAGCACGTTAAAATAAATAATAATAATAATAATAATAAATATCCACTTAGCATTTATTTCAGTTTGTAGTATGTGGAGTTCGGTTTGTGGTGTGAGGTATACTCTTTTTTTTCGATCGAGATTCACTTGTGTGTAAGGTTAACTAGCACTTAATTAATTCGACGTTCAGACGAAATTGGTATAGATAAATTTTGATCAAAATAATGGTTTTGAAAATCGAATCTTAAGCTAGAGCGATCAAAGAATACAATCCGCTCAATCCCCCTATCCGGCAACTGATTTGTACACTTTTATTCTAATGTCACTGATCTAAGTACAAAGATAATTAATATTCATAAAAGCTCCTTTCCACAACCAGGCTAAGCAAATACCTGTGGGGAGGTAGATAGTGACAAAACATGATGACATTTATTAGGATCCGTTTGGCTTAGTTGATATAAAATAGTTAATAAGTTAAAGTGTTGATAAATATTTTATTGGTTGAAACTTATTTTTAAAAATAAGCAGTTACGCGTTTGAATAAAACTACTTATATTAATAACAACTAGTTAGTTATGATACAACTAACTGACTTTTTTTAGAAAGAAAATAAGCACTCATTTTTTCTGTTTTTTTTTTACTTATAAATATATTTGATATCTCCTTGTCAACTGTATTTTTAAATTATCAAAAGCTGAGATTTTTTTAAACTAACTTAACTTATAAGTTTAGTCAAATAGCCCCCAAGTACATGTTAATTTTACTAAAAAACGAAGAGTAAAAAATTAATTTACTCCGTTTTCATAAAAAACTATAATGAAAAATTAAATTAAATTCAGAAATTCTTCCATTTTTTCATTCGTCCTTCTTGTAATATTTTTATTTTTTTTCTTTCAAATGCAATTCAAAATAAAAAATTATGTAATTAACATATATTTATAATTTTAACTTTATAAAAAAAAAGTATACAAATATAATTACTATTTAACTATCACTCTCTTTGGACAGTCATGACTTTTTAGAAAGCCAACTCTATACGATTCACAAATTAAAAAACCGACTCAAAATTAAGTCCAACTAAACTAATGATTCATGTCTAACAAGAATCTTTTTATATGAGGTTAATGAGTATGTAAAGTACCTCGTTTTACTCATTGATGTAGAACACTTATTTCTCAATATTTAATTAATTTAATAAAATAATTTATGATTAGATTAATAATATACTTCTTAGATGAAATAATATATATTTATTGAGATGATTTGATAATAAAAAATATATCATGTAAGGCTAGATAAATTATAGCCGTTGAATTAATCATATTTGTTAAAATAATTTTATCATAATTAATCAAATAATCCGATAATTTTTTTTTCTTAATCACATTTACTACTCCACATATACACTTTCCTCTCTTTTTATATTCATGGGAGTCAAATTCTAGATTCTCTCTTCTTTCCTATTTAGCCACACCATTCATTTATTAGTTATTCATCACTCTTCATCGTTTTCTTCTCATACGCTGCTGTGACCACTACGCCTCCGTTCCCACTTCCGAGCATGCCACGTCTCCGTCGTCCGCCGTCCCTCCTCGTCCTCGCCTTCGTCATCGCCCGCGTCGTGGCGTCCGCCGGCGGCTGTTACACGTCCATCTTTAGCTTCGGCGACTCCTACGCCGACACCGGCAACGCCCTGCGCTGCGGCATCATGCGCAAGGGGGTCGCCCGCCTCCCGAACGGCATGACCTATTTCGGCCGTCCCACCGGCCGCTACTCCGACGGCCGCCTCGTCGCCGACTTCATCGGTACTCGCGCGCGGGACCATCCCGTTCTGGTCGTAGCTAGGCCCATAGCATCAGAAACAGTCGTCACCCGTTTCCTCTTGCACTTTCAGCGCAGGCGATGGAGCTGCCGCTTCTCAGGCCTTACCTCGCCGGAGGGAGCGCGGAGGACTTCAAGTCCGGCGCCAACTTCGCCGTCGGAGGGGCCACGGCGCTTGACGACGGCTTCTTCCGTGCCGAAGGAATAGAGAATCCGACGATTTGGTACTCCTTGGAGGTTCAGATGAAATGGTTCAGGCAACTGCTGGATCTGCTGATGAGCTCCTCCAGTTCAAGTAAGGTCACTTGTCGTAGAAGTGCAAAAAATAAAAAAAAAATATCCATCCACGTTCTATTATATTGTACTTCTTTTTCATAAAAAGATAAGTAACTATGTTGCAAGGACGCTGATATGTGTACGGGATACAAATTTTAGAAAAACAAAGTATGGATACAACAATATATTAAATATATAATATATACATAAATTAATTTTACATAAGATTTTAATATCTGTTTATCGGGTGTAAGAAAAATCCGACCAACCTGAAAAATTCATCTGACCCGAAAAAACCGAACCAAAAAAATCGAAAATTAGGGGTCCTAATATGATTTAGGGTGATTTTTAATAAATTAAAATCCACCCGCTAAAATTAAGGCTCCACCCGAAAAAACCGTAGGGGCTCGTGGAGTTCGATTTTTTATTTATATAATTAATACATGTGTTAATAATTCTTTTATTATAGATATAATATTTTTTATATAAAATTTCATACTTTTCTATCACATTATCAAACTCTAATTTAATAATTTTAAAATCTTAGTAGTATATTTTATATTTAATATAAAATTAAATATTTTTATATTAATTCTAAGTTATTAAATATATTTTTAAAATATAATTATATAAAAATAGGGCTATGAAAAAATCATCCGAAAAAATTGATCCGCTAAAGGGTGGTTTTTATTTTTTCAAAATAATTTTAGGGTAGTCTTTCTAATTTTAAAAACCGATCCAAAAAATAGCGATTAATTTTTTAGACCGAAAATCTGAACCAACCCGAACTAATTTCACCCCTATCTGGTTAAGTACTAAAGCAAGTAATTAATTATTCACTTCACATAAAATTTAGACTATGTCTAAACGAGGAGTTGTTAATAATTTTCTTTCTCCTCAAGATTGAAGATAACTTCTCATCTTTATCGTCTATATATTTTATTGTTTACATTTGACAAATTTTTATATTTTATAATAATCAATTATTTATTATCTTATTTTTAATTTTATATGACAAAATTTTGATACGATGTACTAATTCATGGGTACGAGTACCCATTTTTTAAAAGTTAATTTTTTTTATTGAGTGTATATGAGTACGACTATGTGGTGGAAATTGAAGTACAGGTGCATCATAGATAAATAAGCTCGATAAGCGTGAAATAGTAGAAATTGACAGAGATGTATCACCCAGGCTCCAAAGAGGTGCTGAGCAGCTCCTTAGTCCTCATGGGGACGATAGGAGGGAACGACATCGAGCTTCTGGTCAACGAGACTGGAGACTTCAACGAGATACGAAGATATGTGCCTCTCATCGTCGGTAGAATCAGTTCCATCATCATTGTAAGACACACGGATACCGATCTAGTAGACTTTGCACAAGTTCATATATGTAGATCTTAGTTTCCTGAGATGAACGATACAGAGGTAGAACTGATCAGAACCAATCAAATAAATTTGAAATGCATTAATGCAAGGACTTGATCGAGCTCGGGGCTACCGCATTCCTGGTGCCGGGAAACATGCCGCTCGGGTGCATGCCGTCGTTCCTCACCATGTTCCCGAGCGAAAGAACAGAAGATTACGAGCCGGAGACGGGCTGCCTGAGGTCCGCGAATGAGTTCGCCGAGCACGAAAACAATGTCCTGCAGATGGAGCTCGATCGGATACGGAAGCTTCATCCTCATGTCCTCATCAGTTACGCAGATTACTACAACGCTTCCATGAGCATTATCCGCAAGCCGGAATTATTCGGTATATAGATAATTCTCTTACACTGATCAATCCCTCAGTTTTCATTTTGCTGAAGAAATATATGCATATTGAACTGCAGAATTGCAGAAGCGATCCCCAAAGCTCACAATTGCAAGCTGCTGAAGTCTGTACGTACGTAGTGCATGCAACGTTATGGTGTCATTTCTAACATGCTCCGATGGTGTCTGCAGGATTCAACCCGCCTACTACATCATCCTGTTGTGGTGTTGCTGGTCCTTATAACTTCGACTGGTCTGCAATGTGCGGCAGTGAAACGACGAGCCTGTGGTTCGATCCATCGTCGTCCTTGTGGTGGGATGGAGTACACCTCACTGACTCCGCTCATCGTTTCATCTCTCGAGGTCTCCTAACGGGGGCATACGCGAATCCTCCGTTTGCAGAAGCATGCTCGAGCATCTACGCCCGTGTTGCTGAGTTCCAAACAGGCACAGGTTCAGCAAAATGATGAATATCGGGGACATTGGAGAGAGATTTATAGTGCAGCCATTTGGACTTTTGTTATTAAACGTTCTCTCTCTCTCTCTCTCTCTCTCTCTCTCTCTCTCTCTCTCTCTCTCTCTCTCTCTCTCTCTCTCTCTCTCTATTCAAGGTACTCTGATTGCTAGAGTGAAAAATATGAAGAATAAAAAGAATGTTTTCATCATCTTTCATGGCTCATGGAAGATGCGTTTTGGTTTGGAGTTGTGTACTTTTATTATTGTCATTCCATGTATGATGGTGCAAAACACAAGGTGTTTCTTTTGGGTGTAAATTTGTTCCTAATTATGATTCCTTATGTCTCTTACATAGTGGTGTGAAATATATATATATATTAAAAAATATGAAATAAGATTGTGAAAATATGATAATTTATTTTGCCAACAATACCAATAATCAAGATACAACTATTATTTTTTAGGAAGATTTTTCTAAAAGCTTAAGATATTATTTTATATTCTTAATACATGTGGTTTGTTGATAACTTTGGTCTATCCAATCCCATAATATGTAACAAAAAAAGGAAAATATTTTTTTAATAAAAGCTTAACAAGTTTTTAACTCAGAATCTTTAGCCTCGATATCATATTAAAATTGATGCGCTAAGCAATTTTTTTTTAAAGTTTAAGTCGTTAGAAAAAAGAGACATGATTGATTTTATATTCTTAACAACAATTATATATATAACCATTCAAAACAAACACTCCTTAATATTTACATTACACACTTTTTTTTATAAAGCTATAAATTGCACAAAACTAGTTATGCAACATACACAATCACATTCATATATAATACATAATAATCTCTCACGATATCACAATAGCAAAACACCAGAGACACAAGTCTTTATGTACAGAAGTCGTTGAAACGCAAGACTACAAGACTCCTTTTATCTTAGTCTCAAAACAACCCTGCTACAGGTATCAACTCTGATGATCCAAAATGCTACATTTATTAAAAAAATATTAAAAATAACAAAATGAGTAATAATAAGTTGATAACTCATATTCTATATATTACCAACTAGTCAATTTGGAGAGAATTCAAATAAGGGCATGCAATATCCCAATACAACAAGCAACAAATATTTTAATAACATTAAAACTTACACACACAATATTATTCTAATAATTAAGGAGAGTCAAATTGCACCATATATCATTTAACACATCAAACTTATGCTTGCACATGCAATTTGTCGGTAGATACTTGTTCCAATAAATTATATTTGACCACCAATGGAATCTTATGCGATTTCTACTCGTTTAAGATATCGAGTTGAATACAAAAAAATTTATGTTAGGAGTCTCACATGTCAATATCATATATGTGATTTGAAACGACCATTGCGCCAATGCTGAGTTAGTTTCAATATATGATGTAACAATCGACGTCAGTGTTCAGTAACGTCGTACAAGTTGAACAATCCATGCTCCTTCCACAAAAATTGAGAGCTCCCTACCAAAAAAAGAAAGATTAGTAGAAGGAAAGGGAAGTTAATAGAAATTAACATTGAGATTTGTAATAAACAAAGAGGTAACCACTAACATTGAGATTTGCAATAAACAAAAAGGTAATCACTAACATTAAGATTTATATTTTAAGAAAGAACGTTTATCTTGGTGTTTAACTATCAACATGAAATCAATTGCCTTTTAAATAAATAATTTTGGAAAGTAAGTAAAACATGAAAAGTGAAAAGGGTATGTTAACCACCATTTTCTAGATAAATAATATTTAAAAAGTAAACAGAAGTTAAAATAAAATAAAAGAGGTACCTCCACCGACACAGAATAGGAGAGAGGGACTGAGGGAGGGTGCTGTTGCACCCCCTCATGACCTGGATCGACAACTCCTTTATGACTTATGAGAGTGTTGCTCCTTCTTTATTTTTTTTTAATTTTAAATGGACAACTCCTTTAGGAGATCCTTGATCGAATATTAGTGGAGCCCATTTTTATTTATATTTATATAATTAATTCATAAGTAATAAATTCTTTATTATTGATATAATAATTTTTTATATATAATTTAATATGTTCTTGTCATATTATGAAATTCTAATTTACTAATTCTAAAAATATATCATACATTCAATTATAACATTAAATTTGTTAATATTAATTTTAATATGTTATAATTTTTAAATATTATTCTTCTAAAATTAGATTCGAAAAAATTGACCCGTTGGATCGGGGTGAAAGTCAGGTTTTCGGTCAAAAAAAATTAATCGCTATTTTTCAGATCGATTTTTAAAATTAAAAAAATCGTTCTAAATCTATTTTGAAAAAATAAAAACCACCCTCTAGCGAGTCAATTTTTTTGGATGATTTTTTCAAGACCCTACTTTTATATTTAATTTTATACTAAATATAAAATATACTACTAAAATTTTAAAGTTATTAAATTAGAATTTGATAATGTGATAAAAAAATATGAAAGTTTATACAAAAAAATATTCTATCTATAATAAAAGAATTGATAATATATGTATTAATTATATAAATAAAAAACAGACTCCACGGCCCTATGATTTTTTTGGGTTAGGACCCTAATTACATTCAGGACCTTAATTTTTTTGTCGGATTTTTCTTACACCCCTACCGTTGGAGAGTAATTTTTGTAAATGACTTTAAATTCATTATTCCTAGTGATTTATAACATATTTAAGAAATAATTTATTAATTAATTCATAATACGTCCTCTTTATTCATCCTCAAAGAATTATTTAGGTTTTTTTGTTACATGAATTTCTTTCCACGTCACTTTTCTCAATGTCTGTAGATTTTTTTTTTTTTTTTTTTGCATACAACATGAAAATTATACAAAATTGTAAGAGATGTTAATACTTGACCTTCAAAAGAAACAGCGTTAATAATAATGCAAAAAGTTAGCAACTGCTTAGTCTTGGATGGTACTGCTCAATCAGTCAGTTTTTCCTTAATAATGTATGTCTAGGAACGCTAGAATTACAGATAAACAAGAAGTCAGCTGCCCTGTCCAGAATCTACTTCTTCTACCAGTTGAGGGAGTTTTGTGATTCCTGGAATTTTGCCTTGTATAAATCTTCCATCTCATCCTGCAACGTATATGATGGAACCAATATGAGCATTGATTGTTGGATAAAACAGCATACGGCTCTCTCTTGTCTTCCTATAAAACAAGAGCAAGCATCCCGAGTTCATCAAAAGCCAAAAACTTCCAACCGGCATAACTTTCATGCCGGCATTCGAAAGTTGAGGAAAATTTTTCGCTCTATCCCCAGTATGAACATCAACTATCTTGCATTAAGAATAAGCACAATAGCCGATATTGTTCACATGGGACATAGAAAATTAGTAGGTGCCGTTGAAACAATCCGGGTAGATATCATCTGACTTTAATCACTACCAGGTATGGAGATCCAACAATGTTGTATGATGCTGACACCGCACTGAGTGTCCCGCGATGGAGGTAGATATGACGAAGTATGAACTCTGTCTAAAGATGTTTATCCAGAATATATAATCTAAGATGAAGGCTATTAACAGAGGAAGGTAAACACCTTGCAAGATTTCAGCAACGGATGCAGGAAGGAGGATCTAAAGAACCTTATCGACTTTGCAAATGAAGTTCTTTCCCACACTGTCATACAAAAGGCAAAATACGGTACATATAGAAAGAAGAAATAATAATGAAAGGGAAAGTTAAGGAAAAGGATAAGAAAATTGCCAAAAGCAGGCAGTTGGCAAAGTGGAGTATTGGAAATGCAAATATGCATGTGCAGGAAATTAGCTTACCATCTTCAGACTCTGATCTCGGACCATTCATATTAATCTCTTCCAAAAGCTGTAAAGTTAGAAAACTCCATGTGAAGCAACAGAAAGATTGTTTACTGGAATATACGTGAAATGTGCACATAATTTCCAGTCGCAAATATTTTTCCCATCCAAACCAGGCATTTGAAAGGGAAGTAGCCAGAACCAATGTAAGAGTACTTTCAAAGAAAAAAAAAAGAATAAGATTAGAAGCCCCAGATTAGCTGGTCTACTGTGCAATTCACAAATGTACAGTTCATATCATTAGGAATTTATAATAATACAAGAGTATATCTTTTGTACATATTTCGACTACTGTATAAGATTCTCATGCATCAGCAGGCAAAATGTTGGTTAAGAAAGTTGAAAGGAGCAAAATTCAAAATGAAAATATAACCAAACAGAAACCCACATCAGAAACTGTTGGAACAGCTGTAGGATCAAAATCATCACAATTGTCTGGATCGATAGGCACACAAACGCGCCCTAAAAATAAAATGTGATCAACGTCAACATCTTCGTATAGCATCATTGAAATATCACAAAGGAAATGCAATTGGAACTCATAAAACGTGATAGAAAAATTCTATCAACCAATATTCTTTGCCTATAGTTGGACTTGGATGTTGAAGTTGACAGTTTAGAGGATACATGAGAATCACGTTTATTTTTAGGAATTATCTTACTTCAACTTTAGTTCAATTCTTCTTAATAGTCTTAAGACTTCTTTTATAAAATGAGAAAAAGGAAGACCTTATATCATCAAGGAACAATCCCAGCATATACCATTGGCTGACTAACCTGTTTTTGGGTGAACACAGAAGGGTGCCTTCAGCAAATGGTTCATGTGCCTTGATACCTTGAAAAAGAGCATGATCAATAAATGTTATAAAGAGGATATTCGTCATGCATAACAATATAAGAGACGTAGAATACTAAGTACTAACCGACCTCCATGTCAAGTCTAGGATAAGTATATGTGAAAATAATCTCTTCCACACACCTCCTTAGTCCCTGTGCCTGAAAAATGCATCATAAATATAATAAAGTTAACCTTTAGAAACATAATCCATGTAGACCCCACAAAAAAGGTTTCTTGTTTGGTTATAACGATGGATGTTCTTGAAAATCAGATGTGTGAAGAACAAAGAGTTCTGATCAATGATCCATACATCTTCAGGGAAAT
Source organism: Pontederia crassipes (assembly GCA_030549335.1). Lineage (NCBI taxonomy): Eukaryota > Viridiplantae > Streptophyta > Magnoliopsida > Commelinales > Pontederiaceae > Pontederia > Pontederia crassipes. Next base: position 36,087,872 of record CM060197.1, on the reverse strand, counting down.
TTCTGGTATTTTCTGAGGTTATTAATAATTCCTACAGATTGCCAAAACTAACATGAATCAAGGTTAAGCTCTTTATTAGAGAGACAGGTATCAAAATAATCAATCCAGACGTCCCCGGTATTATTGTTTCATGCCCTTTCAATTTTCAATTTACTATTTCAGTTCACACCTCAAGTGGGACCCGTTCTTCTATACTTCTAAGAATGTTTCACCCTTCAAACTATCCATATCAACAATACCCAACACATCATGCTTTTCATCACAATAAAAAAGACATTTATCAAGATCCAGCACTTCGTGTTTTCAGAAAGTTTTACATCTCTATACTTTCCAATGATTTGACTTGACTCATTTTTATACCACAGATCCGAGCAAGATTCTTTTATGCAAAAAAGATTTAGTATAACACTTGGAATGATGACATCACATTTTCCTTCCATCATAACTAATATAATGCAAAGGTTAAAATTGAGATATGGATCATATCTCTGATTCACACCTAAAATTCTCTGTGAAACAAGATTAGTCATCTCATTCTTTTGCACTTCCAGAAAATAAAACAAAACCAGTATGTCAACATTGACAACTCTAAGCCATTAAACCACAATACCTTGTGTTTTCCTGATTGCAAAATGTGTTTCAATTGTTCCCATCGAACAATATTAATATCATCCTTTAAGATGGAGGCCCTTCTATTTACTTGCCACTTGTCAAGAATCTCAGAAGCAACAGCTGAAAGTGATACAATTCAAAAAAGAAAGGATAATCAGTCTAGAGTCATATGACACTATGATGACCTACAGCAAATAATTTATGGTCATTTACATTCATCTGGTATAAGTTCAAGAATCTTCTGGAATCTCTCTTCTGATGAGAATAACTTTTGACTACAAAGCAATTTCTCTTCAAAGAAGCCCCTTAGAACATCTGTGTATGATCGTCTGTAGATAAAATAAATATCTGAAACAAAACTCTCAGTTGCAAGAAATGTTAAATGGAGATATAGCATGAAGAGGACCAGACATACACAAGAAATGGATGAAGAGCTTGTCCTGTTAAATTTATTTTCTTCGCATTATTTTCTCCTCCCTGGATTAGAAAGAATTAGACTTGTAAAAATGCTTACCTCCAAAAGATTGTCTAATTTCTGGTAAATATAACCTTGTAAACACGGAAGTAATCTGCAATTGATGCCCGTTGCTCATTGCTTAGCCTAAAAATCAAAAGACTATGCTTCAGTGTAAAGCTACAACACCTTAAGTATGAGTTGATGACTCAATACAACCTTTCTTATTACCTTCTTGCCCTTCCATCACACACCCAACAGTGCACACCACGACGGCCACTATATGCCCACAGAATATGATTGAAACCAAAATCATCTAAAATCATACAACCAAATATAAAATTAACAAGGAAAAAAAGGATATAAAGCTCATTTTGGAAGTTGTAACTTTCAGTGTGCCGCATGATGGGTACCTTGCGGTCAACTGTCAGTACAAATTTTCAAAATAAATATTTGAGCTTCGTATGTGCACAAGGTAAGCTTAAATTCCATTTAAAATGTAGGCTGCAAGTTATATATCCCAAGGGGCACTGTATACTCAGCATCCCCAACTAACAGTTAAAAGTTTGATAATGATTCATAGGCTTTGGAGTTGGCATACAGGAGTATGTAACAGATGAGATAGAAAAATGTTATTCACACCTCTAAGAGAACTATCCAACACTTTAATAGCTACTGTCATTAATGGCCAGCATTCTAAGCACACATCAGCTCCTGAACAACAGTATCGGACATCATCATAATCCGTCATATCCTGTTTGGCACAACAAAAAGACTCTGAGCTACTGCAGCAAGGAAGGACAATGAGAGCTTATTGTCCTTTGCACAGAAATTTATAGTCATACAATGTCAAAAACGAGTTCTCTTTCAACTGGGGTGAAGTTGTTCCCACCTTGTGCATATGCATGTCTTTTTGCAGGCTGTTAAAGATTGATGCAAGAGAACATAGTGAAGAGTCAGAGGACATTTTAAAAACAGCAATACATCAAAATTGGAACCACAAAAGACTTTAGAGTTCTGATCATACATCTACGCTATAAACAGGCCCAATATCAATTTTGAATGGGCATTTTTCCTTGATAGCATTTTCCATTTCAATGGAATTATTAAATGACTGAAACCGCAGATAGATGTCGTCTTCAAGGGTGAATGAAAATTCTCTTCGTCCAAAGTATGAATGATCACATGCTGGGTGCTTTCCATCTGGGAAATGGTAGAAGAATATCAGCAAACAACAACACAATAGAACTGTTGATGCTCTGCAACAAAATAATACTCACCATTTCCATAAGATAACCATTTGAATAGATCAGCGTAAGGAAATAGTTTTCCTGTCACAAAAGCAACCTGATTATAAAATATGCAAAAGAAAACTAGGATACCTAGTCAAACTTTAAGGCTTATTTCTCAACAAGAAAAAACTTTAAGGATTATAAAGCTAAGATTATTAAGAATGAAAAGTTCTGTTACTAATATTACCATAATAAACTTTGAGATAATCTGAACAAAAACCTCCAGGGATTTTGCAGATTATTTCCTGCCCTGGAGCAGATCTATCAATTTGCATATCAACGCATTCACTTGAAGTTTCTTCTTTGGCCATTGTCTCAAGCTACAGACTGAAAAGTGAAAAAAAAAAACACACATGAAATGACCAAAGAATCCAATCCCACAAAAACGATCACAGAGGAAATGCAGTGATAAAAGGAAATCTTTAAAATCAGGATCAACAAGAATTCAGCTCATCACTTATTATGTCCAAGAATAATGAACCAAATGCTTCAGTAAAGTATGCCTAATAGCGTCAGAAACCAATTTGTGAAGAAGAAAGGAGAAGAATCTTTAAAATCAAGACGAAGAAAATGAGAAAGTTTGTTACTTTTGGCAACTTAATCGTTTCACAAATTAATCAGCAGAGAAAACTGGAATTCCTTGTTTAAGTGGCGTTGGCAATAAATTTGAAAATTTTCCCTCTATACATCCTCATCCCAACAGATACCACTGCTGCAAACAAGAAATGGTGGGAAAATAGGTTTTCTTTTTGCTGTCAAAAGTATCTGAAGTTGTAACGTATGGAAACTTTCTCAAACAAGGAAACGTTTCAAAATCCAAATCAATGGCAATAAATGGAAATCAATTCGAATTCAAAAAAAAAAAGGAAAGGGAGAAAGAGGAAACGGCCGACCAGGGGAGGGATTCCCAACCCTAATCGCGCCCCACGATCAGCCGATACTATAAAAGGGGACGCGAGGGACCCTCGCGCCCCCCCCTGGACACCTGCCGACCGCCGCCGCCGCACCACTCCATTCCTCCCCTCCTTCGTCTCTCCGACGGTCGACGTACGAGCGGCAAAGCAGAGCACGACGACCAGCAGAGCAACGATCCTCCGACGCGCGGTCGATCCTCCTCGACGCGTCCGTGAAGACTCAGCGAACCTACCCATCGGCCGAGAACGACCGGCGACCCGAAGAACGACGTGAGAAAATGCCGGCAAACTCAAACCATTCGGAAAAGGCACCTTAGCGTTTTAAATCCCTAGACGACGAAACGTTGATCGTTTAATGCATAGGAATAGTCCATCATGATCCTGAGATTGTTATCTATATTTTTCGTATTTTGATCGTCGTCGTTTGATGGCCGAAGGCCGCCGGAAATGAGAAAGAAGTTCGGCGGCCCTGTTTTATCGCAAGGACCGGTCGACCGACTTTTAGGAACGGTCGACCGATCCATGCGAAGAACTTTCACAAGTTCCTGACGACCGATCGACCGACTTCACCAGAGCGGTCAACCGATCTGTCTGTCAACTGACGGATTCGACTTCACGAATGGCTGACCAATCCTCCGAACGGTCAACCGATCCGACGCACAGCTGCATCCTTGTAATCCTACGACCGGTCGACCGATCACCAATGCGGTCGACCGACCCTGAGATCGGTAGAATAACCGGTCGACCAGCCCATGTGCACGGTCTACCGATCCGACAGACGCTCGATAATGAATAAAGGTTGACCGATCCGAAAGGTCCGGTCGACCGGTGTTAGAGAACGGTCGAACAGTCCACCATGAGCGGTCGACCAGCACATGTAGACCGATTCGGCTCGACTGAACCGGAAGGAGCTGTCGACCGGTCCAGATAGCGGTCGACCGGTCCAGCCAGACCGGCCGGTTCAGACCGTCCGATTCAATCAAACCATCGGTCCAAACCAACCGATTCAAACCATGGATAGACATTGAATTAGTTTTGATATTGACATATTCCAAATCGGATTCTGACCCGATCTGAGTCCGACTCATGAATCCTAACCGGAGACTCTAACCAGTCCGCCTGTAACTGACCGAGTCCTATTGTACAGACATTAATGCCCACTTGGGTCCTGATTAATAGACATCATGATAATCAGAGATAAGTAAAGTAAAGATAATGCTACGGGATTGCTATGTGTCGCCTCATTGTACAGAACAAAAATCATGGTATGGTATAGAGAGGGACAGGTACAGACAGCTAACCTACTGGTCTTCAATGACCATTGTTTCTGAGACTACAAGTCCTCTCCCACCTTCGTCTCGAAGAAGGGTAGTGCATTGGTCACACTCCTTCCCCCAGAGAACATAGTATTGAGTCAGCGGAGCTAATACAGTGAACCTACAGGTTCTTAAATGACCACTGTTCCTGGGGTGTGGATCCTCTCCCACCTACATCCCGAATTGGGTGACGCATTGTTGCACCCTTTCCCTTTATGGGCCTACTGGCTTTATAAATTCAGAGAGGCATCTCTGACATCCCAATATAATAAAGTCGAGCTCGCATAGGACAACTAACCTTAAGGACGTTATAGTAATGTAAAAGTCGTAGTACAATTCACAAGTAAAGCATAGATCATGGTATGGTAAAGTATAGAACATAATATGGCATAGACAACGCAAAGTACTGTAAAGACAATGTACAGTCATGGTAAGGTAAAGAGTATAGCTATTGTTATAGTTAAAGAATGATATCTGACCCATCATAGTCATTGCATAGAAGCCAAAGTATATTAGTGTTCATCATTGACCTATTGTATATGATTATCATTGATCCTTATTTCATCGTTTATATTGCTATTGTACTGGATTTTTTATTCACGGGTATTCGATCCCCTACATTGGGATTTTGCAAGTGAGAATTCTGTTCAATGAAGTATGGAGGTACTCAGAGCTTGAAGGATGCTGCACATGACTATCTACATCATCAAGCCTCTTTAAATTACCGTTATATTAATAATTATCTTGTTATTGATAGACATCATGTTATTCCGCTCATCAAACTTAGTGGTTTTTTTTTTCATCTTTTTTTTCACTTAGACTGCATTGAATTAGCTATGTCCCTTAACATTCCAACGTTTTAACTTTCGCATTAAAGTTCTATTATATTTTCTCATAATGTTGGACGTCACGTGAGCATTTTGTTGAATAGATAGTGTAGCGCTCTCTTGTCAAAATGCCTGACGTGATGTCAACGTGACGTGGCAGGGAGAAGCTATTTTGGAGGTGTTAGAAGTTCTGAACTATGAGAAGTTTGTGTATTAGTGCCAAAATGCCTGCCCATCCAGCAAGTCGGAGTGGGCATTCCAATCCGCCCCTGCTCCTGCCCGACTCCTCCAGCAGCTGCATCGTGCTCGGCAGGGAGGCGCTGGCGAGGGCCTCCTCAACAAGGGCGAGTCACCGGCGGATGGCAAGGCGCCATCTTTACAGAAATAAAAGAAAAACAACAATCGCACTAAAAGGATTTGAACTTGCAGGGGTAGTTCCAAACCGCAATGCTAACCCTGAACACAACAGGATTTGTTTGTAGTTTGGCTTCCTGTGTCGTAAGGACGGCATGCAGACTGCAGTGACCTCGAGGCAGATAAGGAACTTGGCGGTGAGACCGTTCTGGAAATTGAGAGTGGAGGAGAGGGAAGACTTGAGCGACCAGAAATGGGCGCAGAGGAGATCGTAGGTCGAATAAAATACCCCAAGTAGATGCTAAAGGAGTGGTAGTCATGATAATGGAGGTGACGGTGGAGGGCGTACCTTCCGCACGAACGTGCGGCTCGAAGAGTGGCCGACCGGCGAAAGAGGTCGAAGCACAATGGTACCGCGCGTTATCGACCGCGTCGCTCACGGAGAGCTCTGGCAGACAGATATCCACACACGTCGTCGACGGCGAAGTCGGTCGTCGGAGGAGGAAATGGAGAAGACGGCGGTGGGCGGTGGAGACGGGAGTGAAATGAATAAAGAGAAAAAAACAACAAAATGAAAATGTTCGGACCGGGCCGTCGGGCCGGAGTCAAGTTCTGCTCTATAACGGGCCGAGCCTATAATTTTTGGTCACCTCAACGGGCCTTTCCAAAGTTTTGAGCATGTTCATGGCAACCGCTTCGGACCGGTTTGCTTGAACCGAACCACAGCTTTTGGTTCTCTGAAGGGTCGACCGATCGGGATGGAAGGTTTTATAGCCTTTTCTGGATTTGCCGCCGGCGAGTTCTGCCGCGGTCGCCGGACCAGATGGATTCCGACGTTAACGACCTCCGGTCGCTTCGGATAACTGCTCTCGACGAGTGCGAAGGAGGGATCGAGGAGGTCGAAGAGGGTGAGGTCGACTATGGAGACGAAGTGGATCAGGAAGACGACGAGGAGGAAGAGGAGGAAGAGGAAGGAGTAAGCTTAGGGTTCGTTCAGAAGCCCAAGAATCCTGGAATGCTACTGCGCAACATGTTCCCGAGCAAAGTTGGAGGCGTCCCGGTATGCAATTTATCTGTAAAGTTTCGAATACCTTTTGTTGTTCAGTTCTTGCAAATTGTCTAAAATCTATTGTTCGTAGGCATGGTTGGATCCTGTGGACTTGCCGTCTGAAAAATCTCGCCTTTGCGGCTTCTGCGGCGAGCCTCTTCAGTTTCTTCTGCAGGTGAGTGGCGTTTATTTCATCTTCATGTTCTTGTGATCATCCGAAGAGTTTCAGTAGTGGAAAGAATTATCTCTCCTGAAGGTTTACGCGCGGCCGTTATCGGAGAAGGAATCTACTTTCCACCGGATGTTGTACGTCTTTATGTGTCCGTCCATGTCTTGCCTTCTCCGGGATCAGCATGAGCAGTGGAAGCGCAGAGAAGACAACCCTCCACGAAGGTAGAGCATTCATTCGGAAGTGGTTACTTCATTTTTCTTCCTCTGTTTCTTTGTGTATTTCCCACTTTTTGCAATCTTTCTGTTGTTTCTTGTAGTGTAAAGGTCTTCCGCTGCCAATTGCCTCGAGCAAATCCTTTCTACTCGTTCAAGCCATCAAAATGCGATGGCAGTGACAAGCCTCGGACCGCTGGAGGTAACATTTCCTCCTCCATTAGAAAAGTTTTTTTTTTGTTACATTTCTTTGATTGTATACGAGATTTAATTGCTTGGGTGGCTTAATTTGATGAACAACAAACAATTTTGAGTAAGTTCACTACATTTTATTCCTTAACTGGACATCTCATTCTTTTCCAGTTCATTCAGTTTAGTATCCGTACTTCTTCAATAGCAGCTTGAGTTAGAGTTTATTTATATGGTGTAATCTATTTACCAATTTTTCCATCTATATCTTATACTTTCCTTTATTTAGCTGCACTTTGCTCTTGGTGTGGCACATGGAAAGGAGAGAAAGTATGTAGCTACTGTAAACTAGCACGCTATTGCTCGGAGAAACATCAGGTATCCAAAACAATTTAACTACTCGACGACATGAGTTTGTTTCAATCTATCGTTTTGTTTCACATGAGTTTATTTCAATCTATTGTTTTGTTTTCATCAGGCTTCGCATTGGAAATCTGGTCATAAAGATGACTGTCATCAGTCTATTGCTTCTACATCTTCTGGGATTGGTGGGAAAGATAAATTTCCAGCTGCGAACAAAGGTCAGACTCTGATACTCTTTTCGTGAATGAAACTATTAAATTGTAGCTGATGAATATTGTTTATTTTAGCTTCTTGCGGTACACTGTGGCCTGAATATGAGATTATCGTGGATGAATGTGATCATGAGGTGGAGCATTCTAGTGAAAAAAGTGGCTCTACCTCATTGATGGCTGGATCTAGCAAAACAGATGAGACATATGATCAGTTATTGGACAAGTTCGAGGTTTCATCCTAATTGTCGTTGAATAATATAGAATCTTATTCAGAGAAAATAAATTTGATCTAGATGTCAATATTTGAATGCAGGCCGACAGCGATAAAAGAAGTTGGGCAACATTTCAAGAGCGAATTGCCGGAGCTCCTGATCAAGTATTGAGGTAATGCATATTATTGTGAATTCTTTGCTCTGTGTTAGGTAACAACATAAGTTTCTTGAATTTTAACTTTCTTAATATGTAACCTGGGTTATAGGCATATCTAAATTTTCTTTTTTAGTGTATTTGTCAATGGAAATCTTGTGATCGCTTTTTCCATATCTTGAGTTCTCCTGAAGGTGGAGAAATGCCTCATGTGGACGGTGTTTTAGGTCACTATTATGCTTTATTAGGTTAACAATTGATTAATTATAGTGTGTCTAATAGTGTTTTTTTGTTCATTGAAACAATTTTATTTATTTTTTTAGGGAGATAATTTTATTTTTTATTATTGTTGGTATCTTTGATATTCAACAGGTATTGCAGAGATTTGATGGCAAAACCACTCTGGCCCTTGTCAACTGGTCGGCCTGCAAGAGCTAATGTTCCTAGGTGCATTTATTGTAAAAGCCCATTGTGCTATGAATTCCAGGTTTGACACGTATTCACAAAATCTTGTTGCAAATGTGAGTTTCTGTTATGGCATAATGAAAGCTTTTTAAGCTTCATGAACCTGAGTATTGAGCTGGACCTGATTGTTATGGTTGTTTATCACAAGAAGTTAACCAGAAATAGATTCGCATGAAGGATGCATACTCTATTCTGACTAATGTACATTCAGACATCCTGTTATCATGTGTTGTGTTACTTATATAAGTAACTTGTTCTTAGTCAAAGTGTAGTTGTCTGTGGTTTTTCATCATCATCACATTCATTCCTGTAGTTACTACCTCTATTTCTGAGGGAAACAATCTTATTTTTTGTTTCTGAATTTTGATTGGAACTTTTTTATTAAGAATTTGCACTTTTTACAGATCATGCCTCAGTTGCTGTACTTCCTCAATGTAAAAAATGATCCGGACTCTCTTGATTGGGGAACCATTGTTGTGTATACGTGTTCAGCTTCGTGCGAGTCAAGAACTGTCTACAAAGAAGAATTTGTGTGGGTTCAGTTGTATCCTACAACTCCAACGACTTGACATTCTTAGTGAATGCTTCCAGTTGCCAGGTTTTATATCTTTCTCTTCAATTGCACCTTGATGGTCTTCCTACAAACTCCTCTCTGCTCTCTGTCGAATGTTTTAGGAACTAATGATATTCAGGTGGAAAAGTTCAATGAAGTTGAATATAGTTGTTATAACTTCAATCTTAAATTCTTCTCTCTTTCTATGATAAAAACTTAAGAATGATTTTTCTCTTTTTCAGTTCTTGTGCAAATTTTCTTGAGCTGATTCCTTGTTTCTTTCCCCTTTTGCTCTCATTCTTCTGTTCTGTCATTTTTTTCCTTTCATGTGAGGATTAATTGGCATTGTGTTGTCAAACAACAACAGTTCTCAAACTTCTGAATGTGTTGGGTTATGAACTTATGATGAGCTTTTCTATTTCATGATTATATGGAAAAGAACATTTCAAGTATTTTAGAAGAATTATTATAGAGGAAGAGTTTCCATTAAAACATTTATGTGGAAAGTACTTATTTTTTTGTGTCCCATTGACTGTATAGATTAGTACTCACATGTATGGTGGGAGGGATTTGCGAGAGTGCACAATGTTCTACATCATTTCAAAGAAAAAACCGTACCTTGATTGAATAATACTTTATTGTACCAAGATATATCATCATGTGATAGTGCATCTGTCAACATCTGATAGCATTTTGTTTCTGCAGGGCTCATCCGACCTCGCAGGACCTCAACCCCACCACTACGTGAACACTCCAAATAAAACATGTAGTACTTTTTATACTCATATATTTAGCTCCTGTGCTGACATGTTTATGTGATTATTTATTTTCTTTCTCCCAAGCAATATTTAGCTCCTTTCATTTGTCTCTCCTACGTTCATGAGAAGTCCTCGTTCCTTCTTTATTGTTATGGTCATGTCTTGGTTGGTGAGTTTCTTTCCCCTTCGATATTATTCGTTAATTATAATAGGTTCATTTTTTTTCTTTTTTGGTAGACTCATGGAATTTCGAGCTTGAGATTACTAACACCTAACCTCTATCCGGTTGTGCCTATCATTTGGTAGGCATTAAAAATGCTTTTCCTTGAGACCCTTTTTATTATTTCGATGGCTCTTATTTTTATGTGGTTTAGTTGGATTAATTATCGTAGGGAGAGTTTGCTCGTTAGAACAACTGTTACAATCGATAGGAGATTATAGGTCCAGGTTTAATTTTTGAAATGATAAAAAATAATTTAGTGTTAGCACCCAAAAAAAAACATTTAAATAGATGGATTGCCTTACGTGTTTGGACCAAGTGAATGGTTTGTCCAAAAAAAAAGACTAGTAATTTACTGATAAATGTGATAGTAATTAAAAAAAAACACAAGTTGTAGATTTGGACCCGGCAACGTCCATCTTCCTACCCCGCTTTATTGGTAAAGCAGTTGAATATATATATTTCATAATTTGATGTATCTATCTATCTATTCCAAATTTATTAAATACTTATTAGTTGTACATATATATTACTTAACGCGTTAGGAGACTTCCAAAATATAGTGCATCTTATTTTATTATTACTTTTATCTTTAATATAAATAAAAGTAATATATGTGTATGGATGTGATGTAACCTAAGTAGGAAGTTTCTATTGGATTTTTTTAAGTATATTTTTTTATTTAAAGTCACTAGGTTTGTAATTGAAAAGGACTAATTTTTTTGGTGTCATTTTCTCTTTCTTTTCATTTATTGGATTTATGTTTAAAGCATAACATTATTTAGAATTTTTTTTGTAAGCCTTGGACCAATGTTGTTAGACCGGTCGGATCGGCATCCGGGGCTTAAAACGATTCGTGGGTCGGTTGAAATCTAGGGAGGGGTGTGACCTGACCGGATTTGATCGTCTCGATCGGGTCAATTTTTAAAATAAAAAAAGAAAACATAAAAAAAATATTAAAATATTTAGACATATTATATATATATATATATGTTTGAAATTTATATTTTAATGTCCTTTTGTCAGATATATGAAATTTTTTCAATATTTTTTATTTATAACTACCTCATAAGAGTTATTTTATTTATGTTGATGACTTAATGTATGTTACTTTATTATATTATCTAATCTAAATTATTTTATTTTACTTTATTATAGGATATTTTATCTTTTTGTTGAATAAGATATTTATATATTAATAATATTATAACAATTTTTTAAATTATTTTATTCTTTTATTAATTTATATTATCTTGTTCGATCATTCGGTTCGACTCGATCCAATCGGTTCGATCTGACCCGTTGATCAATCCAAATCGATGGTCGGCCAGGTCGTATAACATTACTTTGGACCATTGTTGGTGACTGAACAAAGTCGTCACTGTAGAAGAAAAAGCAACGAGAATAATTTAAATAATTTCCGTAGATTTGGACCTCGTAACGACCAATTTAGTTTGCCAACACGTCACAGCCCAAATATAAAACTTTGGATCAGGAATATAATAAGATTGAGTACAAGAAAATTGAAAATTCAAAGGGTGTGCGTAATTTTTATGTTGATAACTTGATTATTATAATTTATGAATCGAGAGTGCGCCGTTATATCTTTGTTCTAGGGATTAAATATGTTTAAAATTCAAATTCAAATTGACCTCAATTCAAGGGTGAAAGTGATATCGGATCGATTTGTCAGTTTTAAAAAATTATTTGCTATTTTTCAAGAGTTTTTTAAATTAAAAATTATCTTAAAATCATTTTAATAAAAGAAAAATATTTAATTTTCCTCTATTGTAAAAGATTAATATTTTTAAATATGTAATAAATTAGAATTAATATTAGAATATTTAATTTTATAATTAAATATAGGATGTAGTATTATGACTATTAAATTACAGTTTCAAAAAGGAATATTAAATTATACAAAAAATTGTTATATCAATAATAAAATATTGATTACTTATGAGTTAATAAGATAAATAAAAAATAGTAAGTAGAAACCGTCTCCACGTCCTTACAGTTTTTTATGGAGCTTTAGTTTAAGCGGGTAGATTTTGATATATAAAATTTCTTTTTTTTCTAAATCGTATTCGATTTTTAAATTTTTTATAGTTTTTTGCATAGAATTTTTTAATTTTTCTAAAAAAATAAGTGCAATAGTCAGAAATATCGATTTGTGAATGTAAGTTTTATAAATAAATCTTTCTTGTGAACATTTTTGGGGAAACAAATTGGCAAACAGGTGAAATTGAGATATTTTACAAACATAAAAGCACACGCATAATTTATCGTGATTATCGGAAAAAGAACAAGCATCTCGATTGAAATTTACTTTTCTTCCCTGTTTAATAAAACAGAAATTTTAGCCAATAAAAATTGGATTTTTCCTCTTTTTCTTAAAGGATGGACATTTTCCTTTAGTCGATATTATATACATATATATGCAATCCCATATACTATATTTGAAGAAAAAATAACTGCTATTTTAATCTTTAGAAAACCAAGTTTAAGTGTAACCATTAAGAGTACCAAGAAATTGACATTTTTAAATGAATTAATCATAAAATGATTTTATCACATGATAATCTTAATTTTAATCACATTTACTATTTAATATAGATTTTAAATTAATATATAATTTTTTTTATTAATCTAATAAGTTAAATTTATTTTTCTACACTTGTTTCTACGTCAAGTGTTGAGTCCCTCAAAATGATTAATATTTTCGTGAACGAAGAAAATGGGTAGGAAATGATTTTGATCCGCATGACTAATGTTTATGTGCACCATTTCCGTATTGAAAGTGAGCTTATCATCGAGCTCATATAATTTGGCTTCCAACAAAGGTTCGGAAATTTTTAATATATGTTGATGATTTAATATGTGCGATGTTAATAATTATTTATACGATTCACGAGGTCGGTCTACTATCGAGTATTTCCAATAAAATCTAACGAACTCAGATCTTACTTAATTGAATACTTAATTGATAAGAAGTGATTTATCACCACACCTGACATACTCCATTTAACAGCAACGAATCAAAGATTCTACCGGTCAAATGGAAATACATGTAATTAATAACATCAAGACCTTAACCAGGCCGCTCAAATTGCAGTCAACGACCGTATTTTACTGTTAATTACATCTACGTTCTGGAACTTAACTAAATTTAATTAGTTTGTTACATGTCGCAAAAATAAAAAAAAACATATAAGATCCATTTTTGTATTATATTTCTATTTATTTGTTAGTCAAGTATTTTTTCTTGTTTTGCGTTGTTTTGTTAGTACAACTGCCTTTTTTTATAATATTACTAAACTAACAAATCCCAGATAGGTATCCAAATATAATAATTAAGGAAAGTAAATAAATCACCTCTCTCTCTCTCTCCTCTCTACCTTTTCAGATTCCTCTTCCTCTCCGACAACACGTTTATAAGACAACCCCAACGTGCTCCATTTCATCGCCCCCATCCCCCCTCTTCCTCTCTCCTCTCTCAGAGAGGGCTTGTGTCTCAATTCGACGTCTCCGATCGATTGCAACGGCGAAGCCTTTGTAGAAAGGCGCAGGAGAAGAAAGAAGAAGAGGTGCTCGCAGCGAGGGGTAGGAGGGAGGAGGAGGAGGAGCAGCGAGAGGATGTGGGTGTGGGCATCGCGGTGCGTGGGGGAGCGGCGGGCGCGGCAGATGCAGCGGGCGGTGCGCAACGGCAAGCTGACACTCATCTGCCTCGTGCTCACCATCGTCGTCCTCCGGGGCACCGTCGGCGCCGGCAAGTTCGGCACCCCGCAGCAGGACCTGGACGAGATCCGCTCCCACCTACGCCGCCCCTACCTCGCCTTTCCCCACCGCGCCCTCGTCGAATCCACTGCCACGAAGTCCAGATCGAAGGGTGACGACGGCGGTGGGGATCCGCCGCCGCGCGACCCCTCCGAACCCTATTCCCTCGGGCCCAGGATCTCCGATTGGGACGAACAGCGCGCCGAATGGCTCCGGCGGCACCCGGAGAAGCCCAGCTTCCTGGGCCCCGACAAGCCGCGGGTCCTCCTCGTGACAGGGTCCTCGCCGAAGCCTTGCGAGAACCCCGTCGGTGACCACTACCTCCTCAAGTCCATCAAGAACAAGATCGACTACTGCCGTGTCCACAACTTGGAGATCTTCTACAACTTCGCGCTGCTGGACGCGGAGATGGCCGGGTTCTGGGCGAAGCTGCCGCTGATCCGAGCGCTCCTCCTGGCGCACCCGGAGGTCGAGTTCCTCTGGTGGATGGACTCCGATGCGATGTTCACCGACATGGCCTTCGAACTCCCCTGGGAGCGCTACGCGCCTTACAACCTCGTCATGCACGGATGGAACGAGATGGTGTACGACGACCGCAACTGGATTGGCCTCAACACCGGCAGTTTCCTCCTGCGCAACTGCCAGTGGGCGCTCGACCTGCTCGACGCCTGGGCGCCCATGGGACCGAAGGGTCCGACGCGTATCGAGGCTGGCAAAGTGCTCACTGCCTTCCTCAAGGACCGCCCGGTCTTCGAGGCTGACGATCAGTCTGCGATGGTTTATCTCCTCGCCAAGGAGCGGGAGAAATGGGGCGACAAGGTCTACCTCGAGAGCGGTTACTACCTCCACGGCTACTGGGGCATCCTGGTAGACCGGTACGAGGAGATGATCGAGAACTATCACCCGGGACTCGGAGATCACCGGTGGCCGCTCGTTACTCACTTTGTCGGTTGCAAGCCCTGCGGCAAGTTTGGAGACTACCCTGTTGAGCGATGTCTCAAACAGATGGATCGAGCTTTCAACTTTGGGGACAACCAGATCCTGCAGATTTACGGGTTCACGCACAAGTCTTTGGCAAGCCGGAGGGTGAAGAGGATAAGGAACGACACCGCCAACCCTCTGGACGTGAAGGATGACCTTGGATTGCTGCATCCATCATTCAAAGCCGTAAAGGTCGCATCCTGAGTAATGATTCACATTTGTTCTTTTGTTACTGCTAAATTTGATGTGTTATTTGTAGGCAACGACAGAAAAAAAAAGAAGTTTTATTTATCTGTCAGATGTATGCATTAATTTCAGGAATCCAGACGATTTCTGTTCTTGAATTCCTAGTTATGGCTGTTCTTGAATTTCTGTCAGATGTATACAAGGATTCTCAAGTTTAACAAGTTATAAAGGTTCAACAGAAATTTTGGTATATGTTTTAATACGCCTCTCCAGATAAAATAAATGTTGAATTAGACAGTGTTGGAGAGTTTGGAGAGTGCCACGTGGCCGGTGCCTGGGCCATTTGGCTCCAGCTCAACCAGAACATTTTGTGGGGATGAGCGCATTGTACATGACATCTCCTTTCTTATCAAGGAGTGGAGTTTTGGCTAGTCCGGTTACTTTCTCTGAATGATCCTTTTTGAGACATTACCTCCGTACACTTTTTTGACTTCATATACAACTCTGGTGGTCATCCTTTTCCTTTTCAAAAAAAAAATGTTGAATCTCTAAATATAGATGTGTTGGGAAATCACTGAGTTCTGGTCGAAAGCTGCAATTTGGTTCTTCTGAGCTGGTAAAGAGGTTCTGATTCTTTTCTTGGATGCTGCTTGATGGCTTGTTTCATAATCAATAATTACTTTTGTTCATGTCTGGATTTGAGCAATGGTCTTTTGCTTTCTCTATGGGCTGCTAGTTAGTTGGAAATCTTTGTTTTGTCAAAATCTGAGTTAGATAACTGGCTTTACTCTTTACTTTAAAAGTTTGTGCCAACATTACTGTTTTTTTTATGTTTTGCTGTGTAAAGGACAAAAATTGGATCTTGGTTAACAAAGGTCCTTTGCTGGCAAATGTTTGTCTTTTGGCTTGATGACTTTAGATGCGGACAAAGTCATTTCTGCAGCAAGTTCCATTAGGAAGAATAATCTGTTTTTGCACTGTGTTTCTCGAACGATTGGTTTAGTTGATTTACAGTAATCTCACTGGATCAACCCCAGTCAGTTTTCATAATGTTAACTTACAATCCTTCCCTAAACACTTTGACCTTTATTGAATCATTAGTAGGGACCTGTTTTCTTACTCAAAAGGAAAAAAAAATGTAAGGGCTAGTTATGTCTTTGACGAGATACCTCGTTTGTCTTGCGAATACCAGATAAGTTAGTAGATTAATTTTCGTGGCATAGATTACTTATATCTTAAAGCTTTCCTCCTCCTGTCATTATGACTCCCAATAAATTTGGCAAGATTTGGGAACATAATTGTCATAAATATTTTTTGTCGATATGCGTCATAACACCTTAGTTCTTTGGCTGTAAGACATGTTAATTGATCAGTTCTGTTAGCATATTGGTTTATCCCCTCTACTTTCCTGGTCTCTTATTTTCTCTTTGATTATCATTTCACTGAACCTCTAACATAATGCTTGTTGTTCATTGAGCTCCTCAATTTTATTAATCCTCATTTTCCATTAAAAAAACTTCTGTTTGTACAGCATACACCTATTCATTCATGCACACTGTACTTTATCATTTTTCATCATCAGTGAACATTATTATGCATGTTAGGACACCGAGTGGAAGTTTAGTTTCTATTATGGCAGTTATTTTTCTGTTCAGAGGGGCAAAAATGATTAACCAGTGTGCTAACCACACAACTTTTTACTACTTAAAAAATACCGACAGATTATGTAAGGCAGTTATTGACCATCAGAAACAGAGAGAATAGAGAAACTTATCTAGTACAGTCCCACTCCCTAATTAAAAGCATTAGAATAAATCCATAATGTTTTACACATAATCGCGACCGCCTCGAAAGATAACCATATTATGCTGCAGCCAGATCACCCGCAGATAAGCAAATGGGCGTCCAAAAGTCATCTTCGGATCTAGTTCTCAAAAAAAATTCTTCCTCAGATCAGAAACAGATAAACTCCTGAGAGCATTGGCAGTTAAAAAAGAGATGATCTGTGTCTTCTTCCACATCATAATACAGTCTGCATGCTGCATTCACCTCATGGAGCCATCTTGTATGACATGCTGCCATAAGAATCCTCCTCCTACTAAGCCAGATGAATATTTCACTTTAAGTGAAACCTTAGCCTTCCAAATCAGGCAGTCTTTCACCAGCCCAATATCTTCAGTCTGAGAAGGCCCTGGGCAGTGAATTGTCCCTCGACCTTATACAATCATCATTCACAAAATTCTGCAGAATTATGCTATAGCAGTTATTTTGTACTTTACATACTATTTTTTGCATGTCTCATTTCACATAGAATTATGCTATAGCAGTTATTTTGTGCTTTACATACTATCTTTTTGCATGTCATGTCAGATCGAGTGATTTCTTATTCCTTTTGGTTTTTCTTTTGATCTTCTGTCACTATACTTGTTGATGTAGCATTGTTGCTTGTTTCATTTGTTTTACATGTCACATCTCCGTGCGTCAATTATTTCTTCTTTTAAAATACACTTTTTTGCTTTATGTTATTATTATGGCAAGAGGAATTTTGTAGTTTTGTCATGTTATTCACATATTCTTAATGTGCATTTTCCCTAGATTTCGAATCTCTTATTTCTTTCAGCTATGAATTAGATCTGAGATCCTCATAATGTTACTTCACATGCCAATTACCTTTTTTCTTATCAATTAGTTTTAATATGTTTTCATTCGTATGTTGCCACAATCCTTGCTTCATTCTTTTTTTGCTTTCAAAATACATCTCTTTGCTTCACGTTACTTCACATGCCAATTACCTTTGACGCTATTGATTAGTTTTAATATTTTGACATTCATTTGTTGCCTGGATGTTGCCTTATGAATTAGACCCATTATCATTTTTTAGTTCCTTGTACTCTTATTTTGGGTTTGCATCAAATATGTTGAACAGCCATCTTTTATTTCATTGTTACTGGCAAGTCGTCATGAAAAACAAATCAATGTGAAATTGAATTATATGGTAGCCTCCTGTTTAGGGCTTTTGAAACCTGCTGTCTTTGCTCCTCAATTGTCTTTCTAGTGACTTGATGACAGGTATTCTCTATCTTGGTTAGAAATCTGTATTACCTTTTGTTTTAAAATGCCTTGGGAATGCAACTCAACAGACCTGCTCTCTTGAGATAACCTAGCTCATATGGGTTGGAAAGCCACCGATGCACTGGGGGATGAAATTGAGCTTTGTCTCTCTTACTTTCTCTTGAGATTTTGAAAACAAGTAGGACTCCAACATTGAAATTCTCGTACTGTTTTATGTGCATGGTTATGTATGACCGGTACTAGGTGTGGTTAATGTGTCTTTTGGGCAAAAGAATCAAGCAAACTAGGGTTTTAATTAGTTGTTGATGTTGTTGCATTACCATTGGTTTGGGCACTCATCATGTATGGGGTGATGTATTCTTTTCGATCTTCAAATTGTTAAATAAGATCTGTCTTCTTGTTTTCTATCAGACTTCCGAGTTGTATTTCTATTTCGTGCCTCTGCTCTATTTTGCAATTTTCCTCTTCAGGTTAGGATTTCGGTTTGTGTTTGTGGACTTCAGGTTAGGCTTTGGGTTGCATATTAACTTATAGATGATATTGGATCATCTTAGATGTACTGCTTGAATCTGGAAATTGTTTCTACATTATTATTTTCCTAACCACCTTTATGCAATAAAATTGTTAGAACATCCTCCTCAAATAAATAAATATGTTAGAGCATATAGAAATCTTATCTTCGTACTATACTAAAGTGCTGCTTGGTTGGTACATAACATGGGATGGAATAAATTTAATTATCCCGAATATATTGGGAGGAATAAGTAATTTCAGCTGAAATGGCTGATGCTTGTCTCTCAAATTTCAACTATTTATTGAAATTATCTTTGTATACTAGTTTTACCTTTGTCAAATTTGTCAGAATTGTGTGTGCGCGCGTGTTTGCGTGAGTGTGATTGTGAGTGTGAGTGTGCAGGTGTGTTATCGTGTGTGGGTGTGTGCGTGTGGTGTGTGCATGTGTGGTGAGTGTGTGATGTGGTATGTGTGTGATGTGTGCGCATGTGGTCATTTTCGGACACCAGATCACGTGCGGCGATTAGAAGGATATGTACCTAGCGAAGTCTGTTTTAAATAATAATAGAAGATTTATGATCGAGACAATTATGTCGAGAGTCGCGCTTATAGACATTCAATTATGAACATGATTAGAGTGTTGGACTACTCGTCATTGGTCCGTGACATTAACGCGTTGCAGCGCTAATGCAGGCGCTTGAGCGCTTAAAGTTCGAAGGGGCAGTTAAGAAACTATGGAACGTCACGAAGGGACACCGATGTGAGTTGCCACATCACGCTCAAGGTCATGATACTAGAATTAAAGGAAAGCTTATTTGTATTGAATATGATGAAACATAACATACATATGGTGAACTCCTCTCAATGTATCGTAGGTATAAGAGTCTTATTACATATTGAAGATGCAAAAGATGCACCCTACGGTGTAACGTCACATAACTAGACCATTCATAAAGATGGCTTTACAAGATAAATGCTCTAAGAATGAATAATTTGGTACTCCGTAATATTACGTAGTGCGGGACGGCTACATGTGTTTCATATTTTCGGCATTGAGCAGTCGAGAGCTATAAGTTGAGCGGCACTGGTGACGCGAGGCTTCGCGCTTCGTGTCACGAAAAAATGCCTTGTGACATTCTCCCCCATCAAATTTGGCGACGCCCCCAACGTCGTTGCCCGGACTTCTTCGGGGTCTTAGTCTTCAGTCTTGACTTCGCATGTCTTGTTTAGAATTCACATTCTTTGCCTTGACTTCTACTTCATCAGCGTTACGTAGCGTCAGGAATGTCCGCTCCTTGGAATCTCGCTGAAGACTTCTCCCTCAGGTCTGATTCGTTTACTGATCCTTCGTCCAATCCGGGGTCATCACTTGTATAGCGTCAGTGGAGTCCGCCATGAGGGATCTGACTTCATCAAGCAATTATCTGTCCGTCAAGTTTTTGTTGGCTTCAGCTTCTCTCAACTTGCGTAGCGTCAATTTGTTTGATTTGGCTTCTTGGAGTGAAACAACTCTTGTATGCCTTCAGAAATAGCTCCAGAAAGAGTTGTTTCAGGATCGTGCAGAACACGATGAAGAGTTTCGTCATTCGACTTGCATGACGACGCGATGCCCTCATGTTGCAAGTGGCTGCGACATAAGGTTTTCCTTCAGTCGAATGCAAGGTGTGGGGTCATCTCACCCTCGATGACCATTCTGAAATTTCGACGGCTTGAAACAGCACAAGTTGATAATCGCATTTGCAACTTGTTTGCTTCGGGATTTTGCGTCGCTGTGATGAGTGACAAGAGTCTTTCCGCGGATGCTTCAGGACGCTTCATGTCTCTTTGTGGGTTTGACTCGGTGTCTCTATGTTGCAAGTCATTACAACGTAGAGTCTTCCATCCCTCCGCTGAACGAAGAGCTCGGGACCGTCTCACCTTTGGTGATCACTTGATGTTTCGATGGTCCTGAAGCGGGACAAGGTTCTTTGATATGACCTTCCATGCCTTGTCCATTCTGGGTCGCTATGGTGAGCGACGAGAGTCTCCCCACATTCTTTTGTGGTTCAACTCACTCCTTCATGTTGCAGATGTCTACAACGTAGAGTCCTTCGTCCGTTGAGCATAGGGCCACCTTACCCTTGGCGGTCATTTGATTTCTCAACGATTTGAGGCGGAGCAAAATTCGTTGATATGACACTCTCTACCTTGTCCACTTTAAGTCTCTATAGTGAGTGACGAGAGTCTCTTTACGAATGTTGTGGTTCAACTCCATCCTCCTACTTTGATGGGTCGTTTTTGTCTTTGGCATAAATAGCTTCTTCTTGCGACTAAAACTTTTCTTTCCCACCATTGCCCTTGTCCAATGGTTTTGGTGGTATGCCATTTGTCTTGACACGAATGACTTGACAGCGACGACTAGTGAATGAAGATTGGTCCCTGTCGTCCCAACTCTGTCCTAGTCCAGAGCTTTAAAAAAGCACCAACATTAGGTCTTCATCTACTTTGGAGCGTTATAGGCGGAGCTTGGTGATACCTTTCACGTTCTTCTACAACATGCTCATCTAGATAATGTTGAACAATGTGACCTTCACTTCCAGTCCCGACTTGTCAAGGATTTGCACAAATCGATGAGCTGCCTTTTCTCTTTGTCCCATGTCTCAATGGGATCATGTTCGCCACATTTCATATTGTCGCGATGACATCGTCATCATGAGTTCGCCACATATTGCAGGGTTTTTAGGGTATGCCTTCTTCCGATCCTGAACCTCCTTTGAAGTTTAGGTAACACTTTTGGGTATGAACATGACGACGTCCTTGTGCTCGTTCATGAAGAGGATGCACCTTAGATACTCGTTCGTTCGCAATCCGGACGAAGTAATATAATTGTACTTGTCAATGTAGATCATGCACCTTTAACATACTTGTCCACCGGGGTGGTTGACCCTGGTGAAAGATTAGTCGTTCTGAGTCTTCACCGATCCATGGGGATGCTCGTGAAGATGCTCCGCTTGGGTAAACGAATTGTAGTTGGTAAACTCGTGGCATGAGCTCCCAACTTCATCTCAATCTCAATTCGAATGAACGACATCACCAGTGTGTCATTCGAAACCTTGTGGACCTCGGTCCTTGGAGGTCGCTTTGATTACTCGAGGCGCTAGCCGAGAGGAAAGGGCACTCATTCCTTCGGTTGGCGGCGGAACGCTTGACAACAGTATGCCAATGTTCGCTGATGGTCGACGTTCAAACCATTTGCCAAATTGGTCGTTGAGTTGAAGAGTCGATTTGCTTTGGCATGTAGCAGGTTCGTCCCACCCTTGATGGTTGACATTACGCCGCTTGCAGGATGACACTTGACGAGGCAAGTAAGGCTGGTAGCTCGTCTCCAAGTGTTTGCAAGTAATCAACGCTTTACTTCATCTGTAAAAGTCGTCTCGGCGTGGCAAGCGATGTCGCATCACAACAAGACGCTTGTGAATAATACTCCATAGTTGAAATGATGATATTTCTTAGCCGAAAGGGTTCATAAACCTTGATGCTTAACCTTGAGCCAACTTCTTCCGTGGAGCGATTGTGCGCTTCACGTTGCATGACTGGACATGCGATGCGACGTCACACAATATCGAGTAGCGCCAGATTGTCATGATAGTGCATGATCGACGGGCCTTGAATGTGACATGGATTCTCCGAGTTACACGACACTTGTGTAAGACGACCTCTTGATATGGGTAGCGCATGATCATCATACGGAGCATACGGCCACTCTTGACGCAGCACAACACTTCAAGATTATCAACTGTATACTTGGGGTGATTGATCTGCTCGAGTGAGCGATGCATGATCGTCCCGATTAGGCGGGACGATCAATCCGTCATCATAATGCATGACGGACGTTCCTTGACACGACACAAGTGTATGAGAAACTTGTTGCGGGGCACGACTGGACGTGCGATGAAGAAGCTTGCCATGCATTCCTCGTTGGCGTCCACGATCAAATACCATGGCACCAGCACATCTGGGCGTAGTAGAGTTTTTTAGCGGAAGCAATGTTTCTATGCCAGAGCACTTCGCGACTCACAAGCGAGTCATTGTCACATGGTGATCCGAACAGGATGAACTGCTCTGATACCACTTATCACGAGGTCATTCTCGGACATCATACTACGTGCGGCGACTAGGCTACCTAGCCAAGTCTGTTTTGAATAGCAGCGGAAGATTTATGATCTAGACGACTATGCAGAGAGTCGCTCTTATATGCATTCAATCACGAACATGACTAGAGTGTTGGATTACTCATCATTGGTTTGTGACATTAGCACGTTGCGGCGCTAATGCAGGTGCTTGGACGCTTAAAGTTTGAAGGGGCAGCTAAGAAACCACGGAATGCCACGAAAGGACGCCGATGTGAGTTGTCACCCCACGCTCAAGGTCATGACACTAGAATTAAAGAAAAATTTGCTTGTATTGTTGTATTGAATATGATGAAACATAACAATACATATGAGCCTCGGAAAAGCACTAGTGAACTCCTCTCAGTGTACTGTAGGTATAAGAAGCTTATTACATAAGACGCACCCTACGAGTAACGCCACATAACTAGACTATTCGTAAAGATAGTTTTACAAGATAAATGCCCTAAAGTCGGATAATTTGGTACTCCGCAATATTACGTAGTACGGGGTGACTGCATGTGTTCCATAATTTCAACGTTGAGCAGCCGAGAGTTATAAGTTGAGCGGCACTGATGTCGCGAGATTTCGCGCTTCGTGTCACGAGAAAATGCCTCGTGACACGCGCGCGTGCGAGTGTGCACGTGTGTGAGGAGTTGAGCCCCCCAATTAAAGTACACCCCCACCCCCAAAACATCAAGTTTGGATTGCAAATTACGCCAAATGACCCAACAAGTGATATATAAATTTTTTATTATTTCTTTATCTAGTTACATTATATAAATAAAAAAATTAAATTAGTGTAATAGTCATAAATATAAGTTAATATAAAAGATATCAACACAATAAGTGTCTTCATTTTTTAGCTAACAATATAATTGGAATAATATACTATTATAATGCGTTATATATTATTTTAATAGTTCAATAATCCTTTACCTCTCAAATGAAAAGTTAAGTAATAACTATTAAATAAATAGTTCAATAAATGTCTATTAATAATTGAATAACTAGTTGTGCCGAGTTTCAATATTATTCATTTTCTTTTAAATAATCGTTGATAGGATCATTTCAAACTTAATAAAAATATAACATAAAACCTAATAATTATAAATTTAATATTATAACAAAAAGTAGAAAGTATAATTACAATTCATGGCAAAAGTCGACAATAAAATTGCTTCAAAAATATACGATTGTGTTACCTAAATAAATTATTATTATTAGTCAGAACAGGTAGATTTTTATATTTATTTATATTATTTTTAATGACCTTTTTCTATTTTAGTAACAGACATGACGAGTTTCATTAGGATTCATATCTTAATTACGAAAAAAAATTCTTTTCAATGTAAAAAAAACATGACGTTGGATTTTTTTTTTCATGAAGTTAAAATCCAAAAGTCTAAAAACAATTAAAGAATAAAGATAAATAATTTGTAAAGAATTAGTTTGAATTAAAATAAAAAATCACCAGTGAAGTTTAAATTTCGGAATTATATTAATAATATCAAATTATCAAATATTAAACTTTATGTAACTTATAACCAATCCAAAATCAAACGGTACTTTAACGAGCTTTTGGGCCGTTGCAGGCCGCAAGGGCGAGCCCATCCCTTCGCTTGTCTAAAACCCTAACTTTGTGCGATCTTAAACCCTTTTGATGCGTTGCATCGTGTTTTTTTTTCTTTCCCTACTCCTCTCTGTCTCCTCTGCTTCCCTCTACGAGATGAGGAAGAAGGTGGACGACCGCATCAGAACCCTAATCGAGAATGGCGTCAAGCTTCGTCACCGCTCCATGTTCGTCATCGTCGGCGACAAGTCCCGCGACCAGGCACGTCCTCTTGCTGGCTTCCTTCTTTTCTTTTTTTTCCCCCCTGTAGACTCCCCTCAGATGTTAGCTTTTTCTCTTTCCCTGTCTATTCTGGCATTCAAACAGTTGCCACCAATGAATTCCATGCTAATTTTGCACCTTCACGACACTTTTCGTGTGAAACAATCTAATATTTGGTCAGAAAAGGAGAGACCATTTTATACTCCTTTTATAAATTGGTTTCAGATTGTGAATCTCCATTACATGCTGAGCAAGGCAATGATAAAATCACAGCCCACGGTTTTATGGTGCTACAAAGACAAGCTTGAGCTCAGCAGGTTAGTGCTATTTCGTAGCTCGTCTTCTCATGTGCTCCTTCAGTTTCATGTTCCATGTGAATAATTATACTCTCCACACGAGGATGCCACTTTGATAGGTGGCGTCTAAATATACTAAACATGGCATTTGAGGATAAGTATGCATATGTTCTATTCACAATGCCTTATTGAGATATTTCCCTGGTCAAATTTATTTAGTTATTTCAAGCTCCAAGAAGTTGAACGCAATGTATTATGATTTGTTTACTGTATTCTCATGCTTCGACCTTTTTCCGTTGGTGCAAATTTTAAATAGTTGTGCTAAACAACTTATCCTGTACTCATTGATGGTCCTTTTTTTTATTTAGTCACAAGAAAAAGCGAGCAAAACAGATAAAGAAGTTAATGCAAAGAGGATTGCTGGATCCTGAGAAAGTAGATCCGTTTTCGTTGTTTGTTGAAAGTGGAAAGATAACATATTGCTTATATAAAGATTCTGAAAGAATTCTTGGAAATACATTTGGGATGTGCATCTTGCAGGTTTGTGAAATCACACCTATATTGTGTCCAGTCCAGAAAGCTATGATTTTTCCTTTTATTTTCATATTATTTGATGGTGCAAACTTTTAGGATTTTGAGGCATTGACACCAAACCTGCTTGCGAGAACAATTGAAACTGTTGAAGGCGGTGGTCTGATAGTTTTGCTGCTTCGATCCCTCAAGTCCCTCACTGAACTCTACACCTTGACTATGGTATTGTGTTTTACCACTTCTAAGTCATGTTAAATGGCATAAATTATGATTCTTATATGTGGAGCATTTGAAGAGCAGCTGCTTTATTGGGTGAGCATGCACCACATTACGCAGGCAGACTTGCTCTGCCATGTTGCCATGTGCTGCTGTCTATCCTTAGGGTGAAACAAGAGGATGAATCATGAGTTCATGACTTCTCAGAAGTTGCAACTTCGATTAGTGATAAAAACTCATGTAATTTCTGCAGAGTTAAAGGCAGTTCTTCCTTGTTGCTCTACTCTTGGTTCTTGATGTCAGCAAGACATTCGTTTCATCCTTCTAGGTTTTCTAGCTGTTGTTTGTTTCAACCTAATAAAAATACTTTTTTTGTGATATCAGGATGTGCATGAAAGGTTTCGAACAGAGGCTCACTCTGATGCCGTTGCACGGTTCAATGAACGATTCTTGCTATCCATTGCCTCATGTAAAGCGTGTATTGTCATGGATGATGAGCTTAATATCTTGCCAATTTCCTCTCACATGAGATCACTGCAACCAGTGTCAATTGTGGAGGTAAAATATCTTATATCTCTTCTATTATGTCATTCTAACTTTTAATAAAAAATATCTCGAGAAAGAATTTCAAATTTTGTATATTCATTGATTTTTATGATTTCCCATGGCAGAACATAACTGATGATCTTTTGTATTTAGGCTTGCTCTTAATATGTCCTTATTTTGATTTACTCTTTTGTTTTCATGAAGGATCCTGAGGGTTTGTCAGAAAAGGAGAGGGAGTTAAAGGATCTTAAAGAGAAGTTCAATGATGAGTTTCCTGTTGGCCCATTAATTAGCAAGTGTTGTACAGTTGACCAGGTGATTAAAATATAATTGTACTGCGCACGTTCTCTTACATATGATAAATCTCATCTATGAAAATTTGTCATTTGCTTTATGCAGATAATAGTTTAGTACAGTTTGTATTTTTCAGGGAACAGCTCTTGTTGCCTTTTTTAATGCTATGGTTGAGAAAAAAAGTACTGTAGCCTTGACAGCTGCTCGTGGGCGTGGAAAATCAGCTGCTCTAGGTCTTGCGATTGCAGGGGCTGTTGCTGCAGGGTATGAGTTCAAACTAAAATATTGTCTCGCAGTGTTTCTTAATTGTGCTTGGCAACTTAATTGATCTTTTCCTTTCTACAGGTTCTCAAATATTTTTGTTACTGCACCAAGCCCAGAGAACCTTAAGACATTATTTGAGTTTGTTTGCAAAGGAATGAATGCTCTGGAATACAAGGTTTCTCAGCATGCAATCAATATTATTACTATCCATCAATAGTGATTTTCATCCTGCAACCTATAGATCACCACTGTTATTTATTCAACATTATGTATCCTCTATAAATCTACTGATCAAATTGCAATACCCAATATATCACAGATCTCAAAGGATTAATATCACGTTTTCATAATGTTTCATCTTTGAATTTTACACTTCATCATTTTTCGTGGCAGTGCTAATACTTATGTCCAAAATTCACTGACTTTTAGGAGCATTTGCAATACGATGTCATGAAGAGTTCTGATCCAGATATGAAAAAAGCAATAATTCAGATAAATATTTACAAGGATCACCGGCAAACTGTACAGGTAAAGAACTTATTATACTAAGCCTTGATGCAAGGGCTCATATGTGAACATGTTTGCATTTGACAACCAATCCAAGTTTCATGGTTCTAATATTATTCTTCTATTGTAGCATGTGCAAGTGGAACTACATTGCTACTACATTGCTTCCAGTTATGCTTCTATAGTTATAGAAATATTAGTCTCTAAGCGGGAAGCTTGAATTTTTAACTTATGCATCTAGTGAGTATTTGTTGGAGATTGTTCACTCAACTTTGCTATCATGAATACCTAGCCCTGACATAATTTCTTCGGTCATACATGTAATTTATGGTAATTAGTATGAGTTCTTTTGAAAGATAAAAGGATAAATTGAAGTCTCTAGCCGTTCGTTAATTTATGAGTTAATACCCTTATCTTGTCATGTAAATATGATATTAGGAATGCAATTTAATGAGCGATTTTACACCGAAGAACATGCAAACCTCTTCGTGATAGCAGTGGACATATTTATATTTATGTTTTTCTTGTTTCGATCTTACAATTTTTTCCTTTATCCCTAACAGTAATTACACATTTATGGTTATGATTTAAGGATTTCTTTTGCTTTAATAACACTACATTCTTAGGATAATGTCTTGTCCATCGAGTCTTCTGCTAATGTT
Organism: Pontederia crassipes; assembly: GCA_030549335.1. Lineage (NCBI taxonomy): Eukaryota > Viridiplantae > Streptophyta > Magnoliopsida > Commelinales > Pontederiaceae > Pontederia > Pontederia crassipes. Next base: position 36,059,718 of record CM060197.1, on the reverse strand, counting down.
TCGTTTGGACATTAATAAAGATGCCTCTATGGTATTCTCTTTTTCTCATGGAGAGATCCATTGTTTGAAGTTATTTTGAATACCACTATATTCTATGTAATATGGAATGTCCAGCTCACTCAGTGGGAGTTGTGGAACAAAGCTCCTGTTTTTTCTTTCACATGCCTTAAAATATTTGATATTTTCTAATCACATATTAGAATTGGTCAATTATATTTAATTTACGTCAAATATATTTTCTAATTGCACCTGTGAGTTTGTTTCTGAACAAGTTTCTTATTGACAGTATCTGAAGCCACATGAACATGGAAAGCTCTCACAAGTTGAACTTCTAGTTGTTGATGAAGCTGCAGCTATACCACTACCCATTGTGAAGGCCATGCTGGGGCCATATCTTGTCTTCCTGTCATCAACTGTTAATGGGTATATGTGCTGCTACATTTCTTGCCCATGACATTCATCTTCATATACATATTATGGAAGAGTCCCCTCAAAAATTGTTTATGGACTTGGGTCCTCCATTGTCTCAACTGTTGCTCGTGGTTTACCTTTAAACATATGCTCCTGTCATACTATTGCTGTTTGGAGTGACTTTGATGCTATATAAGTGTGCGGACATATTGGCTTAAGCAACTAAATTTTTTCCCTTTATTCTTTATTAAGATATGAAGGCACGGGACGTTCCTTGTCATTAAAACTCCTCCAACAATTGGAGTCCCAGAGCCAAATTCCCAGTTCTGATGGTTCCTCTTCTGGTAAAGCTCTGAATTTCTATAAATTTGCAGCTTTCCAATGGCTACCTTTCATGTTATGTCATGCCAAATATATTCTTATTCATTTGACACAAAATTACTGGAATTGGCTTGTGATTAAATTTTAAAGATGCTGTTACCTTTTGTTGAATTCTTATTCACGTGATTGAATTGACTTCTGATTTTTAAGTTCCAAAGACACAGTGTCCTCATGTTCTTAAACAAACGATGTGTGTTAAAGTTTATTGTCCTCATCTTAGAAACAATGAATTTATAATAGTTAGGCTCTGCCATCCTGTATGCAGGTTAAAACTTGTTAACAAAACCAGGTTGTCTTAGCTCTTGATTGCATTCGCTGAAGTTCTGCAGGCGGCAACCTATCACATTTTTCTGTGAAAAAACAACTTATTACATTTATTAATGTCAAATTTGAAGTGTATTGGAGACTACACTGCAATTGTACTATCAAATCACTAGGACAATGATGAATTCGTTTTCACATGACATGACTTACCATCTTATTCCCTAGTAGATTCTTTTGTTCCATTGATCAAGGAATGACAATATGCACAAGCATGACATGACTTACCATCTTATTCGCTAGTAGATTACCAAAAAAGAATGTACAAGCGTGAATTAAAGCCAAATTTCTCTAAAAAAAGTTTAAAGCCAAATACAAAAGGAAACCTGGAGTACAATGTTCTCTGCTCAAAGATAGTGCAGCTGCTCTGAAACTGCTTGTGGTATCAACATTTGCCTGTTCCACCCTGTACTGTTCTGTGCACCTGGAGCATGGAGTTTGCTCCAAAAAAGAAAAAGAAACTGGCGACCTATGCTGTGTCCCCAGCATACTTTGATCAGTACAGAGCATTCAAAAAATAAGGGTAGAGGCCCTCCGCTGATCCACACATCTTTTCCTGTTTGCTGATCTATGTATTTTTGGTTGCTGTTGAGTTGTTCCGAGTCCTGATGCCATTTTCTCTTTATTTTCCCCCTATCTTTTTTTTTATCTTTTCTTTATTCCTCTGTTTACTGATGTTTTGATCCTTTTTTTCTCTTCTTTTTCTTTGATAAACACATATAATACTGCTATTTTGCATATAGAACAAGAAAATACTTTCATTTTGGTATAGTCAAAGATGAGAGCTTTAGTATTTAGCAATGCTGTTTTTTAATGAGAAGCGATTTGCCAATGCTGTTACTATAGTGGTTTTGAACTTCATGTCCTAAATTCTAGGTAGGCTGTTCAAGAAGCTTGAGTTGAATGAGGCCATCAGATATGCTCCTGGCGATCCTATCGAGGCTTGGCTTAATGGATTACTATGCTTGGATGCTGCTAATTTTATTCCTACTATCAGTAGGTCAGTAAGCATATTATTGAAAGCTTACTTATACCACTTTATGATTATGTTTTCTTTTCCCTCGTGTAGATTACCACATCCAAGTGAATGCAATCTTTATTACGTTAATAGAGACACACTTTTCTCTTTCCATAAAGAGAGTGAGTTATTTTTACAGGTAGTGCTATAATTTCCTGAATTGCGTCGATTTCTGCATAGACCAGACGTTTTCTGATCATGACTGTGAAACAATGTTGTACTTTGATTATGTATATTAAGTTGTATTTCATGTATGCCCACTTGATGTCTCAGCGGATGATGGCTCTATATGTTGCCTCCCACTACAAAAACTCACCTAATGACCTACAACTGATGGCTGATGCACCATCTCACCACTTATTTGTATTGCTGGGTATGATTTGCTTACCATTCTTTATGAAATGGGTGAAAGGTACGACCTTACTTAATTTCTTGTCCCCAATTTATGTGTTGTTTGCAGGCCCCGTTGATGAATCGAAAAATATGCTCCCTGACATTTTGTGTGTTCTTCAGGTTAGGCAGTTTCTGCTTTGTATTTCTAAATGAATTTGTAGATGTATGGATAATTTGATAGATAAAAGAAATGTGAAATACATTTAGGTTTATGAATTGTTTCAAGATACTTGATTCGGAATTCTGTTGATTCTAATTATTGGCTTTTTACTTTGTTCATTTTTTGGTAAAAAGAAAGGAATGATAACATGTGGTAATCTAAATTGTTGATTTCTAACCTATACTTGTTTTAGAAAAAAAATCAGAATGTAATTTGTATCAACTAGCATGAATGTCGAGCACTCTACATAGCTTGAGAGATATCACACTTTTGTATAAGGCTCTGTTGCCTTGAGAATTGAGATATTTTGATATGATTAACAATATTGTCAAAATCGTGAGTTGACTCGTAGAATTAGACGATTTTACATTATCAACAACAACAACAAAGCCTTATCCCACTAGGTGGGGTCGGCTACATGGATCATACGACGCCATTCCGCTCTATTAGTAACCAAACCTTTCGGTATATTATTCACCAATAGATCTTGCTCTATTAGTTCGCCAAGTGTCCGCCTTGGCCTCCCTCTCCCTCTTTTAATCGGACTCCAGATTATTTGATCTACTCTTCTTACTGACGCATCTAATGGTCTTCTCTGAACATGACCAAACCATCTCAAACGATTCTCTACCATTTTTTCACTAATAGGAGCCACTCCGACTCGTTCACGTATATGGTCATTCCTAATCTTATCTAACCTTGTATGACCACACATCCATCTCAACATCCTCATTTCGGCTACCCCCACTTTACGTTCATGTTGTCCCTTCATAGCCCAACATTCACTACCATATAACACTGCTGGTCTTATAGCAGTACGATAGAATTTTCCTTTAACTTTATTGGGTATTTTTCTATCACAAAGAACTCCAGTGGCTTTCCTCCACTTACACCAACCAGCTTGAATTCTATGATTAACATCGTCATCAATCTCACCATCTTGTCTTACAATTAATCCTAAATATTTAAACTTTGTCACTTGAGGAATTATATCCTCCCCTAGCCTAACTTTCAAATCGTCTCTAAGTTTATTTGTGAAATTGCTATGCATATATTCTGTTTTATTCCTACTTAAACGAAAATCCTTTGACTCCAACGTATTTCTCCATATTTCCAATTTTGTATTAATCTCTTCTCTTGAATCCGCTAAAAGTACTATATCATCCGCAAATAGCATGCACTTAGGTACCTCCTCTGTGATACTCTCGGTTATAGCATCGATAACTAAGTTAAATAGATACGGGCTTAAAGCTGATCCTTGATGTAGGCTAATTCCTATAGGAAATTCATTTGTCTCACCTCCGAGTGTCCTAACCCTGGTCAATGCCCCATCGTACATATCTTGTATTACCTTAATGTAGGCAACACTCACCCTCTTCTTTTACAAGGCTTTCCAAAGTACATCCCTTGGTACCCGATCATACGCCTTCTCTAAGTCAATGAAAGCCATATGTAAGTCTCTTCTCCTACTTCGATACTTCTCCATCATCCCCCTTAGTAAATAAATCGCCTCTGTAGTGGATCTTTCTGGCATGAACCCAAATTGTCTCTCAGAAATACTAGTCTCCATTCTCAATCAATGCTCAATCACTTTTTCTCATAATTTCATTGTGTTATAATTTGCACAATTCTGAATATCCCCTTTATTTTTGTAAATAGGAACTAATGTACTTAATCTCCAATCATCAGGCATCTTTTTCGACCGTAAAATCTCATTAAATAGTTTACATAACCACAACACACATTTTTCTCCTAAACATTTCCAAACTTCAATCGGTATACCATACGGTCCAACGACTTTACCATTCTTCATTTTTTTAAGAGCTTCGCTAACCTCCGAGACTCTAATTCTACGATAAAATGACTTATTAAGCTCACATTCGCTAACTGTCAAGTCATCCAAATCACAACGGGAACTTTCACATTCATCATTAAATAGCTTATAGAAATACTCTTCCTATCTGTTCTTAATATCTCCTTCAGTAACTAAAACCTTGCCAACTTCATTTTTTATGCATCTTACTTGATCCAAATCTCTCGACTCCTCTTTATTCCTTGCAATCTTATAAATCCTTTGTTCATCAGCCTTTGTCCCTAACTCCTTATAAAACCCCTCATATGCTTTAGGACGATTTTACATTATCATCCGAGGAAAATGAATCAACTTCCAGGAAAACTCGTTTTGAGCCAGCTCGCGATAGAATTGCTTGTTGGCTCGTAAAATTGGTGGACATGACATTCAGCCGAGCCAGCCCAAATTTTTTGCTTTACCTTTGTGAGTCACGCGATGCCCTAATCAGTTACGCAAGCCCCGAATCCAAACACATGCTTTGTTTGCTGCTGCACCAAACTATTCGCCACTGCTGTTCATCATAAGCTGTTATTTGCAACTGAATCTGCTCGTTGTCGTCGCTGTTTGCCGCTGATGCTGCTTTCTGCCACTGTTCACCGCATGCTGCTGCTCGCCATCGCTGCTGTTTGCCGCATGCTGCTGCTTGCGCTCGCCATCGCTGCTGTTTGCCGCATGCTGCTGCTCGCCATCACTGCTGCTGCTCGCCATCGCTGCTGCTGCATGCTGCTGCTCGGCCCCTCCGCTGCTGTTCACCACTACTGCCATTGTGCTTCTTTATTTGCAGCTGCTTTCATTAACCACGCTACTGCCATTCATTGTTGTCTCACTTATTTTTGCCTCCCCCTCTATCCGAGTTGAAAGCAGGAGCTCGCTGCAGTCCCACCTGTTGAGAATATAAAATTAAAGATGTTGCTCTTCCTAACAGCTTAAAGTGGGGGTAGCCGAAATGAGGATGTTGAGATGGATGTGTGGTCATACAAGGTTAGATAAGATTAGGAATGACCATATACGTGAACGAGTCGGAGTGGCTCCTATTAGTGAAAAAATGGTAAAGAATCGTTTGAGATGGTTTGGTCATGTTCAGAGAAGACCATTAGATGCGTCAGTAAGAAGAGTAGATCAAATAATCTGGAGTCCGATTAAAAGAGGGAGAGGGAGGCCAAGGCGGACACTTGGCGAACTAATAGAGCAAGATCTATTGGTGAATAATATACCGAAAGGTTTGGTTACTAATAGAGCGGAATGGCGTCGTATGATCCATGTAGCCGACCCCACCTAGTGGGATAAGGCTTTGTTGTTGTTGTTGTTGCTCTTCCTAACAGCTTAAGCTTTTAGGAAAACTGGTCAGCACATCAAATTTAACATGGTATCTGAGCCAGAGGTCAAAAGTTCGAACCTCGTTAAGCTCTTATTAAAAGAAGTAATTTCCTCCCTTAGTTGTCCAAGTGTTGGGCTTGGGCTAGACCAAAGTTGTCAGCAGCCCACACGTGAGGGGGAGTGTTAAGAATATAAAATTAAAGATGTTGCTCTTCCGAATAGCTTAAGCTTTTAGGAAAACTGGTCAGCACGTCAAATTTAACACCACCGCTACTGCCATGTCTTGGCCTCACTTATTATCTCCTCCCTCCTCTATCGACCTCGGGAACAGAATAGGAGAATTCCTGTGCTAATTAATCACTGTCTGCCAACACAAACTCCTTTGCCATATGCCTTTGTGGAGAGCGTTGTTAGATTAAGAGTATTGTACACCACATCACCTTCTTCAGGAGTGGGAGTTTGCGTAGTCGATATACTCCTTGTTTGTCGCTCTCTCCCCGAGAGCCCACGCTTGTACATGATTTTCGTTCCATATATGTACACCCGGATGACAACCACAAACTCTGGTGGTCATCATTTTTCTCCTAAAAGAAAACACTATCTGCCAACACGTACTGGCTTTTATGTTTTCTTTTCCTGTGTTTGCTTATGAGTTAAGTGTGCTGGCTCCATCTTTTATTTTGCTTTGGCTTTCGTCTCCATTACTCTTGGCCGTGAAATGCCCTTGCTTTTGTGCAGGGGAAGTTTTGTTTAGTTTTTTAGTTGGCTCCATTTGGCATTTTTAAAATAAATTTGTTTTGTGTTTTATCATTTTAACTTTCATTTTAATAGTTTAGATTATTAATTGTATTCATGCATTACTAATGATATATACAATTATTATTATCTTATTTAGTTTTTAGAAATTTAATATATTGACCTTTTCTATTTTTTTAATATGATACAAAACAAAGCATATAAATATTTCAAAATTAAAATTTTTAGAATCAGCCATCCGTGTGACAATTCAGATGTATACCTAGCTTTTTCTGAATCAAGTCCGTTTAATGAGTTTGAAAAATTCCCTCAAAACAAAAAAAAAGAGTTTGACAACATTGGATATGAACAAATTTAAACGTCTTCCTTCTTATAAGTTCTTTGTTACTTTTCATCATGTTTTCTGCTATAATCTTGTTGGAAAAGTGATGGTGGCATTCATGTATTTCTTTCATTTTGTTCCTATGTTCTATTTTAATGGTCCTATGTTCTTTTTTGAGAAGGTTAGTCTTATTTTCTTATGCAAAATGTATAAAACTTAATGTTTTCTTTTGGAATTGTCTTGTTGTTGCATCATAAGCTCAGTTAAATGCATGCATCTTTCCAAATCCCATGTTTGGTATACAAATGTATACATTTACATTGTATTCTTGGCGTGATCCAATGAGCATAAAATTCTTCCTTATCTGGATTAGCTAACAATAACATTTCACATTGGAATTCTCTTACAATGAAGCAAGTACTGGGTCCTCTATATTTTGTTTTCTGTTTGGTAATGTGGTTTCTTTGTATTGTTGTGAGATATTTGTTTTATCATTACTGGTTAGAACATACTTTGCTCAAGTTTTATATCCAAATTAGCTGGCTTGCAGTTACACCTGACTTCATTATACTGGCAGGTTTGTCTTGAAGGACAAATATCACGAAAATCTGCACTACAGAGTTTAAGTAAGGGCCATCAGCCCTCTGGTGATCAGATTCCTTGGAAAGTTTGTGAGCAGTTTCAAGATGATAAATTTCCTACCCTTTCTGGATGTCGGATAGTGCGGATTGCTGTTCATCCTAGTGCCTTGAGGGTAAGATGTCAATTTTTCTGTTATCTCAATGTTAGAGCATTTCCGCTAATGCTTTCCACCTTCGGTTCATATAGATGGCATATGGATCAACTGCCGTGGAGCTCCTTTCTAGGTCAGTTTACTGTCATTTGAATTTTATTTCCCTCTTTGCCTTGCTGATGGCTCTCTGTCAAAAGTAAATTGTTGATAATGCCTTGAATCTGAACCTAGATGTGGTCCCCTTATGTAGTTAGGCGCTTTAGCAGATTTCCCCTACGAAAATTTTTAGGGGGTATTCTGAATGTGATTCGGAATTGATTTATTTCCTTATCACGAGATAGGTGTCCTATTTTGGGGGATTAATTCAGAGTCTCAGACGGTATGTAATTCCTATCATCCATAAAAGGAAATGCTTATATAAACTCCCCAAAGGTCCAAACAGAGATCCATCCTTATAATCATCATTATTCCATAACAAAGAGAGCCGCCGCTTTCTAAGGACGTAACTCGATTTAGGGTGAACCTCACCAATCTCTGTGTTCGTGCAATCTCTCTCTCCCTCTTTTCGTAACATAAATTAAATTGGGATGAGAGGCCTAACTAGTTTTGAGTATTTCAATAGGATGCATTATCATAGTTGCATAAATATTTATGTAATGTTGCCAGCAGCTTGGTGGTAGTGCAGGACCTTTAGGATTTTGTATGATTTTGGTTTATGCCAACCTTTTTGGCAAGAATTAAAAATGCCGCTTTACATTAAAAGCATTAAGTAAAGCAGTATTAGGTGCATAGGGTGTTTGTTTGATCCTTTAAGTAAAGCATTAAGTAATGCTTTTGCTTGTTTTTCCAAATATATACTGGAGAACTATGGTTCTTTGCATATGATGTCAATTACCGACACTATCTTTGTGGTCTTTCTAGCTCCGTCTCAGGTGCATAGGGTGTTTATTTGATCCATTAAAGATGCTTTATGTTGATGACAGAAAATCTTTTGTTCCCTAATTTTGCTTTTCTTTTCTTCAGCAGTATTATAAGTCTTTTAATTGTGTTTTAGCAGTTATTAGTAGTTGTTCATAGTTGTTTGTTTATAAAAAGTATTTATTTGATTCCAAAATCTTCACTTTCAGGTATTATGAAGGACAATTGGCTGATTTTACGGAGATTGATGCTGACGAGATCGAGGAACCTGAAAGGAGAGTAACTGAAGCTGCAGAAAAGGTTGTAGTTTTAAATTTTAATTGATTTTAGTATTTCTATTAAGTTTTTTTTCAGAACATTTCTATTAAGATTGCCTACTTCAATGGAAGAAAATCTATATTGCTTTGTTTCTGTAGTGTCTACTGGCTGATCCTTTGTTGACATTTTCTTTATAAATTATTTGTTATCATTCTAGATTAATGCTTTGGTTTCTTTCAGCCTAAAACTATTATATCTATGGGGAAGTTCATAAATTATCCAACAATTTTTACCGCCGACCTCTCCTGATCTATAAGTTATTTCCAAACTCATACTAAACTATTGAAATACCCACTTACCTCCCCTAAACTAGCCATGTTACCCCAATGTCATTGTTTCAGTTAACTTTATTTTTATTTATCCAATTACAATTTTTAAAAATATCCAATTACATTTTTAACCTTTTTGATGATCTGAAAAAATAAAACAAATAAAATTTATTGGAAAACTATGTATTCTTTCTTTTCATATTTTCTTTCCAAATATAGACGAAGAGAATTGTAGTTTTAGAAATAAAATAAAAAATTAATAGAAAAAGGTGATGATAGGGTAAAATGGAAAAGTTGAAATAGTTGGGGGAGAGGTAAATGAGTTTTTTTATATTCTGGGATAAGATCCAAAACAGCACATAATTTGGGGAGGAAAGCGAAATAACCCATTGTCTTAGTTAAGTGACAGTAGTTTCTTTTTCAGTCTTTACATTTGTGAATTCTCTGAATATTTCATGGTTGTCATTCAATATTTTCTACAGTTAACTGATTTTGGCGCACTTGAATGAAACCTTTCTTACAGGCTTCGCTGTTGGAAGAAAATATTGTGCCAAAAGCAAATCTTCCGCCTCTTCTTGTTCATCTTCGTGAGAGAAATCCTGAGAAGCTCCACTACATTGGTGTTTCCTTTGGACTTACGCACGATCTTTTCCGCTTCTGGAGGAAGCAAAGTTTTACACCTTTCTACATTGGCCACATTCCAGTTATCATCTTCATATCTTATTTACTATCTTCTAAAAAACTTATTTATCATCTTGTGAGTTTAGTAAAAATCTTTAGATTATGTTCTAAATTCACCCTCTCTTCATCTAGAGTCCTGTGACTGGTGAGCATACATGCATGGTCTTGAAGCCCTTGAACAATGATGAGTTTGGAATTGATACTGACTCATATTTTAAAGGTAACAGCAGATATGCACCTTATTATAGAAACTTTACCTGCCAAGTATTTGCTATGGATAAAATATGTTCACTTTGTGTTTGTTCAGATTTTAAACAGAGGTTTTTGCGCCTTTTGGGTACTACATTCCGCCATCTTGATTATAAGCTTGCAATGAGGTTTGTTTAGATGTTTGACTTGTCTTTTGCAAGATAAATCTGGATTTATACTTTCTATATCTATTGCTTTCTTCAAAAGAGAATATAACTACTGCACTCCTTTTGCTAGTATCGTTGCACCAAAGGTAGATTTCACTGAGCAGGATGTTGCCGTAGATGATGGCCTTAAAACATTGTTGACTGCCCATGATCTGAAGCGGTTAGAATCATATACAAACAATCGTGTTGATTATCATATGGTAAGATGTATTGGGGATTTTAGCTATCTATAGGACTACTGTTCCCTCTAAAAGTTGTAAGATTACTGTTCTTTCTTAGAATGTGCAGTTTGTGTTAGCTACTTATGTTCTCCTTAATTAACTGCATGTCCCTTAATCTTCAACATGAGAAAGGATCCCCAATTCCTGTAGTTTGAGTGTTTACTGTATTCTCATTCTAAAGCAAATAAATGAACTTCTAATCAAAGCTATTTCATTAGCTAACAAGTTTCATGGAGCTACTAAGTTTCTGCCAGTAGTCAGCTTTAACAATTGATTTCTTGTGGTTATTGTAGATTCTAGACCTTTTGCCTATCCTTGCACATCAGTATTTCCAAGGGAAAATTCCAGTGACACTGTCTGCAGTGCAAGCTTCAGTTTTATTCTGTATGGGTTTGCAGAACAAGGACATTGGAGACATTAAGGTCAGTTGTACACAATAAGAAAAGGTTGTTATTTAAATAATGGTGAAAACCAATACATGAATGTACTTTGATGACAGGAAAAAATGAAGTTGGAAAGAGAGCACATATTATCTTTTTTTATTAAGGTGATGAAGAAGTTGTACAGTTATCTCTATAGTGTGGCAACCAAGGAGATCGATGAAACCCTACCTAAGGTTAAAGAAGTAAGCAATCATTGTCTTGTTTATGATTATGATTTTTCACCTGTTATTGGTTAGAGTTATATTTAATAACAGTGCAGTCCATTTAACCTAAATGGTCTAAAGTTTTATCTTACCTAAGAGTCTGTAAGGTTAGTGAATGGATAATGCAGTCCAAAATTAACTATCCTGAAATTACAAGTTGAAAGCAATGCCCGCTTTTGGGACTCACAAAATAATTATTGCCATAAAAGTTTATTGATCTATAATCTATTATCCTTGCCTGATTTATACTTATGAAGTGGACAGAAAGGATCTTCTGTAAGAATGAGAAATCCCTAATAAAAAATGAAGTGGACTGAACGAAATTTAAGGCTCACCCCTCTCAACAAGGTTGTTTCTGTGGAGTTGAGCTTGTACATCTTATGGAGATGGCTACACATCTGATGTGCTATTTCTTTGTTAGTGATTACACTTTCAGAGGCCTGCATGGGCTGTCCTCTTTGTCTTAACTTGCAGCTAATAAAGCAAAGGTGGAGAATATTAGGATAATCTACTGTGAGTATTAGGTGGAGATATTAACTTTTGAATTTTTCCCTATGTGAGTATTAAGTGGAGATACTACTGAATTATAGAGAAACGTGGTCAATAGCAGATTTCTTAATGGTCATCTTACTGTGGGAGCTCTTATATTCCAGCATCTTCTAATGTTAAATGTTGAGAACTTTGCTATCATCAATGGTGATCATCATGGATGCCACATAATGCATGTCCGAAAACTGATAATTCATTAACATTTTCTGTTCATATTGTTTGAATCCTCAAATACCATATATGCATTTCTTGCGAATTTATTTGCACAATTGGCTGCTTATTTCTCTCTTATGTGTTTCTGAAAATTTAGGTTGAGATAGCTCCTTCAGGCAAATCTGTGGGCGAAGATCTCGACGAAGCAGCCAACACGGTGCTGCTTATTTCTCTATATGCAGTTGTGCATTCTTGCCTGTCTTTACCTTACCATGATTATGTTTTTTTCAGGAAAAGGGGAAAGAATCTGGTAGTGATGGTATCCTGAATCCAGAACTACTTCAGCAGTATGCTATTGATGACAACAGCGAATTCCAGAAAACTCTCCAAGCTGGGGGCATCAAGTTGTCGAAAAGTGGCATTGTCAGTGTCAAATCTAATAAAACACAATTGGAAAAGCATGTAGCTCACAGCCACAAGGAACCCAACAAAAGTAAAAGGAAAGGGAAGGATGGCGACAAATCAAGATCTAACAAAAAGAAGAGAACATAAATGTATCTGTTCTATGCGGTTGAGTTGTGTATCATATTATTTTTTTGGTAGGCCACACCATTTATTTATGTTAAAGTTTTGTATCTTACATTTTTAATCCTAAATTTTGATGCTGAATTTTTTTTGGTACTGAACTGAGCATTGCGACATGGCGTTATGCTTGTAGCCAATTCTGGTGGGTAGATTTCACTAAATACTCTTCGATTGGTAGAGTTGAAGGGTATTTGGTAAAATTTATTCCAATTCTTGTCACCCACTTTATTGCTACTGTAATTTTGTTATAAAAGGTAGATGCTTTGGTATTTTGATTTAATCCCAACTACACTTGTGTGACCAAATATTTTTTTTCCCTTATTGTTGTTTTTAGACTTTGAGAGATATTGCATCCAAAGTACCCAAAGGATCCGGTGGAATTTGTACAATAAAAACACCATAGGATTATATCTTATGTATTAAAGAAGTATTATAAAACACAAGGCTTTATTTATAAACTTGTAATGATATAGATTACTAATATATTAAGTTTTAACTACTATCCTATTTGGACTTAATCGAACACATGCATATATACGCAATAATAATTTATTTATTTATTTATTTTTGCTGAGATGTTGAATGGACTATTCACACTAGATCAATATATGTAGTATAAGTTTTTTTAAGGCAATTAGTATTAACATTTTACACACAAAAGTGAGAAAATTAACCATTCACATGCTAAAGAAAAATCCAGTAAAAGAAAATCAATATTATTTTCTGATCAATTTTTAATTTTTAAATATTGTTATTTTTTAAAATTATGAACTCGTATTTCAAAAATCGAAGGCAGAAAATATATATGTGAAGCATTCGAGACATACGAATCCAAAATGTTTAAATTGATAAAGTAATTATATATTAATTTATTTTTTTAATTAGATAATGAATTTGATTAAGATCAACGTTATTTCAATGAGACTAATTCAACGATTTATTTAATTTTTTAGATGGTATTTTTTATTGTTAAAATTAGTCGGATCATTGTATATTATTTTGATTAATTTAATTATGAATTATAATCAGTAAATTAATTAAATGATAAAACATATTTTCTACATATTCACTTACCTCTTAGAGATAAAAATCTAGAAATGGACTCAACTCGCCATAATCAACAGACGAATCAATGAATTTTGCTGTTTTGGTTTTATTTTAATCAATGAATCGTACTGCTATAAGGCCAGCAGTGTTATATGGTAGTGAATGTTGGGCTATGAAGGGACAACATGAACGTAAAGTGGGGGTAGTCGAAATGAGAATGTTGAGATGGATGTGTGATCATACAAGATTAGATAAGATTAGGAATGATCATATACGTGAACGAGTCGGAGTGGCTCCTATTAGTGAGAAAATGGTAGAGAATCGTTTGAGATAGTTTGGTCATGTTCAGAGAAGACCATTAGATGCGCCAGTAAGAAGAGTAGATCAAATAATCTGGAGTCCGATTAAAAGAGGGAGAGGGAGGCCAAGGCGGACACTTGGCGAACTAATAGAGCAAGATCTATTGGTAAATAATATACCGAAAGGCTTGGTTACTAATAGAGCGGAATGACGTCGTATGATCCATGTAGCCGACCCCACCTAGTGGGATAAGGCTTTGTTGTTGTTGTTTGTTGTTGGTTTTATTTTAATTTAACTTGCCTCAGCTTAAAATTCTAAATTATTTTAGTTTTTTCTCCTTAGCAGAAAATCCTACATAAGTACAAAGAAATGAAAGGAAATCAATTACTAGATATTTTATCCAAAAAGGGGGAGATCTAAACAGAATAATTTCCTGTATGGAAATTCACTTTGCATCCACTATCATATGAATAAAATAAAATGTTATTTTTATTTCGACCTCCATCCTAGAAGAAGGGTCCACTTTTCTATAAACTTTCATTTTATGTAACCCTTGATTATCATTTGAAAAAAATATATATAAAAATATGCACTTCAAAGATAGAAGAATATTATTTTTTCAACCTTTAAGGGCTAAATTATTTATCAGTTTTTTCCCTTTTTCACCAACGATAAATAAAAGGTAAAATTATAATTGGATAGAAAAGGAAAAGTTAACTGCGAGGTACAAAGAATTGATACTTCTAATTTCTAATTCATAAGAGAAAATGAAAATACACCATAATTTAGAAGATAAAAAAGATGGATTTGCACAATTGTACATTTTGGCTGGCAAGGGTAAGAACCCAGTGATTTATTAGTTACTACTCCTTTGCCCAAACTTCAAGATATCCCGCTAGAATTCATATTTCCTGCCAAGGAGAAGCATATTATTATGATGGCAGACCTGCATCGACCAACTCTGGAAGTTCAGTGCCTGGTTTTCCCTTGCTGCCAGCAACTTTCTTCTCCTTGTTTTTCAACTTATTAGCTTGACGATCAGCCTGAGAAACAATCTTTGAAACTGTGAACCCTGCTTCTTCGAAAATTGAAGCTCTTTTGGAGATCAATGAATTGCGGAGAACAACACCGATCCCGTCGTATGTCCAAACATCTACGGTAGCCTCTCCTTTCAGTCCAAACGCAAACCAACCAAGACCAGCCGCGGTTACATCCATAGAACTTGCATTCCAACTATTCCCAGAAATTGTGAATTCTTTCCTCACCCAACTGCCAAGTTCACTCGTGCGCATCTCACCAATAGGTGGCTGCAGTTGTAGTTAATAGACCATGACATTATACTCATCTAGTTAAAGCCAACTTTAAACTGAAAAGTACGGTTATAACATGGTTAAGAAAAGATTAAACATACCTGTAATTGATGACCAAAATGAACTTTTATCATTGTAGAGGCAGACTCTGTTTTACACATATGCAGTGGAAGAAGTGGTGATGCCCATACTGTAACATAAATTGAGTCGACTGATGATTCCTTGATGTCTAACCTCATAAGCCCACCAATATGAACAGAATGCCCAACCTGCCAAATACAAAGATGATGACAAGTACGTCCAATGAAATGCCAAAGGAAAAATGTAAAAGGGAAGTAAAAAATAAGCAGCATCTACAATAAACATCTTTTATAAAGAAACCTGGTTACTTATAGAAGTGTTGTCACACACACCACAGTGCCTATTTCCTTATACAACCATTATAGTGAAATGCTTGAAAATACCTTAAAGGCCCTGACTGGTTGATAGATGCCGAAAACTATAAGTGATTATATGACTATGACAATGAAAACAAGATAAATGTTATTAACAATAAAAGTGCAAGAATCTTAAACATAATTACCACTAATAACTTTATTTGAGATAATAAATCTCCATATTAAACACTACGTATGGAGTGGATCAAACTCTAATTACATAATTTTTTAATCAAAACTCCAATTTTTTTTTCAAAGGAGAAAAGATGCCCACCAGGGTTTGTGGTTGTCATCCGTATATATATATCGAAACTTAACCCACCGAGCTAGGAGAGCCCAACGGACGTCCCGAACTGCAGTCCTTCCTAGGAAGTGGGACGTCAGACACTACTCCATGCAACAAGGTGGACCTCACGTCGACCAAGTTCACAACCCTACCAAAAAACTCTACTCCTCAAGGAGTACATGCACCTGAGAATCTGGCATGGTGTCCGGAGGACCATCATGTAATATGTTGGAGGATAGAGCGAAAGAGGATGAGCCAACCACCTAGGAATAGATTGATAAATACATTTCAAAGGCTGCCCTAAATGTAAAACCCAGTCTTCATAATATGCCGAGGTAGTTACTATAACTATAACAAAGCTACTAATAGAACTACCCACTATTTTCTTAAGTAGCCACTATCTTTTTTATTCATAGAATGTGGTATCTTATTATTAGCACCACCATAAAGACTTACAAAAAGATTTAAACTCGATATTTGGGTTCCTACAGTTCTTAAGAGCCTTTATTATGTCTTAATGTATGTATTTAATTTATTCAGAGATATTAGAGCGGAATTTTTTTTTCTTTCTTCCGAGGAGGATTCACAAGCCAAATTGACTATCATAAATGAGTACACCATCTTTAAAGCATACTAAAACATGATTTCAGGCCTTTTCTTTTTCAGATTGATAAAAAAGTGAAGGCAAGTCAGCTGCTGATATAGTAAGCATGCCTCATACTCTACATCCAACGTTTTCAAAGGGACCAAGATACAGAACAAGAAGGGCAAATGTTGTACTCCACTCCTTCGCCATATAAGTTTTCAGACCTAACCTGCCTCTAAAAAAATGTTTTCAAACCTAACATTTTATTTCAACATCATATCTTCTTGGAGGAAACCATTAGGATATTCAATTTGAAAACAACTCTGTGCATGTGCACCCTTGCATCCCATTTAGCATAAACCTTAGAAAGAAATCTATAGCAAAATTATAAAAAGATGAGTGTGAAACTAGTGCTCGTTATATATTTTCTTCTTTGAAGATTCGAGTAAAATACATGTCTTCTTAAATTTGTATTGGATTTAAGGTCATAAAAAAATCCCAGCTCTAATTGGAACACAATTTACACAAGACAAAAGTTGACATAGATCTTCGCACAATTCTTCAAGCAAAAGACTACTAACATGTCATCCTGGGTTTTCTTTTTGTTTCACTTTGCATATCAATGACTTAATTTCAGTACATGAAAGTAGCATTGAAGGAGATCCACTGGTCCAAGCTGAGAGGGAAACCTTTTTCCTGTGGGAGAAGCTCAAACATAAGAAGATACTATGAAACCAAAGAGAAAGTTCGACCCATGGTCCTTATATAATTATATTCAAAATCATTTTAGAAAGGGTGACATAAGGAAAAACAAACATCAAAATCTTTTTTTCTCTTTGTTTTCTGAGAAGTTTTTATTTTTCTTCATTCATGGAAACAATTAATTGAAGAGAAAACTATGCAGCACAGTCACATATAACACAAGACTTATTATCAATCGCTTAAATCAAGATTAGAACAGAAAGCTATCTATACCACCAAGGTCATTAAACAGTTTGTTCTTTTAGAATGCACCAAAGAGAAAGATCTAGGAAGAACTGAAACATTAACAAAACTATGCAGGAAGTTAAGGGATTCACCTTTATTCTGTAAGTTCTAGGTCGTAACTCCTTGCTTATATGGACCAGCTTTTGCTCTTCTCTCGTTAATCTTGAGGTGATTTGGTAAGCATGCAAGATGCCAGGCGTGTCAAATAGCTTAGCTTGCCCGCTGAGAACGCCTTCTACCCTGATGATCCCCAATGTGGTGCCCGGCACCGGAGCCTCGGTCAAGTGGCTTACTTTGTTCCCTGTACATCTGCCCATAGCATTAAGCAATGTCGATTTCCCTGCATTTTGAGCTCCCACAGCCCATACATTGCCCCGTGTCCCTGCAAGCTCGGCAACATGCTCGACCAAATTCCTCACCCCCCAGTTCCTCACTGCGCTCACCATATGCACCCCCGTAAGCTTGTTAGCTCCGCCAATCCTGGCCTGCAAGCGCACCCAATCTTCCAACTCATTGGGGCCAACCGAAGAAGGGAGAAGGTCGATCTTAGCGACCGCAAGGACCACCCTTGGGAAGTTCCCTGGTTTGCCCTCCTTCCATGCCCTCGAGTTCTTCTCAATTGAAGAAGAGACCAACCGCGCAACCTTGCGGGGAAAGGACCCATCAAAATCTGCAGCATCCACGACCATGAGGACGATTGATCGGGGGCCCGAGGGAGAGACCATCTTTGGCCCCACCATACGATCAAAGTCGAAGTCCGGAAGGAGGTTCTCGGCCGATGGATCCTTCACACGGCCGTAATGGCGAAGGGAGTGACACCGGGCGCAGACCAAGGGCTTCGGTTGAACTGGTTCCGAGTCTAGTTGTGGTGAGGAGGGAAAGTTGTCGGCTTCATCTTGGAGGCAAATGAGGCCCGACTTTAGCGAAGCAGAGATGCAGGCGTCGTCGTCTATGAGGGGTTGGCGGTTGATGGGAGCATGATAGTCAAGGGATTTGGGCGAGGGGAGTAAGAAGAAACCAGGGAGAGAGGGGTCAGAGGACTGCATGTGAACGCCGCATCCTGGGCAAAGGGGGAGGAGATGAGGAGGCAACGGATCAGCATCAGCATCGCCATTGTCGTAGCATCCTCCGCGGAAGGTAGAGAATGGAGGTAGTGGTGGAGATGGTGGTGGCGAGGCCTCTGATGACAACATAGGTGAGGACCCGGAGGAAAAAGGGCGGAGGAGGACTAGAAGTGGGTTTTGGAGGGGTTTATTAATGGGGTGGTAGGGGTATGAAAGGGGAGGTGGAGCACAGGGTAAGTGATGGGTGGTGGGGGCTGAGGGACGAAAAGAGGGTAGAGGTTTCGATGGCCACCTTGACGAGAGTCTTCGAACGAGCGACAACATCGCAACGCCGTCGAGGTGTTTGTTCGCAGGCGTGGGAGAAGATTTTTTTGAGAACTTTGTTTGTCCACAAGCATGAATTACTTTAGTTTCTGACCCATCATGGCAAATCTTCTAAATCCTTCCATTACCACACTTGATAAATAGTTCAGGCAATGAGGCTGCACAAAAAAAGTGTTAACATTAAACAAAAATTACTTCACAGAAAAATAATCTACTAACTTGCACAAAGCTTTGAGCTAGTAGCAAGGACATTTGTTGTAATGACCAACCTCTACTTACTTTAGCATTATTCATCAGGAGGGGTTAAATAAGAAACAACACATTTTTTAAAGTTTAAACAAAATGCAAAAGTTGTGATTCAAAATAAAGCTAAGTCATGAGATTTCGGAAAACTTTTTTATGACCTATACATACAATAGAGGATGGTTAAAATGACAACTTGTACATATGATGTATGCATCTCAAGACATCACTTCGCTCAATCTCGACAATTCTAAGTGGTTCTAAGGAAGAACCGGATGCCATTTTCCTTATCTAAATCTGTGATTCTATACAAGCATTCAACAATCAAAACCTAATTCAAACCTAATTAAATATGCACTTACATAATCCTAATTCCTAACTTAAAGTTTTAAACAGGATCGGCGTCTCCCTGCTTACGAGCAGGGAGACGTCGATGCCTCCCTGCTCGCGTGCAGGGAGACCTCCGCTGTTCCCTGTGCACTGAGGCTGGGAGCAGGGAAACAACAGCGCAGGCCTCCCTGCTCGTGAGCAGGGAGCAGCTCACCTACGTGCTGAGGTCATGAACAGGAACGGCGACAGAGAGACAGGAAAAGAATGGCGACAACAAGAGAGAGAGAGAGATTGAGGGAGGGAGGAGTACGGGAGAACTGACGATTCACGGCGAGCGGCAGCAATATGCGGCGGCAGCAACAGCAAGCAGCAGACGGTTCGAAAACACGGGGGCAGGCGGCTGCAACACACGGCAGCAGGCGGCAACAACTGGGAGCAGGTGACAACAACTGGAGGCAGCGGCGGTGGCAACAACTGGAGGCAGGCGACGGCAATGCACGGCGGCAGCTGGAGGTGGGCAACTAGAGTAGGGCATCGTTTTTTTCTTACTTAATGGTTTTTGGGCATCACATGGTCACACCACGTGACCACTTACTAGGCTGAAAAAAAAGTGGGATCAATCGCGTGTTGGCAGGAAATTAGAATTTGCTAACCCAAAACGTGCCGAGGTAGGAACGAGCAGGAATATTACGATTTTATGAGTTGGGATGCAAGTTTGATAACATTGGGCGGCGCATGCAGAACGAACGAGAGAGGGAAGAATGGCCCTGGGCACAGGGAGTGATATGGCGCACCCTGGCCAGGACAGGGTGCGCAAGGCGCGCCACAGCGCCGCCGACAAAGAGGGACTCCAAACTTTACAAAGAAAACTAAAGAGAGAGAACCGGCCAGAAGAAATGAAGAATATGCATACGAACTGCGAAGGACGCTGATGCAATCACCACCGCCACCTCATAAAGTAATTACTCGTTATCTTTAGGTTTTTTCGAGCTTTTTTTGAGGTAGGAAGAAAGGAAGATATATCACTTGGTTGAGACCAACGCTCTCAAAGAACGGCTCAAACTCATTGACAGGATTATATCGAAAGAACCGGCCCAATGCCCTATTGATGTCTTCTTCATTTTCTACCTTCTTCAGAAGCTTGCTGAGAAAATTAGGACAGTGATTGCTGATATGCTCAGCATCAGTGAAATACAAACCCCTGGTATTGTGAAGGTAATCCATAAGAGCTTCTCGGGCCTGGGTGGAGACAAATTTGATTCACTTACTAGTTTGTGATTCATCAGGCAATACACTAGTGGATAAGCCTCTATAATTTGTAAAAGACAACATTTTAAACATGGAACCAGGACTTTGGCAGCTAAAGATCGATTTTTTCCATATTGTATTCAGACTTTTTGTCAAAAAGATTGAAATTTTGGTATCAGAATCTCTGTTTACCATACGATCTGAAATACAAATACACTGAAGATCAGCCCTCGTAGTTGAAGTTGGGTTTTTGCAAAAACGAGAGGACTCCTCGGGAACAAATCAGGAAAGCAGTCTGAGAGAAGATCTCATCACTACTGCTCCAAATCCCAAGATTTCAGATGCTACTTTTCGAGGAAACTTTTCTCTTTTCCTTTTCTCTTAGAGGAAAATGTATGACTAACGACTTGCGTAGTCATCCCGCATTCACTCTTTACAAACTCTCTTTTCCCTTCCTTCGCACAGGGTGCCTCCGAGGACTAAAACAAATTTATCAAGCACCTTGTTAAAGTTCAAACATCCAGAACAACTTAATGGGATTCGGATTTAATAGAGGTTAATTTAAACATCCACCGTTAATTGGGGGCTGCGGTGAATTTAATACAGAAACATATGAAAATCAAATGCATATAGGAGAAGGCAGACCTTGTTCCATTGGGCATTCTTAAATCAGAGAACGGAGCGGGTGAGGGGACGCGACCAGGCCGATCGGGAGTTTGAGGGGACCTTCGAAAGCCGGCGAGGGTGAAGGGACGCCGGCGGCGGAGGTGAGGTGAGGCGAGGCGAGGGCGGGCGGAGTCGGATGAGGCGAAGCGAGGCCAGCGGAGGTCGATCGATCGGGTGAAGGCGGCGAAGGCGAGTGCGGGCGGAGGTATCGGGCTGGGGCATGAAACGAGTAGGGTTTTAGGCGCAAATAAACTTTTTGGTTCTATTTGATTCTTTGTATCCGTTTGATATTCTCATTATTAAATATCATATTAATTAATTTCATCACATAATTTTTTTATAACACTTGATTACTTACGTATATATTTAAATTTTTACATCATACTTAAATATTCACAAATGATATATTGACTCTTTATTTCCTATTGATTTTGTTATTCATAATAATAATAATAAATAATTGTATATAAAACGCATCTGTGTACTAAAATTTTCACAACATGATTAAATTCTTATAAATTACATATATTTGTGTAGCGTCCCGAAATTCGATCCCGCCACATGGCGCGGATCTCCTTTTGTGCGCTACTCTTTTCTTCTTTTTCTTTGACTCTTTTGTTGGCCCGTCAAGGAAAATGACACATCAATGGAAGACTTTAACAATTAAAATAATGCAACCATAGAGGAAAAATGCGGAAGCAAGAAGACAAAATACGATAAACTATCTCGATCTAAAACATAGAGCGGAAGCAAAAAGATACATCCAATCTGAAATAGCAGAGGTAAAAGTACGGGTTCTAAACATAAAAACACCAACAGTCAGTCATGACCTGATAAAGACCCATCAAAATAAATATACCACATAATATGACGGATAAACATGTGACTCATGCTAGACATGACCATAACTATATGCACATGCCACCCAAAGCGCAATCGTCGCGCATACACCATCACGTCACAAGCAATCATCATGTATCTGTGGGGATCACACAGGGGAGCAAGTTCAACCGTTAGCATAAAGCTAAATGTGAGTTCATATTGGTCATACGATAATTTCATAAGAATAAGCATATAGTAAAACATATAAATCATGTTATGATGGAAGATGGATTAATATGAAGGATCAATAAAGCATCATGAGCACTTTGTTCATCATTCATGTTCTTTCGTTCATTTTGGGACCATTCGTTCATTCGTACTTTTATTTTTTTTATTCTTTCATTCTTAAATTCGTTCTTTCTTTCTTTGGAAGAGCTTTTTATTTCTTTTTAGGGAATACCATTATCGGCACTCTAGGTGCAACTATCTAGACCATCATGGGCCAGTGTGTGATCAATGCCACGACCAGTCCCGTCAGGCTGAGATAATCTCGCGCAAGGCAGAAATATCCGTAAAGGGAGAAACTCCTATCTAGATAGGACAAATGATAATCTGTAAAGAAGTGCCTCGCTCAAAGCTATCAATCAAGGTCGTATGGAGCAAAACTTCGAATCATGTGGACCTCTCTTCCAATCCGTAGATTGGTCAAGACCGTATGGAGCAAGGCTTCGAGTCTTCTTTAAGTTCATTTCATTCTTTAATAATCAGGTGGACAGAAAAATGGACGTCCGTTTATCAGTCTTTCGGCCGTCCGAAAAGGTAACGGTCGACTGTTTGATGTTCATTCTTCATTCATTTCATAATCATACTTTCAGTTGACATTGAGGGGATTCAGTCGTCCATTATGAATAGTTTCATATTCTCCGTCGATGGTCGAAAGTTATTCCGGCGAGGAGACCCAGAATGGTCGACCATTTATGATATCGATCGTCCGATTGGTCATGGTCGCCCTTGTCGGGTTTCGACATTTTCCAGTTCGGTCATTCAAAAGGATTTCGGACTTCCGTTCTAATCTATAATGGTCGATCGTTATAATAACGATCGCCCATTATAGCTGTCACTATTCTCTTGCCGAACTGAATCGGATGCTCGAAATGGTATCGGTCGATCGTTTCTGTTCGACAATGCCGCAGGTTGCGAAATCCTTAAGTTTTCAATCAATTTTCACTACAAACAATCTTTAACTTGTACCAACATGATTTCTAACATTTATCATACTTCGAAAAATATATTCTAATTATAAATCTCATATTAACATTTCATTCATATCATTTCTCTTCACATGAACAACGTGTCGATCATTTAACTTTAAACATGCAATGATTTTCAGAATTGTTCTAAGTCTTAATCCACATCACTATCATCTAGGAGCATGCAATAGAATAATCTAATAACCATTTCAATCATACATTAACAAATCAAAACAAATCATTCATTACATAATCATGTCGAAGCATCACATGAAATCGCATGGAACCTATAGAAATCAACTAAGAACTTCATAGAAACATTTTGCATCATTTCTACCCTGTTCTAACATGAATCCTAACTACGAATCTATCCTTAAGGCATGCAAATTCCTTTTGAAATTATCCCATGACCCAGATCCCAAATAACACACCTTAATACCTACGAAATTTGGGGTTCATCCTCGGTCGCCTGCTGCCATCCGATGCTATCTCCTGTGTCGTCCACACCGAAAATCATTGTCGGAGTGCCTTCCTTTGCCGCTGCCAGTGCACGTCATCCGAGGGAGAACAGAGAGTGAGTAAGTGAGGGACGAGAGGGAAAACATGAGAAGGAGAGAGGGCAGGGGGTTTTATGGTGATGCATCTGCCCCTTGCTCTCCCCATGTCGTGGCTGGACATAGCAATGAAGAGGGGAGAGGAAGAGGGAAAATGAAACGAAGAAGAGGAAGAGGAAAAGGGGCTTGGCCGTTTCCTCTTCAACTTTTTTTTTTATAAACTCTGAGGCACACTGTATATATTTTTTATTTGTGACAACAAATAATCACCCTTAACTGTTGTGTATTAAATTTTTGACATCATGATTAGATTTTGATAAATTATACGATGGCTCTTTATATTCTATTATAATTTTTGTCCTAGAAAAATAATCATATATATAATTTTGATCATGATAATTGTGAACTTAATATATTACATTAAATCCTAAATTTTATTTTGTTTATAAATTTGCGTGATGTTATTATTATAGTTGCCCTCGTATTGTTGAACTTTGGCTTCATCCAAAAATATATACTGATTGAATACAAGATATAGC
Organism: Pontederia crassipes; assembly: GCA_030549335.1. NCBI lineage: Eukaryota > Viridiplantae > Streptophyta > Magnoliopsida > Commelinales > Pontederiaceae > Pontederia > Pontederia crassipes. The sequence continues at coordinate 36,035,305 of CM060197.1, read as the reverse complement.
ATTACATTAAATATTAAATTTTATTTTTGTATTATTTGTATAATTAAAATGTGTATAATTAATTAGAGAACTTTGATTTCATCCATAAATATGTTAATTAAATATGATGACTTGATTTAATATATTGTATTAAGTTATAATATTTTATCGTTATTCAATTTGATTGGATCGACTGATTCAAACTAAAATGGGGAATTATCCGAGTCAGATCCAAACTTGACAATCATGTCATATACTATCACAACTTTTTATATCTCAAATTGGCAGTCAGTTATCATGAACTTAATTATTTTTTTGACAAATCAATAATTTTGTCTGCATTTTTATTAACATATTTGAAAATAAAATCAATAAGCATTTATCCTTCTATTTATGGATTTATTCAGAGTGCTCCCTATGGGGATCGGTCACATTTCACTGTCGCGTGTTGACGGTCTGAAGGATGGCGCCGATGGCGATGACCGCGAAGACGACGTCGATGGCGTCGGCGATCCAACTGACGGGGGGCGTGGAAGGCGTGGTTGTAGGGGCGAAGTGGCGGTGGAGGGGTGAATTTCGGCCTCTGTGTGGCCTTCTCGGCGGCCTCTATGTGACCTCCGACCTTGGCGGCCTCTACCCTCGCCCTCTGTGTGACCTTCAACCTCGCTTGCTCTTGCAATCGCCCGATCATGCATTCCCACCGTCACGCCTCGAACGTGCGGTTGGGAGATATGGGATCAGAGCACCCTCGTTAAATCCTTTTTTAAGTTGACAATATTTTTCATTTATTTGTTTATACTAAAAAAATTAAAAAAGGATGTGTTCCAATAGCCTCTTATCATCTTCCGTCCAGGATGAGAGGAGTGGGTCGCTTACATATATTATTAGAGAAAAATGCACGTGTAAATTCATAAAAAAATTACACGTGTGTAATCCAATTGTTTGTTTAAAAATTGATAATGGATTTTAATATAGAAAGTTAAGATAACTTTAGTAATTGATGTCCCATCAAATAATTTAAATGATCCCATTAATTACGTATATAAAGTATAAACCCTATTTGAGTGTACGCCTCCAACATTATTATTACTATTATTAGCAGTAATTAAGCCCTTTCCTATATTATTGCCACTAATATTACTCATGGCAGTTTGAGAATGATTTTAATTGCCAATATATTAGTTGAGTGAGCTTTATAACTTCCAATCAAATATTTGTTTCATTTTAAATATGAAAATATTGGTTCTTTATTCAAGAATACAAATATTGACTTACTTTTATACTGTGCAATTAAACCGTTCAAAACATCAAAACTAATAATAATTCTTTTATCAACCATTATAACTAAAATTATTACTATTTTCCCTTATGCGTAGATAAGCCCGTCTGACGTGTGTCCTTTATGCCACCTCCATCGCAATTTAAAAAAAAAAACAAAATTTTGATTACAAAGTAGTATCATAAAATATATTGTAAATAATATATATATATATATATATATTATAAAAGGGTATGAGCCCAAGCAATTTTATATATTTTAAAATTTGTAAAACAAATATATATTCTATAACTAGGTCATTTTATTATTTTTAAAAAAATAAAGAGAAGGATTCCGGTGTCCAAAACATGGAAGTTTAAGAGGGCTGGTTGACATATTTGGAAAAAAAAATAGGATTGGATATGAAACATGGGAGTTGAGAGGAAATAACAAATAATTTAACTACAAATTATAACTCCCAATAATTCTTTTTTTATCTTCTCTATCTCATGCTAGACTCCTCGTTGATGGAGAATAAATGACCTGTATTATCACTTGAAAAGAAAATGTTAGGCGACATTAAAATGCAAAAAAGATATAACAAGCAATTTTGCATCTCAGAATCTTGGAAGAAAACAAATTTCAAATAGAAAAATTAATTTTCATATGAAAAGGCCTAGCAAAATACAAGCCATAAATATTTTTCAGCTCCCTTCTATTCCATTCCTGGAAGTGGATACGACTAACAAAATTTGTGTCGAATGTTCATCGCAGTCAATTCCCGCTTCGGCGGCTTGTTCTTCTCCGAAAAGGCTTCGATCACGCTGCAGACACATTATATCAAGTTGAATCATCAAGGTCAGAATTGAATGCAACATTGTCGTCCAAGGATGAATCAGAATTTTACTTTTCTTCCAATTCTCTACTGCTTGAACTTTTAAATCCTCGTATCATTTGATGCAGTACGTATCACATTGTCCCCAATTAGCTTCTTCCATCTTGTCAACCTTCATCCTCTTCAAATTCATCTTTCAAAAGGCTTCTGAGGCATCCCCCTTGCAGTTTCTCCTATACATAGGAATAACTTATCCACCACTCCCTGAATCCTCAGTGACTAGTAACCATGGTCAGTTTTGATCAGTTTCTTTCCTTTCCCTCTGCCTCTACCCAGTTATCGCAAATCAGAAACTTACAGAATTTGAACAAATTATAAATGCTGCAAAACAATGATAGCCAAATAAGTACAGCTAAAAGAGAAACATTAACAGATGAATATGCTTGCATCGAATCCCAAACTGAAATGCAATGCAACAAGCAAACAAATCGAATCTGAGATGATTTTAACATAAACTGCTGTGAATCATGCATGACAACAGGAAAACTTGAAGTAAGCCAGCTATGAAGAGATGCTAAAAATTCCCCGAGGAAAGCTTAAATTCAGGTCACTAATTAGATCTCAAATCTGAATTCAGAACAGTAATGGGAAAATTAAAGTCAGAAAAGGAAGAAAGAGATAACATAAAATATCACAACCAATAAGTTTCTGATTAACAAAAATTTAATGACCTAGAAGTGCCACTAGAAATCAATTTTCTCACCATCAAGAAGTTCACAATGAAAAAAAAAACCAATGATCTAGAAGTACAACTACAAACCAATTTTTCGTGACAAAGCATGCCATTTCTTTATGATGGCTACTTTATCTGTGATACCTCATCTCAACATCTGATAGTTAGAAATCGATCCAGATCTAAGACCAATACATTGAACAGAAAATAAAAAGGAACTCTTCTTTTATTTTGAAAGTAAAAAGAACTCTTCTTTAAATAACATTTAGTTTAACAACAACAATAACAAAACCTTATCCCACTAGGTGGGGTCGGCTAAACAACAACATTTAGTTTAAAAGAACCAATTTTTATGGCATTTAGTTTAAAACTCCGCCTATATTTTATAGCCGGTCCCAAGCCCGGATAAAGGAGGAGGGTTGTGTTAGGCCCCGACAGCCAACATAAAATCCTGTCGAATCTTATGAACATGGATCAACGAATATATGGCGTCGTATGATCCATGTAGCCGACCCCACCTAGTGGGATAAGGCTTTGTTGTTGTTGGATTCCCTCGATGATGGTAAATAACAGAATTTTAGATGAAAACAAGGTTCGGAAAACAACTACTCAGAAAACTGAATTTAAATGAACATTACACCTCTAATCATATACAAGTGTGGACTCTCGGGAAGAGGGCGGTAAAAAAAGATGTGTATGAGCTAATCAAAATCCCACGAAGAAAAAAAGAGATGTGGTGTATGATGCGCTTTGCCTTACTCCCCACAAAAAGGAAATGATTCAAAAGGATTGTGATGAGCAGAAACACAAGGGCAGAGGATTGATCTCAAAAGGATCGACAGTGGATCGACTCAAAAAGGAAAGATTCAAGTTGTGATATTATCATGAACGACCAATATTTCCAATCTGAATTCAAGCAGAAAAAAAAAACAAAAGAAATTCAAAGATGAGAAGAGAAGGCCTGTAAAATGGGTATATGACTTTTCCTAGAGTAAATAGTAAACAGGTGCATAAGCTAAATCAATATCATTCTAAAGCATCATAGCAATAACACAATAAATCAAAAATTACCTAAGCTGACGATGATGCTTTCTTGAAGTTCTCCCAAATTACAGGACCTTGTGGGTCAAGATTTACAAACCTTTTTAGAAATATCTTATCAGAGCATGCAACAATACTACTAAGAGCTAGCTCAGGCTTAGCCTTTCCCCTATCCTTGAGCCATTTGTACATTGAAAACCTTAAATTGGCCCTCTCAACAGTGTATGACAAATATGATGGGAATACTACCAAAGAACTTAAGGGATAACCTAAATTATTTACAAGAAATGAAATTTTGCTCTCTAAGACATTTATCTTCTGGTTTAGTATGTGTGGAGCCACTTTGATCATATTGGAAACATCATTTGGGTCAAATCCGATTTTCACCAGAAAATCATAGCGTTCTTGAAGTTCATCGCCCTTACCACGAAAAACTGTAAGTGCCTTCTCGAGTTCTTTTGAATCCTTAGTAAACCCCAAATGCAATAAAAAGTTTGTCTTTTTTTTCAGGGATTGCTCATGCACACACGAGTTTGGCAGGGGATTGACCTTCACCCCTAAAGCATAATTCTTTAGTTGAGATGGGTCTTCTTTTATAAGGTTGCAAAGGCGTTTCTTGCCAGTACTCAGATAGGTAAGAATGCTATTTGCCTTCTTCATAGGACAAGAACCAAGAAGTTGTGTATGGCTTAACAAAATTTTCTGAATGTCTTCTGCATTCATTTCAACATCAATTAGAAATAGCAACCCTTGCCACAAGTTCCTCCTAAAAGATCTGATTGGTATGTTTGGGAAGTTTGAAAAAAGGCTAAACACTTTGCTTTTTGTTCCACCTGATTTTATCAGCAATCCAACCAGTAAAAACACTGCATTCCCTGAACCATCAAGCAAAAAACCCGGTTGTTTTTTTATAAGAGCCCCTAGCTCTTTATTAGTAAAGCCAAGCTCCATAAGAAATTGCAAAATTACAAGCATGTTGCTCCACTTATATACATTATTTTCTGACAGAACACCTGCAATCCAATCTCTCTTTAAAGACAGCTGTTCCACCTTTTCTATTACCTTCACAAACTCTTTATTGACACCTCCAACCAAAAGAATAGGGCTAGAAGAAACAAGTTTAATTACACTACTTTTACTAAAACCCAATGCTTCATATTTCTGGAGCTTCATCTCCAAAACACCATAATCGTAGGTAAATATTTCAGTAGCTTCTTTATATATCTTTCCGATCTTACCACGTGCAATGCCGTAATTGCATAAAGCATGATAAATGTCGAACACCTTTTCATCATCTGAAAGGAAGATCAAATCCCGAGGAAGAAAGGCAGAGATCTCACTTTGTTTGAGACCAATGCTCTCAAAGAATGGCTCAAATTCATTGATAGGATTATATCGAAAGAACCGGCCCAATGCCCTATTGATGTCTTCTTCATTTTCCACCTTCTTCAGAATCTTGCAGAGAAAAAGAGGGCAGTGCTTGCTGATATGCTCAGCATCAGTGAAATATAAACCCCTGGTATTGTGAAGGTAATCCATAAGAGCTTCTTGGGCCTGGGTGGAGACAAATTTGATTCCCTTACGAGTTTGTGATTCATCCGGCAACACACTAGTGGATAAGCCTCTATAATTGGTAAAAGACAACATCTTAAACATGGAACCAGGACTTTGGCAGCAAAAGATCGATCTTTTCCATATTGTATTGAGACTTTTTGTCAAAAAGATTGAATCTTTGGCATCAGAATCTCTGTCTACCATACGATCTGAAATACAAATACACAGAAGAGCAGCCCTGGTAGTTGAAGTTGGGTTTTTGCAAAAACTAGAGGGCTCCTCGGGAACAAATCGAGAAAGCAGTCTGAGAGAAGATCTCATCACTACTGCTCGAAATCCCAAGATTTCAGATGCTACTTTTCGAGGAAACCTCGCTCTTCTCTTTTCCTTTTCTCTTGAGAGGAAAATGTATGACTAACGACTTGCGTAGTCATCCCCGGCATCCACTCTTTACAAACTCTCTTTTCCCTTCTTTCGCACAGGGTGCCGCCATGGACTAAAACAAATTTATCAAGCACCCTGTGAAAGTTAAAACATCAAGGAACAACTTAATGGGATTCGGATTTAATAGAGGTAAAAAATTTAAAGGCTGCGGTGAATTTAATACAGAAACATATGAAAATCAAATGCATACAGGAGAAGGCAGACCTTGTTCCATTGGGCATTCTTAAATCAGAGAACGGAGCGGGTGAGGGGACGCGACCAGGGCCGATCGGCAGTTTGCGGGGACCTTCGAAAGCCGGTGGGGGGGGGGGGGGGGTGGGGGAGATGTGAAGGGACGCCGGCAGCGGGAGGGCGGAGTCGAATGAGGCAAAGCGAGGCCAGCGGAGGTCAAGATCGGGTGAAGGCGGCGAAGTCGGGTGCGGGCGGAGGGATCGAGTTGTGGCAGGGTGCAGAGCAGATGAAACGAAGTAGGGTTTTAGCAACCCCCATAAACCCAAACCCCCTTTTATAGCGCTTTTGGAGGCCAAATTTTAAGTTTTCTTTCTTATTAATTGTTTTTAATATTCGATAAAGTAGTATGAATAAACTTTATCTAAAATGATAACTTAGGAAATTAAATCTGAGGGCTCAGTGAGTCCAAAATATAATTTCGTTATTCGATTGTGTCAATTAATTTTTTTTTGTATAATCCATAATATTCTTATGCATGTCAGTACTCTATGTTATGTCCGATAGAAGTGGGTTAACATAAGAATATAATAAAACTTTATTAAAATAATTTGCAATAAAAATAATATTCACTTATAATTTGATATTATTTAATAATACTATTTTCTTAAATAATTGTGATAAAAGTATCTTCCAAACAACCATAATTGCAGTATTATATTTTTTTTGTTATGTTCATTTATCTTCAAGTAAAAAAATTAATAATTTATTATGATAATAGTAAATAATTAATAATGACAAGAAAATTATACATAAATATTAAATAATCAAGTAACTTATTATGTTATTATTTGTGTGCATCGTAGTGTATAATTCAATGAGGTATCTTTTTGTAAGGAGAATAAATTTGACGGGAATAGAACATGAACATAATATATTCTCAAATGTAGTCAATAAACCTATTTCAACTTATGATTGAGTTGAAAATAATACCATTTAAAAATATAATATTCTATTATTGAAGTATTTTATTATAGATTTTTATTGTCTATGATTGTAATGGCAATAAAAATATTAATATATGGTTGACAAATAAAAAGTAAATTGCAGTTAGAAAAGCCAAACAATTGGAATAGAGTACTCCAACTATTTGAAGGAACGATTCCATTCTAATTGGAGAGACAAAAGTGGCAGTTTCACAATTCCATTCTAGTTGGAGAGATAAAATGGGTAGAAAAAAATTGTCTTTGGCCAAAATAAAGTGATGTTCCGCTATATTCTCGAAACATTGTAATTTGAACAAAAGTCCGTTTAGTATGATATAATAAAATGATGCAATAATTCTTGGTTTAAATAATGGAAACTTTGATCATATGAAGAGTTAAATAAAGGTAAAAAGTGTCTATATGAAATGTATGGCATTCCAATATGCCCAATATTTTGGGTTGTTTTCATAATTTTGTAGTGTGATTAAGATAGTGTTGGCACCCGACCGTGTTTGGGGCGAGGGACACTCCCACCGCCTCGCCCCCGTTGTCCAACCTTCGGCCCCCATCCCCGTCCCGCCGGTGCGGGGAGAATTTAATCTCCCGCCTCGATCCCCACGGCCCCGAACCTCCACAGGGACCCGATTCCTCGAGTGGTGTAAGATGAATCCACTCGATCGATCACACAAGGATGACTACCCAGAAGTCGTGATGAGGGGGCTGAGATCGCACGACCGCGAGGAGGCTAAGATCGCCGCGTCCGCCGATCGGGATGAGGCTTCCATGCTCCGACGGAAGGTCGTGCTCTAGAAGCTTAATGCGGCCTTCGGTGGCAGATCCAATGATGATGAGAATGACACGTTCTGAGCTGGACGAGAACTACTCCGATGGTGCCCGCAACCCGCTCTCCACCTCCCATCCCCTCTCCTCTCTCGTCGTCTCTGCTTTGTTCCTCCTCTACGCTCTCTCCGGCATCACCTCCCTCAATCCCACACCTCTCGCCTTTCCCCTCTCCCCTCCTCCACCTCCTCCTCTTCTTCGCCTTCGGTCAAAAGTTCCTCCTCTTCTACCTCCGGTGCAAGGACCTCAACGGCGTCGAGAATCACTACTTTGACCTTCTCCTCAGACGAGACAAACATGGGCCATGGACTCCCTCCGCCATCGTCGAGATGTCACCAGATATGTGGGCGCCCTCCACCATCATCAAGATGCCGCCGAGTCGTGGGTGCCCTCTGCCATCGCCGAGACATTGCCATAGTTCGAATGGGGGCGCTGTTGGACTGAGAGCAGAGAGAGGGTAGGGATCGAAGTTCGAAAGGGGGTGGCATGGGAGAGGGGAATCAAATGTTAGGGGAGAAAGAAAAAAATTAGGAGGGAGAAAAATTGGGCTTGTGTGTGTATATATATAAATTATTGATATAATCAGTGCGCGAAGATTCGGGAACCCGACGAAGTGGGGGCAATCTACCCCTCCCCGAAAGAGGGGGGAGGGGTGCAGTTTGCCCCCCATCCTCACCACCGCGGGGAAAAATCTCCAAATGCGGGGCCCGAACGAAAAATCTTCGCAGGCTCTACAGGGGCGGGAGATATTGCCATCCCTAGATCAAGATATGTTATTCTTATGATTTTTTTCAAAAGTGAATGGATTTTATATTTGAAAAAATAAGAACTGCAGCCATTTGGTTAAATATTTCATATTCTTGTATTAGCCCATTTTAATCCATGGTTACTCTTATCGTTTAATCCTATAGGTAGGGCTGTCCATTGTCCCAACCCAAACACTTTTGGGCTAGAACTGCCTTGCACATGCTATGTTATGTTGATGGCCTAACAAGGTGCTTATGATTATTAATATGGATGAATGCTATGTTGAATACTTATATAAGGGTGCTTAGAACTGACTTGCATATGCATATATATGATTTATACATATTTATTGATATTGATTACTTTCATTTTTTTATGATGGCCATGTTAATTATAATGATTTTGGAGTAAGTTGAATTATCTTAATACCTTATGAGAAGAACTTTTAACTCATAGGTTATATGAACTGAATGAGATTTATATTGATGCTCTACATGTTGTTATATGTTGTTGCAACTTGGATGAATGAGAACAAATTAATACATGAATGAGAATTAAGTTGAATGTATATTAAATGAGGATTAAATTATTAAATCTGTTACGAAAAGGGGGAGAGAAGGATCGCACGAAATACAGAAGAACGCGAAGAGGAAAAAAATGACGGCAGCTCTTTGTTATGGAATAACGATGATTACAAGGATGGATCTCTGTCTAGACCCTTAGGGAGTTTATATAGGCACTCCCTTTAACAGATGATAGGAATTACATACGGACTGAGACTCTAAATAAATTCCCTGGAAATAGGACAACATGACACCTACCCTTTAACAGATGATAGCGAGACCCTCGTAGGGGAATTCTGCTGAAGCGCCTGACTATGTTAGGGGACTAACTGAGTTCAGATTCAAGGCATTATTAACAAATCTCCACCTTGACTTGAATCATCTTCAGAGCACAAAGTATCACGCCGCCGCTAATCCCACCTTGGAGCTATTACCAAGTGTTAATGTTAAGCAAGTCCAAGCAATGTTGGAACTTGCCATAAGGAACAGATTTGATGAACATATCAGTTGGATTATCTTCAGTGCCAATCTTCTTCACCTTGATCCTCTTCTCAGTGTGGATGAAGTGATATCTGACATCAATGTGTTTGATTCTTTCATGATGTACTTGATCATTGGCTAAACATATTGCACTCAGACTGTCACAGTGCACTATAGCCTGCTCCTGATATAATCCGATATCTCCAACTAAGCCTTTTAACCAGATGCCTTCCTTGGCAGCTTCTGTCAGTGCCATGTATTCAGTTTCTATGGTGTCTGAAGTGTAGCCTTTCAACTAATAACTGAACTGCCTAAAATGAAGACATAGCCTGTCATAGATCGTCTTCCATCAACATCTCCAGCATATATGAATCTGAGTACTCTGCAATCAAACACTCTTTATCACTTCTGTAGATGAGGCCAATATCAGATGTTCCTCTCAGATATCGAAAAATTCGCTTCACTGTTTGCCAGTGCTCATTCCCTGGATCGCTCATGAATCTGCTGACAACACTGACTGCATGAGCAATGTCCGGTCTTGTGCAAACCATGGCATACATCAGACTTCCAACTGCACTAGCATATGAAACCCGAGACATGTACTCATTCTCTGGTTCTGATTTTGGTGCGAAGGAAATAGAAAGATGAACATTTGCAGCTGATGGAGTATTCAAAGGCTTCACTCCAGACATTCCAAACCTGGATAAAATCTTCTCAATATAACTTTTCTGAGATAAGAAGAGTTTACCCTGTGTGCGATCTCTTAGAATTTCCATCCCCAAAATCTTCTGTGCTGCACCAAGATCTTTCATGTCGAATTCTGCACTAAGGAGCTTCTTCAGAATCTGGATGTCTGTTATGTTTCTGGCAGCAATAAGCATATCATCGACAAACAAGAGCAGATAGATGGTGGAGCCGTCCTTCACCTTCTTATGGTATACACAGCAATCATAGGAACTTCGACTGAATCCCTTACTGATTATGAAGCTATCGAACCTCTTGTACCATTGTCTGAGAGATTGCTTCAAGCCATACAGAGATTTATTCAGACTGCAAACTTGATTCTCCTTTCCTGGAATGGAGAATCCCTCTGGTTGGCTCATAAGAATATCTTCTTCAAGTTCTCCATGGAGAAAAGTAGTCTTCACATCTAGTTGCTCGAGCTCTAGATTCTGATGTGCTACAAGAACAAGTAGCACCCTAATAGAAGTATGTCTGACAACATGTGAAAATATCTCATTATCCACACCTTCTTTCTGATTATAACCTTTAGCAACCAGCCGTGCTTTGTATCTTGTGCCTTCAACTCCTGAAATTCTAACTTTCTTCTTGAAGATCCACTTACAGCCAACAACCTTTTTGCCTTTAGGCAGCTTGACCAGCTCCCACGTCTGATTTTTGTGAAGAGATTTCATCTCCTCACCCATAACAGCGATCCACTGTTCAGATTCGGCACATGTGATGACATCCATATAAGAGGACGGCTCTAGGGACTCCACCTCTTCAGCTACCTGTAGTGCATAAGCAACCATGTCCTCGAAATCATATCATTTAGGATGACCCACTTCTCTGCGAGGACGCCTAGCAGCAATTGACTCCTCTTCAAGTTGCTCATCAGATTCTTCACCTTCTAGTTTTACTTCTTGATGTGATCCTTCAGCATCATCCTCAGTTGGAGTGATTTCAACTTCCACCTGTTTACTGACACTCTCTTCAGCCTCCACCTTCAACTGAAGCATTGATGCTTCATCAAAGGTCATGCTTCTGCTGTGGATGACTTTGTGTTCTGAAGGAGACTAGATTCTGTAGCCCTTCACTCCTGCACCATATCCCATGAACACCCCTTCTTTGGCCCTTGGCTCCAACCTCCATGATAGTATGCTGGACAACAAAAAACTTTCAGACAAGTATAATCAGCAGGATTTTCTGACCATACCTCAGTTGGAGTCTTGAGATCAATCGCAGTCGCCGGACTTCGATTCACCAAGTAGCAAGCTGTGTTAACAGCTTCAGCCCAGAATGTCCTATTCAGGTCAGGGTTAGAGAGCATGCACCTTGCCCTCTCCAGAAGTGTCATGTTCATTCGTTCTGCAACTTCATTCTGCTATGGAGTATCCCTGACTGTGCGATGTCTGGCAATGCCTTCATCTTTGCAGAACTGGTCGAATTCAGCAGAACAGACTCCAAACCATTGTCAGTGCGAAGACGCTTCACTTTCTTCGACGTCTAATTTTTCACTAGAACCTTCCACTGCTTGAAGGCCTTGAAGGACTCACTCTTGTGTTCCATCATGAATACCCAAGTCATCCTCGAGTAGTCATCAATTGCAGATAGGAAGTACCTCGCACCTCCTAATGATGGAACACGAGAGGGACCCCAACAATCGGCGTGAATGTAGTCAAGTGTCGCCTTCGTCCTGTGCACTGCCTTGCCAAATTGAGACCTTCGCTGTTTACCGAATACGCAGTGCTTGCAGAAGTTGATTTCAGATATCTTCTTGTCTTCTTGATTTCAGATATCCCGTTCTGACTCATATGCCCAAGCTGCATGTGCCACAGCCTGGACCTATCTGATTCGGATGAACTAGCCACTACAGCAACGCAGAGACTGTCTTGCCTTGTAATATATACAAGAACTTCTATCTGACTCCCTTCAGAACCGTAGCATCACCTTCAGAATCGTAGCATCACCGTTGGTCAAGTTGGGCCAGTGGTTAATATGGTTAGGTCGAGTAGGGACTGAAAATTTTGAATTGTTAAAACTTGGAGAGATATGATAGGAGTCAATAATTGTTCAAGTTTTGGGGAAACACGATAAAGATTCTTAATATAATTTTTGGTTGATTACAAGTAGAGGGTCAACTTGGTAAAACTCACTTGACCTGACAAATGTTGGGTAGGTTAGGGTCAATGGTTAATATGGCCATGTTGGATAAAAATTTTCAACCTAAGTTAACCTAATCTATTACCCAACTTTTTCTATTTGTTAAAATTATATTTTAATATTTAAGATTATTTTTATTTTATATATAAAAATTTTAATATAAAATATTTAAAATTTGGAAATAAAAAGGATTTGCTTTAAGATTTAAAATAATAATAAATATATTTTCTATGGATAATGCAAAAGACTTAAAAAGTGATCAAATGATTGGATTAGCCTATCGGAGTAGGATCGAACCAAAACCTTCAATTGAGCATAACTTGACCCAATCCGATTCATTGAATTGAATTTGAGGGTTGAGTCGGATCCAACTTGATCCGAAAACACCATTTATCAAAGTGTCGGCAAAGTGTTATGAGTGGTTGATGTTAGCAGTGCCTCTCCGAAGCTTAGAGGATCTTCTTATTTGATGTTTGTCCCTATCAACTATCTAATTATCTTTCTATTTCTCTATTATCATATCATCAGGATTGTGAGAGGATTTTTTTCATTACCATATAAACATTAAAAGACAGAATAGCAAATGTTCATTTTTTTTATGTCGTGACAAACAGTATCCAAAATTGGGGAACATGTTCCAAATTTCCCCTCATTCTTCAAACTTTTAGTCTCTCCACGAGAGCATTTTGCTCATTAAACGTCATTACAATTAAAAGTTAGCTGTATTCCTTAAACTAGGAAACGTCGCGCTTCGCGCAAAATTTAACTAATTTATAAATATATATATATTATATTAAGAACAAAATAGAAGTGGCATGTCTCTTAATTTTTTTAATCATCAGATTAAAAATGTATGAATAATATTTAATTTATTTTCATTTAAGTAATTTTAGTCTAATCTATGATGAATAAAAAGATAACATACGATGTTCCTTCTTTTACTATAAAAATACTAATTTTTTTATATCTTTGAAATGTTTTTAGTATTATATATATATTGCAATTGTGATTAAATATGAATATGTGCAATGTATCTTGAGAAATTCTGTGTTATGCTCAATTCTAAATAGTTTATAAAAAAATAAATAGGAATCTAGTTATAACACACACACACATATATATATATATATATATAACACAAAATTATCTACAAATATATTATTATAAAAAATAAATTTGTTTGAAAATGACTTGTAGTTTTGTTATTCATTTACGAGCCAATTTTTCCCGTAAATTTTAAACCTTTCACTACAATAAATAGTGAATCTTTTTGTACATTATGTATAGTTTTAAGGATTTAATGGGGTCCTCCCCCTGTAAGGGGGGAGGAACCCCCTCCCCCCATCCGCACCCGTCGGATCTCCATCCGATCTGACGGGCACGTATGATAAGTGCGGTTTAGGGTTTAAAAAATCGACCGAACCGACCCCCTCTCCCTCTCCCTCTCTCTTCTCCCTCCCTCTTTTGCTCTCCCTCTCCGGCGGTTTTCCCTCTCCCTCTCCCTCTTTCTTTCCCTCTCCCTCTCCGGCGGCTTTTCCTCTCCCTCTCCGACGGCTTTCCCGTTCCCGCTCCCTCTCCCTCTCCGGCGGCTTTCCCGTTCGCGCTCCCTCTCCCCCTCTCTCTCGTGATGGCCGTCCGGTGGCTGATCTGGCTGCGAGCGGTCAGATGTGGCCGCCCGACGGCTGATCTGGCACGGGCGACCGGATCTGGCCGCTCGATGGCCGATCTGGCGTGGGTGACCGGATTTGGCCGCCCGACGACCGATTTGGCATTGGCGGCCGATTCCGTCCGCCCAACGGTCGATATGGCGCGAGCGGCCGGATCCGACCGTCCAGCGGCCGATGTGGCGTGGGCGGCCAGATCCGGCCGCTCGACGCTCAATCTGGCACAGGCGGCCGGATCTGGCCGCCCAGCGGCAATCTGGCGTGGGCGGCCGGATCTGGCACGGGCGACCGGATCTGTCCGCCCAGCGGCCGATCTGACGCGGGCGGCCGGATTTGGCCGCAGATCGACTAGGTCTGGCCGCAGATCGGCCGATCTAACTGCGCCATCGTCCGTCTGCGCCGAGATCACCGTTCGTACCGAGATCGCCATTCGCGCTGAGATCGCCGTCGCCCGAGGTCCCCATCGCCCGAGGTCATATGATAGAAACCGGTGAGTCGATCGCGTTGCCATGAGCTCCCTTTCTCGGCCTCGATCTGGCTGCGCCGTCGTCTGTCCGCGTCGAGATCATTGTTCATACCGAGATCGCCATTCGCGTCGAGATCGCCGTCGCCCGAGGTCCCCATCGCCTGAGGTCACGACGATAGAAACCGGTGAGTTGACCGCGTTGCCATGAGCTCCCTTTCTCGGCCTTCGCTCCGGCGCAAATGTTCGCTGGGATCCCGACGGCCTCCATTGTACCTCCCCACTCTCTCGTCGTCCTTATCATATCGTCATCGTCCCCGTCGCTCGTCGTCGTCCATGTCGCCCCTACCCCGAACGTCGCCGAACACCACAAAACCCTCATAGATTTTTTTCACCGCGAACCGACGATTCCATTGCTCCGAACCGCTCTGAACCGTACAGTCTACCCCTGAACCACGCTCACCATCCGCGCCCGTCAGATCTCCATCCGACGGATGCGGATGGGGGGAGGGGGTTCCTCCCCCGGACCCCCATTAAATCCTAGTTTTAAATATTGTGACAATATAAAAACACTACATTTTATCTTAGAAATATTATACATCTCAAGTATGAGATCTTAATTGATATTTTAATATTGTTTGGTAAAATGTAAAACTATTAACTCTTGTAGTCTATTTAATGAATATTTTTATTAGAAAAAAATATTTAATGGACGTTAATCGTTTAAATAAAAAATGAAATGGATGCGACTTCTCATATGTTATTTAAATATTTCAGAAAGAAGAAATATAAAAGTTTTTGGATAGTAAGCCAAATCATATTATAAAATAATAAAAAAATTACAAATATAAAAAATATCTAATAATCATCTTATGAAATTATTTTAACTTAATTTAGGGGACCTTTTACTTAATCTTAAATATTCATATAGAATTCATACAAATTAATTTGAAGAGATTGAATGTAACGATATATTTTTTTATTTAACAATATTTCGGTACACATTTTAGAAAAAAAGAGGAAAATAAATAAATAAATATTACATAATGGATTAAATAAGATATAATAATGAATAGTTACATAAGTCACACATAAGTCATAGTATTTAATTTAAATAAGCTAATTAATCAAAGAGACGTTGCTTACATGGGATCATTAAACATTACTGTACTGAATACTTTGATGAGCTGATCCAAGATCCATCTTGTGGAGCTTCCAATAATATTAACCAAGCAATACTTTCAATCTTGGCCAGACATTTAAAAAATATATAAGGAGATCCCCATTATGTTCTAAAGAGAGAAATGATTATTTCCATCTTTTCGGTAATTATAAATGCGTGACACAGTGCGTGACATGGGAGCTAGAGTCATAAATGCATCAAGAATTCTCTCATCTTTTCGGTAAGCTCTCTACTTAGTGCAAAATTCGAGGACGAATTTTCTTTTAATAGAGTAAGAATGTAATAACCGATAAAAATAAAAGATTAAAAAAAAGGGGAAAAGAAACCGTGAAAGGACTTGGATGGCTAGGAAGGATAAATTCATATTCCACTCAAAGTTAGGAAATCAAGGGGATTAATATGATTCCATTAGATCAGATTAGTTTTAAAGGGGTGGGGACTTTTATTAGATAAAACAGAATTACATTAAACCTCCCTCTCCTCAAACCTCACAACCCTTCTCCCTGTTTTCTTCGTTCCACCCTCGTACGTGAGCAGAAGCAGGAAAATTCGCTCGTCGTTCTTGGTGCAAGGGTAGGCAAGGTCTTCTTTCTCTCCTAACCTGATTCCTTTGCTTCCCCTCACGTCGTCCTCTGCACCGATCAAATTGCAGGCAGGGATAAGGAGGAAGATCAGAGAGTACTGAGAGAGGATAGGGGCACGATTGTTAACTTTTCGACAAATCGAAGAAAGGATTAATCACGAACAAAGGTGGGTGAACTGAAATCACCTTGCTGATGCGTGCATTTTCATACATGTTTTACATGCATCATTTAGGTTATTTTTCGTAGTTTTTACCATTGCATGCATCTAGTTTTTTATTTATTTTCTTAATTTCTTTTGAGTCCAAAGCTACCCACATTTCAGTTTATTTTCTTCTCAGGATCACCATTTTGGAGGTGCAAAGCGATCGGATCGGAAAAGGACGCAAAATGGAACACAAACAACACATATGATTGAGTTCAAAAGAAACCCGGGCCGGGCTCGCATCATACCCGGACCGGGTTGACGTTAAAAACCGAATCCGAATCGATTTCCACTCGAAAATAAAATCTGAACTGAACCCGCCCGAGTTGGATCAGACCCGGCCCGAGTTAGTACAAATCAGCCAAACTGGCAGATCGCGTGGTTTTTCGACCGACTTTAACTTGGATTTAATTCGCGAACTCAACTCAGAATCCAAAACGGCCACCACCCCTATAAATATGGATGTACCACGAAGCCAAGGGGTAGGCAATCTCGGAGTTTGAAGCCCTAGCCACACCAAAAATGAGAGACGAAGTTCTACTATGCGCCACTGCAAATCAATCGAAGAAGTAGAGATTTTGTGGTTTCAAGCGATCGTTTGGAGCATAGTTTCGGCCAAAGCTTGTTCCAAAGACGTCCACCGCTTCTTGGGAGTTTAATTTACAATTTCTAATCTTTATTTTATATTTTCTCCTTCAAATTTGATGTTAATTCTTCCGATTATGGATTAGTTTAGTTGTTAGAGGAAGATTACGTTGAACTTCAGTTTTCTCTTAATATATTTTATTGTTTAGACTTCTGAGAACATGATTATGATGTGGATTTCATGCTTAATCTGAGTTCATTAGTTTCTTGCATTAATTCCATATAATTTCATATAAATTCTGCAAGAGAAATCTATCGAAATTATTCTCTGTGAAGAACCCGGGCCGAGTTGGATAAAACCTGAGCCGGGTTCCTTCATTATTTCTGCCGAATAGAAGGTATTGAGTCAGCCCGGGCCGAGTTCCTTCTGACCCAGGCTGAGTTCTGTTAGTTTGATATTTTTGTTAGTAAATTAGTTTTAATTGCTAACAATTATATCAATAAACTGAGGTTTGCAACTTAAAGCATCTTAGATAAAGTATATTAGAGTTGATCGAGTTTTCGACGTCTTTGATTCTATTTCTATTTAAGATAGTTATGTTCTCAAGTTTTTGAGTCATTTACTTCAAGCAACCTTTCATATTAATGCATCCTAGTTTAGAATATATTAAAGTGGATTGAGTTTTCAACGTGCTTTGATTATATTCTTTACTAGGGTAGTTAGGTCCTCAAGCTTTTGAGTCCTATACCTTTTATCCATTTATTTTCTACAAGAAGTCTATATTTAATTATTGATAATTAAGAGAATACGAAAGAGATACAAAGTCTGAGTTCTAACTTTCTCTCACATTAATTAAAGGCATCATTATCTCTGATTGTCATCAATTCGGATTACTTTTATCTCAAATCAATTCTTGTTACTCTCTCGATTAATAAACTTAAGTTAGAAAGATAAGAATCTAGATTAGTCCTCGTGGGTTCGACACTCTATTCACTCTTTATTACTTGATACGGTCTAGTATACTTGCTAGTATATTTGCGCTTAATTTTTACGCATCATGTTTTTGGCGCCGTTGCCGGGGAACTATCTCTAATTCTATTTTTCTACTTTTGTTTGTTAACTTGATTATATTTTTATTCTTGCATTTGAAGATTTTTATTGCATATTTTTATTTGGAATTTTTCACTTCATATACTTTCACGAGTTTTTATCTGTGTGTTTCAGGAAATTATTCTAAAGACAAATTGTTTAATCTTCAATGGCGAAGAAGAATAAATCCAGACAATAACCCAAGCCGATTGAAGGTAGCAAGATTATCAAAGCTCCTGGAGAAGAACAACTTGAAGCTTTATCTAGCCCTCAACACGAAGGCATATCTGCATCTAAAACTATACAAGTTGGTGTAAACTTTCCAGGACAGAATACAATCACGCCACCCCATGCATGTGTAGAGGAAAGTAATACATCGCAAGACCCACTTGTCTTGCTTACTCACATGATGGGGACGTTGCTGACGAAGATCTTCACACAAGATGAATTCATACAGAGTATGGAGGTTCAAATTTCAAATCTGAAGCAACATGGCCAAGATATGGATGAGGCCCTCTCATTTTTACAAGAAGAAAAGTCCTCTCTTGAATCAAGGACCAATCTGGAGGAGATGCTGTGTCAATTTATTTCAACCATTGAGAACAAGATTAACCTTCAGGATCAACTTATTAAATCTTTAGAAGCACACTTGATTCAGTTGAAGTCTCAAGTTAAAGTCAATAATGATATTCCTCCTTCTCCACTATCATTCGAGATTCAGAATAAATTCGAGGAGATGGAGGCAAAGATTAAAGCATTGGAGAAGCAGGTTGCAGATTTCTCATTTCAAATTGACTCATCTCAAAAGCCTTGTTCAGAAAATTTTCCTCCAACTATTGTATGCCCATGCCACTACCAAAATTCTTATCAAAGATGGAGACCACGAAGAAATTATAAACGAAGAACATGAACTACAGAGTGGAGGATAAAGGAGACAAGTGAGTATGTAATTCAAGATGGAATAGTTCGAAGGAGGAACTGACCTTTGGAAGTCCTAAACCCAACTACAAACTTGCCTCCAATTATACCTCAACAAATGGAGAGAGCCGCATCATTCATAGAATCAACATCAAAAGCACCAACCACATCCCAACAATGGCGTCCAAGGAGTCCAAAAGCAATTCAAAATATGGAAAAATCGCAATATGACTTAAAAGGTAAAGCCAAAATCTTTGATGAAGGTTATCAAAAGTTGGAGTCGGTTGGGTGCATATTCACTCGCATCTAGTGAGCTCATCGTATTGGATGTTCACGAGCACATCAACTAATCGCGGTGAAATTGTTCTTTAGTGCACATTTTTATTTTGATAATACTCTTTTTGTTAATCTAGGTTATCGAGTCTTAGATGAATTGTTACTTTTCGCTTTATTAGAATTGGTTTACTTAGATCAAGTTCTAGTCATAATTTAGTAAGTTTTAGTCCATTAATTACCTTATTTTAAAGTCTCATCTTAGCCCATAATCAGATGCTCTTAACTTCATTAATTACTAAAATAAACACCTTTTTCTATTGCTAAACCCGGCCCAAGCTCACCGAAACCCGGGCCGCGCTGTGTCTTCATGAAACTCATGTCAAGTAACACATAACCCGGGCCGGCCCGGGCCGGGTAGAAGCCGCTATAGAAGACAGCACCCGACCCGATCACTACAGGAACTCGGATCACGTCCGTGCAACCCAGGCCGGGTCGTATTACACCCGGGTCGGGTAGACGCCGCTGCACAAAATATCACTCGGTGCGACCCGGTCCGCATCTGCTCAACCTGGACCGGGTTGTGTTCCACGATTGTTTCGCCGGATTTTCACACGACGAATCCAGCCAACTTAATTCGAATTTCAAACACGAGTTTCGGCCGTTCAGCTGCCACCTACTTGCCATTAGTGCAGCTTTATTGTTGCCCGGTCTTCAAGGCATTCATGCGGCCTTTGGTTATAAAAACTACTTGAAACTAGCCTTCCGGGACCACATCACTGCTCTTCATCTTCTTCTCCGACGCAAGTATCTTTTCGCCCAACCACTTCCTCCGACGCCAGCTACCAAGAGTTCACCGCCACCTTTGTCTCAAACGTGTCGGGCTGCGTCCTTGATCTGCCACATTGCCCCCTCTCTGCTTCAAACTCCGCCGACCAGATCTGCCACCAGCAACGCCCCCAATGTCGCACCACCGCCGCCGCCCCTCCGCCAAACATCCGTCTGTCCGAACTCACCCCGGCCGACGATCTTATACAGGCGGCTCGGAGACCACCTCACACCGCGTCCGACGCACGCCACCGTCAGCGCTCGGGCCGCGTTTCGCATAATCTTGCCTGCATTTTGCCTTTCTCTAGCCTAGGCCACGCTGACTCTATACCCGGTCCGAGCTCTTCGTTCTGTCAGGAGCTTCTACGACTCGCGACAGCCCGGGCCGTGCTGACTAAAAACCCGGGTCGGGCTCTTCATTCCACATCAGCTTCTACACTGTCCTCAGACCCGGGCCGAGCTACCTTCAACTCGGGCCGGGTTTCTTTCACAGTGTGCTTCAGATTCCATTTTCTACGATGCAGCCTCGTCGGAAAATCATAGCCCGTCGCTCCCATGCTTCTTCGACGGCTGATAATGAAGCTAACCAACCGGAAGATCGACCACCACGACCTACTAATCTCGAGTTTCATGATTCTACCCAACGGAAACGTTACTGGCAGACATTCTTCTTCACTATTACTCCTACCCGGTACGCATGCTTCAAAACAATGGCAGAGTTGAATATTGATGCTGATATTATGTTACTTTTTGAGAGGGTGGGGATGTGGACTTTTCTAGATCAACGGTGGCCGACATATGAGAAGTTGTGCCATGAGTTTTTAAGTTCTTATGCTTATGAGTGCTCTGCTCGGCGCCGTCGAGTTAGCTTCCGGTTGTTTAACAATGAATATGATTTTTCTATGCCGGAGTTTAACTCTATCTATGGGTTTCCCCTACTGGAGTCTTCTGCCACATCTCTTGAGTTTCAAGGAGCTGCCTTCTGGAAGGCAATAACAAATGATGAGCCCTTCCTTCCTTCCCCACTACAAGAAAATCATCATTTTCTGACGGATAATTTCCGACGGATCTAAATCCATCGTAATTTGCGACGGATTTTTTGACGGTTATGACCGTCGAAAATGATTTATATTATTATTTAATTTTTCGACGATTAGGAACGTCGATATTTCTGACGGATATCCATCCGTCGCAATTTTTGATGACTTTTCCGACAGTTATGACCTTCGAAAATGAAAAAATTAAATTATGTATTTTTTATATTATTATTAAATTTTTCTGACGGATTTTTCGACGGTCATGACCGTCGGAAATAAAAAAATAAATTATGAAATGTATTATATTATTATTAAATTTTTCGACGATTAGGAGCGACGATATTTCCGACGGATATCCATCCGTCGCAAAATTCGTCACAATTTTCGAAGATCGTAACCGTCGATAAATGTATAATAATATCATATAAAGAATATTTTATTAATATAACTAGCGACGACCCAAACCGTCGGTAATGGTAACGATTACCGACGGTTCAAACCGTCGGTAAAATAAAAAATAAATATTATATATAACTAAATATATTTTCGATGGTCACAACCGTCGGTAATTATAAAAATAGTTAATATTTACGTTTTCGACGGCCGAAACCGTCGGTAATTAAAATTTCATTATCCCACTTTTTTTTCCCTTTTCCCGCTTTCTTTCCACTTTTTCCCTTTATATTCCTCCTCCTCCCTCTTCTCTCTCTCCCTCCTCCCTCCACTCCTCTCTCTCTCTCCATCCTCTCCTCTCTCTCTCCCGGCCGCGAGCACCCTCTCCCGTGTCGGACGCCAGCGACCCTCTCCCGCGCCGGACGCCGGCGACCCTCTCCCGCACCGGCGACCCTCTCCCGCGCCGATGTCTCTCTCTCTCTTTCTCTCTCCGGCTCCGCGTCGGCTTCTCTCTCTCTCCGGCCAGAGGCCGGGACGGATCTCGCCGCTGGCGGCCAGATCCGGCCCCAAGCAGCCTATCAGCCGCCAGGCGGCCGGATCCGACCTCCAGCGGCCGCCAGGCTGCCGGATCCGACCTCCAGCGGCCGGATCGGCTGCCAGGCTGCCGGATCGGGCCTCAGGCGGCTGGATCGGCCGTCGGGCGTTCGGATCCGGCCGCCTGGTGGCGGATCGGCCGCTAATTGTTTTTATATTTTAAAAAATAATTCGACGATTGCGACGCCCGCCGAAAGTTTCGACAGTTCCGATCGTCGAAAAGTTGCGACAGTTCGAACCGCCAACCTTTTTCGACGGTTGTAACCGTAAGAAATTTCGACGGTTCGGACCGCCGGCCTTTTCCGGCGGTTGCAACCGTCGGAAATTTTGATGGTTCGAACCGTCGAGGACTGTTCCGGCGGTTGCAACCGTCGGAAAATTTCGACGGTTCGAACCATCGGGGACTGTTCCGACGGTCAGAACCGTCGATATTTTCAACGAATTTTTTCAACCGTCGCAAATCAGCTTGCGACGAGCATTTTTCCGACGGATCAATTTCGACTAAAAAACCGTCGGTAATTGCTTTACCGACGGTTTTCAAGCTGATTGCCGACGGTCCGAACCGTCAGTAATCAGCGTTTTTCTAGTAGTGCCTGTGCAAAAGCAAGTCTTATTCAGAATCCTGTATTTCGATATGTACACAGGATCATCTCTTATACCATCTGTGGTAGAGGAGAAAGCGAGGGTGCTATTAATACCAAAGAGCTGGAGATATTATAAGCTATGGTGGAGGGAAGGTAGCTTAACATCGGCGCCATCTTAGCCGATAATTCTCAGAGACAGGCTTCCAAGTCTTCATGCAAAGTTATTAATGGTGGCCTGATTACTCCTATAGCCCTTTATTTCGGCCTTGACCTATCCTCTCTTGAGCCTATCGAGCCCACATTTATTGAGATGACCACGGTTCTTCAGATGAACCTTGTCGAGAGGACTGCAGGTGGTCTGGCCTTCAAGTTTCGAAACAGGGTCGAGACATTGCCATGCACAGATGCTGATCGCTTCACTGTCTTCGATCATGCGAATTGAACATACTTTCCTTCTTTGAGATAGGTGGAGCCTCGCCACATAGCAGACCCTCATGCACAACCAGCTTCAGATGATGAGGATCCAGTACCTCTGCAGGACGAGGGGCCTTCACAGCACCCGCAGCCATCCTTTATGACTCCGAGTCCACCACTTCAGCACGGGTCTACTTCTCAGCCGACTTATGCTTCAACCCCTGCCAGTTTCGATGTCTCGGCCTTGCAGGATACATTAGCCGCACTTCTTGCGGGCCAGGAGCGCCAATACTAGTTGATGCAGCAGCACCATCAGGAGACTCAGGCTCAGTTTCGACAGCTTAGCGCAGGATCATCTTGAGCAGCTGGTTCAGGACTACTTCAGGCAGTATCCACCACCTCCACCGCCTCCAGAGATGGGCTAGCTGGTCATGTCTTTTCCTTTCTTCTTTTCTATCCTTTTTAGTCTTTCATCTTGTACTCCTTACCTTGTCTGGCTAACACTGAGGATAGTGTTTAGTTCAAGCTTGGGGGAGATTGCATTTCATGCATCATATTTGCTTAATATACTGCATCATCATGTTTGCTTTCTTTTAGTTTATTTCAGTATTGCATGTTTGCTTTATCTTTGCATCTTATGAAAATCCCTAAAAATTTAAAATTTTCAAAAATCACAAAAATATCATTCACCGTCATTTTTCCTTATTGTTTGTTCTTCTTATTTGCACTTAAGTGAAATTTAAGGACACCCTGTGTACTTATGAAATTCTATTACCATAATTTTATCTGTTCCATCACCTTAGTAGTGGGTAATTTGGAAAGTGTATGTTGCCAAGTTAAATTATGGATACTTAGACCACTGATTCTTGTCCATGCTCGCATTTCATTTCTTATTTTATGTCTTGATGGTAGTAGCCTTTTTATTGAATGCATAAAGTATTTTGTGAGCTTCAAAATAAATAAATCTGAAAGAGGGTTAGTTAAACCCCAAAAGTTATAAGAAGATATAACTGTGTTATCCGAAACCTGGGTGTGCTCGAGTGATTAGATTCGTAGGGGATTCTTGCCTGGCGACCTAAGGGCAACTGCTTTGGGATCCGTCGGTCGAAAGCCTGATACATGGACCACCTTGAGCAATATGGAGAAGCACATGAGTAATTAATTCTCTATGAAAATAATAAGGTGAATAAAGTAAAATTAAGCTCACTCTTTACTTCTGCATTCAACATTAATGCTATTATTTGAGAGACTATATGTTTTCTTGCACAGAGTGGAACTAGAATAAGTTTAAATTGTTTAAGTTCCAAAAATTTTATGAGGCTGGGTTATGGATTGTGGATAGATACTTTGGTGATGGACTTGTAAAACGATGGTAGTTGGAAAGTATTAGTCATGGGGTGGAGACTATGATGGTTCATTTATGATTCTTGAGTCTTGCCTTGAAGCTTGCTTGAGGACAAGCAAGAGTTCAAGCTTGGAGGAATTTGATGCATGCATTTTCATACATGTTTTACATGCATCATTTAAGTTATTAAAATCTTACCATTGCATGCATCTAGTTTCTTATTTATTTTCTTAATTTCTTTTGAGTCCAAAGCTACCCACATTTCGATTTATTTTCTTCTCAGGTTCATCATTTTGGAGGTGCATTGGAAAAGGACGCAAAACAGAGCACAAACAACACATATGATTGAGTTCAAAAGAAACCCGGGCCGGGCTCGCATCATACCCGGACCGGGTTGACGTTAAAAACTGAATTCGAATCGATTTCCACTCGAAAATAAAATCTGAACTGAACCCGGCCCGAGTTGGATCAGACCCGGCCCGAGTTAGTATAAATCAGCCAAACTGGCAGATCGCGTGATTTTTCGGTCGACTTTAACTTGGATTTAAATCGCGAACTCAACTCGGAATCCAAAACGGCCGCCACCCCTATAAATATGGATGTACCATGAAGCCAAGGGACAGGCAATCTCGGAGTTTGAAGCCCTAGCCGTACCAGAACCGAGAGACGAAGTTCTACTGCGTGCCACTGCAAATCAATCGAAGAAGTAGAGATTTCGTGGTTTCGGGCGATCGTTTGGAGCATAGTTTCGGCCAAATCTTGTTCCAGAGACGTCCACCACTTCTTGGTAGTTTGATTTATAATTTCTAATCTTTATTTTATATTTTCTCCCTCGAATTTGATGTTAATTCTTTCGATTATGGATTAGTTTAGTTGTTAGAGGAAGATTACGTTGAACTTTAGTTTTCTCTTAATATGTTTTATTGTTTAGACTTCTGAGAACATGATTATAATGTGAATTTCATGCTTAATCCGAGTTCATTAGTTTCTTGCATTAATTTCATATAAATTCTGCAAGAGAAATCTATCGAAATTCTTCTATGTGAAGAACCCGGGCCGAGTTGGATAAAACCCGAGCCGAGTTCCTTCATTATTTCTGCCGAATAGAAAGTATTGAGTCAGCCCGGGCCGAGTTCCTTCTTACCCGGGCCGAGTTCTGTTAGTTTGATATTTTTGTTAGTAAATTAGTTTCAATTGCTAACAATTATATCAATAAATGGAGGTTTGCAACTTAAAGCATCTTAGATAAAGTAGATTAGAGTTGATCGAGTTTTCGACGTCTTTGATTCTACTTCTATTTAACATAGTTATGTTCTCAAGTTTTTGAGTCATTTACTTCAAGCAACCTTTCATATTAATGCATCCTAGTTTAGAATATATTAAAGTGGATTGAGTTTTCAACGTGCTTTGATTATATTCTTTACTAGGGTAGTTAGGTCCTCAAGCTTTTGAGTTCTATACCTTTTATCCGTTTATTTTCTACAAGAAGTCTATATTTAATTATTGATAATTAAGAGAATACGAAAGAGATACGAAGTCTGAGTTCTAACTTTCTCTCACATTAATTAAAGGCATCATTATCTCTGATTGTCATCAATTCGGATTACTTTTATCTCAAATCAATTCTTGTTACTCTCTCGATTAATAAACTTAAGTTAGAAAGATAAGAATCTAGATTAGTCCTTGTGGGTTCGACACTCTATTCACTCTTTATTACTTGATACGGTCTAGTATACTTGCTAGTATATTTGCGCCCAATTATAACGCATCACTTGCATAACCCCCGATTAGATTTAAACCATGCCCTAATTGATTATGATCAAGAAGAAATTAAGAAGAAGGGCACAAGTTCTTGGTTTGATTGTTTGATTCTTGATTTCCTCTGAATGTGTGATTAATTGCATACATGTTTATTTCCTATTATTAGGTTGTTGTTTTGACTGATTTTTAGAAAGTAGAAACTAGGTTAGGATGTTATCATGTTAGAATTTCTAGAAGATTTTCATGTTTGAAATCCTGCAGGATGCCGATAGATCGACTAGCCTTTATGTTTTGAGAGCCAACCGGTCGACCGATTTACCGTTCCCTCAACCGATTTCATTATACATCGACCGGTCTACCGATCCCCTTGTATTGTGATCTGACCGGTCGATCGATCCCCTGTATTGTGACCTGACCGATTCCCGAACCACATCCGCCGATCGGTCGTTTGTTCAGTAGAACGGATCGATCGATCCTAAAACCCCACCGTCCGACTTCTGAAACCATCGGTCGACCAAACCGACCCGAAGTTCATCGGTCGACTGTTCCCACAAAACCGGTCGACTATTCCCACAGAACCGGTCGACTGATTCCCAGAATTGTTTTTGTCATCTTATCAACTAAGCCATTCTCGTATAGGACTGATTCTATTTTTTGCCCTCGCTAAAATTCACCCTGATTTTTATATCAATTCTTTTTCTGATTTATTGCTCATCGATTTTATTGCCTCTATTATAAGAAGAATAAAGAATGACAAGTTACTAAAAGTGATTAATATGTTAAGATAAAAGATAATAAATGGGTTGCCAGTTCAAATCAAGTGTTTCATGATAAGGGTCGCTCCCTTGGTCATGGTTTGATCATCCATTGACTCGCACAAGACTGTATCATTTGCTCGGCATACCCCAAGAACTAAAGGCACTTAAAGTCATCCTGATTTCTAAATGTGAACCAAGATTAACAAGCAAGATTAAGATAAGCCAAGTTATTGTTATGAATTATCAAGCATGTTCATGAGTTCAAGTTACTAGGCATCATTTGATCCTACATATCTTCTTATTCATCTCTCATTATGATTTATGATGCTGCCATATTATCCTTTTCACATTCAAGTTAAGCACAACTTTTTACCTCTGATTATTCTATTCATATTATGCATTGTATATCACGTAGTTCCCCACTAGGCTCTAAAGCTTACGAGAGGACCTTCTCCCTTGTGTCTGATTTTCACAAGACCAGGTAAATGAAGAGGTGGAGTAGATGTGTTACGACAAGACTCTGGCGACAAGAAAGCACATGAACCACATGACTTATTAGATTTATTTTCCTTCCGCATTTATAGATTCATGATGTAGAACCTTATTATATTCCTTAGAGATGATATAGCCACTTTTTAAACTTCCACAATTAAAGTTATTCTTTCCTTTATTTCTCCTATTATTCTTTCTTCCACTGACATGTCTCGGTTCTTGACTGAGATATGATCAACATGATAGTCAAAGTCATAGTGTCCGTATCATCTCCAGGTTGGCCTTCACCACATAGTGGGGGTCAATTTGGGGGCATTACATTTATGGTATCAGAGCCTAAGATCAGGACTCTCTTGACGTCCTAGTGTATAAAATAGTATGATATTGGTTCATGTGCTATCGTCGAGCAGTCGCAACACCCTCCACCAAAAAGCATGTAAGTTAAGTTCACATCTATGATAAGTTATTGTTTATTGATGTATGATTTTATCTTATGATTAGAGGAAAAGCATGTCACGACAGTCAGAACGGATTCAGTAGCAGATAGCCAGATTGGGCCAGAATGCTCATGAAGTACCGGAAGGCCCACTCCCTGAGATAGGGGCCT
Organism: Pontederia crassipes; assembly: GCA_030549335.1. NCBI lineage: Eukaryota > Viridiplantae > Streptophyta > Magnoliopsida > Commelinales > Pontederiaceae > Pontederia > Pontederia crassipes. Next base: position 36,007,019 of record CM060197.1, on the reverse strand, counting down.
AGTCGGGTCGCGGACGTGGTCATGGCCGAGGCCGTGCCCCAGGTCGCGGATGAGGCAGAGGTCGCGCTGTTAGAACGCTAGTGGAGGAGCACTTTGATGAGGTTGCCCCATTTGAGGGTAGTCAGCAGGCAGTCCGCCGACGTCTAGACGCCATAAACAGGGAGTACGACATGAGGCATCTACAGACACAATTCAAGCCTTCCTGAAGCTGCACCCACCTCAGTACGATGGGAAGATGGACTTTTTCAAGGCTAAAGAGTGGATAGAGACCATAGACCGTATTTTTAAATTGATGAGGTGCGCCGACGGGCGCAAGATCTTGTATGCCACACACATGCTTACAAGTACTGCGATGGGTTGGTGGAAGACTACAAGAGCCACCAAGTTCATAGGACTGGAAGAGGAGGAAATAGTATGGGAGGAGTTTAAGAAGGCCTTCAAGGCTCACTACACACTTGAGCACGACCACATCAGCAAGCAAGAGGAGTTCTGCAACTGCAATAGGGAACTATGTCTGTGGCAGATTATCACACTCAATTCATCCAACTAGAACAATATTGCCTGTTGCCGTTTGAGGGGCGTATTAGAGCCAACAAGTTTATTAATGAACTACAACAAGCGTTGAAGACTGAAGTCTTGTCTGGAGATTGTGAGGATCCGGAGAAAGTAGTAAGGTCGGCCACGCATATGGAAAAAGATCAAGCTGAACGCAAGGCCAAAACTCTAACTAAACCAGTAGAGCAGCCCGGGCCTCGAACGGATGATCGTCGACTGTTTAGGAGGGACGATCGTTGTGATCGCCGTTTCAGGCCATACCCGCAGAGGGAAGCTCCACGATAAGCTCAAGCACAGCCACGCCTTGCGTCACTGCAAGCACAACCACTTAGACAACTTCCACCATCACCGCGCTAGCCACAAGTACCACAGAAACCTTTATGTCCTCATTGTGGCCGTCATCATAATGGATAGTGCCGTAGACTGAACGGCTCCTGCATTCAGTGTGGACAATTCAGACACTTTATCCGAAACTACCCACAGGCTGCCAGAGGAGGTCGAGAGAATCAGGTAGCAAGATGTGCAAATCCCATTGTGCAAGGTCGTGTGCACAACCTAGAGACAGAAGCAGCCCAAAATGATAATGATGTCATTAAAGGTACTCTTCCTATCGCTAATTTATCTACCACTATTTTATTTGATTCTGGGGCTACACACTCGTTTATTTCAGAGTCATGTGTCCAAACTCGTAGTTTGCCTCTAAAGCAGATGCCTCATGCTATGCGTGTGAGTACGCCTATGGGGACTCTCCATGCTGTTAAGTACATCCCGAATGTACTTGTCTAGAAAAGAAAAAATTTTCTACAGACCTCATAGTCATCCCCATGATGGATTATGACGTTATTTTGGGGAAGGACTGATTTTCATATCACGACGCAACCTTCACTGTAAATAGAAGAAGATTATTACAGGAACGCAAGGCAAGCCCAAGGCAGTAATCCGTGGCACTCCATCGACGAACAATAAGGTCATTGTCTCAGCTATTAAGGCACAGAAGTTGCTTTAGAAGGGATGCTGTGGGTATTTAGCTAGTGTGGTCAAGACGGATACACCTGTCACAGAGCTCCAACAGATAGATGTGATGTGTGAATTTCCAAATGTGTTCCCAGAGGATACATCCGGATTACCTCCAAAACGTGAGATTGACTTCAAGATAGAGCTCCTTCCAAGGACGACACCCATCTCCAAAGCACCCTATCTCATGACACCTGTTGAGATGCAAGAATTGAGGAAGCAGATAGAGGAGCTACTAGATAAATGATTTATTAGACCGAGCATCTCACATTGGGGCGCACCTGTCTTATTCGTTAAGAAGAAGGATGACTCCATGCGGCTTTGCATCGACTATAGGATGCTCAATAAAGTTACAGTGAAGAATAAGTACCCCTGCCTCGTATAGATGACCTTTTCGATCAGCTGTCAAAAACATCAGTGTTCTTCAAGATCGACCTGCACAGTGGTTACCACCAGCTGAGAGTGGCCGAGGATGATATACCAAAAACTGCCTTTCGATCAAGATATGATGACAACGAATTTTTGATCATGCCGTTTGGACTGACGAATGCTCCGCAACGTTCATGGATTTAATGAATAGGATTTTTCGACCATATCTAGATCAGTTTGTCATCGTGTTCATGGATGATACTCTAATCTATTCTTCCAATCCATAACAACACGAGAGCACCTCATGATAGTATTGGAGACCTTGAGGCAGCACAAGCTTTATGGCAAGCTTTCAAAATGCGAGTTCTGGTTGAAAGAGATTATGTTTTTGGAACATATAGTCTCCAAGATGAGCATTGCGGTAGACCCAACAGAAGTGAAAGCGGTGACGAATTGGGTAAGACCGAAGAATGCATCTGAGATATGCAACTTTCTGGGTCTGGCAGGTTATTATAGGAGATTTATTAGGGATTTCTCCAAGATTGTTGCACCCCTCACAAATCTCACAAGAAAGGCAGAGAATTTGGACAGACCAGTGTGAGCAGAGTTTTCAGACTTTGAAGGACCGTCTGACTTCAGCAGTGGAGGCTATGTGGTCTACAGCGATGCATGTGGGACATGTTTGGGCTGTGTACTGATGCAATACGGTAAGGTAGTGACCTATGCTTCACGACAAATGAAGAAGCATGAGGTCAGTTACCCCACACATGATTTGGAATGGCGGCAGTGGTCTTTGCTTTGAAGATCTAGAGGTATTATTTGTATGAAAAGACATTCGAGATCTTCACCGACCACAAGAGCCTCAAGTACATCTTCGATCAAAGGGATCTAAATATGAGACAACGTCGATAGTTTGAGCTGCTCAAGGATTATGAATTTGCTATCAATTATCATCCTAGTAAAGCAAATTCAGTCGTCGATGCACTAAGAAGAAAGTGAGAAGGCTCGCTAGCCTATATGAGACTACGCGAGTACGAGATGCTAGAGGAGATTGAGCAATAGTGTCCCAAGCTGGGCACCAATGGAGCTCTATGGATGATGCATCAGATGAAGCCTCGCCTAATAGACAGGATCATAGCAGCCCATAAAGTGGATACAAAATATTAGAAGGTTATGAAGAGATGTCAAAAGGAACCGACAGATTTCTAAATATCTACAGATGGAGTAATTAGATATCGGGACAGGTTGTGAGTTTCCACAGATGCTGCTGTCCGACGAGAGGTACTGGATGAGTGTCACAAGTCGGAGTTCGCTATCCACCCTGGTAGTATCAAGATGTATAAGGATGTACAATACAACTACTGGTGTCCTAATACAAAGAGAGAGAGATAGCAGAATATGTGTCCCGATATTTAATGTGCCAGCAAGTCAAGATCGAGCATCAGCGACCATATGGCAAGTTGAAGCCTTTGGAAATTCCACAATGGAAGTGAGATAAGATCACAATGGACTTTGTGTCCAATTTTCCCAGGACTAAGAAAAGTCATAATGTCATATGGGTAGTCGTGGATAGGTTCACGAAGGCGGCACACTTTATTCCTATCCGATGGAAACAATCAGTGGAAAGTCTGCTAGACTTGTATGTGAGAGAAGTAGTTAGACTCCATGATAACCCAGAGTCCATAGTGTCTGGTCGAGACCCCAGATTCACTGCCAGATTCTGAAAGAGCATGCAACAAGAATTTGGTACAAGGCTTAATTTTAGTACCGCATTTCACCCTCAGACAGATGAGCAGTCTGATAGGGCCATTCAAATACTAGAGGACATGTTACGGGCCTATACACTAGATTGACAGAGTAGTTGAGATGAGCATATTCATCTGATTGAATTTGCTTATAATAACAGTTATCATTCTAGCATTGGTATGACACCCTTTGAGGCCTTGTATGGCTGACCTTGCCGTTCACCTGCCCACTGGGGTGAAGTAAGCGAGGAGAAGATCATGAAGCAAGGAAGAAGTGAAAGAGGCAGTGGAGTATGCTGAAAAGATTGAATTAATCAAGCAGAGAATGAAAACGGCTCAAGGCCGATAAAAGAGTTATGCTGATAAGAACAGACGAGAACAAATCTTCCAAGCTGGTGACCAAGTTCTTCTGAAAGTATCCTCTATGAAAGGGGTCATGAGATTCAGCAAGCGAGGAAAGCTCAGTCCTCGCTATGTAGGTTCCTTCGAGATACTCGAGCTGATAGGCGAAGCAGCATGCAGACTGGCCCTACCTCCGTCTTATGGAAGAGTGCACAATGTATTCCACGTGTCTATGCTCAAGAAGTATAAGCACGATGTCGCAAATGTTCTAAGGATAGAAGAGCCAGATCTAGCTGCGGACTTAACTTTTGTTGAGTATCCAACACATACAGTGGAGCGTAAGGTGCAACGTTATAAGAACAAGGATGTACCCATGGTCTGAGTAGCTTAGCGTTTCCATTATGGCGATGATGCGACATGAGAGCTAGAGTCATAAATGCATCAAGAATTCTCTCATCTTTTTTGTAAGTCATCTACTTAGTGCAAAATTCGAGGACGAATTTTCTTTTAAGGTAGTAAGAATGTAATAACCGACAAAAAGAAAAGATAAATAAAGGGGAAAAGAAATAGTGAAGGACTCGGTTAGGAAGGATAAATCCATATTCCACTCAAAGTTAGGAAATCAAGGGGATTAATCTGATTCCATTAGATCATATTAGTTTTAAAGGGGTGGGGACTTTTATTCGATAAAATAGAATTACATTAAACCTCCCTCTCCTCAAATCTCACGACCCTTCTCCCTGTTTTCTTCGTTCCACCCTCGTACGTGAGCAGAAGTAGGAAAATTCGCTCGTCATTCTTGGTGCAAGGGTAGGCAAGGTCTTCTTTCTCTTCTAACCTGATTCCTTTGCTTCCCCTCACGTCGTCCTCTGCACCGATCGAATTGTAGGCAGGGATAGAGAGGAAGAGCAGAGAGTACTGAGACAAGACATGGGGCACGGTTGTTAACTTTCCGACAAATCGAAGAAATGATTAATCGCGAACAGAGATGAGTGAACTGAAATCACTTTGCATAATCCTTGATTAGATTTAAACCAGACCCTAATTGATTATGAACAAGAAGAAATTAAGAAGAAGGGCACAAGTTCTTGGTTTGATTGTTTGATTCTTGATTTCCTCTGATTGTGTGATTAATTGCATACATGTTTTATTTCATGTTATTAGGTTATTGTTTTAATTGATTTTTAGGAGGTAAAAACTAGGTTAGGATGTTATCATGTCAGAGTTTCTAGGAGATTTTCGTGTTTGAAATTCTACAGGATGCTGACCTGTCGACTGACCTTTATGTTTTGAGAGCCAACCGGTCGACTGATTTACCGATCCCTCAACCGATTTTATTATACATCGATCGATCGACCGATCCCCCTATATTATGACCTAACCGGTCGGCCGATTCCCGAACCACATCCGTTGATCGATCGACCGTTCCCACAAAACCGTTCGATCGATTCCCAATAATTTATTTTTGTCATATTATCAACTAAGCCATTCCCGTTTAGGACTGATTCTATTTTCTGCCCTCGCTAAGATTCACCTTGATTTTTAGATCAATTCTTTTAACGATTTATTGCTCATCAATTTTATTGCCTATGTTATAAGAAGAACAAAGAATGGCAAGTTACTAAAAGTGATTAATAATTTAAGATGAAGGATAATAAATGGATTGTCAGTCCAAGACAAGTGTTTCATGATAAGGGTCGCTCCCTTGGTCATGGTTTGATCACCCATTGACCCGTACAAGGCTGTATCGTTTGCTCGACATACCCCAAGAACTAAAGACACTTAAAGTCACCCTGACTTCTAAATGTGAACCTAGATTAACAAGCAAGATTAAGATAAGCCAAGTTATTGTTATGAATTATCAAGAATGTTCATGAGTTCAAGTTACTGAGCATCATTTGATCATACAGATTTATGATATCTTCTTATTCATCTCTCATTATGATTTATAATGCTGCCATGTTATTCTTTTCACGTTCAAGTTAAGCATGACTTTTTACCTCTGATTATTCTATTCATATTATGTATTGTATATCATGTAGTTCCACATTAGACTGTAAAGCTTACCGGATGACCTCCTCCTCTGTGTCTGATTTTCATAGGACCAGGTCAGTGAAGAGGTGGAGTAGGTGTGTTACGACAAGGATCTGACGACAAAAAAACACATGAACCACATGACTTATTAGATTTTTTTTCCTTTCGCATTTATAGATTTATGATGTAGAACCTTATTATATTCCTTAGAGATGATGTAGTCACTTTTAAAACTTTCGCAATTAAAGTTATTCTTTCTTTTATTTCTTTTATTATTCTTTCTTCTGCTGACATGTCTTGTGGACTTCGCCACGTGGCGAGGATCAATTTGGAGGCGTTACGCTCCACACATTGGAACCATTGAATTATTGAAGATGTGCATCAGGAGGCGCACCGCGCGCATGCTGAAGATCTGGTTGTAGAAGGAAACGCCTTCTGCAGCTTCTCGTCGTTGATGAACCCGCTCCCATCCGTGTCTGCCGAAGCATGCCACCACTTTCGGGTCCATCCCCGACAGGAATCCTGAGGGCGGAACCAACGACGTGAAGGGGCTCCAGTAGTTGGACTATTGTTGGTGCTGCCGCGACACTGGATGCTGCAGAAGGTCGTTGTCGTGCTCCTCGCTGCAGCTAAGGCCATCCAGCCTCCTACGCCGAAACCAACCACGTGAAGGCGAGATGGCCACCGCCGATTCACTGAGCTGGCGGTTGTATTTGGCCACTCACAAAGCAGCAGAAGTAGGAGAAGCACGCCCATCGTTGGAGGCCTCCTTAAAATGTAGGGAAAAAAATGGAACATCAAACGTTTGGGCAATGGAGCGTTGGATGTTTGAAGACTGCTGAAGAACTTCCACTCTCTGCTGTAATTTAGTGTCTTAATTAGATATTTTAGCAGTTAAATCAAATTAATTAGCTTAGTTATTGGAAAACGTTATTAACTCTTCAAACACTTTACAGCAGGAGACGAAGAGCATGCCTTAATGAGAGAGATCAAAATTTAAGCATGCATGGCGCAAGACTTTTATGAGAGAGAGAAAGAGTAGCTTCCATTTTCTGTCAAAAAAATGACAGAAAAGATAATTGACAATCCTGAGCTCCATGAGCTTTATATAAATATAAGGAATTAAAACTTAACATGATTTTGTGAGATCATTCAATTTAAGACTCCATTCTTTTTAGTTATTTCCCTGCAAATATTTGTAAGCGAAACAAATACAACATAGATGAAATTTTTTGTTTTATGTTTCTTTGAAGCCGGCAAATAGAAAATCAGGCCAAATATAACTCTTAGGTTTTTAATACCTCTTCATTCACATTAGTAAAATGTTGAAAGTCAAATTAGGATACATCTTTTGCATCAGACTTGCATTCTCCTTATTGTTTCTATTTACGGTTGCATATCCACAGAACAAATGAAAGTGGCTCAGAGAAATGAAGTAAAACCTACCAACGGTTGAGCACAAATACAATTTTTGTTGATCTATGACTAAAATGTACAGAGATGACATGGAGTATATCTTTGCTGCTGGTTAGCTGGATTGCTTGTTAGTTGTTACTGATGATGCTGTTGTCCTGGTTCTCTGCAGGTGGAGATGTTCCCCACTTGCGGTCACGCTCCAATGGCTCTATTACTTTGACTGCTCCGTCGGACAGTCCAACTGCAAATTGATTTGGTTCTAGTGGGTGTGTCGCGATAACGAGTGGATATGTTGGTGGGTTGCTGAGGGAAAATGTCAGATTGTCATTGAGAACAGTTGTCCAAGAAACTGTTATTTTGGGTTCAAAGGTCAGTCACATATGATGAACATAAATCTTTACCTGGTGGAAATAGCAGGAGACATGTATGCTGGTCTAGCAATCCGGCACCTTAGGGTTAAGTTATCAGCATTGAACACACCAATATTTCCATCAGCGAAGGAGGTGTAAACAAGTTGGCTGTCACAAGAATAGGACGCATACGATATTGGCGCTGATAAAGGACTTTGTGGAATCCACTGCAGAGTTGACATAACAAGCATCAGAATTACTGAATCCAAGTCAACGGAAATCATTTCGCATTGAACCCTTACCTGATGAAGGAACTCCGTCATGGAAGCATCGTGAATCTTGGATGCCTCATAAATGGCTAATTGTGTTTCATGAACTACCAACAATCGACTCTGATCAGAACTGAACTGGACACGAGTATCACCAGCAGGCGCTTTTCCGGCTGCCATGATAGTGATGGACCTCTTTTTCTCCCATTTTTTAGTGTTCCATATGCAGAGCTGCAAGGCCAACATCTATAAGAGGGGACTTGTGGCAACAAGAATGAGAAAGAAGCAAAAACAGACCATATAGTTGAGCAACTGCTTTCAAACTTCTCTTAAAAAGCAAAGCAACTAATGATGTACAGAACGTATACAAAAAAGGTATTTGCAACATTCTTGAAGTTAAATCCAAACAATGACCAGAACTACAAACCTGAGCATCAGCACCTGAAGATACACAAGTATATTGTGATTACTGGAAAATGCTAATCCACTTATGCGTTTTTTATGACCTTTCAGCTTTGTTTTGACCTTAACACAAGGGAAACCAATTTAGAAATTATTATACTTATAGTAAATAACATAATATGGCGTCGTATGATCCATGTAGCCAACCCCACCTAGTGGGATAAGGCTTTGTTGTTGTTGTTGTATAGTAAATAACATAATGATAGTGGCCACTGACAATAGGTGATTACCTCATCTACCCTGACATTATATATGTGAATAGTTGAATCCTCCATTCCAATTGCTAAAATGTTGTTATCTTGTGGGTGGAATGCTAAGAAAGTTGAAGCTGGTGGTGGAGGCATGAATGTTGCCATCACCTACAATTTGCAGTGATGTTGGCACCAAGGAAGTAAAGAATTGACAAAAGTTATCTGATTCAAACAAATATACATGGGCAGTTACCTTAAAAGTCAACATGTTAAATACGGAAACCTTCCCACCACATGCAGACATCAGATACGAGTCATTATTTGACAATGCAATACAGGGGACTGTCTCCTCAAAGTTTACATTTGATATATCATTGATCATAAGAAGACCATTGCTTGGTTGCCAGTGTTGTGGTACAGCACTGGCTGTGGCCTGTAATCACATAAAGAAACAACAACAACAACAACAACAAAGCCTTATCCCAGTAGGTGGAGTCGGCTACATGGATCATACGACGTCATTCCGGTTGATCCATGTTCATAAGATTCGACATGATTTTATGTTGGCTGTCGGGGCCTAACACAACCCTCCTCCTTTATCCGGGCTTGGGACCGGCTATAAAATATAGGCGGAGTTGTGACTCGAGCTATAAAATGAAAAACTATCAATACTGTAGTAAATGGGACTCGAACTTACAAAGGCACCACCGAGCTTGTCTAACATCCAATGCTTTGGGGCATTGAGCCGCTTCAGATGTTTCTTCAATCCCCGCGCCATGAAAAACTAATCACATAAAGAAATCACATCATATTTTTTAGGGTAATTACATATCATATTTAGATGTATAATTTAGAGTTATAGATGGAACTATCACAAGAGGGGAAATGGAAAACAAAGGCAAAAACTTTAGATTACCTTGCCATTTGGGTTATGCTCATTACGGCTCCATTTCCATAGCCTCTGAATACCATTTGATGCCAATGCTAACAAACCGACACCAGAATTTGCATAAAGAAGTCTAGCAACCTACCGCCAATAGAAAGTTTCATGCATAAACTCCAAGACGGTATCAAATTAGTATCTAGAGTGAAACAATAACTACCTTGCTAGACGGATCTGTGTTTTTTGGCATGGTCACGACTCGGCATTGATGTGGATTTAGAATTTCAGTCAATTCCCACAATTTTGGCTTATCTGGCAATTTTTCCAAAACTCTTGGTTTACCACCAATAATTCGGGGCGCTACATCACTTCCATTCTGCAGGAAAAAACAATAACATCAGAAAGTGAGGCCGAAGCATTAACTTAATATGCAGGAAATAACCACAACATGGTTCTAGAGGACAGTCAAAATGGAACATATAACAAATTTAAACCAGCTACTTAAAAAATCCACAATGTTGAAACATTATCCATGGCAGTGCAGAAAGCCTCTCTGCATCTGAAGGTATGTGGAAATGAGAAAATGATGTTACCTTTCATACCTACAAACTTCTTCAAATATAAACACATTATACTTGCTCACATAAAATTATAAGTAGGCAAGTTATCTTTTAGACTTTCAGGAATATAAGTGAACAAGAAATGTTTTTGGGTACGCAAATAGGCAACTTCACACCAGATCACAAAAGAAACAGACAAAACCAGGGTATAAAACAATGACAGAACAGCGATCATCAAATAAAACTTAGCAACAATCACAAGATACATAATGCCACAAGAAACAATCTCCATAACATTCAACATACATGGATAGAAGATGGTTCTGCTGGAGAATTTCTGTCCATGCAATCAACAGTACTTATGTAGGGTGAGATATTTGCAACCACAGGAGAATCTGAGACCTAATTATAAAACAATTATATGTTAGAAAGCTTTAGCTTACACAGACATACAAGTAAGAACACCAACCTTGACTTCATAATGTGTCTTGGGGGCTTCAAAAGATCGATTTCCAAAAGATTGCAGAACTCTAAGACCATCAGCATTGGCTAATATCTTGACACGATTGTCCACTGTGGTGACAGCAAGAAGATTTCCTTCCTTGTTGAATCTCAGGCATGGTCCACTCTGATGTAATGAATATGTATCCATGATGAGCAAGACAAATGGTTCAACTTGTTTATGATAAGATGTGCATGAATAACTTACAGGAAGTCCACCACCAGCATCCGTGCTCATAAGCATGAGAACATTGTCTACATCCCAAAACTTTATTAGGTGATCTTCACCAGCAACCAAAAAGTGATTCTGAGCAGTATCAAACTGCACAACAGCTGTTGATTTCTGCTTGAACCCAGAATACCTCCTCTTTATAGCTCCACTTTCATTCCACTCAACAAGATAACAATCACCATCTTTGCTAGTTCCACATGAGAACAATCTGTCATGTACATGTACAAAGTTAAACACTAACCAATCAAATTCAACCAGAACAGACCAATGGTAAAGTGTAATTACAACATCCGTCAAACTATTTATCATACCTACTCCCGTCTGCATTGTAAAGCATTTTCGTACACCACCGCCCAGGTGCTTCATAGTCAACCCTGGGGCCCACATTGTCGTAGAGCCATGCCTTAATTTTTCCATCGATAGAAGTTGAGAAAATGAACTACAAACAAAAAACAGCAGGAATCATCACAAGGCCTGTTTTCTTGAGAGAGAGAGAGAGAGCAGATATCTTTTATTGGGGCAGAAAAGCATATCTCATTTTATACTAGATGAAATTAAGCAAAAAAAATCACGTAGAGCATTAGTCCGCAAAATTAGTTGAAGCAAAATGGTATCAGAGTACCTGAATATTTTCCTTGTGATGCGGGAAGATAGAATATACAGGTGCTTCATGTCCTTCAAATACGTGAAGCCTCCGTCCATTTAAATCCCACACCTGCAGTACACAGAAATAAACATGAGATGAGATAAAAGTGGGCAACAGAATCAACACCCCAAGAAAAGGTTTGAACAGTAAAACCTTTATTAGCTTATCATCTCCACAAGTCACAACACAGAGTTGTTTGTTTGGACGAGAGAATGCTATGTCATTTACTCCTCCAATATGAGCATCAAGCTGCAGCACAAATAATCAGATTACTTACCCCTTTGCTAAGTATGAGAACAGATTAAAGATCACCTCCTTAAGTTGACGGAGATCATTTGGAGATTGATATGCATGCAGATGAATCAAGTGTCTTGTAAAAGCAACACCTGCAGTTGCAAATCAATTTATTTTACAAGTGACAATTTTCTTCTATGATATCTATGTCGAAGACTACCTATCAAATTCCCATCTGGACTCCAGGCAACTCGGTTAATGGACATGGAGGAGTCTTTCATGATACCATTCTGCCAGAAAAGAGCAAAAGATAAAAAGAAATTTACAACGCCCTCTATAAAAAAAGAATGCTCACAATGTTTTCCCAAACCAGTATGAAGAAACTGATAATCATTATTCAAACAGCCTATTATTCTCAAAATACAATGCTAACAATATATTCCAAACATCTCATAGGAATAGTTATAAGCATTTCCTCCTTTAGGAAGGCCTCCACATTTCTTTTATATAAAGTGCAAAAACTTAAAACAGAGTAAAAAACCATCAGCCATAGTTAAAGAAACTTTTCATGCTTGAACTCGCAACAGATACATTTTCCAGTATACGTCTGGTATCCAGAAGCTCAATGAACCTTAATTCCAGTCAGATGTGGAAGTTGTTTTATCTCCTGACAACAAATGTGCTCCCAATACTCAGATCGTGTAATCTCTTCTTGCAGGAGGTTCAATGAATTCACGAGAGGAATTTCTAAGGATCGTAATGGGTAACTCTATATACTCCATAGCGGTAACAAGTGGAATAGAGATTATTAATGCAACTTTCTTTTTCCATTACAAGAATAATTACAAGATTCCTTCTCTCAAAAGAAAAAGATGAATAAGATTCCACTGCTCTTTTTGAACAACATAAAGAATGTTGTTCTAAATGTTTTACTTGGTAGTAGTCGAATAAACTAAAGGAAGTGCGATCCAATCAATCATTCAAAGAGTTGGAAGATCCCCTTTTGTAATTAAGCTTGTCACGAACTAAAAGTGTTTGAATATGCAGTATCTTGATTCTTACTAATATAACATAATTATAGAATGATTGTCACCACAGGTGTTACAGAGGTTTTCCAATTTAACCTTCTAGAATATTCACAACCAGTCTAGAAACAAGACAACAAACAGAAAAATTGTTCTCAAAACAAAAAAACATAAAAGTCACACATTATGTAGCTACTGAAATCTTTGTAAAAGGAAGTAGCAAGTAAAACATAACCTGTCACAATGAAAAAAAGCATCAGGCAGATTTGAAAAGAAATAAATGTAGAACTTGCTGACCTGGAATAGTTGTGAACAATCAGCCATGTCCCATATTTTGAAAGGCACGGAGACCTTCTTCTCTCGGAAACCTATTTCCCAAAGAGTGATTTCGGCATTGATAGAACCAACTGCACAGAAAATATATATTGTTTGTAAATGCCATTTAGATTTGCAACAAAACATGTTTAGACAATGAAGCTGATATACCAAGAAGCAACGAATGCTGAGAAGGATGAAAATCCATGCTAGTTACAGTGGCTCCTTGGTTTAAGGTACAAGCAATCACTCTAGGCAGGTCTTCTAGCGACCATGTAATATGAGGATGAGGAGCTGGATAAGTAACCTGCAGAAGAAAGAAAGAACGGATAACAGAGAAATCAAATGAAACAAATCATTGGCTTAAAAAACTGAACTAAATCATAGTAACATATAGACTTTAATTGTGTTACCTCATCAGATGTATGCGCACCAGGCCGTAAACGTTTCATAAGCTGTTTGGATTTTATGTTCTGAAGACTTGTCATGCCAATTGCATGTGGAGTACTTCTTGGGCGTTTTACAATGGAAACTGATCAAAGAAAATATCAATAATAACAAAAATTTAACTCCTTTTCTCAAATTTTTTTTAACTCCTTTCTCAAAAAACATATCAATATAAGAAGAATATATAGGCATCTATATAAATATAACACCGCACATTAGAACAGTGAAACTAGATCAAAATAATAATTTATGTGTAATTAAAGGAAGAAACTCTCAGTAAAAGTTAGGGACTTGAGATGCTCATAATCTAGAAAACCAAAGTTTCTACAAAGGAACAAAAAGAAATAGAAACTAGGGAAACAACAAACAACATTGAGGAACATAATTTCTAAGGGATCAAGCTCACAAAAAAAAAAAAAAACTTGTTTCACTTAGGAGATTATGGCTTCTAGGGTGGCAGCATATGTAAACAGACAACAACAAAACTACATTGTTTCCATTTACATATCACAAGTTCACAGTTGATAAGTGCGAAGAAGAGAAAGACATCCTATGCTCCCTTCTTGAACATGCGAATGCTAACTCTGCCATTTTTCATAGTTCTAAAGTTATCAAACTTTCAATAAATTGAACGCAAACAAAGCTTGAACCTGGATTAGGCGGAATTGCTATTGATGATGCCGTACAAGAGTGAACAGATGATGAAGCAGCGACATTTTCCATCCGCCCAAGGAAAACATTAGCATTTGCAGAAGGTGGGAATGGCTGCAGAAGAACATAAGTGATAAGACTAGCCTCATATGAAAATCCATATATGCTGAATGATAGATTGATAGTTTGAATGACAGTACTCCATGAGACCCAAGTGGAATATACGTAGAAGTAGCCTTTGGGACTGTTGCAAGTGGAACTGAGGCTGGTGAAGTGCGGGCTCCATTTGGAGCAGCACAAGTATGATCGGTGAACAAACTTTTGATATCTGGATTTGGCCTTGGATTCTTGCACAGTTGATGCTGCCAGTTCAAACTGCAAGATGAACATTTTAACAAAATCCGTCTAGCAAAGATATTCTCGGTGAGAAGTTTGAATAAAGTGCATAATTCATACCTTTGATTAATCAGAGTACGCAAGCGTGAGGCCTTTAAAGTGGGAAAAGCTAACTTATCCCGGAAAAGAGGATTTGCTTCAATTAACTTCTTTAGCTCTATAAGCAGAATAGTTCTAGCAGACTTAGCATCACCATATTTGGACAGCTGCTCATTCTCTCTGAATGTAAAAAGTATGAGAAATGAAAAAGAAAAAACCCAACAATAATAGTAAATACATATTCGAACACCTGCATGCAATTGTATGACTCTTCAAGGTTCAGATAATCTTTATCAGGCATCAAAGTCATAAACAAAATAAGGCAGCAAAAGGTACATACAATACAACAACAACAACAACAAAGCCTTATCCCACTAGGTGGGGTCGGCTACATGGATCATGCGACGCCATTCCGCTCTATTAGTAAATAAACCTTTCGGTATATAAAAAAGGTACATACAATACAAAGAAGAAAAACTATTCTAAAATTTCCGATAGGCAGGTGAATGATGACCGTTTATAGGAACTCATGACAAAATATTCTATAGGTATTGATCCAAAAAAACTCTTCTATAGTGGCATATTGCTAAATATAATCAGTGAATAAGTAAATATTGCAAACAACTTCTAGTTTCTTGCTGAGGAAAGCAGTGTGTTTTTCCCTCTCTTTGCTAAAAGAAACTAGAAACTCTCATGAATCACCCTTCTACAGCATTAAACTTAGTAAAATAAATGCTAGTTTTTCTAGTGAGGATGATGCAAGCAGTAAAGCAATTTCCTGTGGCATTAGCCTCCACTACTCAAAGATATTTATATAAAGTTAAAAAGACCTCTTTCTTCAACAACGTATGTGACAGAATATCAGTAAAAACATAACACGCAAGCAATAAATGCTTTTCATAAAAGTTGCATATAACACATATATTCTAAGTCTTCATCAAAATAATCATCACTAAAACTAATGGTTTCCTTTTAATTCTTTTGAAATCTTTATATTTCATTTTTGTACAAATTAATAAAATCTTCCATTACTTTCCCTTTAAACGATAAACATAGGTCAAATATTCCTGAAAAGAAAAAAACAGATATCAGTATACTACAGCACGACTAAGATTATCCTGCAAAAGTCATAAAAAGCTACTATGTGATTTTTTCTTATGAACTCTTAGCAAACCTTAAAAGTGAGAAAGATATCGTGATCTTGCAAGTTAAAATTTCTGTTCACGGGATATCTTCTGCACGATGATTCACATTCCTTAGTTCCTACCATTCACAAACAATCTCATGATTAAAGGAACTAACGCGAATAAGAAATGAAAATAATTCGTAGCAAATATTCTTACATGGGATTCCAAAGATTTGAATACCTGAAATTCTTGAATGCCAGAAGTTGAGTGATCTTCTTATATAGATCCTCATTGAAGGTAGAGAAAACTTTGAGATCTTTGACCAGTATCTCGACGGCCTTGGCCCTATCATGCCTGCAACAGAGATAATGACAGATGAATACAGAGCCAACTTTAACACATCTTTCCCAATAAAGATCCAAGAAGAACGAGGAAACAAAGAAAAAAGTTCGAACCTGTCCAGCGCCTCCAAATACTTCTGCTTCCTTATCTGGAAAAAACTCCATCGAGTGCCTGTTGTCATTCACCTTCGTGAAGCCCGACAAGTACTTCTCCACCTCGTCCCACTCGCCCGCGAGCGCCTTCTCGTCGAAGTACTTCATGTTAAAAAAGAAACCGGATTCCTGCTCCAACCTGCTCGCCCCGCCAAGAAAGAACGCGCATCAAAATTCGAATTCTCCGATTCAGAACCCGCCGAGAACCGAGGCATTCCCGACCGGAAACCGCAGCGGAACTCACCTGTGCGCCGATTCCTGAAACTTCTCCTCCTCCAGAAACTGGAGTATGATGAAGACGAGCTCGCGGCTCAGCGGCGACATCCCGCCCGCAAAGTGATCCAACTCGGAGCCCAGAAAAGGTCGCGGCAAGCGCCGAATTGAAGCCCGCCGGTTCCGGTCGATTCCCGGCGGAATAACGGAGTTGGGGGCAGAGGGATGGACGCGGGAGGCCTCGTCCCTAGGGTTTGCAGCGCATGGGAAGATGAGAAGGAGAAGAGGAGGTTGAGGATGAGAGGAACGGAGAGAGATAATGAGAGAGAGAGAGGGGGACTTCACCTCGCTTTCTTCGAGTTTTCTAGTCGTCTTTCTCTCTCTCTCCCCCCGCTTTCTCGCCGACCTATCAATGACCCGTGCGTTGGCTTATATAATAAGTAGAATGGTTTATGTGATAAGTAGTGTGGAGTGATATATAAGCGGAATCGAGGACTGGGGCTTAAAATGGAATGTATATTCTTTCGAAACGTCCGCCACGTACCAGCTGCGAGTGTCGGGAAACGAGACGATGGAGTCGCGAGATGTGGCTTTCTCTTCTGTTCGTTTCGTGAGATGATGAGATATTGTGCGAACCACGTGATGGATGTGACGGCGAGATTTTGTCCGCATTATTTTTCGGAGAAGTTTGTCGGCTTTCGTTGTCAAGAAAGGTTCATAAATTTAACATAAGATAAATAAATTAAAATGACATAATTAATTAATGGATAAGTAGTCATCTCAATTTGATTGTGTGAATATAATATTTTTTTATGCCGACTCGAATTTATAGAAGATTAACACTTAATTAATTTAAAATTAAGAAGATAAAGCAATAATGACTTATTTTTAAGTAAATATATTTATTGTTTTTATTTCCTTGTTAGTTGGTTTTTTTTCTATTGCCAATAAATGCTATGATAATTTAATTATTTCAATTAATTTGCTAGGTTAAAATATTACTAGCAGCTGCTAATTACAATTGGATAGCTGTAAATTTTTTTATTTCCCCTCTGCTTTCTTTATTTTTCCTTTTCCCTCATTTTTTTTTCATGATAAAATAGTTCCAAATTCCAATTCACTAGTTGTATAATATTAATTACCTTTTTTTATTGTTTCTGTATCATTTGGTTAATGAAAGGTTAAAATATTTCGATGCTTTTGAGAATATAATAAAAAAATGACGTATGATTAAACTTTATTTTATTAAAAAACAATCTAAAAATACGAACCTATTATTTTTAATTTCAAATGAAGAATATCTCTATTCTTTTAAAATAATAGAATATTCTGTTTGTTTTCACTTTTTCATTTTTATTATTTAACTATATTGTATTATAAATTATTATAGTAATAATTTAAAGTGCTTTTAATAAAATATTAAATATTTTTTTTTCAATCAAACAAAAAATAAAATATTAAATTTGTAATACTATATTCATTAAAATAAAATTTATTATTTCTCGTAAGATATTATCTAAGATTTTTTTATCACTTCCCTCCTCTTTCTCATTTGTGAGATGCTACTAGATATTTAATTTTGGTATATCTCAAAAGGAAGGTAGAGAGAGAGAGGATAAAATGTGGAGATTTTGGAGGAGAAAGCGACGGCGGCGTGCGCCCGAGAGCAGTTTTTGGTTGGACCTCAGACCCAAAGGTGGGGCCCACAACGCAGCAAGCTCCAGTTCAATTATTTGTTTCCAATAATAAGTTTTAGTATCAGGTGGTAAGGGTGAAAGTAGTTGGTGTTGGTTTGAATTTTCGGTCTAAAAAAATTAATTATTATTTTTTGAATCGATTTTTAAAATTAGAAAGATCATTTTAAAATTATTTTAGAAAAAATAAAAATCACCCTTTAGCGAGTCGGTTTTTTCGGATGGTTTTTTTGAAGCCATACTTTTATATAATTATATTTTAAAATATATTTAATAGCTTAAAATTAATATATAAATATTTAATTTTATATTAAATATAAAAATACGGCTAAAATTTTAAAGTTATTAAATTAGAGTTCGATAATGTGATAGAGAAGTATGAAATTTTATACAAGAAATATTATATCTATAATAAAAGAATTAATAATATATGTATTAATTATATAAATAAAAAAATTATAAATAAAAATCGGGCTCCACGAGCCCCTATGATTTTTTTCGGGTGGGGCCCTAATTTTAACGGATGAATTTTAATTTATTGAAAACCGTCCTAAATCATACACGGACTCCTAATTTTTTGTTTTTTCGGTTCGATTTTTTCGGGTCAGATGGATTTTTCGAGTTGATCGGATTTTTCTTACACCCCTACCTGGTGCACTCATTTCTTTTTCTTAAAAAAATATATAATTTATGTTATTCTCTTTAACATCATCGAATTATATTTTTTTCTCACGTTTAATACTAAATTATAATTTTATAAATTTTAGTCCTGAAATTTATCTACATTTGACACTTAATTCATTTAACTTTAATGCAAATTCTGCTAAGTTCTTTTTCTAATAAATTTTTAAAAATATTTTTAGCCCATATTTTTAATATGAAATATAAAAATATTGGCCTAGGCACAGTGTTGCGTAAGAATATTTTTATCAATTAACTTTTTATTTGTATTGATTGTTTTTTCAAAAAATGTTTTTATTATAACACAAAATTAAGGGTACAAATGATATTTCATAACGAAATTTAATTTAAATTTAATGGAGTGATTTAAATGTCAAACTAAAATAAATTTGAGGACTAAAATTTAAAGTTTAAAATTATGTGCGAAAAAATGATAGTTAAGAAAATGTTAATGAAAATAGTTCAATAATTTAATAAGTGTTAATAATTTTAGGATCGATTTTTCATAGAAAGATCATTTGCCAGTCTTGGACATCGACAAAAAACACATATTTAATTAAATCCCGACGAATCCAAAAGAAGATGTTCGAACTCTTATGGCTGTGTTTGGTACGAGAATTTTGAAAAAAAAGTTAGTTATCGAGAACTAATCGATTAGATAGGAAAGTTTAGGTTGGTGTTTGGATGAAAAAATATAATGATGAGAATTTAAAAAGTTGATTTGATAGATAAATTTTGGTAGGTGTTTGGATAAAATGTAAGAGGTAAATATATATTTTATTATTTTATAAGATTAATTTTATATTATTAATTACATAATATTTTTATAATTAGCAAATTAGATAGAAAAAAAAATTAAGATAAACTAATTAATAACTAAAAGATGGAATATAAAAAAAATTAACATCATAATTATATAAAATAATTATATAATTTAACTGATTTAGAATACCATAATTAATAATTTAATTATATTATACTAATATCATACTAGTTAACTTTTATTATGATATATGATAAGTAAAATAAAAAAAAAAAATTTACGTCAACATTTAAACAAAAAAATATATTTTTTCTTAATAAATAATAATAGAAAAATATATTTTATTATAACACTAAGTAAATTTGGATAAATAATAAATGTACTTCCTTTGTTATTATACCTAAATAAATTTATAATAATATAATATATATTATAAGTATATAATATAATATATATTATAAGTATATAATATAATATATATAATAATATTATTAAAATAATAAATTATAAATCTAAAAATAACTCCACTTACTTTTTAATCGTCATATGATGTGTTTAATCAAAATTTTAAAATTTGGATAAAATTCTAACTCAAGTTTTAGAACCAAACACAATTTATCAGAATAAAAGAATTAACTCGACAACTAAATTGTAAATTAAAATAGAAGAGTTCATAGGTTGTTGCAATTATCGAGAGTTCATGTTTATATTTATTTTCTTTTGTCTTCGTAATTTCTTAATAAAAAAAATATTTGTAGTACTATTCAGAGTCTCAAAGTCAAAATTAAAATGATATGAGTGGTAGAAAGTTCTAGTATTATATTTTTTTCCTGCAAGGTCGCCATCTTTGGAATGTACCTCGAACAGAGCAAGTGCAGGTCTCGTAAAGTGGGGACGTAGCTTTTCTTTATATTTTAAATTTGAGGTGCTTTTATTATTTATTATTGAGTGCACCGCAGGGTTCCTCTCAACATCTCTGACAAGAGACAAGAGACAAGAGACAAGAGACAAGAGACAGAGACAGAGACAAAGACAAAGACAGAGAGAGGGGAGAGGAGAGAGGAGAGAGAGAGACGAGATGCAGACGAAAAGGAGAAGTTTCAAATAACTTTTTGTTCTGTAAACAAATCGGTGCAGTTTGTTTTGCCTTTTTGGTTGGGAAAACTAAAAACTCGTGAGACGGTCGGAAGGATTCGTTGGTCAACAGGTGACTCAGCATTTGAGACGTTGCTGATGAATAATTGGCCAAAATCATTCTTTAAACATTGCTGTTATATCCTTAAAAATCAATCTAAAAAATCTCCTAACAAGTCACTATGGGATGCATAGTAAATTTATCAACTTTTATTGAATATTTTAATTGTGTAAGTGTTAGAGGATTACTAGGGGATGATTTAATATTTTTCTTAGTTAAATGATTGGGGTCATTTTTGTCTTAGTTTTATTTATATTTACTTTTAGATTTCGTTATAAGAAATAAAAGCTTAGTACTAAGATTAGTGTTAAAATTTCTGCACGAGATAAATTATGCATCGTAAAAAAAATTCGAAAAATTTAGGATGACACATATTTGATGGAAAATAAAGAAGAGAATTACAAGACAAATTCTTTTCTCTTTGGACCCCTGGAAAATTTATATAAGCACTTCATTTTAATATAAATTACAATGACGGAGTCGGTCAACTTCTTAAGTGGATTCACTACACCGATAAAAATTAGTGTTCGAATGATAAAATAGTTAATAAAATTATGTATTATAGTTAAAATTTATTGATGGTATAAAATATTATTTCAAAATTATAGCTATGATTTAAAATAAAATGTATATTTAAAAGAAAGATACTCTTACAATTGATTTATACGAAGTTTCATTGTTTGAAACGGATCAGTAATAACATCACTATTGATAGTACTAAATACATCTTTCTCAGTAATAGTAATTAAATATAATATAAAACGTAAATATGTTAGAATTCTTTAATTAGTATTTTTGTGTACTCAAATAAATAATGCATAATAAGCTAATAACATAAAAAAAACAATTATTCAAAAATAAATAAAATAATTGCATAAAGTACATTTATTATACATGGCATAATCACATGAAAAATAATGAAATTTAAATATCTTGTAGGTAAAAATGAATTAGGATATTAAAAGACAAAATAATGAATTGCAATTATTATTTGAGTATGATGAAAGTAAAATACAATTAAGAATAACAAAAAATAGATAAAAATATTAATATAAAAAGTATCTTGTACCTGGATAATTGAAAGCAGAAGCCAAGAATTAATATTTTTTTTTAATGAGAAGCTAAGATATGTTTTATGTACATTTATTATACATGCCGTAATCACATGAAAAATAATGAATTTAAATATCTTGCAGGTAAAAATGAATTAATATATTAAAAGATAAAATAGTGAATTGCAATTATTATTTGAATCTGTTGAAAATAAAATATAATTAAGAATAACAAAAAATAGATTAAAAATATTAATATAAAAATATTTTGTACATGGATAATTGAATGCAGAAGCCAAAAAGTAATACTTTTTTAATGAGAAGCTAAAATATGTTTTCTTTGTTGGCAGGACATTGTATATGAAGTGTAGCGCAAAATATAACTCAAAAAAGGTTTTGATAAAAAAACCGGTGCCAATTGGAATCAAACCAATTCCAAGCATTGGGCCACCGTGATATGCTTGCGGATTTGTCAATCCTCACTACTATATTCATTTTAGTTTTTTCGTGCCTACACGTGCAGGTGCCTACCTCCGCCCTTGCCGACTGAGACTCTATATTAATCTCATAAAAATAGGACACCTATCTTATAATATGAAAATAAATTAATTTCTTAACAATTTCATGATAAGTAAATAAATTAATTCCTTAACAATCTCCAGTTGGAGTCAAAACGGATTTTCAGTTAGGATAGGATTCAATGCATTATTAATAATCTCCACATTGAATTGAATCCTCAAATTATACATCTACTCATTTCTGTCTCCATAAGTTCCTATTCTGATTCTGCACATGTGACAACATCATTGTAGTTTGATGGCTCTAGCAACTCCACATTTTCAGTTATTTAGAATGCATATGCAATCATGTTCTCAAAATCATAATGCTTTGGAGGACCTACTTGCCTACGAGCACGTCCAATAGCTAGACTTGTCATTGTTGCTCGTTAGGTTCTGTCCCATTCTAAATTGGAGTTAATCCAATCTCCTCTACTGAGTCAACAATATTTGAATTCTGCTTGATCATAAACATTTCATCAAAGGATATGTTTCTACTGTGAATAACTTTGTGCTATGAAGGAGACCAAATTCTAAAGCCTTTTATACTTACACCATATCCCACAAAGAACTTTCATCGAACAGATGACCGTTGGATAGATCGAAAGCCGAAGATGAGATCGAGCTTCCATAGTGAAGGATGACAACCACATAGGCATTACATCTCTATTTATATTGATGCAGAACCGACATACATGAAAGATTAAACTTGTACATTAAAGTGCTACACTAATGTTGATAAAAACTCTATCGACCTATTACAGCTCAGTTTCACCAGTGCTACATTAAAGTGCTTTGATCTAATTCTTGGGCTCAGCAGTGAAGTAGATCTTCCAAATGGATGCAAAGAAGACCGTTAATCAAAGTTATGTGGCACTCCCTTGTGATTAAGGCTCGAGTCGATGATGAGCTCAATATCTCCGTGGAGATTGGGTACTAGATCTCGTTAGACCAGATCTGCTAGATCGTCGTTGGCCACAACGAGATCGGTACCGGTCGGGATTTGTTGGAGCCATGTGCGTTAGTTGATCTTCACCCAGTGATTGCAACGACGAAGAGTTCGAAAAGGCCGACAAGTTCCGGCAACTACAGTAGCGGTGGCTAAGAGGAGCTCACGTGGATCGCTAATAACCACACTCTGATACCATGTCAAGAAATTGATCTTGAGCTCCAATGATGTTTACTGTCTGGATAAGGAGGAGAAAATAAGTTGAAATGTAGAGAAGGGAGAGAAAAGCTCGAACAAAGCTAAAGTTCTATTCAAGAAATGATTATGTTGATGTGCTTTGAATTATACATTATGTACCCAAAATCCTGAAAGAAAAAAATGAGAAAAAAGAAAAAATGAGATTATGTGCGCCATTAGGGACCTTTATGAATGAAATCCTTTGCATATATATATATATATATATATATATATATATATATATATATATATATATATGAGGTTTATGATTTTATCATGATGTACTCTCTTTTGCTCATAGTGAATTTCTTCCGTCTCCTTTGCACGTGAATGTTTCTCTCTTATTCACATTGATAAAGAGAATTTTACCACGTTAAATCATTGTGTTTATCTTTTATTCCATTTATCTACTTCGTTGCCTGGATTATTCATCAATCATCGATGTTCTATGCAACTACTTAGGGAGACTATTACATGAACTAAGCATCTATTTATACTACTAAGCAACTGATATAAGCAAGAATTAAACCAGTAAGCACTCCATCCAACTATTGAAGTTGTTACAAAGAAAAAAGACTAACTACATTACAAAGCCCGCTACAACACTACTTCTTAGTCTGCTCTCCTACTTGGCTGTTTCCCTCAGTTCATTTCGCCGGAGATGAAGGCGACGTGGTGACTTTTAACACAAAGAAATGTTAGTATTTTGAATATAAAATAAAAACTTAATAAAAATTAACATAAAACACTATATAGAAGGAATCAATTTGGCATCCGGTGCTCTGCTCTTGCTATCTACATTATGTTGCATCCTCCATGGTCCTATGTCCTTGAATTCTAAAATAGTGTAGAAAAATTAAGAGGTGTGTAATTAAGAAGTAAGAACTTGATCGTAAAGAATAGTCAATTAAGATACATGCTTACACATATTTTACAAATCTGTCTTGTTCATGCATATATAAGTTGTCCTCGTTAAAGGCTGGCGAAAAGATCGTGGACTAGTTACCTAATCCAACCATCTACATAAACTATTCGACTTCTACGCCGTGGCCAACCAAAGTGGATTTTGCACATGGTTATTCATGGTTCGTATCTGTATAGATAATCCACAGGGTTGGTATCTGTGTATATGATTACTCAAGATTTAACACACTACTTAATTCTTCAGCTCACGCGCTATTCAACTTAATTACTTGGTAAAACTTTTAAGTCTCCTTTGACACCCCAAAAAAAGAGAATAAAAATTTATGATTTCGGTACCTCAAAGAAGTACTCAGTGTCTATAAATAGAGATGCAATTGTGGATGTTACCAGCATCACAAGTACATCGGTCTCCTTCGAGTGCCAAAGCAGTTTAAAGCACTGATCTGAGTTTATAGAGCAGCCTTACGCCTTTTGTAATTAGATCCATTACGTACCCACAACCGAGCCACCATGAGGTTCTCCAAGCTGCAAGCTTTAGCCTTGGCATGTGCCATTGCTCTCCTCGCGCTAATGGCGCACACCACCTGCGCACAGAGCTCCCCGGACGAAGTTGACGAATTCGTCAACGGCCACAACGCCGCCCGTGCCGCCGTGGGGCTGGGCCCGGTGTCGTGGGACGATCAAGTGGCGGCCTATGCTCAAAACTACGCCAACGAGCAGGTCGGCGACTGTCGGACGTTGGTCCACTCCGGCGGCCCCTACGGCGAGAACCTCTACATGGGGCCTGCCGGGGGCGACTGGACGGCCAAGAGCGCCGTGGATTTGTGGGTCGGGGAGCAGCAGTACTACCACTACGACAGCAACACCTGTGACGAGGGGGAGCAGTGCGGGCACTACACGCAGGTCGTTTGGGCGGACTCGACCAGCATCGGCTGCGCCCGCGTCGTGTGCGACAACAGCAACGTCTTCGTCATCTGCAGCTATAACCCTCGGGGCAACATCAATGACCAGAAGCCTTACCCATGATCTGCTACTTCCGTCTTCATCATGGCAGCTATAATTAATTTGACTTGAATTATCATTTTTGTATTCCTTCTGTTTTTGTTATACATACTTGCATGCATGCTCTTATATACGTACCTGCATGTATGATGTACGTAAGTGCATGCATGATTCTGGTGTGCAATAACTCGCACGATCAATGTTGTATTTTAAATATTTTTAATTTTTTTGTATCGTGTTTTTCCAATAAGATGCTAAACCCATGTTTTTAAAACCTTCTACATCTGATTTGATGTGCCTGAACTAACTATCTGAATTCTTATTACTTCTTATCATATAGAAGTTGCAAAATTTGCTGGAATTGCTCCTTAGTAAATTTATGCTCCTCTTGTTAATTGTAAATTCACAACCCGTTCAGTAATCACTTCTGAAAATTCTTGTGCTACTGCACTTGCATTTCCTGGACCATAAACTCTTAGTTTGAACTTGAGCCCTAGAGGATATCCTATAATTCTGTAACACTGACTTTTCTATATCCTATGTTTTTTTTGCAATGATCACAAATTATGTTATAATCTCTTCTCGGCTTGACCGATTGAATATGTGGTTGATTTTGTTATTTAGCTGCATAGAAAACTACTAGGAACACTTTTATTTTGTCTTAACTCCTCTTCGATTAAAAGTGAATAAGCTTGATCGATCAATGGCACTAGATTCATTAAGGGAATTTGAGATCTAGTGCTATTATAACATTCATTCAAACCAAATGAAAACTTATACAATTTCTACTACTATACTCGATTTTGATCAATTGCTGGAAGAGCAAGAATCATAGACGCCAGATCCTCCCATAAGGTCTTCAACTTAGTGTAATGTTCTGTTAGTGACATAGTGCTCTGCATAATAAAGTAGATCTTATCTTGTAATGAGTAAATTTTCATACCATTGACTTTATCAAGTTGCTCTTTAAGATCGTTCCAAATTGTATAAGCATCTTGAGTATAAGTCGTGTTAGAAATCAATCCTTTCTCCACTGTACCTTTTCCAGGAGTATCAAATGGACTAAAAAAATAGGGGATTTGAAGGATCAATAATATTGGAGCTCAAATCAGAACTTGAAGCCATTGAAGAAACTTTTAGAAGAAACTATTGAAGAAACTTTTAGAAGAAATCACCAATCAAGAACGAATCCAAAGATGGAATTAGATTATGAACTCTCAGATTTGTTGAACAATCACCAAAATCCCACTCTAATACCATGTTGAAGTTCCATCTCCATGATTGTCGAGAACCCTTGGTTGCAAAAACACACAAGAACACCCAATTGGGAGAAAGCATCAAAATTTTTTTATTGATCTACATTATTTCTTACAACACTTCCCTTCTATTTATATGCAAGAAAAGTAACACTACTACTAACAACACAACACTACAACCATCTGTTACAATGACAACTATCACTAACCAATATATTACTCAACATATCAGAGTCTGCATCAAAAAGTGGATGATGAGACTAATCTTTTGGGATGGATTAGATGGCATTTTGTTTATCATGGATGAAGAACGCCGCTCCAAACTTCGGGAGAGAGAATTCTCTACTAGGATCAATTTGGCTCTTATTCATGTCAAACAATGTTTACATAGTAATTACCTTCATTTTGGTAATTTTTAATTAAGATTCTAGCCCCAAATGTGAAGAAGTCCAAGATGTTATCGAGGATTGTTTCAAATGGTTTTTCCATTGAGTACGTTGTAGGCTCCGACTGTTCTTACCACTATTGCTTTGGCAAGCTCATAGATGATATATATGCATGGCATTTTGGTTCCTACATAATCTAAATTGGATTTGTTTTAGGGTAATCGTATTAGGATTTCAACTGCCACAAACCTAGTACGTCGATGGCATTCCAACGACCTTCTAATTAACGTCATATGATTGGTGAATACATTATTGTGGACATTGGAATTTAATTCATTTATATGAGCTTTTGACGAAGTCCATTTTATATTAATGAGGAAGGCGGCCAACACTTACAATTTTTGGTCATTTATTTTGTGTGTTGTTGCCACTAATAGGGTGTTCATCACAAATTGGGTTTGACCTGACCCGACCTCGGACCTGACCCAATCCACTCAATTTTGATCGGGTTTGGTTGGATCAATTCGGGTGGTCGAGTTACACGACCACCATTTTTTATTTTTTTAAGTTTTCTTACTTTTTTCTATTATTTAATATATAAAAAATATTTATTTAAGAAGCATAAAATGATTTGTTAAACATTTAAGTATTATTTTAAACATTTAGAATATGTTATGTTAATGTTTTTTATATAAAATATAAGTGAAAGATAATTAAAAATTAAAATAAAAAATTAAGTATTTAGGTTGGGTCTTGTCAACTCGGAGTGAAAATTTTGACCCATACCCGATGTGACTACTGACCCAACCCGATTTAAATTGGGTTGGATCAGGTCATCGGGTTCATGAGTCGACCCGATCCGTTGAACACCCCTAGTTAATGATACGGTGAGATCATTAAGGTTACAAAAAATATGTCTTAATATTTAATTGATATTGGTTATAAGGTTTAATGAAATTGTTGCAGGGTGTTTAATTCATTTTGATAGTCCAACTTTTCATTGGAGTTTTTTTTTTATTTCACTATTGATCACTAATAATTTTGTTGCATGCATTTTCACTATGAGTTTGCTAGGCAACTTCTAATATTAATAATTAATATTAAAACTATTGAGAGTTTGAATTTATTGTTTTTTATCACCTTGTTTGGAGAGTAATTACCTTAATTTTGGTAATTCTTGATTAGAATTTTAGCTCCAAATGTGAAGGTGTTCGGGATGTAATTCTTAGTTTCTATATTTTGTTGCATCCTCCATAGTCCTTTTTCCTTGAATTTGAAAAAATAGCTCGTAGAAAAATTAAGAGATGTGTAAGAACTTGATCGTAAACAATTAATAGTAGATACATGGGTACACATATTTTACAAATCTGTCTCGTGCATTCATATATGTGTAAGGTCAACATTAGAATTGCGGCCAAAAAGATCGTGGATTAGTTACCTAATCCAACC
Source organism: Pontederia crassipes (assembly GCA_030549335.1). Lineage (NCBI taxonomy): Eukaryota > Viridiplantae > Streptophyta > Magnoliopsida > Commelinales > Pontederiaceae > Pontederia > Pontederia crassipes. The sequence goes on along the minus strand of CM060197.1, from coordinate 35,978,364 downwards.
ATTTACATAAACAAATTCGATCTTAGAGCTACTACGTACGCCGTGGCCAACCAAAGTGGATTTTGCACACGGTTCATGGTCGGTATTTGTATATATAGTCCACCGGGTTGGATACATATAATTAGTCAAGATTTTACACGTTACTTAATTCTTCAGTTGACTCGCTATTCAACTTAATTACTAGGTCAAACGTTTAAGCCTCCTTTGACCCCCCACCCCCAATAGAAAAGAACTTTATGATTTCGGTACCTGAAAGAAGTCCTCATCGTGTCTATAAATAGAGATGCAATTATGGATGTTACCACCATCACATCGATCTCCTTCAAAGTTTAAAGCACTCGATCTGAGTTTATAGAGCAGCCTTACGCCTTTTGTAATTAGATCCATTACGTACCCACAACCGAGCCACCATGAGGTTCTCCAAGCTGCAAGCTTTAGCCTTGGCATGTGTCATTGCTCTCCTCGCGCTAATGGCGCACACCACCTGCGCACAGAGCTCCCCGGACGAAATTGACGAATTCGTCTACGGCCACAACGCCGCCCGTGCCGCCGTGGGGCTGGGCCCGGTGTCGTGGGACGATCAAGTGGCGGCCTATGCTCAAAACTACGCCAACGAGCAGGTCGGAGACTGTCGGACGTTGGTCCACTCCGGCGGCCCCTACGGCGAGAACCTCTACATGGGGCCTGCCGGGGGCGACTGGACGGCCAAAAGCGCCGTGGATTTGTGGGTCGGGGAGCAGCAGTACTACCACTACGACAGCAACACCTGTGACGAGGGGGAACAGTGTGGGCACTACACCCAGGTCGTTTGGGCGGACTCGACCAGCATCGGCTGCGCCCGCGTCGTGTGCGACAACGGCAACGTCTTCATCATCTGCAGCTATAACCCTCGGGGCAACATCATTGGCCAGAAGCCTTACCCATGATCTGCTACTCCCCTCTTCATCATGGCAGCTATAATTAATTTATCTTGAATTATCATTTTTGTATTCCTTCTGTTTTAATTACACATACTTGCATGCATGCTCTTACGTACCCTGCATGTATGATGTACGTAAGTGCATGCATGATTCTGGTGCAATAACTCGCACGATCTCTGTTGTATTTTCTGTATCGTGTTTTCCCAATATGATGCTAAATACATGTTTTTTTTTCTTTAAACCTTCTTTAGCTGATGTACAATTCATTGTTAGAAGATTGAGCCCTACGTACTGATATGGAAGACTAGAATACATGAGGGAGATGAAAGATAAATATATGCAAATCTGTGAATTTATGTAGTAATCTAACTTAATTTGGTTTGATATGGTCAACAAGCACTTGGGCGCAAATGCACAGTGACAAAAGAAACCGCCAGTTGACAAGTCCGTCTTCTGGTCATCAAATTAAGATTCCATCAACAATGAAAGTCACGACGAAATCATCACGACAAATACAGTGCAAGAAAGAAAGTTCATGTAATTCATTCTGTCATCATCACCATTCATTCATACTCTCTCTCTCTCTCTAAAGTCCCGAGATTTTTTTTTACCTGTCCAAAAGTCGACGAAGCCAATCAATTCTATACATTGACTTTGACCAGTCAACAAATTGACTTACATAAGCGGAAGACTAATTTATAACATTCTATTACAATATGCAGAAGTTATTTATACCATATTTAATAACTTGTGAGTTAGGGCCTACGTCTATACAATAATGAACCCTATATCTATGTGCATGTTACCCATCAGAGGAGCCACCAACCGTCTCATCATGGACAAAGCCCAATGAGATAAACTCAATACGTAGGGTCACCCATAACAATAAACAATATGAATCATATCAATAACAATAATCATATGCATAATGATAAGTAATATCAATATTATCCTATCAATGCAATCTTAATTATCAATATGCATTATCCATCAGCCATAAGGATTAATTGGATGGAATCAACAATCCTATCATCCCTTATCGTCAACCGTATTGGTTGGCAATAACAATTCCATTATCAATATCGTCAATCATATGTGTTGCAATCAATTATTTTAATACTTATTAAATCTTTACTTTATTTTACTTTACTTCAACCATAAGGTTACAATTATCTTATTATTTTGACTTCAACCATGAAGGTTGCTTCAACCACGATGACTGCTCTATACTTCACCCACAAGGGTTGCTTCAACCACAAAGGCTGTTTCAATACTTCAACCACGATGGTTGCTTCAATCATAAAGGCCGCTCAATACTTCAACCATGAGATCTGCTTCAACTACAAGGTCTGCTTCAACCATATAGGCTGCTTTGATAGCTCTCCCGATTTTAGGTATCTTTCATCTTTTATCTTGATTAACTTATGATGTCTATCTTTACTTTCAATTAAAGTTTCTTTTCAATTTTAGATGCACAAGACATCAATCAATATATCATAATAATATGATCAGATATAACCAATAGCACAATAATACTTTAATAATTTAAAAATGCCCTTTCCGAACTTCAGAACACGGGCCGGGTGGAATAGAACCCGGGTCGGATCGACCTCTAATTTTCCAAACTCATTCCATGTCCAACTCGAGTCAGGTCTGTCATAACTCGGATCGAGTCACTTTGATTCTTTGATCCGATATCATCTTCATCACGGAACTCGGGCCGAGCAAATCGGAATCCGATCCAGATTCTTAATAACTTTTTCATGTCGTGCTCGAGTTATAGAACCCGGGCCGCGCACCTTGCAACCCGAGCCGTGTTCTTATGAACTCGATTCGTATCAATTCGATCGTCACCTAGATTCCAAAAAATTCGGGCTGGGCCGAGTTCTATCATCATCGAGAAGTCATCTTTTTAGCATACTTCCGACCCTATGTTCTATGCAATTATTCATGCAATTTAATTTACAATTCATCCATACAATTGTCAATACTTAGGTCAAGGGTCCAGAGGGCTCATGTCGTGAAAAATCGACGTCATGGGGATCCCCCTACGTACATTAAGTTGGTTGAAAAATTAACTATCTTCATGTTATCTGTGGACAGTATGTACGTCATGACTTTGACCGACAATTCCTTCCTATTGACGTTCAGAAATCTTCGACTACCACTTGAATTTTGTTCTCCTCTCAGGTGCCTCAATTTGTGAGAAAATGGAGAAATAGGGGCTATTGTGTAGAATTTTTGTGGAGGCACGTCATACTTTCTAGCCACCCTTTAAGTCTTATTTATAGCTCTCAACTAGAGTTTTTTTTACTCCTATTGAACCTTGGGTCATTTCTCCATCAATCATGATCATCCATCATTATTTATCATCTCTTAAATATTCAGATTTAATTAAATCCGAATTTCACTAATTATTCCATAATCATACCATAAAAAATCTATCTCTACCATAAAAAAATCTCTCTCTACTCAAATTCCTCCATAACTTCTCTCAATCAAATTCAATCTCCATCTTGTATCAATAACTTATGTTAACCAAACTATACCTGTCACACCCAACTTCGTGACTGAGATCTAATCATAATTATTATCTTTTTTAATTATGTTTAGCAATTATATAAATAAAATCAATAAAACTTCCTCCCTTACTTATCTTGTGTTATTTGTCAATACACACAAAAGATGCTTATATATTCATCAAAGTTGAATAAAAAGTTATAAGACATCACATTCACATATTATCACTATTATTTCACAAACCATTTCATATTTAACACACCACAGGATCAAGTTTCATACAACCTTACAAAATAATTCTAATAAACTTTACTACAACTCTCGAGTTTATTTATTACATGCATGCTTTTTAAAAAAATGAAAGTGAAGGGAAAATAAAAGTGTTCCAACGGCTCGACCTCTTCTATATACATCAAAGGCAAGCTTCGAATCAATTCAACTCGATAATTTATGAGTATCTGAAAAATTCAACATGGGTACTATGAGCAACAATCATTTTCTCAATGAGTGAAATAAAAGTACAACATAGTGGAACAATACGAGTGCATATAACATTTAAATATCATATTTCTTTCATATGAGAAAACATTTAAAGCATAACTCATATCACATAACTTTTCAAATCATATGAATTTTTACATAAATATAAATTATTCAAAATATCATCATATTCACAGTTAAACTTCACACATGTGTCATTGCACATACTCATCATGAGTCAATAAGTATCCCTCTATGATGTGTCATACAGTTAAGCATGACTTCATTATCAAGAGTGTTAGATACGCAGAGCAAATCATGGGTCAATACGTATCCCTCTATGATTGTGTGTCACATAGTTAAGCAGAGCTTCATAATCAAGAATCTCAGATATGCAGAGCAAATTATGGGTCAATACGTATCCCAATAATGATTGTGTGTCACCCAATCATGATTCTCAGATACGCAGAGCAAACATGGGTCAATACGTGCATGCAGAGCAGCCCCCAAAGGACAAAGACACTCGATATACACCTCAAAGACTTCATGTATATCGAATGCGGTCCCAAAGACATTTTTTAAATAACATGACTAATGAACACACGGAGTTTAACAATATCAAAATATACATGTCATAATCTCATATCATTATCAAATAAAACTTATTTTAACTTCACAAACATTGTTCTCTGAAAATATTTTCATGTAAGAGGTTGTTCCATCTCATACAAAATCATTGAAATATATCATAAATATTTTTCATAGCTCAAGCTATGTTTCAATAATAATAATACTAATAATATTTGTTTGAGATAATATCATAAATAAAAGAACTAACATATAATATTTTGCTATGTTCTAAATTTACCCACTCACCTTGTCCTTTATCCTTCAAGGTGGTATTAGATTTCCTCTCTTTCACTTGCAACTTGATGTTTTTCTACAAGCAATAATGCTTTCTTACTTCCCAATTACTAATAATAGCAATATGCAATGCATGCTCATGCACGAATACTTGTTCACCTTAAAATGCATATAATCCCTTCTAATAAATATGTCTAACTTTAAATATTTATGTTTATAAGCTATTTCACACTTGAGACTTTTCAATTCTCCAAAGCATAACTAGGTACTGTCTTAGAATTTCAGATTGAGTGACTCTCAATAAATTCTCTAATCAAATCCGTTTTATATGATTCTTATGGTCATGGAAAGCTAACTTCAAGAGGGATGCAACATCAAAATTTCAGGATTTATGAAGAACGACTCACGAAGATATGATCATATGAAGGTCAGTTTCGGATTCGCAGATTCACCTTAATCCAGTAAACTTGTCGAATTTCCTCAGGCTGTTCGGCAATGAATATGATCTTGGAAATTATTTGACTTGCAGATAATAAGAATAAATGATTTACATATTTTTTTTCAGAATTTTAACATGTCATATGGCGGTTTGGAAAAATAGACATCTATAATAACTTAATATGCTAATTATATGCATGATTACCTACAAATGATGTTTGCGGAGCACGTCTGTGACAATACATTTATTTAATCTTTTTATTTCTTCTTTTTTCTCTAATTTTCGGAATTATTTAATTCTATAATAATTTATCATCTGATTTTTGGATTAAAATAATAATAAATATTATTTTAATGGCTGAAATATTTCTAAGTCATAAAACTCTCAATCCTATTCTATTTGAGAGTCCTATATCCATTAAATATTTTTTAGACCTCAAATCAAATTGAAATCCCTAATCTCATTCTAATTATGATTTCTACTCTTAATAAGATTTAATCTTTCTTTCTTTTTTTTTTCTTTTCTAATCATACCTTTCATCCTACTTAACTTCTAATTCCTTCTTCAAGTAGGAGTACTTTTTTCTTCTATTCATATTCCTTTTTCAATTATATTCCTATTTCTTCTCAAATTCCCCTTTTGAGTTTTGATCATTTTCAATTAATCAAGAATTATAATTAACTTATAAAATTGCTATATTGCCCTTCATGAATTCTTGGGGTGTTACACACACACAATCTCTCTCTCTCTGATATATATAATATATATACATAATCTTATAAAGGCTTCAGCCCCACCTCCCCTTTCTCTATTCTATTTTTTTATTTTCATTAATTTGACTGAATCCACTAGTTAACACAATTAGGCACCCTTAGGTACATATTTTTTTTGTCAAAAGTATTAAGTAAACATTTTGACCGAGTCTTTTAAAAAAATAACTTTTAGAAGTTTAAGCGCAAAACATTATAAACCAATGTTGTTTAAAAACCTCGATCCGGCCACCGACTTGTATATATTGAAGGTTAAACTGATCAAACCAAACCGAATAAGTTAAAAAAAAGAAAATATGTTAAACAATTTTTTTCTCGTTTCTTAGTGCCTTATAAGATGCATAACAAATAAAATAAAATAGTTTAAAAGTAAAATAGTATAATAAAGTAAGTATCAATTAAGAAGTTATTAAATAAAAGATGAGAATTTTTTGTAATTATAAAAAAAGAATATCAATGTTATGAGATGAGGAATGAAAAAAAAGTTTGGAAGATAAATTTCAAACAAATATATATAAATATGTGTAAGTAATGTATCTTAAAAAAATTTAATTTTTTTGTGTAGATTATTTTTCCCATCATGACTTGATCAGGTCACTCAATGTGGGGGTGGGGGTGGGGGAGGGGGGGTTTGAAGTGACCCACGGGTCTTTTTGAAGGCCAGACACTAGTTCGACTGGTCTGATTGATCGGGCCGGATCGAATTTAAATACTGTCATATACCTATAGAGCATAGAGTATTATGGATGAGGCATGGCACTACAAGAAAATTGCCTGTTATAGACGGTTCGAATGGTCGGTAAAATGTTATTTCCGACGGTTCTTTCCGAACCGTCGATATTACATATGATCTAGCTGACGGTCGCGGCCGTCGAACGTTGAGTATCGACGGCACGAACCATCGATAATATCGACGGTTTAAATCATCGATAGTATCGATGGTTCATGCCGTCGATATTTATCGGCGGCTTGAATCGTCGATATCTATCGGCGGCTTGAACCGTCGATACTATCGATGGTTTTGACCGTCAATATATATCGGCGGCTTCAACCGTCGATAGTATCGACGGTTTAAACCGTCGACAAACTTGTGTCGACGGTTTTACTCGTCGACTTCATAATTAATTTTTGACGGCTACGACCGTCGATAATGCGGCACGGACGGTTATAACCATCGGTAAGTATCAAAAAATTTGTTGTTGACATTACAATATTTCAGCTATTTTCGACGGTCAGGACGTCGGAAACAAAAAAAATAAAAAAAATGCTGAATTTTAAATGTCCGAACAGATAATACAACACATATAATTCACATAATGTCCAAACCATCACAGATAATTCACATCACAGATACTATCCAAACATGAAATAAATCAAACATCACATAATCCAAACATCACATAATCCAACAAAATGTAACTATCGAAACATCACATAATTCCAAACAAATTGAAGTATTGGTGAAGCCATTCCAAACGTCACGGTGAAGATATGAAGAGCTGAAGTTATGAAGTCTTGGTCGCAAAACAACTCGAACATCACTGCACAATAGAGATTTCAGAAAGTTATAACATATGAAAATGAAAAAAAAAATATGAATTCGGATTTGAAATATAATGAAGAGTAAAATCTAAAGTGCATATATATAGAGAGATAATGTAAATAAAATATAAAAACATATGATTCAAAGTTATATCAGGTACATTCACAATCCATAAAAAATCTTAAACAACACAATCTGACATCAACATAATTTGATAAATTCAATCAAAGATGCGTAAACTAACAAGCTAACGCATTAGATTTAATGACATAAAATGAACTCACACTTATTGTACGTAAATATTATATTCAAGGACAATAATTTGTGATATAACTTGTTAAATATAATTTAATAAACATGCATAAAAGAATGGTTGTCAGGTCTGCATAAAAGAATTGCTCTCCAGTGTTACATAATTGGTTAAATATTGGTTGTAGCTGGACTGCAAGAGATTCGTGCTTACTACAGCAAGATTTTTATAATTGCCTTTAAGAGAAGCGATAGATGCATAAATTGAAAGTTCAGGAACCCTTGACCTCCACATAAAACAAGAGTTTAAATGTCTGGTTGTTGGTATGTGTGCATGCAGTGATCAGGAAGTATATTGAAGTTCATGGCCAATCAGGAAAAAATAGGGAACATAAACTACAAGTAAATTTATGCAGCAAGTAAATTTCTATTATATTTATTTATACTGAGTACTGACATTTATATGATCCAGCTGTCTGCACTCTATTTCCGGTGAAAACTTTAAAACTCTATAGATCTAACTAAAAGGGATAAAGAGTAAAATCTAAGTTAGTACCCATATTGATGTCAAAGTGCATATGAATCTAATGAGTATAATGAATCTACAGATTAAAGCAAATTCCAAAAACATTAAGTATAATGAATCTACCTCGGCGTCGTCATCGTTCAATTCGCCACGCATAAATGCACGCATCATTTTCTTCATTTTAGTCCTGTTACGTCGTTCACGTTCTTCGAATTCCTTTCTGACCTCTTCCCTAATCGTCTTGGTCACCTGATCCATAATTTCTTGCATACAAGAAGGAGATGAACCTGAAGTAGTTCGTCGACCATATCCAATATCTGTGTCACTCACAGAAGATCCGAGGCCGTAAATGCGACCCTTCTTCACGCCGACGTGGTCCGTCCAAAGTTGTCTTTGAGTCAACGGTGTGGTCCCCTCCTGCGTGGCTTGCGTAATATGATCAACTTCTTTTATTTTATAAGACTCCTGAAATATAAAGAAACTACAAAGAACCGACAATTATAATTAACTATAAACGACGAGTAGGTGATCAACTTCAAAGTTTTATTAATTAACTATTAACTTGCAATTTAGAAAAAATAAAGGCACAAAAATTTACATACATATGTCTCCCGGGCATAATCCGAAATCCATTCTTTGTTCTTTTTCTGATGAGTTCGGAGAAAAATTTCGTCATGAGTAGGTGGTCTACCCGTCTCTTCTCCTGCAATGAGATAATCTTTTAAAAATTGTAACTTAAAGTATAATATTTTCTCGACACTGTATTGAAAGACCTTACCATTTTCTTAGCAATCATGCTCGTGGATACACATCCGCCCGAATGCAAGCACGCTCCCTGGTCGGACTCTCGACTGATTTTTGCTTTTTCTCATTTCAATTTGTACTCCTCGGTGGACCACTTTCCTAGCAAATCGATCCAAACGGCCTCGAGGATCCAATTGGGTCATTCTTCGTCAGCTCGAGCTTCCAAAAGCATCGCAGACAATCTCTTCGAGCACCGAGAGTTAAAAGCCTTCCACATTTTTCTGTATTCTCGGACTCCCACCACACATCAGCCTGCATGTGTTTAAAAATAATTAATGTATTACGATGATAAATTTTAATGATCATGTTGGCTTCCCTCCATGTAAGCCATGCTTCAATATACCTATGTCGCAACACTTTAGTAACTGCCGCAGCCGCGGATTTCGACGGTACAAACCTGGAAGGACACAAAATTATAAAATGTCATGGCTGAATCACAAAATGAATAAGGATTCGAAATATATAAAATAACACTTACGCTAAATTCCCATCTGGCTGCACGTGTGCTTTGTAAACACGATTTGACGAAGCCTGGTCTGAGCCTTCCACGGAACAACGAGCTCTGACGGGTTCTTGTGGCAATTGTGTCTCCAAGTCCGCAATACCAGCGTGAGAGGAAGGACCCGGCGGAGGAGAAGAACGTTCTATTATGTGAATGCCCGTGGCTGATTTAGGAGCCGACGGAAGAGAAGAATGCTCTGTTATGCGAATGCCCGTGACTGATCTAGGAGCCAACGGAGTACTGAGAGCCCTAGGGACGACCGACTCCTTTCCTTTATTTTTACTTTTACCAAATCGATACATTTGCATAATACAAAATTTATTTTAAGTCAAATTCACAATTGATAAAAAATTCAAATGTCACAACGTCTCGACCTGACTATGTTCGGCTACGTCTTGTGTTGCATCTTGAGGAACAGAATTGTACGTATTATTGGAGAACCAATTCCTAATATCCGAAGGCACTTATAAAAAATAAACAAATTAATTCGAATAAGCTTATGCGTAATTTTTTTTTATTATTATTTCAAACATTCACGAGATGGTAGCGAATATAAGAATGCATCGTCCTCGTCAGGCATCCGTCGATCCGATTGTTTGTCCACATGCATCGCTAACGCATCAAACAAACTATTGTGAGATGATAATTTGAATAAGCCGTTATGATACAACATGAAAATGAATCGTAAATGAACAATCCATAAGATGACAACAGTCTTCATAAAAGATCCTAGACGTAAAATAAAAATATAACATGATCGTGATATTAAGGAATAATACCATTACTCATCATCTGAGTTACCACATGACTGGTACCCATCATCATCATCAGAAGTCGACGTAGTTTCAAATTCATCTTCGTCCGAGCCGTTTTCATCATTTTGTATGTCGACGTTATCGAAGTCTTCAAATACGTGTTCCGAATCCTGTAGATCGTCGACTAATTCGGTGTCGACAATAGAGGCCACATCAGTATGCGAGTCATCTTGATAGGCACATTGCAATGCACCATCAACTTCTATCATGCTTCTTGCCTTCGTCTTTATTATAACCCACCATTGTGCTTTGTCCCTGGTCTTCTCCGGATATGGCACATAACATACTTGTCTTGTAGAAGACGGAATAATGAAATGATCAAAACGATCATAACGCCGATTGTGACGTATTTCAACTATTTTCAAATCTTTGTGAACTCGCATCCCTCTCCTTTCCTTTGGATCAAACCAATTACACTCAAATAATGTGACTTTATTACCTCCAGTGTATTGCAACTGAATAATGTCTTTGAGAACACCGTAGTAGTCATGCTCATTTTCACCGTCCGTGGATCCCACGACACATACTCCACTGTTCACGGTTTTCTTCCCGATCGACCAAGTTTCAGTGTGAAACTTATAACCATTCACAAAATACACGACCAATTTTTAACCTCTCGAGCCGGTCCCCATGCCAAATTATGGAGATCAGACGCCGTGCCGGTACTGAGAACCTAATATGAAAATGAATGATTAGAGTATACGCTAAAGACGTCAAATTGTTTAGAATATTGTAAGAATTACCTGTTCCTTAAACCACGGTACGAAGTCATTCTCGATTCTATCTTGTACATGTTGTTCATGGACATTGTAGTATTGCAAGAAAGCACTACATACAAAGTGATGACTAAATCAAAATGTTGTTTGGGAAGACATTAAAGAGAAGAACGCATGGATATTAAACTTAATGTAGCCTTGCACCTCCTGCGTGTTTAGGAGGACATGCTTCGTGACAGACTTGAATTCTGCATCACTTAGCCATTTACTCCTTGGCTTCCCAAAATGTCATCCTAACTGATTGAAGAGCGACAAAGATGCCACATCAGACTGTTCTTCTGGAATTTCATCATTTCGATGGACTCTGGTCCTCGCACACTTAACATAAGACTCGAAGTAGTAAGAACAGAAGTACGAAATCTCCTTAATCATATACGTTTCACATATAGATCAAAAGGATACATCCACCTATATTGTACTGGTCCATCTACCCTTGCCTCATATGGCAGATGAATAGGTAAGTGCTCCATGGAATCAAAGAATCCCGGTGGAAATATTCGTTCCAACTTACATAATATTATCGGAATATTACGTTCCAATTGGGTCATATTTTCCACCGTTAATGTTGTAGAACATAATTCTTTGAAGAATTGACTCAACTCCGTTATCGGCTTCCAAATCTTGTCCGGGAGTGAAGAAAAAGCAATAGGAAGCAAAGTTTTCATGAATATGTGACAGTCGTGACTTCTCATGCCAAACAAACGCAAGTTATTTATGTCAACACATCGAGTCAGATTTGATGCATAACCATCCGACGTTCTCAGCTCTTGGATCCAGCGGCACACTTGAGTCTTCTGCTCCTTAGTGAAAACATAACTTGCCTTTGGTTTAGATAATCTATCGTTAGGTAAAGTCACTAAGTGCAACTCTGGCCTTCGACAGTACTCCTTCAAATCTAGTCTCGCCTTTAGGTTGTCCTTTGTTTTGCCCTTAATGTCCATTACGGTGTTGAATACATTTTCAAACACATTTCTCTCAATGTGCATGACGTCCAAATTATGACGTATCAAACAATCAGACCAATAAGGTAAATCCCAAAATATACTTCGTTTGGTCCAGTTATGACAAACACCATACTCATTGTATGTGACATTTGGGTCGTCGACAATTCTGCATAAAGCATTGACAATGCGACGTAATTGAGCTCCTGAGCGTCTGACCGGAGCCATGTCTTGTACAACCCTATTTCGTCGAAATGCATTTCGGTTATTTCTGTACAGTTGATCAGCTGTAAGAAACTGTCTATGGCAATCAAACCAACTATTTTTACCCTCATTTCTCAAAGTGAACGCATCGGAGTGTTCCATGCAACATGGACAAGCTAATTTCCCTGCGATCATCCAACCAGACAACATCCCGTAAGCAGGAAAGTCATTAATGGTCCACAATAAGGTAGCTTTCAATGTGAAATTTTATTTGGTCGACACATCATAAGCGACGACACCATCCCACAGTTCTTTTAGCTCGTCTATTAGAGACTGTAAATACACATCTATCCTCTGTTTAGGACTCTGAGGATCAGGAATAATGCATGTCAAAAATATATAAGGTGCGGACATACAAATCCCATGTGGCAAATTATAAAGTGTTATTATGACCGACCAACATGAATAAGGAACTGAAGTCTAACCATATGATGTAAAATCATCCGCGCATAATCCGAGCCTTATGTTCCTCGAGTCCCTAGCAAAATCAGGATGCTTACGATCAAAATATTTTCACGCTTCACCATCCGATGGGTGAAGCATGACACCTTCAGAAGTATTATACTGTGCATGCTACTTCATTTGCGACGCTGATCCTATAGACGAGTATAGTCTTTTAAACCTTGGAATAAGAGGTAAATAATGCATTCTTTTCATAGCGACTTGAGACTTGTTAGTCACTCTATATCGTTCGGTCTCACAAAATTTGCATTCATTTAAATTGATGTCCTCACCATAATATAACATACAACCATCACGACAATAATCTATTTTAGTTGAGCCAAGACCAAGTTTACTGATCAATCTTTTTGTCCTATAAAAATTTTCAGGAATACGAGCCCCAGTTGGTGTGACCTCTTTTAAAATATCTAGAAATGCATCAAAACATGCTTGTGAAATATTGTGGTCGACTTTCAGATTCAACAATCTAACAGCAAGTGATAATTCTGAATGACTTTCACACCCATGCCATAAGGGTTGGCTCGATACGTTTAGTAAGTCATAAAAATCTCTTGCTTCTGAATTTGGTGCATCTTCATTCTGCTCAAATCTAATATTGCCATACTCAATTGCAGCTGCGACATAAACTAACTGTTCATATTGCGAAGTAAATGTTGGTTCATGATCGACAAAATAAAGACCTGGATTTGGGACGCTCGTCGAAGGCGATCCTTCGCCTAAATCATTCCATTGCCAATAATTGGGTTTGAAACCCTTTCTATATAAGTGAACTTTGACAGTATCTATCATCTGTAACTTTGTGCTAGCACATTTCAAACAAGGAAACCTAATTGTTCCCTCCCGCTGATATTGTAAAGATTGACAAGCCACAGTAACATAATATTCAACGCCATCTATGAGTTCAAGTATGACATAATGTTTGCATTATTTGCAAATCATAAAAAATTTCAGTGATACAACTTTTACGTCATGCATGTATAAGGAAAGAAAAAAGGTTTATGAAACAACTGTCATGAATTGTATTATCAGTACTGTTGGAGGAGCAATGCCCAACAGGTGTACTGCTGACCTATAATTTATCTTAATTATTAGAACACAACCAGACATGAAATATATAGTTAACCTGAATGACCACATTACCATTAATAAATTCTGCATCTTTGAGGAAGAACATATTGATAACTATTATTCTACAGTAATGCATCAGAGACAACAAATCTAGTCACTTCTTAATAGAAACTCAGTTGGTGGCTTCACCTCAGTGGAACAGATCATTTTGGATTGACAAAGAAAGATATTTGAGAGAAAAACAACTTTTCAAGAAAAAATATATATTTCAATCTGCAGATTGTTTCAATAACTCGATCCCAAATATGTCAGAATGTCGTATTACACCTCTTTTGATCACTTCAGAAATTTTCAACTCGGAATTAGTTGAACCCAGATAATTCTTTTAGCAACTTCTAAGTTTCGCTCATAAATTCTTTTTTTCTGAATTTGCACAGGAGAAAAGGAAAATTGTAGTGTAATTAGGTAATTCTACCATGCGATTCATGAATTCAGTAGGATATGGAAAGAAATTCAAGTTGAAAGAACATTTATCCCTTTTCTGACACTTCAATATTACTCTAATACTCTTTACCTTTATTTTCATGGAGAGATAAAAAGGATGATGCAACAAGTTTCTTTTTTACCACCCAAAGGAAATAGAAGAACAAGAAATTGGGTATTGGCTCTTCACAAAGCATACCGATAGTCGATAGAACTTGAAGAATTATCTGGACTAATCAGAGCTAAATGACTGGTTAGATAGAGCAACATAATTAAGATAATTATTAATGGTGTCGACAATCCTATCAGGAAAGTAAATGTAATGCATACATACATTAACATGATACATATATGTTTTGTTTCTGGTGTCACTGTAGTTTGCAAGAAGCATTCTGAGTTCATCATGCTGTTTCAATATTATCTTAATAGCAAAGAGGTAAGAAGATAATGTTTGCTTATAGCCCGTTTGTGCATTTAAAAACAATAATTTGTTTATGCATATGAAAGGGCCATCATGATACTCTCACTTCTTACGAGTCCCATTAACTTTTTTTTTTCAAATATTAAAGGACATCATATTAGGTACACAGGTGATTATGCATTTTGCTAAGTCGTGGGTCACTAAACAATTTTTTAGTGTGCTCTCACAATCTTTTTAATTATCATGAGCAAGCAAGCACGTCAGGCGTAGAGACCCCATTCCGAATTATATCTTTTAGAACTTTGAGAATTCATGGGTTCTACTCAAATTAAATAAATAAATATCCAACACTGACAATATATAGAGAGGAATATTAGAATGGAAGATTAGAATGGAAGAACTCACCAGGCGAAAGAGCAATATGTATAGAGTAATAAGCTAGATCTTGCTGTTCCAAGAATATTACTCTTCCCTAGAATTGTGTACAGTCTGCAAAACACAAGCCAGAAATAGAATATTACTATTCTATTGAAATCGATGAATAACTTGTATTCCACGTAAAATGAAGAATACGATAACTCACAAAACATGCTCTCGATAGGATTAAACATCCATCGTGATTCTTGTAGTCTTTTTTATATGTTATCCTTAATCCCATCACTATTTAGTGATATTCCGATGAATAACTACATATTCTACCGTGTATTCCACAATCAAGTGTCCTTAGGTGCAAAGTTAAGGACTATTCTTCAGATGGCTTAGCATTAGCCACAATTAGCGACAACTTGACCAATATTTTTTTTATTGCATGTGTTGAATGTTATTATGTGTACCACATTCTTTTATTCTAAATATATGGCATCAATTTTGATTCACTCTTCTTATTTCTTGTACAGAGACAATTAAGTGCATGCAAGATCATGCAACGTTTGTACTTTAGTATTTTAGTTAAGTGCCGTGGTGTCGTTGACAACCTTAATTAACTAAATAGGTTTTTGCAGAGATGTAACAAATTATTAATGGACGGCATGATGTGCAATAACATGTTTTTTTTTGTCGAGATCCATCGATATTTAAAATTTTTAACATCCGATTAATTTAGTATTTGGATGAGAGCATTATGAATAAATCACGATCAAAATGATGACTCTAAAATCGAATATAAAACTAATAGCATCTAACAATCTTAGAAGACAATTCTATTATCTAATTGTGCCAAACTTATATGTACACGACACCTTAGAAACATCATTCCCAATTTTTCATGGCACCAAAATTAGAATGTTAATCATTGACGCATTTTTCTAAAAAAATAAAAATTGATGAAAAGATGTACGGGGTCTTACATTATTTGTGGGTGCATAACACAAGTAAAAAAAGACAAATAATGGACCATGATTTAAACACTAGACTGCAAAATATTATTGCCTTTGTACAATTTTTCCTATTAACTGAAATACCTTTCCTTGATATTTCTTTTTTTACTCCCCAAGAGAAATGTTATTGAAAAATGTTCTTTCCTTTGGAATAAACACAGTTTAACTTTCACGATCAATCAACATGTCCTTCATTTATGCCATTCAAATGAAGTGATAGTTGTCTGGAGAGACATTCAAATTGCAAACAGGCTTATTGATCGCCGGATCTGGCCGCCGCGCGCGGAGGGCGGATGGATCTGGCCGCCGCACGGAGGGCGGTCGGATCTGGCCGCCACGCGCGGAGGGCGGCCGGATCTGGCCGCCGGAGAGAGCAAGGATGGCGGGGAACGAAGCCTACCTGCGTCGGAGATTGCAGTCGGCGGCGACCTGGCGGCGGAAGCTTTGGGCGGCGGCAAGGGAAGGCAATGCACACGCGGGAGGTGGCCGACGGCCGGACGAAATGCGGACGAAACGGTGGCCGGACGAAATGCGGACGATGACACAAGCGGGATCGAAAACAAACAAAGTGAGAGTGGGGTCGGGCATTTATATAGCCACTTTCCGACGGTCGTAACTGTTGCAACATAGGTAAATATAATATAATATTAATTAGAGTTTCGACGGCTCGAACCCGCTGGAAAAACCGTCGAAACTTTCGACGGTTCTTTAAACCATCGAAACTATCGACGGTTTTAGCCGTCGATATATATAATAATAAATTTCCAACTGAACAGAGTTACGTAAATTATAAATTTCTATTTTCGATGGTTAAGATCGTCGAAAATAATTAAGGTAGAATATTTTAGTTAATTAAAATCTCATAACGTTTCGATGGGTATGACCGCCGAAATATCGACGGTTGCGTCGAACGTCACAAATTTCGACGGCCAAACCGTCGAAAATTTAAATAATAATACGGGACCAACGTTGAAATATTTTGATGGTTCAGACCGCTGGAAGTTTCGACGGGTAGGTAAACCGTCGAAACTTTCTACCGTCGAAACTTTCGACGGTCTGAACCGTCGAAGTGCCATTATTTTCAACGGAAGCTTTCGACGAATACTGGACCATCGAAAGTTTAGACGGCTAGAACTGTCGAAAAATACCCGACGATAATTTCGACGGTTTAGAAGATCCGCCGGAAAAATCATCGGTATTTCAGACGGATATCGGACCATCGAAAATCCGAATTTTTCTTGTAGTGTGCCTTGCATTAACATGCATAAGTTATAAGAGAGATACTGTGTATATATTAGAATATATCATTTACCAGGTGTGGCGTATTTTGACAAAATCGTGCGAGCCAAGGTTCAGAAGTTATTTTTGGAGGTTCAGAAATAGGATGGATTGAGTTGTCTTCTTCTCCAGCAATTGTCAACTGATTAACAAGATGAGTTAGAATTGGAATCCCAATGTTGAAGTGCTTACGAGAACACACACCTGTCTCTAATGCCCTCCTCCATATATTGGTTCTCCAAGTCCACATAGGGGTAACACAATATTCATTTGTTGAATTAATATCATGAAATACACGTGCATTTGAATAACGAGCATTTTTTGTCCGACGATGAAGAATGTACTTATTCAATAATCTGATCATCCTTTTTTCATTAAGAATTAGCATAATATGAGCACAAAATATCCCATCTTGTTCAAATTTTCGACATGAACAACTTACACAAATACTTGGCACATTAGTATATTGTACTTTTATCCTTTCATTATCTTCAGAGCCAGCTTCATATACAGAGTACACTTCTTTTCCATTGTAATATGATATTTTCCTTGACCAAAATTTTAAAAACTCTTTGAACTCATTTTGTATTAATAGGAACAATTTTTTTGTGTACATTTCAGCAACATATTTTTTCAAAGGGCTAGTTGGAATATTTTTAGAGTTAAAATTTTTGAAATCTTCTCGTTCCTCAGCCTCACAACGAGATGCTAGTGCTTGGTCATATTGGAGAACAAACTCAGACAACGATGTATTCAAATTTACAAAATCATCAAAGAACGCATTAATATTTTCGGATCTTTGTGTGGTTCTCATTCCTGCAAAGAAAACATCAATCAAATACACAAGGACCCAATGACGATGCTTTGCATACATGCTTGCTAACCACTGACTGTCTGCAATGTCATATTTTTGTTTCAATTGACTCCACTTCTCTTCAAATTCTTCAACATTTGCTGATTTATATATCCACTTGTCAAATTCCTTTTTGAAATTGTCTCGTGAATATAAGTCTCAAAGATGAGATATGGCATTCTTTCGAATATGCCAAATACAAAATCTATGTCGTGTATTTGGAAATACTTTGTGAATAGCATTACCCATTATAATATCTTGTTCAGTGATAATGGCCATGGGATGCTTTGCACACATGCACCTAAGAAATGTTTCAAATAGCCAAATAAATGTTTCTTTTGTTTCATCAGCTAATAGTGCACATTCAAATAATGTCGATTGCCTGTGGTGATTCACTTCGGTGAAAGGTGCAAATGGCACATGAAATTTATTAGTTTTGTAAGTTGTATGAAAAATAATAATATCACCAAAGGTCATATAGAATCTCTTGCTCTACTGTCAGCCCAAAAGAAGCTTCTTGCTGTGTAAGTCTCTTGCTCTACTATAGCAACATGCGGACTTTTGATGGAGTGGCTAAAGAATGTGTGTGCTCTTCGACAAATGATTTTACTTTCCACTTAGAATCATTATTTAAATCAATTGTCAAGTGTGCTTTACAACCGTCTCGAACATCACTTCTTCGCTTCACTTCTCTTCCCATGTTTCGCTTGTCATTAAGATTCTTATATCTTTGTTTAGAACAAACAAGTCTTCTTCTTATGACTTGGTTGTTTTTTCTTGACTTCATCGAATAATCTTTTCGTATTGAGAAACCAACTACTTTAGCATATAGATTGTAGTATGTATATGCATCATTTTCTGTATCAAATATCATCCCAAGATATGACTTATTAATTTTATAAGACTTTTCTTGCACCTCATCAACTTGCATATGTTCAATTGCAATTTCCTCGACATTTTACAAGCTGTAGTAAGGGAAAAAAATCCAAAAAATTACAGCAAGCTTGAATAAATTGTAACAACTAGAATGATCAGTGCATACATATACCTTTCTTGTGTGATTTATAGTTCCTCTATGCCTCGATCTTCGTATTGTGTATTACTTTCAGTTGTATCCATGACTTACTAGAAAGGATGGTCATATATACTTAAGTCACTTATTATTACTTGTACTTAAGGAATACAAATGAAATCAAAAGAAGAAGGATCATATAAGCATTATAAATATTTGATGTAATTACTGAAACTGAACTAAATAGAAAATGTATGAAGTACAAAAAGTATTAACACTACCATGCTGCCTTACACTGCTCACCCCCTTATCAGTTGTTAATTATGTCATTCAGTAGTCACACAATGTTATAAAAAATTACAACAAGCTAAACTATTGCCAGCCCAAAAAATTAGGAGAATGTAACTATTGTAATGATGTTATTAAACAAAAAGAATGAATTATCTCTAACATAAATTATAAAAGAAGAATGTAATTGTTTTAATCCATAAAGAAATCAAACCTAAAGGAGAAGGCTCACTAGGCAGATCCAGCGAGAAGGAGAAAAAGGGCACCAACCAACCAGCAATCATATGCTTAGTGTGGACCAAGCTGCAGGAAAAGAGAAGTTAGGGAATCCAACCAGTGAGAAAGAGGAAAAAGGGGCACGAACCTGCGATCATCCGTAGCTGTACAGGTACCAACTAGCGATCATCCAAGTAGAATGAGAAAAAGGCAAATGAACATACATCAAAAAGAGCATCAGAGCAGGGCGGACGAGCAAAGGAGGCAAACAACATTAGGAGAGAGAGGAGTCAACAGCGGACGAGCGGCTCCAAGAAAGAGAGGAGTTAGGGCACTTCTCGTCGGGTTTGATCATTGTCGCTCGTCGGGTTCGATCGTGGCCATAAAAAAAGATGGACAACTGCGATTTCGTGATTTAAGTTTTAAAAAGGAGGAGAGACGCGCACTGTTAGATATAATCCTACGGCTTCTATAGGCACTAAGCTGCCTCCTTATCACAGCTACTAATAATATGCTAAATAATAATAATAATCTTATTCAAGTTGTAAGTAAAATTAAAATACGTGATATATTAAAAAAATAATATATGATGTTTCAAACTTAAATAAAGTTTTTTGTTCAAAAGAATGAGAGTATAATAAGAATAAAATATAAAACCACTACCATTTAATTAAATCTTTATTCTCTAGTCATTGTTATTATCTAATCGTGCCGTCAATTTTATTTGCCAAATAGGATCTTAATCGAGGTCAATACCTATTAATGACGTCTGGAATACAAAGTGGTTGTCTTAATGGACGCTACTTTTTTCTCCGTATCTTCCAATTTTGTTTGAATAATCATAAAAGACCTATGCAAAATCAAATACTCTTTGCTCTTGCCACTCTCCACTAGCAACTCGTACAAGGCCTCTCCACGTGGTCGCAAGGCAAAAAGGGGTCTTCCACCCCAACGTCGGCAGCAACAACAATGTTATTAAAATCAGCCCGGTCCGATTCCATTTGAAGTCAAAGCCACAGTGATGAATTGATTAGAAAAAACTAATTGAACTGATACGAACCGTCAAGCAAGCCACAGTGATGAATTGATCAGAAAAAACCAATTGAACTGGTACGAACCGTCAAGCCAGTGAACCAAGAACAACCGGTTCAACTGAAAAAGGAGAAAAAACTCAAGAATCAGTAAAAAGGAAAGAAAAAGATAAGAAGAAAAAATATAAGGAAAGTAATTTATTTGAATCACAGAAAAATACTAAAATCAAGATAAATAATGGAGAGAGAGAGAGTATAAAAGATAAGAAAAAGAAAGTAAAATAAACGAAGAAAGAGATAAAGGAGTAGAAAAAATAAAAATAAGAATAAGAATATACAAGAGCGATTTATGGTAATAATAAACTAATATATTGTTAAGAGCATTAAATGATAAAAATATAGAGAATTAATGAGAGAGAGGGGGAAAATAATAAAAAAGGAAGAAATAATATAGAGAATTAATTATAGAGAATTAATGATAAAAAAGGAAAGTAATATTAATGAAGAGAAAAAGGAAGAAATGGAAAAAAGAAAGTAAAATAAAAATAAAACATAAGAGTGATTTATGGTAGAAAAAAATTAACATATTACTAATAACACTTACTGTGTAAATAAAAATTTAATAATAATCAATCAATATTAAAAATTTATTTTAATATTTATAACTTTATGGATTACGAATTTTTTATACATAATATAATATTTTTTATGCACATATGGTTAAAACTATTATATATAATATTATTTTATAGAAATTTGATTCAATCCGATTGAACTCGATCGAACCGATCTAATTACGACCCAATCGATCGTCTGATTCGATTGCCAGTTCGGTTATAATAACATTGAGAACAGCTACTCCAATCCACGGTTATCTTGCCTTACCTTGATGCAGGTAGCTCTTCCCGGAGTAGAAGAATTCTTTTATGACTTCCACCTTCGTCCACATCCTCTCGGGCATTAGAGATAATTTGGAATCTTGGATTAAGATTTTTAAATTTGCATAATATTATTTCAGTAGAGATAGAATTAAAGATTCACATACTTGCAAATATTATTTCAACTATTATTTTTTACACGTAAAGAGAATATGCCAAAGAAATGTTAGTATTTTAAATATAAAATGAAAACTTAATAAAACTTGGCAAAAAAAATTTATATAGAAGCAATCCATTTGGCATGCGGTGCTCCACTGTTGGTTAACTTCTACATAGCTCTGCGTCCTCGAATTCCAAAATAGTGTAGAAAAATTAAGAGGTGTGTAAGAACTTGATCGTAAAGAATATTAAAGAATAGTCAATTGAGATATATGCTTACACATATTTTACAAATTTGTCGTCGTTAGAAGCTGGCGAAATGATCGTGGATTAGATACCAAATCCAACCATTTACATAAACTATTCGACTTCTACGTCGTGGCCAACCAAAGTGGATTTTGCACAGAGTTCATGGTTGGTATCTGCAGTATATATAATCCACAAGGTTGGATAAATAATTAGTCAAGATTTAACACACTACTTAATTCTTCAGCTGACGAGCTATTCAACTTAATTACTTGGTCAAACTTTTTAGTCATCTTTGACACCCCAAGAAAAGAGAATAAAAATTTATGATTTCGGTACCTGAAAGAAGTCCTCATCGTGTCTATAAATAGAGATGCAACTGTGGATGTTATCACCATCACATCGATCTCCTTCGAGTGCCAAAGCAGTTTAAAGCACTCGATCTGAGTTTATAGAGCAGCCTTACGCCTTTTGTAATTAGATCCATTACGTACCCACAACCGAGCCACCATGAGGTTCTCCAAGCTGCAAGCTTTAGCCTTGGCAAGTGTCATTGCTCTCCTCGCGCTAATGGCGCACACCACCTGCGCACAGAGCTCCCCGGACGAAGTTGACGAATTCGTCAACGGCCACAACGCCGCCCGTTCCGCCGTGGGGCTGGGCCCGGTGTCGTGGGACGATCAAGTGGCGGCCTATGCTCAAAACTACGCCAACGAGCAGGTCGGCGACTGTCGGACGTTGGTCCACTCCGGCGGCCCCTACGGCGAGAACCTCTACATGGGGCCTGCCGGGGGCGACTGGACGGCCAAGAGTGCCGTGGATTTGTGGGTCGGGGAGCAGCAGTACTACCACTACGACAGCAACACCTGTGACGAGGGGGAGCAGTGCGGGCACTACACGCAGATCGTTTGGGCGGACTCGACCAGCATCGGCTGCGCCCGCGTCGTGTGCGACAACGGCAACGTCTTCATCATCTGCAGCTATAACCCTCGGGGCAACATCAATGACCAGAAGCCTTACCCATGATCTGCTACTCCCGTCTTCATCATGGCAGCTGTCATTAATTTAACTTGAATTATCATTTTTGTATTCCTTCTGTTTTAGTTATACACACTTGCATGCATGCTCTTATATACGTAGCTGCATGTACGATGTACGTAAGTGCATGCATGATTCTGGTGTGCAATAAGTCGCACGATCAGTGTTGTATTTTCTGTATCGTACGTGTTTTCCCAATATGATGCTAAATACATGTTTTTTTTTCTTTAAACCTTCTACATCTGATGTACAATTGCGTTTTTGTTCTAGTGATTTTTTTTAATTCATTATTAGAAGATTGAGCCCTACGTACTGATATAGAAGACTAGAATACACGAGGGAGATGAATGATGAATATATGCAAATCTGTGAATTTTATGTAGTAATCTAACTTAATTTGGTTTGACATGGTCAACAAGCACTTGGGCACAAATGCACAGTGACAAAAGAAAGTGCATGTAATTCATTCTGTCACCATTCGTTGATACTCTCTCTTTCTACATAAATTGTTAATAATGGTTTAAATCTGAACCTAATTGGTCCTCTTACATAGTTAGGCGCTTCAGCAGAATTTCTCTATGTGTGCTTCATGAGATAGGTGTTTTTTTTCAGGGGATTTATTTGGAGTCCCAGTCCGTATGTAATTCCTATCATCTGTCAAAGGGAGTGCTTATATAAACTTCCTAGAGGTATAGAGAGAAACTCATCCTTGTAATCATCGTTATTCCATAATAAAGAGTCGCCGCCATTTTTTCTCTCTGCGTTCTTCTATATTTCGTGCGATCCCTCTCTTCCTCTTTTCGTAACATAAATAAATATATATATGATTAAAATGAATGTGCTGAGCGCCTCCTGCTTAGCACTGTGTGAAGTAGTATATAAACCGTCCAGATAATATCGGACAGCTCAAATCAAATTTAATCGGATATGTCATCCAAATCTTATCTGCTCTCTCTGGACATGTGTCAGTCGTCACCGGTCACCTTGGCCCTCATCAGTCACCTTCTCCTCGTCGGTCGTTCAGATCAATCTCGTGAGATTCCATTCCCCCTCTCTCTAACCCTCTCAATCTAGAGTCGTGCGTCGACGACCCTCGCCCTCGAGCGGCCGACGCCCTCGTTTGCTGGCCGCTTTCCCCCTGCCTCGATCGCCGGCCGCCCTCGATCGTCCTCCCTCACCCTCAAGCAGCCAATGCCCTGATCGCCGGGCGCATTCCACCTGTTTCAATCCCCGGCCGCCCTCCCTCACCCTCGATGCTTCGATCACAACCTAGGCGTTGCGATCTCATCTCTCCCCCTCTCTCTTTTGCGATCTGGACGCCGGGATCTCCTCTCTCGCGATTCGCTGACCTATAGACCTCGACAATGGAGGATGGGACGGAGGGAGGGGGCATGTCGACGACAACGACTTCAATGGATGGGGCACGACGACTGGCTCATCGGCACGCCTGCGAGAGATATCGGTGATAACGAGTTGTCGACGACTTGAATGCATGGGACATGCCTGCGAGAGAGATCAACGATGGTGAGTCGTCGGTGGCTTGAATGCAGGGCACGCCCGTAAGAGAAAATCGGGCTAGGGGGAGAAAAGGAAAGAGAGAATGCGTGAAATTTTGGAAACTTTCCGCGAGATTCAAGAAAATCTCGCATGCCTTGTTATCAACCGTTAGATTTTATCTAGATGGCTCGGGTCGTGCTTGAAGCAGAGGGTGCTCAACATATTCATTTTACCCTACATATATATATATATATATATATATATATATAATATACATAATCTTATAGGTTGTGTTTGATAAGAAGAACAAAGATTTTTCTCAGTTATGAGAATATATTGATGTGACATATTTGTTCATGAAGAGTGTTTGGTTGATTCTTCATAGAACAAGAATTTTGGTTTTGATGTGACCTATATATCCCTTTGGTTCACGATAGGTGTTTGGCAAGAACTTTCAACTGTTGCCGCCACATGCATGCTACTGCTGGGCGTGGGATTCAAGGGATGTCCGCGGAGGCTAGCGAGAATTCAAGTTCTGCCTTTTGGTTAGAACATTTTCATCATAACTTGTTAGAAAAAATTGCGTTGACCAAAATATAAATTCTCATGGGCCCCGCTTAAATTACACCTCCTAGTTGGCAGAATTTAACAACGTTCTACCATTTTGTTCTGCCACAAAGACTTCAGCCCCACCTCTGTTGGAGCAAAGTTTTAATGTCATATAAAATTATATTTTAATGATACAAATCTCGAAAGATTACAGTGAAATTGTGAAAAAGTTTAACGAAAAAGGATAATTTTATGCACTAAATTTTGATTAAATAATTGACTATGTTCTCAATATATTTTTATTGAATAATGAATATAAAAGTTGTAGGTAATCCTGTTATCTATTCATAAAATCTAAGATCATCTAATTTGGATAATTGCACACAAAGTTATATTCAAAATAGTGCAGGTCGGTCAACTTGCCGGTCGAAGCAAAGAAGGCTGGTCGAGATAATACCGATCGACCGAACATGAGATGTTGGTCGACCGATGTATACTGAGCCTGTCCCAGTTGACGTTGGGACGATACCGGTCGACGGATCGATCGACCGATCAAGCGCAGAAGTTGAAGAAATCGCGAAACGATCACAAAGACCGGTCGATCGATCCATATGTGCGGTCGATCGGCCTCCAAGTTAAATGAATAGTAAAGATCAATTTTGAAGGAAACAATTTTTGGATGACTTTCTCACTCATTGAAGTCCATAAAAGGTGAGCCAAAGCTAAAAGCAAAAGCATCCATCCAAGTCTTGAAGAAAAACTTCAAGTTATCAAAAGAATACATTCCCCTTGAAGTTTTCATTTTTAGATTTATCTTCTTTCACTCTTCTCCTCTTTTGAGCTTAGCATTATAAAAGAGAGAAATATTTTATTTAAAAAAATACTGAGAGAGCTCTTGTGTAGAAGATGTTCAAAATCTTACCTCTTGAGCGAGAAAAAAGATTAGCGGAGATGTGAGCCTTACCTCTCGAAGCGGAGAAAAGACAGTGGTGTAAAGGACTTGTCTTCCTTGCCCTATTTGAAATAAAGGAAGAGATTCTAGTAGAATCTCCGATGGTCTCGAGGTCGAGAAGTCGGAGTGGGAACGTAGGCCAAGGTGTGGTCGAACCTCGTCAACAACCATCACGTTTATTTATGTTTGATTTTCTCTCTCTCCCTCTCATATTTGTTTTGTTTATGATTTAAATTGCAAATGTTTTAAGAATTAATTTTAAGCTTCCGCGACGATTTTCGTAAAATCGATATTTTTTGTTTAACATCAATTCACCACCCCCTCCTCTCTTGGTGCCCTTTAGTATCCTACAACCTCCCCTTTCTCTATTCTATTTTTTTATTTGACTGAATCCACTAGTTAACATAATTAATTAGGCACCCATAGGTACATATTTTTTTGTCAAAAGTATTAAGTAAACAATTTGACTGAGTCTTTTAAAAAATAACTTTTAGAAGTTTAAGCGCAAAACATTATAAACCAATGTTGTTTAAAAACCTCGATCCGGCCATCCACTTATATTGAAGGTTAAACTGATCAAATCGAACCGAATATGTTTAAAAAAGGAAAATATGTTAAACAATTTTTTCTCATTTCTCATTTCTCAGTGCCTTATAAGATGCATAACAAATAAAATAGTTTAAAAGTAAAATAGTATAATAAAGTAAGTATTAATTAAAAAGTTATTAAATAAAAGATGATAAATTTAATAAAATTGTATGGACTAAGACCCAGAGCGAACAATATCACACACTAATAAAAAATGTTACATGAATTTTATATTTTATTCTTATTATACTCTCATTCTTTCGAACAAAAACTTTATTTAAGTTTGAAACACCATATATTATTATTTTTATTTTAATATATCACATATTTTAATTTTAGTTACAACTTGAATAAGAGATCGTGGATTATTTATTTTTAGAATAAGTTGTCGTCGTTAGCGGATGGCGAAAAGAGATCGTGGATTAGTTACCTAATCCAACCATTTAGATAAATTATTCGACTTCTACGCCGTGGCCAAACAAAGTGGATTTTGCACAGGGTTCATGGTTGGTATCTGCAGTATATATAATCCACAAGGTTGGATAAATAATTAGTCAAGATTTAACACACTACTTAATTCTTCAGCTGACGAGCTATTCAACTTAATTACTTGGTCAAACTTTTTAGTCATCTTTGACACCCCAAGAAGAGAGAATAAAACTTTATGATTTCGGTACGTGAAAGAAGTCCTCATCGTGTCTATAAATAGAGATGCAACTGTGGATGTTATCACCATCACATCGATCTCCTTCAAGTGCCAACGCAATTTAAAGCATTCGATCGAGTTCATAGAGCAGCCTTATCCTTTTTAACTAGATCCATTACGTACTCAACCGAGCCACCATGAGCTCCTTCGAGCTGCAAGCTTTATTCTTGGCATGTGCCATTGCTGCCTTCGCGCTAATGGCGCACACCACCTGCGCACAGAGCTCCCCGTACGAAATTGACGAATTCGTCTACGGCCACAACGCCGCCCGTGCCGCCGTGGGGCTGGGCCCGGTGTCGTGGGACGATCAAGTGGCGGCCTATGCTCAAAACTACGCCAACGAGCAGGTCGGCGACTGTCGGACGTTGGTCCACTCCGGCGGCCCCTACGGCGAGAACCTCTACATGGGGCCTGCGGGGGGCGACTGGACGGCCAAGAGCGCCGTGGATTTGTGGGTCGGGGAGCAGCAGTACTACCACTACGACAGCAACACCTGTGACGAGGGGGAGCAGTGCGGGCACTACACGCAGGTCGTTTGGGCGGACTCGACCAGCATCGGCTGCGCCCGTGTCGTGTGCGACAACGGCAACGTCTTCATCATCTGCAGCTATAACCCTCGGGGCAACATCAATGACCAGAAGCCTTACCCATGATCTGCTACTCCCGTCTTCATCATGGCAGCTATAATTAATTTAACTTGAATTATCATTTTTGTATTCCTTCTGTTTTAGTTATACATACTTGCATGCATGCTCTTATATACGTAGCTGCATGTACGATGTACGTAAGTGCATGCATGTTTCTGGTGTGCAATAACTCACACGATCAATGTTGTATTTTAATTTTTTTTAAATTTCTTTTGTATCGTGTTTTTCCAATAAGATACTAAATCCATGTTTTTAAAACCTTCCACATCGATCTGTTTTGACGTGCCTGAACTAACATTGTCCCTTGCTGAAATGTCATCTGAATTCTTATTACTTCTTATTATATAGAAGTTGCAAAATTTGCTGGAATTGCTCCTTAGTAAATTTCTGCTCCTCTTATTATTTGTAAATTCACAACATGTTCCGTAATCACTTCTAAAAATTATTGTGCCACTGCATGCACTTGCATTTCCTGGACCATAAACTCTTGGTTTGAACTTGAGCCCAAGAGGATATCCTATAATTTTGTGACTTTTTCTATGTCATATGTTTTTTTTGCAATGATCACAAATTATGTTATAATATCTTCTCGGCATGTCCGATTGATTATGTGGTTGATTTGTTATTTAGCTGCATGGAAAACTACTAGGAAGACTTTTATTTTGTCTTAACTCATCTTCGATTAAAAGTGAATAAGCTTGATTGATCGATGGAACTAGATTCATTAAGAGAATTTGAGATATGGTGCTATTATAACATTCATTCAAACCAAATACTTATACAATTTATACTACTATACTCGATTATGATAAATTGTTGGAAGAGCAGGAATCAATAATCATGGATGCCAGTTCCTCCCATAAGGTCTTCAACTTAGTGTAATGTTCTGTTAGTGACATAGTGCTCTGCATAATAAAGTAGATCTTATCTTGTAATGAGTAAATTTTCATACCATTGACTTTATCAAGTTGCTCTTAAGATCATTCCAAATTATATAAGCATCTTGAGTATAAGTCGTGCTAGAAATCAATCCTTTCTCCACTGTACTTTTTTCCAAGAGTATCAAATGGACTAAAAAAAATAGGGGATTCGAAAGATCAATAATACTGGAGCTCAAATCAGAACTTGAAGCCATTGAAGAAACTTTTAGAAGAAATCAACAATTAAGAACGAATCCAAAGACGAAATTAGATTATGAACTCTCGGATTTGTTGAACAATCACCAAAATCCCACTCTAATACTATGTTGAAGTTCCATCTCCATGATTATCGAGAACCTTCGATTGCAAAAACACACAAGAACGCCCAATTGGGAGAAAGAATCGGAAGAAGTTTTGTTGATCTACGTTATTTCTTACAACACTTACCTTCTATTTATATGCAAGAAAAGTAACACTATTGCTAACATCACAACACTACAACCATTTGATAATTATGAAATCAGAGTGCTACAATGACAACTATCACTAACCGCTAATATATTACTCAACAGATTGGAGTCCACATCGAAAAGTGGATGATGAGACTAATCTTTTGGGATGGATTAGATGGCGTTTTGTGCACCATGGATGAAGAATGCCGCTCCAAACTTTGGGAGAGGGAATTCTCTACCAGGATCAATTTGACCGTTATTCATGTCGAGTCTTCCAATGCTATGTTGAACAATGTTTTCATAGTAATTACCTTCATTTTGGTAATTTTTAATTAAGATTCTAGCTCCAAATGTGAAGAAGTCCAAGATGTTATCGAGGATTGTTTCAAATAGGTTTTCCATTGAGTACGTTGTAGGCTCGGACGGTTCTTACCACTATTGCTTTGGCAAGCTTATAGATGATATAGATGCATGACATTTTGGTTCCTGCATAATCTAAATTGGATTTGTTTTAGGGTAATCATATTAGGATTTCAACTGTCACAAACCTAGTTCTTCGATGGCATTCCAACGACCTTCTAACGTCATATGATTGGTGAATACATTGTTGTGCACATTGGAATTTAATTCATTTATATGAGCTTTTGACTAAAGTCCATTTTCTATTACTGAGGAAGGTGGCCAACACTGTTACAATTTTTAGTCATTTATTTTGTGTGTTGTTGGTACTAATAGGGGTGTTCACATATTGGGTTTGACCTGACCCGACCTTGGACCTGATCCAATCCACCTAATTTTGATCGGGTCTGGTTGGATTAGTTCGGGTGGTTGAGTTATCCGACCATTATTTTTTCTCTTTTAAAAGTTTTCTTACCTTTTTCTATTATTTAATATAAAAAATATTTATAATATTTATTTAAGAAGCAAAATTGATTTGTTAAACATTTAAGTATTATTTTACACATTTAGAATAATTTATGTTAATGTTTTTTATATAAAATATAAGTGAAAACTAATTAAAAATAAAAAAATAAAAAAATGTTTTTCATCGAACAGATGACCATTGGATAGATCGAAAGCCGAAGATGAGATCGAGCTTCCATAGTGAAGGATGACAACCACATAGGCATTACATCTCTATTTATATTGATGCAGAACCGACATACATGAAAGATTAAACTGGTACATTAAAGTGCTACACTAATGTTGATAAAAACTCTATCGACCTATTACAACTCAGTTTCACCAGTGCTACATTAAAGTGCTTTGATCTAATGCTTGGGCTCAGCAGTGAAGTAGATCTTCCAAATGGATGCAAAGAAGACCGTTAAGCAAAGTGATGTGGCACTCCCTTGTGATTAAGGCTCGAGTTGATGATGAGCTCAACATCTCCATGGAGATTGGGTACTAGATCTCGTTAGACCAGATTTGCCAGATCGTCGTTGGCCACGACGAGATTGGTGCCGCCCGGGATTTGTTGGAGCCATGTTCGTTAGTAGTTCTTCACCCGGTGATTGCAACGGCGAAGAGTCGAAAAGGCCGACAAGTTCCGGCAACTACAGTAGTGGTGGCTAAGAGGAGCTCACGTGGATCGCTAATAACCACACTCTAATACCATGTCAAGAAATTGATCTTGAGCTCCGATGATGTTTACTGTCTGGATAAGGAGGAGAAAATAAGTTGAAATGCAGAGAAGGAAGAGAAAAGCTCGAACAAAGCTAAAGTTCTATTCAAGAAATGATTATGTTGATATGCCTTGAATTATACATTATGTACCCAAAATTCTGAAAGAAAAAAATGAGAAAAAGAAAAAAATGAGGATATGTGGGCCATTAGAGACCTTTATGAATGAAGTCCTTTATATATATATATATATATATATATATATATATATATGGGTTATGATTTCATCATGATGTACTCTCTTTTACTCATAGTGAATTTCTTTCGTCTCCTTTGCACGTGGATGTTTCTTTCTTGTTCACATTAATAAGGAGAGTTCTACCACGTTAAATCATTGTGTTTATCTTTTATTCTATTTCTCTACTTCATTGCCTTGATTATTCATCAATCATCGATGTTCTATACAACTACTTAGGGAGACTATTACATGAACTAAGCATCTATTTATACTACTAAGCAACTGATATAAGCAAGAATTAAACCAGTAAGCACTCCATCCAACTATTGAACAAAAAGACTAACTACATTACAAAGCCCGCTACAACACTACTTCTTAGTCTGCTCTCCTACTTCGCTGTTTCCTTCAGTTCATTTCCCCGGAGATGAAAGCGACTGTGGTGACTTCTAACACAAAGAAATGTTAGTAGTTTGAATATAAAAATGAAAACTTAATAAAAATTAACATAAAACACTATATAGAAGGAATCCATTTGGCATCCGGTGCTCTGCTCTTGCTTAATTTCTACGTTATGTTGCATCCTCCATGGTCCTATACTCCTATGTCCTTGAATTCTAAAATAGTGTAGAAAAATTAAGAAGTGTGTAATTAAGAAGTAAGAACTTGATCGTAAAGAATAGTCGATTAAGATACATGCTTACACATATTTTACAAATCTGTCTTGTTCATGCATATATAAGTTGTCCTCGTTAAAGGCTGGCGAAATGATCGTGGACTAGTTACCTAATCCAACCATCTACATAAACTATTCGACTTCTACGCCGTGGCCAACCAAAGTGGATTTAGCACATGGTTATTCATGGTTCGTATCTGTATAGATAATCCACAGGGTTGGTATCTGTGTATATGATTACTCAAGATTTAACACACTACTTAATTCTTCAGCTCACGCGCTATTCAACTTAATTACTTGGTAAAACTTTTAAGTCTCCTTTGACACCCCAAAAAAAGAGAATAAAAATTTATGATTTCGGTACCTCAAAGAAGTACTCAGTGTCTATAAATAGAGATGCAATTGTGGATGTTACTCAGTGTCAAAGAAGTACTCACAAGTACATCGATCTCCTTCGAGTGCCAAAGCAGTTTAAAGCACTCGATCTGAGTTTATAGAGCAGCCTTACGCCTTTTGTAATTAGATCCATTACGTACCCACAACCGAGCCACCATGAGGTTCTCCAAGCTGCAAGTTATAGCCTTGGCATGTGCCATTGCTCTCCTCGGCTAATGGCGCACACCACCTGCGCACAGAGCTCCCCGGACGAAGTTGACGAATTCGTCAACGGCCACAACGCCGCCCGTGCCGCCGTGGGGCTGGGCCCGGTGTCGTGGGACGATCAAGTGGCGGCCTATGCTCAAAACTACGCCAACGAGCAGGTCGGCGACTGTCGGAAGTTGGTCCACTCCGGCGGCCCCTACGGCGAGAACCTCTACATGGGGCCTGCCGGGGGCGACTGGACGGCCAAGAGCGCCGTGGATTTGTGGGTCGGGGAGCAGCAGTACTACCACTACGACAGCAACACCTGTGACGAGGGGGAGCAGTGCGGGCACTACACGCAGATCGTTTGGGCGGACTCGACCAGCATCGGCTGCGCCCGCGTCGTGTGCGACAACGGCAACGTCTTCATCATCTGCAGCTATAACCCTCGGGGCAACATCAATGACCAGAAGCCTTACCCATGATCTGCTACTCCCGTCTTCATCATGGCAGCTATCATTAATTTAACTTGAATTATCATTTTTTGTATTCCTTCTGTTTTGGTTATACATACTTGCATGCATGCTCTTATATACGTAGCTGCATGTACGATGTACGTAAGTGCATGCATGATTCTGGTGTGCAATAACTCACACGATCAATGTTGTATTTTAAATATTTTAATTTTTTTTTGTATCGTGTTTTTCCAATAAGATGCTAAACCCATGTTTTTAAAACCTTCTACATCTGATTTGATGTGCCTGAACTAACATTGTCCCTTGCTGCAATATTATCTGAATTCTTATTACTTCTTATTATAGAAGTTGCAAAATTTGCTGGAATCGCTCATTAGTAAATTTCTGCTCCTCTCGTTAATTGTAAATTCACAACGTGTTCAGTAATCACTTCTAAAAATTCTTGTGCCACTGCACTTGCATTTCCTGGACCATAAACTCTTGGTTTGAACTTGAGTCCTAGAGGATATCCTATAATTTTGTGACTTTTTCTATGTCATATGTTTTTTCGCAATGATCACAAATTATATCATAATATCTTCTCGGCTTGACCGATTGATTATGTGGTTGATTTTGTCACTACGACAAGAAAATTGTATTTTTCCGACGAACAGTTTCCAACGGAACAAAATCCGTCGCAATTTGCGACGGATTTTGCGACTGAAAGGTATCCGTCGAAATTTTCGATGGTTGCAACCGTAAAAAATAAAAATAATAAATTATCAAACCTATTATATTATTATTTTATTTTTTGAGGGCTAGGAACGTCAAAAGTTTCGACGGATACGTATCCGTCAAAATTTCTGACAGTCATAATCGTTCGTAAGTAAAAAATAATGTAATATAAATAATATTTTATTAATGTAATTAGCGACAGTTCAGACCGTCGAAATTTTCACGATCTCGATCGTCGATAACCTAAAAATTTTAAATATTATATAATATAAATAGTATTTTATTATTATAATTATCGACAGTTCGGGCCATCAAAAGTTTCGACGGTCTGGACCGTCGTTAACTTTAAAAAATAATTAAATATTATATAATATATAATATAAGTAGTATTTTATTAGTATAATTATTGACACTTCGGACCGTTCGAACTTTCGAAGATCTGAATCATCGGTAATTTTAAAAATAACTAAATATTATATAATGATATAATATAAGTAGTATTTTATTATTATAATTATCGAGAGTTAAGACCGTCGATAGTTTCGACCATCCATAATTGAAAAAATAATTAAATATTATAATCATATATATCATAATATATATTATTAATATTTCCAAAGTTTTTGACAGTCATGTGTCGGTAATTAAAAATAACTCCCCCGTTGCTTTTTTTTCGTTTCCCGCTTTCTCCTCTTTCTAACCCTATATATATATATCTTCTCCCTCTCTCCTATCTTAATTTCTTTCCCTCTCCCTCCCTCCCTCCCTCCCTCTCTCTCTCTCTCTCTCTCTATCTATCTCTCTCTACCCAGCTCGGGGGCCAGATCGGTTGCCTGGCGGCCGGATCTAGCGGCAGCCGGTTCATATCCGGTCACCAGGCAGCTGATCCATCCACAGGCGGCTTGATCCGGTCGCCAGGCGGCCTGATCTGGCTGACGACGGCATGATCGGTGACAGACGGCCGAATCTTGCCGTGGGCAGCCGGATCGGCTACTTGGCGGCAGGCTAATTTTTTTATATTTTAAAAATTCTTTGGGACGATTGCAGCCGTCGGAATGTTTCGCGGTTGCGACCGCCGGATCTTTTCGAAATTGCGACTGCCAAAAGTTTTGACTGTTGCATTTGTTGAACAATCACCAAAATCCCACTCTAATACCATGTTGAAGTTCCATCTCCATGATTGTCGAGAACCATCGTTTGCAAAAACACACAAGAACACCCAATTGGGAGAAAGCATCGGAAGAAGTTTTGTTGATCTACGTTATTTCTTACAACACTTACCTTCTATTTATATGCAAGAAAAGTAACACTAATACTACCATCTGCTACAATGACAACTATCACTAACCAATATATTACTCAACAGATCAGAGTCTGCATCGAAAAGTGGATGATGAGACTAATCTGTTGGGAAGGATTAGATGGCATTTTGTGCACCATGGATGAAAAATGCAGCTCCAAACATCTGGAGAGGGAATTCTCTACCAGGATCAATGTGGCTCTTATTCATGTCTCGTCTTCCAATGATATGTCGAACAATATTTGCATAGTAACTACCTTCATTTTGGTAATTTTTAATTAAGATTATAGCTCCAAATGTGACTGAAGTCCAAGATGTTATTGAGGATTGTTTCAAATAGTTTTTCTGTTGAGTACGTTGTAGGCTCCGACCGCTCTTACCACTATTGCTTTGGCAAGCACATAGATGATATAGATGCGTGACATTTTGGTTCCTACATAATCTAAATTGGATTTGTTTTAGGGTAATCATATTAGGATTTCAACTATCACAAACCTAGTACTTCGATGGCATTCCAACGACCTTCTAATGTCGTATGATTGGTGAATACGTTGTTGTGCACATTGGAATTTAATTCATTTTTATATGAGCTTTTGACTGAAGTCCATTTTCTATTAATGAGGAAGGCGGCCAACACTTACAATTTTTAGTCATTTATTTTGTGTGTTGTTTCCAGTAATAGGTGTGTTCACGAATTGGGTTTGACCTGACTCGACCTTGAAAAAATATGTACTAATATTTAATTGAAATTGTTTATAAGGTTTAATGAAATTGTTGCAGGGTGTTTAATTCATTTTGATAGTCCAACTTTTCATTGGAGGTTTTTTTTATTTTACTATTGATCATTAATAATTTTGTTGCATGCATTTTCACAATGAGTTTGCTAGGCAACTTCTAATATTAATAATTAATATTAAAACTATTGAGAGTTTGAATTTATTGTTTTCTATCACCTTGTTTGGAGAGTAATTACCTTCATTTTGGTAATTCTTGATTAGAATTTTAGCTCCAAATGTGAAGGTGTTCGGAATGTTTTCGGTAACTACTTTGGTGTTTAATTCATTTTGATAGTCCAACTTTTCATTGGAGTTTTTTTTATTTCACTATTGATCACTAATAATTTTGTTGCATGCATTTTCACAATGAGTTTGCTAGGCAACTTCTAATATTAATAATTAATATTAAAACTATTGAGAGTTTGAATTTGTTGCTTTTTATCACCTTGTTTGGAGAGTAATTACCTTCATTTTGGTAATTCTTGGTTAGAATTTTAGCTCCAAATGTGAAGGTGTTCGGGATGTTTTCGGCAACTACTTCAAATACATGTTTCATTAAGTACAATGGAGACTCCAACCGTTCTTAACATTGCTGCTTTGGCGAGTTCATAGATGGTGGAGATGCACGCCATTTTGGTTCTGACTTGGCATATGCGTGATGTGAAGTGAAAGAATGTAAAATAACATAGAAAATCACAATCCCAATGGAAAATTGATAAATCTGGTATCAAGTTGTCGTTAAGTATCTAGATGGCATTACTTGTGAACATTCTCCCACTTAACAAAA
The DNA here is from genome assembly GCA_030549335.1 of Pontederia crassipes. NCBI lineage: Eukaryota > Viridiplantae > Streptophyta > Magnoliopsida > Commelinales > Pontederiaceae > Pontederia > Pontederia crassipes. The sequence continues at coordinate 35,941,662 of CM060197.1, read as the reverse complement.
TATCCAAAATAGGTTTTAAAATTTATAAAGTCCTCAACATACACGACCAGATTGCAAGCACACATCGTCGATGAAATACTTAAAGTTCGTCACAAGGGAATCGAGTAGAAATCTAATGCGAAAATATTGTCCGCAAAGGAAAAGAATTGAATTTAGAAGAAATGATAGAAAATGCTGAAATAAAATACTACCATATTAAAGATCGTGGAATGTAAAGTTACACTGATTTTTATATATTTTTAAAGTAAAACAGAGAGCTAAATACAGAAACGAAATCAGAAGCAGATGAAGATCAATAAGGATAAACACTAGGGTTTAGAGAGATAATTTCAGAACTTATATTTCTTAAACTAGTGAAAAACAAATAGAGTAGCAGCATATATATGTCCCCATTAATGGACATTCACACTCTCGTGACAATTCATCCATACAATTGTCAATACTTAGGTCAAGGGTCCAGAGGGCCCATGTCGTGAAAAATCGACGTCATGGGGATCCCCCTACGTACATTAAGTTGGTTGAAAATTTAACTATCTTCATGTTATCTGTGGACAGTATGTACGTCATGACTTTGACCGACAATTCCTTCCTATTGACGTTCAGAAATCTTCGACTACCACTTGAATCTTGTTCTCCTCTGTCGGAGCTTCAAAATGGTATATCACACGCGTTCTCAGGTGCCTCAATTTGTGAGAAAATGGAGAAATAGGGGCTATTGTGTAGAATTTTTTTGGAGGCACGTTATACTTTCTAGCCACCCTTTAAGTCTTATTTATAGCTCTCAACTAGAGTTTTTTACTCCTATTGAACCTTGGGTCATTTCTTCATCAATCATGACCATCCATCATTATTTATCATCTCTTAAATATTCAGATTTAATTAAATCCGAATTTCACTAATTATTCCATAATCATACCATAAAAAAATCTATCTCTACCATAAAAAAAATCTATCTCTACTCAAATTCCTACATAACTTCTCTCAATCAAATTCTATCTCCATCTTTTATCAATAACTTATGTTAACCAAACTATACCTGTCACACCCAACTTCGTGACTAAGATCTAATCATAATTATTATCTTTCTTAATTATGTTTATCAATTATATAAATAAAATCAACAAAACTTCCTCCTTTACTTATCTTGTGTTATTTGTCAATACACACAAAAGATGCTTATATATTCATCAAAGTTGAATAAAAAGTTATAAGACATCACATTCACATATTTTCACTATTATTTCACAACCCACCCATTTCACATTTAACACACCACAGGATCAAGTTTCATACAACCTTACAAAATAATTCTAATAAACTTTACTACAACTCTCGAGTTTATTTATTACATGCATGCTTTTTTTAAAAATGAAAGTGAAGGAAAAATAAAAGTGCTCCAACGGCTCGACCTCTTCTATATACATCAAAGGCAAGCTTCGAATCAATTCAACTCGATAATTTATGAGTATCTGAAAAATTCAACATGGATATTATGTGCAACAATCATTTTCTCAATGAGTGAAATAAAAGTACAACATAGTGTAACAATACGAGTGCATATAACATTTAAATAATCATATTTCTTTCATATGAGAAAACATTTAAAGCATAACTCATATCACATAACTTTTCAAATCATATGAACTTTTACATAAATACAAATTATTCAAGATATCATCATATTCACAGTTAAACTCCACACATGTGTCATTGCACATACTCATCATGGGTCAATAAGTATCTCTCTATGATCATGTGTCATACAGTTAAGCAGGACTTCATAATCAAGAGTGTTAGATACGCAGAGTAAATCATGGGTCAATACGTATCCCTCTATAATTGTGTGTCACATAGTTAAGCAGAGCTTCATAATCAAGAGTCTCAGATATGCAGAGCAAATTATGGGTCAATACGTATCCCAATAATGATTGTGTGTCACCCAATCATGATTCTCAGATACGCAGAGCAAACATGGGTTAATACGTGCATGCAGAGCAGCCCCCAAAGGACAAAGACACTCGATATACGTCTCAAAGACTTCATGTATATCGAATGCGGTCCCAAAGACATTTTTTAAATAACATGGCTAATGAACACATGGAGTTTAACAATATCAAAATATACATGTCATAATCTCATATCATTATCAAATAAAACTTATTTTAACTTCACAAACATTGTTCTCTGAAAATATTTTCATGTAAGAGGTTATTCCATCTCATACAAAATCATTGAAACATATCATAAATATTTTTCGTAGCTCAAGCTATGTTTCAATAATAATAATACTAATAATCTTTGTTTGAGATAATATCATAAATAAAAGAACTAACATATAATATTTTGCTATGTTCTAAATTTACCCACTCACCTTGTACTTTATCTTTCAAGGTGGTATTAGATTTCCTCTCTTTCACTTGCAACTTGATGTTTTTCTACAAGCAATAATGCTTTCTTACTTCCCAATTATTAATAATAGCAATATGCAATGCATGTTCATGCACAAATACTTGTTCACCTTAAAATGCATATAATCCCTTCTAATACAAATGTCTAACTTTAAATATTTATGTTTATAAGCTATTTCACACTTGAGACTTTTCAATTCTCCAAAGCATAACTAGGTACTGTCTTAGAATTTCAGATTGAGTGACTCTCAATAAATTCTCTAATCAAATCCGTTTTATATGATTCTTATGGTCATGGAAAGCTAACTTCAAGAGGGATGCAACATCAAAATTTCAGGATTTATGAAGAACGACTCACGAAGATATGATCATATGAAGTTGAAGGTCAGTTTCGGATTCGCAGATTCACCTTAATCCAGTAAACTTGTCGAATTTCCTCAGGCTGTTCGGCAATGGATCTGATCTTGGAAATTATTTGACTTGCAGATAATAAGAATAAATGATTTATATTTTTTTTTTCAAAATTTTAACACGTCATATGGCGGTTTGGAAAAATAGACATCTATAATAACTTAATATGCTAATTATATGCATGATTACCTACAAATGATGTTTGCGGAGCACGTCCGTGACAATACCTTTATTTAATCTTTTTATTTCTTCTTTTTCTCTAATTTTCGGAATTATTTAATTCTATAATAATTTATCATCTGATTTTTGGATTAAAATAATAATAAATATTATTTTAATGGCTGAAATATTTCTAAGTCATAAAACTCTCAATCCTATCCTATTTGAGAGTCCTATATCCATTAAACATTCTTTTAGACCTCAAATCAAATTGAAATCCCTAATCTCATTCTAATTATGATTTCTACTCTTAATAAGATTTAATCTTTCTTTCTTTTTCTTTTTCTTTTCTAATCATACCTTTAATCCTACTTAACTTCTAATTCCTTCTTCAAGTAGGAGTACTTTTTTCTTCTATTCATATTCCTTTTTCAATTATATTCCTATTCCTTCTCAAATTCCCCTTTTGAGTTTTGATCATTTTCAATTAATCAAGAATTATAATTAACTTATAAAATTGCTATATTGCCCTTCATGAATTCTTGGGGTGTTACACACACACAATCTCTCTCTCTCTGATATATATAATATATATACATAATCTTATAAAGGCTTCAGCCCCACCTCCCCTTTCTCTATTCTATTTTTTTATTTTCATTAATTTGACTGAATCCACTAGTTAACACAATTAGGCACCCTTAGGTACATATTTTTTTTGTCAAAAGTATTAAGTAAACATTTTGACCGAGTCTTTTAAAAAAATAACTTGTAGAAGTTTAAGCGCAAAACATTATAAACCAATGTTGTTTAAAAACCTCGATCCGGCCACCGACTTGTATATATTGAAGGTTAAATTGATCAAACCAAACCGAATAAGTTAAAAAAAAAGAAAATATGTTAAACAATTTTTTTCTCGTTTCTCAGTGCCTTATAAGATGCATAACAAATAAAATAAAATAGTTTAAAAGTAAAATAGTATAATAAAGTAAGTATCAATTAAGAAGTTATTAAATAAAAGATGAGAATTTTTTGTAATTATAAAAAAAGAATATCAATGTTATGAGATGAGGAATGAAAAAAAAGTTTGGAAGATAAATTTCAAACAAATATATATAAATATGTGTAAGTAATGTATCTTAAAAAATTTAATTTTTTTGTGTAGATTATTTTTCCCATCATGACTTGATCAGGTCACTCAATGTGTGTGTGTGTGGGGGGGGGGGGGGGGGGGGGGGGGGGGGATTTGAAGTGACCCACAGGTCTTTTTGAAGGCCAGACACTAGTTCGACTGGTCTGATTGACCGGGCCGGATCGAATTTAAATACTGTCATATACCTATAGAGCATAGAGTATTATGGATGAGGCATGCCACTACAAGAAAATTGCTTGTTATAGATGGTTTGAACGGTCGGTAAAATGGCCAGATCCGTCGGAAATAACGTTTTCCGACGGTTCTTTCGACGGATAATGTCCGTGCGAAAAAGGATCGTCGCAAACAATTTGCGTCGGTTCTTCCCGAACCGTCGACATTACAGACGGTCTAGCTGACGGTCGCAGCCGTCGAACGTTGAGTATCGACGGCACGAACCGTCGATATATATCGGCGGTTACGACGGTTTAAATCGTCGATATTCGATGGTTCATGCCATCGATATTTATCGGCGGCTTGAATCGTCGATATCTATCGGCGGCTTGAACCGTCGATACTATCGATGGTTTTGACTGTCGATATATATCGGCGGCTTCAACCGTCGATAGTATCGACGGTTTAAACCGTCGACAAACTTGTGTCGACGGTTTTACTCATCGACTTCACAATTAATTTTTGACGGCTACGACCGTCGATAATGTTGCACGGACGATTATAACCGTCGGTAAGTATCAAAAAATCCGTTGTCGACATTGCAATATTTCAGCTATTTTCGACGGTCAGGACCGTCAGAAACAAAAAAAATAAAAAAATGTTGAATTTTAAATGTCCGAACAGATAATACAACACATATAATTCACATAATATCCAAAACATCACAGATAATTCACATCATAGATACTATCCAAACATGAAATAAATCAAACATCACATAATCCAAACATCACATAATCCAACAAAATGTAACTATCGAAACATCACATAATTCCAAACAAATTGAAGTCTTGGTGAAGCCATTCCAAACGTCACGGTGAAGATATGAAGAGCTGAAGTTATGAAGTCTTGGTCGCAAAACAACTCGAACATCACTGCACAAGATTTCAGAAAGTTATAACATATGAAAATGCAAAAAAAAACATGAATTCAGATTTGAAATCTAATGAAGAGTAAAATCTAAAATGCATATATAGAGAGAGATAATGTAAATAAAATATAAAAACATAGTATTCAAAGTTATATCAGGTACATTCACAATCCATAAAAAATCTTAAACAATACAATCTGACATCAACATAATTTGATAAATTCAATCAAAGATGCGTAAACTAACAAGCTAACGCATTAGATTTAATGACATAAAATGAACTCGCACTTATTGTATGTAAAGATTATATTCAAGGACAATAATTTGTGATATAACTTGTTAAATATAATTTAATAAACATGCATAAAAGAATGGTTGTCAGGTCTGCATAAAAGAATTGCTCTCCAGTGTTACATAATTGGTTAAATATTGGTTGTAGCTGGACTGCAAGAGATTCGTGCTTACTGCAGCAAGATTTTTACAATTGCCTATAAGAGAAGCGATAGATGCATAAATTGAAAGTTCAGGAACCCTTGACCTCCACATAAAATAAGAGTTTAAATGTCTGGTTGTTGGCATGTGTGCATGCAGTGATCAGGAAGTATGTTGAAGTTCATGGCCAATCAGAAAAAAATAGGGAACATAAACTACAAGTAAATTTATGCAGCAAGTAAATTTCTATTATATTTATTTATACTGAGTACTGACATTTACATGATCCAGCTGTCTGCACTCCATTTCCGGTGAAAACTTTGAAACTCTATAGATCTAACTGAAAGGGATGAAGAGTAAAATCTAAGTTAGTACCCATATTGATGTCAAAGTGCATATGAATCTAATGAGTATAATGAATCTACAGATTAAAGCAAATTCCCAAAAAAATTAAGTATAATGAATCTACCTCGGCGTCGTCGTCGTTCAATTCGCCATGCATAAATGCACGCATCATTTTCTTCATTTCAGTCCTATTACGACGTTCACGTTCTTCGAATTCCTTTCTGACCTCTTCCCTAATCGTCTTGGTCACCTGATCCATAATTTCTTGCATACCAGAAGGAGATGAACCTGAAGTAGTTCGTCGACCATATCCAATATCTGTGTCATTCACAGAAGATCCGAGGCCGTAAATGCGACCCTTCTTCACGCTGACGTGGTCCGTCCAAAGTTGTCTTTGGGTCAACGGTGTGGTCCCCTCCTGCGTGGCTTGCGTAATATGATCAACTTCTTTTATTTTATAAGACTCCTGAAATATAAAAAAACTACAAAGAACCGACAATTATAATTAACTATAAACGACGAGTAGGTGATCAACTTCAAAGTTTTATTAATTAATTTTTAACTTGCAATTTAGAAAAAAATAAAGGCACAAAAATTTACATACACATGTCTCACGGGCATAATTCGAAATCCATTCTTTGTTCTTTTTCTGATGAGTTCGGAGAAAAATTTCGTCCTGAGTAGGTGGTCTACCCGTCTCTTTCTCCTGCAATAAGATAATCTTTTAAAAATTGTAACATAAAGTATAATATTTTCTCGACACCGTATTGAAAGACCTTATCATTTTCTTAGCAATCGTGCTCGTGGATACACATCCGCCCGAATGCAAGCACGCTCCCTGGTCGGACTCTCGACTGGTTTTTGCTTTTTCTCATTTCAATTTGTACTCCTCGGTGGACCACTTTCCTAGCAAATCGATCCAAACGGCCTCGAGGATCCAATTGGGTCATTCTTCGTCAGCTCGAGCTTCCGAAAGCATCGCGGATAATCTCTTCGAGCACCGAGAGTTAAAAGCCTTCCACATTTTTTCTGTATTCTCGGGCTCCCACCACACATCAGCCTGCATGTGTTTAAAAATAATTAATGTATTACGATGATAAATTTTAATGACCATGTTGGCTTCCCTCCATGTAAGCCATGCTTCAGTATACCTATGTCGCAACACTTTAGTAACTGCCGCAGCCGCGGGTTTCGACAGTACAAACCTGGAAGGACACAAAATTATAAAATGTCATGGCTGAATCACAAAATGAATAAGGATTCGAAATATATAAAATAACACTTACCCTAAATTCCCATCTGAATGCACGTGTTTTGTAAACACGATTTGACGAAGCCTGGTCTGAGCCTTCCACGGAACAACGAGCTCTGACGGGGTCTTGTGGCAATTGTGTCTCCAAGCCCGCAATATCAGCGTAAGAGGAAGGACCCGGCGGAGGAGAAGAACGTTCTATTATGTGAATGCCCGTGGCTGATTTAGGAGCCGACAGAAGAGAAGAATGCTCTGTTATGCGAATGCCCGTGACTGATCTAGGAGCCGACGGAGTACTGAGAGCTCTAGGGACGACCGACTCCTTTTCTTTATTTTTACTTTTACCAAATCGATACATTTGCATAATACAAAATTTATTCCAAGTCAAATTCACAATTGATAAAAAATTCAAATGTCACAACGTCTCGACCTGACTATGTTCGGCTATGTCTTGTGTTGCATCTTGAGGAACAGAATTGTACGTATAACTGAAGAATCAATTCCTAATATCCGGAGGCGCTTATAAAAAATAAACAAATTAATTCGAATAAGCTTATGCGTAAATTTTTTTTATTATTATTTCAAACACTCACGAGATGGTAGCGAATATAAGAATGCATCGTCCTCGCCAGGCATCCGTCGATCCGATTGTTTGTCCACATGCATCGCTAACGCATCAAACAAACTATTAAGAAAATAAAAGATGATAATTTGAATAAGTCGTTCTGATACAACATGAAAATGAATCGTACATGAACAATCCATAAGATGACAATAGTCTTCATAAAAGATCCTAAATGTAAAATAAAAATATAACATGATCGTGATATTAAGAAATAATACCATTACTCATCATCTGAGTTACCACATGACTGGTACCCATCATCATCATCATCATCATAAGTCGACGTAGTTTCAAATTCATCTTCGTCCGAGCCATTTTCATCATTTTGTATGTCGACGTTATCGAAGTCTTCAAATACGTGTTCCGAATCCTGTAGATCGTCGACTAATTCGGTGTCGACAATAGAGGCCACATCAGTATGCGAGTCATCTTGATAGGCACATTGCAATGCACCATCAACTTCTATCCTGTTTCTTGCCTTCGTCTTTATTACAACCCACCATTGTGCTTTGTCCCTGGTCTTCTCCGAATATGGCACATAATATACTTGTCTTGTAGAAGACGGAATAATGAAAGGATCAAAACGATCATAACACCGATTGTGACGTATTTCAACTATTTTCAAATCTTTGTGAACTCGCATCCCTCTCCTTTCCTTTGGATCAAACCAATTACACTCAAATAATGTGAGTTTATTACCTCCAGTGTATTGCAATTGAATAATGTCTTTGAGAACACCGTAGTAGTCATGCTCATTTTCTCCGTCCGTGGATCCCACGACACATACTCCACTGTTCACGGTTTTCTTCCCGATTGACCAAGTTTCAGTGTGAAACTTATAACCATTCACAAAATACACCGGCCAACTTTTAACCTCTCGAGTCAGTCCCCATGCCAAATTATGGAGATTAAACGCCGTGCCGGTACTGAGAACCTAATATGAAAATGAATGATTAGAGTACACGCTAAAGATGTCAAATTGTTTAGAATATTGTAAGAATTACATGTTCCTTAAACCACGGTGCGAAGTCATTCTCGATTCTATCTTGTATATGTTGTTCAGGGACGTTGTAGTATTGCAAGAAAGCACTACATACAAAGTGATGGCTAAATCAAAATCTTGTTTGGGAAGACATTAAAGAGAAGAACGCATGGATATTAAACTTACTTAATGTAGCCTTGCACCTCTTGCATGTTTAGGAGGACATGCTTCGTGACAGACTTGAATTCTGCATCACTTAGCCATTTACTCCTTGGCTTCCCAAAATATCGTCCTAACTGATTGAAGAGCGACAAAGATGCCACATCAGACTGTTCTTCTGGAACTTCATCATTTCGATGGACTCTGGTCCTCGCACACTTAACATAAGACTCGAAGTAGTAAGAACAGAAGTACGAAATCTCCTTAATCATATACGTTTTACATATGGATCTTTCGACACATGCTTTGTTCTTAATAGTCCTTTTAATTCGATTGAGATATATTTCAAAAGGATACATCCACTATATTGTACTGGTCCACCTACCCTTGCCTCATATGGCAGATGAATAGGTAAGTGCTCCATGGAATCAAAGAATCCCGGTGGAAATATTCGTTTCAACTTACATAATATTATCGGAATATTACGTTCCAATTGGGTCATATTTTCCACCGTTAATGTTGTAGAACATAATTCTTTGAAGAATTGACTCAACTCCGTTATCGGCTTCCAAATCTTGTCCGGGAGTGAAGAAAAAGCAATAGGAAGCAAAGTTTTCATGAATATGTGGCAGTCGTGACTTCTCATGCCAAACAAACGCAAGTTATTTATGTCAACACATCGAGTCAGATTTGATGCATAACCATCCGACGTTCTTAGCTCTTGGATCCAGCGGCACACTTGAGTCTTCTGCTCCTTAGTGAAAACATAACTTGCCTTTGGTTTAGATAATCTATTGTTAGGTAAAGTCACTAAGTGCAACTCTGGCCTTCGACAGTACTCCTTCAAATCTAGTCTCGCCTTTAGGTTGTCCTTTGTTTTGCCCTTAATGTCCATTACGGTGTTGAATACATTTTCAAACACATTTCTCTCAATGTGCATGACGTCCAAATTATGACGTATCAAACAATCAGACCAATAAGGTAAATACCAAAATATACTTCGTTTGGTCCAGTTATGACAAACACCATACTCATTGTATGTGACATTTGGGTCGTCGACAATTCTGCATAAAGCATTGACAATGCGACGTAATTGAGCTCCTAAGCGTCTGATCGGAGCCATGTCTTGTACAACCATATTCCGTCGAAATGCATTTCGGTTATTTCTGTACGGTTGTTCAGCTGTAAGAAACTGTCTATGGCAATCAAACCAACTGTTTTTACCCCCATTTCTCAAAGTGAACGCATCGGAGTGTTCCATGCAACATGGACAAGCTAATTTCCCTGCGGTCATCCAACCAGACAACATCCCGTAGGCAGGAAAGTCATTAATGGTCCACAATAAGGTAGCTTTCAATGTGAAATTTTGTTTGGTCGACACATCATAAGCTACGACACCATCCAACAGTTTTTTTAGCTCGTCTATTAGAGGCTGTAAATACACGTCTATCCTCTGTTTAGGACTCTGAGGACCAGGAATAATGCTTGTAAAAAATATATAAGGTGCAGACACACAAATCCCAGGTGGCAAATTATAAAGTGTTATTATGACCGGCCAACATGAATAAGGAACTGAAGTCTAACCATATGGTGTAAAATCATCCGCGCATAATCCTAGCCTTTTGTTCCTTGAGTCTCTAGCAAAATCAGGATGCTTACGATCAAAATATTTCCACGCTTTACCATCCGATGGGTGAAGCATGACACCTTTAGAAGTATTATGCTGTGCATGCCACTTCATTTGCGACGCTGATCCTATAGACGAGTATAGTCTTTTAAGCCTTGGAATAAGAGACAAATAATGCATTCTTTTCACAGCGACTTGAAACTTGTTAGTCACTCTATATCGTTCGGTCCCATAAAATTTGCATTCATTTAAATTGATGTCCTCACCATAATATAACATACAACCATCATGACAACAATCTATTTTAGTTGAGCCAAGACCAAGTTTACTGATCAATCTTTTTGTCCTATAAAAATTTTCAGGAATACGAGCCCCAGTTGGTGTGACCTCTTTTAAAATATCTAGAAATGCATCAAAACATGCTTGTGAAATATTGTGGTCGACTTTCAAATTCAACAATCTAACAGCAAGTGATAATTCTGAATGACTTTCACACCCATGCCATAATGGTTGGCTCGATACGTTTAGTAAGTCATAAAAATCTCTTGCTTCTGAATTTGGTGCCTCTTCGTTATGCTCAAATCTAATATTGCCATACTCAATTGCAGCTGCGTCATAAACTAACTGTTCATATTGCGAAGTAAATGTTGATTCATGATCGACAAAATGAAGACCTGGATTTGGGACGCTCGTCGAAGGCGATCCTTCGCCTAAATCATCCCATTGCCAATAATTGGGTTTGAAACTCTTTCTATATAAGTGAACTTTGACAGTCTCTATCGTCTGTAACTTTGTGCTAGCACATTTCAAACAAGGACACCTAATTGTTCCCTCCCGCTGATATTGTAAAGATTGACAAGCCACAGTAACATATTATTCAACGCCATCTATGAATTCATGTGCCAAGCCTCTACGACCAGGATTATTTCTATTGTACATCCATCGACGATCGTTCAAGTATGACATAATGTTTGCATTATTTGCAAATCATAAAAAATTTCAGTGATACAACTTTTACGTCATGCATGTATAAGGATAGAAAAAAGGTTTATGAAACAACAGTCATGAATTGTATTATCAGTATTGTTGGAGGAGCAATGCCCAACAGGTGTACTGCTGACCTACAATTTATCTTAATTATTAGAACACAACCAGACATGAAATATATAGTTAACCTGAATGACCACATTACCATTAATAAATTCTGCATCTTTGAGGAAGAACAGATTGATAACTATTATTCTGCAGTAATGCATCAGAGACAACAAATCTAGTCACTTCTTAATAGAAACTCAGTTGGTGGCTTCACCTCAGTGGAACAGATCATTTTGGATTGACAAAGAAAGATATTTGAGAGAAAAACAACTTTTCAAGAAAAAATATATTTCAATCTGCAGATTGTTTCAATAACTCGATCCCAAATATGTCAGAATGTCGTATTACACCTCTTTTGATCACTTCAGAAATTTTCAACTCGGAATTAGTTGAACCCAGATAATTCTTTTAGCAACTTCTAAGTTTCGCTCATAAATTCTTTTTTCTGAATTTGCACAGGAGAAAAGGAAAATTGTAGTGTAATTAGGTAATTCTACCGTGCGATTCATGAATTCAGTAGGATATGGAAAGAAATTCAAGTTGAAAGAACATTTATCCCTTTTCTGACACTTCAATATTACTCTAATACTCTTTACCTTTATTTTCATGGAGAGATAAAAAGGATGATGCAACAAGTTTCTTTTTTACCACCCAAAGGAAATAGAAGAACAAGAAATTGGGTATTGGCTCTTCACAAAGCATACCGATAGTCGATAGAACTTGGAGAATTATCTGGACTAATCAGAGCTAAATGACTGGTTAGATAGAGCAACATAATTAAGATAATTATTAATGGTGTCGACAATCCTATCAGGAAAGTAAATGTAAAGCATACATACATTAACATGATACATATATGTTTTGTTTCTGGTGTCACTGTAGTTTGCAAGAAGCATTCTGAGTTCATCATGTTGTTTCAATATTATCTTAATAGCAAAGAGGTAAGAAGATAATGTTTGCTTATAGCCAGTTTATGCATTTAAAAACAATAAATTTGTTTATGCATATGAAAGGGCCATCATGATACTCTCACTTCTTAGAGTCCCATTAACTTTTTTTTCAAATATTAAAGGACATCATATTAGGTACACAGGTGATTATGCATTTTGCTAAGTCGTGGGTCACTAAACAATTTTTTAGTGTGCTCTCACAATCTTTTTAATTATCATGAGCAAGCAAGCACGTTAGGCGTAGAGACCCCGTTCCGAATTATATCTTTTAGAACTCTGGGAATTCATGGGTTCTACTCAAATTAAATAAATAAATATCCAACATTGATAATATATAGAGAGGAATATTAGAATGGAAGATTAGAATGGAAGAGCTCACCAGGCAAAAGAGCAATATGTATAGAGTAATAAGCTAGATCTTGCTGTTCCAAGAATATTACTCTTCCCTAGAATTGTGTACAGTCTGCAAAACACAAGCCAGAAATAGAATATTACTATTCTGTTGAAATCGATGAATAACTTGTATTCCACGTAAAATGAAGAATACGACAACTCACAAAACATGCTCTCGATAGGATTAAACATCCATCGTGATTCTTGTAGTCTTTTTTATATGTTATCCTTAATCCCATCACTATTTAGTGATATTCTGATGAATAACTACATATTCTACCGTGTATTCCACAATCAAGTGTCCTTAGGTGCAAAGTTAAGGACTATTCTTCAGATGGCTTAGCATTAGCCACAATTAGCGACAACTAGACCAATATTTTTTTTATTGCATGTGTTGAATGTTATTATGTGTACCACATTCTTTTATTCTAAATATATGGCATCAATTTTGATTCACTCTTCTTATTTCTTGTACAGAGACAATTAAGTGCATGCAAGATCATGCAACGTTTGTACTTTAGTATTTTAGTTAAGTGTCATGGTGTCGTTGACAACCTTAATTAACTAAATAGGTTTTTGCAGAGATGTAACAAATTATTAATGGACGGCATGATGTGCAATAACATGTATTTTTTTTGTCGAGATCCATCGATATTTAAAATTTTTAACATCCGATTAATTTAGTATTTGGATGAGAGCATTATGAATAAATCACGATCAAAATGATGACTCTAAAATCGAATATAAAATTAATAGCATCTAATAATCTTAGAAGACAATTCTATTATCTAATTGTGCCAAACTTATATGTACACGACACCTTAGAAACATCATTCCCAATTTTTCATGGCACCAAAATTAGAATGTTAATCATTGACGCGTTTTTCTAAAAAAAATAAAATTTGATGAAAAGATGTACGAGGTCTTACATTATTTGTGGGTGCATAACACTATAGCAACATGCGGACTTTTGATGGAGTGGCTAAAGAATGTGTGTGCTCTTCGACAAATGATTTTACTTTCCACTTAGAATCATTATTTAAATCAATTGTCAAGTGTGCTTTACAACCGTCTCGAACATCACTTCTTCGCTTCACTTCTCTTCCCATGTTTCGCTTGTCATTAAGATTCTCATATCTCTGTTTAGAACAAACAAGTCTTCTTCTTATGACTTGGTTGTTTTTTCTTGACTTCATCGAATAATCTTTTCGTATTGAGAAACCAACTACTTTAGCATATAGATTGTAGTATGTATATGCATCATTTTTTGTATCAAATATCATCCCAAGATATGACTTATTAATTTTATAAGACTTTTCTTGCACCTCATCAACTTGCATATGTTCAATTGCAATTTCCTCGACATTTTACAAGCTGTAGTAAGGGAAAAAAATCCAAAAAATTACAGCAAGCTTAAATAAATTGTAACAACTAGAATGATCAGTGCATACGTATACCTTTCTTGTGTGATTTATAGTTCCTCTATGCCTCGATCTTCGTATTGTGTATTACTTTCAGTTGTATCCATGACTTACTAGAAAGGATGGTCATATATACTTAAGTCACTTATTATTACTTGTACTTAAGGAATACAAATGAAATCAAAAGAAGAAGGATCATATAAGCATTATAAATATTTGATGTAATTACTGAAACTTAACTAAATAGAAAATGTATGAAGTACAAAAAGTATTAACACTACCATGCTGCCTTACATTGCTCACCCCCTTATCAGTTGTTAATTATGTCATTCAGTAGTCACACAATGTTATAAAAAATTACAACAAGCTAAACTGTTGCCAGTCCAAAAAATTAGGAGAATGTAACTATTGTAATGATGTTATTAAACAAAAAGAATGAATTATCTCTAACATAAATTATAAAAGAATAATGTAATTGTTTTAATCCATAAAGAAATCAAACCTAAAGGAGAAGGCTCACTAGGCAGATCCAGCGAGAAGGAGAAAAAGGGCACCAACCAACCAGCAATCATATGCTTAGTGTGGACCAAGCTGCAGGAAAAGAGAAGTTAGGGAATCCAAGTAGTTGGCTAACAACCAGTGAGAAAGAGGAAAAAGGGGCACGAGCCTACGATCATCCGTAGTTGTACAGGTACCAACTAGCGATCATCCAAGTAGAATGAGAAAAAAGGCAAATGAACATACATCAAAAAGAGCATCAGAGCAGGGCGAACGAGCAAAGGAGGCAAACAACATTAGGAGAGAGAGGAGTCAATAGCGGACGAGAGACTCCAAGAAAGAGAGGAATTAGGTCACTTCTCGTCGGGTTAGATCGTTGCCGCTCGTCGGGTTCGATCGTGGCCGTCAAAAAAGATGGACGACTGCGATTTCATGATTTAAGTTTTAAAAAGGAGGAGAGACGCGCACCGTTAGATATAATCCTACGGCTTCTATAGGCGCTAAACTGCCTCCTTATCACAGCTACTAATAATATGCTAAATAATAATAATAATCTTATTCAAGTTGTAAGTAAAATTAAAATACGTGATATATTAAAAAAATAATATATGATGTTTCAAACTTAAATAAAGTTTTTGTTCAAAAGAATGAGAGTATAATACGAATAAAATATAAAACCACTACCATTTAATTAAATCTTTATTCTCTAGTCATTGTTATTATCTAATCGTGCCGTTAATTTTATTTGCCAAATAGGATCTTAATCGAGGTCAATACTTATTAATGACGTCTGGAATACAAAGTGGTGTCTTAATGGACGCTACTTTTTTCTCCATATGTTCCAATTTTGTTTGAATAATCATAAAAGACCTATGCAAAATCAAATACTCTTTGCTCTTCCCACTCTCCACTAGCTCGACGCAACTCGTACAAGGCCTCTCCACGTGGTCGCAAGGCAAAAAGGGGTCTTCCACCCCAACGTCGGCAGCAACAATAATGTTATTAAAATCAGTCCGGTCCGGTTCCATTTGAAGTCAAAACCACAGTGATGAATTGATCAGAAAAAACCAATTGAACTGGTACGAACCGTCAAGCCGGTGAACTAAGAACAATCGGTTCAACTGAAAAAGGAGAAAAAACTCAAGAATCGGTAAAAAGGAAAGAAAAAGATAAGAACAAAAAATATAAGGAAAGTAATTTATTTGAATCATAGAAAAATACTAAAATCAAGATAAATAATGGAGAGAGAGAGAGTATAAAAGATAAGAAAAAGAAAGCAAAATAAACGAAGAAAGAGATAAAGGAGTGGAAAAAATAAAAATAAGAATAAGAATATACAAGAGTGATTTATGGTAATAATAAACTAATATATTGTTAAGAGCTGATAAAAATATAGAGAATTAATGAGAGAGGGGGGAAAATGAGAAAAAGGAAAGTAATATTAATGAAGAGAAAAAGGAAGAAATGGAAAAAAGAAAGTAAAATAAAAATAAAACATAAGAGTGATTTATGGTAGAAAAAAATTAACATATTATTAATAGCACTTACTGTGTAAAAAAAATTTAATAATAATCAATCAATATTAAAAATTTATTTTAATATTTATAACTTTATGGATTATGAATTTTTTATACATAATATAATATTTTTTATGCACATATGGTTAAAACTATTATATATAATATTATTTTATAGAAATTTGATTCAATCCGATTGAACTCGATCGAACCGATCTAATTACGACCCAATCGCTCGTCTGATTCGATTGTCAGTTCGGTTATAATAACATTGAGAACAGCTACTCAAATCCACGGTTATCTTGCCTTACCTTGACGCAGGTAGCTCTTCCCGGAGCAGAAGAATTCTTTTATGACTTCCACCTTCGTCCACATCCTCTCGGGCATGAGAGATAAATTGGAATCTTGGATTAAGATTTTTAAATTTGCATAATATTATTTCAGTAGCGATAGAATTAATGATTCACATACTTGCAAATATTATTTCAACTATTATTTTTTACACGTAAAGAGAATATGCCAAAGAAATGTTAGTATTTTAAATATAAAATGAAAACTTAATAAAACTTAGCAAAAAAAATTTATATAGAAGCAATCCATTTGGCATGCGGTGCTCTACTCTTGCTTAACTTCTACATGGCTCTGCGTCCTCGAATTCCAAAATAGTGTAGAAAAATTAAGAGGTGTGTAAGAACTTGATCGTAAAGAATAGTCAATTGAGATATATGCTTACACATATTTTACAAATTTGTCGTCGTTAGAAGCTGGCGAAATGATCGTGGATTAGTTACCAAATCCAACCATTTACATAAATTATTCGACTTCTACGCCGTGGCCAACCAAAGTGGATTTTGCACAGGGTTCATGGTTGTATCTGCAGTATATATAATCCACAAGGTTGGATAAATAATTAGTCAAGATTTAACACACTACTTAATTCTTCAGCTGACGAGCTATTCAACTTAATTACTTGGTCAAACTTTTTAGTCATCTTTGACACCCCAAGAAAAGAGAATAAAAATTTATGATTTCGGTACCTGAAAGAAGTCCTCATCGTGTCTATAAATAGAGATGCAACTGTGGATGTTATCACCATCACATCGATCTCCTTCAAGTGCCAACGCAATTTCAAGCATTCGATCTGTGTTTATAGAGCAGCCTTACGCCATTTGTAATTAGATCCATTACGTACCCACAACCGAGCCACCATGAGGTTCTCCAAGCTGCAAGCTTTAGCGTTGGCATGTGCCATTGCTCTCCTCGCGCTAATGGCGCACACCACCTGCGCACAGAGCTCCCCGGACGAAGTTGACGAATTCGTCAACGGCCACAATGCCGCCCGTGCCGCCGTGGGGCTGGGCCCGGTGTCGTGGGACGATCAAGTGGCGGCCTATGCTCAAAACTACGCCAACGAGCAGGTCGGCGACTGTCGGAAGTTGGTCCACTCCGGCGGCCCCTACGGCGAGAACCTCTACATGGGGCCTGCCGGGGGCGACTGGACGGCCAAGAGCGCCGTGGATTTGTGGGTCGGGGAGCAGCAGTACTACCACTACGACAGCAACACCTGTGACGAGGGGGAGCAGTGCGGGCACTACACGCAGATCGTTTGGGCGGACTCGACCAGCATCGGCTGCGCCCGCGTCGTGTGCGACAACGGCAACGTCTTCATCATCTGCAGCTATAACCCTCGGAGCAACATCAACGACCAGAAGCCTTACCCATGATCTGCTACTCCCGTCTTCATCATGGCAGCTATCATTAATTTAACTTGAATTATCATTTTTTGTTTTCCTTCTGTTTTGGTTATACGTACTTGCATGCATGCTCTTATATACGTAGCTGCATGTACGATGTACGTAAATGCATGCATGATTCTGGTGTGCAATAACTCACGCGATCAATGTTGTATTAGATATTTTTAATTTTTTTTTGTATCGTGTTTTTGCAATAAGATGCTAAACCCATGTTTTTAAAACCTTCTACATCTGATTTGATGTGCCTGAACTAACATTGGCCCTTGCTGCAATATTATCTGAATTCTTATTACTTCTTATTATATAAGTTGCAAAATTTGCTGGAATTGCTCATTAGTAAATTTCTGCTCCTCTGGTTAATTGTAAATTCACAACGTGTCAGTAATCACTTCTAAAAATTCTTGTGCCACTGCACTTGCATTTCCTTGACCATAAACTCTTGGTTTGAACTTGAGTCCTAGAGGATATCCTATAATTTTGTAATGATCACAAATTATGTTATAATATCTTCTCGGCTTGACCGATTGATTATGTGGTTGATTTTGTCACTACTACAAGAAAATTATGTTTTTCCGACTGACAGTTTTCAACGGAACAAAATCCATCGTAATTTGCGACGGATTTTGCGACGGAAAAATATTCGTCGAAATTTCCGATGGTTGCAATCGTAAAAAATAAAAATAAAAAATCATCAAATCTATTATATTATTATTTTATTTTTTGAGGGCTAGGAACGTCAAAAGTTCTGACGGATACGTATCCGTCGAAATTTCTGACAGTCATAACCATCCGTAAGTGAAAAATAATATAATATAAATAGTATTTTATTAATGTAATTAGCGACAGTTCAGGCCGTCGAAATTTTCGCAGTCTCGACCGTCGATAACCTAAAAAATTTAAATATTATATAATGTAAATAGTATTTTATTATTATAATTATCGACAGTTCGGGCCATCAAAAGTTTCGACAGTCTAGATCGTCGGTAACTTTAAAAAGTAATTAAATATTATATAATATATAATATAAGTAGTATTTTATTACTATAATTATTGACAGTTCGGACCGTTCGTACTTTCGAAGATCTGAATCGTCGGTAAGACCATCCGTAATTGAAAAAATAATTAAATATTATAATCATGTATATCATAATATATATTATTAATATTTCTGAAGTTTTTGACGGTCATGTGTCGGTAATTAAAAATAACTCCCCCGTTGCTTTTTTCGTTTTCCCGCTTTCTCCTCTTTCTAACCCTATATATATACTCTCCTATCTTAATTTCTTTCCCTCTCCCTCTCTCTCTCTACCCAGCTCGGGGGCTAGATCGGTTGCTTGGCGGCTGGATCTAGTGGCGGCCGCTTCTGATCCGGTCGCCAGGCATCCGATCCATCCACAGGCGGCCTGATCCGGTCGCCAGACGGCCTGATCTGGCCGACGACGGCATGATCGGCGATAGACGGTCGGATCTTGCCATGGGCAGCCGGATCGGCTGCTTGGCGGCAGGCTAATTTTTTTATAATTTAAAAATTCTTTACGACGGTTGCAGCCGCTGGAATGTTTTGACGGTTGCGACCATCGGAACTTTTCGACAGTTGCGATTGCCAAAAGTTTCGACTGTTGCATTTGTTGAACAATCACCAAAATCCCACTCTAATACCATGTTGAAGTTCCATCTCCATGATTGTCGAGAACCATCGTTTGCATAAACACACAAGAACACCCAATTGGGAGAAAGCAACAAAAGAAATTTTATTGATCTACATTATTTCTTACAACACTTTCCTTCTATTTATATGCAAGAAAAGTAATGCTAATACTACCATCTGCTATAAGGACAACTATCACTAACCAATATATTACTCAACAGATCAGAGTCCGCATCGAAAAGTGGATGATGAGACTAATTTGTTGGGAAGGATTAGATGGCATTTTGTGCACCATGGATGAAAAATGCAGCTCCAAACATCTGGAGAGGGAATTCTCTACCAGGATCAATGTGGCTCTTATTCATGTCTCATCTTCCAATGCTACGTCGAGCAATGTTTGCATAGTAATTACCTTCATTTTGGTAATTTTAAGATTATAGCTCAAAATGTGACTGAAGTCCAAGATGTTATTGAGGATTGTTTCAAATAGTTTTTCCATTGAGTACGTTGTAGGCTCCGACCCTTCTTACCACTATTGCTTTGGCAAGCTCATAGATGATATAGATGCATGACATTTTGGTTCCTACATAATCTAAATTGGATTTGTTTTAGGGTAATCATATTAGGATTTCAACTATCACAAACCTAGTACTTCGATGGCATTCCAACGACCTTCTAACGTCGTATGATTGGTGAATACGTTGTTGTGCACATTGGAATTTAATTCATTTTTATATGAGATTTTGACTAAAGTCCATTTTCTATTAATGAGGAAGGTGGCCAACACTTACAATTTTTAGTTCACCAATTGGGTTTGACCTGACTCGACCTTGAAAAAATATGTACTAATATTTAATTGAAATTGGTTATAAGGTTTAATGAAATTGTTGCAGGGTGTTTAATTCATATTTATAGTCCAACTTTTCATTGGAGGTTTTTTTTTATTTCACTATTGATCATTAATAATTTTGTTGCATGCATTTTCACAATGAGTTTGCTAGGCAACTTCTAATATTAATAATTAATATTAAAACTATTGAGAGTTTGAATTTATTGTTTTCTATCACCTTGTTTGGAGAGTAATTACCTTCATTTTGGTAATTCTTGATTAGAATTTTAGCTCCAAATGTGAAGGTGTTTGGAATGTTTTCGGCAACTACTTTGGTGTTTAATTCATTTTGATAGTCCAACTTTTCATTGGAGTTTTATTTATTTCACTATTGATCACTAATAATTTTGTTGCATGCATTTTCACAATGAGTTTGCTAGGCAACTTCTAATATTAATAATTAATATTAAAACTATTGAGAGTTTGAATTTATTGCTTTTTATCACCTTGTTTGGAGAGTAATTATCTTCATTTTGGTAATTCTTGGTTAGAATTTTAGCTCCAAATGTGAAGGTGTTCTGGATGTTTTCGGCAACTACTTCAAATACATGTTCCATTAAGTACAATGGAGACTCCAACCGTTCTTAACAT
The DNA here is from genome assembly GCA_030549335.1 of Pontederia crassipes. Lineage (NCBI taxonomy): Eukaryota > Viridiplantae > Streptophyta > Magnoliopsida > Commelinales > Pontederiaceae > Pontederia > Pontederia crassipes. The sequence goes on along the minus strand of CM060197.1, from coordinate 35,920,272 downwards.
TGCTGCTTTGGTGAGTTCATAGATGGTGGAGATGCATGCCATTTTAGTTCTGACTTAGCATATGCGTGACGTGAAGTGAAAGAATGTAAAATAACATAGAAAATCACAATCCCAATGGAAAATTGATAAATCTGGTATCAAGTTGCCGTTATGTATCTAGATGACATTACTAGTGAACATTCTCCCACTTAACAAAATATCCAAAATAGGTTTTAAAATTTATAAAGTCCTCAACACACACGACCAGATTGCAAGCACACATCGTCGATGAAATACTTAAAGTTCGTCACAAGGGAATCGAGTAGAAATCTAATGCGAAAATATTGTCCGCAAAGGAGAAGAATTGAATTTAGAAGAAATGATAGAAAATGCTGAAATAAAATACTACCATATTAAAGATTGTGGAATGTAAAGTTACACTGATTTTTATATATTTTTAAAGTAAAACAGAGAGCTAAATACAAAAACGAAATCAGAAGCAGATGAAGATCAATAAGGATAGACACTAGGGTTTAGAGAGATAATTTCAGAACTTATATTTCTTAAACTAGTGAAAAACAAATAGAGTAGCAGCATATATATGTCCCCATTAATGGACATTCACACTCTCGTGACGAATGTTATCCAGCAGCCTAGGTCACTCTCATGTTTATTAGTAATCACCTTTCTATCAGGAATTCCTTTAATATTTCAAGGGCTAATCTAATAGACCACCGCCGGCGAATAATAGACACTTATACAGATGGGGCCATCATCAAAAATGTATTCATCGCGCTTTGATGATATTCACACATTCTAACTTTGTGTCAATCTATTAGTAGCTAACTCTTAATTTTAGATATCTACTTCTAACTTAGTGTTAATTTCTCCATATGAATTCAATACCTTAAGTATTACAAGACTGTGTCCTTGTGATAATCTATATAGTGTAAGTTTTTTAAATTTACCAGTATATTATTTCAGTAGCAATAGAATTGAATATTGACATACTTGCACATAATATTTCACCCTTTTTAACTACTATTTTTTACATGTAAAGGAATATGCCAAATGTGAAAAATATAAAGTGAAAACTTAATAAAATAAGAAAAAAATATTTTAAATAGAAGCAATCTATTTGGCATCTGGTGATCTACTCTTGCTTAATTTCTACATTTTGTTGCATCCTCCATGGTCCTTTTTCCTTGAATAAAGTGTAAGAACTTTATCATAAACAATTAATAGTAGATACACATATTTTACAAATCTGTCTCGTGCATTCATGTGTGTGTAAGGTCGACGTTAGAAGCGGCCGAAAAGATCGTGGATTAGTTACTACGTACGCCGTGGCCAACCAAAGTGGATTTTGCACACGGTTCATGGTCGGTATTTGTATATATAATCCACCGGGTTGGATACATATAATTAGTCAAGATTTACCACCATCACATCGATCTCCTTCAAGTTTAAAGCACTCGATCTGAGTTTTTATAGCAGCCTTAAGCCTTTTGTAATTAGATCCATTACGTACCCACAAACGAGCCACCATGAGGTTCTCCAAGCTGCAAGCTTTAGCCTTGGCATGTGTCATTGCTCTCCTCGCGCTAATGGCGCACACCACCTGCGCACAGAGCTCCCCGGACGAAGTTGACGAATTCGTCAACGGCCACAACGCCGCCCGTGCCGCCGTGGGGCTGGGCCCGGTGTCGTGGGACGATCAAGTGGCGGCCTATGCCCAAAACTACGCCAACGAGTAGGTCGGCGACTGTCTGACGTTGGTCCACTCCGGCGGCCCCTACGGCGAGAACCTCTACATGGGGCCTGCCGGGGGCGACTGGACAGCCAAGAGCGCCGTGGATTTGTGGGTCGGGGAGCAGCAGTACTACCACTACGACAGCAACACCTGTGACGAGGGGGAGCAGTGCGGGCACTACACGCAGATCGTTTGGGCGGACTCGACCAGCATCGGCTGCGCCCGCGTCGTGTGCGACAACGGCAACGTCTTCATCATCTGCAGCTATAACCCTCGGGGCAACATCAATGACCAGAAGCCTTACCCATGATCTGCTACTTCCGTCTTCATAATGGCAGCTATAATTAATTTAACTTGAATTATAATTTTTGTATTCCTTCTGTTTTAGTTATACATACTTGCATGCATGCTCTTATATACGTAGCTGCATGTACGATGTACGTAAGTGCATGCATGATTCTGGTGTGCAATAAGTCGCACGATCAGTGTTGTATTTTCTGTATCGTACGTGTTTTCCCAATATGATGCTAAATACATGTTTTTTTTCTTTAAACCTTCTACATCTGATGTACAATTGCGTTTTTGTTCTAGTGATTTTTTTTTAATTCATTATTAGAAGATTGAGCCCTACGTACTGATATAGAAGACTAGAATACACGAGGGAGATGAAAGATGAATATATGCAAATCTGTGAATTTTATGCAGTAATCTAACTTAATTTGGTTTGACATGGTCAACAAGCACTTGGGCACAAATGCACAGTGACAAAAGAAAGTGCATGTAATTCATTCTGTCACCATTCGTTGATACTCTCTCTTTCTACATAAGTTATTAATAATGCCTTAAATCTGAATTTAATTGGTCCCCCTACATAGTCAGGCGCTTCAGCAGAATTCTCCTACGGGCGCTTCACGAGATGGGTGTTTTTTTTTTCAGGGGATTTATTTGGAGTCCCAATCCGTATGTAATTCTTATCATCTGTCAAAGGAAGTGTCTATATAAACTCCCTAGGAGTCTAAAGAGAGACCCATCCTTATAATCATTGTTATTCCATAATAAAGAGTCGTCGCCATCTTTTCTCTTCACGTTCTTCTGTGTTTCGTGCGATCCCTCTCTCCCTCTTTTCTTAACATAAATATATATATATATATATATATGATTAAAATGAATGTGCTGAGCGCCTCCTGCTTAGCACCGTGTGAAGTAGTATTTAAACCGTCCAGATAATATCGGACAGCTCAAATCAAATTTAATCGGATATGTCGTCCAAATCTTATCTGCTCTCTCTGGATATGTGTCAGCCGTCACCGGTCACCTTGGCCCTCATCAGTCACCTTCGCCTCGTCAGTCGTTCAGATCAATCTCGCGAGATTCCATTCCCCCTCTCTCTAACCCTCTCAATCTAGAGTCGTGCGTCGACGACCCTCGCCCTCGAGCGGCCGACGCCCTCGTTTGCCGGCCGCTTTCCCCCTGCCTCGATCGCCGGCCGCCCTTGATCGTCCTCCCTCACCCTCAAGCAGCCAACGCCCTCGATCGTCGGGCGCATTCCCCCTGTTTCAATCCCCGGCCGCCCTCCCTCGCCCTCGATGCTTCGATCACAACCTAGGTGTTGCGATCTCATCTCTCCCCCTCTCTCTTTTGCGATCTGGACGCCGGGATCTCCTCTCTCGCGATTCGGTGACCTGGTGACCTCGACAATGGAGGACGGGGCGGAGGGAGGGGGCATGTCGACGACAATGACTTCAATGGATGGGGCACGACGACTGGCTCATAGGCATGCCCACGAGAGAGATCGGTGATAACGAGTTGTCGACGACTTGAATGCATGGGACATGCCTACGAGAGAGATCGACGATGGTGAGTCGTCGGTGGCTTGAATGCAGGGCACGCCCGTAAGAGAAAATCGGGCTAGGGGGAGAAAAGGAAAGAGAGAATGCGTGAAATTTTGGAAACTTTCCGCGAGATTCAAGAAAATCTCGCATGCCTTGTTATCAACCGTTAGATTTTATCTAGATGGCTCGGATCGTGCTTGAAGCAGAGGGCGCTCAACATATTCATTTTACCCTATATATATATATATATATATATATATATATATATATTACATAATCTTATAGGTTGTGTTTGATAAGAAGAACAAAGATTTTTCTCAGTTCTGAGAATATATTGATGTGACATATTTGTTCATGAAGAGTGTTTGGTTGATTCTTCATAGAACAAGAATTTTGGTTAAAGAAAAAGTTTAAAGAAAAATGATAATTTTATGTACTAAATTTTGATTAAATAATTGACTATGATCTGAATATATTTTTATTGAATAATGAATATAAAAGTTGTAGATAATCCTGTTATCTATTCATAAAATTCAGGATCATCTAATTTGGATAACTGCACACAAAGTTATATTTAAAATAGTGCAGGTCGATCAACTTGTCGGTCCAAGCAAAGAAGGCTGGTCAAGATAATACCGATCGATCGAACATGAGATGTCGGTCGATCGATGTATACTGAGCCTGTCCCGGTTGACGTTAGGACGATACCGGTCGACGGATCGGTCGACCGATCAAGCGTAGAAGTTGAAGAAATCGCGCAACGGTCACATAGACTGATCGATCGATCCATATGTGCGGTCGATCGGCCTACAAGTTAAATGAATAGTAAAGATCAATTTTGAAGGAAACAATTTTTGGATGACTTTCTCACTCATTGAAGTCCATAAAAAGGTGAGCCAAATCCAAAAGCAAAAGCATCCATCCAAGTCTTGAAGAAAAACTTCAAGTTATCAAAAGGACATTCCCCTTGAAGTTTTCATTTTTAGATTTATCTTCTTTCTCTCTTCTCCTCTTGTGATCTTAGCATTATAAAAGAGAGAAAGATTTTATTTAAAAAATACTGAGAGAGCTCTTGTGTAGAAGATGTGAGCCTTACCTCTCGAAGCGAGAAAAAAGATTAGCGGAGATGTGAGCCTTACCTCTCGAAGCGGAGAAAAGACAGTGGTGTAAAGGGCTTGTCTTTCTTGCCCCATTTGGAACAAAGGAAGAGATTCTAGAGGAATCTCCGACGGTCTCGAGGTCGAGAAGTCGTAGTGGGGACGTAGGTCAAGGTGTGGCCGAACCTCGTCAACAACCACCGCGTTTATTTATGTTTGATTTTCTCTCTCTCCCTCTCATATTTGTTTTGTTTGTGATCTAAATTGCATAGGTTTTAAGAATTGATTTTAAGCTTCTGCGACGATTTTCGTAAAATCGATATTTTTAATTTAACACCAATTCACCACCCCCTCCCCTTTTGTTGCCCTTTAGAATCCTACAACCTCCCCTTTCTCTATTCTATTTTTTTATTTGACTGAATCCACTAGTTAACATAATTAATTAGGCACCCATAGGTACATATTTTTTTGTCAAAAGTATTAAGTAAACAATTTGACTGAGTCTTTTAAAAAATAACTTTTAGATGTTTAAGCTCAAAACATTATAAACCAATGTTGTTTAAAAACCTCGATCCGGCCATCCACTTATATTGAAGGTTAAACTGATCAAATCGAACCGAATATGTTTAAAAAAGGAAAATATGTTAAACAATTTTTTCTCATTTCTCATTTCTCAGTGCTTTATAAGATGCATAACAAATAAAATAAATCAAATAAAATAGTTTAAAAGTAAAATAGTATAATAAAGTAAGTATTAATTAAGAAGTTATTAAATAAAAGATGATAAATTTGACAAAATTGTATGGACTAAGACTCAGAGCGAACAATATCACACACTAATCGAAAATGTTACATAAATTTTATATTTTATTCTTATTATACTCTCATTCTTTCGAGCAAAAAACTTTATTTAAGTTTGAAACACCATATATTATTTTTATTTTAATATATCACATATTTTAATTTTACTTACAACTTGACTAAGAGATCGTGGATTATTTATTTTTAGAATTTGTCGTCGTTAGCGGATGGCGAAAAGAGATCGTGGATTAGTTACCTAATCCAACCATTTACATAAATTATTCGACTTCTACGCCGTGGCCAACCAAAGTGGATTTTGCACAGGGTTCATGGTTGGTATCTGCAGTATATATAATCCGCAGGGTTGGATAAATAATTAGTCAAGATTTAACACACTACTTAATTCTTCAGCTGACGAGCTATTCAACTTAATTACTTTGTCAAACTTTTTACTCATCTTTGACACCCCAAGAAAAGAGAATAAAAATTTATGACTTCGGTACCTGAAAGAAGTCCTCATCGTGTCTATAAATAGAGATGCAACTGTGGATGTTATCACCATCACATCGATCTCCTTCGAGTGCCAAAGAAGTTTAAAGCACTCGATCTGAGTTTATAGAGCAGCCTTACGCCATTTGTAATTAGATCCATTACGTACCCACAACCGAGCCACCATGAGGTTCTCCAAGCTGCAAGCTTTAGCCTTGGCATGTGCCATTGCTCTCCTCGCGCTAATGGCGCACACCACCTGCGCACAGAGCTCCCCGGACGAAGTTGACGAATTCGTCAACGGCCACAACGCCGCCCGTGCCGCCGTGGGGCTGGGCCCGGTGTCGTGGGACGATCAAGTGGCGGCCTATGCTCAAAACTACGCCAACGAGCAGTTCGGCGACTGTCGGAAGTTGGTCCACTCCGGCGGCCCCTACGGCGAGAACCTCTACATGGGGCCTGCCGGGGGCGACTGGACGGCCAAGAGCGCCGTGGATTTGTGGGTCGGGGAGCAGCAGTACTACCACTACGACAGCAACACCTGTGACGAGGGGGAGCAGTGCGGGCACTACACGCAGATCGTTTGGGTGGACTCGACCAGCATCGGCTGCGCCCGCGTCGTGTGCGACAACGGCAACGTCTTCATCATCTGCAGCTATAACCCTCGGGGCAACATCAATGACCAGAAGCCTTACCCATGATCTGCTACTCCCGTCTTCATCATGGCAGCTATCATTAATTTAACTTGAATTATCATTTTTTGTATTCCTTCTGTTTTGGTTATACATACTTGCATGCATGCTCTTATATACGTAGCTGCATGTACGATGTACGTAAGTGCATGCATGATTCTGATGTGCAATAACTCACACGATCAATGTTGTATTAAATATTTAAAATTTTTTTTTTGTATCGTGTTTTTCCAATAAGATACTAAACCCATGTTTTTAAAACCTTCCACATCGATCTGTTTTGACGTGCCTGAACTAACATTGTCCCTTGCTGAAATGTCATCTGAATTCTTATTACTTCTTATTATATAGAAGTTGCAAAATTTGCTGGAATTGCTCCTTAGTAAATTTCTGCTCCTCTTATTAAATTCACAACATGTTCCGTAATCACTTCTAAAAATTCTTGTGCCACTGCATGCACTTGCATTTCCTGGACCATAAACTCTTGGTTTGAACTTGAGCCTGAGGATATCCTATAATTTTGTGACTTTTTCTATGTCATATGTTGTTTTGCAATGATCACAAATTATGTTATAATATCTTCTCGGCATGTCCGATTGATTATGTGGTTGATTTGTTATTTAGCTGCATGGAAAACTACTAGGAAGACTTTTATTTTGTCTTAACTCATCTTCGATTAAAAGTGAATAAGCTTGATTGATCGATGGAACTAGATTCATTAAGAGAATTTGAGATATGGTGCTATTATAACATTCATTCAAACCAAATACTTATACAATTTATACTACTATACTCGATTATGATAAATTGTTGGAAGAGCAGGAATCAATAATCATAGATGCCAGTTCCTCCCATAAGGTCTTCAACTTAGTGTAATGTTCTTTTAGTGACATAGTGCTCTGCATAATAAAGTAGATCTTATCTTGTAATGAGTAAATTTTCATACCATTGACTTTATCAAGTTGCTCTTAAGATCATTCCAAATTATATAAGCATCTTGAGTATAAGTCGTGCTAGAAATCAATTCTTTCTCCACTGTACTTTTTTCTAAGAGTATCAAATGGACTAAAAAAAATAGGGGATTCGAAAGATCAATAATACTGGAGCTCAAATCAGAACTTGAAGCCATTGAAGAAACTTTTAGAAGAAATCAACAATTAAGAACGAATCCAAAGACGAAATTAGATTATGAACTCTCGGATTTGTTGAACAATCACCAAAATCCCACTTTAATACTATGTTGAAGTTCCATCTCCATGATTATCGAGAACCTTCTATTGCAAAAACACACAAGAACGCCCAATTGGGAGAAAGCATCGGAAGAAGTTTTGTTGATCTACGTTATTTCTTACAACACTTACCTTCTATTTATATGCAAGAAAAGTAACACTATTGCTAACATCACAACACTACAACCATTTGATAATTCTGAAATCAGAGTGCTACAATGACAACTATCACTAACCGCTAATATATTACTCAACAGATCGGAGTCCACATCGAAAAGTGGATGATGAGACTAATCTTTTGGGATGGATTAGATGGCATTTTGTGCACCATGGATGAAGAATGCCGCTCCAAACTTTGGGAGAGGGAATTCTCTACCAAGATCAATTTGGCCCTTATTCATGTCGAGTCTTCCAATGCTATGTTGAACAATGTTTTCATAGTAATTACCTTCATTTTGGTAATTTTTAATTAAGATTCTAGCTCCAAATGTGAAGAAGTCCAAGATGTTATCGAGGATTGTTTCAAATAGATTTTCCATTGAGTACGTTGTAGGCTCGGATGGTTCTTACCACTATTGCTTTGGCAAGCTTATAGATGATATATATATGCATGATATTTTGGTTCCTACATAATCTAAATTGGATTTGTTTTAGGGTAATCATATTAGGATTTCAACTGTCACAAACCTAGTTCTTCGATGGCATTCCAACGACCTTCTAACGTCATATGATTGGTGAATACATTGTTGTGCACATTGGAATTTAATTCATTTATATGAGCTTTTGACTGAAGTCCACTTTCTATTAATGAGGAAGGTGGCCAACACTGTTACAATTTTTAGTCATTTATTTTGTGTGTTGTTGGTAGTAATAGGGGTGTTCACAGATTGGGTTTGACCTGACCCGACCTTGGACCTGATCCAATCCACCTAATTTTGATCGGGTCTGGTTGGATTAGTTCGGGTGATTGAGTTATCCGACCATTATTTTTTCTTTTTTAAAAGTTTTCTTACTTTTTCTATTATTTAATATAAAAAATATTTATTTAAGAAGCAAAAATGATTTGTTAACATTTAATATTATTTTACACTTTTAGAATAATTTATGTTAATGTTTTTTATATAAAATATAAGTGAAAACTAATTAAAAATAAAATAAAAAATGGGTCTTCAAGTTGGGTCGGGTCAACTGGCGGTGAAAAATTTTGACCCATACCGGACCTGACCATTGACGCAACCCGACCTAAATTGATTTTGGTCGAATCATCGGGTTCACGAGTCGATCCGACCCGCTGAAAATCCCTAGCTACTAGTACTTTGGTGAGATCATTAAGGTTGCAAAAATTTGGCCTAATATTTAATTGAAATTGGTTATAAGGTTTAATGAAATTGTTGCAAGGTGTTTACTTCATTTTGATAGTCTAACTTTTATTTGGAGTTTTTTATTTCACTATTGATCACTAATAATTTTGTTGAATGCATTTTCACAATGAGTTTGCTAGGCAACTTCTAATATTAATAATTAATATTAAAACTATTGAGAGTTTGAATTTATTGTTTTTTATCACCTTGTTTGGAGAGTAATTACCTTTATTTTGGTAATTCTTGATTAGAAATTTAGCTCCAAATGTGAAGGTGTTCAGGATGTTTTGGGCGACTACTTCAAATAGATGTTCCATTAAGTACAATGGAGGCACTGACCGTTCTTACCATTGCCGCTTTGGTGAGTTCATAAATGACGGAGATGCACACCATTTTGGTTCTGACTTGGCATATGCGTGATCTGAAGTGAAAGAATGTAAAATAACGTAGAAAATCACTTGTGAAAATTGATAAATCTGGTATCAAGTTGCCCTTAAGTATCTAGATGACATCACTTGTGAACGTGTTCCCACTTAACAGAAAATCCAAAATAAGTTTTAAAATTTATAAAGTCCTCAACACACACGACCAGATTGCAAGCTCGCATCATCGATGAAATACTTAAAGCTTGTCACAAGGGAACCGAGTAGAAATCTAATGCAAAAATATTGTCCGCAAAGGAGAAGAATTGAATTTAGAAGAAAAGATAGAAAATGCAGAAATAAAATACTACTACAATAAAGATCGTGGAATGTAAAGTTACACTAATTTTTTTATATTTTTCAAAGTAAAACAAAGAGTTAAATACATAAACGAAATCAAATGTAGATGAAGATCAATAAGGATAAACACTATTGTTTAGAGAGATAGTTTCAGAACTTATATTTCTTAAACTAGTGAAAAACAAATATAGTAGCATATATATGTCCCCATTAATGGACATTCACACTCTCGTGACGAACGTTATCCAGTAGCCGAGGTCACTCACCTTTCTATCAGGAATTCCTTTAATATTTCAAGGGCTAATCTAACACACCACCGCCGACGAATAATAGAGACTTATACGGATCGGGCCATCATCCAGAACATATTCATCATGCTTTGATGATATTCAGACATTCTAACTTTGTGTCAATCTATTAGTAACTAACTCTTAATTTTAGATATCTACTTCTAAGTTAGTGTTAATTTCTTCATGTGAATTCAATACCTTAAGTATTACAATAGATGATTGTGTCCTTGTGATAATCTATATTAGTGTAAGACTAGGCAACACAATCGCGCGATGCACAATTATAAATAAGGTTTTTGAAATATTTTATATATAACAAATATGTCAAGTAATCTTAAAAAAATATGTCAAAATTATTTTTAATATATTTAGTGCTAAAAAACAGTTTAATCATAATTGGTATTTAGAATTTATTTTGTATAAATATGTGATAAAAAAGTGAAGCATGCATGATTATCATCCAATTTTTTAAAATGATTAATAGTATGAACAACAATAATTAATATTTAATAGTATGACTACATACTTTTATGTAATTGTATACATCAAAAGAAGGAAATATAAGAGGCAAAAATATTAATAAAATATAATTGTTATGGTAACATTTATATGTAACTGTATATCCATATAAAACAAATAAAAGTAGAAAAAAATTTAATAGAATATATGTTATCTGTTATGGATGGAGAAGGAAATAATAAAAGAATATGTAGGGGAGATGAAAAAGTAAATCCTCTAATAAGCTTGTCTTGTCTTCTCATCTTCCAATTCTCACAAAAAGAGTACGTTACATATATTTTTGCACTAAATACTCAATTTGGATTTAGGTAATAAGTGTTGGGAAGTTTATAATTTGCCACATTATGATTGATGTGGTGAATACTAATTTGATATTTTAACTTGCCATTGAAATTGTATCATTTGGTGTTAAGGCTTCCATATGATAATTTAAATATTAAAACACCCATATTTTATCACTAATCAGTTTTATATGTTTAAATAATGATAGTTTCATTACTTTGACTTTTTATCTTCCTTAATTTTTAATCATTATTGAGGAAAAAATCATAAATTTAATATGTGATTTTTTAAAAATAATAAAATATATACAGAAAAAAATGAAAGGATGTAAATGTTAGACAAATTAGAAGTTTTTAATGAATTAAAATAACATGTATCAATTATGACTGGATAACTGAAAAATATGTAAGTTGGATATGTTATTTAATTAATGATGATTACCATCATTCAATTTGTATTTGAATGGAGGATGTGACGGTACCTTGTTACAGATACTAACATTAACATTAATCGGATGATTAATTAGAGAAGATGGATAGTTATGAGACACAATGTTAATATTAAATGCGTATGTCACTAAATGCTAAAGCTGAAATAGTCAACACGCATTAGAAGGCTATTAAAGGAGGTTATAGATTTAGTAGTTGTAATATGATAATGAAAAATCGAAAAAATGAGAAAAAAATAAGTGTAATGACCTTGTAAGGCCTCAGCTTTATATGTATAAGACAAGTAAGCTCCCTTGAGCTTTGTCCAATAATTGACATTTGATTTTGTAATTGAGAATTTAATCAAACTTATCATTAAATGGCAAAAAAAAGAGAAATAACTATGTCACATACCTCCCTCTACCAAACGTATGTAGCTTTATTAGGTTTCAAATATTCAGTTACAACTTACAAGAAATAGAAAAGTAAAGGAATCAAATAGAACCCGCTCTCATCTCTTCTCATCTTCTTTATGGCTGTAGAAAAGATAATTGTGTAATTAATTCTTCATATAAATGCAAATGAACACAACAGAAAATTTTGGGCAAATTTCATAACTGAGAACTATCACAAATGGAATATTGTCCCTGAAAAAACATGCCTCCAACATTTCCCACTTCAAGAGCTACTCACCATACTTATGGCATATCACTGCAGCAGCAAATGACTTGTTCTCCAGCAAATCTGATTCGTGAGATGGCTGCAAGGTGGCAGAAGCCTAAGGGGTTCCGCCGGCACACGCGTGAGAGAGAAGCCTCCCATTGCAAAACACGTGTTGGAGAACGAAGTGCCCTCGGCCATCAAATTTCAAGATAATAATATAGTATATGCGAGTATGGACATATACAATCGGTTGTATTATTATGTGTGAATATATTTGTTAGCCGCAACACACTTTTAAATAGTTCACAAGATGAAAATATTTGCATTTTTCGACCATGTTTAGATTTTAAGTTATTTGTGAAAGAAATAATATATTCACAAGATGAGATTTCAAATTTTAAAAGAACAGTAGAACAACCACCTCTACGATCTCGATCCCATCTCTTCATCCATCTGGCACGACGGCCTCCTCATCGTGCACTCAATCAGGAAAAAAGGAGGTATGTCCCTTTGGACGTGGTTGCCTTCACGCATCGACGCTGGCATCCCGGTGATGTGAACTGGACGTGGCCCGCCTCTGGAGTTTGTCCGTCGCTCCACCCTTGCACGACGGCCACTATCTACGACAACAGTTGTCAACTATGAAGAAGAACTGGGTAGAAAGGACGATGATATCTCGTTCGGAGCCGGCGGCACAACACCTGCTCCTCCTCCTCGTTCTACCTCCTCGGCCAAGGTTTCGAGTCCGGCGTCGTCCCAAGCAAAGTCACCGTCCTCAGTTCGCTTCACATCTTGTGATCCCGTAGGCGGCATCAGCATCGGCTCTAGAAGGAGTAGCAGGGTGTTGAAACAAAATCCCGAAGAAGGATTCAACAATTAAAAAGTAAAAAGACAAAAAGAAGATACGATTCACCTCGTGCACGTAACACCCATTGTTGGAGTGGAGAGTTGCTGTGGAGGCAAGTAGGAAGTTCCTATTATTCATCCATTTAAATATGGGGAAATTGGAATGTATCTGACATTAAGAAGTAAATAAATTGGAATGTAGGGAGTCACACGGTTTGTTGTCACAAGTAAATTGGAATGTAGGGAGTCACATGGTTTGTTGGCACATAAAAAAACTGTAAAACATTCAAAAAATAAAATGCTAAGCCGAGGAGTTTGAAAATAGAAAATAGGAGAAAAGAGTTGGAGAGTCGTGAGTTGAGATTTAAAGGGGCATTAGTTTGAAAACGTTACATTGTGAGGATAGATTTATTTATTACAAATGTGTGCTACAGTTGCCATGCGTTGTAGGAGCCATAAGGGAGTTACACGAAGATGTTACACAAACCTCTAAACCTATGTGAAGCTCTTAGAAATAAGATAAATGTAAATGCCGTAACAGAAGCTCTTCAATGTACCAGCTTTATATATAGATGACGAATTAATGATCATTTGATGCATAAAGTAGAATCATATTGATCCTGAAGTTATTTGCTACCTTTTTCATATTGATGACGGTGTCAATTGATGGCCGAAAGGCCATCGGAATCAATGGAGAAATTTGGCGGCCCTATTTTACAGTAAGGACCGGTCCCGATTAACTAAACGGTCGATCGGTCTGCAAGTCTCTTCCTTATCGGTCGACCGGCCTCACCACGGTGGTCGACCGATCCATATATATCGATAGACAGATTCTGCCGTACGATCGGTCGACCGATTCCAGAGAACGGTCGACCGATCCGATGCGCAACACGCATCTGTATATCCTAACGAACGGACGACCGACACCCTGGATGGTCGACCAGTTCGCAGGTGTCAAATCATAGACCTCGGTCGACCGATCCCAGAGGACCGGTCGACCGATACTAGAGAGCGGTCGATCGGTCCATCACGAACAGTCGACCGGTCCTACAGGCAAACCCCTTGGCCTAACTTAATTGTAAAGATCCACTCCTAATCTTGATTATGACTCTGACTAGTTCACCTATACTGGCTGAATCCTATTGTACTAAGATCAACTCCCAGTTGGATCCTAAATCATAGATTTCATAGTAACGAAAGATAATTAAAGTAAAGACAAAGATGTGGGATTGTTATGTGCCACTCCTAAAGTTAAAGCAAAGTTCAGAGTTAAAGCAATGGGGGGATAGGTAGCTAGCTGAGGGGACAGTGAAGCTACTGACTTAGATGCCCACTATTCCTGAGATTTCAGGTGTTCTCCCACTGATATCTCGAATTGAAGGGTGATGCTACGGTCACACATCTTCCCTTAATGATTAAAATAGTATGCCAGAGGGACAGGTAGTTAACTGAGGAGACAAGTGAACCTACAGGTCTATTAACCGACCACTGTTCCTGGATTGTAGAAATTCTTTTCCCTACCTTCCGAACTGGGTGAGGCACTAACACCCACCCCTTCTTCCCGTTTACGGGCTTACTGGCATCAGTGAATCAGAGAGGCACCCCTGGCATCCCAACCTAATGAAGTCGAGCTCGCATAGGACAATCAACTCTAAGGATATCTTAGTAATGTAAAAGACGTAGCACAACTCACAGCAGAGCAATGTAAAATAAAGTAAAGTAAAACAGAGTATTGAAAAGTAAAGCAATGTACAACAGAGTAATATAAAGTAAAGCAGAGATATTGTAAAGTAAAAGCAGAGTAATGTAAGGGATAAAATATTGCCACAGCAAAGAATAGAGTATTGAAATGATTAGAGATTTATATATACATATTGATTTCATGATCATCCTTGATCTTTATTTCACGTCTATTGTTATTGTACTTCTATTCCCCTGCATTGGGATTTTGCAGGTGAGAATGCCAACTGATGGGGTGATGGAGGACGTAGAGCTTGGAGAATGTTGCACATGACTGATATTCTGCTCCGAGCTTTTTTATCGCATATCTGTTTAATTATCTTTATTGTTTAGAGACATCACGTTTTCTTCCGCACATTCTCTATATTACAAGACATCATGAACTTTCGCATATTTTATATAATATGAGACATTGTGAATTTCTGCATTAAAGTCCATCGCGACATTTCGACTACTCTTCCGCATTTAGAGTTCTCTATCATGTTTATTATTAATTTATCAATGCCACGTAAGCTATTTTGTTGAATAGTCAAGGTCAATAGAGCAATAGATAGTGTAGCGCCCTCGGAGTCAAGCTGACCACCTACGTGGCGGGAGGGGCAATTTCTGGGGGCGTTACAGTCAGCGATCTTGGCCTCCTTCTCGTCCCAAAGAAGGATGTTCGCGGGCTTAATATCGTAGTGCACTACTCCTCTCTGGTGGATGTGGGCGAGGCCGCACAGCATGGACCTTGTGAATTGTCGCACGTAGCACTCGTACATGGGGTGATTTTCAGGTAGTTTTCTAGGCTTCCTTCCTGGACGTAATCAAGGAAAAGGTTGAAGGTGACATCTTGATCGACAACTGAATCGCGAGAGATCAGGCTGCCATAGCACTTGATTATCTTCGGGCACCCCTGAAGATAGTGCAAGATCTCCCACTCACGCCGCAGCATGTCGCACTTTCGCCCGGTGGCCGACTTGATGGCCACTGGAATCGAAGAAGATCCATCCTTCAGGATGCCCATGTGATGACACCGGTGGCACCTTGGCCAAGTACTTTCCCTTTCGACCATTGCACCTGCCTCACAGAAGCCATGAGAGAGAGAGATCCCTTTGGAGGAGGAGGAAGAAGATGGAGGAGGAATTGCATGCATGTGGATGGAAAGAGACAAATATATAGACAGTTCAAGAGCTCTTTCTTCTAATCGGTCTCGGTCTCCAAATTATAACTCATTGATATTATTTCAATTCAGTCTCCAAATTATAACCCATTGATATTATTTCAAGATGCCCATTTTGACGACATCGGTGGCACCTTGGCCAAGTACTTTCCCTTTCGACCATTGCACTCGCCTCACAAAAGCCATGAGAGAGAGAGAAAGAGATCCGTTTGGAAGAGGAGGAAGAAGATGGAGGAGGAATTGCATGCATGTGGATGGAGAGAGACAAATATATAGACAGATCAAGAGCTCTTTCTTCTAATCGGTCTCGGTCTCCAAATTATAACCCATTGATATTATTTCAATTCGGTCTCCAAATTATAACCCATTGATATTATTTCAAGGTGCCCATTTTGACGACACCGATGGCACCTTGGCCAAGTACTTTCCCTTTCGACCATTGCACCTGCCTCACAGAAGCCATGAGAGAGAGAGAGATCCGCTTGGAGGAGGAGGAAGAAGAAGAGGAGGAATTGCATGCATGTGGATGGAGAGAGACAAATATATAGACAGTTCAAGAGCTCTTTCTTCTAATCGGTCTCGGTCTCCAAATTATAACCGATTGATGTTATTTCAATTCGGTCTCCAAATTATAACCCATTGATATTATTTCAAGGTGCCCATTTTGACGACACCGGTGGCACCTTGGCCAAGTACTTTCCCTTTCAACCATTGCACCTGCCTCACAGAAGCCATGAGAGAGAGAGAGAGAGATCCGTTTGGAGGAGGAGGAAGAAGATGGAGGAGGAATTGCATGCATGTGGATGGAGAGAGATAAATATATAGACAGTTCAAGAGCTCTTTCTTCTAATCGGTTTCGGTCTCCAAATTATAACCCATTGATATTATTTCAATTCGGTCTCCAAATTATAACCCATTGATATTATTTCAAGGTGCCCATTTTGACGACACCGGTGGCACCTTGGCCAAGTACTTTCCCTTTCGACCATTGCACTTGCCTCACAAAAGCCATGGGAGAGAGAGATCCGGCTGGAAGAGGAGGAAGAAGATGGAGGAGGAGGAAGAAGGAGACGAAAGAAAATGATGCTTGAGAGTCTCAAAATTGCATGCATGTGTATGGAGAGAGACAAATATACCATTAATATTATTTCCATTCGGTCTCCAAATTAATATTGTGTTCTTCTAATCTGATTTTGTCTTCAAATTATAACCCATTAATATTATTTCCATTCGGTCTCCAAATTAATATTGTTTGATTAACTGATAATAATGTAATTAATGAATATCTTTTGGTGCCTTTTGAGATTCAATTACGAAATTCATAATAAATGTCTTAAATTTAACGCGGCGTTCATTTACACAAAATGACGTAAATGAAAACATAACATATTATTTAGTTATGAATATTATATAAAAATAAGTTTTTATTTAATAAATACTTTTAAGAAAAATGTTTATATCTCAAGGGTTAGATTACAAATAATAAAATTTAAACTTTAAAACACACCATTCATTTAATATCTATTTTCAAATAATGTGTAAAATATATTACTACAATCAATTATTTCAATGTTAAAAATAGAACAAATAATTATTATAAGACATGTAAACTTATTTATAGTTAAATACATATAATGCATACTGTATGTGGACAAATTTGAAATAAAAACTTATCGTCTAAAAGTTAATCAAATTATCTTAGTAAAAAATAAGTTAGCCATCAAATGTTATTGTTAAATTTCATTTATCACATACTTTCTTAAATAAATACTATTTGCAACTCTAATTTGTTTTATTCGTCGAACGCGTAGGTCCAAATAGACTTTGAGGAGATGATGAATCTTCAACGAATCACTTATAGATCAATCCTCCAAAAATTGTTCTAGGCAATATATATAATTTTTATGCATCATATTAATCTTTATGTCATAATTTTATACCGATGGGCGCTCATTGGTGAGTATTTCCGCCGGAAAATCTTAATTTTTAAAATATTAATATTTAATTATGATATTATTTTTATATAGTATTATAATATATATTATGAACCGTCAAAATTTTTGACGACTATGACCAGAAATTTAATAATGAGACATTGATATTCATGCTATCATTTTGTTACATACACTACAACAAAAACGTATTTTAGAGACCATTATTTTAGGGACTAATAGCATTTGGTTTTAAAAAAAAAGGTTATTAGAAACTAATCTAATAATAGTCCCAAAATTCTCACTTTTTTTTTAACCAGAGCTCGATTTGTGCCTATAAATTAATCAATTGAGACCTATCAGTAGCTTGGTTCTTAAAATGGAGAATATTGGACACCGTCATTAGCTTGCTTCTTTAAAATGATGAATATTGGGGCTAATCTGATAGGTTGGTCCTTAAAGAAAAAAGTGTTCTGGACCATTCCATGCTTGGTCCTTAAAATATCAACAATCTAGAACGTCCATTTAAAAATTAATGACTCAGATTTTTTCACCTGGTATAGTGATTTGATGTCCGCTCTCTTTTCTAATCGATGATGTATTTTCTAATGGCCGCTCTTTTTTCTTTTGACCTAATTTTCACCGCTTTGCACGATGGCCTTCCGACGATGGTGAATGTCCCCGGTGAATGTCCCCTTCCGCTCTGCACGATGGTGAATGCCCCCTTCCGCTCTGCACGATGGTGATCTGCGTGCTTTGAAGACCCACGGATTGAGCTGCCGGAGATCTCCTTGTGTGTATGTCCTCCACCGCTTGATTCCTCTCTGTTCGTCTCCTTCCGCCGTGAAGACCATGGTGATCTACGCGTTTTGAAGACCAACAGATTGAGCTGCTGGAGATCTCCTTGTGTGTATGTCCTCCACCGCTCGATTCCTCTCTGTTCGTCTCCTTCCGCCGTGAAGACCATGGTGATCTGCACGCTTTGAAGACCCACAAATCGAGCTGCCGGAGATCTCCTTGTGTGTATGTCCTCCATCGCTCTATTCCTCTATGTTCTTCTCCTTCCATCTTGAAGACTACCTGAAAGGATTCATTTTTGTTTATGTTTCGTTCATACCTGAAAGGAGCTGCTGGAGATCTCCACTAAACGCTGAGCACATCGCCTTGCACTGCTTGATTAATTTCTATTTCGTTCGTACCTGAAAGGAGCTAACCCTTTGTGCTGATTGCTCTCCTTCCTTCTCGCCAATCATCAAGGTAAATACCAATCTGCTACCTCTTTAATCCTCCGACATCTTATAATCATCATATTTAGTCATATGTTGCAGGCATGTTCTAATTAATGTTCTGATGAGTATAAATATTCGTCCACCTCTTCCGATTCTTCATATATATTGGACATTATTGTTGTGTGTGATCTTGTTCTTCCTCTGTTAGCTTGATTGATCCATATATTTTTTTTATTCAATGCTAGTGCATAGTTCATAGTTGTTGGTTCTTTTGTCTTCAATGCTTTGAATTTCTTGCTAACTATGAGTTTCATAACTATGAATTTCTTAGTTGTTTATTCTGATGAGTATAAACATTCATTTCAGTGTACTTTTATTTAAAACTTTTTCTTTCTAATAATGTAGCAGCTTCTGTTCATGGTTGATTTTACTTCAAAAAATGTATTTGTTTCTTTTATTTAGAACTTCAAAAAATATGGTTGAGGTCATTTCAATTTGAATATGATATAGGTAACTTCAAATGGAAAATACTCAGAGTAATTTAGATAAGAGTTGGATGAATGTTCGTGACAGATTTTCGACATAATATCTTCGTGGTGTTGATTCATTTATGAAACTTGTGGAATTTCATTTAAGTGCAGAGTCTAAAATTCGTTGTCCATGTCGTTATTGTTTGAATGTGTACTTCCAACCAAAAAATGTGGTCAGAAATCATTTAATTGTCAAGGGGATAGATACCACTTATACCCAATGGGTATTTCATGGAGAAGGATTCGTAGAAGTTGATGACAACAGTGATGATGAGATTGCTTCGGGTAATGAACCCGAGGTAAATATTGATCACTTGCATCAAATCTTAGAAGATGTGCAAATGAGAAAGTTTCTAAATGCGTCCCTTGAAGAACCTTTCCACTTTGAAGGTACAACTTGAACACAAAATGAGGAGGTGAATTTATTTGACAGATTGTTAAAGGATGCTCAACGACAACTTTATCCAGGTTGTACGAAGCACTCATTATTGTCGGCAGTTATACGATTGCTTCACATGAAGGTTTTAAATCATTGGAGCATTAAATCATTTAATACGCTTCTTGAGTTTATTAAGGAGATATTGCCCATAGGTGAGATACTTCCTTCATCCTATTATGAGATGAGAAAGGTGTTACAAGGCTTAGGATTGGGATATGAATGCATTCATGCATGTAAGAATGATTGTGCTTTATTTTGGAAGGAAGCAACAGGCTTTGAAGATTGCCCAGAATATGGAGAGTCAAGATGGAAAATAAATGATGACAAAGGAAAAAAAATCCCTCATAAAGTATTGAGGTACTTTCCTTTGAAAAGTAGGCTGCAACGCTTATTTATGTCAAAAAAGACAGCGCCAGATATGCGATGGCACAAAGAAAAAAATGTCAAAGAAGATAGAGTTATGAGGCATCCTGCTGATTCAGAAGCTTGGAAATATTTTGACAAACAATTTCCTTGGTTTGCACAAGATCCTCGAAATGTAAGACTTGGATTAACAGCTGATGGCTTTAATCCTTTTGGTAATATGAATAACTCATACAGCATGTGGCCAGTGATTCTTATGCCATACAACTTACCTCCATGGAAATGTATGAAAGAACCATTTTCTATAATGTCTTTACTCATTCCTGGCCCTCGTGCTCCTGGAAAGGATATTGATGTATACTTAAGGCCCTTAATAGATGAACTAAAAGAATTATGGTCCAACGGAATTCAAACTTATGATGCGGTCTTTAAAGAAAACTTTAATATGCATGCGGCAATTTTGTGGACCATAAATAATTTTCCAGCCTATGGGGATTTATCTGGATGGAGTACTAAAGGTTACCTTGCATGTTCTGTATGCAAAGACGAGACAAGTTCTCAACATTTGAGAAGTAAGATTGCCTATATAGGGCATCGACGTTTCTTGCCCTTTGGACACTCATGGCGAAGGAGTAAAAAATTTAATGGAAAACCGGAAACACGAATTGAGCCAAAAGAGTTAACAAGTGATGACATTTTGCGGCAATTGGAATGTGTGAAGAATATGAAATTTGGAAAGCATCCAACTAAAAAAAAGAGAAAACGTTCATCAGATCAAAAGAATTGGACTAAAAAAGTATCTTCTTTGAATTGCCATATTGGGAAAAGCTCAAGCTTCGCCACAAGAAGTTAGCCCTTCAAGATAAGAAGATTGACTGGCTTATTCAGAATTTAATAAAGGGACAATAACCTCTAGATGATGTAGAAGAAAGTGTTGCTTAATGTTTGGTTATAAGGAATTTTAAGATCCTTTGTAATTGAATTTATAGTAGAGACATGTTGGCTAATAATTTTACTCATGTTGGCATGTTACTCATGATACTTGATACTTTTTTAGTTGTTTCTCTTATATGGATTGCAATCTTTTATACTTGACAATTGATCATGAAGAACTTTGCATGTGTTTCATTATTCAGATTTCTTATAATGCATGATTTATTTGTACCACCTTTAAGGATAATTGTATTGATCTATATTTTAAATTTTCAGCTCCTTGCAGTGTAAGCTGAAGCATTCTTCTTTGGTGCTGCATTTGTACTGACTGCCTAATATGTTACAGTGATGGCACATGTTCATCTATATCATGTATTACTTGCAGTATGTACCTGATTCAGATTTTTTCTTCTGTTTCATTAGATTTTTTAGTTGTTTCTCTTATATGGATTGGAATCTTTTATACTTGACAATTGATCATGAAGAACTTTGCATGTGTTTCATTATTCAGATTTCTTATAATGCATGATTTACTTGTACCACCTTTAAGGATAATTGTATTGATCTATATTTTAAATTTTTAGAGACCAAAACTATTAGTGTCTAGAAGTATACAACTTTAGAAACTAAGCATGTTGGTAAGTGAAAGTATACATATTTGGGACCAAATAGTTTAGTTTAAAAAGGTATATATTTAGGGACCATAGTCTTGGTCATTAAAAGATCATACATTTAGAACTAATGAAAAATTTTAGTCATTAAAAACTTTTAATGACCAGCTTATAGGGACCAAGGGGGGCCAAAATTATTTTGGTTTCAAAAAGTATTAGAGACTAAAATAAAAATTTTAGGGACCAATGTCTTTGGTCATTAGAAAGTTTTTTTGTTGTAGTGATAATATTATAATATAATTTATTATAAATTTAAATTCTCACATAAATATTCAATTTTCTTTTGGCGTACATATTATATTATATTATATTATATTATATTATAATATAATATATTAGCGAAAAAGGAATATATGACACACAGATTTGCTGTAAATTACAACTAATATTTTTTATCCATCGGATCAAATCTGATTGTCATTCTTTTGGCCTTAATCTGGCCGTCGGCCGCGCGCGGAGGGCATCCGGATCTGGCCGCCACGTCCGGAGGGCGGCCGGATCTGGGAGGGCGGAGAGAGCACGGAGGGCGGAGAGAGCACGTCCGAAGATTGCAGACACGACGGGTTTGCTGGCGGCAGACGAGAGCTTCAGGCGGCGAGGGAAGGCAATGCAGGTGGTGGACACAAGCGTCGGCGGCCGACGGTCAAGGTGGCACGCATTTGGCGGAGCGCGGATGCCGGGAAGGTTGCCGAAGGTCGCCGCCAGATGAAATGCGCGCGGGCGTTCGACTGTAGAAAAGAGGGATCAAAACGAAGAAAGTGACAGTGGGGTCGGGTATTTATATAGCCAATTTCCGACGATCGTAACCATCGGAAAGTAGGTAAATATAATATAATATTAATTCGAATTAAGACGATCAAACCCACTGGACGAACCGTCGAAACTTTCGACGGTTCTCCAAGTCGAAACTTTCGATGGTTTTAGCCGTCGAAATATATAATAATATATATGTCAACTTAAGAGAATTATATAAATTATAAATTTCCATTTTCGACGGTCAACATCGTCGAAAACAATTAAAGTAGAATATTTTAATTAATTAAAATCAGTTAACATTCCGACGGGTCTGACTGTCGAAATATCGACGGTTGCGTGAAACGTCACAACTTTCGACGGTCGGAACCGTCAAAAAAATAAAATAATAATACACGACCAATGTTAAAATATTTCGACGGCTAAGACCGAAAGTTTCGACGGATAGGTGAACTGTCGAAACTTTCGATGGATAGGTGAACCGTCGAAGCTTTCAACGGTCTGAACCATCACAAAACCAGCATGAAAACTGATCAGTCAGTTTTAACATCATCGACGGTTATGATCATCGAAATTTTTGATGAAAAGTTTCGACGAATTCTGAATTGTCGAAAGTTTAGATGGCTAGAACCGTCGAAAAATATCCGACGATAATTTTGACAGTTTATTCGATCCGCCGAAAAATCCGTCGGTATTTCAGACGAATTTCTTCCCGTCGAAACTAAACCGTCGGAAATCAAGCTTTTCTTGTAGTGATATGAACATCCTGTGAATTTATGTAGAGTAATCTACGACACTTAAATATTTGGTTTGATGTGGCCAACAAGCACTTGGGCACAAATGCATGGTGACAAAACAAATCGTGATTGACACGTCCGTCTTCTAGTCACCAAATTAAGACTCCATCGTGGCATCAACAAAAAAGTCACGATGAGACCGTCATAAGAAACAGTATGTTTCTACAAGAAAATTATGAATTTTCGACTGATACTTTTCGATGGATCAATATCCTTCGCAATTTTCGATGGACTTTGCGACGGAAGGAAAATTCTTCTGAAATACCAATGGTTATTTATCGACGGCCTAATTGTAATTACCGACAGATTTTGAGCCGTCAGTAGTTCGGACCGTCGGTAATTAAATAGATAATAAATTTATATATAGTATAATATAATGTCTATGTTTAGTTTTTTATTATTATATCGTCGGTAGTTCTAACGGTTCGGACCGTCGGTAATTAAATTAGTAATAAATTTATATGTAGTATAATATAACGCTTATGTTTAGTCTTTTATTATTAATATTTGTGACGGCCCGGGCCATCGGTAGTTTCAACAGTTTCGGCTATTGGTAATTAAATTAGTAATAAATTTATATATAGTACAATATAATGCTTAAGTTTAGTTTTTATTATTAATTGTGACGGCCCAGGTCGTCAATAGTTCCAATGGTTCCAGTCGTCAATAATTAATACTTTCGACGATTCAGGCCATCGGTAATTCTAATTTCATTCTCGCGTCTCATCCCTGCCACTTTTTCCATCACATCCCTCTATACCACATCGGCGTGACCTCTCCCTCACTCCTACCGACGCTTTCTCTCTCTGGTGGCAATCTCTCCCTCCGGTGGTTTCTTCCTCCCACAGTTCTCTCCCTCCGGCGATGCACTCTCTCTCTCTCTCCAGCGCTCTCTCCCTCCGACGGCTCCCTCTCCCTCTTTGTCAGCTCCCTCTCCCTATCTCGTGATCTAGCCAGCTGTCCACGATTTGGCTGCCCCTCTCCCGCCCCCGCGATGTGGTCGGCCGCTGCCTAATTCGACCGCCAGGCGGCGAATTAGGCTTCGAGCGGTCGGATCAGGCCACAGGCGGCCTTCTTCGGTCGCCATGCGGTGGATCAGGCTGCGAGCGACCTTCTCCGACAAGCAGACGATGGATGAGGCTGCGGGCAGCCTTCTCCGGCCATCGGACGGCCTGATCTGCCTTTAGCGGTTGGATCTGACCGCTCAACGGCCTAATTTGGCCTCCTGCAGCCGAATTGGATATTCGACTGCGATGCCGGGTCCGGCTGGCTGAGGTCAATTGGCTATCAGTGGGTGGCTTGATCACATTTTTTAATATTTGAGAAAACCTTCCCGAGAACTGAGACCATCGGAAAAGCATGTATCCATCAGATGTTCCAACGTTTTTAGCTGTGGAAAAAGTTTGCCAGAGCTCGAGCCGTGTGATGTTCCCATGGCTCAGCCTGTGGGAAGTTCCCACGGCCGAAGCCGTGGCAAATGTTTTCCACAGCTCGGGCCATGGAACTTTCGACGGCTGTGATAGAGCCGTAAAAAAATATTTGTGACGAGAAATTTTCCGATGGTTCTCTTTTGTTGGAATAGTGGTCGCAAACTTACCTTTGCATGGATTTTTGACAATTTCTGACGGCTTAGGCTGTCAAAAATAGTGATTTTTCTTATAGTGAAACACATTGCAAAAAGGAAAATGCATGTGATTCATTTTGTCACCATTCTTTAAGGTTATCATACTTTTAAGTATTATGCACATTATTTACTCTCTCTCTCTCTCTCTCACTCACTCACACACACTCACACACACACAAAAATGCAGGATATGATTATTTTGAATGTGTCATAGCACTATAAATATCTTATGTAACTTAGTTAGAGTTATTAATATCCAATGAATTTAATATCTATGTTGATATATACAAGCACTACAAAAAAATTGAGATTTTTCAACAGACAATTTCAGATGGAAAGACATCCTTCGCAATTTGCGACGAATTTTGCGACGGATAGGGAGCCGTCAAAATGGACGCATCCTACATCGTTTATTTTGTTTATTATGTTAGACTTATTATGAAGTGTTTTTCAACTCCCATTGTCATACACTATTGGAGTGTTTTTTAACTCCCTTAGCACGAGAGTGTATCTCATTATCAATGGTGAAATGTCTTTTAACTCTCTAAACATGAACCTATGAAATATCTTTTGACTCTCTTGTGTCCCAAGAAAATTATCTCAATGTCAATGGTGGAATGTCTTTCAACTCCTTAAAGCATGAACCTCTTGAATATCATTCAACACACTTTTGACCAAGTTGACCATCATCAACCAATTATAAGGGCTCAACATTTAACATTTTTTGTCTTTTATAGCTTATAGCTACCTTTTGAGTTCAATGATGAAGAGTCATGTGGTGGTATGATTAATAGTATTTGGATCTTGATAAGAACATAAAAATGTACCATGTAAATCCATGAACCGGTGGAGTATCTTTCAACTCATTTTTGTCCAAGTTGATAGTCATCAACCAACTATAAAAGCTCAACATTTAACCTTTTTTCTCTTTTATTTTATTTAACTTATAGCTATCTTTCGAGTTCAATGATCAGGAGTCATGTGATGGTATGAGTACCATGTGAAATTAGGTGTGATGGAGGACGTATATAATTATCAAACCAAAGTTTATTAAATAATGTAGCGTGATAGGTAAATATGTATCACTCCAAAATGCCCAATCGTAATTAAGAAATCAAATGCATAAGATGCATTACAACTATCAATGGATGATAAAGATATGTATATCATCAATCAATAATAAGGATAAAATGATTAATAAGTATTAATCAGATAAAGTTGCATGCATATGTATGAATATATTTGACCTATAATTATTAAATAAATTATAGATGTATTTTTCAATGTTATATTCAATTATTTTCAATTTTACTGAAGATTTTAGAGATAAATTTTTTATATTTTCATTCTTTGCCAATCGTCATCAGAAAACTTCACAATAAGCTTACTCCTATTATGTTTTGATATCTTATGGGACGTTACTTACAAAAATTATAATTCTATCTACAGATATCGTTTGTTAAAAATTTCATTGGGATAGAAAGTAATAACCTCTTATGTCAATTCCTAAATTATTAAAATGTTAACATATCAATATCATTTTGTAGCAAATTTTGCAATTTTTTTCTTCGTTATCCGCTATTGTTTGATATCTTGTTGATATTTCATTAATAATTTTTTACCATAACTATGTTTGATATAATTATTAATTCTATGAAAATTAGAAGGGACTATTGTTATAGAACATTTCATAATTTTGGGATGACAAAATCCTATCCAAAATTATATAATGACTTTTATCGTAAAATTTGGACTGAAAGGGAGAAAAGTCTGTCCTAAAAATAATCACATTCTAAAAATGAATTCAATAAAACTTTATCTTAATTTATAAATGAGACATGAATCACAAGAATAAAAAATGCACATTGATGTTGTGATAGACCCAATTCCATTCTTAGTTCCTACGAATTCTATGCTTGGCCATGACAAAGAACATGAGAGGAGAGAAAGAAAGTTATTTATAATGCGTCATGCTAAAAGGCAAAAATTACGATCTTATATTCACATATTATATTTTCTTTTATCTCTATATCTCTGAACCACCCATTTAGTTATGATCCGAGCATTACAACATCGTTCTTCAAAATAATCAATCCAATATTTATTACCATTCAACTTTGTAAATAAGGTATAATTTAGATACTTAGACTCATTGCAATTAAGCACCACCACATGAATCAACAGTCACACATGCCTACATCCTTATCTATAAAGATTAATCACATGTAAGAACCAAATGTAAGGGAAGGAAATCTCCCATAAGTTTAGGAGTAATCAAACCTCAGTTTGGTCCCCCATTTTGGTCCCGACTCGATTTGCTCTCGGTTTTAAAAACTCATCCCGATCTTGATCCTAGTTTGTCCCAAACAAATCAGAACAAAAATTGGGTCATTCTCGATTTTTTCGACTTGACCATAAATATATATATAATAAAAATATATCTAATATTATAAAAGAAATATAATAATTATCAATTAAATTGCATATATAATAATATAATGTATATTTGAGATTAATTAAAATAAATATAATATAATGTTTTCAAAATATTAAATATATCAATATAATATATTACTAAGTCAAGACATGGTCTAGATTTTTATAACTTTGCAGGTTCTCAAGGAATGAGATTTCGTGAAAAATAAAAATAAAAATAACCCATCCCATTCTCACCTCTACATAAGATTTTATGCCTAGTATGGAAAATAATAAACATAAAATTTACAATAAAATAAATCATGTAAAGACAATAAACAATTATGGATACAAATTGGATTAATTATCAATTGTTTTTTTACAGACAGATTAACAATTGTTAGATAACTAAGATATGATGTGACAATTTTGATGATCATAAATAATGGTGATTAATAATTAATATTGATTAAATCAATGTTACAATGTGACGACAATCAATTGATAATTAGTATCAATATCAATTTCAATAGTCAATGGATACGATGATCAAGGATAATGATATTTAATAATTAATATTGATATAATCATATATATAATAAAAAACAACTATCAATGATGAAAATAAAAATGTAAATAATTGATTCAATAGACAATAACTATTGGGAATGATGATTGATAAACAATAAGTATAATCAAGAAGATATTTTTTTGAATTAATAATCAATTCTATTATTTGATTTACGTTGGCATATGTTGGATGAATAACTATGATGATAATATAGTTTGATTATTAACTTTGCTTTCATTACAATTCAATACGATGTATTATGTATTTTGATTACAATACTTCAACTAGAGTTGTTTTCAACTCATCGGTATTAATGTTTGTTGTCTTAAGAAGAGCTAACATGTCATAGTTTTTTTATTGTTCAATCATTAAATGGTGGATCAAACAAATGACAAGGCCCTATTTTAGAAAAGTATTGCACCCTTTTGGTGGAACCACACAAGTGGGGTAAGGGCCCACATAATAGGAACAATTACAAGTGTTTTCCTTACATCATTAGTTGCCCCCCATCAATTTTGAACTTACGTCACTGATTCAATTTTCCTCATTGACAATCAGTACACATGACTATTCTCGTTTTGAGTTAATTTATTTCACTACTCCGTTTGCCTATCTTTAGACTTTAATTTATACAATCATAAAAAATAGAATAATCAATGATCATCAATCAAATAGTATTTGTGGTCTATGGACAAATTAAATCTTGGAATATAATTAATTGAGATGAGTATGATCACTAAGGCTAATTCATGGTGAGAGAATTATAATCATTAAGAATGCTCATCCTACAAATTTCTTATCACAATAAAATATATTTATATGATCAGTCAATATGAAGGAGAAAAATGATTAATATGAATTAGTCAGATAATATTTAATACGTATGAACATATTTGACCTATAGACAATCAATAAATTATAATTTTACTTTCGGACATCATATTTCATTGCTTCCAATTTTCATGAAAGTTAGACAATCATTTGTTTAATACATCTTATATTTTAATCATATGCCAGTTGTTTTCATAAAATTCTACAATAACTTAATTCTATTTTATTTCTAATCTTTATAGTCAAATTTTGACATAGTTATATCTTTATTTGCATAGGTTCTTTTCCAAATATTCCAATTGGCTTATAAAGCTAAATGGTTTCTTCTTTCAAATCCTAAAATATCAAATTTTATCATGAAAATGCTATTTTTGATAGAATTTAGAAACTCATCGTGTTGCTATCCATGATAACCTAATAGAATGTCAGAATTTCAACAATAATTTTTATTTATATATTTGATTGAGATGTTTCTTAATTTCATGGGAACTAACTCATGGGTTATCTTTGTAATTTTTCATAATTTTAGGATGATAAAATCCTATTCAAAATACCTTAAAAAGAATCATTATGAAATTTGAATAAAAAGGACAATCTTCTCACCAAGAATCTCATACTCAATTATAGAAAATCTAAACTCAATCGTTCAATAATTTTAACATGCTTTATTCTATTAAAAAGTTCATATTAGTTAATCCGTCAAAATTCATATATTACTTTATGCCGATTTAGGGCTCGTTTGGCTTAACTGATATAAAATAGTTGATAAGTTGAAGTGTTGATAAGTAGTTTAATGACTAAAGCTGATTTTAAAAAATAAGCAGTTACGCGTTTAGTAATAAAAAACTTATAAGCTATTATTTTAGTAAAATGACAAAAAAGTTCTTAATATTATGATAGATGAAATATATGAAGAAATTTATGTATATTATAAGGGCAAAATAGTACATTCATTCATCAAATTAATCAACTTTTTTTTCTCACACAAAATAAGCTGGGTCCCCAGTTTAATTTTTTTGACTTATAAATAGTTAAAATAAGTGCTTATCAATTCTTTTTTTGTCAATTACCAAACAAAATTTCTTCAAAATTGCTTATATATCATTTTAAATGACTTATAAGTTTAGTCAAATAGGCCCTTAGTCATTCCATGATCAGGATCTTGTGGAAATAGAGATAAATGAAGAGAAGAAAAAATGATTATGAAGAGAGAGATCTATGAGATTCTATTTATAAGAATTGAGATTCACAGTTATCAAGTTCTAATTTAATTAAAATTTGTAATTCAAGTATAACTTTAATTCTTATTTCTAATTCTCTTATAGTTATATTGTCATTCTATTTATATTCAAAATTGTGATAATTTTTTTTGTCAATTTTCAAAATTAAATAAATAGTTATTATTTATATTACTTAATTTCATAATAAAATAAAATAAAATATTATTCATATCTTAAATATTTCAAGCTCTAAAACTTTCAATTTAACTGTAATTGAAATTCCTTTAACATAACATGGATTCAAATATAAATTTAGATCTCTAATCTTATTTTAATTTGATTCTATATTTTTTCCCTTTTGAACTCTCAACATTTTTTCATCCTTTGTTTTCAAATTTATTAAATATTAATATTATTTTATATTTATTGTGAAAAACTGGGGCATTAGGAATGGTATATAAGTTTATTACATAAATAGGAGTAATATCTTGAGAAGATGTATTACACTAAAGTATTTAACATTTTTATTTTTATTAACATAAAAATTAATTACTTTAACACGCGAAGCTTTATTTTATATATAATAAATAAATATCTTTGATTTGTTTACCAATCCACAAATTATATAAAAAGAAATCGTAAGATTTTTATATGTACTTCGCGCGCGTTTGTTTCTTTTTCCTTTTTTTTCTCTCTCTTCCGCGTGCCCTAGCGAGCAACGGCTGCGTGCTCCCCCGTGCCGCTGCCGCCGAGCCCCCCAAGCCATCTCCTTCCGCCGCCGCCGCCGCCGCCGCGACTCTCCAGTTCCGCTGAGACTTCTCCTGCCACGACGTAGCGCGGAACTATCTCCCTTCTTCTGCCGCGCCATCCATTCATCGCCTGCCGGTGCCGCGGCGCCCTCCCATCCATCTACTTGCATTGGCCACGCCCTCCAGAACTCCGTCGTCCAAGCCATCTCCTTGCGCTCTCGAAGACGCTGCCAGGGTCCTCCAAGCCAGCCCTGTCGCGGCAGAGCAAGGTGCGCCATGATTTCGGTTTTGTCATTCGTGTGTGACTCCATGCCCTCGCCTAGGAATTTTATCTGGTCTCGCTGGTGTTTCTCCTGTAGCGTGTAATCAGAAAGTTTCGTTCTTTGTGCAGAAGTTTGGTGAATTGGTGGAGAATGGGACGGAAAGCCCGAAAGAACGATCACTTTGTGGATGGGAGTGCTGGCTCAGATGCGCCGCATGTAGTCCTTGAAAGTTGCAAGTAAGTTGCTTGAATTTTGGAGTTATGTTGCTTTGTGTCTTTTCAACGTTCTTGGATTTTTAGTGTTTTATGATGTGATTCTGTATTCTTTTGGTGTTTTTTGATAGTTATGGAGGAGATGAGAGCATCATCCTGGAAGGGACAGATGGGATTGTTGATACTTGGAAGTAAGTTCTGCTTGAACTCTGAAATTCTGGCCTATAAATTTTGTCAGATGACCTGTTGGTGTTCAGAGAATTTTGAGAGGGATTGAATATTAATCTTTGTCCATGTGAATTATGTGTTACATCTTGTGTTGTCTGGTAGCTCTGGTGGAGATGGGAGTAATTCACTCGTCTTACCTGGGAAGAAAATGGACAAATTGAAGGAGAAGAGCAAGGTGCTGTTAATTCAGTTAAATTGCAAATTGCACTAGGCTATCTGTTACCTGCCTTTCCATTGTGCTCTGACTACTGTTTGTTCAGGCTTCTGAGAGGAGTAAGAAGAAAGTAGCTCCACTATTGAGCAAGAATAAGCAAAGGAAATTAAAGCAGTTGGAGGTCAGTTTTAAATACTTCTATACACAATCTCCTTCAAATGTTGGTTGCGAGTTTCTTAGGCATACGTGTTGAACGTTTGCAGGAGGAAAAGAAGAAAAAGTTGCTCCAATCAAAGAGTATCGAGATTCTTGAGTATGTTTTTTGGTTTTGTTTATTGCAGATAGTTTTAATGAGCTTTACGACATTGCAGTATTGTTATATTAGCCGGGTATTTCTTTTTTTTTTTTTTACTTCTGCAGGAAGTGCAAAATATCAGATAGCGCATATTCTATTCTATATTCCTCTGGTACAATTGGTCGAGTATGTAGATTATAACTGAAACTCTAAAGATATTTACTTCTGAGAGTAGAAACTCTTAAGATTTTAGTTTTGCTCTTAGCATTTATTGAGCAATTGAATCACCAAACAGGCTGAAACTTTCAAGGAAAGACGTTATCGAGCTGTACAGTTATCTAAAGCTGGCCTTGAAGTTCCTGAAGACATTTTACCATTCAAGAAAAAGGACTCTAAGGTTTCTGATAAGAATGAGATAGCTTCTGAATCTGACGCTGACCAAAACTTCTCATTTGTTGCCCATGGAGATAGTGTCATCTTACCAGAAGAACCTAAGGAACATGTTGATAATTATGACCGTTCCATGGTATGCAACTTGAATGCTACTAGTAACGAAGATGTACCAAGCACTGGTAATGTGGTGTCTCTTTCTGAAGAAGATTTAAAAATGGGCATGGATGCATGCATGTCCACCGATAATAACAATTCATCCAACCTTCACAACCTTGACCTGAAGGTGTGTTACTAAGTTAAAATTATTGCTGTGATATTTCTTGATTTTTTTGTGAGAAAATATTTCTTGATATAATCTATATATTGTCTTTTGATCGATGTGCTATTATAGCTCACTTCTGGATGCTTAATTATGTTTGGGAGTGGTATGTTCTTTGGTTGCAAAGTCAGATGTCTTTCATATTGTTCAAAGCTTGGGTTGTTGCATATAATCAGTCTTGTGCATATCTTATGGTGTAGCCTTTCTACCTGTCAAAAACTTGTTCTTTGAGCATTTCCTATTTGGTTTTAAATTGTTCAATATTTATTGATGCAGTGCTTCCAGATGACTTCATCTATGTAAATTATTTAGTTCCATGCTGCGTCTCCAAAAAAAGCACCACATTAATAAAGTTTGTTGGACTTCATGTGTGGAAGCCCATCTCTATTTTGCTATTGTAGTTCACAATGATTGATGTAACTCCAAATTATTGTGATTCTTTTTCTTGCCACTCTTTGCATTTGCTTTCTCCAAGGACCTTTCCATATTCTTTTGTCAAGAATCTATCTCCATATGTTTTATGATTGATCTATTTATATGGACTTATATTGTGAAGGCACTTGATCTCCGTACCCACAATCTGTCCTTTTTAGTCTAAAAACTTTTTATAACAATTGAAGATGTTTGCCTGAATCTTCTGTTCTCTTCTCTATTTGAGTCAATTCTCAGATTGTAAGTGGTCATTCAGCCACTAAAATCCATAATATGCATTGCCATTATTTTCTAGTTTGATAGCTAGATAACTTTTTCATCATAAGCCCAGAACAAATTGTTCTGGCATGTACAAGTTCAAAAAATCATGTATCTTTCTGTTATCATCTTACATTTTTTGTTAGTCTATAACAAATACATTATGATACATAAGATTCCCCTTTGAAACTTTTTTTTTTTTTGAGAAGGAATAGGATGACCACCAGAGTTGTGGTTGTCATCCAACTATGTATAAAAGCTGTGGAAAAAGTGTACAAGTGTAAGCTCTCAAAAAGAGCATCCAAAGGATAGAGAAATAAACAGACTAGCCAAAACCCCACTCCTTGAAAAGGAACGGGATGTGGTGTACAATACGCTCAGGCTGACATCTCTCCCCTTTGATTTTTTTAACTGCAAGTTGTTACTCTCAATTCTGTTCTACTTAAACTTGTGGATATATGTTCGTGCAAAAATGTAAATTATTTTAGTTTAGATGTAAACAACTTATTGTGAGATCATTTTGTGTGGATTAAATGAGAATGCGTACCTTTTATTACTTCCTCTTTCAGGATGAAGTGCCTTGCCGTCCAGATGAGAATGACCAACAGAAGAACTCTACAAATTTTGAAGTCCAGGGCATTGTCAAGCCTACCGTAGTATATGTATCTAGGCCAGTTGAGATTGAAGAGCAAAGAAAAGAACTCCCAATAATTATGATGGAGCAGGAGATAATGGAAGCTATAAATGAAAATTCTAAAATAATTCTATGCGGAGAAACAGGATGTGGTAAAACTACACAGGTCCCTCAGGTAGGCTAACAGTTCGATGTCTGGTTTTGTTTGTTCTTGTCTTTCTATTTCTTTATTCTGTAAGAAGTTATGAACATGGATTAAACCATGCAGCCGACCCCACCTAGTGGGATAAGGCTTTGTTGTTGTTGTTGTTGTTGTAAGAAGTTACGGTAGCATTATTATTTAATTTTGGGTTGTATAATTGCAGTTCTTATACGAAGCTGGATTTGGGTCAAGCTCCCATAGTGATAGAAAAGGAATAATTGGTGTTACCCAACCGCGGCGTGTTGCAGTCCTTGCTACTGCCAAACGAGTGTCGTTTGAGTTAGGACTCCAACTTGGGAAAGAAGTTGGTTTTCAAGTTAGGCATGATAAATACATTGGGAAAAATTGCTCTATCAAGTTTATGACTGATGGTATTCTGCTTCGAGAAGTTCAGGTAAATAAACTATAAAGAACGGCCTTGAATCTTTTTAGGCGAAAATGTGGTTTTGTTTTCTTACCACCCTTCCATGCCTTTATCTTATGTATATTTTTATTAAAAGAATAATATCAATATAAATAAATAAGTGCATAAGTTAAACTTAATGTCTAATATATTAGGCAATATTCTATTCAGCCAAAATTAGTCATTTATAACTATTTAAGTTTCTCTAAGAAAACTATTTAAGAGTAAATTAAGATAATTAAGTAATATTAATCAAATTGATACCCTCTAGAAATAAATAAAACTAATGCCGTGAACTATTCAAAATTTGAATTGTCATCTTTTAATATTTTAATTTTTCCACAAGTTCATTTAATGGAATTGAAGATTTAATGATAAAACTCTTTGTTTTGAGAATAAGTAATCCCCTATCCTACTTTTTGTTAGTGCTTGTTGGAAAGGGCTTAGTCTGACCTTATTTGTAATAAGCATGCATAGAAATGCATTGAAAACATCCTCGCAAATACACTCAGAATACATATTCTGCATATTGGCTTACCACTTGTGGAACATTGTTATTTGTGTAGGATACTGCCTTGCAATGTTTTTCTTTTTCTAACTGACAAATACTACTATAATTAAGTTATGCTTCAGGGGGTTATTGTATAGCATCATCTAGTGTCTTAATCGTGACTTTGTTTTGCACTATTGCAGAGTGATTTCTTGTTAAAACGATATTCAGTAATCATTCTCGATGAAGCTCATGAGCGAAGTTTGAATACGGATATACTTATTGGCATGCTTTCGCGGATTATCAAACTTCGTGAGGTCTGAAGATATGCAAGTTGATATTTATTTCTTCACATGGAACCGCAACATATTAATTTTCTTTGATAAACATGACAGGAAATGTATAGGGAGCAGCAGAAGAAAATATCAACAGGAATAATAATAAGTCCCGAAAATATGATTACTCAATTAAAGCTTGTGCTTATGAGCGCTACTTTACGAGTTGAGGATTTTATTTCAAACAGAAAACTCTTTGATCCAAGCCCACCTGTGATAGAGGTTCCAGTAAGGCAATATCCAGTGACAATTCATTTCTCAAAGCGTACACATGATGATTACCTGGGACAAGCTTACAAGAAGGTCGTGTCAATTCACAAAAGGCTACCACCTGGTGGCATACTTGTTTTTGTTACTGGACAGAGAGAAGTTGAGTTCTTGTCTAAGAAATTACATAAGTTCGCACAAGAATTGACCAAGATAAACTCTGCGAATCGGGCTGTTAATGAACTGACCGGAAATTCAGAATTGAATATGAAGGATATTGATGAAGCTTTTGAGATTGAAAATGATATATATGATCCACAGACTGATGGATTCAACAATTTTGAGGATGACTTTGACAATTCTGTAATTTCCTCTGATTTATCTGACTCAGAAACAGAAAGTGATCTTCATTATGAAAGTGAAGAGGAAGATCAAGTAACAACTGGCGCGCCCGAAAATACTGGGTCGGTGTTAAATCTCCTGGGCGATGCTGGGAATCTTTCTTCACTTAAGGCTGCTTTTGATGCTTTAGCTGGATCATCATCAGATCCTATTAAGAACAAGGAGCCAAATGATTCACCTTCTTCCAGTTATGAAAAGGAGGCAGAACACACACCATCAGCTGCAACTTCTTTATATGTTTTGCCTCTTTATGCTATGCTTCCTGCATCTGCCCAACTTCGTGTGTTTGAAGAGGTACCTGAGGGAAAAAGACTAGTTGTAGTGGCTACCAATGTGGCTGAGACATCAATTACCATTCCAGGAATAAAGTATGTGGTTGACACAGGTAAAGAAAAGGTCAAGAATTATAACCATAAAAATGGTATTGCAACCTACGAAGTTAGTTGGATAAGCAAAGCCTCAGCTGCTCAGCGTGCAGGAAGAGCTGGGCGAACTGGACCTGGCCACTGTTACCGATTATATTCCTCTGCAGCCTTCAGTAAGAACGAAATATTTCCTGATTTTTCATGTCCTGAGATATCTAAGGTTCCAGTTGATGGTGTTGTTCTTCTAATGAAATTTTTGAATATTCATAAGGTATTGAAACTTGAAATTCAAGATTTCTTTTCTTCTGTTAGTTTAGGTGTTTTTACTTGTGGTGATTTGTGTCTAATGTATTTCTTATTTGACTTCCAGGTCATGAATTTCCCATTTCCAACTCCGCCAGCGTCTGAAGCTTTAATGGAAGCTGAACACTGCTTAAAAGCTCTTGAAGCACTTGATTTTCAAGGTAGGCTTACACCATTGGGTAGGTCAATGGCACAATATCCCATGAGCCCCCGTCATTCTCGGATGCTTCTAACCCTTATCAAAATTATGAAAAATCAGAAATGCTACAAGAGGGCAAATATTGTCCTAGGATATGCCATTGCAGCAGCCGCAGTTTTGAGCTTTCCAAATCCTTTCCTTCTGCAATTTGGGGACAACAATGAGACCTCTAGCAGTGCAGATCAAGAACAGTTTGCTTCTAATGAAATCAAAGATCAACAGGAGAAACAAAGACAAAAGAAAGCAAAAGAAAAGGTTAAAGAGGCTCGTGCAAGATTCTCTAACCCAAGCAGTGATGCGTTGACTGCTGCTTATGCTTTGCAGTTGTTTGAGCAGTCATCTAACACTAGTACATTCTGTAGAGAAAACTCACTTCATTTGAAAACAATGGAGGATATGTCTAAGTTAAGGAAACAGCTTCTACACCTTATATTTTATCACAGCAAGTTCTGTGAGGAGTACTCGTGGAACCATGGAACTTCTGAAGATGTGGAGTTTTGTTGGAGGATTCACTCAGATAAGCATCCTTTACTAATGAATGAAGAAGAACTCATAGGGCAATCTATATGTGCTGGTTGGGTAGACAGGGTGGCAAAGCGTGTCCGTATGATCAAATATTCATCAGATAATGCTATGAAGAACCGTTCTGTTTCTTACCAGTCTTGTGCTCTGGAAGATGCTGTGTTCGTTCACCGATGGTCCTCGGTTTCTCGATCAACTCCAGAGTTTGTAGCTTATTCTGAACTTCTTCACACAAAGAGACCGTATATGCATGGTGTGACGAGTGTTAAACCAGAATGGCTAGTGAAATATGCTTCTTCTATCTGCACATTTTCAGCACCACTTACAGACCCCAAACCATTTTATGAACCTTTAAAAGATCAAATCTTTTGCTGGGTCACACCTAGTTTTGGGAGACATAACTGGCAGCTTCCATTGCACAATTTACCCATTAAGAATGATATTTCAAGGTTGTCTGTCTTTGCTTCGTCATTGCTTGAAGGACATGTACTCCCATGCCTAAGATCTGTCCAGAAATTCTTAGCTATGCCACCTTCTATAATATTAAGACCTGAAGCATTGGGACAAAGAAGGGTGGGTGATCTTCTGAGCAGATTAAAAGTCGGGGCGAAGACAATTGATAGCCGATCAATGTTGAGGGACATCTGGAATGAGAATCCACATTTCTTACATTCTGAGATTCAGCAATGGTTCCAGGAGAAATTTCAAAACCAATTAGAGAAAATATGGGAACAGATGCATTATGAGGCTCAACTAGAAGGTCATGAGCTCTTCCCAAAAAGAGCAAAACAAGAAGGGAAAGTGAAAAAGCGCTGAAGCCGATTGTTGTTATGAAAACACAGCTACTTGATCTCAGAATATTTGAAAAAAATATCTGTCTATCAAACTTTTGGGGATGCAGGAGTGATGCATTTTGAAGCTTTTGAAGGCATGCTGGGCAAGCCCAATTTTCATATGTTAATAAAGCTTCTTGTTTGTTGGTTACGGCTTCAATGGATATATTGAATCTTTTTAAATGGCAACATTGATTATTGAAGCTTTCATTGACATTGAGTTTTGATGAATCAGCTCGATCTGGCTTCGGTAGTACTGTGACGTGGCTCTCGAATCTTCACTATTTCCAACATTGAGCCAGACATCATGTTGGTCTGAATCAAAACCTGTTTCCATTTGGTTATCATCTTCAAATTTATGTTTCATCTCTGCTGCGAACAGTTCCATGGTGATTCTCTCTCTCTTTCTGTTGCTACTGAGTATTGCAAATTTAATGTCATCAATGGGAGCTATTAATGCGTCCATCTGGTTGTCATCTTCAGATTACATGAATCAAATCAGTTGTCTGAGTTCTGATTTTATGTAGCATTCCTGGACCATGTATACGGGTGGAGCTGCCATAAAATGTCAAAACACCAAAACTCTAATCCATTGAACCTCACCTTCATTGGTATAGCAGCCCGCCTCAAGATTTTTGCAGTAGTCATCTCCTTCCGGTGATGTACAGGGCTTGTCTATTTGCTTTGGTTTTAAGATACAGTTTTACTTTCTAGTATTTCAATAAATTAATTTGTTCTTCATTGTAATTTTTCCTTTGCATTCTTACTTAGTTTGATGCTAATTGAATCTGTAGCATCTTCTTTTCTGCTGTTAAAGCCAATTAGTTGATGTGGAATACTGTACAGTTAAAGTTTTGTTAATTAAAGTTATAGTCATGACCATTTTACAGGATTTCTATCTTTATTGTGTGTGTACTGATCTGGTATTGCTATACTCTTTATGTTAGTCTTTTTTTGTAGTATTACAAGTACGATTTAATGGGGTCATACGCCTTATATAGCGTATGACCTCCATACGCCCTCTGCCCACCGTCCGATTAGATCGGATGGTGGGCGATGCATCAAGTCTCCACCTCCCCTCCGAGCACCACCGCCATCGTTGCCGCTGCCGCCACAGTCCCCATCTCTTAGCATCGTCATCGCCGTCGGCGCCCCAACCTCCTCCGAGCTTGCCACTTGCGAGCGCCACCTGCGATCGTCGGCCAAGTCGATGACGATGACGACCTCTGTGTGCACGATCGAGTTGCAGCCTGCGATTGTCGCCCTCGTCGTCGATCAGAGAAAAAGGGGGATAGTCGATTGCAGCCCTCGCCTCGTTGCCGTTGACATCGCCATCGCCGGATCGGGGAGAAAGGGGGAGAGATCGGATCGCTTCGTTGCTTGCCGCTCGCGTCGTCGCCTCGCTGTTGTCGCTGGATCGGGGAGAGATTAGATCACCTCATCATGCTCGCGTCTCGCCGCGCTCACTGCTCGCGTCTCGCCTCCGTCACCTCGCCGCTCGCGTCTCGCCACCATCGCCGCTCACGTCTGGCCGCCGTCGCCGGATCGAGGAGAAAGGGGAGAGATCGGATCGCCTCGCCGCTTACTGATCGCGTCTCGCCACACTCGCCGCGCGCGCCTCGCCGTCATCGCCTTGCCGCCTAGAGGACATATGACCCCATTAAATCCTTTCTTGTTCTATTATATATTCTACTCGTATTTTGTCTGTTATCCACTTTGATTCTATTCTCCTAACTGGTTTTGTATGATTTATCTAAATCAACTTTTCAAAATACAATTCAATGTCTTGGATGCTTGTAAGGCCTTATATGATAAATTCTAGAAAGCATTTTTGTTTGGGAAGAGTTACAGACATAAATTAGTCAGCATAAAATGATCCAAATTTTTATCCCATCACCCTCCCAGTGGCAATTGAAAAAGATCTTAAATTCTTTACCTCTCTGATTTTGTGCAATTGTATTGGATTGATTTAATTTTTTCAAAAACTTTTTTATTGGGAACAAGGGTGTAGCACGCACTCGATAATCGAGAGGTTACGAGTTTAACTCACACGTAGGTCGTTGAATTCATTCTATGCACATCTTATTACTAATTATGTCTAAAGGGTTGGGAGACGTATAAATGCAAAAGTTCATGTCAACTCTTTGTGCTTTGCAGAATGATTTGTGATTGCTCATGTTTTATTATTACGAATTTAAAGTTGAGATATCCTCTAAATTTGAAATCATCTCCGGAGTCGGTGATTCGGTGTGGAAAATCTTCAGGAAGTACTTATTTTCCTTTTGTGTTCACGTTTCAAATTTTTTTGGGGTGTTTAAAAAAACTAGAATAATTTGTTGGTGTATTATTTCAAATTCTTTATTTTTTTTTCATTGCATACAATAATTGTTTCCTTTAAACTGCACGTCTGGGCCAACGTAATATGGGCCAACGTTGTTTCCTTATCGTACGGCCCAGCGTGAAGTTGGCTCATAGCATTTGGTACTAGGCCGCTCATGTGTCACTCGGCCCAACACTCTTGGTTTGGGGCTTCGGTTGTCTTGTCAAGCCCAGCGAACGGGAGTGAGAAAAAATATATATATTTACAAGTTTGTCACATGTTTAGTTGGAAAAGATGAAAACAATTTCTTTTTTTTCTATATATTTAGCAAATGTTTTTTTTATTTATCTCATTTTTCCAAGAAAATACAAAAAATAAGGAAACAGAAAAAAGTCAGCCAACCAAACATATCGAATATACTTCTTTCTATGTCCTGTAGAAGAGATGTTGTCCAATTGATTTGAATTATCATCACAATATTCAAGAGTTATCAGATAAGTGAGATGGAAATTTTTTAACTCCATTGAAGAGAGACCATTTTTTTGTGTGTATATATGAATCTAATTCAGTCATGGTCATCCAATTTAGGGGGTATTTTCAGTAAGGTCATCCAACTTCATTTTGTAACACGACGGTCATTTAACTAGAATCATTTCAGTCAAGGTCATCACGACAGGTTATAGCCAGTAAACCAGTAAATTGCTTATGTGGATGTTTAGTGGCACCACGTCAGCATTTCTCTCTCCTTTACGTTAGATTAAAAAAATAAAAATTATCACGTCAGTATTTTTCTCTCTGCTCCATCCAAACTTTTCTTTTGTATCTAAATGGTCATCTAAGTTTTCAAAACTTTCAGACAAGATCATTCAACTTTTCAAATTTTCAATCGCGATCATCATTAAAAATTTAAAATAATAAAAATTAAAAATTAAAAATTAAAAATTAAAAAATAAATATAAAAAATAAATATAAAAAATAAAAAAATAACATTTTAACATACTTAGATTGACTCGGTATATTTTTGGCACGACTATCGAGCTGCCCAAACTTTTTGTGTATTACATATATAATATTATGATAATTAATTATTTTTAGTTAAGGAAATAAAAAATTAAAAAATAATACACCATTTATTTTTGCACTAAAATTTTAAATAATAAAAGATATTATAATTAGAAAATAAATATACTTTTTTCGTGCGATATTTCATCGGGATCGAGTCAAATCGTAATGGCTCCTCTAACGGAGTGCTGGGCACGACCTGACATTCAGCGGATTGTTGAGTCAAATTATTAGTTATCATAATATTAAAAATCAAAATTATTAGTTATCATAATATTATTAAAAAAATCGTGTTCGGCTCGGCAACCCACTGGATGTTAGGTCGTGCCTAGCACCCCGTTAGACGAGCCATTACAATTTGACTCGGTATTATATAAAAATATCATAATATAATATAAAGATATAATTGGTATGTTATTTTTATTTTTTTTATTTTCATAATTAAAAAATTATTAATTATTATAATATTATATATTAATACACAAAAAAAATTTGGACGGCTTGATCCAAATGGGTCATGCCAAAAAATGTACCGTGTCAGTCTAAGTGTCTTCATTTTTTTTATTTTTTTATTTTTTATGTTTATTATTATCATTTTTATTTTAAGATTTTAATGATGGCCGCGAATGAAAATTTGAAAAGTTGAATGGCCTTGTGTGAAAGTTTTGAAAAATTGGATGACCACGTAAATACAAAAGAAAAGTTTGGATGGATCAAAGAAAAATGTTGATGTGGCAATTTTATTTTTTTTAATTTGACGTGGAGGAGAAAGAAAATATTAATATGATGCGTAAGCATCCATGTCAGTGCCACATCAGTGATTTACTAACTATAACCGGTCGCGATAACATTGACTAAAATGATTATAAAGTTGAATAACCGTCGTGTTATAAAATAAAATTA
Organism: Pontederia crassipes; assembly: GCA_030549335.1. Classification (NCBI taxonomy): domain Eukaryota; kingdom Viridiplantae; phylum Streptophyta; class Magnoliopsida; order Commelinales; family Pontederiaceae; genus Pontederia; species Pontederia crassipes. The sequence continues at coordinate 35,877,597 of CM060197.1, read as the reverse complement.
AATATTACTGGGAATGCCCCCTTGGATGACTATAACTTGAGATATGAGCGACGAATTACTTTTGAGCTGACCTCCAACTCTATTTATGGTTTTGCTTCTTTTTGATATCAAGTATTGAAGTTAATTGCGAGAACTTTTAGTGCCGCTTTTTGTAGTTCAAATATTTTTTTTATATTACCGGTATGGCTGTTGTATGAGTAATCCAAAAAATAATATCTAATGTTATCTGATTTTCTATGCAGTAATAGTAATTTACCTCAAGAATGATGGGAATCTCAAACCCTCAAGAATTCCGGGGATGAGATTGTCATGATTCTGTAATTGTATTTAGTTACCTCTTCTCCAATGAAGTGTATTGTATTCCAAGGTTCACTATTAACTCTAAAATATATTCATGAGCATAGTAATAGTACAATAAACATATGGTTAATTCATAAACCTCCCATGAATTATAGGGACTTTTCGCATTTGCTCCTAATATTTGAACTTACCGTAGCATCCCCTAAATTATGTTGCGATTTTCACTTTGATCTATTCTTCATATTCTGTTAACTTTTTCGTTATTTTTATTTTTTTAAATTTTATTAAAAAATAACTAAATTACGCTCCTATGACTTAAAATAAATATCCACTTTTTTTTCGCGGATGGTAGTTTAGTCATTTAATAAATTAAAAAATAAAAAATAGCAGAAAAATTAATAAAATATGATGGATGAACTAAAGTGAAAATCACGTCATAATTTAGGGAAGCACTATGGTAAGTTCATGTAATATGAACATATACAAAAAATCGTTATAATTTAGGAATAGTCTAAGGAATTATAATTGCTGAGTGTGACTACTGTACACACTCGGTTCTCGATCATGCCCATTCGAGGAAACTTTTGCTAGTACTAGGAGAAGAATGGAGACAAGCTCACCAAGCTCGCGGTTCTTGTTCACTAAAGCGAGCCAGATTGAAGAACACAGAGAACGGGTACAAGATATTCTTGCTCCACAAAATTTCTGTTCAATGGCATATTTTTCTTACTTTTAAATATTTTAATGTCAAACACCTGTACAAGTTTTGTGGTTGCAGTAATGTACAATCTTCATATATTCAATGAAGTACGGAAACCTAATGAAAAACATGAGGTGACACATAAAACTCCCCTTGGCTGAAGTTGGGTCTCAAGTCCTCATTACACATGAAGTTCAAAGGAAACTGGACAAGATGACCTCTCACTGATTCTAATCTCTGAACTGGATCTGAACTTTTGATAACTCCGTTTTGGCAAGGGTCCAATTCATCTGGAGCAATTCCAAGATCAATTGTTGTGTACCCAAGTTTCTCCTTCCAGTAATTAGTGTTCTGTCGAAAGGCAGTTCTGCAGAGTATTGGATTTATTTAGAGATAAATTTAACATTCTCGTACAAAAGGAATTTGTCCAGCGAGTACATGGGATGATACCTGGAAAGGATAGCATCGTTTGGAACACACGAAAATACGTCCTGATAAATCGCGGTATTGGTCTGACAAGAAAGCCAATATCAGAACCCTTAATTGGAACTAAATAAACTAAAAGCTCCATGACTTCATAAAATCAATCCCATAGAAGGTGACTAACTAATTTCATGGTAAGTTGAATTATTTTATTGAGAGCTTCATATGTACCAAGTACAGCTTCATGAAAAATTTCCAACAATGCTAAGAGAATTTGTGAGCGGTTACTAAAATTCACTCTTGTATGTAATGTAGGAAAAAGAACAATTGTCCTCTGTATAAATGCATCTAAGAGGACAAATACGATAAATGCATTTGGTTGTTTCTTAAATAAGCATAGACCCATAGTTAGGTATGTCAATTATTTATAGTTCGTCTATTTTGTAGATTTCATGTATGTTGAGAGCTGATTTATGGTCTATGATTCTTCTAATTTCCTAATATGTAATTTTCGTCTTTGGAATTTTTCCTTTGGTCTCATCTATATAAGAAACCTAGTTTCTTTTGTCAATGAGAAATAATTTCCTTATTCTCTGTATGGTATCAAATTATTGATTTCTATGCCTAAGTTGAGAAATCCTAACCGCAATGTATACTTAATCTTCCTGTGTTGCAGATGAGAGCACAATGTTAGATCTTAACCTGATGGTTCTATTTGATGAGCTGTTGGGTTGAACCAAATGATTTACTAACTTCAATTAGCTCAACCAGTCCAACTGAACAAGTGGTTCTGTTTAACCAGTGTTAAAGACCATATATGCTGCTCAAGGATGTTTGACTAGTTTTTTGTTGTCTGACAAAATCACCATATACACTCCACCAAAGTGAAGGGAATTCAAACTCATGGACAGAAAAACATCAGTGTATAATTTTCTCTTTATCCTTGTTTTCTTCTTTTCAGATTAAAATCCTATATCAAACAGTGGGATAATCCTATTCACTTGAAAATAGTTTTTCTAATATTTTGGTGTATTACCTCAGCAATTGCCATCCAGATGCCCTTGTATGCTGCATCATCAATAGGATCCTTTATCTGAGTGACCTGCAAGACGATGATACATAAAATGAGCAAAATGATCCTACAAATCATCTCCTGAAGTCAAACACAAACCTAATGGAACTCGTGCAGCATATGGATGACAAATGCTACTTTGTTGATGTTCATCTAGTTCATTGTTGTACAAGCTTACTGCGCATTGATGCTCTAAGGAGAGGATTTCTATGGCGACAATCTGGTAATGGTGGAAGAGGTTTGCATATGGTGGCATGGGCAGAGGTATGTCGTTCGGTGGCAGAAGGTGGACTAGGAATAAGATCTCTTCGAAATATGAATGATGCTCTTCTTACAAAATGGTTGATGAGGTTAATGGGCAGCTCCAACCCTGAAGATGTTTGGCTCTCTGTAATGAATGCTTATTATGGTCACACTTTATCACGGGAACAAAGATCTATAAATCTACCAAAATCTTCCTATTTTTGGAGGAGCTTCACATCTGTTATTCCGAGAATATGCCCTTTTTTTGTCGCTTCCTTGGGTTCAGGAATGAGCTTCCGTTTTTTGGGAAGATCCATGGATCTCGAATGAGCCTTTTTCAAAGATGTTTCCGAGATTATACGCTCTAGCTCAAAATAAACATGCAACTGTTTTTTATTGCTGGTCTGGAGATCCTCTAGAAAATGGAGTTTGAATGCCACGTTTTGTTTATCACCTCTCAGAATAGCGGATGAGTGACCTTTTAATTTTGGAGAAACTTGAAGGGGCGAAGCCGAACAACTACAGACAAGATTCTTGGACATGGGCAGTTGGAGACTTTTCAGTCAATAGAGTCTTCAAGATCATGGATAGCACAAATATAACTAGTGACCGTTTGCTGTCTATAGATTGCCGCCTGATTGGGGTGCTTCGTATACCACTAAAGATAAAAAATTTTGGGTGGTTGTTAAGGCGTGGTCGACTTCCTACACGATGTTACAAACAAAGATGGGATCGAGATGCGAGTACAACTTGTGTACTATGTAATCATGCAATGGAAGACTTAAACCGCTTATTTTTCGAATGCCCAGTATCAAGACTGGTATGGCAGGGTTCCCGATGCTTGTGGCTTGATGTGACTTCTACGAACAACTTCTGGAGATCATTTCGGCATGGTGGGCCAAATTTCGACATTCAAACATATGTACCCCGGCCATGTCGAAATGAACCATTTGCTATATTGTGGTCTATATGGACACAAAGAAATGGCTGCTTATTTAGAGGGGAAAGAAGTTACGCTGAAAATATTTTATCCACAACGACTAAGTTGATGAAGGATTGGGCAAATATTTAAGTTTTTTTTCTCTATTCCTGTAATTGTGTATGTACAGTGTGACCTTTTTTAAATAAAAATGGATGAATGCAAAAGGCATCCATCCTTTATCCTCTCAAAAAAAAGAAAAATTACTTCAGATGAAATTGGTATATGATTCAATGATCTCTTCAAAGACCAAATCAACATGTGGCAGACACATGCTAAAGACGAAAGCAGTTTCCAGTCAGTAGTTAACAAAGTGCTAAAGCAACCTGATGGCAGTTGTGTATATCAAATATTGAAAATTGAAAAATTCTAATGCTACACCTATCTATAGGGTTTCTAACAGCCCATGTCAAATAACTAAGAAACCAATTAAAAGGAAATGTAATATGCAGAAAACTCCTAATGGATGCAGGAGCTTAACGAGAAAAGGTAAAAAAGGAACTTAAAAGTCAAATCAACATACATCACAAACTAGGAACAATTAATTTCTCTCTTCAAAACAAAGTAGGATCTGCATACAAACAAACTGAACTATCATTATCAAATTGGTATAACCCAAAACAAGATGGCTTGATTAAGTGTAGGATCTTTTGTGTATAGAGTTTATGAACCTGAAATTGCAAAATGATTAGAGAGCAAAAATATCAAATGAAATTTTTAGAGTATTATATAAAGAACATACCTCACTGGCATGAAGACCAAGGTGTTCCAGCCACAAGGATAGGCGAAGGCTAAGAGAAAATTTTCCAGCCTTCCAAGGACGTCTGTCCATATATGAATCAACAAATTCTTTATCTTCTATAACTACACCAATCTGAGGAAGAAAAGACATGTCATGATGAAAGGTAACCCCAATTTGATGTTAAGAAAGGACAAAAATACATAATAAATCAGTTCAATAATGGAAAAGAAGCTAATTCAACAAAGAAATGGTAGAAATTCTTTATCAACCTCTGAATTGAAACTTGTTGAAATTGACTATTTCTTTGAGTAAAATACAACAATCGTCATATAACTTAGGGGTATTCCCAATATGATTACCCAACTTCACTTTGTAACACCACGGTCATCGAACTTCGCAAACGTTTCATCCACGGTCATCGCAACCGGTTATCGTCCATTAACCGATCAACTTGCTAACATGACACCACATTAGCATCTTCTCTCTCCTCCAAATTAATTTTTTAAAAAATAAAAATGCTACGCCAACATTTTTCTCTCCTCCACTCAAATTTAATTTTGTATATGTATGATCATTCAACTTTTCAAAATTTCAATCACGGTCATCATTAAAACTTAAAAATAAAAAATATAATAATAAAAAATAAAATACTGAAGGCACTTGAGCCGATCCCACAGTTTGGAATATTTTTTATTTCTATGTAATATATAATATTATAATAACTAATAATTATTAAACTAGGGAAATAAAAAATAGGAAAAATTATCAATTACATTTTTTTCCCTAAATTTGAACTAATAAAAGAATAATAATATTGATTATTAGATATATAATAAAAATATTTTTATACATAATATAGTTATAATGCATGATTAAAGATTTAAATATATAAAAAATAAAAACTTTGTGCGACATCTGGCTGAGCCAAGCCCGTGCTTCTGATTTGGAATATGTATGGCCAAACCTGTGCTCGTCGGGCCCATGCCAGGCCATGCCCAGCATCCCGCTGAATGGCTCCATACGGTTTGGCTTGGGCTCAGTGATTCCCTATGGGCGACGTGCGGAGCCAGATGGCTTGCACGCTAGTTCACCTCCAGGACTACCATTCATCACCATTTTGATGTCTGACAACCTCTTTATAGAGTTGCTACTTCTTTTTCAATGTTTATTTATTTATTATTTTAAATTTGATAGTATTTTTTCTTAAAAAGAATTAAATGGTTACAAAAATTAAATTTTCCTTAAACACTTATTATTATTATCTTATTTATTATTTATTTAATCTTTTTTAAACTTTTTAATGTATTTTAATGATGATTGTGATTGAGACTTTTGAAAAGTTAAATAAGAGGTCATTGTCCATAAGAGAGTTATCTCCTCTCATTGATAATTAGATTTTTTATATTATTTATTTATGTCTTTTTTTATTATTTTTAATTTTTAATGATGACTTCGACTAAACTTTTGAAAAATTGAATGACTATGTCTGAAAACTATTTGAGTGGAGGAAAGAGAAAATGCTGATATAATATTTTTATTTTTTAAAATACTAACATGGAGGAGAGAGAAAATGATGACGTGGTGTCATGTAGGCATCCATGTAAGTGTCACATCAGCAAATCCACCGGTTAATAGGTGAAATATTTTTAAAGTGCCATGATCGTGGTGTTACAAACTGACCATATTGGGAATACCCTCTAAGTTGTATGACCGTTGTTGAAATTTACTCCTATTTCTTTAAATTTTAAAACATAATGAGTATCTTTCTAATAGCTTAAGTTATTGGGTAAGATGGTTAGTTCATCAAGTTGAAATGGTATCAAAGCAATTGAGAGGTCGTGGATTCAAATCTTGATAGACTCATATTAAAATTAAGTTCCTCCCTTAATGTTCCACATGATGGGTTGAATAAACAAAATGTGTTAGCAGCCTACATGTAAGGGGGAATATTAAGAATATATAAACATAAGGATGTGTGTCTTCCTAACAGTTTAGGGTCTTCTTTTCAAAAAAAAAAAAGTTTAGGGTCTGGGTTAAATGGTTAGGTCATCAAAATTAACAATCATCTTAGGGTTTTCCGTAATCCTCAAGATTATACAGGAATTAAGACCTAGATACCTTTACAGCTAGAAAAGATTATCACATAAAGAATGACCATCTTTCGAACTTTTGTTTCTGAGATGAGATTTCGAGTTTAAATAGAGGATGAAATTAAATAGACGAGCAGAATGATTGCTTCTGCAAAACTACTTCTTTGGTAACATATCGGTTAACAAAAAAAATGCAAAAGTGCTCTAAAATGAGATGCCGACAAAAAACAATCTAAAACATAGTTCCATATCACAAAAAAGTGCACTTCTATATCAAAATAATATTTCGAGAAGTAGATGGTATGGATTAATTTTTTGCGACTTGTCTAATGAAAAAAATTATGTTGTTACTCATTCACATAATTTTTATGTTTTTAGTCACATTATATCCAAATGCATTTTAGACATGCTTCCAAGATGCAATTATTTTGTGCTACTCATTGAATTTGTTACTATAGACAATGAAAAGAGGACTAGAGCATCTTGAGGAACATGTATTATTACAAGTAAACTTTATATGCATAAAGAGATACAAATTGACTGAGTAAAAGATTGTCATCAATGTGGTGCAGACAAAATTATGGAGTTCACAATCATGCGAATCATTATACTGGATATTTCAAAATACTATTTTCCATGTGATATATATATACCTCAGAGTCTCTTGAACCTAGCAGGCTCCTATCATTTATGTTAGCTGAACCTATCAGTGTCATTCTGTCATCAACGATCATCAACTTGCTGTGCACATAGACCTGAGTGAAATGGAAGGCATAAAAAAAATGCTCATGTATGAGATTTCCTAAAATTCTACCAGATAACTCTTATGAAGTTCCCTTGCTGTCTTTTTTTCTTTGTAAAAATAAACAGTTTTAATAGGCAAATGTTTAATATAATACATGCATTTCATAGATCCTTCTTGCGTTCAGGGAACCACACAACAAGAACCAGCATGAACACATCTGGTTAATGATGACATCCATTTGAACTGCTTTGTGAAGTCAATCATGATATCTCTAGCACTGAGTGAAACGACTGAAATAAATTAATGAAGTATTTTTTTTCTATTTTTTGAATGCCTGAATATTTTCATTATCTTTCTTTTTTTCTAAGAGTCATTATCCAACTCGACTGATGCAACAAGCTTAGAATAATGAATATGATCATATGGCGCAACATGGGCCAGTTAAGGCTTTGCAAGACCCCTAATATCCAACTTCTACCAATCAAACAACCTTCTAAAGGAAGGATTGTCTATAAGGTTTGAACCCATACACCTAATGTTTGACACCATTATTCTTTAATTGCTCTAACAGAAACTACAATAATGTTTGACACCTAATGGCACGCGTAAGTTTCAAAAGTGGGGTAAGCAGCAAAGAAAAAGAGCCCAACTGGGTTCATATTTCATGCAACCAGTGGATCTCCTCATTCACACCTTTACTAGTCCCTTTGACTAGTACAAAGCTCAGGGCTGTAGCAGACATAACTTTGTTGTTCAATATGAATTGCATGAAACAGTAGTTGCTTAGGAACCTTTGATAGCTCATTTCAGATCCAACCAACTGTCTGCACTATACAATCCATGAACTTTTCCTTTCAAGACTTCTTATTAAGTATTTTGTTACCAGTATGTACATATTTTGTTTGAGAGAACCAGTATGAACAATTAGGCAACCGAGGAAACAACAGAAGTTTCCTTCAAAGCACCCTTAAGCTTCTTACTAAATTTTCTCAAGTAGAATATGACAATAACAACAGTAGCCAAAATTTACCTTCAAATGATCAAAATTACTTGTTACATAAGAATGCAAATAAAACTTCATGAGAACTTGGTTGAATACCTAAATTGGTAAAATGACTAATGCGTATGCAAAAGAATGAAATAAGAAAAGAACTGTCATCACCCTATATCTTCTCTCAGGAAGAAAAAAATATTTTGATTATTATTTAAGAAATCTTTCAAAAACATTTACCTGATTTGTTACTAGTCGACCTCCATCACCAAGTCTTCCATGTGCTCGAAGCCCATAGAAGGAAATATAATCATCTACTTTAGGACCCATCATGTTACAAAGGTTGTGCAATATTGAATTTGGCCCCCTACAAATAGTTCGGTACTGCCAATGCATTATTGCCCTCACAGATGCAGCACCATTGTCATCCATGCCACCCTGTAGTTAAATATAAACAATAAGGAAGTAACTTGACAAATTAATGTGGTATTTAGTAAATTTTCACCCTCCTGTAAAGTTTGAGCTCTCACGTTTAGCATTGCAGAATTCAAGTTTCATGTAAAGTGTTTGGAAGTGTGTACAAAATATTTGAACTCGTTCTAAAAAAATCCGAACTGCCCCAAAAGTTTTACATAGCCCAACTCTAAGGTCATATGAGAATTTTCAAGCTGTCCAGAAGCTCTCATGAGGATTGCATCTATATTGGATTAATCACAAACTTTCGTAAGGGCATCCGTTCAGTTATGTTATGATTGAAAGGACTCCATACCTGGAACCCAGGTAACAAGGGTATAACTATAATAACTCTGAACCGCTTCCTCTCTCTTTTTGCACGCATAATTCGCTGGTATAGTGCTTCTAAAACTCGATTCTTGACTGTATCATCTCCTGAAAGACCTGATATAAAAAACTGATTCTGGAAAGTGCAAGAATGGTAACGATCAGAAATAGATGTGAAAGGAACACTTAAATAATGCAGTCAGAAAACTATTATTCTGATGGCATATATCTAGTATCTACATAAAAAAGGAATGCTGTCAGAAAACTATTATCCTGATGGCATATATCTACATAAAAATCCCATTGTAAGTGGCAAGGGAGTTATGATGCAACTAAGCAAGCATATTTCTAAAAGTGTTTGTAGCAATCAAAATCCTAAAACAGCAAGCATATTTCTTTGTCTTCTTTCTTAAAAGGAGAGAAGGATGATTATGCATGCATATTTCTGAAACATGGAGTACCAAACATTTGAATGAAGAATGATAATCATGGCCAACATAAACTCATAGACAGGGATAACTACACTCTAGAATAGACCGCATTTGTCCAATGAGAAGCTTACCTCAATGTATATGAAATGCTGTGCCTTCTCAATAAGAGAGATGTAAGATTTTTGAATGCTGTCTTCAGTTTGACTTGTTCCTGCTGACCATTGATCAACACTTCTAACAATCTAAATCAAGAAAGTAATCAAACACAATTGAGATGGATATTTGAATTTTATTGAAAAGTAGATGAAGTTCAACAAAAAATACACATTTTGATCACTCGTGTGGTGCATGATATTGTGAAGTTTTAATAAGACTTGTAAATCCAAATTTAGTTGCATGCACATCTCGATCCATCTTAGATAACTGAAGAATATTAACCCGATAAAATGCTACCAGTCATGTAGGTCAGCATAAATTCACAATATCTAAAGTAAGACACAATATCAAGTTTGGATGCAACCAATTATTCAGAACTGCATAATAAATTCTTAAATTCGTATCGAGAATTGCATAATATGCCTATTATATAATAAATTCGTAAATTCTTATTCAGAACTGCAACCTATTATCCACAATATTTAATTCGTAGAAACTCCAGAAAAATGAAAAAGAAAAGTTTTACCAAAGTAGTAGTATTCAAGTGGGATAGAACCAACCTGACAACGACATGATGTTCGTGGACCAACTTGTCTAGCTTCTTCTGCAGAGACCACTTGACTGCCTCTCTCTTGTTTCTCCCACCAATCCTCTTCCATGGTCTGGACTGATAGTTGGAAACTCATATCCAAGCTTTTATGTCTTTGAAGTTGGGGAGAACCTAGCTCATCAACGAATCCTTTCATCTGTGCATCTTGAACTGAATGCTCAACACTGGGCTTCCTGAAAGAAAACGCCTGGCTATGGATGATCCCATTTGGAAGATTCGAAATACTATGACTCCTGTCCAAATCATTGGCATTAGCATCTCCATTGGACACTGTTGGCACATCAAGCTCTTGTGTTGAAAGAAGTGGGATATCTTGGCATGATTTTGCTGAGGGGAAAGAATCCAGCTTCTTAGCATTCTTAGGCTTGCTGTCTTCTTCCTTGTTTTGAGCATTCATTTCTTTGTTTCCTCCCATATAATGTGGAATAACCATGTGCTGCTGAGGCATCAACAAGGGAATTGCTTGCTTATTTGGGGCTTTGCTCATCTAGAAACAAGAAATATTTACACAAAAGTATGGTAAGATTCTTAATAAGAAACCTCTAAACTGAAAAAAATAATTATAAAACATTATTTCTTTAATAACCTTGGCAAAATTCCAACGCTGCACAAAGTGCCTTGCTACATCACGACAAGATGGCCCCCACAAAGCACAATGAACATCATGCCAGGGCATGCGAGGGTATTTTCCACGGTCCAATTCATCTGTCATGGTATCTTCCCAAGAATTAGGTTCAGATTCCCTGACATCAAGTGAAGACATTACTGAGATAGTCATAAGCGAAATCTTGGTGGATAACATAATTGCACGTATATCCCTCACACTAGAAGTTTTAAATTGGGGTCCAAGCTACCTCGCATTGTAGTAGTCCTTTCCAGGCCAAATTAGAGGAGGCAAATCACCAACTTTGTGCTCAAAGTTGTCATAGCGGCCAAAACACAAGTCAAGTCCTCCAATAAAGCATATTTGATTGTCAACAATAACAATTTTCTCATGATGCGACCTAATTGTTGATAGTTACACAATGTCACAATAAATAAAATCAATAATTAAGCGATCAACTTAGGCTAGTCTTTCGTTACCATAAATATACACCAGTTGAAAAATGATCTGGATACCGCAAAACCTTTACATTCTCATGAATGTTAAGTAATCTCCTTTTGCTATATTCGCTGTTGATCTTCAAAGCAATAGAAACTTCTTTGTATAGAAGAATGTATATCTGCATATCCACAAAGGTCCACATTGCAACATTTCATGCCCGAAAAGTGCAGAGAGAAATACTAGAAAGCAATGGGAAATTCCTTATTTCCAAACTTGACAATGTTAAATAGATATACCTGCACACCTTGCTTGGCTTTTGCCTCCAACATAGTTTCAAGTCCGGAAGATGCATGAACATTAAATGGGCGTCGCAAATACAATTCAGGGCACAACCACCAGCCAGTAATGAAAATCTGCATTGAACTTCCATTTAACAAAAAGAGTTTTATATTCAAACAAAGCACATGCCTTTGGTAATGGATGTACAGTTTGTATGCCAAACAAACCTCTGATTTTGCTTGTTCAATAGAAGAAGCAATTGCTTCAAATGCAGTTTGGCCATCAACAAACCACTGAACATGACTATCGTCTTCAGTTAACCCCCTTGGTGGTGCGAAAGAACCAAAGCGATGAGGATAACACCAGCCTTCTGGAGGTTGCAACACAGTATCATTTACGGCAGCAACCCAATCTTTTATCTTCGCACGACTTCTAATTCGCAACTGAATGATACGAGTCCCACAATATACCTTCATGAGAAAAAAATGATAGAAATGGACTTGAGCCCTAACATCACAAACTATAACAAGATTTCAGAACAAGTGCTAAAGTATCATGCATAAAATGCAAGTGATATCTGAACCGACTCCAAAATGTCTCAAACATCTCTTCTTGTATCCTTTTCCAGTAAGCATGTCTTACGAATTACTATTTACTTACATAATATGCCTTCAACTCACTATTTTGGTAGATAATCATGCTGATGAATTCTACCATTGGAGTTGGTACAGAAAACCTAAATTGGATATTCACAAAGGAGAACAAAAATCAAAATCTGTCATAAGAGTAACATCTCAAATAACTTACTTCAAAACCAAAACGCAGAGGATTATGCCCTTTTGTCTGTTTTGCTAGAGGCCTTCGCCCTAGGTCCTTGCCATCTTTAGTTGGTAACACATCAAAAACAATTATATCCAAAAGCTTTGCATCTAAAGGATCTTCCAGCAAAGCCAAGAAACTTGGTTTCAGTACAGCCCATACCTGTTAAAACAACAGATTTAGAATACCAAGACATATTACTGTAAACTTGGCAGAGGTTAACAAAAGATTATCAAAAAGGCAAAAAGATAAGGGAAAGGATGATGCAACTATGCATTCTCCAAAGTACACAACTACACATGGCAAGAAAATAATATATCCCAGAAGTAGCAAAATGTAGTTTAATGTAGAGTTTATTCATGAAGAATCAAATGCCAAAGTTTAGATTTAACATCCAAATATCAAATAAACTGAACATTTACTGGGTCAACTGCTGCACGACATGCAGCCTAATAAAATTCCAGGTCTTCACCTCATACAAGTGAATAGAATTTTGTTTACAAACTTAGCCAGACTTTGCTTATATCATATGAATGTCGTTTACTGAAAGTTTATTTATACCATAATATGATATATTAAGTGTATCACAATCAAATGATATGGACATTTAAGGTAGTAAGACTTCTTGAGTGTAGTGACCTTTTGCCAGCTGTTATTACAGCAATTAAACCAGTGACATGCATTACAGCTTCTATCATAATCCTTGTTCTGAATCTTTGGCAGATGTCTCACTGTCACATAACCTTCTTTAAGTTTAGGTCCATATTCTGGGCAAAATGATAACTTTGAAACTTCCAAAAACTTGCAGACCTGCATAATATGGTTGACAGACCAAAGATCATCAACTAGACAAAAAGCATTGTACCATCCATGATGCCAAGCATATGCCAAAATTATTTCTTGAAGCTTGAAACTATTACAAAATAAACATACTACATAACATGACCTTTCCATGAATGATGCAGCTTTAACAAGAAGGAAATTATTTGCAAAATAAAAATGTTGACCAACAACTAGTAATTTGATATCAGATGAACTAATTTTCTATTTGATAATTCGAATAAATGGACAAAAGGGAAAAAGAGAAAAGAATGAAAATAGCATTGACTCTAATACACATACTCTAGTTTGTATTTTTGGATAAGAAATCCTTCTTCTAACATCTATCCCACAAAGGTAAAGAAATAATATAGTGTCCTGTCTATAGATACTTCCAACTAACCCTTGAAAACCTTGACCTTTTTTCCATATAGTTAAACTTAAAGTATGATAGCCTTTGAAATCCTTGGTCTTCCATGCTAATAGACGAGTTTCTTCCAAATAACCCAAACTTTTAGGATAGATGGATAAATATCAAATTTCACATATTACCAAGTCAATTCTAAAGGTCGCTCAAACTTCAATAAAACCCTTATTAGAAAATCTGTCTTAATGGTACCTGTGTTGGACTAGGCTAGACTAAGCATCTCAACCACCAAAATATGGGTAGTGTTCAAAACATAGTATCTTCTTAACAATTTTAGCTTCTGTATAAGATGGTTAGCTCATTAGATATAGCATGAGATTAAGTTGAGAGCTCCTGAGTTCAAACATTGAAAGGGCTTGTATTAGAAAATATTTTCTCTCCTAATGATCTATGAGGAGGTTAAGCTAGACTAAAGATGTTCAAGTTACAAATATAAATATAAAATGAACTCGATAAATTAAGCTTTTAGAAAGATGGTAGCTCGTCAAATTTAGTAAACATAAACGACAATTTATCTTGGCGTTGCATATATCATAACGGACATACCTCTTTCAAATTCACAATATCCAAATTTCCCAAAAAGTGATTCAGATACCCTTGCATAGCAACTTTTGCCTTGTCAGAAATAGATTGGTGATTACCTAATGCTGATCGAATGAATGGCAAAGCAGCACTAGAAGGTACATTTCTGCAAAAGGAATGACAAACTTCAACATGAGACCAAAACAAAAGTGCCACTCCTACAATATATTTTTTTGAGAACTACAATATCATTCAAAGGAGATGAATAAAATTTATCCATAAGACCACATTTTATTTGAAGATAATGGAAACTAAATCCAATATTGTTAGCTAAGTTTTATTGTGAACTTCAGGTTTGCTGCTCATGACATTGTAAATGGGAGTATTAAATAACGACAAGACATGTTAGCAGCAATGATATGTTAAATTTGTGAAGATATTACTATTGACAATGAAAAAAACACTAATACAAGAAGAAGATGCTACTAAATTAACAAAAGCTTTCCACCACTTTTTGACTAATGTGCCAAAATTATTCATGAGTTCACAATGTATTGCTCTCTCAAAGCATTCAAAGATATAATAAAATTTAAGTGCATGTTACGTCCTACGATATAGCTAATGACATTCATTTTCACTTTTCTTAGTGCATATTTATTGTTGGTTTCAAATGAACTTTTGAGGTCTGTATAAGCACAAGTAATGTAATGGAATGAATTCTAAAACTTCTAGAGGCAGGTACTGGTAGATGACTTTCATGAGGACTCAACATGATTGAACTTTAAAGGGATTTAGTTTAAGAATTACAAGAAACAAAGAGTAAAACAACAGAGTTACCGTCACTATGATTTATTATTTATTACGAAGCTCCCATCGCTGGAATTATAATAGTATTATCTACCTGTTTCCGAGGGAATAGTTATCCTCTTCTAGCGCATCAGCTTCATCATCATCATGCACAACTGGTGGATGCTCCCATAAACCAAGATTTTGAAGCCATTCCTTAATCTTAAGATTTAACAAAAGATTCACAGAAAAATTGTAAACCAATTAGAGACAATAAATTGGAATTCTTGAGGTATTATCACCAAATATTCAGCTGAGAGTCTGCTAAAAGAACAAGTCGATAAGAAAAATAGGGACATAATTCATTACGATGTTGGAAACACCACAATTTCCAGAGCAGACCATACAAAACTTGGTGTGGGAATAGCAATAGAAAGAACAAGCTGTTCTGACTGTTCTGACGAGGAACATTTCTTAATCTGGTCAACAAGTTTAAAAAGGCAAATTGAAAGTAAAGAAAAGGTAATAAAGTATAGATACAAAGAAAATATTGAAAACTTGTTAGAAAAAGGAATAATGGAATGGCATTATGATAGAGTCCCTCTATCAACAGAAGTATCCCACTTCTCCCACCACTAGCGTCAAACCACCTTCTCACATAGTGAATGCCCACTACCCCACCTTTTGCCTAGTAAATGTCCACTAACTGCCAGCACACTACCAACACATGTCCTCTTTAGTTACAGCACTATTAGTTAGTGTATTTCTTTATTTCTATAAATATATGTTTAGTATTTGTTTAAGGGTATGCTTTGTTGTTAGACCTTGTATTCCTGGAGGTTTTTCCACTCCATACGGACAGTTATCTTTTAATTCCGTCTTGTGTTGCTTTCATTTATGTTCTGAAAGTTGTTGTCTTATCAAATTGGTATTAGAGCCGTAACGATCCCACAATGGTGAATACACGCTCCAGCTTTCAAAATGATCCCACATCCCCACCCCCTAATACACACGTATCCATTTCTCCAACAGACCCAATTGTCCAACAGCTATCTTCCATTGCATCAAAATTAGAGTCTATTGATGCATTAGCAGCTGAAGTTGCATCCCTCAAAGCTCAAACAAGTGCTCGTCAACATGAGGCAACCAGCTATATTGGCCAAGAGCTAGGAAAGACTGCTGAAATCGACTCTGACAAAAGCAAAGTTAATTGGACAACAGGAGATGATGTGGAAAGTCCATGGTGGCTCAAGCATCCTTCCCGACGTCCTCACACAAAAATGGAGTTTCCGAAGTTTGAAGGAGGTGATCCTCATGGCTGGATTCTGAAAGCTGAAAAGTATTTTTGTTATTATCAAACTCTAGAGGATGCTAAATTGACATTGCTTCCATGTATTTAGAAGGTGATGCTCTTGATTTATTTGCTTGGATTAACCATGAACGCACTGTTTTGTATTGGGAGGAGCTTGTCAAAGCATTGCAGGAAAATTATGGACGTGCTGAATTTCAAAATCCCGATGAGCATCTTTGCAGCCTGTGTCAAATAGGATCAGTTCAGCAATATCGACAGGAATTTGCTAAAAGATCTTCTCGTGTTAGCAACTGGCCTGAACACCGTCTCATGGGAGTTTTCCTTAATGGTTTGAAAGAGGAGTTGAAAGCTGATGTTTGCATTCACAAGCCAAGAACCGTCTACAAAGCTATGAGTCTAGCTCTTGAGTTTGAGTCAAAGATCAACATTTGTCAGGAGAATAAGGGCTCCAACCATTACAACTGACCTCACTCATCTCCATGTCCCACAAAAGCATCAGCATCACCCCTTTTACCGGGGGTCGAAACCACAACAACATCAGCCTGTCCACCAATAGTAGCACGCTCATGGGATGAAGAACGTTGTTCCCGGTTGGCTAGAGGTTTATGTTTTAAATGCAATGAGAAGTTCTTCCAAGGTCATCGTTGCAAAAATCTCACTTTTTCACTCATGGAGCTTGTTGATTCTGAAGACACTATGGAGGAAGAAAATTTAATTAGCAAATAAGATGCTCCCTCAAATGGTTGGCCTCTCTCAATACTGTACAAGCTAATTGGAATGATATGTCTATGATCTTCAATTGGCGAGGCAAACGTTACAAGTTACAAGGCATTGATTCAACCACTTCATCAAAAAATTCTCTGCATACAATCTGCCTCAACACAGCTAGAACCTCAACTTATGAGTCACTTGTCAAAAAGTGTGGCCAATATCTTGAAGATGTTGGCTGGGAAGAGTCCATTCCGCCTTGAGGACAAGGCGTCTTTTTAGGGGGATATACTGATAGAGTCCCTCTATCAACAGAAGTATCCCACTTCTCCCACCACTAGCATCAAACCACCTTCTCACATAGTGAATGCCCACTACCCCATCTTCTGCCTAGTAAATGTCCACTAACTGCCAGCACACTACCAACACATGTCCTCTTTAGTTGCAGCACTACTAGTTAGTTTATTTCTTTATTTCTATAAATATATGTTTAGTATTTGTTTAAGGGTATGCTTTGTTGTTAGACCTTGTATTCCTGGAGGTTTGTCCACTCCATACGGACAGTTATCTTTTAATTCCATCTTGTGTTGCTTTCATTTATGTTCTGAAAGTTGGTGTCTTATCACATTATCAACAAAAGTAAAAAAATGAATACTCACTAAGTTAAAGAAAACAAGGTCTACAAAAAAAAACTCATGGAAAAGTAAAAAAAAACATGGTTGTACTAACTCAATAAGATAATTGTTCCTTGTCCCAGCATGCTGAAGAAATAAAAAATGAACAAGTAAATTTCCCAATACAATATTTTTGTGCTACTCAAATGATGAATTTGTCAACTGGGATTATTGTGAAGAAAAAAGTCTAACTATGGTGCACCAAAGAAAATTAATATGAGAGAATCATAAGATGTGCATACCTGCTCCTGTTTTTCATGAAATTCCTTAATTAATGCACGTTTCTTCAAAGCAAGATGCAGATATAGAACTTGAGAGGCTTTCTTTACTAAGCGCCATTTAAACTGGTAGTCAATTGAAAATTTTGAACACGACATAAGTGGTTTTGCAGATAAAACATGCAAGCACAAACTCATATATATCTCCATGTATAACACTTGTAGTTATGTCTAGAAATTGTACAATAACATAAATATTTTTGCAAAAAGTCACAAAATTTTGTCGTAATAACAGCTTATGTCATGTTTCAGAAGGTAATCGCCTATGTCAATTAAGAAGTTGCACCAAATAGCGCCTCAAATTCCCCATTAGCTCTAGAGAAAGTGCTGGTACAAGGACAGAAGTCCAACAATACGACCAAATGTTAAATTGGATTGTGTCACACTGCGCTAGCGCAATTAGGACCAACCCGTATTGATATGTGTCTTAATGCTGCTGATTTGTTCAAATTAGGTGTCTGGCAGGCAGCACAAGTCGGCAATAATAAAATCTCAGCCCTTTTTTATGACTACAGCTCCCTCATTCAATGACTAAAATGAACAAACCTTGATTGTAAATGAATTTATTTCTTGATCAAATCATTTATAGCGGACAAGTTTAAGTGTTCTGCGACTTATTAAGTAGTCAATATGATTGATAATAAGTACAACAATGTCAATTCTTGAAAAGCTACAGCCAAAAGGGAAAAAAATATAAGTTGCAGGAAAGTTCATTCAAGACAATTCGTGAATGACCATCGAATGTGCTGCATTAAGTATTCTTCATAAATTAATTACATGACGCATAATGTTCAACCTGTCTCACGTCACCACAAAGTTAACTTAACTAGAACTTCTGTCTAAAAATACGATAGTTTGAAAACCAACCAGCAATGTGATACCCACATAAGTTTTTGCGCAGGACTAAAAATGCACTCCGAAGCTTCCCTTTCACAAGCACAGACGAAAGAAATGTAAAAGTAGTTAACGTAAATTCACATTCAACTATCTCTTCGGCGTCTGCGCTAATTATCAACAGATGCACGCATCAAATTCGCTGGAAGCACCAAACGAAATGGAAAATTCTGATTGCAAATTCCTGAAAGCATCCAAGATCTCATCGCACTCTAACTATATGATTCATTACGATTCGGCGAGATTGATATGTTCCCCAATACACACACGAACGAGCAATTTAGCGAAGGGAGTAATGCAGGGGGCAAACCAAGATTGGCGCACCTGCTTGTAGCGGAGCTCGATGGTGTAGGAGAGGAGCATGGGGGTGATGTCGCGGGCGTCCGGGCGGGACACCGAGACGATGGTGGTCCGGGGCAATTCGTCGAACACCCGCGCCGGCAGCTCCCGGAAGGACTGCGACGCCGCGACAGGCGGCGGCGGCTCGGACGGCAGCCTCACGTACGCGTGGCCGACGTCATCAGACGTGAATTTTTCGTCAGGGAACATGTTTGTAGTCTCCGGCGAGTTCCACCGCTCCGGCGAGATCACCGAACCGATCTCTTTGCCGCGATGTGCATATGAAGAAGAACTAGAAGAAGATACAAAAAAAAAAAAAGTAGTTAATTCGTCTGAAACGAACTCCTTGAAAGGCTTTTTATCTGCAGGCTCTGAAGTCTGAAGGCCACATGGCGGCTAAATTGATGCAGGCAAAATTTCTTAAATGTTTATGATCTGACGATAATGCCCTTCCATCTCTTGAATTAGATTAATAAAAATTGTTTGAGTTTTTTTTTATCGAAAATAATTAGGCAAATAATTGATCCATATTTATGGTGTATATAGTTTCAGGTTGATTTATTTATAGGTTTAAAACATGTCATGGTTCAGAGATCTTGATCTAGAATTTAAAGATTTTTGAAATCTTTATTCGTTTTCAATTTTACTTTAAAAATGTTATGTGCAAAGTTGTAATAGAATCTTGACTTATCTCGTAAACTTTATCCTATTTTATTTTATATAAATGATAATGAAGTTTGTATCTCCATGCTAATCTAATAATTAATTTAAATGAAGTATATATATATATATTACTTTTAATATATTATGACTTATAATTTGACTGAAATGTGATATCTTAAATTATAATTTAGAATTTTAGCATTAAAATTTGACAAAAAATATCTTTTTTAGATTTATTAATAAATTACCGTTTTGAGTTTACCATATCTCAGGATGTTGCGCACGATCTCAATCATAAAAATTTAATCATAATCATTTTTTAAAATTATTAAATTCATTGCATTAGAATTAATTTAGTCAAAAAAAGTGAGATTATGGGTATTCACGGGTGGAGTAACGAGTTGAACCGAACTTATGAATATATTTGATCCGACTTGACTTGGTCACTCGACTATTTTTTAAATACATTTTTCTTACTTTTTTATATTATTTAATACTTAATTTTAAACATAAAATAAGTTTTCAATATTATTATATTATTTCAATACTCAAAATGGATTATTTTAATTGTAAAAAATTAACTCAAATATAGGACTAAAACTAAATAATAAATGATAAAATGCTAGATCAATTGGGTCGAAGTTGAAAAATCTTAATTCATACCTAATAAGAACCCCTATCAGATGGGAGTTAGGGTCAGACCGAATCAAACTCGAACTAGATCGGATCAAATCAAATTCGAAATAGATCGGATCGGATTGAATTATCATATTCATCAAATCGAACAACCTTAAGTGGGAGGTAATATTCAACAATAAATTTGATTTTTCTTCTATTTGTAAGATTGAGCGGCTTCCTCTCTTAATTTTTTGAGTGTACATTTAGATAAGGACTTAATTGACGTGTCCTCCTTTAAACGAGAGACATGATGTCTTTTTTCTTTTTATTCATCAAATTAAGAATTTATTAATCAGATTTAAAGTCTTTAAATAAAAAATAAATAAAATATGATCTATAAATTTTTAATTCAATGAATAAAATGAGGGGTCACCTCTATTTTTTCTTGCGGGGTATATAAGTATTATACATTTTTTTTATAATTATTGTATATGATCATTTCTTTTAACAAATAATCTGAAAATAAGACATGAAACAATGTGATGGGCATTATGGTCAATTCAGCGAACAGAAGTGGCGTCTTGTTCGTTTTCTTTTCCGTCATCTTCGTGGACCAGAACAAAAGAAAATTAGATAAAATAAATTTGGCATGGGGGCCACCCAAATGATCACTCCAAGAATATCCAAAAAGTGATGCTTAATAGGGAACCAATGGAAAAGATACCATTCGCATCCATCATATAAATATATAAATAAATAAATGATTCATGAGAAGGATTCAAACATCCAGCTCACATAAAAATGTTTCCACGTAATATTAATTAACACGTCTGTTTTTTTTCTTCTTTTTCGTCACGTAAATTAATTTGTAAATTATTTCCTTGAAAATAAAAATATTTAAATTATGTGATTTTTTTTTAAAAAATATTTTTTGTATTAGATGCGATTACTCGTATTGTGAAATTTATTTTCATCTTTAGTGAACAAATATTTTCTGCTGATTAATATTTACTAATTGCTTAATATAAGAAAAAGAAAAAAAATGAGGATAATCAAGACCCAAAGAAAGAGGTGCTTAGTTATATTTTGATAAAATGTTATTTAAATTTTTAGTAATTATTTAAAAAATAATTAAGGGGAAAATTAAAGTTGGTTAATAACTAATATTTTTTATCTTCTGATTCATTGTTGCGTGGTCTAGTCTTAAGACTCTCTTGAGTGTTATTGTCATATGAAGAAAAGTAAAGTATTTGAGATACATTAATTAGACAACTTTGGAAGTATATTCCCAATTAATATTCTTGCTTGTTTGTATTGGACTATAACTCTAAGAAATGTACTTGAGGCGTCTTCTATCATGCTTTTGGATGATGTTGCTACGTTGGTCAGCCATTTAGCTTATGTGCATCACACTCTTGCATGTAACATTTTGAACTCTACAACCATTTTTAATTTTTTCTTAAAAAAAATTCCATTTTTTAAAATTATTGAGTATGTTATAATAAAGCAATAGAAAGGACTCATTCCCAAGTGGTAATTTGAATTATCATACTATATTTAAATGTGGAAATGAAGTAGCTAATATCAATTATAAATTATTATTATTATTATTATTATTATTATTATTATTATTATTATTAATGAGGTTATTATAAAAAATCATACTTGAGACAAAGTAACATGTTAATAAATAGAGATATCATTTGCAGTTAGTTTCAAGCAAATTATATTTTTTTTATTACTTGGCATATTTATATATCATATATAAATTAACTTAAAAAAATTCAATTATTTTGAGCATAATATGATATCTCGACTTTTCAGTTAAATGTATAACAATTTAATTAACACAATAAGGTCAAGAATTGGCCTTATCCTACTTAATCCAATCAACAATATGATGAATGGCAACACTGTGAAAAAATTGATTATTTCTTGAAATTAGCCAAAGAGCACAGTAGACGTCTTCAAGCCTAAATGATGAAGATGACAACTACTAGATAATGACACGACGACCACGACAATGAGATTGTATTTAAACATTTTTATATTATCCATACATAGAAATGAGTGTGTAGAATGCTTATTTCTTAATGTTTAATTAATTTAATAATTATAATTCATGATTAAATTAATGATATATTTTTTAGATGAAATAATATATATTTATTGAGATAATTTGATATTAAATAGTAAGCATCTAAGGTCAAATAATTAGTCATATTTGTTAACATATCTTGATGATATTGATCTTAATCACATTTATTATCTAACATATACTTTAAATTAATATATACTTATTTTATTAAGAGGAATATTAGGGTGGTACCATATGTTTGAGGTAGCACCCTATGCCCACAGATCGGAGATGGATTAATGAGATGTGTGCATGCTAGTTCAACTTGATTCGTCCGGTTTGAGACCTCTGGTTCGCGTCCCTTGTGATTCCTCCATTCGTCCCCTCTCTGCGAGAGATTCGGTGATTCCCGCGACTACACGAGGTCCGACGATCCGCGGCGCGATTGTGCGAGGTCTGGCAATCCTTGAGGGAGCTCCGGCAAGGGAAATTCTGTGCAGAGACACATCTAGAGCGGACAACACTTTGCGCGGCTCGGATCACATGTGGACACATCCAAGGTTCGCCGGCAAGGATGGCGATCTTGCACAGAGGGCGGATGGCGATGGCGATCGACGATATGCGAGCGAGGGCGGTGATCTACGAGCGATGGCGATGGCGGCGATTTGTGAGCGAGGGCCGCGATGCATCTTAGATCAATGACGTAGATCTCAGATCAACGACAACGTTCACATAACGATGTTTGCATATCGACGATGGCGTTCACACATCTCAAATCTGTGTTCACACATCTCATATCGACATTCGAACATTTCAGGGCGCGTCTTCTTCCTTTCTTGCCAAAGCTCTGTCATTGTCATTGCGGCGACGGCGCAGAGAGGGTAGAGGCATGAGTCGTCGATGCAAAGATGTGAGAGACGCGAACCCGACTTTTGCCTAGCGCTCTCGAACCATCATGAACTAACACGCATACTTATGATCCGTCGTCTCAAATCGAACGATTCTGGATGTAAGGTGCACCCTAATATTCCTCTTTTATTAATCTAATAAGTAAAATTAATATGCTACATCCATTCCACATCTGGATATACATTTTGTTCTATAAAAAACCTTTATTTTGAAAAGAAATGACGACTCATATCTTCCTCAAGCTTCATAGATATGTGTATTAATCCGTCTACAATTGATTAATCTATCAATCCTAGTCAATGTTGAGAAATTTCTTCCATGATTTATTAGTAATCCTAATAAACAATGTTATCAAAACCGGACCGGACCAACCGATTCAACCGCGAATTGGTCGGAAGTCTAGTTCGGTGATAGCAAAATCGTTTTTGACATTGAACCGGAAAAACTGGTTGAACCGGTTCAATCCGGTTCAAGTTGAATTTTGAAAAATAATATTAAAAAATGGTGAAAATAGGAAAGTTAAAAAAGGAAAAAGGAAAGGAATATAAGAAAGGTAAAAAAGGAGGGAATATGACATGTATAAAATAAATTAGGAATTAAAATAAAAAAATGTAAGTATTTAAAATTGAATAACATTAAAATGGAAATCATTAAAGAGCATAAATAAAGGAGATAAAAAGGAAAGTGTTAAAGAAATAAAAATAATTTAAGATAAAATTTATTAATATAGCATCTAACATCAATAAATAGTAGATATTAAATTAATAATAATCTATTTATATTTATATGTTAATTATTATTAAAACTTTTAATAAATAAAAAATATGTTCTATTAATTTTTAATATTATTAATAAGTTATTAATACAATATTCATATACTATATCATGTAATTTATATTATATCTTTATAATTATTATAAATAATATTATTTTAATAAAATTCGGTTCAATCCGATTGGATCGATCCAACCGTGACCTGATAAGGAATCCGGTCCGATCGCCGGTCCGGTTATGAAAATATTGCTAATAAATTTGTGTATTTGTAATTACACATATATGAACTGATGTCCAACGATGGAATTAATTAATTTATCAATTCTAGTAGGATTCTCTTTTTGTCATCGATATATATAATCTTTATTAGTATTTTACCCTTTTCAGTTTAATTAGTATTTTACTTCTTGTCATGATATGCATCTTGACTTTTAATCTAATACAAAGTTAAAAAAAAATAGAGGAGTACGTGTGCAAAAAAAAAAAGATATATATATATATATATATCCTAATTGGACAAAAAGAAAAGTCCATCTTAGTATCAAACCTCCTTTATACGCAGACAAATTTACGTGTACCCACTCAAACTCACAACTTCTACTGAATCTGAATAAAGTCTGGATAAATTTTATACACGTAGTCTCGTCCAAATCTTGCTAAAAGTGTAATAATTCCCTTTTTTGTCAAATTAATTTATATCTGGAGTAGATATTATAATCTTGACAAATTTAGGTCTGGAGATTCACTAGAATCCGATATTGTATCCAATGTCATACGTGCAATCTCGTCCAATCCGTTGCGGCTTAAAAGTTAGATTCTGGTTCCTCGTATTTGTCAAACTCGTCTCGTTATAGTTCTCCCGAAAGCCTATAAATATGTTGGATCCTCCTTACGATTCTTCTCACCTTGGTTCTCGTTTTTATAGTTCTCTTGAATCGATCGAGGCTCCAGTTTCATTGGTAGCTAGCTAGCAAGATCTGTGCAGGTTCAAGCATCAATGGCCGTCGGAGCATTACCCTCTTCTGGCTCGGCCTCCCCCTCCGGCGACTACCCGGGCAAGTTGACGCTATATGTCATCATCGCCTGCCTCGTCGCCTCCTCCGGCGGCCTGATCTTCGGTTACGATGTCGGCATCTCCGGTAAGTAGCTTTCTTTCCGATCTCCGGTTAGTCGCTAGCTATACATACGTATTTGACTGGTGTGGATTATGATTCGAAGGTGGAGTGACGTCCATGGATTCGTTCCTAAACAAGTTCTTCCACGGCGTCTACATGAAGGAGCAGCACCAGGTGACCACCGACCAGTACTGCAAGTTCAACAGCCAAACTTTGACGCTGTTCACGTCGTCGCTCTACTTGGCGGCTCTGGTCGCGTCCTTCTTTGCGTCCAAGGTCACGAGGTCGTTCGGGAGGAAAGCGTCCATGTCGGCGGGCAGCGCCGTCTTCCTCGCCGGCGCTGCCATTAACGGCTTCGCTAAGAACGTCGCCATGCTCATCATCGGCCGCATCCTCCTCGGCATCGGCGTTGGTTTCGCCAACCAGGTTGAATATATAAGATTCTTTTGAATGGAACTCGCTGGCATTATTGTATAAGTTGGATTAATAACTCGTGGCTTGTTAATGGCACAGTCGGTACCACTTTATCTGGCGGAGATGGCCCCTGCGAAGATGCGAGGCATGCTCAACGTCATATTCCAGCTCATGATCACCATCGGCATCTTGGTCGCCAACCTGATCAACTACGGGACAGCCATGATCGAGGGCGGATCGGGTTGGCGCGTGAGCCTGGCACTCGCCGCAGTGCCGGCGGTGATCATGCTCCTCGGCTCCCTCATCCTGCCGGAGACACCCAACTCCCTCGTCGAGCGCGGCCAGAACGAGAAGGCCAAGACCATGCTCCGCAAGATCCGCGGCGTAGATGACGTCCAAGCCGAGTACCAAGACCTCGTCGTGGCCAGCGAGGAGTCCAGGAACATCAAGCACCCCTGGTACACGCTGCTGCAGAGGAAGTACCGACCGCAGCTCCTGATGTCCTTCTTGATCCCCACGCTCCAGCAGCTCACTGGCATCAACGTGGTCATGTTCTACTCCCCGGTCCTCTTCAAGACCATAGGCTTCGGCGGCAACGCCTCCCTCATGTCCGCTGTGATCACCGGCGTGGTCAACATGCTCGCCACACTGATCTCCATTGCCACTGTTGACAAGTTCGGCCGCCGATGGCTCCTCCTGGAGGGAGGCATTCAAATGTTCATCTCTCAGGTTCATATTTCTGGTTTCTGATTTCTGAACCAATGGCCTCGAATCTTATATACTTCATTATAATTACTTACCATGCATACGTGCTCGATCGTGTGTGTAGATCATTGTCGGCGTACTGATCGCGCTCAAGTTCGGGACGACCGGGCAAGCGGACCTGTCGAAGGGATACGCCACCCTGATCGTTATCTTTATCTGCATCTTTGTGTCCGGGTTTGCGTGGTCGTGGGGGCCATTAGGGTGGCTGCTGCCCAGCGAGATCTTCCCGCTGGAAGTGCGGTCGGCGGCGCAGAGCATAAATGTCTCGGTCAATATGTTCTTCACCTTCGTCGTCGCCGAGGTCGTCCTCCCCATGTTTTGCCACCTGAAGTTCGGCATATTCTTCTTCTTCGCCTTCTGGCTCGTCGTCATGACCGTTTTCGTCGCCGTTTTGTTGCCGGAGACCAAGGGGGTGCCTATCGAGGAGATGAGCCGAGTGTGGAAGCAACACTGGTTTTGGCGCAGGTTCGTCGAAGAAGACGATAAGAGCACCAGACCGAGGAATGAGTTGGTCGTTTAATTAGTTCTTTTTTTTTCCTCTTTTGTTTTGGAGGTTTCTTTTCCTATTTTATTTATATTTTATTTTTTGGTGGAAAATTGTGTAATACTTAATGAGAAATTGAAGTAGCAGTTATTTTTTCCCGCATAATTCTTATTAATTTCTCTTTTTCAAATAAAAAATTATACAATTATGAAAATATAATGCTCATTAGTTCACATTTTTTTTTATTGAATTTGAAATATTTTCAAGTATATGCAAAAAGAAAAAAATGATTGTACTATTCTTTTAGGAGAAATTTCATCCATCATTATTAAATCCATAATAATGAACGAGTAATAAAAAATATTTAATTAATAAATTCACCGGTGAATTTAATGGTGGTCGTTGGAGTTTTATGATACTACTACTTAAAAGAGGTAGCAATAAAAAAATATAATTAAAGTTAAGAAGTTAACATGTGGGAAATTTTGGTCATGATGAAATTTTAATACGCATTAATTAAGTAGGAAGATATATAATTTTTTATTATGAATAATAAAATAGAGTGGAATATAAAAGTCAAATAATAATTTTTAAAAAACATATACCATGATTTTCAAAAGTTAAAAAAAATTAGGATGGAGGTGTTTGGATGCATAATATAATCATGACAAAAAAATAATAATAAAATGATCATTCACAATTGTTTTATGTTCAATCTCACACAATTGTTTTAATAAAAAAGTGTAAAATTGGAACACAACTTAAGATAAGGGTGACGGCGACATCGACCACACAAAGCTCCTCCTCCCGGACTGTAATATTAAAAACGGCAGACCCTTCTAATCCACTCCATTACAGCTGCGAAAATCTAACGGCAAAGACTTCAATAGAGAAAATTGAGAAATTTATACTTATTCCAAAGTGAAAAAATGTAAAAGAATATACGGGAACATTAACTAAAAACTGAGTTACAAGTTAACTGTCATTACTAGGTCCTAAGTAGGGATGACACTCTCCATCATCGACCTCGTTGATCGGATGCGGGGTGAATCTAATCCCTGCCGAGTTCCGAACCCTCGTGGGAATTCAATTTTTTGATTTTTTAGGTGAAAATGAGAAAAAGTAAAGAATATTTGGTATTTATATAATATCTATAATTTACATAATTGAAAATTAGAATAGTAATGTTAGCATTTAAGAAAATTAACATAACAATAATTATATCATTGTTATACATAATTTGCATAAAAATGATTAGAATGTCAAAAAATAATTTTCTTATTAAACAAAAAAAGCAAAAAAAAAGTCGTGCACAAAGGTGATTCAATCAACTAATCGCACTTACCTTTGTACACTTTGCTTAGAGTTGAATATGCAACCTGAAGTTTGAAGGCCGCCACAAGCGAGCGTCGTGGAATGTTAAGTTGTTGTCGTATTGGATCATCGTTGTGGAAGGTTAAGCCGTGACGGCCATATCTTCGTCGTCGTCGTTAGTGTTGGCCGCCGCGAGTTCTACCCTCCTCCCGCATTTGATCGTCGTCGTCCAGGATTGACAGCGTCGAGGAAGCTGAAACCCATGAGCATTGCGTCCTCATTGTGGCTATCTTGGAGGTCGAAGGCTACCGTGAGCGCCGCCCTCCTCCCGCATTCGGCCATCATCGCTCTAGATCAGCATCATGGAAGGTTAAGCCACCATGTCCTTGTCATCGTCATTAATGTCATGGAGGTTGAAGCCTCTACGAGCACCACCCCTCCCCCTACATCTAGCAATTGTCGCCCAAGAAGTCGAAGCCGTTGTGAGTGATGTCTTGAAGAGGTGGCGACCATCGTCATCCTAGATTGTCGTCATGGAAATTCAAAGTCGTTGCTTCGACGTTGAAGAAGTGTTATACGGCCTCCGCTTTCCCCTACACACAACTTACATCCATCTGGCCACCAGCAAATAAAACTAAAAAAAAGAATGGGTGGTGCAGGAGACTTAAGAGTTGAGAGAGGGGTGATGTTAGGAAGGAAGAAAGAGAAAAATAGGGCTTGTTAATTGTTGCGTTATATGTATAGGAGAGTGGACAACTGAGATTTAATATACTTGATCTGATGGTTGATATTTATAATAAATTATATATAAAATTTTAAGGGATGAGGATTCGGGGACCCGCAGGATGAGAGTAATTCATCCCACTGTGATCCTCGAAAGAGAGGGTGGGGTAGTTTGACCCTCATCCCTAACCCGGTAGGGGAAAAGTCTTTGAATTCGAGGCTTTGATCAGAGAATCTCCGCAGGGCCCCGCAAGGGATATTGCCATCCATACTCCCAATTATTGTTATAGGAAAATTAGGATAAAAGCTACAAAACTCAGCTACCAAGACCTGACTATCATTATAGCATTCCCTCTTAAGATGGGATTGAAACAAGTCAAAGGGTTGTGTTGTTGCCGATTAAGCGCTATAGTCAATAAAGTTGCCTAGTGATCTCATTAAAATATGTTAAAGTTGAATCAGTTGTCGAAGACATTAATTAAAAATTGACATTCAAACTAAAAATGACATTAACTCGACTATCATTGTAACGTTCTATCTCAAGATGGGATTGAAATAAGTAAAAAAGATCATGTTTCTATTGATTAAGCACTTTAGTCAATAAGTTCCAAGTGATCTTGTTAAAGACTTTTATCCCACACAAAATGGCAATTGATCTCGATGTGCTTTGTTTCCTCATAGAAAATTGAATTGTCAACTATTTGAATAGCTACTTTATTGTCACTAAAAATCATAAATGGATGTTTCAGAGATAAACGAAGCTCAACAAACAAACGGTCGAACCAATTACATTCGACAACTACTAAAGTCATACTTCTATACTCCTATTCTGTCAAGGATCTAGAGACAACAGACAATAGACTCTCCAACTTTAATGTAGAATATTGCAGAAGTAGATCTTCTAGAGAAAATGCAACACAACCAATCCGCATTACATATCCTGAAATAGTATTGTTATTTGTTGCATAAAACATAAGTCCTTTAACTAGGTGCACACTTAACTATTTAAGATATCTTACTGCTCTTAATGTAGCATCTTTATGTGATTGCTTAGGATGATGCATAGTTGACTGAGATGTTGAACAACAAAGTAATATCAAGTCGAATATGATATCAAATGACCAAGTTTTTATATTGTGCAAGAAATTAAAAAATCATCATATTAGAAGAATCAAGTCCTTCAGAATCTTTAAGTCATATTCATAGTAGTGAGATTTTGATTTTGTTCAAGAGGTGTTCTGATTGGTTTTGGTAAATCCAAGGTCCGAATATGTTTAGAGAATACTTTAGATATGTTACGAAAATACTAGTGAAAGATCTCAGTATCTCCATTCCTAGAAAGTATCTTAACTCCTCTAAGTTTTTAATTTTAAATTGAGATCGTAATGAAACCTTTATGGAAGTAATGATATCCATATCATTACCGGCAACAAAAATATCGTCATCATATATTAACAAGACAACAAAATTAGCACCTTGCTCTTTTTATAAAGAGTGTGTATCCAAATCATGGTTGTCATATTTGGCTAGTGATTAGTAAGGCCACATATGTTTATTTTGCACCCAATGCTCCATCCACGAGCACCCTCAACAGATACACACACTACAAAGAGTAGTTGTTCCAATTGAAGTACGTGTACCCTTATGAATATGTGGACAATTAGTTTTCATCAATTGACGACGTGCTAAGTTAATTTATCTTTCAAATGTTACTTTCTTTTCATTCCAATACAATCATATCATCATAATCTTTGATCTTTAAACCTAACAATGACTTATCATAACATTTTGATTTCAAGGTGCACATATATACATCCTTAATATTTACAGTAAACATCAATGTTATTAAAACTGAACCGACCACCCGATCGGACGACCAATTGGGTCGTGGTTGAACCGGTTTGAACAAATTCAACCGAGTTCGACTGAATTTTATTAAATTAATATTATTTAAAATAATTATATATATAATAAATACTATATAATGCTTATAATTCATAATAAAATATAATAAATGAATAGTTAATTAAATATTAATATTCATAAAAAGAGTTTGAATTTTTATTATTAATATAGTATATTAATTATTTTATTTTTTTCTTCAATACTATTTTAGGGTGATAATATGTTAATTAATTTTGACATATACCACTCTCATGTTTATTTTTTTCTTTACTTTCATTTTAATATTTTTATTTTTCTATTTCCATTAATTCCTCTCTCCCCATTAATTCCCATATTTATTTACTTTTTTATGATAAAAATATATTAAAATTTATAATATTCATAAAAACTTTAAGTTATTATTATTGATATATTAATTCTTTTATTTTATTCTTTGATATTATTTTGTTATGATAATAAAATAATTTAATTTTCCATACATCACACTTACTTCCTTTTATTTTCTTCTTTATTTAGATTTTAATACTTTCCTTTTTTATTTCC
Organism: Pontederia crassipes; assembly: GCA_030549335.1. NCBI lineage: Eukaryota > Viridiplantae > Streptophyta > Magnoliopsida > Commelinales > Pontederiaceae > Pontederia > Pontederia crassipes. Next base: position 35,846,129 of record CM060197.1, on the reverse strand, counting down.
ATTAATTCCTCTCCCATATTGATTTCCCACATTTATTTCCTTTTTAATTTTACCAATTCTTAATTCAAACACTTTCTCATTTTTTACCTTCTTTTCTAACTTTTTATTTCCTATTTTTACTTTTATTTTCTAATTTTTCACTTTAAATGTTGAATCGAATTTTTTCAATTTAGTGGTTGAACCGGTTTCTGGCCGGTTCATCTTCAATTCCATTTTTTTAATTAATTCGAACCGGACCAACAGTCGGATCATGGTTGAACCAGTTGAATTAGCTGGTCCAGTTTTAATAACCATAATAAACATAATCATAATGTGCATAAAACTTCACATGAACCATTAACAAATCGATACATGTCTATATAGCGGGGCAGGCCCAAGTAGTGATTACCCACCCACACACACACACACAAACAAAAAAAACTTTTAGTATCATGTATGGACAAAAACTTCACTTTGATGTATTGGTTTCTCTCCCTAGCACCCATTCTAGAGGTTGAGTGATTGAATTTTGTTGTTGGAACATATCATACACCTTTTTATTCTGCCACATCACCCTCATTTTCCTTTAGAAAGATGTCCTAAAAAATGATGTTCAAAAGCCGCATCCATGACAATGATGTCTGCCTTATGGGGCTTTAAATGGGTCGCATCTCCCCGGCGTGGTTTAGGAATGCATGATCGATACATCGAAGAGAACTGAAAGGAAGAATTCATGCTTCGGATGCTTCGCCATGGCGACTCAGTTCCCATTCTTTTTCAAAAAAAATTGCCGAGAATAAGCTAGATGTCGATTACATACCTAAGGTTGGTAAGAATTGAGGGACAATGCCCCCTAACCTAAGTGGGCCCACCTGCAAAGCAAGGATTTATATATTGTATTTAAAGTCATGATTAAGTCATTTGAACTTCTTAAAATTGAATGTTTAATATTCAAAGCTATGATTAATTATTCACATTCATGTAAGTTTTTGTTCCATGATTGTAAATATATGCTATTTGTAAAAGTGAGATGATGCTATTCGAGCTGTCGAGCTATTAATGCATTCACCCACCTCCTTCCATCTCCTTTGAGTTAGATGACCAGGTTTTTGCAACCTCTAGGTATTTTAGAGAATGAAGGAGAGAGAAATAAGGGTCAAAAGGAGGAGGAAGAGGCGGAGATGAACTTGAATTATTAAAGAGGTAAGGAGATAGAGATGGTGGAAGAGGAATGAGAGATAAAAAAAATTGAGAAAGGGAGAAGGGATGAGGAAGAGGATGAGAGAAGTTTTTTCTATTTTGCTTGATATCATTGGTGCAAATTACAACTCAAAAGGTGAGTAGTACATTCATTTTTTTTCATTATTATACATTTAGATATATAGTAAAACAATTATATTACACCAGGTCACAGGGTGGAGCCTGTGTTAGTTAGCCTATGAAACACCTAAGCCATGCTCGAAAATCTATGCAAATTTGGATGGTCTTACATAGTCTTCAATGTAATTACCATGTATCATGGAAGAATAGAGTAAATATGACCTACTATTAAAGCAATCAAAATATTTAAGATATTGTTCCTTAATCAAATTTATCTAACAAATGCACTCTTGATCATTTTTCTAATAAGACCATGAATGTTATCATTGCTTTCAATTTATACAAGCAAATATTAAAAAGGAAAAGAGAAGTTAAATGTCATTTACATATTTATTGTTCGCCCTTTTCTCGGTTATTTGATGTGACTCTTCCTTTTCCTTTCTTTGATCTCTAAGACAGTTGTCATCATCTTAGGAAAAATATGAGAATTTTTTGTTTATATTTTAGTAATAATTTATCATTAATTTGTGATATTACATGAGAAATGCATGATATGGATTCATTTAAAGACATTTTGATGGTCTATGAAAGAAAATCTTGAATCCAATCCATTCATTATACCATAATTGATTTAGGAGGGAGCAAAATCGGATTTGGGTTCGGGTATCTCGACCCGATTTGTGCCATATTTCAAAAAATTGATACTGGTATCAGACTCGGTCCCGACCGATACTAAGATCAGGTGGAACTCGAAAAATCAGGAATAGGACCGAGAATGGAATCGGAAATTTATTAAAAATCAATAATTTAATATTAATTTGATTAAATCATATTTTAGATATTTTAATATATTATTATAATTATATTTTAGTTGTGAATCGGAAATGGATTGCTTTTAGATAAATCATATTAGAATATTATAAAATTATATAAGTTTAATATATTATTATAGTTATGTTTTTATTTTAACCAAACCATGTTCCGGATCAAGAATTTTATTGCTGGACTGGAACCTAACCTGGAACTGGTCGAATTTTCTCCAACTTAGAACCTGTGCTGAACCGATTATACATCGGGACGAGAATATTTTTCAAAAATTCAGGTCGATCAGATCGACCCGGACCGTGCTGACTCCTACATTGATGTCAATGTTTTTTCCTATACTCAAATCTAATCTTTCAAAGTAATCAAGTTTGATCGGCATACCCAATTCAAGACTCAAATTTGCTAAAAAAAAGATAATAGTTGTGAATTCAAATAATTTACTCGTCGAATTTTATTCGCAACAATATTTTACACCAAGTTACAAATGTCCAAAAAATATTAGTATTTTAAGCATGAAAAATTCCCATTTTAATAGTAAAGAGTTATTTCCTTTGACCTCACTCGTTGTATCAAGTATTTTTGTTAATTTAAATAGATCCTAAACATTTTTAAATTTACTTATTATTTATAATTTAATAACTTCTTCTGTATTTTTGTTAACTTTTTTACATGACAATTTCCCCTTCTTTTTGTAAAGTTAATAATATTTTTTATTTTATTTAAAATGTCCAATTTTAAAATATTTTAAAGATTTTTGAGGCATCAGGTAGCTAAATGGAGGCCCGGCCCACAATTATCACCCTACTAAAAAATTGACTAAAAACTGGCTTACGGAAACCCTAAACCCAACATATAAAAGATCACGCTGCGCCATTCATTTCAGCCGCCGCACGGGAAGAAGCAGCAGCTCGGAGACGATGGTGTCGCTGAAGATTCAGAAGCGCCTTGCGGCGAGCGTGCTCAAGTGCGGGCGCGGCAAGGTCTGGCTCGATCCCAATGAGGTCACTGAGATCTCCATGGCCAACTCTCGTGAGTTCTCGCATCATCCTGCCTCTTTCTTTGTTCCATTTGCGACTGCGTGCATCTTTCTGGTGTTTTTTGTTTGACATATGCTTGTGCTGCAATAAGATCTCGATTGGTATAAGTAAACTATAGTGGTTTACTTGATTAATTGTCATGTGACTCAGATATGCTTGCGTTCTGCGGAAAGCTTCGATTTTGATGCGATTTCAAACGTAACCTTGTTCCATCGGTGTTGCGATCTTTACTCTTTGACCCTTCTTATTGCCTACGGCTGCAAACAACTGTGGCTATGTAAAAATCACATACGATATTGTATTGAAGATTTACACTGTTCCTTTTCTCTTGAAACAGTTGGTTGGATGAAGTATTCGCTGATATTCTAAAGTTTGACGCCTGTGATGTTGCTAATTAAACTTTCGTTGTTGATGCAAATCATAGGTGTTTTGTGTGTTGCCAATTTTTTCATAATCTTTTAAAAAAAATCTGAAACAGATTTGTATTATGATTCTTTGATAACAGGCAAGTTTTGGGGTATTATACAAATTTAGAACTTTGGGAAATGAAATAAACCTTATAAATATGCTTGTTACTGTTTCTATTTCCGTTGCATACTTGTTAATGCTTATAAGATAGTCTGGTAATGGTTAGCGATTTACTGTTGTCCTGTCAAGCTTAAACTAATGTGTTGTCCAGGAATGGTGATGATGTTTCTTGTTTATATTTTAGGGCAAAACATTAGGAAGCTTGTCAAAGATGGTTTCATCATCAGGAAGCCCCAAAAGATCCACTCTAGATCTCGGGCAAGACGTGCTTTGGAAGCCAAAAGGAAGGGTCGACACTCAGGATATGGTAATTCTTTGCTGCATGAGTTGCCAAGTTTCTTTGTTTCCCAATTCAATGAAGCGGGATTTTGTTTGTAAAAAAATACCATAGTGGTAGTTACATGTGAGTTCTGCAGGTAAGCGCAGGGGAACCAGGGAGGCTAGGCTTCCAACAAAGATTCTGTGGATGAGGAGAATGCGTGTTCTTAGGCGTCTGTTGCGCAAATATCGCGAGGCTAAGAAGATTGATAAGCATATATATCATGATATGTATATGAAAGTTAAAGGTAATGTGTTCAAGAACAAGAGGGTGTTGATGGAGAGTATCCACAAGTCGAAGGCTGAGAAGGCAAGAGAGAAGACCTTGTCCGATCAGTTTGAAGCTAGGAGGGCCAAGAGCAAGGCCAGTAGGGAAAGGAAGGCTGCTAGGAGGGAGGAGCGTTTGGCCCAGGTGAGAGGACTTTATCAAACATGGCTAAAATCTTTCAAGTGTGCTCTATGAAACTGTTCTTTATTTTGCTCTCTTAGTAATGATGGCATGTTTTACTTTGAAGTGTCTTTATGCTTCTGTAGTTTTATGTTTTTACTCCATTTGTTGGTCTGTGATGAGTTGATTCACAGGTTGTTTGCTATCGTTGTCATTTTTAGTAGGAAAATGAAATGAAACTAGGTTGGCTTGAGCTTCATAGCTATGCCAATTTACTGTTTGGTTGGCATGCTGATTAACTTTCTATTCAATGTTGCCTCTGCTTGACATGCTACTCCAAGCATGTCGAGAAATTTTTATTTGGAGAAGGAAGCATGCCAAGATTGAGTCTTGCATGCTAATTGACCTTCAATAGTTAGGAAGCTGAAAATGCAAATTACTGTCATTTACTTACCATATATATTTTTTTGTTTTGTTACCATTACCAAATCCATATTGTACTACTGTGCTAGAACTTGCTTCCAAGTTCTATCTCCTAAATTTCACACTAGATTATGCGCAGGATATTAATGTTAGTGAATTGGTTGTTCATTAGCTGTACTTTCAGATCTCATATTGTCTTAAGTGACATTTGAGCATTTCACCTGTGTGCAGGGACCTGTTGAGAAGCCCGTTGCAGCAGCTGCACAGCCAGCAGAGTAAGTGGCTTTTCGGTACATTTTGGCATTATTTATTGGTGTGATATACTGTTATGAACTAATAATGGATGTTTTTATTTGCAGGGCGCCGAAGAAGGCAAAGAAGTAAACCACCAGAACAGGAGCTGTGATTTGGCATATAGTTCCGGAAGCAGACTATTTCTTTTAAGTTGGAATCTGTTAGTTGCTTTTTCTGAATATTTTTTGTTGGTTTAGACAGCTGAGTTTGTCCATGTTACTAATCATCAGGAACAAAGCTATGTTTCTATGTTTTTCATCAAAGTTGACTAGTTGAGTTTTTTCTATGCTTGCACCTGATAAGCTCAAAAAAGGTTATCTAACATCCTACCTATTAATAAAAATATTTTTTAAATATAATAAATATCCTACTTATTAACAAAAACATGTATTTTAAAAATAATAAATATTTTTTGATAAATTTATGGCACTTAAATCTTAAAATTATATTTCGCTGTCATTTTTTAGTGAATCTTAAACATAATTATATTAAAACAATATATTAGTAACAAATAATACATATTAAATTTCATGGAATTAATTCTTATTATCATGAATATATTTTTTAATTTATGTTTAAATAATTATATTAATCCTTACCCCCACCGAGCCGCTAGTTGATTTGGGTGGGTGCATGATGTTTTCTGTAAATATTTAGAACAATTTAAAACATATTCAAAACCTTTTTTAAATATCTAATATCGTTAACCTGTGATTAGGTTGATGAGATTCTTCATTTTAAAAAAGCTCACATAATAATATATAGGCCTACTGGGTAAAATATAAACAAAATTATAATAAATTTATTTAGAAAAACAAAAATCACTATATATTTTCGGTGATTTTTTAGCTCTAATTTAGTACATTAATATTTTTGAAATGCTAAGCAACGTGCGACTACTTTTTCCACTAGTTCATATAATAAAATTAATTAATATAAGTAAAATTAATACTAAGATTGAAACACGAGACTTGATAGCAATTTTTTAGGATACTATATGATGACTTATGAATTAATAATAGGGGTTTTTTCTGTTAACCCAGCTGAGCTATGAGTTTTTTTCGTCTACCTACACCTTTCAAATATTCCGTTGACCCCTTTTGAAGTATACCATCTTTTTCATTTAAGTCCATTCGTCAATTTTTGTCAACTTTTTCGTTAATTTTTATTTTTTTATTTATGAAATGATCAAATTATCTATCCCTCGTATAATCTAATATTAAAATAATATATTATATCCATCGTATAATATAATATTTAAAAATATAAAGTAATATATTATAAAAATAAAAAAAAAGTTTACTTCGCCGGGGACGCCTTCCATCTCGACGGCTGCGACCTCGCTTGATATCCGGGTGAAGTAAACTTTTTTTTATTTTTATAATATATTGTTTTATATTTTTTAATATTAAATGATACGAGGGAGGGATAATTTGATCATTTTATAAATAAAAAAATAAAAATTAACAAAAAAGTTGACAGAGGTTGATGGACGAACTTAAGTGAAAAAGGCGAGGTTCAAGGGGGTCAGTGGAATATTCAAAAGACGTAGGTAAATACAAAAAAGTTCATAGTTCAAGGAGGGTAAAAAAAAATCCTTTTAATAATAAATTTTAAAAATATTTACAAATATTTAAAATTTTGAGCAGTTACATTTTTTTTCGGATGAGACCTAATTTACATAAGTCAATTTTATCTTTTAAAAAACTTCATCCTAAAACCTAATCGGGGATTTAATTTTTTATTTTTGTAGAATCAAATTTATTAGTAGCCAAGTAGGGATATGGTTCTTGCTGAGAAAGAAGTAAGCTCAAGGAAAAAAGAACATAGAACAGGAAGAAAAAAAAATTGCGTTCGAAGAAAAATTTACACACATCAAATAAAGTTATATAGTTAAATAAGAAAAAGCATTAATCATTTGCAACTTTTTGTGGAACATATTATTTTTTATATTTTATTTAGTAAATATTGCAATAAATATTATTACACGTACAATTTTAGAAACTCCAATTCTAGTTCTGATTTTACGATTCAGAATCGCAGTCGTTCTAGGTATAATTAAATGAGTCCGTCCGATTGCCATGAGTGATGCGTTTCCTGTTCATGCTCGGAAGTTGATTAATTTCTTGTCTGCGTGATTCATCAATTCATCTGAGATCTATAAATTGAGCTCCTCCCGCTCGTCAAGCTTTTTAATCGCAACAAGGATCGATTCATCGTTCTCTCTCGTCACTTCGATCTCTTCTGTTCTTGAAAGAGATTGCGTCCTGCTGCTGCTGCTGCTCATAAGATTCTGCTGCGATCATGGAGGCTGATTGGGACAACTTGGTAAGATCACTAAACAACTGCATCTTGTGTTGTTCATGTGCTTCTGTTCAAGCTGCAGAATCATCTTTTTTCTCTGTCTGAAAAAATTGCAGTTTGATGTGTTCGTCAGATCGCTGGATTCTTTTATCTTGTTGCCATGCAATCTTCCTGTCATTACGTACGTTACTCCCTTTCTTTCTTCTTCAACCTCTGATCCGCTTGCTCCTGCATGCAGTCGTGTCTGGTGAAACTAAGACATCCATGGGAGGATTCTGAGAAGAAGGTCCTGGCGGCAGTCAACAAGATCAAAGGTACAGCTCTGAATTTCTTGTTCTGGTTCTCGTATTCTCGTGATCGTTTATCAGGAACTATAATCTTATATATATATGAACTTATGATCGAATTCCTTTGTGGTGCACTTTGCAGGCGTGCGAGCTGCTGAAATCGATGACAACGGGAACTTGCACGTGTACGGCGACGCCGACGTCGACGCCGTCATGCGAAAGCTCAAGAAAGTCGCCGAGTCGCCGGAGTTGGTTTACCATAACGGGGGTGGAAGCAAACATGCAGGAAATTGGAGATTCAGAACAGGCTTTCTGAAATCTCTCTTCAAGAAAAACAAGCCGAAGCCGAAGACGATCATCCTCGGCGGCGGCGTTACCTCCACCGGCACGAAAAGTTCATGGCTCGACAGACCATCTGCAATAATGTATCTTCCTATGCCCTAATGAGGGTCTCTTTGACACGCTTAGAACTCATTTATAATTACACGATGGTTGGAAATAATATAATAGTAATGAATTCGTGTAATAAAATGGAGTGCATGTTAAGAAAAGAGGATGGGACTGAATTATAAGCAGCATTTTCACCTTTAAAAAGAATTTTAAATTCGAATTCTTATAAATATAAAAAAATTATAAAAAATCTCATTTATCACCGCCTAATTAAAGGTTAATAGTTGATCGACCTTATTTCAATGCGCTCGGTGCAAAAAAAATAAATGGAGTGCATATTTGACAAATATACCATAATGGTGGTTGATTCATGAGTGCTATTGAACATCGAAGACTTTTCGTAGACTCGAATCGACATTAAAAAATATATAAAAAAATGAACTTTGTACTTGAGAAAAAGGACGAGGGGTTCTATGGACTCTTGTATTGAAATGGCAGTCTTCCGCTCACTCTTAATATGTATTTGAAGTAAATATTTGGATTTGAAGATAAATTTGATTATCTTTTATGATAGAAGAGGAAATGTCTATAGTAATTAAGCACAAATCAAATTATGTGTTACATTGATTACCAATTTAATTGGGTACTTTGTATTTTCTAAACTCAATTGGGTCATGATTTGACGAATATTTTATTTATAATTAGTAATTAATCTAGTTTAATTTATTTAATTAAAGTTTAAATAATTTCAAATTAAATATATCTTGAAAAATATTATGTGGAACAAAATTATTTTGATGATGAAAATTTTATATTCTTGCTTCGAAAAAAGATAAAAAAAAGATAAATCAACCTAACTTAAAGAAACCAAATCAATCAACCTAACTTATATTTGAATGTTCTATTCAATGAGAAAAGAAACAAAATCAATCAACCTAACTTAATGATCCAATCCGGTACAAACAAATCAATTAAAACAATGCTTCCTCACCAAATTTGATTAGATTGGTTCAGCTTGATCGGAGTTGACTTAAAGACATCAAATTGTATTTTTTAAGAGAGTAAAAAAATATGATTGCAATTTATATTATATATTAGTAATGACATAATTTAAATGTTTGAATAAAAAGTTATTAAATCCTCTCCCACGCACACAAATTTTAGTCACACAATATTTTATATTCCATATTTTAGAATATTTATCCAATTAAAATATTATTTTGTTTAACCCATCCTCTTTAAAATGATAGTAACAGAGAAAATAAGTAAGAAAAAAATGGCCATAGAAAGGGAAGACACAGAAACAAAAGGATAGGAGAGAAAAATAGATACACGAAAACCTTATAGTAAAATCATAAGTAAATAAATTATATAATTTACTATATTCATTAGGTATCATTAATAATGCATATATAAAAAATTATAAAAATCCTGTTAATATTAATATTTCATACTTCTTCCAAAGGGTAGTAAAAAATTTAATTGGTTCACTGAGTTTCAAACCCTGGACATTTGAAACATTATTGCACATATTAATCGCTCATCTAAAATTATTGGGAGTGTTTCGTATGGGAACAAAATGGAAGTAAAATCTTTCTTCTTACCCATTCATCCAAACACTCTTGGAACAAGGTAAAACGAAGAGACAAGAAAAGTTTTTGTTGGAGAGATGTTTTTTGTTTTGAAAATTAAAAATGTAGGATTTTAGTGTTCTTACCATGAGTGAGAACAAAAAGAACAAACAATTTTCTTCTTTTTTTGTTTTAAATTTTTATATAATTACAAAATACATAAAACAGAAATGTCTTTACATCCTTGGAACATTGTAACATGTTACCATACAGTCTCGTGTAGTGTCCGCCACTAGTTATTAAAAATTCTAGTGCCACACATTGTAGTGATATTGAAGTGATATTGTAACACCCTCAAAATTGAAGTGAGGCACTGTTATTGAAGTAACACCCTCAAAATTGAAGTGAGGCACTGTTAAAAATTCCAGTGCCACCCATTGTAGTGATATTGAAGTAATATGTTTTTAGAAAGGCACTTGGCGTCGAAATTGAAGTGATATTGTAACACCCTCAAAATTTGGCCCCAATTTATTTGTCGAATCCTAGGCATTGTTATTTTTATCTAATTCTTCATAACCTAATTTCATAAAACCTTAGCGGAAATATAATAATAATAACATAAAATGACATTATCATAAAAATAGCGAAAGACATTATAAGCTAATAAATCTCAAGATACATATCTATCCCATGTGACATATAGGCTCTAACATAAGACTCAACATAGGGTTCATAGTACATAAGTGAGTTCGTATAAAAGTAAATGACTCAAATGTCCATAAGCCATACATACTTGACCCGCTAAGGAGTCCATTATCATAATCTAAGTAACATAAGATAACTTGGATCGTAGCCCGATCATCAAATGTGCAATTTCGTCGTCATGAGGTCTCCACCGCTGAGCATAAATCTCATCCATACCTGTACGGATCCATGAGATGCAGGAGATTTCTCCCATTAAAGTATGTTGAGGCTCATGCATGCTATGATCTTATAACATACTTTCTACATATTATGACATAGGCATTGCAACATGATGGAACATAGATCATATATATGCTATGAGCTACTTATGCACAATATATGACATGTGAACATTCATCATGGTGAGATAAGATAAACATTTAACATCTTTATCATTATGCTAAGGCATGCCATAACTTATTATGTTTTACTTTGACATCTTCATTCTTAACATCATATGACGATAGAACATACATTAACATATTAACATTTATCATCACCTCCATCTTTATATCAAGTCATATTATTCATTTATCTTGCTTAAGTTTTATCATCTTCATTCACAACATCATATGACTATTAAACATTTCTTTGTATCCTCATAGGTGTCATACATCATCATTATCTTTATGTTCCAAGTCATATCATCATAGTCACTTTTAAGCGACTTACATATTTTCATCTTCTATCTTTATTTAGATAGCTTCTTATTTTGGTGTTTGAGAAGTTCATGTTGTCTCGTCGATCTTTACTTGACTTAACTAGGGCAGAATTTTTTTGTCCCGTTGGAGGTCACACTTTATCCACTCTTAGGTGGGATCTTAGACTCCGGAATGCCACATCTTGTCCACTCTAGGGCGGGGTCTTGGTCATTCCCTAGTTCCTTTATCGGTCCCATGGGAAACCACACCTTATTCCCTTAAGGATCTCCCGCATACATATGATGACAATAATAAGACGCCTTCATCAATCCATCTTTTACTTTACATTCATCAATACATACAATCATTCAATACATGTTGCATATTTTAATTCTACTTAAGGTCATACATATTTCAAATCATTCTAAGTGTACAAAATCAACATACATATGCTTTCTGAACCTATCACGGCCGTGCCCACACATGGACACGGGTGTGCGGCGGTTGATGCATGACTAACACTTAGCCATTTCTCTTGAATAAATTATGGTCACATTTGTCATGACCTTGACAGAACGTTGAAATTCATCCTGCCTTCAAAATATTCTAAAGCATGTGTGGTCACATTGGTCATGAACATGCCTAACCTTAGTCACGGCCGTGACAGAACGTCGAATCTTGTCCCCTCCATCGATTTTAACTAAGTCATGGGCCTTTCTAAGGGAGGTCATGACCGTTCCTTAAATGTCATGACCGTGTCGGGGGAAGCAACCAAGCTTCCCTTGTTTTCTCCCCATTTTCTCCCATTTACAACCATATGTAATCAACATCAAAACATTCATTCATCCACATGAACATATAGACAATGCACAACTCATTCTAGGATTAGTGAATCACTAAACTAATCACAATAAGCATGAAGGATGTAGGGGTTTGCATACGAACATTAAGCCTCCTAACCACATTCATATAAAGCAATAATTAAAATTAAGCATGAACTAAAGATGGATGGCAAGAAAACATTAAATCATAATCATTCTTAGAAATGAAATAGTAATTATCATGAAATATGAGTCATCCCAAGGCAAACATGAACATCCCCTAATCATACATCAATAAGACCTAGTTTGGTCTTGTCATCCATTAATCCAAACATCACTACATCATTAAGGGTGAGAAGGAGGGTTTTGAATTCCCTCAACATACCTTTAGGGTCTAGGTTAAAACCCTATTAATCCTAATCTCCTATCTTTCTTTTTCCTCTCTTCTTCCTCTTTCCTTCTTCCTTCTTCATCTTCTTCCTATGGCAGCCCCCTTTTTTTCTTCTTCTTCTTCTTGATTCCAGCAGCTCCTTCTCCTTCTTCTTCTTCTCCTTGTTGCTATCTTGTGCTTGAAGTGTGAGAGGGTGGAAAAGTGGAAGAGGATGAGGGGAGCTCCCGACTGGGAAATGGAGAAAGGGGAATGGGAAAGAGAGAAGAGTGCAAGAGAGGGAGGGTGGCTGGTGGGGAGGTAAAGAAAAGAGTGTGTAGAGTAGGTGGGTTTTAGGGCAACTTAAAGGTATTTATACTTTGGCTATGATTGGCAACGAACTTTTGCCCAGAATTGGACAAAGTTTTGACAAACAACATGTAGGATGAGAGTTTAAGAATTTCTTATCACGTGACGATGAGACAAAACTTTTTTTTACAAAAGTTATTGAGAAAAGATTCTCCGCTCTCACGAGAACTTCGCAACGGGCTAGAACTTTCCCTTTCTCTCTCCCTCTTCCCTCTCCATTTCCCTCTTGCTTTGTCGCTTGCTAGAACTAGAGGACTGGAAGTCCTTCATTGCACGGGTGAGCTCCTAGGCACCCTTGGGGTCGAGGCGTCGCTCAATGACGTGCTGGGATGTGGAGACGTGTTGCATCGCATTGAGGAGGCGGAGCTCGTGGAGTAGTTCAGCATCGCCACCATTGTCAAATAAGGTGAGGAGGTCCGGGCTGAGGGGATGCGGGTAAGGGGGCAGACCGAGTAGCTTGGAGGCGGAAATCAGACGGCGGCGGAGCAGGGCCATGGTGGAGTTGGGTTTGTGGAAGAGCAAACAACGTTGGTGGTGGAGGGGAGAAGAAAGGAAGAAGAGGCATCTCCTTCATCATGTAGTCCGCACGACGTTGGAACTTCATCCAAACATTGAAGTCGAACTTCGCTGTGTTATCACTTGGTTCCTAGACCATTGGGGCCCAATCCAAACACAAGCTTTAAGTTTTGGACTTATTTGACTAATGGGCTTCATCAAGTGGCTCTAACTTAATTATAAGTTTGCTTTTATTTATTTTCTTTTTTATGAGAATATTACAAATACAAGTGCACAAGGCATGTCTTGGATTAGTCACACACACATAAGTCAATGGAGAGATGCTGGGTATATATGAGATATGACGTGTTTTAGTAAAACCCTGTGGGTCGAGGCCCAAAGTGGATAATATCATATGCAAGCATATGATATCATAGCCACTCTGCATGGACGTTTATGCACGGTGAGATGCGATCACATGAGGCATGCCTTGAATTATTCCCACATGCATGTCACGGTAGAGATGTTATGTATATATGGAAACATGACATTATCTTAGTAGGACATGTTTTGATAAAATCGTACGGATCGAGATCCAAAGTGAACAATATCATATGCAGTGCATAAAGTGTTACATATGCTTCATGTTGCTATGATGATTGCATGCAATATTGCAATTTTTTTTATACAATGTTCCGAATTATTAAAGTGACTCTAGCACTCCAAAAATTCTAAATTGCACGTAATATTGCTTTTGTTTTTTTCCTAATATAATGTTTTCTTCCTCATAAGTATCTAACATTGGGTTTCACATTTGGAGACCCAAGTAGAAGCGGGTCGGGCCCAAGTTATAAAAGTCTGGACGCGACCTCATTTATAGTATTAATTAAAAATTTTATATCTTATCTATATATATATATAATGAGCATGCATTGTATTCTAATTTAATTTATAGTTGTTAGATATATTTCATATCATTAAATGTTTATTATTATTATTATTATTATTATTATTATTATTATTATTATTATTATTATTATTATTATTATTATTATTATTATTATTATTATTATTATGATGCGACTATTCTAGTTTTTGTCCTAATTCAAATTTTTTAAACCCAGTGAAAATTGGATTGAGATAGGAATGAACTCATCCTGGTTTGTACCTAAGTTTGCCTAGTTCTAATTGGCAGTCAAGGACGTTAATCACTAACAAATTTCTAGACGTGATCGATCGGGTAGTTCCAATTTTATTTTCAGATGACACCTAGTTTGAATAAATCGGATTTAATTTCTTAAGAATTCCTTTAAAATTTTCATATTTAACTTTTGTTTTTTATCAATTCAATTTTTTAATAGGGACACGGTTCCCAAGTTGGTTAAACTTTTTTTCGCAACTCCAACTATAAGGGAAAAAAGATAAATCACATATAGATATTAACATGTTAAGAATTGTTTAGTATCCAATCAATGATTTAATAATGGATGTAAAATACTGAACTCCATTATTATTAGTCAAAATTAGAAAAAAATATTCTTGATAATGGGTTTAATAACCAAAAAAACTGTTTAGTAGTGACTAGTGAGTACACTTATTAATTTATATTACATGTACATCAAAAGTGCTATTAATTCTCAATGTATATATGCCAGATTAGGGGGTGTAAGAAAAACTTCACCAGTTCGAAAAATTTACTCGATCCAAAAAATTGAACCTAAAAAAAATTAAAAATGAAGAGTTCAAATATTATTTAGGGTGATTTTCAATAGATTAAAGTTCATCCTATGGCTCATCCAGAAAATTAAAGTCCGTGGAGTCCGTTTTGAATTTATAATTTTTTATTTATATAATTAATTCATAAGCTATCAAATTATTTTTATTATAGATTAATAACTTTTGTATGTAATTGCATATTTTTATTTCATTATCGAATTCTAATTTAGTAACTTTAAAATTTAGTAGTATATTTATATTTAATATAAAATTAAATATTTATGTTAATTTTAAATTATTATATATTTTAAAAATTAATTATATAAAAGTAGGGTCTTAAAAAAAAATCATCGGAAAGAATTGATCCACTACATGGTGATTTTATTTTTTAAAATAGTTTTAGAATAATTTTTTAATTTAAAAATTCGATCCAAAAAATAGTTGACAATCTTTTAAAACAAAAACCCGATCCAGATGAGCGATGTAAGCTTAGACAAAAAAATACTAATAAAGAAAGCGAGAAAGGAGAAAAGTCATTCAAGAAAAACTTAATTAGAAGTTGACATATCAAATAAAATTATATAGTCCCACCGAAAAAATAAAATTATATAGTCAAATAATAAAGCACTAGCAGTCATTTACAATCTTTTGTCATAGTTTGCACACCAATTATTAAAATATGTTGTTATATTTATTTATTAAATGTTACAATAACTATTATTATTATTATTATTATTATTATTATTATTATTATTATTAAAACTCGAATTTCAGTTCATTTTACGATTCAGAATCTTAGTCGTTCTAGGTACAGTAAAAAAAGGCCGTCCGGTTGCCATTTCCTGTTTAGATCCGGAAGCTGATTAATTACTTGTGCGTGTGATGCATCAATTCATCTGATCTATAAATTGAGCCCTCGTGCTCTTCAAGTTTTTAATCGCAACAAGGATCAATTCAATGTTCTTGAAACTGCTGTTGCTGCTTATCATAAGATATCTGCTGCGATCATGGAGGCTGATTGGGACAACTTGGTAAGATCACTAAACAACTGCATCTTGTGTTGTTCATGTGTTTTTGTTCAAACTGCAGAATCATCTTTTTCTGTGTTCGTCGGAGCACTCGATTCTTGCCATGCATGATCTTTTTCTGTGTTCAGTTCCTGTCATTACGTATCCGTTGCTCCCTTTCTTCTTCAACCTCTGATACATGCATAGAACTAATGTTCTTGCCACTTGATCTTGCATGCAGTCGTGTCTGGTGAAGCTAAGACATCCATGGGAGGATTCTGAGAAGAAGGTCCTGTCGGCAGTCAACAAGATCAAAGGTACGAATCGATCACGCAAGGCCCTGAGTTTCTTGTTCTGCATCTTATATTCTCGTGATCATTTTATCAACTTATGATCAATTCCTTCTCGTGGTGCAATCTTGCAGGCGTGCGAACTACTGAAATCGATGACAGCGGGAACTTGCACGTGTACGGCGACGCCGTCATGCGAGAGCTCAAGAAAGTCGCCGGGTCGCCGGAGTTGTTTTACCATAGAGGGAGCAAAGACACATCTGGAAACCCAGAATAGGCTTTCTCAAATCTCTCTTCAAGAAAAATAAGCCCAAGACCAAGACCATCGTCCTCGGCACCGGCACCGGCACCGGCGCCGACAGAAAAAGCTTATGGCGCGTTGACAGACAATACACTTGTAGTGGCTCAAGAAGTGTGGAGTTGGATTATTCAACCGTAATGTATCTTCCAATGGTTTGAACTTTGAAGTGTTTAGAACTCATTTATGAGTTCCCTTTATAAACTGTTTAGAACTCAATAATACTAGTAATGAATTTTTGTAACCAAATTAATAAATAAATATGTGACTGTTTGGTATAAGAAAACAAATGGACGAGCGAGTTCTACAAATTAATATGTGACTGCTCTTGTATTGGAAATCGCAGTCTTCCATTCACTATATTAATCAGCATTTCAAGTATAAATATTTTAGAACTGTGTATCGTAATCAAGCACTAAATCACAATAATTGCATTTTTTTTTTCAGTAAGTAAAATCACAATGATACATTGGATCCGATTATTCCAACCGACAGATTACCAATTAATCGTCTACGTGTTTCTATTCCGCTTGATATCGATGATTTGATAAATATTTTTATTTTTATTTATTAATCTAATTTTTAAGGTTTAAGTAATTTTTAAATTTAAATATTTTATAATTTTTTTATGTGAAATAAAATTATTTATGACGGAAAATATTATATTATTGCTTTTTTAAAAAATAGAATAATTATGAAATATTCTAACAAATGGAAAAAAATCACACATTTTTAAAAAATAATTTAATTCAGTTCGCGTGTTGAACAATAAATAAATTTTTTTTTATAAGAGTTTAATAAAATTTGAATTTTTGATGATAATATGTTAAATTTAATGTGCTGATCAATTTTTTTAAAAAAATTAAGTCATTAGTAACAACAAGTTATTAAATGGATCTATCTCTCACACACGTAAATTCTATTTACAAAATACCATATAATCCATATTTTAAAAGCTCCATTCAAATAAAATATGATTTTGTTTAATTCGTAGGTATTTACCTTACAAATTTTCATTTGATTAATAAAGGATCATTTAGAAATTTACCTTACAAATAAATTATGATCCAGTTCCGAGTTCGACTTTTAGAAAGTAGAAACATCATTGTTACTAGGGTTTATCTGGACGCCGACCGGCCTCATAAAAAAAAAACAAATTTCATCTGCGTCCCTCTTTAGGTTTCCCAATTCCACCCGCCGTCACCTCGTTTCCAAGTTCTCGCTATCGGTGAGCAGCAACTCTCCCCCTTCGCTTTCTTCTCTCTACTCGGTCTTCTCCTCCTCCTCCAACCCGAGAACCCCGGCGAATTTTGGCTGGAGTTGCTGGAATTTTTCGACCCGTTCCGAGCCCGGTTCAACAACGCCGCCGACGGAGAAGCCGGTTGGATCCTCTTCAATGCCGATTGACGATCCTTGAAGTGCCACATCGCCTCGCCGAATCTTTTTACAACCTCAAACGAACTCGTCGACGATTGGATCGCCGGAATCGATGCTCCCCCTGGTTTTCGTTCCCTCGTGATGATATCGGTCACTCGCTAACAAGCACGAGTTTAGTTGTATTAGAGAAAAAAGATTGTTGAGTTGTACATATCGTACAATATTTTTGCTCCTGTCATTGCCTAAAAGCTTTGAAACATGTGCTTTGGATCAGCTGAAATCGTTCATTGTTGAATGCCATCTGAATCTCATTGGCCTTTATAGGCATATAAAGCACCTTCAACCTGTGTTTCAGAAATTCAGAGTTTTAAATTCAGTTTTCGTGGAAAGCATCACTTTTGACATCTTTTGTCTGACCTGGTTTCACAGTATAATGGATACCTCGAGCGCTGCTTCATTCGTCAATGGCGAGCTACTGAAAATGTACTTGGGACGGAGAGTTCGAACCGTGGTCCAAGTTATTGGTAATGAAGGTGCAAACCTTGTAGGACAGTCGACTGATGGGCATCAGTTAACTGTTAAAGGTTCCCAGGCCTTCGCTCCATCTCATTTCATCGAGGTCATTGGTATTGCTGATGGAAATCAATCTGTTCGATCTGAAATATGCACTGATTTTGGCGACTCATTTGGTAAGGTTCTCCTACAATTTCATTTTCTATTTTGTTTGCTCAAAAACAAAACTTTTCATGTTCTATCATAGGGGAAGTCCCATTGCACTTTCTCTAATGTGCAACACAGGAATCAACATATTAATGATTGTAGTTCATCTGTCAAATACTATCACGAAATTTTTGTTGTCATTTGAAAAGAGAAATATCCCTTGAAAAAGAAAATTTATGTGCATTATCACACACAATTGGCAGCACATCACAATTCTGATTTCATTGAAGTACTCTCTCTTGCTATCTAGCAGTATCTGGCAAATCGAGTATCCTTAAGCATAGGCATATAGACAATTCGTCAGATATTATCAATGACATTATCCCTGAAGCAATGAATCATTTGTTCTACCCAATTCATTGATAACTTAATAGGACAAGTTTAAAATTTCTACTTGGATATATATGGGTCTAACTTAGAATGTAGAATTTATGTCACAGTAGGAATTACTTTTCATGGACTACTTTGTGTGCTGCTTCCGCGAGTGCATTTTATGTATCTTGCTGACCAAAGATTTTTTTCTCTCTGCAGATACTGTTGCATATAATGGTCTGTGTCAGCTTACAACAACTGTAGGTAACAATGGGTGTATGAGAAAATTAGGAAGGTTTCATAAGTATCTCTTGTCATCTGTAGGTAACAATGGGTGTATGAGAAAATTATCGTATTATATTCATGATTATTATGTTCTTAATTTGGTTAAGTTCAATGCATCCTTCGTTCTTATGGGTCTAATGGATGTGTAGGTCACCTTTTCACTTACACATGTCAATCAAAGAAACCACAAATCGATGTCAGATTAATTTTGCTTCTCAAACTAAGGACCTATTTACTCATGCTAGTACCTTTTACTGAAAGTCATTATATGATTTGCATGTCTGTTAAACACAGTTCTCGTTATATGTTAGACCCTCATCGGAAATCATTTTATAACATTGTTTTATGTCATTTCTTTATAGTTTTTATAGTTATAAACAATGTCGTAAGACTCGATCCAACTATCTGTCCGGATTGATGTCAAAGTATTGGTCGAATTAGGTCAAATAGGATAAGAACCAGTCGACATTTAAATATTCAATTAGCAAAGTGAGATAATAAATTTAGTCGAATCTTCATATCAATTCTATTAAAACTTTATCAAAATCTACACACTAGTCAGTTAACAGTACATAACCTTAATCTCAAGTTTCATAACGTCGATGTACAAAGTTCAGAAGGGTATCATGGTTCAGGTACCATAAATCATCCCTAAATTATCACGATTTTTTATATTTAATATCAAACTACGAACTTATGAAAAGATTTATTTTTCAATTTAGTCCTTTTGTCACTTTTATTATGTCTTCCATTAGTTTTATTTTTTTCCATTTATGAAAAGATTAAATTCTATCGTACTGCTATAAGACCGACAGTGTTATATGGTAGTTAATGTTGGGCTATGAAGGGACAACATGAACGTAAAGTGGGATAGTCGAAATGAGGATGTTGAGATGGATGTGTGGTCATATAAGATTAGATAAGATTAGGAATGACCATATACGTGAACGAGTCGGAGTGACTGTGGCTCCTATTAGTGAGAAAATGGTAGAGAATCGTTTGAGATAGTTTGGTCATGTTCAGAGAAGACCATTAGATGCGCCAGTAAGAAGAGTAGATCAAATAATCTGGAATCCGATTAAAAGAGGGAGAGGGAGGTCAAGACGGACACTTGGCGAACTAATAGAGCAAGATCTATTGGTGAATAGTATACCGAAAGGTTTGGTTACTAATAAAGCGGAATGACGTCGTATGATTCATGTAGCCGACCCCACTTAGTGGGATAAGGCTTTGTTGTTGTTGTATGAAAAGATTAAATTATTCTTCCCTCTAGAAAAACATGAAATAATAAATATAAAAAATAAAAAAATTTGTTGGAAGGATTAAAGTGGTAAATAAAAAATGTCATTTATGAAAAAGATTAAATTACTTTCTCCTTGATGTTACGGGGGAGGGGTAATTTAGTCTTTTCATAAATGAGAAAAATTAAAAGTAACGAAAAACGTAACATTAATAGACGGAAGGACTAAAGTGAAAAAATTATGATAGTTTGGAGATAAAGAAAAATAAGTTTGTAATTTATAGTTAGATGCGGAAAATCGTAATAGTTTAAGGGTGGTTTAAGGAAATAACTGTAATACTTAATAGGTTTTGCTTACTATAAAAGTTAATGTTTGCATTGCTCCTTGCTACCTTGTAAAATTTGATGTATAGAGTGACTATATTTTGAACTACATTTATTTTTATTTCTGTAACAATCATATGATGGCATGTAATTTTTTGCATATTTATTTATTTTCCAAAAAGCTAGAATTATCAAAATATGTATACTATCTAAATGTAACTATATAAGCATTGAGGTTTCTATAAGTGTTCCTTAGTCATAATGGCATATCAAGTTCTTTTATAACAAAATTAATTATATATCATTAAGAATTTGGAATACATGAATATACATATATATCCCGATAAATGAATGAGATCGTGGCAACTGCCACATCACAAGTATTGTTTTTTTGTTGTGATTCCACATCAAGTTCTTTTATCACAAAATAAAAGTATTATTTAATAAAAAATAATATATTCAAACTCAAATATATTAAGTATAAAATAAAATATTTAGCAATATAAATAAATGAATATTTATATTGATCATAAAAATTCCAATAATCAACATATATTTCCAATTCTAATCTAAATCAAAGTCAAACAAGGATGAACACGTTGAAATGTGCAAGAAACTAAATTTAAATGAACTAGAATTATGATAGTTAGTTTGATAAAATAAATAAATTCTTGAATTTCATATTTTCTTTATCTTGTAAATTTTTTTTATCATTTTCGGACTTATCTCAAATAAAGATAGCATTAAATATCTTTTGATTTTTTTTGTTGATAAAGAAATCTTAGAATTCTGTATATATATATATATATATATATGTATTGGTTCTTAATAATTAACATATATTCATTCATATCCATATTAAAATCTGAATAATCAACATATATTTATAATCCTAATATTGATCAAAGTTAAACAAGAACAAAAATAATGAATTATACGGAAGTAAATTTAACTATTCTAGATGTATGAGTCCTAATTTGATTAATCAAACTAAAAATTAAATTTATATTTTAAAATCCTTCTTATAATTTTCGGAACTCACAATGTAAAGTAAAATAATAAAGAAAATTTTACCAAAAGTGTGAGTCTTATAAATAAATCCTTGGATTTCAAATTTTTTTATTTCTTAAACATTTTTCTTATCATCTTAGAATTTTCTAAAATAAAAGTAAAAACAATGTTTAAAATATTAGAATTTATAAATATGTATATACATAAAGATTAACTATTAACATAATTAAGAACGAAGAATAGGAGTTCTCATCAAACTGTCAAAAAACGTAAAAAAATGCACTTGTTGAATTAAAATTTGACGATTGATTTTAATCCTAAAAGGGTTTACATAGCTAATGCCATTATTACTATGTCAAATAATTTAAATTACTACTTCTAAATATTGTTCCAGCTATAATTCAACAAACTCATTTTGAGTTTACACCTCTGTATATCTCATAAAAATATAATAAAATAAATAATAATTGAATTATGTATATCAATTATTAAAAATTTGAATAATAAACTTGTGTGTATACAGATCAAAGTTATTATATATAAGAAAAGTACGAGTCTTAATTTTGAGTTAAATTACATTAAATATTAAATTTCAGTTTCAAATGTATTTAATTTTCATAAAAAGTAGGAGAGTTGGAAATTTCATTATTTTCAAATTCGAATTTGTTTAAATAAAAAAAATATTTTAGTACAAAAAAATATCATAAATGTAAAAATGATAATTTGTTTTCGAAAAATACTTAAATTTACCATCGAATTAAAATTACGAAAGTAGATATTTAATTATGGTACAAATATATTGAGTTATATATTTTTTTTATACAGCAATAAATATGGAAACCATCAACTTCAGATTTAAACATATATCAAATATTAATTAATTAATTAACTCGGACTGTACTTAAAGTCCCTTCTGGAGTGGAATGCTAGAAGCTGAAGAGTTCCTCTCCTACACGCTGCGGGATTTCGTCGCAAAAGCTATAAAAATTCGAGCTTGGTGAAGTTGCAACGTCTATGAACGGCACGCCGATCGATCTCTCTGCTCGGTGTGTCTGTGACTGTGTCTGCATCGCGTGCATAAACTCAATTCCAATCCCCCCCCATGGCTCGACGGATCCGCGAGAACGATGCAGGAGACGTCGAAGCCGCCGAGCCTTCGAACAAACGGAGCAAGTTTCTGATTCTCCATGAGCAGCAGCAACCGCAAGGGGAGGAGGAGGATGTGCTCTTCCTGTGTCACATTACAGAGCCCGACGGCGACGACGGCGACGGCGACGTCGTACAAGAAGAAGAAGAAGAAGAAGAGGAAGAAGAAGAAAAGGAAGAAGAAGAGGAGGAGGAGGAGGAGGAGCACTTCCTGTGTTCTGAGCTCGAAGGAGAAGAAGAAGATGAGCTCTTCATGTGTTCTGAGCTCGAAGAAGAAGAAGGAGAAGAAGAAGGCGAGCTCTCCATGTGTTCTGAGCACGGAGGAGGAGGAGGAATTGGAGGAGGAGAAGAAGAAGAGGAGGAGGAGGTCTTCCAGTGTTATGAGCACCAAGGAGGAGAAAGAAGGCCCTGGTCGGAGACAATCGACGACGTCTTGGACGTGGTCACGGAATTGATGAGCACCGGCGACCTGATCCAGGCGTCGCGCGTGTGCAGGCAGTGGAGATCCGCGGCGTTGCGAGCGGCGCCGCAGTCGCACGCCTCGTACGGACACCCCTGCTTGCTCCGGCTCGTCGACGGCAACGCCAACAGCGCTCTGTACGACCCCCTCCACAAGGAATGCTTCCTCATCGACACGCGCAACCGGCTGCCCGGTCACGTCTCAGTCGCCTGCGCGGGACACGGCTGGCTGCTGCTCGCCGCCGACGCGTACGAGCCCAGCGACGTCATGTTCTTCAACCCCCTGACGCGGGCGGCCGTCGAGCTCCCCAAGCTGGTGTCGACCCGCCTCTCCACGTTCGCCTTCACGGCGCCGCCGACCTCGCCCGACTGCGTCGTCGTCGCCATGTTCCCGTTCGTCGAGCTGCGCGGCACGTGCTTCAACTACTGCCGGCCGGGGGACGACGACTGGACGAGCGTCCTCGTGAGGAACCGCGGGAAGCGATTCGTGGCGCCGAGCTCGAGGCCGGTCTTCGCCAGGGGCCGCGTCCTCGTCCTCGACGTCGTGGGCCGGCTTGGGGTCTTCGACCTCTTCGGAACCCGGACTCTGACCAAAGTCATCGGGAAGCCGGCGAACTTGAAGGTGGCGGAGAACAGCTCCGACCACATGCTCAACCTGGCGGAGATGGACGGCAAGCTCCTGCTGGTCTTCGCCAACTTCCTTGAGGGGCTCATCCGCATTTACGAGCTCGATGAACCGAACGACCGGTGGATCGAATGGGAGGCCGACATTGGAGATCTGGGGCTGCTGCTCTTCTGCAGCGCGGAGAGCTGCATATGCATGAAGAAGGATGCGATCTCAGGAGGAGGAGGAGGAGGAGGAGGAGGAAGGAGGGGGACGCAGGTGTGGAGGAAGCTCTGCAATGACGAAATCGTGTCGTATTCCTGCACGTGGAACCAGCTGCAGAGCGGGAGATTCGAGGAAGACCTGTCGGACTTGGACTCGGATTCTTATTGGAACTCCGACTGGATCGAGTTGATGCCGTAGGGAATCTACTCTTTCCATAATGGAAGATCAGTGGATTCCTTGCACATTCTCATTACAAATGAAGACAAATCCTTGGGATTTCTATTCAATGTTTGTGTTCTATCGTAAACGTTTCGTCAAAGATTTGAAATACGAGTCTTAGAACTCTTAGGTATATAATACAAGACGATCTAATTGGATTAGTTGAATTTAATTGTGGATTGACTTTTAATTTATAGATAGTACGCTTTTTATTATCGCGTGGATTAGTTGGCACTACTTTTCGGACATTGGAGATTGGATAAAAAAACTTTATTTTTAAGTGACAACATGCTCGCAATTTGAATGTTTTTAATACATTTTTTTAAAAAGAAAAATGTTGTTCGTGATCTTTCATTTTTCTACTTCTTGAAATTGAATCGATCGCGACAACAAAAAATATTTTAATCATATGTGAATTCACCGGAGGTTGAATTCAAGATCGAACTTCTTCCGAGAACAACTCTTGACACAATTAAAAGAGTAAAAAGTTCCAATTACAAGAACTACTTAAATAAGAGTTTCATTAGATCAAGGAGTGCACTTGTATTATTATTTGTTTTAAAAAAAATGAAACATTGAGGTTATAGATTGATTATAGATAATTAAATAGAGTTGTTGTGAAGATAAAAAAATGCTATGTCATGGATACTCAATTGCAATGAGTAAAAATATTTTAAAAAATAAAGTTAGGATTAGGGTATCATCAATTGTATCAAAATTGCTTTTTGAGCTCGACATCGATATTATAAATTCTTTTATAATGCCATTTTGCTTAATAAAATCTATTGCAACTTTTATGGATCTAATGACCTGTGTATTTAAACTCTACTTGGATAGGTTTGTAATTTTTTTCTCATTTGGTGATATATTGATCTATTCTAAAATGAAGAATGAAGAAGATTTAAGAATTAGTTTGCTCGATGACTACATTTTAATTTTAATTATTATAATTCTTAATTTTATTTACCAATTCAAAGTAAAATGAGTAAAAGCTCTGCCCTTATATATCTTGGTATTACTTATTAATTCTAGTCTTAAGTCCCGTATGATGCATGGATATTAGAAAAAGTAATTATTATATAATTACAACATTATAAATTTAAAAGTATCGAAATAATTTTTCATGATGAAAAAGTGTTAAATGAGTTAGACTATTTTGCCAAAAAAATATTGACATGTATAAAAAAGAAATTGAAAGTAAAATTAAAAATATGATAGTGTAATTATATTAATAAGAATATAATGCACTATTTATTTATTTAAAAAACACATAAAAGTGTTGCTTATCTCAATTATACTCAGACATAATTATTTATGCTCGAATCAAGAATTTTGTTTTATCTTCATTTATATAGGGCCTACACCCTTAGTTAAAGTTTGTCATTTAATTTATTTTTAGAAATAAATTAAATAATTAATTTATATTTTCTATATAATATTGACACATTACTTCTTCAAGTTATTAATTTAAATAAAAACCATTTTCTTAAAAAAATATTTAACTATACTCACATTAAATTTACTTTTACTCCAAGCATAATATTCTAATTTTATTTATATAGGATTCTCATTTTAATTAAACTTCAACTTTTTGATATATTTATTAGAAATGAATTATATTAATAATGATATTTTTTTATCAAATTTTGGCACACGACTTCTTGAAATTATTTTTCTTTAATGAAAAATAACATATCATTTATTTTAAAAAGGAAAACAGTTTTTTCTTCAATTTTTTTAAAACACCGAATAGAATGAAACTTATTTCTATTTAAGTCTAATTGGAATTCTTAATTCTATTATTTTATGAAAATAAGTTTCAAATTTTCTTCTTATTTAAGATAGTTTGATTATTTAACTAATTTTATTAAGATATTAAATACCAAAATGTGAATATTTTTTAACAAGTATGAATTTCAAAATAAAATATAAAAAATGTTTAGAAGGAAATATTTTTTAACTTTATTATATTTATACATTATAAAAAATGAAACAGTTTTCTTGATTGAAATGAAATGGAAGTTATGTTTTCAAACTATATTAACAAAATAGTCATTATATTTTAGAAAGAAAATATTATTCTGAATTAAATGAAATTCAAATTATTATTATTTTAAAATAATACATTTATCGAAAGAATTTTTATTTTAATCGTACTCATATCTAATCCAAACTAAAAAACCTACTTATACATATATTGATAACTTATAATATATTTATTTAAAAATCCCAAAAATTAAAAAGTAATAATTTTTGAAAAATTAAAATAAATCTTACATTTTTTTATCATCTCATGCTCCATGTATTACCACCACTTTTTATTTACTTGATTTAATTGAATTCAAATTCCCAATTATCTTCAAATTCAATTATTTTTTATTATTCAATATAATGTTTTATTATTATACACATTTTGTATCATGCCCTTTTAATCTATTTAAAATAAAAGTTGTTTATTTTTTAAATCACACAAAAAGATATTTTTTCAATTAATCTGGTTAAAACCACTGCTTATACATATATTAGTATTTTTTTATATTATATAATTAATATTATCTTTTAAAGAAGAAAATATAAAGAAACATAAATTTGATTATCGAAGGAAATGTTGAAAGTGATTAAAATATTTATTTGTTTATGCATATATTATTACATTCCATATTCTATAATTATTATTGTTACTTATTAAATGGAAAATAATAAAAAAACGTAAATTTTATTATCGAATGAAATTTAAAAAGTTATTATATTCCAATTAAATTTACTTTTATATTTATTGAAATATTATTTTTTTGAATTGCACATATATTATTAGCTTATATAACTAACTTTTATTATCAATAATTTTATTTGAACAAATCCAGAATTATGAAAAAAATGAAATAATTTTGCGGATATATTAGGATTATACTATGATCCCAAATATATTAAGATTGTAAATTTAAATATTAATCTTTTTAGATGACACATCTTTTTATATATCGGGATTTAAATTAGAATTTGAAACACATTAGGATTCATAATTAGTTTAGGTTTGTTATTAATTTGGTTTAGTTGAACTTTAGGATACATAAAACATTACGATATATTAAGATACGTAATATTGATATCCATAGGATAAAATTAGGATTTTACATGATTGTTTAGGATTAGATTAAAATTAGAATGAACTTGATCTTTTAGGGTTAAGATTTCAATTTAGAACAAATTAAGATGATTAGAATATGTTTATATATGATACAAGTCATCTTCATAATAAGTGCATTTACCTCACTTTTTACACATATATAGATATATTTTTAATAGAAGACACATGTTAATATGATGTTACTTGTCATGCTCTCATACTTCATGCTTTTACCTTTGCTATATATATATATATATATATATATATATATATATATATATATATATATAATGTAATCAAAAGATGGACCATAATATTCACATGTTGTAATCAAAATTTTTTTTTTCACATACACAGCATATAACACTCCATACGGTTACGTATTTATACAAGTATGCAAAAAAGTTTCTATTAAATCCTATTTCAACACATGCATATCTAATATATGCATGCTTTCAAAAATAAAAATTTTCTACAAGCGTGGTTAATATCATATGAGAGGAAAATGAGGAGAGAGAGAGAGAGAGTCATAGAAGGGAATTTTTTTTACTAAGTCGAAAATTTTAACATATGAAATGACTTAATTATCCTTGAACATATGAACTTTTATTACAATTGGAAAAATATAATTGTCATATAACAATTCAATAAAACTTTTTAGTTTAAAAGGAACGAGAGTATAATAGGAATAAAATATAAAAATGTTATACTCTATAACTTATAAACTAATAAGAATATATATACTCTATAAACTAACAAAAATATCTTATAGTGTTTTATGCACAAACTTTTAAACATCAATTAAAAAATTATTTATATTTTAGTTCTTTATTGTAATGCCTTTTTCATACTTCCTTTGGACATACGTGTGCTCTATCCATCCATAACTGTTCAACTTTTCTTTTTTTCTTTTTTTCCGGTGAAATGTTTAGTAGTTTTGTTGGTTTATATGCATTTTGAGATGCATGGCCAATCCAGCTCTAACGGATATGTATAAACCTCCTCATCTCATCCCTAAAAAGCAAAGGGTACATATACCATGCGGAAAGGCAAAAAGTAGTGCGTCCCCCCTTTTGCACTAGTCAAAGTGTTATCTTTTTTATTTATCGACCAAGGCGGAGGAGAAACGGCTCCTTCTGTTAACGTGGCAAATTCAAATTTTGTGAATATAAAAAGTTTTATTAAAAATTTCATTTATCATTATTAGATACGTGATTCAAAATAATTTAATCTGATTAGTTGAGTTCGACGATGGACCGACCTCCAACTTATAGACAATGTGCTCTTTAACGTCACAGACACCGCTTCTCAAATACCGATGACCGGCTACCCAATATATATATTTATTTATGAGATGTTATCTACATATATGGTATTAATGTAGAGTTAGATGTAAAAAAAGTCAATCTTCCTTATTGTTTAATTTTTTTGAATAAAAGGATAATCAAAATAACATCTAAGAGGGAACGAAGCAATTTTTTATTTTAAAAATAAACGAGCTTAATATTAAACGTAAGTAAAATTCTTGTTATATATGATTAAATTGCATCACACTTTACATCTTAAACCAATGTGCACGAGAATATTTATTAGCCCATAATTACTTTATTTTTAAGATTAAGAGAAATAATATAAATCAAACTGATAAGATTGCCCAGGTATGAAGCCAAAGACTATAAGGGGATAGAATTTTATAGGGTTTTCAAAATCCATAGGCAACCATGAAAAAAAGAAACGTATTTTTTTTTGTACGCCTTTTAGATTTTTATTTTTCAACGCTCTATAAAATTCTAAATATATTATAGCGATTTACAAATTTTTTAAAACAATTATTATATTATGATAAAAAAATATTATGATATATTGTAATAGGAATACAACAGGATTATTAGAAAATCATCCTAGTCCTGATCGAATCGAGATCGGCAGGAAAATGCTTGAATTTCATCAGAAAATTAATAGGACAAAATTGGGACTTCCAGGTTTTATTTTAGATATATTTTTCATAATAAAAATGTATAATTACACGTAGCAAAGGGAAAATTTAAATAAGATATGGATTTAGGTATACATATCCCAATATAATTAGTCACTAAATAAAAAAAATCACAAACATATTAAATTGCTATTATGGGTTAAATTACCACATCAAAAGTTGTTGCTAAAAAGATTTGCACGTAAGAGAAAGATGAAATCTGGAAAATAGGAATTCATTATACGAAATATATTTCCAAATTAGAAAATATGAGAGAAATTTAAGGAGCTAAATCGCCCTTGCTAAATTTAAGGTTGTTTTTCCGGTAATTAATTGCCAAATTCATGTTGAAATGAGAAAGAAAGTGCTTTTTTTTTCTTGGGGTAAGAAGAAAGAAACTATTTTGTTCGTCTTAAATCCAAGCCAATTAATCAGAGATTTGTTGCCCATTCCCGGACAATTTCGGAGGTCTTAACACTATTTACGTGAATGACTAGGCCATATTAATCAGAGTTACGGTAATTAATTTTTTCTTCCATGAAAAAAAGGAGTTGATTTGCTTCTTAATATATCCCCACAACTTAAATGCTAACACCCTTTCCTAACAAATATGTGCTTAAATGTAAAGTAGTAGGTATTCAGTTGCATAAATCAATCAATATCTTATGTAAACTTTTAAATTACATTTTGTTCGGTATCTATGCGATCCAGATGTTTTAATACAAAAAACAACAATTGGCTCCAAAAGTTACCGTTGTTGAAGAAAAAAGTAGAACCGACTGAGAATGCCACCTCTATTGAATATTAGTATATCCAGTATCCACCAAGTTTGTGCACAATAGAATTGAGTCATGTAACATGTTGCACATTTTTCATGTAATTTTAAAACTTAGTGAACTTAATTTTTAGTATTTATAAGAGTTCCATATTAATGATCGCCCTCTTACTTAAGTGGGAGACAGTCCACCCCACTCCAACAATAGTTGGATGCAAGATGGAGCCCTAAATGAGAAGGGTACAGTTAAAATATTTACAAGCTTGTTCTTCTTGCACAATAAGAATCCATTCACATCAACATAAGTTTAATGAAAGTGCAATGTAAAAAAATCTTTAGAACTCACGTCATAAAAAGGATATCCATAAAACCTAAGATCAAGATTCCATTCAGTCCAATATTTTCGTACTACTATTTCATGATGGCAATAGCACTTGGTATTGTCATTTTAGTACAGTACTACTGCAATGAGGCACGATGAGGCAAATAGACATAAATTTGACCTTTCAAATAACATTTCTGAGAAGAGCAATTATAATCGCATGATTACCATATAAGATCAAAAGATGATGATTCCAAAGGCCACAAAACTCAAAAAACTTATTTCGTATGATTATTTCAGACACTAAGCAAGAACATATCATTGATACAACTAGGTTAATATCAATTTCAGCTCATTATTCCAATTGTGCAAGATACATATCTGTTGGAGATAAAACACCCAGGATCGATGAACAATGAAAACAACGAAAAAAAAGAAGATGAATACAGAGATTTAACGTGGTAAAACATTCTTGATCAATGTGAACAAGAGAGAAACATCCACGGACAAGAAGGTCGCCGCCAGAAGAATTTCACTGAGCTAAAAAAGAGTACATCATATAAAATCCTAACCCTCATATATAAAGAGTACAAAAAAGAGTACATCATATAAAATCCTAACTCTAACCCTAACGGCCCAAGCCCTCTGCTTCCACCACAGATCATCATTTTTCTTTCTCATTTTTTTTCTTTCATAATTTTGGGTACAGGATATATAATTCAAAGCACATCAACAAATCTTCACCTTGACTTGAAATTTATAAAACTCTCAAAAACATAAAATGCTCAACTTGCTCTCCTTTGCCGAATGGCCCACGTGGGCCTAGTTGGATCTTTGCGTAACGTTTGCCAAGTCTGAACAATAGTCGAACTTGGCAACATGTAAGCTCTTTGTCATCATATCTGCTGAATTGTCATGTGTGCTAATCTTCTGAATTTGAACATCTTGCTTTTTCACAATATCTCGAACATAATGATATCTCACATCTACATGCTTTGTCCTTTCATGATGCATTTGATCTTTTGTAAGATGTATTGCACTCTGACTATCACAATATATGACAGTAGCTTCCTCTTTCATAGTGAGCTCCCCAACTAATCATCTCAATCAGATAACTTCTTTTACAACTTTAGTGATGACCATGTATTCAGCTTCAGTGGTGGATAATGCTACTGTATTATGCAAAATAGCTTTTCAACTCACAACACAATCAGTAATAGTAAAAACATAACCAGTTAGGGACCTTCTTCTATCAAGATCTCCTGCAAAATCTGAATCAACATAGCCAATCAGTCCAGCTGAATTTCTACCAAATTCCAAGCATATATCAGAAGTACCTCTTAAATATTTTAGTATTCACTTAACAGCTTCCCAGTGCTTCTTTTATGAATTAGACATATATCTATTAACAATAATGACAGCATGAGATATATCTGGACGAGTGCAAATCATTACATACATAATGCTACCAACTGCAGTACAGTAAGGAACTTTTGACATATGCCTTTTGTCTTCATCAGATTGCGGTGAACATGAAGCTGAGAGTTTAAAGTGTGCTGTAATCGGTGTACTGACAGCCTTAGCATTCTGCATTCCAAAACGCTCCAAAACTTTTTCAATATATTTCTGCTGAGATAGAAATAGTCTTCTTGAACTTCTATCTCTAGAAATTTCCATTCCCAAAATCCTCTTTACTGCTTCAAGATCCTTCATCTCAAATTCAGAACTTAACTTATTTTTCAAAATGTTAATTTCATATATGTCTTAAGCTGCAATTAACATATCATCAACATAGAGCAACAAATAGATGAATGAATCATCGGCAAGTTGATTCAAATAAACACAACTATCATATTTGCTTCTAGCAAAACCAATACTCAACATGAATGAATCAAACCTTTTATACCACTACCGAGGGGATTGTTTAAGTCCATAGAAGGACTTCTTCATATGGCAAACTTGATCTTCTCTATCTTCAACATGAAAACCCTCTGATTGCTCCATATATATATATATATATATATATATATATATATATATATATATCTTCTTCTAAATCGCCATGTAAGAATGCAGTCTTACCATCTAACTGCTCAAGTTCAAGATTCTGCAAAGCAACAATAGCAAGCAAAGTAAGAATAGAAGTATGTTTCACAATTGGAGAGAACACATTATGAAAATTAACACTCTCCACTTGACTGTACCCTTTTGCCACCAATCTTATTTTGTACTTTGTATCTTCATTATTGATTCCTTCTTTCTTCTTGAACACCCATTTGCAGCCAACAATCTTCTTATTCATGGGTTATTTTACAAGATCCTAAGTGCCATTCTTCTGTAGAGATTACATCTCCTCCTGCATTGCTATTAACCACTTATTGCAATCAGGACTTCGAATAGCTTCAGAATAAGAGGAAGGATCAGGTAACTCAATATCTTCAGCAACACTTAATGCATAAGCCACCAGTTCTTCAATTTCGAACCTTTGAGGTGCTTTTATTTCTCTCATCGGTCTATCACGAGCTAACATGTATTGCTGCTAAACTTGAGGTGATGTATGAACTTCAAGAACATCAGGAGTATCGTTCTTTTCATTAGAAGAACTTGACAATTCTAACTCCACCTTTTCCAAAGTTTTCTGCTTTTCTGTATCACCAATAATAAACAAATCTTTTCTCGAGCGAAACATCACAGATTTATCAAAAGTAACATCTCTACTGATAATAAATTTCTTAGTTTCAGGACACCATAATCTATAACTTTTAACACCAGATTTATAACCAAGAAATATGCACTTCCTAGCTCTAGGTTCAAGCTTTCCATCATTAACATGTGCATATGCATGACAACAGAATACTCTTAAATGTGAGTAATTAAGAGAATTACCTGATCACACTTCTTTAGGAATTTTTAAGTCTAAGAATCGGTGAGGAGACCGATTCACTAAGTGACATGCCAGGTTGACGGCCTCTGCCCAAAACTCTTTGCCAAGTTCTGCATTTGACAACATACATCGTGCTCTCTCTAGTAGAGTTTTGTTCATTCTTTCTGCAACTCCATTCTATTGTGGAGTTCTCACAACTGTGTGGTGTCTTGCAATACCTTCTTTGTCAGAAAATTTATTGAACTTAGAATTATATAATTCTAGTCCATTGTCAGTCCTCAACCTCTTCACAATTTTTTCAGATTGCTTCTCCAGCAGAATCTTTCATGACTTGAATGTTTCAAATACTTCATCTTTATGCTTCAAAAAATAAACCCAAACTTTTCTAAAGAAGTCATCAATAAATGTCAGCAAATACATATTTCCTCCTTTCGAAGAAACTTGAGAGGGACCCTATAAATCTGAATGGATGTAATCAAGAGTTTCCTTCATCTTATGAATGGCTGGACCAAAGCTAACTCTCTTCTGCTTTTCGAAGATACAATGCTCACACAGTTCTAATTTTCCAACTTTTGCACCAAGAAGAAGACCTCCGTTGCTGAGAACTTGCATGCCCTTCTCACTCATATGGCCCAAACACATGTGTCATAACTTTGTGCAATCTTCCTCTGAGGTAGATGAGACTGCTGCTGAATCTATCACCGTCGAACCTTGAAGAACATACAAACTACCAATTTTGAGGCCTTTCATCAACACAAGAACATCACGAAAAATCTTCATTCCATTAGACTCAATAACAACTTTGCAACCATTTGAGTCTAAGACACCGAGAGAAATAAAATTCTTCTTCAGATCAGGAACATGTCTGACTTAAGATAATGTCCTAATAATCCCATCATTTATCTTAATCTGGATGGACTCAATACTAACAGTCTTACAGGCAGCATTGTTGTCCATAAGAACGACTCCACCTTCAACAGATTTGTACGTGGAGAACCAATCTCGATTGGGACACATATGATATGAGCATCCAAAATCGAGAATCCATTCACTTGATGATCTGAATTTGTTTGATGTCATTACCAACAAAACATCTTCATTCTCACTTTTTGCTACACCGACATCTGCAACTTCAGCCTTCTGATTTCCCTTCTCATTGTCATCATTAATCCTTTTATTCTTATTCTATAATTTGTAACACTCTGCTTTGATATGACCCTTCTTCTTACAATAATTACAGACTTTATCTCTCTTCTTCGACTTGGATCTGGATCTATCTTAGTTTTGATTTCTCGTCTGATGTCTGCCTCTTGCGATCAGACCTGAGGCTTGATCATCAAATTTACTGCTTGATCTCAATTCATTATCCAACTTTTCTTTGCTCAGCAATCTGCCCTTAACATCATCAAACGTGAGTTTGTCCCTACCGTAGATCATCGTCTCTTTAAAA
Source organism: Pontederia crassipes (assembly GCA_030549335.1). Taxonomy (NCBI): domain Eukaryota; kingdom Viridiplantae; phylum Streptophyta; class Magnoliopsida; order Commelinales; family Pontederiaceae; genus Pontederia; species Pontederia crassipes. Next base: position 35,811,262 of record CM060197.1, on the reverse strand, counting down.
GTTTTATATGAATATGACAGAGAACAAAGGAGTAATAAGGCCTGATCTTCATCATCAACTTTCGCATCTACGTTCTTCAAATCATTGATTAGGGCAATGAACGCGCTGATGTGCGATTTGATTGACGTACCTTCGGCCATACGAAAAGTGTACAGCCGCTGCTTCAACACAAGTCGATTTGCTAGAGTTTTCGTCAGATACAGAGTTTCCAACTTCGTCCAGAGACCAGCCGTCATCTTCTCTGCGCGGATTTCCTGAAGAACATCGTTCATCAGGCACAACTGGATCGCAGACAATGCCTTCTCGTCGAGTTCCTCCTAGGCGGACGCCTCCATGGCATCCGACTTCTGACCTGATAGCGCCTTCTTCAATTCATTCTGAATCAGGATAGCAAGCATCCGAACTTGCCACAGACTGAAATTTGTATTTCTGTCGAACTTCATTGTAGACATCTTCGCAGAAAGAAACTCGGCTCTGATACCAATTTGTTGGAGATAAAACGCCGAGGATTGATGAACAATGAAAACAACGAAAGAAAGAGAAGATGAACACAGAAATTTAACGTGGTAAAACTCTCTTAATCAATGTGAACAAGAGAGAAACATCCACGGACAAAGGAGGTCACCGCAAAAAAAATTTCACTATGAGCCAAAAAAAAGTACATCATATAAAACCTTAACCCTAACCCTCATATATAAAACCCTAACGGCCCAAGCCTTTCGCTTCCGCCGCAGATCCTCATTTTTCTTTCTCATTTTTTTCTTTCATAATTTTGGGTACATGATATATAATTCAAGGCACATCAACAATATGGATGGAGTTTTGAAGCATAGGGGATCGCGCTGTGTGCCCAAGGTCGGCGACGGTGCACAAGGTCAGCAAAGGTGCACGAGGAGGTTGGCAAAGTCGCGCGAAGGGGTCGACGCGGTGTGAAGAGGTCGACGAAGGTGCACGAAGGTGCCGGTGAGCGCCGCAGAGGTGAACGAGAGGGATTTAGGTTTGCGCCGTGAGCGAGAGGAATTTAGCTTTTTTCGCTATATATAGCGAACCGAGACGATAGCGAACCGCTCACAAACCGGAGAGCTGGATCGTCCCTAAACCAGCCGCCTCTCATCTGAATCACATCGCTTTCGTATGGCGTTCCATCTTGCATCCAAAAGTTATTGGAATGAGATAAATTGTCATCCTACTTAAGTAGAAGGGACACCCGTTAAATTCATTATCAAATCACTACATTTTCAATACTTACACAAACGTAAACCTGCTAAAGTTAATTTCTTAAAATGTTAAATATTTACACGAAGCCACAGTTTGTTTACATGAGCGGTTCTAAAACACCATTGCATTATTTAAATTAAAAAGATACTTTAAAAAAAAGATTTCTAAAATTTAGTGGACTTAATTTTACTATTTACAGTAATTTCATATTAGTCAAAACAGAGATCACTTCATTTTCAATACACGAACGGTTCTAAAATCTAAACCATTAAATTAAATTATGCAACTCGACTCGACGTATGTTTCGCGGTCATTTTCAATACACGAACGGTTCTAATATCTAAACCATTAATATATTTTTATTTTATGGAACACAAAACCATTATTATATAACATTTCGCAAACGGAGTCGAATCGATGCAATAATCACGGCGGAAGACAAATCACGTTCAAAAGTTGCCACGAACAGCGACGCTAAAAATCGGCTTTTATTACTTTCCTACGAGCTCGTAACGCCAAGACACGGCGAGGAAGCTTCCCACGAAACCGCTTCCCGTCCCCGGTTTTAATGCAGCAATATAGGATCTCCCCAAACTACCCTCGCTCGCTTTTCTCGTTCACCATTAAATCACAGGGCCATTTACGTCGTTTCGGAGTCCTAGCGAGTGGTCGTGTTCCCATTATTTGAATCATGGACCAATCACTATAAGAAGTCACTAAACTACCCTTCTTTGGCTGTCGTCACGCTCTTCCCGCCCTCGGGATATTTATATGCACGTATATCGAGGAGCGAGGAGAGCTTAAAAAAGAGCGTGACAATAGAAGTTAAGAAGAGCGCTTACCTCCGAAAGGCCCTGTAGCAGATGGGCTTCAATAGATCCACCCTCGGTAACCAGACCGCGCCGTCGTCGGCGTACGCCGTGAGCGGGAGGATTATGCTCACCGCCGTCGCCGTCATGCTCACCGCCGTCTTCCTCATCCTCTTCCTCCACCTCTACCTCCGTTGGATCGCCCTCCGCCGTTCCCCGTCCTCCCACCACCTCCGCGGCCGCCGGAGGCGGCTCGCCGCCTTCGTTCCTTATCCCTCCGCCGCCCGCCGCGGCCTCGACCCCGCCGTGCTCGAGTCGATCGCCGTCGTCGTCTTCCTCGCCGCCGATGACGTCGAGGACGGGATGAAGGCTGCGGCCACCGCGGAGTGCGCGGTTTGCTTGAGCGAGTTCGAGGAGGGGGAGAAGGTCCGGCTGCTCCCGCTGTGCGCCCACCGATTCCACGTCGACTGCATCGACATGTGGTTCCAGTCACACGACACCTGCCCCCTCTGCCGATCCCACGTCGATGCGCCGGCACCGGCGCCGCCTTCTTCCCCGCCCCAGATATCGCGGCCAGAGGCGGCGGCGTCTCCGGAATCATCGCCGGAGCTGCGGGACGTTCGAGAAGAGGCGATCGGCTCGTCGTCGGATGATTCCAGCGAGACGGAGCTTCGGGTCGAGGTTCCGGCGGGGGAATCGTGTGGGGAGGAGTCGGGGCTGAAGTCGCCGGGGAGCCGGCGCTTGCTGCTGAGAAGGATTCTAAGTGGTGACTTGAGGCTCTACCGCAACGGCGGAGAGTCGACGCCGGAACCGGATTTGGAGCAGGGAGAAGGGGCAGCGTATCGAACTCCTCCGCCTCCAACTTTGCCTTCGCCTTCGCCGTCTCCGCCTCCGGCTCCGGGGTCGTAGCTGTTGGTGATCGGCGACGGCGGCGGAGAGGGTTTTGGGTCGAAGCCGGGAATCGCCTTTTTCTTATGTTCGTCTTTGAAATTTAAGTTTCTTTTAATTTTTAACCTGAAAGGAGATGGAATATTTAATTATTCTTCGATAAGATAATACGACGGGAAAAAATATAAACTGCAATTTCTTTAATTATAGAATTTACACGATAACGTTGTATTAGACAGTAAATAGAAAAATGTAGTGTACATACATACTGTAATGCATACCCTTAAATAATATAGAAATTGTGTACTCTCTTCAAAGGGTACAATGTGCGTCCTCCTGTCCTCCCATTTTCTCCGTATCGACGATTGACGACTCGCGATGCAACTGCAGCTGAAGTGATAGTCGGCCACGGCCATCGTCGATTCACAGCGGCAGCAACGCACAAGATCTCTGAGCGTCCATCTGAGTGGCGGCAACGGCGGCAACGGCAATGGCGGCGATAGGGCCATCGATTAAGCCTTCGCATCCTCCATTCCAACTTGCTCCTAGCCTTCGTACCCTTTGTCCTCCTCTGCCTCCGCTCGAAGAGAAGCGGGCAAGGATCGTGGCCGGGAGCTCAAGCGGCACCGGAGTGATCGAATAGGCTGCCGGCGCCGGAGCAATCAAAGAGACTGCCGACGTAATTGGTGAGGAGGTTGAAGACATGGGGGGGAGGCGATGGGAGCGACCGTGGGGGAGGCAGCGAGGGGTTGTGTGTTGACGTTGGAGTTCACGACGAGGACATCGAGCAGAATGGCGTGTCGATCCATCGCGAGTCGTGAATCATCCATCGGACGACAGAGAAAATGGGATGACAGTCCTCCCAACTTAAGTTGTGCGAGTAATTTTCATGTCATATCCTCCAACTTCTGTCTTTTTTATTGTAATCTCTAATCTTCCACCTTAATTTTGCCAAAAGATTATCTTTTTTGTATCATGATATAAAAATAATTGAGAGAATGATAATTAAATATTATTTAGAAGATTAAATTGCATAATGTACATGAAAAATTGTGAAACCCTAAGAAGCTAATTCACTTCATTTTTAATTTGATTTGTCCTTTATACTATATATATATATATATATATATATATATATATTAAAATCTAATGTATCTATCTTAACCTTTGGCATATGAGGATCTTTATCAATTAACGGTCAATTTATATAATTGTCATTTGCTAGAGGAACCAAAAGTTATGAATTAGGATTTTTTTATTTCACTTTATAGGGAAATAATTATGGTGTTTGGTTTAGTAATAAAAGGCAAACTAAAGATATATTAGTCAATTTTTTAAAACTGTGTGGAACTTGTTGGAGGGAAAAACAAATTAGCTGATCAAGATTTTTTCCAATGCGTGATTTAGGAAAATTAGGAAACCCGTTCTTATCACCATGGAATCGGGTCCAATTCTAAAAGATCTAACCTATTCGGTTCTCTAGTTGAAAAACTCGAAGCCATTTTCGACACAATTATTTAATACTATAATTATTTATATATTATATTATAATTTTTTAAAAAATATATATGTATGATGTATAAAATAATTTTATTGATAATAAATAATAAAATAAAATATTTTAAATTAATTATAATGAATAGTTATATTTTGTAGAAAAAATTAAAATTTTTATATAAAATTAAATTAAATTGAGATTATCGAATTGTTCAAATTTAATTGTCGATTAATTCAGAATGACCGATCCTAAACTTGATTTTTACTTTTTTTTAATACAAGATCGAAATCAATTCGCATAAGAACAAGGGTGACTTTGTTTTTCATATCACGATTTTTGAAAAGCGGTGTTAGTTGTTTAATCCGTTCGATTCTATTGAAGACATAGTTAGTAGGTTAAAAAAATTTGTCCACCGTTGAGTTCAATTAATCCGATGTTCACCTCAGATCGCATACCTGATGGTGATAAATGAGATTTTCAACTAAAATTCTTTATATTCTTAAAACTCAAATTCGAAACTTTAGACTCTGTTTGGTAAGAAGAACAAAAATTCTCCTCAGTTCTCATAATTTATTGATGTGACATATTTATTCACGAAGAGTGTTTGGCCAATTGTTCATAGAACAAGAAATTTAGTTTTGACGTGACCTATATATATATCCCTTTGGCTCAAGAACTTTCAACTGTTCCGTCACATGCATGTTGTTGCTAGGTGTGGCATGAGATTCGAGGGATGTCCGCAGAGACTAGCGAGAACTCAAGTTCTGACTTTTGAAATTACGTTCATCTGAATATAAATTCTCATGAGAACCTCATATTTGATGGAATTTAACAAAGTTTTGCCATTTTGTTCTTAACCAAACAATGCCTGAAAGAACCTCCATACCTAAGGGTGTTCACGGGTCAGGTTGGACCTGACCCATGAACAAATCCGACTCGACCCATCCGACCAAATTTGATCGGGTTGGGTCAATGCCTTTAGGGGCAGAAAATTCGACCCAACCCGACCCTTTTTCTTTTTAATTTTTGTCTTACTTTTTATATTTATTTTCATATAAAAATTTAATTAATAATTATTATAAAGTATAAAATATGATTTTTGAATATTTAAGCATTATTTTAATAATTAAAATGTTTTATTTTAATATTTTTTCATTTTAAATAAACTATAGAACTAAAAATAAGTAAAAAGTTAAAAAAAGTTAAAAAAATAATAATAAAAGTCGGGTCGGGTTGACTCGGATTGAAAATTTCCAACCCATACTCAATCCAAACCCCCATCGAATTGAGTTCGGATCGGGTCGGATCCGATCCGATCGTCGATCAGTTCGGATTATCGGGTTCACCCCAATCCACCCATCCCACGTCCATGGGATGTGTCGGTTTTGAATCTAATTTTGTTCGCCATCTATCATTCATACTAATCTCGGTATTATAACTTTGTCGGTGTTTTATTGTTGACTGCGTTTCATATTTTATTTTTCTGCAAAAACTGGGGCAGTTGAATATAGTGACACTCGTTCGGATCAGGAGAATATGACTGAGGCAACCTTTTTTATCCAATTGATAATGATGATTGAGAGTGAAGTGGGGACAATTTGTCACACAAAGTTTATTCGATTGCAATGTCTGGACTTTGGGATATTTTTCCTACAAACAGATGAGGGCACAAAAATGGGAAAAAAAGGATAGATAAGGGACCTCAACTTGTTACAAGAATTATATGTGTACTGTGTAGGAGGATGGAAACATATTATTTGATTAATTTTGGATTGAAGTACATGTCATGTCATATTGTGGAGCAAAAAAGGTGTGCTCTTCAACTTGCCAACTTGAAAGTAAGCCAACAGATTCCTGAGTTTTCTGAAAACTACGCACACAGATATATTTTTCGGCACATCGATTCCTTTGAGCACTACTTAGCTAGGGGAGGTATTGGATTTTATCGAAGTCACATGCTACTTTTTTTTTTCTTCAATGATTCTATTCTTAAAAATTTATGATATTTTATATATCATGATCAAAGTCGAAAGAACAAAGACCAACGGGTTAGGGTCCAATACTAAGCAATTTGTTCTCATTTAAAGAGGTTTCGAGTTTGAAATTTATCGTATGCAGAATATTTCTAATAAGACATATAATCCGGGATGACATGTATTAGTAGGATGATAGTGAATATCCGACCACTCTGAATGCTGTGGTGGAGGTCGAAAAAAAAATTTAAAAAAATAAAATTATTCAACCAAGAGTGGAATTAAGCATGTAGCAATTTTTTTTTGTAATCGAGTCATTGATGAAACTGAAACCATCACTAAGTTATGATCTTTAAAAGGAGTTATTTTGCTGTTTTTTAAAATTAAAATAAAATAGAAGGATACCCACGTTTTTTTTAGAGTTTTCTTGACCAATTCGTCAATTCCACAATTTCTTCTTTAATATGGTGCATTAAATAAGAAATGAAAACAATGAACCAAACAAATTGCTACTGTTATTTCAAGAAATCCAAAATCACAAACCAAACTATCATTTACAAAATGAAAATGATATATATATATATATATATATATGATAAAATGAAAATATTTCCTATCTCACATTATTTTCTATCATCTTCATCATCTCCATTCAACTGCGATAAATTATTTAAGAAATTATCTGATGGTGTAAAAAATAGGAAATAAGATGAGATAGCGAACACTAAAATTGAATCCATATATATATATATAATATATATATATATACTGAGAAGGTGAAGATTTATATTCCAACACTTGAGGCCCAAGAACTTGATTTTGAACCACCGGCATTGCACGGCCCAACGTTGATTTGTGCAATATATGCCATTTTTTCATAATAATAAAGACATTTATATGATCAATTTGATTGCCAAAATTTGTTAATAATCATAATGTCAATTTTTGGAGTCGATAACAACTTAATTTTACTCACGGAACACTATATAAAAAAATAATTAGGCCCCATAATATCATGATTTCATGTGTATGGACTTTGCATCCTTGTTCCACACCATATATGTTGAATTCTACTAGTTGCATAATATTCTTTTTTTTTTCTTTTTGAATGGGTTGGTGAAACCAGTTGCCTTGTTAAATTTGCTTGATAATGACTTTTGGATTTTTTTGAGTCTTTGCCAATCTATACATTTTTAATTTACATGTTGTCAAATGAGAAGAAATATCTCTCTCGAACGCGTATTTAAATGTATTTAAATACGCGTTCCTAGGACAAAAAAATATATTTTCATTAATGATTAATTTGATTTTTCCTAATATTAACATTGTAAGGACGTTTTTTTTGTTGTACTTTTTTTTCATGAACTATCTTTTGTTTAATTAATCTTTTCAAAAGTTGCTTAAATATGATATATACGACAGAGTTTTAATAGTTGTAACTTGTTCCTTTTAAAAATTATAAATGTGTGAGCAATATCAAAATTGTTTTAGTATGATCAAGTTTTTTTGTGATAATTATTTTATTGTTCTATTCCATGTGACACATGAATATATTAATATTTTTTAGAAGCATATATATATATATATATATATATCACTGATTGTATTATTTTTTATATCTTTGAGTAAAAAAATTAGGTCTGATTGTATTAACTTTAAATATTTTACTATATTTGTGTCGTCTTAAAACAAAATTAAAATGTAAGATTTTGGCTCCAACATGGAACATAAATCAAACAGGAAGGTTGTAACTAAATATTTATAAAGTTGAAAGAAATTATTAGCTGCACAGGAGCTCTTGAAAGATCCTTATATAACTGTCTTCAGTTTGATTCACCAGACAACTTTCAGACACGAGAAAAATTTAGTGTCTTTAAATAATTATTTATTGTCACACGGTTTACTAACGATTCAATCTTGAAAACTCATAATTTCTTATTTTAAAAATTTCGTCATGATGTAAAATTTTAATCTTTTTAGATATAAAAATAATGGAGGAAAAACTCTATTAAATACAAACACTTGACGAGCATTCGAGCAAGGTGGTCAGGATCGAAATCTTATATAGAATTAACGATGAATCATCGTAAGATTGAGTCGAGAATGATAAAATCTTATTTATTAATGAAAATATCTTATAAATAATATTATCATAAATATATTTTTAATTAATATTTAAATAATTATATTAAAGATCGTAAGATCGTGTGATCAAAATATTAAGATTTAAATCGAGACATTTCTTGATTAAGAGCACTTTCTTAATATTCATATTTTGGTTCATTTAAAAGTTGTAAGGGCATAAATTCCGAATGATAAGATATTATCAATATTGTTGTCTTTAATATGCCACATTTAGATCTATTGGCCTCAGCAGTCTTCTTGACAATTGATTGAACTGTCTCTAGCCAAGTTGAATTAGTTTGAACATGTTGAGTTTCTAAGAAAAAGAAATGAAAAAGGAACAACTAAACTAAATGTTTACCATATCTTGTGGAATTATTATTTTAATCCACTGTGGTTAAATTTTTAAAAAGGTCAATAAATGTCAAGCTATGATTGGATCACTATTCAATGATGTTTTTTTTTATTTAAAACATATAAAAACAGCTTTTCCTAACACTATCATGCAATCATATAAAGTTTCTTTGATAGAATTTTTGACATTGGACTTTGTTTGATTCTTTTTTATTTGTTTGTTTTTTTTGGTATTAATTTAACACATCATTTTGACCATTTCACCTTGTGATAGTGGCAACTGCCCAGTAGGGGGCGGCACAGACGAGTCCACCCCTAGTGGAATATTTTATCCCACTGTATTTTTTAAAAAATAAAATAAAATAAAACATAGATTACAAAATTTTGAAGTAAAATAATTTCTGAGAAAAAAATTACACTCATTTTAAAAAAAATTAAAATATTTAGATTTTATTAATTCTACGCGAGATAGGATTTCAAGTACGTGCACAATGGACAAAATTGCTAATATGAATTCATTAATTTTCATTCAATCTATTAAAAGGGATTTCATTTCTCAATCATAAACAGCCCTTCTTGGTTAATATATTTTTTACATGAAAAGCTTAAGATATTTTACGCTAAATCTTTTGGACGGTATCATTGCCTTTGAGCTGATTAAATCACTCAATAGGCACTTTTTATTTAGATTTTCTTGAAAATAAAATAATTAATAATCCCAATTTCGATCCTGGAAAATGCAACTCCTCTTAGATTATTTATCTTATTATCATTACTGTATTCCAGGGCCGTTGGATAAACTATCTTAATCAAATGCTTCTTACTTGTTATATGTGCACTAAAGGAAAAAAAAATGTTTACATTACAATTAAAGGTGAAAGTAGTTCGGGTCGGTTCGAGTTTTCAGCTTAAAAAAAATATCATTACTTTTCGAAACCCTACTTTTATATAATTATATTTTAAAAATATATTTAATAATTTAAAAATAATATAAAATTATTTGATTTTGTATTAAATATAAAATATACTACTAAAATTTTAAAGTTATTAAATTAAAGTTTAATAATGTGATAGAAAAGTATGAAATTTTATACAAAAAATATTATATCTATAATAAAAGAATTAATAATATATATATATTAATTATATAAATAAAAAATTATAAATAAAAAATGGGGCTCCACGAGATCGTACGATTTTTTTTCGTGGGGCCCTAATTTTAGCGGGTAGATTTTAATTTATTAAAAATCACCTTAAATCATATTCGGACCTCTAATTTTTAGTTTTTTCGGGTCGGATGAATTTTTTGGATTGGTCGAATTTTTCTTACGCCTCTAAATACAATCATAATTTAGAGAGAGAAATTGTGCATAGAAAACAAATTAAGAGGATCTATTTTTTTTGAAGTAAATTTTCGAACAAGCATAGAATATTAATAATTGGGAAAATTTTGAAAACGATTATATTGATTTATATTTTATAAAAAACAAAATTTCAGTTTATTAATCTATAATTAAAAAAATTAGGACATCTATCACAACATATAAAGTTAAAATATCCCCCTTTAGAGCGTCTTTAATTATCCAATTAGGGTACCTGATAACGATGTTTTTAATAAGAATTTCTAAAGAAATAACATCGTGATCAAATCAAGTAGATGTCGAGGGGAAAAAAATAACAAATAACGTCGCCACAAAATCCACCAAATATACATCATGATTATTTTAATCGTTGTGTAATTTGTTCTGATTGCTACTTTGCAATCTCTACATATATATTCTAACACTAAAACGCGATCATGCATGCACAATTAAGAATTAGACATAAAACGACAAATTAAGATCACAATGTCTAACTATTTCATGGACCTCTTCTCTAAAGTAGCAATATATTAATATAGAAATATAATACTCGGAAGAACAAAAAAAAAAAAAATCTTCCCCAAGTTGTTCACTGATAATTTGGCATCGAGTTATTATATATATTTCTTTCAATACGTCATTCTATGCGTACGCCCATTGACCAAACGATGTGTAATATATATATTTCTTGCATGAACACAAATTGGCCACTCATGTGATGATAAAATAATAAAGAATTCAAGCACTTCATATATAGATGTGCTTATCAATTCAGATCGATTAATATATGACTAAATTTGGTGGCTATATGGAACCTTGCAATTTGAAGGAATTGTGCTCAACTTATATATTCTTCAATCTTCAGTAGCATGATCTCATCTCCAAAAAAGTGTTGTGGCTTTTAAGTTGGTCTTCTTCTACTATTAGTTAAGCTTTGACCTTAACATGTAGGCAGCGTTGATAATTGATCTCTCTGATTTTTTTTATTATTATTTTATTTCTTTTGCATTCTATTGTTTTGTCAAATACATGAGATATATGATTAATAGAAATTCAACTCGATTTCATCTACAAAAAATACAATATTATTAATTTTTCAGCGAAACCTGAATGCTTCTTTTTTTGTGCGTAGATTTTTGTAAATCATGTTTTTCTGATTTGAAAACCAAATATTGATTTAGCTAATAAAAATAATTTGAGGAGTAGATACCTTTCTTCCCCCTGTTGTGGGTTCATGACTATCAATTGGTGGACTAGTTAGCTGTTTGAACAAGAGTGAAAAGATTTTGTCAACTTTATGATTTGGGAATTGAATTCAAAGATGAGAAAGCATTTAAATATGACACACAAATTTATTAAACATACCAATTAATCAAACGGATTGAGTGAAATAGCATTCGTAGATATAGTGATCGAATAAAATGATCATAATTGAGATAGTGATAATAACTTATGTGATTTATATTGTGAATTTGAACCAGTTATAATCTTATATGGAGGGTGAGTCTAAGAGGAATCCTCTGGATCCCTCTGCGGGGTTGAGGGCAAAGCCTCCGAAACCTAACTAAAAAATTTTAGAATTTTTATTTTCTATTTTATATTAGAGTTCTCCATATAAACTTCATGTCGGTTGAGTTATTTTGTAATCATCATTATTTCATAATAAAAAAATCATCACCGTCCGAAAACGTAGTTCAATTTAGAGTGAACCTCATAAATTTCATATGTTCTTATGTGTTTGTGCCATCTCTCTCCCTCTTTTCGTAACATATACTTTTACATAAAATATTATATTTTATGCTATTATTATTATTACTGTTATAAATATTCAACTATAATTTAATGATAATATTTTAAAAATTTTCATCTCAAAGGTCATTAAAATATCCTAATTTATTTTTTTTAAAAAACAACTGACAAAATTAAAGTGAAAACAATTTCAGCTAATTATTGTTGAAGGATAACCCAAGTTACATATACATCGCCAAATCCTCCTGTAATGTTCTTAAAATTCCTATTACAATTCAAGCCAAACCTTCTTAATTGCTTTCGCTTTCTTTATCATGCATGGTCATTTTTTCACATGCTGCAAATCCGGTATTAATTGAAGTAATTCAAAAAGTGGAAGGAACCTGGGAGGAACAAATCTAAGAACTCCTCGTATGTTACAAATATGATTTCAAAGCGACAATAAAAGTGGAGACTTAATTAATTCAAAGTTTAGGATAAGATCCATCTTTAGTCTTACTATCTGCACCATGTGATTTTCTTTTAACGAACTAAAAATTCTTCAAACATAAAAAAAGTAAGACAACGAAATTCTTTAGAATATAACTCGATCTCAATTAGGATATGCATTTTTTTATTTACTCTCATAAATATACATGTTGTTACAGGACCCGGGAATGTTTGTTTCAACTTTCAAGGCATTTCTCAACGTGGTAACGTGAGAACTCATGTAAGTTGATTTAGGTAAATATGACTTAATATAATTAATGGTTATAATAAAAGGGGAAAAACACAACACACCAATATGCCAAAAAAAAGTAATCTGTGTGTGTTATATATATAAACATATATATATATATATATATATATATATATACACACCAAGTTTTTTTTTAAAAAAAATGAGTTAAAAAAAGAACAGACAAGAACTTCATAAGAAAAGAAGAAGCATAATTTTGGTAGTACAAACAAATATATTTAAATTTGAAGTTTAAACACTACAGCGAGTTTTTTGGGGGAAAACCGAAAGTAAATAATAAAAGAACAACTAAGACTCCGACTTAATTAAAAGTTCTTCGTAAAGTAATACTCTATTATACATAAATTTTGGATCATAACAATCACATTTAATTGCATTATAAACCGAGAATCAACCACCCATGTTACATGCATGGAGACATGCACATGCATGTCTCATACACCTTTGCAACAAATTGACAGTGTACTGCCAACGGATTGGGTCCAATAATAAATAACTTGTTTGCGAGTTAAAAGACGAGTGATCGCTCACCGAAAAAAAAAAGGAGAGAGATCGCCATTACATTTGCGTGGGAGTTTGAACATTTTGGCCCGTTTGAATGTTCAAAAGATAATCTTCGATAAAGATTTTTAAATTTACGAGGATAAACATATTACAATAATTCTTGACTAATTTTTTGTATTTCATTTATTTTGAAGAATATTATAATCCTGAAAATAAGCACCCGACAAGATCAGGAGCGAACCCAGTCAAAAAATTAAGAGGGATCATGTATATAATATTGATATAGTTTTAATTTTTTTCAATTTTTCTATATAAATCTATGCAGAAAATAAAAATTTTGAGGGGAGGACTGGGTCCGCCCCCGGACAAAATTAAATATCCATTGTGAATCGAACGATGTTTATAATCATAATCTATCTCACGTTTAACGATATTCTAACGATTAAGATATTATTTCATCTTTTAATCTACAACTAAATATTGAAAGACAAAAGAAAACTATATATATATATACACATTGTATACATTATACATAATCCAAAAGGTGACGATGGTGATAGAAATTTTTTTTGTGTTTGCCAGACTGACAGAGAAAGTGATAAGCTATTCAATCAGTGCTGCAGCAGGAGGTGGTACCATATATATGCCATTCCCCATTTTTGCACATCCACACACACACCAAAAAAAAAAAATCCAAAGCTTCAGACTTCGCGTGCCCGTGGCCCCTAAAAACGTACTGCACTTCCCCCCCAGCCAACTCCCGTGCACGGAGTTCGAGTCGTCTATCTCGATTTGACAACCTCCCCCCCCCAAAAAATCTTACTAAATTCCCCTCCCACCCAATTTAATAAGGGCCATGCCGCAAGCTGTCTCTGACCACCACCACCACGCATTCGTCCACCATCCGATCCACCCGCGCCGACGTATCAGCTCGCTACTGGCCTCCACTCTCCACGTCACCGCCTCGCGGGCAGACAAGCTAGATTCGCGATCCGATGTGTCCGACGTGTCCGACGCGTCAGCGTCCGTGTTTCCCGCCCACTTCCCTCGCGCCAATCCCATGCATGGTGAGGTCTCCCCGCGAGCACGCATCGCTTTCAGGAATGTGGCAGAAAAGAAATATTAATGTTGTTGGCTTAAACCCTAATAATAAAAAAAATATGGAACCAAAAAAGTAAACCCTAGGAAGTAACTAAGGGCCAGATCTCGCCATTGGTTACGGAATATAATATTATGTTATAATATATGGTCTTAAATACCGACATATGATTGGTTGAACAATTTGAGAACTGAGAATATTAACCATGTTTATTATATATACATATTATATATGTAGATTTATATTTATTTAACCATATTAAGGTCAGAATACTAATTATGTACGCCATGGTTGGCGCACTGCGTCGAGTCCCTTCCTATACAAAGCTATGAGACGCTCGCCATTTCTGATCGTTCAGATCGGAGGAGCAAAGGAGACGTAGAGATCAGCTGGCGGCATGAATCAGACTACAAGCTCAAGCGATCCTTCTCTGCCGGAGGCGGACCCTCCTCGCTGGATCAGCCACGGCCGTAGCCGGATCTGGTACCCGGTCCTCGTCGTGCTCATCTTCCTGCTCGTGTCCTTCCTGTTCTACTACATACGGAGGATCTTGTCCAAGAAAGAGAACCGCATCAACGACGACTCGGACGGGAGCAGCGGCTCCGAGTCCTCGCCGACCGCCGGGATCCTGCTCCCCTTGACCAGACCGCGCTTGCACCCGGACGTGGTGTCGCCGCGGTCCATCTTCGTGTACTCTGCGGCCGGCGAGGAGAAGCTCGAGTGCGCCGTGTGCCTGGCGGAGTTCAGGGATTCGGAGAAGGGGCGGCAGCTCCCGAGGTGCGGCCACAGGTTCCACGCCGCCTGCGTCGACGTCTGGTTCCGGTCGCACACCACCTGCCCCATCTGCCGGGGTTCGATTGAGCTGTCGACTGCGACGGCCTCCACCGCCGCGGCTGGGCCGGAGGAGGCCGTGTGAGGTCACACTCATCTTTTTCTCTGTAGGTGTGCTAGAACCAGTCTTCTTCAATTCCAAGCCGCTTTTGTTGAACGAAGAATACAAATTGCTCTAAAATGGCTTGAGGCAGATCACATGAGACTGTTCACATGCATCGTTTTGCACCCCAAAATGATCACATCACTTGCTGCAATTTCATGATTTGGTTTTCTACATCATTCTCCTCATGATCACATGTATATGGTATATAATTTGGTCCTGTAATCTGTATGTGGTTATACCTTTTACATAGTTACTTTGGAAAGATCAGTATTTCCACACATGGCGTATATGTGTAAAGTTTTGGTCTCCTGTTTCTTAGTTAATGAAAGTGTTCTTCAGAAATGTGATACTTGGTTTTGAAGGATTTGTGTTTTCCTTTTCTGCTTGACAACCTCAGTTAATTTGTTATGTGGGAAAAAAAGTGTGGTCAGTGGAATTTATATCAATTTCGTCATCAAATTATAATTGACCATTTGTACTGTATCAAAAGCTATCAGGTTCTTTGGTCAAATTTATGAAGGAATATATTTGAGTGTCAAAAGTTTCTCCCGTACGTACTTTTGATTCGAGGTAAGATCAGAGGAAGAGTGATGAGGAGAGTGGAACAAATCATGGTTTTCTTAACAGTACTTTTCCCTTATACATATGGAAAGGACAATAAACTCTAAGCATGTCAAGAGATGCCATATATATTTTATATAAGTGTCATCTAGGAAAGATAAAAAGGAAGTTGATTCTGAATTATTTCCATTTAAAAACATTCTGGGTAAAAGTTTCTCTAGCTACTTTGCGTAACTCTTAAATTACTTGTCAGCTTGTAGGCATTAGTGAGTAATAATCCTGGTTATGACTTGTAAACTAGTTCTTTCACTCATGGAGAAATGCAACAGAAACTATTTATCCTTTTTCCTTTATTGTTTGGCTGAGGAACAATAAAGGATGGTTTAAGATGCCTCATTTATATCCGAGGAAATGTGCAGCTCTATATGTGTCAAAAAAATTTCTCCGATCAAAATTAAAATGTCTATTGCAAAGCTTTATCTTTTCTTCTTCATCTCACGAGTATAATGAAATCATAACATCTGAGAAATTAGATATGCATGCAAGAAATAGACTGGACCATATGACAACCCGAAATTCTTTTCTTCTCAGAATTTTGAACGACCAAGATTCAGATGTCATCTTAACTTTTTATCTGTTCAATTTTTTCTTCTTCTGAAAATTATATTCTGGTTTCCTCATCGGTTATCATACATGCAACCATCATTTATAATGGTTGCTTACAATCTGATGTCCAACATGCTATGTAGAACCTTTATTTTCTTAATGTTAAGTTTATACATGAGAATACCTCTTGGTGCATATTTGAATTCTGAACATTGCTCAAACAGTACGGTACTCATCTAGCAAACCCTACTCTTCATAATTAGATATTTCACTTGTTCAAATCAACCTTAATTAAGACAAAAAAACATATAAGAGACAATTCTTTTCTATTCCAAATTAGCCAGTGTTTAAGATTTTTTTTTTCAGTTAAGTTAATATCATAATGTGTGGTAGTGAGAAATCTTATAATAGATTTCATTGTATGTTTCAAAGTGGATTAAGTTATGTGTATTTATGCCTGACACCATTATATTTCGGTCATATATATATATAATATTCTAATTAATCGATCAAAATTCATTGATATCTTGATTTAATGATATTAACTATTCATTTAAAATGTTGAGTGCCGTCAATATATGACTAATTGATTAAGTTATGTGCAAGTAAGCTTTCACATGACTAGTGATTTTAACGATCTATCAGGAATAATGGTTACAATAAAATGCAACAATTGATTTCCAAGGGCTAGTTTTTTAATTAAAAAATTGTACTAAGAATTATGAACTAGCTAATTGAAATAAAATAATAATTGCAATGAGCATCACCCTCTACATTCCATGTAGATGCCATACTAGAACACCCATTTTCAATACAAATTACATGCACCACAATCAAATTTATAATTAGCTTATAATTAATATGGACAATGAAATTGTAATATCAAATAAATTTAACCTCCCAAAGAAATACACGATGAATTAATAAGTTGTAAACACGAGTACTTTCAATGGTCATTGAACTATCTCGCAACCATAGTTGCCGAGGTATTCAATTGTAAAAAAAGTAATGAAATATAAAGTGGATGTTCTGTACCCAATTATATACTTTCTTTTTTTATAAAAAATACAAATGTAATACTACTGCATGCAAACATAAAAGTAAAACTTTTTGAAGGATTTTTCATAATATGATAAAAATTAGTGGCTACGAAATTACTCACAAACATTGTCATAAATATTTTCATGTTGTTTCAATCTCGTCATAGGAACTATAATTGTAATGTTCATGATTTAATCCTTCAAAGCTATAAATTTTAATTGTCTGTTATATGATTGATATGTACTATTATAAATGGATAGTACAAAACTCTAAAATTTATTAAACATAGATTTAAAACATTTTGAAGGATTTAAATTACAATATGATAAAAATTAGTGACTATAAAATAACTCACAAACATTGTCATAAATATTTTCATGTTGTTTCAATCTCATTGTAGGAACTCTAATTGTAATGTTCATGATTTAATCCTTCAAAGCTATAAATTTTAATTGTCAATTATATGATTGATATGTGCTATTATAAATGGATAGTACAAAACTCTAGTGACTATATTGAAAAGATAGGTAATGTTGGATGTTAGTACAAGAAAAGTTCAATTTAAAGATATCTCTACACCAGACTTTGCTTGTCGTTTTATATATTTACCAAAGCACTCTGTTAAGATTGCCTTTGGCTCATCCTTACTAGTTATATAGTTGTAATCCTCCTTCAAACATGGGGGGAACTCTTGTGGTTATACCCTTGTTGAAGCAGGGATGGAGCCGGGATGAAAATTTAGGAGGGACCGAAGGTAAAGATAGAGAGGGTAAAAAAATAAAATGCATATTATATATATTAATTTTCTAATTGAATTAAGAAAATAAAAAATTACTTTAGAGTCAACATATATGAAAAAACTAACTTATAATTACCATTATTACTATATTTAGATTAAAATATTTTTTATTTATCATGTATATATATTTTTATTTTTTATGTTTATCATATTAAAGGAAGATATATCATATATGTAACTAACTTTTTTTTATAACTTAACTAATTAATTTAATTATTTATAAAAAGGAGTCAAAATTATTGGTACATATATTACATTTTTCATAAATACACATATTATACTATAAATCTTTTCTAATATACACGTATATTCTCTCATTAATATAATAACATATTTTAATTATGTTAAGATCACAAAATTAGGGGAGGGGGCTTACCATATATTTTCTATCTATGTAATAATATATATTACTATATATAAACTTTCAAAAAGTTAGGGGGCTTAATTATGTCAAATTCATAAAATTAGAGGGGCATTATGATATATTTTATATATGTATAGTATATGTAATATTGCAAAAAGTTAAGCCCCCCTAAGCATGAGGTGGCTCCGTCCCTGTGTTGAAGACATCTGCTCTATCATAGAGAAATATCATAAATCAGTTGTTGCCTATCATAAGTAATTGACATATCATGTGTAGTGTGTGGTATGCAAATGATGTGAAAATGAGTATAAATAATTGTTTTTTATGTTTGTGCTTGTCCCCAAATTAGGAGTGTTATAACTCACAAATATACAAGAGTGTGAATTTTTATATCCATTACAACTAAAAATTACACTATGCAAGTTTTAAAACCTTACACTAATCAACATTACTACAAGCGCAAGATGCATTTGAAGAATTTAAATATTGATTTCATAAGGAGATATAGTTACCACTATGTTAGAACTAAATTAATATCTTATCTAATATCTCACAATTAATAAAATATAAAAGTAACTATTATACTGCAACTATATCAAAAGCTTAGTTCTACTACATTTTTGGACTTTTTAATGAATTGTTCTAATTAAAGAAATTATCTAATGCAAATGTTTAGTGCATAAAGAAATCAATGAAGGATGGTATCGGAACTAGTTTTTACTATACTCACAGATATTAGACTAATCATTCATCAAAACTCTACATACTAATATTCAAACTCTCGTTCAATTACTCAACTCTTAGTTTACAAACATCAATAAAGGGTTAACCTAATTATTCTCACAGCTTAAGTTAACATTAGAGGAGATAATCCCTTTCATGAACCTTCTTACGATCTCTACCTTGAACATCAACAATGGATACACTAGTACCTGCTGTGTGCTTTTAGTCGTGGTTCTAGAAGTTCAATCTCTAAATGTCATCGAAGGAAGTGACCTCTCAACCTTAATCGAAGGAAGTGACCTCTCATCTTTTGAGATAGTGACCTGCTAAAAAATGGATTGAAATATATAATGAGAATCTTTCAACCTTTCACAATAATAAGCCTAGAACATTGTATTAAATCCAAAAGTTAAATAAATACATTGTTGTTGTCATTAAAATCAAGAATCAAACTATCTAGATCCATGCAAATTGATTGAGCTACACTAGTTCCAAGACTAAGATCAATGAATTCATCCTTGCCTCCAACAACCGCCCTTCTTCAAATGATTCTCCTCCCTTTTAGAGTTTCCATTGACCTTCTTTTATAGTCTCATAACATCAACCTCCATGTGTCCATCTTTCCTAGCAAGAAGATTCCATGTTTGATCATATGGTGCCCAAAACTTCGACAACTTTATGAACTTGCAGCAACTTTTTAGAGTTTGTCTTTTCTGGCGCAGGCTCAACACGATTGTGATAGAGTTTATCTTTTTTTGATGCGAGCTCAACATGATTGGGGTTGTGGGGGAGAGGGGGAGAGGGGGGGGGGGGGGGGGGGGGGGGAGTTGATTTTGTATTCTTCACTTCATCTCCTCTTTTTATAATTATGACAAAGAAATAGAGATAAGACAAACATAATTTGGTTTTAAAAAAAATATGATAATTTGTGAATTTCTATACTACATGTATTCAACAAGAGGTGTCATAAAATGTACATAAAGATAAGAGTTTAGATTCAAAAGAGATATCAAAATGAGGTGTAAAACTTTAAAAAATGCACATATGAAGGGTTCATGTAGTTTTTCAACAATCAAAATTTAAAATCTCTAACACATGAACAATAAATCATGAATAATGTTGTAGAATATCATCCTAACATAAGATAGAGGGAAAACATTGTATGTCAGGACCATTGAACTGTTGCACAACATAGATGAGCTAGTCCTTAGCTTTCTCCTTTGGGAGACATTTGGACAATGAAATCCTCTCTTAGCATTATAGCATCACTCCTAAGATTCAAACAAATTTTTTTCCTACATGAACTCCTATTTATAGGTTTCAAGGCCTCTAAGATTTCCATGGAATTATGGTTTAATTGATAGTCTTCACATGTCAAGATAAGAAAAAAAATAAATTAAACTTATAATAAACTTTTAAATCAACTAAGTTTAATTCTAATCAAACACATTTTCAATTGATCCATGTGACATATGGTAGATTTAGGCGTACTTATGCGATTGGAATTCTTTCGAAGGATCGATGAATGATGAAATTGTATGATTTTATTGGTCCTTACTCTGATTTCACGACCATTTTAACTTCAATTCAAATTAGGATTTCCAGTGCCACCACCCATTATACTCTGATCACATCTCATGAAATGAGCACTTTTATATTGAATTCGGTAACTTGCATATTTTACAAATGACTTATTTACTTTCAGATCTTCAAGTTGAGCACACTTTAGGTACCATTACATTCTTTTGGTTTGTAAAATTGGATCATATCATGTTCCTTACATTGGCGTTATGGTTTGTGACTTTGATCCTTTCGACTATGTGATGATAACCCATGACATCCTCAATTAAAATGCGATGGTTTTCTGTCAAGGTTATGACTTTTTTTCATAATAGCTTGTGTTTAATAATTGAACTCAATATATCTTTTGTTAGGATAATTAGAAATCATTGACAAGTCATTTTTTTCATAAACTCTGTCTCCTTTTATCTTGCAAATTTGTCATTTGTCTTCAACGTACTACAAGTGATTTTCCTAAAAACAATTAACACACACATAAAAAGTTTGATGTAAAGAAATAAAAAGTAAATACTAAATAAAATTAATTCATATTATGAAAAAATGAATCAGAATAGTATAGATGCAAAATTATTTACACGTTGGAATATTCATGCATATATCATTGACAATTTATTTTTATGCAATTTTGTGCTAAGAAAAAACTAATTTGCGACATGTATCTTTTGGTGGCAAAAAAATTACGACGAGCTAAGATTCAATTTGTAGTGTCACCACTTGAACAGAGAAATAATGTTTTACTTTTTACTCCGACTTCGAATTAATTATATGCTAATAATTATGAATATTGGGAATCTCAAGTGGGTATAAAAAAATTATGACGAGCTCAATTGCAGCTTGGGAACATATAGAAATTAAAATGCTACCAAAAACCTTTTATTTCACCATATTTTTTTATTATTTTTTTGCAGTGTCGAAGGACCCATTAATTAATAATCAGGTATTAGATGGACATTTTGTTATTGGAAATCGGACAACACAAAAGTCACCACCCAAGTCGGATAAATTATCGATCAGATAGGCCGGATCCGTGCAAGTTTGCCTGTTATTATCTTGCATTGGATGATGAGTGGACCAGGTGGTGCATAGTCCAATAGCATCATTTGCCACTGCATATTTAATATTCCAGAAGAGAAAAAAAATAGATTTAACATTAAATTATAAAAATCAAAATCAAAATCAAAATCAAAATCAAAATAAAACATGAAAATAATTATCAAAAATGAAAAATAACGAAAAAAATAAAAAAAGAGTGCCAAAAGTATTGAATGAGTAATAATTAGGAATATAAAAAAATGAAAATGATAAGTAATAAACATGGGAGGATAATTAATAGCAGAGAAAAAAGAATAAAAGGAAATAATAAAAATGAAAGATGTTAAGAAAAGAAAGATAAAATAAGCAAAGAGAAACAAAGGGAATATTAAAGAGTGATTTCCGATACAATAAATAAATATAGGATCCCTAGTTTGATATAATAAAATATCCATGGTAAATATTAACCTTTTAAAACATAAATAAATAATATCTTGTTATTGGAATTTGACTACTGAGGGGTTAATATAAAAGTTAACTTAGCTCATCTAATTTATCATTATCTTAAGCAGGTCCTTCAAAGCTTTTTATTAGAAATATATTAGACCAGTATTATTATTGACAGGAGAATGTTAAATATATAAATATCAATTTTTTCTCGTATATTACGACAGCTGGAAGCCTCTCTAGTTTAAGTTTTTGCCCATTTTCATTATTTAACTTGACTACCATAAATATGCATGATATACTTTTTCCATAAAAATGAACTTGTAGGCAAAGGTTGAGTGACGTTTATGTCCATGGTGCACGTGCAGGCACTCAAATAATGATAAAGTCTATATTGTTACGTAAATACACGATTGGTTTTTGTGATTAATGCGGAGTAAGTGTTTTAAAAATTGTCCGCTGACATTAGGAGTGTTCACAGATCGAATTTGATCAGATTAGGAAACAAATTCGATTCAACCCGATCGAGTTTGGTCAGATCGGATTGGGTCGACCCAATCCAACTCTGCCCGGATCAAGTTGAATGGTCGTGTTACCCTACCATCTTTTTTCTTAATTTTTATTATAATTTTTTTATTATTTTATTTTAAATATAAAATAAAGTATTTTTAAGCATAAAAATATTGTTTTAAATATTTATATATTATTCTCTAATTAAAATATATTATTTTATATATTTTAAAATTTTAGATGATATAAAACACTTAAATTAAATTATCATTTAAAATTAAAAAACATAAAAAAATGGGTTGGCGGGTCGGATCGGATCGGGTCAAATCGGGTTGGCTGGTCGGATGCTCCGATTCATCGCGTCAATCTGTGTTAACACCCCTAACTGCAGTTAGAATTTGGGTTTCAGTTCTGACGAATATAAAAAAAATTATTAGAAGTTTCATCTATACGCGACGTGAGATAATCTAATCGAATTAGTTGAAGTCGATGATGAGTCGACTCCTATGTGGATAGGTGATGTTGATGGCTAACTCTCAACAAGTGGACATTGCACTTTTTTCCGCACGAAGTAAGTCGTCCATAGTCCATATCACTACCACTTCCCGAAAAAAACCGACTAAAAAAAAGAATTTAATGGAGGTCCTCCCCCCTAGAGGGGGAGGAATCCCCTCCCCCCATCCGCACCCGTCGGATGGAGATCCGACGGGTGCGGATTTCATGCGCGGTTCAAGGCTGAAAAATTCGTTCGAACCGCCACCCCCTCTCAAATCGCTCGCTCGAACCGACCGAACCCTCCCCCTCTCAAATCGCTCGCTCGAACCGACCGAACCCTTCCCCTCCCGCTCTCTCTCCCTCTCCCTCTCCCTCTTCGACGGCCGTCGAGGTTCCCGCTCCCTCTCCCTCTCTCGGGATGGTCGTCGGTCAGACGATCTGGCCGCCCGCGGTCGGATTCGGCCGCTCGGCGTCCGATCTGGCGCGGGCCGGTCGCCCGCGCCAGATCGGACGCCGGCGGCCGGATCTGGCCATCCAGTGGTCGATTTGGCGCGGGCGACCAAATCCGGTCTGCGGGCGGCCAGATCCGACCGCTCGGCGACCGATTTGCTTCGCGGTCGTCGAGGCGTCGATGCACGATCTTTGCCGCCGCCCAACGGTCATCGTCGTCACCACAACGTCTTCGCCATCGCCACAACGTCTTCGCCGTCGCCAGTGGTCCGCTCCGCTCTCGTCGTCGCCGCATCGTCTTCTTCGAATTTTTTCGCTAAACCATTTTTTTTGCTGAACTATTTTTTCGCTGAACCGTACACATTTTTTCTCTCGACGAACCGAATCGCTCGTTTTACCCCTTGAACCGCCCATAAAATCTGCGCCCATCAAATGGAGATCCGACGAGCATCAATGGGGGAGGAGGATTCCTCCCCCCTCTAAGGGGGGAGGACCTCCGTTAAACCCAAATTTGTCCACTGCCCACTATGGAACCCCATTGCCATCGCTTTTTTCGTTTAATTTCGAAGCATATGTCATGATATCTTCACATAAGAAATTTCATTTGTCTCTATTTAAATTTTTAAAATTTTAATATGGAAGATTATCAACAAATATGAGAAATTCAAATAACAATTAGTTCAAATATTTTATTATTTTATATGTTATAGATTATCAATGATTTTTTTAAAGTAATATCTAGCTAAATTAAAACTTTAACATATTCCCCATCATTTTGCTTGCTCATATGCATTAAAAAAATATGAACATGTACAATTATATAATATTTTAATAAATAATATTAAAAAATAACGCAAGAGTTTTATTCTTTTTTAATATGGAAGAATCTGCTAAGATTATAAACAAATATGAGAAACTCAAATAAATTTGGAATAATATTAACTCAACTATTTTACTAGTTTATATATTATAGATTGTGAATATTTGCTTTTATGTAATATCTAGCTAAATTAGAAGTGAAATATACTCCATCCGTTCACAAACAAAAAAAAAAGAATGTACAATTATATAATATCGTATAAATAATATTAAAAAAATTGGAAAGATTTTTTCATAAATATATTTTATATTATTGTTTTAGTGAACCCACTTGTAGGCCAATTTTTTTAATTTAATTTATTAGACGAAAGCTGCTAAGGTACATGCCACGGACTCATTATTAATTAAGTTCGGCTAGAAGGCTCAGTTCCTTCGGCAAGGTCCCAAGGGGGCGCCGCACAGGCACTTGTTGTTGGCGTAGCACGAGGCGTCGAACTTGGCCATCGCCCCTCCCGTCGGTATCGGCCCGCAGAGCTGGTTGTTGCTCAGGTCCACCTGCACCAGCCCCGTAGCGGTGACCATCGACCTCGGCACGGCTCCGCGGACCCGGTTGTGGCCCAGGAGCAGAAAGATGAGATTGTTGGAGATCACCACGTCGGTGATGTCGAAGTCGAGCAGGTTCTGCGACAGGTCCAGCGTCGTCAGCAACTTGCTCGCGCCGAACAGGAACGACGCGTCTCCGGAGAGCTGGTTGTTGGAGAGGTTGATGCCCGTCAGGTCGTCGGCGCCGTAGGACGCCGGCAGCTGCCCCGTCAGCTGGTTCCACGACAAGTCGAGGAAGCCGTGGTTCTTCACCAGTCCGGGTGGCACGGAGCCGGTGAGCTGGTTGTGGTGGAGGCTCAAGACCTGCAGGCTGGGCAGCCTGCTGAGGGAAGCGGGGATCTGGCCGGAGAGACCGTTCTTCGAGAGGTCGAGGTGGCGGAGCTGCGTCATCTGGGAGAAGAAGTCCGGGATGGGCCCGGAGAGCGACCCGCAGAGCACGAGGTCCTCCATCTTCTTGAGCTGCGCGTAGGACGACGGGATGCCCCCCTTGAGGCCCGGCATGATCACGTTCAAGCTGGTAAGCTCGGAGAGGGCGCCGAGGGACGGCGGGAGGAACGTCCACTCGCCGCCCTGGGTGAAGTCAAGCGCCATGACGCGGCCGGCGGAGGTGCAACGGACCTTCTGCCAGCTGACGCAGCAGTCGGTGGTGGCCGTCCATGTGGATAGCACCGGGGGATTGCCGAGGGCAGACTTCGCCGTCAGCAGCGCGGCCTTGTCGCCCGGATGGCAGGTGGCCGAGGCCACCGGGAACGAGGAAGAGGACGACAGGAGCAGAAGGACGCCCACCATGAGAGAAGGAAGATTCGTGGTGACAGCCATGACTCAGTAGTTAATTCAACTGTGGAACGATCGATGCATGGATGATCTAACCATGCATGGCTTTATATAGATGATGCACAACACAAGGACCCCCCCAAAGTTGTGAATTATCCAATATATATTTTTCTTTCCTTTTCTATGATAAGAGACATTAAACTTTGTGCATGATGAGAAACTCGTCTGACACAGTCGCGGACAAGAGTCTGACATAGTTTTTTTAAGACCGAGTACATGTGGAAACTCGTCTTGTGCATCTGAAACTTATATTAGAAAAATGGTCGTCATTGGGTTAATAGGACTAT
This sequence comes from Pontederia crassipes, assembly GCA_030549335.1. NCBI lineage: Eukaryota > Viridiplantae > Streptophyta > Magnoliopsida > Commelinales > Pontederiaceae > Pontederia > Pontederia crassipes. The sequence continues at coordinate 35,784,857 of CM060197.1, read as the reverse complement.
GTTTCAAAATGCACCATAACCTAATTTTGAATTTAGGTTTTAGAATCCTTAATTGAGTCAATATTTACCTTCTTTTTTTCATCGCTCCAGGAGATGTTTGGTAAAATTTTAACTATTCATAAAAAAATTAAGAGAAATTGCGATTCTATTTTTAAACACAGTCAAGTTAAGACCAAATTTATTTGTTCTGAGTTTCGCTAACCCCTTATCAAAATGACGTGATGGTCTAATTCAGATGACGATAAGAGTTACAGGCATTTATCATCTTTAGATATCTGATTATGCCTAGGTGGAAATTTGTCTATATATACAGAGTTGGGGGAGTTGTAGCAGGGCATGGGTAAAGTGGGGTTTGATCATTTCTCACGGTCGATTACGCCAACTCATCTTCACATGATGCTTGCAGGAATCTAATAATTTTTTAAGACCGTGTCTGTAATTTGGAGTGCAAGGTGGTCATATTTTAGAAAGTTCCTATTTTATAACATATCGTAAGTAATTCATCTGGACTAAATTAATCAGGCGCTGTTGGATTCGGATGGATTTACAAAAAAAATCTTTTGCAACACTTTGAAATATAACTTGACTGATCTTTCACGCGCTTTGATCTCCACTGAATTTGATCATTAGAATGCGTGCCTTCGTTTCGACGCCGTTTGGTTGGAGAATTGGATGCGGGATAAGTGGTTAATCGATCGATTTTTGTCAAACATGGAGTGGAATAGGAATAACCACCGGCATGTTCGAGACGTATTTAATCTTGTCAGGTGCACTATTTATGAACTGTCATATTCGTGTGGTACCATCAAATAAGCCTTAATTCGCTTTTGACCATACCATGAGTAAAAACGTCCATTCACTGTCCGGAAGAGAGGTATTTTGAAGTCGACCTCACTCTTCTCCAACTAGGGTATCTGGTCTCGCTTTGAATCATATGTGCATGAGGAGGAATCCGACGACATCGTAGAGTAAGTAGTTGCATATTTGTTTCTCCATTAAACTCGACTACTTTACCCAGAGTTGCCATGACCTAGGCCGGCGACATCACGGGGAAGCGATACAGTCAGATCCATCGTGACTTGTTGAGAGTTCAACGGCCCATAAGCCAATGGTAGACACCATCGGAGATGTGGAGCGGAAAGCTTGAGATAAAAGCCAGACACCGAAGAAAGAAAACAGGGGATAAAAAATGTCCTTTCACAACTCGGTATTCTTGACAAATCAAATAGACCAGCGAAATATCCAGCAGAATAGAGCTTAATCGACGAAATAAATCGCGCTATTCGGCCTGACATATTCGCCAACAAAACAACGTCAAAGTTGACAGATGGCTCCTTTTAAGCAAAATTTTTAATTTATTTTTTTATAAATGTAAACTTTTTTTTATTGAGAGTCTCATTATCACTCTCAAGTATAGGAAGCGAGATGACCTAACTACAATAATTGAATATGATGATGGATTATATTGCTTCTTAAATATGATGACGACTCCATATTGCTTCTCAAATACAAGAGGTTGATTAAAAAATATATTAAATTCCCATATGAAATTTTATTTTTTTAACTTAATGATAAAAGTTTTACTAATCAAAATTTTATAGAGGTGAAAATATTTCGAATAAAAATAAACGTCCAAGCTAAAATCCTTTTAAATAAATAAAAATCATCATGTCAATTTTTAATGGTTTGATTCGATTTTTTCAAATAAAAAATTTTAAATTGATCTCCTATAAATTTTGATATACTCGCTCCCTCTGTTTCTTTTCTTGGAAATCTCCTAACTTGTACCTTCCCTTTCACTATCTCGCCATCCGCCCTCTTTCTCCCTCCCCCGGCTGTATCTCGCTCTCCCTTTAGGATTTGTTTGGGAAATAACTAATGGAGGGATGGGATGGGATGGTGTGGTAGAAGGTGGTGAAGGGTAGTGTTGTATGACTTTACTAAACCTGTGTTTGGGCAGAAAATAATGGAAAAGGATGGAATAAGTAAACCAATTTTTATTTGGATACAATACTTGAAAGATGGGGTTTGAAAGGTTAAATTAGATAAGTCTTTTTTAACCTTTATGTTTTATTATTATATATATTACTTGATAAATTGTTTACTTTAAAATAAATTAATATTGGAAGGTAAAGTAATTGAAACTTGAAATTTTTTTGAGTTAAATAAACTTTAAAAGATTTATTATATATTATGATCATTAATGGATAATAAAAAGATTATGTGGTCGAAATAAAGTTTTAATACATTTATTTTATTGTCTAAAATATCGATCGTAATACATGATGCATATTTATTAATTTATAATTGGATTTTTATAATGCATATTTATTAATAAAAAGTACATGTTTATTATATTTAAAAAGATTTGAAAATAAAAATACCAAAATAGGACATACGAGATTATAAATTAAAAAAATAATAAGCAAATGCAAACATGAGAGAGAGAGAGCACAAATTTCAAAAATTATCTGTCACTGATAGTTTGAAATTATTTCCAGCAAAATCAAGAAATAAGGAGAGAGAGAGGGGGGAGAGAGAGCAAACTTCAAAATTGTCTGTCACATAGTTTCAAATTATTGCCTGCAAAACCAAGAAATTAAGGGGAGAGAGAGGAGAGAGGAGAAAGAGAGAAACCATCGAGAGTTTCAAATTGTTATCTACAAAACCAAGAAATCAAGGGGGAGAGAGAAGAGATAGAGCAAACCTCGAATTTTTTTTGTCACTTAGAGTTTTAAATTATTGCCTACAAAACCAAAAAATTAAGAGGAGAGAGAGAGAAAAAATCTCAAAAATTATCTGCTAAAACTAAGAAATCAAAGGGAGAGAGAGGAGAGAGTGACAAAAAAACCTCAAAATTGTATGCCATAGAGAGTTTCAAATTGTTGCCTGCAAAACTAAGAAAACAAGAGGAGAGAGAGAGAGCAAACTCCGAAAATTAATTGCCACAGAGAGTTTTAAATTGTTGTATGCAAAACTAAGAAATCAACAAGAGATAGATAGAGTAGTGTGTGAGATGAAATTATTGCTTGCAAAACCAAAATATCAAATACTTAGAGAGAGAACCTAAAAAATTGTCTGAGATTTTCAAATTATTGCCTGCAAAATAAGGAAATCAAGGACTGAGAGAGAGACAATTTGTTGTCTACAAAACCAAGAGATCAAGAGCAGAGAGAGAATCTAAAAAATTACCTACCACTGAGAATTTTAAATTGTTGCCTGCAAAACCCTTAACCTTTTTTTGTTTGTCTTCTACTTCTTCTGATTATGAATCTAAACAAATAAAGTTTCGATAGACCCGAAAAAAAGGAATAGTAATCTTTTTTAATGAACAAGAGAAAAATCATTATAAGTTCCATACAAGACGACACAAGAAAAATGATTTTCCACCCTTGGAAATCAAGGAGAGAGAGGAAACCTAAAAAATTATCTGTCATTGAGAGTTTCAAAGAGAGATAGAAATTGTTGTCTGCAAAATCAAAAGATCAAGGGCTGAGAGTGAGAGAGTCAGAGAGGAGAGAGAAAATCTCGAAAATTATTTGCTATCGAGAGTTTGCAAATTGTTGCCTGCAAGGATGATGTAGCATATAGAGATCATGAAATGATGTAGCATAATCTTAATCAAGGGTAATTTTATCTAAAAATTTATTAACTCTCATCATTCCACCAATTTGGTGGAATGAAAAAATTGGGATGTGGAGGTATAACCCATGCCACCAAACCCCTCATAATTTTTAAAATAAAATTTCCCCTCATTTCCCACCCCACCACTCTTATTTCTCAATCCAAACAAACCCTTAGCTCTCCTGCTTTCTCTGTTGCCGCAATAATCTCTCTCCCCCTTCTCTCGCTCTCTCCTCCCTCTTCTCTCCCTCCCTCCCTCTCCACCTCCGCTCTTCTCACCCTCCATGTCCCTTTCTCTCAGTCTCTCCTCCCTTTTCTCTTCCCACCCTTCTCCCCTCACCTCCACTCCTCATTGTGTCTTCGATGACTACTTTTGGTTCTAGTTCCCACCTTCGATGCCTCCATCCGGTAACTACTGACGTCCATCTTCCTCCTTCAGCCCCTCTTTCTAGAAATAGTAATTTATATTTTAGTTACTTTAAACTAGAAAAATTATTTTAGTTATATCATTGTGTGTACATAAGAATAGTGGGAGCAAGTTTGTTACAATATCATTATATGTAGACGATGTTTTGCTTATTGGAATGCTTAATGAAGTAAAAGAAAAGTTGAGTAAGGAATTTAAAATGAAGGACATGGGGGAAGGTCCTTGGAATTTAAATTACTTGAGATAGAAGTTTAAGAAGTGTAGATACTAAAAAGATTTGCAATGCACGAGTTAGTGTCCTAATTTAGGACAAAAATCCATAGAAATTTCATATGCCCAAATTATGAAGAGTCTAACGTATGATATGTTGTGTACAAGGACTAATTTGGCTTATCTAGTAACTTTGGTTAGTAAACGACCATTGAGAAGTCATAAAGAGGATTATATGATATATGAAAGGCATTACACAATTGAAACTAATATATCAAGTTGATACACTTTAGGTTATACGTTATCGAATGCGAATTTCAGTGGAGATATTGATGATAAAAAATTAACATTGAGTCATTTATTTATATTGAGTGATGCAGCTATTTTTTAAAATAGCAAGAAATAAGGATGTGTAGCGATACACACACAAAAAGATGAATATATTTCTCACGATGTATAGATCAAGTGTTTTTTTATGGAACTTTGGCAAAGTTTATCAAGTGGACCACAATGTGATAATCAAGCAACGATAAGTTTGATTCACAGTTGAGCAAATAATTTCAAAGGAAAAAATATTGAGATCGAATATCACTATATATAAGATATAGTGGAACAAAAAAAAGTGATTGTAACTTATATGCTTACTAGAGACATGTTGATTGATTCTCTTACCAAGGGAATTGCAGTAGGAATATTTATTCAACATGTAGAGTTAATGTGACTTAGAATATTTGAGGTATCATCTCCATTTTTCATACTCCATATCTAGTGAGAATAGTGAAGTCACAAATTGTACTACAGAATAGTAGGAATGTCGAAATTGCATTACTTATACGATCAAGTGGGAGATGTTATATGAAGTGACCATATTGGTCACTTGGACCATTGTTGCAATCATCAGCGAAGAGGCACGAAAGTGGCTGATGGGGCATGGTGTATATGCCTATATATGAAAGAATATAGTAGAATAGTGTCAAGGGAGTTCTTAATGATTAATCAAACTCTTACATAACTTTTTTTTTAAATTCTTAATATTTGAATTTAAATAAATAAAATATTCTTTTTTTATTATTAAAAATTTAGGAGCTATTTGGCAAAGGATCAATGGAACTCAGAAGAAATAATTTTGTTCTCAACTTATTGTTCAGATGGGAGCACAACAAGAGCAAAGATGTTTTTGGGTGGGTCAAGAATCCAATTGTTCTTATTTTTTTTGTTCTTGTCATTATTGCTGTGGGATTCACGTGTCATAAAAATGACTATTCGGTAGAGAAAGCAAACACTACAAGAAAAATGCTGTTACCGATGGTTCAGACGGAATCAATCCGTTAGAAAAATGCTCGTCGCAAATCAATTTGCGACGGTTTAAAAAAATCCATCGGTAATTGCGACGGTTTGGACCGTCGAAACATTCTGACGGTTCCATCCGTCGAAGCTTTCCGATGATTATAACTGCCAAAAAAGTCCGGCGGTTCCAACCGTAAAAAATTTTTGACGGTCGCAACTGTCGAAACTTTCGACGGTAGTCGCAACCGTCGATCTTTCGATGGTCAGAACCGTCGCAAAGAATTTTTTAAAAATAAAAAAAATTAGCGGACGGATTCGGCCGCCCGCGGCAGGATCCGAACACCCACGGCCGGATCCGGCCGCCTGCGGTAGGATCCGAACGCCCACGGCCGGATCCAAACGCCCACGGCCGATCCGGCCGCCCGCGGCCGAATGGCCGGATCCTGCCGCCAACGGCCGGATCCGAACGCCCACGACCGATCCGGCCAATGGGGGCCGAATCTGGCTGCCTGCGGCCGGAGAGAAAGAGAGAGAAAGAGAAAGAGAGAGAGAGAGACGCTGGCGAAGAGAGAGAGATGCCGGCGGGAGAGGATCGTCGGCGGTCGACGCTTGACGTCCGGTAGAGGCTCGCCGATCGGGAGAGGGAGAGAGGGATATATATATAAGGGGAAAAGATGAGAGAAAGTGGGAAAAAGAAAAAAAAGTGGGATAACGAAATTTTAATTACCGACGACTCCGACCGTCGGAAACGTAAATATTAATTATTTTTAAAGTTACCGACGGTTGTGACCGTCGAAAAAATATTTAGTTATATATAATGTTTATTTTTTATTGTACCCACTATTTGAACCGTCGGTAATTATTACCGATGGTCGAAACCGTCGATAATTGCGACGGTTTGGACCGTCGCTAGTTATATTAATAAAATACTCTTCATACGATATTATTATACATTTACCGATTGTTACGACCGTCGGAAATTACGACGGATTTTGTGACGGATGTATATCCGTTGGAAATATCGACGTTCCCAATCGTCAAAAAATTTAATAATAATATAATAAATTACATAATTTATTTTTTTATTTCTGACGGTCGTAACCATCGGTAAAACCGTCGCAAATTGCGACGAATGGATATCCGTCGGAAATATCGATATTCCTAATCGTCAAAAAATAAAATAATAATATAACAAATTATATAATTTATTATTTTTCTTTCCGACGGTCGTAACCGTCGGAAAATCCGTCGCAAATTGCGACGGATGGGTATCCATCGGAAATATCGACGTTCCTAACCGTCGAAAAATAAAATAATAATATAATAAATTACATAATCTATTATTTCTATTTCAATCCGTCGAAAATGGAACCGTCGCAAAATTCGTCGCAAATTACGACGGATTTCAAACCGTCGGAAATTGCTCATTGGAAAATGCCCATCGGAAAATGATAATTTTCTTATAGTGAAAAAAGTTATTCTTGTCTTTTTTTCGATACCAAACATGCCATGTTAGACAAAAGCAAATGAATCAATTGCTATTAATATACAGGGGTCGTTTGGCGAATGAAATTATGTGGAACCAACGCCTGCTTCCACCTGGTTCTGCCAAATGCCCCCATGGCCTGATTCTCGACCTTGATTCCAAATTGTCGATTTTACCATTTTTCAAATTGTCAGTTCGATCATTTTTTGGTAGAACCGGACGTCATTGTTTTTTTTGAGAAATGACGATTTGTTCTTTTTTTAAAACTTTTTTCCTTTATCATTTTCTTTTATAATCATTCTTATATAAGTTAATTAATTTATTATATATAAAATATAAAGAATAAAGGATTAATATAATATTATTTATTATGTCATTATAAAATTTGTAATATTTCATTAAATATAAATTATTAAAAATTGACTTTTTATATTTAAATAATATATATTTTAACAAAATTGTTGACATAAAGTTTTTAATATATATTATGTATTTTAATTTTTAATATTTTTATAATATATATATTTATAGTACATATTTTTAATTCAATCACACACTAAAATTAATCTATCGCATCTATTTTTTCATATCGCATCAATTACTTTATTTTTTATCGTTAAATTCCATTCCGACAAAATATATTCCAAATTAATTATCAATTCAATTATTCACTGGAAGTGGATAAAATTTCAATTCAATTCTCACTGCCAAACTGCCCCGTAACATTGGATATAGAGTCTAAGCACACACTCTAATAAGTTAAAGAGGTCATAATCTTCTATTTGAGGCCGTCGGCAGATAATGACAAGTAGTTATCCTTATGAAATAAGAAACACGTGCATTGATGGAGGATTAAAGACAGAAACATGAGACATCCTTATGAAATAAGAGACACGTGCGTTGATGGTGGATTGAAGACAGAGATCAGATAACATATAATAAATCTCCATCAGTGTTGTATGCATCCATGGTCAGATTTGCATGTTTCCAAATAAAGAAAAACAGCCTTCACAAATAAAGAAATTTATGACTGATCAAGAAGAATTGTTCCTTTTTCCTTGACAAAAGTAGTGAGTCCATTTATGTTTTTCTTTTTTTCTTTTTTCTTTTAGTCTAACTTCCTTTGGTTCATAGCTACTCCAGAATGATTCTTTTCAGCAAAGAAAATAATAAAAACATATACTTTCCAAGATTGAAGATGAATTTCCTTTTGATTATTGATTGGTTTATATTGGAAAGAAATTATAGAAAAAATTAGGATGATTTTTTTATTTAAAAGATCACCCATATATTTTGGCAATAAAATTGTATCATGACATTCTAGTATTATGAATAAATATTTTTATTTGATGAGTAACAATATGTCCTTGACTGTTGGGAATATAAATCTTCGTTTATTCAGAAATAGTCTTGTCTCACCTATCATTTATTTAACCACTTTGAATATTTATTCAACCACTTTGTATATCGTGGTGGTAATCCGAAAAGAAAAATAGCCTTGACAAATAAAGAAATTTATGAGTGATCAAGAAGCATTGTTCCTTTTCATGGTCACCACATAAAAAGTGCTCTTGACTTCTTTCAATTTCTCGTACTCCCTTGTCAAAATGTTTGCAAGCCTTGTGAATACTTCGTCAACTATTTTCTCATCTGCAATGTGGCTCGCCAACAGAGTTCCCACCGTGGTTCTCAACATTTTGGCAAGACCTCGCCATTTCATGCATTCACTTGGATGTCCGCATGCTGCATCATCATCGTCATCGATGGCACCATCGCCATCTAACACCATCACACACTTTTTAACAATTTGAAATGCACCTTGACCATTAACCACACTTTGTACTTCCTCCACACATGGAATGTAAATTGGTAGGTTGAAAGAATCAATATCAGCTTCGTTTATCATCCCCTGCAATTTCATGATATCATTAGTATATAAGCAAGAGAAAGCAAGTTCTAACCTTTGACATATGAAATCTAACGTTACGTTAACTCGTCTGCCATGGACCTGATTGCTTCCGAGGTGAGCCGACCTACGAAGAAATATGGTCCAGTGCGGGGATGTGGAGAGCCCCTTACGAAAAGTGTCAAAACCATGAGGCCTCCATCTTGGATTTCTTCGGAACGGCATCGAAGGAACATGGTGAAATCATTCTGAAACTGTCGCAGGTACGCCTCGCTGACGCAGGGAGGGCTCGTCTCGCTCACGTAGATGTTGCCCTTGTTCAACTCGTTGTCGTGCTCATCCTTTAATCCCTCGGGAACCTAATCATTCATGCATGCATGCATCAATTTGCAACGAGAAAAGATACGTTCGAATTCATTACTATTCAAGGAAAACAAAATTAAGGAAGATAAAAACCTGGCTGGCCAATGAAGGCAGCACGAGGAGTGGAACAAGTGAACGCTCCTGCTCGGGAGCAAGCCTGTAACTCTTCCAAAATCATCTCTCCTATCACGTAGGCAGTCATGTTGATTCCGGAAACGCTACACTGTTTACTACTCTATTGATCATGATCATTCAATAAAATGCACATGTGACATCAATATTATAAGAAAATCTAATAGAACTTTAATGCGAAAGTTTAAATGTTGAAATATCAAGGGACATAGCTAATTCAATGCAGTCTGTAACAAGATGAGAAAAAGACCATAAGTTCAACAAGTTCAATGAGCGGAACAACATGATGTTTTGAGTAACAAGATAATTATCAAATTAAAGGTAAGGCTTGATGATGTAGATTGTCATGTGCAACGTCCTCCAAGCTCTGAGCACACCACACCAGAATCCTCACCTGCAAGATCCCAATGCAGGGGAATCCAATATCCGTGAGCAAAAAGCCCAGTATAATAGCAATATAGACGATGAAATAAGAATCTTTGATAAACATATAATAGATGTATCAACGATGAACAATGTTATGCTTTGGCTTCTATGCATTAACTATGATAGGCTATATATCTTGCCTTATGTCGATATCTGTACTCTGTTCTTTACTATGATTATACCATATCTTTACCGTACTCTGTATTATCTGTACCATGATATGTTCCATACTTTACTATGCCATGCTATATGCTTTTCTTTACAATACTTTGCTTTACATTGCTTTACTGTGAATTGCACTACGTCTTTTACATTACTATAATATCCTTAAAGTTAGTTATCCTATGCGAGCTCGACTTTATTAGGTTGGGATGTCAGAGGTGCCTCTCTGAATCTGTAAAGCCAGTAAGCCCATAGAGGAAAAGGGGTGTGACAATGCATCACTCAATTCGGAATGTAGGTGGGAGATGACCTACACCTCAGGAACAGTGGTCATTTAAGAACCTGTAGGTTCACTGTCTCCTCAGTTAGCTACCTGTCCCTCTGGCTCAATACAATGTTCTCTGGGAAAGGAGTGTGACCAATGCATCACCCTTATTCGAGACACATGTGGGAGAGAACATGAAGTCTCAGGAACAGTAGTCATTGAAGACCAATAGGTTTACCGTCTCCTCAGCTAACTACCTGCCCCTCTCTATACCATACTGTAATATTTGTTACGTATAATGTGGCGGCACCTAACAATCCCTTATCTTTATCTTTGCTTTATTTATCTTTACTTATCATGTAGTTTATGAATCAGGATCCCAAATGGGCGTCAATGTCGGTACAATAGGACTCAGCCAGTATAGATGAACTGGTTAGAGTCTCCAATTAGAATTTATGAGTCGGACTTAAGTCAGATCAGAATCCGATTCGGACTATGTCAATATTAAAACTAGTTCAATGTCTCTCTATGGTTTAAGTGGGTCGAATCGGTTGGTTCGGACCAATGGGTCTGACTGAACCGCGGACCGGTCGATCGCTAACTGGACTGGTCGACCGTTCCTTAACACCGGTCGATCGGTTCTCTTGAATCGGTCGACCCCTTGTTCTTTGTTGGCATCTATCAGATCGGTTGACCACACCCGTGTGTCACCCTCCATGAAGGAAGGACTCCAGGACATGGCCGATGTCAGCAGGGCGTGCCCTGGGCGCCCGGGTGCACATGGCGGCCATGTGCATCTTAGGGATGGGCCGAGACACCCCTAGACCTGGCAGAGCTTCTCGGCACTTCTTTATCAACCAGGAGATTTGGTGCAGAAGATCAGGCGCAGAGGATGGCCGGAACATGGCGAGGCCATACGACATGGCCGGGCGCGCCCGGGCCATTCTGGGGCATGTCGTCTCAGGGCCGATCCAGGCCATCTCAGTTCATCATCAGACATGTGGAGGTCGCATGCCATCATTGGATTTGCAGGGCATGCATGGAGGCAGCTCTGGAATGAAGACAATGAATAAGTGGCGGTTATAACTGCCATGGCGGCCATAGCCGGCAGGCATGAGGTGGCCGCGTCGGAATCCTGGTGGCCGGAGTTCACCAGGACGTGTCCTATGGTGGAGGGAAGTAATCCTGAAGGCAGGAACTTCAATCAAGGTGATGGGAAGATCCTGTCCATTGGATTAGAGTGTTTGAATTCAAATTCTGGGACAGCAGTTGGTTGACCCTTGTACTATAAATAGATGTACTCTCCCACATTCTGGGACAAGTGTTAATGAATGTCTTCTTCCCTCATTTGGCCGAGTTCTTCATATGATTGCATTGTGTGTGTGTGACACTTAACTTAAGTAATAAACTAAGTGTGAGTTCAGGGCGTGTGAGTGTTCATCTTTGAGAGAAAAATCAGGGTGAACTAGTGAGGCTGCTTGAGTGATTCAAGGAGGGATCTTCAAGGCCGGTTACATCTAATTTCTAGGAGAGGAATTAGGCTGTGACACGTGGGCCGGTCAACCGGTTAACATACTGGATCGGTCGACCATTCTGGTGATAGGTCGACCAATCACAAGATCACAAGGACGCGCACTGTGCATAGGATTGGTCGACCGCTCAAAAGATCAGTCGATCGATCACGAGATCAGATCTATCAGTTGACAGGTAGATCGGTCGACCGCCCTGATGAAGCCGGTCGACCGATTGACATGAACTCAGGCGAGTTCCCTGCAAGGATCGGCCGACCGTTTCTAAAAATCGGTCGATCGGTCCTGCGATAAAACAGGGCCGCCGGACTTTGTCCTCGATTTTGACGGTCTTTCGGCTGTCAGATTATCACGATGTAAATATGAAAAATGAAGCTAACAATCTCAGGATCATAATGATATAATTCTTTGCATCAAATAATCCGTATTTCTTCATCTAGCGATTAAAAATGCTAAGGTACCTTTGTTCGTCGGTTTTCGGATTCGTCGGATCGCTGTCGTCGTCCGATCGGTCATCGGTTGTTCCTGGCCAGAGAGGAAGATGCGCCGGGTCAGAAGTGCGGCCGTGCATCCGTGAACATCGAAGAAGTGCGGCCGTGCATCAGAAGGTCGTCATTTCGCTCGCGTGCGTCGCCTTCCGATTCGTCGAGCGTCGTTCGTCGGAGCAGAAGAAGGAGATGGCGAAGCGGAGGACGGCCGTTGAGGTTTTCAAAGGAGGCACAAGGGTGCTCCCATTCGCCCTTCTTATAGCCTCGGCCGATCCTTGGTCGGCCGGATGTGAAACGACTGCAATCGGGGGAGGAATTTCCTCCCCTGTTGACCGTTTCCTTTTGTTCATCTTCCTTTTTTTTAATATGATTTTCTTTTAATTTCTCATTAATTTCATTAACTATTTAATTTTTGAAACGTTTCCTTAATTGAATTCGTGAGACATTACACAGCCTCCCGTAGAAGTTGCCAGGGACCCCTACAACGTACACTATAAGAAAATTGGCGATTAACGACGCAATTTAGCGCCTCCAAAAATAGTGACGCTATATAGACGCCACTAGCGCCTCCATTGCGTCTACTTCGCGTCACGAGAATCAAACGTGACTTGCCTCTCGATAGCATCTCATTCGCATCTTCGTAGCTACTCAGCGGGTTGACGTTAACTCTAGCGCAGTCGAGACGCTACGTAGACGCTATTATTTCGCGCCACGAACCGCAAATGCGCGGCAGCACCTAGCGCCGTTCTGGTGTCGACCACTTTAGATGTGACACTAGCGTCTCATGTATGAAGACTAAAGCGACGCTATATGGCGTCTCAATCAATGGAGACGCTAATGAGATGCTACTTTATATATTTAAACACTATATAATATCTACTATATGTCAATCAATAAATTCATTAAATATTATATTAGTATTAATTACACGATTATCAACATATTATCAATAGCATATTATCAACATATATATGTATTAATTACACGATTATATATATATATGTATTTTTATATGATAAGAGTGTTCCTAAATACATAATTTGTTACCTATATTATTTATGTTATCTATACATATAATATATATAATATCTTAATTGTGCATATATTATTATTATATACTTAATCATGAGATTACGATGGTTGATTAAGTGAGTGATATTTTAGCGTCACAGTAGACACTCAATAGCGTCCACCCAGCGTCTAACGAGAGTCGCAGCTTGTGTCGACGCTATGGTGACACTATGGGCGTCTCTCTAGCGTCGCATGTTCGAGACGCCATATTATTTTAGACGCTAGTTCGGCGCTACGGTGTTGCTAAATGAATCTAGCGACTCAATGGCGTCTGTATTGCGCCTCCTAAGCCGATTTTTTACCCCTCGCTCAATCGGGCATATATAGACATATAAATAGGTGTATATGCTGATACTTATATATAATAAGTGCATATATACATATTATTATAACCTAATCTGACACATATAAATAAATACACATATATATTCACTTCGAATAGGTATACATATACACGTTATCTATATATATATGACTCGCACATGTATAAACATATACATACACATATATATATTTATAATACATATAGACGAAACACATTGTTGTAACTTAATCTCTCACACGTAGACATATATATACATATGCATATATTACATATGTATATATATACACACAATTGTGTTATATACACATATATATACATATTTATAATTTTGTATACATACATGATAGATTATCGGAAGAAAATAAAATAATTGGAACGGGGCATAATGCGATGAGACGTTACATTGATAAATAAAATTTCATACATACTTAAAAATTTTGAATAAAACTTTTAATGAGCGTCTCAATGGCGTCGCGATGATGAGACGCTATACCATTGAGACGCCCCGACGACGCTATGGTGTCGCTACGTTGTCTTAGCGACACATTAGCTTCTCTATAGTGCCGCTCTAGCCGAATTGTGATAGTGTCGGCGCCTACATGTTGTCTACGTAGCGTCTCGTTTCTTTGCGACGCTAAAAATTACTTAAATCCCTAACCTCTCTTCTTCGTTTTCACTTTTACTGTTTACCATCGTCCCGCCCGACGCGCCCCGACGCCCGACCTCCGACGCCCGACACTGCCGCCTCCGCCCTTCGTCCGACGATCGCCCTCCACCATTGCCGCCGCCCTCCGCATTCGACCGCCGCCCTCCGCATTCGACCGCCGCCCTTTGCCTCCTCCTCCCTCCCCGACGCCCGCCCTCCACCGCCGCCGCCGCCCTTCGCCTCCGTCGCCCTTCGCCTCATCCTTCTCCTCCCTCTGCCTCGTCCGCCCTCCACCGCTGCCGCCGCCCTCCTCATTCCACCGCCGCCCTTCGCCTCCTCATTCTCCTTCCTCCGCCTCCACTGCCCTCCACCGCCGTCGTAGGGTGCCTCCGCCGCCCTTCGCCTCCGCCGCCGCGTCGTCCGCCCTCCGCCTCCACCGCCACCCTTCGCGTCCACCGTCACCTCGTCCGCCCTCCGGTGCGTCCTCCCTCCACCGCCGCCTCCGTCCGCCTTCCCCGCCATTGCCCTCCGCCTCCACCGCCATCTCGGCCGCCCTCCGCCCTTTGCCTCCGCCGCCCTCCGCCTCCACCGTTGCCCTTCGCGTCCACCGCCGCATCGTCCGCCCTCCGCCGCGTCCTCCCTCCACCATCGTCGACGTCCGCCTCCGCCGCCACTGCCCTCCACCTCCACCGTCGTCTCGGCCGCCCTCCGCCCTTCGCCGTCCTCCGATTAAGAAGGTACTAACTCGCCACCATGTAAATTAAGTTAATTATTTTTTGTCACACCAGATTATTTTTTGTATATTACTTAATTTTATGTAGGAGTAAAATTTTATGTATTTTCTTATAATATCAGTTGCTACCCCACCACCACCGCCGAGAATACCAGACGCTTCACCACAATCTAGTGTTGGCGAGCGACATCTTACGCTAGGTGATATATTTATTGTTATTGATATTTTTCAATTAATTATATTAATTATTTTTTTTTAATAATGTCAGTTGCTACGCCGCCGATAGCACAAGCACCTGACTCAATTCATTCAGACGAGCGGACTGCTACTGATCATACGGTACACATCAATCGATGTGAGAACATTATTGTACATTTATCAATTATCACAATTTTAATTTGGTATGACACTAATGATTTATTATGTATTAGGGCCTGTAGCTAATGTCGGACCTTCACAGCCTACCCCAGCTGTATCGGATGATGATTCCTCTTCGAGTGATGAAGAGGGGTTAGACGATAATGGGGTGGTCACTGTGAATAATATTGCTCGACCGTAAGTTAAATAAGTTGTACAAATTTTGTTATAGTTTTGGTTATCATTGAAAATTAATTCTTCTTTGTAATTGGCAGGACCACTTTCATACCTGCTAGTACCGTGCGGGATGTCAGTGCTCTCGTTCTTTCCCACTTGCCGGAAGGGGCAGGATTGTGGAAAGATGTCCCAATTCAAGTGCGAGATGACATCTTTCGAGTCTTTACGGTACGATCTTCTATTTAGGCTACATAATTCGATTTATATTTATTTTAAAATTACTAAGTTTTAACGTTCTATTTGTAGGAGGCAAATCAGTTTCATCCGGATCTTAGTTTCGGGATGATCCGGAGAGCTTTTGAGGAGGTCGCTGCGAAACTCCTCCAAAATTGATTATACAAGTTTTGCAAAGTCGTCACATCCGCCGGCCTCACTTTGTCGCAGGGCATACTAAGATGTCCAAGACATATTAGGCGCTCGGTTTGGGAGTCCCTCTGTAGGAAGTGGTAAGTATGTATACTTTTACATTATTTTTATGAAAATTATAATTTTTTGAAAGTGTAAGTATTTGATGTTCACAAAGGACGGATGAATAATGGCAAAGGAAGTCGGAAAAGGCAAGAGTTAACCGTCTTTCGAAACCCGATGCCCACATCCACACAGGGGGATCGATGCGATTTGACGAGCATCGACGGCGCATGATAATTTACATATAAATTCAATTTATCAAACTTTTGACTTATACTTATGTTATCAAATTTAAAATTTTATTGTAGGAGGAGAAAGAAGATGGTCCTGTAGACTTTTGTGTGGTCTATGAGGCTACGCATAAGAGCCGGAAGACAAACGACTTAGTCATGTCCACTGCTCGTAGACTTCTGGTAAGTCTCATGATATGGTCATTTGGTTTTTGCCGTTAATGCACTATTTTTGAAATACATAATGTTTAAATTTTATAGGATGAGTATAATGCGAAAATGACTAAAAAGTATGGAGATGATCCGAGTACTCAGCCATCAGGTAATGTTTCTTCGTTGGTTTAGTCATGTTTTTAATTTACGTGTTTTTTGATATATAATTTATATATTATATGATTGTATAATTTTTCTATTTCGTAGAGGATCCTACTGTTTGGGAGGAGGTGGCCGGCATGACATGAGGGGAGATACTTGTATGGTCTCGGCACAACCGCTCAGATAACTAGGAGGATCGGAGGATATGCAGGAGGTGCATATGCTCCGAGCTCATCCACTGCACCTGATATGACGCAGCTATCATAGCAGCTATCACAGCAGTTATCGGCGTAGATATCGCAGCAGGTGTCACAGCAGATGTCGCAGCAATTGTCGCAGCAGTTGGCTCCTCTATTGCAGGCGATTCAGGGATTGATCCCGACACAGAATCCATCCCCGCGAGGCCATAGACCGAGCACGTCTGGGTCAAACGTTCGGAATGATAACAATAACTCCCAAACCTATGATAGAAAATAAACTATGCATTTGTTACTTGTAGACTTAAACATACATATAGTTTGTTAATTCGGTTTAGTAGTTTTCGTATTCTTATGTTATATATTATGCCTGTGATGATTTTATATTGCCTGTGATAATTTTATATTGCCTGTGATGCTTTTATATTGCCTGTGATGAATATCAATGCATTTTGAGATGCATTATAAAAATTGCAAGTAACGACTCCATAGCGTCTCATTGACGTCTCAACAAATGTCGACGCTGATTTAAATATATCGCACTTAGCGCTATCTTAGCGTCTCATTGGCGACAAGTGCACGATCATATTTGCGTCAATTTAGCGCTTACAGTAGCGACACGTGGGCGCCGGAATAGCGCCTCATGTCTAGCGCCTCTTGCGCGTCGACTTAGCGACGCGGTCCTACTTCGCACAACCACAAAAATCACATCTTAATAATGTCGATATAGCGTCAACAAGTGGCGCTAGTTGCGTCTCATTATCTTTGACTCTAGTGCGATGCCACTAGCCACCGATTTCCAGTGTCTCAATTTTGCGACGCTAGTTGGACGCTAAAGAGACGCTTTTCAAAGCAGAGACGTAATAGCGCCTCCCTAGCGTCTCCAACCTTGAGTCGCTAATCGTCAATTTTTTTGTAGTGGTAGAACCTCCCTGTCAACTCCTCCTCTTTGTCTTCCTTGAACTTCTTCTTGTAGGGCGCCAGCGACCGGAAGACGTTGTTGAAGTCGTTTGCCGGCAGGTCGTTCAGGAAGAACTAGACGTCGCGCAGGGCGCCGCGGTGCAGGTTGCGGCAGCTCTCGGCGACGGCGTCCATGACCTCTGATATCAGGGAGAAGGCATTCGGCCCGTACGAGCAGCCCAAGTCTGCGACCACCAGCTACCCCGCAGGTAGCACGGTGGAACAGATCTGCTCCACTGAATCCTCCACCATAGACTTGGCGTTGGCGATTACGTTCCGCTGCAATGGACATATATATACATAATAATAATAATGCACGAAAGAAAAAAAATAACTACCAGAACTAGTCGGAGATTAAAGTTGGTGGATGGAGAGAGAGAGACTTGAAGGTTGGAGTTGGCAGCGTAGCTGGTGAGTGCATCTGCGGAAGCCATGTGCAAGACCTCCTGCAAATCATCCATGGTAACACACTGAAATCGCACTCTCAATGACTTCTAATGGAATTGGAAAATCACAGGGTCAACCTGGCATGCAAAACCTTCAATTTATAGTTAACGAGAATAGCTTACGTCAGGGCTTGCATAGTTGTATAGAATGAGAGGCGCATCGATTTAAATGAAAAAAAATGTGGAATTATCAAAGATAATAAACTCGGTGATCAGCATTTCTTGCGTTTGTAGTAATTAAAATGTGACAAATGTTTATTTCGTGACAATTGGTTTAATTTTATGCACTATTTGGGCTCAAGCTCAAAACAAACTATGTGCATGGATGTTTATAGACTTCGATTATCGCTACAAGAAATATAAAGTTTTGGCTGTAAACAGCTGCTGCATGGCTATAACAACATGGTCACAACAACTTGTATATCTATGTAACAAGATTAATTTGATCCTATATAGAAGATTAATCTCTAACAACCATAATTTGTAATATACATATGTACTTGTGTTTATGAGTTACAATATAGTCTGAAATTTATCAAACATGGTGTCATAGCTTCAACGATCACTACAAAAAATTAAATTATTTGCGATGGATGATTTCGGACGGACAAGAATCCTTCTGAAATTACCGAAGGTTGCAGAGTAGAGTGGAGACACCACCCTCCTTTCATGTGTACGTTGGAGTCCTTGCGATGGCGCCGGCGCACGTGCAGGAAAAAAAGACGGGGAGTGACCTTAGGCAAAGGTTGCACGTGCATGAATGAAAGATGGGGAGCGATCTTAGGCGAAGTTCGGGGGGCCCCTCTTTCTTGTGCGCGCCAAAGCTCGCCGGCGCACACGTATTTATTATTTTATGTGTTATATGATTAGGAATAATTTAAATTTTTCTTAAATAAAAATGTAAAAATAACTGGAAATATAACAAAGGGGAATATAGGTGTCCCCCAACTTAAGTGGGGGGACAATCCCCCATCTTAAGGGTCTCTTCCTGTTGTTGAGCACTTTTGTTATCAATTGAGGGTTTGACAGTTATCCCATCACTGTCCTGCGGAGGTTAGTCTTGAGATCCTTTACGATCCGTTTGACTCGATCTCTTTCTTTTTGCTTTAGCATGCAGTATTTTTCTAAGTTTAGAAACTTGGTCAAATATTGCTTGACTGTCATGTTGCCCTATTGCAGTTGGAGATATTCCTTCTGCTTGCAGGGATGTACCTTTCTTCAAAGGTTTCCTTGAACTCCATCCATTTTGCCCATCAAACTTGGTGACCGGTGGCCTTCCACCAATCTCGTGCATCTTTCATGCGTCTGGTTACATAATTAATTTTACGATCCTCACCGCATTGCATTTCTTAAAAAAATTTCCTCGATGTCCTCCATCCATTTTGTCCTTGTTGTATATTGAAGGCATCTCATGATTATGGGGTAATGAATATCCCATGTAAACTGTGTGCGAATTACGCGGTGATGTCCTTTGTTGCTCCTCTTGTTGTCCATTTACTTGTTGGTCATTCAATCTTAACTTTTGGTGTTGTTGAGTGCTTGTTGCTGATTGCGAGCTACAAACTCGCTACGTGGAGCACAAGGAACACGATCATGGGGGACCATCCTCTTCGGGGGCATCTACATCCATAAAAATCATGTAAGTCCTCTAGCAATATCTTATTCTAATCTCATATCATTTGGAGATAATCTCCTTAGGACTTAGATTCCAGAATAACCTCCTTAGAGTTTTGGTTATTCCGAAATGGAATAACCTCCTTAGGCATTATCTTATACCATCCATGAATCTATTCTCCACATAATAGAATCTATATCATATATAACATTGTCAATAACCTTAAAATGTCATATGTTCCATATCTCATTTACCTATATAAGGTAATCATGGTTCATAAATTTACTTGACCTTGTAAGGGGGGAGGACCCTCATCAGCGTCCGTCGGATGAAGCACTTTTCTTTTCGCAGTTCAGGGGGCAGAGAGGCCGGTTCGAGGGTAGAGAGGCCGATTCAGAGGCGGCGATGACCTCGCGGCGCGGTGGCGACGACGACCTCGTGACATGGTGGTGGCGACCTTGAGAAGGAAGACTCATGGTGGCGATGGCAACCTCATGGTGCGGTGGCAACGATGACCTCGTGCCCTGCGGCAGCGACCTTGAGAAGGAAGACTTGCGGCGGCGGCCATGAGAAGGAAGACTCATGGCGATATGTGGGCGATGAGCCTGGGGCACGGGTGACGTCGAAGAAGGAAGAGCTAGGGCATGGGCGACACTAGGGTGTGACGATTTGTGGATGGCGAGCACGGCGGCTGCGATCACACGTTGAAGAAGACTGAACATGGGGCGTAGGGGGCGCGGTGACACTAGGGCGTGGTGATATGTGAGCGGTGAGCTCGGCGGCTACGATCTCGCATCGAAGAAGGCGGAATGCGGGGTGAAGCCGGGTGCACCGACACATGGGCACGATGATCCGTGGGCGGCGAGCTTGGTGACTACGATCTCACGTCGAAGAAGGTGGAACACGGGGCGTATCAGCGTTAGAGAATGAAGAATGCGAGCGTCGGCACAGCGAACGAACTCCTCCTCCCCCTCGTTTTTTCAGCATGAGCGAACCGCTACCCCCTAAACCGACCACTCTACCCCATGAGTCGCAAAAAAAAAGTGACCATCGGATGAAGATCCAACGGGCGCGGATGGGCGTATATAGATATATTTTATATTATTATTTTTTTAGTGAACCTACTCGTAGGCCAAAGGTTTTTTTTTTTTTCAATTAGTTTGTTAGACGAAAGCTTCTTGCTAACGTATATGCCACGGCCGGACTCATTATTAAGTTCGGCTGTTCATGAAGCCTCTGCTCAGTTCCTCTGGCAAGGCCCCAAGGGGGCGCCGCACAGGCACTTGTTGTTGGCGTAGGACGAGGCGTCGAAGTTGGCCATCGCCCCTCCCGTCGGTATCGGCCCGCAGAGCTTGTTGTTGCTCAGGTCCACCTGCACCAGCCCCGTAGCGGTGACCAGCGACCTCGGCACGGCTCCGCGGATCCGATTGTGGCCCAG
Source organism: Pontederia crassipes (assembly GCA_030549335.1). NCBI lineage: Eukaryota > Viridiplantae > Streptophyta > Magnoliopsida > Commelinales > Pontederiaceae > Pontederia > Pontederia crassipes. Next base: position 35,763,574 of record CM060197.1, on the reverse strand, counting down.
GAGTAGGAAGATGAGGTTGTTGTTGAACACCACGTCGGTGATGTCGAAGTCGAGCAGGTTTTGCGACAGGTCCACCGTCTTCAGCAACTTGCACGCGCCGAACAGGAACGACGCATCTCCGGAGAGCTGGTTGTTGGTGAGGTTGATGTCCGTCAGGTCGTCGGCGCCGTAGGACGCCGGAAGCTGCCCCGTCAGCCGGTTCCACGACAAGTCGAGGAAGCCGTGGTTCTTCACCAGCCCGGGTGACACGGAGCCGGTGAGCTGGTTGTGGTGGAGGCTCATGTCCCTCAGGTTGGGCAGCCTGCTGAGGGACGCAGGGATCTGGCCCGAGAGACCGTTCCTCGAGAGGTCGAGGTGGCGGAGCTGCGTCATCTGGGAGAAGAAGTCCGAGATGGGCCCGGAGAGCGATCCGCAGATCACGAGGTCCTCCATCTTCTTTAAGCTGCGCGTAGGACGACGAGGTGCCCCCCTTGAGGCCCGGCATGATGACGTTCAAGCTGGTAAGCTCGGAGAGGGCGCCGAGGGACGGCGGGAGGAACGTCCACTTGCCGCCCTGGGTGAAGTCAAGGGCCACGACTACAATAATTGAATATGATGAAGAATGAGCTTAATAGAATTTAATCAACCATATTGGCTGTTGATTAAAAAACTATATTAAGCTCCCATTCAAAATTTATTTTATCTTTATCTTAATGATCAAAGTTTTACTAGTCAAAATTTTTAGGAGTGAAAATAATTCGATCTAAAAAAATCAATCGTTATCGATTTTTAAAATAAAAAACTCATCCTAAAATACTTTTAAATAAATAAAAACCATCCTGTCAATTTTTTAATAGTTTTATTCGATTTTTTCAAATCAAAATTTTCATATTGATATGATTTTTCTTACGTCCCTATAAATTTTTATATACTCGCTGTCCGCCTCCGTCTCTTTTCTTGGAAATCTCCGAATTTTGACCTTTCCTTTCACTACCTCGCCATCCGCCCTCTTTCTCCGTCCCCCGGTTGTATCTCGCTCTCCCCTCCGTTCTCCTGCTTTCTCTGTCGCCGCCGTAGTCTCTCTCCCCCTTCTCTCGCTCCCCCCTCCCTCTTCTCTCTCTCTCCCTCCCTGTCTCCTTTCTCTCGTTCTCTCCTCCCTTCTCTCTCTCCACCCTTCTCCCCTCACCTCCACCCCCTCACCGCTTCTTCGGCGACTACCTCTGGTTCCAGCTCCCACCTCCGGTGCCTCCATCCGGTGACTGCGGACGTCCGTCTTCCTCCTCCAGCCTCCGCCCTTTTCTAGAAACGGTAATTTTATATTTTAGTTACTTTATGGCTTGTCAATAAGAGAGTCCTTTGGAAACAAGGAAAGGTACATAAAACATGGCCTCAATTCCGTAGGCATACGATCATAGCTCAATCTTAGCGCATGCAAAATGTTGCAATTGTCTTCATCTAACTCCCATAACTCACTTTCTAATATATTAACCCATTCTTCTTTATCTTCTTCGGCAAGAAAGATACCTGCAAGTACTTTGACAGCCAGAGGCAATCCTCCACATTTCTCGACGATCTTTCTGCCAAGATCTAACAAACTGCTGTCCACATTGTGACCAGAATCTTTAAAAGCAATCTTCACAAACAATGACCAACAATCATTGTACGATAAATTGCTTAGATAAATAGGAGGCATTGTCTGCATGATTTTAGCAACAGATTCATTTCGAGTGGTAACTATAATTTTACCTGCTCCAACACCAATGAGAGTTTTCAATGAATCCCAAACCTCAACTTTCTCGTTCCAAACATCATCTAGTACTAGAAAGAACTCTTGCCCTTTCAATTCCCCTTTAGAGTTTCAAAAAGCTTATCCAAACTCATGAAATTGTTAGTGATCGACATAGAAAAAGAAGCTAATATCTTTCTTGTCAGACTTGCAACATCAAAGTTTTCAGAAACACAAACCCATCCTCTTATATCAAAATGTTTGCACACCTTTGTATCATTGTGTACCATTTGTGCGAGTGTAGTTTTGCCTAGCCCGCCCATGCCGACTATAGGAAGGACTGAGACCCTACCTACATCCTGGTCATGATCTTGTAGCAGCCATTCAATAATGTTCTTCTTTTCATCTTCCCTACCAAACATCATGGCTTCATCGAAGCAGGAAGTAGATTCCACAGGCTTCCACGGTTTAAGACAACGGCGCTTTCCGTATGTCAAGCTAATGCAATCCCAGTTTGATGTTATTTCTAAAAATCTATCTCTAATCTTCTTCATTCTACATGCCAGTTCATCTGAAATCCCAACCTTGGGGTGATGAGAGTTCCAGTTAAATTTTACCTTCTCAAACTTACTCTGTTCCTCATGGTCGCCCATTGTGTGTCTTCGAGCTTCCACTTTGGCACGCAACACTTCATACTCATATTCATCCACTGCATCCTCAGCATCGTAGGCGACTTCTTTGAGCTCCCGAAGACGTAGTCGGTCGGAATTGTCCGTGATCTCTCTCTCCTTGGCGTCGTTGAGGGTCGCATGGATCCACGCCATGGTTTCTTCCAGCATCTGAAGCTCCTCCTCAGCCGTGTACGGCGATGGCGAAGAAGCTTGCCTGATCAAGGAAGACAGCTTGTCCACTGTCCATTTGAAGAAGGACGTGAGATTTGCTCTGTCCATGATCTTACTCTTCTCAGCGGCGAGAGGAAATGAATTATCTTTGCAACTTTGCAAGAATAATTGCTCAGGAGGCTGCCACTTTTTATTCTTCCTCTCTGAGCGTCGACTTTAAGAGTTGAAGTCAATATGTTCAAACAACTCCACCAACCTTTTTTTATATTAATCGTTGACTTTTGTATTAATTTCTTTCCACTTGTCATTTTACTACAATAAATTCTTATTACCTTATCTAGAAAGACGTAAACTCTTATTAACCAACGTTGAAGCTTAAAAGTATCACTAAAATCACTAGGACTTGTCTAATGTTTTCTTTTCTCATCAGGCAAGTCCTAGTGATTTTCTCAATAATTAGGACTACATCGAAAAAAGTAAATCCTTCTTAACGAAAATTATATTAATTTCATGTAATTATACTGGAAAATGATGCTGACTCTTGCTACGTATTTAAAAAAATAAATAAATGAAAGATTCCAACGACCCTGTAGTATGCAATCATAAAAATATCACTATCAATTCTTACAGACTTTATAATGTCTAAGTTGGCCAATTCTTTGCATCTCAGAGTTTAAACTTGAAGTCAAATATGTATGGCTGAAACGATGGGCCAGAGCCATCAACATTGGGGGACCTTCAATAGTTTATGCAAGTCTATCTATATCTATATTTGAAGTACACGTTTGGTATGAGAAGATTACTCCGAATTAATGTATGAGAAAATCAAGAAAAGTTTCTCATTGGCAAACAAAGGTCAACAATTAATGGTGTTGAACGGAGTTCGGTTCAGACAATGGGAGCTTAATGATTGAGTTCAGTCATCTTGAAGTTTATCGTAGGAGGGTACTGTCAGGAGTTTGGAGTGGAAAGTTATCGCACTATAGCCTATTTATTTGGACTTACAAGTTAATTATACTTACTTATAATGAAAATCAGTGATTGATTAGTGTTACTTTTTACTTTTCGACGCTTCCAATTTGTACGATACTATTAGCGTGTCGAGGAATGGAAGGTCGATTCATTATCGAGTTCAACTAATTCTATAAGGACGACCCAAGTCACATAACTAATAAATGTTCTACATTCAAATTTTGCTTAAGCGAGGAACAATAGCTTATTTTTTACTTCTAAGTTTCATAATACGTATCTTTCACTTTATATGCCAAAAAGAATTGGTGGGTGGGGCGGGTTGGCGCGTGCTTATAAACAATTATAAACTGGTTAACATAGTAAGTCATTTTAGAAAATTAGTTCGAGTTTAGTACGAAAATATTTCGAAAGATAATTTTTTTTGGCAACTTATAAAGAAAAAAATAAGCAAAAAGTTCAAACTTATATTTTTTTATTATAAATTAACATGTCAAAATAGCAAATTTATATACCCGGCATCCAATTTTTCTATATACGTTGATTACCAAAAAGTATATTTTTCTCCATTTTTTATGTGAGCACATTACTCTGAGATTTTTTTATCTATTTAAATAAAATTTTTTATTTTCCAAGGGTTTTCAAAATTAAATAAACATTTATTATTCTTATTTCTTATTTTTTGATTTAAAATACTTATTCATTATTGTTTTATTTTCTTAATGTTTTAAATTTAAACTCCGATTAAGCAACATCAGAGTTCTATCTTACTTTAGTCTTCATGCCGAATCCCTATCATATCCATATTTTTTCTTTTCAATCTTTCTTAGAACTTCACTAGTCCTTTATGTTCTTAAATTTTTATAATTAATTATTATTCTTATAATCTAATTATTAAAATAAAATATTAAAATATTATTTTTTGAACCAGAACTCTTAATTTAAATTCTACTAGCATTCCTTCACAATCTTAATTTATGATTATATTCAAATTCAAATTTTAATTTCTAATTTTCATTTAATCTTAATTATTGTCTCAACTAAGCTTATCTTTCTTTTCTTATCTCTTATCTAATCATGCTTTTATTATATTCAAAACTTTAATTTGTTATATGGAATGATCCTATTGGTCACTTGGATGGTTGCCACGAAAATGGCGAAGGATGGTGCATGCGCACTATATATTTGCATATAACCTATTTGATTCATTCATTTAAATTTTCTGCTTTATTTTGTTCTGTAATTGACTCGAACCATTTCCATTTCTTTATTATTATTCATTCGTGCAATACGTTCTAGCATTATGCAATAAATATTTTATTATTAGTAATGAGTGATCTCTATTTTTAAACCTTTTTATAATCATTGATATTATTCGTCATTCAGAATCAATAATTGCCTAATTATTGTTAAAGTTTAATTGCCATAATATTTATTTATTTATTTATATTTTCCTTAGTGTCCACATTTAGACTTGAACTACTATTTTCTTTGCTTCCGTGGACCGTCAAAATTAAATTACATGCAAAGAGTCAAAATTTTTTTTTTTGTTATCAGCAATTTTTTTACTTATCATGCATGAAATTCAGTGTACGTCTATTTGCAAATTATGTTCATTTTCTTCCAAATTTTATCAACCAGTGCTTGTGTAATTACTTTAAATGCCACAGTATTATTTCAACTTTATTTAAGTTATTTTTTTTCTGCTGTTAAATTACTTTTATTGTTTGAGATCATTTTTTGTGAATATGTAAATGTAATAATATGAAACAAATTTATTATTAGGTGTCCTGTGATTAAGATTGCAGAATATGTTTATTATGGGGTAAATTATGCCAAATGTCCTTCAACTATGTTTGTTTAACGATACTCTCCAACTTCACTTTGTAACACAAATGCCATCCATCTTTTAACTCGTTTTACCCTGTGAGCTCTTTACTTGCGATCGGTCGTCTCCCGATCGCGAAGCTGATGTGGCACTGACACGACATCTTTTCTCCTCTCCACATAAACCTGACAAAGATGTGGCAATATTAAAAAAATAAAAATAAAAATTAAAAAAATGCTTGCCCCTCATTCTGCGACCACCAAAGGCCATTGGAGGAGGGCGACCCTCCCTTCTCTATCGCGCGGCAGAAACGTGCCGAAGGTGGCCCTTCTCGCTAGAGCTCGCTCGCGGGGGGTGACACCTGCATGCGTCGCCGACATCGCACATAGGCAAAGGGAGGGGGTGGAAGAGTTCGCCCCCTCTGTTGGCATGCGTCGTCGACGCACGCACGCAGGCAGAGGCTCCTGCGAGCTCTGACGACGCACGCAGGGAAAAGGGCGAGGAGGGGGGGAGCTAAGAAGGGCTGGAGAAGGAGGGTCGCCCCCTTTCGGCGACCGCCAATGGTCGCATAAGGAGGGACGACTAGTGGCATTTTTTGGTTTTTAATTAATTTTTTAATATATATTGCCACACCATTGCCATGTTTATGTGGAGAGGAGGAAAGACATTGTGTCGGCGCCATGTCAGCTCCGTGACCGGGAGATGACCAATCACAGGTAAGGAGGGCACATGGTAAAATGAGTTAAAAGATGGAGGACATTCATATTAGTGAAGTTGGAGGGCATTTGACATAATTTACTCTTTTATTATGTGACACAAATTATCATCTTATTTTAAAATTTCGGTCAAAATTGCTTGTGTGCAAGTGGCAGTCAATTATTTTATTTACCATAATACTTATTTTGATAAACTTTACCTTCGCCCGTAAATCGATTGTGCTAGTTGAACATTTATTTATTTATTTATTTATTTTTGAAGTCAAGTCTAGTGGTTATTGTAAATATAACAATTTGACATCAAGTGGATTTTTTATTCTATATTACCTTTATTATTATTATTTGTATTGAATTTGTTATCAATTTTTACTAGTATTTTGTTTGTCGCCACTATGTAATTTTTTATTATTGTAGTTGTAATTAATCCTCTTACACTAAACTCTCACAATGATTGGGGTAAATTACACGAATTATTTTCCAACTTTGAGTCGATATCTAAATGGTTCCTCAACTTCAATTTGTAACTAGAACGTCTCTCACTTTGAATTTATTTCACAATTCATCCATTTGATCGATGATAGTAGATTTTTCAATTTCCTAGGCAACGTGATTGCCACAAAAGCTGATTCTCTTTCATCCATATCATAAAAGATAATATGATAATATAAATATATAATAAAATAATATTAAAAATAAAAATAAAAAATGAAAAGGGGCGGCGCCCCCCTTCTCCATTGGACATAGGGCGCCCGTCCCCCTTCGCAGGCTCGCGATTGGTGAAGCAGAAAAGGGAGGGTCGGCACCTCCCTTTCTCTCTCGCTGTAACACTTCAAAATTTCATCCCCAAATGTCAAGGACAATTAGGTCTTTCGGCTATATTAGTCCATTTATCATTACATAATCATAATGAAATATGATCTCAATTAATTACAATGAAAATATAAAATAATTAAATAAGATAAAAGAATTTTTCAATTAATGTAGAAGACTTCGCAAAAATATCAAAGTAGTGTTATAGAATTTAAAACATTACTAAAAGCAATTAAAACATCTTAAATTCATAGTCAAAATATCTCTTTAAAAACATAGTCAAAAGACTCTAAAACATAATGACTCTTAACATCGTAAACTATTGTGCAATCTTTCTCGTCATTAGTTGAGCCATCATCCATACTTTATTTATTTGCACGGATCTAAGGTACATTGTTTCCTAATTAGAGTATGTAAAGATCATGCAATGCGATGTCACGATCCTAAACTATGCATCATCATCTTCATATAAAAAGAATGAAATAATATGCATGTCATGTTCATCTACATGTCAATCATTAACATCAATCTATCATCACAATTATAGACAATAGCATGGGAGACATGCAATCTTAACATTATATATATAGTATGGACATTTATAACAATCATCAATTCAATCCATAGGCATACAATTGAAATACACTTACCATAACCATTGCCTCGATATCTTTTCCTTATGTTACTTTGTACCCCTTTCGAACTTCTACTTTCGTGGGACATCATTCCATTCGATCCATTGGTCCTTTTTAATGTTATACCTTTCGATAGTTGAGATTTATGTCGTTGCCCTCTCAATAGGCTAGTTAAGCCTTGGAGACATTAGAATGCACACACCGTTATCGATGTCTGTAACGATCATTCCAAAGAAAATTTGATAAAGGGTAATGGATGATCGACATGTAACATCATCCACAGTTGGGTTCATTATATTTTTCAATCAAGAATCATTTACATCGCTCAATATTTATAATTTACCCTAATTACATGGGAAACATGCATATACGTGTATCTAGATTCTTATACAATCAGTAAGCATCAATACATACTATTAATACTTTGAAAATAACATTTTATATAACATCTATGAACTTTGGTATCATTCACGGCCATGACAGAACCGTGAAAAATACCCTTCTATCACGGTCGTGCCAGGAGATAGTCACGGCCATGTCGGGCTTTTGTCATGGTCGTGACATTGACAAAAGTCCGATTTTGGACTTCCTTTAGCCCTTCTGTTGCGAGCGTGATGGGATGTGTCACGGTTGTGACAGAACTCTTGAGTTCCGCTGTCGAGCTTAATTTTACACATTTTTTAATCTAAATTTGAAGAAAATGATATACAACCTAATGAATTATTTCAAACATACAAAAAATATGTTAAAACATCCAAATTAGAGATCTAGGGTTCAACCCCCAATTTATGAAGAATATCAATCCAATCATGAAAAATCATTGAGAGAAGAAAAAGGAGTTTGGATCCCTTTTATATATCTTAATCTGATATCTTTGTCCTCTTTCTTCCTCTTTTTCTTTCTATTCTTTCTTCTCATTGTTCCTCTTTTTCTCCTTCCTCAAGTTTTAGCCATCAAGAGATGTGGAGAAAAAAGATAAACAAAGAGAACATGGGTATTTATATAGGGGAGATCATGAGGGTTTGACCAAAAGTTCAAATTGCCCTTGATAAAAATATAGGGTATTACATCATCCCCCTGTTAAAAGAAAATTCGTCCTCGAATTTTAAACTATAACATAAAACACTTATCAAATAATCTTGAAAATTGTTCTTTCATTTCTTCCTCTAGTTCTCATGTTGCTTCGGTTCCAAGTGTGGTGCTTCCATGCAATTTTCACCATTTTCACTACTTTGTTTCTAAGTCGATGCTCACCATATTCTAATAACTCTGTATGATACTCTTCATAAGTGAGTATTTTTTAATGGTTAGCTCTTTGATCATCACCACATGTGAGCTGTCATAATTGTACTTACGAAGCATTGACATATGGAACACATTGTGGATTCTGACATACGAAGGAGGCTAATTTGTAAGCTCATTCTCCTACATTCACCAGAATCTCAAATGGGTTGATATATCTAGGAGTTAGCTTGCCTTATCTACTAAATCTCATGACTCTATTGGTGGGTGATATCTTCAATAGCACGTGATCTCTAACTTAGTAGATTTGTTCTTTTCTTTTTTTGTCTGCATAACTTTTTTGGCGGCCCTGAGCTACTATCATTCTTTCTTTTATCAAATTTACCTTCTCAGCATACTTCTCTACTAGTTCTGATCCTAGTAATCTTTCTTCACCAACTGCACTTTTACATATGGGAGACTTGCAAGGTCTTCCATATAGTGTATCAAATAGAGTATCTTGATAGTGGAATGATAACTATTATTGTAGGCAAACTCAGCTAGAGTGAGATGGTCATCCCAGCTGTCTTGCCAATCTATTGCAGATGCTCTCAACATGTATTTCAAGGTTTAAATCATCTTTTCACTTTGCCATCACTTGAGGGTGAAATGTAATGTTGTAATGCAATCTTGTACCAAATGCATGCTGCAACCTTCTCCCAAACCTTGCAGTGAACCGAGGGTCCCTATCCAGTAGAATAGAAACAAGAATCCCATGTAATTGGATAATTTTATTCAAATTTACCTTCATCATACTTGCAGCTTACTGTCTCATATTGTTAAGTAAGAAGTGAGCTGACTTAGTCAATCTGTCATCTAATTTGGATAATTGTGCAAATAGTTATATTCAAAATACTACAGGTCGGTCAACCTATCGATCGAAGCAAAAAAGGCCAATCAAGACAATACCGGTCGACCGAGTAAGATATGTCGGTCGATTGATGTATACTGAGTCTGCTCCGGTTGATGTCGAGACGATACCGGTCGATGTATCGATTGACGGATCAAGTGTAGAAGCTGAAGAGAATGCACAAAGGTCACATAGATCGGTTGATCGATCCAGATTTGCGGTCGACCGACCTCCGAGTCAAATGAATAGTAACGGTCAATTTTGAAAGAGAATTTTGAAAAAGTCAACTTTATATTTCAATTGAATGCATTTTGAGATTTAATAAATTAAATAAAAAACTGAAAGGATTAATCTCTTTTGTTGATTTCAAAATAGGATTTAAAGTTTGAATTATTGGTTAAGTCAATTTGGGAATTTTACTTTTTTAATTCATCATCTTTTGTCTAAGAATTTATACATGAGTAGTGGTATTAATCAAGAGAAATTCTATTCATCAATTCTAGACTTTTAAGCTCCATTGATCATTTCCTTATATCGATATTATCTATCTTTCTTATTTTCATAAAACACAAAATTATTATCCTTTTCTCATTTTATAAGTAAGAGAAGGTATTAATTATTTCTCGTCCTCGTGGGAATGATACTTATACCCATCATTTTATTACTTAAACGATTAGTGCGCTTGTTAGTGTTTCTAAATACACATCACCTACTGTTCCACAATTCATATGGCCTGATTTTTACAGACTTTGCCAAACATTTATTTTGTATGTAATTTTCATACAATACTGCCACTCCTCAAAATCACTTAGGGAGATACGAGTGGGTCACATACACCTTATTGCATTCATCAATGTTTTATTCTTTTTTTCTGTCGCATCATTCTATTATGACATATATGGCATTATAATTTTCTTACTAATACTTTCTTGAATGCGATAATAATTAAATTCCCAAAGATATATTCCTTCCTATGTCTATCCTTAAATCTTTCAAATTTATTTTCCACTTCTATTTTATATTTCTTGAATGCCTCAAAAGCATATGACTTTTTTGGTCTAAGAGATAGACATAGGAGAACCTTGAAAGATTATTAATGAATATGATAAAACATTTCTTATTCTTGTGTGCCATTATACTAAGAGGATCACAAATATTAACTAATCTTAACAGTTCATTTAACCTTGTTGCCTCCCGAAAATGGCATTCGAGTCATTTTTCTGGTCAAACAAGAAATGTTCTTGCACTTAAAACTCTAGGAATTAAGTTCATTCTTATAATTTATTCCAATTTGTCTTTCCTAGAAATCTTAATCAGTCATGCCGAAGATAGTCATAATCAGAATATTCACACATACAAAATAATAAAAAATAACAAACCTCAAAATTAAATTTCAATCACAATAGGTAGGAAAAATAAATCACGTCCAAAAATAAGCCTCTTTACACTAAGGACTTTCTTATCCTTACCTATAGTTACCCTACCATTATAGAATCTAACCTCAACATATATGAAATTCCCACAAATAGTAGGAGCATATAGGACATCATTGAAGATTAAGATGCCAAGTACAACCTATAATTCCCCACACCGTCCACATTAAGGTAGGTGTTGTTATTAATCTATATTCTCTATTCCTCCTTCAATTTTCTAAAGTTAGTCATCTGTTCCTTGGTCTTGGCGATGTGGGGGGTTGCTCCTGTCTGTCATCCCATAGAATCAATAGTTGCAGCATTGCACTCCATGATGACAGTGAATTCGGGGTTCTTCCCTTTCTTATCCTGACATTGCCCTTTCTTATATCGTACGATGTTGGCCTCATATTCGTCTTCATTCAGTTCAACTTTCCGCACGTGTAACGAACTCCACATGATGGCTCTGCACGATGTCCTTTTGATTTTTTGTTTGGACCAATCTTCTTATATCGTACGATGTTGGCCTCATATTCGTCTTATTCAACTTCAAAGACTACATTCTTTCATTTCGCCAAGTCTTGTTGAATGACCAATTGTACTAGTAAGCCTGTGTTTAATACTTTAATTAAATTTCAAAATTGTTGCAATCATGTCAAAACTTAACTAAATCCTTAGTCATCTTGATTGTAATGAGGTGATTTGTCACATTTTTACTTTTGTTATCTTATAAGTGTTATATTCGTACAACAAAAAACTGAATGTCTTTATAATTATTCATACATCATGTGTTATCTTCTGTAATTCAAATACCTTTATCATGAAAGATCTTGCCCTCTTATTCTCTTTCTTTCCGGGAAGCACAAGACCATTTTTTTAAATAACCCCATTGAAGTTATTAAACAAAAAAAATTGCTGGGTGGGTGTCAAAACTCTTCAATGGGCATTTTCCTCGATGCCCCGACGGAAGTCTTTACATCAAATGTTGCAACGGATACACCCATTAGACACATTTCTTTAAAATATAAAAAATAGGACGTCTGCGACCGAACGCTCATGGCCAATCTTGCCGAGGAAGAGAGGGAGAGCAGGAGGAGGTCGTTGGTCGTAGGCCCATGGGGAATTGTTTGTCGCCGGATCCGACTGCCGATGACCCGATCGTCAGGGCCGATCGCCCAGCGGCGAAATCTTGTGGTAGAGGCCAGATCGGTGGCCAGGGGTCGGATCCGTCCGCCTCCGGCTCCAAGCGACCAGATCGGGCACCTGGCACCGGATTCGGCCACCAGGCTGCCCGAGCGACAACTCCAGCTTCAAAAATTCTAGGCCACATGGCGCCAGATTCCGTCGCCAGGCAGCCCGAGCGGCTGCCTCCGGTTCCAGGCTGTCGGATCATGCCGCCTGGCACCGGATACGATCACCAGGTAGCCCGAGTAGCCGCCGCTAACGGATTGGGCCGCCTGGCAGCCCGAGCGGCCACCTCCGGCTCTAGGCTGCCGGATCGGACCGTCTAGCATCAGATAAGGCCGCCAGACAGCCCGAGTGGCCGCCTCTGGCTCCAATCTGCTGGATCGGGCAGCCTGGTACTAGATCTCGCCACCAAGCAGCCCGAGCGGCCGCCTCTATTTCTAGGCTGTCGGATTAGGCCGCCTGACACCAGATACGGCCGCCTGCAGCTTGGGCTGACCATGTTGTTATAACCATGCAGCAACTATTAATACTGCCAAAACTTTATTTTTCTTGTAGTGATATAGCTAGGGATAGTTGAAGTCAATATTGTTAAAATCGGACCGGATCGGCTGGTTCAACCATAAACCGGATGGTGATCCGTTCCGATTAGGTATCAGAAACCATTTTAGTATTGAACCGAGCAAAATCAGTTGAACCGGCCAACCCGGTTCAATGCAGATTTAGGAAAGAAAAATTAAAAAAATGATAAAAATAGGAAAGTTAAATGAGAAAAAATGAAAGGAATATAAGGGAAGTTAAGAGGAGGGAATGTCATATATACAATTAAATGTGAATTGAAATAAAAAGGTAAGTATTTAAACTTGAATAATATTAGAATGAAAACTTGTCAAAAGGCATAAAATAAAGGAAATAAAAAGGAAAGTATTAAACAAAAAAAGAAATAAGAATAATTTAAGATAATTTTTATTAATATAACATCTATCATCATTAAATAATAGATATTAAAATATTATTAGTCTGTTATATTATCATTATAAAACTTTTAATTAATAAAAATTATGCTATATTAATTTTAATATTTTTAATAAGTTATTAGTACAATATTCATATCCTATATCATATAACTTATGCTATATTTTTATAATTATTATAAATAATATTATTTTAATAAAATTTTGTTCAATCCGATCGAACCCGAATGGACTGATCCAACGGTGACCTGGTGATGAGTCCGGTCCGATCGCCGGTCCGGTTTTGAAAATATTGAAAAATTCACAGTTTGTTTTGAGCTTGAGCCTAAATAGTGGTTAAAATTAAACCAATTGTCACGAAATAAACATTTGTCACATTTTAATTAGTACAAAAGCAAGACATGCTGATCATTGACTTAATTATCTTTGATAATTCCACATTTTTTTCATTTAAATCGATGCGCCTCTAACTCTATACAATTACGTAAGCCTTGACGTAAGCTATTCTCGTTCTATAAATTGAAGGTTCTGCATGACAAGGTCGATCTATGATTTTCCAGCTCCATTAGAAGTCATTGAGAATGCTATTTCAGTGTATTGCCATGGATGATTTCCAGGAGCTCTTGCCATGGGTTCCGCAGATGCACCCAGCACCTACGCTGCCAACTCCAACCTCCAAGTCTATCTCTCTCCATCCACCAACTTTAATCTCTCCGACTAGTTCTGGTAAAATTTTCTTTTCTTTCATGCATTATTATTATATGTCCATTGCAGCGGAACGCAATAGCCAACGCCAAGCCTGTGGTGGAGGATTCAGTGCAGGAGATCTGTTCCACCGTGCTACCTGCGGGGCAGCGGCTGGTGGTTGCAGACTTGGGCTGTTCGTACGGGCCGAATGCCTTCTCCCTGATATCAGAGGTCATGGACGTTGTCGCCGAGAGCTGCCGAAAGCTGTACTCCGGCACCCTGCCGAAAGCTGTACACGGGTCCAGTTCTTCTTGAACGACTTCAACGACGTTTTCCGGTCGCTGGCGCCCTACAAGAAGAAGTTCAAGCAAGTCAAAGGAGGAGGAACTGACAGGGAGGTTCTATGTTGTAGGTCCTGGCAACTTCTACGGGAGGCTGTTCTCGAGCAGGACCGTTCAATTGTTCCACTCCTCGTGCTCCCTTCGTTGGCTCAGCCAGGTTTTTATCTTCCTTAATTCTTTTATTCCTTGAATAGTAGTTAACATATTAAAACCCATCAGAGATTTAGCATCTAGCTTATCTCTACATGCACAATTAATATGTACATATGATAGATAACAAAAAATATAAAAAATATCTACCTCCTTACCACTCTAGACCTTGTTCTCCAATGGTACAGATAGTTCGCGGTTGATCGAGTATGTCGCCGTGTTCACTGCATCTGTCCAAAATGACTTCAGTAGATCTGAATTGATCCTCATGCTCCAGGCACGCTTATTAAGCTCTATTCATCCGTTCGGCAACTTCGCTCTGTTGTAGCGTCCTTAGAACTGTCATATTCATCCTAATTCCATGTTCGCCGCAGAACTCCTTGAACTCATTGTTCACATACTCACGGCTATTATCAGACTGCAAATACCTGATCTTGACGCTAGTTTCATTCTCTACATGTGTCTTCCATTTCTTGAAAGTAGAGAATACATCAGATTTATTTTTTAAAAAATAAACCCATACCTTCCTAGAGTAATCATCGATGAATGTCACATAACCAAGGAATGAAATTGGAGATGGCTCCTACACATCCGTGTATACAAGCTCCAACTTGCTACTCTTCGACATCCTTGGTACTTTACTAAAAGTGATTTTTTCTGCTTTCTCAGCACACAACCTTCACAAAGTCCATCATCAACTGATTTCAGACTTGATAATCAACCCATCTTGTGTAAAACCTTCATCTCCTTTTCACTCTTATGCCCAACTCTACAATGTCAGACTTCAAACATATCATCCGAATCAACATTTGTAATAATTCTTATGTTTGATGACCTGTACAATGTATCCAGCTTGCTACCCCGTGTGATCACCATGACTCCTTAGGTGACCTTTCAAGTGTTACTTACAAATACCGTAGTGTAATTCTCTAACTCAAATTGTCCAATCGAAATAAGATTTCTCTTCAATCCCGATATATATCGAACATCTTTCAGCTTCCAAATTGTCCCATTATCAATGATAATCTTCACGTTCCCCTCCCCCACAACATCCAAGACTTTATCATCTGCCCGATAAAGCTTGTCAAAGTTACGATAGTATAATCTTCCATACACTCTCTTTGTGATGTAGAATGGTATGAATCTTTAGAATCCAGAATTTTGCCGGATTGTCAATACTCAAAACTAATACATTTGAGACTCTTCTATAGCAGCATTCACCTTCTTAGGTGCTCTGTAATTCTTCTTCAGGTGACCTTTCTTTTTGCAATTTCAGCATTCGAATTCACCAGATCTCGATTGACTTCGTGGCCTTTGATTTTCTTTGGTTCTGTCCTCGCTGTTGCATTTTTTCCCTGCCTTTGCACTCAACATCGAGCTTGAGGCTTCTCCTTTTTCTCTCATGCAAACGCCTTCGCTCAAAATAAGATCTTAAATATCATCGACCTTTAACTTTGTTGAATCGGATGAATTATTGACCGTCGTCACAATTGCACCTCAGCTTTCTGGCAAAAGGGACAACAAGATCAAAGCCCTCATTTCATCATCAAAAGTGAGACACTGAATTCAACTATATAATGATAATGTTGAATTTGTAGATGTGGTCCGCGACTGAAGCTTATTAGGACATCTTCAGGTTGAACAACATTCTCATCAAATACATCTTATTTGATGAAGACGACTTCTCGTACATGTTTGATAATGCCTTCATCAAACTCGTTGTAGACTTCTCATTCACGATGTTAAAGGCTACATTCCGTGTCAATGTCATCCTAATAATACCAAGCGTCTGCCGGTCGAGGAGTGCACAGTCCAAGTCGCTCATCGCCTCCAGCTTTTCCTTAGAGACATGCTCGTGCAATTTGTTCTGATACATATAGTCCTCGATCTGCATCTTTCATAAGCCAAAATCTCTACCATTGAACTTCTCGATCTTGACCTTCTCATCGTCTATCGCCATCGCTCCCATTGCCCATGAACTCCGCGCCGAAGCTCTGATACCAGTTGTTGCGAAATATCGATATCTAGAAGAAATCGATGAACAACTGGTGGAAGAATAACAAGAAATCATACATAGAGAAAGACACAAAGATTTTACATGGTTAAAAAATTATCTCATATGTCCATGCGTCGTTTTATAGAGTTTCACTCTATTCAGATGTCTCAACTTTTTCAATTACAAATATTGCTCACCCATCCATCAATATATGGTGGGTGCATATTCGCCACCAAATATGAACCTTGAGTAACAATATGGCATAACTGAATATCTATCCCGATTCTCTATAATTCTATATTTAACAAATAAGGTAATTATAATAATCACTCAATCTCTCCAGGTTATGATTACAAGGAAGTTACAATTTCTCAGATTCTCTCTACCATAATTAACAACAAATTAGTTAGGCCCCAAATCAAACTCCACTTAACTAACTCCAATAGATAAAAAATTTATATCAGGTCATTTATTTATTTTGGGTGGTGCAACTACTTCTCGGGATAGTAAGAAACAAGGATGTGTGATGATATACATGCAAGAAGTTTAATATATTGTTTGTTGTATGGATGTCACTCATGCGATATAGATAAAGCATTTTCTTATGGAACTTGAGAAAATTTTATCAAGTGGATCACTGATAATGTATTGTGATAATCGGGCAACAATAAGTTTGATACATAGTGGAGCACATAGTTTCAAAGGAAAATATATTGAGATCGAATATTAATATAATAAAAAAATGATTGTAGCTTATATATCTGCTATTGACATTGTTGACTGATTCTCTTATCAAGAGAATTGCAGTAAAATATTTATTAAATATGTTAATTTAAGGAGTTTTAAGAATATTTGAATCGAAATTTCATGAATAATAAACTTCAAGACATATGTTCATTTTTTATACTCTACACATAGTGAGAGTATTGAAGTTGCAAATTGTACTATACGAATAGTGAGAGTGTGAGAATTACATTATTTGTTCGATCAAGTGGAAGATGTTATATGAAATGATGAAATGATCATATAGATCACTTGAATGGTTATCAAAACAATCGTCGGCGAAGGAGCACGACCCTTTCCAAAAATGATATGACTGATGGGGTACGGTGCAATTGTCTATATATATATATGAAAGAATACTCCGTCAAGGGAGTCCTCCTTAATCGTCAGTTGCACTCTTACATAATTTTCCTTTTCAAATTCTTTATTTTTGGGTTTAAATAAATACAAAATTATTTTACAATTTGTTGAAAATTTAGGGTGACACGCAAATGGCAATGAATCAATTGCTATTAACATGTGATGTTGCAGATAGACTCGAGGCACACACTCTAAATAAGTTAAAAAGGTCATAATCTTCTATTTGAAATTGCCGGCAGATAATGACAAGTTGTCATCCTTATGAAATAAGAGACACGTGCATTGATGGAGGATTAAAGACAGAGACATGTGTGGGGGATGTTTTTTCTTAATTGTAATATATAATAAATCTCCATCAGTGTTCTGTGGATCCATGGTCAGATTAATTTACATGTTTCATAAGTCAATTCACTAAGATTGAACTGTCAACACAATAAAAAAAACACCTAAAACAAATGAAAGGACCTGTTTTTCTCTTTCCCCTTCACGTCGTTTTATCATTGCTCTGAGGCCACATTATTCCGGTAATCAGAGGTAACTAATATATTTTATCATAATAGATGATAGAGGACCCTTTTTATAATTCAAAATTTCTATATCATGGGAGGAATCTTTTTACAATTTAAGATAGCCAACTTAGAGTGTTTTATGTATATATATATATATATATATATATATATATATATAAATGTATATGTAGAACATTTGACATAAAAAAATATAGAGCACTAATTTTACTTATTAAATTAATAAAAGAATTACATATTAATTTAAAGTATATATTAAATAGTAAAAATAATTAAAATTAAGATGGTCATAATCAAGTCATGTTAATAAATATTATTATTCAACGGAATTATTTAGCCTTAGATGATATATTTTTATTATCAAATTACCCAAATAAATATATATGATTTCATTTAAGAAATATATAATTAATTTAATTATACATTATAATTATTAAATTAACTAGATAATAAAAAATGAGCGTTACATCTATGCTCTTCATATTCACTTAATTATATATATATGCACACACTAATCAAGAAGTAAAAAGTCCAGAATATGTTTTTATATCATGGATTTAACATCGTAATTAAATAATGAAAGTGTTTCAAAATATTTCTCGTGTGTGAAATTAGATTAGTAAATATTAGAATTCATAAAACTTACTTCATCATTTTTTATATCTTTCTATAAAGAAACATTACAATTAGATTTTATTATTTTAAAAATGAATAAGTAAAAAACAAAAAAAAAACACGAGAATACGTAATTTGAATAATATGATAAAAATACTGAATACTGAATGTTGATAAAAAATTATAAAATAATAATTAACTTGTAAAATAATCAGTAGTCTTATTATTATTTCATTCTGTCGCATATAGATCATATTTTTTATATATGTTAGGATTCAATGTGATTTATGTAGGATATATTTTTTAATGCTATGACCAACCCCTAGTTACAAGAATTGAATAATAAATTCAATGATGACGCTCTAGAATAATTTACTCAGTTCAACTTTTGATTCAAAATACGATGCAATAATCATTTCGAATTGATACTATTTTTCAATTAGTACATAAGTTTTATATTAAAGATTTTTTAGAACATAAGATGACACAAATGAGGATACAAATTTTATGTCTTTTTGTTTTGAAGAATTATCGACTATATATGATCTTGGTCAATGATTGATGAAAGTAGTGAAATGATAAATTTATCCTCTTGAGTGATTTTTATACTAACTTCCTTTGGTTCATAGCTACTCCAGAATGATTCTTCTCAGCAAAGAAAATAATAAAACATAAACTTTCCAAGATTGAAGATGAATTTCATTTTGATTATTTATTGGTTTATATTGGAAAGAAATTATATAAAAGTTTAGGATGATATTTGTGATTTAAAAGATCACCAATATATTTTGGCAATAAAATTGTATCATGGCATTCTAGTATTATGAATAAATAATTTTATTTGATAACTAATAATATGTTCTTGACCGTCAAGTGTGTTGGGAACATAAATCTTCGTTTGTCTCGCCTGTCATAATTAGGCATACCAGATAAATTGAGTGATAATGAATTTGAATATTTATCTAAACACTTTGTATACCGTGATGGTAATCCGAAAAAAAAAACAACCTTGACAAATAAAGAAATTTATGAGTGATCAAGAAGCATTGTTCCTTTTCATGATCACCACATAAAAAAGGAACTTGACTTCTTTCCCTTTCTCGTACTCCCTTGTCAAAATGCTTGCTAAGCCTTGTGAATATTTCATCAGCTATTTTCTCATCTCGATTGTGGCTCGCCAGCCGTGTTCCCACCGTGGATCTCAACACTTTGGCAAGACCATGCCCATTCATGCATTCACTTGGACATCCGCATGCTGCATCATCATCATTATTGATGACACCGTCGCCATCTAACTCCATCACACACTCTTTAGAAATTTGAAATGCACCTTGACCATTAACCACACTTTGTACTTCCTCCACACATGGAATGTAAATTGGTAGGTTGAAAGAATCAATATCAGCTTCGTTTATCATCCCCTGCAATTTCATGATATCATTAGTATATAAGCAAGAGAAAGCAAGTTTATTGACAAGGATTCTTATACTTTTGGAAATTATAGTTGTTATTTGTTTTACGAAAAAAACATTTGTTATTTATGTATTAGTCCATATTTGCAATTTCCATTTATTGCGTGAGTTTTTTACTTAGCCATTAACCATAATCTCTTCCTAATTAATCTAATCCTCACCCTATACCACTTGACCCAATCTTCTTTGTGCCTCTTTTTTTAAGGTCGAGACCCATCAGACTATTAGAATCCGACTAATCCAATGTTCAGGTGAGAGAAAACCCTAGTCAAAGTGATAGACTATGAGAATCTAACCTTAGCCAACTGACCATCTCAAAGAGTTTTTTGGGACCTAAAGCAAAATTATATTAATTTTAAAATATTTCATGATGATATACAATAAAATGGTAGGGTGTTAAAGATAATGATAAAATTTATTATAAAAAATAATGATCAATATATTTGGTATGAATTTTTTTATGCACTTTTACCATTAATTGACTAATAATAATATACTATTGATATTAACTATTAAAAATTAAGAGGCTTTAGAATGGTAGGCTCCAAACATAAACCTTTGCTTTAGTGGCCTAACTTTGAGGCGACACTGAATTTCAGAACACAACCTTAATCCTTTGGTTTATTTGTCCATATTCTAACATTCGACATATGAAATCTAACATTACGTTACCTCGTCTGCCATGGACCCGAGTGCCTCCGAGGTGAGCTGACCTAGGAAAACATATGGTCCAGTGTGGGGATGTGGAGAGGTCCTTACGAAAAGTGTCAAAACCATGAGGCCTTCATCTTGGATTTCTTCGGAACGGCATCGAAGGAACATGGTGAAATCATTCTGAAACTATCGCAGGTACGCCACGTCGACGCAGGGAGGGTTCATCTCGCTCATGTAGACGTTGCCCTTGTTCAACTCGTTGTCGTGCTCATCCTTCAATCCTTCGGGAAACTAATCATGCATGCATGCATCAATTTGCTGTTAAGAAACAACTCCGATGTCTCGCCGGATTCTCACCGGAGGAGAAGAGGAGAGAGGTGCAGGAGAGAGCGTGAAGTTGCAGAGGAATGAAGAGGAAGAAAAGAAAAAAAATCTATTCAAAAGTAAAAGGTGGATTACAACTACATAGCATTACAGCGTAAGGAATCCCCTATTTATACTACTGAGAAACTGATATCAACTAAATCTGATATTAACTACTGTTACAAACTCAAGAAGAAAACGGTAGCTCTGCAACTCATAATACTCTGCAAGTTGCTGCTACTACAGTCTTCTGCCGCACACTGTAGAAGTCGCCTATGTCGATGTCGTAACTTCCAACACACCCCCGCAAGTTGATGCCGGGAAGACATTGTACGGCGGCAACTTGAACTTATCATCGGCGACAGGAAACATCGGCAGCCACTGTAAAGAAGATATTCGAGCAATTCATCAAATAGTTGGAAGGGTATAAGCCTGGCAAGCAGATTGTGCTGCGTTCTTCTTGGTCGATGCCCCTCTTGTGGCCGCAGTAGAACAAGTTGGAGAATACAGATGCCATGATGTACGTCGAACACTTGATGGACGGAATTGCGATCCATCGCCGGATGACGACCTCAGGAACACTAAAATTGCGATCCATCGCCGAGAAAAATAAAACCGACGACATGAGGAACGCTTCAAACGTGATCCATCGCCAAATGTCGACGACCTGAGGAACGCCTTAAACCAAACTTCCATCGAATGCATCGACGATGAACATCATAATCTCGACACCGTAGTAGAAAACACAAATGCCAAGATTAGGACACAGATCGCTGGAGAAGTAGAACAATCGGAAGCCGACGAAGAAATCGAGCATCCAGAGTGAAGAAAACCATAGTAGAAAACGTAGAGGAGAAACATAACAAAAAGAAAGGATGATCGGGGATGAGGAAGACAACAAGAAACAAGAAGATCATAGAGAACGAAGTGGAGACAATACAAACCGAGAAGAAGTTGAAGTAGATGTGAAATGCGGCAGCTGTGGACGAGCAGAGCCGATAATTGCCGGAGAAGAAGAACAAGGAAGAAGACTCGGCAACCAAGATCCATGCCTTTGATCTGTCGAAAATGATGCCAAAAACACAACAAGCTAAAGTTCAATAAAGAAGATGCATATGCGGAACGGAGAAGAAACCAAACTCTGATGTGCAGTTGGAAATGAAAAAAAACAAAAACAAAGTGGAAATGATCGGAGAGAATGAAAGAGGTGAAGAAAGCAACGATAAACTATGAAGAAGAACAGAAAACGGAGACAGATAGTGTAGGAAACAAGAATCAAAGAATGAAGAAAGGAGAATCCAAGATCTGACAAACCGATCACCGACAAAGAAGAAGAACATCCAATCTAACTCAAATCTTGGCGTAACCTGGGCTTACCGATGCCATTGTTGACGACGATGAAGAAACTACTTCCGGCAACTACGACAATAGAGCGGGCAGAAACATCGAAGAGCTCACAAGGAATGTTGAGATTGTGGTGGCTCTGATACCATGTCAAGAAATGGAGAGCTCCACTCCGACGGATGTGTGCCGGAAGAGAGGAGGTGAAAACATAGAAAAAGAAACAATGGAAAACAAGGATGATGCGAAAGCTTAAGGAAGAAGAAGATGGAAATAATATTCTATTCGTCCAATCATGATTACAGCTTGATGGTATGGTTTCTATTTATACTAAAGCAACCGACATATGAAAGATATAAATCGGTGTTACAAAATAGCTACTTGCTACAAATCAAAAATAAAGAAATTCTGCACTGTCGGAAATGAGACGACGTCAACTTGAAGCATCAAGCACAGCAGGAGTGAAACAATTCATTGAGCATCTTCTGGATATGTCAATGATGTCGGTGGAGAAGATAAATTCACCAAACAAGCTATGCTAGCTGTGCTATGGCAATTAACTATGCAAACAATCGAGATCCTGTAGTTGTAATGTATGAACACATACTTCCATAGACGCCCTAAACGTTGTAGGTATAGGCGCTGGCAAGAAGAGGCAAGAAGAGAGGTTGCAGATCTTACAGAAACATTTTCTCGAACACCTTGATAGCATGTTTAGACTTGGTTAGTAGTATATCAGAGACCAGAATGATAAATCACAATCACATGTGTCAGTCATCCACTGGAATGCCATTTGATTGAATTCTACAAGAAAGTAAAGAAGACGTGCGGCAACTCTATCACTTGCAAATAGCCGAGAAGTATGTGTCAAGAGAGACAACCAACAACGGTCGATGTTGAAGAAGAATTAAAGGTTGCAGACAACGATCCATCCAGGCCATGAACGACAAACACCAAATGTAGAATCTGCCTGCCACTTCTGAGACGTCCTTGAGCTACCGTTTTAACACGTCCTTGAGCTGCCGGAACAACCACAAGATGTTTTGCTGCCGGAGTATATGCAAGACCACCGAAAGCAGACTAACTATTGACAATTTCTTGACATCTGTAAAGAAGAAACTCAACTGGTAGTTGGCAATAATTGCAGACGTCGCAGAGAAAGGTGTGCTGGCGCGCGACTGAACTGAAGACGCCGATGAAAAACTGGACGGAGATTACTTCGCTGGTCAGATATGAAGAAATACGTAAAAGACGACCACCACTGGAACTTGTTGCTGTACACAAAGAAATAGAACAGTTTCACATGCGCCCCCTCACTTGGATGCACCGAACAGCTGCTGAAAAATTAGCTCGTCATCGGCAGAATAATTCTTTGAACTCATTACTGGAACTTGTCACTGACGGACAGAGGAAAGAAAGTCGCATAAACACCTAAACAAAGGAAAGTTGCACAAGCATCCTGGCAGCTTAGCTGCAAGTCGCGGTCGGAGACAGAGCTGCAGATGCCGTGACTTGCAAAGAGTCTGCCGGAAGAATGCCATGCTATGCTGCTACACTAGGGAAGAATACAATATGTCCAACCATGGAGACAATACATCAAACATCTGGAGAGCGTTCGATAGGACAAAGCAACTTGAAGAAATGATGAGAGAATGAGATGAATATCGAGATGCCAACTCGAACTCGGCCTTCACGATCCACCTCGGACTACGATGAACAAGGTTAAGCATAGGGAACTTCCGAAGACAAACTGCTATGTAGAATGTCTACAGAGAAAGAAGGATGAGGAGGTGTCGATAACGACGACTTAAATTTATGAACGCCGATAATGGATGTCGGTAAGATATCAGAGGTTAAGCTCCGGGGAAGGTGACAAGAAGAAGAAATGAGAAGAAAATGGATGAAGAAAATCAAGAAAGTTAAGAAGGAAGGAGGATGAATAGCGACAATGCGGCGAAGAAGGAAGCATCAGCAACCAAAGAAGCCTGATAGAGACAAGAATGACAAATCTAAGAACACTCGAACGTCGATAATGATGCCGACCATAATGGAGACAAAGCTCCGATGAAGAAACCAAGCACCGATAATGGTCGCCAAAAAAGCACGGAGGTTAAGCTCCGGAAATAATTGTCGAACATCAAGAATGGACGTCGACCAAGAACAGCGTCGACAAGGACGTGAATAAACGGAGAACAATCTCCAATCGTTTGCCATCGAAAGCATTTTTCGGCGAACCAAGTCATCAACATCAATGGAGGTTAAGCTCCAATCAAAGACATCCGACAAAAATGTTGGTAAAACGCCGATAATGGCAATGAGGGAGACAAAGCTCCAAATTGGCAAACGTAGCCGAGCAACTAGAGACAAGACTCCGAACTAGAAATCCGACGAATGTCAACGAAGAATCAGTGGTTGCCACCATGAAATAGGAGATGAAACTCCTCTGAATTCAAGCTCTGATGCTCTGGAAAAATGGTGACAATGCCTAAAGAGAACTGACAACGAGCAAGTAACATGGAGAGGGAAACAGAGAAAGCGAGGCAAGAGACGCGGAGAGGAAACAAAAGTCTAGATCTCGTCGGTCAAGAAGAATCGGATAAATAAGAGAAGATTGATCATTGATGAAGAAAAAAATAGAAACAAGGATGAAAGATCTCGATCCTGAGCTTACAGGTGCCATCTAAGTCGGTAGAGCTTCACTGATGATGATATCAACTGATATCAACTGATACATAACATTACAGCGTAAGGAACCCCCTATTTATACTACTGAGAAACTGATATCAACTAAAATTGATATTAACTACTGTTACAAACTCAAGAAGAAAACGATAGCTCTGCAACTCATAATACTCTGCATACTACAGTCTTCTGTCGCACGGTAGAAGTCGCCGATGTCGATGTCGTGACTTCCAACATTTGCAACCAGAAAAGATACGTTCGAGTTCAT
This sequence comes from Pontederia crassipes, assembly GCA_030549335.1. Classification (NCBI taxonomy): domain Eukaryota; kingdom Viridiplantae; phylum Streptophyta; class Magnoliopsida; order Commelinales; family Pontederiaceae; genus Pontederia; species Pontederia crassipes. The sequence goes on along the minus strand of CM060197.1, from coordinate 35,738,128 downwards.
CACTATTCAAGGAAAAAAATTAAGATAAAAACCTGGCTGAGCTACTGGCACGAGGAATGGAACAAGTGAACGGTCCTGCTCGGGAGCAGCCTCCCGTAGAAGTTGCCAGGGACTCCTGCAACGTAGAACCTCCCGGTCAGCTCCTCACCTGTCTTCCTTTAACTTCTTCTTGTAGGGCGCCAGGGATCGGAAGACGTCGTTGAAGTCGTTCGTGGGCAGGTCGTTCAGGAAGAACTGGACCTCGCGCAATGCGCCACGGTGCAGCTTGTGGCAGCTCTCGGCGACGGCGTCCATGACCTCTGATATCAGGGAGAAGGCATTCGGTCCGTACGAGCAGCCCAAGTCTTCGACCACCACACGTAGCACGGTAGTCTCCTGCACCGAATCCTCCACCACAGGCTTGGCGTTGGCGATTGCGTTCCGCTGCAATTGACATATAATGATGCATATGAAAGGAAAAGAAATACCAGAACTAGTCGGAGATTAAAGTTGGTGGATGGAGAGAGAGAGAGACTTAAGTTGGCAGGGTAGCTGGTGGGTGCATCTGCGGAACCCATGCGCAGGACCTCCTGCAAATCATCCATGGAAACAAACTGAAATCGCACTCTCAATGACTTCTAATGGAATTGGAAAATCACAGGGTCAACCTGGCATGCAGAACCTTCAAATTTATAGTTAACGAGAATAGCTTGCATCAGGGCTTACGTAATTGTATAGAATTAGAGGCGCATTGATTTAATTCGATATATATCTTGCGTTTGTAGTAATTAAAATGTTATAGAGTAAATTGTAAAAGGAGATTCAGGTACGAGGTAACTGAACCATGAAGCTTTGAAAGTGGTATAGACAAATGTCTATTCCGTGACTATGAACTTGACCATGACACTTGAAGATGTGGGAGGAGATGTACAATTGGAATTGGTTGAATTTTAAACATCATTTGGCTCAAGCTCAAAACAAACAACGTGGATGTTTATCGACTTCAATTATCCCTAACTACAGGGGTGGACCCAGAGTAAAACTTAAGAGGGGGCCAAGAATGGAACCCAAGGAAGAGACGTTACATTCTCAAGTAAAACTTACGTTCTCTCCCTTCCTCATCATTTCCACACGTCCAGCAGCAAAGAAAGAAATCATTTTTTTGCTACAGTAAACTTACTCTTACTCCCTTAACACACTCTCATTCCATTCTCTCTCCTTCTCTCACATGTTACCTCACTCTAGCACTCTTCTTAGCTCGTGAACAGCAGCTATAAGGAGGGAGAAAAGGTTGTTGGAGCTAGAGAAAGAAAGAAAGAAAGAAAAGAAAGAAGCTAGGTTTAAGAATTCTTAATCAAAATATGTTTGAGAGGATTCAAACCTCTTAAAATCCTCCCTAATGTTGTTTAAATGTATGGATTAAGAAATGAAGAAGAAACTCTTTGTTATTAAACATAAGGGTTAAGGAATGTGCATTAGGGATTCATGTTCTTCATGTTTATCATGACTACTGTTCTATTTCTAAGCATGTTTAGATATAGAATGTCTATTGCTTCTTATGTTAGCTAAAAAAGGAATTAGTTCATGCTCTTGTACCTTCATGATTGTAATTTGCATGTTTGATGTCCTCATATGGATACACCATTTGTCTTTGTTAGAATGCTAAGAATGTTTCATATGATGTTTGAAAAACCATTATGTACCCCACATGTCAAGATATGCATGATTAAGAAGAAAAGATGTAAAATCGTGTGTCTGTCGTCCCAAAATGGACGATCGATACATTATCGATTGACCGTTCTGAAGACAAAATGGCCTCGAACTCTGTCTAACGGTCGACCGATACTTAACGGTCGTCTGGTTTGGAAGAGATGTTACATTCTGTGATTAACGGTCGACCAAATATTTAATTTTGGTCGTCCGAAAGTCAAGTAACGGTCGATCGATACACCAGCGGACGTCCGATTTGAGTAGTCGTTGCTCACTGTGATTAGGGGTCGTCTGAAAGACCTACAACGATTGACCGATATTTCAACGGTCGTCCGATTGAGAGAGAAGTTGCTCTCTGTGATTAGCAGTCGACCAAATGCCCAGTTTCGATCGTCTGAAAAGACCATGGTCGATCGATAATCCTACCGATCGTTCGATATCCAGTCTAGCAGTCGATCGAAAGTGAAAACGGTCGTCCGTTCTGGGCTGTTGATTGGTTATGATTAAACGTCCACATTTAGCATGATTTGAAGTATGTATAACCTTAAATAGGGTTAAAACATGCAACATGTAATGAATGGTTGTATGTAAGTAAAAGATGGATTGGCATGATGATATCTTGTTGTAATCGTGAAGGGAAATAAAGTCTTTACATGCTAGCATATATGTCGTATTCCCGGAGAAGAATACTTCCAAATGGGGACAATCATCTCGGCTTAACTAGCCAAGGTCCCGCGAATCAATATGATCTTCCCAATCATAAAGAAAATGAGTTATCTTAATCAAGATAGAAGTTGAAAAGATGATGTAAAGTGGAAAGTAAAGTCTTGCACTTATGTAAAGTCTTACATGGGCGTAAGCATGACTTTGGACATAAAGATGAAGATGATGATGAAAGCACAAATAGGTTGCTAATGTATGTCCTCTTGTCATAAGATGTTATGTAAGAAGATGTTAAAGTAAAGCAAGATAAATGATGATATGCTTTAGCATAATGATAATTTATGATATGCTTTGACATAAAGATTCGAATGTTATATGCTTATCTTATCTTGTCATGATGATATGTTCATATGCTATATAGCATGCATATGATTTATGTTCCATGATGATGATATGCATATGCCATGACATGTAGAGATTATGTCATAAGATCATAGCATGCACGAACATCAGCATACTCTAACGGGAGAAATTTCCTGCACCCTATAGATCCGTGCAGGTATAGACGAGGCATAGGTTCGGCGGCAAGGGCCTCATGACGGAGACATTGCATGTGAGTTGGTCGGGCTACGGCCCAAGTTATCTTACTTATATTTTTCACGATGAACCTCTTATATGTATGACCTATGGACCTTTGAGTTAGTTTTATTTGAACTCATTTATGTATTACGAACCCTATGTTGGGTTTGATGTTAGAGCCTATGTGGCCCATGGTTTAGCATTGTTATCTTGGGATTTTATTTAATTATGAAGTCTTCCACTGTTTTACGATATTAATTGCTTATATTATTATTATGATGTTTCCACTGCAAGATTTTTATGTATATATGTCATGGTAAAGTGACGTCGCATATGGTTCGACATCTAAATTGGGGTCGAATTTTGGGGACGTTACAATATTGCCATGTTGACAATATATTTAGGAATTTGAAGCAAACTTCGTCATCCAACTATTTCTCATGCAAATTCTTTAATGGACGCTTTGTCAGATCATATGCAAGTTATATTCTCTCTGACACAATTCTAGACACAATATTTATTTTTCTAACACAACTTTGGACGGATGTTATCTTCTTGTCCGACGCAAATTCTGTCACAATATTCAATTTGCATCGGCACATTCTGATGCCAATTCCATCACAATAGATAAAACATTTTTTTTGAAGAAAATATATACTTTTATAGCATTATAATTCTAAAATAAGTTTCAAAATATAAATCATGTTAAAAAAATACTCATCAACTTTATACAAACTAAAAGTATCTATCATTAAGCAAAAAGTCTAATCTCCACGTACAACTTATACAACTAAAAGTGGCATGCCAAATTAGTCATCATTCATTAGAAAAAGAGAGCTCACATATGGTTGAGAGAGATTAATATGTCATCTATTAAAAAAGAGATATTAGATGACTAAAAAATTAAACATAAAAAAGAACACAATAAATATAATTACTTCATGCCCCAAAAGAATGCAATATACCATGAAGTTTCTATGTATTTGTGACTTACATTGGTAAACTAGCCATGAAGTTTCTATAGCATATAAAATTTCTAAACATTGGATGCAAATCGGATGCTAATGATGTTGCTATGTTTATTGAATTGTGAATGTAGATGCCACCAAGATGAGCAATTGTTAATGAGGAGCATGAAGGGAATGTCTTTCTTGATGGATTAATCCGGGTGGCGCAAAATGCCCAAAGGAGTAATGAACCAGATTACTCCATTGAGAGGTTCCTACGGCTCCAACCTCCAAAGTTTGATGGAGAAGGCGAGCCTGAGTTGGCTGAATCATGGGTTGAGGAGATAGGGGATATGCTTAAAGTCATGGGATGTCCCGAAGACCTCAAGGTGATGTATGTTACGCATCCGCCTTTGTGGACAAGCTAAGGCATGGTGCAAAGCACTCTTGAAGACTACCTTCGAGAGGGAGGAAGAGGTTGATTGGGAGAGTTTCATGGAGGCATTTGATGCTCCCTTCTTTCCCGATCATGTTAATAAAAAGAAGAGGGACGAATTTTTAAATCTCGTCCAAGGCAACATGACTGTTGACCTATACTTGAACACCTTCCTAAGGCTGAAAAAGTATGGGGAACTAAACTCAACGAAAATGAGCTGAGAAAGACCAAAAGGTTCATTAATGGTATGATTCTCGGGTTGCAACCTTGGGTGAGGAGTGGTCGTTGTACCACCATGAAAGATGCGGTAGAACTTGCCGCTGAACATGAAGGAAAATATAAAGAAAGGATGAGTGCTAAAGGGAAAGTAATCAAGAAGCACGAAGGAAACGCCCAAAGGAAGAGCTCAAGGAAGGCACCATATCATTCTCCAAAGAAGGGGGAGCAAGGAAGAAGTGCATGTGATCATTGCGGTAGATATCATCTGATGCGTGTAGAATTGATAGCAAACGTTAGCAAGTGCACTAGTCGCTCAAGTAATAAAGTGAATGAGTAGAGTTATCGTTCCCACGAGGACGGCTAATAACTTATATTTTATTTTAACTTTGTTTATTGAGAAATTAAGAAAATATATGATTTTCAGAGGTGAATAAAAAGAAAATAATAAAATAAAAGAAATGATCACCTGAAGAAATAATTATTTGATGATTAAGGCATCTAATTACCACCACTCGAATGCAATGAATTTTCTCAACTTAGAATTAGTTGAATCAATAACAAAGTGAATTCCCAAAATTAGTTAACCAATATTTCAGACTTTAACTACTATTTTATGAATAATTGGAATAAATCAATCCTTTTGGTTTTTAATTTACTTAATTAAATAATAAGATGCATTCAATCAGAATTAATATTAAGGGCTTTCTCAAGTCACCTTAATAACCACACGAATTAGGTCTATTTAGATTTCCCTAATTGTGGCATGCAATAAATAAGATCAATCCTAGAAACTATTATAAAAATAATCACTTCTTCTCATATAACAATTAAATCACAAATCATGGAATCAAAGGAAAGCATTAAACATGAAATCACAATGCTATTAAATATTCAAATCAAACTAATATTAAGAAAGACTCCAAAACATAAATAGGGTTCAACTAGGATGACCCTAATAAAGGAGTAAATCTGAGAATAACAACATCAAATCTAATGTAAAAGATTGGAAAAAGAAAACGAAGAACTCTGGCATAGGCTAAGCACGTCGTCTCTCGAGTTTCCGGCAGAGCTTCGCTGTTGTCCTCGTACTTCTCCTCTTTGTAGGCTTTAAAACTATGCTCTAGGGATCCTTTTTCAGACCCTCTTCTGCCTTCTTTTATAGGTTTTTTTGTCCTCCAAAAAATGAAATCGAAAATATATCCAAAAAGTGGATAAAAATGGCTTTAAAATGGCCTAACAGATCGTCATCACAGTCGTGAAAGGCTCCGTCACGATCGTGACAGAAAGCTGTCAAGGCTGAAAATTACTTTGCCAAATTTTCTGCTTGAAATTATCTGTCACGGCCATGACAGGAACTGTCACGACCGTGACAATAACTTAGCCTAATTTTTCTTTGCTGAATCTTTCTGTCACGGCCATGACAAGAACTGCCACGGCCGTGATAGTCTTCTGAGCTATTTTAGGCTTTTTCTTTGACGTTTTCTCATATCTTATCATGAATAATTTTTGGACTTAGGTAGAAATCAAATATAAAAGAAATTATATGAAAACAAATCAAAACTCTTCTTTTCTAAACATAAAAACATTCTAAAATGCTAATCAAATGATCTAAACTAAGTATAATTTTTCGTGCATCAAATACCCCCAAGTTTAATATTTTGCTTGTCCTCAATCAAATTTCAAATAAGGCACAGGGCTCCATCACAAAACCAATACTTTTCTCCCACTGTTCTTTTACATGACCATCACTAGAGTATCTTTTCTCAACCAATACCCAGCCTTGCAGAATTCTTAGCATTCAAACATGTATTTCCTACATATCTACAAATAATATTAGTCAATCTCATAAGAGTATCAATATTGAACCATAAGTCTTTAAGGAGCCTATTTTCATACTATTATCATTTCATATTTCAGCATTAAGATTTTTTTTCACTTTAAGAATTTAGTAATCCTCCATATTGCACAAAGTGGTCCATGTAACGGGCTTTTGATCAACGGATCCCATAGCAGATGCCCTTAGGTCGCCAGGCAAGAATCCCCTATGGATCTAATTACCCGGACACACCAAGGTTCTAGATGATACTTTATACTTTTCTTTAACTGTTGGAGCTCAACTAGCTCTCTTTTCATTCACTTTAACATTAAAATTAATTAGCATAATTATAAGCTCCAAAAAGATTTAATGCTTTCAATAGAGATGCAATTATAATCAAGACTAATATTATAGTAATCCTTCTACTTAGCAACAAACTCAATCCAAATCCCAATACTCTAGTGATACCCGATAAAAGAAATAATGATTGAATTTCATAAATTAAGTGATGTTCTGAAAATAAGCTTAAAAGACAATAAAATAATAAACAAGAAGAAATAAGATGACACAAAATTTTTTAAAATTTTCATAATTAGATGCATGCCAAACAAAATAAGATGATCGGCTCAAAATGTTGAAAATAGACATGCCACGCAAATGAAACAAGACTAAACCCCTCCCCCAAGCTTGAACCTGACACTGCCCTAGTGTTAGGCCCGTGCACATGAAAATTACAAAATATTAATAATAAAATATAAAAGGAGTAAAGGCAACCTGATGATTTCTAGGTTCTATCATGTTGCTTCAAAATGCAGCTCAAAGGTTTCTTTCAGCATGGTCCGAATATGGTTGTTGATTCAGAATTATCACGGTCATTCCTGATTCTTCTAGGAGCAATATGCTAAAAAAATCATTAAACTAAACTTCCAATGTTAACTAATCTAAATTAAAAAATCCAATAATAATGAAAAACTAAACTAAAAGCTCAAATACTAATGCTAAAAACTAAGTGGACAAAGATTTAGGAGTAGTTCTAAGTTATAGTCATTAGCTTGACTTTTACCCTTTTGTTACCTCAAGTATCTGGAAGGGATTTGAAGTGACCTTTTTCCATCTTATCTCTAATGTAATTATCGAAGCATTGTCCCTCCACTTTGAAAGAAGTACCTGAATCTTTTTGTGGAGCTTGATCCTTGGGGTTCCAATGCATCGAATTTTGTGCTGGTTGATGTGATGATGGTGTGTTCCCTTCTACCAATGAATGATTTGGAGGTAATGGTGGGATGGTTGTTGGACTTTCTGAAGGTGAATTTCTTCTTCGCACTTGTCCATAATATATTCACTTGTCTCCTTGACCCTCCATTGAGTAGTCAATGTCTTCTGATAATAATTCTTTCTCGGCCGTCTTGTTCCTGGATTAAAATATTACAAGTGACATGGACATATAATAGATACAGATTTATCCATAATATTATCCCCCGAGGCATGAGCAATCTGAGAAGCCAACTCTAGTTTCTTTTCTAATTCTTGAAATTTTGCTTGCATCACATCAAACTTAACATTAAAATTTGGGGATTGAGGAGGAGAAGAAACAATAATCGGTTGTTGATCCTTCAACTGTGCCAACTGTGATTGTAGATTGCTAATAAGTTGATCTTTGTAGGATGAATCTTTTCTCTATGACTCCAATCAATTGGCACAATTTTTCTTCGATGTTGGAATTTGACTCTGAGTGAGTGGATGGAGGAAAATCATTTTTCATTTGGATCCTAGCCTCCAATTGCTCTACTTGTCCCAACAACTTCATAAAGGCTTTTTCTTGAAATTGAAATTTTTCTTCAGCCATTGTAATGAACTTTAACATCTTGTCTTCAATTGTAGAATTTCCTTGTACCACAGGAATGAGTCGGATACTGTTATTTACAATTTGTGAAATTTGTGCTTCATGATTCTCAAGCATCTTTCTTTGTTCTTCCAAATAATAATCTTCCATAGTCTTTGATTTTGTTGTCATTTGAAGATATTTCCTGGTCACACAAGATAAAAAGATATGAAAGTACGTGAACTAAAAAGAATCTGCGTGGAATTTAACAAAAAAATAAAGGCTCTCAAATAACAAGTAAAATAAAAATAAGAATTATTAAACACTGTCCCCGGCAACGGCCCCGGCGAATGCCGCATGAGGGCTGGGACATGTTTACAATGTGGCAAGATGTGCCACTACATAAGGAATTGTCCGGAGAAGCGATGGGACAATAGGGACAAAGGAAAAATGGTTGCAAACCCACCAAGAGCTCCAACAAGGGTGTTCGCCATGGAAGTTGATGAAGCCACCCAAGTCATTGATGTGATCCAAGGTAATATTCTAATTGCCGAACACTATGCAAATGTTCTTTTTGATTCGGGAGCAACCCATTCCTTTATATTTCATACATTTGTTAGAATGCTAGGAGTGAAGCCCTTAGTGACTAACTGTCAATTAGAAGCAGTGACTCCAACCAGAATGGTAGCCATTAGAAGATATGTCCCTAATGTATCTATAGAAATAGATAAGAAGAATTTTTCATGTGATCTCATATTGCTTCCTATAATAGATTATGATGTATCTTAGGAATGGATTGATTATTCTATAATGATGCTCGCATGTATTGCAAAGAAAAGAAAATTTTTATAGGTGATCATCATGAAAAACCCACAATGATTCGAGAAATTCCCTCCAAAGAAGTCAAAGTGCTAATTTAAGCAACTAAGGCAAGTAAGATGATCAAGAAAGAGGCAAAGAATTTTTGGGAAGTGTATTCACAACTCAAGACACTTGAATCCTTAGATGTGGTAAAAGAATATCATGATGTCTTTCCGAAAGACATTGCTGGATTGCCATCGAAAAGGGAAGTTGAGTTCAATATTGAATTATTTTCGGGTACCGCGGCCATTTCAAAGCCGCCCTGCCGAATGGCCTCGGCGGAGATGCATGAATTAAAGACCCAATTGCAAGAGCTTTTGGACAAGGGATTCATTAGGCCAAGTGTCTCACCATGAGGCGCACCGGTACTTTTCGTCAAGAAGAAGGATGGTTCTTTAAGGTTGTGCATCGACTATCGAATGCTCAACAAGGTGTCGGTAAAGAACGTACCCCTTGCCAAGAATTGATGATCTTTTTGATCAATTGTCATCGCGTCGGTCTTCTCAAAGATGGACCTAAGGAGTGGCTACCACCAATGAAGGGTAGCCGAGCAAGATGTTCCAAAAATGGTATTTCGCTCGAGGTATGGACACTATGAGTTTTTAGTTATGCCTTTTGGACTAACGAATGCGCCTGTCACATTCATGGATTTGATGAATAGGGTCTTTCGTCCATACTTGGACAAATTCGTGATAGTGTTCGTGGATGACATCCTCATCTACTCCTCAAGTCCAGAAGAGCATCGAGAACATCTTCGCATTGTATTGGAAACCTTGAGAAGAAACAAGCTCTACGCCAAATTTTCTAAGTGTGAATTTTGGCTTGAAGAAGTAATGTTCTTTTGACATATTGTATCAAGGCATGGAGTGGCCGTAAACCCGGCTAAAGTTGAAGCGGTGACCAATTGGAATAGACTCAAGAATATAACCGAGATTAGAAGTTTCTTGGGACTTGCCGGATATTATAGAAGGTTTATCTAAGATTTCTCCAAGATAGCCGAACCCATGACAAAGTTGTCAAGAAAAGGCGAGAAATTTATATGGTCACAAGCATGTGAAGCAAGCTTTCAAGAACTCAAGAGAAGACTCACCACGACACCAATCCTAGTAATTCGCGCGAGATGCGAGGGTATGTAATTTATAGTGATGCTTGTGGTACCAAATTAGATTGTGTACTTATGCAATATGGCAAAGTGGTTGCATATGCTTCACAGTAATTGAAGAAGCATGGACTCAACTATCCAACTCATGACTTAGAGTTAGCGGCGGTAGTATTCACTTTGAAGATATGACGCCATTATTTGTATGGTGAAGATTTTGAGTGTACACGGATCACAAGAGCTTGAAGTATGTGTTCTCACAAAAAGAATTGAACATGAGGCAAAGAAAATGGCTTGAGTTCCTTAAGGACTATGAGTTCGCTATATTGTACCACCCCGGAAAGACTAATGTAATTGTCGATGCATTAAGTCGCAAGTGGGAAGAATCACTTGGATGTTTGAGTGTGCACAAGTGAAATCTTATGGAAAGCATAGTGCAATGAGCCCTAAGCATTTGTGGCCGAAGTATCATATGCATGGCTCATCATGTGATCGAATCAAGCTTAGTGAGAAGAATTGTTGAAGCTCGAAGAAGGAACCCGGAATATGCTAGAATGATCAATGTATGTAAAAGGGAAAGGAATTACTTCAAGTACCACGAAGATGGAGCAATTAGGTACAAGAACCGTTTATGAGTTCCAAAGGACAAAGCACTAAGAAGAGAGATTTTGGATGAGTATCACAAGTCCGAATTCTCAATTCATCCCGGAAGCACCAAAATGTTCAAGAACACGCAAAGAAATTTTTGGTGGGAAGACATAAAGAAAAACATGGCCAAGTATGTGGCTAAGTGCATAGTTTGTCAACAAGTTAGGATTGAACATCGACGGCTTTGTGGCAACCCTTACCGATTTCGGAATGCAAATGGCAAAGTATCTCTATTAACTTTGTGGTAGAACTACCTCGAACCCGGAAAGGTCATGATGCAATTTGGGTTGTAGTAGACCGTTTGACGAAGTCGGCTCATTTTATTCCCATGAAGGTGAGTCAATCCATGGAAAGCATGGTTGATCTATATGTGAATGAGATTATTCGGTTGCACAAAATTTTGGCTTTTATTGTTTCGGATAGAGATCCGAGGTTCACATCAAGATTTTGGAAAGGTCTCCAAAATGCTTTTGGAATAAGGCTAAATTTTAGCACGACATTCCATCCTCAAACCGACGGCCAAAGTGAAAGAACAATTCAAACTTAAACTCTTGAAAACATGCTTAGAGGTTGTGCTTTAGATTGGCATGGAAATTGAGATGACCACCTTCCTTTGGTGGAATTTGCTTATAATAATAGTTATCACTCAAGTATCAAGATGGCACCATTTGAAGCCTTGTATAGTATGCCTTGTTAGTGGCACAAAGTAGATAAAAGAGTTATGCGAATTTGAGAAGACGAGAACAACTTTATGAAGTTGGTGACCATGTCATGCTCAAAGTTTCATCGACTAAATGTGTCATGAGATTTAGCAAGTAAGGAAAGTTGACTCCAAAATATATTGGACCATTCGAGATTCTTGACAAAGTTTGCGGCTTATAAGTTAGCAATACCACATTCATATACAAGACTTCATAATGTCTTTCATATATCAATGCTCCAAAAGTATGTCCATGATGAAGAAAATGTGATACGGATTGAGGAGTCGAATATCAAGGAAGATTTGACATATATGGAGCAACCAATAGAAATCATAGACTACCAAGTGAAGCATCACAAAAACAAGATCATACCTATGGTCAAAGTGGCGTGGAAGCATCATCGCGGATAAGAAGCTACATTGGAGTTAGAAGAAGAAATGCGAGAGAAGTTTTCGAAATTTTTCGATAAGTGAATTTAAGATTTATTAAAATTTGAGGAAGAATTTTTATTTAAGAGGAATAGGTTGTAACATCATGAAAGAATTCAAAAAATAAAAGAAAGAAAACAATGAAGAGCCCAGCTGCCAAAGGCCCAAGCCCATATCACTTAAACTAATGCCCTAAAAGAAGATCTCACCTAACCCATGCCACCTCATCTTCTTCCATTTGCTTTCTGCCGACAACAGCAACCCCAAGCCCCATTTCAAACTACAGTAACCTTCCATTTACTTTCTCTCCCTCCCTCATCATTTTCACACGTCCAGCAGCAAAGAAGAAACCATTTTTTGCTATAGTAAGCTTACCCTTACTCCATTAACACACTCTCATTCCATTCTCTCTCCTTCTCTCACATGTTACCTCACTCTAGCACTCTTCTTAGCTCGTGAACAGCAGCTAGAAGGAGGGAGAAAAGGTTGTTTGAGCTAGAGGGAGAAGGAAAGAAAAAAGAGGAAGAAGCTAGGTTTAAGGACTCTTAATCAAGATATGTTTGAGGGGATTCAAACCTCCCAAAACTCTCCCTAATGTTGTTGAAATGTGTGGATTAGGGTATGAAGAACAAATCCTTTGTTATTAAGCATAAGGGTTAGGGAATGTGCATTAGGGATTCATGCTTATTAAGTATTATGTTAGTGCTAATCATGAGTAGAATGTAATTTTCTTCATGTTTATCATGACTACTATTCTATTTCTAAGCATGTTTAGATATAGAATGTCTATTGCTTCTTATGTTAGCTAAAAAAGGAATTAGTTCATGCTCTTATACCTTCATGATTGTAATTTGCATGTTTGATGTCCTCATGTGGATACACCATTTATCTCTTTGTTAGAATGCTAAGAATGTTTCATATGATGTTTGGAAAACCATTATGTACCCCACATGTCAAGATATGCATGATTAGGAAGAAAAAAAGTAAAAATCGTGTGTCTGTCGTCCTAGAACGGGCGATCGATACATTATCGGTCGACCGTTCTGGAGACAAAACGGTCTCGAACTCTGTCCAACGGTCGACCGATACTTAACGGTCGTCCGATTTGGAAGAGTCGTTACATTCTGTGATTAACGGTCGACCAAACATTTGTTTCGGTCGTTCGAAAGTCAGGTAACGGTCGACCGATACACCGAGCAGTCGTTGCTCACTGTGATTAGCAATCATCCAAACACCCAGTTTCGGTCGTCCGAAAGACCTACAATGGTCGACCGATATTCCAATGGTCGTCCGATTCAGAGAGTAGTTGCTCTCTGTGATTAGTGATCAACCAAACGCCCAGTTTTAGTCATTCGAAAAGACCATAACGGTCGACCGATAATCCTACCGGTCGTTCGATATCCAATCTAGCGGTCAATCGAAAGTGAAAATGGTCGTCCGTTCTGGGCTGATGATTGGTTATGATTGAACATGCACACTTAGCATAATTTGAAGTATGTATGACATTGAATGGGGTTAAAACATACAACATGTAATGAATGATTGTATGTAATGATGAATGTAAGTAAAAGATGAATTGGCGTAAATGTGTCATGGAGGGAAATAAAGTCTTCACATGCTAACATATGTGTCGTATTCCCGAGAAAGAATACTTCCAAATGGAGACAATCATCCCGGCTTAGCTAGACAAGGTCCCGCGCAACATGGTCTTCTCAATCATCAAGATAATGAGCTATCTTAATCAAGATAGAAGATGAAAAGATGATGTAAAGTGGAAAGTAAAGTTTTACACTTATGTAAAGTCTTACATGAGCATAAATACTTTTCAAAGATGACTTGGGACATAAAGATGAAGATGATGATGAAAGCACCAATAGGTTGCTAATGTATATCCCCTTGTCATAAGATGTTATGTAAGAAGATGTTAAAGTAAACCAAGATAAATGATGATATGCTTTAGCATAATGATAAGTTATGATATGTTTTGACATAATGATTAGAATGTTATATGCTTATCTTATTTTGTCATGATGATATGTTCATATGCCATATAGTATGCATAAGTAGCTCATAGTATGCATATGATTTATGTTTCATGATGATGATATGCATATGCCATGACATGTAGAGATTATGTCATAGGATCATAGCATGAATGAGACTCAATATACTCTAACGGAAGAAATCCTCTGCACCCCATGGATCCGTGTAGGTATGGACGAGGTATAAGTTCGGCGGCAAGGACCTCATGACGGAGACATTGCACATAGGGTTGTCGGGCTACGGCCCAAGTTATCTTACTTATGTTTTTCACGATGGACTCTTATAAGAGTCAAGTATGTATGGCCTATGGGCCTTTGAGTCATTTATTTTTATCTCGACTCATTTATGTATTACGAACTCTATGTTGGGTTTTGATGTTAGAGCCTATGTGGCCCATGGGTTAGTATTGTTATCTTGGAATTTTATTTAATTATGAAGTCTTCTGCTGTTTTACGATATTAATTGCTTATATTATTATTATGATATTTCCGCTACAAGGTTTTATGTATTTAGGTCATGGTAAAGTGACGTCCGCCTAGGGTTTGGCAACTAAATTGGGGTCAAATTTTGAAGGTGTTACAATATTGCCATGCTGACAATATATTTAAGAATTTGAAGCAAACTTCATCATCCGACTATTTCTCACTCAAATTCTTTAATGGACGCTTTGTCAGATCATATGCAAGTTATATTCTCTCTGACACAATTCTGGACACAATATTTATTTTTCTAACACAACTTTGGACGGATGTTATCTTCTTGTCCGTCGCAAATTCTGTCGCAATATTCAATTTGCATCGGCACATTCTGATGCCAATTCCATCACAATATATAAAACATTTTTTGAAGAAAATCTCAACTTTTATAGCATTATAATTCTAAAATAAGATTCAAAATATAAATCGTGTTAAAAAAAATACTCATCAACTTTATACAAACTAAAAGTATCTATCATTAAGCAAAAAGTCTAATCTTCACGTACAACTTATACAATTAAAAGTGGCATACCAAATTAGTGATCATTTATTAGAAAAAGAGAGCTCACCATATGGTTGAGAGAGCTCAATATGTCATCTATTAAAAAAGAGATATTAGATGACTCAAAAATTAAATATAAAAAAGAACACAATAAATATAATTACTTCATGCCCCAAAAGAATGCAATATACCATGAAGTTTCTATATATTTGTGACTCACATTGGTAAACTAGCCATGAAGTTTCTATGGCATATAAAATTTTTAAACATTGGATGCAAATCAGATGCATAATTTGATCTAAACCACCCAACTTGTGTGGAAAATCATGGATCAGACACAAAGAAGGGACAATTAAGTCAATTTTAATAGCAGATGGGTGGGTAGACACAATTAGTTGATTGTTTTGCATCAGATCTTAATCAAACGCCAATTATCTGACATTAATCATCAATTTTCTCGTAGTGCTACTTTTTTTATATGTAATTAAATTTTCAATTGTTCATTTATTTTATTGTTTAAATATTTCTATCAATACATAAACATTTTTCTCTTGAGGTTTAGTTAGAAGCCATGAAATTATGCCACTTAGACAAATTTATCCCGGTCAAGATGCTTTATTGGATGTACATATATATGTCAGGAGAATGTGTAAAATGTAATCCAGAAAATAATGAGTGCACTATAAGAATTAAGTTTAAAGCAGATTGTAACAATCCGAAAATCCTAATTAGATAAAGTGAAAGAGAAAAGACTTACAAAAAACTCGGAAACAAACTGATTGGACATGATTAAGATAAAAGGAGTTTGTTGGATTAGTATATTCCTTCTTTTCGATAGCTATCCCATCAGTATTTGGGAAGCGGAGCCGATGGCCCAATCCGCATGACACTAATGATTAGGTCGCTTCACGTGACATGATTGGTAGGTGAGACTCCCAAAAAAATTTTGAATTTAAAAAAAATATCGAACTTGAGACTTTGCTTAAACACAAAGCAGCAGTTTGCTACTTCATGCCAATCTTTGTTGGTGGATAAGTATATTCCTTGGTGGTTGACATTATATATCATTTGTGTAAATAACAAAAGATTTTAACTTCAGTTAGTTGTAAATATGATGACTCCATGAGTCTATAAATACATCATACATGCCTAAGACCACTAGCACATTGGAGAACACATCCTCTTCTATCATCTTGTGCACCCCGAGCACTTCCTAGTTTGTTTATTGAAATAAGAAGAAAATATAGTACAAAGATGTTTCAGATCCTTTTAGACATGAATTTTTCAATATGATTAGTTACATTGATTTTGTATTGTCGAACACATCAATTCTAGAATTGGAACATGGCTCATGTCCCAGCCCATGTCCACTTGACACAAACCATGTACGTACAAGAACGACCAATGCTCGCCAACATGGAACACATATATTGGAGTTCGTTTTCTCGATTGCAGAAAAAAATTGTAACATGTCTATGAAGTGGCCAATAAAATAAGGCACCTATCATTAGCTTGATACACCATTAAATGATTGGATAAAAGAAGAGTGCCTTGACATAACTTAATTAAATAACTCTCCCTAGGAAAACAAACATTGGTGATGCATAGAGGCCAAAGCTACTCCCAGTTAAAATATTGAATTTAAAATACATATTAGAACACATGGAACAATATTGAATTGCAAAGAATACTATAGGATCGATAAACTATCGTATTTATCATCTAATTGATATTGATTAGTACCCATCGACAATTGTTGTTGATATTGACCATTTGTCATATTTGATCCTTAACCATTTATTAATTGATTTATTGTCTATTAATTATCGGTCATTATCATATATGATTTAAGAATTTAATATTCATTATAATATCTTCTACTTGGGTATCATTGTTCACGAGAATTCTATTCCTTTTCATTGAATCTTACAAGTGATTGACTCTTTTTTGATATGGATGATGGCATAAATAACAGATAATGCTCATGAGTTTGGAGATATAGATTGCCATTTAATTTCTTAGTCAAACTATTATAGGCATTGTACTTATTATTCTTCATGAATAATGTATTACATTTTCACCCTTATTGAATTTAGTTCTTTTATTGATAATTGTTATGGTGATCACGTTCATAACATGGTTCATTTATCTCAAATATTGATTAAATTCCTAACTTTTACATATGACGATTCCACCTATAAACTCGATCAAGTTTACTCGAGCTCACCCGAGTCCACCGTAGTTTACCCACTGAGTTCACTCAATTTTGTGGTTAACTCGTACAAGTTTATGCCTCAAACTCGAGAGTTTATGAACTATGAGTAACATATCTTCAAACATACCTAAAGGTAGGGTATATTTTTTTGTGGCGTTACATGGAAATAGAAACTTATATGTTAGTTGACTTATTGTGCTGGCTTATAGTAGATTTTGATTCAAAATGATACCAAGGATTGTTGTAGTAGACACAAAAAGATAATGTTCCCCCAAATCTTGTTGTTAATTAATAATGTTTCCTAAGTTAACCCTACCTCTCACAATCGATTCATTTTCTTTTCCTCATGAGAACTCATAGTATTCTTTTCCTCCTCACTTTGTAATTGGCCACTAGAATAGCGGCGTTGGATGTGCTAGATCCATGTGATTTTGTAATCATTCCTTTTATGTACCAATGTTATGCCTTACTATGTACACCAAGATCTGCTACATGCAATTTTAAATATGTTACTGATGCCCATCATTTATTTCTTTGTGCCACTGAAATAATGAATTACAAGAATGTTCTATTGACTACATTGTTTTACTAATGAGGTACAATGATGCATGTCATTTTGATTAGGATCATGTATAACCATGTATGTTGCATGTAGGATGGATACTTAAGGGCTTTGGATTATACCCAACAAAACATTTATTGAAATATGATGTTACGAGTTGTATATGTCTGCATGCTTAGTAAAATTATTAACAAAGAATAGATTACACCAAATGCCCTCCATCTTTGACATTTGCTTAGCTATACTCTCCAACTTTACTTTGTAACATGAATGTCTTCCATCTTATAATTTATTTCACGGAATGCCCTTTCAATCGAAAATACCTAGTTTCAAGGTCTGTCCGCTGACATGGAGATGCTCTCTCTTCGCCATGCAGGAGAGCATCAAACGTGGCACCACCATGCAGACTCCACATCAGCAAATTAATAAAAAAAATAAAATAATAATATAATAATAAAAAATAAAAAAAGAGGAGGAGGGGGCGCCACCCCTCCTCCCTCCCGATCACTGACATGGAGGCGAAAGGGCCCTCGCCGATGAGCGTCGCAGAGGGGAGGCGAGCCCCCCCCCCCCCTCCCGCACGCCGGAGAGGAGAAGGAGGGGGAGGGGGGGGGGGGGGGCTCGCGCCAGAGAGGAGAAGGCCCCCCACCTCCTGCATGTCGGCGAGGAGAAGGGGGGCATCTCTACGACCTCGTCGACGAGCGAGGTTGTAGAGGGGTGGCGAGCCCCCCCCCCCCCCCCCCCTATGCACGCGAGAGGGAGGGGGCCCCACCTTCTCCTCGTCGGCATGCGGGAGGGGAGTGGGGAGGGGGGGGGGACGCTCGTCCCCCTCTTCAACCTCGCTCTCCCCCCACCCCCTTCTCCTTCTCGGCGCGCGGGAGCCCCCCCTCCCCGCGTGTGATGCTCACAGGCGAGGTCGAGAGGTTTTTCGCATTCACGTCGATGATCGGGAGGGAGGAGGGGTGGCGTCCCCTACTCCTATTTTTTTTAATTTATTATTATATTATTATTTTGTATTTTTTTATTAATTTGCTGATGTAGAGTTTGTGTGGCGGTGTCATGTTTGATGCTCTCTTGCATGGAGAAGAGAGAGCATCGCCACGTCAGCGGACATACAGGAAATTGGGTTTTACCGGTCGAAAGGGCATTCTGTGGAATAAATTATATCATGGAAGGCATTCATATTAGAAAGTGAAAGTTGGAGAGTAGCATTGAAAAAATAGTCAAAGATGGAGGGCATTTGGCATAATTTTATCTATTAACAAATGAACAATTGTTTGATTTCATGCTATTTGGGATCAATATAATTTGGATCAGATATAAAATTGGGCTGAATTACCTAGTAAGCCACTATTCTACTATAGGAACCACCATTATCAACTCCATAAGCTTTAGGTTGTACCTTATATTGGATTTGAAGGTTTATTAGTTTATTTAAATTGTACTTTTACAAATTCGACCCAAATTGCCGCAAACTTGGTTTGAGCTTATTTAAAACCAGTTTGAGTTGTCCAAATCCTACCAAGTTCATCAGATGTCGGTTGAAACCTAGTTCTTAATTTGACTTTCAAAACTTGCTCAAGTTTCTTCAAAATCGGCCGAAGTCGATTATCAATCGAGTCCAAATATACATGACATACTAGAGCTTTCTACAGAGATGGCCCAAGTTCCATTAAATCAGCTAAGACTTTGTCTATAGAGACTCTAAATTCCGTCCGAGTTTTCTCTTGACTCAAGATTAATCTAGCTAAAATCTCTCCATGATTTTTGAGAAGCTAGAACCTGACCTGAGCTCTTCCTAACCTAGCCCAAGTTCGAACAATGAGATATTATCATTAGACTTTCTTATTGTAGATGCATAACCTCAAATTCATGTTAAAATAGATGGTTACAAGAAAGGTTTTCTAACCAATAAATGGCAAGGAATGTCTTCTCGTGAGTTCTTACTCACATGTACATTGGCATTGTACATCACAATTCCATTATGTAAAAGAATCCAAAGATGATTTTTAAGATAATAATATCACAAAGACAAAACAAAGGATCTCCATTTTAAGATAATTGTGTCATTTGTCATTATTTAGTCATAAGGTTTCCACCAAATGTATGTGATGCACTCTACCCTTAAGGAGGGCATTTGTCATCTTTTGATCAACCACCTATTATTGGCATTTACCTGTATTATTCACACGATGTATCCTATAAATGAAATTAAGAGCATCACCTACCACGTGTCATTAGATGCCCTTGGCCCATCAAGTGCCAAGTTCTTGTATGTCAATGAAACTTCTCAAAGAGGAGTACCTTGATGTAAAGTTTGAAACATACAAACAAGAGAAAATTAGGATCATTTTGCATCAAAACAATGGTCCATTAATATCAAAAGTATGATCCAAGGATTTCATACAAAATTCTATATAGTTATGACACAAATAGAAAACAAACAATAGTTTCTTAATCGCAAGTTTGAAAATCAGTCGAACAAATATATGCTTCCTTTCAAAATTTTTGTGTTCAAATATTGAACTTTTAAATGTTGATAGGTAAGAAAATAAATGACCTTAACCAAAATGATGTCATTCTCTGAAGATAAATAAATACTAATACAAGGTCGATCAATCCCTTATACCAAAGGAGGAGGCAAATTAGTATAATAAACTTCGTCGAAAACTCATAATCTGAATGATAAGTGTTGAAACAATCATTCAAGTGATAATAATACTACACAACTAAGGTAATTAAGCTAGAGAAAAGAAGAAAAGATGGCAAATCCAAGCAAAAATAAGGAAGCTGATGAAGTTTTGTCATACATTGATTTTCGTCCCCACTATAACTTTTGGAGCTCAATACTACTAGAGATCCATACTCTGCTCAATGTTGCTAGAGATCCACACTCTTTCCTCTATTCCAATAGGGCAAGGAAAATCCTTTAGACCAAACAAATCAGTTTCTTCATTTGAGTGGTAAGATGATAATGTATCATACAATGAGTTGATCCACATCCTTTTTTTTGCTCAAAAGGTAAGGTGATAATATCTTTACAAGAAGCTCATGTTATCATCAACAATATAATAATTTCTCTCCAACACCTCTTTTATAATTTTCCGCCCAAGTACACACAAAGAAGAGAAGATTTTCTTGAATCCTAAACTCTAATGAAGCACATTTATCTTTGATTATTTTACTAGAAGCCTCATTTGATTTTGACCTTCAAGAAGTTTTTTATAAGTGGCTTTAGTTCATATGACCATTATACCTCATTTGGATGACAAAAATAGCCATTATGAACTATGAGCTTAAGCTTGGTCGACTCTTATTCATGTATCAATCATTGAGATTGACAAGATTGTAATGTTTTAATAATGACTTTTAGCATACACACGCTTTATACCATAAACCTAGGCTAGATATAATAGGAACATCTTCATATATTTTGTTGTAGTTTAGGGTGTTCCTTCTGCGGCAATTTTTCTCCTACCCTGATCTTTGCGATCAAGTGATTCAACTAATGGAAGATGATCATTGGTGCTCATGTCGGTAGCACTTTCTTTGTTGAACTTTAAGCAAGCATTGGTTGACTGATTCAATCATATGTTGTAAGCTCGATCAATGTCTCATTGATGCTTTAGCTGATTTCCTCCACAATGTGTTGAAAATTTCCATCACTTGATCAAGAAATCCCACATAAATCGTCCCCCATTTGTTGATCCTTTTGTTGAACATGATACTTATAATATGACCTTCATAATTCTAAACTTTAATCTTTTATTCATTCGATCTGTTCTTGAGATTAGCTCGGTCAATCAACACTTCAGAAATATCTTTATTTTCGTCATGTCCATTGCAAAACTTCAACCAATCTTACTAGTCAATGGGCCGATGCGTGCTGGAACATGTTCTTTTCCTTTTTTAGCTTTGTATTTTCTTGTCCACACCAAATCTCGTCAAAACCATATTGTATCATTATAAAGTAGAGAAAAAGGAATGATTTTTGCATTTGTGTGTAGCACAATACTTAGCACACATGAATATTCAAATCTTATATAGTTATCTTAAATAAATAAAATAAAATAATATACTTACTATTTGATTCGTTGAATATCATTTGATGGTTTAAAAGTTGAATATTTTATTTTTATCTCATCATTACTATATATATTCAAAGATTCATATGTTAATAAAAACAAAAATCTTGTGTGCTAATATAATAATAATATTAGACCATTCATGTATATAAAATATGTAGATTTGTTGAATAATTGATATCAAACCCATCTAACAAAATTTGATCCCTATTTATCTGCAATATATTGCACAATACGCAAAGACACTACGTATATATTCACTCTCGCATAAAGGAAGATAATCAAATATAAATATGTAATTCATAAAAATATCTATATCAAATTAGACATTTTTTGGCACTAAATATCATCAGAATGTTTTGTTATCATTAAAATAAAAAGTACTACAGCATAAAACATGTATTCCAATAACGTTAAAATGAGTTGATGAAAGAGTGCAACAAGTACCCATTGGTATAAAGACACATTTGTTTTCTTAATCCAAGTTATATTACTTTATTTTGCCAAGTTCACATATTTAAAATTGATTAAATATGATTACAAATACAAAGAAGAAACATTAAGCTGGAAAGTCCTCGTAGTATTTGATTGTGTCCACTCAGTCAAACTCTATTTGGCAAGTAAGGAATTTATAGAAACTTATGCCTACATCAACTAAGAACCTTGACAATTGTGTAGACCATCACATGTGTGGACTTAAGGAGCATTGTTCCTTCTAACATTGACAATTGTGTAAGCCATCACAAGTCTAGGCTTCAGGAGCATTGCTCCTTTTCAAGGTTATCATACCAAAAGGGACTTTGATCTGTTCCCCTTTACCAAGCACTCTTGCAAAAATGATTGCAAGCCTTGTGAATATTTCATCAATTATATTTTCATCTTGAAAATGGCATGCAAACAATGGTCCCATGGCAGAACTCACAGTTCTAGCTAGAATATGGGCACTTATGACTTCACTTTGTAGTTTGCATGCCGCATCATCGTCCTGAAGACCATCCCCACGTAACATCACCACACACTGTTTATCAACTTGAAATGCACCTTGATCATTAACGATTGCTTGTAGTTCCTCCATGGATGGATTATAAAAGGGTAGGTTGAAAGCATCAATATCAACTTCTTTTATCGTCCCCTAAATTTTCACAAATATGATTGTTATATGTAAGAAAAAGGAAGACTTATTGACAAGTGATCTTAAACTTGAAAAATAATTGTTATTATACTACCAAAAATTAGGACTTTTATATGTGCACAATTTAATTTACATTTAGTTGAATCTTCATATGAGAAGAATCAGAGCCGAATTTTTCCTTTTCACACACACACATATATATAAAGATCAAAACAATAGGATACTAAAGAATATTATGAAATATTGAGATCATTAAATATAAAAGAGTTTTTATAAATGATTAATAATTAATAAAATGGTGGATGATCGGATTGGATGGGAATGGATCGGGTTTAAAATTTTACAGCCAAAACTCGAACCGCTTGAGATCGAGACAGGGCCATGCGATCGAGTTCATGAGCTCGACTTGTGCTAATGAACACCCAATAACATTCGGTACGTTACCTCGTTTGCCATGGACATGAGAACCTCTGAGATGAGCTCACACACGTAAAAGTGTGCTCCAGTGTAGGGATGTGAAGAGGTTCTAATGATGAGTGTCAAAACCATAAGGCCTCCATGTTTGATTTCTTCGGAACGACATCGAAGAAACGTCGAGAAATCCCTCTGAAACTGCTGTAGATAAACCTTGTGGACGCATGGTGGGCTCGTCCTACCCATGTAGATGTTCCCCTTGTTCAGTTCATTGTTGTTCTCATCTTTTAATCCTTCAGGAACCTAATCATGCATCAATTCCAAGCAGAAATAACTAGCCAAAAAAAGATATCTAATCTTTACTATCGAGGGAAAGGGAAGATCAAAACCTGGCTGAGCCAGTGAATGCTGGACGAGGAATGGAACAAGTGAACGCTCCTGCATGGGAACAACCTCCCATGGAATGAGCCAGGAGCCGCAGCAACGAAGAACCTCCCGGCCAACTCCTCCCCTTTGTCTTCCTCGAACTTCTTCTTGTAGGGAGCCAGCGACCGGAAGACGTTGTTGAAGTCGTTCGTCGGCAGGTCGTTCAGGAAGAATTGGACCTCCGGCACGGTGCCGCACTGCAGCTTGCGGCAGCTCTCGGCTACGGCGCCCATGACCTCCGATATCAGGGAGAAAGCATTCGGCCCGAATGAGCAACCCAAGTCTGCAACCACCAACTGCTGAGCTTCAGGGAGCATGGTGGAGCAAATCTCTTCCACTAACTCCACAACCACAGGCTTGACATTGGCGATTGCATTTGCCTGCAATGGACATCAACAAAATTTTATCAAAATGTAGTTGAGCTAGGAACTGGCCAGAGATAAAGTTGGTGCATGGAGAGAGACTTGAAGGTTGGAGTTGGCAGCGTAGCTGTTGGGTGCATCTGCAGTACCCATGCGTAAGACCTCCTGCAAATCATCCATGGCATGCACTGAAATCGCACTCTCAATTATTCCTACAAATCATACGTTCAAACTGGCAAGACCTTCAATTTATAGAACGATGATGTGGTCACGTAGGCCGAGAATACGTCAGGGCTTATGTAATTGTATGCAACTAGACGTACTTATATGGATCAAAGATAACACGATTATCAGCATATCTTGCGTTTTCGCAGTTAGGATATAATAATAATAAGCCGCCAGCCTAAATTACCTACCAGTGGATTTAAAATGATATGAGGTAGGCATACCGTAACAATCACATAATAATAATAATAATAATAATAATAATAATAATAATAATAATAATAATAATAATAATATTATTATTATTATTATTATTATTATTATTATTATTATTATTATTATTATAATAATAATAATAATAATAATATTATTATTATTATTATTATTATTATTATTATTATTATTATTATTATTATTATTATTATTATTATTATTATTATTATTATTATTAAAAGAGGTGAATGGTCAGCAATTGTACAAGATCAGGGATACATTGCATAGCAGCTCATAACAATGAATTCGTATTAATTTCTCCCGTAAAAGTCAGCCCTTTTCAATGTCACTACTCACGTTATTAACTATAATAATATCACCTAAGTTAACCCCTCCCTACAGAACCTATTCCCTATGTTTATTAAAATTGCACCATACCAATCAGTACCATCGTGAGTTAGTGCTTGGTCCTGTTCAGTTTGACTTCAAAATCGATGTGACCATTGAATCGGTAACACTACAAGAAAATTGACATTTTTCGACGGATAGAAATCCGTCGTAATTTGCGACGGATTTTACGACGAAAATATTTCTGACGGTTACGACCGTCGGAAATGAAAATAATAAATTATGTAATTTGTTATATTATTAATTTATTCTTCGATGATTGGGAATGTCGATATTTCCGACGGATACCCATCCGTCGCAATTATCGACGAATTTTTCGACGGTTACAATCGTCGGAAATAAACATAATAAATTATGTAATTTGTTGTATTATTATTTTATCTTTCGACGACTAGGAACGTTGATATTTTCGACGGATACCCATCCGTCGCAATTACCGACGGATTTTCTGACGGTTACCACCGTCGGAAATAAAAATAATAAATTATGTAATTTATTATTTTATTATTTTATTTTTCGACAACTAGGAACGTCGATATTTCTGATGAATATTACTTTTTTCGTTTTCCCAGTTTCTCATCTTTCAACTTATATATATAATACCCCTTATATTATTTCTTTCCTCCTCTCCTATCTCTCTCTCTTTCCCTCTCCCTTTTTCTCTCCCGGTCGGCGAACTGATCGGACGTCAAGCGTCGACTGTCGGCGATCGTCTCCCGCCGGTGTCTCTCTCTCCCCCTCCGGCCCGGACCGCCAGGCGGCCGGATCCGGCCGCTCCGCCGCCTGGCGGCCGAATCTGGCCGTCGGGCGACTAAATTTTTTTATATTATAAAAATCCTTTGCGACGATTTTGACTGTCGAAACTTCGGCGGCCGCCGGACGACCGCCGAAATTTCGGCGATAACAATCGCCGAACCGTCTGTAATGCTCATTTTTCTTGTAGTGTAAGAATCCGGTTGAAATAGAAAAACTACTACTACTTTAATGGTTAGTAATAATCATTACTAATTTATAATTACTAGTTGTATAATAAATAATACGTTGTGATAGCTTAACTTTATAGAATATAATAAATAATAGTCTTTACTAATTTATAATTACTAGTTGTATATTGTGAAATATAATATGTTAATCATGAAATATATTAACAATTAATATAAATAATAATATTTTTAAAATATACTTCTTGTCAATTGAATGAGTTGAGTTGCGTCCCAACTAAAATGTTGATCCAATCGTCGATCCAATTGTAAAAACATTTGAAGAGACGTGGGAGTGGTGAACCTATGGGACAATATGGGCTAATGTTGAGCCGGAGCCTGAGTTACACTCCCAGGGTCGTTCATGACTTTATTAGTCGGATGATAACTATGACATTTGGCATCTTTTACTGATATTAAAATGTTTGGAGGACCATCACTATTGAGTAGAAATCCCTACATGTACCTGAGGTTCAAAAATGTTTTCCTCTATTAGATGGTTACTCCTACTGTATCCACAACTTGTTCGCCTCTTCTATGCGAGCATGATGTGTGGATTTGGTGAGACTTGTACTCCGGTTCTCGGATCATCTCAGCAAAAAAAGGTACGTAGCATCTTTGCTCTTCCTCTCCTGGATGGGGACATCTTTGTTGCACATGAATGGGCATACGATTATCTACCTCTTGATAATGGTGTAAGTCTCATGTTTGGAGGATGAGCTACATATTACAAGACTAATGAGGTACATCCAAGGGAACACTGTGGGGGCTTACTTTTAGGATTTTTAATGTATTAATATAAGGACTTTAGGATTAAAAATAAAATTTTCAAACTCTAAATCTAAACTAATATGCCACATGGACAAAAAAATTCCTTTGGCTTGTTGGTATCATTGCTCTTAGTCCATTAGTCCACCCCTAGGTACATCAATTTAATTATGTCTCCTCCAATGTTGTTAAATTCTCAAGTCAACGAGTTCAAGAGTTTATGGGATTAAAACATATCAAACCAATATAAATTCTTAAATAGCATAGACTATTAGATTATACATAAATATAAATTTAAAAATTTTCATAGAATTTTATAAACTCTTATAGAGTGAAGATGATTCTAGACAAGTTTATACGATTATATACAATTGTCTACAATTATTTATTTTGTAAAAAAAAAAGGTTTCTAAAATCTTAAATAATTTTATTTGATTGATTTTTACTTATTTTATTTTTATAAGTTTTCTATCTTAATAAACATAACTAGTGATACTTAGTTAGCATTTATTAGTTGTGAGTGATAGTAATTACTTTGATTACTTTCATGTTTATTTCATATTGATAAAATATAGTAGTTTTTTGTGATTTATAAATCATAAACATGTGTTTGTAAGTTGACGCATGCATTTTACAACATATTATTAGATTTGCATTTAGGCTTATTTCGTGTAATTTTCTTATAGCATGCATCTATTTTTACACTTATTTTCTTTGAATTCTTTGAAGTAGCCATCTACCTCTAGTTGGTATAATTTTGCAGGAATTATTAATAAAAATGGTGGAGGAACAGAGTAAAAGAAGAATAATGTCAAATAGACACTACAAGAAAAAAGCTAATTACAGACGATCAAAACCATCTGTAATTTGTCCAAAACCGTCGAAAATTACAATTTTCGACGGAAGTGATCCGTCGAAAATTACAATTTTTGACGGAAGTGATCCGTCGAAAAAATGGTTGTCACAAATCGATTTTCGACGGTTGGAAAAATTTGTCGAAAGTTCCGACAATTCTAACCGTCGTGCAATCGTCGTAATTTTCGGCGATCAAAACCGTCGAAGCTTTCTGCGGTCATCGCAACCGCCGAATGTTTCGATTGTCGCAACCGTCGCAAAGAATTTTTAAAATATAAAAAAATTAACCGGCTGCCAGGCAGCCGATTCTGCCTCCTGCAACAAGATCCGGCCGCCAGATCAGGCCGGCTGGCGGCCGAATCTTGTCGTGGTCAGCCGGATCGACTGCCGGCTAGCGGCCGATCACGCCGTGGCTGGCCAGATTTTACCGCTTGGCGGCCAGATCTAACCGCTTGGCGGCCGGATCCGGCCAGCAAGCGACCAATCCGACTGCCAGGCGGCAGATCCGGCCGATCCGAGCGGCCAAATTCGGCCGATCTGGTCCCCTGCGGCCAGATTATGGCTCTAGAGAGAGAGAGAGGGTCGCCGGCGGATCGTCGTCAGATAGGGAGAGGGTCGTCGGCCGGTAAAATAGGAGAAGGAGAGAGAGAGGAGAGAGGAAAGAAGTAGAGAATGAAGAGTGAAAGTTGGGAAAGCAGGAAAACGAAAAAAGAAACGGTGGGAGAGTATTTTTTAATTACTGATGATCATGACCATCGAAAATGTAGCAAATATTAATAATATATATTATTATGATATATATGAATATAATATTTAATTATTTTTTATGTTACCGACAATCAGAACCGTCGAAAATTGCGACGGTTTGAAATGTCGCTAATTGTATTAAACTTATGACGGTCAGAACCGTCGAAAATTGCGACGGTTTCAACTGTTGCCAAATATATTAATAAAATACTCCTTATATTATATTATTTTTCATTTACTGACGGTCTTGACCATAGCAATTTTCGATGGATAGATATCCGTCGGAACTTTCGACATTCCTAATCGTCAAAAAATAAAATAATGATATAACAAATTACATAATTTATTATTTTTATTTTCAACGGTTGTAACTGTCGGAAGCCAAAATCCATCCAAATTGCGACAGATTTCGTTTCGTCGGAAATCGCCCGTCGGAAAATCACAATTTTCTTGTAGTGAGAGTCCAATTTACTGTTGAAAATATAAAAGAACACTTGTCACGGGTCATTACATATGTCTCACGACCCTGAAAAGTGTAGCTCACGCTCGCAATCTGACGTTCACGACTCTCATAGAAATTATTTTTCAGATGCATATACGTCTCACGAGCCGTGAAACATGCTTTACCGCTCAACTATCCATACTCACAGCCCTGACAGGAGCTCACGGCTGTGAAAACCAAATCTCATGCTGATCATCGAGTTTCACGGACCGAGCGACTCCTAGTTCACGCGAAGACAACTTACAGGCCATGACTGATTTTTCACCATTATATCAAGATTTTCACAGATCACAGAAATCTCACAGCCCCTATAGTGAATCAGATTTTGAAGTATTATCACGGACTGTGAGCAACTAGTAACGGGCCGTTACGCTCTCCAGCAAGTATCATCACCGGTCATTACATTGTTCTCACGGACATCACAGAATATTTGAAATCAGCAGTCATCAACTAACAGACCGTGATCAATGCTTAATGGGCCGTTACAACTCAAGACAAATCTTCGGGACTTTACAACTCCTTCACCGATATCAAAGAACGATCAAGCATCTTAGGTTCTAGTTTCATGAGCCGTTAAAAGTTTATTACAAGTTGTGAAAGCACCTAAGTCGTGCGACCAAAGAGGAAATCGACCGAATCACGACCGTAAAGCTACTATCATGCCCCGTGAAGGCAAGCAAAAATTTCAAATCAAACTCTGATTGACCCAATAAATTTGCTACAGGAGATGTGACAGACACCAAATTCGACACAAATATATTTTTGAAAGAATTCTCAACGTACAAGGACTCCAACTCCTACTGTATGTTCTAGGAATTAATTGTAAACTAATTAAACTAGAAAATTTAGAGTTTAACAAGGCAAAAGTCTCATAATTAATGGGACTCCGAATTTACTTTATTTCACATGGAAAATATTTCCATTTGTTCCCAAACACCTTGGAAATATGAGACCCTATAAAAAGAGACGTTTGCCAGCCAAAGATGATCATGCTAAGGCCTGCAACCAAAGCTTTCAAGCCAACGACGAAGAAGAGCTTCTGAAGAACGAAGGAGAAGACTTCTACACAGTAGACTCGTGCAAGGATTGCGTAACGGATCATTTTCTACATAGTACTTCTTGTTCTACATAATATTGAGATGATAATTTAGATTTTCATGTTTTATCTATCTATTGCAGCTATTTGGATTATTAGTTATAATTTTGCCTTTTTGTTTTACTTACAAAATTTTTACTGTATGAATTTTTTTTTATTTCTAGTTAATCAACTAATTAGAATGGTTGCTATGTGTAATAAATTTTTTTATGAACATGGTTGCTATGTGTAATGATTTTCTTTAGAATTTAATGATTTCTAGGATGATCATTGACTGTGTAGTGTAATCAATCCTTAATTCATAACTTTTTTGTTAGAATTGATTCTTAACTTTTATGTTGAAGTAATGCATTTCATAATCTAGTAGAATCCGTGCGGAATATTAGATTGTGCGGTCTGCATAAATTGACCCGTGCAAATGATTATGTAGTTTAGGAATTACAACATATTGCATTTCAATATAATTGAGGGCATATAAAAAATACGTTCAGATTATTATTGTCTTAAGATAGTCGATTTACTCATGCGGAAAACATATCTTTAGTGTACTTAATCCGTCTAAAAACCAAATCTGAGCTTCACACATACAGAATTTACAGAATTACATATTGTTCTTATCATTATAGATCATCTTAAGAACCTACGCATTTTTAGTTTTAGATTTTACTTTTTTGTTATTTTACTTTGTGCACATTTTTTATCTAGAATTTTATGTCGTCTCCTATTAGCCTCTGAAATTTGATAGATAAGTAAACTAGTTCCTTTGGGATCGACAATATATAATTTTCACTTTATTACTTAAGCGACTAGTGCACTTGCTAGCTTTACTGTTATCAATTTTCGCATCAAATTTTTGGTGCCATTGCGGGGAACTATTCTTTACTTTCTACTTTTACTTTACGCTACTTTAAGACTCTTTACTTTCTGTTTTCCTTTTCGTTTGGTGGCTATGCAAATTTCCTGGCATGATTCATTCACAGGCCATCTAATATGGAGCTTTTGGACCGTGGAACTCGACATAATACTCAAAGTTCCAAAATCCCTCTAGAATTTGATTATGAAATCGAACGAACAACGTGGCAACTACGAAAGAACACGATGGCTGAACAACAAGAACGTCGACAGATTGAATAGGAACGATGCCAAGTTAATCAAGAAGATGCAGAAGAAGAAGAACTCAACATGAGGAATTATGTTTCAGCTAAATATTCGAACACCAACTCCAGCATCGTGATCCAGTGATCACAACGAATAACTTTGAATTGAACCCTGCCATTACTTGCATGGTTGAAGCACATCAATTTAACAAAACTTTCCATGAGAACCCTCATGATCATCTTGATAAATTTCTGCGCATTTGCAGCCCTTTTAAGAGTATTAATGTTTTTGTGGATGTGTCTTGCTTAACTTTATTTCCCTTTTCTTTACGAGATAAAGAATTCACTTGGCTAAAAACTCCTTCTGCATTATCAATAAAAACTTGGGC
This sequence comes from Pontederia crassipes, assembly GCA_030549335.1. Lineage (NCBI taxonomy): Eukaryota > Viridiplantae > Streptophyta > Magnoliopsida > Commelinales > Pontederiaceae > Pontederia > Pontederia crassipes. The sequence continues at coordinate 35,706,723 of CM060197.1, read as the reverse complement.
CCAACATATAGACAAGTTCATCAACAAATATTGCCCACCTCAAAAGGCAGCGAAGTTGAGAAATCAACTCTGATCTTTTCGACAAGATGACAATGAAACGTTGTACGAGGCATGGAACAAATTCAAGCAACTCTTGGTCGGGGTTCTCGACAATCGAATTTCACAATGGGAAAAACTTGAAGGTTTCTACAATGGTTTGCACCAAGTTGATAAAGAAAAGCTAGAGTCAAGCAAGTTGAAGCCACAAGAAATATATAATCTTATCGATCATGTGGCCCTAAATTCATGGCAATCTAAATGCAACTAGCAGAGAAGAGGAGTAAATAAAGCTGAAAATGAATTAGTACTGGCTCAATTGGAGTCACTAAATAAAAAGTTTGAGACGCTTTTGAGCCACAACAATCCCTGTGATCTTTGTTGAGGAGGACACCTGATTTCTAAATTTCCAGATGGTAATTTCTCTAATCAAATTGAAAATGCTAACTATATTTCCAATTCTTCTTTCAGGTCTTCACCATTGGGAAATTCTTACAATGCAAATTGGCGAAATCATCATTTATTTTCTTGGAGACAAAATTTATGATAGCAACCACCTCCACAAAACAACTTTCAATGACAACAATTTTAGCAATTCCATTCACGATCACATGCTGAAACGTAGCCGAACTTGGAAGAGTTGATGACGAAGTTTATGACAACCATGGAAACCAAGGTTTCAATCAAGATGCTTCTATCCACAATCTGGAAATTCAATTAGGATAGATAGTAAATTTCTTGCTAGACGTACACCAAGCGCTTTTCCAAGCACCGAGAAAAATCCACGTGAAGAAGCCAAAGCTATCTCTTTATGAAGTGAAAAAATTCTAGTTGAACCAGTCCTGCAATAATCACATGAAGACACAAGCATTAAAGCCACTATCGAAGCATCACATGATCCCATTATTAATGAAGAAAGATCTGCACTTCCAATTCGTAATTCTAAAGGAAAAGTGTCAACAAACATTGAGATATCAAGCAAACTAGAAAACTTGTCATTCCCATAAAAGTTGCGCAAAGAACAATTGGATAAGCAATTCTCTTGCTTCATTGGAATATTTAAATAATTGCACATTAACATTCTTTTTGATGAAGCATTACAATAATTGAGTTTCCGAAAGATGTCTTATCTCGCAAACGCAAGATCACCCTAATATTGTGTTGTTTACAAAGAAAATCTTCCGACTAAGTTGGGTGACCCGGGTAATTTTACCATACCTGACAATCTGAGTTTATCATTGTGCCAATGCTCTTTGTGACCTTGGAGCAAGCATAAATTTAATGCCTTATTTTGTCTTTCTAAAGCTAGGTTATGGAAAACTTGTTCCTACTTCTGTTTTACTTCAGATGGCCTTATCAATCGGTAAAGAAACCGAAGGGATTGCTGACAGATGTATTGGTAAAAGTAGACAAATTCATCTTTCCAATAGATTTTGTAGTAATGAATATGAAGGCTGGACAAAGTTCTCTTTGACGAACAAGGGTCAATAATTAGTGGTGTTGAACAAAGTTCGGTTCAGACAATGAGGAGCTAAATGATTTTGTAGTATGAGAAAATCAAGAAAAGTTTCTCTTTGGCGAACAAGGGTCAATAATTAATGGTGTTGAACAGAGGTGGAAAGTTGTCACACTATAGCCTGTTTATTTCAACTTACAAGTTAATTATACTTATAATGAAAATGAATGATTGATTAATGTTACTTTTTACTTTTTTCCATAGCCAATAATTGATATCTAAGAAGCGGCGTCGACTGTCCAATTTGTATGATACTATTAGCGTGTGATAAGTTGAAAGGTCAGCTCATTATCGATTTCAACTAATTCTATAAAAATGATTTGGACTACGTACCTGACAGCGACAAATGAGCTCCCGATAAAAAAATTCTATATTCAAGTAAGAATCGCTTATCAAGGGATTACTTTTTTACTTCCGAGTTGCACAATACGTATCTTTCATTTTATTATTCTTATTTCATAATTCTTTTGATTTCAAATACTTATTCATTATTATTTTATTTATTAATGTTTTAAATTTAAAGTCCTAATTTAAGCATCATCGGAGTTCTATCTTACTTTAATCTTTATGCCTAATCCTATCATATCCATCTTTTTCTTTTCAATTTCTCTTAGAACTTCACTAGTCCTTTATGTTCTTAAATTTTTATAATGAATTATTATTCTTATCTTCTAATAAATAACATAAAATAATAAAAATATTATTTTTTAACCAAAACTCTTAATTTAAATTCCACTATTCCTTCATCCATCTTAATTTACGATTATATTCAAATTTTAATTTCTAATTTTCATCTACTAAGCTTATCTTTCTTTTCTTATCTCTTATCTTTTATTATATTCAAAACTTTAATTTGTTATATGGAATTATCCCATTGCACTTGGATGGTTGCCCTAGCAATCTTTTCTCGAAAATGGTCATAGGGGCGAACTAGGACGGTGCATGCGCGCTATATATTTGCATACAACCTATTTGATTTATTCATTCAAATTTTCTGTTGGTAGGTACAAATGTTTTATGTCTTGCGGTATCATTGACTCGACTCATTTCCATTTCTTTATTATTATTCATTCGTGCAATACTTTCTAGCATTATGCAATAAATATTTTATTATTAGTATTGAGTAATCTCTATTTTTTTTTAAACTTTTTTATAAAATTCAATAAAATCTGTGAACAATGCAATACCAAATTATGTGAATATTTATTTAACAATCTGAAATATTAAAACTGGATTAACTTTTCTTTCTGTAACTCTTTATCATTGTTGGTGGATGCGAAATTGTTATCAGATCAAATTGCAGATAATTTATTGTTCCTTAAAGAATTTTATTATTATTGATATTATTCGTCATTCAGAATCAATAATTGCCTAATTATTGTTAAAGTTTAATTGCCATAATATTTATTTATTTATTATTTTTGCTCAGTGGCCACATTTAGACATGTGAACTACAATTTTTTTTTTTGCTTCCGTGGACCATCAAAATTAAATTACATGCAAGCGTCAATTTTTCTGTTATCAGCATTCTTTTTTTTACTTATCTTGCTTGAAATGCTATTCTAAATTTTTATCAGTCAGTGCTTGTGTAATCAGTTTAAATGCCACAGTATTATTTCAACTTTATTTAAGTTATTTTTTCTACAGTTAAATTACTATTATTTTTAGACCATTTTTTTTTGTGAACACGTAAATGTAGTAATCTGAAACAAATTTATTATTAGGTGTCCTGTGATTAAGATTTCACAATATCTTTATTATGTGACACAAAATATCATATTATTTTGAAATTCGGTCAAAATTAATTGTGTGCAAGTGCCAGTCAATTATTTTAGGGTTATTTTCATAAACCCTCTTAAATTATCATAATTTTTCGCATTTAATCCTAAACTACGAATTTATTTTTTTTTATTCCTAAACTATCACGATTTTTTCACTTTAGTCCTTCCGTCTACTTTTGTTATATTTTTCGTTACTTTTGATTTTTTTTATTTATGAAAGACTAAATTACCCCTTCCTCCATAACACATCAAATAATAAATATAAAAAATAAAAAAATCGGAGGAGGGTAATTTAATCTTTTTCATAAATGACATATTTATCACTTTAATCCTTCCAATGATTTTATTTTTAACTTTTATATTTATTATTTCATATTTTTCTGGAGAGAAGGATAATTTAGTTTTCTCATAAACAAAAAAAGTAAAAATAACAAAAAGGTAACGGGAGGATTAAATTGAAAAAGTCAAGTTTAAGGATCCAACAAAATAAGTTCGTAGTTTGAGGTTATACGTGAAAAATTATGATACTTTAAGAAAGATTTATAGAAATAACCCTTATTTTTATTGTCATAATACTTATTTCAACTTTACCTTCGACGGTAAATTGATTGTGCTATTTGAACATTTATTTATTTATTAAGTCAATTGGAATTTTTTTATTCTGTATTATTATTATTATTATTATTATTATTATTATTATTATTATTATTATTATTATTATTATTATTATTATTATTATTATTATTATTATTAATGAATTTGTTATCACTCTTTACCGGTATTTTGTTTGTCGCCTCTATGTAATTTTTTATTATTGTAGTTGTAATTAATCCTCTTACACTGAACTCTCACAAAGGTTGTTTTATTTATCTTCGACGCATATAATTTTCATGTATGTAGATTAATTACTTAACTTAAATTGTCTTATGCAATAGTTATCCAAAAAACAGGATTAATTACTCCATTTGAACTTACCTCTATTTTAATTATTTTTGGACTTACACTCTTTTTGAATTCGTACTTTTAGTCCATTCCAAAAGCTACCCTATTTACTTTATTTATTTGGTACAATTAGTCATAATCTTTTTTTTAATACGAATAAAAAGTAGAACCCTATTTTTCGATCAAGTTGTGACTTTAAGAATCGAAGATCGAGTTACTATCTCTCAACGACTCAAAGCAACTAGTCATAATCTTTATTACTGCTTTATTCTATTAAACCTCTAGGCCGAGGTTACTTGTGCGTTTTCTCTAGATACATTATTTTATTAGATTTTTTTGAATAATTGCTTAAATTTTCCGTTTATAATACACTGCAAATTAGTTAGTTAGGGTTTATTACATTTTGCAGAGTATTAAGGTTTCGTGTATTTTTTCCAAAAAAAAAAACTTTTCTAGGGTTCTAATTATGGGATTTGTTTTTGTAGTTCCTTTATTTTTTTGTAAAATTCTAATTATCCATCATTAAATCTTATTCCTTTCTTATAAGTTACTATTGAAGTATTTTAATCAAAGTTAGAAATATTGTTTTTTCAAAAAGTTGCTACACTTAGGGGTGAAAGTAGTTCGGGTTGGTTCGGGTTTTCGGTCTAAAAAAAATTAACCGTTATTTTTCGGGTCGGTTTTTAAAATTAGAAAGACCATCCTAAAATTATTTTGAAAAAATAAAAATCACCCTTTAGCGGATCAGTTTTTTCGGGTAGTTTTTTTGGAGTCCTACTTTTATATAATTATATTTTAAAAATATATTTAATAACTTAAAATTAATATAAAAATATTTAATTTTATATTAAATATAAAATATACTACTGAAATTTTAAAACTATTAAATTAGAGTTTGATAATGTGATAGAAAAGTATGAAATTTTATACAAAAAATATTATATCTATAATAAAAGAATTATTAACACGTGTTAATTATATAAATAAAAAATCATAAATAAAAATCGGGCTCCACGGGCCTCTTCGATTTTTTCGGGTGGGACCCTAATTTTTGCGGGTGGATTTTAATTTATTAAAACTCACCCTAAATCATATTCGAACTCCTAATTTTCGATTTTTTTTATTCGATTTTTTCGGGTCGGATGAATTTTTGGGTTTTTCTTACACCCCTAGCTATACTCATTTTTTTCATTATTTGTGCATTAACGAAAAGCGACACTCATTTGTAAGGAATTTGAATATTTGTCTTACTTTAACATTCTTTAAGAAAATTAAAGGGCTTTTTTGATATTCATACCTTGTTTAACATATTTTAAGTTGCTTCTAATTTATTCGTTCTTGTTTAACTAGTTAAATATTTTTTTGAACACTTAAATTTATTTACCTTAAACACACTGTTGTATATATTAAATACTCGAAACATTACCCATATCCTAAATCTCATTTTTCTTATTTTAGAAAATGACAACGAAGCTAATAGTAAAGCTTGGTAAATATATGGGCTCATGCACGATAATTTTGATGGGATTATTGAAAAAAATGATCTTATGCTTACTAACAACTCTACGTCAGAATAAATTGAGCCACGTAAGAAAGCATATGACAACTTGAAGAGAGGATAAAAAGGTAAAATTTTTCATTTTGATAAGGGTATTTGAATCACAAAAATTAGCACATGATCTATGAATGACTATAAAGGTCTAATATGATTCTAAAATGAAGTGAGCATTACGTTGTTGCTTAAGTATAACACTTGTAAAATAAAAAAAAATCAGAAAATGTGATAGATTGTGTTATCAATGTAATTGGTTTAAGGATCAAAATGGTCTTATTAAATAGTCTTATATTGGCAAAATACGAAAGTGATCATGAGCTTATATGTAGTCACCCCTTCATATATCAAGATGCATTTTAAATTTGTGCGGACCAATAGACCCAAAACGAATAATATCTTGATTGGACCGGGGGGTGTTATAGAATGGTATCAGGGTCAATCTCATGTACTCACTTGAGCCATGGGCCAACACGGATCTCGCTCAACAAGGACGTTGAGCCCTTTTATGGGAGAAGATTAAATGACATGAGGTTTAAAAACCAAGATAATTTTATTAAATAATCTCACATAGGCAAAACATGAGGATGATATGGGCTTATATGTAACAATCTCCTTCATGGTTCGGGCATGACGAGAGAATGACATGACTCGGGCCTGTTTGCACAAAGTATCGAAGCACATGAATAAGTGGGTAGATATTGCCCGATGGGACATCAACTTTGAAGTAGAAGATTTGGTCATTGTGAATCTGGTCCAACATCTTCGACTAAGCAGAACAAATCTGCACAAGGTCCTCATTAGGCGTTATGAGGGTCTGTTCAAGATCCTAAAGAATGTAAGTAAGGTGACCTACAAGCTGGAGCTTCCATCGTCGATGCAACAACACCTCATCTTCCACGTCAACATGCTCAAGCTGAAGATCCTGAAGATCCCGAGCGTGGGGTTTCATACCGCGTCCCACCGACCATCCGTCGGTAGTTTAATAATCATGTTGAAGAAGTACTCGCAGTTCATGTGAAGAATCAAAAGGAGTATCTTGTTTGATGGAGTGGAAGACCAGACGCCAACACAAGTTAGGAGACGACTGAAGACTGAAGCAGTTCAAGCAGAAGATTGAGGAATTCGAAGCCCCAACTCTAGAGATGTCACTGACTTGAGTGGGGGAGAATATCTGAAAGCTTTTCCGTGGATCGCTGAGTTATCTTACTCCCTTCTACTTTTCCTTATTTACTCATTTTTGTACCTTAGTTTTATTTTCAAGTGTGATAGAGACAGTTTTGTAATATGCATTGCAGAAAAGTGTACCCCTTAGCTTATCTTCCACGTCACACATCGCATATCTACCTCCTGAAACGGTAGTATAGTAGGGGAAACCTACTAGTGCTTTCCAGAACCTTTTTGTAATCATTTTATTTACTCAAGAAAGACTTTAAAGCTTCCTAAAACTTAGCATTATGCTTCGAGCATGGGGTGACAACACACAAAGCGATTCAAAGCATCTCAAGCGATTGAGCATTCCGTCAAGGTGCCCATTTGTTTACAAATGCCTCCATCGAAGCGTCCGTTCGGAATCAAGCATCCCAAAAGTTTTGACATTGAGAAAGTGGAATAAAAAGCTTTCGCAAAGCACTTAAAAGAGCTTGTTTAGAAGTTGGACACATCTAAATATCTCACGGATCGATCGAGCGAAAAATGATCCGTGACACAGGTGCTATATATGAGAAAATATAGTAGAATAGAGTGTTAAGGGAGTCCTTAATCGTTAGTCGGACTCTTAACATAACTTTTGCTTTTAAATTCTTAATATCTGAATTTTAATAAATAAATATTTATTCTTTAATTTGTTAAAAATTTAGGAGCTATGTGGCAAAGGATGAATCCAGAAGAAATAATTTTGAGCACTTCTTCGGATGGAAGAACAATAAGAGCAAATATATTTTTGGATGGATCAAAAATCCATTTATTCTTATTTTTTACTATTCTTGTAATTGTTGTTGTGGATCCACACGTTATAAAAATGACTATTTGATAAAAGAGTAAGAACAAAAAAATGTTCTTCTTGTTTTGTTCGGATATCAAACATGCCGTTTAGCACGTTCCGCAAAAGCAGATGAATCAATTGATATTAAATATAATATTGGAAATAGAGTCGAAGCACACACACTAATAAGTTAAAGAGGTCATAATCTTCTATTTGAAGACGTAGGCAGATAACGACATCTACGTGCATTGATGGAGGATTAAAGATAGAGACATGTGTGGTGGATGTTTTCTTCTTTATCATAATAAATCTCTATCAGTGTTCTATGCATCCATGGTCAGATTTACATGTTTCATGAGTCAATTCGACGAGTCAGAGCCTATTGAATTAATTAATGGAAATAATGGGCATCCCTCGAACTTATGTGAAGACTGTTCTCTCATGTTGCGCCGGTCGTCGGCCTTCGACGATTGGCACAAATTTGAGCATTTTGTGTGAGATCCGGCGTGGTCCAACGGCTGGTTCAACGAGCGATTTGGGATTCGACGAGCGCGGTCCGCACGCGGCATGGTTCGACTGGATCCAAGAGGTATATAAAGATAAAAATTCTCGGGTCACTCATTTTCTTCTCTCCTCTCTCTCTAGTACTCTTCGTTTCTCCTCTTCACGCCGCATCCTCCTCTCTCTCTCCTCTCGCGTCGCCCTCATGCTCTCCCCTCCGCGCAGTTCACTCTTTTCCAATGACCCTACGCTCAGATCTGCAACACCCCCATGACCCCCGGCCAGATCTGTGCCAAGCGGCGACTCTGACGCGACGACCCTCCGGCCAAATCCGTGACCTCTCGTCGACCTCGGGCCACCGACCCCATCGATCAGCCCCGCAAGCCTCGCTGACCGCACTTGAACGCACTCCGCCGACCAGATCCTCGACCCCTCGTCGACCTCAACCCCGACCAGATCTGCGACCCCTCGCCGTCCTCAACCCCGACTAGATCCCCGCCTGTCCGCCGTCGCTCCCCCGCCAAGCGTCGATGATCAGCCGCGCCGAGCGTCACCGACCTTCATGCACCCCGACTTCCTGTCCACCGAGCACTGCCGACCCCCGCCTCTCCGCTGCCACTCCCCCGTCGAGCTCCACCACCAAGCGTGGACGATCAGCCCTGCCAACCCCCACGCACCTGACTCCTTGTCCGCCGACCCTCGCCTGTCCGCCGCCGCTCCTCCGCCGAGTTCCGCCTCCAAGCGTCGACGATCAGCCGCCCCCGAGCATCACTGACCCCCACGCACCCCGACTCCTTGTCTGCCGCCACTGTCCCCGAGCTCTGCCACCAAGCGCTGATGATCAGCCCCGCCGAGCGTCGCACACCACATGCTGCACGCCGCCTGCCGCCCGCCACACTCTCAGCCTCGCTGTCGCCACCGAGCCCGCCTCCCTGTCCCCGCCAAGCCTGCCTCCCTATCGCCGTAGAGCTCCGCCTTGCTTGCCTGCATCCGGGTGTCGCCTCCGAGTTGATATCCGGGGTCCCTGCCGAATTGATATGGATAGTGAGACTTGTCCAAAGCTCTCGTCAGTAGTTCTTCGTCAGTGTGTCCGAGGGAGGATTCTGATGCTAGACATTATTTTTTTGCGACAGATGATTAACAAGTTCACCTAAGTGATTAAGAACATAAACATTGAGGTAGGAGCATGAAGTTCCCCATGTTTAACACTGAGGTATGCGGAAAAAAGTGCATAATTACCACGAAATATCAGAATCACTGAAGATTTACAAGAGATCCATTACATACATTACATTACAAGCTAAAAGCTCTAGATATAGCACATCCATCCCATAGCCAGCACACATGTGTAATTGCCACAATCACTAATAATTTACAAAACAGAAACAAAATAATTACAAATAAAATCTCGGGGGGTGGGGTTGGGTTCGGCGGCGCACAAGGAAGGCCGGTGCAGATCTGGTTAGGGGTGCTTGGGGTCATTAAATCTGGTCACGGGTGCTCATGGTCGGTGGCAGAGCTAGCGGCACTCCTGGAGGTAGGTTGCACTCGGAGTTCCAGATTCGGGTGCATGCATTCGAAGCGTGGCTGGTCTAGGTCAATGATGAGTCCGAGAGTCGCCGGTGCCTCGAGGTCGGAGGAGTCTCGAGGTCGGCGGCAGAGTGGTTAGTGATGTAGGAAGGAGGTGTGCCATATATGGGGGGGTCCCACCAAAGCATTCTTGTGGTCGGAGTGGTCTCGAGGTTGGCGGTGAAGCTCGGAGGCGGGCGTGGTGACACACGGAGATTGGTGTGCTCACGGTCGATGGCGAAATTCGGCTTGAGGGGGATCGGTGTGGCTTGGCGTGGGTGCTCGAGGTCGCCGCTGTGCATATATCTGGCCGGAGATCGTCGAAGCTTGGCATGGGTGCTCGAGATGGGGGGCATGCAAAACCTGAGTGGAGATCGACGAGGTTTGGTAGATCTACCACGTGCGAACTGCTCGTCGAGTCGCTCCTGGACCACGCTAGATCTCACACAAAATGCTCAAATTTGCGTCGACCAACGGATGCGAAGCCGTCGCGAATCCAACGACTGACGAGCATGGGGGACAGTCCCCCACGTAAGTTGGGGGACGTCCATTATTCTCTTAATTAATTTGACTAAAATTAAACTGTCAACAGAATAAAAAAATCACCTAAAACAAAGGAAATGACCTGTTTTTCTCTTTGCCCTTCACATCGTTCTATCATTGCTGCGAGGCTACTTTATTCTCGTAATAAGAGATAACTAATATATTTTATCATAAAGTCGTCCTTGACAAAAGAAGTGAGTGCATTTATTTTTATTTTTCTACTGGACGGTATTCAAGATTTCTATATTATGGGAGGAATCTTTTTATAATTTAAGATCGTCAACTTGGAGTAAGCATATATATATATATATATATATATATATATATATATATATATATAAGAAAAATAAAAAGATCGTCAACTTGGAGTAAGCGCGCGCATATATATATATATATATATATATAAAGCATTTAGCATAGAATAATTATAGAGCATTAATTTTACTTATTAAATTAATAAAATAATTATATATTAATTTAAATTATAAGTTACATAGTAAAAATAATTAAAACTAAGATAATTTAATTATTTGATGATAATTAACAAGTTATGTTAATAAATATGATGAGTAATAATATGTCGTTGACCGCCAAATGGGTTGGAAACATAAATCTTCGTTCATTTATTTCATAATCAGGCGTACGATTCGAGACGAGTCAAATGATAATGAATTTGAATATTTATCCAATGACTTCCGTGGTGGTAATCCGAAAAGGAAAACAACCTTGACAAATAAAGAAATTCATGAGTGATCAAGAAGCATTGTTCCTTTTCATGGTCATCACATAAAAAAGGAACTTGACTTCTTTCCCTTTCTCGTACTCCCTTGTCAAAATGCTTGCAAGCCTTGTGAATATTTCATCAGCTATTTTCTCATCTCGAAAGTGGCACGCCAACGGTGTTCCGATCGTGGATCTCAACATTTTGGCAAGACCTTGCCCATTCATGCATTCACTTGGACATCCACATGCATCGTCATCATCGTCGATCACACCATCGCCATCTAACTCCATCACACACTCTTTAGCAATTTGAAATGCACCTTGACCATTAACCACACTTTGTACTTCCTCCACACATGGAGCGTATAATGGTAGGTTGAAAGAATCAATATCAGCTTCGTTTATCATCCCCTGCAATTTCATGATATCATTAGTATATAAGTAAGAGAAAGCAAGTTCTATTTACAAGGAATCTTATACTTTGGAAATTATAGTTGTAATTTATTTTACGAAAAAAATATTCGTTATTTATGTATTAGTCCATATTTGCAATTTCTGTTTTATTGCGCGAGTTTTTTTACTTAGCCATTAACCATAATCTCTTCCTAATAATCTAATCCTCTCCTTACCATTTGACCCTACCCTTTTATGCCTCTTTTTTCGGTCGAGACCCATCAGTGTCTAAGAGTACTAGAATCCTACTAACCCAGTGTTCAGACACTACAAGAAAATTGTGATTTTTTAACGGGCAGTTTCCAACGAGAAGAAATCCGTCGCAATTTGTTATATTAAATTATATAATTTGTTATATTAAATTATATAATTTGTTATATTATTATTTTATTTTTCGACAATGAGGAACGTTGAAAGTTCCGACGGATATCTATTCGTCGCAATTTTCGTCGATTACGACCGTCAGTAAATGAAAAATAATATAATATAATGAGTATTTTATTAATATAATTAGCGACAGTTCAAACCGTCGTAATTTCGAACGGTTCTTACCGTCGGTAAGTAAAAATAATATAATATAAAGAGTATTTTATTAATATAATTAGTGACAGTTCACACCGTTAAAATTTTCGACAGTTTGGACCGTCGGTAATTTAAAAAATAAATATTATATATATCATAATAAATAATTAATATTTTATTATTATAATTAAATAATTTTTGACGGTCATGACCGTTGGTAAACATAAAAATAATTAAATATTATATTCATATATAATATAATATATATATTAAAAAAATACTAATATGTCGGTAACTAAAAAATCACTCTCCCGCGCACGGCTTCTTTTTTCGTTTTCCCGCTTTCCCATATTTCAACCCATATATATATATATATATAATCTTTTCCTCTCTCTCTCCCTCTCCTATTTTGCCGGTGACCCTCTCCCGCCAGCGACCCTCTCCCGTTGGTGGCCGGATTGGCTGCTTCGCTAATTTTTGTGACGGTTTGGCTAATTTTTTTATATTTTAAAAGTTCTTTACGACGGTTACGACCGTCGAAACTTTCGACGGTTGCAACGACCGCTGAAAGTTTCGACGGTTTTGATCGCCGAAAGTTTTGGCGATTTTGGCCGCCAAAAGTTTCGACGATTGCACGACCGCTGAAAGTTTCGCCGATTGCGACCGTCGAATGTTTCGACGGTTGCACGAAAGCTTCGACGTTGGTTGCGACCATCGAAAGTGTCGACGATTGGGGCCGTCGGACTTTTGGGATGGTTTTAACCGTCGAAACTTTCGACGAATTTTTTCCAATCGTCGAAAATTAATTTGCGACCATTTTTTCGACGTATCGGTTCCGTCAAAGAAACCGTCACAAATCATATTTTCCGACGATTTTTGGCTAGTTACAGGCGGTCACCGTCTGTAATTGACATTTTTCTTGTAGTTATACGGAAACGATATGAATAAATTATAATCAAAATGATAGACTCGGATAATCGAAACTGAAAATATTAATTCCAACTGAGTCGCCTCAAAAGCTTTTGGTGCCTAAAACAAAATTATATTAATTCCAAATATTTCATGATGATATACAATAAAATGGTAGGGTGTTAAAGATATTGATAAAATTTATTATTAAAAAATAATGATCAATATATTTGGTATGTAATTTTTACATTAATTGACTAATGATAATATACTATTATTATTAAAATTAAGAGGCTTTAGAATGGTGGGCTCCAAGCTTTTACTTTAGTGGCCTGACCCTTGAGCCGTCGGCACTGGATTTCGGAACACAACCTGGTTATCCGATTACTTCTTTGGTTTCTTTGTGCATGTTGTAACATTTGACATATGAAATCTAACGTTACGTTACCTCGTCTGCCATGGACCTGAGTGCCTCCGAGATGAGCTGACCTAGGAAAACATGTGGTCCAGTGTGGGGATGTGGAGAGGCCCTTACGGAAAGTGATAAAACCATGAGGCCTCCATCTTGGATCTCTTCGGAACGGCATCGAAGGAACACCGCGAAGTCCTTCTGAAACTGTCGCAGGTACGCCTCATGGACGCCGGGAGGGATCGTCTCGCTCATGTAGATGTTCCCCTTGTTCAACTCGTTGTCGTGCTCATCCTTCAATCCTTCGGGAACCTAATCATGCATGCATCAATTTGCAACCAGAAAAGATACGTCCGAATTAAGGAAAAATTATTAAGGAAGATAATTAAAAACCTGGCTGAGCCACTGAAGACTGCACGAGGAGTGGAACAAGTGAACCGACCTTCCCGGGAACAGCCTCCCGTAGAAGCTGCCGGGGACCCCCGCAACGTAGAACCTCCCGGTCAGCTCCTCCCCCTTGTCTTCGTTGAACTTCTTCTTGTAGGGCGCCAGCGACCGGAAGACGTTGTTGAAGTCGTTCGTCGGCAGGTCGTTCAGGAAGAACTGGACCTCGGGCACGGCGCCGCGGTGCAGCTTGCGGCAGCTCTCGGCGACGGCGTCCATGACCTCTGATATCAGGGAGAAGGCATTCGGCCCATACGAGCAGCCCAAGTCTGCGACTACCAGCCGCTGCCCCGCAGGTAGCACGGTGGAACAGATCTCCTGCACTGAATTCTCCACCACAGGCTTGGCGTTGGCGATTGCGTTCCGCTGCAATGGACATATATTGATGCATATGAAAGAAAAAAAAAATTACCAGAACTAGTCGGAGATTAAAGTTGGTGGATGGAGAGAGAGAGACTTGAAGGTTGGAGTTGGCAGCGTAGCTGGTGAGTGCATCTGCGGAAGCCATGTGCAAGACCTCCTGCAAATCATCCATGGTAACACACTGAAATCGCACTCTCAATGACTTCTAATGGAATTGGAAAATCACAGGGTCAACCTGGCATGCAAAACCTTCAATTTATAGTTAACGAGAATAGCTTACGTCAGGGCTTGCATATGTATAGAATGAGAGGCGCATCGATTTAAATGAAAAAAAATGTGGAATTATCAAAGATAATAAACTCGGTGATCAGCATGTCTTGCGTTTGTAGTAATTAAAATGTGACAAATGTTTATTTCGTGACAATTGGTTTAATTTTATGCACTATTTGGGCTCAAGCTCAAAACAAACTATGTGCATGGATGTTTATATATCTTGCGTTAACGAGAATAGCTTGCGTCAGGGCTTACGTAATTGTATAGAATTAGAGGCGCATTGATTTAATTCGATATATATCTTGCGTTTGTAGTAATTAAAATGTACAAAGGAGATTCAGGTATGAGGTAACTGAAAGTGGCATAGACAAATGTCCATTTCGTGACTATGAACTTGACCATGACACTTGAGGATGTGGGTGGAGACGTACAATTAATTAGGTGGATGTTTATCGACTTCAATAATTGGCGGACCTACATGTGCATTAACGAGGTCAATTGACCTCACTAAAATTTAAGAGTTTATTAATAACTATTAACTCAAGTAATAATTAATATAATCTAGATATTGTACAAGTAATTTACTTCTAAATTTATGTTTGGAAATAAATTTTGGTAGATTATTTTTATATTCTTGTTGTTACATAATATCTTTTAATAATTAACCTTCACTTCTAAGGTTGCATAAAACAATCTCTAATATTTTGCATTTATCAATTTTCATTACCCTATCTTAACTCTTTAATTTATCTTTTTAGTGATACAATTATAACTAACTTTAACAAACAAATCACTGTTGACCTATTATTATTATTATTATTATTATTATTATTATTATTATTATTATTATTATTATTATTATTATTATTATTATTATTATTATTATTATTATTATTATTATTATTATTAATCACCATGCATTCTTATTTGCCACTCAACTTCTTCATGAATGATTGCATATCTTATATTGATATGGATTTGTTTAATGATATTGATAATAAATTTATAACATAAAAACGGACAGCAATAAATGGTTGAATATATTAAAAAAATAGATGATTTATGCTTTAAATATATTTTAAAACATAATAGTTTTCATATTAATATATTGTAGAGAAATAAAAATTTTGCACCCATATGATTAAGGGTCTGCCCATGACTTCAATTATCCCTAGATACAAGGGTGGAGGGGGACAAGAATGGAACCTACGGTGTAACACCCCCAAAATCGAACCTCCTGTCACGTATATAGTCAGATTGATCTCGGGGACGCTATACAATGTATACTATGCTCTTGACCATACTGTCTGTGATAATTTCACAAATACTACACGTGGCAATGAATAAAATAAATAAGAACTTTATTGTGGAAGAAGGAAATGTTGGAATATCAAAAGACACCCACATCTAATGTAATATATACGAGAAAAGAAAATGACAATGATATCCAACAGATTTATTCAAATGACCAAATGTCTGATTTCAAATGAAAAGACTAAATATCCATCTAATGCAAAGTCGAATTGTATAGCTGATAGTGATATTTAGGGGTTTAGTGATAACTTGCTGATTTTTTGGTCAAAAGTCAATTTTTTTCAATTTTTGTTTCAACTCCCTAACTCACTCTCTACTGCAAGTATACATGTCAATTGTAGTTATCCAAATGTCGTATCCATAGTTATTTGAAGTCCAAGACTCTCTAAACAATCTAGATTAGCCTTATCTACAGTTAAAAATTCAAGAATTTGAAAGAAAGTTAAAACCGATTTTTAAAAAGGGCTAAAATGATAGGATTTTTGGAAAGTTATCAAAACTGAATTGTAAATGATAAACTAGAGGCTCAAAGGGTTTAACTATCAATGAGGAAGGTTCTCTTAGGAGTTGGAGTTCATCTAACTTAATTATGGATGAAATGGAACAAGTTATCAATTAAAATTCAAATCTAACTCAACTTGTATACATTCTGTTTTCACAGATGGTTTAACCCTGAACTAATTATCATATCCTCCTATGATTGATTAGCTAAATTGAGTTAGAAGAGGTCCTGACTGAAATCAAGTCAACATGAAGCTCAAACTTTAGTCTCTTTGCTGAATTTCATTAATTTGGTGAAATCTGAAATGATAACTTGCAATTGCACTTTGACAATGATGGAAATGCTTCAATCAATTAAACAGGGATGAAATCAATCCAATATTAGTGCAAATGCTTCTTGGTTTATCTCTAAACTACAAGAGAATTTTAAATCAGTCTCTCAGCTGCAAATTCAAATGAAATTCACATTTTTACTAATGAATTGAATAGAAATCAGCACCTAATCACACATGGGAACTCAACAAATGTCATTGCATTCTTTGTCCATCTCTGAACATCAAGACAACCTTATAATCACCTCTCAGTGATGGAATAAAATCAGAGGTTTGCAATGACAAAATAAAATCCCAAAGATCCTTCGAAATCATATTTGAGTTCAGGATTGAAAACCAAAAATCAGCATTTAAAAGTTTGCAATAAATTAGGATTAAAAACTTGGAAACACCATTGTTTCTTGATTCATTTCTGAACAAGAATGAAACCATAAGTAACATCTCAGTTATCAATTAAATCAGGGCTCAACAATGATAGAAAACAGATTTGAACAATTCAGGAAATCATAAATTAGATTTCAGAATGTAAGAAATTAGATTTCTAATTGGGATTACTTCTAGAACTTGGCATTGGTTCTTGATTCATTTCTGAACAGGATTAGATCAAATGACAATTTCTCAGTTGTAGAAACAATCAGGACCTTACAATGACAAGAACAGATTCATATGCAGCAGATTCAGAAATAAAAAATTAGAAATGTTTTGACATCAAGCAGAAAATCAGATTTGTTCTCATCCATCCATAACTAAACTAGCATACTACCCTATCCTAGGAGAGCTAGGATTTAGCTCATTATAATTACAAGAATTGATACATAACATGAAGAATTAATAAGGCTAAACATTCTGAAATCAGAAGAACAAAATCCTATCCACAGAAATCAGAGTTGCAGCACTTCCTTCAGCTCCTTTCTTTCCTCCCCTTCAGATCCTGTCCAGAATCCTCCAAATGGAGGCTCCTCCTTTTCTTCCCAGGTTTTCCAGCTTATATATGACCCTTAATCACCCTTGGATGCAGGTTAGAATGTTCTTTCATTCTCTGATAGTGTCATGTGTCCATCCCTGAAATTCCAATAGAAATCAGCAACTTTTTGGACAGCTGTACAGTGGTCCCCTCCACCCACCCACCTTTTTTCAAGTTTTGCAGCCTTGATTTTCTTGCTACAAAGACCAAAAAGCAAGCATTTTGGATAGGATTTAAACAAATAAGGATTAAGACAATAATATCTATCAGCTCAAATATCAAATGGGGTTTGGTGTTGTGCAGGAAATGAAAACCATAAATCAGAAATGATAACATATAAAACCCGGAATGATAACTTTGCATATTTCATGGAAAATGTCCAAATATGGGTGGTTCAAAGCATTAAAAGCATCAAATGGATTAGGATGACAAGTGAATGAGGTCAGAAATCAAATGTGGATAAGATTTCATAGGATTGATGACTTGGGTGCCAAAACGATAACTTAAATGCCTTAAAAATGATAACTTATCATAACTTTAGTTATGGTTATCCAAATGTGATCAAATTTGAACAGTAATGAGTTAGGACAATAATATAATGAATACCTAAGGTCTTTGTGCAGAATTGATAGTTTTGCATGTCAAAATGACAGTTTTTCCCTTTAACGATAACTTGGCATTGAAAAAATGATAACTTGTTCAAATGGATTGATAATTTTGCACAAGTTGAGATATGATCATCCAAATATGATTCATTCATGATAATAATGGATTTAGGGTAAGAAAATCATTGAAAATCAGTTCACTCGAAATAATGATAACTTGACATATTAGAGTGATAACTTGGCCTAAAAATGATAACTTGGGATAGAATTGAAATATTTATGGATTTTAGCATTTCAGAACCTCTATGCACATGGAATTAAGTATAAAATGAGGAAGATCAACTATCAATCCATGCATTCCAAATATAATTGGTCAAAAGTTGGGTAATTTAGGGGCTCGATAGGGGTGAAATGTATCCAAAATGGGATAAAAAACTATATTGATCAGCTAGTGATCAAACTCTTCCAAGCTTAGCCTTTTGCTTGTCCTCAAGCAAAACATTCAGAATTTAAGGATAAACTTGAATTAAAAGTCCACAAATGAAGTAAAAGTCAGCTGAATTGAATCCAATGAGTTTCCCACTCTGCCAACACTTCATTCTTTCTAAAAACTCAATTTCTAGCTAGGGAATCACAGAGGCTAAAGCAAATTTAAGCCATGGAAGAAGTACTAGCAATAACATATTTGAATTTTTGGAATTGTCAACTTAACTACAAGGTTGAACCAAAAATCTTATCATGAACAGATTTTCATTGCTTAAACAGATTTAACACCTGACCTTTATTCATGAAATGCAAATAAACAGGTTTAGCATCTGATTTTTATTCATGCTTTTTTTAGGAGAGATTCCTTTGGAAGTTTTGATCTCCTAATTTTTTTTTCTTTTTGCATTGAAGAGAGATTCCTTTGAAAGTTTTACTCTCTTCCTTTTTTCTATGCATGCATGCAATGCAAAATGCAACTTTTTACTTTTCCTTTTTCTCATTTTTCTATCATGTTCATGAAGTGAGCAATAATTCAAACTCAAGTATAATTTAGATCCCTTTGGCTAAAAAGTCAAGTTTTCCTATTTAACATGGCACCAAGAACCTTGACTCCCCTCTAGACATAATATATTATCAATTAAATCTATAAATGTCGGCTAGTGTTACCCACAAAAGAAAATTTTTCAGCTGAAATTTAATTCAAATGCAACTGAATGATTGAGTCAATTAAAGTAAGAAGACTGATGGTCAAGTTAGCCACTTGGTATTGGTGTGTATCAACTGTCATATAATGTATTTCACCCATTTTAGAGTCAAAATAAAGGCAAGACTTGAATTGGGCTTGAATAGTGATAACTAGTGATAATCGGGTGGAACTAATGATAACTTGGTCAAAATAATGATAACCTGGTAAAAAATGATAGATGGACATTAAAACAAATTGAAAACATGGTATAAAAATTAAAAAAGCACCAGGTTTCCTCCCCCAAGCTTATTCTCAACACTATCCCCAGTGTTGAAAGTAAAGGCAAGGGAGAGGGATGGGAAGATATCAAATTCATGGAATTGGGTACTTGAATCCTTTTGGCATCCCAACCAGAGGCTTTGGGTGATCCACTCTTCATGAATTGCAACTAATCCTGTAGAGAAACAAAGGATATCAATGAAGTCTGTAATATCATATTTTCGGGATGTAGGATTTAGCAATGCACTGAAATGCATTGAAATTCACTGAAATTCAGCAACGGAGGATTTGTATAGCTAATATGAATGGTAATTCAGACGTTGGTATGATCAATTCAACATGAAAGAAAAGGTAATATCAGTTATCATTTAGATTTCAGTGGGAAAATCAAAGTTAAGGGTAAGGATACTCCCTAAAATGAAAATTTGTGGATTGATCTAATTCCTCCTTGATTTATTCCTGCAAAATAGAAAGATTAAGTGTAAAATGACTTGGGTTACCTCCCAAGAAGTGTCCTACTTTAATGTCTTATGATAGACATTGTTACATCTCTTGATATCAAGGAGGTTTAAATATTATGATGTGATCAAGTAGATATCTCAATCTGTGGACAGTTTCACTAATCAAGTATGGATCTCTTAATTTTCCAATGATTGACCTTTGTTTTTCAGTTTGATTCCCTCCTCCATTGTACAAGAAATCTTCTAACTTCGCATCTCTAGAATCCTCATGTATAATATATGAATCCCCTGAACTAGGAAGAGGTTTCAGCACCAATTGGGAGGAAGTGTCCTGAGTTGAATTGGTGTGGGGTTCAGCAATGAAAACCTCCAACACCCCATTTTGAAATTCTGAATTCCCTATTGATTGGAGTGCATTCATAGATGATTTATATGCTTTGGCTTCTGGATCCTCTAATTCTTTCAAATGATCAAACATTAGGCACTTTTGCAATGGATCTTCAATGGGAATTATAGGAGAAACTTGCTGTACAATTTGATCCAGCTGCCCCTCTTCAAAATTATTTTTCTAAAAATTTGGCCTACTGATAACTTATGACAATTGGGCATTGACCAATCTTTGTGGGAATGGCACCTTATCAAAAATTCTGGTCTTGGCTTCACTTTGAGGATGTTGATTCTGATTTTCCAACACAGGTTCTTCATTTGGCTCTTCAGCAGGCTTTGAACTTGCATTTGCTTCAGCTAAATTGTCCTCAACATGCTTCATTGGTTCCTCAACCATCCTTCCACTCCTGAGTTGGATAGCTTGGGCTTGTTCCTTGGGATTCACTTTTGGTTGTCCTAGGAAGAACATGGGTGGCCTAGTTGAGGTGCTGGCTTGTTGGAAAAATTGATTCTCAAGCACTTTTTGATGAGCACTTAGAGTTTCAAATCTAGAAGTTAACTTCAGCATTGTCTCTTCCTGTTCTCTTGCTTCTTCAAAATTTTCTACAGCAACTCCTCCAATTTTGACATTTGAGTGGCTTGTACTTGTGGTGACTCATATGGAGGTCCTTGCACTTGAACTTGTGGAGGCTGATATGGAGGTGGTTGCCAATTTAAATTCTGCACAGGTTATCCTTGGTAGTGATTGGCCTTATAAGAGAAGTATGAATGATTCCTATTTTCTGGAGTATAAAACTCAGCAGGGGGCTTCACTCCATAATTCCCCACAGCATTCACTTGGTCTATGGCTTGCTCATGTTGCTGCATTATCAGGTTACAACTCTCAGTGACATGGCCCTGATTTCCACACACATCACATCTTGATTCAGGGTTGGAAACTTTGTTGATATTAGGTGTTAAATTCAGCTTCTTAAAGGCCTTGTGCAACATTTCTTCAATCCGGATAGTAATGTTGTTGACTTGATTGTCATTTGATGGCCTTCTTGTCCTGTCATGTGTGAGGAAATGGTGGTTCTTGGGAATGTTTTCTATCAATTGGTAAGCATCATCAATGTTTTTTGAGGCAAAAATCTTTCCTGCAGCAGTGTCCAATGCCACTTTAGATGGAAAATTCAGACCCTTGTGGAAATAGTAGACCAACTGTCATTTCTCAAATCCATGATGTGGACATGCCCTCAACAAGATTTGGAGTCTTTGCCATGCATCACATATGTTCTCCTGATCCAATTGGTAAAACATGACAATCTGATCCCTATAGTTATCAGTTTTGCTAGGTGGAAAGAATTCAGCTAGAAACAATTGAACTATGGACTCCCAAGTGGCAATCTCTTCAAGTTTGAGGGTCTTGTATCAGGTCTTGGCTCTATCTTTGAATGAAAAAGGGAATAACCTCATGTAGACAACATCCATTGGTGTATTGTTGAAGTGAACAATGCTGCAATTTTTCTTAAAATCATCCAAGTGTAAAGCTGGATCTTCATTTCTCAAACCAGCAAATTGATATTGCCCTATCATTGTGATTAGTGCTGCATTCACTTGAAAGTTGGCAGTAGGTGCTAGGACTCCATTCCCTTGTTGATTTCTGACATTGCTAGGTGAGTAACCATCCTTGAGCGTCCTTGGTGCAGCCATGTTTTGATTAACAATCCCTTCTAAATTTGGATTGTTTGCTTCTTCTACAAAAATCCTCCTTCTTGCTTCTTCTCTTTGAGGTCTCCTCCTTCTATTAAATCTCCTTTCAGGTTCTGGTTGAGATAGATATAAGTCCTCTTGATGGTCCAAGTCCTGCATAAAGGAATTCAGAAGTATCAAATTCAAGAAAGAAAGGAAAACTAGACAAAAGTGGAAAATTGAGAATGATAACTTGCGAAAATTGAAAATTGGCCTAATAAATGGACTAAAAACCAAATCCCCGGCAACAGCGCCAAAAACTTGATAGTGATATTTAGGGGTTTAGTGACAACTTGCTGATTTTTGGGTCAAAAGTCAATTTTTTTCAATTTTTGTTTCAACTCCCTAACTCACTCTCTACTGCAAGTATACAGGTCAATTGTAGTTACCCAAATGTCGTATCCACAGTTATTTGAAGTCCAAGACTCTCTAAACAATCTAGATCAGCCTTATCTACAGTTAAAAATCCAAGAATTTGAAAGAAAGTTAAAACCGATTTTTAAAAAGGGCTAAAATGATAACTATTTTGGGATTTTTGGAAAGTTATCAAAACTGAATTGTAAATGATAAACTAGAGGCTCAAAGGGTTTAACTATCAATGAGGAAGGTTCTCCTAGGAGTTGGAGTTCATCTAACTTAATTATGGATGAAATGGAACAAGTTATCAATTAAAATTCAAATCTAACTCAACTTGTATAAATTCTATTTTCACAGCTGGTTTAACCCTAAACTAATTATCATATCCTCATATGATTGATTAGCTAAATTGAGTTAGAAGAGGTCCTGACTGAAATCAAGTCAACATGAAGCTAGTCTCTTTGCTGAATTTCAGTAATTTGGTGAAATCTGAAATGATAACTTGCAATTGCACTTTGAAAATGATGGAAATGCTTCAATCAATTAAACAGGGATGGAATCAATCCAATATTAGTGCAAATGCTTCTTGGTTTATCTTTAAACTACAAGAGGATTTTAAATCAGTCTCTCAATTGCAAATTCAAATGAAATTCACATTTTTACTAATGAATTAGATAGAAATCAACACCTAATCACACATGGGAACTCAACAAATGTCATTGCATTCTTGGTCCATCTCTGAACATCAAGACAACCTTATAACCACCTCTCAGTTATGGAATAAAATCAGAGGTTTACAATGACAAAATAGAATCCCAAAGATCCTTTGAAATCGGATTTGAATTCAGGATTGAAAACCAGAAATCAGCATTCAAAAGTTTGCAATAAATCAGGGATTAAAAACTTGGAAACACCATTGCTTCTTAATTCATTTCTGAACAAGAATGAAACCATAAGTAACCTCTCAGTTATCAATTAAATCAGGGCTCAACAATGATAGAAAACATATTTGAACAATTCAAGAAATCATATTTCAGATTTCAGAAAATCAAATTTCAGAAAGTATGAAATTAGATTTCTAATTGGGATTACTTCTAGAACTTGGCATTGGTTCTTGATTCATTTCTGAATTAGATCAAATGACAACTTCTCAATTGTAGATACAATCAGGACCTTACAATGACAAGAGCATATTCATATGCAGTAGATTCAGAAATCAGAAATCAGAAATGTTTTGACATCAAGCTGGAAATCAGATTTGTTCTCATCCATCCATAACTAAACTAGCATACTACCCTATCCTAGGAGAGCTAGGATTTAGCTCATTATAATTACAAGAATTTATACATAATAGGAAGAATTAATAAGGCTAAACATTCTGAAATCAGAAGAACAAAATTCTGTCCACAAAAATCAGAGATGCAGCCCTTCCTTCAACTCATTTCCTTCCTCCCCTTCAGATCCTATCCAGAATCCTCCAAATGGAGGCTCCTCCTTTTCTCCCCAGGTTTTCTAGCTTATATATGACCCTTAATTATCCTTGGATGCAAGTTAGAATGTTCTTTCATTCCCTGATAGTGCCATGTGTCCATCCCTGAAATTCCAGCAGAAATCAGCAGCTTTTTGGCAGCTGTGCAGTGGTCCCCTCCACCTTTTTCAAGTTTTGCAGCCTTGATTTCCTTGCTACAAAGACCAAAACAGCAAGCATCAAAGTATTTGGATAGGATTTAAACAAATAAGGATTAAGACAATAATATCTATCAGCTCAAATATCAGATGGGGTTTGGTGTTGTGCAGGAAATGAAAACCATAAATCAGAAATGATAACATATAAAACCCGGAAAAGTAACTTTGCGTATTTCATGGAAAATATCCAAATATGGGTGGTTCAAGGCATTGAAGGCATCAAATGGATTAGGATGGCAAGTGAATGAGGTCAGAAATCAAATGTGGATAAGATTTCATAGGATTGATGACTTGGGTGCCAAAACGATAACTTAAATGTCTTAAAAACGATAACTTGTCTTAACTTTGGTTGTGGTTATCCAAATGTGATCAAATTTGAACAGCAATGAGTTAGGACAATAATATAATGAATACCTAAGGCCTTTTTGTAGAATTGATAGTTTTGCATGTCAAAATGATAGTTTTGCCCTTTAACGATAACTTGTCATTAGAAAAATGATAACTTGTTCAAATGGATTAATAATTTTGCACAAGTTAAGATATGATCATGCAAATATGATTCATTTATGATAATAATAGATTTAGGGCAAGAAAATCATTGAAAATTAGTTCACTCAAAATAATGATAACTTGACATATTAGAGTGACAACTTGTCCTAAAAATGATAACTTGGCATAGAATTGAAATATTTATGGATTTTAACATTTCAGAACCTCTATGCACATGGAATTAAGTATAAAATGAAAAAGATCAACTAGTAATCACAATCCATGCATTCCAAACATAATTGGCTAAAAGTTGGGCAATTTAGGAGCTTGATAGGGGTGAAATGCATCCAAAATGGGATAAAAATCAGCTAGTGATCAACAGCTAATGCAGGTAAAAAAAACTGAATTCTATATAGCTCAATAAGTTATGTGCAGCTAGCCCCGAGCTCTGCATCCTCCATCACTCCTCTCTAGATAGGATTCTCACCTACAAAATTCCTAATGTAGGGGCATGAAATACTCGTGAGCGAGAACGCCCAATACAATAGAATCATAGGCTATAAAATGATAATCAGATCATGCTTGAATCAACAATGGATAAACAATAAGATAACATGCTTTACTATGAATAAGTGCTCTCTTCTTTTCTTATCATAATCAATACTTTCGGGGCACGAAGGCAATGAATCATCATGTCTATATTTTATTATTTACTATGTTCATGCTCTGTTCTCTTTTGTAAAAATACTTTGACTTTACTATATCATGATATGTACTTTACCATATGTACTTTACTTTACTCTGAGTTGTACTACGTCTTTTACATTAACTATATAGTCCTTGAAGTTCGTTGTCCTATGCAAGCTCGACTTTATTAGGTTGAAAAACCAGATGTGCATCTATAACATCTTATAAAGTCAAGGATGATCACTTTGGGGAAGGTGTAATGTCAATGCATAGCATTTTCAGAATACAAGTGGGAGATGACCTGTACCCTAGGAAGGTCGTTAAGAACCCGTAGGTTCACTTTCTTCTCAGTTCAACTACCTATCCCTCTGACTCTATAAACATGTAATCAATATAATGCCCTCTTTGGGGAAGGAGAAATGTCAATGCATAAATCTTTTCGGAATATATGTGGGAGAGGACATTTACCCCAAGAACAATGATCGTTAAGGACTTGTAGGTTTATTGCCTCCAGCTGAGCAACCTACCCCTCCTCTTTACTTTAACCATGATCTATAATCTTTACTTTTGGCGGCACATAGCAATCCCATAATTTTCATCTATTCTTTGCTTAGCTTGTTTATTATATATGGAGTTTTAAAAATCATAAATTAGAAAAAGGTTAGAGTCAGATCCCTTTTCTCTAAGGCAATAAAATTATGCCGTATTGCTTTATTTTTTATGCCAAACCTTGACCCATCCTATAGGGTGGGAAGGACCCATTAAAGTCTTTATCATATTGGACATTATCTCAAGTGGGCCCATCGAAAGCGGGGCCCAACTATAAAAGATCGGACCTATACAAAAAGGGTAGTTATGTCTTTTTAACAGACCCCGGGATGGGCAAGGGAAACTCGAACCAGGTCTTCTGTCAAGGGTCCATGCGTGTGACTCAAACCCGGGCCGAGTCTTCTGTCGAGGGTCCATGCGCATGACTCGGGCCGAGTTGGGATCCAACTAGAGCCGGTTCAGTATGGAACCCAAATGTCACGGTCGTGCCACCTACTGGCACACCCGTGCCATCATTGTTTGGTCATGCTGTCATCGTCATGGTCGTGCCACACTTTAGCCACAGTCGTGCCTTGACCGAAATAACTACCGAGTTAATCTTTCGAACCGGTCGACCATTCCCATTGAATCGGTTGACCGTTCTCCTAATAGGGGCATGCCTGTGTCACTCATCAAGCACGGCCGTGCCATGACTTAGCCATCATCCTCATGATCAGGCACACCCGTGCCGTCACTCTTCTAGAATAGGGCGCGGCCTGCGCCCTTCTTCTTCCTCTTTTTTGGTCATCTTCCACCTGTCGGATCATGACGATTACAATACGAAAAAGTGTAACTTATGATCTCTAGATCAATATGGGAACATCACACGCATCATATGATTAACGATTGGGGATTTAACGTCTAGAGTACCTTTTTTTCACTTTTGGTTAGTCGGAGACACATTCATCACCTTCTCGAACTCCGGTCGCTCCTGGCTGGCGGGGGGTGCGTCTAGCCTTCACAAGTGCGTCGAAGGAGTGCTGCCACGCACCGAAGGTCCGTCGAATCGCCCTTGCTTTCTGTGCGCCCCTCTTGTCGCTCGGTGCGCACCGTTCGTCGGAGAGAAAGAAGAAGGACAAAGGAGGGTGGTGCCCGATGGGATGAGGTCGAAGGGGGCGCGAAGGTTCCTCCTTCTGCCCTCTTATAGACTCGCCTTGTCCGAATCAGAGGAGGATTTGGGGGGAGAGATTCCTCCCCCGATTCTCTATTCTTCGTTTCTTTTTCTTCTATTTATTTCTAATTTGAATTCAAATCCATTCCTTTTCTTCTCTTTTCCATGTTTTTTATCTTTCCCTTTTTGGATGATTTTGCCAGTTGTTACACATGGGTGGTTAAAAACAAATTAAGAAACCACTAGGGGTTGTTTGTTTGGAGAACCGGACGGGAACCACGTCCTTATTCCGCTCGATTCCCCCAAACACTGCCTCGGAACAAGATTCCGGATCGGAAACAAATGTGGTGGAACCGGAGTCACGTGACCCCGATTCCACCGACTTTTTAGATTTTTTTAAATTCATTTTCTTTTTTCTTTTTCTTTTCTCTCATACAATAATCTTCATAAAATAAATTATTTAATAAATATAAAATATTTATAACAATATATTATTATATTATTATTTATTACTTATTATTTCATTTAAAAAATTAATATTTCATTAAATGTAATTAATTTTAAAAACATTTTTATATTTAAATAATATATTTTTAACAATTTTTCCCAAAATATTTTATTTTATAATTTTATTTAATTAATAATAAGATTATAATTCATAATTATAATAATTATTTTTAATTTAAAACTTACAAAAAATTTATCCATCACATTTACTTTTTCCTATCACATCAACAAATTTATTCATCATCATTAAATTCCACTTCAACATAACATGTAACGCTCCGAGACCCATATGACTTTCACGTGCTCAGAGTCGTCCCAAATGCGCTACATAATTTTTTATAAAATATTTTTGCGGAACATAAACAATAAATGCAAAAGACTTTTCTAATAATAATAGCTAATAATCCATAATATTATAAATAAAATATCAATAAGTTCACAATTCTAATAAATGCGAAAATAATAAAAAATTAAACCATTCGATCTAGAACATGTACAACATCTGCCTATCACTGAACATAGCCACCTACATAACCATCATCTAAGTTCTCTCACCTGCACGGATCCAGGTACAGGAAAAAATTCATGAGTATAAAAATACTCAGTACATAGGGTCTACTAAACAATCAATATGCTCAATTAAAAATAAAAATACGATCAATGATGAGTCAATTGAGCAATCAATATAATAATCGATTAACAATATAACGATTTATCAATAAGAATAATTATGTCAGACTATGATCAAAAGACCAATCAATAGCGATAGCACTTAATAATTACTTGATCAATCAGATTGATGATTCAATATAACAATAGGACAATAAAGTCATTGATCAATAAAAAGGATCAAGAAAAGGTCAAATGACCGATCAATATCGATTTAACAATTAACAATATCAATGATGCTTGATCAAATGACACTATTCAATTTAAAAATTCCCAATTCAATACCAATGGTTATTGATCAATAATAATTCGATTCGATTCAATGGGCGGAGGCAATGCCAGTTAACGCCAGTATCTAAATGACCATGATCAATTCAATTCAATTTGATTTCAATCCAATTCAATTTCATTTCAATTCAATTCAATTTACAATGTTCGGAGTTATCTAATTCAATGAAGATCGCTCGGTCAATTAAGGGAAACTCCATATTTCTTTCATGTAGGTCAGTGGGGGATCAGTGCCACGGCAAGCCACCCAACAATATAGTGCTAACAATTATTCGTGAATGACGGGGGACCATGACCTAACATAGGACAGCCATAGCTTCTCTAAAGGATGATGGTGCCTCAAACCTTTAAATACACTATCTGTCCCATTTAATTCAATTCATTTCAATAACAATATGACTTGGGAGCTTGGAAACAATCAAAGGACAATCAAAGATCCAACAGCTTTCAGCTTTTATCTTATTTACCTAAGACGTTTATCTTTTAGCAATTTAATTTAGGTGAAACAAGATCCAATCAGAAAGAGTAGTGAATCAGTATCATAATCAATGATAAGATTTGATATAATAACAAAATAGATAAGATATGATGACAATATGATTTGATAAAATAATACTATTATCAGATATGATAATAATATAACCAAGTATGATGGCAATTTAATCACGACCAATCAATAATAATACAATCAAGAAATGACAGCAAGATAACTATTATAAAACTCATAATTAAAATTACCAATCTAAATAAAATAAACAATTAACTCCCGGCTCCATCTCTATATTTATTTATTTTTTTTTCTTATTGGACCGAGAGATTCAATCATAATTTTCCTTGTCGAAAAAATTATAATTGAGGAAATATTATTCTTCTTTCTCTCGGATGACATTAATCTTTTTTTCTCACATTTCTCTCTCCTATTACCATGAATATGAGGCCAAATGATACATTTGCCTCTCTCTCTCTGTCCACCCGTTGCGGCCTTCCTCTCTTATGATTTTTTTTGTTCTGTTTTGCTTCTCTCTCTCCAATTCTTTTAACGCCCTCGCCTCGTATTACTTTTTCCTCTCTACTTTTTGTTTTCTTATTTCTTCTTTTTCTCTACTTATCTCACGCCCTCACTCTCATCTAATTCTCTTTTTAATTTCTCTCTTTATTTCTTTTTCTACGTCATGTTTACCGATCTCCTTTCCCTTCATCCGTCAACAACAACATTTTTTTTCTTTCTGTTTGATCTGTCTTCTCTCTCCCCTTGTCGGGAAAAAAGATTTCCACTGGCGTAATATTTCGAAGTCAAAAGAAATCAATATTTTTCCCAAGCGAAAACTCCCTTTTTTTTCTTTCCTTTGGTGCAAAAACCTGTCGTCCAAACCCTTTTTTTTTTTGAAACCATCACGACCTCCTTTTTCAATCTAATTGTGATAATTTTAATACATAGAAAAATAATTAAAGAACCTACGGATCCCCCCTACGTTACCTTGTTTCACGCTTAGCCGTTCAATGTCGAATCACACCTTGCCATCATCTGGATGTCACGTCTCTGCCATAAGACACCGAGAACCAAAGAGGAGAAAACCCCTTTGACGACCGGCCCTAAGGATTTATTTATAGAGCTCAAGATCCTCGATTTCCAATCCATCTATAACTTCTAATTCCTATCAAAGTTAATCTTTTAATTAATCATTTTTAACAAATTCTGATTTATTTTAATAATTAAATAATTTCGAATTTAATTAAATATCCCATAATACATTTTTATCCTTAATTAAACTCCTCCTCAAATTTGAGAAATCTAACAAATTTGAGAAATCTTTTCTCATCTCCACTTTCCGTTTTTAAATGCCATATTCATCTTCATGATATGTCCTACATATGTCATGTCTCCATTTCGATTCAGTTCTTTCAATCTTGTTATGTTCGTATATGATTCGTCTCGTACATGTTATTTTCAACTTTTTCATGATGAGGCAGACTTCGTCGCTTCATTACTTTTGTAACAAGAACTGTCATCCATCAACTTCGCTTTAACTAATAGGTGAACGACATGATCTGCTATATATATATGGTCATGAAGGTGTCATGCTTAATATTGGAGTGGCGACTGTTGCAACAAACTAACTCCGCCGGTGGGGGCTAATTGTTCCAACTATCACTCCAGTCCAATGCACAAGTCTGGAACATATTTTCTAAGATCAAAATTGTCTGTTCAGACTACTCATCCATCTATGGATGAAAGACGGCATAGAAGTTCACCTACATCCTAAACGCTTTATAAATGCTCCATTAGAATTGGGTTGTGCACTGTATATTCTTATCCAACGTAATGGATATCGGACTCCATGTAATCGGATAACCTCCTTAAAAAAATTAATTTTCATGAGGCTTCCGATGGACTAACCTTTCTCTAGTGGGTATACCATTGGCTATCTTAACTTATCGATCCTCTATTACCCATATCACATTGTGACCATGTTGAGTTTTTTTTTGAAGCCATCTAACGACATCCATCCTTACCTTTTTCCCAATGATATTGAGGATTTTCAAGATTTTGTAGTACACCATGTGACCTTTGATGCTCCACTTCCATTTGTTGACCTTTCATAGTAATTTCGACAATATGCAAAATGTGTTGCTATCCTTACACCATTTGGTCACTAGACTGTCTTGAATGATGCAGTTACTCATTGCTCATGTTCCATCGCTTCATCCCCAAACGAGCAAATGACCCTTTTTTCTACTTAAGATGTTCTTAATTGAGTTTACTTTGTAGTTGATGACAAACTCGTAATCTTTCAGTAATCTGATCCATTTTTTTTATCCTTAACACATTCTTTGGTTGAACTCATTTGGTTAGCATCCATCTTTTGATATTCCATCTAACAATGATATTCCTAAGGAACATTATCTCATTCTGCAAAAAATTGTACTTGAGACTTTGGCGCATAATTATTTCTTTTAATGTTTGCAGTGCGGTATGCAAATGTTTCACATGTTCCTCTAGGCTCGACGAATGTATTAGAATATCATCGATCTTGGGTTAACTAATGTAGTAACAACTATACTATAATTTTTTTTCAACATACTCGGATGTTATCCTTCCTCCATATCATTATATGTGTGCGCCATCACTTTTGCTATTGGGTTCAAGTGCTCGACTTTTTGCGACAAATTATGAGCACCAGCTAATCGATAATCTCTTTAGAAATATTATTATATGAGTGCTTCCATTAAACACTCTACTTTGCGAAGGTTGATCTTTCATTTTTATGAAAAGTAAACTGAATTATATCCATTCTATATAACACATGATGTTTGCATACTATAACATATCTAAAGTCTAATTAAAGTGAAGATTACAATTAAACTTCAAGTCTCCTAACATATCATGTGATTTCTGCACCATTCTTGAAGGCCTATTATTCCGTTGTTGTAGAGGTTCGAGCCCCCCCCCCCCCCCCCCCCTTGGTTCATCGCAATCTCTTGCGAAGTGATCCATCTTGCACAATTTAGACATGCTCCTGTCTCCCAATAGAATTCACCCTAATGCATTTTGTGCAGTGATTGCATGATTCTCTATGTGATGGAGGCTCATTCCGTACTGGATATGACCTCCCACGGTTGTAATTTTCTTGGTGCCGCTTCTCTCTCCTTTCATGTCTTCTATCTCTACTCCAAATATGATTCTGTTCATTATTGATATCCTCTTGAACACTTTGATGAGGTTGCCCCCACCTGAGGGTAACCAGGCAGGAGGCAATCCATCAGCGTCTAGACGTCATAATCGGGGAGCACGTCATGATGCATATGAAGACACAATTCAGGCTTTCCTGAAGCTGCACCCACCTCAGTATGATGGGAAGGTGGACTTTTTCAAGGCTGAAGAGTGGATAGAGACCATGGATCGTATCTTCAAGATGATGAGATGCGCTGACGGACACAAGGTCTTATATGCCACTCATATGCTCACTAGTACTGCAATGGGTTGGTGGAAGACTACAAGAGCCATCAAGTTCAAAGGCTGGAAGAAGAGGACATTGCATGGGATGAATTTAAGAAGGCTTTCATGGCTCATTACACACCTGAACATGATCGCATTAACAAACAAGAGGAGTTCCTACAACTACAGTAGGGAAATATGTCTGTGGCTGATTACCACACCCAATTCATCCAACTGGAGCAGTATTGTCCGATGCCATTTGAAGAGTGTATTAGAGCCAATAAGTTTATCAATGGACTGCAACAAGCATTGTAGACTGAAGTCCTGTTAGGAGATTGTGAGGATCTGGAGAAGGCTGTGAGGTTACCCACACGTATGGAAAACGATCAAGTTGAACGCAAGGCCAAAGCTCTAGCTAAAGCAATAGCTCAGCCCAGACCTCGAACTGATGATCGCCGACCATTTAGGAGGGATGATCGCCATGATCGCCACATCAGGCCATACCCGCAGAGGGAAGCTCCACGACAAGTTCAAGCTCAACATGCCCTGTGCCACTGCAAGCACAACCTCTGAGGCTACTGCACCACCACCACGCCAGCCACCAGTACCACAAAAGCCGCTCTCATTGTGATCGTCACCATGATGGAGAGTGTCGCAGACTGAGCGGCGCATGTATTCAGTGTGGACAGTTCGAACATTTCATCCGAAATTACCTAGAGGCTACTAGAAGAGGCCGAGACAATCGGGCAGCAGGAGGTGCAAATCTCGTTGTGCAAGGTCGTGTGCACAACCTGGAAGCAGAAGTAGCCCAAAATGACAATGATGTCATTAGAGGTACCCTCCCTATCGCCAATTTGTTTGCTACTATTTTATTTGACTATGGGGCTACACATTCGTTTATCTCGGAGTCTTGTGCCCAAACTCTTAGTTTGTATTTAAACCACATGTCCCATGCTATGCGGGTGAGCACACCTATGGGGACTCTCTATGCTGCTAGGTACATTCCAAATGTACCTGTCGTTGTAGAAAAGAAGAATTTTTCTGCAGACCTTATAGTCATCTCGATGACCGATTATGACGTTATCCTCGGGATGGACTGGCTTTCTTATCACGATGCAGTCTTGCACTGCAAGCAGAAGAAGATCGTTATAGGTACGCAAAGCAAACCTAAGGCAGTAATTAGAGGCACCCCATCAACCAAGAATAAGGTCATCGTCTCAGCTATCAAAGCACAGAAGTTACTTCAGAAAGGATGCTGCGGGTACTTAGCAAGTGTAGTCAAGATGGACGCACCTATCACTGAGCTTCAACAAGTAGATGTGGTGCAAGAATTCCCATATGTGTTTCCTGAGGACACATCTGGACTACCACCAAAATGGGAAATCGATTTTAAGATAGAGCTCTTACCAGGGACAGCACCCATCTTCAAAGCACCCTACCGTATGGCACCTACAGAGATGCAAGAACTGAAGAAACAGATATAGGAGCTATTAGATAAAGGATTTATCAGACCGAGCGTCTCACCTTGTGGCGCACCGGTCTTGTTTGTCAAGAAGAAGGATGGCTCCATGCGGCTCTACATCGACTATAGGATGCTCAATAAAGTGACAGTGAAGAACAAGTACCCCCTACCTCGTCAAGACTCCGAAAAGGTACTTTTGGAACACCAATGGGCATTAAATTAAAGAAAAAAATAAAGACATAAGAATGGATTTTTTGCTTCATCCTTTATTCTGTTTATTTTATACATAGATTGAAAGTAAGACAGAATGAATAAGGTCTAACGGTGGTGATAAACAAAAATATCTATACGTTCGTTTCCCGAAAGTGGGACTAATGTCAAAAGCATCGGTGTTCTCTAAGATCGACATGCGTAGTGGCTACCACCAGCTGAGAGTGCCGAGGAAGATATACCAAAAATTGCCTTTCGGTCAAGATATGGATACTACAAGTTCTTGGTCATGCCGTTCGGACTGACGAACGCTCCTGCCGCATTCATGGACTTAATGAACAGGGTCTTCCGACCATACCTAGATTAGTTTGTCATTGTGTTTGTGAATGACATTCTGATCTATTTTTCCAATTCAGAACAACACCGAGAGCACCTTAGGATAGTGCTGGAGACTCTGAGGCAACACAAGCTATATGGCAAATTTTCAAAGTGTGAGTTCTGATTGAAGGAGATAATGTTTTTAGGACACATAGTCTCCAAGAAGGGCATTGCAGTAGACTCCGCAAAAGTAGATGCAGTAACGAATTGGGTAAGACCGAAGAATGCCTCTGAGATTCGCAGCTTTCTTGGTTTGGCAGGCTATTATAGGAGGTTTATCAGGGACTTCTCCAAGATTGATGCACCTCTCACGAATCTCATAAAGAAGGCAGAAAAGTTTATCTGGACAGATAAGTATGAGCAGAGTTTCTAGACTCTGAAGGACCGTCTGACATCAGCATCAATTCTCACCATACCGACAGGCAGTGGAGGTTACGTGGTCTACAGTGATGCATGTGAGACAGGATTGGGTTGTGTCCTAATGCAACACGACAAAGTAGTAGCCTATACTTCACGGCAACTGAAGAAGCATGAGGTCAATTACTCCACACATGACTTAGAATTGGCTCCAGTGGCCTTTGTCTTGAAGATCTGAAGGCATTATTTGTATGAAGAGACATTTGAGATCTTCATTGACCACAAGAGTCTCAAGTACATCTTCGATCAGAGGGATCTTAATATGAGACAAAGTCGATGGCTTGAGCTTCTTAAGGATTATGAATTTACTATCAATTATCACACTGGTAAAGCAAATTCAGTCGTTGATGCATTAAACAAGAAGTGGGAAGGCTCACTAGCCTATATGAGACTACGCGAGTACTAGATGCTGGAGGAGCTTGAGCAATGGTGTTCCAAGTTGGGCACTAATGGAGCTTTATGGATGATGTATCAGATGAAGCCCAGGCTAATAGATAGGATCATAGCAGCACAAAAGGTGGATCCAGAATATCAGAAGATTCTGAAGAGATGTCAGAATGAATCGGTAGATTTTCAAACCTCTGCAGATGGAGGAATTAGATATCGGGACAGGTTGTATGCTGAAGTCCGACGAGAGGTACTGGATGAGTGCCACAAGTCGGAGTTTGCTATCCACCCCGGTAGTACCAAGATGTATAAGGATGTACAGCGCAGCTACTGGTGGCCGGACATGAAAAGAGAGATAGCATAGTATATATCCTGATGTCTAGTGTGTCAGTAAGTCAAGATTGAGCGTCATCGACCATATGACAAGTTGAAGCCTTTGGAAATTTCACAATGGAAATGGGATAATATCACTATGAATTTTGTGTCTAACTTGCCTATGACTAAGAAGGGTCATGATGTCATATGGGTAGTCGTGGATCGTTTCACGAAGGCGGCACACTTTATCCCCATTCGATGCAGTGGAGAGTCTGCTTGACTTGTATGTAAAAGAAGTAGTCAGACTCCATGATATTCCAGAGTCCATAGTGTCTGATCGAGACCCTAGATTCACTGTCATATTCTGAAAGAGCATGCAGCAAGCCTTTGGTACAAGGCTAAATTTTAGTACCACATTTCACCCTCAGACGGATGAGCAGTCTAAGAGGACCATCCAGACACTAGAGAACATGTTACAGGCCTATGTATTAGATTGGCAGGGTAGCTGGGATGAGCATATTCATCTGATTGAATTTGCTTATAATAACAACTATCATTCTAGTATTGGGATGGCACCCTTTGAGGCCCTGTATGGACGACCTTGCCGTTCACCTGCCCACTGGAGTGAGGTAGACGAGGAGAAGATTATGAGTAAAGAAGAAGTGAAAGAAGCAGTGGAGTATGCGGAAAAGATTGAACTGATTAAATAGATAATGAAGACTGCTCAAGGAAGGCAAAAGAGTTATGCTGATAAAGGCAAACGAGAGCAGATCTTTCAAGCTGGTGACCAAGTCCTTCTGAAGGTATCCTCTATGAAACGGGTCATGAGATTCAGCAAACGAGAAAAGCTCAGTCATCTCTATGTAGGCCCCTTCGAGGTACTCGAGCTGGTAGGCGAGGCAGCATGCAGATTGGCTCTACCCCCATTTTATGGGAGAGTGCATAACATGTTCCATGTATCCATGCTCAAGAAGTACAAGCACGATGCTGCAAGGATAGAAGAGTCAGATCTAGCTGCAGACTTGACCTTTGCTGAGTATCCAACACATATAGTGGAGCGCAAAGTGCAACGTCAGAAGAACAAGGATGTACCCATGGTCCGGGTAGCTTGGCGTTTCCATCAAGATGATGATACGACATGGGAACTCGAGTCGAAGATGCGCCAGAAATTTTCACATCTTTTCGGTAAGCCCTCTACTTAGTGCAAAATTCGAGGATGTATTTTCTTTTAAGGGGGTAAGAATGTAACGACTGGCCCAAACAGATAAAAATAAAAGAAAACGTGATTAGGCGGCCAAGCATATCACGAAAGGAATAAAAGCCCAATGCCACTCAAAGTTGTAAAGGAAAGAGAATTAAATCTGATCTCATCAGATTTAATTAGGAGAGGAAGATTAGATAAAAGCAAAACCCTTTATTATTCTAGGCTCTCCTTACCATACGAAAACCTTTTGTTTTGATCCCTGCAGCCACACTGCTATCGTCCAGAGGCAAGCCGTGAGGACCCAGCAACCCCTTCTTTCTCCCTCTCATGCACACCTTTCAGGGTGGCAATCCTTAGCAAGATTCCTTATTGTTCTTCGCTGAATCGTGCAGACGAGGAACGAGGGGAAGAACAGGGAGGAAAATAGGAGCGTCGTTGATCAATTTTCGACGAACCGAGGAACGGATTAATCGGAACAGAGGTGGGTGAACTGAAATCACCTTGCATGACCTTTGAATTGTTCTAACCCATGCCCTAATCATTTATGAAATGAAAAAGAATAAGAAGGTTTTCCAGGGTTATCATTTGATTGTTTGATTTATTGTTTGAATTGTGTGATCCCTGATTTCTTATTGTTTGAATTAATTCTTTCTGTTCAATTATGTTTGATTGATTACTAGGACTTAGGGACTAGATTAGGATGAGTTGATATTGGAACTTTTCAGGAAAAATCGAATTCTGTAACCTTTTTGGACGCCGATCGGTCGACCGGTCCATATGCATTGCGGCAATCGGTCGACTAATATAATGACCCACGGCAGAATCCCCACGTATCGACCGGTCGACCGATCTTCTGGTATTGTGACTGATCGGTCGATCGATCCCTGCCCACCGGTCGACCGTTCAACTGAATGGATCGATCGCTCCGAATTACCCACCGGTCAACCGATCTTAAAAGACCGGTCAATCGACCCGAAGCAAACCGATCGACCGTTCCCCAGAACCGGTTGACCGATTTTCAAAAACCTTTTTCATTAGATTTATTAATTATTTCCTTTTTTAATTCGAATATTACCTACCTATAATTGATCCTACTTTTCTGACTCCACAGAGATCCTTCCCTGATTTTCAAGATATGTTCTTTTACTGATTTATTGCTTATCGATCTTATCGAATCCATTGAACAAAGAACAAAGAGCCACAAGTTATTAAAAATGATTAATAAGTTCAGATGGAACGTTAACAATGGGTTGCCAGTCCAAGCCAAGTGCACCAAGATATGGGTAGTTCCCTTGGTCATGGTTTGATCACCCACTGACCCGCACAAGGCTGTATCGTTTGCTCGACATACCCTATGAACTAAAGGCATCTAAATTCACCCTGATTTCTAATAATAAACCAAGATCAAGAAGCATGATTAAGTCAAGTCAAGTTATCGTTATGTTTTCCAAGTATGCCATGATTTCAAGTTACTATGCATCATTTGATTCTCATTATTTATGATATCCTCTTATTGTTATTATTATTATGATCTATGATGCTGTCACGTTATCCTTTTCACGTTCAAGTTAAGCATGATTATTTACCTCGGATTATTCTATTTATGTCATGCATTGTATATTATGTAGTTCTCCACTAGGCTGTAAAGCTTACGGGAGGACCTCCTCCCCTGTGTCTTATTTTCACAGGACCAGGTCAGTGACAAGGTGGAGTAGGTGTATGGTGACGAAACTCTGACAGCAAGACATCACATGAATCACAGAGCTTAAAGACTATTTATTAGTTTCTCTTTACCTTCCGCATTTAGATTCATGATGTAAACATTCGTTTTATTTCTTAGATATGGTATAGCCACTTTTAGACTTCCGCAATTAAAGTTATCCTTTTTCTTTATTTCTTTATTTTTCTTTTTTCCGCTGACGTGTCTCGATTCTTGATTGAGATATGGTCAACATTATGGCCAAAGTCATAACATGTCATAGCGTCTTCAGGTTGATCTTCGCCACGTGGCGGAGGTCGATTTGGAGGCGTTACAGATGTCTTCCACCCTCACTCCATGACAAGAGAAGGGCACTTGAGAATAGAAGATGAATAAGTGTCGGAGGTGGTGCCATTTCAAGGAGAGGAAGGAAGAAGAGAGGAAGAAGGAAGAAGGAAATATTAAGATTAAAATTTTAACTTAAACTTTAAAAGTATGTTGAGTGGATTCAAAA
Source organism: Pontederia crassipes (assembly GCA_030549335.1). NCBI lineage: Eukaryota > Viridiplantae > Streptophyta > Magnoliopsida > Commelinales > Pontederiaceae > Pontederia > Pontederia crassipes. The sequence continues at coordinate 35,667,553 of CM060197.1, read as the reverse complement.
TTCTTGATCATCCTTAATGATATTTGATGTTTGGATTGAGAATTTGAGAAGATCAAACAAGATCTTCCAAGTGCGAAGATTAGAAAATGTGCATAATTTCTTGGACTTAGGTCATTTTTCATTAGGGTTACTGTTTAATTGATAATCATGATTAGAATTATATTATATAATGTTTTATGTCATTCATACTTAGTTCACGTTGAAATTGCTAATTTGTTGAACAAGAATGTGATTTTTAGGTCCAATCATTTCTTAGTTCCATGGTTGAATGTGCTCACATGATTATGATATGAATCTTAAAATAATGATTAGTGCAAAAAACATGTTCTTTATGTTAAATGGGTGTATGATATAACATTACTTGTGTATTGATTTTTTTTGGCCTAACGCTCCAGAACGAGCTTGAAACAGTTTCCATCATTCGTTATATATGGAAACACGATCATCGTGTTGACCAATTCGGTCATCCATCGCCCATCTAGAGGTCGTCCGATTTAGAGTTTCCAGAAGTTGGACCCTCTCGGACTTCTGCGGATGATGTATCCATCATCCAGTTTGGTCGTCCGCTGTTCATCCAGCGGGTGTCCGAACACATTTCGGTCACTCGAAACTAGAAGGCTTGAAAATAATAAGAACTTTTGCTATAACCAATAAAGAACTTATTTAGACATGAGACGCATTTACATGGTGCAAATGTTTTTTTACTCATTTAATCAATGTCTTATACCTATTGTAGCTCTAACCTCTATTTCTTCAAAGAGTGGTCACTGAATTATCAAATAACTATATTATTGAATTAATCAGATATTATAACTATTTTTTTAAATAATTAAAAAATAAGTTTGAATTCTTAACATATCTATACATTCTAGAAACTAATTAATACCAGTATGAGTCCTTAAAAGATATCATTAATATACGAGTAAACTTTCAACGGAATATATATTTTTTATCAAACTATATACATGCTAATAATTTTTTAAAAAATATTTCTCCTAAAATTATAAAAGGGAAAAAGAAGAAAAAAATTCACCAAATTGGAAACCCCACATGGACCCACAAAAAAGGACTTAGGGATCAATCCACAAAGTTCAATACTCAAATGGTATCTATCTTCTTTTCATTTTATGCGTAGAAACAAATAATAAAGGAGTCCACATATAGACTTATATTCCATATAGTCCTCCTAATTATCTTAGCTTTGTTTTTAAATTAAACCACTTTATTTTTCAAACTATCTTGATATTAAGTTTTAAGGATATGAGTTGAACATTATTGTAACAATTAACAAAACAATCATATTCAGTTTAATATTTTGATTGTCCGTATTTTTGTCTTTAAAATTAAGATGACAAACTCTTTATTTTGTTTGAGTTAACATTACTATGTGTTTAGACACACAGAGAGTTTATAAAAGTTTGACCAAGTGTTGAATAAGAGATTTTGAGGTTCTTTACATTTTGCTTTCCTTCAATTTCTAGATATCAGTTATTTTATTTTAAATTTTGGAATCGCCACAATATATATCGCATTTGGATATAATAAATTAATCAATAATTTTAACATCTGTATAATAATCTTAATTACCACCTTATAATTAGTGATGCATATATCATGAATTAGAGTGTCATTCAATCAAAACTATAACTTTTTTGATAAATAATATCATTCAACTTCATTTTCCTTTTTTCTGAACTTATAACTCGGGAATTTAACTCCTTTACTTTTATACATTATTTTTATACTTTTTGCTTTGCTAAGCTATAATAATATGCAACTAAAATTTATGTTATGCATGATCATCCAAAGTATCAATTTTTGTTAGATTGGAAATTTTGTATGAGAATACCTTTTCAATTTTGAACTTCATCACCTCAGTTAAAATGTTGTATTCTATAAATGATAGCTTAATTGCAGGTATTATGTTATTCAACTTATATTCTTCATATGTTGCATCTCCAATTAATTAAAGAAACTAATTGATAATAAATTATAAATAACCATTTATTCGAAATATTTTTTTTTTGTCTAGTTTTCAACATTTATTGCTTTGTTTCGGTTGACTTATCTCTTCATAATGACTCTGGGCCTAGGCATTAAATTGTGGGCAAACATGCATCTAAAATCAATTTTAAGCTCAATGCTTCATAACCAGTCTATCAAAATCCATGCCGAACATAAATGTAAAATAGACAAATAAGTAAATAAGTAATTTTTAATAGTTTATTAAATAAGGATTAAGGAAAAAGCCAAGTACTTTTAGCATGAAAGTGCTTTGCAATTTTTCCCTATTTTTATTATCTATATTATCCATAAAGGTTTCTTAATTATGTATGTATGTATACATAATTAAGAAATCTTTATGGATAATATATATATATATATACAAAAAATATTATTACCAAAAATTAAAACCTGAAAGCGATGGACGTGGAGAGCCGAAATTGTGCACACAACTAAATATTAACATCTTTTTCATTACATGAAAACCTTATTAATCTAACACTAAGAAAGAAATAATAGAAAGACGAACAAAAGAACGATTGAAGCAAATTATAATCTGAATTAAACTCGAACTTTTTAGAAGCCGGATCAATTTTGACCTGGCTCCTACGTCAACCTGTATGTCTGTATAGCATGTCGGCATATATTATTTGGTCGGATCATAAGATTCCGACGATCCATGCATGTTCATCCGGCGGCTGTCCGAAACTACGGTGAGGAGGAGAGAGAGAGAGGAACGAAGGGATACATTTTGTCAACTTCTATGGTGCAACGGCAGTTGGGGCAGCTGGAATTAGACGCTAACCAGACGCCGATGCACTCGGTGTGGAACCTGTGATGGCAAGCCGGAAACAGCCGACCCACTTCCCCCTCGAAAAACTCGGACAGGCACACCGTGCAACGGTCGCCGGCGGCGCCGTTGTGCACGAAGGTAGGCAGCGACGACAGGACGTCTTGCGCTGCGTCCGGCCCGGAGATCTCGTTCTTGGCGGGCGGAGAGGCGGCGGCGACGATGACGACGGCCGCGGCGAGCGCGGGGGAGGTGCTTCTCTTATTGCAGAATATCCGCCATAGGAAGTAGCAGAGGGAGAAGATGAGGACCACGTTGAGCGTCGCCAGAAGCGGCTGCTGCAAGCTGCCGCCATGGCCGACTTGTGCGCTTGGGCTTGGCGCCTGTGGCATTGGGTTCGGTCTCGCCATTTCTTTGCCTGATTAATTTTGAAACATGAATAAGGATGCACAAACCACAACAACAGAGAGAGAGAGAGAGAGAGAGATGAAATAGGAGAATGGATTTAGAGAAAGCAGATGATGAGTTGGAACGGCGAGTTATGTGATATTTTTCTTGGAGGACATTGGCAAGAAGCCAAGAACTACATATATATACAATGTATTATGCACATAGCATTAATGAGGGTGGATATATTTTGCACGTAAGATGGGGGGGGCTCAGTGTGAGATAATTAATGATGTTTAATAGTGAGGGTTTTGAAGTCAACTGATTGCTAAATTGAATAAGTCAGCATGAGGGTGTTCAAGTTTGATTGACAGTAGAATTTAATTGTGTCTGCAATCAGGGACAATCTATAAATGCACTCTAGCTAAGTAATACAAATTAGTCGAGTGTTAAGGAAATACTTTAATATAATCAAGATGATTTTTTATTTATTAAAGGGTTAAGAATAAGTGATAAGCAACTTATTTTCAATTAAGGAGGTCTCGAGTTCGAAGTTTTGAAAATTTTATTTGTCATAGTGGATTAGATCTTTATCCGATCCCTCGTGCTAATTGAAAGAAAAAAATTTCCATTTGGTTTCAAGTATGCAAGGGTGACCAATTAATCACATTTTGATTCGTTAATCTCTTTTTTCAACTTTTAATTACTTTTCCCTTCATTTTCTTTCATTTTGTATAAAGTAGTTGCCCTTTTATTTGTCAGACAAACAACACTTGAGATATTTGGGTGGAAAAAAAATGCATTCGAATCATTGATTTTCTTTTTAATAAAACTTTTTCTGACATTAAAATTGCAAAAGTTACAACATGCATCTCCCATATCATATTCATATGACAGGAGGATTTGCTCTAGCCGACATTAATGATGAGTGCACTAAATGTGGAGGTTCAAATGGAGCTATTTTTCTTCTTTTCAAATGGGGGGCCAACCACTTGGATTAATCATTATTATCCAAACAGAACAAAAATATCTGTAGACAATCCCATACACTGAATCTCTTAGGTGCTTGATTGGGGAAAAAAGTTGTATGATCTTCTTCTTGTCTATAGATATTATTTAGTTATACAAAAATAAATAATGAACCAGAATCGAAATAAACGAAAAGACTAGGAGAAAAAAAATGATGATTAGAAATCAACTGAGAAAAATAAGACATCTTTAAATTTTTTGTTTAGAGATCAACATAGTTCTTTCTTCGGTCGAGACTCATATGTGTTCAGTACTATTAGCACCCGACTATTTCAGATTTCTTTAGAAAATAATATATATATATATATATATATGTGTGTGTGGAACACAAAGATCCTTGGTTCCTTATTCATTTTGACATGAGATCAATCAATCAATGGAAAGTTATATGAACATTTAATTGAATTAATATGACGACGCGTCTCTGAAGTTGGTCCCCAAGTCAGCAAATTGCATGGACATTCAGTGACCATTGAGTCAAAATGGACATTGAAATGAGGAGGAGGAGGAGGAGGTCACATGCATGGAATTAAATCAAAGCCAACAGCTCGAGAGCTTTTGCATGGCAGTCCCTTCCTTTCTTAAATATCCACTCGGACACCTTCGTTATATATGTGGAGAGATTATGACTAATTGGAAGTCCAAGTAACTACAGAAATTTAATTATTTCTCTGATCAAATTGAAGATTTTTTTGAAAATTGGAACTCAAAATTACTAAATTATGTCCATATGGACCTAAAAAATTATAATTTGTGTGGTAGGAATTTTGTCGATCCCTTATATAATTGGAAACATTGACAAGAACTTGGATATATGGATTTCCATATTTCATGATCAAGTGAGGCCAATGCAGTTGTTATCTCGATGGGGACTATTCATAACAACCGATTATTACAATTGATTAGATTAATTAATTGATATGAAGTTGAATTCAATAAGAAAAGAAACATATCACAGAACTAAAATTTAAAAGCATTGAAAAATCATTCACCTCCATTTAGTACTTTCACGTCTCTTATTATATTAATAATCGAAGCATATTATATACAAAAAAAATTTAATTTAAAAGCATATTATGTACAAACAAATTATTCACCTCCATTTAATACTTCCCCTCTTCCCCCACCCCGCCCCAACTCTGCCCCCTTTAGTGCATTGTGATCCAGTGAGGGTGAGAGAGGCTCATCTCTCGCCCTCTTGATTCTCCTTTCATAGATGAGAAATAGAGACACCACTATGTTCTTTGACCAGAGATTGCTACCTTAAAGAAGATGACGAGGCCAATCTTTTGGGATGCATTACAAGGTGGAATCACATATTGTCTAAGGAGAGCTTCGTCCCGAATATCGAGAAAAGGAGTTTGTCATTGACCATGATTCAGCTTTGATTCACGCCAGTTCTTTTGCTAATAGGTCGGGTATTGTTATGAGAGAAATTAATTTTATTTTGGAGTTTTAGTCAGTGCCAATCGTGAAGGTGTCCGAGGGTTTCCTGGTTGTTGTTTCTTGATGTAGGCTGTGGCTATCCTTACCATTGTTGCTCTGGTGAGTTCACAAGTGAGGTTGATGAGATTTTGTTCCTACGAAATTTGATTGGGATATTCTTTTAGGTTCATTTGATTAGATTTTTAGTCGTTCCTCCGGTGACCCTTTTTCGTCATTGTAACTGGTGAGTATGTTGTTGAGCACATTGGAATTCATTTTAATTCTACAAGCTTTTGATGAAGTTTATCCTATTACTGATGAGGAAGGCAATCGACTACTCTTCTAGCATTTTTGACAAGTCCAGTGTAATGCCAAGATCCATAAAATTCAACTGTTAGGGTTCTATTGAGAGTTTCATTTGAATTTCATTGTGGGGCTGTTAATATATTAGTTTCCATAGTTTCTATTCAACAACAACGTCTGCTTTTGATTGGTGTGCCTATCATCAAGCTCATAGTAGTAAAAGGTTAGTGTTAATCATATTGACTTAGTTGTAATGGTAATTGGGGAGTTAGGGATTATAGCTTATAATGTTAATTATTCAATTAATAGAAAAGATATTATTTTAGCTAATAATTAATTAACTACTCATTGTGATATGGATAGTGCTTAGATTTTGAAATTATTATTAAATATTATTTTAAAATTCATATATATAATTTAAATATTTATATGCTACTAATGTAAATGAATGTGTTGTTAATAAATTATATTATAATTTTTAGGGATTATATAAGTTTTTCTACAATAAATTTATATGGTTACGAACTTAAGGGTATAATAAGGTTCTTATTTTGTACTTCCAAGTAGTGAGACACACTAAAATGATTCTTATTGATTATTTAAAGAATTTACATGAGTTCTAAGTAGAATTGTTAAGGAATGCAAGTGATAAGGATATCGTTCTAAATCATATTAAATGAATGTAATGATCGTATTCGGATGGGGAGGTAGTTGAGACCCGATGAAATTTGAAATGAGTGAATTTATTCATAAAAATATTAACGATGGCCTTCAGGCAATTTCATAGTTCCCTATTGATTTGGAACACATTTGCTCCATCTTTGATGTGAGCAATGATTGTGTATAAATGTCTTGATATCAAATTAATTTGCCATTGATATGTTTACTTTAAATATAGTGATGGATTTTGCATGGATATGGGCTTATGATATCAAATTTATGTGTGAGATTATCAAATGAAATGATTATATACATATGTGTGTGTGTGTGTGTAAATTTGATAAGTGTTAAATTGCATTCATACATTGCATGTCAAAATTAGTTTTGCATGTCTTAACTTTGAGTCTCCGATCAACACCAAGATCATAGTTTGAGGGTGATGAACCTTTGGCATGAAATATGGCCTTTTAACATGTGATGCTCTTGATTTGAAATAGGGCATTAGGAGTTGAATTATTGGTCGATATATAACCTAGTAAAAATATGTCTCATAGTTTGAAATAGGGCTGAGATTAAAGAAAAATAAATTATGATAATCTCATTGCTTTATGGTATGATAGAGCATGAGGAGTGAACATGCATGCATGACACCACGAGTTGAGACCATATACGACAATGCATAAAAAATAATTTCTTGCATTCATGTTTTTCATAGGCATCATTTTTTTTTTTTAGTTTTATTGATATATGAAAGAACTTAGTTGTTAAGCTTGAAATTTATGGATTGTCATTTATTCATTGATCTTGTTAATATCCACCATGTTGTTTTAATTTTTGAAGGCAATTAATGAATAAAAATATGCTTGCTTCATCACTATGAAATAAAAGTTGTAAAAGGGCAAAAAATCGAGCATGCGTGAAAGACTTGTTGAAAGTCTTAGAGGCTTTATTATTTCATTTGGTTTATTTGCACAAGTTGTTAACTCAAGTCGTGTATTTGATAGTTTTGAAGTTTGTTGAACTATAGTGAGAGTAGTTAATGGTCATGAGATTTATCGAGTATCTACCCCCATGGATCTTGTTAAAGTGTGAACTTGAGCCTCATTGTTTTGGACTTGAGACTCATCTTTTTTTTTTCTAAAAGTTATATAGCACAATTTTGACTAAGAGAGGGATGAGATAATATAGAGTTGAGTGAAATGAGTAGTAAGTTGACTAGACATATGTGTGTAAAGCACTCATGGATGTATTTACACATACGTAATATCATTTTTTTAAAAAAAAACACAAGAATTAATTTGTTTTTAATGTTAGATTTCTGTTGAAAATTTGAATTTGAACGAATTATTTTTGTGATTTCACGACGCCTAATATGAATTGGGTGTTACTATAAAAATATCTCAATATTCATTCATCTACCAAACACCCTCATGATTTAACTTGTTCTCTTATCATAGCTCATGAGAAGCACAGGGATGGCTCCAAAAAAACATATCATTGTAAAAAAGAGTGTGTCATTCTTTTAAATTTCATTTTTTTAAAAAATATTTATTGCCATCACACGTCCAAAGAAGAATTCAAAATAAATTTTAGTTATCAATTGATAAGTTTCATTAATTCTTCATGATAAATATGCATGCTTTGAATTGAAAGTTGAACTAGAGTTAGTAGTTCTATAGCGTGATCACTGAATTTATTATTCAACTAGATTCCTAACTTTATTTATTTGTTTGGACAGTGGTCTTCTAAACTTTTGGTATATAATCAAATCATATTAGACGCAATTTATTTCCATATATTCGTGATTATCATATTTTCTTTATATTACCTAATGCACATCATTTTTTTATATTAATATTATGATAATTTTATTTCAGCATGCAAATTAAACTATGTATTAGTGTTGCTTTTTTTTCTTTTTCGTTTTCATCATGATCTGAGTCATTAACTCATTATAACAACTTTTAGTTAATGAGTTTGTATTACTACTTTCAGCACAGATCATATTACATGGATGGATGAGTTCTTTTTTTCATAACACCACAAAAATGAGAGCAAAATTATTATGAAATGTAAGGGTGAGATCCCAATCTTTGAATTGGATGACAAGTTCTCACTAGATCAGCCCATTGGATAGAACTTTTAATTTGTTTGAGAAGAAATATAAGTATAAGATAAAAAACTTAGAAGTTAAATAGCATTTAACTAATTTTTGTACAATTAATATGCATGATTATATGATTGAGATTTAACCTATATTAAATTCAACGTTAATTTATCAGATTTAATCACAATCACATAAATATCTATTCAAATTTATTAGTTACATATTTGTTGTACAATATTTTATTGCATATTACTTAAACTAATTTTTTTTAATAAAATTAAGAATAAAAATAAAATAAGGAAAATAATAATAATAATAATAATAATAGAATCAAAATTTAATTAAAGATATTAATAACTGCTAAGAAAGTTAGAATGGTGTTTTTGATTTAATCGAGTTGGGAAACAAATCATTGAGTTCTTTAAGTTGTTCCCAAAAGATGGGATCTTGATCCAAAACTTTTGAGGTCAAATTGATCAAGATGAACGGGTCATATCATATCATAAAAACTCATATTGAATTATAAGGACGAGATAAAAAATCTTGGCGGCATGTTTGGTATAAGAACAAGGGTTATTTCTTCAAACCACTCCTAAACTATCATGATTTTTCATATCTAACTTCAAATTACGAACTTCATTTTTTGAACTCCTAAACTATCACGATTTTTTCAATTTGATCCTTCCGTCAACTTCTATCATGTTTCTCGTTAATTTCATTTTTTTCTATTTATGAAAAGTCCAAATTACCCCTCTAACCTTTAAAATAATACATAATAAATATAAAAAAAGAAAAAAAAATGTAGGATTCATCTCTGATCTTGTTGTAGGAGAGGTCAAGCATCTCAAGTGACCTGAGGACAGCACCAGTGGTGCTCGCCGGGACGCCCGCAATCCCAACTGAGTTGCCTGAAAGGTTCAAAAACTTCAAGGCGGCGCAAGCGGAGGTGAGGGAATACACATCAGCTAGGGAACCATCAAGCGCGTTGCCGGAGAGATCGAGCTCAGTAAGCTTCCAGCCACATCGCTCTCTATCGACAAGTGTTCCGATGACGTTGAGGGCTATAAGCGAGAGTCTCCACGCTGCTCAGAGACAACAACGAGGATGTGACTACATTGAAGTCCATGTAGAAGGAGCAGGGACTCCGGCGAGCTCGTTCAGGGTGCGCCGGCGTGGAGCCTAGAGCTTGGCGAGGAAGAACAAGGGAGCTAGCGCATAGACTGGCAAGCTCCCGCATGGTGCCGACCCGCGGATGGCCGATGTATCGCCCAGGGTTGGAGGTAATGATCTTGAGGAGCTCCCGGTCCTTGGTGGCCTTGCCGACCATCTTGTTGCCGAGCATGGATGCCCAGGTGTCGGCGAGGCCATAGAAGAAGAGGCAGAGCATGGACAGCTTCATGCCGTCGGGGATCACGAAGAGGGGCGCCGAGAAGATGAGGCCTGTCCAGACGCTCGGATCGGAGCAGAGGTACATGAGCATGGTGGCTGCGCCTCCCATGGACTTGCCGAAGAGGAAGGTCGGGAGGTCGGGGTGCTCATTCCGGATGGAGAGGAAGAAGGTGCGGGACGTGCCAACGCTGGCCTCATCGGATGCCATTGGAGCGGCCGTGGCCGAGGAGATCCGCGTATGCCCCAGGTGGCATAGACGATGGCGATCTTCTGGAAGAGCCAGCCGAAGTCGGAGCCATAGATCATGAAGACGAGGCCCTTGACGGGACGGATCTCATCGGCGATCGTTGGGGGGCGTCCCACTTTTTTAAATTATTTTTTATATCTATTATTTAATTATTATATATTATTTTAAGCAAAAATAGACTAACACTTCAATGGGGGTATAAATGGACTTTTCACAAATGCAAAAAATTAAAGATAGTCGAGAAGTTGATGGAATTTGATGCAAATTGAAAACATCATCATAGTTTAGGGATCCAAAAAATGAAGTTCGTAATTTAGAGTTAGATCTAAAAAAATTGTAATAGTTTAGAGGTGATTTGAGGAAATAACCCTAAGAACAATTTCAAAAATGAGATCTTATTCTCACTTTTGTTTATCAAACATTAATTTTAGAAACATGTGGTCTCACATTAATAATTACATAACAAGAAAAAATAAAGAACAAATTATTCCTACGTGAGGCCCTGTTTGGTTTGAAAATAAATCGTAGACTACCGTCGTATTGCGAAAATATAGACAAACGCAAGCTAGAATAGAATTTTTTTAGTCAAACGTCGGAAAACTTGAAACAATCTTGACAACGATGAAACCGTTATTTTTATACATATTCTTCTAAATGGCATGAATATTCTTGTTTCACTTTTTAATTATTTCTTTTATTTTTCTAATAATTTTACCATATGTCATTATATTATTATTTTTATATTAGTAATATTAATAAATGTCAAGTATTTATAAAAAATATTTTAATAATAAAAATATTATATTTTAAATTATGATATTTTCGAATCAAAAGAACAAATATATGTTTACTATTTTAAGAATATCATATTTCGTTAATTAATTTCTGTTAAAACATCATTCTTCTCTATCACAAGAACATAATGTGAACAAATATTCATTGTTCTAAAATTTATTAATCCTACATTCGATTTTTATTGAAATACAAAAATATTAATTAAAGAAAAAAAATTAATACTTAAATATGATAAACTCAAATATGAGAAAAGGAATGTTACCAACATGAGAAAAAAAAAAGAAAAAAAAAGGAGCTCTTCCTTGTTGGAATGGGTTCATGCGCCCATTTCCGTTTCCTTCCAACATCACGACTACGACCGCCGCCGCCGCCGCAGCTGCTACGGTGGCCGCCGGATTCATAACATTTAACTCCAAACGATTCATCGCCATGGCCACACCACTTCCCCGCTGCACCTCCATCCACCTTCAACAGCAGTCACCCCCTCCTGCTCCGGAGCACCTGCAACAGCCGTTGAGAGCCCTGCTGGGAAGCTGCAGGACCACGAAGGAGCTCAAGCAGATCCACTCCCAAATGATCCGCACCGGCCTCCTCACCCGCTCCCCGCGGGAGCAGCGGCGGCTGCTCGCCTTCTGCTGCGCCGCCGAGTGCGGCGACATGGCCTACGCCCGCCTCCTGTTCGACGGCATCCCCGACCCGGACCTCTTCCTCTGGAACTCCATGATCCGGGGCCACGCCCACCGCGACTGCCACGAAGTTGCGGTCTTGTTGTACATTGAGATGCTGACCAGGGGCTTCGCTCCCGATACCTACACCTTCCCCTTCCTGCTCAAGTGCTTCACTCGAGACGCCGCGATCATGTTCGGCGACGAGCTCCACGCGCACGCGCTCAAGTTCGGGCTGAGCTCGAATGCTCATGTCCGTAATGCGTTTCTCCATATGTACGCTCTGAGCGGCGAGGTCGATGTCGCACGAGAGCTGTTCGAAAGGAGTCCTCAGAGAGATGCCGTCATGTGGAACGCTCTGATCTCCGGGTATAACAGGATCAAGCTGTACGAGGAATCGTGTCGGCTCTTTGATGCCATGTTGAAGGAGAGCGTTGCGCCCACCAAAGTGACTCACGTCCTGGTGCTATCAGCTTGTGCGAAATTGAAGGACTTGGAACGAGGCAGATGGATTCATCAGTTAACCGAGAGCAGCTCCATGTTGCCTGATATGAAGTTAGAGAATGCTTTGATTGATCTATATGCCCAATGCGGCGATATGAATGAGTCCTGCAAGATTTTTGAAGCCATGAGTACTAGAGATGTCATCTCCTGGACAGCAGTGGTTGCTGGATTCGCCAAGTCAGGGCAAGTTGACAGAGCCAGGCTGCTATTTGATCAGATGCCGGAAAGGGATTCTGTGTCCTGGACAGCGATGATAGATGGATATGTAAGTGCAAACCGTTTCAAGGAGTCGTTGGAGGTATTTCGAAAGATGCAAGGTGCAAGGTTTGTGCCAGACCAATTCACCATGGTCAGTGTGCTCACAGCTTGCGCGCAACTAGGAGCCCTTGAGATGGGAGAATGGATAAAGGTTTACATGGAGCGCAATAAGATCAAAATGGACATCTTTGTTGGCAATGCTCTCATAGACATGTACTCCAAGTGCGGCTGCATAGAGTCTGCGGCTGAGGTTTTCAAGAAGATGCAGAGGAAGGATAAGTTTACCTGGACTGCGATGATCACTGGCTTGGCGGTGCATGGGCATGGAAGGGAAGCTTTTAATATGTTCCATAAGATGCTCAGAGCATCTGTTAGACCAGATGCAGTAACATACATTGGTGTTCTCACAGCTTGCGCGCATGCAGGGATGGTAGATGAAGGGAGAGAATCATTTCGTGACATGATCACAACCTACAACATCATGCCCAATGTCACACATTATGGTTGCCTAGTTGATCTCCTTGGCAGAGCTGGGCAGCTCAATGAAGCACTGGAGACGATAACCAACATGCCGATGAAGCCAAATTCCACAGTATGGGGTGCTCTACTTGGTGCATGCAGAGTTCATAGGAACATAAAAATCGCGGAATTGGCAGCTAAAAATCTAGTCCAGTTGGAGCCAGAAAACACTTCTGCTTATGTGCTCTTGTCTAATGTCTATGCCAAGTGTAACAAATGGGAAGAAGTATATAGGGTGAGACAGTTGATGATGGAGAAAGAAATCAAGAAAGAGCCAGGATGCAGTTTGATAGAGATGAATGGTGAAGTCCATGAATTCGTTGCTGGGGATAGATCTCATCAGAAATCTCGTGAGATTTACCTCAAGTTGGAAGAGATGACAGAGGAACTTAGGCTTGTTGGTTATCTACCTGACACTTCTGAGGTATCTCTCAATGTGGCTGAGGAGGAGAGAGCAAACGCCATCAATCAGCACAGCGAGAAGTTGGCTATTGCTTTCGGACTGATAAGTTCAGAACCGGGGGCTATAATTAGAGTTTTCAAGAATCTGAGGATTTGTATTGATTGTCACAACACAATAAAATATCTCTCCAGGATTTATGGAAGAGAAATTGTTGTGAGAGATCGAAACCGCTTTCATCATTTTAGGCTAGGATCATGTTCTTGTAATGAGTATTGGTGATTCTTCTAAAAAAAAGAGTTTTTGTAATACAATTTACACTAATCATCAATAATGACATACGACAATAGAAGTATAAAAAACTTCATACTCCTAAGACTCTCCATAATAAAAGGCGAGGTCTCGCTGAAAATTTCAAGGCATTGCAAGTGCAGTTTTTGCTTTTGAAAATTTTGGCTCAGCTGGATTTGGGAATGGCTAATAATACTATCAACAAAGACACCAAACTGACTGAGGACAAGTGCCAAGAGGTTCTTAAGCTGCCGAACAAAGAAGTGGCTACTTCTGAGAAAAGCAATGAATATGGCAGGTATCATTTCAAATCAAGTTAACTAGATAATTGATACAGAAGCTACACATCATGTGCCTTCAAATATTATGTCTTACTGATATCAAACAATTTACTGCAAATAGTGTGATAACTGATGACACTGCCAAATGGTGATGTAGCTTCAGTAAATCATGTTGGTAATGTCATAGATAAAAGGCAGAGGTTGACTAATGTCTTTCAGAGTTTAGATATAATCATTCCAGAGTTCAAATATAATTTGATATTGGTGGCCCAGCTCACAAGAAATTAATTTGTTTTATTGCTTTTTTTCTTGACTTTTGTCTTCTTCCGGTTCACTACACTTAGACAGATGATGCTCATTGACAAGAAGCGGCATTGAATATACTATCTTGTGAAGTTGAAAAGCATTGAAAAACATGTCCTTTTTTTCTTTACAAAAGTTCCAATATCTACAGGTAGCAAATAAATGTATATTAAATTTAAAAAAGTATTTTCCTCCTTTTATTATCCACGTGATGGGCTGGACTAGATCAGTGCACACGTGAGACCGAGTGTTAAGAATATAAAATCAATGATGTTGCTCTTCCTAACGACTTAAGCTTTTAAGAAAACTGATTAGCAAATCAAATTAATAATGTAATTTTTTTATTGTATTATTTGCCCTTTGGCCAAGCAATCAAGGTTGCCTTTTTCCAGTTGCTCCTAATAAATCAAATGTTAGACCGTTGAGGGTTTTTTATAAGCAAGCCACATATAATGGAAAATAGAATTTTTCTTAGCATTGTTGATGATTGCTCTAGATTGTCTTGAATTTTTCTGCTGAAGCATAAAGCATAAGTCATTAAATGCTTGCATCTATTTATAACTATGATGAAACTCAATAAATGATGTCACTATTTAAAAAAAAAGAACATACAATGGAAATGAATTCTTCAATACAAAAACAAATGAGTTTCTAACTTTTCATGGAATTATTTATCAAAGCTCATGTGCGTATACCTTACAACACAAAGGAATAGTGGAAAAAAAAGTACAGAAAATTGCTCCAAGTTACAAAGAGTAGTCATGTCTCAAACCCAAATGCACAATCAAATTCTTGATGAAGCCACCATCTAAAACTCATGCTAAGTCTGATAAGTTCTCAGCGTGCCAGCCCATAACTTTTTTCTTGACTAATCTATGTCAAACAAGGATATAAAGTTCTGGAATTAAGAGCAGATCAAAGTCAACATGGCCATCAAGTTTTATGAAAGAACAAGATGATGCAATGATCTTTAACAGATATCTTTTTTCTCGTAGAAGAAACTTGTCCAGAATCATTGATAGTTTCATAACGTCACATTCTGTTTTCCATATCAACCTGAACAAGTTTGTGAAAGTCCAATGTTAGAACAACTCTTGACTGACACTAATTCAGAAGCTGATATGTGAAATAATTCTTCAGATTTGCCAAATACTTCTTCCTTTCACAAGAGCTCGAAGTACACTACTTTACGGAATAATTGTAAATAAATCTTCAAAATAAAAACTGCAAATAATTTTAATTTTGAAGGAGATTTTTATATAATCAAAGATCTCTCTGCTTTCTATCTATTTCTCTGTCCAAGTCGCGGTGTCTGAAGTCATCTTGTTGAAATCATTTCCTCCTCGCTTAAGTAAGACATTGAATTCAAATTTTTATGAACGCAGTTTATCACCGCATGAGTTGAATTGTCGGCACCGCTTTTTAAACACCGAGGGCTGACCACAAAAAAAATCATTTTCTTTCAGCGGATCCTTCATTTAGGCACGTCATTCACTAAGTAGCTAATAGCCCGGATTCAATTTCTTAAGCTACCATATGAAATACCGTTTTGTCAAATTAATTAGATGTTAGTAGTTCTAAATATCAAAAATTTGGTTCTTTACCTTAGAAGCCAAGTAATCTTAAATATCGAAGGCCCGAGCGGGTATAAAAAAAAAAGAGTACATACTATTTTTCTCGGTGGAGCGGACGGCTATTTATAAAAAAATAACGATCTTCTAAATTTTCATCAAAACAAGAAGGCAAGTTACAAGTTGTAATGTAAATTAGTTGACTAGAAAATTATATAATTAAAACCATGTAAAGCAGAACTTTCCGAGAGATTGAATTCATCATCCCATTATTTTTTTATTCATAATAATAGCACAGGTACTGTTATATATAACGGCAAGCTTTTCCGAATAGTTTTATTTTGTTACCATCTTGGAGCTTAACAAAGAAGAGTAAGATTGAACCAAAAATAAAATTCAAACGGTTCTCAGAAAAGAATAATAAATGCATGCTAAGAGTAGCATCATTATTATGGTTTATAAATTATTAATATTATCCTTCACAATATCATTTATATGCTCCCTCCATTTTTTGTCGGTGATTCTCTCTATATCTAATTTATTTCTGTTCTATAGGCTCTGTGCATTCTGCATCTTGCAGTGGCCCAGAGACTCCCTTACAACTTGGCTCTTCGAAGTTCCAGCTTAGCAATGGTGCCTAGATGGACTTCGTCAGGGCCGTCGGCAATCCTCAGCGTCCTTGCAGTAGCCCACAGGTGAGCCAAAACCAGATCCGATGACAAACCGGCGGCGCCATGAACTTGCATTGCAAAGTCCAGAACTCTCAAGGCCATATTTGGTGCTGCTACCTGCAACAGATAAAAAAAATCTTTACACAGAATTTTTCAATGCAATAAGGAAGGAATTCTGAGTGAAAGAATCTTATTTACCTTAGCCATCGCAATGGTTCCGCGAGCACGTTTGTTCCCATGTCTATCTAGCTGATCCGCTGCTTCAAGAACTAAAAGTCTTGCCTGCTCCAATTCAACTCGATGCTGCGGACAGAAAATATACAGATAACTATTGACAATGACCATTAATCTCAAACTCTCAACGGCCACGAATTTAGAGTTGGCTGCCGAGATGCATGGAAATTTGAAATTTGATCACCCAGATAATACAAACTGACTTGTTTCAAGACAACTTATTTTCAGATCTGTAGTCAATTAAATCATAAGGGAATGCTTTTCAATTTTTTATAGCAGTTCCAGGCAAAAGGGAAGGTAATACTATTGGAGGAATTAATAAGATGATTTGCTTTCCCGTCTCTTTTCACGAAACAGGCTTGTGATGGAACACAATTAGCAAGAACCAACATGTTAGCAACTAAAGTAGACAACAAACACAGGGATTTGGTTTACAATCAGGAAATTAAGATGAAAAAAAAAATGAGGCGAACTCCATGAGTAAAGCATCATTGGCCAACAGAGGAAGGTACTCAAGTAAAACAACAAGGTCAAGAAGTACTATGCATATGCACAAGGGCTTTGAGACGTCAATAGGATCTAGATAAACTAATTATTGAAAACTGGAGCAAAATCCCTGTCTAAACAAATCAAAGGCTAATGTTAATTGAATCATCACCTTAGCAAGGTCCGATAAAAAGGACCCCTGCTCTGCTATCAGCTTCCCAAAAACTTTCCTTTTCAGAGCTCTTTCAACCGTGAGGTTCATTCCACGTTCTGCAGCCCCTATGAGCCTCATGCAATGATGTAGTCTACCAGGACCAAGCCTACCCTGAAATTTGGATGTGCATGGATATTATGGGAAAGAAATTTTCTTGCAGGGAGATATCATGGAAATTTGAAACGCTGCTTAAAGATCAAGTAACTGGTGCTTACTTGAGCTATTTCAAAACCTCGGCCTTCACCAAGCAGGATATTTTTTACTGGAACACGCACATTATCAAAGTATATTTCAGCATGCCCATGGGGTGCATCATCAAATCCAAACACTAGTAATGGCCTCTTTATCTGCACCCCAGGGGTGTTGACATCCACTAGAATCATTGACTGCTGTTTATGCATAGCAGCAGTAAAATCTGTTTTTCCCTGAATAATGACACATGAAATTAGGAGGAACATTACACTACACTACTTTATGAGTAGAAAATTGATGATGTCAAGACTCACCATTACTATCAAAATCTTGCACCTGGGGTCCATAGCTCCACTTGTCCACCACTTCCTTCCATTTATTATATAAAAATCTCCTTCTCTGTTTCAAATTAATTTATTATAAACTTTATATCAACCATAAAAAATTAAAGTTTTCTTTTGAGGGTAAAAAACTTAAAAGTTTTGAGAAATAAAAGGTTTTAAAGAAAGATTATAATGGTAGGAAAGGTAGGTCATGGTAAAAATGAATCAAGAAATGGCAACTACATAATTAAATGAAATCTATATAATTCTATTATCATACATAAACCATGTCATGTAGGTAAGTATCATCATTTTCCATAAAGAGTAAAGAATCATAAAATTGGAATCCATATCCTGATCAAAGCATTCAAGATGAGGGTTCTAATTTCAAGGATACAAGAAAAAGACAACAGGGATGTTCTTTAAAGCAAAGCAAGTGGTAATGACAGAAAGAGTCTTAAAAGAATAAATTGTTTCCGTTTTATTTGTCATTGCTAGAATAGGACCATATTTAAAATTGTTTGCAATATGTCCTCATTTATTGGAAGAGTTATGAATGGAACTAGAGGTTTTGCATGATAGTTTTTTTTAGAAGGGTTTTGCATGATAGTTGATTGGCATCTTCAGCATTCATGACTAGAAGGAGACCACGACCATGATTTCAATTGAAAACATGAGACATTGCTCAAACTAAGATTTCTCCGCATATCAATTTTCAATTTCACATCCATTCAGTATCCAAGTAATGTCTCGATGAGACACATCTTGTGTTCTTGGCGTTCTAATAAGAACTTTGATTTAGAGGGATCAAATTCAAATTCTTCTTGTAGGTGGACAAACATATCAAGTGTCAAAAAGTTTGTTTATGTTGTCCTTTCATTAGATCTTTCAAGTTCTCTTGAACAATAGCTCGTAAATCTTTGTATTGAGTTTATAAGGCAAATATATAAGCAAAATTAAATGTACCATCATATGGTCCAAATAAATAGCAATACTTGTGTCTCGTGAACATTTCAGTGCATTCACATATATTTATTAAGGAAAACTTTTTTTCTCCTCAAAAAAATTTATTAGGGGAAAAATATACATTTATTAAGAATTCATCTAACATAACAGAGAACAAGAAATTCTTGTCAGTAAAAACTCCAGATATTAGAAAGCTTGAGGAAAATATTACTGATAACTAGCATTAAGCAATTAAGTGGACTATTTCTTGCCTGGAAAAATAATTCATGTAAGGTAATGATTCCATTATAAGAACTATTCAATTTGCCTTTAGGATATTACCTGGAAATTGAACATTCAATATTGGTGGCATCAGAAGATGCAACTTGTGGCTCAGTCATTGCAAATCCAGAACGGATTTTTCCTTGCAATAGAGGAATAAGCCACTCTCGTAGTTGCTCCTTGGTACCATACCTTAACAACACCTGTCATACAAAATTATGAACAATGGAATAAGAAACATCACAGATCACATATACTTTTAGGAGTTGCATAGAATAATAAGATCTCGTATAAGATGCTTCAGGAGTTGCCTTATCACATATACTTTTAGGATTGGTGAATAATATACCGAAAGGTTTGGTTACTAATAGAGCGGAATGGCGTCGTATGATCCATGTAGCCGACCCCACCTAGTGGGATAAGGCTTTGTTGTTGTTGTTGTTGTATAAGATGCTTCAGCAACTAGCCAACTACCTAAGAATTTTCATTCATATTCTTTAACTTTATAAGAAACATGAAAATTAACTGCAACAGTTTGATGCTTCACAATGAACTTAAACATTTCTGCTGAGTTCCCAACAAGACAATAGTCTGATATTTCAAAGGAGGCGAGAAATGATTTCTTACTAAGAGCAACCTTCTACATGCACCTGAATTGGTAGTATTTTCTTTATGATAGAATGATATAATGTACATATTCATGATAGAATGACAGGATATACATATATTTTCTTCAAGATAATGCACAAAAGATTTACATTAAGTGATTATCCACAAGAGATGTCACAATTTAGTACATAAAAGTGATGCTCGCATTTCAGGTGCTGGGTTTTAAACTAGGTACTCAAAAAATAGCAACAATTCATAGAAGAATGACTACCCTAAGATGAAATTAAAGGCAATTTAACTTATGGCTACCCAATGAAAACAAATTTAAATAATGGAAATGAATCAATAACAAAAATTGACAACTATACCTTTAAAATCAGGTAACTGAAATCAATGTTTACTGTAGGAAATAGATAATTGATTGCCAGCAATCACTCTTACCTCCATATTACCAGTATCTGGTGCACCACAATTGAAAATTTGTGGGGCCCAAATTGAACGACCCATAATCTCACATAAATGTCCATATTCGAGATTTGAAAGACCTGCACCTAACAAGTTATCCTCCCACTTACTTTGAGTAACATGACTTTCTCCATCCAGAAGTAGTTTCCTTGCCCTTGTGGCACTATCAATCTGCAAATGCGTTGAAGTTTTTGTTTAGGGAAGAAAATGCATAGGCAAGTCGTTGAACAATAAGCCATGGAAACATGAGAATATGTAACTACAAGAAGTGAAGCATTTATTTATTTTTTTGAGAAGAAATGAATCATTTATTAAAGTAGGGCAACATGAATTAATTACAGGAATCCAGAGGTTCCATAACCCTTCTTTCTTTGCTAATTCTTTCAGGGACTCCTCTTTTGGATGAATTGTCCAGCGTTCATTTGATTGTGCAAGTCTGTAAAACTCATGTTCCACGGGGTATATATGATCTGTCATGAACTTCATTAGCTTGTTCTTAAGTTCCAGCACCCTTCCACTAGGTACAAATCTGCCTTGTTCCTCCCTGGGACTCTCCTTCCTCAAGTTGAGTGTTCCTTCTGAAATGAAAAATGGTAAAGATACAACAGATATCAAACAAAAGTCAAGCTTTATGGAAACATATTATATTTCGAGCCAGGCTCCGCCACCATCTTATTAAACATGAACAAAATAAGATCAACAACAATAACAATAACTACCAAGTGGAGGCTGAAATGGAATCATGGGTTCTCGATTGATAACATCCCATGCACAATCAATCAAAGCATTCGCATGCTTTTCTGCAAGCCTTGCACGTTCACCACCAGAAGCATTACCCTGCATTTGTTTCGGGAATTTTATGCCAAAAACAAAAATGTCCAAATACATATATTGGTTGTCTTTTCCTTAGAAGAAAGGAAGCATAGATTCCATTACTCATCTATGTATATTCAAGTAATGAAAGAACCTAGTCATTGTTCATACCAGAATCCATCTATTATACACTCCAGCATAAATAGATGCTGCACGGAATAGAGAAAACGCAACATAGAATCTCCAATCTGAAGCTGGCCAAGGCTTTTGCTGAAGATGAAAGCAAATAAGTTAGATAACCTTTAGAGATCAAGACAGCACAAATTATAGTATCAAGGCAATGCTTACAGCCGTGGAGCAGTATATCGCCAGGTACTCCACCAGTGAAGGAACACCTTCTGGAATTCCAATAGATTCAAATCCTCCATATGATGCACCTTCATCTGGATTTGTATTTACAATATAATGCTGCAGAAAGTGCAGGAATTAAAAACTGACTTGAGAAAATAAAAAAGATGAGCTTATCATGATTTCATGCATTTTATAGTTGTTCAATCTACTCTTTCCTATACACCATCTATAGTGGTCATGAAAAGACTTGGAACATACTTGTTTCTGCTAGAGCTGAGGACAGATACATTTAATGTAATTAGGAAAGGTTACCCTACAGGACGGTGGCAATCAATCATCAACAAAATTTCAAAGACCACTTAATATGACCTTTCACATTTAAACATGGATATAGAGTGAATCACCCAAGTGAATGTGAACTCTGTTTGGTCCTTTTGTATTCTTTCTTGACAAGCTCAGTTTATCATATTTTTATAGGAAGTAATGTTAGAGTGTCAGAATTTTATTTTATCATCGGCCAGTAGCAATTATCTTTCCATTTTTTATCTCAAAATGATCACCCACAACTTAATGCCCCATATTCTTCAAGTGTTTTGATCAACGAGAAACCGGAAAAACTTATTTAAAAGACCCATCTTTTTTTATATGATAGTTTGATATTCATCAACAACTATCATGATTGTTTCTTATTTGCAAACCTTAGGAAGAGAGTTTTTAAACCACAAAAAATTAGTGATATAGGATTCACATCCAAAAGTTTTTGCAATAAACTTGTATACATATCAAAACAGCAAAATTTTATCATTTATATTATTGGGTGATTGTGGATCAGGTTGGGCCAAATTAGATAAAAAAAATCGAACCCAAGTGATAAAATAGTGCTAATGAGCCACATGGAAGGACTATCATGGACCAAAGGAAACTGTTCAGTTTTTTTTTAGGGGAGAAACTGTTCAGTTTTGGAATGTGCGTATGAGAAAGAGGGGCAAGTGGGTGCTTGAGAGAAGGACATTTGAGACTGACGACAAACTGAATTCAGTCAACTTCCGACTACCAACATGAATCCATCATCAGGTTTGGTCAGATTTACCCCAATCAAAGTACTAACCCGAGACAAGCTGAACAAAAAAATGATAGGATCAAGTCAGGTTGAGCAGGTTGATTGAGCCAAAAACCCATGCTCACCCATGTTTATTAATCACAGTCCAATATGAAATAAAAACACGAAAATCCAAAAACCAAGAGCAAATTAGCACTACAACGTACACTTCTTATTATCACAGTAGGAACAAAAAACAAATCAGATATTTGTTTGTTTTATCACAATAGAAAGAGGCAAAAGGACTAAATACATGAGAATACAGATAAAAAAAACATTATTACTAAGACTAAACAAAATATATTTAACACCAACAAAATAGTGTGAACCCGTACCAGGCTGCTGTAAGCAACATCACACATTTGGTTCCCCAAAGTTGACAGTTCCCAATCTAGAATACCAATTACTTCATCCTGAAAGAATAAAGTTTGTCAGCTTCAACCAAAAGGCAAAGATTATGAGCTCAAAAAGAAAAGTATATGTTAGCAAAATCTACTACTAGCTATTGTCATCTCGGGATGCATTTTGGATGCACCTTTTGTGATATGAAAATACATTTTAACTTTTGATGAGTGAATGTCTAGAGAATTTATTTGGGTTTCTTCTTTTTTCCTAGAACAGAAAGAATGATTACATAATGTGAAGCATCTACCTGTATTAAAACGAAAATGGTAATATACAAGTGTGTATGGGTGTACAACGTAGTTGCTCCAAAGTAGAAACCTGCTACTATCCAAACCCCACCCTCTAAGCAAAAAATATGTTATCTACATAATTTCTCTCTCCCCCAAAAGTTGTGTGATTTAGTTGCAACCAGATCAGTCCATGTGGTAGCCATGGAGGTTGCCCACAGCCACCGCCATCCCGATTGATCACACATGGTGCATGTCCACAATGAATCTTATTTGGGTTGTTTACCTCCAAAATTCCTATATATGCCAACTGTTTTTTTTTTTAATTCTTAAATGGTTTAGGGCACTAAAGCTCTGTGGATGAAAGATGTGTTGTTTCTTCAAATTTAGGAATCATCTCAATGCAGCCTTCACTTCAAAAGATCTGAATGTGGCCTTGCTCTTCTAGAATACCCATTTCCCAGAGGTGGCTAAAAAGTTAATCTAGACACCAATGATCAAGGCCCAATATAGTGGACAAAATAAATGTTTGTTGAAGTCAACCAATTTTGAAATTGTTTGGAATAGTGAAACCCACATTTCTATATTAACATTTGAATTTGAAAAGTCTAGGATAATATAATAGTATCAACCACCTTTAATTTTGTTTGTCAAATGGTATACAACTCTGGTGTATCAAGATCCAAACCATATGCTGATTATCCTACAGACCACGAGTTATCTGCTATAACTAAACATATCATTATTTTGTAACCTATTACTACATATTTTGTCACCTCTGGATCTACCTATGCATCTTATATCATGTACTATCTTATCTTATACTGTGCATTTTACCAGTGCATAATGAAAACCTTCCTCTGTAATTATCCCGATAGCCATCCTAAAGTTGCACATGCAACTAAAGTATCATCCACACTACCAGTTCAACTTTCAAGTCAACTTAAATATATGCAGTAATTTAGATTAAAATGTGCCTCCATTACCATTGTTTTCATTTTCTTCTAGTCTATTCCTATGAGATAACATATATGCTGGCAAGATAGGTCATGATACCATGTTAGTCAGTTTCTATCATCTAGTATAAAGCTGACACTTTAAATCTTGCAACAGAAGTTGAAATACACAATTTAAAATATGCAGAGTGCTTGCCTTAGAAGGATGAAAAACTAAGTTATCAATTCGATAATCTCCATGAACAATCCCAGTAGATGAACCTCCCGAAGAATCTCCAGCTGGAAGATGTTCTTGAAGCCAACCAAACAAATCTATCATCTTCAAGTTTCTCTTGGGTTGCCCTTGACTAGTTGCTGCAAGATATTGCTTTGCCCACCTTTCCACCTAATGAAATAAAAAAGAGAATCACTAACACTTGTCTCCAAGTATCAAGTCTTACTTGTAATGTAGAGTAAATTATGCAACTTGAAAGTCCAGTTTATCAATAAATTATGCAACTTGAAAGTCCAATTTATCTCTGAAAAATAAGTCGAAAATGATAGCTCATAAGGAGAGAGAAAAACATCCAAGTGATGTCCCCATGGAAAGAAAACTAACAATGGTGGACTTCCCAATGTAACTATGAAAAGTAGACTTTATAATAAGTTAGCATAAGAACAAAGCCAGATTCTGATTTCGGATTTTGAGTGCCTAACATTCTGAAGAAAGTTTCTAAAGAAATTCGACAGAAAACTGTTAAGATAGTATCTATCTCATAAACTGATGAGATACCATTTTGTATTGATAAAAAAAGATATTCAGCTGATTAAGAGAATAGTGGGTAATAAAAACTTATATGATATGTTCATGTTCTCCATTATTAATTATTTTATATAGTTATGGACCTATGGTAACCAACTCTTCATGTTATAAACACATTGATTGGTTCTATCTTTATTGGCAGTCTTGAAAATAGTGTTTATCGTCAATGTAATTGAAGTTTGATCCACTCCATACAGACTATTTCTTATGGAGATTTGCCATCTCGAATAGACAAAATTATTAATAGTAATTGTGTTTAAGATTCTTGCACCTTTGTCACTATAATATCTTAGTTTCATTTCTATAGCTATATTTTTAGTTTCTATCATAATCACTCAAGCACAAATGTAAGAATTTTTTAAACAATGTAACACAGACATCAGATTGTCCTAGCTTTTCATTTTTACATGTGGCAATTATTAAGATAATTAATTAATATAGCAAACGCCCTTGCCAAAAGATGAGTAATATGACAAAAACAATCACCTGTCTTTTACAATAGTTGTCCCTCCTCCCAAACTTTTGCAACCCAATGGAATCCACATCAACTCTATGCAAAGAGGCCAAAGCCTTTGCAGTCGCTTCATACAAAGCTCTTCTCCTCCCTGGAGCCATTCCCTATGGACACAAATTAACCAATTAATCAGCTTATCAAAGATGACACCCAAAAACAATGTTTGATGTGCAAGATCATTTTAAAACAATTATTGATTATGTCTTAAATATAGTTGCAGCTGAGGAACTCAGGTATTCTCTTCAACTAAGAACAGAAAAGAAACAAAACAAAAAAAAAATTCCAAGTACACACCACTTTGAGAGCATTACAAAGTGCCAGCATCTTACAGGAAGATTCATATCTAAAAAAATCCTCCCCTCCAAATGCTCCATGATGTAAAAGGATGTCCCGATTATGCTTGTATCAGTGCATAGGCAGTAAACCTTGGGCACAGGAACATCTGTGTGCGTACCTAAGGCCTTGAGAACCTGAAAAAGATAGATTTTTCTTCCTCAGTTTCAGGATTCGAAGTTCAAATGCTATATACCTAAGAAAACGATTGTCGAAACGAAAGAGGAGAAAACCATCAAGTTCCATAGACGAAAAACAAGTAGCACATTTCTTTTCCTTCAAAACAAAAGAAAAATCAAATCAAAATAAGAGCACGGAAGAGTTTAACCTCGAATTCCCGCTCCACGGCGTGGGCCGACTTGAGGAGCGCGCCGGGAGGCTTCTTCCTGAGGACGTAGCGCTTGGCGGCGACATCGATGCAGAAGGTGGGGTTAGACTGGCCGTGGCCAAACTGGGAGACGGCGAACCTCTCGGGCGACTCCGGGAACCCGTCGACGTTGCCGACGAGGTACCGCAGCAGCGCCCCCTCGTCGAGGCGGTGCGCCGGGTGCACGGGACGGAGGAGGTCCGAGGTCGAGACTGCCATCGCCGGAGGACGGATCGAGACGTCGCGAAAGTCCGGAGATTTCTTTTCCTTTTTTTCTTCTCTGAAGGAATGGATTTATATTTTAATTTAATCTATTTATTTACCACGCGGCGGCGTCGCGGGGCGCTTTGAGGCACAGTTGTGAACGTATTGATGTCGAACACTCTTTTGATGAGGTTGCGCAAGCAGCAAACAGCGCAAACTGGGAATGTGATTGGTCGACAATGTGGGACCCATGTGTAGGCTTCCGTGAATCGGATAAATTTAAAGATGTATGCTGTCCGTTACGACTGCTAGCCGTTTTGTTTTATCCACTATTTAATTTAAAATTAGGAAGATAAAGTTATTGGATTAAATTTTTTTTTACTATTCAAACTTTATTCCTCATTTTTCTTTGTCAATTAGCATTAATTAGTTAGTGAGATATTTCTCTCACATTTTTATTTTCCGTTACTCAACCATCTCCCAATTAGCTAAAATTATTATTTTGGAACAAAATTTGGAATAGGACTTTATTTTGCTATATTTCATCAAATATTAAGTTTAATTTTGAATTTCAAATAATGACGAGAGGCAAAGTCAAGAATAAAAATAATTTATTCCTGCTAAACGGTAAATTTGAAGAATTGTTTTATATTTTTACTCCAATTTCAAAAAAAATAATGACTATTGTTTAGAACAAATTAATTTTACTCAGCATCACAGGCATATCTTATCCGTTCTCATGAATCAAAAAAATAAAATAAAAATTAATCGGTAAACAAAATTATTGTGATTAGGTTAAAAAGTTAAGCATGAGGTTGACTAAAGTAGAAACCAAATCAAATTTAACTAAATTGCAAGAAAAGAATTCCAACAAATCAAAAATTAAGTTCTTAATCAGATACGATTCTTTCCCTGCCGAGAAAGTAGTCTTATTTGATTATATTACGTAATTAATCAAACATATTAATGTGGTTAGAAATAAAAAAATATTTATTGTTTCAATTAAATATACTAAATTAAATTTTAATATAATGTTATAAAATTAAATATATTAAAACAAATTTTATGATAACTGTATAAATTAATCTCTACATTTTTCCTGTAATAATATACTACCATGATCTTAAATAAATTCAATATTTTTTCATTTTATTTTTAGGCAATTCATCCAAACATCCTCGAAACTAATGTATCGATTTTTAAAACTATTTATCATTACAAAATCTTACATAATTAAACGCTGTCAAAATTTATCTATATAATTGGTTAGTTCTCAAGGTTCATTCAAATATTTTTAATCAATAATTTATTTGATTTACTAATTTTAATAGTATTTAGATAAAATTAAAATATAACAATAGGATTAAAAAGCTGATATGATATATTAGTTCGTGAATGAAACATGAGAAAGAGATAAATGTTAAGTTGAGTTTAAAATTATGATAAATAATCGTTATGAGCAAATATATTTCATAAATATATAGAAAAATCATAAGACAATAAATAATATAAGGTTATTCGTAATTGTAATAGATATGCTATATATAATAAATAAAATATTGAATATGTCTTATTTATAAATTTATGTACAATGCCCAATTAGCTAGTTAACTAATTAATGATTTTTTTGTGATGAGATTATCATTTCTATTAACTCAACTGAATAAGTTAATATTTTAATAATATATTAGGAGTTAATTAAAATATTATATTTGGGTTAATTGAAATACGAGAAATGAAATTAAAAAAATAAAATAAAAAGATAAAAAGAATAAACAATGAGATAGAAGGAAAGTTGGAAAAATGTCACCGAAGGATTCAACCGAGTAAATTTCAACAATTGTTCTTAAACTCTCTTTTGTAACTGAATTTTCAAATTTTACTTTGTATTCACTAACTATTAACTTATTTTGCTCACTATTTTTAACCAAGTTTACCGATAATTTTGTCTACATGATACCCTATTAAAAAGATAATAATTTCTTGTATATTCAAACACATCCACCACCCTCCCCCCTCGAAAAATACCCGTCGCAAGTTCTGACGGTTGCGACCGTCGAAGGGTTCCAACAGCTGCGATCGTCGAAACTTCGACGGTTGCAACCGCTCGAAACGTTTCGATGGTCGCAATCGTCGAACTTTCAACGGTTGCAACCGTCAAAGTGTTATTGGCGATTTCGACCGTCAATACGTTCCGACGATCGCGATCGTCGATAATTCAGACGGTTGCTGAACCGTCGATAAGTTCAGGCGGTTGCGACCGTCGCAAATAATTTTTAAAATATAAAAAAAATTTGGTGGTGGATCGAGCCGCTTGTGGCTCAATCCGGCCGCAGCTGGCCGGATCAGACCGCCTGGCGGCCGATCTGGCCGGGGCCGAGATCTAGTCGACAGCGACCGCTGGAGCAGCCTAGCGGCCGATCTGGCCGCAGCCAACCAGATCAAGCCGCAGCCGGCCAGGCCGCCTGGCGGACGATCTGGTCGGCAGCGGCCGATCTCTAGAGAGAACGGGGAGAGAGAGAGGTCGCCGACGGCCGACGAGAGGGGTCGCCGGTGGCCGGCGAGAGGGGTCATCGGGGGGTCGTCCTTCCGTCGTCGTCCCAGAGAGAGAGGAGGTAGAGAGAATGTAGAGTAAATAGAAGTGAATGAATAGGAGGTAGAGTGAATGAATAAATAGAAAAAAAAAAGGAAAGTGGAGAGCGGAAAAAGAAAAAAAGGCGGGGAATGGGGTGGGATTATTTTTTAATTACCGATTATTTTGATCATCGAAAATATAATAATAAAGTAATATTTTTACTTTATCGACGGTTTCCATCGTCAGAAGTTTCGACGGTCTAAAATTTCAACCGTCTTACTTCCGACGGTCCGAACCGTCAGTAATTATAATAATAAAATACTAATAATATTACATATTATTATATATACTATTATAATATTTAATTACTTTTTCTATTACCGACGGTTCGAATCGTCTGAACTTCCGACGGTTTGAACCGTCGGTAATTATAATAATAAAATAATAATTCTATTATATATTATATTATATAAGATTATAATATTTAATTATTTTTACGATTACCGATGGTTCAGACCATCGGTGATTGTAATAATAATATAAAATACTAATTATATTATAAATTATGATATATAAGATTATAATACTTAATCATTTTTTATGGTTACTGACGATCCGAACCGTCGGAATTTCCGACGGATGAGGAGCCGTTGAAAATTTCGACTTTCCAAACCGTCAGAAAATAAAATAATAGTATAATAAATTCAATAATTATTATTTTTATTTCCTACGGAAATTATCCGTCGTAAAATCTCCATTTTCTTGTAGTGCGACAGTTATGACCGTCGAAACTTTCGACGGATACATATCTATTGAAACTTTCGACATTCCTAACCATCGGAAAATAAAATAATAATATGACAGATTTGATAATTTATTATTTTTATTTCAGACAGTTGCGAAAATTTCGACGGAGACCTATCCATCGCAAAATTCGTCGCAAATTGCGACATTTTTTGTTTCGTCGGAAATGGCCCATCGGAAAAACGTAATTTTCTTGTAGTGAGTAAGGCTGGTATTGATTATGTGATTCCTGGTTCCAAATCATTCTATTCTCCTCCAAATTTTATCTCACTATAGTAGATCAAGTAAAATCATCTTCCCTCAAATTCGAAATGAATTGTTGAATTTATAAATTAACTTTACAGTAAATACAAACATAATTATGATAATTATAATTGCAAAAATAAAATATATCTTTTTAAAAGAAATAAATTTTAAAATTTATGATAATTATTTTTTTACAAGAAGCTATATTTCAAACACTCATAATCAAACATTTCGAGAGAAAACATTAAATAATAAATCATATTAATTTAATCTTATTTATAACAATATATATATAGAATATTCAACATGTTTTATTTAGAAAATTATGTATAATATATAATTAATTAGTTTATTAATGAATTTTTGGTGATGAGATAGTACTGGATAAGTTACTATGTTAATAATAAGTTATATTAATTAAATGTTTATCTAATGGCACAATAAATATGCTAGAAAAACACTGTAGAAGCTTCATGTGATCTAGGGAGCATATCTCATAAACTAGGAAACATTTCAATACATAATTATGGAGGATTTTAGGAATAAGAAATAGACACTATGTGAGGTCTTCCTCACTAGAAATAGGTGTTTGGAATTATTGAATGGTAGCATGCAAATATGAATTAGTACATCCTTGATTAGAATACTCAAAACCTAAGGATGAGTCATGGTTTTGAAAACTCATAATACAAACATTAAATGATATTAAGTTGGGATTAATGAAATATGTTAAAAATGGATTGTCTATCCAAATATTGATTGATCCATCAATCTTTTGTATTCCTATTTGTTTAAAGCAAACTCTTTACTAATGTATATGCTCCAATAGATGTCTCACATGTATTAGCATTGATCCATGAGAAAATGTTGGAATTCAAATTTGTTGAATGACTACTTTTCTCCCCTTGCTTCAATTTATTTGATCGCACAGGGGGCAGCGCCCCTTTTTCTTCCTCGCCGCGCGTGAGGAAGACTCGTGAGGGGGGCCGGTGCCCCTTGTGCGAGTTCGCGCGCCAGCAAGCTCGCTAAGAGCCCTCCCCCCCCCCCCCCCTCTTTTTCTCCCTTGCCGCGCATGAGGAAAAAAAGGGGACGGTGCCCCCCTGTGCGAGCTCCCGCGCCTGGGAGCTCGGGAGGCGGACGTCGGCAAAAGGGGGCCAGCGCCCCCCTATGCAAGCTCGCATAGGACGGTGCCGGTCCATTGCCATTTTATTTTTTTATTAATTTTTATTTTATTTTTATTATTTATTATGCCACATTGATATCACCGGTCAAGAGGATGATACATGTAACAAAAATAAAGTTCAGGGACAATTTACAAAATAAAGTTGGAGGATCATTAAGATATCTGTGTAATTTACTTCGAGATATGACTTTCTCTTTATATTTTTTGGATTCCTGAAGTGAAGGTAATTGGATTTTGGAAGGTTGTCAATAGTTCTCCTCGTTAAGGATTTAACATATATCACATTCTGTTTTGGGAAATTGCGAATCAAGGAATGATATTTTGTTCAATGTTGCGCATTCCTCAATTTTCTTTTACCGTGTGGGAGAAATCAAGAGCTCCTTTTTGTGGAATATTTGTATCACCAATATCCTAAGGGAACTCCTAACCCCAAGGTAACCCAACCCACTAGGAAGAGGCCCAATCATGTTGAGCCCAAAAACGTTGTCGCCTAGAAGTCTTGTTGCTCAAACTCTCCTTTTAGTTCCGGTTAGCTCTTCAACTCTTCCTATTGTTTCTAGGGTTTGAGTTCTCTCGCTCAACATACCTCCACTTTATCGCAAGTGCTCTTGCAACAACTTGTTTAACCTTGACCCACATCCTGCGATACTCGTTCAGGTTCTTTCTTTCTTTCTCTTTATTTGACCTTTGGCTTTTCCTTTGGCTCCTTTGCCAACTGAATGGCTCTTGATGGAGTTGTTGATGTCCATGGGATCTCAAGGAATGATTTGGGACTTAACAAAAGAAGAAAATTAAAAAAATACATAATAACACTTAGATGGAAGTTAATAAATGATGCATAGCAAATAGAAATGAGAGTTTCAAACTCCACTTAGGATCTAAGAACAACTAAAATTGATCCAACGAAAGGCTTAGAGAGATAATCGTCCACTCCAAATCCCATTCTTTTATTTATAGTTTTTTTACAATGATCACCCCACGTGTTTTTATTTCACATGTGCGATTATTTCACATTACTTGCTTACAAGGCTACTACTAGCATTATATATATATATATATATATATAGAGAGAGAGAGAGAGAGAGAGAGAGAGAGAGAGAGATATAGAGAGAGCTTTTAATTCACCTCCAGATCCTGAGCGCGATCAGCAGACCAATGATTCAAATAATCACATATTTAAATGTAATTATTTGTCTAAGGAGGTGAATTAAATTCATATATATATATATATATATATATATATAGCCTTGTCTCGTTGTCTTGGTCCACTAATTGCTCCAAAAACAATCTCTAAGTAAGGCTCTCAATATCTGAAAGAGAGATGTTTAAAACCACATGAAAGATTCTCAAGAATTGTCAAATTGTTACTCACAAACCACATAAAGTATTATTAAAAATTTTGCAAAAATAGATTTCAAGAAAATCTCCATAATTTTATAGCAATCAAAAAAGAAGAAGAACAAGAGCGCCAATGTTAGAATTGTTGTAACTCAATTCACTAGGAAGAGTCTCAATCATCCCAAGCCCAAAAATACAATGGCCGAGGAGTCTTCTTTTATGCTCAAACTCTTCTTTTGATTTTGGCTAGCTCTTTAACTCTTCCTACTGTTTATGGAGTTTGAGTTATGTCGCTCAGCATGATCACCTCCACTCATCACAAGTGTTCTTCTTGTGAAAAATTTGTATGCAACAACTTGCTTAACCTTGATCCACATCTTAGAAATAACTCAGGTTCTTTCTTGTGAAAAATTATTTTTAATATTGAACCAAGAAAAATTGGTTGAACTGATCAATTGAATTGGTTCAATCCTGTTCAATTCAAGTTTTGAAAAAAAAAAATAAAAATGATAAAAATAGGAAAGTTAAAATAGGAAAAAAAGAAAGGAATATAAGAAAAGTTAAAAAAGGAGAGAATATGATATGTATAAAAACTAAATAGGAATTGAAATGAAAGGTAAGTATTTAAAATTGAATAACATTAAAATTTAAAATTATCAAAGAGCATAAATAAAGGAAATAAAAAGAAAAATGTTAAAGAAAAAAGGAAATAAGAATAATTTAACATAAAATTTATTAATATAGCATCTATCATTATTAAATAATAGATATTAAATTAATAATAACATGTTTATATTCATATGTTAATTATTATTAAAACTTTTAATAAATAAAAATTATTTTATATTAATTTTTAATATTATTAACAGGTTATTAGTACAATATTTATATACTATATCATATAATTTATATTACATCTTTATAATTATTATAAATAATATTATTTTATTAAAATTTGATTCAATGCGATCAAACTCAATCAGTTGATCCGATTATGAAAATATTGGATACAAGTATAAAGTGATTAGCCAAACCTAATCTCCCTAATGTGAAAGGACGCCAATTGTCCCCGACGACAACTAATGTCCTACAAGATTGTTGTTAACTTGTTGGATGGTCATCGAATCTTTGAACAACTTTGCAGCTGACCATGTATTTAGAGATGCGCGCTATTTACACTTTAGAGCGTCAATTCATTCCTAATGGAAGAATTAATAGGCAGCGGTTCACAATGAAATTAGACGGAATTAGGGATCCATTTCAAGTCCTTTTGGTGAAAGCAAGCCCTGTTATTTCTTTTCTTATTTCTTTTTTGTGACATTTATTTTGTTTTAAATTTTGTTTTATTTTTTTTTTATTTGGTGAAAGCAAGCCCTTGCAGGAAAGCACAA
The DNA here is from genome assembly GCA_030549335.1 of Pontederia crassipes. Classification (NCBI taxonomy): domain Eukaryota; kingdom Viridiplantae; phylum Streptophyta; class Magnoliopsida; order Commelinales; family Pontederiaceae; genus Pontederia; species Pontederia crassipes. The sequence goes on along the minus strand of CM060197.1, from coordinate 35,633,596 downwards.
GTGGTGTCATTCGGCTTTTAGCAGCAGGTGAAGAAAAAAACGAGGATCGTCCTCTCAAATCTTTGACTTGAAGCAGAAGAAAATATCACAGAGATTTGGCAAAGAAAAAGAAGAGCTCCGAAAAGAGGCGATCACATGGAATTGCAGAAAACAAAACAAAGAAAGAAAGAAAGAAAGAAAGAAAAAAAAGGCTGCAAAGTAAAGTGCATGCGGCGTAAGAGTACGTGAGATGTTACAAAATAAATCCCAAACCATTTATTTTGTTTAATCTTCGTATTATTGAATAAGATAAACACTGTTTTATTTCTTGAAGTTGTGAAAATATTATACATACGGTAGTGATGTGGATACTTCATACATATGAACATCCTCAAGATGAGCGAGAACATGGTCACGGAAGAAATGCTTCTCTAACACTGTAATGGCTCTTGATGCATGCAAAATATAATATATAATTAGTCATGTATTTAATCACATTTTAATTTTTTCATATAGGATAATTATTTTCTGATCTTATTTACTTTAGTTTTATAAAAATGAAAATCTATCCAAATTTTATATTTTATTGCAGAAAATGGAAGAGAATTGAGTCAGGAATCCATAAATGACACTTAAATCGAAGTCAAAATGGAGATAGAAAGTGAAAATTAGTAGAGGCTGTTAAGACTGAAAGTTGAATATAACGAGTCGTGAGAGGTCTGTAAAATACTCATTTTTGCTCAAAAAGCTTGCTCGAGTTACAGGTCATGAAATTCAAGCTACGGGACATTAAAACAATACTTCTACTTCAATTTGGACACTGCGAGGGCAGTGAAATCAGTATTGTGGACCGTGAAAAATTATATTCAAGTCGTTACGAAGATTATTTTTGAGATTTCTTCGACTTTTTTTGAAATTTTTAAGTTCAGATGAAATTCAAACTTTATCCTAAGTCTCAAGTATGATTAGGAAACATATTTACTCAAATATAAAGAAGTTTTGGATAGTTTGAAACACCTATTAAATTCTATTCCTAGTTTTTTTTTGTTTTGACATGAAAAGACTTCGAATCAAACCGAAACTCTACGAAAACCCTTGGACCTCTAGAGGTTATAAATAGAGGTCGAGAAAGAAAATGTGTGCTTGATGGTGCTTGAGACCTGAGAGCCGTTCCATCTTGCAGAGGACGAATTTCAAGGCTTAAAAATCAATCAAAAAAGAAGATTGCACAACAACTCGTCATTTGTGCTGTGCAACGATCCAAAGGTCCCGAAGGCTAAGAATTTTCTTCTATTTTTTATTTAGATGCTCTTTTACCTAGTTCTTATAGTTTATTATTTCTATAATAAAGATTTTATATTCTTTTCAAGAAGAAAAACTATTTGAACCTTATTATTAGTTGAGTTAATTAAACTTTTCGGTTTCTTTTTTTTATGCATGCTGAGTTCATTGCCTTTTGATAAGTAATTTGATTTCTAAAATTAGATTAGAAACCTGTATGTGAGGTGACTAGTTTTAGAAATTATTATTGCTTTGATATTCCGTCCAGATTTGTGGATGAATAATAGTACTCATGCATCTTAATTATTTGTAAAATTAATAATTGACTTGTCATTTGCGCTTATTAGTTTTATTAGAAGTTAAGTTAATTTGGTTTACTCATCTTGAGAGGTCAATACTTTAGATACTCCTAATCCGTCTAAGAATCGATACTATTATTTATCGTTATAATTCAACTAATGCACTTGCTAGCAAATTTATTTGTTACAAATACAACGCGTCAGCTCTGATAGAAAAGGAGGCATCTGCCATATGTTATTAAGGCAGGACCAATCCGACCATCGACCGACTACTAAGATGGCCTAGTATAAGCCCTAAAACTGGACCCCTAGTTGAACTAGTCAAGAACCATTCAAAATCGGCCAAAACTATGTTGAACCACGATTTTTGGACCAACCAAATTCTTTTGTTAAGAAATAATTTTATAAAGTTTATTATTATAAATTTGAAAAATATTTAAAATGAATTTTCTCCATGCCCACTACTGTCCTCTTTTATTTATAGTTGTCATGTTACTCTTATGTTGTTAGTATTATAAATGTGAGACTATATTTGTATACCTTACTTGCTCTTCTTTCCTTCATTTAGTCTAGAATTTACTAAGCTTTTAACTTTAACTTATGAATTTATTTTATTCAAAATTTTAATATCATAAATGTATATTATAATATAAGTTAATTATATAATTATTATACTATATATAATATTTGTTATATTATATAAATTAGTTAGAGATGAATGGTGCAAACTTCTTTGATATATGTATAATATACAATAAAACTATAACATATTTAATATAGTATATATATATATATATATATATATATATATATATATACATCAATTTAAAATTTCTTTAATTTAATATTTAATAAGTTCAAATTTAATAAATCACTAATTATACTATATATTTATTTATAGAATATATAATCTTTTCATAATATATTGGAAAAATATTTATAAAAAATTTAAAGAATAGAAAATTTATATATAATAATGAGATTCAATGAGATTTCATTTATTAAGTGTATAATAATTTTAACATCAAATCTTAAATTTAAAATTTATGATTTATGATTGTTGTTTTTTTTTTGTATAATACAGTTCAATATAGCTATATATTCAAAATATAATAGCTTAATTTAATATACCATATTAAATATAATATTTTATTACTATCCGATTCGATTAAAGGTGCTTAACGGATCGGACGGGCTACTAATATATTCGGTCAACCGAATGTTAGACCGGATATCGGACGGACTCGGCGGCCTCGTTACCTTATCGAACGGATATGAGGCTACCCAACAAGTGTCTAGCCTTGTCCGCCCCATTAAGATCTATCGGACCTAAATGGTCGGGCCGGCAGTTAAACGGGTCGGGCTTGTCCATTATGTTTTAATTTTTTTATAATATCTTAAAAATTATCTATCCTATAATATGTAGTAAAAGAACACCACAATATGTTATTCCTTAGTCTATTATTATATATTTACTCATTATGTTCTCAAATATAAATAAAAGAGATAAAATATTTACGTAATTCGACTTATAACCTACGTCCACAACTGAAGTAGCTTGAAAATTCATTGTGCTAAAAATGAAATATTACATATTTAGTATCGTATTAAGTAAATAAAATTTACAACAATCAAATATTACTACCAAGAGGTAACTATGCATTATGCAACACTGGTAAAAGATTCGTTTTTTCTATCTTCATTATCTTCATCATATATAAATTAATCTTGCATTCTTACTTTTGCATCAAGCATAAATAACATTATATCATTATATAAAAGATATGAACATATCATTATAGAAGAATAAAAATTAGAATCATGCATTTTGCATAACCAATTAACATTAGCTAAATAACATAATCGCAACACATGAATTAATTAAACTAAATTTGTACAATAATATTTATATTATTTTAATAAGTTTAATCTATTAATGATTAACGGACGGACTAAAGAGCGGCTTATAAATTATCGGACGGATATTGGATGGATATCGGACTATTAGTACCGAACAAACAGATGAATAACCTTGTCCAGCCTGATATAGGCCCAAGCCCATTAAGAAATCGACGGGCTCAGGCCTGAATTTGGACGGACGAGCCGATATGTTACCGGGTCGAGCAGCGGACGGATTGGGCTGCCCGATCCAATAAACACCTTTTGGTCCGACCGACCAATTTGATCTGAAACGAACACCTATCTTAGTCTTCGGTTCGGTCCTAACAACATTGATCTGCCATTACTAAGAAGAGAAGAAAAAATGATATTTTATTTGAGCATGAACTTGGCTAAATTCAGATGGATAAATGAGCCGCATGCACTTCATTAGTGATTACTGATAAACTTGTAAATATCCTCAGTAACTTCATCTGGCTTTTCTTCGTGTATGAAGTGGCCTACTCCTTCCATCACTACCACTTCCTCCAGGAGTGGAACATACTTCTTCATACCACCCTTATGTATGAAGTCCTGGTTGCCAGGGGCGTTGTAGGCCAGGTCTTGATCACCTACCACAAACTTCACCGGTACATTCACTTGTGCTCGTGTCCATGGCGATGTGAGCTCCCAGTTCCTATATAATCATGGCATACACAGACCAAAAAGTAACATAATCATGGAGTATAACAAGAAGAAGACGAGACCTGCAAGTAATGTGTGTCTATCCTCCAATAATCTTAAGTTAGCCGGATTCTGACTAATTCAATTCCAACATTTAATGAGATGTCTGTTAAAAATATAAAATCAATAATATTATTCTTTCTAATGACTTAAGTTTTTTTAAAAATTGATCAACACATCAATTTCAATATGGTATCAGATGTCAAGAGTTCGAACATCTTTAAGTTCTTATTATAAAAATATATTTCTTCACTTTGTTGTCCACATAGTGGGTGATCTATATCAAAGTTGTTAATAGCCCCCATGTGAGGAGTGTTAAATATGTTATTCTTTTTAACGATTTAAGCTTTTATAATAATTGTAAACACATCACATTTAACAATGTCAATATATTATTATGTCCCTTTCTACTAAGGTTCAAACTTCAAAGTTATAAGCCTTGCATTGATGTCTGAGCTACAAAATGAATGATCTAAGGGTGCATTTGGTTGGGTGATTGATCTTTTCCTTGAGATCCTAACATTCGGATGAAAATGATGCCTCGAATGTGAGATTACTCAACTTTTTCGAGGGAATGAGATTGACTCATTTCGGAGTGATTGGCTCCAAAATTTAATATTATCAAATGCATTCGGGTAAATTACACGAATGGTCCCTCAACTTTGAGCCGATTTTTAATTGGTCCCCCAACTTTAATTTATAACCAGAACGCCTCCATCTTTCTTTTTCTTGCATGCTTAGTCCTCCTGACCGGTGATAGTGGATTTTCCGGTTGCCTTACTGACATGGCAGATTTTCTCTCTCCTCCACATCATTTTATGTCTGCCACGTCATTATAAAAATTAAAAATAATAAAAAAACGAAGTTTCCACGTCATTAATTTTTTTTAAAAAAATTAGAGCCGGAGAGAGAGGAGGGGGGCGACCGCCCTCCTCTCTATCCAGCGAGAGAGAGAGAGAGAGAGCTCCGACGAGCTCTCTCTCTCCAGCCGTGCTGGAGAGAGAGAGAGGGGCGACCGCCCCCTCCCTCTCTCTCCCGCAACGCGGGAGAGAGAAGGAGGGGGGCGGTCGCCCCCCTCTGCTCAAGCTCGCCGGAGCTCGAGCTCTCGCTGAAGAGAGAGAGGGGGGCGACCCCTTCTCTCTCCCGTGCTGCGGGAGAGAGGAGGGGGACGGTCCCCTCCTGCTCGAGCTCGCCGGAGCTCGAGCTCTCACTGGAGAGAGAGAGGGGGGCGGTCGCCCCCCTCCCTCTCTCTCCCGCAGCGCGGGAGAGGGAAGGAGGGGGCGGTCGCCCCCTCTGCTCGAGCTCCGGGGGGCGGTCGCCCCCTTTCTCTCTCTCCGGCTTTAATTTTTTTATTTTTAAAAATTTTTTAAGACGTGGAAACTTCATTCTTTATTATTATTATTTTTTAATTTTTATAATGACGTTGCGAACATAAAATGACGTGAGGAGAGAGAAAATTCGTCATGTTGGCAAGGCAATCGGGAAATCCACTATCACCGGGCAGGAGGATTAAGCGTGCAAGAAAAAGAAAGATGAAGAACGTTCTGATTATAAATTAAAGATGGGGGACCAATTAGAATTCGGCTCAAAGTTGGGGGTCATTCATGTAGTTTACCCAATGCATTCTAATATAACACATTTTCAAATGCAGATATGTACCATGCATGCGAAACTTTTTAAGAATACATTCAAATAAAAAATGTACAAATAAAGAATGTACCAAATACACCCCAAAACTAGGGATATGGATGGACAAATTTAAATAAAATTACGTGTTCAGAGGAAAGAAAGGGAACTTACATGTCAAGGGAACGGTAATAGTTGAGAACTCCTGTAAAACCAGACTTCTCATACTTGCTCGTGTAGTAGTTGATATCGTCCTCCTAGAGCCAGGGCGGCAACGGGACCTAGCTGTCAGGTGAACCCCATCCATCTTTTGGGATGTAAAGAGGGCCTGGATAGTGATAGGTCAAAAACTTTTTAAGCACCAATGCCGTCCCAAGACGTGCAAATTCTGCTTCTGCAACTCCAGGTTCCTGGCCATCATTGCAGATAAGTACTTCCTTAGTAGGTTTAAGATCATTAATTATAAGTACTATTATAACTATAAATAATAATACATTTTGATAAAAGAAAAAAAATAGGAAATCTAAAAAATAGCAGAAACTAATGGAGATACCTGCTTTCAGCACAGAGCACAATTGTTGTTATTTTAAAAATTACTATTCTCATTTCAAAAATTACTATTATCGCTCCATCGTATAATTTATAGAAAAAAAGAAATATGCGAATCTAAAATAGATCGCACCTATGGACTCAATTGATAAATCAACATAAGCATTTTTTTAAATGAATTTAAGACTATGATCAATGATAATCCATATATGCCGATTCATATCGGGTCACACAATCTTCAATTCTTAAATTATATTTATACGGATATTTTTTATTATTGTTTTTATTTTGATTACACATTTTTGCCCAAAAGCTTTTAAATTGTGAACTTTTCCATTTTGATTACTGTTTTTTTTTATAATATTTTAATATTTGGACATGATTTAAGTACCTGCAATCTGCAGATGTAGTAGTCGTCTCCATAGACAGACTTGAGGTACGCAATGGACTTCCTCGTCGGGTTCCTGGGCGTGAAGGCCTGGCTCAATATCACCATGCACTTCACCTTGTCCGGCCGGAACAGCGCCAGGTTCCACGCCACCATCGCTCCCCAGTCGTGCGCCACAACAAACACCTTGTGCGCGTCGAGAAAAAAACGGGAGCAAGAAGAAGAATAAGAAACACTCGCATTATTATTATTAACCACGGATATATCATCTTTAAGCTCTCGTGTACGTACGGCACCTTGTCTTGGCCGAGGGAGTCGATGAGCGCGACGAGGTCCCCGACGATGTGGAGGACGGAGTAGGCCGCGGCGTCCGGCGGCGCCTCCGTGTCGCCAAAGCCGCGGAGGTCGGGGGCGACGGCGCGGTAGCCGCGGGCGGCGAGGGCGCTCATCTGGTGGCGCCACGTGTACCAGAGCTCCGGGAAGTCGCGGACGAGGAGCACCACCGGCCCCTCGCCCGCCTCCGCGACGTGCATGCGGATCCCATTCGCGTCGACGGTCCGGTGCGTGATTCCGGCGGACATGGCGTGCGTCTCGATGGCGCTCCGGTAGCGGCGGCGGCAGCAACAGAAGCAGCGTGGCATCGGTGCTCGGATTGGGCTTAAAATTATTGGGTTCCATTTGGTGGTCATTTTCTACGTGGGGGCCCATAGCAATTTGTAGTGTCGACCATTTGCTTTAATTATTACAAAAAAGGTGGACGTACGATTCCTGCCGTGGCACGTTAATCATTTCTTTCACTTTTAAATCTTTAATTGACTACGAGTTAATATATGGCTTGTGTTTTTTTTTCCTTTTTTTTTAAAAAAATATAAATAAATTTGAATCTCGAGTTGGATATTTTTAATAAACTATCAATTTCAGTTGTGATAGCAAGAGAGGCAGGATCTAGAATTAAAAATTAAAGAGGGCTAAGTTAAAAAAAATGAAAATAAAGATTTAAATATATGACCAATGTTAAATTTGTAGCATTATAGTTAGAGTTTAATGTATCTTTGAGCGCATCATCTTCGTTAATTCACTTATAAAGATTCAGATGAATAATACACTTAAGTGATATAGAGAATCTCTCTTAATTTGAATGGTTCATAAACAAAAAATGATTAAATATTGTCCAGCATCCCTTCATAGCAAAAGATATTCTATAGGTACATCAAATCTTTGTAATTAATATTTCTATTTTAATTATATGACACAAATAATTAAGAGATTCAGATTAATTTTTAATCCTAATATTAATATATAATGTTATTAAAATATTTAGTATGTCCATGGAGATGCTCCTCATGATCAGGTTGACACCATGACAACGTCTGGATCTTTGGAAATTTAAGGATAATTTATGGTTACTTCTGGTTAATTACCATTTGTGAAATAACAATCATTGAACAGGATAAGTATGAGACAATTTCAACATCAAGTTAGCCAATCTCTTGCAACAATGCAACACGTGGCAAAATAATGGAACCTTATCTTCCTTTCAATAAGGGCATCTCGTTCATTCTCTTTCAAATATTATTACTTTGTATCAATAAAAGAATATTTTTCATTGATTATGATATCTTCTGTTTACCAAACACAAAATAAAAAACAATATTTATAAATAGATATGTGTATAAAGATTTGATTCATTTCAATAATTATTCTTTTAGGCCCAAATACCTGAATTAAGGAAAGATAGAAATGAGATTTAAAATCGAGATGTAACACCTTTAAAATCACCTCACCACGTGAAATATTATGGGATATTGCTTATATGGTACGTGAAAAATTTAAGTAGTGTCCACCCCACTAAAATGGAATGGATGCTCCTTCCTATAAGCTCATATGGATGGTTGATGGAAGAAGCACGGTTCACTTCACACGACTCAAGAATATAAGTATGGCTCAGTGCAAACAATGTCAATTCAAAACTATGCCTCTTTGCTACCGCCCACCCATTCGTGAATCCTCTACGTCGTCAGCATCCTCTCCCTACATCGTTGATCTCCTCCATCTACGTTACCAACCTCGCTCTACGTTGTCGCCGATCATCATTCTATGCTCTAGACGTGAACTGGATCACCGTCAACATTCATGAACTGTGTACATCACCAAGGTCCTCCCTCTTTGCCGCCGACCTCCTTCCTCTTCTTCGTTGCCATCGATCTCCTTGGACAATAGATCTGGACCTTGCCATTGCGCCTGCCCACCCGCTCGTCTCGTGATCATCTGTCACCAGCCGTGCCCTAGGGTTGGACCTCTATGCCGTCAGCATCATTTCTCTACGCCGCTGACCTCCTCCATCTATAGTGCTGATCTCCTCCCTCTTTGTCATCACCGACCACCTCGAACCTCGCCGATCTCCTCCTTCTTCATCGTCATTGACCTCCTCACTTGGATCTAATACTAGCACGTAATGCACAATCTTCCCTTTTTGCTCTCACTGAACCATGCCTCGTCTTGTGAACCACAAACTGCGTGATCTAAACCTCGCCTCTTCCATCAGCCATCCATCGTGCATCAAACGGTGAACATGATAGGAAGGGGCGTCCACCCCATTCTTGATGGGGTGGATGCCCATTAAATCCTTTGATGAAAAGTAAGACTATAACTAATCAATGAAAATAAATACATAATTACATAAGCAAAAAATTCAATTAAAACAAAAAAAGATGTAATAATATAAGATTATGAAAGTTTTAACAAAATAACATAGTTAAGCCTTAAATAACTCATATATTAAAAGAGTTTGCATAAACTAAATACAACCAAAATGCTAGAGACACTACAACAAAGTGGGGAATAGAGACACATCAACGGAGATGCTATTGCGACGCTAATGCGTGTCTGGAAATAATAGCGTCTCTTTAGAGTCGATCTAACGTCGAAAATATGAGATGCTTGTAATCGGTAGCCAATAGTGTCACAATAGCGCCAAAGCAGAAGGCGACGCGACTAGCATCAAATATTGACGCTACCTTGACATTATAAAGTGTCGTTGCGAGCAGTCGAGTTACATTGCTAATGCGATGCGAAAGTGGCGCAAAATACCGAGATGTTATTTTGACACTCAAGTGATGCTAAGATTATACCTACGTCAATGCTAGTTCGGCGCTACGGTGGCGCCAATGTCATCTCTTAAAGGGGTCTCCAAGGAGACGCTAAGGTGATGCTCAATATGCCGACGCGAATGTGACGCTAAGGTGACAGACACTAAGGACAATATATTTAAAGTAGCATTGACCATGCATGGGACACCATACGCTATAGAGGCGCTAATTTCAAATATTTTTGCCCCATTACAGACATACTTTCTTTCCTTTCCGCACCATACAATTATAAATGCATTCATTATTCATCACAGGCATCATATTAAAGATAACAATATGATAAGTAATAAATTGAACTAACAAAAATATAACTACTACATGTATATCTAATAATAAATGTATAAGTAACAAAGTATATCTAATATCATACAAAAGTTTCTATCCTAAGTTTGGAAGAATTGTCATTCCGGACAATCGATCCCGACATGCCCAGTCCTTGGCCTCGTGGGGATTGATTTTGCGACAGGATCAATCCATGAATCTCCTGCAACAAAAGAGCCAACTGTTGCGATAGCTGCTGCGAAAGTGATATCGACAGCTACTGCAATAACTGCATCACATTAAGTGCAGCGGATGAGCTTGGAGCAGATGGGGCGCCTGCATATCCTCCTCTCCTCTTAGGTACCTGAGTGGCTGTGCCTAGGCCACGCAAGTATCCACCCGTGTCGTGTCGACCACCTCCTCCCAAACAGCAGGGTCCTTTAGGAAATAGAAAAATTATACAATCATATAAACATTATAAATTATATAGCATAAAAAAAACACAAAGATATAAAGTGTTATATAAATTAAAAACATGAATCGCTTTCGAGAAACGTTACCTGATGGCTGAGTACTCGAATTATTTTCGTACTTCTCAGTCATCTTCTCATAATCAAATACTGTATGAACATTGATGTAAGCCTCGAGCTTCGAAAATTGGTTATCTCTTGTCTTTTTCGACTTTCTTTGCTATTGTTCATCCATCCTGAATGAACATCAAATACTTAGACTTTGACAAATTATAAATTTAATAAAAATAATTCAAATGCAAACATACTTACCACTTCCTCCATAAGGACTCCCACACTCCGCCTTATATGTCTTGGGCATCTTTGTATGACCTGCTCCAAAGTGAGACCGGTGAACGTGACGACCTTGCGAAACTTATACAATCGATTTCAGAGGCGTTTCGTAGCCATCTCCTCAAAAGCTCTCTGGATCGTACTTAAACTAAGATCCGGAAGAAACTGACTTGCCTCCTAAACAATGTTATAGAAGTTAGTAACTTAAAAATGATATAAAACAAATTATGTAACCCAAAAAGAAGATCATAACGTAAACGCTCGAAATATGTCATCCCGCACAAAAATTAGGACATCTTTCCACGATCCTGCCCCGTCTAACAAGTGGAAAAAAATAAGAGCACTAACATCCTACAAGGTACTAAGGGGTATGAAAGTGGTTTTGCAATTTACAAAAAGAATTAATTTTCAATGATAAGAAAAATAAATTAATTTTCAATTAAAATTCTTAGAACTTATAACTTACGGCCGAACAATGTTGTTGACGGTGACCACCCCATTATCGCGTAATCCCTCTTCATCAGTCGAAAAGGAATCATCACCCGCTACAGTTGGGGTAGGATGAGAAGGTCTGACACCATCGATGGGCCCCTTGTACGAAATAAATCATTAGTGCAATACCAAATTAAACTAATGATAATTGATATATGTACATTAAAGTTTTCACCTCGAGTGATGTCTATCGTTGCCCTATCAACGGTGGAGCAATTGTCGCAATAACAATTAATTAGAACAATTTCATGTATAACATATATTAAATGCACAAGAAATAATCTGGAGTGATACGTGGAGAGGACCCACTAATAGATCGCCTACTATGTGACGATCCGACTATGTGTCCTGTCGGCGACGGAGCTGTTGGAGCAAAGTTTTTATACCCTATAGAATTATATTTTGATAATACAAATCTCGAAGGAGTAGAGTTATATTTAAAATGCCGAAAAAGTTTTAAAAGTTTATTTGAAATGGACAATTTTGTATATTGAACTTTGAACCAATATTTGACCATGATCTCATTAGTGTTTGGATTAATGATAAATATCAGAGTTGTAGAGAATTCTGTTAGCTTTTCATAAAATCGAATCATCTCATTTGAGTAACTGTGCAAAATATTATGCTTAAAATAGTGCAGGACGGTCGACTACTCAGCGCGTAGAATGCACTATAACGATCATATTTTAGCCTCAAAATTAGGAAACAATCCCCAAAGGCTAAATGGAATTAAGAAGGCTATAAAAGAGAAACCCAAATGTGTAGGAATGATCAAGAGACTTTCAAGAAATAGTGAGAAGAACATTTGAGAAGTCTATTTGATCTTCAAGATGCAAATCTTTCATTTATTTCTCTCTTACTTTTGTGTGAGGTTCCAAATTAAAAAAGAGAGATTGTGAGTGTATATTTTGATAGTTGTTTGGATTTGAGTGAAAAGAAGTTGTGTCTTACCTCTTGAGCGAAGAAAAGACGAGTGAAAGCCTATGAGTGAAAGAGGTGTGCCTTACCTCTTGAAAAGGAGAAAAGTCAAGAGTTGTAAAAAGTTTCTTCCTTGCCCCATTTGGAACGAAGGAAGGGTATTAATGGAATCTCTTATAGTCTCGAGGTCGAGAAGTCGGAACGGAGACGTAAACTAAGGTGTGGCCGAACCTCGTCAACAAACCACCGTGCACCTTGTGTTTGTCTTTCTCTCTCCCTCTCCTTCCTACCTTATTATGCATGTGATATGATCTATTTTATGTTGGTTTAAATATTGACGAATCGAATTCAAGTTTCCATAATGATTTTCATAAAATCGGTATTTTCGATTTAAACACCAATTCACCATCCCCCTCTTAGTGCCTTGTGTTCCAACAATTGGTATCAAAGCGAAGGTTGTTCTCATTTCTTTTTTTTAATATTTAACCATCTTTTAGAGCATGACACCATTTTTTAAAGAAGGATCTTTCATTTTTAACCGACCGAGTTTTAAAGATTATTCTTTTGCTTCTTGAAAAATTAGAATGAAGGCATATTTATGTTCAATTGATTTTGATATGTGGAAAATTATAGAAAATGGTTTTGAAAAGCCAAAGAAGATTTTGAATGTTGTTTCTATTGATCTTTTCTTCTTTGAATATAATGATATTCAAATATCACTTGTCAAAATTGATTTTAAAGCTCAAAATATATTTTATTGTGCTTTAGATATGAAAAGCTTAAATCTCATTTCTAAATGTTCTACTTCTCATGAGATTTGGCTAAAGCTATTATTTAGATATGAATGCAAGGAAAATGAAAGATATGACACATCGGATGATGGTGAAAGAAAAATTTATCAAATCTACATTAATAACATCTGATCAAGATTTTGATCTATGCTTAATGGCAAAAAGTGAGGAAGATGAAGTAACATCAAACTCCTCATATTGTTCTATATTTACTAGCAATGATGATGATAATATTAATTTTGATTTGCATCAAGAATTTTCATCTCTTATTCAAAAGTATTTTTCTTTCGAAAAGAAAAAGGAAACTTTAATCAATGATTTTCATATCATGAAAGATAACTATGATTCTTTCAAAAAGAAAAATGGTGCATGCTTAGTTCAAATAGATGCATTAAAAAGGAAAAATGATTCTCTTTCATAATTTTGTGCATCTTATGAATCTTTAAGAGTTGAGAATTCAAAATTGATTGTATTGCATGATGAGTTGCAAAAGAAAAATATTTCTTTACAAAAGTTCTTAGATAAAAAAAAATTACTAGTTCTTGGAAAAACATTAAGAATGTTAAGAAGCATATTCATGTTGTCAAAACTCCTATAAAGAATATTTATCATGCACCACAAAAGAAAAATGATTCAAACACAAATGGATATTATTTGAAATGTTCTTATTCCTTGAAACCTAAGCATTCCCATGATTATCATTTGAAAAATACTCTTATGATAATTCTCTTGATGCTAAAAATTCTCATGTCTCTCATAATGATATTTTGAAATTTGGATATCATCATCACTCTATTAGATCATCTACTATTTGTCATTGTAATTCTCATAGTCATTATTCATTTGAATGTCAAATTAAAAAATTTATCAGTATGAGCATGAAATTGATGTGGGTCCTTAAAGGAATCAAAATTAATCATGTTGGACTCAAACAAATTTGGGTATCAAAATGCAAATGATTTTTTTTTATAGGTGTGCTTCATAAGGTATGAAGAACAATGCTTCAAGTAAAGTGAAGGCACACACTTTGTAGTTGTGTGGTATGAAAAGAAAAACAACAATGAAGTTGAAATGAGTTGGAGGCATAAAAGTTTGCCGTAAAAGTATTTCGGTATATGAAAATGAAAATTTGAACTCATTTTGATATGGTGCATATTTATATCTTGAAATTGTCAATTTATTATCACGATGATATATGCATAAAGGTAATATTTGATTATGATTCTTTTCCATACTAGAATTATGTTGCTCATTTAATTTTGAATGGGTCTATATTAGTCGTGTTACTTAAATATGTTTGATGGGAATATGTCACATGCATAATGGTTGATAATTTGACATTTTTAGACTATTTTACTAATTCAATTTGAAAATCATATTTATGAAAATCAAGGACGCTCATATCAATATTAAAATTTGCATGCATGATTCTTCACACTCAAAATATGTTGATTTTGGCATTAAGCATGTATAATTGATTTATATGAATGTTGTGTACTATTTTGAATCTTAATATTTGTGATTCAATGTGATTATATGATGCCTATGATTTTAAAGTATAAAAGAATCATATTTTTATGGTGAAAAATAGTTTGATTGAAATTTGATTCTCACATACTTTTTGTTGATAACACTTGATCTTCTAAGATTTTGATATAAGAAGTGAATATCTTTCGAATATTTTGAAATGCAAATTTATGGAGAATTTTGAAATTAATACATAATATCTTTTTTTGATTTGTGATAATATATTTGCAAAATCTATCTTTTTCACATGCCAAAGAAAGATGAATATATGTCTATTTTTACCTTTGACATGTTTATTATCATGACTATTCCTTGAATTTGACAAAAGAAAAAGACCCATGAAAACATAAATGCTAAGTCTTCTAAATTTGAATAATTTTTGTTTATCTATAAAGAAGACTCCATATTTGTAATAAATATGTTTGGCACAAGATTTGTATGACTCGTGTTATGAGCCTTATTGTATGAACTTATTATGAATTTTGACTTATTACACTATCATTTGGACACACATGCCCATTATGATTTTGAATAGGATGATTGATCATTGATGTGCCATTTGAAAATTATTGCAGAATACATCTAGTTGCTACACTCTATGTTTATGCACATGTTTGAAATAAAGCATATCACTAAATAGATCAGTTTTAACTTGCTATATACATCTTCTATCAAAATTGATTTCTATGCTCATCTTTGTGAAATATTTTGACATGAATTTTATTCTTTCACATTTCAAATTATCATGGCATTTAATGAAAGTTATTTTCCTTACCCATAATTTGAAATAACTATTAACATTTTAAAAAAGTCTAAAAGGCTAAACTTTGAATGCCTTTTTAATTTTATTTCTTGTCACCAATTTTAATTATTGTCTTGGTGACAAAGAAAGAAGAAAAAAAATGGATTTGAGGGAGTGCAAACACAAATTTTATGATAAAAATATTATTTTGAACATAGAAATAAAAAATTAGATATACTTGTGTGTCACAATTATTTATGCTTTATACTTGTCTACTAGTTATCATAATTTGTGTATAAACTTATTATTGTTCAAAAGTCTATTTTTGAACATATTTTATTATGTTAAACTTTAGAAATGTCTATGCTATTTATTTGGACTTTACTACTTATCACATTCAATGCTTTGTGAGTTTGCAATTGAAAGAAAACAAAGTTTTGGAATTTTAATCAAAATTTGAAAAATATTTTTTTCATATGTTACATTTGTAGTTGTCTTTCCATATGGAATCTTGTGCCATAAGATTAATGTGCATAAATTTATGTGGTCATAACTTATTATCATTTGAGTATTCCTATATCGTATGATATTTGACCATCAAATTTGGAATGATGCTTAAATGATATCTCTCTTGCACAAACGAAAATTTATATATGTATTTACATTTGAGATGTTTATGTCATACCATGAAATATATTAATTATTTGACTTACATGTGCATGAATCTACATTCTCGTGATTTACAAAATTATTTTATCATATCTTGACATGACCCTTATGCTTTAGGCTTAAAATCTTCATGTTATGAAAATTAAGCTTTGACTTCTCATTCATAATATTATAGTGTTATTGGTTCTTTGAAAGTAAAAAGAAACATATAAAGAACTAAAGAAAGATAGAAAGAGGACGAAAATTGGTCATAATAATAGGGGAGCTTGTTCAAAAGTTTGAAATATTATTTCCTCCATTCACTTGTTACCCTTATTGTCAAATCTTTGGTTACTTTATACAATTCAATTTAAATTTGATATATCATTATTATCTCAAAATTTTATGCAATATTTTGATTTCTTATATAATTTTTTGAATGCATTTGATTTTATGTTTTGCTATTATAAATTAGTCATGGATTCAAGGGGAATTATTTTTGCCTATCACTTATATTATACATGAAAGAATTCTTATAGATGTGGTAAAAGAATAAAAATTATCTTCATATCTCCACACTTTACATATTGTATCTTATATGAGAAAAGGGGGAGAATAAAAAATTTAGAAAGATGACATGATTAAAGGGGAGTTACATGTTGTATCTAATATTATTTCTTATATGCTTCATGTGCAAACTACTTTTTGATGAAACAAAAGAGAGAGATATATAGGAGAAATATGATAAGAACATAAGAGAAATTTATATAGGAAAAATATATATAACCCTTGATTTATTCTGTGGACTTCATGAATATAAATCTATATGGAAAGTACCTTAAGTGCATATCTATTATTGTAAGGATAACTTAATTTTAGGGGGATCAAAATTGATTTTAATATTTTCCTTCCCAACTTATATACTTTTCACATTTTTCGATTTGTCTTCATAAAAAAGGGGAAGATTGCTGGAGAAAAGTTTTTGTGCCCTATAGAATTATATTTTGATGATACAAACTTCTAAAGATTAGAATTATATTTAAAGTGCCGAAAACATTTTAAAAGGTTTTATTTGAAATGGACAATTTTGTATATTGAACTTTGAACCAATATTTAACCATGATCTAATTAGTTTTTTTATTAATGATGAATATCAAAGTTGTAGAAGATTCTGTTAGCTTTTTATAGAATACAAATCATGTCATTTGGATAACTGTGCAAAACGTTATGTTTAAAATAGTACAGGATGGTCGACTAGTCAATGCGTAAAATGCACTATAATGGTCATATTTTGGTCTCAAAATTAGGAAACAAGCCCCAACGGCTAAATGGAGTTAAGAAGGCTATAAAAAAGGACCCAAAGGTGTAGGAATGATCAAGAGACTTCCAAGAAAAAGTGGAAAGAACATTTGAAAAGTCTATTTGAGCTCTAAGTTGCAAATCTTTCATTTCTTTCTCTCTTACTTTTGTGTGAGGTTCCAAATTATAAAAGAGAGATTGTTGAATGTTCTTGTGATATTTTAATAGTTGTTTAGCTCTGAGTGAAAAGATGTTGTGTCTTATCTCTTGAGCGAAGAAAAGACGAGTGAAAACTTATGAGTAAAAAAGGTGTGCCTTACCTCTTGAAAAGGAGAAAAGACAAGAGTTCTAAAGGGTTTCTTACTTGCCCCATTTAGAACGAAGGAAGAGTATTAGTGGAATCTCCGATGGTCTCGAGGTTGAGTAGTCGAAATGGGGACGTAGGTCAAGGTGTGGTCGAACATCATCAACAAACCACCATGCATCTTGTGTTAGTCTTTGTCTCTCCCTCTCCTTTCTACCTTATTATGCATGTGATATTATCTCTTTTATGTTAGTTTAAATATTAACGAATCGATTTTAAGTTTTCACGATAATTTTTGTAAAATTGGTATTTTTTATTTAAACACTAATTCACCCTCCTCTTGGTGCCTTGTGATCCTACAGGAGAAAGTGACATTATTAAAAAAATTAATGTAATTATTTTAAGCAAATATAAATAAGCAATTAATAATAGATATATCACCAGGTGGTCATAATGGCTAACTCATTTGGACTGAATGCCTAGAAGAGCGAAATGACCCAAAAGATCGACCTTTAGTAATCATAACTGGCAAAAAATAAAAAAACTTGTGTTATTATTATATTTAATTTATAAATTTAGAAATCATAATTTTAAAAATTATTAAAATAATTATGTGATTCATTCGCTTGATTCGTATTTTGATTCATTTTCATCATCTTCGTCGTCATCACTATAAACTTCATTTGAAATGAACTCTTCCATTGAAATCACTGTCATCAAATAATTGAATATTCTCAACTTCATCGGCTACATCAATCATCTCATTCATTCAATCTTTTTTATAGTAATCATCTACGGGCACATCATTGTATATGGATGATGTATCACGATTATCTATCATTTTGCATGACATCATTATCTATCATTATCTATCATTGCTGCTAAGAATAGTCTACTTCTCACTTTGCATGACATCCACCATTCATATTTAGTTCTTTTTTATGGATACTTAGTGTATTACATTTATTGCGCTTGTTCTGTGATGCGAGAATTAATAATAATTAAATGCTAGTAAGTGTACTAGTTGTTGGAGATATGCCCTAATGGACATTTCACGCGCGTGCGCGCGCACAGTGTGGAACCACGCTGGCGCAACGTGGGGGCGCTTGTGGCGCGCGGACCGCGCACGCGGGCAGGGCACATGGACCGCGCGTCCTTAAGCAGATCGCGCGATAAGGCTGCGCTAATCTCGTGCCGCGAGAATTAAGGACTGCACAGACACGTCGACGCCCATGATGCGTTCTGCCTAACTTCTCGCCCAAGTCTTCCCCCCCTATAAAAGGGGACCTATAGCAAAGGTTCCAAACACACTTTTGAGAGATTTTTCCAGAGGCACTTGTGCTGTGGCAAAAAGTTCTGTTCCTCAGAGGTTTCGTTCCCGATCCTAAGGTGCAACTGCGTTCGTCAAAAGTTCATGAAAAAATTTTGACGATCATCCTCCGCTGCAAGAGGTATTCCGCAATCTCTAGAATTTATATTTGTTATAAATTCCAACACTAGTCGATCAAGTAATAAAGTGTAATGAGTAGAGTGTCAAACCCATGAAGAATTAACTTAACTAAGTAAATTTCAGAGGCTAATAGGAGACAACATGGTTTGGGTAAAAAATGTGCAAAATATAAAATTATAGAAAAGTGAAACTAAAACTAAATTATTCTAATCTGATCTACTGATGCACAGGCCTTAGGATGATAAAAGAAATTGTAGACAAACTGAATTAATCAAATATTACAAGTTAGTTTCTGACGATGGATTAGACTCTACTTAAATTATTGATTTCCATGTAGGATCAGTCAACCCCTATCGTAATTCAAATGAGATTAAGACTACTTTATCATGGATCTTAATCTAATCAAACCTGATATTAAGATGCATTAATATATAGTCTCTAAACTATTATCATCCATACCATGGTAATGATTATACACCGCAAAATTAATATTCCGTCAAAAATCATACAAGTTAGTGACATGCAATAATTGGACATAAAAGTCAAGAATCAATTCCACAGAAATTATGCAATCAAAAGTAACTACTTTTACAAGGATGATAGATAATTATAGAAGGCAATTGATCTCTGAAAATGTATTAATAATAGCATGCATATTCGAAAGAAAACTGAATTATAATCGATTATGAAATAAGGTTTAATAGTTTTCCTTTTACGATCAAAACTATTACAATTGTCTCAAATAGAAAATAAAATTAAAGAATCCAAACTACTAAAAATAGAATCATGTATCAATTAAGCATAAAATCATTTCAACATAAGGTAGAGCGGAGAGTACTCTCAAGAACACCGAAAAACTGTTATCCGATCTTCGTCTAGAATCAATTGTGCAGAAATTATTTCAGTGAGCTCTCTGACGTTCTCCCATGTTCTTCATTTCAAAACTCTAGTTGCAGGCCTTAGCCTCTCTCCAGATGGTAGAAAACCTCTATTTATATGGTTTCAGGTTTTCATGTGATTGTAGAATAAACGAAAATCTTTATCTATTCAAAACAAGGAAAATTCATAGTATGATTTATTTTGAAATTTTGACCTTGTCAAACTTCGAATTCTGAGCCATAATATATTTTCAAATCAACCTAGGATCATAAAGTATGAGTAGGAATTCTTGTGTACTTAAAATTCTTTCAAATATTCATCCAAATCTCAAATCTGTAGTTTGTCATGACCTATTACGGTGATTTAACGTCTTAAACAGTGTTCGAATCGACTTAAGAGTGAATTTTCACGGTCCCTATAAGCTTTTTCACGGCCCTTACAATGTGTAAAATATGGATTTCACGGTCCGTGAAAGTCTGATCATGGTCGTGACTCGGGACAACTTTTTGGTTAAAAAAATGTATTTTAACGGCTAAAACTGAGTTTCACGACCTCGTTTCATGGCTCGTTAAATGTTCTTCACAGCCTGTAGTAGCCCAATTTCAGCCCTACTCAACTTCACTCTTTTTAACTTTCTAGCTCCGTTTTAACTCTGATTTGAGTGTGATATTCTTCGTTGGCTTCGTAATTCAGTTTTCTTTCTTCCTAGACAATAAAATATAACATTTACGTAGACTTTTATTTTTGTAACATTAATGTAAATAAGCTCATACAATGATGCATGCAATTAGAAAATGATTCGAAATGCGGTTAAATGCATGATTAAATATATGTTGTATTTTGCATGCATCATTCTACCAATACGAATGGATCATATGATTAAGTCTCGATCGGGGGTTAATATCCACTAATTCAAACTTTTAATCGATCTGAACTCCTTTCTCTGGATCGAACCAACGGCATTCTAGCATCATGACTTTGTTTGATTTTCCTAAATAAGACAACTCCATGATATCTTCTATAACGCCGTAGTAATCGAAGTCATTGTCCCCGTGCATGCTTCCTAGAACACATATGCCACTATTAATAGTTGAACATTGTCGGCTATATTCTTTAGTATGGAATCTATATCCATTAAATATGACGTAACTCAAAACTTGTTTCTTCGGTCCATGACCTAAATTTCAAATTTTTAAATCTATGACTGAGCCATTAATAATCTACAAGAAAAATAACTAAAAGTTAATTAAAAAGTTATGAGAGATAATAATAATTATAAACAATCGAAAAGATTTCTCACTTCACATCTCAACCAATTGGCAAAATGTTCGTCTCGTAGTTTTAATGATTCATCGTTTGAAACTAACGGATTGATTTCTCGCTGTAATCTTCAAAATTTCTGAATTCATAATTGTCAATTAATGAAATCACATAGCAACAATTAATTTTAAATTTTATAACATGTTAAAATAAATTGTCTTACTCGAGACACAGCGTCACTTCGCTATAATTTGCAAGGACATAATTCTCAACGGCGGTGAGATCCCTGTCATCCAACACAACTTTGTGTCCTGTACCAAGAAGCCGGCATGGGTACTTGAAGATGGATAAAGTATTTATGTTAACGTCTTCTTCAAAGTACGTTTAAGTGAACTATGAGACCTCCTCAATGAAATATGTTTCACATATAACGCACTCAATCTTCGCCTTATTCATTGTCTTCCTTTTCAAATATAACATGTATCTTTCGAATGATACATCCACCGATATTGAATCAGCCCTGCAACTTTTGTTTCATATGAAAGATATACAATCAAGTGCTCTATCACATCAAAGAAAGAAGGTGAAAATATCTTCTCAGCCTTGCACACGGTAATCATAATAAAAGACTCTAACTAAGATATGTCTTCTTTCCGAATGGTGGATGTACAAAGCTCTTTAAAGAACATGAATAACTCTGTTAAAACCTTTCAGATGACCTTTGGCAAAAGTTCTTTAAAGGCAATTGGAAGGAGCCTTTGTATAAAAATATGGCAATCATGACTCTTCATCACATGTATCTTCCCATTTTTTAGGTTAAAATAATGAAACATGTTTGATACATATCCGTCGGGAAATTTCAATTGCTTGACCCATTTGAAAATCACTTTTCTTTGATCATTTTTTTTATTTTTTGCATTTACCATTATGAATATGAATGATATCTAACTCTGGTCTTCTGCATATAATTTTCATGTCTTTGTGCGCTTGTATGCTATCTTTTGTTCTTCCTTTAACATCCATAATAGTGTTGAAGATGTTGTCAAATACGTTCTTCTTCACATGTATGACGTCCAAGTTATGATGTATCAAGTTTGAAGACCAATAAGGCAACTCCCAAAAAATACTTCTTTTCTCTCAATTATGTTTATTTCCAAACCCAATTTGCTTGTAAGAACTTGTCTTCAATCCGAATAAAACTTCATTAAGCTTGTTTACTTGCTCTAGCACTTCTTGTCCCATTAAATGAGTTGGAGACAATGTGTACTCAGTTGTGTTCTTTTTAAATGAGTTTCTGTTAAATTTGATGTGCTGCTCAGTTTTTCTAAAAGCTTAAGCTGTTAGGAAGAGCAACATCATTTATTTTATATTCTTAACACTCCCCCTCACGTGTGGGCTGCTGACAACTTTTGGTCTAGCTCAAGCCCAACACGTGGACAACAAAGGGACTTTAACAGTTTCGATCGCGACGCATCGAATTCTCCAATGAAAAAACATCCTATGACAATTAAACAAGCAACTTCAAATAAAATGATTTTGTATTCTTTCCACATATGGGACAAGCTAGTTTATTTTTGTGCTCCAACCACTCAACATTTCATATGCTGAAAAATCACTTATGATCCACATTAATGTAGCTCTCATAATGAAGTTTTGCTTCGTAGATTTGTCATAAGTAATCATGTCATCCTCCCACAACATGTTGAGTTCATCAATCAAAGGTGTTATGTAAATATCTAAACTTTTACTATGAGATCGAGAACCTGGATCATACAGGTAAGTAATATGTTCTCTTATCTCATACACATGCTTGGAGGCAAATTATAAAGTGTCACAAAAATCGGTCAACATGAATAAGCAGTACTTGATAAGTCAAATAGAATGAACCTATCGGTGCAAAGTCCTAATATAACATTACGTGATTCTGCTGAAAAAGCCGAATAAAGTGCATCAAATCATTTTCATGCCTCAGCATTTGAAGGATGTCTAATGAAATTTTGATCATCATGTGCCCCCTCTCTGTGTCACTTCATAAATGATGCAATTTTCTCAGAAAGAAATAGTCGTTGCAGTCTTGAAACTATGGGAAAGTATCTGAATATTGCATTTACCACATTTTTCGAACTTTGAGAATTCTTTCTCGACTTGTATCTTGGCTTGTTATAAATAAAATAACTCATAAGTGATTTATTTTTCTTGTAATATAATATACAATGATTGCGATATAAATCAATCTTCTGATATTTCAATCCTAAATCTCTCAACAATCTTTTACACTTATAAAAATTTTTCAGTAACTTCTTTGAAGCTGGAAGCATACTCTTAATAATGGCAATCATCCGGTCAAAATAATTTTTGCTCATATTAAATTCTAATTCCATGTTCATTAGTTCTACCACTGCAGAAAGTGTAGTTTGCTTCACGCATCCATCCCATAAAGGTTTGTCTACTTCTTCGAGAAGATTATAAAACTTAAAATCCGTTCGAGTCTTCTTTAATCAATATTTCGTCAATATTTTCTCTTAACATTGCATCTCGTATCATGTACTTGTATTGATTGCTCGACTCACCTACATTGGTATTTGCATTAGCATCAACTGCTATCTCTTTAGTCCATCTTTCTTCACCATGAAAGAACCAATTTGTGTATGTCAGTAAGAAATCGTTGTAATATAAATCTTTCTGCACATCATATCTTATTTTCCACTGATAACATTTGCATTTCTGACATGGACATAAGATTTCGCCATATGAAGAAGCAACACCTTTATTTTGATATGTCATCTTAATAAATTCATCAGCACAATCCTTATATTCTTTTGTTATAACATCACGTATCCTTCCAACGACGAATCCAACTATGAACTAAATTTGTAATTTCTGTAATAGACAACATTAAGACATATGCCAATAAATTTTTGTACATAAAATCCAAAATCACATGTTTCAAGTACTTGATCTTCGTTTCAAGTACTTAATTATCTAGCATAATTCCTTGTATACAGAGAAATGTAGTGTAAAGACAAAACCGGTGTGCTAAGTTGTAACAAGGACACGTATAAGAGGTTAGTGACCTCGAAACATATGTCTGAACATTTACTCTAGTGTGTTGTTCTTGAATATAGAAAAAGATGTCGAATGAAGTTTTAAAATTTATAATCTATCTGCGCTATTGAAATGCAATCCGCAAGCGTACCGTGTATCATTATAGTGCTTGAGGTTCGATCCATAGAAAATAGTGTCTTACGAAATCTTCAAAAGGTTCTTCGGAACTAACTCAATAACGAGAAGAAATGCTGAAAATAAGAATAAAAGGATAACACTATAAAGTAAAGGAAAATAAGTGTTTTTTTGTTATTTTCGAAATAAAAGAGTAACACGGAGGCGATGATTAGATCCGAAAAGTGCAAAGACAATTAATTAGAAATGTGTGTTGAGGACTTATGGGAGGTGTTCTTTAGTTCTTTAGTTCAATATGATATGAGTAAAAATGATTGAATGCTCCTTCACATGTGTGTATGGTCAACATGATGGGGAAGACACTCGACTTTCCTGCGACACTCTCTTTCTCACGGGAAGTCTGTGTTGCACACGTGAAGGGGTTTATAAAGCTAGTGCAATTGTCGCTTTCGTGTACGATACTCCAGTTTATAACTCGAGCTTTCCTTTCCTGGACATGAGTCAAGGTTTCATGAACTGAGTATTCGAGCATTCAAGAGAAATACACTGATGACGAAATAGCTAAGACTGGCTTGCACTCACCTTAGTGGAATACGGACAACCCTCCTATTTAGAATGAATGGAACTAAGATGTCTCCAGGGCTGTTTAGATGATTTAAGGGGGAGAGAAAGATCGATTCAGAAATACAGCTCAGGATTACTGAGAGTTCTTTAGATATAACACATTCGCCATCCGCCCTGTCGGGTTGTCGACGGCGAAGGAGGATTAGAAGTATTCCCTCATGGACGAAGCTCTTAGAATCAAAGATGATTTGAAAGTAGCAACGGCAAGGAAGAATCACATGCACACGTTTCAAACACATCTATGATAATCTGAGTCCCCAGTTCAATACAATCATTGTCAGAATCTCATAATGGAAGCAACCCTCTCGGGTCCCGAGTTTGAAGATGCACGACGTCTAAACCAGATAACAGAAAACAACCATCGCTAACATCACACAAATTTGAAATATGAATCACTATTGCCGATGCTCGATTTCTCTATGTACGATAGTGCAGAACCTGACATATTCCTACGATAACGCAGAGCCTGACATATTCCTACGATCGGGGGTGCAAAGCGATAGTGAATCAGGAACTCCCCCGAACTTTTAGCTACAAGGAAGACAAATAAACCATGCAGAGAATCATCTCATCAAAGCTCGATTTCTCTACGTGCGATCTCGCAAAGCCTCACATATCCCTACGATCGGGGGTGTAAGATGAAGACGATCCAAAAAAGCTCAATCATACATAAATCCATGAGGTAAAGATAAATAATAAAGTCAAGATAAAAAAATAGAAGTCATTTAAATGAAAGCGAAGCTTGACACTGTGCGAACGAAAGAACATTAGTCTAGAAACATAAGGCATCTTCCGGTCTTAGCAGGTTCGGTTAGTTACAGTTCATTTGGGATGAATAGATATCCCATCGAATAAAACCAGACATTGTTTCTCTCTATTTCTTCTAACTCTTAATCTTCTCCTCCAATGGTGGTAATTTCTCCAGAATCCCCCCTTTTTTTTCTAGCAAGCCTCCTCCTTATATATATCTCTCCTCCTCGTCCTGTTCTGCCACTGTTGCAGCTTTTGCCTCCTGTACGTTGTCGTGGTCCCTAGTGCAGGAAGCTTCCTTGCTTTAATGTGGGAGGGAGCTAACCGGTCCCGAAGGCTTTTATCATAATCGTGAAGTAGATCATTTCCCATGAATGCAAAGAATGGTGTATGGTGTCCGACCACTCTACCCCATCCGTTGAGCTTGTCGACTTCCTGCAAGGACACTTATCTTTTCAGGCAGCAGATGAATAAGAATGATTTGTAAATAAATTTGATGAGGAGAAGGTTTGAACATATTGAATTGGCGCTATGCATGCATTTGCAAAAGGGAATAATCATGTCATAGTTGTTGAGTACATGCAAAATAGTAGTGTAAATGTATATCTTAATTCTCCACATCAAACAATATTAACATCAACTATGGTGGTGACAGGCTCCTACCTTCGTGCAAGGCGGCAGTCGGGGCAGTGGGCAGCAGTGGGCAACAACTGTCGGACCAGTAGGGTGGCGGCCGGAGTAGTAGGGCGACTGTTGGAGCAGTAGGGAGGCAGCGACAGGGTTGGAGAAGGAGGCCGGTGTCGAACGGAGGAGGAAGATGGAGGAGAATGGCAGGAGGGTGGCGTCGATGGAGGGCGGGTCTGTAAAGGAGAGCAGGTGGCGATGGAGGGTGGCAGGAGGGCGGAGGAGGGTGGCAGTCGAGGTTGGAGGTGGAGGCCAGCGTCAGGGTCAGGTCGAGTCGGGGTCGGAGGAGGAAGGCGGAGGAGAACGGCATCGGGGTGTCGGCCATCTATAGAGGAGAGCGGGTGGCGGCGGAGGGCGGTAGGTGGCAGCCGAAGTTGGGCACTGGGAGGAGGCGGAGGTGCTCGTGGAACAGCTGACCGGAGGCGGAGGTGCTCGTGGCAGGCGGCTGGCGCAGATGGAGGAATCGGCAGGCAGAGGAGGCAGCGTCCCATGGTGGCATCGAAGCAAGGCATCGAAGGAGGGTGATGGGGTTGGAGGACGGCAGCGGAGGACGAGACCGACGGTCGTAGTCGATTGTCAGTCGCACAGTCGTGGTCGATTGTCAGCCATAAGTGTAAATAGTAAACAATAAGAAATGGGGAAGAACCTAGGGATTTAAGGTAAATTGCAAAGTCCATGTTATGTCGACACTAAAGTGACGCTATGCTTATTTTTGTAATGTTATATACAAATAGGTCTATATTATATGTTCATATTATACTATAAGATTATATAAGTTTATATTAAATAGGTTTTATTATATTATAAGTTTACATTATATGTATATATATGTGTATATATATATATAATGAATGTATGTATGTACATTAGATATATATATGTGTGTGTGTGTGTACACACATATTATAAGTCTCTAAGTATATGTATATATCTATTTAAACTATAAGGGTATATTCATAAGTAGTTTATACATACATATACATATATATATATATATATATATATATATATATATATATATATATCAATGTATATTTATATATATATATTTATATCAATGTATATTTATATTATATGTATGTATAAGCATCTAGCGACGCAAAAGACGCTGCTATTTCGGCGCTATGTCATGGCAAAATATTTTAACGACTACATAACGTCGACTCTACGTCGCAAAACCGAGACGCCAAATTAGCATCGGCGATGAACGGTGCTAAGTCAACGCGGTTGTAGCTCTAAGTTAGCGATGACATCTCTTGTGTCACCAAGGTGACGCTATGTAGGAGCTATTGAGACACAATTTCGCAAAATCATGTCACTTAATTCAACCCTCATAGATCCACGATTAAGAATATAAAAAAATTAACAATAATACATATATGTGGCATATGGTATAGGATGAGTCGGCGGGGTGAGTAGCATATATAGTTAGAAATACATATATGTAACATATGGTATTTAGGAAGTACATATATAAGTAACATATATAGTTAGGACATTTGTTTTTAGGTCTTCTTAGCGTCGTGGACATTTTGCCTTCTTACATAAGATTCAAAATGTGAACTTTATAAATCTGATGGAAGGTTTCAATTTAATGGATTACGTGGAAAGTCATTCCCCCTTGTAATGATTATAGAAATCTTTTTGTTATATCTCGATGCACCTGCTTATTATCTCTTGAACAAAATATGGTTCAGTTGTTCCTTTGTAAATAGCTTATAGCTAGCATTAGTTTTGCTCTGATGTAATGATGATGACTTGTAGTAGGGGTGCTAAGCTAAACAAGAGAAAACAATTTTGAGTTGCAGCATGCACTCAAAAGATGTTTTTGAAGAACTTAGTTATTAATCATTAGTTTAATCTACTTATTCATCACAACGGAGGCGTCTTAACGTCGCGTCTTGTGTGACGGTAATATATCATCGCGACCTATCGACGCCACCTCAGCACAAGGTGTTGGCGCCAGTATCGATTCAATCATTAGCGTCAAGGTAGCATCGCATCTTGTGTGATGCTAATGTAGCATCGTGACATGTTGGCACCACCACAACGCTACAATCTACCATGCATTTTTTTATTTTCACACATGATAATAGGGGCAGCATCGACATTTTGTAATGCCAATGCAACGCTAAGCTAAAGCTATGATGACACTGCTAGCATCTATTAACGTTGACATTTTGCTATGGAGATGCTATTGGCGTCTACGTAGCGTCGCCTAGTTTTGAGACGCTTATTTGCGTCACTACTCAGTAGTTTTCTTGTAATGAGAAACTAAGGAGTTCCAACGTCATGTACAAAGGCACCATGAACTCGATTTGACACGTGTCATCATCTTTTTACTAAATAAGATTATTACCTATAGAATACAGTGGGAGATGAACTTTTTGTGAACTTTGTCATTCCATACATAATAATTATGTGAAATAAGATCATAAATGATAACACAATGAGAATATACACATCATAATCAATAGGTATGAGGCAAGACATCCTAGCATGAGAGATGTGAACATATCATAACATGATAAGTGTAACAATGAAAGTTATCATAATATATCGTTGAACAATTGCCATCATCATTATTAAATAGTCATTTACTTTATTTCATTATGCTACACTTATTTTGAAATATATCTCAACTCCTTTTAAGAGGGTCAATGAAGTGTCTTTCGATCCTTGTGATTAGGGCAAAGAATTTCACATCAATTGTGGAGTGTATTTAAATTTCCTAAAACATTGAGTATTTTTTTTCAAATCTCTTTTGGTCTATGAAGTATATTTCAACTCCTTGGTTGATCGTCGTCAATAGTCATAACCAATGTTGTTAAACTCTCGAGCCAAGAGTTTAAGTAAGTAAAACGAATCAAATCGACATAAACTCTTAAATAATCTAGGCTCTTAGATGTTACATAAAATTAATTTAAACAATTTTGTAGACTCTTATAGATTCTATACGATTCTACACGAGTTTATACGATTCTATAAGATTAGTACAATTATTTATTTTGCACAATAAAAAGGTTGAAAAATCTTAATTATTCTATTTATTAATGTATTTGTTATTAGAATGAAATTATTAAAAGTTATAGTGTGTTAATTTTACTTATTTTGATTTTGTATAAGTTTTTATCTCGATAATCACAATAATCGAAAGTTAGTTGGTATTCATTAGTTATAAGTATAGTACTTATTTTTTTATTTCATTCATATTTATTTCATTTCAGTAAAATATATTAATTGTTTACAATTTATGCATCATATATATGTGTCATAAGTGCATAGAAGTACTTAAATATACCAAACTACATAGACTCTATGAATTTACAAGGCGATTCTATGATACGAGTTTACCAAACAAAAAATGAGTTTACCTAAACTCTCGAACTTGGCAACATTGGTCATAACAATTTCCTATTTAACATTTTTCATATTTTATATTATGTAGCCTATAATTATCTTTGAGGATCAATAATAAATGTTATGAGATATTATGATCAAAAACATCTAGACCAGGATAAGATCATAAATTGAATAAGGTGAAATCATGTCAATAATAGAGTACTAAAAGAAATGCAACCATTTCATATTATTTAGTAAATATATTTAGCATAATATTATTGATGAAATTAGTGGGACATATTATTATAAATTTGGATGGATAAAGTGAGAAAATCAACCACATGAAAATTGTCGAGGTGTGCATGTGTGGCTCGCACCTTGACAATGCTAGTGGCACCACCATAGGTACGACAAGAACTTCTTTGGGACAGTCACGACGTCATACCTTAGTGTGATTGTCGTACCTTCAAGGCGTGGCATAAGGTGTGATAGCCATACCTTAAAGGCATGACATTCATTGTGTGCAAATTGGCATGGTGCAACATGGCGGACATCATCAACGATAAAAACATACACAAAAGTTATAAAGAGATAACGTACAAATCTCAACACATTAATTTGATGATTCATGCAAGTCACAAATCTCAATTCATAACTTACGATCACTGAATATTACATATCTTTTGGTGTGATTACTTGTTCCTATGGCATCTTCATCTTCTTCCTCTCCTTCCTAGTTAGTGCTCACTACTTTTACTTGTTCTTTGTATCCTGCTATCATGATGAAGAGATGAGTGAAACAACATTGAAATCGATGCTTAGGGCTTGGAGTTGTTTATAAGGAGTCATAGGGTTCGATGATGAGTTGTTATCACAATAAATTTTAATCTATCCTTTATCTTTTCCCCTTTTTTCTTGATAATCCATTCTTTACACAAGACCACCAAATTTCCAAATCAACGAGTGTGACAATAGACTTTTTCCAATTCAATGTAATTAGATAAACTCCAAATATACTATAAGCATTTATTACTTAGAAAAAATATTAATTTAATATCTTAAGAGAATACAATTCAAGGCCTTCATCCAAATTTAAAATTATAATTTGAATGGAACATATATTTCTTAATTAATTAATTCTTAACAATAAAATCAATATACAATGCATGGAAAAATTCAAGTAGAAAAATATTTAATTGAATTTTAACTCTAGTTATGGACATATCTTTCTCAAGATAAAATTTCAAATGACAAAAAAAATTCAGACAATACAAATAGATACACCAAATTATAATTTAGAAGTTATTCTTGAATCTCTTTTTGTTATTTGAGATATCTACAAAGCATATCACATGGGAACAAATCTATAATAGATACGCCAAATTATAATTTAGAAGTTATTCTTGAATCTCTTTTTGTTATTTGAGATATCTACAACACATATCACATGGGAACAAATCTATAATAGATACACCAAATTATAATTTAGAAGTTATTCTTGAATCTTTTTTTGTTATTTGAGATATCTACAACACATATCACATGGGAACAAATCTATAGTGGCCCCAAAATTTACCCTAAAATTAGATGTTATTTGTGGGACTTTGGATGTTATGCTCATTTGTCAAAACATTATATAATATAATTAATATACAATCATAGAAGACTTTTAATAAAAGATAATTAACTTAAGTAAAAAAATTAATTGAGTTTAACATAACATATCACAAGGACCTACTGCCATAATCGAAACTAACATTTTAAAATAAAATAGCATTGGACCCATTACAACTCATGCTTATTGTCCCTATCATGTGCAAGTTTTCATCATGACTTGAGTTATCATCATTTATTTTTTATCACTTGCACGGATGCATAATGCAAATTTCTCCCTTAGAGCATATAAATGTCATAAAATGGTACTACACAATCTATACACGAGATAACATTCTTGACATTAAAAGATATCATCAACAATAATAACATAGGAAGAAAATATTAGTTGTATTACATCATTCATCATAGTATAATAAGTAATCAATAATCTTAACTTATCATTCTTTCAGTACTTTGTCATATAACCTTTTCATGAGTTACATCATAATTATGTAATATTATTATTTTTCTTTCTATCATCATTTTCCTAATATCTCCTTAATATTATTTTATAATTTTTTGATTTTTTTTTCATCTTTCTTTCTTTTTCACATGATATATTTAAATGCATTATTTCATCTTTTAATTTCTCACATGTATCATATCATTATCATTAGATCTTTAGTTGAAGAATCATGTCAATATCATCATTTTAGTTAGCTAAGCCATAGGAGTCATAATGCTCCATGCTTTACTAACGAGCATCTTTGGGAACAGACATCATTAGATCATGAGAAACTTTATTTTCGATCATCTTTGGGAACATGCACGTTATTTTTATAAGGGAATTTATTCATGAAATGCACATACACAATATGCATGACTTAATTCATGAAACTTTATGATTTTGAAGCACACATATTAAATGTAGGACTTTACTTTTCATATTTATTTTGATAAATGACAATAACATATTCTTTAACTTTGGAATATATTATGTATTATCAATACATTGAAAATACATCAAACAAATTTCATCCTTTTAACCTAGTTACAGATGTCTATATATGTGTATCCACATTTTAATAATCATCAATCAAGAAAGTTCATATATATAGCATGCATACAAGTAATGATAATCAAAACCCATTTCATACTTTTCATAATGACTCTCGATAATAAATTAACTGACAAAACAAGAGATTCTTATTAATTTTGTGTCTGTGATGTAATATCACAAGAAATGACTTCATGACTTGTGAAACATGATTCAACTCTTTAGTGCTTGCTTACATCCGTGATTATCATGTCACTCTCGTGAAATGTGATTTTCACATCTCGTGAAATATGACTTTGACCTCTTTACACTTGCTCGCAGTCATGACTCAGTGTTCATGCTCATGACCAAGCTGTGACAATTTTTTCTTGTATAATATTGTGCAACCTTTAGGATGCATACAACATAAAAGTCTAGATTTTTTACTAAAATCAATACAAAAACATCATAATAGAACATGTTAATTAGAATCATTATGAATATTTTTTAAGAATGTTTTCGCAAATCCATATGTGAGTTATAAGATCTAAAGAATCTACAATGCAAACCCTCATTACAATTTAATATAAAAACAAGTTATTCTTACCCGAATAGGCAATTCATTAAAAGAGGAGGGAGGGATTAGATCTCTTTTATATACCATTTGATACTTTAGATCTAAAAACATCTTTTTATTCTTGATCTCCTCGTCCTCTCTCTTGCTCTTGTGTCATCCTCCTCGGTCTGCTCTTCCTTCTTCTTCTTGCTCCATCTTAGATTTGTAGCCGTCGTGTGGGAGAAAAAATATACAAAAAAGATGCTTCTACACTAAAATAATGAATGCAAATACAGCTTTCTAATTAGAACTAACAAGTTAGGAAAAAAAGATAGAGCAAGCAGTTGAATAATTTAAACTAAATTAATTTTACTCTTAACAAATTCTTATAATTAATTTGCTAATTAGTTGACATCAAAGTAGACATGATAGAAATTAATTAATTTTGTTTCACGTGCATCTAAATTAATTAGGCTTAAACTCAATTAAACAATTCAACAAGCAAGACCGATTATAAATTATAGGCATTACAATTAGTAGTTAAAATTTTGTTTTAGGTTGTAAGACAAGACTAGGCATAAGTTTCCAAAACCAATAAATAAATTAGGCTAGCTAATATAAATTAACAAAACATAAGCTGAGAATAATTTGTCATTAACATTTCTTTTCAACCAATCAATTGTTCTATATAGAAATGGAAAGCTGACTTTGGAAGAAGCATAAACAAACTAAAAGAATGGTGAAGATAAAAAGAGACTTAAAGCATGAGATATGCAATCAAGAGAGGAAAGGAAAAATAGAAAAATTGAAATATTATTTGATCGAAATATATTTTCAAGGGAAATTAAGAAAGAGTACATTATCATATGTGGTGTACTAATTAGTTATTAGATAACTTATAAATATAATCTTAACTAGAATGTTATTGGGGTCAATTGATCAATAGTGAATAATGTAGGTTCGTCTATGCTTCTACAACTTCATTCAAGAGTTTCTAATGTTAAACCTTCAAAATCACTCAGGTCTTATCATATTGCAATCCGAGACTTGATTTTTGTGGACATTAATGTCCATAATTAAGCTAATCATTTTTTTCTTTTAAAGTAAATCACATAATCTATTAGAGAAGCTATCAAAGGAGCTTCAACAAGAAAAACTTAACTAATTATTAGCAAGTAATAAAGAAGATCCACTACAGATACGATTTATTTACTAAAGGGGGTGATGGAGAAATATCAAAGTAGGAGAAGAGACTTACATATGGCTTTCATTGACTTAGAGAAGGCGTATGATCGGGTACCAAGGGATGTACTTTGGAAAGCCTTGCAAAAGAAGAGAGTGAGTGTTGCCTACATTAAGGTAATACAAGATATGTACGATGGGGCATTGAGTAGAGTTAGGACACCCGGAGGTGAGACAAATGAATTTTCTATAGGAATTGGCCTACATCAAGGATCAGTTTTAAATCCGTATCTATTTAACTTAGTTATCGATGCTATTATCGAGAGTATCAC
Source organism: Pontederia crassipes (assembly GCA_030549335.1). NCBI lineage: Eukaryota > Viridiplantae > Streptophyta > Magnoliopsida > Commelinales > Pontederiaceae > Pontederia > Pontederia crassipes. The sequence goes on along the minus strand of CM060197.1, from coordinate 35,599,047 downwards.
AGAGGAGGTACTTAAGTGTATGCTATTTGCAGATGATATAATACTTTTAGCGGATTCAAGAGAAGAGATTAATACAAAATTGAAAATATGAAGAAATACGTTGGTGTCAAAGGGTTTTCGTTTAAGTAGGAATAAAATAGAATATATGCACAGCAATTTTACAAATAAATAACTTAGAGACGATTTGAAAGTTAGGCTAGGGGATGATATAATTTCTTAAGTGACAAAGTTTAAATATTTAGGATCAATTCTAAGATAATATGGTGAGATTGATGACGATGTTAATCATAGAATTCAAGCTGGTTGGTGTAAGTGGAGGAAAGTCACTGAAGTTTTTTGTGATAGAAAAGTACCCAATAAAGTTAAAGAAAAATTCTATCGTACTGTTATAAGACCGGCAGTGTTATATGGTAGTGAATGTTGGGCTATGAAGAGACAACATGAACGTCAAGTGGGGATAGCCGAAATGTGGATGTTGAGATAGATGTGTGGTCATACAAGATTAGATAAGATTAGGAATGACTATATACGTGAACGAGTCGGAGTGGCTCCTATTAGTGAGAAAATGGTAGAGAATCGTTTGAGATGATTTGATCATGTTCAGAGAAGATCATTAGATGCGTTAGTAAGAAGAGTAGATCAAATAATCTGGAGTCCGATTAAAAGAGGGAGAGGGAGGCCAATGCGGACACTTGATGAACTAATAGAGCAATATCTATTGATGAATAATATATCGAAAGGTTTGATTACTAATAGAGCGGAATGACGTCGTATGATCCATGTAGCCGATCTCACCTAGTGGGATAAGGCTTTGTTGTTATAATAAAACTTCCATCATCACTGCTGCCATTGTTCTACCTCTATGTTGGCATCTGGTCTTCTGTTTAGTGATCAGATCCTTCAGAGCAACCAGCAATTCATGAAAAAAATTGGATCACTGGCTCAAAATCATTTCAAAGATAAGTTGCCTCCCCTTCAGCAAAAGAAAGGAGCAATAGAAACAAATTAACCCAACCAAATCAATACAGTTGCCTGCAACTTCCATGACCCTGCATGGCACTCTTGGATTAAATGGTTAAGATAACTCTTTTATTGAGTAAATTACACCAAATGCCCTCCAACTTTAAGGTTTGCTCAGCGATATCCTCCAACTTCACTTTGTAACACAAATGTCCTTCATCTTTTAACGTGTTTCATCCGATGCCCTCTTTACTTGGGATAGCCAGTTTTTCGATTTTTCGTCGACGTGGCATCAACGTGGCCATTTTCTCTCTCATCCACGCAAATAGACGTCCGACGTGGCATGCTCTGACGTGGCACATAAAGTTACACCAATGCCCTCCAACTTTAAGGTTTGCTCAGCGATACCCTCCAACTTCACTTTGTAACATAAATGTCCTTTATCTTTTAATACATTTCACCCGATGCCCTTTTTACCTAGGACAATCGATTTTCCGATTTTTTATCGATTTTCCTTCGTCGTTCGCTCTTCTTCGTCATTCGTCTCCTTCATCGTTCACTTTTCGCGTTCGTCGGCGTCGTCTTTGCCCAAATTAATGTAATTTTATGTGCATTTGGTAAGCAAACTTTAAAGTTTGAGGACATTTGATATAATTTTATGTGCCACATCGGACAACTATTGTGTGGAGGAGATAGGAGATGATAACGCGGACGTCACGTCGATGAAAAATTGAAAAATCGACTGTCCTAGGTAAAGAGGACATCAGATGAAATGTACTCTAACTTTAAAATTTGCTCACCAAATGCACATAAAATTACACCAATTTGAGCCGACGAACGCGAAAAGTGAACGATGAAGAAGGTGAATGACGAAGGAGAGCGAACGGCGAAGGAGTGCGAACGGCGAAGGAGGTTTCATGCGAATAATAGCAAAAAGGGAAATAAGAAAATAATTTAACAGTGAATGGGTCAACTTACGGTAAGTAATAAGTAAGATGGTTTAATATGTGGTGCCACGTCAGAGTATGCTACGTCAGACAGCTATTTGCATGGAGGAGAGATGAGATGACCACGTAGACGCTACGTCGATGAAAAATCAAAAAATCGACTGCCCTAGGTAAAGAGGGCATCGGGTGAAATGTATTAAAAAATGAAGGACATTTGTATTACAAAGTGAAGTTGAAGGATATCGCTGAGCAAATCTTAAAGTTGAAAAGTATTGATGTAATTTTATGTACCACGTCAGAGTATGCCACGTCGGACGACTATTTGCGTGGAGGAAAGAGGAAATGACTACGTCGACGAAAAATCGAAAAACCGGCTATCCCAAATAAAGATGGTATCGGGTGAAATACGTTAAAAAATAAAAGACATTTGTGTTACAAAATAAAGTTGGAAGATATCATTGAGCAAACCTTAAATGAAGCAATGCCGAATGTGTACAGAATATAGAAATCTGAAATGATCGTATAAATGTCTGTTTGAAGATGAAATAAGCAGATTACAATATCACTGTTTCAGAATTGAACCAATGTTACAAAACAAGCTCTCTTCCCCTCAAGAGCAACACTGCAACAATAACAACAAAACAACAAGAGATAACTTGGAATTGAAAGAACTAATAAACCTAAATGAAGCTAGAGAAGTAGAGAACATGAATTGACAGCAAAGATAACAATAACACCACAGAGAGAGAGATAAAAAGAGAGACCAAAAGCCAAAATTTTGCTTATTTATAACTCCATCAGCCACTAATTAAAGCCAACTTTTTCTTCTTCTTCACCAGAGTTGACAAGAACACGCATGCACGCATGCATGTGCGCTCTTAGGTCCTGGATCCATTACCTAGAGAGCAATGGAGGACGGCATGACGTCGTTAAAACTCCAGAGCCCCTCCACGCCGGACGAAACGGGCGGCGGATTGCACGCGCCGCCTTCCGGAACGGCGTCCTCCACGACGGCCGGCCCCTGCATGTAAGGAATATTGAAGAAGTTCATGTAAGACTCGTACGCCATCAGCTCCTCTGACAGCCGCTTGGCCTCTCCACTGTCCGCGGCAGACGCGGGCTGAGCGGCGGCGGCGGCGGCGGAAAACAGCGCCGGCGGAGTCGGGGGCTGCGGCAGAGGGGTCTGATGCTGCGGGAAAGGGTACTCCTCGTTGGGGAAGTTAACCTTGGCCTTCTTGCCGCGGATGCGGCGGGCCTCCCGGTCGTAGGCGCGAGCGGCCTCCTCGGCGGTGGCAAAGGTGCCGAGCCACACGCGGACTCCCTTCGCGGGGTCGCGGATCTCCGCCGCCCATTTCCCCCATGGCCGCTGCCGGATGCCCCTGTACAGGTTCTTGCGCTCGCGCTTCCTGGAGGCTGCATGCAACCGCGAACGCCGAGTGATTTCATCAGCATACAGCACCAACAACAGCAGTATCGTGTACACGTAACGTAACCAGGACGTGACAGCAGCTGAGAGCGTACCTTTCTCGGGGACGACGGAGCTCGGCCAGATATCGGAAGCAGAGAGGAGGTCGCCGCCGCAGGAGCTGCTGTCGCCGCAGCGGTGGCGGCCGCGGGGAGGGATGAAGTCGGAGATGATTGCGCCGCCGCACATCTGCACTAGTGCGCTACCAGAGAGCTGAGATCTGGATGCTGAGCCGTCGCCTGGTTTGTGGAAGGGGAGAGGGGAAAGCTGGAGGTAGGAGAAGGTGGTTTCGAAGGAGGTGAGAGAAAGGGGGAGAGAGATAGAGATGAGCAGAGCAGTGGAGAGTTGTGGGGGTGATGAAACGGTGGGAAAGGCGGGTTTATATAAAAGCTCGCTGCAATGGCAACATCCCAGAAGGAGACCCTTTTTTGTCATATTTATTTCACTTCCACTTTCGGTAGAAAAAAATTAAATAAAATTCAGAAAAAATATAGAATTCCTAGCATTATTATATATATATATATATATATTAAATTAAAATAAATATATATATGACATTAAGCTATATATTCATACAATAATGCTACTCTTGTTTTTTTTTCTGTTGTTAATATATGTCAACTTATACTTATAATGCTCAGATGGAAATAGATTAAGAAATAAAACACAGCTAAATTCCTGGAAAAGGCCATATTTGACCAATAAATTATTTTTTGCTCTCTTTTTTTAATCGTTAAAGATTATTCTTTTGGTTAATTATTTTGTTTGAATGGTGATATATATACTGATATGTAAGGAATTAATTTTGAACAACTTAATCTTCTTCAATACAAAATTCTCATAACTTCCCTCCTATATAAATCCTAACATATCTTACTCTCATTATGAGTAAATCAATCGTCGATTATTCGATCGAATTGAACTAATTAAACTCGTTAAAATATAATATTATCACAAATCACTTCATTTTTAATAAGCCACTCACACATGCATAATGCCGAGGGATTCGAAAACCTTTTTTATTTTCTTTTATTAATATATACATTTTTTCCACGCTGTCATCACACGTTTTAGACGCATTTATTTCACGCCTCCCTCGTTTTAACGTCCACCTCTTCCTTTCTCATGCCGCACACGCGCACACGAGAGGCCACGTAGCGGCGCAACTCCCAACTTAAAATTTTCCGCGGTGCATAGTACACGTACCCGCCTTCGAGTTCGAGGCCTATCTTTTCAACTTTATTAAAATACGCGTATCGGGAAGGACCAAAGTTTTTATGATTCTTATTATTTTATTTATTTATTTATTTTATTTTTTCTCCTCTTCTTGGAGGCGCCGTCAAGTTAAAGCACATAGTTTATGATGGCGAGCACGTAGTTTTATTTTTTACATGGCATAATAATATAAAAAAAATAAAAGTAGGAAAAGGTGGCAACTTCCTCCGTAGCCAACTCGCTGGCTAACCAAAAAAAAGCATTTAAAATTATTTTTATATATATCCAAGTTGTTCACTTGTTTTGACTAGGGCACTTTTTTTTTGGGGCGTGTTGAGAATTGAGATGACTTCCAAAAATGACGTGTATCCAAAATCCATATCTGGCAATGTTTAGTTACGTGCACATGATGCATCTTAATTAATTACTTAATCCACCAATGAATTGCATTCATTATGATAATAGATTGCTTTAATTAGGGTGCGGCAGCATCAACGAGAGGCATCATTAATTGCATAGAGAAATTATTCATTTCATTGTTTTGGTTGGGGGGTGGATAAACTTGAACCGTTGTGATGGTTGTCAACTTTTTTTTATGCATGGATATAACGTGCATATTATGATAGATCAAGTTAATCTACAGGGAAAAATATCCACTCGGTTGTAATTAACTATATGTATGTAATATAGGTGTAGTTTTCTTGACATTCTCACTTAATTTCCTTTGTAATATGTGGTCTTACCATGAAATTGTATGTCCACTTTTCTTTGTTGTTCTTGTTTTTCATCTACTACTACATAACACAACAAATATGGATAGAACAATTAAATAAAAATAAGAGAGAAAAATCAACATAAAATTTGAATTTAAGACTTAAGATTGAAATTTTAAGATGTCAACACTTTTAACCAATGCTGATCATACCTTGAATATCTTATATAATCTCATAACATTAATACAATCTTTATAACTTTTGGTCTTATAATTAACTCATTACGACTTCATCTTGATAATCTTGATAAAACTCTTTTGCTATATATGTAAAGAAGAGAGAGATATTTAAGCACATTAACTCAATCCTAACCATCTGTCATATATATTCTTATAAAATTTTTAGTTTTTCATCAACCATAGATTTTAGGTTAAAAGTGAGTCACATCAATAATATATTTAAGTTATCACGAGATGATAATGGTATCCAATGTGTGTATAGGGTTAAAACAAAAGCACTTTTACTTTTAATAGTGCGCTCCTAGTTTTTTAGTCTTGTCTTGAATTTAAGTCAATTACGTGCGCATGTGCCGGTATGTGAGTTGGACTTAATCATCACTTCTCAAGTCTTAATTCTTTGACTCATGGCCATGTAAGATAAGTAGTTTTTATTCGCTTAAGTAAAATTTTGAGTTTAAATTTTTGTGAATGTAAAATTTTTTTGTTGAAAGTTTTATATATCACTGTTAGATATGCAATCTAGAATGGACTAATTGAATTAGTTAGACTTAACAATGGACCTAACTTTCAACTTATAATTTATTGCGATTAGTAACGTCATGCAAATTGGACTGTCGGGCGCTTAAAAAAAATTGTATGGTTTGTATTTTTTTATTTGGAAACCTTTTCAATATATTAATTCTATGTATTTTTTGGATAGGAAAGAATTAAAGTCTAATTAACTGGTCGTTGTCAAATATGATTGGCTGAGATCAGAGTGGTAGTACCAGCTACAAGTAGCCATTTTTGAGCTGACAATGTTGAAGAATAGAACTCTGATGTCCTGTGATTAATCCATGGAAATTTACAGTCTCGCCTCCAAAAGTGGACTTGGTGAGAAATATGTTTCCTTAAAGTGAGGCAGGAATATAATAATTACCAGGAAAAAAAGGTCACAACAATCACATGCATAAAACAATTATGAAGTTTGAGTCAAAGGAAACAAATGAAAAAAATAGATACAAGAATAAGAAAACATTTTGATTGTAAAATAAATGAAGAAAAACTTGTGCTTATGAAACTAAGACATTTTTCAATAAAAAAAAATTTGATTATTGATTGCATCCGCAATGCAGCCATTATTTGGGTAGAGCTACTTCTTAAGGTAATGCATTAACTTTGAAAATAAAAAAAAATAAACGAACGAAAAATTTGAGTCTAATTAAGACAACAAAATGTTTTCCTTTTTGAAAACAAATTATGTTATAAGATAGTAAAAAATTACATGAGGTTGTGACAAGTGCCGCAACAAGATAATGACATGAGTCAGTTATTAAAAGTTTAGTAAAGTAAATATTGATATGATAGGGATATAATAGGTTCTTTTTTATTTGAACAAAATTAAATTCAATTTGAGCATGATTACAATAAAGAAACTTTTTTTAAAAAAGATAGTGTACAAGTATAATATGATATTTTTATTTGAAGAAAAGCAAATTCCATTTGAGTAGGATTAAAATAAATATTTTTTCCTTTTTAAAAAAAATCTCATAATTTGGAACTAAAACTAATTTAAAAACATTTTTAGAAGAAAAATAAATTTACTTTGAGTATGATTAAATTAAATAATCTCTCTTTTTAAAAGATAATGCAATATTTTTTAAAATATAAAATAATTTTTACCAATGGTTAAAAGGATTTTGTTTTTATTTCAGGAAAAGTGAACTCAATTTGATTATGATTACAATAAATAATTGTTCCTTTTAAAAGAATTTATTATTTCAGAAATAAAAAATTTTAAAAAAATAAATTCAATTTGAATCTAATTAAGATAAATAGACATTTTCCTTTTAAAAAACAGGTTATAATAAAATCTAATATAAAACATTACATGAGGTTGATTTTTTAATAAAAAAAATAAACTTAAATTTGAGGGCAGCTAGGAGTTTTGATAGGTTTAACTATCTAATTTGAGTGGATAAATGAATTTTGGTAAGGTTAAATGAAGAAATAAATTGACAAATAGTTGAACTTTAATAAGATTAAATATAAAAATGAACATTGGATTTGAGTAGGAGTAGGAAACTTTAGAAATTTCTTTCATTATTAAGCTTTAAAAATTTCTTTAATTTTATTAAAAATTTAAGATATGTTAAAAAATCAAAATTAGTTATATAAGATTATAATAAAAAGTAATTAAATAATCAAATTCTTAAATAATAATGGTTTTGAAACTTTCTTAAATAAATTAAAGGAATTGATAATAGTACTCAAACTTAAATAGGAATAGTGACATATAAATATAAATAATAATATAATACTGTTTTGGAGAATAATTGAAAATGTAATTTAAATAATTAAATTGACTTCATTATTATTTTTAAAATTTTGTATTTTTTAAACAAGAATATTAACAATAAAAGTTAGTTATATGAGACAACAATATAGGTAAAAAACTAATTTATTTAAAATATGTAAATTTCATTTGAGTGCAAGTAGGTGTTTGGGTGAGATTAACTCAGAATTTAATTTAGTAGGTGTATGGATTTCAGTAGTATTTTTTTATTTCACGAAAAATAAATTTAATTTTAGTATGACTAAAATAAATAACATTTCCTTTTTAAAAGGTAATATACAAGTGTAATAGGATTTTTTATTTTGAAGAAAATTAAATGCAATTTGGTAATTATTAAAATAAATAAATATTTTACTTTTTAACAAAAAAATATTGTTTTTGGAATTAAATAATTTGAAACAATGATATAATTTGTTTTTTTATTTGAAAACAGTAAATAACTGAGCATGTTTAAAATGAATAATCTTTCCTTTTCAAAAGATAATGTGTTTTTTTTGGAAAAAAATAATTTAAAACAATGAAAATTGAAGTACAATTAAGATAAATAACTGCTTTCATTTTTTAAAAACAAATTATACCATACAATAAATATTAGTAATATAAGATAATAATATAGGTACAATATAAATAAATGAAATTATTTTTAAGAATACTTGTACAATAGAAAATTTGGATACAATTAAGACAAATAATTGTTTTCTTTAATAAATAATTTATTATGTTGGGATGACAAATTTATTTGAAGAATCCATGTGCCACTATTCAATAAAAAAATATAATATATTTTTTATTATATTTTAAGAATTAATTTAAGAGGTTAAATGTAAGTAAACTATAAAATCTTGAGTCCTATATAATAAAGATAGAATAGGTTTTTTTAGTATAATTAAGGTCAATAGCTATTTTTCATTTTTCAACAAATAATATATTATATTCAGATTTTAAGAAATGATTTGAAGAAGCCATGCCAACATGTTATTAAATATATAATATTATAATTTATTGTTTTTAAGAAGTAATTTAATCGATGAATTTTAATTAAAAGCAAGAGGACTACATAAATAAGAAATAAATAGCATTTTTTATTTGAGTAAAATTAAATTTATTTTTTATATAATTAATATACATAACTATTTTCCTTTCTTTAATTAAATAATCGTATTTTTTTATTTAAGAAATCAACCGAAGAAGCTAAGGATTAAATGTAATGTATATGTAAAACAGAGTCCTATATGAATAAAGATAGAACAGAATTACTAGTCTTAATGGAAAATAAGTTTAATTTGAGTATAATTAAGATTAAGAATTATATGCCTTTAAAAATAAATAATTTATTTTTATTAGTTTTTAAAATAATTTGAACATCTATCTATATTTATATTGTTGACATCATCCTCGTCCCTCTCATCATTGTCATTATTATTGTAACTACTAAATTTTAATACGGGTAAAATGTAGGTGCTGATCACCTATTTTCGACATACATGTTGAGCAAATCTGGAGCGTACAGCCATGAATATACGGATGTAGATTTAAGTGAGAGAGAGGTGAAATCATAGCCGTCGGTTTCATTTCAACGATCAAGATCTCCAGCAACTCCCGCACTGCACGGGGCCGTGATGCCGAAGAAGAAAAATGAGCTGCGATGGTCCGCAACACTTGGCGAAGAATGGAGAAAAACGTCAGCAACGAACCTCACAAAAATTGTGTACTGTAGAGAGGCAACGACACACCTGGCGAACGACGAACGAGAGAGGGATGCACCTAGGTAAGAATGTCGAATGCCGATGAGGATTCAATATGATTTCGCATGCACCTGGTGAAGAACGAAGAATGCCGATAGGGATTCAGCAGTGACACCTGACGAACAACGACGGATGCCGATGGTTGTGTACGTGTACAGGCAAACCTTGCGATTCTTGATAGCTTGGTGAGCGGCGGTAAGACATGCGCCTGGCGAACGACGATGGCAGCAGCAATTTCGTAGAGAGGCGAACAATGATGGCGATTTAGCAACAAAATTGCAGAGGAAAAAAAATCATCCCTAGCACCCTCATCATCCCTTTAGCCACTTGAAACAGAAGCATTAGAAGGGGCGACAGAGATAGAACTAAAACAAGTAGTGTAAGAAGAAGAACAAGGTGTTGATGAATGCAAGGAAGGAGCGACAACAGTGACAAACGGAGGAGGAAGCGTTGCTGCAGGCATACGCGAGGCAGTACAGGGCGGAGTGGGGCTTGGTGTCAGAGTCCCTCCGCAGTGACCCCAATTCCAGCCATGAGTGCTGGAAGAATTACCTTCGACTGGGTTTCAGAAAGGGTTCCCTCACCCCTGACGAGCAAGCATTTGGTCATTTCCCTCCGGTCACATCTCTTGGATTGATATTTGTACGCTGCAGATTTGCTCAACATGTACGCTAAAAATAGGCGCTCAACACCTACATTTTACCCTTTTAATATTAAATATGAAAATAAAGATAAATACGCGAGATTATGATAAATGTTAGGCACCGAGGCAAGACTCCAAGGATTTTACTCTTCATTGATTTTCAGAATCCGAGGAATTTACTTTTCATTGATTTTCTGAATGTGATCAAATATTCCCTTCCTGATTTTACTCTTCATACCATTAAGTAATTTATTCATTTTTTATAGTATTTACAATATAATAAATTTAAATAAAATTATATGGTTCAATTTTAAACTCTTTTAAATATAATATATATGGAGCTCCAAATTGATATATTTTTAATAATATAAATATTCTCATATTATTTTAATATTATGAGTCAATCCAAACATATTAAACTTGTATAAAATTGGAATAAATTTTTAATAAGTTTATCAAATATATTTATTGTAAATATCATTTAGAAAATAATTAAATATTTAAATTAATGTTGAATATTAAAAAAACTAAGGTATTTTATATTACTTTTATAACATTATTCAAAAAATAATATTTTAATTAAAAAAACTAATTCAATCTCATTGAACCCGATTAAATCGATCGAAGATCGAACCATGATCCAATTGGCATCAATTTGATTTTAAAAACATTTGAGACAATAACAAATGAAGCACAAGCTTAATCGTAAGCTGCACCAAACAGAACAGAACGAAGTCTAAAGGACTCACCAGGATTACTTCAATTAGCCATGCCCTTCACAGCATCAAAGCCAAAAAAAAAAAATCTTAAATATATTGCTTCGAGTAGTAAGCTCAGGACAAAGGGTACAAGGTTCTTTAGTCTCCATTTACTTTTAAACTCATCTTTTGCCTAAACGTCTTGATGTCAGTTCTTTATTTGTGAATCTTGCTCTTTGTCATGTTCAATATATTAAATATTTACATGACTCAGATCTCGGGTTTCTTATTGGAAAACATAATTCATGTTTCTTTCCTTCTCAAAAAACAAAATATTTGTTCTGATAAATAATCAATTTCAAGCATTTCTTGACGCTAAAACTTCTGTAGGTATAGGCCAAGAACTAGGTCACAAATTGAATTGTCTTTTTTCATTCATCCTGAATGCAATTGTTTTTATAAGTTTTTCTTCTCTTGATTCTTTTCCTGTTTCAATGTACTTAATATTTGATTACTTTTCTTTTACTCTGTCCAAATGGGTTTTTTCCTTTACTGCGACTCATTTCAGTATAGGAGTAAGGATATTTTCACCGCTAAAAATTTGCACTCTTTTTTCTTGGCACCCTGTGTAGTCTTATGCTTATGAATGTTCATTGACCGGCAAAAAGCAGGCTTATTTCTGCACCACTTTACATATGCTTGCGAATTGTAAGTTTCTTTCTGAGGGAATATGAATCGAGTTAGGATAGAGATATCTTATTTTACGTGCATGCTGCATGCATTAGGAAACTATAAACTTGCACTGGTAAAGTTATCATGTCTTTTCTTGATATCTTCTTTCAGTCTTATGCTTGTTAATGTTCGTTGACCAGCAAAACATGGTGTGCTTTGCCTCATGAGATAGGGTATCATATACCCATACCCAATCTAATAATTGAGTGTTTCAAAATTGTGAATCAATGTTTGAGAAGCTGGTGAATGGAACACGCAGTTGTGCACAATGAGGAACTTGGCAGAGGAAAACCTACAGGGGAATAAACATGTACAACAAAGAAACAAGAAATTAACATATCGGAAAGGAAAAAAATTTTATATTAAGGTGAAGTCATAAGGTGTACAATATGATTTGAAAAATAAGCAGAACAGAAAAGCTTCACAACAGCATGAGAAAATGTGAAAAGAGCAAACTTTCAATGTGGATGTTGATCATAACCCCCCTTTACTAGATAACAAATATATGCAACTTGTTCTCCAAATACAACCAAAAGACAATAAAATTCATGCAATGCATCGGTTTCATATCTACCAAGAATTGACAAGGAGAACAGCTAGCTTATCTCTACTCAGCAAATTTGTTAAGACGATGTATTGTGCTTTTTGCAAGCCTATTACTAGGATCAAGTTTCAGAACCATCCTCAAATCTTCAGCACCAAGTCTGTACTTCTCCATACTCTCGTACAAAAGCGCACGCTGGACCAGTATTGCCACATTTGTGCTATCATCCTCCAAAACCTAAAAAAATATCAAGTGACAATCAGAATGTGTTCTTATGTCATGACAGAAAATGTTAGAAGAAAGCATTTACGTGCCTTTGAGCAATCAGCCACAGCCTTCTTATACTCGCCAGCTTCTTTGTAGCAAGAAGCTCTACATGACAACACCTCATGCATCGACTCACTATCCCCAGATTTCTCCAAGAGAGTGACTGCCCAAGAAAGCCACTTGATGGCATCAGAAAACTGCCCCTGCTTGTAATTATCCATGCCTTTGGTCTTGGCCGAGGATGCAGTGACGCCTGCCGGAGGAGGCCGAAGCCCATCAAGGTCCGTTGTGGGGCCAGAGCTCTCGTCTTCCATAAATTCCGAGCCCAGATCCCAGTCATTCATTTCTGAAGCAGTTGCAGCTGGAGTATCAGAAGCAGCTGACGAAGAGAAGAACATATCAATTGGGTCGGCCGCAGATTTCGAGGCTGAAGCAGGCTGCTGCACTGGAGGTGGCGGTGTAGGAGTCTTAAAGCTCTGTCCTTGGAATCCAGAATCGTTCTTCTTTGTCGAGTTGGCATTCTGGAACGCCCCAAAGAAATCCCCGTCTCCGCTGCTCAGGTTGGACGAATGGGCAGCCGACGACATCGGTGCCTTTGCAGAGGGCTTCGATCCGAAATCCATCAGCGAGCCAAAGGGGTCCTTCTTCGCATTCATCGGCATCCCTCCAGCCATGGCCTTCATCGGTTGCCCGCCGCCGCCGCCTATCGGGGCAGTGCCAATATTTGGGCTAGACTGATTGAAAGATGTAAAATTCCCAAAGCTCTCAGCAGATCCCCAACTCCCCGGTCTTATCGTGGCCCCACTCGTCGCCGTCGGGCCAGGGGTTGCCGAAGGGGTGGTCTTTGGGAGGGATTCGGACAAATTACCCATGGAGAAAGTTGCCTTCGGCGCGGCGGACTTCAGAGGGGCGCCGCCGACGGCGGTGCCTCCACGGCCGAGGGCGGACCCGACGAGATCGCCGAAGAGGTTGGGGTCCGATTTGGGGATACCTATACCGGCGGCGGAGGAGGACGGGGCGGCGGCGGAGGCCCAGCTCTTGCCGAATATGTCGCCGACCATGGAGCCCGGGGCATTGGCGAGGTTGCCAGATCCACCGACGCCGGAGTTGGCCGAGGCGGTGGCGGAGGAGGGTTGGTGGGTCCACGAGGGTTTGTTGGAAGACGGCTGGTACGACCAGGAGGTGGTCGTGGTGGCGGAGGTAGGCCTCGAAGGGGCAGAGGGTTTCTGATCGCGGAGTGGTCGGGAGCCGGAGCTGCGGCCAGCGCCGGCGATACCGAAGTCGAACTGGTAGGAGTCGAAAGAGGCGGCGCCGGCGACGGAGGGGGAAGGGGTCGCTCGGGAGCGGTTTCCGGTGTAGGAGTTCATGGTGGTCGAGCCGGATTTGGATCACCGTCGATGGAGGCGTCGTAGAACGCGGAGGATTTTTTTCCTTTTTCTTTCCGGTCGGAAGGGCGAAAGGGAAGTACAGAAAGAGGGGGAGAGAGAGAGGAAATAATTATTTAGGGTTAATACATTTTACTATCGTCTCCTCGATGAAAATTATTAATGTACGTTTATAAAAGGATTCTCTGGGACGAGTTAGTAACTTTCTTTCCGAGTTTAATATTTGTAGTACTCCTTTTATAGGTAAATAAGGGTGTGAGTAAAAACCTAGCACTCAAAAAAATTTAATTAAATCGAAAAATTAAAAAAATTAAAATATGGACTTCGATTAAAAATTAAGTCAATCTTTTTAAATAAAAAAATCACTTGTTTAAATTAGGATTCCTTAAAAAGAAGACTGAGAGGGGCCGATCCAAACCAAATGCTTTTTAAAAATTATTATGATTAAATTATTACTTTAATTTTTAAATAATATTGTATAGTTTTACCTTTTCTCTTACTCATATTTATTAGATTAGGTATATTATTTACTTATTATCACATAATTTGAATATGATTAAATTATTAATTTATTTTAATCAAGTTTGGACAAAATTAAGTAAAATATTTTCAATTATACTGTAATAATATGTTATTTTGGTTTCTTTACGTTACATAGTTCAACTTAGAGTTAAATTTTATTTTTTAAACATCTACATGATATAATGTTTATAATTTTTAAAAAATATTATTTTAAAATAAGTTCCCGACCTAAAAAAATCGAGACCACCTAGGTCGAATTTTCTTCTCTTCTCTAAAAAAAATTAAAATTGTCTTTTATGTGTAAAAATTCATCCGAAATTCGTAGGTCAATTTTTTTTCGTCGATAAAATCATGGGACCCGAATCATTTTCACCCCTAAATATCATCAATTTTTTACATTGTTCCCCTAGTAAATTGGGAGAGGAACCGATCCCCTATATCTACAAATAATGGACGACTCTATGCGATGCGCGTGATTCAATTGTGGCTCGGTGCCGATTGAATGGCCATTCATCATCAACCCCATCCCACCGGGCTGCTCGTCTGCTGTCATCACAATTCCTCTGTGCCATCACAGTGCGTTGCGCCTCATCGTCGCCTCGTCACCGTTGATCCCCCCATCCTCGTCGGCGTGCATCCTCGCCACCAACAACCACTCCCTCAAGACCTCGTCGCCCTCATCATGATCGTTCCGCCTCATCATCGATCTCCCTAGATGAACCAATGCTAGACCGCCCTCTCGCCCTTGGTTGAAGACAGGTGCTGTTGAATCAGCATTGAGCTGCCACCAAACCATGTTGAACCACACGTGTCACATTATTGAGTCATTCATTCGACATCCGATCACAAAAATAGTATGCGACGATTCGTCCCGTCCCCACTAGGACAGTCACTATATTCTATCATGATGGATATTTTCATTAAAATTTTTATCAATAATTTGTTGTAAATTGAACTGTAATAAAAAAAAGTGTAATCCTACCTCTCACAATCATTTTTTTTTCCTTTACAAAATGAAAAACTAAAGTAGATGGCACCCCCATTGGTAATTAATTACTATTGTCATTAATACTAATATTAGCTTATGTCTTATGTGAAATCATCTGACAATGCACATTAACTACTATTGTCACTAATATTACAAATTTACAATTAACTTATACTATGTTAATGATAATTTGAATTTAAAATGATCTGAACTCGCCACTAGCTTATTTACTTTATTTTACTAGGTAATTAGGATTGCTTAAAAGCTGACAACGCACATTGTTGGGAATGTTTTGATTTGACAGTTCAATTTTTATTTTCTTTTCATATGTACTCTTTTCAATCAAATAAAATATAAAATAATACACAAATTTATATGTTGAAAACTGATGACATGAATTTTAAGGTAGAAGTATAATTTTTTATTTCGATTGTACTTGTATAACATGAAGATTACATTTTTAATCTTTTTCATAAAATTTATATGATATTTTAGTATTTGTATTGCAAAAAATGATTTATATTAAGATAAACTTATGAAATAATTTTAGAAGATACTTGTCTATATAAGAGTATCCAACGGATGTCCTAGAAGAGGCTTTGCGTGGGGTATCTAAAGCCCCGGGAGAAGAAAAAAAATTATTTTTTGCAAAAAAAAAAGAGATAAAGACATTACGACATGTGTGACTGGATGAAAACGAAGAAAAATTATTATACAAGGGATGAAAAAGAAGAATTATTTTTTTATTTAGGAAAGAATATACATCCTCTAACAATATTCATAAATAAAATTATGTGATTGTGAGGTGAGGCCACCTGTTTATGCCGGTGGTTTTGGGGTGCAAAAGAAAAAAAACTGGATTGACCATAATTAACCTCTTATTTAATAAATTAATTTTAGTAAATTTGTGGTTTGAGTTTGCAAGTGAATTATATAAAACTGAAATTTGACATTATTGAGAAAGAATACTCTAATATATATTGTAACTCCAGAGCACCATATGAAGGAACGTCAAACTCATCTGGATAAATCTTATCATTTAACATTATTTAGGTGTATTATTTATCTGAATCGTTGATCAACGATCCAGCGTCTCTTCATAGCATAAGATATTTTGGAGGTACACTAATTTCATACATATATATATTCTAATGTAATAAATAAAATAATTATCTAAATTGTTAAATATATTATTGTGATAAACTATCTTATTGAATGCATCCAGTATTTAGAGAAAACCATATAAGCTCTTATTCATTATTCATATGGATGCTTTAGTGAAAGTGGAGACCGTATTTCTTGCGTTAACTTTACTTTACCTTCCTATTATTTGTACATAATAAATAAAAGATTGACATTATTGTTGATTTACAAAATATCATTGTCACTATATTTTATTAGACAATAGTAAAATTATCAAACACTAATAAAAAATGGCAATAATATTTTATTAAAATGACAATAATTTCACCGTAAATAATATAATATATGGAAGGATTTAAGTGACAATCTTTTTGATAAATATTGCCAAATTAGTAAGTAATGTTAAAAAATAATACATGAAACGTTCACAGGAGTAAAATTAGGATTTATCAAAAATTCTAAACTGTTGACGGATACTTAGACAATAGCTAATGTTAGATTGCATGCATGATCTTGTCACTAAATACTAAATATGTGAAATTGGGATGGAGTAATAAGCTACTCCTCTTCACTTAACTAAGATTTTGAATTCGAATTTTTGTAAATGTAAAAAAAAATTATTGGAGTCTCACCTAGTCAAATATGCGACCAGAAAGATCTAACTAAATTAGTTGAACTTGGATCAATTTTTAACATACGAAAAATGTATTTTTTCAACATATGAAAAATGTATTTTTTCACGTCGCACAAAATTATACTGGAAGCACCGTTTTTTCAAAAACTACGAAGACTGACTACAAAAAAAAACTCTCAAAATTAAAAATGGATAACACGTGCAACTATTATCACTGACCAATAATCTGACATCCATGGTTAGTGACAAAAGTTTCGGTGTTTTGTTTGTTTTAGGGAAAAGAAAAAGTAATAAAGAGGGGGAATATCAATTTTTGTTGGATAAAAATGAAATAATATTTTATTCAAATGAGTGATATATATATTATATTATATTTAATTTAAAACATGTAAAATTAAGTATTACGTTTAATTAAACCTTTTGTCTTTTTTGTATATCCCATTTTCAGTTGAAAAAAATAGGATTAAGTGAAAAGAATTTTCCCTTTCTTAAATCACTAAAGGGACCATTAATTTTAAATAGAGGGGTTTGAAAGTGGAATGAAATATAGAGAAATGAATTTTTTTACATCATGTTTGAATAACTCTTTTACATTAGTTACGAGGTTGAACGAAAATTTTATCTCTTCCTCTCTCTCTTCTCTCGTTGAACTTTTAATCTGGATTCTTCCTAATCATGTTGAGTTGAGTTGAATTTTTTCAATCTAACTTGACTCAAGCATCCAAACTTTGATAGTCTCAATCACCTAACTTATTCCGGGTGAATTAGACTGAGTTGGGTCTGGCCTTAAGAAAATTGAACCCCGACTAATCTGATGGTCGGGTTTTGTTCATAAATCGAGTTGGACTCGACCCGTGAACACCATTATATAATGAAAGGCAAAATAACTTCTATGTAAATACAAGTTTCATTTGAAGTTCGTCATTTACAATTATTATGATCAAGACCACCAACCAATTCGAATTTGGATTATTCAAATATAAATTTACATGACACCACGAGTCTGTTTGGTTAAACTTATAAATGAGTAGTTTTAAAATTTTTACCTGTTTGATAACTAAAAAAAGAATTGATAAGAATTTTTTTGACCTACTTATAAGTAAAAAAAGGGGAACCTTAATTTTTTTTTGTGGAAGAAAAAATTGATCAGTTTAATTGATGAATGTATTATTTTTCTTTTATGATATATTTAATTTTTCTTCACAGCTTTCCCTGTTATAATATTCAAAAAAATTTTTGTGACTAAGATAATAACTCATAAATTTTTATTACCTAATACAGAATTACATATTTTTCGTAACTACCCTGGAATTTTACCATATTTCTCAATTTTATCATCAAATAATACTTTTGTAATGGAATTGTGCTCCAACTTTTAACTTATTTTATAAAAATTCCTTTTTACATGCGATAGCCCATTTACCAATTGTTTAGTCTACATAGATGTCACGTGTCATTTTTCTCTCTTCTCCATCTGTACTCCTTGCCATGGGTCCTCCAATTGGTACATCTCAATTGTTATCGACATCCCTAATGACACTTCTCTGTCCACCATCAGCAAGCACATTGTGGCACTGTCGTGAGCCACCACGTTGCCTCGAAGATGCTCCAATACACACTCGAGCTCTACAACACTAGGTTTGGTCTACAGCATGACCGGTCTATCATGCACCCAATCTTGGACGTGTCAAAGCAGAGGTCGAATGGCACCAAACACAAAAAATGATGAAAACCACAAACTTGTATATGGAGGTCTCAAGGGTCATATACTAGACGATACTAGTTACCTTACTTTCGTCAATGCCATTGTGGTCGATGGAAAATAAAGTTTTGTTCAGCGGCACGGGCCCCATGTAGTTGATCTTTATGTACATATCCCTGATGAAGTACTTGATGGACTTCTCATCGCTCATGAGAGCCCCCACCATACTGGTGAGAAGTTGTTGTGGATGAGCCCCTAGGATGCATTAGTATTGGGGAGGAACTTATATGGTTGTCCCAAAGAATATGACCCTATCAGAAGACATGGAGCTCGAGAGGCAAACAACAAACCTACTGGTGAAGTTGGACATCGCGGCCAATTGTGAATGCCTTGAAATATAATGAATGGTTAGGATTAATTCTGTTACACTATCGATGGGATTACCATGAAAACAAGGAGTAGTCATGAGCAATCATCACCTGGTGAAAATTGAAGTCTCTTGAAGGTTTGTCGAACTACTAGAAGGCCCCTAGTAGTCCCTATTTGGAATTGTGTGCAATAGGTAATCGTGGACATCGGAATTAATTCATGGTTCTGCGAAGGCGACATAAGCAATTCAACCAGGGTTTTTGCACAGACGCTGAAATGTTGAGGTCTGTTTCCTAAAATGTTGAGATTTAGCACAACAATAGAGGAAATCGATAGTGTTCCTCACGTTCGAAGCATTGTTTAGGAGACCTCACATTTGAAGCATAGAAGAGAAGAGCGATGAGATCGAAGGAAGAGGTTGTCGTCAACATGCTTTGATACCAATGAATGAAGCAATCCATTGAAGTAATTGTTGTAACTATTGTAATTGACAAGGGAGCATTACATCGATAGTCAAAGAGAGAGACGAGCAGTGATTGCAGTCGACCTAGGTGTAATGACCACTGAGATAACAATAGGGTTGAGGAGCACAATCAGAGTGCGCTAGTACACATAGATGACATACTGATTGGTGGCACCATCCTTGCGGATGGGGGATGACAAGGCCATGCAACCTCAAGGTGGCGAAGTAGAGGGAGAAAGAGAGAATAGAAGCGAGAAGGCGATAAGCAAAAAGAAAAGAGAAGAGGACATCGTGGCAAGATGTGGAGAAGGATTGAGATAGATGTGGTGGGTATTTTGCTAGTGGCAAGGGGTACACGTAGAGGAGATACATAAATAATATGTGACATCCACGTAGATTGATCAATTGAAAAATGAACAATCTTTATTTAAAAAAATCAACGTGGTTGACTCAACTGACAGCAGGGTTGAGTCTCAAGCATTGATTAGCCCCGATTTCAAGTAATCACATTGGTTAGTAAATATATCATTACTATTTTATCTTTCTCACTCTGAATTAGTCGACTATTAGTAGCCCGATACTGGAGACTTCTCATAGACTTGAACCAATATAAAAAAATTAAAAATTAAAGGACAATCACATTACATAATAAAGAGAGTAATTATAAAAAATTCATTAAACTTTAACTCATCACCATAGTACTTTTCTCACCAAACTAAATGGGTAAATTTTACCAAATACTCTCTAACTTTACCCATTTTTTAAACTCCATTGGTAATTAAATTGCCATTCAAGTATTAACTTATTTCACTAGCGGCCCTTTTTATTTGTGAACGGTCTGCGTGACGGCCACATGTCATATTTCTCTCTCATCCATACGTGCAAGTGTCTGACGTGATAGATTATTTAAAAAATATAAATATGAAAATAATAATATAAAAATATAAGAAAAATTTTAAAAACTAAAAAAGAGGAGGCGTTCCCCTCTCCCTCCGGCTAACACTCATGGTGGGAGGGGTGCTTGTCCCTCCTCTACGCTCGGCATACACATGTAAGGGGGAGGGGTGCCTGTCCCTCCTCTCTCATCTTCGATGCTAGAGAAGAGAGGGGGAGGGGGCAGCCACCCCCTCCTCCTCTGAGCGCCGATTGCATGCGCAGGGTTAGAGAAGAGGGAAAATGGGAAACACCTTCTCCTCTCTACTCTTCGACGTTAGAGAAGAGGGGGAGGGGGGGGGGGGGGCTCTCTGTTTGTGCTCGGCGCACAAAGGAAAGGGCGGCTCTCTTCAATGCCAAAGAAGATAAAAGAAAAGGGCAACCCCCCCTCCTCTGTGCGTAGAGGGGGAGGGGCGTCACCCCTCCCACCAATGTTATCAGGACCGCCCGATCGGAGCACTGGCCGGCCACAATTGCAGCACAGTTGAAGCCCAAAAATCGGACCCCAGTTTGAACCAGATTGAACTGGTCAAAACCAGTTAAAATTGGTCAAAATCAGGTTGAATCACGTTTCAACCCAATTTTTTCGTTCAGTCATTTTTTTATTAAATTCTTTTTACTAAGAGATAATTTGATAAAAAAATATTATTATAATTTGAAAAATATTCAAATATAAACTTTCTCCATAAACATTCATATTGGTCCATTAGTCTACTCCTCATTTATACTTGCTAATTTACTCTCACTTTATTACTACTATCAACGTGGGACTATTTTTGTACACCCACTTGTTGTTTTTCCCTTCATTTAGCCTTAAATTTATTAAACTTTGAGCTTTAACTTATGTATTATGATCTTATTCAATTTTTTAATATCATAAATGTATATTATAATATAAATTAATTATATATTTATTATATTAGATAAATTAGTTATGAATGAATGGTGCAAACTTTAATATGCTTAGTATAATATAATAATATATATACACAACTTTAAATTTTTTTAATTTAGTATGTAATAAGTCAAATTAAATAGTTAATGACTAATTATACTATATATTTATTTACAAAATATATAATCTTTTCATAATATTTTGGAGAAAAATATGTATTTGTTGCTTCTAACATAAAAAACAAAGATATAAAATACAAAAAGAATTAACCAATAGAAAATTTGTACATAATAATCAAATTCAATGATTTTAATTTATTAAGTATTAATAATTTTAATATCAAATCTTAAAATTAATTATACATTTATGATTGTTATTTGTTGTATAATTACATTTTGGTATCATATATATATATATATAATCAAAATATCATAGCTTGATTTACTATATCATAATAAATATAATATTTTATTATTATTCGGCCGACCGATTCGATTTGAAATGGATAATTATCTGAATCGTCTCGGTTCTATCCTAACCACATTGCCTCCCACACGCAGAGGAGGGGGTGGGCGCTCTAGGCGAGCCCCTTTCCCCTTTGTCAGAGGGGGTGGGGGGGAGGTCTCCCCTTCCGGTCCAACGGCTCACACAAGCTTCGTCAGAGGCGTCCCGTTGCCACGTCGATAAATGATTGTCGTGAAGTTTCAGAAAGTGCATCATGTTGGAGGGTACTTGATATTTTTTTTTCGAGAGCAATCTAATTATAAGGTAGAGTTAAAAAAGATAAAAAAAAATCTGAAGATATTTAGTTTAAATATTCAAATGCCACTTTGGCCTGACAAAAAGAAAATTCGGTTCACCTTCACACAAATCTTGAGCTCTTTCTTCCGTTCGCTTGACCGATCCATCGCTGCTTCGCTCAGCTTCCGATCCGACCACCGTGGTTCGACCGTCATCACGCTCCGCTTGGCTCTCTTCTTCGCCACGGCCCTAACGGACGACGGCGTTGTCGTCCTCACCGAGGACAACTTCGAGGAGGAGGTCGGAATCGCGGCACCCTCGTCGAGTTCTACGCATCTTGGTATCTCCGACTCATAGATCCAACTCCTTTCTAGTTTTTTTTTCTTCTGTTCCTTTTGTTGTTGATCATCTTGCTTAACGTGGGAGCGCACTTTTGGGGGAAGATTCAGCTTTCGGTTTCGTAGATCTTGTGAGTTTTGTATGTGATGAATGGACGTTGACTTGATCCCGTTCTTACCCTTCATTGGCATTGAATCCCTTGGTTTTTGTTAATGTTGGAGAAGGGCATTAATTAGAGTAATTTTCTATTTAGCTTTCTTCGTCTGCAAAGGTCTGATCTGCTACTGCATTTATATAAAAGATTATGACGAGTACAAAATGTGAAGGGAAACAGGTTCAAAAGAAATTAAAAGGAAACGAGGAAGAGAAAAGATGGAAGGAAATTAAAGAGAATGAATGTGAATAATTATCTTTCTTTGGTTGAAATAATTAAAGGGAAAGGAATGGATGTTAGACGATTTTATTTATACATATATTTGTATGTTCAGCTTATAAGGTTAAAGAAGGAAATGTGTGTTAAATGTATCTTGTTTCACATTTTCACTCCAATTTGGGGTTGAAAGAAAAACAAGATGTTCTCCTAAACAAATAAGAAAAAAATGGGATGTTGAAGGCAAATGGAGGAGAAGGAGGGGACTTTTTCCTTCGTTCTCCTCAACTTAAATTCAACCAAACAACGGAAATCTATTCCTTCTTTTCCCGTCCCATCCTTTCCCCTCCTTTCACCCCCAACCAAACAGACCCCAAGGCTTTCTACAACTGGGGGCATCATGTTGTCATCAAGGCTCTGCTATGATGTAAAGATTCTGCAGATAACAATGTTCCCCATGAAATATGGTGACATTGGTCTGAAGCCAAAGCACCAGATATAAACAAGCGGAATCGCCTGGCTTGCCTCATTTTATGTGGTCAAAGAGTCTGCTGTGTGCCTTCAATTCTGAAAGTCTTCCAAAAGTTAATCTCATTCGAAGTTTCAGTCCAGCCCTCTCCAATTTGGATCTAAACCTGCTTGGCCGTCTGGCATTCAAGGGAAAGGTGAGATGTAATTTCAGTGCCACCATCACAGAGGCTGCAGTTGGTTTCTAACCTGGGAATCCACTTAGTTCTATATGTTTTAGTTAGGATGCGCCTTCTTCTCAGTAAGCAGGCAAGGGTTGTAATCTTTGTCGGAACCTTTGTTTGCCAGATGTGGAGGCAGTCCAGGAGCATGTCTGTGTCCAACACACCAAGGTCCTGCCTGATCAGGGAATAAGTTCTGTGAACCTAGAAGGTACCATTCGACAACTGCTAGCAATTTTCCTCATGATCACATATAAAGAACCCCTGATGTACCCAAGCAGCGATATCAAGTCCTGGAACCAGGCTTCAAAGAGGTCAGATGTAAAAGAGGGCATCCAGTCCCCGCAGCCAAAGCCATCTCCCATAGAATATCAGTCCTGGACCTGGTCGATATGATTTATTTCAAATCAAGCTGATGTGTAGGTTACTCAACTTAATCATCCTTAACCTATGTTAAAGTTGGAAGGTTTTGGAAGCTTGTTAGACTTATTATCTATCCAGTTCCATGACAGCGGATCAGCTTTATTAATTTCGATATTCCTTTCAAGTCCTATCTAGCATGTTGCATATAGTTCTGATGTATAATGTCCAGTCATAAACACATTTCTGTCCTTTCTCAAACACACACACACACCCACACGCACACACGCGCGCGCGCGTGCACACGCACCCCTTTCCCTTTAAGTTGATCAGCCTTTTCTTGCTACCTATTTGGAATAATGGGTTTCACCATTTGCTGAGGTGAGACTTTAGTGATTATTAGATATTTATCCACTTGGTGCTTATTTACTGTAGACATCTACAATGAACTCAGCAGGTATTGCTGCAAAAACTCATAAGCAAACATGATCTAATGCCCACAGGTTCAAAAGTTGAACGCTCATCTTTGTAGGCTCTTCCTTCCATGGCGACTGTATACAGAGGCATTTTGGTTAGGAGATGGAAAATAATAATACTTGCCATTTGAGTAGAGCTATTTTTTTTTTTGATATCTGGATGCTTTGATAACATGACAGCATTGGCTCTTTGGCCCAAAATGTATTATAAGTTTGTAACATCTGATTTTGTCAATCTGTTTTTTATTCTTTCCTTAGTTGTCCTCAAGTTCATGTAGTCTTGGAGGTCTTAGTCCAACTTTTATTCTTTCCATGTATATTGCAAGCCACTCTCCTGAAACACTTAGAAAAAATCATGCATGGATGATAGTTTAGTATTAGCTTGAAAAGAAGAGAAGGAAAATACATCATTATGTGGAATATCATAATATGCACGCTTACAGCTGTCTCGTCTTCAGTATCTCACGAATTTACTCTTTCCTCATGCAGGCAACATATTCAGAAATTCCAGTTAAGGAGGTAATACATCTTCTTCTTTTCCTAATCCAAACCTATTAGTTACTATCTTCACAAACTTGTGCTCTTTCCACTAAAAGGGGTCACCTAGAGCAGATTATATTTTATTTTTGAAAGTACCTAGAGCAGATTATTAGCCCTTAACACAAATACTTGTTAACTTATAGAAAACTTCAATAGTCATTGTTCCTGTCACATGTATGGAGCTTAATTTTGTCATGCTAGAAGTTCAATTTAGTGTTCTATTTTTCTAAGAGGCTAATAGATTGTTAATATTATTATTGGAGATTGATAGCCATATGTCATTCATGTCGTAGCTTGATTGTGATAACTTTTTACACCTATTCCAAATATCATGACTGGGCATGTGGACAATATTATCACCAACATATAATCAGTTAAGGATTGGTCCTGACCATGTTAATTCATTTGATCTTTGATGTCCTTGTGTCAACTTATGATTTTGTAACATTTTACAATGTATTAATGGAGCTTTGGAGTTAACCATCCTTTTTTTCTAAAAAAAACATATAATAAGTTAATCTAGTTTGCAACTGGAAAATGCTTCCTGGAAAATTGATCAACACATTACAACATTCCCCTGAGGACACGGATCACCTATTTTTCAAGTGCGATGTTTCAAGAGAAACTCCGCCTATGTTTTATAGCCAGTCCCAAGCCCGGATAAAGGAGGAGGGTTGTGTTAGGCCCCGACAGCCAGCGTAAAACCCTGTCAAATCTCATAAATATGGATCAACGAATAGGTTACTAATAGAGCGGAATGGCGTCGTATGATCCATGTAGCCGACCCTACCTAGTGGGATAAGGCTTTGTTGTTGTTGTTGTTGATGTTTCAAGAGAGGTATGGACCAAGGCCAGAGTTGATTGGATTGCCAACAGATCTGAGCTTGATTTCTGGGCTGCTTTCCGGCATGGCAGCAATGCTGGCTCAACTATTACCTATTGTTGTACGATGGGGCATTGACTAGGGTTAGGACACCCGGAGGTGAGACAAATGAATTTCCTATAGGAATTGGCCTACATCAAGGATCAGCTTTAAGCCCGTATCTATTTAACTTAGTTATCGATGCTATAACCGAGAGTATCACAGAGGAGGTACCTAAGTGCATGCTATTTGCGGATGATATAGTACTTTTAGCGGATTCAAGAGAAGAGATTAATACAAAATTGGAAATATGGAGAAATACGTTGGAGTCAAAGGGTTTTCGTTTAAGTAGGAATAAAACAGAATATATGCATAGCAATTTCACAAATAAACAACTTAGAGACGATTTGAAAGTTAGGTTAGGGGAGGATATAATTCCTCAAGTGACAAAGTTTAAATATTTAGGATCAATTGTAAGACAAGATGGTGAGATTGATGACGATGTTAATCATAGAATTCAAGCTGGTTGGTGTAAGTGGAGGAAAGCCACTGGAGTTCTTTGTGATAGAAAGGTACCCAATAAAGTTAAAGGAAAATTCTATCGTACTGCTATAAGGCCAGCAGTGTTATATGGTAGTGAATGTTGGGCTATGAAGGGACAACATGAACGTAAAGTGGGGGTAGCCGAAATGAGGATGTTGAGATGGATGTGTGGTCATACAAGATTAGATAAGATTAGGAATGACCATATACGTGAACGAGTCGGAGTGGCTCCTATTAGTGAGAAAATGGTAGAGAATCGTTTGAGATGGTTTGGTCATGTTCAGAGAAGACCATTAGATGCGCCAGTAAGAAGAGTAGATCAAATAATCTGGAGTCCGATTAAAAGAGGGAGAGGGAGGCCAAGGCGGACACTTGGCGAACTAATAGAGCAAGATCTATTGGTGAATAATATACCGAAAGGTTTGGTTACTAATAGAGCGGAATGGCGTCGTATGATCCATGTAGCCGACCTCACCTAGTGGGATAAGGCTTTGTTGTTGTTGTTGTTGTTGTTGTTGTAATCTTTGAACTGATACCTGATATCCAATAAAGGTTTTGGATGATTAACAACAACAACAACAACAACAACAACAAAGCCTTGTGTTTCTTTGTGCAAGGTTTATTTGTGTAGTCCCTAAGAAGAGGATTTATTTCTATAGGGCAATTGTTGTTAACTAATAGCCGAAGTGTTGTCTAAACAACTAGAGTAGATGTTTTGCTTTCTATTTTCTTTCTTTACTTTTTGCAAGCGCACACTTAAACTTAAACAGTATCATTCATCGAAACTTCCCTTTTTCTTGAGAGGGCATTAAAGTTGATCTTAGAGTCACCAAGAATCTCATAATGGTGCACAAACATATAATAACCTCATTCACCAGAATGTTGTCATGCATGAGGTGTAGGATCCCAAAGAGCACCAAGAGGGGGAGGGGGGAGGGGGGGTGGAATTGGTGTTTAAAACAAAAATATCGATTTCATGAAAATCATCGCGGAAACTTATATTTGATTCATTAATCCTTTAAATCAAAGCAATTCATATCATAAACATAATATGAGAGGGAGAGAGAATTTCAAACACAATGCATGCAATGGTTGTTGATGAGGTTTGGCCACACCTTGGCTTACGTCCTGCTCCGACTTCTCGATCTCGAGACCGCTGGAGATTCCACTAGAATCTCTTCCTTTGTTCCAATGGGGCAAGGAAGAAAGCCCTTTACACCATCGTCTTTTCTCCGCTTTGAGAGGTAAGGCTCACCTCTCTTCCAATGAAGCAAATCTTTTCTCTCGCTTAAGAGGTAAGATTTGGAACCTCTTTTACACAGGAGCTCTCTCAGTATTTTTCTAAATAAAATGCTTCTCTCTTTTACAATGCTAAGCTCATAAGAGAAGAAAGAAAGAAGAGAAAACTTAAAATGAAAACTTTAAAGAACGATCTTTTTTTAATAATTTGAAGTTTTTCTTCAAAGCTTGGATGAATGTTTTTGCTTTTGGCTTTGACACTCCTTTTATAGGCTCTAGCATGTGAAAAGTTCGTCCATAAATTATTCCACAAATTTCTCCTTCAAAATTGACCGTTACTGTTCATTTGACTAGGGGACCGGTCGACTGCATTAATGGACCGGTCAACTGGTCCATATGACCGTTGTGCTTATTTTCTTCACTGACCGTAGTTGGTCGGTCGACCGGTATCGTCTCGGCATTGATCAGTATAGTTTCGTCATTGAATCTGGGTAGTGCATGCATTGATCGGTCGACCGGTATACTGGGTCGGTCGATTGGAGTTGTCTCGACCGGCTTTCATTCTGTCGACCGACAAGTTGACCGAACTGCATTATTTTGAGCATAATTTTTTGCACAGTTATCCAAATTAGATAATGTTGGATTCTATGAATAGCTAACAAGATTCTCTACAACTTTGATATTTATGATTCATGCAGAATCTAATAATATCATAGTCAATTATTTAATCAAGGTGTAGTGCATAAAGTTGTCTCTTTTTTTTTTAAACTTTTTCAATATTTAACTTTAATCTTTCAAGGTTTGTATCATCAAAATATAATTTAATATGTCATTAAAACTTTGCTCCAACATGAGGAATGAAGATATTTTTCAAATTTTCTTTGCTTTCACACATTAATGTACTGAAAATCAACTCAGATGGAATATAGTTTTACTCAAGAAATCTCCTGGTGTGTATGGTTTTACTTAAAACCTGTTAAGCCATCTCTCTTCTCCTCCTTGTTATCACATCCTCCAGTAGATAACAGTGCACCACTGCCGCAAAATATGTTAGCTAATTGTCTTTTATAAGGTCAACATTCAATGCATCTAAGAAAGACCTCTTATTAAAATGAGGTGAAAGATCTTGCTTCATGTCAAATTCCATTGATATGTTCTGTATCTTCTCATATTATTGTTCTAAAAGTATCTGAAGTTGGTTAATTTTTCTAGTGATTCATTGTGCTTACTTGATTTTAGTTTCATATAATCAGATTTCAGATTTTTCAAGTCTTCTTCTGCCGCAAATATGTTAGCTAATTTCATTTTACAAGGTCAACCATCTAATAAAGGTCTTTTAATAAAACAAGGTAAAAGATCTTGCTTCATGTCAAATTCCCTCCAAATATTCTGCGTTTTCTTGCCATGTTGTTCTAAAAATATCTGAAACTGATAAGTTTTTTTCTAGTAATTCATTGTGTTTTGTTGATTTTAGTTTCATATACTCAGTATTTTCATGTCCTCCGAGAAAGAAAGCAAAAACGATTTCAAGTGAATACATGATAATGATTTATTTGATAGTAACTGAAGTGTTAAATTTGTTTTAGTCCCATATTAGGAAGATAAATGTAGTGTTCCGTCGATGCTATTATTATGAAATGATATTGAGTTTTTGATTCCATGAGGTGGATCTGGTTATCTATTTCAATGTTCTCCAAGTTTATTTATTGTGTTGAATATAAATGGTTGCTTAATCTTACTGCAGTGTAGGAGGCACACTCATGGCTATCATGAAGGTTGAAGCTTCGAAACAGTACTATGCAACTACTAGTCTTGTTGTGGGTTATGCACTATCTTCGAGCTTGCTTGCGGTCATTAACAAGTTTGCCATAACAGCATTCAATTATCCAGGCCTCTTGACCGCATTGCAGTACTTGACCTCTGCTCTTGGCGTTTGGATTTTGGGGAAGTTGGGTTTCCTCTACCATGATCCCTTCACTATTGAAAATGCAAAGAAGTTTCTGCCTGCGGCCTTTGTGTTCTACCTTGCCATCTTCACCAACACCAATCTCCTTCGGCATGCCAATGTTGACACATTCATTGTGTTTCGTTCATTGACCCCTCTGTTGGTTGCTATAGCTGACACGATGTTCAGAAAGCAACCATGCCCCTCTAAGCTTACGTTCTCATCCCTTGTGATAATATTGGGGGGTGCCGTGGGTTATGTTATGACGGATTCAGGATTCACTCTCACAGCATACTCGTGGGCTTTAGCATATTTGGTCACAATCACAACTGAGATGGTCTACATTAAGCACATGGTCACGAATCTGGGGCTTAATACTTGGGGCTTTGTGCTGTATAATAATTTTCTCTCTTTGATAATGGCACCATTCTTCTGGATCCTTACCGGAGAGTATGCAGATGTCTTTATGGCTGTTGGATCTAGTTCAGGCAACTGGTTCAACTTCATCTCATTTTTGGCAGTGACTTTGTCATGTGTTTTTGGATTACTCATAAGCTTCTTTGGGTTTGCCGCACGAAAAGCAATCTCGGCTACAGCATTTACGGTTACGGGTGTCGTCAACAAGTTCCTCACTGTAGCTATTAATGTAATGATATGGGATAAGCACGCAAGCCCAGTTGGTTTGCTTTGCTTGCTTCTGACTCTAGTTGGAGGTATTCTCTATCAGCAATCTGTCACCAGCAGGGGCCCTTTGCCACAGAATGACTCTGTGGTGTCTAAGCAATCAAGTAGTAAGGTGGTGGATAGTGTTGATTCTGAAGATGAGAAGCAAGGGTTGATAGCATCGAGTAAGGATTCTAATGTTTGAACTCAGTTATTTAGAAGCTTATTCTTGTAGCTTGAGAGGTATATTTGTGTTGTATAGGAAGTGTTTATCCTCCTGTTGCGAGTATAGCATTTCGATGTTGCTAATCCATTCAAATTTTTTAGTGCAGCATTTATCTTAATTAGTGAAATCAAATTGCTTTTGCAATCATATATTGCAGCGTTGCTTATTCTGAGATTACAAATCATCCGAGTTGTGTACTTATCAGATGATTCTTCATCTGAGTTTTTTTAAATGAAACTGTTAGATAAGTCTATCATTTCTGCTTTCCTTAAATGGCATGGCAGGAAGTTCATATGAAATACTGTGTTTGCTTTAGTAAGATTGCCATTAATCAATTATTCAATATTCCAATAGAGGGATTACCAATTTTTTTTTCATTGATGCAATAATTACAGTTACTCCTGCTTATAGAACGTGTGCCTCCATCTTCTAGCCTTTATTTCGAGTATATAAACATATATATATATATATATATTACCTACTATTTATTGATTTTTGTTTCATATTCTCATCATAAACTGAAGCTCACTTAGACCTTAGCCTATGATTATCATGAATCCACCCCCAATTTGTGCAAGGCTTTCACATCCTTTAATTAATGGACATATAACCCAGAATTTAAAAGATGTACTCATTGCGATTGCCAACATCAAAATCATTATGTTCACCGGGTCGGGTCGACTCGTGAACCCGATGACCTGAACCGATTTGGGTTTGGTCGGATCAGTGGTTGGGTTGGATCCGACCCAACCATGGGGCGGGTACATGTTCGATTTTTCCAACCCGAGTTGACTTGACCCGATTGATCTGATTTTTTATTTTTTTCTTTTTAATTACACTTAAGACTTATATTTGATTTAAAAATTATAAAAAACTGAAATAAAATATTTTAATTACAGAAATAATATTAAATAGTTAGGAACTTATTTTATGCTTTTAAAATAATATTAAATAATATTTTATATTAAATAAAATATAAAAAATAGTAAGAATTTTTTTTAAAAAAAAATTGGGTGGTCGAATAATCCGACCACCCGAACCGGGTCGGGTCGGGTCACACCCATATTTATGATGGATTGCCATTACTTCAATGCTCTCACGATGGATCTCATATTAATGTCTCGTTACATGCCAGAAGTTCTCCTTTGTTAGTCTTGTTATGTGCAAATTTTACTTATAACATCATAATTTATCAAGATAATCTTGTTCTTTTATTTTCCATAACGAAATATATAATTTGTTACCACTAAAATTTCCTTCTTTTCGTTAGTCATAAGCTGTTTCTAAGAAAAATCAAATGGATGTTTACATTTGTTGCAAAACTAAAAGATAATAGAATGATAACATCTGTTTTAATAACTGGACACGGTCGTAGTTGAATCAATCGATTTTATTAAAATAATATTAGTTATACTAATTTTAAATATATAAAAATAATAAATATTATAATAAAATAATGAATAGAAAAAAATTAATCGTAACTTATAATTCATAGTAAAATATAATAAACAAATATTAGTTAAATTTGAATAATAATAAAAGCTTTAAGTTATTACTATTGTCTATACTATATTAATTCTCCAATACCATTTTGTAGTGATAATAAATTAATTTATTTTGTCATATATCAGGCTTACTTCTTTTTATTTCTTTCTTTACTTTCAGTTTAATATCTTCCTTTTTCTATTTCCATTAATTCCTCTCTCCCTATTACTTTTCCATATATATTTCCTTTTTGGCTTTCACATATTCTTAATTTAATTACTTTCCCACATTTTTACTTTCCTTTTTAACTTTTTATTTTCTATTTTCCTTTATTTTCTGTTTTCTCACTTTTAAAATTGAATTGGCTTTTATCGATTGGACCGATTTGATCGGTACTATGCCATTTTTGATTTTGTATATGACTCAAACTGGACCAGCCTCGGATTTGCGGTTGAACTGGTCAATCCGGTCCAATTTTGCTAATGTTTCTTTTTGTTTTATCAAAATTGGAGTAACATTGGGAGATCATTATGCTCTTACTCATTTTTCATTACCTCAAGCATAATTATTCATTGTTAAAATCAGTTATGCACCAAATATGATCATATAAATTTTGAAAGTCAACTTCAAATCCAAAATTAGTTAAACTTGTTTCGCATAATATTATTTCATATTTGACGAGGATAATAAGGAATGATCCAACATAAGCTTTCTTTCGAGGGATGTTAATTAAATAACTATGCATAACCTTTGTCATGTAGCAAATTAAAATATGTAACGCAATATTACATTTACATTTGAACCTTATTTCTAAGATGATATAATCATGCACTAGGCCAGTACCTTAGAACTTTTTTAAGCATGCATTTTCATAAGTTTAACATACACTAGCACACAGCTAAAGGGATAATATTTCTCGATACAAAAGTAATCCTATAATTAGCACATAGTTAACATTTACGTATCATTGAATTTCATAATTACAGCATTCCTAATAAATGTAAATCATGCACATCTTTTAATTTCACTAGAGAAATACAATTTCAAAATTTAACATATATCCATAAGGCAAAATCACAAGTTTTTTAATTTCGCAAAGAAATGAAATTATCATCTAATTTTGGCACATGATTCATAAAATTAAGAAGTATGATTTGTAGCTTGATTTCATTAAGAATTTGTAGATCTAACTTTAAAAGCAAGTTAAAAACGAGAGTTTCATAAATTACAATCAAGATAACAAATAAAATAATTTATCAAAAACTATAAACATATAATTAAATTATTTAAATTTACCATGCAAGCTTTTTATGTCACAAGGAAATTAATATCGATAGCACAAGGTTAACAGAACATACTCCTTTTCACATAGTAAATATTTTTCATGATAACTATGCATGAAATTGATTTTATCTCACATAGCCTTTTATGCATATTTGATTTAAGAAAGAAATTTAATAACATCAAGAATTTTGGAATTATAATTGCATTTAACATTAAAATAACATAAGAAAAATATCTTACTTTTTTTGAAGATCATAAATAATATAGATTATTGTACACACAAACTCATTAATTTGCATGTTGCAAACTTATGGAAAATCTTTTGCAATTAAAATTTGTAGTATACATATATCAAAGATAAAAAGCACAATATGAAATTGGAAAGAGTTAGAATCACAATGAAAGGCTTAAATTAACTTCTTTGTTTGAATTGTTTTTGAATAATTTCAATTGTCAAGAGAGTAACTAGTCAAAATGTCACATGATAATTCAAGAATGTAAGAGATTAAACAAACAAAATTGTCAATGTCATGACTAACAAATGGATAATATGTAGACTCCCCTATGTCCACACATTATATACCCAATGAATTAAAGTTGTTTCATCATGATGTAAACAAGAGATATATGAGCATCCAATAACTTTGAACAAATACATTAACGAAGCATTGTCAAAATTTGTATTTCTTTTCTTTTTGTCAAATAAAATGACCTTTCACACATTTACATTGAGAAGAATAGCAATTTTAACACGACAATATATATTGAATGTTAAATAATTAATTAATAAATCCACAAATCAATATAGTGACATTTAGAATATATTTTGACCATTTTTGTGAACAAGAAAATACAACAAAGTGGAATATTTGGTTGCTATTCCAACTAAATGTTTCTTTTTTTTTTTCAAATATGAAAGTTGATTGAAAATGATCATGTCTATTTTGATTATTTAGTTCATTTTCGATAACATTGTAAATATTCTCTAAAAACATATAATATAGAACTATATGTAAATTGATTATATACATATACATATACATATATATATACATATACACACACACACACACATATATATATATATATTTCATAGTGATGGTATAAAATATTTGGTTCATTGAATGGGATACTCTAACTGCGAGTGTGGAATTATATGACACATGTTAAGAACTCAAGTATCAAACAATGTACACTGATATTAATTGTTGAGAAAAGTGAAAGAATCATAAGAAATACACATAGAAAAAGACATACAAATTTACGTAATTTGAAGAATTTTACTCTCTTTCATATGTCAAAACCACAAACAACACATCCCTCTTCTCTCTCGATATATGGTGCATAACCGTTATTAGATATGATACTTGAGTAATAATAAGAGATAACCGATTATAAACCTATCCAAATATCATCATAATTGCATATTGACAACATATGCTACTTATAATATTCCTGCAATCCCTCATTTATGGTTACAAGAAGATTATAATTTCTCATAATATTTTTAACCATAACTATCAACTAATTAGACCACAAATCATATTCTATTCACTTATTTTTGAGAATTACTTACATGAGATGATTAACTTGCACTGGTTTTGTTCACAAACTCTAGACTCCTCCTTTAAACCAACTATGAAGGCAAATCAAAATTGGGAAGAACAAATTTTCTTTGACTACTACTTTGATTAACATGTTAGTTGGATTCTCTAAACCTCAAATTTTTACATCTTTACGAAGATTTTTAATCAACTTATGCTTCAATTTTATGCTTCAATTTTAAACCCATGTATATATGATATAAAGTCGCATGGGAAGGCATAACTTCGAGTAAACTACACAACTTGACTTGAGTTCAGTAGTACCTGGCACGTGTTTTAAGGAGTTCAATTTGAGCTAGTATGAATCCAGACCAAGTTTGAAAAATTTGGTCCAAGGGCCAAATAATGCGGCCTGAGTTCTGTTAACATGTGGCGACAATTATCATTTCTAAAGAATTCAACATGGATTTCGATTATTCCGCTTGAGTTCTATCAATGACGAATAAACAAGATGAAAGATGAATTCACTCAACCCAAATTTTGTCGAAAGATGGGATTAAAATTTTATTTGACAAACATGGTTTAAATTTGAACCCACTCATGAGTCTAGTGACATAATATGAATCAAATTGGGAATCAAAACCCACTCATGAGTCTAGTGACATAATATGAATCAAATTGTGAATCAAAGGCCCACGATTAGTATTTCTCCTAACTCGACTTAGGATTCGACAATAGAAAAATTATTTTTAGTTAATTATGATAATTATTATACTAATTATTCTTGATCATCTTATTATAATTGATTAGATGATTGATTTATCATTATGATTAATAATTAATTTGATTGATTAACTACAAAATACTTACCATTGGTTCAATAAATTGATTATTTATAATTGAGAATTGAAATGTGGTAATCGATGATAAATTGATTATTGATAATGAGTGTTTTATTAATTTAATTAATTATTGTGACATTTGATCAATATGATATGGTGATTTATATGCATCATGATTATACACTAAATTAAAAGGGTACACAAATAAGTAAATCACAAAATTAGACATTAGAGGTAAATAAGATAAAAGTTAAAAAATGGTGGATAATCACGATTGGATATTACAGCTTTTATGGCTGATGAAAATTGATGTGGCATGGTGAGAATTGATGAGAACTCTCAAAATAATATTTCTGATGAAAATTGCGGCTTTTATGATTGAAGGATAACTTCAAACAATTAAAGAATAAATTTTAAGAAAATTTCATAGCTGAAGCAATTTTTATGGATGCAATAAAATTTAAAATAATAAATTAGACTATCCTTCATGGCTAAAGTTAAAATTAAATAAAACTAACTTTTATGTTTGACGTTAAAAGTGAAAAATAATTAAAATAGACTAATTGATTGAGTTATAAGCAAAAGGTAATCCACTAATTGATTGGAGCCTTTATGATTGAAGTAGAAAATAAAAAAAATAATTGATCACAACCTTTATGATGAAGAACACATTGTAATAGTTAATTGATATCAACCCTTATGATTGATGGATAAAAGTTAATTGAATTAATAATTCTAGTCAACATATCTTTATGACCGATGAATAATGTTTAATTGATAATTTTTAAATGCGATTAAATTAATCTTTGACCAATTATTAGTTAAAATTTAATATTGATTGCTCATCATTAAATCAATGATATGAATAATAATTATAATTGATCATTAATTATTTGTCGTTAATTGATAATAATTTTGTTTATAAGCAATAGTAAATTATCTATTGATAATTATAATATTATGTAACCAAATATTAATATTATAAATATTGACATGATATTATATGTAATCAAATGATAGTGCATATGTTAAAGAGAGATGCATAATTCATATGTTATTGTTGGATGACCCTATTTACTAAAGGTTGTGCTCATTAAAATTTTCTCCCATACTTGAATTCATTCATGATAGGTAAATGTGAAGACAATTAATTAGTGGCATTTTTTACCATAGGAACTGTTGGTGTATAAATGTGAGCCTATACTCCATAATTATTGAATATTGTAAATTTGCTTTTGTTAAGATCAAATTTATTATATTTAAGTTTTTTTTGCTTATGTTAATTAGCATCTTGATTGATCAAAGTTAAGAAAAAAATTAAGTCATAAATTGAATAATGTCACTAAAATAACCTCCGTGAATCTTTTGAGCAATTATTGAAAAAAAGAAAGAAAATTTTGAGAAATTCAAAACAACTATCCATGAACTTGCATCATAAAATTATAGCAAATTAATGATGCATGATCATTTGGGTTTCAATGATTGGAATACCGAAAATGATCATGCATCATTTGGATATCATATGCCTTCTGTCACTTGTATTCTTTGCTGAACAAAAGTGGTTCCGATGAAGACCAGAGCAGTGATGACGAGTTACTAGCTAACACACTTACAGATCAAGAGAGCATGACTTTCATACCGCTTCCTCTGGTTCGGTGGCAGCAGCAGTGGTCAACGTCTGCTCCATCGAACTCCGATAGAGGGGACAGGTGGTATGAGACTTGAGCGAGACGTCGATGCATGCAATGTGGAAACTGTGGCCGCATCTCGGGAGCTTCCAAGAAACGATGAGTGAAGGAGATGTTGACATAAATATTTTATCCATCTTCAAGTACACATGCTGACTTTTTGGAAACACAAAGTTGTGTTGTGTTGAGAATTATGTCTTTGCAACTTGTACTGAGGCGACACCGTGTCTCGAGTAAGACTATTTATTTTAATATGCTATAGAATTTAAAATTAATTATTGTTATGTGATTTCATTATTTGACAATTATGAATTTAGGAAATTTGAAGAATTACAACGAGAAACCAATCCTTTAGTTTTAGACGATGAATTATTGGAACTACAGGACAAATATTTTGCCGATTGGTTGAGATGTGAAGTGAGAATTCTTTCCAATTGTTCGTAATTATTACTATTTTATAAAGTTTAGTTAATTTTCTTGTAGGTTATTAATGACTCAATCACATATTTAAAAATTCGAGATTTAGGTCATGAACCGAAGAAACAAGTTTTTAGACAATGTTCAACTGTTGGTAGTGACATATGTGTTCTAGGAAGTATGTACGGGGACAATGAGTTCAATTACTACAACGTTACAGAAGATATCATAGAGTTATCTTATTTGGAAAAATCGAACAAAGTCGTGGTGCTAAAATTCCATTGGTTCGATCCATAGAAAGGAGTTTGGATTGATCAAAAGTTTAAATTGGTGGATATTAACCCTCGATCGAGACTTGTCATACGATCCATTCGTATTGGCAGAACAAACGCAACCAATGTACTATACTAAGCATCCATCGACAAGAACCATGGATGAATGGTGAGCGTCATGTAAAGTGAGAAGTAGACTATTCTTAGCAGAAACAATGGTAGATGATCATGAAACATCATCCATATATAATGATGTTCCCAGAGATGATTTCTATCAAGAAGATAGAGTGAATGAGACAATTGATGTAGCCGAAGAAGTTGAGAATATTCAATTAGTCGATGACACTGAGCCAATGGAAGAATTCAATTCAAATGACCATTTAGAAGTGAACGTTGACAATTTCATTGACGTTGACTCGAAGCAAGATTATAGCGATGACAATGAAGACGATGAAAATGAATGAAAATACGAAACAAGCGAATGAATAATGTAGTTCTTTTAATAATTTATAAAATTATGTGTTTCTAACTTTATAAATTAAATATAAGAACACAAGTTTATTAATTTTTTAGTTATGATTACTAGAGGTCGATCTTCTGAGTCATCTCGCTCTTCTAGCCGTTCACTCCATATAAGTGAGCCATCACGACTATCAGGTGATATATTTATTATCAATTGCATATTTATAATTGTTGATAATGGTTACATTATTTTTTTAATAATGTTAGATACTTCGCCGTAGACGGAGCACATAGCCGGATTGTCACATAGTAGGTGATCTATTTGTGGGTCGACTTTCGTGCAGGACGACGATCGACGTATCACTCCAGGATATTTCTTGTGGATTTAATATATCTTATACATGCAATTGTTCTAATTATTTTGTTATGGTGACAGTTGCTCCACCGTCGATGGGGCACCGACCGTCTCGGTCGCACGACGATGATCGGCATGTCACACCAAGTTATTTTTGTATATTTAATAAATTTAAATACATGCAATTACTTTAAGTATTTTTTATGATGATAGTTTCTACGCCACCGCCGAGATTGCTGGACGCTTCACCACATTCTAGCGTTGGTGAACGGCATCGTACGTTAGGTGATATATTTATTATTATTAAAATTATAATTTTCATTTAATTAGATTAATAATTTTTTAATAGTGTTAGTTGCTGCACTAACACAACCACTCAGCTTGTCACATTCTAACGAGCGGACTACCACAGATCAGACAGTGATGGACATCATTCAAGGTGAGAACTTTACTGTACAAATATCAATTATCATTAGTTTAAATTGGTATTGAACTAATCATTTATTTTGTACCAGGGTCTGTCGATGATGTCGGACCTTCTCAACCTACCCCAATTGTAGCGGGTGATGATTTCTCTTCGACTGATGAAGAAGGATCACATGATAACAGGATGATCACCATAAAAAACATTGCTTGATTGTAAGTTAAATAAGTTCTAAAAATTTTATTATTATTTTGCTTATCATTGAAAATTAATTCTTCTTTGTAAATTGTAGGACCACTTTCATACCCGCTAGTACCATGTAGTATGTCAGTAATCTTGTTCTTTCTCACTTTCCGGATGGGGGTAAGATCGTGGAAAGATGTCCTAGTTCTGTGTAGGATGACATCTTTCGGGCGTTTACGGTATGATCTTTATTTTGTGTTACATAATTTTTTTATATTATTTTTAAATTACTAACTTTTATAACATTGTGTAGGAGGAAAATTAGTTTCATCTGGATCTTAGTTCGGGGTCGATCCAGAGAGCTTTTGAGGAGGTGGCTACGAAACACCTCTGAAATCGATTGTATAAGTTTCGCAAGGTCATCACGTCCGTAGGCCTCAGTTTGGAGCAGGACATACAAAGATGTCCAAGGCATATTAGGTGCCCAATTTGAGAGTCGTTATGTAGGAAGTGGTAAGTAAGTTTACATTTGAATTATTTTTATTAAATTTATAATTTTTCAAATTTTAAATATTTGATGTTCATACAAGATGGATGAACAAAGACAAAGAAAGTAAAAAAAAGGCAAGAGTTAATCGATTTTCGAAGCCCGAGGCCCACATCCACATAAGCGGATCAATGCAATTTGACGAGCATCTACGACGCATGGTAATTTAGATACAAAATCAAATAATCAAACTTTTATCGTATACTTATTTTTATAAAATTTAAAACTTTATTCCAGGAGGAGAAATAAGGTAGTCTTGTGGACTTTCGCGTGGTCTATGTGGCTACGCATAAGAGTCGAAAGATCAATAAGTTGGTCACACCCACTGCTTGTAGGCTTCTGGTAAGTTACATCACATGTTCACTTGGTTGATGCATATGATGAAAAGATGGTTGAGAAGTATGGATATAATCCGAATACCCAGCCACCAAGTAATGTATTTTGAAAATGATTCATGTTGTTAATTTATATAACACCTTTTATGTTTATGTGTTTTTTGATGTTATATAATTTATATAATCTATAATGTTTATATGATTGTATAATTTTTCTATTTCATAGAGGACGCTGTTGTTTGGGAGGAGGTGTCCGACACGACACGAGAAGAATACCTACGTGGCCTAGGCACAACTCCTCAGGTACCTAGGAGGAGTGAAGGATATGCAGACGGTCCATCTGCTCCGAGCTCATCCGCTGCACCTGAAGTGATGCAGCTATCGCAATAGATATCACAGGAGATATCACTATCACAACATTGTATAATTGTATGGTGTGGAAAGGGAAGAAAATATGACTTTAATGGGTCAAAATTGTCTGCAATTAGTGCCTCTTTAGTGTCCCAATGGCGACGCATGCATTGTCGACCCTATTTTAAATATATCATCATTAGCGTCACCTTAGCATCATTGTAAAGACCCCATTAAGAACTCACACGGTGCCATAATAGCATCGAACTAGCGCCGTCCTAGGATAACCATAGCGTCACATGAGCGTCGGAATAGTGTCACACTTTTCTGCGCCACTTTAGTGACGCAACTCAACTGCTCGCAACGACACTTTTTGCGACATCTTAACGTCAGGTTCTCTAAGCCATCGTTTATCATCATTTTGTGCTTTAGACTGAACAAGATTGCCACCGACGTGAACCACGTACGCTGCCAAGGTCCTCCCTAGCTATTTGCCACCAACCTCTTCCCTCTTCGTTGTCGATGATCTCATCAAACAACAAATTCGGACCTCGCCGCCACTCCCGCCAGCCCGCCCATCTCATGATAGTTTTCCATCATTCCCTAGGCTTGGACCTCTACATCGCCGACATCCTCTCTCTACGACCTCCTCCATCTATGACGCTGACCTCCTCACTTTGTCCCACTGCCAATCATCGTTTTGTACCCAAGATGTGAATGGGCTCTCCACCAATGTAAATCGCGTAAGCCACCAAGGTCCCTCCCTCTTCGTTGCCATCGACCTCCTCGGACAACGGATCTGAACCTCGCCACCATCGATCTCCTGATGCTATTTTTTTTTTGTGATTACACGAATGGGGGGAGGGGAACACACATCATTTTTTTTTGTTTTCATTGAACCTCTTGACGTGAACCCCTCATATTCCCAAACCGTGTGACGTGAATCGCATGCCATCCATCGCGCATCGGATCATGGGTGCGATAGGAAGGAGCGTCCATCCCATTAAAATTACGTACATTGGCATTATATTATA
Organism: Pontederia crassipes; assembly: GCA_030549335.1. NCBI lineage: Eukaryota > Viridiplantae > Streptophyta > Magnoliopsida > Commelinales > Pontederiaceae > Pontederia > Pontederia crassipes. The sequence continues at coordinate 35,557,294 of CM060197.1, read as the reverse complement.
TGTAATCGAGTGATAGTGCACATGTTAAAGATAGATGCATAATTCATATGTTATTGTTTGGTGAGCCTCCTATCTACTAAACGTTATGTTCATCGAAATTTTCTCGTATAATTGGATTCATGTAGGATAGGTAAATGTGAAGACAATTGATAACTTATTTGACAGATTGATAAAAAAATGAATAATGTATAGATGTGAGTCTACAATGCACAAGTTATTGGATATCCTATAATTTTCTTTTGCTAAGATCAAATTTCTTAAATTTAAGTTTTCCACTTGTGCTAATTAGTACGTTGACCGATCATTTTTTTTAAAAATTAAATAGTGCCTCTGAAATAACCTCATATACATATCATCATAGATGTGGTGGAAATTAATTATTGAAAAAAAAGAAAGAAAACTTGGCGGAATACAAAATAACTGTACATGAAATTGCATTCCTTTGGGTTTCAATGATTGGAATACCGAAAATAATCATGCATCATTTGGATATCATCTGCCTCCTGGCACTTATATTCTTTGCTGAACAAAAGCGGTTCAGATGAGGACCAGAGGCAGTGATGAGTTACTAGCTAACACACTTGTTACAGAGCAGGAGAGCATGACTTCATACCGCTTCCTCTGGCTCGGTGGCGGCGGCAGTGGTCGACGTCTGCTCCATCGAACTCCGGCAGATGGGGCAGGTGGTATGAGACCGGAGCCAGACGTCGACGCATGCAACGTGGAACCTGTGGCCGCATCTCGGGAGCTGCCGCCCCTCCTCTGCGTCCCTGAACTCCGCCAGGCACACGGCGCACTCAAACGTCTCCTCGCCGGCGGCCGAGTACACGAAGACGGACAGCGGCGAGAGAACGTCGGGATGCAGTTTCATGATCATGACGGTCGACGAGGACTCCGAGTCACTGCTCCCATCCGTGTCGTCGCCGTTGTTGACATTGTCGTCCTCCTTGGACATGATCCTCCGTATGTAGAAGAACAGGAAGGACACCAGCAGGACGTTGAGCCCGACCAGGACGGGGTACCAGATCCGGCCATTGCCGTGGCTGGTCCAGTGCCTGGGGTTCGCCTCCGGAGCAGAAGAATCGTTCGGGCTTGCGGTCTGGTTCATGCTCTACGTCAGCTCTCTCCGCGTTGTCCCTTTGGCTCCTTCGACCTGATTAATGATCTGATATGGCTCGTCTCTGGTAGCTCTCCTTCAGGAATCCTGCTAATTAATGGTGCAGATCATTAACAATTAGTTTCAATCATATCATTGTTTACTGGGATATTTAGAGCCATTATTGAGCATATTTTTTTGGATAGCCATCAAAAGTATTCCAGGTGATCCATTTTTTTTTGGCATGATCACCTCAAAAGTCTTTTTTTATCTGAAGGAATGAGAATTTTTTTTTATTGCACCCTACAAAACTGTCACATCAAACTGATATACAAAGGTTGTATCTGTCACTGGATTCCTGAGTTTACTTTTTGTTCCATTTTTTTTATTCTTGATCATTAGGGTTTCAGATCATCACAACGAGAACATATTTTATTCCTCCCACGTCTCTAATTAAAAAAAAGACGGTAGGTGTTTAGAGATCTCATCACTTGATTGCTGACGCTAATGGCGTATGTGCATGGGTTGGCACAAGGGGACGTACTTAGGCGAAGCATGGACGCTCACATGGCTTCCAGCTCAGCTTGCCAACCGTATTTATTTGTCTGCGTGGCGGTGACGTGGCACGGGTAGCCCAATGGGTAGTTGATACGTAGGCATGGGTGCATTGGTTGTTCGACAAATGGGGGTGTTGAGGTTTAGGTTAGGCAACCAATTAATAAACTATAATATCCAATAAGGATGTGAGCTCACTGACTAATCATCTCTCGTTAATTACTTTTGAATTCTCCTAAATGATACCTATGTACTTTTTTTTTCTATTTTATTTATATAATATCAATAGCCTCCTTTTATAATAGAAATTTGATGAACATGATTCTGATATTATGATATGAGTTACACTGGCTAGAAAATTGGAATGGATTATACTGTCTAGAAGTATATACCATAGCAACTCGATAATATATACTCAACACACGAAAGTATATAAACGAATCTACATACCGGAAAAGCAGAGGATGTCGACGACCCTTCTTTCTCGCGGCGTTTTGTCTTCTCCCTCCCGTGCTTCGACAACCCTTGCGCGATGGATCTTAACAATGGACGACGACGACAAACGTGAACAGACAAGGATGTTTGGGCGAAGACGGCGGCCAGGGAACGATGAAGGAGGCGAACGACGAAGGAGATCGAACGACGAAGGAAGTTTCACGCGAACGGCGACAAAGGGGGAAATAAGGAAATAATTTAACAGTGAGTGTGCCAACTTACGATAAGTAAGAGGGTTTAATATGTGGTGCCACGTCAGACGGTTATTTGCGTGGAGGAGAGAGGAGATGGCCACGTGGACACCACGTCTGTTAAGATTTCTACACGAGAAAAATTATGCACTGTGAGAAAACTCGAGAAATTTAAGGCGACGCATAATTGTATTAGATGGAAGAAACAGAAGAGGATTACAAGATCAGATCATTTTCTCTTTAGACCCCCTAAGGAGTTTATATATAGGCACTCTCTTTAACGAACGATAGGAATTAGAGACCAACTGGAATTCTATATTAATCCCAAAAATAGGACATCTACCTTATGATAAGGAAATAAATCAATTCCTTAACAATCTTATGATAAGGAAATATACAGAGTATGTTAGACAGATTTCTTTTTATTTCAGAGTTTGAGTCTAGATGAGTTTCCGGTTAGAGTAGGTTTCAAGGCATTATTAACAATCTCCATCTTGAATTGAATCCTCCAATCAGATATCTAACACTCTTTGTCGCCGCCAGTCTCTGTTCTGATTCTACACGTGCGATAGCATCCTTATAGCTTGATCTGGTGATTCCACCTCTTCAACTACTTGGAATGCATATGCAATGTCCTCAAAGCCATAACGCTTAGGAGGACCTATCTATTTGCATGCACGTCCAACAGCTAGACTTGTCATTGCTTCTTCTGCTTGCTCCTCACACTCTGGTTGTTTAGCCTGATGAGATTCTTCTGTCCCATTCTGAATTGGAGTTAATCCAAACTCCACCTGTTTATTGACACTCTTATTTGCTGAATCAACAACATCTGGTTTCTGTTTGAGTGTAAACATCTCATCAAAGGATATATTTCTAATGTGAATAACATTCTATTATGAAGGAGATAAGTTTCTAAAGCCTTTTATACCTGCACCATATCCAACAAAGACTCATTCTTTGGCCCTTGATTTCAGCTTTTCTTCGCTGACATGATAATATACTGGACAACCAAAGACTTTCATATTAGGATAATCAGTAGAGTTTCCTGACCATACCTCAATGGGAGTGTTCAGATCGATGCGGTTGTAGGACTCCGATTGACAAGGTAGCATGCTGTGCTAACAGCCTCAGCCCAGAATGATTTATTCAGACCAGAATTAGAGAGCATACACCATGCCCTCTCCAGAAGAGTTCTGTTCATGCGTTCTGTTACACCATTCTGCTGTGGTGTATCTCTGACGGTGCGATGTCTGTCAATGCCTTCATTCTTGCAGAATCGATCAAATTCAGACGAACAAAACTCCAAGCCGTTATCGATACGAAGACATTTCACCTTTCTCGATATCTGATTCTCCATCAGAGTCTTCCATTGTTTGAAAGCTTCGAATGCCTCACTCTTGTGCTTCATCATGAATACCCATGCCATCCTTGAGTAATCATCTACCACAGATAGGAAGTATCTAGAACCTCCTAGAGATGGAACACGAGAGGGACCCCAACAGTCAACGTGGATGTAATCGAGTGTTGTCTTCGTCTTGTGCATGACTTTGCTGAATTGATGTCATTTTTGCTTGCCAAAAACACAGTGCTTGCAGAATTCGATTTCAGATATCTTCTGAGCATTCAGAAGATGGGACTTGCTAAGGATGTCCATCCCTTTCTGACTCATATGTCCAAGTCGCATGTGCCACAACTTAGATGCTTCTGATTCTGATTTGGACGAACTACCTACTGCAGCCATGCCAAAAATTACTGTGCCTTGTAGTATGTACAATGACTTTTTCCTAATTCCTCTCATGACTTCAACATCACTCTTGGTGATCGTGAGAACATCTTCTGCGACATCCATCCGACATCCTTTGGAGTTCAGAACTCCTAACGATATCAGATTTTTCTTCAGTTGCGGAACATGATGAACCTCTGTCAATGTCCTCACCCGATTGTCATAAGTTCTGGTCTGAATTGAGCCGATTCCAACTATTTTATAGGCTGCATCACTGCCATGATGACGTTTCCGCCATCAATATTCTGATAAGTTGAGAACCATTCTTTGTGCGGAGTCATATGATAGGAACATCCTGAATCGATAATCGAGAATCTAATTCTCTTCCGAACATCTCTGATCAGACACCATAAGAGCCAAATCATCATCAGATTCGCTATTCTGATGAGCTACTGCAGCAACCGTGTCTTTCTTCTTTTTCTTGGGGCAATCATTCTTCCAGTGACCTGGTTCTTTGCAGTAGTTACAGATGTTCTTCGGATTGATATTTTACTTCTTCGACTTACCCTTTTTAGGGTTTGTTCTTTCTGCGGTTGTTACCAACCCTACGGCTTGAGTCTCCGCAGCCTTGCCAGACGTCCTATGACAAAGTTTACGAGTATATAGACTCGATCTTACTTCTTCCAGAGTAATTGTGTCTCTTCCGATGATAACAGATGGTACAAAATTTTCTTACGACAAAGGAAGAGACACCAATAGAAGTAGGACAGCATCTTTATCTTCAATCTTCACATCTATATTTCGTAATTCCATCAATAGAGTATTCATCTGATCAAGATGATCTTTCAGAGGAGTACCTTCTTGCATGCGGAGGGCGATCAGACGTTGCTTCAACAACAACTTGTTGGTCAGAGACTTGGTCATGTAGAGACTCTCAAGTTTCAACCACAGACCGGCCGTCGTCTCTTAGCGACTTCGATAATCACCTCGTCCGTCAGACACAACAGGATCATAGAGCGTCTTCTCTTCCTGTGCCACCAAACTTGCGAGGTCGGACTCCTTTTCTTTGCCCTTCGAGTCTTCCTCCTTCGGCACGTTCGAGAGCGACGCCCATGCCCCATACTATTTCAGAAGTGCCCGCATCTTGATTTGCCAGAGACTGAAACTATTTCGTCCTATAAATTTCTCGATGTTGATGTTGTGCGATGCCATCTCTATGCCTAACGGAGGATCGATGATGAAGCCTCGCTCTGATACCAATTTATTAGGATTTCTGCACGAGAGAAATTATGCACCACGAGAAAATTCAAGAAATTTAAGACGACACATAATTGTATTAGATGGAAGAAACATAAGAGGATTACAAGATCAGATCATTTTCTCTTTGGACTCCCTAGGAGTTTATATATAGGCACTCCCTTTAACGGATGATAGGTTAGAGACCAACTGAAACTCTATATTAATCCCAAAAGTAGGACACCTACCTTGTGATAAGGAAATAAATCAATTCCTTAACAATCTTATGATAAGAAAATATACAGAATATGTTAGACAAATTTCTTTTTATTTAAGAGTTTGTGTCCAGATGAGTTTCCGATTGGAGTAGGATTCAAGGCATTATTAATAACGTCAACGAGAAATCGTCTGTCCCAAGTAAAAAGGGCATCGGATGAAATGAATTAAAAGATGAAGGACATTGGTATTACAAAGTGAAGTTGAAGGGTATCGCTGAGCAAACCTCAAAGTTGGAGGGTATTTGATGTAATTTTATGTGATGCTACGTCGGAGCATGCCACGTCGGATGACTATTTGCGTGAAGGAGAGAGGAGATGGCCACGTCAACGGGAAACCGGGAGAGCGCCTGTCCCAGATAAAAAAGGACATCGGGTGAAATGAATTAAAAGATGAAAAGCATTGGTGTGAAAAAGTAAAGTTGGAAGATATCATTGAGTAAACCTTAAAGTTAGGGGCATTTGGTGTAATTTTTTTGAGAAAATGCCTTATCAAATAGGTCGTCCCGGTCTGTCCCTCCCTGGCAAATGAATTATAAATGTGTGCTAGCGCTATCACCTTCTTGCCATGTGATTTACTATTAGTTAGCTACCTCTTTCTTGCAAAGGTGGACGAAACCAAAGAAAACACGCTTCTAATTAGTTTTGGGTCATTGATTCACATTTATAGCATGTATGAATTCCTGAAACTTAAATAAAATTGTATGCAAGACTGATATGGGGGAAACAAACGTATTAATATCAATTGGGGCATTTAGGAATTTCAAGTTGCAATCCAACGTATCTGTATTTATCTTTTCGTCATTTTCTACCAGAAAAGAGAAAATAAACATCGAGTCTCATGAATAATAGGATGTCGTCCTATTTCCGTTTATTAACTAAAGACCCTTTTTTTTGTATGATGTGAAATGAAAAGATGATAAGATGATACTGCATATATACCTTAGTCTCCCATTTATCATGACACACCCATTAAGTCCTTTTTTTTTCTGGCATGATATATAGAGGGACCATTATCACTGCTGATTGTGATTTCTCTACTGCTTTGATTATGCTCATTAATTGTTTTTATATTGGATTATAGAATGGCACAATAATGTCCTTATTATGGTCATAATATTTTTGGATTTTTAAGACCACTGCCAGTTGTGGCCATAATAATGTTTAATTAAATTGGATAAATTCCTTTGATTATGTCGTTGTTCCGAATTATAAAATGATTTATTGACATAATGGAAAGTAAGCTGCAATAAGATGACTTATTTTCTCATTATGACTTATTTTTTCTACCTTTTCGTTGTAGTACTTTTCTGTTTTATTTTTGAAACCAATCTAGCAGAAGTTTTGAACAAATTTTATTAATTCCTTGTAGACAAGTAGGCACTTATTTTATTATTTCAGTATTAAAATTTGTGTAAATGTTTTCATAGGAGCATGAAAGAAACCACGATGCATAATTTTTCTTTTTTGGTGAGAACCACGATGCATAATTCGCTTTTGGAAGATCAAGATAGTGCACATATTGGAGGCCAATGTAAAATGTTTATGTTACAACTAGTAGTGTTTATATTATTATTTCAATCTGAAAATTTATTAATTTGAAATGTAAATGCTTTTACAACAACAAGAAAAAAGTTCAAGATGTGGATAAAAATACTCTTCCAAAATATTTGACAATGAGGATGAAGCACACAACTATTACAATATGTATGCACCATGTGTTGGATTTTCAGTACGAAAAGATTATACTCACAGATGCAAGCAACAGGGAAAAATTATGAGTAGAAAACTTATTTGTTCAAAAGATGGTCATGAGCATGGGAAAGGTAGCAAAATAAAAAAAATAGTGAGATATGATTGTCTTGCCAATATTTATATGTTAATGAAAATAAACATAGAAAATGGGAAATTAAAATGCTTTATGAAGAGCACACCTATCCTTTAGCTACTCCATCAAAGGTACGCAAAATCCAATCTTGCAAAGAGTTCTCCATGATTTCTTGTAATGTTATAAAGAAACTACATTATGCTGGCTAGGACCATTAGTGATAGCTAGAACTATAAATATGAATGGTGAATCACATGTTATTACTCAAGATTGTATTGTCTATTTGAGAGGACAAAGACAAAATAATGTTGGCCAAGAATGTATGAGTGTGATTTCTTACTTCAAAGAAATAAATAGAGGATAAAAATTTCTTATATAGGTGAGAGTTGGAAGCAAATGCAACTTCAAGAAGTTTCTTTTGAACAGATAATAGAGCAAGGGATACTTACATGACTTTTGGAGATGTTTGTGTATTTGATACAACATATAGGATGAACAAGTTTCACATGCCCTTTGCACCTTTCATGGGTGTGAATCACCAGAGACACTCATGTTTATTTGGGTATGCATTGCTCTCAGATGAGGCCGGAGAAATATTTATTTGATTGTTTGAATCTTGGTTGGAATGCATGCATGAAAAATACCTTATGTGCATTATTAATGATCAGCACATTGCTATGAGCAATTCTATTCATAAAATTTTTTCAAACATAAGACATATATTTTGCATATGACATATTCATCGCAATGCAATATGCAACCTTCAAGACTTATATGCACATTTTGGTTTTAAAGCTAAATTTGAGAATTGAATTTACGCATCAACAAGTAAAGAGGAGTTTGAATCCACATGGATTTGTTTAAAGGACGAATATAATGTTTCATATGGTCATTGGCTAATGAGAGACATCTGGGATACCGGTGTATATATTATGAAAATCTTTTTACTACATATATGCATACCACGTAAAAGAACTAAAAGCATTAGTGGTTTGTTAGATGATTTTTGTGAATGCAATAACATCATTATATGGTTTCGTGTGTCAATATGATTTGGCAGTTCAAAATCACTGTGAGGTCGAGGAAAGAGAAGATTTTAAGTGTTTAAACTCCAAAGCTGCTTAAGAACACCCACTAGATGTTAATGCTGAAAATATATAGGTTCAAAATAATGTTTGCATATTTGAGGAAGAGTCTAAACAAATCAGCTCATTCTTTGCACAAAAAATTCAAAGGATGCATACAATGTACTTAGTTTAATTGTTTAAAAGTGAAGATAAAAGTAAGAATATTATGGAATATAACAATAAAGAAGGAGTTTGGGTGAGTTGTTCTTGTAAAATGTTTGAAAAAGAAGGCATATTTTGTACTCATATTTTTCATACCCTCAATAAGAAGAGAGTGAGTATGAAAATATTTTGCATAATCAATGGACAACTGATGCTTGATATTCAAAGCCTGACACTTCAAAGGATGATGTTGTGACTCCATATAAAAAATGGACCTTTGAAACTAATCTTTCCAAAATATAAAAAAGTTTAGGCTTGGGTTAATTTGATCATTTCAAATTTTCAGCTCCAATCATAGAAGATGCTTTGCGAAAAATTTCAGCATTTCAAATTGTCAATGCAAGTCAACCATCTTGAAGTACAAATCCTACAGCCAATAGTATCAACTTACAAGGTCTAGAGTTTGTGATACGGGACCCGACTTTCGCAAAGTCTGAGGGTAGACAACAAAAGTTAGAATTAAATTTGATATTGAAATTCTCTCTCTCAAAAACTAAAAAGTATACTTGCAAAAATTGTATAAAGAATGTCATAATGTTCGATGTTGTCCATTCACAAAGGTAAAGTATTTACTTCTCATCTGCTTTGTATATGATTTAGTTTACTTTAGTGACTATTCATATTTAATTTCTTAAATTGTGTGAAGATGCATGAGAAAAATAAACATTTAAGTTATATGGATTTTTCCTATGCATATGTTATTGTAAGTTTTAAACATTCCTTTTAAATTAAATAAAGTTTGAATATTTCTCCCTCTTTTCTTGTTGATTTCTACTTTTTTTCTTTTGCAAGTAAGAGTTAATTATTCATTTATGTAAACTTCATATGATTTTGGAAAACAACTAAGGAAGAAAGTTTGGAAAACAAAACTTGATTTTGAATGACTTGAATCAGACAATAAAATTTGTTAAGTGGACTTGAATCATACAAGATTTTTTTTTTGTTTATGTGCAATGTTGAATCTTAAAAATTGAATCGTGATGCATTTTCTAGTTGTTCTTAAGATTGACTTATGAGGCAATGATGTAATAAGTCAACAATTTCCTACTTCATAGGAGAAAAACAATCTCACAAAATAGGAATCTTCATCAATATGTCAACAAGTGTCTTCATCATGTGAAGTTTTCTTATTCTACTAATTAGGAATTATCATGAAATTCCTTTGAACACATTATGTGGATAAATAATCTATTATTAAAACATCTAAGGGTAAACACATACAAAACAAAAGGGCAATGCCCAACTGAGCTCATTTCATTTTCAAGAATAAAAAAACATACTACGAGACAGTTATGGAAACAACACAACCAACTCTTGTTTCATCAATTTACAAAGGGAATTAAATTTGGACTATTTCTCATATCATGCTTAGCTTGATATTCATTCATATTCAGCTCTATCGCCCATATCCATATCGATCGTGTGCAATAATCCCTTAACTACTTTCTTTGATCATCCAAACATTTGAAGTCTCCACATGCTCCAATTTCCCACAAATTAAAAATACAAAGACATAATTTCTAGACTAGAATCCTAAACATGATTTAGAATAAAATTATAAAGATAATAATTGTTTACATACATACAACTATGATCATTGAACACCATAACAATGTTATATGTTTTGAGTGATTGAACCTAATATATAGACAACTACCAATCTAATCCATGGCTTATTAACTAATTTTCCCACACAAGACTATAAGGAAGTTGCAGCTCTCAAGCTTCATAATGTAGCATCGCTCAAAAAATTCTCGACTAGCTTGACTTTTTGGGGCATGTTATATGTTACCTTGTCCAATTGTAACTTCTAGTTGTAATGTATCTTCGGTTATGGCACATTTCCCTTATATATCCAGGTGTAACATGAACCAATATATGAAAGGTCATACAAATTTTGAACTTCTTTAGTGAAAACCTAGGAGATAATTATAAAAAGTTAAGGGTAAGGCATGAATTAATATATGGAAAAATTATACAAAAATTGAAATATTTCGGTGAAAACCTAGGAGATAAATATAAAACGATAATGAGAAAATGGGTGGTCTTTTCCAAATCCCTATATAGCCAACAAAGCCTCAGAGAGAGTACAATTTATGCGACATTGAGCAAGTTTATGCATTTTCAGTGTAGTTTAGTAGTGTAAGAGCATTAATGATTGCAGGTCATGACACCCTAGTCAAAGACCTTTCCATATATATCTTGAAGATATATAATATATTTGTGTTTACCTATTTTTATAAAGTTAACAATTTTGTAAGCCATCAAAATATTATCTTGAATATATTTGTTTGCAATAAAATCATATTGACACTTATCTATGATAATGTTGAGAGTGAGTTTTAATTTATTTGACAAAATATTTGCAAGAAAACAATACAAAATAGTATATATTGCAATGGGCCTGTACCTCAAGAAGATCAAATAGAAGTTCATTAATATCCTGATAGCACATTTTATGCTACCTTAAGTCGGATAATCTTATTGGAACATATGATTTATGCCATGCCCTTTTATATTATGATGATAACAAGTCATGAAAATGGATTAATATGAGAAGTGACAAAAACCTTTAAAAGTGACATAGATAGTTATACATATGTATGGTAGATTATGAGCCACTCTCACTATATGATTATTATATAACCTTGTCTTTAAGAGATTTGGTACGGATGAAAGAATTCAAAGTTCTAATAGGAAAATTATCTTTCCCAACACACCATTGGTCGACCAAATCATCAGCCAAATTAAGTTCTACATCCAACCTACAAAGACAAGAGAGTGATTTTCAACATGTTGGATCGGTAGAAGTGGAGTGTCTTCATGGATCTTGATTCAGGTATGATCCTACATCGGTGGATACATTACTAAAACCATTGATTAAGGAAGATCAATTGACTTGAATGCCAACGATAAAAAACTCCAACGATCATAAGATCGATCAATCAACCTAGTAAAGAAGGTGACCGACCATCGGGATGATAGTACATAACAATTAGTTTTGTGGTGCAATGGTCACAAACATTCCCCAACAAACACATCAATATGCAAAAGACATACGAACTAAATGACTCCAAGGAAGTGCCCTTGATATTAAAATCATTTCCAAGCTACATCACAAACTTTGAAGCACATTTTGAGCTTTGAGTTTGTTAATATGTCTCTCTTGATTTTGAGCTTAGAATGCATTGTATAGGAGAATTTGATGCATGCAAAATACAACATATAATTAGCTATGCATTTAATCATATTTTGATTCATTTTCATATAGCATGTATCATTTTATGAGGTTATTTGCTTTAATTTTATAAAAATGAAAATCTACCCAAGTTTTGTATTTTATTGCAAAAAAAAAAACAAAAGAAAAGAATGACGAAGCCACTAGAGAAAATGATATTCGAATCGGAGTTAAGACGGGTCAGAAATTAAAAATTAGTAGAGGTTGGAAGGACTAGAATGAATATAACGGATGTGATGAATATGTAATGGTCGTAATAGAAAGGGCATTACAAGCATGTAATGACCCGTTAAATGCCCAATTTCATGTTAAAAACTTGTTCGAGTAATGGACCATGATCAAAATGTTATGAGCCATCAAAACATAACTTTTACTCTGATTTGGATATTGTGAGGGCTGTGAAGTCACTGCTATGGGTCGAGAAAAGCCATATTTAGGCCGTTACAGAGCCGTTATGGGCCGTTACAAAGTTGAATTTTGAGATTTCTTCGACTTTTCTTGTGGATTTTAATTGTTAATCAACTCTTACTCATACCATGAAGTCTCAGGGATGATGATGAAACATATTTTATGAGAATTAGAAGTGTTTTGGATGGTTTTAAAGTGCAATCAAGTCTATTATGAATTTTTATTATTTTGGGAGCTTCTTGTGAAAGAGGTTCCCTTTAGCTCTTGGACAAAGAACAAAGTGACTTGTAATGGTGTTTCCACAACAAAGTGAAGAAGGATTGTTAGTAGAATTTTGACGATCACGAGATGGAGAAGTTGGAAGATAAGGACATAGATCAAGGTGTTGGGTCGACAAAGATGTTTGTTTTCTTACTCTTCTTGTAACACACCGAAAATTTAACATTTTATTAATGCTGACATCGGATCAGTGGACGCCTGAAATGGGCAACCGTTATCGTGACTGATTGGCGATATTAATTGACGCACGATCGGATGACTGAAACATTTTTGAACGTCCGAAAGCTCAACAGGCAAAAACAAAATGTTCTCCATTTTGATCATTCTCTCTCCATCATTACTCCATAATAATACATGGTGATATGATAACTCTTTGCCATGATCCTTAGCATTCATGGCACGAATGAAACCCCCAAATGAATGCTCTTTTAAGCATTGCCGCCCCTCTTTTTCCTCTTCTTCCATCTTCTCATCTTCTCCATTTTCTCCTTGGTCCATGCTCTCTTTTTGGTCTCGGCTAGAAGAAAGTGGAATGACTCCGGTAGGTTCCTTGGGTGCAGATGACATAGAGGACGAGGGGAAGAAACTAGAGCTTGTTCGGACGAAGCACCAAGGAAAAATTGACAAACATGTGTGTTTTCGATGAATCTTGCATGCTTTACGGATTGTATTAGATTCGGGATCCATTCTATGATGGATATAACTCATGCTATAAGGCCTGATTATATTATTGTGATCTTTCTGCTTGTAGAATGTGCTCATATTGGATGTCTTTCAAGTATGATGAGTGATTTACATATGATGATGATAATTATGATATGAATTCCTATCTACTTGAAATTTGATCAAATAGTATTAGTGAGGTGATTCAGATGATAGATCAGATTTATAAAAGATGTGGATAATGTCCATTGATATTAAATCAGATGAGATCTTAGTCTTGCGAATACATGTATTATAGTGGATTAAATTTTAATAATCTTTGCTCCTGAGTTAGATAATAGGGATACATCATGTGTGTTAGATTTATGTTCTTGTTTGAGAAAACTTGATTGGAAACTTAAGGATCCAATGACCTGCGGCTTTGTCGAACTGAAGCAGACGGCCAAAATCCTTTCGGGCATCCGATTCAGCTCGACAAGAGTATAACGACATTTATATCGGATGTTCGAATGGAAGTCTAAAACTCTTTCAGGTGACGAAATTGGAAAATGTCGATACTTGAAAATGACGATGATAACTAGTCGGTCGACTGCAACTTTTTTGGGCGACTGATCTGGGTTATCACGTCGAAGGAGCTTTCGACAGTCAACGGATAATAACTCTCAACCAGAAGTCCGAGAATCTCCTCATGTTATAATGGATGTATATGTCCTTGGAATGACCGACGAATGAACTTAGAATGGACAATCATTCCCTTTTTGGTCAACCAATGAACACAGACAAAAATGGACGTCCACTCCTCTTTCGGACGACCGCTAAATACATACCAAACAGACGACCGCTTGAGCTTTCGACATTTGATATGTGGACAGAAAGAACACAACTTAAATTTGAACCACTTGATTTGATAAGTTTCTATGCACCTGATTGATACAGATGAATATGAACCTAAAAGATGATTCGGAGCCATCTTGCTCCCTACATTTTTTATCAGCCTAATTGATCGAAAGAGAGGCTCATGATTAATAAAATAAAAGGAAGGTTACCATTTGCCTTCTAGATGGGAATTTCTTCCTATAGATATTTTTGCCTTGTGCGAGGTCATCCTTCATTAGCCCAGCTACACATTTTTATGTTTGCAATGGTAGTTTTTAAAAAGTGGAGAGCTCTTCTAACCCATAGATAAGATAAAAGAATATGAATGACCAAAGATGAATGAAAGGACTTTGTCCTTATGAATATGAAAAAGAAATAAAATGAAAAGCATGAACGATCATGATCTTCTTATTGATTCCCCATCATGATTATCTCTCATATTTGATTTATATGTTTGTTTCACGTGTATTCTAATGGAACTTACCTATGACCTATATGAACTCGCACTTAGCATTATGCTAATAGTTGAACTTGTTCCTTTGTGTGATTCCCACATATACATGAGGTGATTGCGAGCTAGTTGATGTGTTTGCAGCAACTACAGTTCGGGTGGCGTGGTTATCTAGAGTCTTTATTAAGTCTTTTATTTGATATGGAGTTGTATGGGACCTATTGATATTGTACCATGAACTTTTGTGTGCGACATTTGATATACTTTTTATTTATCTAGCTTTGACCTTTTTTATATTAGTTGTTGTAATAATTTCATTCAAGTCTTTCATTTACGTGTCAATTTTATTGATCATCCGAGTCAACGAAAGAGTCAAAGAAGGACTAAAGAAAGTAGCTATCTAAAGAAGATTTCACCATATGATGGAGTCAAATTTCACGGCGTTACATTTCTTATTAGCTTGCTTGTGTCGAGTGGCTCTCTTGTAAGATAGCCTTGACTCAAATTGTTTCTATCGAGTTTCATCACTTAATTCCGTCGAAAGTTGTGTGTGACACCGACTCAAACCCATGGTGCCATTGTGCTCATACAGATGTTTGTCCTTTAATTTTCTACCAACTATTTTTCTATCCAATAGTTTTATTGGTAGGGTAAACTTTGTGAACTCACCGATATATTGATTATAGTTAATTTAGTTCATGTGAACATGATTGTTGTGTATATTATTCTTTTCATATATTTGATGGAATCATTAGTTGGTTACTAAATAGCCAGTGCAATCATCTTTTAAGAATTGACTTTGTAAGGACATTCAATAATTTAGGAAGTACATCACATTACATCCTAATCAAAAGACACTTGAGTAAAACCAGTAGAAAGTATTCTCAATTTCACTATGGTCGAAGATAGATAGTTTGTCCGGTAAAGATGATCACACATTAGGTGCTCATTCATGTAAGAAATAATTTTTTATTGATTACATAATTCAAGTACTGCATAGGTGAAACATAGTTTGTTCTACCTCTCATTCTAAGGCTCTAGATATCATTAGTTTACTCTTATCATTTGTTTTTTTATCACTATGATTTTTCTTTTTTTAACTCTTCTATCCAAAACTCACTGTCTTTTATTAGTTTTTGAAGTTGGATAACTAATTAAGATACGATCTGATTTTTTTTGTACTTAATTACTTAAGTAACTAGGTGAAAAATAGTTTGTTCTACCTCTCATTCTAAGGTTCTAGATATCTTTAGTTTACTTTCATAATTTGTTTTTTCTCACTATGAATTTGCATTTGTAACTCGTATATCCAAAACTCACTCTGTCTTTTATTATCTTTTGCGATTGGATAACTAATTAAGATACTATCTGAATTTTTCTGTACTTTATTACTTAAGTGGTTATGCACTTACAACTTTTATTGATCACCAATTGTCTGCATCACCATATTTACACTTATTAACTATATTATTATACAACTAAGCATGAATAAAGAGATCAAATGCGTGACTTACAACAAAATCAAGTATGATGTAAATGATTGATGAAGTTAATAAAATATGAGTTAACCCATATGACATATTATAATAAAATATGAGTTAACCCATATGACATATTAAACCATACTTATTAATTAACAGAGGTCAACAAGTATGGAACACACTTTTAACCATATATGTCACACCAAAGTACTACATCAGCTCCATATTTAACCATATATCCAATACTTGCTGCAAGTTGAGCTGCATCAAACCACAAATGCCATCGTTCATCTACAGATACAACTTGCCAACAAAAGCAGGCAACAGAGACTACGTTATACAGAGCTTCAGTACAGATCTTATTGGGAGCATCATCAACAAAGTATAAACCCACGTTATCCAGACATTCAGTACAGAATTTATTGGAAGCATCACAATTCGTCCAGTCAGTATCAACTCCATGCCACATTTTTTTTTATTTACAAGCACAATTAAAGAAGCAAAAGATAAACCAAGCTGCTAAATACTTTGGGGTTCAGAGAACAATGACCAGTTGCTCCTTTGGGAAAAACTTTGGCATCAGTGATCCTCATCAACCGCAAGCGGTACCGATTGCACCTGAATTAAGAACAGAATTCAGCAAATGAGATGTGGTCTTAGAGGGCTGAAAAACAATTCTTCTTTCAGTCTAGTTCATGAACAATTTCTCATAAAATGTTGTAATTTAGAAATTATACTCAATGGAGTAAAACATAACCTCTGGATTTCAGCTTTACTTGAATATGAAAGAAGAAATCATATATGTTCATATGTTGCTAAGTAGGCTCACTGGCATCCTTGCATTATGAGTACAATCGTGCTATCATCGACTATTGCTTAGGTAAGTAGCCATTTTTTTGGCATTATCATTCGGAAAAAGGTTACCGAATGAATTTTATTGGTTATGCATGTGCTCTGCAAAGCTAGTTTGTTTCATTACTTGTCAAGAAGTCTAGACATACCAGTTCCCTGTATTTCAGTATGTAGAACATTTCCAGATACCGCCTTGTCTCGCATCTTTCAAGCTTGGACACATACTTCCAGAAGCCATAGACACCAGCAAGTGTCATTAGTCTCTCAGAATAGATCCTCCATGTATACCTGAGTGGCCACAATTCAGAAATGGCAACGTCACTTACTTTGACACATAAGTTAGCACATACATGCAGTTACAAAAGAACAAAAAATGTTCAGTCGGATGTGAAGGACCTCTCATGAATTCGTCGTAGACCGCCGGCAGACACCTCATCCCAATAGGCAGGGTTCTTTTGGCACTTCTCGAAGAACTCGACCATAATCTCCGACGCCGGATCAGGATGGTATGGATCTATATGGAAACCTGATTTTCCATGCTCAATGATTTCAGCAGGACCTCCATGGCAGGTTGCAAATGTTGGAAGACCACAAGTCATGGATTCTACTACAGTGAGTCCAAAAGCTTCAAAAAGAGCAGGCTGCAACAAAATAGATCAACTTAAGCTGCAGTGTCAGGAAAAAAGAAAACAGAATCTTGATGATGCAAGACTGCACCTGCACGAAAGCACCATGAGTATCAGCTATGTAACGGTAGAGTTCTCCATTCCTAAGCCTGTGCATTTGGGCAGATATCCAACGGAACTGGCCAAACAAGTTATATGTCTCTATGAGTGCGTGCATCTTTTGGATCTCTTGGATTTCTTCCCTGTCACTAGACCACTTCACATCATTACACCCGGCAACTACAACTAGATTCACTAGTTCTCTCAGTCTGTCATTTCTTCCAAACATCTCCACTAGTCCTGTTATGTTTTTCACAGGGTCAAGCCTTGCCAAGGAGAAGAGAATGGGCTTCGATCGGTCATCTAACCAGCCACTGAGAAGTGATGAAAAGTTTCAAATTCGTCAGCCAAAAGAATGGATCAATAGTTAGTGGAATTGGGGATATACATCCTACTTCACTCAGAATAATTTGTCAGGTTTGATTCTGGTATAACAGGATGTGGACATTTAAACACAATGTTAAGATCAGAAAGAAGTTTGATGGTAACACATCTACGTTAAGAATTGCATCAAGAGTGGAATAATGAGTCACATGTAAAAGAAGCAAAATAATAATTTGGACAAGGAAATGTAAAAGTGTTTTTTTTTTAAATTATTGTGTAGTTGGAAAAATAAAAAAAAAGAAATAAGTTTCAGTTACAGAATCTGCATGATCTCAGTGAGAAATTCAGCTGGGTACTCTATGAGGTCTCGCCCAGACAAAAATCGCCTTTGTCATGAAAGAAACCCTGTAACATTACATAATAAATACACTTGGAACCTAATATAAGCTTCTACCAGATATAACATTGATTCCTTCAACTGATTCATCAAATCGCAAAACTTGCAGCTGCAACTATTGTTGGTCTGTTAATTACTTGCATGCATTATTGTGTACCAAAACTTAACAATTAGTAAGCATGCTCATCAAACATCAACTTAAAGCAAGAAGAAGGAATCCAGTGATAACTGAAGGCATAAAAAGTGTAAGTACAACATGGTAAGAAAAGAACCATGGAACTCACTAACAGAAATGAAAACAAAACATTAACAGCAGAAAGCTATACTGAGAAACAAATTGAGCCAATATAATGCTCAATGGAGTTGTTATAAAGTGCTTACATGTGCTCGTCAGATTGTTGTGGATCAAAAAGCAGCTCTTCAATAGATCCGTGAAGAGAAGTAAGCCTCCTTTCATTTTCCGAGTGTGGGAAGTAAATAGTCATATCAGCACCAGGAGAGACGATGTTGAACTTGGGATCAAATACATCAATGCCATGGACGACACGGTACAAGTCGGGGAGCGTGAAAGCAGCATGGCTCTCATACTGTCCAACGGTATTCTTGCTGAAGCAGAGAACACAAGAAGATTTCATCGGATGATATAATTCAGAGATGGATTTCTATCAAATTTGTAATTTGTGAATCCATTTATTCTTAGTGAACAATGTACATAGTTTTAGATAAACAAGTATCTCGACAAGTATGAGAATTACATGCAAAGTTTTCTTTTGGGTGCAGTAAATTTCATGTTAATGAAGTAGGCCGCTACAAAGACTCTCCATGATTCAGTACTCAAAGAAGCATAATTGAATTTAGAAAGTAATCATGCACGTTAATCAGTTAAATAAGTTGAAAATTGAGGAAAGAAAAGTCTCAAGAGTTTCAAGATTCAACTGACCACCTCTTGGAATATAACTTGGCATACATTTTTAATGAACAATTTATTGATGACAAGGAAAACTTAATCAGGAAAACCACAGAAAGAGGATTGCTACCAACTCCTGATGTTATTGTCATCAACCTAACTAGAGGGTCTGGCTATGGACTGATACTACATAATGGCCCTGTTAACCGGAAGAAAATGTATCTAACAGTAATATACACAGCATATTCGACCATAATATACACAACGCGTTTGATGCAAGAACCCGATAGAATTTAATTTCTATATAGTTATCAAGTAAACTTAATGATGCGACAAAAAATTTCAGTTTAACTTTGGACGGAGGAGAGAACTTGACATCGTGATGTAAAGCAAAGGAGAAAAAAATTGATGCGCACTAAATGACGGAGAATCGCCTTGAGCGAAAACTCAAATCCCTGAATTCAAGAGGATTTTGAGCTTTGACCAGAACCCGAGTTATAGTAGGGCCACGCCACAAAGTAACGATGTTTGACATAATCTAGTAGAATAAGGGGTCTAATTCCATCTAATTCTGGCATCCAAATGCAACAAAAAGGTTATAACAGAAATAGAAAAGAACGGAAAAACCCATGACTCTTGGCTCAGCATAAGTCGCCATTGGTAACTAAGAGCTCTTTGAGTTTAGATCCCTCCAAAAGAAGGCAAAAACTTGTTTATATATGCTTCCCTCTCTACATGGGTTAGTCAGGGAGTGCATAGTGTTAACCCTACCATATAACCAAAGAGAAAGGACGAAACAATGATACTCCTGGTTGCACTTAAATTATGTATGTGATATGTTAATTATGCATCAGTAATTCTCTACTAAATATTAACTAATAAGAAGGATAAAAAGTACCTCCCAGCAATTTCTTGGTAAGTACTAGTGATTATAAAGTCTGCGTGATTCATGGCTATCAGATCAGCGGTAAACTGGCAAGAGAAGTGGTATTTCTTTTCATATGTCTTCCAAAATATATCTGAATCTGGATACTTGGTTTTCTCTAATGCATGTGCAATGTTGCACTGCAAAATAAATAAAAATAAAAATAACATCACGCAATTTGACATGATTCATGACAGAAAATTTGATGCATGCAAGATGACTATTCAGTGATTACCTGAGTGATACCTAGTTTATGAGCTAAAAGAGATGCTACGAGATTTCCATCACTGTAGTTTCCAATAATCAGATCAGGCGTTCCTTGCAACTCTGCAGTGATCTCACTTGACGCATCCTAAGAGACACTATATAGTTTCAACAAGCAGCTACAAACTTAAGATGAAAACGAAAACCAATGAAATTATCACATAATGATACTAAACTTTTATTAGTAGTTCCATTCATATTCATTTGGGCAAGAAGAAAATAAACATTCATACAGTTATTGCACATGATAGAAAATAACTTGGTAATTATGACTTTGAATTTGCCAATTCCTTAATATTGCTTGACATCAATATCATGTTTAAAACATGCACACCTAGTTTCCGAACAAGATTTTTTTCCTAATAAGTTCTTTTAAGTTTGCTGATTTATGCAACTCTAATGATGTACAATCAGCAAACAATCAACAAAAAAGTTAACCAGGTTAATCTTTTCGTATAATCTATAATAATTTCCAGCGAAAGATTGATTGAAGAAGCATTGGAACTGCAGGAAATATCTAGGTCGTATTCACCAAAATCAATAACAAAAGTGCAGAGATCAATGCACAAATGATCACCTCTTATGTTCGTCCATGAACACACAGAAAATGTATTATTATAACTCGAGATTGACAAGACACTTCTGTGCCTCTGTATAAGGATGACAGATCACATAGCCACTCAATAATGCCGGGTGCTGTGATGTATTGAATTTTATCTTTTAGTTAGTTAAACTTCATCAAATAATTTGTTGGACTACAGCATTGAGCTACTTGCACCAGATACATACATGAAGAAACTACAGCAAATAAGGTAATGGATAATATAATTTTCCAGTGATACAAAGTCTTGGAATAACGTGAGTGGACTAAGAACCAACCAATATAATAACCATCATATGAATTTTAGAGCACATAAAATGAAAAATCTACCTCTGTGAACGTCTCCAAGTAAGGCCATATATCAAATTTGGAAACCCATTTCCTAAGTATTCCTTTTTGAGTTCTAAAGGGCACCCTCAAGATGTATGTATCTTGTGTTCCACTGATCCTTTCCAGCCTTTGGTTGCATGTTGTCCCTTTGGCCTCAGGTATCAACCTAGTCACCTTTAGCAACCCAAACAAGAATAACATAAGAATTTTAATTTTTTTTTTAAAAAAAAACATGGAAACTAAAAAGGAAGATGACGAGAAGACTAGACAAATTACATGAATTCAATGGGTGTAGCCGTGTAGGTAGATGTATTATGTATAACATAGTAGCTGATAAGCAATCTAAGTGTGCAATTGGAAACTTGAGAAGAATGAAATCTTTCTCTCTTTAAAGAATATTAAAACTTGAGTTGTGCAATAGGAAAATTCCATTAAGAAATCACTTACTATAAGAATTTTTGGACGAACATCCAGTCCTTGCCTTTGTATTCTCAAAAGCATCTCACTTTCCAATGCACGCACTTGGTCCAATATATAGACAATCTGTGCAGAAAGAATGAAAACAATATTTTTCACAGTAGCACACAACTTCTTAGTAGAAAACTTCAAAACTCCTTGGCAATCAGTCTAAACCGTAGCACTGTTACTACATATATATGTTGCATATACCAGTAGCCATCTCTAAAAAACCGAACTGCTGGGCGACCACATCAGAAGAAGTTTTTTTTTAAGTTCAAAAAATTATTGAGCGACCATAAATTATGCACAAGTAATATCTCTGAAAATTTTAAAATTTTGTGCACAAAGATAAAAAAATATTAATGCCCTAATTTTTCTGGTATACATGGTATTTAAAATTTTACAAAATTTAAATGAATGTGCACAAGTTAATTTTAAATGAATTATTTTACCCCAATTCGTTTCACCGATTTCTTTCCACAGAGTTTGATCATTTTAGTCGACGTGCCTCATTTTAGTTACGTCGCATGTCATTAAAAAATAAAATAAATATAAAGTATTAAAATAATATTAAAATGACAATATAAACAATGAGATGACAAATACTTTTTAATACAAACTTCTTTAAGATTTAAACTCATGACTCTCAATCACTCCAATGTACCATCCAATTTTTTTTAAAGTTTAACTCACATTATTTTATAATTATGATATTTTATTTTATAAAATTTCATTTTCTATATTACACATAACTTGTATTTTTATATTGTACTATACGTTTATCCTATATATATATTTTTTTCTACAGACTAAGAGGCCCCCCCTTGCTAGTCTTCTGGTAGAGAGATTTCTCTGATCAACTTTAGAAACAATATGTGCTGATGGGTTAAATTTTATTTTCAATCCTTACTTTCCTTGCATTAGGTTCATGGACCTCTATTTTTAATCGAAAAAAAAACTTGGGACGCATTTCTGATTTGGAACATTTTAGGGGCTCAACTATATAGTTCTTTTTCCTTTTTCTATTTCTATAAAATTATGGATGACATATATATATCTCTACCTGTCCACCGGTGTCGGGCAAGCCCATCACATTTGCCTGTCCGAAGTACCCATGCGGAGAGATAATTACGACATTGAACACCATTGGAATCATCCCCAGGAAGGTCTCCAAGGTAGAAGGATCAGGAGCCTGAAGAATGTCCAGAAGAAGATGCATCATCTCCATAACACGCCGAGCCGTATCACCCCAACCTTTCTCCAAACCCATCTCCTGAAATCTGCAAAAGCAACAAAAGGCATCCATCTCAGTAGCCATTAAACCAATTGACAGAACCATTGGTGATGCTAATATCAGATGCTTCATCAGATTATAACAACTGCAAACTGAGGTTCCACCCAAGATATCAGGGAAGACATAAGATCAGAAAACTAGCAAATGGAGGTATTCTAACATGTATGCAAATTCAGAATATGGAGTCTGAGGTGGAAGCTTTGATAAGTAGTCATCGGCCTTGGCCAGAACAGACTGGAGCCTGGAGAGAGACTGTATCCTGTCGTTCAACATCATGACCTGCACAATGACCAAGAGAAGCGTTAACCGGAATGGCACAATTCAGTAGAAGGCAGAGCTCCTGAAACTCTATGGGAAGACAATTCATACATGGCCCTTGAACCGATGGGCTCTGAGGAAGTCGAGCAGAGGCTCCAAGCTCTCCTTGTTCCTGAACATGATGGACGAGAGATGCCGGTTCAGGAACTGAACGCCGTTCCCGATCGACGTCGACCTGGTAGGACGAGGCAAAGAGGAGGTAAATGGCTCGAAATCGAGCTCCAGCACGTAGTGATCATTGAAGCTGCAAATGTCCGGTTAACAAAAGTAATAGTTAGTTCAGGCAAAGCAAATAGCATAACAAGGTAAGTTTGCAGTGGCATATTACTGTCCGTCAACGAGTTCTTCCTTGAATCGTAGGTACTCGGACACAGTCAGCTGCTCCACGTTGAGCTCATAGACATTAACCCGAACGTACTCCCAGACTCCCGGGCGAGGGCGGACGGCAATGGCCACGAACGGTGGAAGAACAATCGCTTCCTAGTTTTTGCATCCATTAAAGCAGCAAGAAAACACGAAATTTTTGTGCACTTTCAAGTGTTCGTAGCTTTCGATATCAGTTCAGAAAGATGAAACAAAAAGGAGGAAGAAAGAATAAAAGGGAGAGAAGGAACGGATTCTATTAGTTCGTTAGAATTGTGCACCTGCGCGGTCCTAAGGACTTCGGAGAAGGGCCCTTCGGAGAGCTTGGTGCGGCCATCGTCATCGACGGTGGCAAGGCCGTCGACGAGGTGGTGGCGCTGAAGGATCCCCTTGCCCTGGCTTACGTATCTGTCACAGCATTTACAGAATCACCCGGACAGGCCATCTCAAAGAGAGAGAGAGAGAGAGAGAGAGAGAGAGAGAGAGAGAGAGAGAGAGAGAGAGAGAGAGAGAGAGAGAGAGGAACTTAGAGAGGAGGGAGACGAGGTCGTTGCGGTGGGCGGAGAGGGTGTCCTCGACCCTCTCGCGCATGCTGGGGACGCGCCCAAGCTTCGGCGCCGACATGGCCAACAACAGGGGAGGCGGCGAAGCAGCAGCGGACGAAGAAGAGAACAAAAACGGCTACGTACGAGCTGATAACGACAGAATTCAGCAAACTCTACGCGCGCCGATCATTGGAGTCTGTGCGGTGCGGCGACGACGTTCCCCGGATCTCCGACGGCACAGCCTTGGCTTGAAGGAAGCTTGCAATGGAACAGAGGAGATCGGCACAGTGGGAACAGGGGAAGCAGAGATTTCATGTCTGATGGTTATCCTACTACGTGCTGCTCTTTGTTGTGTTGTGTTGTGTGCCACTGTCGTTGGATCTTGGGATCCAGCAGGTTACGTGGGAGAACGAGAGAGAAGCGAGTGCATAGGTGTGCCGGAGAGAGTGACGTGGGAGTATGGAAAAGTTGGCGGGTTTCCAATGACCAATCTTTTCAGACGGTTCGGACTCGTTGTCTAATACTGGTTGATCGGATCGGATTAAACTAAATTTTATCAAAATAATATTATTTATAATAATTTTAAAATATAATATAAGTTGTACGATATATAATACATAAATATTCTACTAATAATCTATTCATAAAATTATTAATATAATATAATATTTACTTATTAAAATTTTAATAATAATAAATAAGAACTGTTAACGATTTTTATTTATTATTAAATGATGATAGATGCCATACTATGAAATTTTATCTTAAACTTTTATTTTTTTTATTTTTTTCAGTTTCCTTTTTTATTTTCCTTTTCTGCCCTTCGATAATCATTATTTTTAATTTTTTTCATATCATGTTTCTGTCCTCTTTAACCTTCCTTTTTTCCCTTCTTATTTTTTTTCTATTTTGTCGTTTTCTTTTATTTTTTTTCTAGGATCTAAATTGAACGAATTGAACCAGTCAGGTTCGATAAAATATAAAAAAAATTAAAAGTATAATTTTTTAAAATGATGCTTATAGAATTAAATTTCTAATTATTCATCTAAATGAATTACTAATTTATTTTTAAAATTTATTATATACTGAAAATTTATACCTGAAAATAAATAATATGGTATAATATAACATGTTCCGTTTTTTTGAAAGTTTTGCCATAAAAAAGTTATCTAATTACATAATGTAATAATGTTTATAAACTAAAAGAACAAAATAAGATTAAATCTAAAAGGTAAATCTAAACATAGTATAATATAACACCCATACACACACAAAAAGTAGGATTCTTTTTTTGTTAGACCATTTTTTTTAATTTGGTCAGGAATAGAAATATCTTATAATAAAGTTTGTCATGTAAGATAATAATGCAAACTCTTTTTTTTATTATTTTCCATAATTTAAATAAAATATCTAAATTTTTTATAACATCATGCATATTTGTAAGTAGGAGTTTTAGTTAGATTAACTTTTTTAAATTGTTTTTGAGGTTACTAATATATTACTAATCCAGGATATGGGCAGTAGCAAAATAATACACTATAGCCAAATTGACAACTTTAAAAATATGTTTTCGAGATGTAAATTTAGTTTGAGTATGAAAATGATTTTGGTTGGATTAAATAAACAAAATATATCCTTATTAAAAATGATAAAAGGATGTCCAAATTTAAGGGTGGACCCGACCCGTGAACAAATTCGACCGGACTAAATTTGGTCGGGTCGGGTCCGGTCAAAGGGGTTTGGGGAGCCAAATCCGACCCAACCCGATTTGGTTCGAGTCAGGTGGTAGGTTACTCGACCATTCATTTTTTTAAAAAAAATTTCTTCCTATTTTATATTTATCTAATATAAAAATATTATTTTATATTTATTTTAAAGCATAAGATAAGTTTTCTAACTATTTAATATTATTTCTATACTTAAAATATTTTATTTCATTTTTTAAAATAAATCAAATATAAGATTAAGTTTAAATAAAAAAATAAAAAATAAAAATCAGGTTGGTCAGGTCGGGTCGACTCGGGTTGAAATAATTCAACCCGTACACGATCCGATTCGACCCATGGTCATTTGACTCGGATTGAAAAAATCTTAACCCGTATCCGACCCGACTAGGGTTGGTTCAGGTCGGGTCATGGGGTTCATGAGTCGACCCGATCTAGTGAACATCCCTATCCAAATTATATATATACTCACATATCTAAAGTTAAATTAGATTAAATATTAAATAATTAACTTGATTTGATAGAAGTAAGCATTTGGGTGAACATAACTAAAGTTAAATTAGATTAAATATTAAACAATTAACTTGATTTGATAGAAGTAAGCATTTTGGTGATATTAAATCCGACATGAGTTTACGAAGGTGTTCATTGTTCGAGACTATTAGCGCACCATTAACCTAAAGTCAGGAAGATAGAACAATAATTATTTATTCCCTAACTAATGTGACGAATTCAAGACTCGAACCCAAAATTACTAGCACCCGTCGAGTGTTTGAGACTAAACTCTACTATCGGTTCAATTAACAAATGCTGGTTAATAATAAAATATATTTTTAAAAATAAAATAATGAAAGTAGAATATGTCTATCACGACTCCAATTTAACTGGATCTCGTGACTCATTACAAATGATCACATAAAATTAGAAAAATTGTGTATATTTCCTCTATATAACACATGAAAATGATAAGACTAATAATTAAACCACACAGTTTATATTGATCAGATCATGTAACAAACCATATAGTTTACACAACCACATCGTCATGAAGGATTTATATTTTACAAGGTACAAAATTACTTTTTGTAGATAAGACATATCAAACTCTCTCAATATCTCAACAGAAGGATATGAGAGTCATAAGCCTTCTATCTATTGCACGCGGTGGGGCGCACTTCTCGGTACCTTAGTAGCAAAAGCTATCGACACCCTATTAAGGCTAGCCACTCGATGATACCTAAAGTTAGATTGATATGAAGAAGTGTACCATAACATTTTGAGCAAATAATAGCTCCTAACTCATAGTATATGTGTTACCATGTAATCAATTCGGAGAGACAATAAATAGTACGAAATATTTAATGACATACATAACAACAACTTTTATAATCATACAAAAGGTATATATCATTCACTTCACATTTACAAGCATATAACAAATCTCATACAGATGAATGCAAAATGCAACATGTTCTCATATGAATGCACAGATTACCAACTAGCCACTAGTTGGTAGGTGGATTCTAGAAATGACTTTCATCGTGATCAACGATGTAGCATTTAACTTCATTCTACTTCATCCCTTTCGGGAAACATATCATATAACGATAGGTGGATTCTAGAGGTGGCTCCCATTACGACTTCTCACGATGTAGCACTTAGCTTCGCATGACACTTAGCTCCAGTCTGTCTCATCCCATTTTTTAGGAACAAAATGATGCATTAGATTTTAGAGGTGGCTCCCATCGTAATCAACGATGTAACACTTAACTTCAACCATCATATGTGCAAATGCAGACATATGCAGATGCATGATTCATCATATAATAATTATGTCTCGAACATTAGATGGATCATAGAAAATACTCATTCAAATAGAATATGATTGTATTTTATAAAATCAATCCAATAACATATCACATATGCTTTTCAATGTACAATGATCAATATACTTTTCGTAAGAACATATCAAAAAATATATTCAATACATATCATAATCAATGTCACATTGAATTAAAAAGGAGTGAATACATAGAGTAGGAGAAACCAACTTGCCTATAAAGCTTAACAAATTTTTTTTTTCCTTTTTCACTACTTTACTCTTATACTCTTATAACAATAATAATAATAATAAGAAACACATTACTACTATGATCTGAACACAAGCCTATCACAAGAGTTATACATAGACCCTTAAGTATTTACTCTCATAACTTAAGTAATTATTTATCACAAGAGTTAGCCATAGATTGCATACATAATAAAAGAAAAATCATATCTTCTTGCATTGATAATCCTATTTGTTCATTCCAATTTTTATTATTTCCAAATTACTAAGATCTTAATATTTAAAAGTTTAAGATCTTATTTCATTGTGATTTGTTCTCAGAAAAATTAACATTTAACCTAACTTTTATGTTGTTCCTATGTTCTGACAAGCTGAGTGACCTTACTTTTATGATTTATATAAAATAATAAACATTTCCTATTCTGATAATTTTAATTTTCTCTAATAGTAGACTTTCTAGGGTACAATTCATAAATTTTTTTGAATTTATATCTATCTGGACTGAGCACAATAAATTTAACAAGTATTAGCATAATTTGGTCTAATTAGTTTCTTATGACAGACTGAGTGAGGCTCGGTAAACCATTTATAACTTTCACTAGTCATATAATTTTCAAGTGATTTCAATTGTCAATGAATCATAACATCTGTAGATTTAAGATCCTAAATATCAAATAATTACATGATATATTAAATTTGATACATAATTTACAAAATTAGATAATAGAATAATAACACCTTAAAGAAGAGAACCTAACTTTCTCTACAGACATTTGATTAACTTGATTCCAAATCTCAATAAAAGTAGACTCACAGGGACCAATAAGAATAAATTTCATAATCTTTTGACAATCCGAAGGTATGGAAATATATAACTAAAGATTTGAAAACCAATTGAACATGGCTAGAGTTAATCTTGCTCATAAAGAACATGAGTTTTTCCCCATGGTTAGCTAAGATTCTAAAATAAGTAGATGAGAAAGGTTCAGAGAAACCCTAATTAGAAAGTTATGTAATTGAAACCAAAAGAAAGTCAAGTATCAACTTACCACATGCTAAAACCCTAATTCCCCTTCTCTTCTTCCAATTTCCTTCATTAGTAGCACATGGTCTCTTCTTTCACTTGGATTTAGGATGTGATAGGTGGAGAGGTGGTAAAACATGAAGAGGGTAAAATATAAGGGGAAAGTGCCCTTGGTATTGAGCTTATTTACATCTAATGTCATCTAAGTAAATGGTTTGGCTTTTTCTATTTATTACATGTAAATAAGAAACTATTTCCCATTTGGATTCAAATAAAATATTTAGAAAAATAAATAACCAATAAATCGAAATCTAATATTTTGTATGAAGAACAGAAATCACGGTTTTATAGATTTTCTATTTTGTGCCTATGTTTTACCTAACTAAAAGACCTCCTAAAATTGTTAAAAACACTTTTAGAATACTTTTATATATAGGAATAATTATTGGGACTTTACTTTTTCAAATTCTCACATTTTCGAAAATCACATTTCCATACCTTAAGTAAATTTCTATCGCTTTAGTGCTTCAATAGTTGACATTGTAGTGTAAGTCTTAACATCACATTCATAATTCTTATCAATAGCATAATATAGAATCACATTCATACATCTCCTCATGCATGATTAAGTTAGGAATATCACAATGTCGCATGGCTCATCCACTTCCAAGTTTTTCTTTATTTTTTGACCAACTATTTTCTTTATTTTGTGAGAACTTCTAAATAAAAAATTTAAAGGCAAAAGAATAATACATGGGGAACTGAAGCAAGGAAAATGTAAATGTCATGATTACTCATTCCAAAGTAAAAACAAGGGTATGAGAAGGATAATTAGAATAGATCAGTCCTATCTACTTTAAAACCTATACAATTATTTTTCCTCTATTTCTACGCCATATTAATCTCGTCCTCCCTTCCCATCCTCAAAATCATACTTATCCTTGATGCATGGCTGCACTTTAGATCTCCATTCTCTTCCCCTTTTTGTCTCCTTGGTTTATGGTTTTCCAGGGGGCTGCATAGTCGGAGATGGCCTCACATCATGGGCTCCATGAGCCATCTTCTCTCTCATGAGTCGCTGAACATTGTAGTAACCACAAAATGTTTGAAAAAAAGTGTAGTTTGATTAGACGACAAGATCTAACAAAGACATTGACTTCGGCTAGTAATATAGTGGAAA
Organism: Pontederia crassipes; assembly: GCA_030549335.1. Classification (NCBI taxonomy): domain Eukaryota; kingdom Viridiplantae; phylum Streptophyta; class Magnoliopsida; order Commelinales; family Pontederiaceae; genus Pontederia; species Pontederia crassipes. The sequence goes on along the minus strand of CM060197.1, from coordinate 35,526,910 downwards.
AGATCAAGAGACAAGGATGAGATAATCTTTCTTACATCCTGCAATTGATGATGCGAGCTGAGATCTGCAACTCCTCATTCCGTTGTGCCACAGGTAACATCTTGGTGATCGTTGATGATGCCACGCCTTTCACCACTTTTGGCACCGGAACTGTCGTTGTCCTCATACGTCTTTCGACCTCTAGGTCCAGTTGGCTCGGAGGCTGACGCGGTATCTCGCTGAGTTTTTCGGAACCTATTGTCCATGAAATAAAGTAAAGGCAAAATTTATTGGAGTTACTTAACGATCAATGCATGGCAAAAATAGAAAAGAAAACAGAGTTGTTGATTGATTAAGTACACTTGCTCACACTGCATCCAAGTTTGCGGCCTGTCTTCACTAGATCCATTGTGTTGGGAAGCTTCATCATCACGATCGAGGAGGTGCTCGCCTGATCCGCCATTTTCGGAGCCATGGACTGGAGAAAGTTCTTTCGGAACTTCACATTCACTAATGCACCATCACTTCCACATTGTTGGGACGTTTCAACTGCATGCAACCCCATGATGAACATGGACAATTAGACAACTCTATTTACAAGTGGGAGGAGAAAGTTCATTTACCAAGTAGATTCAGGCACTTCCAAGAAGGACTGAAAATATGCCCACCGAGGCTGACACAATGCTCATTCCGATCGAATTCACAGAAATCCTCCAGGTGCATGAAAGTTGCCTGAAAAAATTTGATCTTCTATCATTACCGAAAATGTGGATGCTGAAGTAATATGTGTTATTCAAGTCAGGAATGATATGTAAAAGAGTTTCATATAATACCATATTATGTAAGATGATGGATTGTGATCCATATGTTTGATTGAAAGAGAAATCTACAATGATATCTTGAGTATTGAACTTCGGTACTTTGACCTGACCAATTGTAAAATGAAATTGAGTTTGGCTGAAAGGTTTAATAAGCTAGCAATATCAGTCAAAATTGAGGTCTGAATTAAAAACCTTGGCATTGGTTAAATGCATCTCCTTCACTTCAAACTTATAATCCTTTTTATGCTCCTCATTGTTGAGGATCTCAAGAATGTCCCCTTGAGGAAGGTATGCCTCCAATGGGGATGATCCATAAGAAAATAACTACAAGTATCAATCAAGGAAAATGGACACTTAAAATACAACATGATTATTAGTTAAATATCTATACTATGTATACATGTATATAGTATGTTGTGATTGTAAATAAAGATCCACAAAGAAGGAAAAAAGTCTTATATTAGTGAAATTACTAATAGTTAATGATATCTCACACTAAAAACAATTTTTGCTTCATGATTTTAATATGAGTTTTATGTAAAGAATCTCAAACTCTTGAAGTCCAGCCCACTTCAGTTAAAGTTGTGTGGATACTTAACAATCAAAGATATCAAAAGAATATTACCCATAAAAAGAACAAAAACACTTATGGCATGTATATAGGATCTCACACATTTCATGGTGACAAATTATTTGTGAGAAACATAAATCATTCCTTAAAGTAATCAAAACCGAACAATTGACAACTTCATCCATTAAAATGTGCATATAACATGAAGAAAAAGGATCAAGAAAGCAACCTCCCAAGAGGAAGTTTGTGGCCACAATGGAGGGTTTGACGGGGAAAACCAACACATCCACTCACTATACCTCAATAATATATTACCTGAACATAGTGCCATGGCATTTGCATCGCTATGGCGGAGGTATTTTAGGTTCTCGAACTACAAACACATAGAAAAACTCTAAATACATAAATGGCCATTTAATACATTCTCATTAATTGCAATGCATGCACTAAATGCAATGCGTTATCTATGGAATTATACGTTTTAAAACAGTTGTATGAAAATTTCCATTTCTCTTTATCATGTTTTTGAATAGGAAGATGGTGCATTAAATCGATGGAGATAGGATACAATTATGACTCGTTAAAGCTGGTTCCTCCCTATATAATTTATTGTCATTGTTGTCTAATTAATTTTGTGTCATTTCAGTGTTTGGTTTCCTAATAATAACTCTATTAATTTTTTATGCTTATCTTTAAAACACACATGAAATGGAACACGCGTGCATTAAACCATTTTAAAAGGATGAGATCAAATAATATGATGATTTGGTGCATGAATTTGTTAATTAAAATAATAAATGCATGCGTTTACAGCTCATGTTATAAGGCTGTAAACCATTATTTAAAAAGAAAAAGAAATGGCCCTAAGGCAAGAAAGGTTCATGCTTATTTTAAAAGTGAATTTAAGTAAATTTTATGGTCTTACAATAGCATTTATGATATGATATTACATGGTTCATGAACAAATCGAAATGTTGGAATTTTGAAGGGAACTAAAGTTTTATTTGGCCTTCTCATGGGAACAAAAGTTTTACAGAAAATGGGCTAACAACACGGCCCAAATTACGGCTAATCATTTTGTTAAATACTTATTCCTCTTAAGAAACAATCCTAACATAGAGTTAACAAAACTCATCTATTGGTGGAAAAAAGTAATCTAGTAGTCAAAATTTTATCAAAAGTACATCTTCAAAGAATGAATGCTAAATATGTATATATTACTTGGAAAAAAATATAAATGTCACCATCTTGCCATAAAAATAGTTATATGATGCTAGCATGATTATGAAGCTAAGTTTAATTCCTTTCACCTGTATATATCTTTGTTTCACAAGTAAGAATTGAGAAAAAAAAATCAAGAACCAGTAATATTAGACTGACAAAATAAAAAATATAATAAAAACTATGCAAAATAATGCAAAACACAATTAAAACATCAAGGTAGAACTACACATAAAGTTGACTTCATAGAAACAACTATATACGTATAATTTTCTTGCTTCAATCCAAAATGTGTGCTATCCACTAATCCATGTGTATATAGAAAAATATTGATCGGACAATAATTTAGATCACATTGAATGGAACACATGAAATTTAATAATAACATCATGGGACCTGAAATAGGAGTAGCAAAAAGGACACATCAAATTTTAATTCTTCCTAAAATAATGAACAAGAAAGAGAAATGGCTATTTTGCACAAAATGTAAACGGGTCATGATATGTTTTTTATCCCTTTTTTTATAACCAATGAGATTCATGGATAAAATATTTTCATCTAGTGACCATGCAAAGTATACATGTAAGAGCTTGTAAAAGGAATACCAAGGAAATATCAATACACCAAATAAAGTTGGACATGATCATGACGGTAAAAGGACGCCATAGAAACATATATAAATATTACTTTATTTCTTCAAAATTAAGTGCATGTCGATGAGTAGAAAAGAATAAATCACAGACAATATGAAGAATGTTAAAATATAAAATATATGCATAAAAGAAAAAAGGAATGTAATAGAATCACTTACGAGTGATATGAAAAATGGACCTCACCAGAACAATATGAAGAATGTTACGAATCACTTACGAGTGGTATGAAAAATGGACCTCACCAGAACAATATGAAGAATGTTACGAATCACTTACAAGTGATCTAAAAATTTGGGTATGAAACAATCTTTGAGAGAAACACATGAGACCTGTTCGGAGGTTACGAGCTTGGAGGATGCTTTCGAACTCTCAAGAGAACTATGTTTCTTCTCTCTAATATCTATATGAATCTTGAAGAGGAATAAGAGGAAAGTTGGAGCACAGGACGCCTCAAGGTTTAGGAAATGGAGTTGTTGGGGTATTTGTTGCTCTCCCAAAGTGAACTATGCTATAACCAATCAACTTATCATCTATGTAGATTACCCTCAAGCAGCTCTTATTTATACACAGAAAGAGGGAGAATGAGGGGTAGAAAAGGAATTACCTACATTATCTTATTTTAATCTTAATAAGTAATACCTTCTTCAAAAGGAGGTAGGGAGACGGAGGAATGCTTTGTTTTTGCTATTATTGCTCTAAATTTGAGTTTAGTGTATCTTATTCTACTTAGGGGATACAATATACATTTATTTAATTATTTATATATAGCTAAACTATTGCAATGTTCTTCCTTCAAGTTTATTATGAACATTCAATCCATTCATGGGAGAAATATGTAACAAGATAGATAATGGTTCACCATATTGAGACGAATGTATATGTGATCATATACAAATTATTAGGTAGCCTGATTTTGACCAATTTCCTTTACATTTTTGTAATTCTCTAGAACTACTTGTGTGATAGGAAAATTAGAACACAGGTTTTTAGTATTGCCTTCTTCCAGAGTATTAATGTACACGGTCAAGTTGAAAAGTTTTCCTACATGCAATAGTTTATAAAGAAGAAAAAACTTACATTCATATTTTTAGAACCATGTAGTTGTAGTTCGAAAACCTAATGATCATTAGGGCAATAGTTAATTTAGAAACTATATCATGATCACTAGTAGTTTATTATTAAAAAAATGTGAAAACTAAACTTTTAAGGAACTTTCTATAGGAATTATTTCGGACTTAGTTGGAAATGCTAGCGAAGTAACTAAGACAACAAAAAAAATGAAGTGTGTGAACACAAACTTTTAAGATCGTATAATTAGCAACTGATATATTTTTCAATAAATGCTAATGACTAGACATCAATAACAACTTGCCCTTGCGAAGTAGAGCTAATAATGAAGGTTTTAACTATCATGGATTCACAAATTAAGTACGTAAATAGAGCTATATGCATTAGGTGTAACGCTCCCAAATCGAATCCCGCCACGTGACGAAGATCAACCTGAAGGCGCTACGTCATGCTATGACTTTGACCATAATATTGACCGTATCTCAGTCAAGAATCGAGACACGTCAGCGGAAGAAAAGAAATAAAGTTAAAAGATAACTTTAATTTGCGAAAGTCCAAAAGTGGTTATATCAATGCTAAGAAATAAAATAAGTTCTACATCATGAATCTAAAATGCGGAAGGTAAATGAAAACTAAATAACACTCTAAAAGCCCTATGGTTCATGTGTTGTCCTATCGTCAGAGCTTCATCACCACATGCCTACTCCACCACGTCACTGACCTGGTCCTGTGAAAATCAAACACAGGGGAGGAGTTTCTCCCGTAAGCTTTACAGCCTAGTGGGGAACCACATGATATACAGTGCATGACATGAATATAATAATCAACGATAAATAATCATACTTAACTTGAACATGAAAGATAACATATCAGTATCATGGATCATAATAAGAATAAGATCAGCGATATCATGAATCAAGAGGGTAACATGATGATTAATAAACATGAACTTATAACATACTTGTAATTCATGATAGTAACTTGACTTGACTTGAACATGCTTCTTGATCTTGGTTATTAATTAACAATCAGGGTGACTTTGAGTGCCTTTAATTCTTGGAGTATGCCCAGCAAATGATACGGCCTTGTGCGGATCAATGGATGATCAAACCATAACCAAGGGAGCGATCCTTATCTTGAAGCACCTGGCTTGGATTGGCAACCCATGATTAATCTGTCATATGAACTTATTAATCGCTTTTAACAACTTGTGGCTCTTTGTTCTTGATTTCATGGATACGATACGATCAATGCGAAATAAATCAATAAGCGAGTAAATCATGTAAATCAGTGAGGGATTTCTGTGGGGTCAGACAATAAGATCAATCATATATATAAATAATATCTAGATAGAAAGAAAAATAATTAATAAGTATAATGACAGGTTTTCTGGGAAATCGGTTGACCGGTAGTCTGTTGATCGATCGACCGATCTGTCGACCGGTAGGTCAAGTCGGTTTTAATTGGTTCGATCGATCTGTTCGGTTGAACGGTCGACCGATGGACAAAGATCGGTCGACCGGTGATAGGGATCGGTCGACCGGTTGACATGTGCAGAAAGCGTCTGTACGCAAGTTATCGGTTGACCGATTGCCGCGATGCATACGGGCCGGTCGATCGGTCGACGTCCAAAAAATTTGCAGAACACTCGAATTTTGTAAATTCTTCGGTGCAATCTCCATCTAACCTAATTCCTATCACTAGCAAATCAATCACATAACAATAGATCCACAAACAATGAAATTATGCATGCAAATAATCAATCAATCAATGAATTCAAGAAAATCAACAAGGCAAAACAAGGAACTTGAACTATCTTTTCCTCTTCTTCTTTACTTGTACGATTAGGGCATGATTTAACGTTATTCAGGGGTCATGCAAGGTGATTTCGATTCACCCACCTCGGTTCGCGGCTAATACGTTCTTCGGTTTGTCAGAAATTCGATTAACGACGCCCCTGTTCTTCCCCTGGTTCCTCTCGGCCAATTAGCACTGGAAATCCAACGAAAAGGGTTGAAGAACAGGCGTGTGGAATAGAGAATTGCAGTAGGGAAGAGGAAAAGAGCTTGATCCCCGGCGGCTCCCTTTCTGGCCGAAGATAGCCTGCTTGCAGTAGATCGAACAGGGAAGATTTTCTTGTTCACGTGCTTGGCCGGCCTTGGATTAATTGGAGGGCTTTTTAACTAATCCCCTTTTTGTAATCCCACTTTAATTTGATTAATGAGATAAAAGTTTTTATCTCTCAAGTCCAATTTTAATTGGACTTTAGGTTTATCTTTTACCGGTGTTTGGCCGAATCTTACTTCATCTTTTTTTTTAACTGGTGTCGGTTATTACATTCTTACCCCTTTAAAAGAAAATTCGTCCTCGAATTTTGCACTAAGTAGAGGGCTTACCGAAAAAATGAGGGAATTCTTGGCGCATTTTCGACTAGAGTTTCCATGTTGCATCGTCTCTATTATGGTACCACCAAGCTACCCTGACTATGGGCACATCCCTGTTCTTCTGACGTTGCACTTTGTGATCCACTATATGCGTTGGATACTCAGCGAAGGTCAAGTCTGCAGCTATATCTGGCTCCTCTATCCTTAGAACATTTGCAGCATCGTGCTTATACTTTTTGAGCATGGACATATGAAACACGTTATGCACTCTCCCATAAGATGGGGGTAGAGCCAGTCTGCATGCCGCCTCGCCTACCAGCTCGAGTATCTCGAAGGGGCCTACATAGCGAGGACTTAGCTTTCTCCGCTTACTGAATCTCATGACTCCTTTCATGGGGGATACTTTCAGAAGAACTTGGTCACCAGCTTGAAAGATCTGCTATCGCCTGCCTTTGTCAGCATAATTCTTTTGCCTTCCTTGAGCAGTCTTCATCCTTTGTTTAATCAATTATATCTTTTCTGCATACTCCACTGCCTCTTTTATTTCTTCCTTACTCATGATCTTTTCCTCGCCTACTTCACTCCAGTGGGCAGGTGAACGGCAAGGTCATCCATACATGGCCTCAAATGGTGCCATACCAATACTAGAATGGTAGCTGTTGTTATAAGCAAATTCAATCAAATGAATATGCTCATCCCAACTACCCTGCCAATCTAGTGCACAGACCCTTAACATATCCTCTAGTGTCTGGATGATCCTCTCAGACTGCCCATCTGTCTGAGGGTGAAAAGCTGTGCTAAAGTTGAGCCTCGTGCCAAAGGCTTTTTGCATGCTACTCTAGAATCTGGCAGTGAATTTGGGGTCTCGGTCAGACACTATGAACTCTGGGATACCATGGAGTCTGATTACTTCTCTCACGTACAAATCTAGCAGACTCTCCACTGATTGTTTCCGTCGGATTGGGATAAAGTGTGCCGCCTTCGTGAAATGATCCACGACCATCCATATGGCATCATGACCTTTCTTTGTCCTAGGCAAGTTGGATACAAAATCCATAGTGATCTTATCCCACTTCCATTATGGGATTTCCAAAGGTTTCAACTTGCCACATGGTCGCTGATGCTCAATCTTGACTTGTTGGCACACTAGGCATCGGGATACATATTTCGCTATCTCTCTTTTCATGTCCGGCCACCAGTAGCTGCGTTGTACATCCTTATACATCTTGGTGCTACCGGGGTGGATAGTGAATTCCGACTTGTGGCACTCATCTAGTACCTCTCGTCGGACATCAGCGTCAGTGGGAATCCACAACCTGTCCCGATATCTAATCCCTCCATCTGCAAAGATCTGAAAATCTGCTGGTTCATTCTAGCATCTCTTCAGAACCTTCTGATACTCAGGATCCAATTTCTGGGCTGCTATGACCCTGTCAATTAGGCTGGGTTTCATTTGATGCATCATCCATAGTGCTCCATTATTGTCCAGTTTGGGACACCATTGCTCAATCTCATTTAGCATCTCGTACTCGCGTAGTCTCATATAAGCTAGCAAGCCTTCCCATTTCCTGCTTAATGCATCGGCGACTAGATTTGCTTTACTAGGGTGGTAATTGATAGCAAATTCATAATATTTGAGGAGTTCAAGCCATCGACGTTGTCTCATATTCAGATCCCTCTGATCGAAGATGTACTTGAGGCTCTTGTGGTCAGTGAAGATCTCAAATGTCTCTCCATACAAATAGTGCCTCCAGATCTTCAAGGCAAAGACCACAGCCGCCATTTCTAGGTCATGTGTGGGGTAGTTCACCTCATGCTTCTTCAGCTGCCGAGAAGCATAAGCCACTACCTTGCCGTGTTGCATCAATACACAGTCCAATCTTGTTCCACATGCATCACTGTAGACCACGAAACCTCCACTGCCTGTCGGTATGGTGAGAATCGGTGTCGAAGTCAGACGGTCCTTCAGAGTCTGAAAACTCTGCTTACACTTGTCTGTCCATATAAACTTTTCTACCTTCTTTGTGAGATTTATGAGGGGTGCAATAATTTTGGAGAAGTCCCTGATAAACCTTCTGTAAGAACTTGCTAAACCAAGGAAGCTGCGAATCTCAGAAGCATTCTTCGGTCTTGTCCAATTCGTCACCGCCTCCACTTTCGCTAGGTCTACTGTAATGCCCTTCTTGGAGACTGTGTCCCAAGAACATAATCTCATTCAGCCAGAATTCACACTTTGAAAACTTGTCATAAAGTTTGTGCTGCCTCAGGGTCTCCAATACTATTATGAGGTGCTCTCGATGTTGCTCTGGACTGGAATATTAGATCAGAATGTCATCCACAAACACGATGACAAAACGATCTAGATATGGTCGAAAGACTCTATTCATTAAGTCCATGAACGCGGTAGGAGCGTTCTTCAGTACAAATGGCATGACCAGGAACTCGTAGTGGCCATATCTTGACCGAAAGGCAATTTTTGGTATGTCCTCTTCGGCCACTCTCAGCTGGTGGTAGCCACTACGCAGGTCTATCTTAGAGAACACTGATGCTTTTGATAGCTGATAAAAAAGGTCATCTATCCGAGACAGAGGGTACTTATTCTTCACTGTCACTTTATTAAGCATCCTATAGTCGATGCAGAGCCGCATAGAGCCGTCCTTTTTCTTGACAAATAAGACCAGTGCGCCCCAGGGTGGGACGCTCGGTCTGATGAATCCTTTATCCAATAGCTCCTGTATCTGCTTCTTCATCTCTTGCATCTCAGCCGGTGTCATGCGGTAGGGTGCTTTAGAGATGGGTGCTGTCCCAGGGAGGAGCTCTATCTTAAAGTCGATTTCCCATTTCGGTGGTAGACCGGATGTGTCCTCAGGAAACACATTTGGGAATTTCCGCACCACATCTATCTGTTGGAGCTCAGTGACAGGTGCATCCGTCTTGACCACACTAGCTAAGTACCCACAGTATCCTTTCTGCAATAACTTCTGTGCCTTGATCGCTGAGACAATGACCTTGTTCTTTGTTGATGGAGTGCCTCTGATCACTGCCTTAGGCTTGCCTTGCGTCCCTATAACGATCTTCTTCTGTTTACAATGCATGGCTACGTCGTGATATGAAAGCCAGTCCATCCCTAAGATAACATCATAATCCACCATGGGGATGACTATAAGGTCTGCAGAAAAGTTCTGCTTTTCGACGTTAACAGGTACATTCGGAAAGTACCTAGCAGCATAGAGAGTACCCATAGGTGTACTCACCCGCATAGCATGGGGCATCTGCTTAAGAGGTAAACCAAGTGTTTGGGCACACGACTCCAAAATAAACGAGTGTGTAGCCCCAGAGTCAAATAGAATAGTAACAGACAAATTGGCGATAGGGAGAGTACCTCTAATGACATCATTGTCATTCTGGGCTGCTTCTGCTTCTAAGTTGTGCACACGACCTTGCACAACGGGGTTCGCACCTCCTGCTGCCCGGTTCTCTCGACCTCCTCTGGCAGCCCGTGGGCAATTTCGGATAAAGTGTCCGAACTGTCCACACTGAATACAGGAGCCGTTCAGCCTACGACATTCTCCATCACGGTGATGGCCACAGTGAGGACATAATGGCTTCTGTGGCACTTGTGGCTGGCGCGGTGGTGGTGGCAGTTGTCTCAGTGGCTGTGCTTGCATTAGCGCAGGACATGGCTGAGCTTGAGCTTGCCGTGGAGCTTCCCTTTGCTGGTATGGCTTGAAACGGTGATCATGGCGGTCGTTCCTCCTAAATGGTCACTGGTCATCCATGCGAGGCCTGGGCTGCTCTATTGCTTTGACTGAAACTTTGGCCTTGCGTTCAGCTTGATCCTTTTCCATGCGTGTGGCCAACCTCACAGCCTTCTCCAGATCCTCACAATCTCCAGACAGGACTTCAATCTTCAGTGCTTGCTGCAGCCCATTGATGAACTTGTTAGCTCGAATGCGCCCTTCAAATGGCATCGGGCAATACTGCTCCACTGGATGAACTGGGTATGGTAATCTGCCACAGACATAGTCCCCTGCTGTAGTTGCAGGAACTCCTCTTGCTTGTTGTTGCAATCATGCTCAGGAGTGTAGCGAGTTACAAAGGCATTCTTGAATTCATTCCAAGAGATGTCCTCTTCCTCCTGTCCTCTGAACCTGGTGGCCTTTGTAGTATTCCACCAGCCCATTGCAGTACCAGTAAGTATGTAAGTGGCATATAAGACCTTGTGTCCATCAGCGCGCCTCATCAGCTTGAAGATGCCGTACATGGTCTCTATCCACTCTTTAGCCTTGAATGGTGTCCTCCGATGCCTCATGACGTGCTCCTTGATTGCAGCGTCTAGACGTCGGCGGATTGCCCCCAGCCTGACTGCCCTCAGGTGGAGCAAACTCATCAACGTGCTCCTCTACTGCCGCTCTGGGTGCACGGCCTCTGCCTCGTCCGCGGCCTAGCGCGTGGCCTCGGCCACGGCCACGTCCGCGACCCGGCTGGGCCTCCATCTCAAGGAGTGGGCCTTCTGATGCCTCATACAAATTTTGATCAGCTCTGGCCATCTGCTCCTGAATCCGCTCTGATCGTCGTGACATGCTTATCCTCTAATCATGAAATAAAGTCATGCATCAATAAACAATAACTTAGCACGAACAATACTTGACTTACAATGCTTTTCGGTGAAGGGTGTGGCGACTGCTCGGCGATAGCACATGAACCAATACCATACTATACGATACACTAGGACGTCAAGAGAGTCCTGACTTTAGGCTCTGATACCATAAATGTAACGCCCCCAAATCGAACCCCGCCACGTGGAGAAAACCAACCTGAAGGCGCTACGGCATGCTATGACTTTGACCATAATATTGACCGTATCTCAGTCAAGAACCGAGACACGTCAGCGGAAGAAAAGAAATAAAGCTAAAAGATAATTTAATTTGCGAAAGTCCAAAAGTGGTTATATCATTGCTAAGAAATAAAATAAGTTCTACATCATGAATCTAAAATGCGGAAGGTAAATGAAAACTAAATAACACTCTAAAAGCCCTATGGTTCATGTGCTGTCCTATCGCCAGAGCTTCATCACCAAATGCTTACTCCACCACGTCACTGATTTGGTCCTGTGAAAATCAGACACAGGGGAGGAGTTTCTCCCGTAAGCTTTACAGCCTAGTGGGGAACCACATGATATACAATGCATGACATGAATATAATAATCAGCGGTAAATAATCATGCTTAACTTGAACGTGAAAGATAACATATCAGTATCATGGATCATAATAAGAATAAGATCAACGATATCATGAATCAGGAGAGTAACATGATGATTAATAAACATGAACTTATAACATACTTGTAATTCATGATAGTAACTTGACTTGACTTGAACATGCTTCTTGATCTTGGTTATTAATTAACAATCAGTGTGACTTTGAGTGCCTTTAATTCTTGGAGTATGCCCAGCACATGATACGGCCTTGTGTGGGTCAATGGGTAGGTGATCAAATCATGACCAAGGGAATGATCCTTATCTTGAAGCACTTGGCTTGGACTGACAACCCATGATTAATTTTTCATCTGAACTTATTAATCGCTTTTAACAACTTGTGGCTCTTTGTTCTTGATTTCATGGATACGATAAGATCAATGCGAAATAAATCAATGAGAGAGTAAATCATGTAAATCAGTGAGGAATCTCTGTGGGGTCAGACAATAAGATCAATCATATATATAAATAATATCTAGATAAAAAGAAAAATAATTAATAAGTATAATAAAAGGTTTTCTGGGAAATCGGTCGACCGGTTCGGGGGAACGGTCGACCGGTAGTCTGTTGATCGGTCGACCAGTCTGTTAAGATCGGTCGACCGGTAGGTCAAGTCGGTTTTAATTGGTTCGATCGATCCGTTCGGTTGAACGGTTGACCGGTGGGCAAGGATCGGTCGACCGGTGACAAGGATCGGTCGACCGGTTGACATGTGTAGAAAGCGTCTGTACGCAAGTTATCGATCAACCGATTGCCGCGATGCATACGGGCCGGTCGACCATCGGCGTCAAGAAAACTTGCAGAACCCTCGAATTTCATAAATTCTTCGGTGCAATCTCCATCTAACCTAATTCCTATCACTAGCAAATTAATCACATAACAATAGATCGACAAACAATAAAATTATGCATGCAAATAATCAATCAATCAATGAATTCAAGAAAATCAAGCAAGGCAAAATAAGAAACTTAAACCATCTTTTCCTCTTCTTCTTTACTTGTACGATTAGGGCATGATTTAACGTTATTCAGGGGTCATGCAAGGTGATTTCGATTCACCCACCTCGGTTCGCGGCTAATTCGTTCTTCGGTTCGTCGGAAATTCGATTAACGACGCCCCTGTTCTTCCCCTGGTTCCTCTTGGCCAATTAGCGCTGGAAATCCAACGAAAAGGGTTGAAGAACAGACGTGTGGAATAGAGAATTGCAGTAGGGAAGAGAAAAGTGCTTGATCCCCGGCGGCTCCCTTTCTGGTCGAAAACAGCCTGCTTGCAGTAGATCGAACAGGGAAGAGTTTCTTGTTCACGTGCTTGGCTGGCCTTGGATTAATTGGAGGGCTTTTTAACTAATCCCTTTTTCTAATCCCACTTTAATTTGATTAATGAGATAAAAGTTTTTATCTCTCAAGTCCAATTTTAATTGGACTTTAGGTTTATCTTTTACCGGTGTTTGGCCGAATCTTACTTCATCTTTTTTTTAACTGGTGTCGGTTATTACATTAGGTGTACAAACATGTAAACATAACTTTTCCAAATACGCGTAAAATGTGACAAATTCAATTAAATTAACGAACACTGTAAAACATGTGTAAAATTGTATACTCAATAGGCAAGCTACTTAATATGTAGATTGCAAATCTTGTTGTAATTCATCGTGAGGGAACTATTATAACTTAAGTACATCCATGTCCTTGACTATACAAATTAATCTAAGAGCTTATGATTCAAAATGATACGATATATATATATATATATATATATATATATATATATATATGTATGTAGGTTCAATAAGCATTATTTTGTTTCACATTAGAACTCAAAGTTTGTTTTTTATTAAACTTTATAGAGATAATTATACATTGCTCTTGTTTGTTGTCAAGATAATTATATCTAGAAAAAGCCCGAAACTTACCAATGCGAAGTTTATACATTGTATTGCTTTAATTTTGTTTTCCCTTTCTTAGGGAAAGAATGATGGGGACGGATTTATCCCATCAAAGTTGTCTTATTAGTTTATATTTCTGGACAAATATCTTGATATAATTGTGACACATCCCAAAATAATTCCTTTGAGGATCATAATATAATTATGATGGCATTATATATACTTGATGAGATAAAATAATCAAACCTGGATAAAAAGAAGTGATTCCATAAAATAATAATAAAATAATTGGCTTGAAGTCTTCATTTAAATATATCTTTCATTATGTCTAGCTAAATGGTAAGTTTCCTTTATCCCTTAGACACAGATAATATTATTTTCATTTTATATTCTTTTGAATGATGATCTGAAAATTGTTCATGCCACCAAACAGGAATATTATTTGCGCAATTAATATTTGCTGGAATTTGTATTATTTGCAAATATTTTTTCTATGGATTAAATACACATTAAAGGCTTCCAAAAATTAGGATTGTGATAGCTATCCCTTATTCAAGTATATTAATTCGAAGGGCAAAATAATGAATGAAAAAATGACAGCCCAATTCACATTAATTATACCATTGAAACTTCTATAATTAATGCAAGACATATTACTATAAATATTTATTCACTTAATTATTAAATAATTTATTGTAACCAGAAGGAAATTAAATTTGAGATCATGTTTGTCTTTTTCAAATTTCATCGACCATGTTTGAGACTTTTTTTATTAAAAAATGTGTATGTAGAGCATTTGATATAAAACTGTTACAGAACACTACTTTTATTTATTAAATTAATAAAACAATTATATATTAGTTTAAAGTATATGTTAAATTTTAAAGATGATTAAAATAAAGATCATTGATTTGATATATCATTGAAAGCTCTATAATTAATGCAAGAGATATTACTAGAAAAAATTCACTTAATTATTAAATAATTTATTTTAACCAGAAGGAAAATGAATTTGAGATCACTATGTTTGCCTTTTTCAAATTTCATTGACCATGTTTGAGACTTTTTTTTATTAAAAAATGTATATGTAGAGCATAAGACATAAAAATAGTTATAGAACACTATTTTTATTTATTAAATTAATAAAATAATTATATATTAGTTTAAAGTATATGTTAAATTTTAAAGATGATTAAAATAAAGATCGTCGATCTGATGGTCGTGATCAAGTCATATTAATAAACATGACTAATTAAATGTTTGTAATTTATTTAACCTTAGATGAGATATTTTTATTATCAAATTACCCATATATATTATTTGATCTAAGAAGTATATAATCAATTTAATCATAAATTATAACAATTATATTAATTAAATAATAAGAAATAAAATGTTCTACATCAAGATGTATAGCAGGGTGATCGACATACTCATTGACCTCTTTATATTATAACTTTACTCTTAATCTTTTTGCCCCATGTGGAGCCTCAGAAATTTCAATATTGGATAGACCATAGTTTTTCACGTTCCAACTCACAAATATGTTCGCACAATTTTATCCATATATATTAAAAATAAGATTTAATCATAGTGGTGTGCCCTTTTTATTTCCAAATTTTAGACCATCCCAAAAGCGTTGCATCTGAAATTGGTAAAACTTCAATTAATCTCTATATAATTATCAAAACAAAAAGGTTCGTGGGATATATGGATCATGGTGATTGTTTGTAATGGGTATATATTTTATTAGCTATTATTGATGTTTTCAAACTTTGATTGTCCTTATTCTTGGTTTATGATAAGAACAATCTCTTTGTGACAATTTTCTTATCAATTTTAAAGACGTG
Organism: Pontederia crassipes; assembly: GCA_030549335.1. NCBI lineage: Eukaryota > Viridiplantae > Streptophyta > Magnoliopsida > Commelinales > Pontederiaceae > Pontederia > Pontederia crassipes. The sequence continues at coordinate 35,511,220 of CM060197.1, read as the reverse complement.
CACTATTTGAATTTCCATATGTTGTGTAATTTATTACAACACTTCTTCAAGTAAATTTCAGGGATAGTCACCCAATTTAGAGGGTGTTAGTAAGGTCATCCAATTTTGATTTATAACACAAAGGTCATCATGACCACCTATACGGGGACGACATGTGTCTGACTCATGACATGACACATTGGGACCACCCGTCTCACCGCTTCGTCGTCCAAACTCCTCGACGGTTGCAACGATCGCCGAAAGTTTCGATGGTTGCGATGATCGCCGAAAGTTTTGACGGTTGTGATGACCGCCGAAAGTTTTGACGTTTGTGACCACCGAACTTTTTGACGGTTGCGGCTGCCTGATCATTGGGACAGTTACAACCGTCGAAACTTTTGCGATGAAACTTTCCAACCGTCGAAAATCATTTTGTGACGACCATTTTTCGACGGATCAGTTCCCTAGGTAAATCTATCGGAAACCCTCATTTCTGACTGTTTCGTTCGATTTTTTGACGGACGAAACCGTCGAAAAATATCATTTTTCTTGTAGTGGGAGGCGTTCATGTTGTTCCACGCAAACGATGATGGGAGGATCTCAGCCGAGGAGCTATTCGGCGTGTTAGCAGCCCTCAATGATGATGAGGGTTGCATGCTTGATGATTATCGGGGGATGATCGACGACGTTGCATTTGACGGTGATGGCTTCGTCTATTTCGATGACTTTGCCCACATGGTAGACACCCGAAGGTGAACATCGCTAGCTTGCAATGGTAGCAAGAGTTGCAGCAAGGAGATTGGGTGACATGGTGGTGAGGCGACACTACAAGAAAAATTGTCAATTTGCAACAGAAAATTTTCGACGAACACGAATCCTTCGCATTTTCTGACGCCATTTGCGACGGATTGAAAAAACCTTCCAAAATACTGAGGGAAAAAACATGCTTCGCTATTATAAACGAAAAATACCTGTCGGTACATTACCGATGGGAATATTCTTCAGAATTACCGAGGGATTTAAATCCATCGGCACTTTCGAAGGCCATATCCGTCGGTAATTATATTTATAATAATATATATGTGATATTATATAAGTATATGTTTAATATTTTATGATTAATATTACCGACGGGTTTAGCTTTCGAAATTATTGAGGGATGTCAATCCATCGGTAATTTCGAAGGCTCCACCCTTCGATAATTAATTTTGATAATAATATTTATATAATTTATTTTCAGAGAGTCATATTATGACTAATATTAAAAATAATCATTATGTTAAAATTTTAGTCCATATTAAAATTTATCAATTTCATATTCTAAATTTATTTATAATCTATATTTTATATCTATAAATATATTAAAGGAAAATGAGTAAAAAGATAAAGAAAACATAAAGATGTTTTATGAGAAATAAAAAAATGATAACTTATTAAATAATAATATTTATTAATGCGTTAAGAAAAAAATATATAAACATGTTGAAAGATAGATATCTATTATAAAAAAGTGATAATATTTACTTAAAATATTCATAATATAATGTGATATTATTAATGTTTCTAATCATGTATATTAATACATATAATACTATTAATGTTAATAATAATATATTATATATAAGTATTGATAATGAATAATGTTATTTCAATTACTGATGGGTAAGTCCCTTCAGATTTACTGACGGATTTTAAATCCTTCGATAATTCCGAAGGAGCTATCCTTCAATAATTAAAATCATAATTTAAAAAATAATGTTTATAATATAATACATATCTCTCTTCCATTTACTTAAAATATTTATAATATAATATGATATTATTAATGTTTCTAATCATATATATTAATACATATAATATTATTAATGTTAATAATAAAATTTTATATGTATTATTAATGTGAACATATTTTAATATTTCTAATCATATATATTAATACATATAATATTACTAATGTGAACATCAACTTTTTTATAAAGATAATAATAGTCATCCAACTTTTTAACTTTAAAATATTGTGGTCGTCAAACTTAAATTATTATAACAATAAGGTCATTCAACTTAAGATTCTAAAATCCATGGTCATCGAATGTAACTCGTCGTAACTCTAAGATTCAAAACTGATGTGGTCATCTAGTTTCAAAACTCTTAAGTTAACTTTACTCTTATAACTACAAGATCATCTAACTTTATTTTAAAAATAATACAATCATCCATTTATATATTTTTTTCAATTGACGAGATGTCATCTAACTAAGAGGCCATTGTATTTCATTCATCGACGTTGTACTTTTGCATATATTTTGCGATGGTCACCTATTTTAATATTTTATTATTAATATTTATAATATAACACATATGAGAAAATTAAAGATAAAAGATAAAAAATCAAAGGCAATTATGAGAAAATAAAAATTAATGATAACTAATTTTAAACATAAGTCTTCAACACATTTTATACACACATTGATTAACATTAGTATTATATCTACATTAACATTATCAAATTCAACTAAATTTCCACCGTAATTATAAATTTATATATTTTAAGTATTTCATTAATTTTATTCAAAATTATATAAATTTTATGATTATTTATGTTTTTAGTCATATATGTTAATATATATACTATCATAAAGTTTAATAATAAAATTTCTTATATAAATATTGATAAAAATAATATTACTTTATTTACCAATGGGTATTGCCTTCAGAATTATCGATAGATATCAAATTCTTCGCTAATTTCGAAAGATATATCCGTCGCTAACTCTAATATTTTTATGTCCAATTTTTCCCCTCCAACTTCTCCTTCCCGCACCCCTCTCTCCCTATATTCTCCACCCTCCTCCATTTCTGTTTCCTACTCGTTCTCCCCCCTTCTTTCTCTCCTCCTCCTCCTCTCTCTCCCACGGCGGTGACGGCAGCGACTCCCGTGGTGATTTTGGCCGCGCTCCCCCACCCCCTCTCCCTGGCCCTCTCTCTTGACTCTGGCACTAGTGCGGCCGGATCCGGCACATAGGCTGCCAGATTCGGCCGTAGGCGCCAAATCCAGCTCACAGGCAGCCGGATCCGGCACCTAGGTGGCCGATCCGGTCGCCTATTACCAGATCTAGTGTGCAGCAGCCGGATCCGTGTGGGCGGCTGATCCGGTCGCCTGCGATTGGATCCGACACGCGAGCGGCCGATTCGGTCGCCTACAACCTGATCCGGCGCGCGGGCGGCCGGATCCGATTGCCTGCGACCTGATCCGACGTGTGGGCGGCTGGATCCGATCTCCTGGATCTGGTCCGATGCATGTGCGGCTGGATCCATGCGCCGGATCCGATCTACTGCGATCAGATCCGGAGCGCGGGCGTCCAGATCCAGCTGTAAGCAATCGGCGCGCAGGCGGCCGGATCCGGCTGTAGGCGATCGGCGCACGGGCTCTAGACGTCCGTGGCCTCCTCCCCACCCCTCCTCTCTCTGGCCGCCTGCTCCGGATCAGCTGCTAGTGCTGATCCTGCAGTAGGTGGCTTATTTTTTTTATATTTTTAAAAAGTTCTCGACGAGCATATCCGTTGCACTCCGCCGGTTCCTGCGATGGGCAGCGCCCATCGAAAGATTCGACGAATGTCGCGTGCTGAAGCCTTCGACGGGAGAGCGCCCGTCGAAGCATTCGACGGGTGGTCCCCACCGAAGCCTTTGACGGGTCAGATATGTCGAAGGTTTCGACGAGTGTGTATCTGTCGAAGACTTCGGCGGTGACCACCCGTCGAATGCTTTGATGGGCGCTATCCCATCGAAGGCTTCCACGGGTGTCACCCGCCGAAGCCTTCTACGAGAGAGCGCCCGTCGATGCATTCGATCGGTGGTACCCGCCGAAACCTTCGACGGGTCAGATCCGTCGAAGGTTTTGACGGGTCAAACCCATCAAAGGTTTCGACGAGTGGTCTCCCGTTGGAACTATCAATGGGTTTTTCCATCAAAATCCATCAAAACTTGTGAAGGACCCAACACTCCTACCTTCGGCTCCGGCAGCTGGATTAAGAGGTTCCGACGGCAACATCCGTCGAAAGTTCTGAAGCATAACCTTCCCTTCTGATCTTCTGATGGATTTTAGCCGTCGAAAATTCCGAAGGCCATTTTTTCGTCACAAACTTCTGTTACTTTTGAAGGAATTTTTTAGGTCCATCGATAATGTTTTCCGACGACAAATTTTTCAACTAACCACTATCCGTCGCAAAGGTCTATTTGCGATGAATTTCAAAGATTTTGCGATGGATAAATCCATCGTAAAATTGCAATATTCTTGTACTATGGGTGGAGTGGTACCCATGTGGCATCTGACGAGTTAGACATCATGGCATCCACATATGCGATCAAACGACACACAGACTATAGATGGTCGTGATGACTGTGAGTGAAAGGTTCTGAAAGTTGAATGTCCTTCATGTTACAAATCAAAATTGGATGACCTTTCTAGGGACACCCTATAAGTTGGGCGACCATCCGTTAAATTTACTCCCACTTCTTAGCATTAGGATATTGATGATCTTTTCACTTATAATAATCACATTTTCTTGGAAGTAAACAAGCTATATGGATAGAACAGAAGAGATAAACTGACTCCCAATTTTATGGTCATTTATATCAGATTGAATTGGATTAATCACTATCGATGATGCTCGCAGATCACATTTGGATATCCTTCAGTGATTAGCATCATTTTTTTGCCAATTCTTAGTGGTTTGTAATCGTTATTAATGGCTTCCATGACTACGCTCCTTTGTTGTGTTCCTTGCATTTCTCTGATCATGCTAGCCTTGCGCGTTCATCATGCTCATGACTTCATCAGTCTCTAATGACATCTCGACTTCCATGATTATGCCCATCATTGTCACGTTCCTAGAATTTCCTTGATCTCGACATTCTTGCACATTCATCATGCTCATGACACAATAGTGTCGCACATGATAATGTAGTAGGCAATATTGTGACAATAGCTTTTGCTTCTAAATAGCATCAACATAGCATCACAATATAGTGCCATAGTGGCATCACCATGGCACGCTATGTTTAGAGTCACCTTCGCTCCGCCACTTACAAAGCTAAAAGAGTTTCCCGCGGGCGACAACAAGTGTCACCATAATGTCTTCGTAGCGCCGACTATGACCATTTGTTGGCGCCACAGAGACCCAATTGGCGCCATAATTGTGGTGTCACGTTGCTTATGGCGCGTCTGTGATGCTAATGGGTTGCTAGGCCTTTTAGCGTCTATTTAGCGACGCTTTAGAGACACATTCTTGTCTTTGAACGGGCTATTTCTTATAATGTTCCATGATTATGCTCATCATCATCACGTTCTTCGCAATTCTCTAATCACAATGGTATTACACGTTCATGATGCTCATGACTTCATGAGTCTCAACTATGACATCTTGATCATTCGTTAACATCTATCACTTGAACGATATGACCACTATTCGTGTAGTATGAATTAAAGATGATATTTTCTCTACCCAAAGAAAAAATTGCACCATCCAATATAAACATGAGGTTTTATAATGTGGTTTTTTTATTATTGATGTTTTTCTATAAGTTATAATGAACCCTCTTGGTATGTTAATCTAATTATACCTTATCTTTCACATATCCAAAAATGTTTTAATGATTTCTCAGTTTGCATTCTGAGTATTATTTTAGTATTTGTGAATCAGTTTTATTTTTTAAGCTAAATCAAACCCTACACAAAGTATTGTATACACCAAGCTACCTACCGCTTACCCATCGGGCTGCTCTATGGATTCCTACCCAGCATTGGGACGTTTACTTTTACTCAATCTTTTCCTAATAATAAATGGCGTTGATGTCAAAACTTATCATTTTCACTGAGCAAAATATCATCAATGTATAGTGATAATATTGTAAAACTACTCTCTTTTTTATGTACACATAGTGGTCAAATTTGTTCAATATTTTGAAATCAAGTTAGACTATCATTGTATGAAACTTTACGTATCATTGTCTCTAAAATTGTTTTATCTCAAATAAAGACCTCTCCAGCTTATATACTTATTCAAGATGTTGCATATCATCTTTCAAAAACTCTCCATATAAAAAAAACTATCTTCACGTACATTTGCAATAATTTCAAATTCATATAAACTACTATTACTAAGGTCACCCTAATTGACCAAACTTCGTAATAGGGTAATAGATTTCATAAAAAATATTCCAATTTATTGAGTACAACTCCGGTCAACTAATTTTGCCTTGTTTTTATCAAGAGACCATCAACCTCATACTTTCTCTTGAATGCAAATTTGTGCCCTATAGAATGTCTATCAACTGGCAAATCGAATAGTGTTTGTACTCCCTTCCAATTTACCGAGTCAATTTTCTCACTTACGACAATCATTCATGATTCTGACCCACTAGAAGTCATTGTTTCTTTATAAGAAACATGGATTTGTACTATCTACTATATCAACATGAATGAAGTAACATGAAACTGCATGCCTGCATTGCACATTATCATCTAAATGTGCAAGTTTTGTCTTGAGCTCTTATTATTGATTATACTCATAGAGATAATGAGTTCCCCCACTCTTTAATGGGAATATTATCATCCATAGTTATATATTCTGATGTTGTATCATTATTCAATGTGTTAGGATCGAAGTTGTTTTTATTCTCCCCTATGATAATCAGAGACTCTTTGCCTTAGGTTCTATGATACTTTTTTTTTATCTTTTTTAAAAGTTGCATGTCAACATTTTATTAGACCTATATGAAGGTGAAAGAATATATAACCCATACTTTTTTCACCGTATCCTGTAAACTTGCACACTTTCTTATTGAAGTTCTGCTTGTCTCTAAGTTGCATATCACAACTAATATGTGCTTTACATCTTTATTTTTAGTGATCGCCCGACTCAGGATCAAACATCTCATATCATGTTGATTCCATTGTCTTAATTGGAATTCATTTTTGTATCTAATTTGTTGTTAATAAGTTCCCCCTCCTCCCCCACCCACAAAAAAAAGTTTTTGGGGATCACAACATACATTTTATTGCCTTTATTAATATCTTCTTTTTTTTCTTTTCGTCACACCATTTTATTGTGACGTATAAGACATAATATTTTGTTTACTTATGTCTTTATGAATGGAGTAGTTTTTGAATTTATGAGAAAAATATTTTCCTTCTCTATTTGTCCATAAACACATAATAGCTCTTCATAGTTTCTTCTCCACTTTGTCTTTGTATTGTCACATTACAGAAATATCAATGTACATTATCTAACAAAAAAAAGTCTCACCAATTATCAATTGTATCCATCATTTTGTTTACTAAACTATGCACATAGACAATCTAGCTAGGAATTTTAGATAACCATATTACTTATATGAAAATATTACTACAAAAATATCAAATCTTAGAAGTGATTATAATTCGGACAGAATTTGTAAACTTGAGTGGTAAATTCATAAAGCAAATGTATTAGGCAAATATACTTATAATGGATTAAACCATGTTAAATGAAAATAATGATAAATGATACATTATTAATATTCATAATAATTATTATAACTAACCATCACTAATACACATAATATTATATTAGTATGAATGCACTACAAGAATATTGAAATTTTGCGACGGATATCTGTCACAAAACCTTCCAAATTTGTTGCAAATATGCCTTTGTGATGGATTTTTTGACGGACAGTAGTTTGTTGGAAACTTTGACATTGGAAAGAATTATCGACAGTCCTCAATCATCCCTTCGAAAGTTTTGGCGGATGTTTGCGATGGAAGGGAAGATCATCCATCTAAACTTCTGACCAATTTTGCTGTTGGAAGCTCCTAATCGCGCTGCCGAAATCGGATGAGGGAGTGCCGGCCCTTCACAAGTTTTGATGGGTTTCGACGGGTTCTTCCGTCGATAGTTCCGATGGGTGCCCTACTGTCGAGAAGGCTTTGGCGGATCTCACACATTGAAGACTTCAACATGTGCTCCCTTGACAAAACCTTCGATGGGCGACACTCGTCGCAGACATCGGAAGAGTAGCGACGGATACATCCGTCGAAAAGATTTTAAAAATATTAAAAAAATAGATGGCGTTGGCAGTCAATGCAGAGCAGGCGGCCGAAATCGAGATACAAAGAGAGGGAGAGGGGGATGGGGAGGCGGCCGTCCGGCCCAGGATCGCGACCACGATAGTGAACGACGTCGGACGCCCTGATCCGGCTGAGAACAGAAGGCAGGCGCCCCGATCCAGTTGAGAACAGGCGGCAGGCACCCCGATCCGGCAGCCACAAACACGATTGGCTGCCAGGCGGCCAGATCCGGCCGCCACGATCGTGAATGGATGCTAGGCACCCCCGATATGGCCTGCACAGATTGGATCCATGGCCTTTGCGCCGGATCCGCCGCCTGCACGCCGGATCCGTCGGCTGCGAGCCGGATCCACACGCCTATGGCCAGATCTATCCATCTAAGACGGATCCGGCCTCGTGTGCGCCGAATCCACCATTTGCGATTGGATCTGACCGCGTGTGCCCCGGACCAACCCCGTTTGTGCAGGATCCGGCCGGTTGCGAGCCGGATCCAGCCGCTTGTGTGTCGGATCCGTTGCCTATGGCCGGATCCAACCGTATGTGCATCGGCTGCGCTACCGGAGTCAAGAGAGAGGGAGTCACCGCCATAATGGGAGAGAGAGGGAGAGGAAAGAGAGCTAGGGAAAAGGGGAAAAGGAGTTGATTTGGGGAGAGAAAGGGGCGTGGGAACGAGAAGGGAGAGGGAGGAAAACTCAGTGGAAAAATATTAGAGTTAGCGACAGGTATATCTTCGAAATTATCGAAGAATTTGTCATTCGTCGATACCAAAGGAAGTTACCTGTCGATAAATAAAATAATAATATTTTTATCAATGTTTATAATAATTATTTAATTACCAACGGTTGTATCCTTCGGAATTACTGAAGGATTTGGGATCCATCGGTAATTCGGAAGGAAGTACCCATCAATGATTAAAATAATAATATTTTTTTATTAAATAAATATATTTTATCTCATATTATATATATAATATTAAAATAACATATAGAGACACTTTTAATTAATGTGGACTAAAATTTTAACATAATGATTATTTTTTTATAAATCACAATATGACTCTTTAAAAATATAGAAGACATATTATTATAAAACTAATAAGAAGTAAATTAATAAAATTTTGAATAAAATTAATTGAAAGAAATAAAATTTATAAATTTATAATTACGGCAAAAATTTAACTAATTTGATAATGTTAATGTACATATAATACTAATGTTAATCAATATGTGTATAAAATGTGTTGAAGACTTATGATTAAAATAAAGTTAAATGACATTGTAGTTATAAGAGTAAAGTTCGATGATCGTCTCAATTTTGAATCTTAAGATAGATGACCTTAGAGTTATGACTACCTACGTTCAATGACCACACACTTTATAAGTGTAAGTTGGAGCACCTTATTGTTATAATAATTTAAGTTTGATGACCGTAACATTTCGAAGTTGAAGTTGGATGAGGTTCTCAGTTATGAATCTTAAGATAGATGAGCTTAGAGTTACGACAACCTACGTTCGATGACCGTGGACTTTATAAGCTTAAGTTGGATGGCCTTATTGTTATAATAATTTAAGTTTGATGACCGTAACATTTCGAAGTCGAAGTTGGATGACTGTTATTTTAATACATATAATTGATGATATTATTTTAATTAGCAACGAGTATTTCCTCCGAAATTACCGACGCATGTCAAATCTTTTGGTAATTTCGAAGGCATTATCCTTCACTAAATAAAATAGAAATTTATTATTAATGTCTATAATATAATACATATCTCTCAACCATTTATTTAAAATATTTATAATATAATATAATATTACTAATGATTATAATCATATATATTAATACATATACTATTATTAATGTTTAACATTAATATTATATATATAATAATGATATTATTTTAATTACCGACGGATATTTCCTTCGAAATTACCAATGGATGTCAAATCCTTCGGTAATTTCGAATGCATTATACTTCGCTAAATAAAATAGTAGTATATTATTAATGTCTATAATATAATACATATCTCTCTTCCATTTACTTAAAATATTTATAATGTAAGATTATATTAGGAATGCTTATAATCATATATATTAATACATATAATTAATGTCAATACATATACTATTATTAGTGTTTAATAATAATATTATATATAATATTGATAATAAATAATATTATTTTAATTATCGACGGGTATTTTCTTTGAAATTACCAACGGATATCAAATCTTTCAGTAATTTCGAAGAAATTATCCTTCTCTAAATAAAATATTAATATATTATTAATGTCTATAATATAATACATATCTCTCTTCCATTTACTTAAAATACTTATGGTGTAAGGTTATATTACTAATGGTTATAATCATATATATTAATACATATGATTAATGTCAATACATATACTATTATTAATATTAAATATTGATAATAAATTATATTATTTAATTACCTATGGGTATTTTCTTCGAAATTACCGACATATGTCAAATCCTTACATAATTTTGAAGGCATTATACTTCGCTAAACAAAATAGTAATTTATTATTAATGTTTATAATATAATATATATTTAAATTCCATTTACTTAAAATATTTATAATATAAATTATATTACTAATGGTTATAATCATATATATTAATACATATAATTAATATCAATACATATACTATTATTAATGTTTAATAATAATATTATATATACAAATATTGATAATAAATGATATTATTTTAATTACTGACGGGTATTTCCTTCGAAATTACCGACAAATGACAAATTCTTCGATAATTTCGGAGGCATTATCCTTCTCTAAATAAAATAGTAATTTATTATTAATGTCTATAATATAATACTTATCTCTTTTCCATTTATTTTAAATATTTTAAATATAATATTATATTACAAATGATTATAATCATATATATTAATACATGTACGATTATTATTGTTTAATACTAAAATTATATATATAATATTGATAATAAATTATATTATTTTAATTATCGACATATATTTCTTTCGAAATTACCAACGGATGTTAAATCCTTCGATAATTTGAAAAGCATTATCCTTCGCTAAATAAAATAGTAATATATTGTTAATGTCTATAATATATTACATATCTCTCTTCCATTTACTTAAAATATTTATAATATAAGATTATATTAAAAATGTTTATAGTCATATATATTAATACATAAAATTAATATCAATACATATATTATTACTAATGTTTAATAATAATGTTATATATATAAATATTGATAATAAATATTATTATTTTAATTACCGACGGGTATTACTTTCGAAATTATCGATAGATGACAAATCCTTCGATAATTTCGAAGGCATTATCCTTTGCTAAATAAAATTATAATTTATTTTTAATGTCTTTAATATAATACATATCTCTTTTACATTTATTTAAAATATTTATAATATAATATTATATTACAAATGATTATAATCATATATATTAATACACGTACTACTATTAATGTTTAATAATAATATTATATATAGAATATTTATAATGAATGATATTATTTTAATTATCCAAATCCGTCGGTAATTTCAAAAGCATTATCCTTCACTAAATAAATTAGTAATTTATTATTAATGTCTATAATATAATACATATCTCTTTTCCATTTATTTAAAATATAATATTATATTACAAATGATTATAATCATATATATTAATACATGTACTATTACTAATGTTTTTTTAATAATATTATATATATAATATTGATAATAAATGATATTATTTTAATTATCGACGGGTATTTCCTTCAAAATTACCGACGGATGTCAAATCCTTCGTAATTTCGAAGGCATAATCTTTTGCTAAATAAAACAAAATTTATTATTAATGTCTATAATATAATACATATCTATGTTCCATTTATTTAAAATATTTAAAATATAATATTATATTACTAATGATTATAATCATATATATTAATACATATACAATTATTATTGTTTAATAATAATATTGCATATATAATATTTATAATAAATGATATTATTTTAATTACCGATGGGTATCTCTTTCGAAATTACCGATGAATGTCAAATCCTTCGATAATTTCAAAGGCATTATCCTTCGTTAAATAAAATATTAATATATTATTAATGTCTATAGTATTATTAATGTATGCCAATGTCTATATTAATAAAATATTTATAGTGTAAGGTTATATTACTAATGGTTATAATCATATATAATAATACATATGATTAATGTCAATACATATACTATTATTTATATTTAATAATAATATTATTATATTAAATATTGATAATAAATTATATTATTTTAATTACCTATGGGTATTTTCTTCGAAATTACAGACCGATGTCAAATCCTTACATAATTTTAAGGGATTATACTTCCCTAAATAAAATAGTAATTTATTATTAATGTCTATAATATAATATATATTTACCTTCCATTTACTTAAAATATTTTTAATATAAATTATATTACTAATGTTTATAATCATATATATATTAATAGATATAATTAATATCAATACATATACTATTATTAATGTTTAATAATAATATTGATAATAAATGATATTATTTTAATTACCGATAGGTGTTTCCTTCGAAATTACCGATAGATGACAAATCCGTCGAATCTGTCAGTAATTTCGAAGGAATTATCTTTCGCTAAATAAAATATTAATTTATTATTAATGTCTTTAATATAATACATATCTCTTTTCCATTTATTTAAAATATTTATAATATAATATTATGTTACAAATGAGTGTAATCATATATATTAATACATAATAAAAATATTATATATAGAATATTTATAATAAATGATATTATTTTAATTACACAAATCTTTCGGTAATTTTAAAAGCATTATCCTTCGCTAAAGAAATTAATAATTTATTATTAATGTCTATAATATAATATATATCAATTTTCCATTTATTTAAAATATTTATAATATAATATTATATCATAAATGATTATAATCATGTATATTAATACATGTACTGTTATTAATGTTTAACAATAATATTATATATATAATATCGATAAGAAATGATATTATTTTAATTACTGACAAATGTCAAATCCTTCGTAATTTCGAAGGCATTATCCTTCACTAAATAAAACAAAATTTATTATTATTGTCTATAATATAATACATATCTTTATTCAATTTATTTAAAATATTTTAATATAATATTATATTACTAATGATTATAATCATATATATATTAATACATATACAATTATTAATGTTTAATAATAATATTGTATATATAATATTTATAATAAATGATATTATTTTAATCACCGTCCTTATAAATTACCGACGAATGTCAAATCCTTCGATAATTTTCGAAGGCATTATCCTTCGCAAAATAAAATATTAATGTCTATAATGTAATACATATCTCTCTTCCATTACTTAAATTATTTATATTGTAAGGTTATATTAATGGTCATAATCATATATATTAATACATATGATTAATGTCAATATATATACTACTATTAATATTTAATAATATTTTTATATATTAAATATCGATAATAAATTATATTATTTTAATTACTTAAGGGTATTTTCTTCGAAATTGTCGACAGATGTCAAATCCTTACATAATTTTGAAGGCATTATACTTCACTAAATAAAATAGTAATTTATTATTAGTGTCTATAATATAATATATATTTCTCTTCCATTTACTTAAAATATTTATAATATAAATTATATTACTAATGTATAGAATCATATATATTAATACATATAATTAATATCAATACATATACTATTATTAGTGTTTGATAATAATATTATATATACAAATATTGATAATAAATGATATTATTTGAATTACCGGTAGGTATTTCCTTCGATTCGGTAATTTCGAAGGCATTATCCTTCGATAAATAAAATATTAATTTATTATTAATGTCTATAATATAATACATATCTTTTTTCCATTTATTTAAATATTTAAAATATAATATGATATTACAAATGATTATAATCATATATACTAATACATGTACTATTATTAATGTTTAATAATAATATTATATATATGATGTTAATAATAAATGATAGTAATACCGACGGATATTTCCTTCGAAATTATTGACGGATGTCAAATCCTTCAATAATTTCGAAGACATTATCCTTCGGTAAATAAAATAGTAATATATTGTTAATATCTATAATATAATACATATCTCTCTTTCATTTATTTAAAATATTTATGATATAAGATTATATTACTAATGTTTATAATCATATATATTATTATCTATAATTAATATCAATAAATATACTATTATTAATATTTAATAATAATATTATATATATAAATATTAATAATAAATGATATTATTTTAATTACCGACATGTATTCCCTTCGAAATTACTGATGGATGTTAAATATTTCGGTAATTTCGTAGGCAATATCTTTTGCTAAATAAAATAATAATTTAATAATATAATATTGAATATATACTTATATTATATTATATATATATTATTATAAATATATATACCAAGGATCTAGCCTTCAAAATTATCGATGGATGTAAATCCTTCGGTAGTTCTGAAGGATAATAACGAAGGACTTTTTGACCTTCGATAATTCGCATGGATTTTTCTATCCATGGCAATTACCGTCGAAAAATGCGAAGGATTCATATCCTTCAAAAAATGTCCATCACAAATTAGACATTTTCTTGTAGTGATAATAATAAAACAATTTGTTGGTAATTAATAAAACATTATTATTACAATGGATCCACAATCGATCAATGGAAGTTCTGACCTAGTACCATACCAAACAAAACCTTTCCAAAAAGTAAAAAAAAAAAATGAGTTAGAATAATTATTCTATAATAATAAAGAGTTAAGGGTAAGAACTTTAGCACCTTCAAATTATTCACGCCTGAATAGAAAATTTTGGAATTATAGATTTCCCATGACTTGACATCAATCTTTTCATAACCGGACCGGCGACCGGACCGGACTCCTTACTGGATTGCGATTGCACCAGTCCAATCGGGTTAGACCGCTTAAACCAGATTTTATTAAAATAATATTATTTATAATAATTATAATGATATAATATAAGTTATATGATATAATATATGAATATTGTACTAATAACCTATTAAAAACTAATATAACATAATTTTATTTATTAAAAAATTTAATAATGAAATAAAAATGATTAACATATAAATATAAATAGATTATTATTAATTTAATATCTATTATTAATTAATGCTAGATTCTATATTAATAAATTTTATCTTAAATTATTCTTCTTCCTTTTTTTTTCTTTAACACTTTTCTTATTATTTCCTTTATTTATGCCCTTTAATAATTTTTCATTTTAATGTTAATCAATTTTAAATACTTACATTTTCTATTTTAATTCCTATTTAATTTTATACATATCATACTCCCTCCTTTTTTACCTTTCTCATTTTCCTTTCCTTTTTTTCTTTCTTAACTTTCCTATTTTTATCATTTTTTAAATTTTATTTTTCAAAATTTGATTTGAACCCAATTGAACTAGTTCAACTGGCCCGGTTCAATCGATTTTGATCGGTTCAATATGAAAAATGATTTTGATATCAAATCGAATCGAATTACCGGTCGATTCACGATTGAACCGATTTTGATAACATTGCTTGACATCTGCATCATCTTTCGATATTAATCCATGGACGAAGATAAATTTGTTCCCTGCACAAAGAGCACTGCACATATATTGTGGATAAGCTGATTTTAGGGCATAAAGATAAGAATGAAAAATAGTAAAACAAAAATACATTGTTGAAAACAGATATCTATGGTGCAAGTAAAGTGTCACATAAACAAAGCTTAAACTAAAAAATGCCTCCAGAGATGATTAGTTCGATCAAATAAATAAATAAGTAATTATTTATATATCCAAGAAAATATATATGGGAAATTCTGTATGCCCATGAGCCATGGACGTCTATATATATTCAAGAAAAGAAAGCATAACGAGAAAACATAATAATGCCAATGGGCCATCGACCTTGCTGCGGCCACCGGAAGGGGCAGCTGGAAGCACGCTGCGGATGCGAGCAGTGTTGGAATATATAGCCATCGGCATCATCGCCTGTGTGTCATCGGCCGGAGCTGAGCTGCTGCAGAATGTTGTTGAAGCATCGTGTCTTCCTTCCATTGTAGCGTTGTCATGTTCACATAATATCAGTTTAAATATTTGTATGAGGTTGATTAGTAGTATAAATTGATGATTAGAGTGTGAGTTGTGTAGTTCAATTAGTTGTAATGTCTCTTCCCGTTAGGATTTCTGCACGAGAGAAATTATGCACCGTAAGAAAATTCGAAAAATTTAAGATAACGCATAGTTTTATTTAATGAAAAATAGAAGAAGATTGCAAGATCGATTACTTTTTGTTTGGACTCCTATGGAATTTATATAGGCACTTCTTTTTATAGATGATAAGAATTATAGATCTCCGTAGTGCGAGAGTACCTTTTATTTCGAAATGTCTTGAAGTTCAGACCAATTTTCAGTTGGGATAGAATTCAAGACATTATTAATACTTTTTCTTTTCTACTCTACATTTTCTCTTCTTTTCTTCTGCTCCTGCGGAGCTCCATCTCATTTCTTAACAAGCAGGAGAACGAGCAGTAGAAGCCTTGCTATATGTTGAGGCGTATCACGTCGTCGAACATTGTCACTCGTAGCCATGGAAGAAAGAGTCATCGCTAGCTTGACTATTATTAATTGCAGGGTTATCTTTCTCTTGCAACAACATTAGAACCTATTTAATCACCTTATATCAGTTTCCTTTTAGTATAATTAGTGTCAGTCGGTTGTAATTGAGGCATAATGATGGTAATCACTTTAAAATTGAATAGAATATTCATTTTCTTCCATCTTCATCTACGGCGTGCGCTTTCCATTTTTTCCATTTTTCTTTGCAACCATCTTTGCTTCTTCCTCCCTCTATTTCGTATTCACTTGCAGCGAGAGTCCAGCGAGACATCCAAGCTCGGTTTTTAACATCATGGCCATTATGTTTCTGCACCAGTCACTTATGAAGAAGGTAATGAAGAATGCCATATAGAGAGGTGAATGTGTATATATAAAGGAATTAATGACTGTCCACCCTCTTAAAAGGGGTGGATGCCTAGATCGGATACCGTTTGATCTAAGATAAGGGGGGTGAATGTGGCCGTTTTAGCATGTCATATGGGTGAAGGTGGCCCGGTTCATAGTGTAGAATTCCAAGGCACCAAGAGGGGTGGGGAGTGGGGGGGTGAATTGGTGTTTAAAATAAAAAATATTGGTTTCACAAAATACGTCGCGGAAGCTTAAAATCGATTCGTTAAACTTTATATCAATCCAAATCAAATCATATCACATGCATAATAATATGAGAAGGAGAGAGAGAATCAAACACAAGAACACAAGGTGGTTATTGACGAGGTTTGGATACACCTTGTCCTACGATCTCGCTCCAACTTCTCGACCTTGAGATTGCCGGAGATTCTACTAAACTCGTCCTCCAAATGGGGCAAGGAAGAAACCCTATACACCAAACTACCTTTTCTTCCCTTCGAGAGGCAAGGCACACCTCTTCTCCTAGAAAGCTTATCTTTTCTCTAGTCCGAAAGATAAGATAGAACCTCTACTGCACAGGAGCTCACACTTAATTCTTTAAAAAGTATTTCTCTCTTTTACAATGTCAATCTCACAAGAAAAGAAAGAGAGAAAGAAGAGAAAATATAAGAAAATGATTTTTCTTTGATGCTTGAACTTTCCCTTGAATGCTTAATGAATTCTGGACCTCTTGGTCTTCTTTTATAGGTTTCTTAACTCCATTTAGCCGGACATGTTTCCTAATTTTGGGGCAAAAATATAACCATTTTAGTGCATTTTGCGCGCTGACCGACGACCGTTTTGCCCCACCAGTCGACCAGTACACTTTTTTATGAAAATATGACCATTCACAAATGTTGCACTTTCCGGTTGACCAAATGGTTGACCGGTACCTCGATCGATATAATTTTGTCATTTTATTTGTTAAACCAGGCATTTTCTACACTGACCGATCGATCAATGTACCTGACCAATCGACCGATATTCCAGCCGTCAGGTCGACTGCCCTGCACTATTTTGAGCATAACCTTTTGCACAATTATCCAGATAAGATGATTTTTTATGGAAAGATAATAGAATTTTCTACAACTTTGGTATTTATTATTCATCCAAAATCTAATGGGACCATAGTCAAATATTGATTAAAAGTTTAGTACAAAAATTTGTCCATTTTAAATAATATATTTTAGAGCTTTACTCTTTTTTTTATAACTTTTCATATAAGAATCCAAATGAGATGCTTTTTGATTTTATGGAAAGCTGACATAATTCTCTACAACTTTGATATTTACCTCTTTAAAACTCATGGGAACATAGACAATTATTAATAAAAGTTTAATGCATGAAATAACTCATTTATATTGAAACCTTTTTGACTAATCTTTCGAGGTTTGTACATCAAAAGATAATTATATATGGCTTTAAAACTTTGCTCCAACAATCTCCCCCTTTTTGTTGAAGACAAATTGAGAAATATGAAAAGTATATAAGTTGGAAAAAAAATTAAAATTAATTTTCTCCCCCTAAAACTAAGCTTTCCTTACAATAATAGATATGCACATAAATACAAATTGTAATATATATATATATATAAGTTATATTCTTGGAGTCCTATATACACATAATAAATCAGGGGTTATATTTATATATATATATATATGTCTCCTATATAAATTTCTCTTATTCTTATCATATTTCTCCTATATTTCATCAAAAAATAATATGCACATAAAACATTTAAGAAACAATATGTAACTCCCCCTTAATCATGTCATCTTCTTAAAACTTTTCATTCTCCCCCTTGTTTTAAAAGAAATAACATGTAAAGTATCACATTATAAGAATTATTCCATGTATAATGTATGCGATAAGCAAAAGTTAACCTTCCCCTAAAGTCATGACTACTTTATGAAACTTTGAGACAACAATGATATGCCAAAATTAAATTTTTGTAGAATAATCATGAATTTTAACAATAAGGATAATAAAAATCATATTCAAAGTGGGTGGATGAAAAATATTTCAAATTTTTTAACAAGCTCCCCCTATCATACCAATTTTATCTTTGTTTTTTTTTCTTTTATTCCTTTATTTGTTATCCTTTTCTTCCAAAGAGAAATGGTAACATTATGATGGGTCATAGCTTAATTTTCATAACATGAAGATTTTAAACTTAAAAACTTAAGAATCATGATAATAAAACAATTCTACAAAAATGTAAGTTCATGCTCATGAAAAATATTTAAAATTTTATTTGTAAATGATACTTTTACCATGACTTTCGTGCCTTCACATTTTTAATTGCACTTGTCCTTTACATTACATGTGAGGCACACCTGAAAAAACAATTATTTAACATTTGGTACCCAAGCTTCTTTGGGTCCAATTTTTTTAGTCAACGTTCCTTTTGGAACCCATATTATCCCATGTTGAAATAGTTTTCCATAATGACCATTAAATCCACATGCAAAATAAGTAATATATGAATTCTTTAAAGATTTATCATAAAAATGTTTAGAATAAGAATTTTCATGTCCAAAGTATTTCCTAAAATTACTTTTCTTTGCATAAGAACTAGCCTTATCATTATTTTCTGAATTTTTCAAAAAAGTATTTTCCTTCTTTACTTTTTCTAAAGAACATGCCAACTTTACAATTTCACATGCATGCATAATTGTCAAAGAATCAACTTCATTTTTTAAGTTTTCATTTTCCATAAAATATGTATCCTTTTCTTTTTTTAATTTCTCAAACTCATGTAGTAATTTTTCATTTTCCTCTTTAAGTGCAAGATACCTTTTTATAAGAGAGGAAAATTATTTGTGCACATCAAAGAAAATATCTTCTTCAAAAGAGCTTGATGAGTCATTATTTAAATTTGAAGAATTATAAGTTACCTCATCATTATGTACCATTAAGCATAGTTATGCATCATTACTAGAAGAGCTTGACGAGTCATTTGCTTCACTTTCACTTGACTCTTTATGTTTTTTCTTCTTCCCTTTCTGAAATGTTTCTTCTTTGCCCTTCTTTGTGAGACTTGAGTTTCTTTTTTGATGGTGTTTACATGACCTTCTAGTTGGCTTATCGTTGTTCTCTTTTATTTTTCACCAACTTGAGATATTTATCAAGCTTTCTTGTATAGCGTGCGAGTCTCTTTTCTTCCACTTCTTCAATCAAGTCTTCTTCTTTTTTGTTTGCCTTTACTGCCAATGATTTCTTTTTGAAAGCTTTTTCTTCTTCTTCTTCCTGAATTCTGATCTCATAGGTTAAGAGATAATAGATCATCAAAATCTAATTGTTCAGGTTTTCTTCTTCAATCACTGTCCTCTTTGTATGCTATTTGGAGAAAAGAGACCTGAGAAACTTTTTCACCTTTTGGGGGTTAGTTCTTGGCTCACCCAAGAAGACTAAGCCATTTATAATAAAACTATACAATAATCTCATTTATGAATTCATTTTCTTACATTTTGAAAGAATCATATTGGCGATTTAAAATATTTAATCTAGACTCCTTAACTTTATCCGTTCCTTCATAAGTAATAATGAGTTTCTTCCAAATCTCATTTGCACTTTCACAACTAGAAATCCGATTAAACTCCGTTGAATCCAAAGCACAATAAAAAAATATTCATAGCTTTCCAATCAAGTTTTGCAAAAAAAAATTCTCTTTCGGTATATTCTGAAGGTAATTTTTCATGTAAATAATAACCTTTTTGAACAATATCTTACATGTCAATATAAATAGAACATATGTCCTAATTTTTCAATATGCAAAATTTGATGAATTAAAAAGCGGAGGACGACTGATTGATTAACCTTCGAAAAAACTAAATCCATTTGATGTCATAGTTCTAAAGGCGTTTAAATTTTAAAAACAAGAGCAACCTCGCTCTGATATCATCAATTGGAGGATCCCGAAGTACCAAGAGAGGGGGGGGGGGAGGTGAATTGATGCTTAAAATCGAAAATATCGATTTCACAAAATATGTCGTGGAAGTTTAAAATTGATTCGTTAAACTTTAAATTAATGCAAATCAAATCATATCACATGCATAATAATATGAGAATGAGAGGAAGAGAGAAATCAAACACAAGAACACAAGGTGGTTGTTGACATGATTCGGCCACACCTTGGACTACGTTCCCGTTCCAACTTCTCGATCATCTCGAGACTATTGCCACTAAACTCTTATTTCGTTCTAATTGGGGCAAGAAAGAAACCCTTTACACCAAACCACATTTTCTCCGCTTCGAGAGTAAGACACACCTCTTGTCTTAAGAAGCTTATCTTTTCTCTAGCTCGAGAAGTAAGATAGAACCTCTACTATACACTCAATTCTTTAAGAAAATATTTCTCTATTTTACAATGTCAATCTCATAAGAAAAGATGAGAGAAAGAAGAGAAAATATAACAATGACTTCATGAAATTCATTTTCCTTTGATGCTTGAAGTTTCCCTTGAATGCTTGATGAATTATGAATCCCTCTTTTATAGGCTTCTTAACTCCATTTAGTCGTTGGGACATATTTCCTAATTTTGGAGCCAAAATATGACCATTTTAGTGCATTTTGCACGCTGTCTGGTTGATTGTTTTACCCCATCGATTGGTATACTTTCTTTTATAAAAAATATGACCGTTGATGAATTTTGCACTATCCAGTAGATCAACCGATCGACCGGTACCTCGATCGGTACAATCTCATCATTTTGTTTATTGAAATCAGGCATTTTCTGCACTAACCTGTCAACTGGTGTGCCTGATTAGTCGACCGGTATTCCAGTCGTTAGGTCGACCGCCCTGCACTATTTTGAGCATAACTTTTTGCACAGTTATCCAAATGAGATGATTTTTTATTTTATGAAAAGCTAACAAAATTTTCTACAACTTTGATATTTATCATTTATCAAAATCTAATGGGACCATAGTCAAATATTGATTTAAAATTTAGTACAAAAATTTGTCCATTTTAAATAATATATTTTAGACTTTTACTGTTTTGTTTATAACTTTTCATATAAGAATCCAAATGAAATGATTTTTTATTCTATGAAAAGATGACAGAATTTTCAACAACTTTGATATTCACCTCTTAATGTAAATCTCATGGGAACATAGATAATTAATAACCGAAAGTTTAATGCATGAAACAACTCATTTCTATTGAAACCTTTTTGGCTAATCTTTCGAGGTTTGTATCATCAAAATATAATTATATATGATTTTAAAACTTTGCTCCAACACATAGAGACAAGCAACATCCGGTTCGATTCACGTGCGCACGATTGGGTTCAGCATACAAAAATATAAAATCTAATGTTTTTTCTCTCTTTGCTCTCTCCTCACACGGCCGCTCTTCTATGTTTTTTTCTCTCCGACCTCCTTTCCTCTCAAGTGATGGCATTCGATCTCCTTTCCTCCTCCTCTAAGTGACGATGTCCAATCTCCTCGCCCGCGCCCGACTGCCGCAACTTCCTCCTACGACAGCTGATCTTCTCGTGCGACGACAGCGACTTCCTCCTGCGATGGTCGATCTTCGACCCCCCGTGCACTGTTGACCTTTCTGCCCCCTGCGCATTGCCGGTACCCGCACGTGATGACTGTGACTTCATCTGCGACGGTCGATCTTCGACCCCCCGGGCACTACTAACCTCCAAACCCCTGCACACCGCCAGTCCCCATGCGTGACAGCCACGAGTTCCTCCAGCAATGACCGATCTCCTCCCTCGATGGCTGTGACAGTCGATCTTCTCGTGTGACAGGCGTTCTCTGACCCCCCGCGCACCGCCGACCTCCAATCTCCTCACGAGGGCCGATCTCCTCGCCTGACAGCCATGACCTCCTCCTGTGACGGCCGATCTTCTCGCACAATGGTCAATCTCTGACCCCCGCACACTGCCGGTCCCCCTGTGCGACGATCACGACTTCCTCCTGCAATGGTTGATCTTCTCGTGTGACGGTCGATCTCCTTGCCCATCTATCGTGACTTCCTCCTGTGACAATCAATCTTCTCATACGACGGCCGATCTCTGACCTCCCGCACTCTATCGACCTCCGACCCCCGAGCACCGCTAGTCCCCACGCATGACAGCCACCTAAAGGAGCGATGGCACTGACCTTCGACCCTCGTGGGACGTCCACCCTCCATGCACTGCCAGCCAACTATTATTTTAGCTATTTTTTTCAGTTTTGTTTTAATTGTTTGCCCACTTGCACAAATTGAAGTATCAATTGTTGTGTGTAAGTTATCAATTGCAAGTTTTGTCTAAGTTATCAATTCTTGTGTGTAAGTATCAATTGCCAATACCTATGTTTATTTTTGTTGTAATAACATCATGTCTTGGTATACATTAGATTGCCGTATATCGTCTTGCTAGTGCTAAATAGATAGAACAATAACATTACCTATACCTACAAGGGTGTTTATGTCATATTGTTCTTGATTCCATATTTAATGACTAAAATGATAAAGGTGATACAGTCAATAATTCAGCCGATTGGCCACATTATTTCATCATTTGACGTCACAGCTAGCAGCAAGGTTGCTGCGTCATACGCTGCCTGAAATGCAAGGGAGCCACAGGAATTTTTCAGAGGTAGTCCTCCCACACCATGAGAGAAAAGAGAGAAGAGATTCATAAACTAGGAATTGACCACGAAGTCTCAAGCATTTTGAAGTAGCTAAGCAAAGATGCATCCAACTGACCACACATCTACGACATAATAGTTAATAGAAGTCATTGTAGTTTGATAAACTAATATCACTTAACATAACATGAAATGTGTAATGTCCCCAAATCGACTCCCTCCACGTGGCGAAGACCAACCTAGAGACGCTATGCATGCTATGACTTTGACCATAATATTGATCATATCTCAGTCAAGAACCGAGACACGTCAGCGGAAGAAAGAAATAAAGAAAAAGATAATGATAAAAGATAACTTTAATTCACGGAAGTTTAAAAGTGGCTATATCATTTCTAAGAAATAAAATAAGTTTTACATCATGAATCTAAAATGCGGAAGATAAAGAAAAACTAAAAGACACTCTAAAATGCCCTATGGTTCATGTGTTGTCCTATCGCCAGAGCTTCATCACTATACACCTACTCCACCACGTAACTGACCTGGTCCTGTGGAAATCAGACATAGGGGAGGAGGTCCTCCCGTAAGATTTACAGCCTAGTGGAGAACCACGTGATATACAATGCATGACATGAATATAATAATCAGCAATAAATAATCATACTTAACTTGAAGGTAAAAAGGATAACATGGCAGCATCATAAATCATAATAAGATTTAGAATAAGAGGATATCATAAGAATCAGATGATGCATAGTAAAACTTATAATCATGACATACTTGGGAATCATAACGATAACTTGACTTGACTTAATCATGCTTCTTGAATCTTGGTTATTATTAGAAGTCAGGGTGACTTTAGGTGTCTTTAATTCTTGGGGTATGCCGAGCAAACGATACGGCCTTGTGCGGGTCAGTAGGTGATCAAATCATGATCAAGGGAGCTACCCTTATCTTGCTGCACTTGGCTTGGACTGGCAACCCATGATTAATCTTTCATCTGAACTTATTAATCGCTTTTAATAACTTGTGGCTCTTTGTTCTTTGTTCGATGGATACGATAAGATCAATAAGAAATAAATCAATAAGAGAATAAATCTTAGAAATCAGTGAGGGATCTCTGTGGGGTCAGGAAAATAGGATAAAATTGTATATAGGTAATATTGGGATTAAAAATAGAAATTAATTAATAAATCTAATAACAAGGTTTACTGGGAATCGATCGATCGGTTCAGGGGGACGGTCGACCGATGGTTTGATTCGGGCTAATCGGATTAGTCGATCCTTTTAGTTGAACGATCGACCGATGAGTAAGGGTCAGTCGATCAGTGACAGGGATCGGTCGACATATGTAGAAATCGGCTATAATCATGTTATCGGTCGACCGGTTGCTGACAATGCCTACGGACCGGTCGACCGATTGGCGTTCAGAAAGGTTGCAAAATTTGACTTTTCTTGAGAATTTCTAGCATCAACTCATCCTAATCTAGTTTCTAACTCCTAGCAATCAATCCAACACAATGTAACAGAAAGAATTAATTTAAGCAATCAAAATCAGGGATCAAACAAATCAAACAAGAATTCAAACAATCAAACGGTAACCCTAAGAAACCTTCTTCTTGTTCTCTTTCGTTCCATAATCAATTAGGGCATGAGTTAGAATAATTCAGAGGTCATGCAAGGTGATTTCGATTCACCCACCTTTTTTCGCGTTTGATCTTTCCCCGCTGATCGATTCGAATGAACAGTTGTG
This sequence comes from Pontederia crassipes, assembly GCA_030549335.1. NCBI lineage: Eukaryota > Viridiplantae > Streptophyta > Magnoliopsida > Commelinales > Pontederiaceae > Pontederia > Pontederia crassipes. The sequence continues at coordinate 35,485,621 of CM060197.1, read as the reverse complement.
TCCTCCCTGTTGTTATAGCGTGAGATCCCTGTCCCTCTGTCGATTGTCTCCCTGGTGATTGGTGGGAGAGGATGAGTTCTTTCCTCACAGAGCATGCATGGGAGGAGAGACCGTGAGAAGTCCAAGAGGAGGAAAGGTTCGCAGCAAATAATCCACCTTTAAGCCATCCACTTTTCTCATTCAAATTATCCCTCTTGTTATTCGGTTGTTATTTGAGATTAATGAGGACTCCCGCCGTGATCCCCTTCCTTATTTGATTGGCTGTTTAAAGTCTAGATCAATCTCTTTTTTTTATCTCTTGTGTCGATTGTTACAAAATGTCCAACAAACTAAGGTGACATGAAATGTCATCAAACCAACATAACATCGTTAAGAATAATGTGATAGCAACTAACATAACATTTCACTTCCAACATAACATGACATGGAATGCTTCAAGACCCTCCATGAGAAAAATTGCTTCCAAGATGCAATGCTCCAAGCACAACAAGAGGCAGCAACAACAACTCACACTCCATTCCTAGCAATCTAAACTAAATACAAAAATGTGTAATACACATAGAAAACCCAACAAATGAATACAAGCAAGATCGTAAAATGATTGAACCTTATCATTTTCATATTTTGGAAGGCAACAAAAATTACATATCATGTGGTTCTTCTTCATTTCCAACACCCTATAAATAAAGCAAGACAAAGTATACATTAATGGTTCAATGAAAAGATAACAATGACAAAGGATGCAAAATAATTTATACCTTCAACATTGGACATTCTCTTATCATGTCCTTGCTTTCCACTACCTTCAACATTGGATGTTCTCTTATCATGTCCTTGCTTTCCACACTTTCCACAACTTGTTCTTCTGGAGTCATTTTGGGAGATAGAAATTCAATTCCAAATTTAATCCTTTCAACATTTTTGGGCCTACCCTTAGACTTCACATGAAGTGGGTCACGAATAATGAATTGTGAATCATTGAAGGTGATTGAGGTTGGTTGACTTGGAGGATTTTCGGTGGTGCTTCATCGTTTGCTACCATGAATTTGACTTGTGCTTGTGTTACTTGCATTTGTAACCATATTTGGTATATGGAAAGACATCATCTTTGTTATCAAATCATTAACACGCGGTGCCCCAAATTGCAAATGTTTAGCTGAAACCAAACCCATCTCTTGTACTTTCCATAAAGTATTTTGCCAAGTTAATTTCTGAATGGGTGTTATGCAATCACTATAAGAGGATGTGTTTTTATAAATGACGCGTGCATTTGCATATCTTATATTTATTGTCTATCGATGAAGTACATATTATTCATGCAAGGATCTCACTTTTTTCTTATGCAGAATATTTAAAATATGACAACAAAATATTCCTTCTTGTTAGAACTTCTTGCAAGAACATTTGACACTAAATGGTTCAAAGTGACTAAACTCAATGATATATTCCCTCATTATTAGTGCTCATATGATAAATCTAGTATACATATTTATCTGAGCCTTTATAAATTTTATTGGCATCTAAACGAAAAGATTTTGCATATTCTGATTGTAACTTACAAAATGCAACATGTGTATAAATGTTACATGCATATACCTCTAAGGGATTTCTTAGACTATACACAGGGGAAGAGTTCATTGCTTGAAAGTCTTCTCGTTCTTCACCCCCATGATGAGTTTGGACAGTTCTATCATATATGTTCTACAAAATTTGAAAGTGATATCTCATTGACATAGCCATAAAAAAACATTAATACTTTGTTCCCTTTGAGTGGTCCGCATACTTGCAGTGAACACATCATCAAAATATAATGAAAGACATTGTTCACGCTTGTTGTACATTAGTTCTAATCAATGTTCATATGGAATTTAAAATTTTTGTTTCAAATAGAGCCAACCCTGTTCAAATTCATCTATGTTTGATGATCCATAAAGTCAGCTATTGTAGTCTTCTTTAAATGTCGGATGTAAATATAAATTCTACATATGAATCATTGAATTCCTACCAATATGCCATGTACAAAATATATGCTCAGTGTGTGAAAAAATCTTGCATATAGAATTGCCCATAGCAATATCTTGATTTGTAATAATACAATTTAGATGCTTCTCATTCATGCATTCAGACCATTTTTCGAAAATCCATGTGAGCGTCTCTTCTGTCTCATCTGCAAGCAAAGCACAACCTAATAAACATGAACTCCAATGATGATTTATTCCGGTGAAAGGAGAAATGACATTCTTAAATTATTTATTTGATATGTTGTATCGAACACTACCACATTACCAAACGTCAAATGACTATATATTGACCTCTCATCGGCCTAGCAAAAATTTAGAACAGAGTAATCTCCATCAAACTCCCATTTATGAAAGAAACCTGAGTAAACACTTGTCTTACTTTGAAAAATAGGTATAATTTAAAGGCATTTGATAGAAAAGTTACCTTTCCTTCTACTTCTTAAATGATCAATACAATTTTAGACTATTAGTGGTTTGCCAGAGATATTAAGTGTTCTAGCAATTCTAAATGGACCCATGCTAAAGTCACGAAAGTTATCTATAGCTTCTTTGGATGTTGCACTGATTTCTTTATGCAACCTTAAATACGTTACCTTCTAAGGACTTGTAAGAGGATGATTGCGCTCTTCTTGAAATTTTCTTATCTTCCACTTTCCATCTTTTCTTACAATAACATATAGATGAGCGGGACAATCGTCCCTAACTTCCCTTTTTTTGTAAATGCTTTTTCAGTTCCTTGCTTCAATCTCTTATGACCTTTTTAGAACAAACAAAAGTTCTATTGATAAGATTTCTCATAATCTTTGACTTGTGTGAATTTTGTCTTCTAATCGAAAAGCCATCCAATTTAGCATACATATTATAATACTTATATGCTTCCTCTTCTATGTCAAATGTCATTCCAACATATGGTTTTGGTAGCTCATAAGATTTGACATATACTTCATCATCGTCTTTCTCAATATCTTCTTCATTCAATCCCTCTCTAAACATGTTTTCCATGTTACCAAGTCCAACGATGCTCTCTACGTCCATCTCCATAATACTTAAAAAACCTTTATCAGACAAACATGTAAACAATTAATTATTAGAAACACTAATATGTATGAGGTTACTAAATGAAAGTAAATAACAATATATTGGCCGATGTTTGATCCAGAAATAACAAAGTTCTTGGCCAAAATTATGTTCAATAACATTGTTTTAACAGTGCAAGTAACACATGTTTATTAGCACACATTAGTACACCCAACCAAGATTAATTGCATAGTCAACACACAACCTTCACCGGCAGCCAGAGGGATTCTCGGCAGCCAGGCAGAGTTTCTCGGCGATCGATGAGCAAGGCTTCTCGGCGGCGAGTAGTAAGGGTGTCGAGAGGACGAGCAAGGCTTCTTGACAGCAAGTAGGGCTTCTCGGCGGTGAGCAGGTGCGTCGAGAGGTGAGTAGGGCTTCTCGGCGTTGAGAGGGTGGGTGAGTAGGGCTTCTCGGCCATCGAGCAGGCTTCTCGGCCTGAAAATATAAGTTTGTCATAAAAATGTTATCTTATTATATAAGGTAATAATGTTTATAAACTAAAAGAAAAAAATAAGATTAAATCTAAACATAGTATAATACAACGCGCCCACACACAAAGTAGGATTATTTGTACGTTAAATTAAAAAAATATAATAGTTAGAATCTTGTCAGAAATAATATATATATATATATATATGAAGGTTTGTCATGTAAGATAATAAGACAAACACTTTTTTTTATTATTTTCCAATTTTCAAATTGAACACAACGAAGAATTTTTTTATAACATACTAACGTGCATATTTGTAAGTAGGACTTTTAGTTAGATTACAATTTTTTTTAAAATTTCATTTGAGGCTACTAATATATTACTTATCCAGGATCTGGGCAGTAGCAAAATAATAAATTGTAACCAAATTGACAACTCTAAAAATATGTTTTCAAGATGTAAAATTAGTTTGAGTATAAATATAATTTTGGTTCTATTAAATAAAGAAAATATATTCTATTAAAAATGATAAAAGGAAAGGATGCCCAGATTATATTTACACACACATAACTAAAAAAAAATTAGTTTAATATTAAAAAAATAATTTGATTTGATTTAAGTAAGAATTTGGGTTGATTTAAGTTAATAAAATATCTTTTAGGAAAATAAAAAATTAAGGTAGAATATGTTGCATGGTATGCTCACGGGCTTCCAACTTTTTCTTTATTTTCTGATAAATTATTTTTTTTATATCACCGGAACTTCTAAATAAAAAATGAAAGACAAAAGAATAATACATTCGGAACTGAAATAAAGAAAATGTAAATGTGATAATTTCTCATTCCAAAGCAAAAAAAAAAAAAAAAAGTGAAGGTATGAAAAGCTAATTACAATAGATCATTCCTCTCTACCTTAAAGTCCATTCAATTATTTTTCCTATATTCCTATGCCATATTAATCTTGTCCTCCCTTCCATCCTCAAGCTTATTCTTATCCTTGATGCATGGCTGCACTTTAGATCTTCGTCCTCTCCTCCTTTTGTCTCCTTGGTTTACGGTTTTTCCGATGGGCTGCGTAGTCGAAGATGGCTTCACATCATGGGCTCCATGATTCGTCTTCTCACTCATGAGATACTAATCATTGCAGTAACCACAGAATGTTTGATTAGATGACAAGATTTAATAGATACATTGACTTCAATTAGTAATTAACTTCTACAATATAGTGGAAAAGTGAGATAATCCTCCTTACATCATGCAATGGATGACGCGAGCTGAGCTCTTGTAGCATGAGAAGCTGCAGCTCCTTGCTACGTTGCTCCGCAGGTAACATTTGAGTGATCGTTGATGATGCCACGTAGGCTGGCACAATGCTCATTCCAGTCGAATTCGCGGAAATCCACTGGGAACATGCAAGATGCCTGCAAAATTTGATCTTATGTCATTACGAAAATGTAGAATGTTGAAGAAATAGGTGTTATTCAAGGAAGGAATGATATGTAAAAGAGTTTCCTATAATACCATATTATGTATGATGGTGGATGTTGATCCATGTATTTGATTGAAAGAGATATCTACTATGATATCTTGAGTATTGAACTTCAGTACTTTGACCTGACCAGTTGTAAAATGAAATTGAGTTTGGCTGAAAGGTGTAATAAGCTAGCAAGATCAATCCAAATTGAGGTATGAATTAGAAACCTTGGCATTGGTGAAATTCATCTCCTTAACTTCAAACTTGTAATACTTTTTATGTTCCTCATTTGAGGATCTCAAGATTGTCCCCATGAGGAAGCTATGACTTGATGGAGATGATCCATAACAAAATAACTGCAAGTATCAATCAAGAAAATGGACACTATATTAGTTTAAATACAACATCAATATTAATCAAATATCTATACTATATATACACGTATATAGTATATTGTGATTTGTAAATAAAGATCCACAAAGGAGGAAACAAGTCTAATATTAGTAAAATTACTAAATATCTTATGATATCTCACACTAAAAACATTTTTTTCTTCATGATTTTAATATGATCTATATGTAAAGAATCTCAAACTCTTGAAGTCCCACGAGCTGTAGTTAAAGTTGTGTGGATACTCGAAAATCAAAGATATCGAAAAAAACACTCATGCCATGCATATCATGGTGACAAATTATAGGTGACAAATAGAAATCATGCTTTAAAGTAATCAACACTAAACAGTTGATAGCTTAGTGCATTAAAATAAGCATAAAACATAAAGAAAAATGGTGTAAGGAGTAACAAATAATCATCACAAGAACTTGTGGGGGATCAAGAAAGCAACCTCCAAAGAGGAAGTTTGTGGCCATAATGGAGGGTTTGACGGGCCAAACCAACACATCCACTCACTATACCTCAACAATGTATTGTATGAACGTAGTGCCATGATATTTGCATCGCTATGGCCGAGGTATTTATAAGTTCTCAAGCAGCGAACACATAGAAAAAACTCTAAACATATAAATGGCCATTTAATACAATCTCATTGATTGCAACACATGCAGTAAATGCAATGCGTTAACTATGGACTTATACGTTTCAAAACAGTTGTATGAAAATTTCCATTTCTCTTTATCAGGTTTTTGAAAAGGAAGACGGGGCATTAAATCGGTGGAAATAGGATACAATTATGAGCCATTAAAGCTGGTTCCTACATGTATAATTTATTGTCTAATTAATTCCATGTTAATTTAATGATTTGTTTCTAATAATGACTCTACTATCTTTTCTATGTTCATCTTTAAAACGTGCATGAAATACAATACACATGCATTAAACCATCTTGAAAGGATGAGATCAAATAATATGATGATTTGGTGCATGAATTTGTTAACTAAAAAGATAAATGCATGCATCTGCCTCATGATATAAGGCTGTAAACCATCATTTAAAAAGTAAAAGAAATGGCACAAGAAAGGTTCATGCTTATTTTAAAACTGAATTTAAAGAAATTTTATGGCCTGGCAATAGCATTTGTGGTATATGATATTACATGTTCATGCACAAATCAAGATGTTGGAATTTTGAAGGAAACTAAATTTTATTCGGCCTTCTCACGGGAACAAAAGTTTTATGGTGTGGGCTAACAACACGGCCCATATTATGGCTAAATCATCGTGTTAATTACTTATTCCTTTTAAGAAACAATCCTAACATAGAGTTCACAAAACTCATCTATTGGTGTCACTGGAAAAAAGTAATCTAGTAGACCAAATTTTCTATTGTATCAAAAGTACATCTTTAAAGTTTGAGTTCTAAATATGCATATATTACTTGCAAAAAAAAAAACATAAATGGCACCATCTTGCCATAAAAATAGTTATATGATGCTAGCACGATTATGAAACTATGTTTAATTCTTTTCACCTGTATAGATCTTTCTTTCATAAGCATTGAAGATAAATGAACAAGTAATATTAGATTGACAAAAGAAAAAACTATAATAAAAACTATGAAACATATGCAAACCACAATGAAAACATCAAGGTAGAAATACACATAAAGTTGACTTCATAGAAACAAAATGTGTGCTGTCCATTAATCCATGTGTGAACAGAAAAATATCGATTGGACAATAATGTAGATCGTGTAGGCATGATATGAAAAAAAGATGTGGAGGTTCATTTGAGGATACATGGTTCATAATAGCATCATGGGACCCGAAATAGGATTAGCAAAAAGGACGCAACAAATTTTAATTCTTCCTAAAATAATGAACAAGAAAGAGCAATGGGTATGTTGCACAATATGTAAAGGGGCAATATGTTGTTTGATCCCTCTATTTATAACCAATGAGATTCATGGATAAAATATTGTCAGCAGTGACCATGCAAAGTATGCATATAAAATATTGTACAAGGAATACACGGAAATATCGAGACACCAAATAAAGTTCGATATTGTCATATGATGATACAATATTCCATAGAAACACATACAAATATTACTTTCTTTCTTCAAAATAAAGTGCATGTCGATGAATAGAAAAGAATTAGTCACATACTAAGTAAAGAGAAAATAGAAAATATATGCATCAAAGAAAAAAGGAATGTAATAAAATCACTTACGAGTGACATGAAAAAAATGGACCACACCAAAACAATATCAAGAATGTTACCGAATCACTTTCAAGTGATAAAAAAATACGAACATGAAACAATCTTTGAGAGAAAATATGATGCCTTTTCGGAGGCTACGAGCTCGGAGGATGCTTGCGAACTCTCAAGAGAACGATATTTCTTCTCTCTGGTATTTGTATGGATCATGGAGAGGAATGAGAGGAAAGTTAAAGCACAAGTCGCGTCAAGGTTGTAGGAAATGGAGTTGTTGGGGTATTTGTTGCTCTCCCAAAGTGAACTATGCTACTTCCAATAAACTTATCATATATGAAGACCACCATCAAGCATCTCTTATTTATACACAAAGAGGGAGAATGATGGGTAGAAGAGGAATTACCTACATTTATTTTAATCTTAATAAATAATACCTTTTTGGAAAGGAGGGAGGGAGATAGAGGAATGCTTTCTTTTTGCTATTATTACTCTAAATTTGAGTTTAGTGTATCTTTTTTTACTTAAGGGATACAATATACATTTATTTAATTATTTATATATAGCTAAACTATTGCAAGGTTCTTCCCTCAAGTTTATTATGAACAAAAGGAATTTCAATCCATTCATAGGAGAAATAGGTAACAAGATAGATAATGGTTCACGACATGGAGACGAATGTGTGTCACACCCAACTCCGTGACTAAGTTCTAATCACAATTATTGTATTCCTTAATTATGTTTAGCAATTATGAAAATAAAATCGACAAAACCTCCTCCCTTACTTATCTTGAGGTATTTGCCAATACATACAAAAGATGCATATATATATATTCATCAAAGTTAAAATAAAAGTTATAAGACATAACATTCATATATTATCATCATTGTTTCACAACCTATCTCACATGTAACACCCCACAGGATCAAGTCTTATACAATCTTATAAAAAGTTTCTCACAAATTTAATTACAACATCTAAGATTATCTATTACATGCATGCTTTCAAAAACAAAAGTGAAGGGGGATTAAAGTGCTCCAGCGACTCGACCTCTTCTATATGCAGCAAAACAAGCTTCGAGTCGACTCAACTCGAGAACTTACGAGTATCTGAAAAATTTAAAATGAGTACTGTGAGCAACAATCATTTGCTCAGTGAGTGAAATAAAAGTACAACATAGGGGAACAATATGAGTGTGTATAACATTTAAATAAACCACATTTCTTTCATATGAGAAACAATTAAAGCATAGCATATATAACATAACTTGTCAAATCATATGAACTTTCACATAAGTAAAAGTAACTCAAGATATCATCATTTTCATAATTAAACTCCACACATGTGTCATTGCACATACTCATCATGGGTCAATATGTATCCCTCTATGATTATGTGTCATACAGTTAGGCAGAGCTTCATAATCAAGAGTCATGGATACGCAGAGTAAATTATGAGTCAATACGTATTCCTCTATGATTGTGTGTCATACAGTTAAGCAGAGCTTCACAATCTAGAGTTTCAGATACGCAGAGCAAATCATGGGTCAATACGTGCACGCAAAGCAGCCCCCAAAGGGCAAAGACACCCGATATACGCTCCAAAGGCTTCATGTATATCGAATACGGTCCCAAAGACCTTTTTCAAAAAGCATGATTAATGAACACATGGAGTTTAATAATATCAAAATACACATGTCATAATCACGTATCATTATCAAGTAAAACTTATTTTTACTTCACAAGCATTATTCCCTGAAAATATTTTTGTATAAGATGTTATTCCATCTCATATGAAATCTTTGAAATATATCATAAATACTTTTCATAGCTCAAGATATGTTTCAATAATAACAATAATAAGCTTTGTTTGAGGTAATATTATAAATAAAAGAACTAACATATAACATTTTGCTATGTTGTAAATTTACCCACTCACTTTGTACTTTATCACTTAAAGGAGATTTATTAGATTTTCTTCCTTTCACTTGCAACTTGATGTTTTCCTACAAGCAATAATGCTTTTTCACTTCTCAATCACTAATAAGGTAATATGCAATGCATGCTCATGATGCATGAATGATTATGCACCCTAAAATCATATAATCCTCTCTAATACTAATTTCTAATTTCAAGTATTTATATTCATAAGCTATTTCACACTTAAGACTTTTCAATTCTCCAAAACTTAACTAGATGTTGTCTCAGGATTTTAGATTGAGTACTTGTCAATAAATAATTCATAATTTCTTAACGACATGGGAAAATCTATTCTGGATTAATTAGAAACTAGACATCCTAAGGTTTCCAACCCCAAAATATCATTATCTAAATCCAAGTGAGTAAGTCATAACATCTAAAGCAATCTCACCTAGAGTTTGTGTCCTGGCAGACTGTATGTCACTGAAAGATGGATTTATATGTTTCTTTATACTTGTCCATTTAACTAGATCATAATTTTCCTGAAAACTAGACTTCACTAGTATTTTGTCATAAAAAAGTATAGAATTTAACTCATTTTATAGACTTATAAAAAAATAGCTAATTCGGATCATCATCTGTCCATGTCCTGGAATCTGATAGAATAATCACTATGAAATGAAAAATTCATTTCTCCCAAAATACAACTCCAAATAAGAGATTCTACTTCTCACCGAACCCTTGGCATGTCTATTTACGAATATCCAAATTTCAAACCCTAATTCAGTAATCATTATTATATACAAATATTAATTATCCTCTAATCGAAATATTAATTACTATATACAAATATCATTAAATAGACATCCAAACTAACTTAGTATGTTAATTAAATGCATGATTATGCACAACTGATGTTTCTAGGACACGTCCGTGACAGTGTGTGTATACACACACATATATTATATAAATTATATATATATAATTTCCATATCAATGTAGGCCTGATTTTGACCAATTTCCTTTGCATTTTTCTAATTCTCTAAAGCTACTTGTGTGTTAGGAAAACTAGAACTCAAGCTTTTAGTATTGCCTTCTTCCAAAGTATTAATGTGCATGGTCAAGCTGAACTTTTCTTATGAAGTTTTCCAACATGCATTCTCTTGAAATAAATCAACAAATGAAGGTATCAGAAAGAAGAAAAACTTACATTCATATTCTTAGAACCATGTAGTTGTAGTTCAAAAATCTAATGATTATTAGGGCAATAGTGAATTTAGAACTGTATTGTGATCACTAATAGTTTATTATTAAGAAAAATGTGAAAACTAAACTTTTAAGGAACTTTCTATAGGAATTATTTCGGACTTCTGTTGGAAACACTAGTGAAGTAACTAAAACAACAAAAAAATTAAGTGCGTGAACATGAAGTTTTAAGATTGTATAATTAGCAACACACACACACACACACACATATATATATATATATATATATATATATATAGTAATAAATGCAAACGACTAGACATCAATAACAACTTGCCCTTGCGAAGTAGAGTTAATAGTGAAGGTATTAACTATCATGGATTGACAAATTAAGTACATAAATTGAGATATATGCATTAGGTGTACAAACATGTAGAAATAGGTTTTCCAAATACGAGCAAAATATGACAAATTCCCTTAAATTAATGAACACTATAAACATATGCAAAATTCTATAATCAATAGGAAAGCTACTTAATATGTTGATTGAAAATCTTGTTGTAATTCATCATGAGGGAACTCTTATAACCTAAGTATATCCATGTCCTTGCCAATACAAAATAATTTAAGAACTTATTATTCAAAATGAATACTATCTATAGGTTCACTAAGCATTATTTTTTTTCACATCATAACTCATAGTTTGTTTTTTTATTAAACTTGATATAGATTAGTGTTCATGTGTAGATTACTTTTCGAAAATTAAATGAAGGAATGCAAAAAAAATAAAATAAAATAAAACAAACATCTTTCAATGAATTATTATCTTTTTATATTACATTAGAGTCCATGGTTGAATATTTTTCATGTAATTAATTATCAACCAAAACAAAAATTATATGCTATATACATTACTCTTGTTTGTTGTCAAGATAATTATATCTAGAAAAAATCCCGAAACATATCAATACAAAGTTTATACATTGTATTGCTTTAGTTTTGCTTTCCCTTTCTTTGGGAAAGAATGATGGGGACGGTTTATCCCATCAAAATTGTATTATTAGTTTATATTTATGGTCAAAGATCTTGATATAATTGTGACACATCCCAAAGTAATTCCTTTGAGGATTATAATATAATTATGATGGCATTATATATAATTGACGAGATTCACCTCGTATGTAAAATAATCAGACCTGGATAAAAAGAAGTTATTCCATAATAATAATAATAATAATAATAATAATAAATAAATAAATAAATAAATAAATAAATAAATAAATAAAAATAAATAAATAAATAAAGAATTGGTTTGAAGCTTCATTTAAATATATCTTTCATTATGTTTAGATAAATTGGTAAATTTTATTTATCCTTTAGATACATATATATTATTTTCATTTTGTATTCTATTGAATGATTATCTGTAAATTGTTCATGTCACCGAACAAGATATCATATGCGCAACAAATATCAGTTGGAATTTGTTTTATTTGCAAATATTTTTTTCTATGGATTAAATACACATTAAAGCCAAAAACTAGGATTGTGATAGCTATCCCTTATTCAAGTATATTAATTCGAGGGAAAAATAATGAATGAAAAAAATGACAGCTCGATTCCCATATTAATAACTAAGAATTCAATTCTACTTAACTTGTAAGTTGTAATTGAAATTGTTATTATTCATATTAATCACATCATTGAAAGATTTATAATTAATGCAAGAGATAGTACTAGAAAAAATTATTCACTTAATTATTAAATAATTTATTGTAACCACTATGTTTGGTACCACTATGTTTGTCCTTTTCAAATTTAATCGACTAGTTTTGAGACTTTTTTATTAGAGAGAAATGTATATGTAGAGCATTTGATGTAAACATGTGTAGAATAATAATTTTATTTATTAAATTAATAAAATAATTATATATTAATTTAAAGTATATGTTAAATAGTAAAGTATATTCTACACATTCCTTGAATTTCATCGATCATGATAGTCTTGTGCGTTCATCATGCTCAAGACTTCATCAATCTCTCTAGTGACTTCATCAGTCTTTCCAACCACCTAGTTAGACAAGAGGATACGTTGGTGGCTCGTCACTTTGAGTTCATTGGAGAAGTCTGAGGTGACACTGGACAACATCAAAGGTCTCATTGTTGAGCAGCTGGCGCCACTTTCATGTTATTTCCATCTATGTCTTTGGCTTGCAGGCTAAGTCATATAAAGAATTCATTATTCTTTAATTGCATGTTAGGTTGTTCCAATAATCTCAGTCTACAAAAGGTACGAGTTTCAACAATGAAACAATATTATCATTAAACAATACTATTATACGATTATATCAATATTTTTTGACTCAATGCAATCACGAGCGAAAATGATCATATTTGCCACAAGCGTAGCACTTTGTTTTGCTTATATTAACTTTGCTATCATGCTTCCCACATCGATGCGTGTAGCGTTAGTCCTTCTCAGGATCTATACATTATTCACTGGACTATGATTTTTGTCGAAAACTCACAATTTTCTTATTTTGACATGGACAACATATGTCATAGTTGAAGATGACAAACATTCTTCAAATAAATGTCAAAATATTTGATATTTTCACTAAACATCAAATATGTGCACAAGCTTAGTGTATTTATTAAAAATAAGTAATTATCACGTGGTCATTCTAAAAAATATGACCAAGATTCTCTAACTCAGCCGTCAAGTTTATCATCACATACAGATATATAATATATTTGTTGAATAAAAACTTATGGAAGAGATGTTAGTTTCTTGATGATTTTGATACATCAAGATAATGAGAATCCTGATAACGATCGTACCATGTGTCACTTTGACATATTACTTTTGACTTTGTCATATTGCAAATACTCATTTTTTGTTTCACTTATGTATGGTCAAATTTACATATGGGAAATGAGTTAGTTTTTGCATGTCTTCTTGTCGCATATATTCATAAATAATGACATAACAATATTTTTAAGGCAATGACATCGAGATGGTCGCTATGCTCCCACCCATCTCCCACTATCCGAAAAAATAATTGTCATTCATTAAAAATAATATGTTGCGCCAAGGTACTATCTATTCATTTTGGAGAACAAACTTCCAAAATCATCTAAAAAATGTGTATGATGTGATTAACATATCATTTTCAAAAATTCGGCCAAGGCAATCAGGGTTCTTCAATGGGAGCTTTTCCTTTCATTTGCAAGGTGTCAATTAGAAAACCATCACCCCTTCGCCTTGTCACCACAATAATGAAAAAAATGTCATGTAAACAATAATTTTTAAAGTCTGCATTAACAGTACACCAGGTAAGTCCATAGAGAAAGAGGATACTACATTTTCCACTAACAATATCTTTTTAGTACTTTGCATGTCACGCACCAACAACAATAAAGCCTTTTCCCACTAGGTGAGGTCGGCTACATGGATCATACGACACCATTCCGCTTTATTAGTAATCAAACTTTTCGGTATATTATTCACCAATAGATCTTGCTCTATTAGTTCGCCAAGTGTCCGCCTTGACCTCCCTCTCCCTCTTTTAATCGGACTCCAGATTGCATGTCACGCACCACTCAACAAAAATTGTTACCATGTCTAGCATAGAAATTTGATGCCTTAGTCCTGTTTGGACTATCTATGTTTCATTATTTAAAACTTATTTAATCCTAAGTTTTATAGAACATGTCACATTGATAATTCACAAATGTTTATGCATTCAAAGTAAACATTGCATAAATAACATATATGAATGTATATTATGTACGCAAATAATCATACAATTCATTTACATATAAATGAATGTTATTAGTCACGCTCATATAATTAACATAAGCATGATAGTAGACATACAAATAATCACACAAATATTATCATATGTCTAACTCTATATTTATGTCACATATTCTCAATCATGTACATAAATTCATATCATGCATATCTTATTAATTAAACAATTATTGCATAAATTTTCATCACATAAAATCATGCAATTCATTTTATCTGTAATAAAAACATACATGCACAAATTTCTATTCATAAAGAAATATAATTTTTCATAATTAATGTGCATATTCACATGAAATATGTGACAAAAATAATTTGTGCATTACTTAATATAACTATGTGAATTAATGACTTACAAATTCACGTAACACATATTATGCTTAATATGTAACAAAATTTATTATGTGCACATGTTCTTTCATAAAGAAAATAAATTTCTTTTACATAGTCCAATTCACAAATGTACTAATAATGTTCATATTTCTATTATCATGTCAATTTACATAGTGTCATGCTTAAATATACTTTAAGTAAATATAACATAATTATGTGCATGAAATATGGAAATGCAATTTAAATGTGACATACTACACTTAAAATATCATGCAATAACATAAAATTCATAATTATGTACAATGTATGACAAAACAACATGAAATTTTCATGTAATAATAAACATGCATAATTACACTAATATGCTTAAAATTATGTGCCATAGAAATTTTAGAAAATTTATCCAATCAATTTTCTAATTAAAATTACATGATAATTTCCATAAATTATAATTACACGTAATAGCATGGCATAATATGCAAAAATCAGATATTCATAAATAAAAAAACGTGCATATTAACTGTTATGGAATTTTCAGAAAATTATTCATAATTTTCTAATCAAATAATGTGCATAAATGACAAATATTCTAATTTATCATAATATGATTATCATGACATAAAATAACTATAAAATGCATAATAACACGCAATGCATGCATTTATGTAAAAATAAAAATAAATCACACATTATTAAGAAAATTTTTGGAATTTTTCTTTTGCCCACAAGCGCTCATCTTGCACAACAGTATGAGCGCGCACAGTAGTTCGGAAAAACTTCTGAAATACAAGAGCTCATGATTGACGTAGTCATAGTCATTCTTGTCGCTATCATGGCCGTGACAGTAAATGTCACAGGCTTGCAGAATGTTATTTCCCTTCATTTTCCTTTCCGCTCATGATCGTGATTGGGAGTGTCACGGCCGTTCTTATCTGGTCACGATCATGAGAGAACATGTCACGGTCGTGCCAGTGCCTTAAATGATAGCTCAATTTTAGCCTCTCGGTCACGGATGTTCCGAGAGTCGGCACGGTTGTGCCGGCGATCTAGAATCCAATTTTTCACTCGAAATTCTCAATTTTTGAGATTAAAACTCCAATAAAAATAATCTAAATTATCATAATATTTCAGGTATGATCTCTTAGCATCTATGCACCATAGAACACATTAAAACATGTAATTTTAATTCATTAACAAGATTTATGACTTTTCTTAAAAATTCATACAGCTATCAGGATTTATTCTCTACATAGTATTTCGGAAGCAGTCATTAAAATATTAATAACTTAACTTATAATTATTCTTTTCTGATTATTTCAAATTTTCAAGAAAGATAACAAGAACCTACAACTTGAGAATAAATTTCAAACCCTAATTCAGTATTTCTGATTTATGATACTTTTTATTATTTATAATTTTTAGATAAGAAAACTTTATCCAAACAATTATTACAAGACAGTCACGGATTCCCGAGACAGCATGACACCAATCTGATGTTTGGGTCATAACTATTTGTATACAACGCCAAATCATATGAAACCAATTTCTATGGAACCCAGAATAATTATTAATCTTTGAATAAGTAATTTTTGTAATTTGTAATTTTTGAATAAGTAAAACCTATCTAAATAATTATTACAAAATAATTATGAATTTAACAGATTATGCATACATAAATCATTAATCTTCAATCATGCAAATCCTTATTTATACAACCCTCAATCAAAATTCCTATCAAGAACAAAGTGTTCTTGAGTCTCTCAATCCAAACAAAAATATCATTGAGAGAGGAGAGAGGGGTTTGGATCCCCTTTACATACATATGATCTTGTTCTTCAATATTAATCCCCTTTTCCTTGTCCATGTCCTCTTCCCCTTTGTCCTCTTTTTCTTCCTCGTTCTCCTCCTTTTTCCTCTTCTTAGGTTGCAGCCGTCATGTGAGAGAAATAAGAAAAGAGAGGAGAGGGAGGGTTTGGAGTGTTTTTATAGAGCCTAATCTAGGGTTCTAATCAAAAGGCCCAAATAAATTTGGCCCAAAATTAGAGTTGTTACAGTAGTATAATAATACAAAGGATTAAGAATAACCTTTTCTAAGATGTTCCTAAAATTTAAATTTAAATTATTCCTCATATTTTAATGAATATATATATATATATACATATATATATGCACCTCTATGCACTTATATGTGTATGCACCCTAATATATATATATATTAGGGTGCATACACATATAAGTGCATATAGGTGCAATCATGCCTACTCTGTCATTGGATCCGCACGCAAATAATCCATCGATTGAGAGTGATCAGGCAGTCTGCACATGAAACAGGCCACCTCTACTTCCGCGGTCTGCACACGAACTGCACGTCCACCTCTGCTTCTGCAACCTCAGTTTTGTCGAACCTCACCAGCCCTCACTAGCTAGCCCCCTTCCGCAAACGCCGCCCTCACCAGCCCCCCTTCCGCAGGTATGGCTGCGGGCATGTCCCCGCACCATGTGTCGCACTACGGCGGTGGTGACCTTCGATTGACGACACAATCTCCACAGGACGGTCCGTCGTTTGACATCGCAATCTCCGCACTGCGACACTGGTGACCTTGCACCGATGAAGAAAATGTCGACGACACTAGAACAAAAAATTGTCGACAACTAAAACACAGCTTGTCATCTTCAATCGACGATGCAACCTTCGCAAGGCGGTCCGGTCCTCTTCTCTGCCCCGACAAAAAAAAGATGCTCGCCGCCTTCGATCAATGGCACTTGGAACGCTGTCTCCACCTTCGATTGAGCGATGTTCTGCTTTCGATTGATGGCGTTCGAAATGCAAATGTTCCGCCTTGATGGTGCCTGGAACGCCGATTGCTACCTTCGAACAATCGACAACGTGTCACGGACGTGCTCTACAAGCATCATCTTTGCATAATCATGCATTTAATTAACATATTAAGTTAGTTTGGATGTTCATTTTGTAGTAGTTGTGTATAGTAATTAATATTTTGATTAAATAATAATGATTACTTAATTATCGATAAACTTTACAAAGTAATTACGTAAGGTTATTAGGAATAAATTATAAAAATTATAAATATTATAGTATATGTATTTATATATATTAAGTAAGCTTAACTAGGGTTAAAACATTTAGTTATGACAAAAAAATGTGATTGGCCATCACTTAAGTTCCAAGCAGATGGAGCAGACAAGTGAATAGCTGCTTAAAGATATATTTTTCCAAACTGCCATGTGAGGTCATAAAATTCTGGATAAAATATATAAGCAATTCAACATTATATTTTGACTGCTGAAAAATTACTAGAGGCAGAAGTCAAGTGAAACGACCTAGAAAAAATCGGGAACATAGGCTGTTCAATGTGAGTTTTGATGCAAAAATTATTCTTCTGATTGAGAGGATCATTCCTTCGTGATTATAAAAAATTTTTAATTATGAAATTTTAGATGTTAATCCATTTGAAGTTAGCTTTCACTAGCCTCTAGAATCACCTAAAAAGGAGTTTTTATAGAGAATGTATGAACTTAGCTTCGTTGGTCACTCATCCTGTCCCGAGTTTGATACATGTTCAATTTGTGAACTAGGTCACGATTACAATAGAGTGAATTATGTTTGAAATTTGAATATGATTAATTATACATTCCAAAGGGTTCAGTGAGAAGTGGAGTTATCTTATTTTGACTTGTATTTTGGGAGAAATAAATTTTTTATTTCATAGTGATTCTTCTGTCAATTTCTAAGACATTGACAAATCACGACCTGAATTAACTATTTTTGTTATAAGATTATACATGGAGTTAAATTTTATAATTTTTATGGAAAAATAATACTGAAGTCTAGTTTTCATGAAAATTATGATATAGTTAAATGGACAAGTATGAAGAAACCCAAACCCTTGGTCAGATTGCCTTAGATGTTATATCTACTCACTTGGAATTAAACAATGATATTTGGGGATTGGAAACATTAGTATGTCTAGTTTCTAATTAATCCAGAATTATAAGATTTTCCCATATGGTTAAGAAGTTATGGATTATTAATTGACAGACACTCAGTCTGGAATCAGACAGTTAAACTAAAGGGGATTGAGAAGTTCCAATTGTGGAATAGCCTATGGACATAAATATTGAAGTTAGAAATTGATATTAGAGGAGGTTATATGCATTTTAGGGTGCATAAGCATTCATACATCATGAGCATGCATTGCATATTACCTTATTAGTAATTGGGAAGTAAAAGACATTATTGCTTGTAGGAAAACATCAAGTTGTAATGAAATGGAGGAAATCTAATAAACCTCCTTGAAGAGATAAAGTATAAGGTGAGTGGGTAAATTTACAACATAACAAAATGATATATATTACTTATTTTATTTATGATATTATCTCAAGCAAAGATTGTTATTAGTATTGTTATTGAAACATACCTTGAGTTAAAAGATATTTATGATAGACTTCAAAGATTTCATATGAGATGGAGTATCCTCTTACATCAACATGTTTTCAAGGAACACTGCTTGCGAACATAAAATACGTTTACTTGATATTAATATATGATGGTGACATATCACTACAAAAAATAGGCAATTTGCGACCAAGAATTTGGTTGCAAACAATTCTTTTTTTGTCACAAATTAATATTTGCAACCACAAATCATGGTCACAATTATGGCCGCATTTTAGCTCATCGCAAAAATTTTGTGACCACAATATACGTGGTTGCCAATTTGCGACCATCTGGTTGGTTGCAAAAAAGATTTGTTTTGGTCGCAATATTTTTCTTCCATTAAATATCAAAAGTAAATTATAAAATGTTTGGGACCGAACTATGGTTGCAATTTTATAATTTCCATTTCCAACCTATTAATGATGTGATGATTAGTATGTAAAATATTAAATTTAGTAAATATTAGACAAAATACTGTGACCTCCATTGGGTTGTATTTTAGTCGAAAATTTTTAGAGAAAAAACTAAAAATTCATTTTGGTTCAAGAATTTAATATTTACAATTATATTTGAATTTAACAGCGTTCAAAGTAATAATAGTAATACTTAAGCCATGCAAAGACAGAAATAACATTCATAACATCCATTTCAAAATCATAAATGTTCAAAGTATCATATCCAAATACATAGCTCAAACCATTATATAAAATAAAACCTACTACAAGTGACTACACATTGGAATGTTCAACAAAATTATTTTCTTGTTCGTCATCATTACTTTCATTGTGAGATGATCCTGTCGGAGGCGTTTGAATGGCGGGTGAATAGTACCAAGTTCCCTCAATATGTTAGGCACCATTGGAACTACAACTTCTTTCACAATGTTAGTAATCAGATTTCTTAAATCAGCTAAGGAGATGTGATCAATTGTAGAAGATGGAGGACTTTCAAAACTAATGTGATTGTTATGTGATCCAATATCATACACCTTCTTATGTGGACGAGCATTGATGGCTTGAAGATATAATTCACTTTGATCAACATTGTTGTCCCCAACTTCATCCATAAGTTGTTTATACTTCTCTTACAATAATTCACATCATGATTAGTCATAAAATACTCTAATGTAAAATACTCCAATTTTTCTAAACAATAACTTACATTGATTTCACGAGCCTTTTCATTAACAAAATTAATTCCATCATGATTGGTGGTATGCATGTGCAAAAACACTTCATACAACGACATCTCTCGTCCATGTTCTTGCTCCTATTAGAAAAATGATCATAAGAGACCTCAAAAATTTTTTTTATAACAGACATTATTGTCAATCAAAAGTATATGCAGGTAATATGAAATGAGCAATGGAATTATCAGCCAAGAAATTCATAATGATCCAAGACATATAAGTATTAATGAAAGTCATCTAATGAATTTGTGGACAAAGTCAATTTGTAAAAGATTATGTTATGACTAAGAAGCAATATGAAATGATTTATTTTTTGAGGAGATAGTTATTGTTTATTTTGCACTACATAAACCAATTATATTCAATTTGCATTACGAGGATCATACTTTTCTATCAATAATATAATCAAATCTTAATATGGGAAACACATCCACGAAGTTCACATAATTATAAAAAAAATTACGAACCAATCTTCTTTTGTGTTCCATCATAGTTATGGAGCCACTAGTATGAAATCCATGTGCACCACTATCATTTCCAGCATGACAATTTGCAGAGTTACGAGAAGCGATGCCTTGAAATACTTCATTTTCCCAAAGCTGCCTCCACCTAATCCACACATCTTCAGGATTAGGCCTTTGTGCCTCTGATTTGACTCTACTTACAAAGTCTTTATATCGAATCGCTGCCTTCACGTCTAATGTCGCTCTTACATTGCTATTAAGAGTTAGGTTCCATTTGAAGTATTTCTACAAAATCAAATCGATATAATAGATAAAAAATCTTAGAACAAATAATGCGAATTAGCATTAGAGTTTTTTTGGTAAATCATCTATACATGTATGATTTTTTGAATGAAAAATAACAACACATGTAGTTTGAACTTTCAGATCTTAAGACTAATCATATTCAATCATCTCATATAGTTTCAAATTTCAATAAAAGATGACATCAAATAACTTGAAAAAAAGTAATGACTCAAATTCATTTACCTCAAACTCTCGAAAATAAAAGTCCTTAGCCGCTTGCGAAACCATCTTCCACCGAATTCCTTCCTGATCTAATTGTTGCTGGAAAATTTTTCTTATTTGTCTTGAGCAAGGCTCAGATGTTTTTATCCTATTGACATTAATACATAGAAAATTATCATTAATAAATTAAGGTCCAAACATATGTCAACATGGAAATAGGAACATACACCAAATATTATATAACTTACATTTCCCCATCAAGTTTAATTGTCATTCTTCCATCTTCACTAGTAGTGTTTTGTTGTACATAATCATTCACATTTTCTAAAGGAGTTGTTGCATGAGTTGGATTGGATGGAATAGATGTGTCTCTTGGTACATCAGATGAAGAATTACTCCCTTTGTTTGGTAATGTGGGTTGAACTTGAGAAGGTATAGGTGGCATATTTCCATATGAAGCATCTCGACCCAAACCCAATCTACTTCTTCCACCACGAGCATGTGAGTAAGATCTACCTCCGCGCACCATAGTCTGTAAAGATAACAATTATCTTTGGTTAGTTCAAAGTAAAACTATAACAAAATAGTGTAACATAATGAAGTAAACTAATGTTGTATATGTACATAATCATTAGCTTGTTATTATATTTTCATAACAAAAAAATAAACAACACATATAGCCTAATCAAAATATGTTTCCTCATCATATTCTTCTTCATCTTCTATGGTCTCATATTCATCACTAGAATCATTTATCAACTCTTCGTCATCTATTGATAACTCCTCATCATGTGGGTCATCTATCTCTATTAAATCATTTGAAGAGTCATTCAAGATAACTTGATCATCTTCTATATCAACTTCATGGGTTTCAGCCACTTCTTCCTCGAATGGGGCAATATTTGTAGAAATAATTTCTTGGTCATCCTTTGGCAATTCAACCATGTTCCTTAGCTTTATGTGACATACATTCAACCAGTCTACTTTGTCATTTTTTCAAGCTTGGATAAGAAACATAACAAACTTAACTTGCTTTCATAGCTATGACAAATGGCTCATATTTTGCAAATCTTCGTCTTTGGTTGATATTAGCTAATTTGTATTGTTTGTGTACCTTCATACCGGCATCTATCTTGGGATCAAACAATTCACACTTAAGTAATATCATTCTCTTTATTGGTAAATCAGCATATTCAAGTTCAATAATATTTTGAATGTGACCATAATAGTCAACATCATTTTATACAAATCTCGATATTCATTGTGGATCTAAATGAAGTGCCATCCACTATGTGAAACTTATAACCATTAACAAAATATATCGAGTAGCAATTCACTTTCTTATTTGGACCTTCAGCAAGGTTTTGGAGGAATACATTTTCAAATGGATTTATTCGAGCCTACATGATAACAAAAGACAACATTAAATCAAAATATTCATCAATAACTATGACCAAATAATGTTATATGAAAGCTTAGATATTCTTTGAACCATTTCCAAAAATACTTCTCTAGATTTTCTTCTACTTGTGTATCATTTAGTAATGGTGACTCTGTCCGAAGAATTTTTTGTATAATCTTACAAAATCAAAATAAGTTATCAATTATTTAACATAGAAAATATATATTAAATTTTCAAATAAAAATGACAAGGCATGTCTAAATTCTCACCTTACAAATGGTCTAACCTCCTCACAATTTAATAACACATGTTTGAGCAGCTTCATATTTGACATCGTCTAAAAACATTGTATGTGTTTGTCCTCCTAATCGCCCAGGTTGAGTGAATATTGCAAGATTTCCCTCAATGCCATCCATTCCACCCACATCATCCTTACGTGGAATAGTTCGATTTCGTGTTACTACATGAGATTCAAAATAATGAGAAAAAAAATTGGAAGATTCCTCATGAAAGTAAGCATTGCACATTGAAGCCTATACACAAGCTTTGTTTCCAATAGTTCTTTTCAAGCGGCGAAGATATCTACAAATTTTAAATTTTTCTTTATTACAAGAAATTAACATAAAAAAGATTAGCCAACATATTTTATTGTCTACTCATTACCTTTCAAATGGATACATCCTTCGGTATTGTACGAGTCCAACTATCCTTGCTTCATAAGGTAAGTGTACAGGAAGATGTTCCATAGAGTCAAAAAATCCAAGTGGAAAAATACACTCTAACTTACACAATATTAATGCAATCTCAACCTCAAGCCTTTTCATGTCTTCTACACGAAGACAAGTTGAAGTAAGATTTCTAGAAAATAAGTTCAATTCTATCAATGCTTTCCAAACATCACTTGGTAGTAGCTCATGAAAAGCAACATGAATCAATCGTTACATAAATACGTCGCAATCATGACTTTTCATGCCAAACATCTTGTATTTCTTCATGTCCACACATCTTCCCAAATTGGAGGCATAGCCATCAGGAAATTTGAGACTTTTTACCCATTCAAATAAGACAAGTTTTTGCTTTTTATCTAAGGCATAGCATGCTTTCTTATATTTTCCTGTTTGTGGATCCTTTCCAAGCTCCTTGCGATTGCAATACCAAATCACATCCTGTCTTGCTTTGACATTATCTTTGGTTTTTCCTTCAATATTTAACACGGTGTTGAAAACATTTTCAAAGACATTTTTTCTCAATGTGCATCACATCAAGATTATGACGAATTAAGTGTAAATTCCAATATGGCAAATCCCAAAAGATACTTTTTTTCTTCCACCCACAATCATGATTCTTCACAATATCATCATTTGCCTCTTTAAAACCAAGTTCAATTACTTTCTTTAAGTGCAAACAGTTTATCTTATATGAGATTTGTTCTCCATTCCTAATTAAAGGAGCTTCCCTTGACTCTTGTCTATTACGTAGGAAATTTGTTTTATTCCTCCTAAAAGAATGCTCTTTAAGAAGAAATTTTCTATGGCAATCAAACCACGTTGTCTTTCTATCATGTTTTAGCCTAAATGCTTGTGACTCATTCATACAATAAGGACATGCTTGATTACCAATAGTAGTCCAACTCGACAACATAGAAACGCTGGAAAGTCACTTATTATCCACATAAGTGCTGCATGTAAAATAAAATTTTGTTTTTTTAGAAATATCATAAGTTTTAGTGCCGGTTTTCCGCAAAATCATCAAATCATTTATTAAAGGTTGCAAGTAAACATCTAGTTTTTGTTTTGAATTATCAGACCCTGGCACAATAATAGTCAAGAACATGTATTCATCTTTCATACACATCCATGGAGGTAAATTATAAGGAGTGACAATTATTGGCCAAGATGAATATTTTTTATTAGATTGTCTGAATGGTTGAAAGCCGTCTGTACATAAACCAAGTCTAATATTTTGACTTTCAACAGCAAATTCAGGGTGTATTTCATTGAAATGCTTCCATGACATAGAATCAAATGGATGACACATAACTCCTTCCTCTTGTGTATGCTCAGCATGCCAACTCATATCTTTAGCAGTAACCCATGATACATACAAACGTTTGAATCTCGTAATAAGAGGAAAGTAATACATTTGTTTAAACATTTAAGAATTATTTTGCAGATACTTCGAGAAAAACAATTATTTGCAAAGTTTAGCAAATGTGAATTTTGGCTAAACTCAGTGATATTCTTGGGACATGTAATCTCATCAGAGGGCATTTGTGTGGACCCAGCAAACGTTGACACAATATTGAAGTGGGAGCCTCCAAAAAGTGTGACAGAAGTGAGAAGTTTTCTTGGCCTAGCAAGATATTACCAATGTTTTATTGAAGGTTTTTCTATGATTGCAGTTCTATTAAATAGACTTTTTCGGAAAAATGTCAAGTTTAAGTGGACAGAGCAGTGCCAAGGTAGCTTCAAAAAGTTAAAGAGATGTTTAACATTTGCTCTAGTATTGACACTCCCAACAAACAATGGAGGCTATATGGTGTATATTGATGCTTCTCGACAAGGGTTGGATTGCGTTCTAATGCAACATGAAAAAGTTATTGCATATGCTTCTTGACAACTCAAACCACATGAGTTAAACTACCCAACACATGATTTAGAATTAACGGCAGTTATTTTGCTCTTAAGATATGAAGACATTATCTATATGGAGAGACATGTCATATTTTTACGGATCACAAGAGTTTGAAATATCTCCTTACACAAAAAAGAATTAAATTTACTCCAAAGAAGGTGGATGGAGTTACTAAAGGACTATGATTGCATAATTGATTATCATCCGGGTAAAGCTAATGTGGTTGCAGATGCACTTAGCCAAAAATCATCAAGTCTTCTATCGCATATAATAGTGTATCAGTTACCATTGCTACTCGAACTGAAATCCTTAAGAGTCGAGTTGAAGACAAATGAGAAAGAAGCACTCCTAGCACACTTTAGAATTACCCATTCTAGCCGAGAGGATAAGCAAAGTACAAGATCAAGATAAAGAGTTAGTGAAAATCATCAATCAAGTAAAGAACGGAGAACAAACCCAATTCACATTAAAGGATGATGAAACTTTAATGTTTGGTAGTAGATTATGTGTTCCTAATGTTGGAAATCTCAGGCAAGAAATAATGGAGGAAGCTCATTGTTCACCTTATACTATACATCCTGGAAATACTAAGATGTATAGAGATTTGAGGAGGAACTTTTGGCGCACGGTATAAAGAAAGACATAGCATAATGATTACTTAATTATCGATAAACTTTAGAGAGTAATTATGCTATTAGGAATAAATTATAAATTTTTTTATGTAATAGTCTCCACTAGCGTGTGATATTGTTCGCTCTGGACCTAAGCCCGCACGGTTTTCTCAAAACGCGTCACATCTAGTGAAGGACATATTCCCATATACACCCAGCATCTCTCCTGTGACTTATGCATGTGGGACTAATCCAAGGCATGCCTCATGCATCTTTCCCCCCTTAGGGGACTCAACGCTCTCGTTGAGTAATCGCACCCAACCATACACAGAAGCTCACACGGAGTGGCTCTGATATCATATGTAACATTCCCCACTAGCGTGTGATATTGTCCGCTCTTGGCCTTGGCCCGCACGATTTTCTCAAAATGCGTCACACCTAATGAAGGACATATCACCATATATACCCAGCATCTCTCCGGTGACTTATGCATGTGGGACTAATCCAAGGCATGCCTCATGCACCCTTCCCCCCTTAGGGGACTCAACGCCCTCGTTGAGTGATCGCACCCCATCATGCACAGAGGCTCACGCGGAGTGGCTCTGATACCATATGTAACACTCTTGCACTTGCATAGGATATTGTCCGCTCTGGGCCTAAGTCCGCACGGTTTTATCAAAACGCGTCCTCCAGTATCAGAGTAGGCAGCGGCCCACTACCCCTGGGGTCTCTGTACTTGGCAAGATACTATCCACTTTGCCCTTGGGCTCATGGGTTTCTATGCGTCTTACCAAGTCAATAGAAATTCCAAGGGTTCAATGAGAAGTAGAATAATCCTATTTAGACTTGTATTTTAGGAGAAATGAATTTTTCATTTCGTAGTGATTCTTCTGTCACATTCCAGGACATGGACAGATCACAACCCAAATTAACTATTTTTGTTATAAGGTTATACAAGGGGAGTTAAATTCTATAAGTTTTAAGACAAAACAATACGAAAGTCTAGTTTTCATAAAAATTATGATCTAGTTAAATGGGTGAGTATGAAGAAAATATAAATTAATCTTTCAGTGACACATAGTCTACTATGACACAAACCCTAGGTCAGATTGCCTTAGATGTTATGACTTTCTCACTTAGAATTAGATAATGATATTTGGGGGTTGAAAACCTTAGTATGTCTAGTTTCTAGTTAATCAAGAATTATAATATTTGCCCATGCGATTAAGAAGTTATGGATTATTAATTAAGAGACACTCAGTCTAGAATCTTGAGACAACACTTAGTTAAACTAAGGGTGATTGAGAAGTTCCAATTGTGGAATAGCCTATGAACATAAATATTTGAAGTTAGAAATTGGTAGTAGAGGAGGCTATATGCATTTTAGGATGCATAAGCATTCATACATCATGAGCATGCATTGTATGTTACCTTATTAGTGATTGGGAAGTAAAAAGGCATTATTGCTGGTAGGAAAACATCAAGTTGCAAGTGAAAGGGAGGAAATCTAATAATATTTATTAGGTGAACAGATAAGGTATAAGGTGAGTGGGTAAATTTACAACATAACAAAATGATATATGCTACTTATTTTATTATTAATAATATTTATTGAAACATACTTTGAGTTAAGAAAGATATTTATGATAGGTTTCAAAGATTTCATATGAGATGAAGTATCCTCTAACATCAACATGTTTTCAGGGAACAATGCTTGTGAACTTAAAATAAGTTTACTTGATATTTATATATGATGGTGACATATTATTTTGCTATTATAAAACTCTATGTGTACATGGACGATGCTAAATGAAAAAGATTTTTGGGACTGCATTCGATATACATGAAGCTTTTGGGGCATATATCGGGTGTCTTTGCCCTTTGGGGGCTGCTCTGCCTACACGTATTGATCCATGATTTGCTCTGCATATTCGATAGTCATAATTTTGAAGCTCGGATACATATTGACTCATGATTTTCTCTACGTATTCGAGAATCCATGATTGTGAAGCTCTACTTAACTGTATGACATACAATGATAGAGGAGAATCTATGATTGTGAAGCCTTGCTTAACTGTATGACACACAATCATGGAGGGATGCGTATTGACCCATGATTTGCTCTGCGTATATGAGAATTCATGATTGTGGAGCTCTGCTTAACTATTTGACATACAATCATGAAAGAATACGTATTGTCCCATGATGAGTATGTGAGATAACACATGTGTGGAGTTTAATTATGAAAATGATGATATCTTGAGTTACTTTTATTTATGTGAAAGTTCATATGATTTGACAAGTTATGTTATATGTGCTATGCTTTAAATATTTTTTCATATGAAAGAAATATGATTATTTACATGTTATATACACTCGTATTGTTCCCCTATGTTGTACTTTTATTCCACTCACTGAGCAAGTGATTGTTGCTCACAATACCCATTTTAAATTTTTTAGATACTTCTCAAGTTGAGTTGACTCGAAGCTTGTTTTTGCTGCCTATAGAAGAGGTCAAGTCGCTGGAGCACTTTTATTTCCTCCACTTTTGTTTTTGGGAGTATGCATATAATAGATAATCTTAGATGTTGTAATTAAGTTTGAGAAGAAATGTTTGTAAGATCGTATATAACTTGATCCCGTAGGGTGTTATACAGCGTGTAATGATAATGATACTATGTGAATTAGATGCCTTATAACTATTATTTAAACATTGATGAATATATATATGCATATTTTGTATATATTGGCAAATAACACAAGAAAGTAAGGGAAGGAAGTTTTGTCGATTTTATTTTTAGAATTGCTAAACATAATTAAGAGATGCAATAATTGAGATTAGAACTTAGTCACGAAGTTGGGTGTGACACACTGCCTTCTGGAATGACAAACATTCGAGGAGAGAAGAGATTGGCCATGACAATAGAGCATACAAGAGGTTGGCGGTAGGAAGGGTCTTGTTTTTGAACCAAGTTTATTTTTTGAACCAAGTTAATTTGTTGAACAAGAAGCAAGCAATACGATTTTATTTTTAACCAGGTTTTATTTCTTTAATCAAATAGATATTATGCACCTAAGTGTGTATATACCTTTATATATATATATATATATATATATATATAGATAAATAGAGAGAGAGAATGATAGTGATCTCTTTTCTGGTAGTTAGTCATTTTGGAACACCAGGAAAGATGGAAGATTATTTTAAAAACTAAAAAAGATGGAAGATTATCATAGTTATTGCTCCCTTTACTTTTCTATTTGATAAAAGGAATATATTTTATGGTTTGCTAGTTAATAGCAATACTATTTATTTCTATTATGTGGTCGAAAATATAGATCACATTTTTTTAATTATAAGAATATCGCTTTTAAATCGTACTTTTCACCTTATTATACTAGTCATAAGATTATTTCTGGAGGCTTCGAAGGTTGCCAGGTGTCTGGCGTCCTTTCCATTTGTTTTCTGTTGCTTCTTCTTCAAAGTTCAAACTTCTTGAGTTCGAGAATGGTGGTGCTTATGGAACCGCCAGCTTCGTTCTCTAGTTTCTAATTCATTATTTGATTGCTCTTGGTGACTGATCATTGCCGCTTTCTTAGCGTTTTCTCTTCTTTGTTCTTGGTATATCGCTTCTATCTCCTATCACGTCATTTCTTCTTTTTTTCATTTTCAGTTCATTTCTTCCTTGGATCGTAGGGACTCCGACACAGTCATCTGCTCCACGTTGAGCTCACAGACATTAATCCGAACGTATTCCCACAATCCCAGGCGAGGGCGGACGACAATGGCCATGAGCGGTGGAAGAACAATCGCCACATAGTTTTGCATCCATTCAAGCAGAAATAGAATAAGAATCATTATGCACTTTCAAGTGTTCGTAGCTTTCAATATCAATTTAGAAACAGAATAAAAAATTATATTAAAGTTAAATTAAAGAATGAAATCAGATTTATGTTGGGATGAAAGGAGGAGTCCCATCAAAAAGTTATAACCAAACTTATCTTAGACTCCTACCTATATAAATTTTCCTCTCAATTAGAATCTCTTTTAATCCAAGCCTTTGTGACTCTTCTTTATTTCCTCTCCATTTACACAGATTTATAGGAAACCAGGAGTCCGAGCATTGGCCGTCGGAGATGACGTCAGAATCTTGTCGGAGAACAAGAAACCAAAGAATGTGATGCTGAAAATTTTGTAACATTTTTGGGGCCATTTTCTTAAATTTTCCCCTCAATTTTTCCCATCCAACACCGCCACTAGGCAAGGGACCAAGGATAGATAGTGATTGAAGTTAGGGATCCTTAAGGGACGGTCGATGTTGAGAACGAAGCATAGAAAGAAGACTGAACCACAAAGAATCCATATAGAGGTAGGTGGATCGTTGGATCAACATTTGGATCAATTTTAACAATAAATTTGTATGCTATTAGTGTACAATTAGAGTCGTAGCATTATTTCCTATTACCTATGATTCGTCCTATATGATTACTTTGGTTCTAAGAGGTTTATTTCGACGAAACTACATAAAAAATTGAGCAATCAACATCCCTATTTGCGCCAGAATCCCAGAACCCAACCAGAGTTTGAACAACCCGAGTTGAGTATGTATATTGTTAGGCAAGACGATCGCAGAAACCCGAACCAGATTCCATGCCGCCCAGCCCATGCCCATGCCCATGCCGCGCATAGCCATGGCAGGTCAACCGATCCATGGTGGGTGATCGACCGGCATAGCCATTGATATTCTACAACCAACCGATCAACACTAGCGGTCGACCGATCCAATGCCACGTCGGTCGACCATTCAAAATTAGCGGTCAACCGGTCCATGTCAACAATGAGCTCCTAGTGTTTTTCACTACGTTTTTTTTATTTTCAATACATCAAACAAGGTTCCACACCATTGCATAACATAAATGACACACAATCAGGACCAAAGCATATGATCTAATATTCAATCTCTGGCATACAAAGATTCTAAGTTTCAATGGAACATAATATAATTTTTAAAATACCAAAGCGTTCATTTATACATGATGAATATTTTAGGATAAAGCATTAATGATCGCTTCTTTGAGAACTCAATTATAATATATAATAATATCCATCAATCATATGAATAACACTATCCAAAGTATTAGATCATAATTTTGGATAAATTCAACATGTTCATGGTTCTTAAATTATATCTTCACTTATAGAAGTGATATTCTATTCATTCTAATTTTATTTGGAAGTAGGCATTAGTAGAGAAAATTTTCTCACAATTTATCTTTATACAATATGTTCTCAGAAAATCCTGCATTAGCATAAATCTTGTTCTATTTTAACAATTTGACAGCCGAGTGAAGAAAGAAACACAGATCCAAAACAGGTAAATCCACATTCATTTAAAAAATATCTTAAGCATCCATGTTCATATATAATTTCATAGAATTACATGATCTTTATAATTTTGTGTGCAATTTACAAGTGAGCACAAATACTCTTCGGAATAGTTTGACAACAGTTCAATCTTTGAACCATAACTCCAATTATACATCTCATATTAAGATGATTTCATTTCCTATGAAAAATAGACTTATATATTTATGTGTATATCATTTGTGATTTTTGGAGCACTATAACCTATCTTACATGCTAAAACAAGTGGATGCATGAATCTGAATTCTCGGATCAGCATGACATAGAGCTACTTATAGGGTCATAACTTTGTCTATATCACTTGGATTGACATAATTCTTGTCCTTACATAATCTAGACTTCAATACATTTCTATTAATATATTATACATTATTTTTAGGCTTATATAACCTGTTAAAAAATGTATCCAAACAGAGGCTACAAAATCTGGACAAATTTTTATTTTCATTTCTATTTCTAGAACTTATGATCATCACCACAAGTTTATGATCCCTTAAATGCAGAACGATAATGTGATCATCTATCCATATAGATTGGTATCCCCTTACATAATTTTAGTTTCATTCATTCATTTGTAATCTTCTTCTCTTGCCTTCACCTATCTCAGCAGGCACCATCTCCATTAATCTCTTCGTTCTCTATTGAAAATACAAGCCAAAAAGTAGTGAACGGAGAGAGAGTCCTTGAGTGAGGACTCTTTTATAGTGCTCTAGAGTGGTTTTGGATTAGTGATAGGTAGGATTTCTTAGTGGAGTATGAGATCGTCATCTTACTGCGCGTAAACATAATAGTATTAGAGAGAGAGAGAGTGTGTGTAACGCCCCCAAAATCGCACCTCCCGCCACGTAGGTGGTCAGATTGACCCCGGGAGTGCTACACTATCTACTGCTCTACTGTCCCTGACCATTCAACAAAACAACTGACGTGGCACTAATAAAGATAATAATGACATAATAGAAAACCTTTAAAATGCGAATCTGATAATCGAAATGTTGTAAGGAAGGACTTTAATGCGAAAGTTCATGATGTCTCATATTATAGGATTATGCGAAAGTTCATAGTGTCTCTCAATGTAGAAAGTATGCGGAACATAACAATTAACAAGACAGATAGAAAATGTTCTATGTGCGGAAGAAAAACATGATGTCTCTGAACAATGAGAATAATTAAAAAAATATGCCATAAGAAGCTTGAAGCAAAACATCAGTCACGTGCAGCGTTCTCCAAGCTCTGTGCCCTCCATCTCCTCAATTAGTTGGCATTCCCACCTGTAAAATCTCAATGCAGGGGAATAGAATACCCATGAACAAAGATTCGCTCAGTACAATAGCAATAGACGTGAAATAAGGATCAGTGATGATAAGGAAATCGATGTGTGAATCTCTAATCATATCAGTACTCTGTTCTTTACTATAGTAATGCCTTGTCTTTACATTGCTCTGCTTTTTCCTTACAATATCTCTACTTTACTTTACAGTGCTTTGCTTTACATTACTCTGTTGTACATTGCTTACTTTACATTGCTTTGCTTTTCAATACTCTGCTCTACTCTACTTTGCATTGCTCTACTGTGAGTTGTACTACGTCTTTTATATTATTAGAATATTCTTAGGGTTTATTGTCTTATGCGAGTTCGACTTTATTAGGTTGGTATGCCATGGGTGCTTCTCTGATTCACTAATGCCAGTAAGCTCGTAAACGGGAATGAGGGTGGGTGTTACTGTCTCACCCCAATTCGGAAGGTAGGGGAAAGAATTCCTACAATTCAGGAATAGTGGTCGGTTACAAGACCTTGTAGGTTCACTGTCTCCTCAGCTAGCTACCTGTCCCTCTGGCATAATACTTTAACCTTTAAAGGAAGAGGTGTGACCATAGCATCACCCTTCAATTCGAGATATGTCTCCCACCTGAAATATTAGGAATACATCAATTCATAACAATTATTTTTGCTAATTATATTGCTAATTCATAACAATTATAAAGCTAATTACAATACATCAATTCTATGTAACTTAAAATCCATAACAATTATTTTTGCTTTATTTCTACGCCATATTAATCTCATCCTCCCTTCGCATCCTCAAGTTCATCCTTATCCTTGATGCATGGCTGCACTTTAGATCTCCATTTTCTCTCCCTTTTGTCTCCTTTGTTAATGGTTTTTCCAACGGGCTGCGCAGTCGAAGATGGCCACACATGATGGGCTCCATGAGTCATCTCCTCTCCCATGAGTTACTGATAATTGCAGTAACCAAACTGCGGAATGTTTGAAAAAAAGTACAATTTGAGTAGAAGACGAGATCTAACAGATGCATTGACTTCAATTAGTAATTAGCTTCCGGAATATAGTGAAGAGATCAAGGGACAAGGATGAGATCATCTTCCTTACATCTGCATCGGATGACACGAACTGAGCTCTTGTAGCATGAGAAGCTGCAGCTCCTGACCCCATTTCTCCACAGGTAACAACTTGGTGATCGTTGATGATGCCACGCCTTTCTCCACTTCTGGCACCTCAATTGCGTTGTCCTCATCATACGTCCTTCGACCTTTGGGTCCAATTGACTCGGAGGCTGACGCGGTATCTCGCCGAGTTTTTTGGCACCTGTTTTTCATGAAAAGAAAGTAAAAGGTAAAATTTATCAAAGTTACCTAATGATCAACGCTTGGCAAGAATGAAAACGAAAACAAATTTGTTGCTTGATTTAGTACACTTGCTGACATTGCATCCAAGTTTACGGCCTGTCTTCACTGGATCCATCGTGTCAGGAGGCTTCATCATCGCGGTCGAGGAGGTGCTTGCCTGATCCATCATTTTCGGAGGCATGAATTGGAGGTTCTTTCGGAACTTCTCATTCATTAACGCCCCATCACGTCCACATTGATGGGCCATTTCGACTGCATGCAATCCCATGTTGATCAAGAACAGTTTAGACAACTCTATTTAAAAGTGGGAGGTAGAAGTTCATTTACCAAGTAGATCCAGGAACTTCCAGGAAGGACTGAAAATATGCCCTTCGAGGCAGACACAGTGCTCGTTCTGGTGGAATTCGCGGAAACCCTCCAGGAACATGCAAGGTTCCTGCAAAAATTTGCCTCTGTCATCATCGAAAATGTAGAATGCTGAAGTAATAGGTGTTATTCAAGGGTGTAAAAGAGTTTCCTATTATGTAAGATGATGGATTGTGATTCATCTATTTGATTGAAAGAGATATCTACAATGATATCTTGACTATTGAACTTCAGTACTCTGGCCTGACCATTTGTAAAATGAAATTGAGTTTGGATGGAAAGGTTTAATAAGCTAGCAAGATCAATCCAAATTGAGCTATGAATTAGAAACCTTGACATTGGTGAGATGCATGTCCTTCGCTTCAATCTTGTAATTCTTTTTATGCTCCTCATTGTAGAGGATCTCAAGAATGCCCCCATGAGGAAGGTATGTCTTGAATTGGGACGACACATAAGGAAATAACTGTAAGCATGAGTCAAGGAAAATGGACCTTTAAAATACAACAACAATATTAGTTAAATATCTATACTATATATACATGCATATAGTATATTGTGATTTGTAAATAAAGATCCACAAAGAAACAAAACAAGTCTTATATTAGTAAAATTACTAATATTTAATGATATCTTACACTAAAAATATTTTTTGCTTCATGATTTTAATATAATTTTTATGTAAAGAATCTCAAGCTCTTGAAGTACAGCCGCTGTAGTTAAAGTTGTGTGATACTCAACAATCGAAGATATCAAAAGAAAATTACCCATAAAAAGAACGAAAACAATCAGCGGCATGTATATAGGATCTCACACATATCATGGCGACAAATTATATGTGAGAAACATAAATCATGCCTTAAAGTAATCAACATCGGACAATTGACAACTTCATGCATTAAAATGTGCATAAAACATGAAGAAAAAAGGTGTAAGGATTAACAAATAATCATCACAAGAACTTGTGGGGGATCAAGAAAGCAACCTCCCAAGAGGAAGTTTGTGGCCACAATGGAGAGTTTGACGGGGCAAACCAACACTTCCACTCACTGTACCTCAATAATGTATTACATGAACATAGTGCCATGGCATTTGCATCACAATGGCTGAGGTATTTGTAGGTTCTTGAGCTGCAAACACATAGAAAAAGCTCTAAATACATAAATGGCCATTTAACACATTTTCATTAATTGCAATGCATTCACTAAATGTAATGCGTTAACTATGGAATTATACGTTTCAAGACAGTTGTATGCAAATTTCCATATCTCTTTATCACGTTTTTTATTGGAAGATGGTGCATTAAATTGGTAGAGATAGGATACAATTATGGCTCATTAAAGCCGGCACCTCCCTGTATAATTTATTGTCATTATTGTCTAATTAATTTCGTGTTATTTTAGTAACTGGTTTCTGATAATAACTCTATTATTTTTTATGCTTATATTTAAAAATAGGCATGAAATGTAACATACTTTCATTAAACTATCTTGAAAGGATGAGATCAAATAATATAATAATTTGGTGCGTGAATTTGTTAATTAAAATAATAAATGCATGCATTTACAGCTCATATTATAAGGTTGTAAACATCATTTAAAAAGGAAAAGAAATGGCCCTGAGGCAAGAAAGGTTCATGCTTATTTTAAAAGTGAATTTAAGTAAATTTTATTGTCTTACAATAGCATTTATAATATGATATTACGTGGTTGATGCACAAATCAAAATGTTGGAATTTTGAAGAAAACTAAATTTTATTCTGCCTTCTCATGAGAACAAAACTTTTACAACAAATGGACTAACAACACGGCCCAAATTATGGCTAATTATTGTGTTAATTACTTATTCCTCTTAATAAACAATCCTAACATAGATTTCATAAAACTCATCTATTGATGGAAAAAAAGTATCTAGTTGTCAAAATTTTATCAAAAGTACATCTTCAAAGCATGAATGTTAAATACGTATTTATTACTTGGCAAAAAAACATGAATGTCACCATCTTGCCATAAAAAATATTTATATGATGCTAGCAAGATTATGAAACTAAGTTTAATTCCTTTCACATGTATAGATCTTTGTTTCATAAGAAAGAATTGAAAAAAAAATCAGGAACTAGTAATATTAGATTGACAAAAGAAAAAAATATAATAAGAACTATGAAAAATATGCAGACCACAATGAAAACATCAAGGTAGAACTACACATAAAGTTGACTTCATAGAAACAAATATATAGATATAATTTTCTTGCTTCAATCCAAAATGTGTGCTATCCATTAATCCATGTGTATATAGAAAAATATCGATTGGACAATAATGTAGATCGCGTACGCATGTTAAGAAAAAAAGATGTGGAGGTTCGATACATGGTGGCACTGATGCCATGGTTCATAATAGCATCATGGGACCCGAAATAGGCTTAGCAAAAAGGGCACATCAAATTTTAATTCTTCCTAAAATAATGAACAAGAAAGAGCAATGGCTATTTTGCACAATATGTAAACGGGTCACAATATGTTGTTTGATCCCTCTTTTTATAACCAATGAGATTCGTTGATAAAATATTTTCAGCTAGTGACCATGCAAAGTATACATGTAAGAGCTTGTAAAAGGAATACCAAAGGAAATATCAATACACCAAATAAAGTTGGACATGGTCATATGATGGTAAAAGGACTCCATAGAAACATATATAAATATTACTTTATTTCTTCAAAATAAAGTGCATGTCGATGAGTAGAAAAGAATAAATCACAGACCAAGGAAAGAAAAATTATAAAACATATGCATCAAAGAAAAAAAGGAATAGCAAGAATCACTTACGAGTGATATGAAAACATACGGCCTGTTCGGAGGCTACGTGCTTGGAGGACTTGTGAACTCTCAAGAGAACTATGTTTCTTATCTCTAATATATGTATGGATCTTGGAGAGGAATGAGACGAAAGCTGGAGCACAGGCCGAGTCAATGCTTGGGAAATGGAGTTGTTGGGATATTTGTTGCTCTCCCAAAGTGAACTATGCTACAACCAATCAACCTATCATATATTTAGATCACACTCAAGCATCTCTTATTTATACACAGAAAGAGGGAGAGTGAGGGGTAGAAAAGGAATTACCTACATTATCTTATTTTAATCTTAATAAGTAATACCTTCTTGAAAAGGAGGTAGGGAGATCGAGGAATGCTTTCTTTTTGCTACTATTACTCTAAATCTGAGTTTAGTGTATCTTTTTCTACTTTTATTTGATTATTTATATATAGCTTAACTATTGCAAGGTTCTTCCCTCAGGTTTATTATGAACATTCAATCCATTCATGGGAGAAATACGTAACAAGATAGATAATGGTTCACGATATGGTGGTGAATGTATATGTGATCATACAAATTATTTGGTAGGCCTGATTTTGTAATTCTCTAGAGCTACTTGTGTGTTAGGAAAATTAGAACTCAAGCTTTTAGTATTGCCTTCTTCTAGAGTATTAATGTACATGGTCAAGCTGATTCTTATGATGTTTTCCAACATGCATTCTCTTGAAATAAATCGACAAATGTAGGTCTTATAAAGAAGAAAAACTTACATTCATGTTTTTAGAACCATGTAGTTGCAGTTCGAAACCTAATGATCATTAGGGCAATAGTGAATTTAGAAACCGTATCATTATCACTAGTAGTTTATTAATAAGAAAATTGTGCAAACTAAACTTTTAAGGAACTTTCTATGGGAATTATTTCGGACTTAGTTGGAAACCCTAGTGAAGTAACTAAGACACCAAAAAAATGAAGTGCGTGAACATGAACTTTTAACATTGTATCATTAGCAACTGATATATTTTGCAATAAATGCTAATGACTAGTCGTCAATAACAACTTCCCCTTGAGAAGTATGTAAATAGAGTTATATGCATTAGGTGCTCAAACATGTAAAACCAACTTTTCCAAATATGGGTAATATGTGACAAATTCAATTAAATCAATGAACACTGTAAAACATATGTAAAATTGTACACTCAATATATAGGCAAGTTACTTATTATGTAGATTGCAAATCTTGTTGTAATTCATCGTGAGGGAACTCTTGTAACCTAAGTATATCCATGTCCTTGCCTATACAAAAGGATCTAAGAACTTATGATTCAAAATGATACTATCTATAGGTTCAATAAGCATTATTTTTTTCACATTATAACTCAAAGTTTGTTTTTTATTAAACTTTATAGAGATTGGTGTTCATGTGTTGATTACTTTTCGATAATCAAATAAAGGAATACTAAAAAATAAAAATAAACATCTTTCAGTGAATTATTATCCTTTTATATTACATTGGAGTCCATGATTAGATATTTTTCATGTAATTAATTCTCAACCAAAACAAAAATTCTATGCTATATACATTACTCTTGTTTGTTGTTAAGATAATTATATCCAGAAAAAAACCTAAAACTTAGCAATGCGAACTTTATACATTGTATTGCTTTAATTTTGTTTTCCCATTCTTTGGGAAAGAATGATGGGGACGGATTTATCCCATAAAAGTTTTATTATTATTTTATATTTATGGAAAAATATCTTGATATAATTGTGACACATCTTAAAGTAATTCCGTTGAGGATCATAATGTAATTATGATAGTATTACATATACTTGACGAGATTCACCTTGTATATAAAATAATCAAACTTGGATAAAAAAGAAGTGATTCCATAAAATAAAAATAAAAATAATTGGTAAGAAGACTTCATTTAAATATATCTTTCATTATGTCTAGCTAAAATGGTAAGTTTCCTTTATCCCTTAGATACATATATATTATTTTCATTTTGTATTCTATTGAATGATGATCTGAAAATTGTTCATGCCACTAAACAAGAAATTTATTTGTGCAATTAATATCTGCTGGAATTTGTATTACTTGAAAGTATTTTCTATGGATTAAATACACATTAAAGCCTTCCAAAAATTAGGAATGTGATAGCTATCCCTTATTCAAGTGTATTAATTGGAAGGGAAAAATAATGAATGAAAAAATGACATCCCAATTGCCATATTAATATCTAAGAATGCAAATTCTACTTAACTTGTAAGTTGAAACTAAAGTTGTTATTATTCACATTAATTATATCATTGAAAGCTCTATAATTAATGCAAGAAATATTAATAGAAAAATATTCACTTAATTATTAAATAATTTATTGTAACCAGAAGGAAATTAAATTTGAGATCAGTATGCTTGTCTTTTTCAAATTTCATCTATCAGTTTTGAGACTTTTTTTTATTAAAAGAATGTATATGTAGAGCGTTTGACGTAAAATAGATGTAGGACACTATTTTTATTTGTTAAATTAATAAATAGTTATATTAGTTTAAAGTATATGTTAAATAGTAAAGATGATTAAAATAAAGATCATCGAATTGTCTGACGGCCATGATCAAGTCATGTTAATAAATATGAATAATTCATTGTTTGTAATTACATTTTTATTATCAATTTAATCATGAATTCTAATAATTATATTAATTAAATAATAAGAAATAAAGTGCTCTAGATCAAGATGTATAGCGGGGTGGTGGACATACTCATTAACCTCTATATATCATAACTTTACTGTTAACTTTTTTGCCCCATGTGGAGCCTCACAAATATCAATATTGGATAGCTTTTCACGTTCCAACTCACAAATATGAAGATAAGAAAAGTAAAATAATGGTTCCCACAATTTTATCCATATATATTAAAAATAAGATTTAATCATAGTGGTGTGCCCTTTTTATTTCCAAATTTTACACCAACCAAAAAACATTGCATCTGAAATTTGTAAAACTTCAATTAATCACTATATAATTATCAAAACATAAAAGCTCATGGGATTTATATATGGGCCTCATTATGACCCACCTAAATATAAGCCCACTCTCTACTTCAAAATCATTTAAATGGATGATCGCAAACATCTTTACTATTTTGATGAATCAAATAATGTTATCATGGCTTGTTTGTCTCTTGACTCTACTCATGCACTGGTGGCCAACCCGCATTTGTTATCATGGTGATTGTCCGTAATGGGTATATATTTTCTTATCAGTTCTAAAGACGGTGCTCTATTTGAATTTCCATGAACTGTGTGATTTATTATAACCAATTCTTCGAGTAAATTTAATCACCCAACTTAGAGGGTGTGAATAAAATCACACAACTTTAATTTGTAACACCAAGGTCATCTAACTTTCGGAACCTTTCATTTGGGGTCATCACGACCACTTGTATTCCGTTTGCCGGCCAATCGCATACGTGGATGCCAAGTGTCCAACTCGTGAGATCACACATGGGACCACTCCACCTGCCTCAATGCTGTGTCTCCCAGCCTCCTCGTCGCCACGCCTGCCTCCAGCGACTCCAGAAGGGATCAACTGGAGCACAGCGGCGGCGGTCTTCAATGTCGCCCTGCTGCTGGCAGTCCTGAGCTGGTCGCTGATGTGGACTGCTGCAGACGAGGGAGACGACGACAAGCAACAGTTGCAGGAGGCATGTTCGACACATGATGGGAGGATCCCAGTCGAGGAGTTGTTAAGCACGTTCACGGCCCTCAGTGACGAGGGTTGCACGCTCGACAATTATCAGAGGATGATCAGCGACGTCGACTTTGATGGTGATGGCTTCGTCTTCTTGGACGACTTTGCCCACATGGTGGACGCCCGAAGTCGAGCATCACCAACCTGTATTGGTAGCAGGAGTTGCAGCAAGGAGATTGGGTGAACCGGAACACGGCAGCGGCGGTCTTCGACGACACCCGGCCACTGGCAGTCCTGAGCTGGTCGCCAACATGGACCGCTGCAGACGAGGGAGACGAGGGCAAGCAACAGTTGCAGGAGGCATGTTCGACACAGAGATGATGGGAGGATCTGAGTCGAGGAGCTGTTCAGTGTATTCGCGGCCCTCAATGACGAGGGTTGCACGCTCGACGATTATTGGAGGATGATCAGCGACGTTGACTTTGACGGTGATGGCTTCGTCTTCTTCAGCGACTTTGCCTGCATGGTGGACGCCCGAAGGTGTGCATCACCATCCTGTATTGGTAGCAGGAGTTGCAGTAAGCAGGTTGGGTGATGTGGCAGTGAGACAGGTGGAGTGGTACCCATGTGGCGAGTCAGACATCATGGCATCCACATATGTGATTGATCGAAAAACGGACTATAGATGATCGCGATGACCGTGAGTGAAAGGCAAACGGATTATAGATGATCGCAATGACTGCGAGTGAAAGGTTCTGAAAGTTGAATGGCCTTCTTGTTACAAAAAAAAATTGGTCAAATTTTCTAGGGACAACCTATAAGTTGGGTGACTATCCCTGATTTACTCCCACTTCTTAGCATTAGGATATTGA